>OY728148.1:2040336210-2045136210 GCA_963277665.1 Viscum album | reverse complement strand
TAAATAGCACACTGAAAAGAAGATGAATTTTCCCTTATGCTCAAAGTGTGGAAAGAAACATGGAGGGAGTTGTCTTAAAGGGACAATTAAATGTTGCAAATGTGTAAAGGAAGGCCATCGGGCATTTGAATGCCGCAATGATGGGAAGAAGATGTCTAGTGATGCGAACAAAGAAAAGGCTACACAGAGTGCACCTCCTACACTTCAATGTTACAAGTGCAAGGAAATGGGGAATTATGCCAATCAATGCCCTAATCCAAGGGTTGTTGATGATGATCGACGTCAAAAAACTCTTAAGGCTAAAGACAAAGTAATGTCACATGCAATTTCTATCAGCGATGTGGAGTACGATAAAGAAGTGTTGAAAGGTACACTTACCATCCACTCTAAAGTAGCAAATGTTTTATTTGATTTTGGATCCACCCACTCCTTTATTTCTGAAGAATTTTCTAAGGGTATCACTGTATTACCTCAACAATTAGATGTTGAGTTAGCTTTGACAACCCCTAATGGCACAACAGTCGCATCAAAAGTTTATAATTCTTCTCCAATTGAAGTTTGTGGGGAAGTGCTTCCTACAAATCTTGTGATACTCCCTATAGTGGAATTTGATGTGATTCTTGGAATGGGTTGTCTTTCTCTATATGGAGCTCATATCAATTGCCAAAGAATGAAAGTTACATTTCATATTCCAGATCAATTTATGATCTTCTATCGATGCAAGGATGAACATAACCTTCCTGTGGAAATTTCTTCCATCTTATGGGTCTTGATTCCACTAAATGAAGGTTATTTATCTCAAATGGTTGGTGAGAAACTCATGATTAAGAATATTCCCATTGTACGGGAGTTTGATGATGTCTTTCCGGAGGAATTATCGGGTCTTCCACCAAATCGTGAAGTTGAGTTTTCAATAGAACTCGTACCGGGTGCTTTGCCTATTTCAAAGACACCTTATAGAATAGCCCCAATTGAGTAGCAGGAATTGAAGAAGCAACTCCAAGAGAATCTTGATAAGGGATTCATACGCCCTAGTGCATCACCTTGGGGAGCACCTGTTCTGTTTGTTAAGAAGAAAGATGGATCAATGAGACTCTGCATTGATTATTGAGAACTTAACAAGATCACTATCAAGAACAAATATCCTCTCCCACACATTGATGACTTATTTGACCAACTACACGGAGTTCAATACTTTTCCAAGATTGATCTTCGTTCAGGGTATCATCAATTAAGGGTCAAAAGGGAGGATATACCAAAGACAACTTTCCATACAAGGTATGGACACTATGAATTTATAGTGATTCCATTTGGTCTTACTAATGTCCCTGCTATCTTCATGGATCTAATGAATATAGTCTTTAGATACTATCTTGATCAGTTTGTGGTAGTCTTTATAGATGATATTCTTGTATATTCAAAGAGAAAGGAAGAACATGAAGATCACTTGAGAATTATATTTAAGACCCTGAGAAAGGGGAAGATTTATGCCAAATTTAACAAGTGTGAATTTTGGATTCAAAAAGATTCATTTTTGGGTCACATAATCTCAAAAGAGGGGATATCTGTGGATCCAGCAAAAACAGAGGTTATCAAAAGATGGTCAAGACCAACAACAGTAACTGAGATCCGAAGTTTTCTTGGTTTGGCTGGATATTATCGACGTTTTGTGAAAGATTTCTCACGATTATATAATCCACTCACCAAGTTGACTCGGAAAGGAGTTAAGTTTTTCTGGACGGAGGAATGTGAAGAGAATTTCAAGGAGTTGAAAAGAAGGTTATCCAGTGCACCTGTGCTCACACTACCTTGTAGTGGAGAAAGGTTTGTGATCTATAGTGATTCATCCAAGAAGGGATTGGGGTGTGTTCTTATGACAAATGATATGGTGATAGCTTATGCCTCACGACAGTTGAAAATCCATGATCAAAATTACCCAACTCATGATTTGGAGTTAGATGCGGTAATCTTTGCATTAAAGATTTGGAGGCATTATCTTAATGGAGAAAGGTGTGACATTGATACTGATCATAAAATTTTAAAGTATATTTTCACACAAAAGGAGCTGAATATGCGCCAAAGAAGATGGTTGGAGATGATTAAGGATTACGACTGCTCAATTCATTACCACCCTAGGAAAGAAAACAAGGTGGAAGATGCATTAAGTCGACAAGACCATGCCATTTTATCCATGATGAGGATCACAAAAGATCCAATATATATGGATTTACAAAGGATGGATCTTGGAATTATAATGGAAGGGAAAAATTATTATCTGTCTCAAATGAATGTTCAACCATCTATACATGTGAAGATTAAATAGGCACAGAAAGAAGATGTAGAGTTACAAAAGAAGGTGAGAAATGTTCCTGAATTCAACCTTGATTGTGATGGGATAATAAAGTTCAGGAATCGGGTTTGTGTTCCTCCCATACCCGAATTAAATAAGGAGCTACTAGATGAGGCTCATAGTTCTTCATTCTCTATTAATCCTAGAAGCACAAAGATGTATAGGGACCTGAAAGAGTACTTCTAGTGGGATGGCATGAAAAGAGATGTTGCTGAATATGTCTCTCGATGCTTGGTTTGTCAGCAAGTTAAAGCTGAGAGACAGAAGTCTAAGAGGATGTTAAAACCATTACCCATACCTGAATGGAAATGAGAAAACATCACTATGGACTTTATCACAGGACTTCCTAAAACATCCAAAGGCAATAATGCTATCTGGGTCATAGTTGATCATCTTACAAATTCTGCACACTTCATTGCTATTAGAGATGATTTCTCTCTGGATCAGCTTGCCAGGATATATGTAAAGGAAGTGGTAAGATTATATGGAGTACCACTTTATATTATATCTGATCAGGATCCGAGGTTTACCTCAAAGTTCTGGATAATTCTTTAGCATACTCTGGATATAGAGTTGAGTTTCAGCACTGCTTATCATCCTTAGACGGACAGTCAGTCTGAGAGAACAATTCAAACTATAGAAGATATGTTGAGAGCTTGGTTTATGGATTTCAAAGGTGGTTGGGATCAACACCTACCTTTGGTGGAATTATCTTATAATAATAGCTTTCACTCCAGTATTCAGATGGCTCCTTATGAAGCTCTCTATGGAAAGAAATGCAGGACTTTAACTTGCTGGGATGAAGTTGGGGAAAGAAATCTATTAGGACCTAATCTTGTTGATGAGATGGTAGAAAATGTCAGATCTATTCAACAACACATAAGAGCAGCTCAGATTCAACAGAAAAGTTATGCCAACAACCTAATAAAAGACCTAGAGTTTGAAGTTGTTGATAAAGTGTTCTTACGAATATCTCCCTGGAAGAGGGTCATGAGATTTGGAAAAAAGGGGAAGTTGAGCCCTAGATATATCGGTCCTTTCGAAATACTGGATTGTGTTGGGAAGGTAGCTTACCGATTGGAACTTCCACTGAATCTCTCTCAAGTTCACGATGTGTTCCATGTATCTCTCCTGAGAAAGTACATACCTGATCCTTCACATGTACTCAGCTCAGAAGTTGTACCGCTCGAGCAAGATCTTTCTTATGAAGAACAACCGATAGAGATTCTGGATCGTAGCGAAAAAGTCCTACGAAACAAGACCACTCAATTGGTGAAAGTTTTATGGAGTAACCAACAATTAGAAGAAGCTACATGGGAGTTTGAGGATATGATGAGGGAGAGGTATCCTCATCTGTTTGTTACAAAGTGACGAATTTCGAGGGCGAAATTCATTTTAAGAGGGGTAGAATGTAACACCCGAGACTTTTATGAGAAATATTTTGTTTTATAAATCATCAAAGGAATATTTTACTACACACAACACTTTCTTGGCTTGCTTTACACGCAATCGCGGCCTTCCTCGATAGCTTGCGTCGTACGCAATACCGAGTTTCAATAAACAACGATATGCTATTAAAATATTATTAAAACTAGCCGTTATGAATAATAATAACCACTTTTTTAAATTTTATGAATTTTATTTTTCAAAATGGACTTCATTTTTTGATTCGGAATATCGAAATTATCCTTGGGTAAAATTTTGGTATTTTTCTGAAAACTTTCAATTTTTGATGAATAGTGAAACCACTAAGTGGTAGTTTAAAAAACTGAATTTTTCATAAAACATAATTTCACCGCTTCTATGAGTAGAATTTAAAAAATCCTGGAGACATGGTTAATGTCAGTAAGTAAAATGTGGTTTAATGAGATAAAAATAATTTTTGGTGAATAGTAACTTTTTACTTTTGTTTACCACGGTTAAATGTAAATAGGGCAATTAAGGGTAAAAATGATATTATTATTACCCTAACACATGTAATAATTCTATTGGATAAGTTTAATTCAACCAAAAACAACCTTAGGAATAAAATATGACCATTTAGGCCCACTTGGATTAGATTAGGACATTTATTATTAATTTATTTAAAGAAGGGTTAAAATAGTTAAAATCAAAGTTTAATAGGTAAATAATTTTTAATATAGGGTTATACAAAAGTTAAATTCGACTATAAATATTAATTAGAATTATAAAAAGACTTCCTACATAATTATATTTTATTTGTAATTTTTAGACATTAAATAATTTAATTTATTTATGACACAATGATGATGCAGTAATTATCTTATTAATGAAATATTGACATAATTGATGTTATAAATACCCAAATAAATGTAATTTGAGACTTTTTATGAATTCCACTAATTTTATAGGTTAATATGACATGTTAGTGTGGATTTAAATAACATTTTTAGAACTAATCATTCTGTTATGATTTTCACAAAAATCAATTACTAAATAGTGTCAAAATTGACATAAAATAGTTTTTTAAACAAAATATTATATTATTAATTGTTATTTTATTCCTAAAAATCTAAGGTTCGGCAAACATGACTTAGATAAGGTTATATATATTAATAATAAACAACTTGGGGTTCGTTTGACTTTTTATAGTAAGTTTATTAACCTTATAGTATAAGAACACAAGAAGACACGGTTAAAGTAAAATTATTTAACTTAATGTTAAATCTAAATGATAAGGTTAAAATAGGAGCCTAAACTTGTCTAAATTCTATTGGATGAAATTATTTCGACCCATACCCACCTTAGCTTCGAAATAAATAAATTTGGAGCTATTTAAAACCAAATATGACGTAATAATAAAATAATATTTTTTGTTTTTCCAAAGGTGCCCCTCTCCTCCCTTATAAAAAGGCACCTCCTCCCTCTCTTACTCACACCACTTTGAGCCTTCAATCTCGGCCAACCACTGCCAATTTCTCCTCTCCAATTCCCTAGAAACATATTAGAGGTTATGGTCTTCTTAAAAAACTAATCTTAGTGCCCTAAGAGGAGGTTTCAAAAGGCGTGTCGAAAGAAGAGGTAATATCCGTTACCGATTCTTTCAACTTTATTTCTTATTCTACTTCTTCTTCTTTAGTTGTTTAATTATGAAGTAATAAAATCAGTATCACCCATATACTTATATGTTATTATAAGTATGAAACAACCCGATTTCACTATCTATCCATCCTACGGAAAACGAAATCACCACGCGTGCGTACGTACGGAATACCATCTCCACGACGCGATGAGATTCATTCTCCATGTTAACCATTCATGAATGATTATAAAGTATATATAATAGGTAATCATGAAATATATTGCATAATAATGATACTGGATCTATGTGTATATATATTTATGTCATCTACTTAATTACATTCAACTCAATAAGGAAACGAAAACAGCGTTCATGCGTACGTACGGCCTACCGTCTCCATGAACGGTGTATTTCGTTCCATTTACTGATCTATTATATATATGTAAATTCTGAATATATATTATATATAAATCATGTTTTATATTCTGGAATTAATTAATCATGACCTAAGTAATCATATGAATAATTACAAGTCAAAACACGGACGACAAATGAAACGATTTTACCCAAAATGATCTTTAACATGGAATTTACAAAAGAACGGGTAATATAAAGTCATAAGTGAACCATATATGATATCATAACAATGAGTATGATTATGGAATAATTCAATGACATTATTTAAATAATTATATAGGAGGTTCTGACACTTACGAAGCAAATCGGACCTAAGGTAATGGAAAATATCACAATCTCATTTTTATCTGAGATTATTTATACTTTGGTATTTACTGGGGTCTATTTTATCATCCACATCCATGTTTCCGCAATATGTAATATTTATATCCTTCTACAATAGTTTATATCCAATTTTACCCTTCGGTGAGTTTTTAGTAAAAGATATGAAAGGAATCTTTTGTCGTTTTTCATACGAGGTACTTTTTGACTTTTCCAACAAAAGTACGTGAAGAATGTTTTTTAACTTATACGGCATGAATGGATTTTTAAAACATTATTTCCAAGAAGCTTCCTTTACATGTTTCAAGTTTATTTTTAATCAACTTCTTTTAGTTTAAAATTGTATGACATGTTAAGAAAGGAAAAATGTTTTTGAAGTAGAAAGGATATTTTCCTCAAGAATTAAGTTCAAGAGTTTTATCAAAATTATTTTCCATCTAAGATAATATAGAGTTCTGTTTCTGTCCCTATTATTACATGGATTTGATTATGTTGTGATGGAAATATTTTTATGAATTCCTTTATCTTATATGAATTTTTTTATGATGTCACGATGTTTAAGATTCCCATTTTTTTATTACATGGGTTATGTTGTGATGTATGGTTTATGATTTTGTGGCACACATAAGAATGGTATCATTATGAGATGGGTGGGACCTATATCTCCCTTCAAAGCATTGGGTAAAGATTTTATATCTCATGAGATAGACATGGCTGGAATGGCAGGTTAAACCGGTTCAGTAAAACTGGACTGAAATGAGGAGTGAACTCGGTTCAGAAATGGACTTTGTCCACTAAGATAGTCTTGGAAATGAGTATTGACTAATAAGAAATAATTCTCTATGATAATGTGTGTATGACACAAAGTTTAATGTTTTAATTTATGATTATTGGGATTAAATTTCACTACTATGATTTATCCCATGTTATGAAATTATGATCTCTTTTGCAGGTTAAGATTTCCAAAATTTATGTTCTTATGTATATGATGTGATTGATATTTCTTTTGTTTACCCTTACTGAGCATTTGAGCTCACCATTTTGTATGTTTTATTTCCCCAGGTCAGGAATAAGGTTATTAAGTAGGATATTCCAAAAATGGACTCTAGATATGATGAAATAAATGGGAGGCAAAGTAGATTCTTTATGAACCAGTTGTTTATGTTTCCCAGTTTCTAAAGACTCTATACCTATACGGCCCTTTCCTGGTTTTGTTATATGTTGTAATAAGTGTGCTTAAATTCTGAAGTAATAAAAATGTATGTAAAGTATGGGTCATTATACCAAAGACTTGAGAGGTTTGGGTAAGGTGGTAGAGGTCGGGACCTTTTATAAGAGGAGAGGAGGGGCACTCTTGGAAAGTTATAAAAGGTTACTTTATTATAAAATGATTTTAAGATTTTAAAGGTCCCAAAATTATATATTTTGAGGATAAGGTGATAATAGTTCTAAATCCACCCATCCAATAGGTTTTTGACATGTGTAGGTCTTAGATTTTACATTATCTTTTCATTTTATTTAAATCGTTAAATAATGAGGTAATCGTTGCATCATCATGGTGTCATAAATAATTTAATTTATTTAATGTCTAAAAATATAAAAAAACTATCATGATGTAGGAAATTTTTTTATCTTTCTAATGAATATTTATAGTCAAAAATATGACTTGTATAACCCCATTTAAAAATTGTTTATTAAAACAACACATGTTTGTGACATTTTAATTTTAACATTAAATAAAAGGTTATTAATGTCATTTTCCTACCAAAGTGGCTCCATGGGGTCCTCAAGTTGACCCATGGATTTTCTTGGTCGGCCATGACACATCCAATAAGGTTAGTACATGCGTCAAGGTCATTTCATATTATTAAAACATTATTTTTACCTTAAATTACACTAATTACCTCTAATCGCGATTAAAAACTTAAAAGTTACTATTCACCAAAAATTATTTTAATCCCATTGAACCACATTTAACTTCTTAATGACAACCATTTATGTCGGATTTTTTAAATTCAAAACACAGAGGTGGTAAAATTTCATTTAAACAAAAAAATTAGTTTTTTAAGTACCACTTAGTGGTTTCACTATTCATCAAAAATTGAAGTTTTTCAGAAAAATACCAAAACTTCACCCTAAGCTATATTTGATATTCTGAATTCAAAAATGATGTCTATTTTACAAAATTCAAAACATATAAGTTACATTAATTAATTTAATAATTAATTCCCGCTGTCAGAACAAATAGCGTGTTTTTATGAAACAATATATATCAAAAGATTGACACTAGTTTAAGTCCAATTTCAAAGTGAAATTAATTCAAACGACCACTATTGGATTAAATGGTAAAAATATATTTTAATTTCACTTTAAAACCAATTCAAAAGACAATATAATCATATAAATAAATTATATTAAAAAGTGGTTTTGAATTAAAATACAACATTTTTCACTATTCATTAAAAAAACTATGTCGGATGAATACAAAAAAATTACACAAAGTAAATTTTGATGTCCCAATTATAAAGAAGTATTTTATTTGGTCCAAAATAATGTATAAGAGTGACCAATACTATATTTAAAGAGGGTTCTCCATTAAAAGGCGATAAGTGGACCTTTAGTGAAAATTAGAGTATATATGCCTAAAATTGAATTCTTTTCATATTTTAAGACTTTATCCTTTATTGGATAAATGTAAAAATATTTAAAAAACATATATAATCATATTTTAGTTATTTCTATTCATTACCACCAATACAATGGCTACGTGTTAACTACCATTTAAAATAATATTATTTTATTACTAGTGTGCAACGTAAGATTTCAAAGAAACTCTTTGTTGCGTATCGGGTACGTTATCGAATATAGCAACCCCTTTAAAGTGAAATTAATATTTAATTCATAAATATTAATAAGTATGAAAATGTATTATTCTTTATTTACCTGGGATGTTACATGTATGGTTATTATATTTATAATATTGATAAGTATAATGATGTTCCAAATTATCTTTATGTATTTTCTAGTCTTGATATGGGGTTTATGGTAATATTCTGATTATAAAAAAGTATGAAATGAGATTACTATCAAAGGAATGTATTTATTACTTATCAAGGTTAAAATTATTAATTTTTTTATAAAGTTACATAGAGTTTTTTTATTATTTCAATAATGGTTTATTTATTTTTATAACCCTTACTAAGCTTTTTATGCTCATCTCATGTTTTTTAGTGTTTTTCATAGGACTTAAGTATGATTAAGGGGTTGGAAAAATTCATGTGTATAGTCATAAAGAGTTTTCATAAAAGTGACCATGTTTTATTTTTAAAATGTTTTATATGGTGAAAAAAATGGATACTAATCGAATGTGTGCACTTTGTATTTTATGGTTTTTTTATGTATGAGTTATGGCCTAATTCTTTAAAACTCTAAATCTAAAATGATCCCCAATGTAAAATAATTTAATAATATTGACTTAAATAAATATTATGTAGTGTTTTAAGGTTAGGTCCTTATAGTAGGTGTAATGGCCCAGACCTCTATGGTCTATTCCTTTGCGAAAATATGGTGTCTGAGGTGTTATAGGAGGTTAAGATGACTTATCCCCAACACTTTTCCAAATTTCCAGTTCTTTAAGCAGTACAATGGTAGCCTTAGGAAAAAAGTGCAATGGTAGCCTTAGGTGAATAGTGCAATAGTAGACTTATGTGAATAGTGCCAATTGTGAGGTCCAATGGTAACCTCTTTTATTTTCTAAATATCAAGTTCATGAATAGTGTTTCCAGAACAGTGAGGTTCCAACGATAGCCTCTTTCCATTGCCAAATTTTGAGTTCATGAACAATGTTTCTAGAACAGTGAGTTTTCAATGGTGAGTTTCATGAATAGTGTTTCCAGAACAGTGAGGTTTTAATGGTGAGGTTCATGAACAGTGTTTCCAGAATGGTGAGGTTAATGAACAGTGTTTCCAAAATGGTGATGTTTCAATAGTGAGGTTCATGAACATTATTTCTATAATGGTTAGGTTCCAATAGAGAGGTTTCAATGGTGAGGTTCATGAACATTATTTCTAGAATGGTGAGGTTGCAATGGTGAGATTCCAACGGTGAGGTTTCAACGGTGAGGTTCATGAATAGTGTTTCTAGAATAGTGAGGTTCCAACAGTGAGGTTTCAACAGTGAGGTTCATGAATAGTTTTTCTAGAATGGTGAGGTTTCAATGGTGAGGTTTCAATGGTGATGTTCATGAACAGTGTTTTTCCTTCTCCAAATTTCAAGTTCGTGAACAATGTTTCCAGCTTCCTATAGTTTCACCACTTTGATGTTTCTTTAGACTTAAAATGCATTTAAATTCTTGTTTTAAGGACTCTAAGGTCAATTCAATGTTCGTAACTCCTATATTAATTTTCTTAAGGCTCGGGATGTTTTTACTTGGTCAAACCACATGGTTTATTGCAATCCTCTTTTAATGGAAAATCAAACGTATCATAAACCGGTGCTATGTTAAATCTTCTAAAGGGATGAGATATCATCCTCCCTAATCCTTCCTCATTGTTCTCAGGTGTGATACGCTCGAACATTCCATTCCTTCCTGTAGGAGTTTTGCGGTCAAGCTTTCCTCCTTGGATTGGTTCTCCTCTATTTTTATGCAACCAAAAAGTATCGATCAATCTTCAATATAAGGTCTGATCTATCGTCATTATTTTGGTTTCATCTCCTTCTATTTCTCCTAAACCTTTTATGGAATATTATCTCCATCTTCCTAATGGGATTTTTTTGGTTGTTGACCGGTGAGGCGGTGTATTTGCATCCTCGGGTGGATACAGTTTTCATAGGGGAGGAGATCATACCCCATTGTGTGTATCGTTCTCGTATAAAGAATTTCAAGAACCATTTGAGGTAGGGGATTCTTTTCTTCTCTTTTATTTTACGTGAAACTGTATAGTTATCATGTTTTATTCCACTGAATTACAATGGAATTGACATAATAAATATTTGAACTGGATAAATAAATTGATATTGATCGTATGTTATTGCCTCTTGTTTTGCTAGATAGTGTGATATCTAGGCTTTCTTTGTTTAGCTTTTCATTCTTGAAGGAAATTGGTAAAGAACAAAAATCCGAAATTAATTGATAATTGTTTGGATAAAGATAAAGAGGCATGTAAATGAATCTAGTTCTTCTTGTTGTAATTTTATGTTAATCAAATTGGTGTAGTAAGCATGATTAATTATTTGTGATAGCTTACTATTTAGGTTTTCCAAAGTTGGAACCTACGAATAATAAATCATTTAATCAAAGATGTATTAATGAACTAGTTATTTGATAAAATATAATTCTTTTTAGGGTTCTAAGTTACCCTCTTTCTTGTTTAAGGGCCAAGATCTCAATTGAAATGATGATTGTTTTCCTATTTCTTGTGTTGTGATGTGATCCTAGAAGACTGTTTTGATATGTAGGGTCAGGGAGGCCTATTTTTTGTGGCATAATTTGACACCTATAGTGGAGATATGCATAGGTTTATGCATGTGGGTGTTAGGGAGGACATCATGGATAATGGAAAGAGTTGGATGTGAATGTTTGGATGCTTGTGGATCTTATTGGTTGTTTATCTGCTTTAATTTCCCCACTGATCAAGGTCACTAGTTTTGCTTACCCTTCTTCCAAAAGGGTTGAAGACACGCGGGTTATTCCACATGCTTTCTGTGTTTAGCTTCTCAAGGGAGGATGGGTCTATGCTATTTCTATAGGTGGAAAATACTTGACGGGTAGTTCATCTACTCTTTGAGTTGAGCCCCCTTGTGTTTATTAGCATAGAATGTTTTTCTAGAATTCCTGGGAATATGGGAAAGTAATAATGTTTTTAATATATGGTTGAATAAATTATGTTAACCCAAGGGTTTAGATCTTTCTAGGATTCAATGCTAAGGACAGTGGACTTTGGGTGTGATGCTAATGAAATTTAATGTGGAATTGTTAATGGTTAATTAATGTTTAATGAATTAATTAATGTAAAGTGTAACTGATAAAAAGGTGATGAAGTAATGTAATAAAGATCTTTAAATGGATGTGTTCTTATAGGATACCTAGTCTTAGAAGTGGCAGTTGGGAGTCCGAGAGACGTTAACTGTAGTTGTGTCTAAGACTAGGTTTTTCCCATATTGTGGTTGTGAGCCATAGTATATTCTGTAATTTTTGTGTTTCTATACACTACTTCACCTCATCCGTTAGAGAAACTGACACCCCAAGGATTCTGAGCCCTGGGGGGTGTTCTCCCCAACATTCCGGTGGGAGGATGGATGGATGACTACCCCCTTGGGCCATGCTCTCTTCTTTTGGTAGTTACTTGTGCAGGTAGTCACGCCAGTTAGTTTTCCCCATATATGTGTGTAAAGGGCTATAATGGATTGTGGTTATTCACACACATATATTATGCATATAGTTTTCTATGGACTTCTATAGGTATAACGTGTATAGGCTGTGATGGCATGAGGATCCCTACTCGGTGTATGGGCTGTAATGGATTGAGTTATAATACCTGACGTATAATATCATTATGTGAGCTGTGGTGACTCCCAGAAACTACTTGTTTACTTTTCTTATTTGTATGTGGTGGTTTTGTTGCATAAGGTGCATGTTGTGGTGCTTCTCCCAGGTGTCTGCGGCCAAGCCTTTTTAAAGAGAGATGCTTAGGATGTGCGACGTTGGGGAAAAGTGGCAAACTAGTGTGGAAGTAGTATCGGGGTACCCTTGATATTCTTTATTATATTATATACTCTTGTATAAGATACTTGGTGAGAGTATCCATGGTGAGGCTGGGAACTTATTATACCCGTTTAGGTGATGACTTAGTTTCATTTGTTGTTCATTGTGCTTTAGTATTCTTTCTTTACTTTTGCATGAAAGGCTCCGGGGAGGACCCTACTGAGCATACTATTATACTCACCCAATATATATATAAACTGTTTTTTAGTTCTCTTGAAGCAAGTTTGATATTAGGCTGGTTTCTACTATCTTGGTGTTGTTGGAGTTTTTTAGGTTCTGTGGTCACTGTTTTTTTTATTTTCTTTTGGGTACTTGCAGATTTCCACTCTCAGTTGTAGTAGTTTTTCATAACATTACATATGTGCACTTGGGATTTCATTAATATTGCATTCTGAGATAGAGTTTTTTGGTGTCTGTCTTATCTCTCTCTTTCACATGTGTTCTCTTATAGGGTAATGGCTCTCATTTTTGTGTTTACTATACCCTTGGTGCTAGTCACCAACCCGGGTCCTACTAGAGGCAGGACTCGGGGGTCATTATATCCCTTCTCACATTGCTATCCCAGGAGGGGTACACTTTGTGGGGAGGGGGTCCCGACAGTAGGTGAATTAAAATCAACCTAAATTAGATTTATAAGTAATCATCTAGGCATATACTGATGACTTATGAATCTAAAAACCTATCTCATCATGAATAGTCGTAGTTAAAAAAATAATCATTTTAAAATTAAAAACTTAAATTAAATAAATAAGGAAAAAAACTCAATACACATTGATTTGATATAAAAATCATGATCAATGTGGTGTGGTACACCTTAAAACATACCCAATATGATGAAAATATAAATTCCTAATTATCAAATCCAAATCAGCCATAATTTTTATCCAAAATCAATAAAAACTATTAATAAATTAATTGGATTCTATACCACAAAAAAATCTATATGAAAATGTGAGAAATTAATAATCTTAATGCACAGCTATGAACTATATACAAAATTATATTCATTATGAAATAATTCTTCCATTATCTGGTATGATAATAACTGAACTCCATAGGTGATCATATTAAAAATTCTAGGGAAAATGATGAATAGAAAAGAATGAGAATGATAGAAAAATTACCATGGATCAAAAATCCAAAACCATATATACCACTATTACTCAATGGTGAATAAGTTATGGTAATGTCGAAGAAAGGTTTTATCTCCCCTACTCTATGTGAAATACAAAGTAATGAACCTGAAAAGTGGTTCTAAATGCAAATGGGGAAATTATCCATTTTTTAAATTTAAAAAATGAGTTGTTGGTAGAAAATATATATTCACCTTTCTCAAGACACTTTGTGGCCCACTATGTTCTTAATTCATTTTCATGTGAAGAAACCCCACTAATAATTTCAATAATTACTCAATTATCTAGGGGAAAACTATATATTAAATCATTATATGATTTTTAATTTTTATGATTTTCAGTGAATATAGCTAAACCATAATTGTTTTTCTAGGAAATAAATTTTTAATGAATATTTTATTTCTGATGAGATGGTTACCCTTAGGATGTGGTTTGGAAATTTTATTAGGTGATTATTTTTCCCATAACTATAAGGTTTTGGTTCTATATTATAATTATTTATTTAATTTGGATGTTCATTTATAATATATTATTTTTAATAAATAAATAATAATCTATATGGGATGTTTTTATGGATTCGGTGACATGGAACTGTTAGAGGAATTTAATAGGATAATGTTAATGTTTCATGATAATGACTGGGATAATGTATAGGATTAAGGTGGAAATGAATAGAAATGAATAGAGGTGTAATAAACATACCCCATTTGGAATTAAGTGGGGATTTCACTATTATCCAATTTCTTAAGTAAGTGATAACCCTTGGTGATAAATTTTATAATATTGGAGAAGGATGAAAGAGGAACATGATTATTGAAAATCAATTGGTGGTGGTCATTATAATATTGAGAGATAGAACCCTTCATAGAATCGATGTTGGTAACTCTTAATTCCCATATCCTTAACTATCCATGTAAATTTTTCATGCTCTTTTTATTTATTTTAGATAAATGATTCATAATAATCTCAGAAGATAAGTTGATGATAAAATTGAATTTTTATTATGGATATGATGATAAAATTATTTTTGCATATTAGCATAGTAAATTGAAAGATGAATAATGAAAATTAAATTAATGAAATAATTATTCTTTTTTAATAATTTAAACATGATATGATAAGAAATGGCATGTTATTATCGAATTTTTAAAATATTTAAAATGTATAAAAATATATATGTTGAAATAAATATTTTATGATAATTTTGGACATGTTTTATGAATTTTATGATTATATGTGGTATTTTATAAATATAACAATTAGGAAAGATGAATTTATATTAAATTAGTTATAATACTATTCTTGATGAATAATTAGAATTAGAATATTTCCAAATGGTGAATGTTTTGGAAATAGAGAAAGGATGGAATTTATATTTAGATATTATTGAGAAGAATAATTCCCTGATGATGGATTTGGATTTACTTTTTTGGAATAATAGGGATAATATTTCATTATTGGGAATTAAAAAGTATATTAGAAAGTGGAAAATATCATGATATGTAAATTTGATTATTTATTACTATTATTTTTTATAATTCATATGTGATATGTTTTATGTATTGTTTATAGTGAATTTTTTAGGTATTTTTTTATTTTTCTTTATGAAATATATTTTATGTCACTAATATGAATTTTCATCCCAAAATAGTGGAAATGGTATAAAATAAATTGAATATTAGTTAAGGATATATATGTACATAGTCATATTCCAACCCAACTCTATATGAGGATTGTACAACGCTCTATGAAATTGTGTAGAATTGTTAGTGAGGTTACGGGTATCACATGGAAGTGAGTTACATGTGATTAGTATATATATACATAGGGCCATTCCATATTCTAGAGTTAGAGTATCAATTATTACTATGAGATACATGGGGATATCATGTTTCTGCAAGCGACAAAACAGCCCGGAATGAAGTTGGGACAAATTTCATAGGGTTCATAGATAAAAATGAAAATTATATATTATTATAGTGATTGTGGTTGGTAGTGGTAGTGGAAATTAAATATATTATCATCCCTTAAATTATATCTCTAGTATGAGTTATTATCTCATGGATGTGTAATGACATGGTGAATACTGTATGTTTGGTTTAAATTGGTCCTTTATATGTGTTGGAAGATTTATTGGGTGGTACTTATATATTCTTGGGATATGAGGAATATTAGTCTTGTGGTGTGTTTCAGATACTAAGGATCTAAATTTTGGAACACCTAGGTGTGGGTATAATATATGTAGAAACATGAATATATTTCCCTTAGACACTTGTATGTGAGATTGCATATATGGATGAATTAATTGATAGTAAGGATTTGAATTAATTTAAACTGTGTAATAGTGATGTGTGACTTTTTATATAGTGTTTTTTATACTTATTAATGATGAAGTTGATGATTTTATATTGGTATGGTTGATATGTATAACCATTTAGTAAATCTGATATTTGGTGGTCAGAATTCAAGTTATGGTGGGGATAGTCTAGAAAGATGGACACCTAGTAATACATTAAGTGTAATCCTAGATATATTTCTACACAACCAAAATTTTTAATGATATTAGATGTTTGATGAAGATATTTTAGGTTAAGAAGGAAATTGTCTTCAAGGTTGGACACTCTATAATATAGTGATAATCCTCGAGGGATGATATCCACATGATGTCTATTTTTTTGGTTAGGATAGTCCCTAAGGTTGGAAGACATGAAATGAGAAAGATTATATACTAGTGGATAGTGGTATAACCAATAAAAAGTGATATATTAGTGATTTCATTTTTGGTGGATAGGTACATTATTTAATGATGAATATTTTAGTGGGTTTACTACTTAAGAATGACAATATGGTGGTAGTAATGGGTAACTATATAGTTTTTTATGGGAGGGAAGTTATATATTGAAGGTGATAATATAGTGTTTTTTTTATGGGTGGAGAACTACAATGGTTTTTACTAGTGGTGGTTATTGTTAGAGTAGTGGATGTACAATGGCGTTTAAAGATGATGTGATGGGATTTGCAAAGTGTGGTAACATGGTCTGAAATATATGTTCATATACAGTTAAAATCAAAATAATGTTATTGGATTATTTTTTGTTTCATTTATTAAATGTATGAATTATAAATAATTTTCATGTACACATTATAATTTAGTGGAGGAGCCTACTAATTGTAATTATACTCTCACCCATGCTTTGTAAAATTGTATTTAATATTACCAAGATAGATTTGGTGGTAGTGTTAGGAAACCATGGCATTCCACCTAGGAGACTTATTGGGGGTTGTTTTTTTATTATTACTATTATGAGGTATAGTGGAATAATTATTCTCACATTTCCTTTGCATCTTTAAGATTTGGTATCCTAGAACCAACTGGTTGTACTTTGATTACATAGAAATTTAATATATTTAAATATTAAACATCTTATTACATATTGTTCATTGTTCAGCATGACTATGTTGTAATAATGTCCTAGATTATTTGTTACATTGATAAGGTCATGGAAGTTCCCCGCTATGATGAGAACCTTGAAATTCTGTAACAATATTCATATATATAGATCTATGGTTGGATGACATACTATGATGGGACACATAGCATGTAGACCATCAGGTGTGAGTAATCATAAGTAGATGATACTTCATCTCATGAAGTTTTCACTTGGTAATCTTCAAGATAGGAGATTATGATAACAGAAACGCCAGTAGGAATTATGCATGTTTTTGTGTCATTGGATATTTCTATGTGAGAGCATGTGTAATAATCCTTAGACTTTAAGATTATCATTAATATGTGTCATGACTTGCGAAGTTTGATTTACTGACGAAAACTATCACATAGACATTTTCCAGTAATTAGTGTACATTGGGTGCATCATAGGTTTCATGTTATTAATTGATAAGTTGATTAAGGATTTGTCCCTTCCATTTATGGAATTTGATATCTTGGCCCTTTGATAGAAATAGAACCACCACGCGAAATTCCATGGACATGTTGTAATGATGAGTTTATTTCAAGTAGTCAAAGAATGATGTATCAACCATAAAAGTTGATGACACTATCATGAAACCTGCTTGATGAGATATTATGACAAAGTGATTATATTACACAGTGAGCATTTGTATGTGGATGTAATTGTTATGACTTTAAGTTCTTTCTCTTGGTTACCTTGACCTATTTCTAGATAGTACTCTTGGACTCTAGGCAAGCCTGCCTAATGCCAATGAGAAATAATCACAGAGGGTCACACACTAAGTGTTTCTGGTGGTCTTAGTTAAATTCTATTTGAATTTAATTAATAAATATTATTCTTAAGACAATGGAATAATTTTATTCAAGTTAAAATGATTTCATAAATTAAATAAATATTTATTCACCGGATTGTGGATAAAATTTATTTATTTATTTTATTGAATGTTTAATAAATATTTATTTACTAGTCTGTAAATAAAATATTTATTTAAGAGAATAAATTATTTATTTATTTATTCGGGTATTCAATAAATGGAAGTGGAGATCGAGAGGACCACGACCAGTATTGTTTTAAAATAATTATTTATAAGACAATAAATAATTATTTATCTAGTTAGAAAAAATTAATATAACACTGCTATTATTTTGTGACATGGAATTTTATTTATATTTCTTTTTTTCATAAGTTAGTGCACCATAAATAAGGACGTGATATTATTATTAATATCATGATTTTTCTCTAAGGTTATGAATGTATTTAATTACTGTTACACAATTAAATATTATAACTGAAGCCCCATGTCAATAAATAGACACATACTCCTATTGTGCCATGTATCGAACTGCACACCCCGTTAATTGAGAATTGTTGAGCTGAACAATTTCTCTCTTGAATACTCTTCCCACCCCTCTCAAGAACGTGAGACGTTCTTCAAGGCAAAAGAACAAATGATCAAGAATGACTAACACAAGACACTCGCTTTACCACGCTAGCACTCGAAGAATGAGTGGTGTTGATCGGAGGCCATCGGAGCATGTGTGGATCACCACTAGATGGATTCTAGTTTGGATCCATGAAAGTTCATTAATACAATACGAAAGAGTCATTCCAAATGATCGACATCATCAATGAATAAAATACCGAAGATCTATGTATTCTTTTCTTTATGAAATTAATTAAATTAATTATAAGCATGATTTGCAAGATCCTCTCTATAGGTTTCGGGCCTCTTCCTTCTTTATCTAAATCTTTTATTCAATTCTGTGGAGACTAGAGTTCATCATCGCATTGATCCTATAATAATCATTGAACATGGTAAAAATTAAATTTGGGTGTTGGCCCAACCGCGCTTCAGTTACGCCTAGAATCTATAAGTGGTATCATAAGGGTTGCATCATATTTTATAATTATTCAAATATTTTGTTAATGATTTATGCATTTAATAATTTAGTTGTTTCAATTCAAGTTAATCATTCTATAAATCTAAATCTCGAGATCTATTCCTCCTATTTCATTTCTCGTTAACCTTACATAAATGATATTTTCTTTTAATTTTGATTAAAATAAAACAGAGGATCTCATCCGGTGGTGCCAAAGGTTCTTGGTCATACAACACAAGAACACACAACATGTATTTGGAAGTACATGTCTTGTAGAGAAGGTTCAATGCACCAGGTCTGGTTCTCCAAACCAAGTAGTTTCATTGGAGTTTTTCTAAGTCCATACGACTTCGTGTGTTGACCAGGAACAAGTGGCACATGGTTTCTAGATTACACGTTGTGTGGCCCACTGGACATGACATGTAGTCCCTTTAGGTTGGGGTTGGATTGTGTACCTCGAACATGGCTTGCCTGGATGGAGACCATGTAACAAGGAACTACACGGCTTGTTTCCTACTGGACACGTTGTGTACTCTAAAGATTTCTGAAGTACACTCCCACGCAGTTTCCTCAGGAATGTACTTCGCATGGATGGTGAAAAAATTATATGTCGTGTAGTTGGAACTACACACTATGTACTCATACAAATTACACAGATTTATTAAAATTTATTATTATATTATACAAACCATTGAGATGTATACCATCATGAAGGCATAAAGCTGAGGCACAACACATGATATGTGTTTTATATATATGTGTTTAATTTAACATATGTGTAATTTTCATTTCTACTCATTGGGTTGTTATTAATAATAAATCATTGTGTTTCCTCCAAGGTACAAGTTACATACAAAGATAATTTTAAATGAATTTATTTATTTAAAATTATGATGGATGAGAATCTCAAGGAAATTCAGAAAAGGGTTTAAGATAAAAGGATTGATTAATTAAAGATGATAATTAATTGATTTGAGCATGATTTATCTTAAACAATAACAATTAAAGTATTGAATGCTAGTTTTATTTATGTGTAAATAATGTTTCATGTATGGATGATCATGAGATAAACCAAGACCTTTGTATGTGGATGGTTTCTTTTAATCTATTTATTTAAATTAAATTTGTTGGCATGTGAACCTTCTCGTCATTAATATATAGGGCATGCATGCCCAAGGTTTCCTTTATGTAAAACCCATTTTTACCCCTCACATGTATTTGATTTAAAAAAAGTCATATTTAATGGATGGAACTCCCAAGTTAGTAGAGGCGGTTCAAGCTGGAGTTGAGAGAAAACCAATTATAGGAGGTACAAAGGTGGATATGTGAAAATCTATAAACACAAACCCAAAAGGTTCAAGATGTTTCTCCCCTCGATTAGGGTTAGTTTATCAACCACTAGATAAAATAACCATTAGAAAATCTCATGATGATTCTCTTTATTTTATTTATGTCAGTTTCATGGTTTATCATTATGGATGTGTTGCCACGATCACATAATTAATGAATTAAACAAGCATGCAAGATATAACTAAAATAAACCAGAATTATGTATAAATATTATCAATACATGGTTAATAAATTAAGGAAGTTACACTTAATATTAACAATCATGTGATATTGATAATAAAAAATTTATGCATAAGAGATAAAAATCCCTCAAATAAAATATTAAGTCAGACCAAGCCTTATGTTACTTGATTAAGGGTAAAACTCAATAAAACTATGTGTTTGACCAAATCTTGTTAGGAAACTTAATTTTATACAGGAAGCCCTTATAAAAGGTTTCAGGTTGATTTAACCATATTTCATCAAGAGGAGTATCCCAATCTAGACTTGGTGTAATATTAGAGGCAAGAGTTGAGGAAATCTAAAGTCATGATTTCAGGATTGGGGAGTCCACTCAACAGATCAAGGAGCTGCAAGCCCATAGTTGGAAAAGACCTACCTACCTAAATAACTTCTAATAGATTGAAAACCCCTTTTGGGGTTATGCAAAGGGGAATATTGATCTTTTCCACTAGAATGTCATGGTAACTGAACATTCTAAGTTCAATAGTAAGGGCCATTGGGACTTGATAAAATAGTGTGAGACTTAATAAAAATTTATTATGTATCATAAAATGTAATCAATAAAGTACTAATGATCTTCTTTTTTAATTTTAGAATAAAAATGAAAATATTGTCAACCACACTATCCTTACGATCAATTCTAGATAAAGACAACATCCTCACCAGTAGTAAATTCCAGGAATGGTTTAGATGCCTTCAGGTTATCCTACACCCTGAACTGAATTCTTTTCGTGCTAGAGTTAGCATTAACTGATCCACCTACCAAAGAGGTGAGTAATGAGGATTTACTGGTCTATGAGAAACATATGAACAACACAGTCGACGTTAACAATGTTTGATTCTATCATCAATGTCTAGTGTGCTCATGAAGTCTAATGAAAACATATATACTTATAGAATTCTTGAGCTCCTATGTGGTCTTTACTAGGAGAGAGCAAGATAAGAAAGGTTAAATATCTCTAAGGCACTCTTTTAGAGTAAGCTTGGAGAAGGTTCCCCAATTGGGCATTATGTAGTCAAGCTCATTTGCTACATTGAGCGGCTAGAGGTTCTAGGGTTTAAACTCCCTGAAGAACTAAGCATCGATCACATTCTTGCATCACTCCCTTAGAGATTCTCTAACTTTGTTGTCAATTTCAATATGAACAACATTGATAAGTCTTTATTTGATCTTCTTATCTTCATTTTCCTTGTAGACAAAGATATGAAGCACAAAAATCCTTCTGTCCTTATGGTGAATAAGAGGAAAGGGAAAGCAAAGAGCTTTAATCCCAAATCTTCTTCACAACCTTCCAATAAAAGGAAGATCAAAGGGGAGGCAAGAGAATAGGAGGTTGTTTGTTTCTCATGTGGTATGAAGGGCCACTAGAAGAAGAACCGCACCCAGCCTAAGAAGCAAGGGGAATCTTCAGGTGAATTTTTTATCGAATAAAATCTATTTATTTCTACAAATTGGGTATTATATACATCTTGTGGTTCTCACATATGTATCCAAATACAGGAACCAAGTATATTTGGGAAGATTGACCGAGAGGAGGTATATCTACAATCAGCTAATTAATCCAGACTTTCTACTATAACTGTAGGGGAATACCACCTCACTTTGCCAATTGGGATGATCTTGGTGGTAAAGGGTTGTTATTATGTTTGTTCTGTTACTAAAAACATGTTTTCTGTATCCAAATTAGATATCGATGGAGTTTTTTTCAAGTTTGGAAATGAATGTTGCTTCTTTTGCAAAGATAGCATTTGTTCTGGTATGGCACATTTATACAACTATCTTTACAGTTTGGATTACACAAACCAAGTAATGGTAATCGATAACAAAGATACTTCACATGAATCACACCACACCCAACTTTGGCATCACCGGATAGGTTATGTAAACAAGAAACTCTTGACAAAGTTACATCAAGATGGATATTTAGATTCTTTAGAACTAAAACCACTTGGTGTATGTCATGCATGTTTACAAGGCAAAATAACCAAAGCCCCATTTAGTGGGAAAGGTGAAAGGGGTAAAGAACTTCTTGAATTGGTTCATACCTATGTGTGTGGACTATTTCTAGTTGAATCAAGGAGAGGGTAATCATACTTAATAATTTTTACTAATGATTTTAGTAGATATAGATATATCTACTTAATGAGGTATAAGTCAAATTCTTTAGATAATTTCCAAGAATACAAGAATGAAGTTGAGAATTAGAAGATTAAGAAATTCCACTCAGATCAAGGTGGAGAATATCTTAATCAAGACATCATTGATTACTTATAGGAGTTTGGGATCCTATCCCAACTCACTCCTCCATACACACCCTATTGGAATGGTGTGTGCAAATGGAGGAACCACACCCTGTTGGACATGGTGAGATCAATGATGAGTCATGCAAGTCTTCCATTATCCTTTTGGGGATATTTTTTACAAACAGCAGCACACATACTAAACCAAGTAGTAACTAAATTGATAAATGATATTTCATTTGAGTTTTAGAGTATAAATAAAGCTATATTATTGAATTTACATGTTTGGGGAAGCGATATGTTTGTTAAGGCCTCTTCAGGTAACAAATTTTCACCCCGGCACAAAGTGTACCTTTATAAGATACCCCAAGGAAACAAGGGGATATTACCTATACAACCAAGAAGAAAAAAAGGTTATAGTTGTAAGACATGTCATATTCCTTCAGAGGGAGCACATCTCCAAAAGAGATATTGGGGGTGAGATATACTTCAATGAAGTTGAGGCTCAAGGTATACAAGAGTTGGTACAAGAATAGATTCAAAAAAGCCCTGTGGAAGAAAGAATTGTTCCAGAGACACAAGATTTGTGTAGGAGTAGAAGGGAGTTTAGAGAACTGGAATGGTATAATTTTCTATTTATCGAGGATAGAGACTCATTATTAGTTGATAATAATGATCCTCTAACCTATAAGGAAGCAGTATGTGGCACAGATGTTTCTAAGTGGCTAGAAGCCCTGATTTCTAAAATGTATTTTGTGTACCAAAACCAAGTTTGGATTTTGGTAGATCCTCTAGTTGATGTAAATCCTATTGGTTTCAAATGGGTATTCAAGAGGAAACTAGACATGGAAGGACAATTCATCACCTATAAGGCACGAATGGTCGCAAAAGGGTTCAAATAGTGTCAAGGCATTGACTATGACAAAACCTTTTCACCAGTTGCAATGCTGAAATCCATCAAAATTTAATTGGTCTTTGCCACTTACCATGACTATGATATTTGGAAAATGGACGTCAAAACAGACTTCCCTAATAGGAACCTTCAAGAAGATGTCTATATGACACAACCTGAGGGGTTTATGACTCCAAAGGATGCCAATAAGGTATGCAAGTTGTAGAAATCCATTTATGGATTAAATAAAGCATCCTGGTCATGGAATATTCATTTTGATGAAGCCATAGTGAAATTTGGTTTTATCAAGAATAAATGTGAGCCTTGTGTCTACAAACGGTTTAGTGGGAGTGCATTCATTTTCCTAATAGTATATGTTGATGACATATTACTTATTGGAAATGAGATACTAGTATTGCAATCTATTAATGCATAGTTTAATCAATGCTTCTCCATGAAGGAAATGGGCGAGGCAACATATATTATTGGGATCAAGATCCATCGTGATAAATCCAAGTGATTTTTGGGCCTAAGTCAAAGTACATACATTGATAAGATACTGAAGATATTCTGTAAGGAACAATCCAAGAGGGGATTGTTGCCAGTATCCCATGACATTCATCTTTCCAAT
This sequence comes from Viscum album, assembly GCA_963277665.1. Taxonomy (NCBI): domain Eukaryota; kingdom Viridiplantae; phylum Streptophyta; class Magnoliopsida; order Santalales; family Viscaceae; genus Viscum; species Viscum album. The sequence continues at coordinate 2,045,111,493 of OY728148.1, read as the reverse complement.
AAAATGTGTCCTCATACACATGAGTAAAGAAAGATAATGTCAAAGACTCCATATGCATCATCGATTGGGTCAGTCATGTATTCCATGCTATGTACTAGGATAGATGTTGCCTACGCATTGAGTGCGGTAGGCAGATATCAAGATGACCCAGGTGACTGCCATTGGATGGCAGTCAAGACTATCCTAAAGTATCTAAGTTATACTAAGGATATGTTCATAGTTTATGGAGGATATGAGGAACTATTCATCAGAGGATATGCAGATGATATTTTCCAGACTGATCAAGATGTCATGAAATCGCAAACCAGATACATATTCACTTTGAATGGAGGTACATTGAGCTAGAAGAGCTCAAAGTAGAATGTAGTCACATATTATATAACAGAGTCTAAGTATATCACATCTTTTGAGGTATCTAAAGAAGTAGTTTGGATGCGAAGATTTTTCCAGGAGTTGGATGTGATTCCTAGCAGTAAATATCCCATCACATTGTACTGTGATAATACTACAGCGGTGGCTCTCGCAAGAGTCAAGGTCATATCAGTGGACGAAGCACATACATTGGAAGTATCATCTCTTGAGGGATTTTTCTCAGAGAGGTGAAGTTGTAGTGAGAAGTATTTTCACAGAAGAAAATGTGGTGGACCCATTGACTAAATCCTTGACTCTGTAGAAACATGATCACTATGTGACGTCTAGAAGACTAAAAGTTTTAGGCAGATGGCTCTAGTCCAAGTGGGAGTTTTTAAGAGTTGGTGTCCTAGAACCAACTGGTTGTACTTTTATTACATTACATTTAATGTAATTAAATATTAAACATCTTATTTCATATTGTTAATTTTTCTGCATGAATATGATGTAATAATGTCCTAGAGTATTTATTGCATTGATAAGGTCATGGTAGTTCCCCACTATGATGAGGACCTTGAAATGCTATAACAATATTCTTAAATATAGTTCTTTGGTTGGATGACATACTATGATGGGACACATAGAAAGCTGACCATCAGGTGTGATTACTCATAGGTAGATGAGACTTCCTCTCATGAAGTTCGCACTTGGTAATCTCCAATATGGGAGATTATGAGAACAGACCCGCCAGTAGGAATTATGCATGTTTTGGTGTCATCAGATATTCCTATCAGTGAGTGTGTGTAATGATCCTTAGACTTTAAGATTATCATTAATATGTTTCATGACTCGTGCACTTTGATTTACTGACGAAAACCATCACGTAGATAGTTGGCAGGAATTAGGCTACGTTGGGTGCATCACGAGTGGCATGTTATTAATGGATAAGTCAAGGAAGGATTTTTCCCTTCTATTTATGGAAGTTGATATCTCAGCCCTTTGATTGAAATAGAACCGTCATGTGAAATTCTATGGCCATAGTGTAACAATTATTTTATTTTAGGTAGTCAAAGAATGAAGTATCAAGCATAAAAGTTTATGACACTACCATGAAACCTTATTGATGAGATATTATGACAGAGGGATTATATTACATTGTGAGTGTTCGTATTTGAATGTTGTTTTTTTAAAATTTAGTTTCTTTCTCTTGGGTGACTTGACCTGTTTCTAGATAGTACTCTTGGACTTTAGGCAAGCCTAACTAATTCCAACAAGAAATAATCCAAAAGGGTCACACCCTAAGTGTTTCTGGTGTTCTTGGTTAAATTCTATTTGAATTTAATTAATAAATAATATTATCAAGACAATGGAATAATTTTATTCAAGTTAAAATGATTTCATAAATTAAATAAATATTTATTCACTAGATTGTGGATAAAATATATTTATTTATTTTATTGAACATTTAATAAATATTTATTTACTAGTTTTTAAATAAAATATTTATTTAAGAGAATAAATTGTTTATTTATTTATTCATGTATTCAATAAATGGAAATAGAGATCGAGAGGACCAAGGCCGGTCCGGTAGAAAAATAATTATTTTCAAGATAATAAATAAATATTTAACTAGTTGGCACAAATTAATATAATGCTCTTATTATTTTGTGACGTGGAATTTTATTTATAATCATGTTTTGCGCATGTTGGCACACCATAAATAATGACACAATATTATTATTAATAGAATGAGTTTTCTATAAGGTTATGAATGTATTTAACTTCTGTTATGCAATTGAATATTATAACTGAAGCCCTATGTCAATAAATAGACACATGCGTCTATTGTGCCATGTACCGAACCTCACACTCGGTGAATTGAGAATTGTTGAGCTAAATAATTTCTCTCTCAAATCCTCTTCTGGCCCCTCTCAAGAACGAGAGATGTTCTTCAAGGCCGAAAAATAATCGATCAAGAACGACCAACACAAGACACTTGTTTCACCGTGCTAGCACCCGGAGAATGAGTGGTGTCGATCGGAGGATATCGGAGCATGTGTGGATCACCGATAGAGGGATTCTAGTTTTGATCCTTGAAAGCACAACAAGATAATTTGTAAGGATCATTCTGGATGATCAACATCATCAACGGAGAAAAAACTAAAGATCCAGGTATTCTTTTCTTTATGAAATTAATTAAATTAATTAGAAACATGATGTGAAAGATCCTCTCTAAAGGTTTCAGGCCTCTTCCTTCTTTATCTAAATCTTTTATTATATTCTATAGATATTGGCATTCAATTTCGTATTGATCCCAGAATAATCATTGATCATGGTAAAAATTAAAGTTGGGTGTCGGCCCAACCACACTTCCACTGCACCTGGAACCTACAACATCTTGGTTTTATATAGTATGAAAATAATATTTTTACATCATTAACATATTATGATTTTTAAATAAATTATATTACTCATGTTATTGTGATGTTTTATTTAATAAAGAGATATTCCTTCCATATTAGTGTGATAATATACCATTGGTTCTAGTTCTTAACTAATGGCCTATTGAATGTGGGCCTAGACAGTCATACTCAAACACATTATCAATTTATGTGGAGTCCTTATGAGGTAGGATCGTGAATGATATTCCATTGGGTGCCCGAGGGATTCATAAGCTATCCATCGAAATCTTATCATTTATCTGGAACCCCCAAACCTGATCCATGTATTTTTCTACCAATCTTTCCACATATGAAACATTTATTTGTGAATTATAAATGCATCCAAGAAACCCCTATTCTAATAAAAATTGAAGACATAAAATTATCCACATACACTAAATTAATTAGTGTCGGAGTTTCATTCCATTTCAATAATAAGAGTCAGAATAAGTCATTATAAACTCAATAATATAACAATTCTATTCCATCAGAATCATATAATTTCATTCACTAAATAGTCATGACCTATAAAAATCATCGACTCACCATAGTCGAAACACATTCCATCCAAATTCACTCATTAATCTTTCTTCTTGAGACTCTCAATATTGGGTATTCCATTAACCAAAAGATATTATTTCATATCATTGAGATTTGCACTGATCTATGCATGATTTCTATTTAATAACTAATGTTATCTTATAATAAATAATCTAAAAATTATCTTGAATTAAAACTCCCATTAATCTATGAACCTTCTAATTGCCACCATCCTCACCTCGGGATAGCTTATAAAGACATCAAATGACATCAAATAATGATGGTCAAAAAATATTTGGTTTTATAGAATTTCCTTCCATAAGAACCTTTTATAAAAACCAATATCATAAAATTTTTAACCCCACCAAAGGAATTTTCAACCTATAAAACGTCTCAAATAGTTCAATATATGATATAACTAATTCCAATATATATTTAATATTTTCATAGTCTAAAAAACACCCAATAGTCCTAACATATTTTTCTTTCTACTCTAATACAATACACAAGTTAAAATATATGATTACAAATTCTTATGTTTCTCCTTTTTCAAACATGGAATCCTATGAAAACCCAATTATATATTACTAGTTTATTATTTTTAAAACATAGATTGTGGATTTTAAATAAACCAAAAACAACTAAAAAACTCCCTGGAATCAAAAAGGTTCTTTTTTTCAAAACCTATAATAAAATAACCTATACACTTACAAGAATTTTTCCCAAAGTTTGATTTTATTTTAACACATTTTAAAAAAATAATATTTAAAAAATAATCTAACTCAATTTTCATTAATCTAAAAAATCATGAAAATTCAGGACATTTTATTCTTCACCCAAACAATTATATTAGATATGTTGTCCCATCACACAATATCATGTTTTAAAAAAAATCCTATTAAAATCAGAATCTATTTTCTTGACACTAGATCTATGAGAAATTTCATGTTAAAGAATCTATGAAAAAATTTCTACACATTCCTTATTATTCCATTGATGTTTTTATTTCAATGTAATATTTTTTAAAAATATCCAAAGTATAAAAAACTATTTCCCTATAGTGGTAGTCTGAAAAAAGTCAAATATCACAATAACAAGAAAATACCTACGAATAAAATTAATCTAATCAAACCTAATAATCTAGTTTAGAAAGAATCTATTTGATTATTAGTTACTTTAAAATCATAATAGATCACATTGTGGGTCAAATTACCACACTTCTAGGGGCATGTATCATTACTTAAGAATGATACATTAATTTTCATGAATGATATAAAAATACCCCCCTGCCTGATTCCCATTGCACATCTTGAGTCATATACATCATGGTACTCTAAAACTAGTTCCTCACTAAATACAGAGTTCCTATTATAATCAAAGTACATCCTTGGATACATGGGTTTCAATAATATACATACTCAATGGGTATGGTTGTGATCTACCTCTCCATTCCTTACATTCTATCACCACTTTTAACTGACTATATCCTAACCAATCACATGGTTTTATTTCACTTTGTAATGTAATAGAACAATAAACCACAATGACAGCTATGTTAGATGAAAATTTGACCACAAATACACCTCATTGTTTTCCAGATTTTTCCAACATGTGATGTGGTCATAAATACGTCATTTAAAGGTTATTCCCTCAAATGAATAACATAATAGTCATGTGTAAATTTACCAAAGAATCGAAATTACCCATAAATAAAATTAACATATTATAAATATATGAATATAAATATTAGGATCCAATTGGGTGTTACATAATATAATATATAAAAATAAAATAATATTCATGAAATGCATAAACATACCATGATTCATTAGTAAAACAATTTATACAGAATATGTGATAAAATAATAACATCTTCCTCCTTTTCCAATACATATACATTAAAATAACTATTATAATATAAATGGAAAAATGGACTCTAACCCAACTAACATCATCCTAAAACCAAACAATCATAATCCAGGACTTTTTACTTCCCAATTAATAAGTCTATACCATCATTAAAAACATGTAATATAAATGAAACATACATTCTTCCGCTATAAAACAAAAAATATTCCATTTATACATGCATGGGTGGGTCTATTGACCCATTAGGATTCCCCTACTCACCTCAACTCATGGAGTTATTTTATTCAATTTGATTTATATGTGTCTCTAAAGTGGAAATTATTCAACACACCTTGGAACATAACTGATGTATGTTCATGAAAATCCATATATGTATTTTTTATCGAAATGAATACATGAGAACCTTGATGATACATTCATATAATACTCAACTGGCTAGAACTCACCTTTATATGAATGTGGTATACATCAAATTCACTTTTATCTCTGGAATCACTATCACCCTAAGGTATCTCCTCACATCCTCAAATATTTTCTCTATAAATATGTCACCTGAATAACCAGCTATGGAACTAACTATCACTAAGAAAATACCCAAATATCAAGGGAAATAATTAACTATATAATAAATATAATAACTTTATATCAAATATGGTCACGAATTCAATGAAAATTATCAAACCATAATGAAAAATATAATGTTTAGTAAATGGGAACTTGAAAACTATAAAAATGATAAAATGATAAAATTAAACAAAAGGAGAATCTAAAGAAAGATTTTCAACTGACCGAAATAAAAAAAAATGAGTTCTAACACCCAAACCTACCTCAAATCACCAGTATCCACCATATAAAACTAATATACCACCCATAGGGTGCATCTAGATCCATCATATACATCACATGTCGTCAAAATGGATGGATACGATTTTATAATCATATAACACAAAGGATATAAACTGATCTCTCAAATTGATTAGCTAAATCATTATTAAATATCATATCATGTGTCATTTTCAGGGTATTACTATGTTGAATTATGATATAATATTAACAAATTTATGGTAATTATTATAATATCCATTAATGAAATCACACTTCTCCCCTAATGCTTGATGCACAACTACACCATATCCTATCATCGATTGGGTATACCATTAATATGAGATGCAAAGACATAAAATTGGTGTATGATCACTTATAAATATGACCTCACAATGAAATAAGTCCTTCTTTACACCCGTTTGATAAAAAAAATCTCTATAGACATCTCTTTTATCGCTACCACATCACATTTTTATCATGATCCGCATGGTCATCCTAGAATATCAATTCAATGTTTGAGGTCCATAAATAAAACAAAATATTCCTCTCAACCAATTTTTCCAATCTATCTATCTCACACTAGCATATATTAAATAGATTAAATGGGGCCCTAAGATGAACCATGTCAAATATTTCAACTCTCTTGCATGAACTATCAGAACCCTAAGGATTGTCTTGTATATTATGAAATAAATAACCAATATAAATAAAATAGTTTCAAAACCAACTCCAGTTTATCACTACCTTTGTCCTCCAATGGCCCAAAGGCCTTCATTTTTTATTAATTTTGATAATCCGCCTTTCAAGGGGTGTGGTGGAACCCTTACAAGGCTCGTAGGCATAAGTATTACATGGCCCATAGGCCTTAGAGGAATTCATTTCCCATAGGATTCAAACATTACATACAACCCAGACTAACTACTTGGAACTGCTCCTCCCTAGTATCTTCATCGTGAAATCAGCTCTCCACCTTCACATGGCTGTTTGGCTTGGCTTTCCCGTGCATGCACAGGCTTGTCCCGATGGCAGGTGTCATACCCTCCCATTCTTGCAATTCGTTTAGCTTCTTCTATGGTGAAATCTTCTTACTCCTCCTCCTTCTGAAGTTTGTTCCTTTGTAGTTTGTCTTGTTTTCATTTTCACTTAAGGTGGCCTGAAGGCCTTGAGGTGGCCTGAAGGCCTTACTGACCTGAAGGCCTGGGTGGCCCGAAGGCCTTAAAGGACTCGAGGACCAAATCGGTGGCCCAAAGGCCCAAACGGGGGAATATTCCCATCTGTTACAGTGCCAAACAGTGCCTGCTACAGTACATGCTACAGTTCTGTGAAGTTCCTTCTACAGTACCTGCTACAGTACTGCTATAGTCCTACTACAGTCCCCGAAAATTAGGTTATATCATTTGATGAACTCACCTAGAATTTCATCCCTCAAAAAACTATGTAAGGAACTCTATACTTAACGAAAATATACCTTGGATACTAAGAGTCCAAGAATCGAGCATAATCCAAGGGTATTTATCACGGTCTCACATATATATGACCATCAATGATCTCATCCAACACATTGGAAATGTCTAAAAACCCAAAATAAATTAAATGATTTTCTTTTAGTTAATAAATTTTCCTATCACAATATGAAACAATAGATTATGTACATGATAATTTTCAATTCAGGTATCACACAACAATACATTATTTGAAAATAAGGGAATAATATTTAAAAGTTAAATTAAACTAAATCATTTCTAAACATTAATTTCATGATTAAACCAAAAATAGTAAATCAAACAATTCTTTTAGAACATTAAAAAATGGAATTATATCTTAGAAATACAGATCTTCGAACCTTTTTTCAAAAACCAATTGAAATATAATGAAAATTATTTCATTGTTTTAAAATCTCATTTTAAAACTATTCTTTTAAAGTATTATTTAGCTATAGAAATTTACTCTAAAAATAATTATCCATTAAAAACATATTTTAATTTTTTATCCAATTTATTTTCGAAAATTCAGTCAACACCAACAAATGTAACCATTCACTCTTAAATATGGGACACTAAGAATAATTAAATAAAGGATCAAAAAATGAAAGTGGTTACTAATTTTTATTTTCCATTGGTGACTATTAAGACTATGTGGGCCAATCACATTTATGGGATGAGTATATACAGTGACATAAAATCATTCTTATAATAATAATAATAATATCTTATGAGAAAATAATAATAATAAAATACCACTAATTTTGTATTTATGACACTAAATGTATTGGGTCTAACTACCCCAATTACCCTTCCAATTATTCATTTAATATTGTATTTACCATTATAGACTGCAATTAGCACTTATCTCATCAAGATTCATCATAATTTTATAAAATAACATCATATATTTATATATAATATTTCTATAACCATGATAAAACACACTAAGTTGGGATTCTATATCAAAACCATGAAAAAATAGTTTCGGTTAAATCATGATGGGCACTAGAGCCTATTATTAGTAGAAAAGTAAATTCACAAATCAAAATAAACTTTTATATTTCTGCCAAATCACTAAATACCATAAATAATTTCAGTGGGAACTATACCTCATCCAAAAAAAATGAAATGTTTATAAAGTTACTTTAAAAGGGAAAATTTATACACCACATGAGAATGGTTTGTCATTATAATGATATTTCACCATAAACTAGTTTAATCTTAGCCCAAATCCTAAGGTGGTCGCATAAAAATATTGGATAATAATATGTGGAATAAATGTGGATGAATTGGGAATTATTATCTCAGATTATTGAGGCACAAAATCTTCATTTACATAGATCAAGGGAGATGGAAAAAATTAAAATTTGGAGAAAAAGGGTTTCCCTCCCTCCTCAAATTGGGATTCCCACAACCCTTAGTTCTTCAGGGATAAAAGGGTATGGTTTCTATAAAAAATATGAGTTAAGCTATTTCTTATTGATCATGTATCCCTTTCATTGGGAAACACTAGGACATAAAGTATGCCACATGCTGATCTGAGTACCCTAAACCATTAAAGGTTGGAAAATTGGGATTTACAAATATGGGAATAGGTAAAGTAGCATCCATCGATTTATGATATAGATTACTATGTGTTTTTATTGTTGATCATCACCCACTCATGTTCTATTTATGACACCTTATCTTAATTAAAAATGTGTCACCTTTGACCATTCTATAATACATATACATCTTTAATCCTTGTGAAAAACATTTAAGAAAATGGGATGAGTGAAAAAAATGCATAGTGTGGGTTATAAAAATATTTGAATCTCATTAATCCATTTGAAATTTATGAAAACACATAAGTAAGTTTTTTGTTTTAAATTATAAATTTTTGATCTTGGAATAATCATTTATGAACACCTAAAATAAACATAAACACCTAAAGTGTTCACAAAAAAATATTATATGCATACATATAGGAAAAATAAAAAATCATGGAATCTTTTCCATGAAAATAAAACCTCATGCCATTAGAAGGTCATAAACATTTTTTTAGAGCATAAACTCATTTATTAAATTTTGAAATAAAATTACACCATCTAAAACACACTTACAATCATAGTGAAAAAATATAGAAAACTTTGTGCATTATATTTTCATCATGGAATCACCTAATAGGATAATTCCAATATTCTCATAAGAGTAACTATTATTAGTTAACATACTCAGTTAATTAGATATATTAAATCAATCAATATTATAATAGGAGTAACATACAACCATTAACTTCATCACTTAATAAGAGAAATTAACTATATTAATATTATATTAGGAGTAACTTACATCATTTAATTATTTCACTTTACCTAATGCATTTGAGGGCTTTAACGGACTAAGCCTTCATATAAAGGAAATTTCCCCCAAAGGGTTTGGGTTCACTCCCCATTCACACTTTCATAAATAATTCCCATGTGACATGTATCAATATAAAAACATTTAATAACATTCACATTTCCTTATAAAACCCATAAAATTTTCATTTCACCCTAAAATAAAAACAACATTATGTTATATCATAAAATTGAGAATAAATATTCTTTTCTATTTAAAATATTTAAAAACAAAGAAATCACGTAAAATGGGAAATTTATATCCTTTTATAAAACATTAAATCTTATAAGGGATTATTGATAATAAATAAAGTACATGATTAAAGAAAACTAATTTCATGATATTTATGTAAAACACATTCATTTTCACTTTGATGAAAAGTGTCAAAAGTGTCCCATATAGAAAATTTTAAAAAGATTCATTTTTTAAATCATTGTAAAAATTAAACAATAGCTACAAATTTCCATTAAAAACATTTTTTGTAAAAATAATAATATTCTTGAATACTTTTAAATAACATGGATATGGAGGAGAATTGTTTTAAAATTTGATATTTAAAATAATATTTTAATGAAAATCCATTACATCTTTGTTTACTATTAAATTAAAAGAAAATTGAAGGAGGGAAAATTAAAAATATTTTCAAACCACTTTAATTTATATTAATTAGTGATAAAATAAATCCATATAGATTTTTATACACTATAGAGATGAAAACATGAGGTGAAAATGTCATATGTCTCAAAGATAGGAAATTATGAAGAAATTTCCTCTTATCTTGACTCCCTACTTATTTTATACATTCTATAAACCATGAATAATAAAATTATATTACTTTACAACATTATTAAGAACATTTTTAATGTTTATTCATTTATTATTATTCATTTTATTAAATTTATTTCAAGTTTTTATTTATTTACTAAATCAGTTAACATTATGTCAGCCGTTATGAGGACATTTGGTTTGTAGTCTAAAAATAAATTTAGTGCATTGACCATGAAAAATGGGTTCATTGGTATACTATCTATAATATATGAAAATTTTTATAATTAATAATTTTAGACATTAAATATACTTTATAACCATCCATGTATGGTGGTTATGAAAATTTAATCGCATCGTTTCATAGGGACAACAGTTCATACGTAAGAATGAATAAAATTTTTATTTTTCTTATCCATGGAAAAAAAATAAATTATATAATATTTTTATTTTTTATAAACTATAAATATTTCATAAATATAATATATATTCATTCCATCGATAATTTTAACCATCCATATTATCCAATGATCAAAAACATAAAACATCGGTTCATGGAGGTTATAGTCTACACATATACTCGAGAGAAGTGTTTATTTTCCATTGGATGGAAATGGTGATGGAAAAAGGTTTTAAATTTAACATAATAATAATCAATAATATGGTATAATTTTATTTAATTAAATAATAATGGTAATGATTGGTTTCAAGGAGGTATAATGAAAAATAATGTTAAATGAAATCTCCTAGGACTTATACCACCACTTTTGACATCCCCCATTTGAGTGAGGTCAAAGCCTTTAAAGGAAAGGATTATGATCCCTCTATGGGATAAAATATTTAGTAATGAATCATATAGATGGATTGAGATAGTTTACTTATATAATAAAGACCTTTAGTTGTGTTTTTATATGGTTAAAGTGAGTCACATTTTATATGAAGAAAATCAATTTCATTTTCTTAATTTTTCAATCATGAATGGCGATTAAAGAAAATTTTCAAAATTCCAAGTCGCACATAAATTAACCATTATTTATAATCTATAAAAACACTTCCAATTTAGAATTAAAGTATTTTTATGACATTATAATTCTATTAAAATATTTTTTAATATTAGAAACCATTTATGTTATTTTTCGGGACTACACATAAAATATGACCTTAATGATATCAACGCAAAAAAAAAAGAAATATAATTCAAACAAATAAATAATCTTTTATCCTTAATGGTTATCAATAAAATTCATGGAACACCCTAATTTTCTAAAATCATATTACTTTAAATGTTTTTTTAAAAAAAATATGTTATTTTTCTACTTCTTGTATAAGCTTTGCAGCAGTGTTGTGTAAATGTTTTAGGTAATTATATCATCACTAAAATAATAAACAAATTAATATAATTAATATAGTTTATTCATTATTTTATTTTTCATATATATTCATTAATATATTTATTGTATCTATATCGATATCATGACAACATAATAATTGAGAAATAGGGTCATTTTTTCAATACTCTTCACTTAAAATAATATAAAGGTTGTAAGAAAATGTAATTGAAACCAAAATGTCATATTTTTAAATATAGAATAGTTTTGGTTTAATTACACTCATATTATGTAATAAAGTAAATATTTTGGTTGATTTTGATACCTGGTCTCATAATTTTAATCCTTTTTCACTAATTTTACCTTTTTCCTTGAGGGCATCACATTTTGAAGGTCACTATTGATAAGGACCGAAAACAAAATTGACCATATTAAATAATTTAAACCTCCAAATTCCATATATGAAATAAATTTATCAATATGAAATTCCAAAAAGTGGCAGAAAATACGTTTAATATTTCGTCTTAAAACAAAATGAAATAATGTTTTTAGAAAATACTCTTTTAAATCATAAAAATGATTGTATACCAAAATCGATTATAATACTGATTCCAATGTAATTATTTTGGATTATGTTTATTAACATAAAACCTATGTGACTTTTAGAAAATAAAAAACCAAAATTAACTTTTAAATCACATTTATTAAATTTAAGAAAATGATATCTTTTTAACAAAATTGATATTTTTCACTATTCACCAAAAAAATTTCAAAGAAATCCCAAAACATTGTCTTAAAATTATATTGACTTTTTAATTTTCTAAATTATTTCAATTTTATCAAATTAAATTTTAAATGAGATATAAATTTATCAAAATATCCATGTAATAAATGTAATGGAGACTATTACTGAGGATCATGTATTTCTGAATTATATAATGAATTTATACAAAATCATCATCTACAAACCACCATTAGATGATGGTTAATTTATTTTATTAAGTATATGATCTATAAATATCATTAAAATCATTCATAAATAGGTTTTAGCTTAATTTATATTGATAAAAATACTTTTCCCACATAAATATGATTCGGGAAAAAAATCACCTTCAATCTTATATGATATTATTAATAACTTTTTTCTTATTACCTAGGTATTAATCCATACATTTTTATTTAGGAAATATTGTATAGATATATTTCATAATGATATTACTATTGTTCATTGACCGTGTTGTCATTACACGTAAAATAAATAGTTATTTAAAGAATATTTTGTAGTCTAGGGCACACCCTAGGTCATCTGTCAAAGAGATTTGGTATCTTATAGTGTGTATTTTTAATAATGATTACTAAAATAAGGGGTGATTTTGAAAACACTTTTAAGAAAATAACTTAACGTAAAGATTTTAATAGTTGATAGAATAATGTGGGGATTTAAGAATTATGAGATAATGATATCACTTCAAGTTCACAACACATCTTTGATAGTTCATCATTTTAAAAATTTCACATGGTTTTGTTTAATTCTTTGGTTTAGGGTTGTCAAGATCTTGATTCCCCTCTTTCCTCTTAAAACGTTGCACAATGTACCAACCCTTAACACGACAATCATGTTGTCAAGGTTTGAACTTCAATAATAGATTAAAGGATACCAAATCATAATAATATATTTTGTATGTGTGAGAGAAATAGGATCCTTGTGTTGCCCAATCGAAACAACACAAGTTTCCCACATGAAATTTCAACCCAACCAGTGTTGAAATGAAAAAGAAGTTCTCTTAATTAAACCCAAGCAATGAATTCAGAGGATAAAAATGTTTAGATAAAACATAAGTGAAATAATACACACAAAAATTATACAAAACGAGTAGATTATAAAGTACATGAACTCCCCCTCATTCATGTGTATCTCCCTCGAAATGATCGTCCACTGTTTTGCTTGTCATCGAGAGGAAGAGAAGGCTCAGGTGGAATTGTGCCTTCATCCTTGATCATCTAATGAGGATAGGCTCCACCAAAACTTCTTGGATTAGGATAGGACTCCTTTGGGTATCCAAAATACTAGATATTTTCCTCCTGGTCTAACATAAAAATGAGGAGCCCAATGTTCCATTTTATAGGAAAATTGGAAGGTTGTTTTGAGCATCCTGATTTTGAGAAACCACTTGGTTCATGGTTTTCGATGGCCAGACAGTCTTATCTCACTTTTGATAAAACAAAAGTTTTATCACCACCTCTTGAATATCTCCACCAAAATTTTGTCTTCATTTGGACACCTAAATCTTGAGATATGGACATCACATAGCACACAACTTTTGACTCCATGCAGATTCAGTGACCTGGACAGATCACTTCGGTTGGGCCCCTTAATGGCCGAATGGGGCTTGGGTTTCTTCATATAAGTGATAGAAAATTAAATTTTGGACCATCCCACAAAATCTGAGAACATTTTAATTCATTTATTTTTCATAAACTACCCAATAGTGAACAGGTGTTCATGGAACCCATGCATTTTTGGCCCATTTTTCTTCTAGATCATCTCTGAGGGCCTCCAGATCACCTCCTCCTCAAATGGAACCATAAAAAAAAGTAACATTTACTTTTTTACAATGATAAACACAAAATAAATTATTCAAACATGGAATAAAATTTTCTATTATTTTTATAATTTTCAATATAAACATGTTTAGCGCATTGGTGTAAGGGTGAAAATAAAACAGTGAATCGCAGTGCGATCACACCCCCACACCTAAACATTTTCACTCCTGGGAAAAGTTACATTTTTAGAAATTATGCATGTATATATTACCAACATAATAAATATTTAACATTTGAGGAAATTTTAATTCATTAATGTAATGTGATCAATGCACAAACCACACCAAGGAGTTCTTCTTAGTGAAAATGGGAAAAGATGTATCATAAATCATATCATAGTGAAATTAAAAAAGATTCATGATACCAAATTGAGAAAGAAACTCAGAATTCAATCATGGAACTAAATCTTCATGTGTGTTTGTGAAAACCATTCCATACTATTCTTTCCACTTTCAATCTAATAAATATAGGTTATTTTAACATTTTTCAGCTTAAATGATTTTTTCCAATGAACCTTCCCTATATCCTTTGAAATTATATTTCAAGTAACACTAACTTAAACATTCCTAGAAGTCAAATAATAAGCTTCTGGCCTAGATATCCCCATATGTTGCACATTTTATCACTCCCCTCATTTATTTTTTTTCAGAAGTTTTATTTAGATAAAATATCACAATCATCTCTCAACCCTTATTTGATATTCTCGCGACACTAATTGTAATAGTTATAACAAGATCAAAGGTTTAGGAGGAGTAATTTTTTACCTTCCCAATACACAACCCAATTTTTTTTTTTTGATTTTTTTAGGACGTACAACAGTCAAATATCAGGTTCACACGCATAGGTCAATCTGGTACAGTAATTAAATGGACCAAATAAGAGATGAACGTATGGAAATGTCATTTTAAGATGAAAAATATTAACCTAACATATATTTAACTTCTATTAAGTAAGAAATATTCACACTTTATGGTTTGGAGAAGAAATATTTTGAGGTATTAGTGACATAGTTTTCCCAAAAAATAATCACATAATGGGAATTAATCATCTCAAAGGATTCATAGAGATACAACTGTTTATATCATTGATAGAAAACAAATTCACTAAAAATCACTCCCTATTGTTAAATTTATACAAGCATTTATTCCATAATAGATTCAGGTTTTCATCAAATTTTAAATAAACATGGAATAAAAAATTTCAATATGCATTTTTAGTAAGTTCCATGATTTGGTAACCATAAGGGGGGAGTTAAAAATACCATAAATAAGGTGAAAAGTGAATAAAGAATAAAGATGATGAAAATTCTAATGAATTGAACAAGATAGAGAAAATACCATAAAGAAGGAGAAAAAGAGAAGAAAGAGAAAAAATGATGAAAATTACTAACTAACCTAGGAATGTACCCATACCCCCCCCCCCACACACACACACCTAGAGTGTGTAGTGCCCCCACTATAATAAAATAAAATGTGGGAATAAAGGATAAAACATGGTGGGTTTTATTGCTGTGTTTATTCTTGAACATGGAGTTCCTCCATCAAGAACTCTAGAAGGGCCTCATGGAAGTGCTTTAGTTGCTGCCCATTGATAGTGAAGGTTTTCTTAATTTCTTTATTCTGAACATGAACAACACCAAATGGAGATACATTAGTAAGAGTGTGTGGTCCAAACCAATGGGAAAGAAGATTACATGGATGCAACTTCAGACTTTCATTGTAGAGGAGGACATTGTGCCTAATGTGGAATTGACGATGAAGGATGATATGGTCATGGGAAACCTTGGTTCTCTCTTAATAAATCCTAGAGTTATCATATTCATCTCTTCCCATTTCCTCCAGCTCCTGAATTTGAAACTTCCTTTGAGCACCAGCACTAGAAAGATTAGAATTGCATTGTTTGATGGATCAGTAGGCTTGGTGCTCAATCTCAACAGGGAGGTGACGACTCTTTCCAAACACTAGCCGATACAGTGACATGCCAATGGGGGTTTTGAAAGAAGTACGGTAAGCCCACAATGAATCATCGAGTATAGTATTCCAGTCTTTTCTATTGGGTTGAACCATTTTTTCAAGAATCTGTTTTACGTCTCTATTTGACACCTCGGCTTGACCATTGGTCTGTGGGTGGTAAGAAGTAGACACTCAATGTCTGGCCCCATACCAACTTAAAAGATATTTCATTGTTCGGTTGTATAAATGAGAACCCTGGTCACTGATGATGAACCTAGGTAATCCAAACCTAAAGAAAATTTGGGTTTTCAAAAATTCCACAACTGCCTTAGAATCAACAGTCCTTGTAGCTCGTGCCTCTACACATTTTGAAACATAATCCACTTCCAATAGAATGTACAGGTTAACAAATGGATTGGGGAATGGTCCCATAAGATCAATGCCCCAAACATCGAAAATGTCATGGAACGGTAAGGGTTTTTGGGGCATCTAATTTATTTTAGATACATTCCTCATTCTTTGATAGTAAGGACAATATTTACAGAAGTCGTGGGTATCCTGAAACAATGTGGGCCAAAAGAGACCAGAATCGAGGTCCTTGCACGTTGTCTATTGGGGACCAAAGTGTCCCCCACAATCAAGAGTGTGGAAAAACCTAAGGACGGACTGAAACTCACTATTGGTAACACAACGCCTAAGGACTTGATCACTATAGGTGCTCCAAATGTAGGGGTCATTCCAAATATACCAAGGAGACTAATGTTTTAGACGATCATCCTGATTTTTATTGAAATTAGTAGGAATTCATGATTCTACCAAATAATTTACAATTTCAGAATACCAAAGAATAACATCTTTCACTTGGTACAATTTCTCATCAAGAAACATATCATTTATAGGAATATAAGAGGATGATTCAATGTTTGAGGATGGGTGGATCCTACTAATATGGTCAACCACCACATTCTCTACTCCTTTTTTATCTCTAATTTATAAATTAAATTTCTGAAGGAGGAGCATCCAGCAAATGAGGCATGGTTTGGCTTCAGGATTCTTAAGGAGATACCGGAGGGTTGTATGGTTTGAGAACACAATGACTTTGAACCCTAAAAGGTAAGACCTAAATTTTTTCAAGGTAAACACAATGGCAATGAATTATTATTCAGTTGTGGTGTAGTTTTCTTGGGAAAGGTCCAAAGTACGTGAGGCATAGGCAATGACATGTGGAGCTCGATCGACCCTTTGTGATAAGACTACCCCAACTACAAAGTTAGAGGCATCACACATGATCTCAAATGATAAATCCCACCAAGGTGGTTGGATTATCGGGGGTGACATGAGACTCCATTTTAACTTATTAAAAGATTCCTCACATTCTTTATCAAAAACAAATTCTTTTTCTTTTTGGAGTAATCAGGAGAGGGGTGCAATTTTACACAAGTCACAAATGTAACAACAATAAAATCCAGCATGACTAAGGAAATACCACACATTCTGTAAATTTTTGGGGAATGGTAGGGAAGACATGACATCCACTTTTTATTTATCTACTTGTATACCATCCACAAAAATGACATGTCCCAAAACTATAACTTATCGCACCATGAAATGGAATTTCTCATAATTTAATATGAGATTCATTTCAATACAGCGACGAAAGACTGAAGAAATACTACTCAAACATTTATCAAAAGAGGATCCATAAATAGTGAAATCATCCATGAATACGTCCATGCAATTCTCTAGGTAATCATAAAAAATACTAACCGTGCATCGCAGGAAAGTACGAAGAGCATTGCACAGACGAAATGACATCCTCCAATATGAAAATGTGCTAAAGGGGAAAGTGAAGGTAGTCTTTTCTTGGTCCTTAGGGGAATTATAGATCTGAAAGTATCCAGAATACCCATCAAGGAAATAGTAGTTGGACTTACCCGCTAGCCTCTCTAGAATTTGGTCAATGAATTGAAAATGTAAATGGTCCTTCCTAGTGTGTTGGTTTATTCGGTGATAGTATATGCATACATTCCAACTATTCTGCACACAATTGGGAACCATTTAATTGTTTTCATTTTTTATTACTGTAAGGCTAGTTTTTTTAGGAACTACTTAAATGGGGCTGACCCATTGGTTGTTACATATGGGGTAAATGATTCCAATAGATAATAATTTTTTTACCTACTTTTTTAAAAATTCTAAGCGGTTTGGGTTCAGTCGACGTTGTGCCAACCTCACTGGTTTAGCCTCATCATTTAACAATATATGATGTGTAAAATTTGATGGTATAATATTAGGAATGTCAGAAATTGTCCATCCCAAATCTTGTTTATACTCCCTCAAAATTTTAATCAATCGCAATTCATTCTTAGGAGGGAGTGAACTATCAATGATGATGGGTAGATTGTTTCCATTCTCAAGATATAAATATTTTAAATCTGGATGCATTTTTTTTAGTTCCAATTCAGGTGGATTTTGGATTGATGGATGTTTGTGTAAAAGTGAGAGGTCACTAATCTCAACTAACTGCTCAATGGTATCATCCTCAGACGAGGAATGAGATTTTACAAGAATAAAAGTATCATTTATGGTCATTGGATCCTCAGTGTTCAATATATTATCAATTAATAAACAAGCATGACACATTTCTAGACCACTACAGAAATCAATGCATGATTCATTACCAAGAAGCTCATTCAAGGTTAAAAACATAGAAAGGGTATTGGGGGAATGAAAATAAGTGTTTTTAGGGGAAGGGAGTACATCAATTGAATTTACTGAGAGAGAGGAATATTCTTTTAGGGGTTCTTCATGGCATCAAGGATGTTGAAATGGACTATGTCACCACCAAATTCCATAGATAATATACCATTATGGACATTAATTATGGTTTTGGTGGTTTTCAAGAAAGGCCTCCCCAATATAATTGGGGTGTGTCCATTCATCCTATCATCATCCATTTTTAGCACATAAAAATCAGCAAGAAAAATTAAATTTTTCACCCTCATTAGAACATCCTCTAACACACCAGAAGGGTGTGTTGTAAACCGATTTTCTAGCTGAACGAATATCCCAATTGGATTCAATTCTCCAACCTGCAATGAAGAGTAAATAGAGTGAGGAATCACATTTATGGAAGCACCTAAATCAAGCATAGCATTGGAAAATAAACACTCCCCTATGGTGAATGGAATTGAGAATGTTCCAGGATCATTGCATTTGGTAGGTAGTGATGGTTCTATAAATACTGGGACATTCCTCCCCAAACTTACCATCTCATCACTACAAATTCCCCTTTGATGTGTACACACCTCCTTTAAAAACTTTTAATATCTTGGAATTTTTTTCGCGACATCGATCAAAGGAATGTTAACCTGCACTTTTTTGAAAGTTCCCAATATTTCCTTATCAAGTTCAGTTTCCTTTTGTTTTCATGGTTGGATGGCCCTTTGGGTAAATGGAAGAGGAATGGTTGGTATAGGAGACTCATCGACATATACACTCTTTCCTTTGGAAGGGATTTTCTCAAGATAAGGATTTTCTTCTCTTGGACCATTTCCAACAGTTGGGATGGTGGTTTCCTTAGGAGTGGATGAATCTAATGGAGAGTTCATTTGGGTTTAAGTTTTTTCCCACTCCTAAGGTTGAGGTCACTAACATTTCCCTTATCCCTAGGGTTAACTACTGGTATAGAGGGTATTTTACCCGACCCATGACTTTGAATTTCCCCCACTGAGTTAGCTAGTTGTCCTAATTGGGTTTTTAGGTCTTGTATGGTAGTTTGGGTGGTTTTTTAAATTATAGATTTTTGGAATTCATTTGTTTCAACATATCTTCTAGGCTAGGGTCAGGTTAGGGAGGGGGTGGTTGGAAGGGCCTTTGGGGTGGTTGAGGATTTTTGGGTGGTGGTGGTAGATGACTACTCTGCCCTTGTTGGTTCCATGGTTGTTGAGGCTGGTTTAAATACCCCACTTTCCTATAATATTGGTTTTATTTCTACCCATATTTGGATGGATAGTATGGTTTCTTTCTAAAGGGTTGGTTATAGGGGCGTCCTGGGAAGATTTCCTAACGACTCTCAAAAGTTTCTCTCAATTGGGGGAATTGGTCAGAATAATGGGTTTTCGAAGAGCAAATCCACAATGGATGGGAGGAGGAGATTGATATTTTCCTTGGGAGAGAGTGGGTTTTTGTAAAAGGGTACTCACCTCTTCAAACTTTGTGTCCACCTTCTTCTTAAATTCAGTACTTTTCACCTCATAGACACCTCTAATGGGCATACTAGACCTTGAACCAGATTTTTGAGTGTTTTGTGCTGTGTTCTCAATCAGGGTTCTTGATGTGATTGGGGTTTTATCTACAAGTGCACCACCTACAGAATCATCAATCATGTTACGATCAATTAGAATTAAACCTTCATAAAAATATTGTATTAAAATTTTCTCGCTTATTTGGTGATGTGGACAACTTGAACATAATATTTTAAATCATTCCCAAAATTCATGATGTTTTTCCCATTGAGATTTTATTATACCATATATTTATCTCTTTATTTTTTTAGTTCGAGAGGCTGGGAAATATTTTTCATGAAAAAGTCATTTCATGTCCGCCCAACCTCTTATTGGGGAATTAATATAATAAAGCCATTTTTTGCAGTATTCTATAAAGAAAAGAGAAATGATCTATGATTTACTTGTTCCTCATCCACATTAGAAGGTTTTAATGTTAAAAAAACAGTATAAAATTCTTTTAAATACTTATGTGGATCCTCTCTAGGAAGACCATGGAATCTTGGTAATATATGAATTAAACAAGATTTTAGTTCAAAATTGGATGGCTCTCTTTGTAATTGAATGTATGTGGATTGGATATCGACATCAGGTGAGGTTATTTATTTTAGTGTTATATTGTTTTCATCCATGTTATAAATGTTTATTTCATTTTTGATATTGGTTCTAGAAGAAGAAGATGAAGGATCAAGAAGAGTGTTTTTGTCTTGTGTGTCCTCCTTCAAAGGGTTCTCTTATGCATCTCGGGGTCGTTGACGTAAGATCCTCTCTGGTTCAAGTTCAAAAGGTGGTAAATATACTAGATTAAAACACATCATGCACAAAACATACATAATAAATAGATCATAACAAAAAAATATTGAAAAGGTAGAACAAAAAACAAATAAATATTCACAAAATTTACAAATATCTTATCAAAAACAGGCACTAAAAACGAAAGTGCTGCCCAGAAACAGCGCCAAAATTTGACAGAGTTGTTGTGACACGTCAAATTAACAATTATTTAAAGAACATTTTGTAGTCTAGGGAATACCCTATGTTATATCTCAAGGAGATTTGGTATCTTATAGTGTGTATTTTTAATAAATATTACTAAAAGAGGGGGTGATTTTGAAAACACTTTTAAGAAAATAACTTAACTTAAATAGTTTAATAGTTGATAGAATAAGGGGGTGATTTAAGAATTATGAGATAATGAGATCACTTTAAGTTCACTACACATATTCTATAGTCTATTGTTCTGAAAATTTCACATGGTTTTGTTTAATTATTTGGTTGAGGGTTGTCAAGATCTTGATTCCCCTCTTGCCTCTTAAAACGTTGCACAAAGTACCAACCCTTGAAACAACAATCGTGTTATCAAGGATTGGACTCAAAAAACAGATTAAATTATACCAAATAATTATAATATCTTTTGTATGTGTGAGAGAAAAATTATCCTTGTGTTTCCCAATCAGAACAACCCAAGTCTCCCACTTGAAATTTCAATCAAATCGGTGTCAAAATGAAAAGTGGTTCACTTAATTAAACCCAAGAAATGAATTTAGAGGAAAAATATGTTTAGATAAAACCTAAGTGAAACAATAAATGCAAAAATTACACAAAACCAGTAGAGTATCATGTTCCAAAACTTCCTCCCAAGTATGTGTAGCTCCCTCAAAATGATCGACCATTGTTTAGCTTGCCATCGCGAAGAGAAGAAGGCTCGGGTGGAACTTCACCTTCATCCTTGATCCCACTATGAGGATAGGGTCCTCCAAATCATCTTGGATGAAGAGAGTACTCCTTTGGGTCTCCAAAATACCATATATTTTCCTCTTAGTCGAACTTATAAATGTGGATCCCAATGTTCCATTTTATAGGAAAATTGGAAGGTGGATTGGAGCATCCTGATTTTGAGAAACCATTTGGTTCATGGTTTTCGATGGCTATAAATTCTTATATCACTTTTTAAAAAACTAAAAAGTTGTATCCCCACCACTTTACTATCCCCAATAAACATTTGGATTCATTTGGGCACATACATCTTGAGATATGGACAGCACACAGCACACAACTTTTGACTTCATGCAGATTCAGTGTCCTGGATAGATCACATCGGTTGGGATCCTTAATGGCTGAATGGGGCTTGGTTTTATTCATAAGATTTGTATAAAATTTAATTTATAACCTTTATGAAACATCTCATCCCATTTTTATGCAATTAGATTTCATAATCTACCCAACAGTGGACATGTGTTCATGGAACCCATGCAGTTTTGGCCCATTTTCCTTCTGGATCATCTTTGGGGCCTCCAAATCCCCACCTCCTGCAATGGAATCATCAAAAAAAGTAAAATTTCCATTTTAAACAATTATAAACACAAATAAATGATTCAAACATGGAATAAAGTTTTTTTATTTTTATAATTTTCAATATAAAACATGTTTAGCATAGTGGTGTAAGGGTGAAAATGAAACAGTGAATCACGGTGCAATCATTCATACACACCAATTGAAATATAAGGTTATAACAATCATATTTAAATAATAATATATTAAGAAAATATCATGGTTAGTTTTAAGATCGGTGTTGCATATAGTACACACAATTAGAAATATTATTTTTTGTAGACAAAAATCATTGGGTGTCACATTATACCCCTAAGTGAAATTATATCCTCAAAATCTTATCTTGTGTCTAATAAAATGTATTAAAAAGTTAATAGAATAAATTTCATGGGGTGGAATATATATATATATATATAAGTTTAAAGAAAAACCTCTTAATACAAAGTGCTAAAAAAATTAATGTGGCATTACGTTCAAGGTTTGGGCATGGAAATTTTCCATTTACAATATATTTATTCAACAATACATTTACCAATATGAGAACCATTCCAGAGAAAGAGTTTCATATTGTGTAATTTCATAGTTGGGCGATATTTTCCATATAAGTCTCAATAAATTTATAATTATTTTTCATGATTTTATGGATTGGTTGACCATGAATATAGAGAATAATATCAAATGTACATACATGATTTCATTCCATACGATTGGTGTAATTTTTTCCATAAGTAGCATGTCAAGTAGTTTTCCACCTCTAGTTAATCTCATAGTCTAAATGATAAATGACCATGTTAAATTTATCATTCCTACAACACTAATAATATCTTTTAATGAACCATAATATCCATAAAAGAATGAAAAGTTATTTCTCCATCTTCTATCCATTAACCAAAACTATAAATGGTGATAATAAGATATGATAATATGAAATATAAATAAATGATAAATTATTCTTGATATCCTCATCAAATAAAAAAATATTTTCAACACAATTAATTCTATAAATAAATAAATAAAATATTCAAAAAAAATCAAGGAAAAAATTTAAAACTTAAATATTAGAATGATTTTATCACATATTTACCCAAGATCATCATAAAATTTATCTCAATTTAAAATCAATCACTCATAAATCCATATTAAAATTTATATTAAATAATCTTATATTCCCCAAAATATTCTAATATTTTCCACAAATAACCTAAAGAACCATAAAACCTCAAAAAAACATATATGATTCTAAAATAAAACTCAATATTTATTACAAAATAAATACCAACAACTATGACATAGAATATCATACCAAGAAAAAATATCCCACTTACCTTGATTCCTATAATGTTCCCAAAAACATTATTAAATTATTTATAAAAACATATTAATCAGTTAGTCACCAATGACAATTCAATCCCATGGTTATTTATATGAAAACACACATATACCAAAAATGTATTAAACCTACATCCCAATTAACTATAATTAACTCAACATTAAATAATGTATTAACCCTAATGGTTTTCAATACCATTCAAATTTTATCCAAATATTAAAAATACATGCTTCCTAAAATACTCTTTTCAATAAAACACATACTAAATCCAAGGGTTATATTCTCATAAATGACATCCAAATTATATTTCATAATTATATATCACATCACATAAAACATCAAAATCGGTATATATTCCTTTAATATTTTGATCAACCTTAGAATTATTAATCTATGATGGTATCTAAACTCTTAAAATATCCTCCTTTGAATTATCCTAAATACTAAAGTTATCTAAACCATTCCTTTATTATAACCTATAAGGACTCGTTCCTTAAATAACTCATAATTACTTGATTTATTGTAAGGGTTTCACATTTTATAAATTTCTTTCTTATTTTCTGTTTATAGTTTTTCAAAATTAGGTAAAAAAATATTTATAAAAAAATTATTATATATAGTAGACACTTCGACTCAATGTCTATTTTTTCAAAAAATAAGTTCTTATGTCCATACTCTAGTTTCATTCAAGACAATTTTTCTCCATTCATGATGGGTCAACATTGTTCTTGTTATAATCCATACATATCCATAATGCTTGTGATAAAGATTTTAAAGTATAGTATGAGTAAAATACATCTTATTATTGAATATAAAAATAAAATAAACTTTGTAATCCAATTTTTGTTCAAGAAAACAAATAAAGAATTTTTCCTTTTTAATTTTTAAAAATTTGAGGAAAAAATAATCATTTATTTAATCATTAAATAAAATTAAATTAAAAAATATTTCATAAAATAATTTTTAAGAATGGATAAAGGATAAATCATGTTTTATGAATTTATTACCCTGAAAACAAATCATACACCTTTAAGAATATAAGAATTATTTTAAAAGAGAACTCACTTTTTTCCTTTTGAAATCACGTGATTTCAATAACAAAAATTAACAAGCATACATTTAACATATCTAAAACTTTTGGAATAATTCATTAATTATTGAATCTTCAAACAAGATAATACTAATATACTTTTGATTATAAACCTTACCAGTTTACTCTCTCACTTCATTAGAGTAATTAACTTCATCTACATTATCTTAGTAGTAACATACAACAGTTGTAACATCCCAGGTAATTATAGAATAATACTTTTTCATATTTTTTAATATCTATAAATTAGATAGAAATTTTACTTTAAAATTGAAGATATTTCTGATAGAGTACCCAACACGCAACAATAGGTTTCTTTGAAATCTTACGTTGCACACAAGACAGAGTTAAACTGAAAAATAATATATTATTAATATTATTATTTTAAGTTATAGTTATCACATAGCTATTAGAATGGAAGGAAAAGAATGATATTAACTGAATTATAGAAATAGGGTTTACACATGTTTATATAATGAGTCACTGGTTATAAAATTAATTAGAAATGAAAATAAAAACCAATTGAATATAAAGGTTGTGTTTTTATAAAAAACTATTTTAGTGTGAATAATTGTGTTTATAAAATAATAAAATCACTCTTTTTGGATTATATTAATGAAATATAAATTAAATAAAATGTTTAAAATTAATCTTATATTTTTTCTAGACATTATACAAGAACAAATACAATTTTATGGATAAAATGAGTGTTTTTCTAAAAATACATTTTTGTCACCTTTTGACAGTGAACCCATATTAAATATAGTTTTTCACACTTTTATATATACTATTTGAAAAAATAAACTTATTATTTGGAATTTGGACATCTAAATTTAGTTTGGATAAATTTTTGGTATTTTTCTAGTAACTTTCATATTTTAATAAATAGTGAAAAATACAGTATTTTAATTCAAAAATGCATTTTCATCTAATTTATTTATATTGTTAGATTATACTTTTACATAGTTTTAAGGTATAATTGGATGAATTTTTTATTAGATAACACAATTTAGTTCATTGGATGATTTTTAAAATTAAAATTAAATAGAAAAACTATGTTAATTTTTGAATGTTTCACTTAAAAAACTTGTTTTCTTATTTCGTCAATGAGATTAATTTTTAATTAATGTCTGCAAATTCTATTTTTCTAATTTATAAAAATAGATTCCATAGTTGGAATAAAAAGTTAAAAATTATTTAAATAGGTCATTTTTATTTTTTGACATTATGAATAATAACTTTAGTAGTAAATTTTATTACCACGGTTAAAGGTAAAAATAACATTATAATAATATAAAGCTACCCTAACACTTGTAATAATTTAATTGGATGACTTTATTCTGACAATTAGAATCCTTGGATCTATTTTATTACCACTTGGAGCTACTTGGATTAATTTAATGCATTTATAATATTATATTCAATGAATAGTCATTTTTGTTACACTTCTGTTTTAAAAAAGTAAAGTATTTTAATAAGGATTTATACAGGGAATATATTTTACTATAAATAATCTTTATAAATCTAAAATTATTATCTATATCATGGTAATTTATTTATAATTTTTATGAATTAAATAATTAAATTTAATTGTGACACAAAGATGATGTTGTAATAGATTTATTAAAAAAAGAATCAAATAAATGATATTAATAATATTAAAATAAATATAATTTGATATATTTTATGTTATAAACAATATTTATAGATTAATTTGACATGTTAGGATTTATTTAGTGCATTGTTTTTAAGGAATCATGTTTTTGTGATTTTTTTAAAAAATTCAAGTGATGAATAGTGCCAAAATTGACATAATTCATAACTTAAAATGAAAAATATTTAATTAAATGAAAAAATATAAAAATATGATATTTGGGAAAAAATATTGTATAAATCTAAAAATTTCATTAATGACTCATTCAAAGATATTTTGGCAGGATTTAGTAATTATTTTAACTCTCAAAGTGTAAATTACTTAATAAAATGGTAAGAGTTAAAAGGGGTTAAAACAAAACAATAAATATTAAAAAATATTAAAAACTTGTATGATTTCAATTGGATGATTATTATTGGACAAAAAATAATAATATATTATAAATAAATTATTTTGGTATCATTTGTAATTGAAATTGAATTTATATTAATTTAATACTTTTGATAATTCCAAGGGTGCCCCTCCCCTCTCCTATAAAAAAACACTCATTCCTCTCTATTAACCGCACTTAAAAATCCTTTTGTTTTAGAAAAAATATAACCTAACCCCTTCATAGAATCCCACTTCACATTCTTGAGGACTTATTTTGGGAATAACAACCACCTTATAGGTGTTAAGGTGTTAAGAAGTGCGATCATTCAACGGAAAGGTACTGTTTTTATTTAGGTATTTCTATTTTATTTCTTCTTCCACTTACATTAAATATCATTCATCCATGATGAACTAATAAATCCAATATACTAAATATACTAATATTTTATTATGTTAACTTCATCACCCAAATCCATCTCCAATTTCATCAAATGGGAAATGAACATTTCATTCATGTGTACGGCAGACTACCGCCTCATGAACCGATATAGTTCGTTTTTCATTACCATCTCTAAAGACTGGTCATAATGATAGAAATAATATTTTTATGTAATATTCATGAAATATTTATCATTATAATATAATGATATATGAAATATTTTTTTACTTTCCATGCACATAAAAATGATAATGTTGTTTGTGTGTACGTGTGAACTATCACCTCCACGAAACGATGTGAGTCATTTTTATTCACCACATCAGTTTTATGATATATATATATATATATATATATGTATATTTAAATTATTATTATTATTTTAATTATATTATGATAATTATTTTAAGATAAAATAATAATTACCTTATTTCCATAATGTTCAATGAAAAATGGAAACGTTACTCATTCGCACGTACGACCTACCATCTCCATGATTATTATGTTGTTCATTTTTTCATACCATAAATAAATGGTTTGTTTTAAAAGTATAATTGATGTAAAATTTTTATTATTGTGTCATTAATATTATTATGTAGATGATGTACTTATGACCACATGTACTATTTACATCATACCATGTTCATTTTCGACTCAAGTACCGAATATCAACAAAACATCTCACATGAAATCAAATAATTAGCTAATTATTATTACATGGTAATTAATGAAATAAAAGATATAATAATCATTAAAATTCTCTGAATAAAGAATAAATTAACCTAATTTTATTATTCTGGAATAACAAGGAATATAATTGATTAATCGAACTCATGGTAAGGGACTTCGTCTCAATAACCTTTCATTGAAGCTTATTTTGATGTTATACACCACCTTCTTTTATAAGGTGTATAATCAACCCATTTTACTTTTAATTCGTTAAAAGGTTTCCAAAAAAATTTTATTATATGAAGTGTTTTACTTTCTTTACAAAACAAAAAAATTAATGTTATTTTAACGTATGTGGTGACACTAGACTTCTCTATAGTCGTAATTATTATTTGATATTTGGAATTTTCTATAAGCCTTAATGTTTTTAAAAGTAAAAGAAATACCTTATTCCATTTTTGGGTTTTTTGGTATTGAAAATGGTTTTGAAAGTTGACTTACTGTTTCAATATCTTGAAATTATTTATTGTGATTGAAAATGAAATTTTATGAGTGAAATGTTGATAATTGAAATCTTTTATGTGTTATGATTATATAGTGGTACATAGAAATTTGACGGGTGGTTACATGATAAGCCAAAGATGGGTGGTTATATGATAAAAAAAGATAGGTGGTTCCATGATAAACCAAGGATGGGTGGTTATGTTATAACCTCTAATGTATTGGGAATGGAAGTCGGCCATATGGCTATTCCATTTAGTGATATGTGTAGAAGTCGGTCATATGATTATTCCATTTAATTATGATTATGTCCCAAGTATACTTTATATGTTATAGGTAATTTCAAGGGGTTTTATGGTAATACTTTGATTAAAAAATTGTATGTAATGAGATTATATTCAGTGAAGAGTATTTACTACTTCTTAAAGGTGAAAAGTATTACTCTATGATAAAGTATTCATGGTTTACATGTTTTCACAAGGCTACCAATTTTCATTATTTTTGTATCCCTTAATGAGATTTTTATGCTCATCCCAAGTTTTTGAAATGTTTTTTCACAGGAATTAATGGAGACTAGATTAATGGATGGGATCAAGGAAAAGTTAAGATGTTTAAACATGAAATGAAATCATGTTTCTTTTTAAATGTTTTTTTGTTTTATAAAAAAATGGATAGTGGGTAGAAGTGTATACTTTGTAATTTTTGAGTTGTTATGTAATAGTTGTAGCCTAATTCTATAAAACTCTAAACCTGAAAATATCCTCAATGAGAAATAAACTCAAATTATTAAATTAACTCAAGATTATGTAATGTTTAAGGTTGGGTCCTTATAGTTGGTATCAATGGTCGGCTTAGATAACTTTAGAGGTTGGGGTGTTATTCAATCATAAGTTACAAGTTGTATATAACCAAAATGGATACCATGATATGAAGAGTTATAGTTATTTTAGATAAATTGAATGAGTTTTAAAAAACATGAATAAGTATATCTTAGTGTTTACCATCATCAGAAGATATTATATGATTATTTTATTGATATACGCACACTGACCTTTTTAGTTTTAGTAAATGGCTAGATCCAGCAGGCACCAAAGTAACAATGGATGTAAAGGAAAATGTGGTGGTTCTATAAATAAGAAACCAACTGTAATGGGATCTTCAATGAGAACTCTCATGGTTAATCTAAACCAACTATCGAGAGTAATGATTAACCACTTAAACCTTGGTGATTTTTCTAATGCATCATATTTGAGAGAAACGAATCCTTATGGAATTTCATGTAATAATGATCATAAAAGTAAGTATATTAAATGACATATGTGTCAGGGATGTGGAATGAAACACCTAGGAAAATGTTTTAAAGGGAAAGGAATATGTTATATTTGTGGTAAAAAAGTTCATAAATTAATAACCTTCCAAGGAAAAATGAAGCGTTCTGTTGACTCTAGGAAAGGGAAATAATTTCTTTCTGGGTTTTCAATTGAATGTTTTAAATTTAGGGCACATGGTCATTATGAAAATATATTTCCTATGAATAAGGTTTGGGAATGGTATCAACAAGACCATACAAATATATGTTTAAAAATAACAAATGTCATTCCAATTGAAGATAAGGAAAATGAAAATGACCTATGAAAGGTATGGATTATTTCTTGTCTAATGTTTTGACATTATTAAATATTAGGACAAGATCTATGTTTTTTGTTTTTTGTAAATAAGTTTTATGGAATAATATGGAAAAGATGGTTAAAGTACAACAAATAACATTGAATGATTAAAAAGTCTACATATAAATGATTCAAGAATTACAGTAGACTATAGGTTGATGAAATGTTTAAAAGTATTAATACTCTTTTGATGATGGAATTACTATGGAAGACTTTTTTCTAGTATGTATAACCCTAAAGTTTGTTATAAAAAATGGTATTTGATTAAGAATTATCTTTTCTTGTGTGGACATAATTACAAAGGTATAGATAACCATTAGGGTTTATATGATCTTTGATTTTGAGATAATTATGGGTCATTACATTTTGGGTTTCAAAATGAAAGGTATGAGATAAACTTTGAGGATAAAACCTGTTATGGTTATTTTTGAGAATTTTATATTATTTTGGAAATGTTATAAAATGATGTAATTTTAGGAAAAGGACAGCCCACAGGAAGGGTGAAAACCTATCACGCTGGACAAGGCTGTGGAAATCGAACCAACAACCACAATGCGATAAGGCTTTATCACCTACCACTAGACTATGAGAAGTCTCGGGTTAGTATGTATTTTTCTTTAAATAAGTTGATGTAATAAGAATAAGTTGATTTTGGGAACTTTTTTTATCAAATGGAAATCCTTGGTATTATAAAATGAATTTGGAATTAAGTGATAAATGTTATTTTGGAAGGCGTTCACTATTTTTGGTAACTTTACATGATTAAGGTAAATATAGTACTATGGTATTTTATTTGAGGAGTAATAGATAAATTTTATTTTGGAAGAATCTATAATTTTATTGTGGACTTATAGAGATTTGGGTTATTTATGAAAATGATTAACCTATCTTGGAGAATATGTGACTTTGGAAATTACTTTTTGGTATGAGACATTAAAAATGGTTAATGTTATTTGAAGATAAATGTTAAAATTTATCTTAGAAGACTATGTGATCAAATCCTTCTGAAATTTGGGTTTCAATCTTAGTTGGTATTATTTTGAGGGATTTTAAGGACAATTATTTATTGAATGTTCTATTTTCAAATTTTGGTTTTACAATTGAATTTTGGAGATTAAAAGTAGACTTTATTATTTTAAAGTTTATTATATTTGGGTAATTATATTATTTTATCATAACTTTTAAGCTTGGGTTAATGTTTCAAGACAGGATAAATAGATCATTGATCTTTTGGGATTATTTGATTCTCTAGAAGTTGATTATAGTGATTTTGGAATAAAAAAATTCATATTTAATACTCGTTGTTGGAGAAAAAGATGAGTTTGTGGTAGAATTTGATTAAAGGATGAATCTCTACTTTTCAAGTATGTATATTTCCTTATGTTCTTATTCTAAGTAGTAAAATAATTTCTAAACTTTATGAAAAGGATCTTAAAACAAAAACGTTTTCTATTTAATTTTTCTACTTTGAAATCAAATACCGTTTAACCCATCACAATTTTATGGTTTTCTGATTTTTAACTTTCTCATGGTCATGTTTTCTATCACTCTCCATCAGATAATAATGGTTAGTTTTTATTTCATATCCATGTTTTTCTACATGGAATCCTAGTATGTGTTATATCATGTGACCTTTGTACTTTACCATCATTCATTTAAAGTGGAAGTTTTATTAACTCTTTTTCCAAAGTGGGATTTCAATGAAGTAATTTTGAAAAGTGAAACCTTAGTTACCAAACCCAAATTTAAAATTGTGAGGACACAGTTTCCAAAAGGGGGGAAGGATTTAAAATCCCAGGTAATTAGAGAATAGTATTTTTTTATATTTATTAATATTTATGGATTATATAGTATTTTTACTTTAAAATGGATGCTTTGTCTAATAGAAAACCTGACACACAACAATAGGTTTCTCTGAAATCTTACATTGCACACAAGACTGAGTTATACCAAAAAATAATATATTATTAATATTATTATTTTATACTATAGTTATCGCATAACCTTTATAATGAAAGGAATAAATGATATTAATTGAATTATGAAAATGGGGTTTACACATGTTTTTATAATTATTCATTGGTCAGAAATTTAATTAGAAATGAAAATAAAAACCAATTGAATATAAAGGATGTGTTTTTATGAAAAAACTATTTAAGTGTGAATAATTGTGTTTATAAAATAATAAAATCACTATTGTTGGATTATATTAATGAATTATAAATTAAATATGATGTTTAAAATTTATCTTATATGTTTTCTAGATATTATATAATAATAAATACAATTTTACAGATAAAATGAATGTTTTTCTAAAAATACAATTTTACTACATTTTGATTGAGAACCCATTTTAAATCTAGTTTTTGATACTTTTATATGTTATATTTGATAAAATAAACTTTTTATTTGGTAGTGGGAAATAAAAATTTAGTTTGGATAAATTTTTGGTATTTTTATGATAACTTTCAAATTTTAATGAATAGTGAAAAATACTGTTTTTTAATTCAAAACTATTTTTTCATCTAATTTATTTCTATTCCTAGATTATCCATTTACATTGTTTTAAGGTATAAATAGATGAATTTTTTATCATTTAATCTAATTTAGTTCATTGGATTCTTTTTCAAATTAAAATTAAATAGAAAAACGGTCACGACCCGTCCTCGGGACCCGTGTCGTGACTACCCCAAGCCCGCCTTCCATAGGCCAGAGGCTGGCGACTAGCACCAAAGGCATATTCTATATAAAAAGGGAAGGCATTGCCTTTTAATCTGTAACACACACATAGCCTGGACACAAGCAGCAGAGTACGCAACTGAAAGTAAACACTAAGTAAAACTGTAAACAAATGTAAGGGCTGAAAGGAAAGGGGCCGGAAATACAAGCCCAACAGTAAAATACAACAAATGTAAAGCTAGTACAACTGCAGAAAGGTAAACAGAAACTACTGATTTGTCCTCCGAGAATCCCACCTGAAGGGTGGGTACAAATGGCCTCCTCATCACCCCAGGTCTGTCTTTCCGCTCTGAGTACGTCTCGCCAAGTGATCCACCTCCGGGTACCATCCAGCTCTACAACTCTCTGCCTCGATCAGTGTTTTCTGTCGTTTGCAACCAACACAACGATGTGTGGGCATAGCCCGTACAGTGGTGAGTATAACAATACTCAGTAGGGGACCCTGAGACCCCCGAAGGTCTCCCAGAATCCACAAAGGATAAACCACAGTAGAAAGATACAATCATGAATTATCAACCAACCCTACTTAGGTATATGCCCATACATATACCTAAGTTACCAATCACAGCCCGGCTCCAACTCTCGAGCCCAATCACAACCCAGTCCAGACAGGAAGTAAAGTCAATCACATCGATGATAATGATTGAAAGACAAGACTCAGCTCACACAGGTATACATCTTTCGTATAGCGATAGGGATGATCAGATGTAGTCACCGATTCATCTAAGTTTTCGGACCCACACAGGATACAAGACCAGCTAAGCTGTCGGACCCACATAGGATACAGTACCAGCTACTCTGTCGGACCCACACAGGATACAGGAACATAAGTCAAAACTGTTGAACCCACATAGGATTCTGGTACCGTAGTCATCATTGTCGAACCCCCATAGGATTCCAGCACAGTAGTCATCGATGTCAAACCCACGTAGAATTTTGGTACAGTAGTCGTCGCAGTCAAACCCACAGAGGATTTCTTCATATCAGTCGAAGCCAGCTCTAGGGTTCCCGCACATAGCACACTCGATTCTGGGAGGATATGCTCCTCAATTCAAGTATCGATACATCAACGAAGTCCTGAGTTGATGTATCCCATAGTTATGTCTCATCAAAAGGAACACAACGCGATAGACGACGCGTCAATCGGACTCCCGGTCTGTGAGTTATTAGCATTTCCGTTCCAGGGGTCCGGTTGGATTTACACTCATTCCAAACCCGGACATTTTTCAAAGTTGTCCAAAACTCACTTAGAGTATCGCAAAAGGACCGCCTCTTCATGAGGCTCCCACTGCTGTAGACGGCGCGTCGTTAGGATGCGCGATCTTGAAGATAATCACAATTAAGTGAAGTCGGGACCGGCCCGTCAAGCTCAGTGGGATGGCGGGTCGGCCCGACCCGGCTCGGAGGGTCAGACCCGGCTGGGGGGTCGGCTCGTCCCGGTTTGGCGGGTCCGAACCAGATGGGGGGTTGGCTCGGCCCGGCGGGGGCGCCCCCCCCCCCCCCCCCCCACTGCGGACCCGGCCCGCGGAGCGGGCCGGTCCGGTTCACCCGGCGATGCCGAGCGGCGCCGCCACTCCCTTGCCTGGCCGACCGTAGCCGGCCGGTTCTTCCCGAAGCACACAGTCTACACATCGGGCCACGGTTCTCCACCGGGCGGCGCCAAGTGGTGTCGCGGTCCAAGAGCCCAGTCAGCCGGTTCGCCCAGCAGAGCAAGCCGCAGTCTTCCACCACGAGGCACCTTCGTGTGTCGCGACTCTTTAGCCCGGCTGGCATGTGGCCGGCCGGTTTGCTTCGGCCGAGCGGCCTGCAGTTGCGGGCCGCATCTCCTCCGTGCGGCACCTGTGGGTGCCGCGGTCCCCCAGTCCAGCCGGTAGTAGTCGGCCGGTTCTTCCAGCCAAACGGCCCACGGATGCGGGCCACGATTTTCCTCCATGCGGCCGGCACGACGTCACCGGTCCACCACCGTCACGGCCCGGCTTGGCTGCGACCTTCAGTTCCCTAGCATGGCGCGACAACGCCGCGGTTCTTCTCCGGTGCGGTGCGACGGCACCGCCCATTATTGGCTCCACCTCCGTCGTTATTAAGATCAACAAATATGGGGGAGGTTCGCGCTGTGTTCGTGCAGCCCGAACCCTCCTCGTTATGATGTTAGCAATTGGAAATTCACATTCCATAAATAGAATGACTAATTTTGGAAATATAAACCACTCAAAAAAAACCCCCTACCTTGATTTTAATGTTCGCTTGACGGAGTCGCGGAAGACGGCGTCGCGAAAGACAGATGTCGTTCCATCAACGTCGGAGGAAAAGTCGTTGTTGTTGGCGACATCCTTTGCGAGCAACGTCTTCTACCTTGTCACAGAGGAAGAGTAAGGAAGACGAGTGTTCCTCATGGGTGTCGCCTCAATTTCTTGCCCCGGTTGAAGAATTGGAGGAGATGTTCTTCGAGTTATTCGTGGGAAGAAGGCTCTCCCTCTTCTCCTTAGCTCTCTAAAAAGTTAAGCCAAAATAATAGAGATTGTTCTCTATTATTTTTATGGCACAAAAACTCAAGATTTGTCTCTAATTAAATGTAACAACACATTAGATTAAATTTGGAGGGATGGATTCAAAAAGATTTGAATTAAAATTGAATTAATTCTCTTCATTAATGGTGGGGTGTTGGCAAGAATTAAACCATGGAATTCCAAGAGTTTCAAGGGGGGTTTAAAGGAGTATAAAGGGGAGGTGAAGAGTTTGAACTCATGTGGGCCCCACCACATGATATCCTCCCATGGGAGATTATGTGGGGGTGGGCCCCACCACCAACCTCCCTTTGGAGAATTTAACTACCATCCAAATAAAATTATGCAACACATAATTTTATTTAAATATTACTTTGAAACCCCAAAAATTAACTACCACTCCCGACAAAATGCAACTGCGGTAAAGGTATTCTTAAGTGAATACCAACATTGCGAATTCATCGGTGTGCTCGGATTTCAATTCTGAGCACCGGTTCAAAAGATAGAAAAACCTACATGTACGTTTACTGAACGTACCCGAAAAAAACTTCAAAAATTGATTCCGGGCACACCGGGCCTCGGAATCAGGTGCCGTCAGAAACTATGGACTCATAAAATTTCCATGTATTTAAGGAAAAAAAATTCCACAGGATTTTCAATTCTTTACAAAAACTATGTGAACTTTTGAACTTTTTACTTAAAAAACTCATTTTCTTATTCCATCAATGAGACTAATTTTTAATTAATTTCTACCAATTATGCCTTTTAACTTTGTAAAAATTGATTATATATTTGGAATCATATAGTCCAAATTATTTAATTATGCCTCATTTATTTTTGTACATTATTAATAATAAATTTAGTAATAAATTTTATTACCACATTTTAAGGTAAATTGGGTAATTAAAGGTAAACATAATATTATAATAACATAAAACTTCCCTAAAAATTTTCCACATTTTATTTAATTCATTTATTCTGACCATGATCATTTTTGGGTTGATTTTAGAACCACTTGGAGGACTTTAATGCATTTATAATATTATATTCAATAAATAGACATTTTTGTTACACTTTTGTTTTTAAAAAGTAAAGTATTTTAATATGGATTTATGTAGGGGATATATTTTAATATAAATAGTCTTTATAAATCTAAAATTATTACCTACGTAATGGTAATTTATTTATAATTTTTATGAATTAAATAATTAAATTTAATTGTGACACAAAGATGTTGGAGTAATAGATTTATTAAAGAAAGAATCAAATAAATGAAAATAATAATATTAAAATAAATATAATTTGATATATTTGATGCCATACATTATTTTTTTGTATTAATTTTACATGTTATTATTTAGGTAATGTAGTTTTATTTATGGAATCAAGTTGTTATGATTTTAAAAAATAATCATGTGATAAATAGTTCCAAAATTGACATAATTCATAACTTAAAATATAAAATATTTAATTAAATGAAATAAAATTAATAAAAATATAATATTCATCCAAAAAGTCTATAAAACATTAAAAATGTCATTAATTACTTATTAATAGGTATTTTGGCATGATTTGGTAATTATTTTAATTCTCAAAGAGTAAATTACTTAATAAAATGGTAAGAATTAAAAGGAGTTAAAACAAAAAGAAAAGGATTAAAAAATATTAAAAACTTGTCTAATTTTAATTGGATGATTATTATTAGAATAAAATCATCCTATATTATAAATAAATCAGTTTGGGACTATTTGGAATCGAAATTGAATTTATATTAATTTAATAATTTTAATAATTCCTAGGGTGCCTCTCCCCTATCCTATAAAAAGGCACGCATTCCTCTCTATTATGTAACACCCCCAAATGATAAAGGGTTAAATGACTTAATGATATGACTCATGTCAACAAGGTGCACCTTCCTTTTCGGGAGCCTACCTGATTATAACTCCAACGTTAAACGTGTTTGGCCTGGAGTAGTGATCAGGATGGGTGACCTTCTGGGAACTTTTCCAGGGTGTGGGCAACTGGGGTACCTGGTGGGCCAGGACTCGATGTCCATGTTAAGGTGGGGTGGCTGGGTTGTCACCGGAGCCCATTTGTAACATTTGGTATCAGAGGAGGAACTCAGCCTTAAGTGCGGTGCACTGCCTGGGTTGAGATGTATGGCCTACAACGAGGATGTTGTGCTCTAGAGGGGGGGTGATTGTAACACCCCCAAATGATAAAGGGTTAAATGAATAAATGATATGACTCGTTTCAACAAGGTGCACCTTCCTTTTCGAGAGCCTTCCTGATAAGAACTTCACAGTTAAGTGTGCTTGGCCTGGAGAAATGATCAGGATGGGTGACCTTCTGGGAAATTTTCCAGGGTGTGTGTGAGTGGGGACAAAGCACACTGGAAAGGACAAGTGTTGGCATGTGAGGATTTTCATTAGTCAGATGACTTGTTCGGGAATGTGGGTGGGGCCTAGGGTGGGAACCACATGTCTGTAGGGCAACTGGGTTACCTGGTGGGCCAGGACTCAACGGCCATGTTAAGGCGGGGTGGCTGGGATGTCATTGGAGCCCAGTTGTCACATATTACTCACACTTCCAAAACCTTTTGTTTTAGAAAATATCTTCCCAAAACCCTTTCTAGAATCCCTACCAACATTTTTGAGCCCTTAGTTTAGTCAAAAAAAACCTCTTTATAGGTGTTATGGTGTTAAGAATTGTGATTATCCGAAGGAATGGTAATGTTTTTATTTAAGTGTTTCTATTTTATTTCTTCTTCCACTTCCTTTAAATCTCCTTAATCAATGAGGAATTAATAAATCCAGTATCCTAAATATACTAAGATTTTATTATGTTAATATCATTAATAAAATCCATCTTCAATTTCATCAAATGGGAAATGAATATTTTGTTCATGTGTACAGCGGACTACCACCTTGCGAATCGATATCATTCATTTTTCATTACCATCTCTCAAGACTGGTCCTAATTTTGGAAATAATGTTTTTATATAATTTTAATGACATATTTATCATTATAATATAATAATATATCAAATACATTCTTTCTTTTATGCATATAAAAATGATAACGTCATTCGTGCGTACCTATGAGCTATCACCTCCACAAAGAGATGTGAATAGTTTTTATTCACCACATAATTTTTTTGATATATATAGGTATATTTAAATGAATATTATAATTTTAATTATATTATTATTATTTTGGAAATATAAAATAATAATTACCTTATTTCCATAATGATCATTGAAAAATGGAAACGTTATACATGCGTACATAAATCCTACCATCTTTATAATTATAACATTGTTCATTTTTTCATACCATAAATAAATGGTCTAATTTAAAAGTATAATTGATGTATAACATTTATTATTATGTCATGAATATTATTCTGTATATGATGGACTTATGACCACATAGACTATTGGTATCATATTATATTCATTTTCAACTCAAGTACCAAATATCGACAAAACATCTGACATGAACTCAAATAATTAAATAATTATTATAACATGGTAATTAATGAAATAAAAGAAATAATAAACATTGAAAGGTTCTAAAGAAAGTATAAATTAACCTAATTTTATTATTCAGGAATAATAAGGAACATAAATGATGAATCAAACTCAATATAAGGGACTTCGTCTCAATCTCCTTTCATTAAGGCATATTTTGATGTTATACACCAAATTATTTTATAAGGTTTATAATCAACACCATTGACATTTAATTCATTCCAAGGTTTTAAAAATCAATATTTTTATATTAAACATTTTACTTTCTTTACAAAAATAGCAAAAGGAATGTTTTTTAATGTATGTGGAGACAATGAATTCTCTGTCGCCATAACCGTTATTTGATATTTGGATTACACTATAAAAATTAATGCTTTTAAAAGAAAAATAAATACCTTATTACCATTTTGGGTGTTTTGGTATTGAAAATGGTTTTAAATGTGGATTGAAAATTTCAATATCTTGAAATGATTTCTTGTGATTTCAAATGAAATTTTATGAGTGAAATGTTGATAATTGCAATCTTTTATGTGTTGTGATTATATAATAGTACTTAGACATTTGATGGGTGGTTACGTGATAAACCAAATATATGTGGATATGTGATAAACAAAAAATGGGTGGTTCTATGATAAACTAAGGATGGGTGGTTACGTTACAACCTCCAATGCATTGGGTATGAAAGTCAGTCATATGGCTATTCTATTTAGTGATATGTGTGGAAGTCGACCGTATGGTTATTTCATTTTAGTATGATTATGCCCCAAGTTACCTTTATATTTTATATGTTATTTCTATGAGTTTTATGGTAATATTTTGATTACAAAAATGGTAAGTAGTGAGCTTATATTCTGTGAAGAGTATTTACTACTTCTTAAAGGCGAAAATTATTACTTTATGATAAAGTATTCATGGTTTACATGTTTTTGCAAGGAAAACAGTTTTCCTTATTTTTTTATCCCTTAATAATATTTTTGTGCTCATCCCAAGTTTTTGAAATGTTTTCACGGGATTTAAAGGAGAATAAAGTCAAGGATGGGATCAAAGAAAAGTTATGATGTTTAAACATGAAACGAAACCATGTTTCTTTTTAAATGTTTTTTGTTTTATAAAAAATAGATAGTGAGTAGAAGTGTCTAATTTTTAATTATTAAGTTGTTATGTAATAGTTAAGGTCTAATTCTCTAAAACTCTAAACCTAAAATGATCCTCAATATGAAATAAAATCAAATTATTGACTTAACTCAAGATTATGTAATGTTTAAGGATGGGGTCTTATAACAGTTTACTCCATAAATTCATAAGAGTAATTTACATCATCCGTATTATCTTTGTTGTATATTACATCAGTTAAATCCATCTCTTTACCTAATTCATTAGAGGTAATTAGCAGACCCAGCCATCACATAGTGGACATAGTCCAATAATGGTTCTCATTTACTCCCTATTCCAATTTTTAAAAATAATTCCCATGTTTTAAAATTAAAACATTTAATAACTTTAAATTATCATCATATAAATTATATAATTTTAATTTCATCCCATAAGAAAAAATAAATTCATTTATCTCATAAAATGATATGAAATCCCATTTCCTTTTGAAAATAATGAAAAGCTAAAAATCCCCCAAAAAATGGGACAGCTATAGTCATTTAAAAATTTAATTGAAATACATAAATAAATATTGATAATTAATAATAGACATGATTATGGGATGATCCATCATTCCATATATGTACAAACATTCTTTAGCTCTTTGGTAAAAAGGGTCAAAAGTGACATGTTTGG
The DNA here is from genome assembly GCA_963277665.1 of Viscum album. NCBI lineage: Eukaryota > Viridiplantae > Streptophyta > Magnoliopsida > Santalales > Viscaceae > Viscum > Viscum album. Next base: position 2,045,070,055 of record OY728148.1, on the reverse strand, counting down.
AAAAATATTAAAAGGTTACTTTTTAAAACAATTATAAACAATCATAGATAGATGAAATGACTTTTTAACTATAATTTAATTTTAAATAAGAAAATTTTTTAATATTATTTTATATCATGCATATGGAAGATATTGGTTTTTAAAGAATAAATTTAGAAAATGGTTTTAAAGAACATGCTTCACTTCTTTTGTAACTTTTAAATCCAAAAAACATTAAAGCATAAAATGTGAAAATGATTTTTAATCCATATAAATTCCAGTAAATTAATGATAAAATATTAACATATAGAATTTTATACACCACTAAAAAGAAAACATTCGGTGAAAATGGTATTAGTATCATAGAAAGTAAATTGATAAGTGAAATCCCCTTACCTTGAGTCACGACTCATTTCTTACATTCTTTGATTATTGAATATTAAAATGATTTTTTTTAATTCATAGGAAAAAATTTCAAGTTCATTACTTTATTAAAATTCCATTTATTTTATTTATTTCCATGATTTATTTAGTTACTAAATTGATTAAGTTTAAGTTGAACTTTTTGAGATGGTTTGGTCTATAGCTTCAAAATAACATCAATTCTATGACAGTGCTGAAAGTGTTCATATTTAAATCATCTATAGAATCATAAAAATATAAAATGTATCATTTTTAAACATCAAATAACCTTTTATAAAAATCCATGTATGATGGTGATGAAAAAATAACCACATCATTTCACGAAGACGATAGTCCATATGTATGAATGAACAACATTTTTAATTTCCACTTGGTGGAAAGGAAAGAAATTATATAGTATTGTACTATTACATAATAATAAATAATTCACATATATCGTATATATTAATTTGATAAATCATTTTAACCAACCATGTGATCTGGTGATGAAAAACAAAATACATCACTTCGTGAAGGTGGTAGTTCACACATATACAACAGTGAAGTGATCATTTTTTTCATTGGATAGAAATGGTGATGAATTTTTTTTACCATAATATTAATAAATTTTATTTAAATTGGAGTAACATATTTTATTATATAATAACAGTCATGATATGTTGGAAGTAGTATGAAATAGAAATAAACATAAAAAGGTCAATTAGGGCATATACATCCTCTTTTGATATCCTCCTTTATATTGTGATGAAGGCTTTTGATGAAGAGTTTTATGATCAATATTGCAACACAGATACTCAGTAATGGAATTTTGGAGAGGGACATGGGTATAATATTGATAGAAAAATAAACCTTAGTTGTGTTTTAAAATTGATGGTGTAGGTTCCTTTAAATAGAAAAAAAATCAAATGGATTTTCAAAATTTATCAATCATGAAGGGTCATGTAATTAATTTTAAAATTTTCAAGTGTCACGTACATTAAACATTCAATATAGAACCGAAAATTTATCACCCACTTTAATGATTATATGATTTTTATTATATTATAATAATCTTAAAATATAATTTGAACATTAAATACCATTAAATGTCATTTTAATATCTATTTATAAACATTTCCTTTAAACATATCGATAAAACAATTTAATTTGTTTTCAAACACATAAATAATCACTTGAAATTTATAATGCTTTATAAAATTCATGAAACCCAATTATTAATCCAATTTATATTTCTTTTAATTTTTTAAAAAATATTATCCTGATTTTTCTACTACTTGCATAAGAAATGTGACTACACTATGTACACACTCTAAGTAATTATACCATCACTAAAAAATTAATATTATTTGTATATTTTATTTTTCATATCCTAGATCTGGTTCCACTAAACTATTGCCCCGAGTCGGTGTGTCAAATGACCTCAGGCGCGTCTCCATATATGTCACAGGGTACCGACTAGTAGCACGAGACTGATGAAGACAAAATTTCACATATTTTATACTATAATTCAATGTTTTAAATCCCACCATAGTGTTATTTTATGGGAAATTGTCACATTGTAAGTTTTTAGATGAATTTTGAGCATAATTTCTAAATGGACTCATTTTGGGATTTAATTATTTTATTTGTATTCTGTAATTCGGCCATAACTTTTTATAAACTAAATGAAATTGTGAAATTTCTTTCTTGTAGGTTTCCATATATAATGGGTCCCATTTAATCTTTCTGGATTCAATGCTCAATCATTCATTTGGAGGCTCAAATATAGATCACAAATTAGGCCTCGAAAATTGTGTACAAATCTGGACACTTTCTATTGAGATTATATCTCCTTGTGGTCCAGTACAATGAAGCATAAATTAGGCATGGAGATAGAAAGGAAGATGGGGATAAACTTTTATAGAGTATTCCATGTGGTATTCAACTTTATTAAAGGTCATAATGGCGTGGAAATTTAGAAAAGTGAAATATGGAAAGTCAACTGACCAGATTAAATGTGTTGGACTAAAATAGTAATAACTTTCTAAAAATGTATCCATTGAATTGTAAAGACCCGGAAATTTCAAGGGAAATTTTTTTCCAAATTTTCTTTGGGATTTTACAAGAACGCAGTTTCTGACGGGGCCTGATTCCGAGGCCCGGTGTGCCCGGAATCATTTTCTGAAGTTTGGCTCGGGTACGTTCAGTGAACGAACGAGCGGGTTTTTCTAACTTTTGAACCGGAGCTCGGAATCGAATTCTGAGGGCACCGATGAAATCGTATCGCCGGTATTTTCTTAGAAACGTCTTTTTCGGAGTTGCGTTTGCTCGGGTGTGGTTTTTAATTTTTGGGGGTTAAGTGAAGAAAATAAAATAAAGTGGTGCGACAACTTTATTTTATTTCACTTAAAGCCACTTAAAGCTGCTTAAGCTGAGTTGAAGCGGATAGGTTGCAATTCAAAATATCCTACCCTCTTGGTAGGATATTTGTGGGGTGGGACCCGCGCGAGCCCCACCGTTTCTTTTCCGCTAAGTAACGCACCCGCATTCCCCCCTCTTAAATGAAAGTCAACTGGGGCGTTTCTTAAACTATTAAACGCTCTTATTAATTGGGCGGTTTATTCGTTGAAATTAATTCTATGAATTAATTGGTCGTTACTTAGTCTTTTTTTTCTTTTTTTTACATGTTAAGATAATAAGGCCAACACTCCTTTTTTTTTATCTGAACGTTGTGTTAAACCTTTGGAGAATCTCTAATGATCTTCAACCTCCTTCGCGAAGAACGCGAAGAACGTCGGCATCCGACGAAGGGCGACGAAGAACGCCCGACCCCCGGAGATCGACGCGACGCCGACGCTTCTTCCGCGACGTTCTTTCCCCGCGACAAATGTTCAGTCAATTGCTTGAGATCGTCTACGCGACGCCCTTCCACGATGACGTGACGCCCTTCCGCGACGCGACGATCACCTCCTACCGCGATGGTCAATTCCGCGACGTACTCGCACTCGTCCGACGTCTACGACGAGGTAGGGGTTTGTTTGTGAAATAATTTATATTTCTGTGGATGTTCCTCCTAAAACAAAGAACCTGGATCAAGTGCAATTTTAATTTATTAAATTGCATCTTGTTACGTTTTCATATGATAAACTATTCTTCCCGATTGTTATCACCTAACGCGGAGGGTGCGGGCCAAACAAACACAGCCCGAAAACCCTCCGCAGTTCTTCGTTGATGTGCGGATTGGCGGGCGGCGACAAAACATACCGAAGAGGTGATTCGTTGTTTCCGCAGTGAAGTACGGGACCCGGGAGGGGCTACGGCGCAGACGGAAACAAAATCGGACCACCAGAGCAACTCCGGTGGCCCGCGGAACCCACCGGCGGCGCGGGTCGTCGGCGCAGCGGCGCTGACGCCCCGGCGCCCCGCCAGACCGGGCCGCCGCGGCTGAAGCCGCGTGGGTCCGGCACACACGGGACGTGGCAAAGACGCGTCCGCTGATCCAGCGCGGCCCCACGTGGGCTGCGGCTTCTCTTCCCGCGGGGACTTCACGCCCCGCGGCTCCCTTGCTCGGCCGCTCGGCCGAGCCGAGCCGACCCGCCGGCCAGGTCGCGCCCAGGCCGGGCCGCGCCGAACCGGGTCGGAACCGGACCCGGGTCGGGTCGACCCAGGGGGGGTTGGGCCGGGTCGGTCCTGGCCCAGACCCCCCGTCTCCAGAAGTTTTCCGTCTTTTGCTCATAACTTGAGATACGGGCCACCGAACGACGCGTCGTCAGTGGCGATGTGATCCTTGGATCGAGACGGTCGTTTCAGTTTATCTCACTCAAGGTTTCGGAATAATTTGGGTTTGGCCGGGTTGGTTCGTACACGAAACCAACCGGGCCTTCGGAGCGGAAACGGTCATATCTTGAACTTCGGACGTCCGATTGACGTGCCGTCGACTTTGTTGAATTCCTCTTGATGAGACGGAACTTTTGGCATACTTCGCCCGAGTTTTGGATGCGGTTGAATAGTGGGCGGGTTGGATTGCACCCGAAATCCAACCGGGCCCTTGGAACGGAAAAGCTGTTATCTTTCAAACCGGACGTCCGTTTGAAAAACCGTCAGCGGCGTTGGTGATCACGTTGAAAAACGGTCCCTATGAGTATACCCTATGAGAGTTCGGGGTACAGTTTAGATACGGCCGGTTTTGGTTCGCACACGAAACCAACCGGGCCCTGGGGATGAAAAGGCCAGTAACTCACAGACCGGGCGTCCGATTGACACGCCGTCTGTTGCGTTGAGACCTCTATGACGAGGCGGTCCTTTGAGATACTTCTTCGTGGGACTTTGAGATACTTGGAGTATCGACCAGTAGCTCGTGGAGCGGATCCTCCCGGAGACGAGCGTGCGGAGTACGGAGACCGTGTAGCCGGTTGAGACCTGACGACTGCTTGACCGATCGACTCGGTGTGTTTCGGAGAGCCCAGTGGGGAGCGCTTGGTTGTAGCGGCAGACCCACGGCGGAGGAGCACTTGGTTGTAGCGGAAGACCCACGGTACTCAACAGAAGGAGTACCTCTGGGGGCTATAAGGGGGAGCGCTTGGTTGTAGCGGCAGACCCACGGCGGAGGAGCGCTTGGTTGTAGCGGCAGACCCGCGGTACTCAACAAAAGGAGTACCTCTTGAGGCTATGAGGGGGAGCGCTTGGTTGTAGCGGCAGACCCATGGTCAGAAGCGCTTGGTTGTAGCAGCAAGCCCATAGTACTCGACAGGAGGAGTACCTCAGCAGTCTTAGGTTAGTGAGCAGTACCTCGGAGTTGTGACAGGACCACTGTACACTCCAGAGACGAGGCTCTTCAGCAGTTACAGTTTCGATAATGAAAATCCTGGTTTGAGCTGAGACTTTTGACCTTTGTGTTTACCTCATGATTGAGATGGGTCACTTGATAACTTAGGTATATGTATGGGCATATACCTGGGTAGTGGTTATCTGTTGGTTTCATGATCCTTGTGTTTCCTCATGATTGAGATGGGTTACTTGATAACTTAGGTATATGTATGTGCATATACCTAAGTAGAGGTTATCTTTTGAGATCTTCTTTGTGGTTATCCTTGTTGGTTTTAGTGAGACCTTGAGGGTGTCGGGGTCCCTACTGAGTATCGTTATACTCACCCCTGCACGGGCTATGCCTGCACCTCGTTGTGTTGGTTACAGACGACGGACAGTGCTGACGGAGGCCGAGTGTTCGAGGACTATACCCGGAGGTGGACTACACGACGAGTCAGTATCTGGAGGTGGACTTCACGGTGAGACGACACTCAGAGGAGGTTGACGGGCGAGAGCGTTGTGGAGGCTATTTGTACCTACCCTTCAGGTAGGATCCGTGGTGGACAATCCAGGAGCTGCGCCATATGTACCTACCCTTTAGGTAGGATCCGAGGAGGACGACCCGGGAGCTGCTTCTGTTCTTCCATCTGTTGTCTTTTTGTTGTTGTACTTTGTTCAATTGTATTTGTACTTTTACTTTGGGTTTTTATTCTGGCCCATTTACCTTTCAGCACTTCTCTTGTACCTAGTGTTTTGCTTCCGCTTGTACTCTGTGGTGTTTTGTTTACTTTTTTTTAAAGGAAATGTCTTCCCAGTTATCGAGATTTACGCCTTTGGTGCTAGTCGCCAGCCCCTAGCCTATGGAAGGCGGGCTTGGGGTAGTCACAGCACGGGCCCTGAGGACGGGTCGTGACAGATTGGTATCAGAGGAGTTCGGTTCTACCGCAGAACTTAGGACTCTGATCTTTTTTCTGTGTGAAGCAATAGTGTTAAGAGTATCGAGTGTGGTTTTCAGTTCAGGGAGTCCAGTGTTGGTGCGGGCGGCCGACGTATCCATACACCAGGACCCTGACAACTGATTTCTAACTTTGTGCACGAAAAAACTGATTGCGTGTGTGTTTCCAGAAGTTTTAAAATGTCAGCTCAAACCAGTTCAGCTCACCAGGTATAATCGTTTGACCGTGTCACGTTGTTTCTTTCAGGATGCCTTTTCTCGGACGACCAGCTAGAGCGCAGAGGGATGTGCATACTGACAGCCTTCCGAGCAACGAGGCTTCGGTACAGGGCCCTCTTGCAGTCGAGGCACCAGCGGAGGCACCAACGGTACTACCATACGTTGGGCCACTGATGCCACCAGCCCCAGCAGTAGGCGATGCATGCCACTTGAGCACGCTGCACGAGTTCCAGCGCCAGAGGCCACCCAGGTTCTGGGGAGAGACGGACCCGCAGGTGGCTGAGGATTGGCTGGAGGCTGTGGTGAGAGTCTTCAGGCTAGTGGGGACGCTGACAGACTTCATGGTGATCTTTGCTTCCAACCTTCTTCAGGCAGCAGCAGGCAGGTGGTGGAGCCACTTGTTCTGATTTTGTGATGGGATGGCCTTCACATGGGAAGACTTCGAGACCTTCTTCAGGGTAGAGTTTGTGCCAGTAGCTCTACACCCCGAGCGTGTATAAGAGCTTCTGCCTTTACCGCTGGGTTTTCGATCAGTAGTTGAGTCATCTGTGGGCAGTAGACAGATGATGCAGAGGTCCAAGAGGACCAGAGCCAGCCGTACGAGGAGCAGAAAGTGTTATGAATGTGGCGGAAAGGTCCACCTGGCACGTGACAGTCCGACTCCTCGTAAAGTTGATCTGCAGGCTTTGGAGGAGCCACCGAGGCAGAAGCAGCGGTGGGTGCTTGAACAACAGCCAAGCAGTGGACAAGGCAGTAGAGCTCCGAGAGCAGGTGGACAGGAGAGGAACTAGTGGATACGTCCCTTGTACTTCTAGTTCCATGTTACTGTTGTATTTGTGTCTTTGTACTATGAGCTGCAATAATAAAAAGAAACTTATCTTTGTTTGTTTTCCTGTCCTTTGTTTGGTTGATACTGAGTGGTCCCGGTTAAGACTGTTGACTTGATCCTCACTTTCGAGATTTATACTGGAGGAGACCCAATGACCTCACACTGATGCTGACAGTGTGACTCGACCCTTGGAGGTGAGAGTGACAGTTGGATCTCTTGGTAGTTACGTCGAGGCCTTACGACGTCATCCATGGCATGAATGCATCATTCATGTCAGGATTGACTGTATTAGGCAATGAGTGTGGTTCATCTAGGGGATGAGACCGAGTTTCTCTTTTTCGGAAAAGGATAAATTTTAGCAGTTCCTCAGATCGTAGGCAAAGAAGGTGCAGATCATCCAGGAGCGGATGAAGACTGCACAGTGTAGTAAGAAACAGGAAACTGGAACCAGTCTTAGAGACTCGGGCATGCTAAATGTTTCAAGAAGTGGAAGCTTTAAGGAGAGATGAGACTGCGAAGCAGCAGATGTGGAGGCAGAGCTAGGAGAGTAGCATGGGGTGGTGTACATCTTAACATGCTACAACCACCCGCCTTAGTTATCCCCGCCAGGCTCAGGGAGATGGAGGGCGGAGGGAGAGTGCGGCTGCATGCGGTCAGGGAGAGTGACCCAATGGCTCTAAAAATGATTCAATGGACAGTTTGTGTCCACTACTAGCTGTTGTAGTAACAGATGTCGATACGAATCATTCCTTGCTTCCACGAATCTTGTCCCAGACCTAGAGTTTCCGGTAAGCCATAGACTTGACCCTCACGTCTAGAGATACCTTGGGAGGAGACTCGATAATCACAATTACACCGACGGTGTGGTCAGACCCTCGAGGCGAGAGTTTTGGTTGGAATCTCTTGGTGGCAGCGTCGAGGCCTTACGACTTTGGTTTGAGTATGGACTGGGCAATCACAATTCATACACAAATTGACGGTATTAGGCAAAAAGTTTGTGGTTTAACTACGACGTCGGGATGGGTTTTCCTTGGTCGGCGAAAAGGAAACCCCATGCAGCACAGGATAAAATCTTGCACAGGAGGATGCGACCGATCACTCTTGAGTCGGTCAACCTTACCCTCGTGGCAGCAGTCGTTTTAAGTTTTTGTTCTAAACAAGAGTTGGAGACCTCTGAGTTTGAGAATGACGATCACGTCCTTATACGGGAGGTTTACAGAGATGTAGCTGAGGCAGCGAGATATCTCTGAGGTTCAATGGACCTTTCTAGGTCCCCAGCAGGGTAGGCGAGGTGGTTTATTGCTTGACCCATCCACCTCAGTTGCACCAAGTGCACGACGACTTCCATGTATCTCAACTAAGGAGATACGTGCTCGACCATTCACATATCATCAACCATGAGGAGCTGGACGATGGCGATGGGGTGTCTTTCATGGAGGTTCCAGTGGGGATCGAGGATCGATAGGAGAGGATCCTACGAGGATGACCGATTCCTCGGGTGCACTTTCTCTAGCAGTACGGGAACCTCCAGGTGAGCACATGGGAGCGGAAGGCTCAGATGCGTGCTCTGTACCACTTTTGTGACCCTAGTTTGTGTTAAAGCTTTATGAGGACGTAAAGCACTGTGGTGGGAGTAATGTAAAGACCCGGAAATTTCAAGGGAATTTTTTTTCCAAATTTTCTTTGGGATTTTACAAGAACGCAGTTTCTGACGGCGCCTGATTCCGAGGTCCGGTGTGCCCGGAATCATTTTCCAAAGTTTGGCTCAGGTACGTTCAGTGAACGAACGAGCGGGTTTTTCTAACTTTTGAATCGGTGCTCGGAATCGAATTCCGAGGGCACCGATGAAATTCCAGCGCCGGTATTTGCTTAGAAACGCATTTTCCGGAGTTGCGTTTACTCGGGTGTGGTTTTTAATTTTTGGGGGTTAAGTGAAGAAAATAAAATAAAGTGGTGTGACAACTTTATTTTATTTCACTTAAAGCCACTTAAAGCCACTTAAAGCTGCTTAAGCTGAGTTGAAGCGGATATGGTGCAATTCAAAATATCCTACCCTCTTGGTAGGATATTTGTGGGGTGGGACCCGCACGAGCCCCACCATTTCTTTTCCGCTAAGTAACGCACCCGCAACCCCTCCTCTTAAATGAAAGTCAACTGGGGCGTTTCTTAAACTATTAAACGCTCCTATTAATTGGTCAGTTTATTCGTTGAAATTAATTCTATGAATTAATGGGTTGTTACTTAGTCTGTTTTTTCTTTTTGTTGGCATGTTAATATAAAAAGGCCAACACTCCTTTTTTTTATCTGAACATTGTGTTAAACCTTTGGAGAATCTCTAACGATCTTCAACCTCCTTCGCGAAGAACGCGAAGAACGCGAAGAACGCGAAGAACGCCGGCCTCCGACGAAGGGCGACGAAGAACGCCCGACCCCCGGAGATCAACGCGACGCCGACGCTTCTTCTGTGACGTTCTTTCCCCACGAAAAACCTTCGGTCAACTGCTTGAGATCGTCGACGCGACGCCCTTTCGCGACGACGCGACGCCCTTCCGTGACGCGACAATCACCTCTTACCGCGACGGTCAATTCCGCGACGTACTCGCACTCGTCCGACGTCTACGACGAGGTAGGGGTTTGTTTGTGAAATAATTTATATTTCCATGGATGTTCCTCCTAAAACAAAGAACCTGGATCAAGTGCAATTTTAATTTATTAAATTGTATCTTGTTACGTTTTCATATGATAATTTATTCTTCCCGATTTTTATCACCTAACATGGAGGGTGCGGGCCAAACAAACACGGCCCGAAAACCCTCCGCAGTTCTTTGTTGATGTACGGATTGGAGGGCGGTGACAAAACATGCCGCAGAGGTGATTCGTTGTTTCCGAAGTGAAGTACGAGACCCGGGAGGGGCTACGGCGCAGACGGAAACAAAATCGGGCCACCGGAGCAACTCCGGTGGCCTGCGGAACCCACCGGCGGTGCGGGTCGCCGGCGCGGCGGCGGCGCCCCGGCGCGCCGCCAGACAGGGCCGCGGCGGCGGCCAGCGGACCCGCGGCCGCATGGGTCCAGCACACACGGGACGTGGCAAACCTGCGTCCGCTGATCCAGCGCGGCCCCACGTGGGCCGCAGTTTCTCTTCCCGCGGGGACTTCACGCCCTGCGGCTCCCTTGCTCGGCCGCTCGGCCGAGCCGAGCCGACCCACCGGCCGGGTCGCGCCCAGGCCGGGCCGGGCCTCTCTGGCCGGTCTGGGCCGCGCCAAACCGGGTCGGACCCGGACCCGGGTCGGGTCGACCCGGGGGGGTTGGGCCGGGTCGGTCCGGGCCCAGACCCCCCCGTCTCCGGACGTTTTTGGTCTTTTGCTCATAACTTGAGCTACGGGCCTCCGAACGAAGCTCCGTCAGCGGTGATGCAATCCTTGGATCGATACGGTCGTTTCGGTATATCGCACTCAAGGTTTCGGAATACTTTGGGTTCGGCCGGGTTGGTTCGTGCACGAAACCAACCGGGCCTTCGGAGCGGAAACACTCATATCTTGAACTTCGTATGTCCGATTGACGTGTCGTCGACTTTGTTGAATTCCTCTTGATGAGATGGAACTTTTGGCATACTTCTCCTGAGTTTTGGATGCCGTTGAATAGTGGGCGGGTTGGATTGCACCCGAAATCCAACCGGGCCCTTGGAACGGAAAAGTTGTTATCTTTCAAACCGGACGTCCGTTTGACAAACCGTCAGCGGCGTTGGTGATCACGTTGAGAAACGGTCCCTATGAGTATACCCTATGAGATTTCGGGGTACAGTTGAGATACGGTCGGTTTTGATTCGCACACGAAACCAACCGGGCCCTAGGGACGAAAAGGCTAGTAACTCACAGACCGGGTGTCCGATTGACGCGCCGTCTGTTGCGTTGAGACCCCTATGACGAGGCGGTCCTTTGATATACTTCTTCATGGGACTTTTATATACTTGGAGTATCGACCAGTAGCTCATGGAGCGGACCCTCCCGGAGATGAGCGTGCAGAGTACGGAGACCGTGTAGCCGGCTGAGACCTGACGACTACTTGACCGATCGACTCGGTGTGTTTCGGATAGCCCAGTGGGGAGCGCTTAGTTGTAGCGGCAGACCCACGGCGGAGGAGAGCTTGGTTGTAGCGGCAGACCCGCAGTACTCAACAGAAGGATTACCTCTGGAGGCTATAAGGGGGAGCGCTTGGTTGTAGCGGTAGACCCACGGCGGAGGAGCACTTGGTTGTAGCGGCAGACCCGCGGTACTCAACAGAAGGAGTACCTCTTGAGGCTATGAGGGGGAGCGCTTGGTTGTAGCGGCAGACCCATGGTGGGAAGCGCTTGGTTGTAGCAGCAAGCCCACAATACTCGACAGGAGGAGTACCTCAGCAGTCTTAGGTTAGTGAGCAGTACCTCGGAGTTGTGATAGGACCACTGTACACTCTAGAGACGGGGCTCTTCAGCAGTTACGGTTTCGATAATGAAAATCCTGTTTTGAGCTGAGACTTTTGACCTTTGTGTTTACCTCATGATTGAGATGGGTCACTTGATAACTTAGGTATATGTATGGGCATATACTTGGGTAGTGGTTATCCGTTGGTTTCATGATCCTTGTGTTTCCTCATGATTGAGATGGGTTACTTGATAACTTAGGTATATGTATTGGCATATACCTAAGTAGAGGTTATCTGTTGAGATCTTCTTTGTGGTTATCCTTATTGGTTTTAGTGAGACCTTGAGGGTCTCGGGGTCCCTACTGAGTATCGTTATACTCACCCCTGCATGGGCTATGCCCGCACCTCGTTGTGTTGGTTGCAGACGACGGACAGTGCTGACGGAGGCCGAGTGTTCGAGGACTGTACCCGGAGGTGGACTACACGACGAGTCAGTATCTGGAGGTGGACTTCACGGCGAGACGACACTTGGAGGAGGTTGACGGGCGAGAGCGTTGTGGAGGCTATCTGTACCTACCCTTTAGGTAGGATCCGTGGTGGACGATCCAGGAGCTGCACCATCTGTACCTACCCTTCAGGTAGGATCCGAGGAGGACGACCCAAGAGCTGCTTCCGTTCTTCTAGCTGTTTTCTTTTTGTTGTTGTACTTTATTCAGTTGTAGTTGTACTTTTACTTTGGGTTTGTATTCTGGCCCATTTACCTTTCAGCACTTCTCTTGTACCTAGTGTTTTACTTCCGCTTGTACTCTGTGGTGTTTTGTTTACTTTTTTTTAAAGGCAATGCCTTCCCAGTTATCGAGATTTACGCCTTTGGTGCTAGTTTCCAGCCCCTGGCCTATGGAAGGCGGGCTTGGGGTAGTCACGGAACGGGCCCTGAGGACGGGTCGTGACATGAATCGTAATTTTTAGGGTTGATTTGGGAAAAAAAGATGTAACAACCCTTATGAAAGAAAATTTCCAAGATTATGCCATTTAATTAGGATAGAGTGCGGATCAATCAGGTGGACAGATTGGGAGCCAAATTTTCTCACCCATTTTCTCTATAAATTGGCATCTCTTCCACCTCTTACAATATATCCATTTTCAAGTAGGCATGGTGGAGTTTGGTATTTGTAATAGTTTGTTATATTTTAATTATATTTTATCTTAGTTATTATACTTCTTTTGTTCATTTCTCTTCTCTTTCATTTTCTATTTTGTGTTCCCCTACAATGATCCTTCTAATATCTATGCAAATGGAGAACTAACTCTCATTGTTGTTCGATGGGGGAGTGGTGTTCCTTGAGTTCATTGTGATTAAATGTTTCTCTTTATTTTATTCTAGAAATTTCAATAGTACTTAAATGGTTTTGGTGTAGGGTTCACCCTACTTTCATTGTTATTGATTTCTTCTTCCCATTTTAAAATTTTCTTCTCCGTCAACATAATATTGTATCCAGGGTGGAGTAGCATTGTGGTGATGATGTTAGTGATTATTATCTTGCATGTGGAGGGTCGGTGTAGGATAATAACAATTCACGGGAAGGTGTTGAGTGATAGGTTTGATCTCAACATTGAGTAGAGTTTTGAGAATATATATTTTTAAAGAACAGTGATTTTATCACCACGATCTCCCAAGAACGACAACGATTCTTCACTAACTTCTTTGTGTCTTCTTTCTTTCCTTTTTGTTTTTAATTTTAATATTAATATATATCATAGTTTATGTGTTTTCAAAATCAAACCCCCTTTTACATTATTATATAAGTAGTTTTATATTGTTGGGTTATAAACAGTGACAAAAGAAATTCGGTGTGTTGTGAGTGGCCTCTTCGAGATCAAACCTAGGTTGTGCCACTATGGTATACTCTTAGGTAATAATAATTTATTGGGTAGGGATCTACGACAAACCCCTGTCATCAATTTAGTGCCATTTCTAGGGAGGCCAAGCACTTACTCACACTGTTTTTCAAAAAAAACCAAAAAAATCATAAAATTCAGAAACCAAAAAAAAAATGAACTTCATTGAATATCTTTATTTTCATGGTTAAATGATGGAATTTAAAGGTAATTTTTCATATGATTTTCTTGATAAAAATATTTGTGAGGTTATAAAACAAGTATCACTGAAGAGTTAGTTGGATGAGAATGCAAAAAATGATAGAAGAGTTGAGGAATTTAATGACATTTATTTCATCTTCCTTGAAGGAATTGGCAGCTCAAAAGGAGGCTTAAGAAAAAGAGGAATCAAATATTATTTTTCCAATATTTTCAATTGAAGAGACATGTGAGGATGAAATTATGAAGGAACTAGCCTCAAACCTATCCACACCTTTTCCAGAGGTGGTTGAAGAAGAAGACTTTCTAGATGATGCACATGTGGGAGATCATGCACCATTCTACCTCTCTATTTCTTTGGAAGATAATAAAGAATATATACCTATTGAGATGGAGTTTCCAATGACCTTTCCCAAAGAGATCAATTTACAATATGAATTAGTTGAAAGGAAAATTTTCTTTATTGATTTTCGATGTTTTAATCTTAATCAAGCTGAGCTATTTGCAGACTTGTCCCTTACTAAATTTTTTTATAGAGCACAAATGGAGAAGAACTTAGATGTTAAGGAAGGCAACATGCAAGTGGTGGTGGTCAAAGAAGAAGAAGATATAGAGAATCATATGGTTCTACTACCTCCTATTCAACAAATTTCATACCATATGGAGGAGGACATCATGAAAGTCATCAGGGAGTACCCCTATCTTCTTTATCGTCCCACACTGGACCTTAATTTATCTCTTTATTCGTTTTTAGGGGTTGGGAATTTTCTTATATTCTTCAAGGTTCTCTATTATTGGTGTCTACTCATGGATACTAAGAAAAGTCACATGTGTTGGTTCATATCAATGAAACCACACCCACCATCTGATTGGGGTTAAAGCACTGCAACTGCCTGATTAGGGGCAGTAAAATCCTATCACCCACATAGGGGTTTAAACCATGTTCTATCCTCTTTTCCCTACCTCTTTCTTTTTATTTATTTTTCTTATGTATTTCATTATTTATTTCTTTCCAAGGGGAAGTGGTAGTAGCTGGGAGCTTATATCAAAGCTACCACTAGAAAATAATGTCAGGTTGTATCTTTCCTTTCCTTTTTTTTCTGCCCTTAAATTTATTTTTATTACGCTAAAATGAGGGGTAGTTAAATCTATGTGTGGGGGGAGCGTAAAACTTCTTATTTGTTCATGTGTTCTTTTCCTTTTTTTCATATTTTTAGGATTATTGAGTTTCAATGTAAATTCTGATCATTTTCAAACATCAATTTATTTTAAGAAAATTGAAATGATTTTTGAAAAAAATGGATTTTCAATGATTGTTGCTGTGAAAACTTTCTCCTTGAATTGGATTTTCAAGAATTTTTCTAAGTTTGACCAATTTTTGAAATCCATGACCATGAAAGACTGACTCAAATAATTTTTTCAGTCCTGTGAGGTATTCTGAACCACTTTGAAATATTTTTCTTAATACCCACACATTCTTGAGGTAAACTTAGATTTTGTGTGAGAACCAAAATTTGTGATTTTTCTCTTTCGAAGCTTTGGATTTCATGTACTGTTTTTGATATGATTGAGGAATCTATTTGGCTATCCACTTTTTATCTTGAGACCCACCCTTACATCTATCCTTTATTATCCCTTAGATTCCATAAATTACCTTGTAGGTTTAAGCCACATTAAAATCTGATTTCCCTTACCTACTCGTACTCTTGGTAATTTTGCATGGATATTTCAAGTTTGAGTGTGGGGTAATGGCCTTTTGTGTGTGTTTTTTGGGCTGTGTTTCACTTATTGGAGGTGTGAGGTTTGGGTCAATATTATTGGCAGTGGATAATGAGATAATTGATCTTGAGTCAATATATCATTGTGCTTTATTTCATTCATTCGATTCTCCTTCAAAAAAATTGAAAACAAATGATGAAAAAATGGATGTGAGCTTGAATATTTCATTGTACCTACTTTTATGACTCATTCTACTCTTTCAAATAAAGGGAATGATTTTCATCCATTCATTTTATTCATTTTTCAGCTCATTCTCTATGAAAAAAAAAGAAAATAAAGTTGTGTCTTTCTAGAACTTAAAAAAATGAGAAAAATGGGGAGAATTTGGATGATATAATTAATTGTAATCACTTATTGGCTCATGTCCCATGTCATAAAATGGGATTTGGTGTTGTGTTTCACACTTTCAAGGGGATCTGAGTGAGGTTCATCTTGTGTTTTTACTTGAATATTCATGCATTGTACTTAATAGTCAAAACTTCTTCTTTTTGGACTTAAATTTCAATTCATTTTATCACCAACCCTAAGCCATAGAAATCACCTAGAAAAGACCTCATGATTAAAAATATTTTCATGTTTCATGCTGCGGAGAAATGATAATTTTCACAAGCATATGGCGATACATGCAATTTTCAAGTATGAGCATAACTCTAGATTTAATTTCTCTTAAATGAAGAGTGACCTAAAATTCAATGTGAGGTAGGTTGTGATTGGGAAATGGATGGATTTATGAGGTTGAACAAATTTAAATGTGAGGAATGAAGATGATAGTGAATTGTTTTTTATAGAGGATACAAGATGGAATTCTACTTTGGAAATGATCATTGATGTTTTCTTGTGGTTGATTGTTGTGTGGATTATGATTTGAATATATGATGATTGCCTGAGAGTGCAATGGCTAAGTGTGGAGAAGTGATGAAGACAAAATTTTCACAAAATTTATACTGTAATTCAATGTTTTAAATCCCACCATTGTGTTATTTTATGGTAAATTGTCACATTGTTATTTTTTAGATGAATTTTAAGCATAATTGCTAAATGGCCTAATTTTGGGATTTAATTATTTTATTTGTATTCTGTAATTCAGCCATAACATTTTCTAAAATAAATTAAATTGTGAAATTCCATTCATGTAGGTTTCCATATATAATGGGTCCCATTTCATCCTTATGGAGTCAATGCTCAATCATTCATTTGGAGGCTCAAATATAGATCACAAATCAGGCCTCAAAAATTGTGTACAAATATGGACACTTACTATTGAGATTATATCTCCATGTGGGCTGGTCCAATGAACCTTAAATTCGGCATGAAGATAGAAAGGAAGATGGGGATCAACTTTTATAGAGGATTCCATGCGGTATTCAGCTTTATTAAAGGTCATAATGGTGTGGAAAGTTGGAAAAGTGAAATATGGAAAGTCAACTGACCAGATTAAATGTGTCAGACTAAAACAGTAATACCTTTCTACACATGTCTCCATTGAATCTTAAAGTTTGAGGGTTGATGCGGGACAAAAAAACAGAACAACCTTTTTGAAGGAAACTTTCCAAGATTCTGCCATTTAATTAGGATAAAGTGCGGATCAATCAGGTGGACAGATTGAGAGCCAAATTTTCTCACCCATTTTCTGTATAAATTGTCATCTCTTCTAACTCTTACAATATAGCCATTTTCAAGGGGGCATGGTAGAGTTTGGTATCTGTAATAGTTTGTTATATTTTAAATATATTTTACCTTATTTATTCAGCTTCTTCTGTGCACTTATCTTCTCTTTCATTTTCTATTTTGTGTTCCCCTAAAATGATCCTTCTAATCTCCATGCAAATGGAGAACTAACTCTCGTTGTCGTTCCAGGGGGAGTGGTGGTCCTTGAGTTCATTGTGCTTAAATGTTTCATTTTATTTTATTCTGGAAATTTCAATAGTACTGAAATGGTTTTGGTGTAGGGTTCACCCCACTTTCATTGTTATTGATTTCTTCTTCCCGTTTTAAAATTTTCTTCTCCGTCATCATAATATTGTATCCTGGGTGGAGTAGCATTGTGGTGATGATGTGAGTGAGTATTATCTTGCATGCGGAGGTTCGGTGCAGGATAATAACAATTCACAGGAAGGTGTTGAGTGATAGGGTTGATCTCAACATTGAGTAGAGTATTGAGAATAAATATTTTTAAAGAACAGTGATTTTATCACCACGATCTCCCAAGAACAACAACGATTCTTCACTAACTTCTTTGTTTCTTTTTTCTTCCCTCTGTGTTTTTAATTTTAATATTAATATATATTATATTTTATGTATTTTCAGAATCAAGCCCCCATTTATATTAGTATATAAGCAATTTTATATTAGTTAGGTTATAAACAGTGACAATAGAAATTCGGTGTGTTGCGAGCGGCCTCTTCGAGATCGACTCTAGGTTGTGTCACTATGATACACTCTTAGGTAATAATAATTTATTAGTGAGGGATCTACGACAAACCCCTCTCATTAGGGACTAAGGAGATACAATAGGGAGACTATATCTGCTTATCAGATTAAACAACAATGGAAACATTATTTAAAGATACAATATCCAGTAGGAAAAGTAATTGGCACCACATATGGAATGTGGCAATAATAACCAAAGGGAAACACAACAGAATAATGATGTGTGTACTTTACATGTCAGGCGGTTATACAAATGAAGCATTCAATACCAAATCAATAAAAAGACCCTGAACACAGACCCGAGTTCCTGCCCAGTCCTGATACCCCATGCTCTTACCTGACAGACCAAAAGTAAACCAAAAATGAGGCCCATGTCCTGAACTTGTACTTTAAACAAGTAGCATATGGTCAGGTACCCAAGATCCATAACATCTCGAGTAGGGTTTGAGTACAAATCAGTAGGACACCACCAACAATGTCTATAAAAATAGCGTGTCCAAAAAAGTGTACACAGAAATATAGTTAAGTAGGGAAAAAAGTAAATAAACAATATTTAATTAGTTAAGTTAATTTATCCACATTTAATCTTGGTTCCATGTGTTACTCACTTCCATCAAACCTTCGTCAACCCATGACAGTGGTCTGAACCATGTGTCACGGGGGTCATAAGTGAGCATACAAGGGGCATTAGTCCTAGTATATAAGAGAATACCATTTTGGGCAATCCCAATTAGGGAGAATGCCAATTGGGGACCGAAAGTGGAAGTTTATTCTAATTAAGACCCCCTAGTTTTGTAAAGAGTAAAAACTAGAACTACCCGGGTCCTTAACTGGAATTAAATTCCAGTTTAGGCCCCCTGTTGTCATTCTCCCATCCCAACAACCTGCAAGGGTGGGACATCAGTTATTTGTATGATTTCGATTTTTGGTTCGTCCGCATTTCTGTGTTCTCATCAACAACCGGTACTCCTCTCGTCCCCGTTTGCTCCGGAGGATATTCTGGATCTTTCCCTTCTCCTCCAGAATGTTCGTTGTGTGCTTTAGAGTTTCTTGATTCGATCTTTTAGGGTTTTGATGGGCCCATGGATTCGGAAAATCGCGCGGTCTAACCTCGAATCCGCATTTCTGATTCGCGTTCGAACACGTTGAGATGTTTAACAAGATCATAAAGCGGGGCCAGCGGAAATTCTCGAAATTGGAGGTTAACGAAGCTACTGTATATGGCTGTGGCGTGCCCGATACGGTGAATGTGACCGTGAACCATGCTTCCCGGGCAGCGGATCCTGGCTCCCCCAAGGTGAATTCTCCGCCGCTGGCCATGGCTTTATCCGCGGCCGGTGTGATCGAACTCCTGCCATTGCTGAAGGATGCCCCCCCTCCGGAGCGCCCCCTCCTGTTCTCCCGAAAGCTGCAAATTTGCTGCGCGTCCTTTGATTTCTCCAATACTTTGAAATCCATCCGGGAAAAGGAAATCAAGCGCCAAACCCTTCTGGAGCTCGTGGGTGTTGTGCAGTCGGGGTCTTTTAAATTGACTGAATCCATGCAGCAGGAACTGGTCTGGATGATATCTGTGAACATTTTCCGCTGTTTCCCTCCCGCGCCCCATGAGAACACCGCATCCGAGGCTGTTGACCCTGACGAAGAGGACCAGTACTCGGAGCCCTCGTGGCCTCACTTGCAGGTTGTATACGAGCTTCTGTTGAGATATGTGGTGTCCCCCAATACTGATATTAAGATCGCGAAGCGGTATATAGATCACTTGTTTGTGCTGAAATTGCTGGAACTGTTTGATTCAGAGGACCCTCGTGAGCGTGAGTACTTGAAAGCTATACTCCATCGAACTTACGGAAAGTTCATGGTTCTTCGGCCATTCATAAGGCAGGCAATCAACAATGTCTTTTATCGGTTTATCTTTGAAACGGAGAGGCACCGGGGTATTGGAGAATTGCTGGAGGTTCTTGGGAGCATCATAAATGGATTTGCTTTGCCGATGAAACAGGAGCACAAGCTATTCCTTGCGCGGGCACTGATGCCACTTCATAAGCCCAAGATGATCTCTCCATATCATCAGCAGCTGTCCTACTGTGTCGTTCAGTTTGTTGAGAAGGATTCCCAGTTGGCAGAGATTGTTATCAAGAGACTATTGAAGTACTGGCCGATGACGAATTGCCAGAAGGAGGTTCTCTTTCTTGGAGAGTTGGAGGAAGTTTTGGATGCAACCCAGCCTGCAGAATTTCAGAGTTGCATGGTTCCTCTTTTCAGACAGATTGGCCGATGTCTTAATAGCCCCCATTTTCAGGTGGCGGAGCGAGCTCTCTTCTTCTGGAACAATGAGCATTTGGTGATCCTGATCGCACAGAACCGGAACGCGATCCTGCCCATCATATTCGGGCCGTTGGAGCAGAACCTCAGG
The DNA here is from genome assembly GCA_963277665.1 of Viscum album. NCBI lineage: Eukaryota > Viridiplantae > Streptophyta > Magnoliopsida > Santalales > Viscaceae > Viscum > Viscum album. Next base: position 2,045,049,744 of record OY728148.1, on the reverse strand, counting down.
GGCCACTGGAGCCAGGCAGTCCATGGGCTCACCATCAACGTGCAGAAGATGTTCATGGAGATGGACATGGAGCTGTTCGAGGCCTGCCAGATTCGGCACTCGGAGAGGGAGGCCCAGGCCAGGGAGTCCGAGGCTCGGCGGGAGACAGCTTGGAGGTGGATGGAGAATGTGGTAGCATCACATGCTGGCAGTGCAGGGGATACTGTTATGGCTGTTTGAATTCTTTCCATTGGTTATGTGTGTGCATTGTGGTGGGGTTTGTATGATGGTGGGTCGCTGGGATGGGTAGGGTGCATTTTTGTAAGCCATTGCATTTTCTTCCAGATCCCAAGTACACTCCAATGCACGTAATGACTCCTTGGTGTGATATTTAATCAATTTTGTGGTGGTCATAGGTCTGCAATCAAGGAGTATTAGTCCAAGTATCCAAATGGGACTTGGAATGCCATGTCCAACCATCTCAACCTTGATATGGAAGGCCATGTCTATATCATTGGATTCAAGAGCATCAATCCATTCTCTAAAAACTGCGGTGCTCCAGGTCACCTGGAACATCAACACATATAACCAAAACCAAAGAGTGGATTGTTAGTCCAACATCCCACAACTATTAGTCACAAGATGACAAACATGAGGAATCAATCCATGAATTCAAATGGGATTTGACATGCCATTTCCGTCCATCCCCAAACATTCCATTATCCATCATTACCATGGTCCATTACATTCAACACATATAACTAAATTTCCCAATTTAAACCATTCATCATTTATCAAAACAACACGTTCATTAAATGTTCTTCAAATCATTTAAAAATTAAACATACCCCTTTATCCATTTCTATTTCCTTTCTTTAACACAATATTTATCATGTTCCCAACAAACCATTAAATCAACACATGCCTAAAAAAATCTTGACCACATTCACGTCTTAAAATACCAAAACCATACATCATTGTCAAACCGATGGAAGCCACACTTAAAAACATGGGTCTTCCTCTTTGAAAACCCAAACAAGGCCCAAGATCATAATTTTCCATTAAAAACAAATAAAAGAGCCATTAAGCCATTTTCAACAAAGAGGATCCACACCCTCATTTCAAATCAACAGTTGAAAATCAATTGGAAACCACTTTTTAACCACCCTGATGTCAACACCTCATTTTAAAAAAATAAAACGCTTTAAAACATTGCTTTCCCTCATTGAAAACCACAACTGGATCTAAATCTAAACACACCATTTAAACCATTTCAAAATCCTCTTGGGCATTTCACAAGATATAATATATAAATATTTCAATCTTTTCATTAACCATTCCCCTTTTCTAAGTAACAAACCCAACCCATTCACTCTCATACTTTCTCTATTTGAATGTTTACCAATTAATTTCACCATTTTCAAGGGTTTGGCATACCCAATGGGTAGCCATACGTTCGGTCTCAAATCATCAACGGACCCGACGGGTCAGTGAAGGGAATCAAACCTCAATATATGTCTAAAAATACATTCCTTATCTAAAGACATAAAATTACAGAAAACCAAAAACACGGAACAAGTAAATACACATATTAAAACATCAATACTATGGAAATGACTTATAGTCCATTCCTCATGCTCCTAGATGATTACTTTCCAGAACGCAACCCTTGATTCAAAACAAACTAGCCTCAAACACTAAGATGAAGAACACCCTGAAAAAACAGGGGTTTAAATCTATGGATGGAGAGGAAACAAAAAACTACAAATCTTCCATAAAAATGAAGGAAACAAAGTCAATGACATACCTGAGCATCGATTCGCAACCGAAGGCGCTCCAAACACCTAAGGAATGAGGAAGAATCACTCATGGAGGAGGGGAGATCTCCTAGTTCATCACCCTTGCTATATGGGGTTGAATATGGGAGAAAATTGGAAGAGGAACCTTAAAGCTCATGGAGGAAAAAGGTTATTTCCCTCAATTTTTAAAATTTGCACAGTTTGGACGCATGGTTGGCCAAACCATGCGTCAACCATGCATCTCCCTTTGTCCAAGAGGGGGCCAGGGCACATGGTCAGCTTGGGCTATCAAAACGGTTTGTCTAAACCGTGTGGATCCGATGGGCCTACCTCTGTCCAAGGGGGCACAACCGCACAATATCTTGGAGGAAACCACATGGTTTGAAAAACCATGTGGTGCCCATACACCACACGGTTATGGAGCATGGTTAAACTAGTTGTGAGGGTTGTGTACTCACCTCTATCCAAGAGAGCCCCACCCCACACGATTATGGAGCACGGTTAAACTAGTTGTGTGCCAACCATGCAACTTTCATATTTTGGCTTCTTTCCCACAATTTCACATCCTGAACCCATGGACCCCCCCCGAGACCTGCCAAACTCCCCAGAAAATACTTCATTAACCATATACAAGGGAGTTTATCCAAAATTTAAATTGGGTCCAACCTCATCTCAGGGTCGGGATATTATAATCTACCCACCTTATAACAGCTCGTCCTCAAGTTGCATTCTCAAGGATCACCAAGCCTCAAAGACAAATGGTCAGGCCATGGGGACCACCTATCAAATTATTTTTCACGGGTTTCCTCCTAAACATGACCATTCCTTCAAAACACTTGGAACTAATAAATCATCATACCTAAATAATTTTCCCCACTATGACCCACAACATGATCACAATTCTCCTAAAAGGATGCATTAACCTCAAACCCAACATAGACCACAAGAACCCCATAAGGAATCAAATGTAACACCTCCCATATCATGGAATAAGAAAACATTGTACAAAGAACCATACCACTGTGGAAGAGGCAATAAACACTCTACTAACCTGATCCCGATCATAACTCATGCCCAAAATACCTAGAGCCAACTTACCCTATTTTCAAAATTCCGAAGCTGGCCTAAGTTCGGTTTCACTTGAAGGAATACACAATCATCCAACCACATTACTTATTGTACATTAGTCAATAATTTAAATCCCAATAGCCTCTTTCAGAACTGGATAACTGAAACTCAATAATGGAACAAATATTAACTCAATAAATCAACCCCCAAAACCCAAGTCAATGATCATTGTCGATACCATAACATCGAGATATTCCTCGCTCGATCCCATCAAAATCCAAACACTAAAGACATTTCTGTTTAGTTACCGCTAGGCTTAACGCACTCCCAACAATGAGATTTAGCTTAAATCCACTCATTTATGATGTTCAAAACTTCCTCCATCCATAAAAACCAACCTAACATCAAGCCCACACTCCCACAACACACCCGGTGCGGTTCCCAACATGTCATTCCCAATCACCCTTGAGAACGTCAATCAACATCGGCACCATACCTCATTAACGAAAAACCACTTGAATTGATGCACACATTCCATCCATGCCCAACTGAAAACCAACTATCATTCCCCTCGGAAACCTGAAATCATTTCAAATATGCATCGATCATATTCATGATGACATTACAGACGTGGTTTGAAACTCAACAAACCAATTATGCACATTAACTCAAGTCGGACCATCCCTATCCAACTCATCTCATAAATGCTCAACCTCCACTTCCTATGAATTTTATCCTTACTTGATGATGATGGATTCATACCCAGAGGCTTTCCTCGACTACCCAAACACAACCAATGATTTTCTTACCCAACTCTCAGTGAGATTCCACACCAAAAACATCCACTTCGTCAAAACCATCATTGGGATCTACCATGCCCATAAACGCACCTCTAACATAATAACCATTGATTTCTTTTAGAACCACCTCAATCTTAAATCCAACACTTAGCTCATCCAGCTACAACATTCAACTCCCTGATAGAACTCTTATGGAATCTAGGAACACACATCATCACTTATTTTCTGGAATCTCGAGGCCACCCTGACGTCCCATGGTCAACTCCACAACCATGACATCCATTCATCATGAGGGTCCTACCCCCATAACCCACACATAACTCCCCACCATGGGAATATATTTTCCACAACCTCTCTCAAGAAACTCCAACCACCACATCCCACACACAACTACTGTTGATCCAAATATGTAGACATGGCTTCCCTTCTCACATGTTAGTGAAAATACTATTAGCCCACCATCACCTATTCCCAGCCTCTAAGAAAGGAACCCATGGAATTATCCAACATCTGGTTCATCATGAGGACCCTTCCAATAAGCTGGTGATGGTGCACCTCCCACTACATGACTTCCCTCACACTACTCCACGAACAAAACCTCCAAGTGGTTATAGATCTGACCAAAAGAAAAACCTTAATGTAGATCAGTGTATATCCAATTTTCTCTCGATGTAACCAGGAAGATGTAAAAATGTTGGGAATGATTATATAGAGACTATAAGTACACCATGATATTGTTGATTAATACCATCACAACCGATCCAAAATCAAACGGTCATGTGCATAATCAATGCACATCAAATTGGTCAAAAAAACAATAGTTTCTTCTCTAGATCCACCCATTCTCTTCTCCCAATGAAATCAAACGTCCCTAAAGCATGTCTACCATTATGACCTCCCAAGATAATTCAAGGTCACATGCTTTCCTGCAACCATCCACCAATCCTGACTCAAAGCCCCATGATCTGTATCATTACCATAAGTATGTACAAACTCCCAATAAAAAACTAACCAATCCTCCTATCCCATCGGCCTCATTGGACTTGATGAATCCTCAATTTTTCCATCCGAAAACCCAACTCTTCACACAACTCAAGTCTAACCACATGACCACCCACCACCACAGGCGTCACTCTAAATTCAAAGCATATATCCATATTATAGCCTCCCTTGTCTCATCCATCAAAGGTGAGCATTGTTTCCCATACCAAATAGTGTAATCACAATAGGTTCATGCACTCAAATTATCCTTCCCTTTTGATGCTATCCTTAATTCCACCCATGATCACTAAAGGCTCTTCTCTAAGAGAAGGAAACCAAGGAATGAACATACCTATATAATGAAACCTGTCTATATCTATCATTCATATATTCCACCATTGATGAATCCACAAGTGATTAAAATTCTAAAACACCCAAAAAACTTTCATTTGTTCCTTATGTACCCAAAGGCACTAGAATCCCAACCGACCCCTCTCACGGGTCAGCCTCAAAGATAAAATAGAACCAACTCCCTAAAATCAAGTCATGTCTAAAAAAGGCTGCCAGAACTCCCTCTAATCCATACACATCAAACCTCAAACACGTCGTTGCTCATGGGCATCACCCCTTCCACCATTATGTAACACATTATTCCTAATGCTTCAAGGAAACCACTTACTCTAGGTCTCACTCCCATAGCTACACAACAACTATGAATGACACCTCAAGACAAGACACCCATTTCAATTCCCAGCATGCAACCCACATGGTCATAGCCCATGAGGGTTAGCACATCATCGTTAACAAACAATAGCTTAAAACTATAAGTCCATGAACTAACTGAAGGAACAAAAAGAAACATATCTCTACCTAGCACAACCAAAACCATCAAGAACTCTCATCCCATGACCAGGTATTAAAATCTAGGGAACTCTCAGAGCCCCAAACCACCCATACACAAATAAAATCATATAGAACAAAGAATAATCACTTCATGTGTCCCTAATGGTCCATTAATTTCTCATTTACCCTTCTTATTAAACCTTACCATTTTAATACTCAATGATTCACATTCCAAAACCCGTTTTTATTATTAAGAATTTAAAAAATCCCAATTTTATTCAAATTAATATTTTAAAAAAATTTCATTAACAAATATTTTAATGAAATATCAACATGCATAGACCAAAAATGGAAAAGTACACTACCATCATTTGAATCCTAGGGAACTATCCCTCACAAGAAACATACAGATGTGCTATAAATCTTATATGACTAGCATTATGCTTCAACACACACACCCTCTTTTTATATCCAGTACAAGAGATTAAAACCACATAATTCCATAAAATAAAATCCATGTGAACCATTTAAGGTGTAAATATCAATCAACAAAAAATGAAGAATGTTAATTCACACCCTTGTAAACTTGGATTTTCACCCAAGAGTGGTGCTGTAGGAACCTAGGAATGAGCTCATCACCAATATCTGACAAGATCTTAGTCTCATTTATACCTTTACCAAATAGTAATACAAAATAAATCACCTTTGATACCACTCTATCATGTCCCTTACTGAGTTCCACTAAACTAGTTCCTTTAGACGGTGCACCACATGAACTCAGGCGTGCCTCCCCATATTTAAAAGGATACCGAATAGCATCACACGACTAAGGAGATATAACGGGGAGACTATACATGATTATCAGAGTAAAAAAAATGGAATGAACATCAACAGATACATCATCCAGTAGGAATAGTAAATGAAACCACATATAGAAAGTCCCAATAATAACAAATGGGAAACATGATACAAAAATAACATGTTCACTCTAATGTTCATGAATTCATACACATAAAACATCCAATATCAAATCCATAAAAATATACCAAACATAGACCTGAGTCCCAAACTAGTTATGACATCACATGCTCCAACATGACAACCCAAAAGTAAACCAAAATCCAGGGCTCTGTAATGAACCTGTATAAAAAACAATTAGAATCTACTCAAGTACCCAAGTTCCAAGGAATCATAATCAGGGTGTTAGAATAACTCAAAACACAACCACCTACAATGTCTAAAGAAATAACTAGTCTAAAAAAAGTGTATGAATAAATACAGATATCTATAGAAAATAATAAATAAACAAAATTTCTTTAGTTAACAACATTTAATTTATCCACTTTTATTCTTTTTTCCATGTGTTACTCAATTACATAAAACCTGATTCATCCTATTCTATTAGTTTGAACCATGTATCACAGGGGTCATAAGTCCGTATACAAGGAGCATCATTCCTAGTATCCAACTGGGATCCAGAATTCCATGTTCGTCCATCCCAAACATTAGGTCATAGGTCAGAAAACAAGGAACACCAGTCTAAGTATCTAACCAAGACTCAAAAATCCATGTATGATCACTCCATCCTTGATATGGAACACCATGTCCATACCCTTAGAGTCAGAAGCATCAGTTCATCCTCTAAAAACTATGGTGCACTGGGGCACCTGGAGCATTAGTCTAGCCTGACCAAAACCGGGTAGTGGATCATATATCTAGAATCCCAAAACCATTAGTTATAAGTCATAAAACATGGGTAATCAGTCCATGAATCCAATCAGGATTCAGCACGCCACGTCCGACCATCCCCAACCATTCCATTATCCATAGTTACCATGGTATATTACTTTCAACACATATAAACCACTTTTAAAATTTAAACCATTCATCCTTTATACATAAAACACATTGATTAAATGTTCTTCAAACCATTTATCAATTAAATATACCCCTTTAATGATTTCCATTTCCCTTATTTAATCATACATTTATCATGGTCACAACGGACCTTTAAATCAATAAATGCTTCAATAAAGCTTGACCACTTTCACATGTCTTAAAATAACAAAACCAAACATCATTGTAAAACCCATAGACTCCACCATTAATTATAGGGTTCTTCCTCTTTCAAAACCCAAACAAGGTCTAAGAACTTCATTTTCCATTAAAATCCACTACAAGAGCCATTGATCCATTTTTTCAACAAAGTGGATCCACACCCTCATTTCAAATAAACATTTCAAAATCACTTTCAATACCCCTTTTTAACCACTCTGAGGAAAACACCTAATTTTAAAACATAAAACACTGTAAACCATACTTTTCCCTCATTGAAAACCACAACCAGATCAAAATACAAACAAACCATTTAAACCATTTCAAAATTTTCTTGGGAATATCAAAATATATTTCATATAAATATTTAAATAATTTTATTAACCATTCCCTTTTTATAAGTATAAACTCAAACCCATTCACTCTAATAATTTCCCTATCTCAATGTTTACCAATTAATTTAACTATTTTCAAGGGTTTGGTATACACCACGGGTAGCCCCAGGCCTGATCTTGAATCATCAATAGACCTAATGTGTCCGTGAAGGGTATCAAACCACAATTTTAAGCCCAAAATACACTCCTTATCCAAATACATAAAAACACAAAAAGTATAAATCATTAAAAACCTACACACACAAATTAAAACATCAATACTATAGGAAAAAGATTATAGACCACCTACCTCATTCTCGTTGACAATTACTTGCCCAAATAAAACCCATGTTTCAAATTAAACTAGTCTCATAAAATCAGATGAATAACACCCTAAAAAGGGTTTAGAGCCCATGAAGGATAAGAAACAAAACACCAATCCTCATATATAAAAAGGAATCAAAATAAATCAAAGACTTACCCGAAGTTTAGATTCACAACCAATGACACTCTAAAGGCCTAAGGAATGAGGGATAATCGCCTTTGGGGAAGAGATCTCTCAGTTTATCATCCTTACTATAGGGGGTGAATGAGGGAGAAACATGGTGGATTCACCTTCATTCTCAAGTAGAAAAAAGGTCATTCCATTTAATTTTTAAAAGGAGAACAGTTTATCCTCATGGCTGGGAAAACCACGGGCTAACTGTGTGTTTACCTCTTTCCAAGAGGGGGCTAGGATACACAGGTTGGATATGCCATATTCACAGTTTGGAAAATTCATGCACATATCATGTGCCGACCACTATCTAAGGGGTCATGACTGCACATTCACATGGGGGCACCCACATGGTTTGAAAAACCATATGGTGTTCGTGTGCCTTCCTATGTCCAAAGGCGCAACACCACACATGTTTCTGGGAAGTCTTACATGTTTGTCATATTGAGGGACGGACATGTCCTAGAATATTTCTGAGGCACCCCACCCCATATGGTTATGGTGCATGATTAAACTAATTAGGATCCAATCATGAATCTTGCACAGTTTTTATTCTTTTCTAAAATTTCGCATCCCAAACCCCCAAGAGACCCCCGAGATCCACCCCACTCCCTAAAAAAACTCTATTAACCATTTAAAATGTAGGTTAACCACAATTTAGGCTTTTCTATACCTCATGTCTTGGTCAGGATCATGCATTATTCTTAATCAAATTTATTATATATAATCCTTCATATATCAATTTGACCTATATCCATATCATGAGAACCCATTATGTGAGAGATATTATAATTTTTTAATTACTATTAACATAATATTATATAAATGTTGCAATCAAAGTAAATTGTTATGAAAATTCCATATTTTATAAGTTAGGATGGTATTAGTTCAAGTTCACCGATCCAGTGAAGTAAAAGAACGTGTTAAATTTAATTTGTGATCTAATCCCATTTTACTCATTTTACCCTTTACAATGGTGAAAATAGTTTACCAAGGTTAATATTCATAATTACCAGAAAAATAAAGGGACAATATTAAATATTTTAAATATCTAAATTCCAAATATAAAATCCATGTTTGATGATTAAATCTACTGAAATGGATGTAATTACATATGACATATGTTTAAAAAATGTAATGAAATATTGTTCCTAAAAAATACCAGTTTTAAGCATAAAAATAATTTCTTACCAAAATAATGAATAATTATGATTAAAAATGAATTAATTTGATAATTATAAATGATTTTTTTTTCATTAAAAAAATAATAAACTATAATTAATATTGAAATCAATTCTATTAAACTAAAATAAATGTTAGTTTTTTGGAAAATTTGGTATTTTTCATTAATCTCCCAAATTTAATCCTTTTAAGAAAAAACCCAAATAATAATCTTAAGAGTATTTTGATATGTTTATTTATAAAATTATTTCAATTTTATCATATAAAATTTATAAAAGTGGGAAAAAATTTCATACTATCTATGAAAAAATGCAATAAAAACTATTTTTAATTAAATTATATTTTTATTATATAAAATGAAATTATAAAAATTCATTATCTAGTAACAATCATTAGATGAATGTTAATTAATTTTTGAAAATATATTATCTATACATTTATTTAAAATCCTTCACCTATAATGTGTAACATAATTTATTTTGATAAAAATACTATGTGAATATATATTAGACTCTAAAAAAACGTCTCATTTAATTATATATAAACGTATTCGAAATTGAGTTCTTATTTACTCTCAAATAATTTAAAAAATTGTGTTAAGGAAAAAAATTATACTTATATTTCATAATTTTCTACCGCATGTTCATACCCACCAATACAATGATCAGGTTACTACTATCATATTTAAATAATAATATTTTAATAGTATACCGTAGTTAATTTTATGAAGAGTATTTAATGTGGTAAAAAATCAGACATAATATTAACATTAAATTAAAATATTTGGGTGTTACATGATGATATCTGAAACAAATTAATATAAAAAATAAAAGAAAAATATAAACCTATACATTTTTTGAATCTTTCGAATGAGGTCAAAGAAAGCCAATTCATTGTTATTGATCATTAAACACTTGATACTGAGAAGTAATGAGGTTAAATTCAAGCATGAATGCTCAAAATCATGGATATATAATCATAACGTTTAGCAAGAAATTAATGATGTGTTTTTATATTTTTGTATTCATCGATTCCATCAATGTTTATTTATGAGTTGATTGGTTATTCATTTTCTGGTATCTGGAGGTTTTTTTATTACCTGATTCACTCTAATGTGAAGGAAGAATATTTGAAGAATAGTTGGTTCCTATCTAAACAAAAAATTAATAGTGGAATTTAGATGATACATACCTACTATGAGAAGTGAATGATGGATATTGAAACCTTGTGTTCTGATGGACATGTATTTGTGATTATTTCAAGTTTATAGTGATAATAAAATCATTAGTTAAATAATAGTTAGACACGATAAAGAGTAGCCTCAAATATCAAGGATGGAAATTCTAAAATTTACTTTGTGATTTTATTCCTCCATATTTATGTATATGGGTGAAGAACACATATTATAGTGTGAATAACTATCTTAACTTGTCACATGTGTCTATTTCAAAAGGAATAATATATAAAAACTGTTACCACTAAATCTCCAACCGCCTTACTTTATGGAACCCTATGAATATGGTATCTTCAAGGGGTATCAAATCTAAACAGGATCCTTTGATATTATATCTTTTTATATTTGTTATAGAATTTCAGGATATATGAACATTAGAGTTATTCTCTTTAATAATGGGAAAAAAATTCATGGGTGTAAAAATATGATGTTACCATATATTCTCTTATAAGTATTGAAAGTGAGTGATTTTTTCACTATAGTCTATCCTATAAGAATAATAGATAGAGTTATCACAATTGATAAAATGATATATCATAATATATATGGGAAAACAATGAATGTTTTACTATTTTTTCCATAACGAGTGTACACAAATATGATGGGTTTGTAGATAACTACAAAAATTTTATATATTCTTGAGAATATATATGGTGAAATCATGAAGATAAAAGAAGAAACATTACAAATATAGAGAGAAATATTTAATGATATAATAATTACTATATATAAGAATCTTTAAGACTATTTAATAAGTGTAAATGATATAGTTAGTCATAAAAAAGGATTTGGGGAAATGCTGGATGATTCAATGGCGATAACAAAATATTCAGGAATATTCTAGATATATTTGAAATAATGGTATTAGTTGTAGAAGAAATTGATGATATTTCTCTTTACTAGGTAGATAGTATTGTCTTGAATTATGAGATGATAAAATCTTATCCATGAAAAACTAAGAAGTCTTAATGAAAATTTATCCCTTGAAAAAAATGAATAATAAAACCGATAAATTTGTTGAAGTTAATGATTAAATATCACAAACTATATGGGTAATATGGAAATCATGTTATAAAAAAATACACATATGACTAATTATGATATATATATATATATATATATCATCAAAAAATGTAGTTTCAAAATAAAAATATAAGAAACCTGGTCAAAGATATTCTTCAAGAAAATACATTTCCATAAAAAAGTTGAAAATAGATAAAATAAATAATATTCTATGAAACCTATGCAGAGGAATGAAACTGATTTATTAAAATAGTATACATATTTCTGTGTCACAAACAATAGTCTCATGGGAGAACTAGTTTCCATGGATACTTCTGGGGTTGTGGTGTATATGGAAATATAGAATATGGTTTCTTGTAAAATATATCACTTATATGGAACCTTATGAGACAGTATTTAATATGGGGTAACATAAATAAGAAAAATGAAAATTATGGAATGAAATAAAATAGATGTGTAAGGATAGTCTGTGAACCTATGTAAAATAAATTCAATTTTATTGAGAATATTTTTTTATATGTGACCTTTATGGTAACTATGAATATGATTGTTTAACATTAATTCTAGTTCAATAAATAAAAATTTCAAGAGAAATAAATGTATTAGATAAACATAAATAAAAAAATCATTAACTATGGAGGTAGATCTGAAATCTAGAAAGAGAAGTAGAACATTGATCGTTTATAGTGGATAAACATCACATATGATAAGAGATTTCAAGTTCATAAATAATTTTGAGGATTGTGATGGTGGTTTTATGAACTCTAAGAATGAGATCTCCTTAAAAATCAATGTAATTAGTTATGTTGAAAATGGCCTATCCAAACTAAACTTGCTAAAGGCTTAATTTGAGGATCAGATCAAACAAAACCAGTTGATTGATAGTCAATTATGTGATGAAGGTAATGATGTTATCATCAATAAGAACATCTATCTCATTTAAAGGATTCATTATTGAAGAATTTTTATAAGAGGTGAAACACCCAATTTCAAATTATCACAAATTTGAGATCCTAGTAATTCCTACTAGCATAGTGATATAGAAGTGAACAATGTATGGTACATAAGACATTGCCACATTATTTAAAATAATATGAGATAAATTAGTAAATAAAATGTTATGGGGTCCTTTTTTAATTGTTATTACATAGAGATCATGTTTTTAATTATTGTCAGAAGGGAATCTTGGTCTAAAGGAATAAAAAACATTTGGATACAAAATCAGAATGGGTTCATGAATTATACCACTAATATTTGTATATACCTATGAGACACCAATCTATAAAAGGGGATGGGCATTTTATCACCTTTAAAAATAATATAAAATAATGAAATGAGTTTTATTTATGAATCATAATTCATAGGTAATGGATATGGTAAATATTTATAAAAGAGAGTTTGAAAGAGGTCATGGAATTAATATCATTAAATTAAGAACAAACAATGTGATGGGACATGTTGGGAGTGAATTTGAATCTTATCATTCCATGTATGATATTATAAATTAGTATATCACCACATACACACCTCAACAGAAAGGGATTACAGAAATTATGAATAGATGATAAGTTTAAATGGTGAGATCAATTCTTAATAAATATGAATGATCTAAATTATTTTTGAGAAAATCTATTTGAAATATTGTACACATTCAAAAAAATTCATTACTATAATGAGATTTATATTGTGGTATTTTGAAGCCCCAAAATTGTCAAAATCAATGACTCAATATATACATATATATATATATATATATATATATATTGATGAAAGAGATGAGGAAGGACTCTTTCATTTATACATATATAATGTTAAAGTCTATAGATGAGGTAATAAATTAGTTCAAAGTATTTTTGATCGATATGATGATAAAATTGTTGATAGAATCCCAAAAATGATTCTCTAAATATAAATTTTTTTAATAAGGCATGTGGGATAAGAAAATATTTTTGATGATTTGATTACTTTAGTACAGACTTGATGAAAACTATGATTTTATGAACTACAAATGAACAAACTAATAAATGGTTAATTTTTGAAAAAATAATTTCATTTATTTATCTGTACAACCGTAATTAGTTTCAAAATATGTTAAACATAAGGAATGGAAAGAATAAATGAATGATAATATTGATCTAATTGTGAAAAATTTCATATAGGGAATTCTTACAATTTTTCTTATCAAAGATATCATTGGAACCATATCAATATTAAAAAAAATTAAAAATATAGGTGGTGTAACAAGGAATAATCCTTGACATGTATTAAAGTATTATTACCATGTTGATGGATTTTATTTTGAAGTGACCATTTCACATATTTCATGGTTTTATGCAATAAGTAAATTCCTTATTCTAGAAGCATTCAGATAATTCAATATCAATAAAATGAATTTAAGGTCTTCATTCCAAAATGGGGAGCATGAAAAACAATATTTATATAGGGAAACCTGATTTTTTTTGCATTATAACAATTTCAAAAGTGTGTGGAAATTGAAAAGGGATCTATATGGATTAAAGTAGGAACCAAGGGAATTGTATTCTAATATTGGTAGTTACATGAGGGATTTTAAATTAATCAATGGAAATGAGGTTAGTAACTTGTACATCAATGAAGTGGAATAAGGTATAATTATATTAATTATGGGGAGGAATAATTCCACTTGAAACTATAGATTGGATGTGAGAACATGTCTTCAATAAATATACACTACCATAATATTATATGTTTTTTCTTCACTATTATTTTTATGTATTTCCAATCATATTTGGTGTTGGTCAGGTGATTGTTCTGATAATGACTTAGAACATATAATAATCCCAGGGAGAAAAATACATTCATTATCATTTTTAATCTATAACTAGAAAACCAAATGTTTAGAGGAGTAAAAATAATATGAACAATATATTGAGGGTGTGTGAGAAGAGCCTTTGGGGGGCGGGACATGGTAAATGCCACACAAAATTGACATCTAGATAGGAGATTCACAATGTTATTCATTAAACACATCTCATCCATGTTGTATCTCTGTGTTCTCACTTTCAACATCACTCTTGTTGAGTTTTGAATTCATTATCATCTCTATAGAGGGAGGGTAGTCATTAAATACAAAAAAAACATGGAAAAAATGTCATCATGGGGTGAATGGGAATCCAGAATCCAATGTTTCAATAAATATGCTATGATAATATCTCATAGTGGCTTGTGATGTTCTTAATTCATATTATACTGTTAATAATTTTTTTACTATTTTGGTGGATTTTCCCCAATATAGAAGGTTTTTTATGATTTTACCATGACTAAGATTGTTACATGAATAATTATATTATATTACTTAAGAGATATGTAGATAAATTCACTTATTTAATTGTTAATGCCTATGACTATTAAACTAGGTGGAAAAACTGGTTGGGTTTGTTAGGATTTTACTTTTTCCTTTTTTACATATTCTTTTAATTATACCTTTTTATTGTTTTTACCACTATCATCAATTTCTTAAATTAAGTTCTACTGCATTGAACACATGTGTAATTTGAATTGGAATGGGTTCCAAAAGGTGATAACTCTAGGGGGATTTATGCATTATGGGTGTCACACGTAGAGGATGCAGTCATGGGATAATTTTGGGAATGTGGATTTTTCTTGAGTGTGTAAAAAATGAGTGAAGATATGGGAACATGTTTGGAGCTTATAGATAACTTATAAAATGTTAGTAATAAGCATGTAGGTTCTAGGTGATCTATTTAGGGAAACCTATAGGTTTACACTAATAGGTACTGTGAATGACTATGTGGATATTGGGAAAGAGGCCAAATACAAAGGCTGGGGGAATAGAAATCGGGGAACAATGGCTCTGTATAATCATGTGGGTAGGTTTACATCATACTTCACCAGAATCTAGATGGTGAAAGATGGAACACATTGATCCATGGATTTAAAAGTCAATTATATGATGAAAATTTTCTCTGTAAATAAATTTTTAAACTTTCTAACCCATAATTTCTTTAAATTGAATTTTCTTATAACATAAGTAGATGATGTTCTTTCCATATGGCTCAATCGATGAGTTCCAGATGTAGTAAATCAATGCTGCACCACTACCTTGGTTTGAAATGGAATAGGAGGACGGACCAGACATGGGTGTGTTAGATGAAGATGGGTGATGAGCTGTGATCATGAGTTATATGGACACAATATCCATGGAAAGATTCATGTTTTTCATAGAATAAATTATGGGTTGAGTCACCACATTCCAAAAAAAGGCTAGAAAAATAGGGCAAGAGTACTGTAATCAGATAGTAATCAGATGGGATTAATGAATGAGATCACCCTAATACAAACCAATGATTCATATTCAAATAGAATTGATACCATTTGCGAGGATCCCAGAAAAAACATGGGGTTGTCACAAAAAAATTTGTAGAAAACTCTATAGAATTTTAGTAATATAGATAATGATCTATATATTTGAAAATAGATTGAATATTTATTGGACTGATCCTATGTAAAATTAGTGTAAAACATAAAATTAATAATAACCTAAACCATATATCAAAAATAAAATTAATAAAATAAATAATAACCTTTTGTAACATGATTCTTTTATCGGATACTTAATTGGGGGAGTAATGTTACTACTATATCACTCAAAAATGAAATTAAATAAATTTTTGTTTCTTTTTAATTGAAATAATTAAATAACGTTTCTTAATATCAAAAAATAAATCAAAGAGAAATATAATTTTCTAATATATAATACTGATGTGTACATTGGGAAAACTGGAATAAAGGAATTTTCATGCGATTTATCCTACTACCTTTTCCCCAATATAACCTTTTTTGGGCCTAGGAATTTGAAACATGAGTTTAAGAGTTCCATGTTAAGAATCATGGAATATGTATTTAATTATGTATATTTCTATTGAGTATTTGTATATATTGGGGTGAAAGTATGGTTATTTATGTTTTAGGTTTTGTATAATTTTTGGTGTATTATTAATAATATGATAATATTTTTGAATTATGGGATTTATTAATGTGTCATTACATTAAAATGTTACTGGTTTAATATTAGGGGGGTTAATTATGGGTTGAATTATAGAGAAGACAGAGATGTGAAGGAAAACCTCCATAGATCATCATATTATCCTAGAGTTATGCTGAATTGATTATATTTTTCATATATATACTCTAAAAAACCATTTCTAATAATGATATTTCACTAAAAATGAAAATTTTCAATGAATATGATTTCATTAAAATATCTCTAGGTTTTATTAAATAAAAAACATATGGAATGAAAGTTACTTCCACTGTGAAATTGATTCTTACTCTCCATTAGCTGATATTTTATAATGATCTAGTGTGGGGTCGGGGTTCCTTCTATTACCAACATAGAATGGAATCCTGTAAAGACCACGATCCCTGGATGCCCGGAGCTGGTGCCCATGAGACATTATGTACCAAAATTATTACATTACATTACAATTTATTCACATATATCACATCATGTCCCATGCTACAGAGGATCGTGAGGTTCAGGTTCTGGGAAAACTAGCTGCATTCTGAAACTTCATTGAAGACATGACTGATACCTGAAAAATTTTCATTTAAAATGTAGGGTGAGCATTGAAATACATAGTAAGGGGTTTGAAAAATAATTAATACAGCTTTTGAAAACTACTTTAAAAAATAATTTCTATTACTTAAAATAATTCCTTTAAGGAAAACAACAAGACATTTCAGAGGTTAATATAATACCGTTAAAGCACTTCATACATAAGTAATTGAACATTTAGATGAATGCCACTAGATGAACAAATTAAGCATGCTTGTATAAAAATGTATGAATTCAACCAAGTAATGTTGGTATAAAATTCAAGGTATGCAAGTAATACTGAGCATGAACATTATCAGAGTTACACATAAACAATTTCACCATAACTTATAAGAATGCACATGATGACATGATAAATGTAATGCTAACATTTTCATTAAAATTCTGGAAAGGTAAACTGATTATGAATTATCACTGTCTTGTCATATGCCATGTGCACATTAATATCATACTCATAGGTAATGGTTCTATAACCAAGGATATTCCTCTAGTCGAAATAATCACTTGGTTAGTCATATACTAAAACATAATGAGAGAATGTATACTGAAGGAATCATGGTCTATGTGTCAAGGTCTTGTGCCATGACCTATGGTTAATAACCAAATCTGACTGTCTCGAGAACTATCGATGCATCGAGGAGATTTCTTTTACTGGTCTCCAACCCAGAGGGCTTACTTTTACCAGTACTTAACCTAGAGGGCTTACTTTAACTAGTCCCCAACCCAGAGGGCTTTATTTTAACTGGTCCCCAACCCGGTAGTCCAATACATTCTTCATATGTCAATAAGGTCTGATATTCAGTGTGTCCCATACCACTTTGAATGTTTAATTTTCAATTGATATTACCCAAGGTGTCCCATACCACTTTAGGTAATTTAATTTCATTTCTTATTACCCAAGGTGTCCCATACCACTTTGGGTAATTTAGTTCTTAGTTCATTATCATGGTATGTTATATGCATGCATGATGGTCAATAATATAGACAAGGAAACCATTATACAGTTGGTCTACAAATACATGATAGATAACAATGTAAATATAGAATAAAAATCAAAGGCAGGTATGGTTTAGTAAATATTCTAGGTACACAGGATAATTATTAAAGTACATCAATTGGTATGGTTTGACACAAGGGGAGTTAAATGATAGATCTTTTAAATTCCAACACATGATAATGAAACACCAAAAGAAAATACTTGACATTTATTATTGTGATAAACATGTCATTGAACTTTAAATTTAACCATAACTAGATTAATCAAAAATAATCACTACAGCAGGATTAGCATCAAATAATAAATGGTTACTACATGATAACATAAACCCATAAATTCTTAGTCCTTTACTTTAAAACAGGACGAAACATATTATTTTAAAATATAAATTACATCGAGGATATATGTCAGTATGACTACTTTAATTAAACAATATCATTAGTCTATACTCATAAAAAAATACAAATAGGCTTGGCGAACACTAAAATTTTACATGTATCATACATAAACCAAGTCTGGACAGTTAATACTTTCAAATTGGGTTTGGAAATTAAACTTATAAATACACATATAAATAATCATATATACACAAAGTGTATATATGGGTTTTCATACAAATTAATCAAGGTCTATTAAATTCCTTAAGATCTGAAATCCTCCAACCATTAATCATTTATTTGATTGAAACCAAAACCATATAAGGTTTATTATTTATGTAACCATATGTACTTAAATATATAAAAACTTATGGTTTCATACTATAACGTAATTAAAATTAAACCCAAAACCTAGTTCGCATTTAAAACATTATTTAAAGATAGGTATTCATCTCTTAAAAACCATAAATTATTTGTATTGAAATACATAAATATATATATATATATATAAGTACATAGTTATATATAAATATACAAAGTTTACATAAAGGATCTGAATGTTAAAAGTGGATTCAAAATAACTTTTATAAGTATATAATTCTTAGTATAAAATACTGAATTATTTGGAAATTTTAGAAATATATTTGAATTGGGATTGTTTATATATACATATACACCCGAAATTATATATGTGTATATATAATATATATGATAGAATCCTTTCAAAACTAAACATACATAAACTACTTGAGTTTACAAAACATGAACATCCTCCCTGGAATCCTTTAAACAAGAAGGGTTTTAAGGTGTATACATAAATATATATATATGATTTAAAATTATTTATATAAACATATTTGTTTCATACGGGTTATAAAATAGAAACCTAAAATAATCCCAACCCTTATGTTATTTAGAAATTACCACACTAAATCCATACACCCAGTTTCATAAGAGGAGGAGAATCGATGCTCATACTGAATATATATATATATATATATTTATACATACATATTATATAACCGACTATACACTGAGAGTGTATATAGGGTTTTCCATCAAAAGGAAAGCGGATATATCCCCTTATAGAAATGAAATCTCATATAAATATAAGGTTGAAAATAATTTATCCCTTACAGAGAAAAACTTCAATAATATTCTTTTAAAACATTTAATACCAAATAGATTGATATATACATATATATATTTTATAAAACCGTATATACAGAACTACATATTATAGGTTTTTTAAAACAGAAATGTTTAAAGTAAACCCTTACACAGGTTGAGGAGGGGGGTTTGGACTGGTAGGAGCTTGCTGGGGAGCTTGGGAGTTCGTGGGAGGTATTAGAGGAGATGAATCCTGTGGGGTTTCTTGTGAAGTGGAAGCTTAAAAAGATCGAGCTTGCACATGACACTCCTTGGCTCAAACATCATCGAACCCTACTGCTTGACTACCAAGGGTGAAGACAAGCATTTGAGTTGGCGAAACCCTAATGATAAAATAATGTAGAATTATATATATATATATATATATATACTGATCTTCGAATGGTTAAGTTTTGATACATTAGTGGGGTAGGTTCGAGGAAAGGCGAGGCCAAAGGGAACCTTTTAGGGTGATGGTTAAGCACGGTCCGAGGACATATAGTGGAGAGGGAGAGATGGTGACGGGGACGGCCGCTGGTGTGGCTTGCCGAGGAAGATGACGATGCGGAGGAAAGATGGATGGCCAGGATCACCCCTTTCTAGATCGAACGACCATGGGAAGAGAGGTATATGAGATGAAAGTTTAAAAAGAACGGACGAACAGGATTAGGTCTCACGGGAGATCTACGGTCATGGGCGAAGCGGGGAGATCGCACGACTTCGATCGCACAAACATCTCAGATTGAGCGCGAGATGCGTCAGACGGCTCAAAGCGCGCGTCACCAAAATTTCGCCATCCCATATCGAAATGAACTGAGTTTCGAGTGCAGATTATAATCCAGGGTGCTCCCACCTCATCCCGATGACACGAACAGACACACCACAGGGCCTTATACACGGGTCCCATGCGGGCCTTGGCCCACCCTCATGCACTGCGCACCACGGGCCTTATACACGGGCCCATGCGTGACTGGACCACACTATACATGGACCAGACTCGGTTGGGCACCCCTAAGGTGCCTCCTCGTGACTCAGGGCTCGGTCTGGGCCTTGAGGGATTGGCCCACAGGGCTGCCCTCGGCTGGCCAAGCTTCTAACAATTTTTTTTATTAAAAAAAATTTGTTTAAATAAATTGAAATAAAAGGCTTAAAACAGTGAGTACAAATGTAATTTTAAACATTAGGTATTTATTAATTTAAAAGGATGAAATATTACTAATTGTGGTTTTAAATTATATAAGATATTATAAGAACTTATAATTTTGTTTTTAAAATCTATAATCTAATTACTATAAAATACCTCACTAATTGATACAAATTTTTTTAAAAAGGCAAATTAAAATACATAGATTTAAAGATTTAGTAAAATATACATTTCATTAACATTAAAGGTATATTATTATCATATAAATTTTAAGCATGACTTCCAAAACATTTATAAGATGTTTATAATACTATGTTTTGAACCATAAAGACAAACTTTAGGACTTTGTAAAAACAACTTTGATATTGAAAACACAATTAAAACATTAAATTTTTGAAATGACTTAAAATTATAAAATTGTTACAAGGACCAAGTTTTATAAGAAGACAAACTTCATTAATTTAAAAACCCAATAGTTATGAAATTTAAAGACTCCATTGGCTATAATTATAGCCGTTGCGTTTCCAATGGCTACTTGAGGCAACGGCCAGATTTGTGACCTATAAAACCGGGACTTGGGGTGACTTAAACATAAGGTGATTGAAGAAGAAGAATTAGGAGAAGATGGTTCAAGTCATCGCTTTAGTGATTAGTGTGGCGGTGGTGGATCTGGCCGTTCTCATGCTCGTTATGCTAGATGCTAAGGACCCCTATTATCTTCTCGGGGTCTTCATTGTTTTGTATGGTCTTCCAGTAATCTTAATAGTGTTTTTAAGTGGTATCTTTGGTTATATTTATTTCCCGTTTGATCTCAATGTATTGTAATTATTATGGTGTCCCCATTTGAATAAAGAGCCTTGTTCATTTGTGTGTTTACTCTATTTCATAATAAATTTAAATTTTATTATTACTTTTCCATAATAAACCAGTTTGTTTGATCAATGGGTAATATAAAATCTACCATCACATGAAACATAGATTCTTGGGATGTTACATTATTCCCCCCTATAAATAATTGCGTCCTCACAATTCTACTCATAAACTGGAAAAGAAATTCCCCAAACAATCATCATCACCAAAATGTGAGATTTTGGCTCGGTCAGCGGAATACCCTGGTTGGTACTCAGTTCCTATGCTTCACTAAACCAGATACACCTCGAGAAGTATGTTTTGAACTCCTTCTCATGAATTCTATACACAGGCTTCCATAGGGAAGATCGAGCGGTAATATATTCAGGGATGTCTGAATGGACATATTCTCTGGTGCTCCGTCGGACTACATCACACTCAAGATATTCCATTGGAACGATGCGATTAAATAGACTGAGGTTTAGAATCTAGAACATAAAGGCTACTTTGAGGTTCCCATCTTGGGAAGCCACTAGGAAACATGCTCTGGCATAAAAATTTTCTGCTAGAGTGAAACATCGAAAGATACCCTCGAAGTATCTCCCCCTCCGCCTATAACAAGGGAGTTGGGTAATGGCTATGAGGTGGAAGATATGGTCAATCCTTTGACAGGAGAGAATGATTTCATGGATGTTAGACAAATCAAACATGCATTGACATGATCCTCGTAAGTCTAGGAAAGAAGGATAGTCCACAGTGCACGTCCTGATTAAGATATCCTCCAAAATTTCATCAGGTAGGGATGAGATATTTGTTTGTCCAGCCATCTGAAAATATATTCGTGAGAATTCACTTTGAAAATTCAGAAAAGTAAAGACAGGAAAGGAAAACAAATAATATTTCAATAACACATAAGTTTATACATCAGTGCCTGAGTTTCCTTTAATGAACTACTATACAAATTCCACATAGAGAAGCAAAACTCCCTAACTCCTCAAACCAAGCACAGGTTGAGCATTCCGGGTTAAACTCATGGGGGCACCTGTGATGTCTCATGAGTGTAGCATGGGGGTATGAAGTTGGGAAACATCAAAATACACGTGTTGCCTGTAAGATAGTCAGGTGGACTCATCTTCTAACATCCCAAAGTCCAACAACTGGCCCGAAAAGCTGTAGTTCAAAATCTGACAAAGATAGGCCGCACAAAGGTCACCGGAAGCAGCAGCTACTTGAAAAGGGTCGAGGATCATAGTGTCAAAGTCCTCACCTGCCATGAACATTCAGAAAAGTCCCTCATGGTACCTTCCCTGACGTGCATATGAGGGGAATTGGGTCATCATCATAAGGAGGTAATCTATTCCTAACCCCCAGTGTAGCTGAAGCACCCGAGGTGAGTTTGACACATCATATAGGTGTTTACACATCATGCAGAGATGGGCATAGTTAAGGAAATTAACTCGGATAGATAAAGACATAATGGTTTCTAGGGCCTCAGTGGGGAGTGATAATATATTGGTAGGCACATTTACATCTTCCATATGAAAGTTATAATAAAATCACTTAGCAAGGTTCAGTCATAATTATATATATTTCTATTACCTAGTTTTCCAGAATTGTCTGAACCCATCCTCTGATACCAACTGTAAAGACCCCGATCCGCAGATGCCCGGAGCCGGTTCCCATGAGACATGATGTACCAAAATTATTATATTACATTATAATTCATTCACATATATCACATCATGTCCCATTCTACAGAGGATCGTGAGGTTCCGGTTCTGGGAAAACCAGCTGCATTCTGAAACTTCATTGAAGACATGACTGATACCAGAAAAATTTTCATTTAAAACGTAGGGTGAGCATTGAAATACTCAGTAAGGGGTTTGAAAAATAATTAATACAGCTTTTGAAAACTACTTTAAAAACTACTTTCTCTTACTTAAAATAATTTCTTTAAGGAAAACAACAAGACATTTCAGAGGTTAATATAATACCATTAAAGCACTTCATACATAAGTAATTGAACATTTAGCTGAATGCCACTAGATGAACAAAGTAAACATGCTTGTATAAAAATGTATGAATTATACCAAGTAAAGTTGTCATAACATGCAAGGTATGCAAGTACTACTGAGCATGAAAATTATCAGAGTTGCGCATAAACAATTTCACTACAACTTATAAGAATGCACATGATGACATGATAAATTTAATGCTAACATTTACATTAAAATTCTGTAAAGGTAAATTGATTATGCATCATCACTGTCTTTTCATATTCCATGTGCACATTAATCTCATACTCATTGGTAATGGTTCTATAACCAAGGATATTCCTCTAGTTGAAATAATCACTTGGTTGGTCGTATACTAAAACATAATGAGAGAATGTATACTGAAGGACTCATAGTCTCTGTTTCAAGCCATTGTGCCATGACCTATGGGTAATAACCCAATCTGACTGTCTCGAGAACTATCGATGCATCAAGGAGATTACTTTTACCGGTCTCCAACCCATAGGGCTTACTTTTACTAGTACCTAACCTGGGGGGCTCACTTTAACCAGTCCCCAACCTAGAGGGCTTTCTTTTAACCAGTCCTGAACCCGGCAGTCCAATACATTCCTCATATGTCAATAAGGTATGATATTCAAGGTGTCCCATACCACTTTGAATATTTAATTTTCAATTGATATTAGCCAAGGTGTCCCATAACACTTTGGGTAATTTAATTTCATTTCTCATTACCCAAGGTGTCCCATACCACTTTTGGTAATTTAGTTCTTAGTTTATTATCATGGTATGTTATATGCATGCATGATGATCAAAAATATGGACAAGGAAACCATTATACAATTGGTCTACAAATACAAGACAGATAACAATGTAAATATAGAATAAAAATCAAAGGCATGTACAGTTTAGTAAACATTATAGGTACATAGAATAATTACTAAAGTACATAAATTGGTATGGTTTGCCACAAGGGGAGTTAAATGATATCTCTTTTTAATTCCAATACATGATAATGATGCACCTAAAGAAAATACTTGAAATTAATTATTGTGATAAACATGTAATTGAACTTGTAATTTAACCATAACCAGATTAACCACAAATAATCACTGCAGCAGGATTAACATCAAATAATAAATGGTTACTACATGATAACATAAACCCATAAATTTGTAGTCCTTTACTTTAAAACAGGCCGAAACATATTATTTTAAAATATAAATTACATCGAGGATATATGTCAGTATGACTACTTTAATTAAACAAGCTCATTAGTGTATACTCATAAAAAAAATACAAATAGGCTTGGCGAATACTAAAATTTTACATGTATCAAACATAAACCAAGTCCTGACAGTTAATACTTGAAAATTGGGTTTGTAAATTAAAATTATAAATACACATATACATAATCATATATACACAAAGTGTATATATGGGTTTTCATACAAATTAATCAAGGTCCACTAAATTCCTTAAGATCTGAAATCCTCCAACCATTAATCATTTATTTTATTGAAACCAAAACCATATAAGGTTTATTATTTATGTAACCACATGTACTTAAATATATAAAAACTTATGGTTTCATACTATAACGTAATTAAACTTAAACCCAAAACCTAGTTCCCATATAAAATATTATTTAAAGATAGGTATTCATCTCTTAAAAACCATAAATGATTTGTATTTAAATACATAAATATATATATATAAGTACATAGTTATATATAAATATACAAAGTTTACATAAAGGATCTGCATGTTAAAAGTGGATTCAAAATAACTTTTATAAGTATATAATTCTTAGTATAAAATACTGAATTATTTGGAAATTTTATAAATAGATTTGAATTGGGATTGTTTATATATATATATACACCCAAAAATATATATGTGTATATATAAGATATATGATATAAGCCTTTCAAAACTAAACATACATAAACTACTTGAGTTTACAAACCATGAACATCCTCCCTGGAAGCCTTTAAACAGGAAGGGTTTTAAGGTGTATATATAAATATATACATGATTTAAAATTATTTATATAAATATATTTGTTTCATATGTGTTATAAAATAGAAACCCAAAAGAATCACAACCCTTATATCATTTATAAATTACCACATTAAATCCATACACCCAGTTTCATAAGAGGAGGATAATCGATGATCATACTGAATATATATATATATATATATATATTTATACATACATATTATATAACCGACTATACACTGAGAGTGTATATTAGGTTTTCCATCAAAAGGAAAGTGGATATATCCTTATATAGAAACGAAATATCAGATAAATATAAGGTTGAAAATAATTTATCCCTTACACAAAAAAACTTCAATAGTCTTCTTTTAAAACATTTAATACCAAACGGATTGATATATACATATATATTTTATAAAACCATATATAAATAACTACATATTATAGGTTTTTTAAAACAGAAATGTTTAAAGTAAACCCTTACACAGGTTGAGGAGGGGGGTTCAGACTGGCATGAGCTTACTGGGGAGCTTGGGAGTTCGTGGGAGGGATTAGAGGAGATGAAGCCCGTGGGGTTTCTTGTGAGGTGGAAGCTTAAAAAGACCAAGATTTAACATGACACTCCTTGGATCAAACATCGGTGGACCCTACTGCTTGACTACCAAGGGTGAAGACAAGTATTTGAGTTGGAGAAACCCTAATGACACAACAATGCAGAATTATATATATATACTGATCTTCGGGTGGTTATGTTTTTGAGACATTAGTGGGGTAGGTTTGAGGAAAGGCATGGCCAAAGGGAACCTCTGTGGGTGATGGTTAATCATGGGCCGAGGATGTACGGTGGAGAGGGAGAGGCGGTGATGGGGACGACTGATGGTGTGGCTTGCCGAGGAAGATGACGGCGTAGAGGAAAGATGGACGACCAAGATCATCCCTTGTTGGATCGAACAGCCGTGGGCAGAGAGGGATATGAGATGAAAGTTTTAAAAGAACGGAAAACCAGGATTAGGTCTCATGGGAGATCGATGGTCACAGGCAAAGCGGGGTGACCGCGTGGCTTCGATCGCGCGAACGGATCAGATCGAGCGCGAGATGCGGCAGACGACTTAGATCGCGTGTCACCGAAATTTCGCCGTCCCACATCGAAACGAACTGAGTTTTGAGCGTGGATTATAATCCAGGGCGCTCTCACATCATACCGATGACATGAAAACACACATCACGGTGCCTTATACATGGGCCCCATGTGGGACTTGGCCCACACTCACACACCGCGCACCATGGGCCTTAGACATGGGCCCGCGCGTGACTGGCCCACACTATACACGGCCCAGACTTGGTTGGGAACCACTCACGTGCCTCCTCGTAACTCAGGGCTCTGTCTGGGCCTTGAGGGCTTGGCCCATGGGGCTTCCCTCGGCTGGCCGAGCTTCTAACAATTTTTTTTATTAAAAAAAAATAGTTTAAATAAATTTAAATAACATGCTTAAAATAGTGAGTACAAATGTAAGTTTAAACAGTAGGTATTTATTAATTTTAAAGGATGAAATATTAATAACTATGGTTTGAAATTATATAAGCTAATATAATAACTTATATTTTTTTTAAATCTAAAATCCAATTACTGTAAAATACCTCACTAATTGATACACAACTTTTTTTCAAAGTCAAATTTAAATACATAGCTTTAAAGATTTAGTAAAATATACTTTTCATTAACATTAAAGGTATATTATTATCAAATACCTTTTAAGCATGACTTCCAAAACATTAGAAGGTGTTTATAATACTATTTTTTGAACTATAAAGACAAAATTTAGGACTTTGTAAAAACAACTACAATATTGAAAACACAATTAAGAAATTAAAATTTTGAAATGCCTTAAAATTATAAATTTTTGACAAGGACCAAGTTTTATAAGAAGATAAACTTAACTAATTTAAAATCCCAAAAGTTATGAAATTTAAAGACTCTATCGGCTATAATTATAGCCATTGCGTTTCCAATAGCTACTTGAGGCAACAGTCGGATTTGTTCCCTATAAAAAAAGGACTTTGGGTGACTTATACTTAAGGTGACTGAAGAAGAAGAAGGAGGAGAAGATGGTTCAAGTCATCCCTTTAGTGATTAGTGTGGAGATAGTGTCTCTAGATGTTCTCATGCTCGTTATGCCGGATGCTAAGGACCCCTATTATCTTCTCGAGGTATTTGTTGTTTTGTGTGGTCTTCCTGTAATCTTAATAGGGTTTTTAATTGGTATCTTTGGTTAGCTTAATTTTCCGTTTGATCTCAGTGTATTGTAATTATTATTGTGTCCCCATTTGAATAAAGTTCCTTGTTCATTTGTGTGTTTACTCTATTTCATAATAAATTCAAATTTTATTATTAATTTTCCATAATAAACCAGTTTGTTCGATCAATGGGTAATATAAAATTTACCATTACATGAAACACAGATTCTTGGGATGTTACAAATCCCCTACCTTAATGAGAGTCGAGATCATATTATGACTAAGTTTTTTTTATATTTTATTTAATGAAAAACTCAATTTAGAATTTATCAATTATTTTTGATGGAGAAACCGATTTCTTCTTGACCATATTTTATTAATTGAATAATTATAATAAATCATAAAGAATCTCACATTGATAAAAATATTGTTATAATAGTGGTTTACCTGAAAATAAAATGATTAGTACTTTTCAAATGCCATATCATATATATTGTTTGAGTTGTGAATTTTTTCTAAATACAATTATAGAAAGAAAACCTAGGCATGTAGTATATATGATAATGTACATAAATGACATGTTATATAAACATTTATCATATTTCTCAGTTAAAATGTGAACCATGTGATAATATAATAGTAATCAAACATATTTATCTTAATCTAGATACATTATATTGACTTGAAAAAGATGATGTATAAGTACCTTATGAAGATGGTTCTTATACTTTTAGACTTCCTCAAATGAAATTAACTCATGATGATATTTTATATATGAGATCATGATGAATAAATTTCTAAAAGAACACCACATGTTTTTATTGTCATTGGATGTTTCTATCTATAAATTCTTGTATTTTTCCCCAAAATTAGATAATTATTAATATGTATTATTCAATCATGATTTATAAATTATGATAAAAATTATGATAGTTTAATTTTTTATTTAGTTTTTAAACCAAGAGTGCATCACTAATAGTATAAATATGGTTATACTTATGGAAACCCATAATTTTCATACAATTAAGCCACATAAATTTATATTAATATTCATCAAATAATTTAAAGATCTATAAAAGAATCATATAGTGTTAGTATATTTGGAAACATATAGACATAGAAAATTGGTTCATAAATGAACTACATCGACACCCACTTATTTCTTCAAAACTAGATCCCTTATTAGAAAAATCACGAATAAAAACATTCTTCATAACATAGGGAAAATAAACATAATAAAGGGTGATCATCAATTCATAGTAAAGTAAAAAAAAGTAGATATCAATGATCATATGAGAATAACTTGAGCATAATGGTATGAGAAAATGATTTTAATATTTAAAAACCATATACTATACATCAAAGATGATCATATTGAGTCATGTAATAAATCTTTCCAGTTCATTATACACGAATCATAAAATAAATAAATGTTCATAATCCATAAGAGAAAAACGTAGAAACAATAATGTAACAAAAACATAATATTATAACATTATGAACATGTAAAAATAGAAAAAGGTTCACTCATTATATTATAGACATAAAATATTTCCCTCAAATAAACTCATGGGAATGAAAACTAGGTCCATTCATAATCATATGGACATTAAATATAGGTCTACACATAATATTATTTGCATAAAAACAATGTACACACATAATCTTATGAACATTAATTCTATTTCCATGCATAAAATTATAGAAATCAAATCCAAGTACATGATTAATCTTATGGAAATAAAAACTAGGAACATGAATGTAATTATGAACAAAAAATATGGCACACACATAAAATATTTATCCCATGAGTTATCCATAATTATCCAACGCATTGGAGAGATTTAATGGACCCAACTATCACATAATCATAATTAATTCATATAGATTCTATCATATCATATAATTATAAAATAATCCATGTAAATGGGTTACATAATCTTCCCATTATCATAATATTAAAATATAGAGAGAAAGAATAAGGATCGTATCAATGGATCATACCCCTATGAGAAAATAAGTAACATCAAAAGATGATATCACAGATGAAAAATTATTTTAACAGATCACTAGAAAATATATTGGGGAAAATATCCTTTTCACATTGAAATTAATTTTTTCCAAAATAAAAATTTATAAAATATTATGGACAAAATTTTATTTGAAAATAAAATTGAAAACTTGTAATTTAATCTTCAAATCATTGATTTGTCATGACTAAGAGAAAATATATTCATGTCGTATATGTTAAAATAAATATTTCCTTTCACAAATTTGTAGAAAAAATAAAAAGTTCCCTCGTTCATAAAATGACAAGAAGGTTCATTTTAAACAATTTTTTAAAAAACTAAATCATTGGTAAAAACTACGTTAAACAATCATATGAAAAAAATTCTTTATTTTTTTATAGAAAAAATGATATAGAAGAAATTTTTTGTCGACCAAAGAGATAAATAAAGCCATTTTTACTCAAAAATGTATTTTTGATATCTTATGTACTAAATGTGACGAAAAATGAAATGAAAAAAAATTTATTCTCAATATATAATTATAGGACACAAAAATTCAAAACTTTCATGAGTGAAAGATAATAATATTTCATCATCAGAATCATAATCATAAACAATCCAGATAAATAATGATATTGTAATATAAAGTCATTACCACTTTGGTAAATTTTAAATCATAAACCCCATAAAAGAATAACATCAAATGAAATGTTAAATATAATGAATGTAAGAGTATTCATGATATAATATATCAAAGGTTATATATGTACACCACATAAAATAATATAGGTTAATAATAAAACATGTGTCCCAAAGAAAATAATATGAGTTGATAAACCCTTACATCGAGTTTCACTTGCTTCAAAAGAACACTAAAATCCTGTATAATAAATTTAAATTTATTATAATTTTATAAAATTATAATTTATATACTTATAATATAATATATTATCCCTGTATAACATTTCAACACCCATTTATTAATAATACCTTATTAAAATCGTCTCTTTTGGGAGTTATTTATTTTGTTTTTTCAGAAGAATTTTGGTTTGATAGTTTCTTCCCTTTTACCTTGATCATGTATCCATAACCATAATAATGTTAATCATGATATAAATATAATATATATTCATTATATATATAGATATTCATCTAAAAAATCTAAATATATAATTATGAATTACACCGTTAATTAAGAAGGCATGTCGTATGTATGAAAGAACATTATTTCCATTTTTCAATAAATAAAATGAAATAATGGTAAATAATACATAAAAATTACATAATAAATATTATATAATATACAAAATAGTTATTCACCATACCTATCATTATAACTATCATTATAAAGTGGAATCAAAAAATGAATTGCATTACTTCATGGAGGTGGTATTCCACACGTATGCACGAGTGACATTATCACTTTCAAATGTTTTTTAAGGTAAGAATGTAGAAATGATATTATCATTATATAAGTATAATCATTTCAACAATATAATATATAAACTTTTAACCCATCATAATAACAATCCATGAAAAATGGTTATGGAAGATGAATTGTATCGCTACGTGCAGCTAGTAAGTCTACTTATGTATGGGAAATACATCCACATACCATTTGATCAAAAGAGGGTGAATAAATATGGTTAATAACAGTAAAATTTCTTTATATTTTTGATATTTAAGAAACTATTTTATGAAGAATATAATATATTTGGAGGAGGTAAAATATAAATTAAAAATAAATTGATCGATTAAGTTGATTGTTTATTCTCTGTAATAACTCAATTATATAACCTCTTAATGAATCTAGGGTTTGTTATTTGGGAATAAAAGAACCTATATAATGTGTAAAAGGGAGTGTAGATAATATTTTTTTAGGGTTTAGTTGATCTAGAGGGAACCATGTGGTGTGATGAAGATAAAGGAGGGGTTCCCTTTTATAATTTATAGGAGGGACAATCTTGGGATTTCTTAAAACATTACAATATAATAAACCCATTATCTATCCAAATGCTCCCCAATGGATAGAGTTTCTAAGAAAAGGTAGTATGGGGTTTAAATATCATAAAAAATAAAATTTAGATATATTTATTTTGTGTTTTAAATATTATCTTTTTGTTTGATACCTTAGTTAACCTATTGTAACCTTAATCATGGTAACAAACTTTTCACTCTTAAAGGGTTATAATTTGAAATATAATGTTAGAATTTAATCATAAATAGGAAAGGGATGAAATTTTAGACTATATCGTGTCCTCCATTCATATTTCACGATTTTTATGTTTTTTGAATAATTTAATAAAATATTATTTTGATAAAATATCATTAATTTCAAATTTTAAACTATTAATTAAATTTTAGATAAAATACATAAAAACATTTAATTAGAATATCATTCATTTACACATCACTAATAAGTTTTATTTATCTAAAGAATTCATGGAACACTATAAATCACTCATATTACATTAATGTTAATACTATCAAAATTATATATATTTTTATATTAATTGAATAAATAATGAATTATAATTATGCAATAATTAAATGAAATTCAACAATCACTAAAAATTATAACTAAATTAGCACAATTAATATAAATTAATTATGGAAAATATAAATTTAGATTTTTTCATAACTTGATTTTATCCCTATGTGAACACATAAGAGATATTTAAAACTAAGAGAGTTACATGTTGTATCTTTATTTGTTTTAACTATTTTTTAAGCCATTTCATGTAATAGTGTCCAATAAACAAATAAATTTTGATCCTAATGTGATAAGTATCTAATTACCTTCATCAAATAATAATAGGGATGAACTATTATGACCTTATCACTTAGTATCAACATAGATCAACATTTTACTCTCTTTAACGAGGTGATAAATTTTACCATGTTTATGATTAATCAAATTCATTGCCTATTAGTGGTTGAAATTAATTTTAATCTAATTTCACAAAACATGATGAAAATATATTTAAAAACAATCCTTTTTAAGTATAAAAATGTTTTTTACTAGATTCAAGTATAAAATTCATCCCAAAGACTATAATTGGAATATTTTCAATTAAAATGTACTAATAAAACATTAAATCTAATACAAAATATAATTGTAATTTATAAATAATTTAAAATAATATACAAATTTCAATAAAAATCATTATTTTTTACTATTCGTTGAAAAAAGAAACTTTTCCAAAAAATCATAAAATTTCACCATAATCTAATTTTGATATGTTGATTTCAAAAATGCTATTCTTTTTATAAATAAAATTTATAAATGCTTATAAAATTAATTATAATATTCACTAATAAATAGAAATAAATACCAGTTTTGAAGAAATAATAATTTTGAAAAATAATTTACGTCTTATAAAAACCGAGTTCTTAATTCCTAAGAATTAATAAATACATTTGTATACATTAAAACATTTATATTATATTTCATAATGTTGTTAATCCATTTAATACCCTCCAATTTAAAGGTTTGTTTATAATTTTTATATTTAAATAATGATATTTCATTATTCGTTTAAGGTCGGTGTTGTGTATCCTATACGGTATTAAACATAATGTTCTATTAAAATCTCACAGTGTTGTAATATTATCCCAAAATTTATTGACACTACTGAGTATATGGATAAGAAATTACTATCCAAATGGCTATGATAGTATTTAATTGACTAAATCCATGAATTTTGATATCGACAAAAGTATATAAAATACATATATAAAGAAATATAAATAAAACATAGAAGGAATATTACAGAATATAAGAATCTTAATTTGTAAAGTATTTTTAGACAATGGTATTATTTTATATATAATGTGTTTAGAAGTTGTTATCATAGCTAATGAATTATCCTTATTTAATGATGGATTATACCCCTATTGGTTTATAAGTTTTACTTCTTGATATTGTGAACATATCCTATATAGTTACACACAAAGTGTAACCATATGTTTCACCAATTTGTATGGATTGAAGTTTATGATGATGTGGGACCCCATCCTTCAGCCAGTGAATGAATAAGTATGAATAATCCCATGAAAATAAATATTTTTATTTATATGTTATTAAATGTAAGAATAATTATAATTTAATTTAGTTTTAGTGATATTTATTCAAAAATAATTCAATATAGGAAAATAGTGTTTTCAAACTAAGATTAATTATTTTATTTATGTTAAATAGATTTGGGAGGAATGAGTTCATTTAATGGTTTTATTTCATCATGAGACATATTAGAGTTTCATGTATGAGTGAAGATATATTTATTATATTTATGACGAGTAAAATAATTCATTGATTACATGATAAGTGAAAATTATGGGTAACATTAATATGGGGATTTAATGGATTTTTAAAGTCCCATTTTAACCCATGAATTGTAAGGCATACACATTTCATTAATTTTAATCCACTAAATATTTCTATCAAGGATTAGTAATTAAAGAATTATTAGAGAATAATAATGGATTGATCATATACTATCACATCAAGTTCATCTTCTTATGTGATATAACATTCATAGTAAGGAACCTAGACCACTCATGATACAACATAGAAGTGTAAGACTGATGAACAATGATTTTGGGTATATATATGGACGATTTAGAGGGTGCATCCATTGGTTTGTTTAAGATAAGATTACATAGATATGATAAGTGAATTTCAAGATCATATTATACCACTGAGGTATCATAATTATCCTTTTGATTTTTATATGGTACTCATAATTACTTTAATGTGATTTGAGGTGTGAATATAGCACTTCATTCTAGAATCTATTTTTTCATGAGGATTTTGGTAAAAAAATTAAATTCCCCCATTTCATAGTTATTTCTCATAGAATATTACTTCAATTAGTCTCAAAGTGGTCATGAAGTATTTTATGTTTATGTTTTAAATAAATCTACTTGTATTAGAGAATATAGACTCTATATGACCCCAACATCAAAGATAGTTTATTTATTAGAGTTTTAGTGGACCTAAATTTATCTATTGATGAATATGAAGTGATTAGAAGGAGTAGAGGAGGTTAATATATGTCTCAAATTAACTGGGAGAGTATGAATGTGCATGGAATATTCCAAATTAATAATAAAAAATCCAATGTGGACCCAAATATAACATATATTTTATACAATTTAATATTTTTATACATAACAACTCATAAATAAAAAACAACCCCATAACCCAAATGGTTATTGTATTTGAAGATTAGACATCATTAACAACATAATTTACATATATTTAAGAAATTTTTCATGCCTGATTTATTTAAATACATATATTAAATAGTTTTTTGTAGGATTAGACCCATGGTGACCTATCCTGGATCATAAGTATGCAGGTTGTGTACCCAAAGTTCCCCTCTAATTGGCCATGGGTGCGAGAACACGACCATATAAATTACATATTCTAGTAACTTCAAACTATAATTAACTTTAATAAGTTTCCAAAGAACTTTTATGTTAATAGTTTTATAGGGTTAAGTCATCTTTATCTTATAAAAACCCATATATTACAATGGGGGCTATTCTACTCAGTATCCATTTTTACAATAAAAACAATTCAACATATAACAATCTTCCTTTTCATGAAATATATGGAAAATTTTTATCTTTATCTCATCCTTATCCCTAAAAATACTTCCACTATATTATTTTTTTATACATGGGATTAGTACAAAAATATTAATAGGGTACATGAAAAAAAAAATAATTAGTCAATGAATATTTATAAAAAAATTCCTTTTCAAAATAATCATTTTAGTTTAAAATAAAAAATTTATTACCCAAAAAATTAACTTCTCTTCCAAGTGATTATCATAAAAAATTTAAAATGAAATTTTAATTGAAAAATAAAACATATAAGGGTTTATTGAAGTCATGAAAATAACATAAAAACTATTTTTACAGAGTTATAATTTTCACCCTTAAAAAATATCATATACTTTCCTTTAAAAAAATCTCATTAAATTACCTTATGAAATTATATGATTTTCATTAATAACCATAGAATACATAGATAAAAAATATAGGAAGTTGAGGCATTAATTTCAAATTGATTTTAGTCATGGGATAACCTTCATGGTTACACTTAGAATTACCTTCACAGTTACACATGAAATAACCATCATGGTTACACATGGAATAACATTCATTGTTAATTAACATAATATCTTATAAGAAACCTAATAGTTTATCTCTGTACCATTAACCAATTCATTATAGATCTTTAATAGGATCACCCAGCCATTGTTTATAATATAATTAAGCATCATCTTAAATAAATCCCAATAACCATAACAAAATAAAAAAAGTATGCATTATAAAAACATTCATTTCACCTTTATGAAATCATTTACAGATATTGATATATCAATTTCATTTAATAAAAGTTTTCAAAACTAAAATACCTATAAGAAATGGAAAGTGATTTTTTATTTGAATGAAACACCAATGATTATAAAGGAATCAAAACAGAAAAATGTTTACAGTAGTGTGCAAATTAATTGTCTCCATTTACACTAAAATAGAATAATATTTTTGTATTTTGTAATGTAAATACATTAAAAACATTCCTTTTGAAAAAACAATTAAAAAGATATAAAATTACCATTATAGTTCATTTATTTCTATATAAATTAATCCAGTTTTTTTATAAAATATATGGGAATTGAAGAAAATAGTTTTAAGAGAAACATTAAAAGTGGATTTTTAATAGTCCATTCCCATAGTCTCACCCATCATGTACATTATTTATATTCCCAAATATTAAACTTAGGTTAATGATTCACTTTATTTAGATAATATTTTAATTTTATGATTCATTCTATATTATCTATTAACATCATATATTTAATTATTTAGTCAATTAATTTCACATCGGATGTTTTGAAGATATTAATTTCATAAGTCCAAACTGGATTTGGTTAGTTGACTATGTTCCTAGAGGAAATTATTCCATTATTTATATAATAATAATCATGAAATAATTATAAATTTTATATATAAATTATAATTTTAAAACCAATCATGATTTATGGTTATGAAAAATTATTTACATTGCAATCATGGTTACGGTAGGTCGTACGTATGCATGTGTAACATTTCAATTTTTCAATGATCATTATAAAAAGTTGTTAAATATTATTTTATACTTTCAAAATTATAATATTATACTAAATAAAATACTATTTATTTTAAAATACTTATATATATCATCAATGTGATGTGGTGATAAAAAATGAATCTCATCGTTTCTTGGATGTGGTAGTCCACATGTACGTAAAAACAACATTATCATTTTTCATTGAATAGACAGGTAAGAAGTCAAATGATATATTATCATTTAATACTGATAATTATGTCATGAACATAATATCAAAATGTTTAATTCTTAATTATAACCACCGATGAGAGATAGGGATGGAATACAAATTACATCGGTTTGTGAGGTGGTAGTCTTCCATACACACGAACAATAGTTTCATTTACAATTTGATGGAATTTGATTAAAATGAATAAAAAACTATAATATAACATATTTATATGAAAATATAGTGTAACAAAGTTATTAATTAATATCATATTATTTTTATCATTTTTAAAATAACTTATTTTATTTTTCTATTAATTGAATAATAACTGTATGAATGTTGCATTAGATTTGAAGGAAATTATTTAATCACTAAAAATTGAAAATAAATAACTATGAAAAAACCATTTATATTGAAAATTATTATTTATAATTAAAGTTTTCCTTTATTTATACCTATGTTAAAAATATTATAGTTTATTAAAAGCAGGAATGTGAAATTTTTGGCTTTATATTCACTTAAATATTAAAAAGATAAAATTATTTTCTAAATTGAAAAAAGGCCATATACTCAATTTTTGGATAATTATGGATGAAAAATAGTCATTTCAAAAAATTAAAGAAAAACATATCACCCCTCCTAATTGGCTTGAGTTGAGGCAGAATTGCTACTAGACCCTAGGCAACATCTCTAAGGCACCAAAGGATGCTAATAAATGGGAATATATTCATAAGTAATTGGGAGATTATTTCCATTTGAAAGTAAAAAAAACCCACAAATAATCAAAAAGTAACCAAAAACACCATATGAGCCATGATAAAAATATATAAAACTCAAACTATACCAATTTAAACCAAACTATATCAGATTACCAAGCGAAAACCAAGATTAACATCAACTACAAAGCAGAAGACAAAATAAACATAGGTCAAAGACTCCAAAGACACCAACACAGTAACTAACCACATGATCCAAGCTCCAAATCCACAATACATTCCCATGTATCATGAATCATCACTAAATAAATGTGATACCTTTCCTTTACCCATGTCCCAGTAAAAGATATCTACAAATTCACCAAAGTTCCCAATTAGGGGGTGTGTATTTAGATTCAGTAGGTTTTCCCCAAGTTAATTCCCAAATCATGCCAATAGGATAAAACATGTTAGAAAATTTATATATATTTTTTTCATAAAACCATTTAAAATTAATTAAATAGTTTATAACAAATACAAATCAATAAAAATACAGTTTTCCGTATCAAAACAGTTTCCAAGGAAAGCAATCAAACCATTCTTTAAAACCAATTCACAACTTCCATTTTGGAATATCCCATTCCATTCCACATAACAACAACACACACACACACACACACTCAACCACTAAAACTTGGGGTTTACCATTGATGGTGGAACTTCACATCCATACTCCATCCCTTTGATGGTGGTACCTCACAACCAATATCCATCCCATTCAACTCACGCTTAACCATTTAATCCAACAACCATTCCAACATAATATTTTCTAAACCATTTCAATAAAACTATACTTTTATTGAATTTTTTTTATATATCACAACCAAACAAACATTTTAAAATCATCATTTTAAAATAATGTTACCACTTTCACTTTCCACCAAAACACCTAATTTGTCACAATTCCATAAATCGCCACCAAAGAGGGTTTCCATCAAAAATTAATCAAATATTTAATAATAAAGTTCAAGGAAAAAAATAAATTTTAAATAAATAATTCTATTTATAGAAATAGTAGTTGAGAGTGAATCCCTTTGAAATTATGGAGAAAACGATGAATGACACAAATTCTTCAACAAAACCGGGTAGAATCTCTAAAAACACGC
Source organism: Viscum album (assembly GCA_963277665.1). Classification (NCBI taxonomy): domain Eukaryota; kingdom Viridiplantae; phylum Streptophyta; class Magnoliopsida; order Santalales; family Viscaceae; genus Viscum; species Viscum album. The sequence goes on along the minus strand of OY728148.1, from coordinate 2,045,010,322 downwards.
CTTAGTTTTAATTACCTATCATCAAAACAGTAAAATATAATCCTGATTAGTATCCAATATCATAGAGATATACCCAAAGAACTAGATATATGAATCTAAGAGATGGAATAAGAGTAGATCTAGGAACAATCACAAAGAACAAATAATTACCAAGAAATCCGACCTTTAATGCACCAAGATTTTCCAAAGGATTTCCCCTAGATTGAAGGAGAAAGTCTTCACAGCCTTTGGGAAGATGAAAAAATAATTTTTGTTCTAAATGGAGGTAAACCTAGAGGTTTAGGTGAGAAAGTTAATGAGATACACTTTTTTAGGATCTAATTTATAAATGTGCACGGTTGTGTCACATACTATTAGGAAAACTGTGTGCCAATAATGTGTCAGCCACTGTCTCCTAACACCCTTCACACAGTTGGATTTCATAGTTAGAAAAACTATGTTCCAATGATGTTTTTCACCATGTTACACTTTCCACTATTACTCCTTGGTTGTTCGTATGGTTTGGAAAAATCATACGCCTAACTATGCACCTACCTAGAGCCCAATTTCTTCCTTTGCATGGTTTCCTGTAGATGTTTCATGGTTTTTACTAATCATTCTCAAACCATGAACCTATATAAAAGACCCAAAAATATTCCAAATATCCTCCCAAACCTCCAAAAATTCACCAAAAAATTTACATACTTAAAATAAATAAATAAAGGGTTACTTAATTGAAACATGGGTTGCTACATTCTCCCCACCATTGGACTATCCATCTCTAAAAAGTATAAAAACACCGTTTTCTTGAATGAATTTGGGCCATTTTTCAATAATCTCTTTCTCATGTTACCACATTTATTCATGAATTTGACCATGTTTCCATAAAACCCACACAAGGCTGATTATTTTCCCACACAATACATTCTCTTGCCTATCCACAATCCGTACTAGCACATGTACCAACCAAGCATCCGACTCTAGGTCAACATGATCCCATTAAATTACATGTTCAGTATCAGGATGATACTTTTTCAACTAAGATACATGAAACACATTATGTATTGCACTGAACCATGGTGGACAATCCAACTTATATTCCACCTCACCATCACATACAAGTATCATAAAATATCCTATGTATTGAAGATATAACTTTCCTTTCATTCCAAAAAGATGATGCCCAATACCTAGAGAGATTATATAGAACACATAATCACTCATCATGAATGAAAAAGGCTATTAATGATTATCCAAATATGATTTATGATGACTCTAAGCTGTCTCCATCCTCTTCCTGATAAACTGGATCTTCTCTATTGTCTCTTGGATAAGGCTCAACCCAACCAGTGAAATCTCACTTATTTACACCCAAAAAATTGGAGAACAATAAAGACACACATACAATGCTTTAAAAAGAGCCATATATATCAAGTCATGATAACTGTTTTTATACAAGAACTCTACTAACGGTATATGCTCCTCCCATGAGCCACCAAATTCCATTACAAAATCCCATAACATGTCTTCCAAAGTTTGTATCATCCTTTCAGATTGTCCATACATCCAAGGACGATACACAAAACTCATGGTTAAATTATTCCCAAGTTCTTACTATAAGGATTTATATAAATGAGATATAAACCTTAGATCTTGGTCTGATACCATCGAAACTATTATTCCATGCCTCTTTACCATTTCTCGGATACAAATTTTGGACAATTACTCCACCATATGTGATTCTTGAATATGGATGAAATGTACCGAATTTTTGAGACGATACACTATCACCCATATGGAATTGTATTTCCAAACATTTCTTGGGAGAATTTTTAAAAAATCCACAGTTATCTTCTATAATTTCCAAACAAGAATAGGTAATTACTGTAACCTACCCACTGGCCTCTGGTGCTTTTCTTTAACATTATGACAAGTTAAGCATCTAGAAACAACCTTGTCCACCTTTCTTTTGATGCCTACCCACCAAAACTATGTTTTAAAAGACATATACATCATATATATTTTAGGATTAAGACCTCATTTCTAATGGTGGTAATCATGAAGAAGTTTTTCCTGATAGGACAAAGGTATGACCATCAAATTTTGAAACCACAAAACTGATCTCCTATCCAGCTTCTATCCCTCAATGTTATCCCCACCATTGTGTTTCAATCGCATAGAAATGAATTCTGAATTGGATTTCTATCACTATTTAACTATCACCACCAAATTAGAAAAAAAGGAAACTGTAAAGAAACCTGCAAATTTACCTTGGTCTTCACAATCCAATTTCATGTCAATTATCACCGATATCAACTATCATTGATCCAAAGCCTCTTTTTCCAACCGAGCATAAGAATTTATTTTGAATGCATATTAAACAATATTTCATTTACTCAGTGTATACATAAAGTCAAATTCAAACATTTGGAGAAACTTTTTCTGTATTCTTTTCCTCAGGTTCAAATACCTTTGTGAGAAAATATGTTTCAAGATCTTATGATCTGTAAACACTGTAAATTTATCACCAAATAGGTAATAACACCCAGTCTCCAAATCATGGAATATGGAAGCTAACTCCAAATCATGCATTGGGTAGTTCTTCTCATGAAACTATAATAATTATGATCCATAAGTAACAACATGATCTCCCTATATGAGAACACATCCCAACACAGATCCCAAACCATCACAATACACTATGTACCCTTGTATTGATTTTGGAAATATCAAGATCAATGCTAATGTAAGGTGAATTTTTAGCTCTCTAAAAGAGTTATGAAATTCCTTGTTCCATTGGAATGGAACATGTTTCCTTTTCAAATATGTCATAGGTGAATCTAGTCATGAGAAATCATGAACAAAACGTTGGTAATAACCAACTAGACAAAAGAAACTATGTATCACAAAGACATTATTCGGATGTTTCCAAGAGATGGAAACCTCTATCTTTTTTGGATAAATAGAAACCCCTATTTTAGAGATTACATGGACAAGTAAACATACCACTTGTATCCAAAAATCACACTTCAATAATTTTTCATACAAACAATGATATTTCAAATTTCCCAACACTTTCTAACTGTTTCTCATGATCAACCATTTTCCTTGAATACACCAATATGTCATCCACAAACACCACCATAAAAAAATTCAGATATCTTTGAAATATATGATTCATCAATTTTATTAAGAATTATTGTGCATTTTTAAGACCAAAAGGCATAACTGTAACGACCCGATAAAACCATGTTTTGAGTTTTGAAAAGTTTGTTTTACAATGTCACCCGTTAAGTGAACAAACAAACATCTTATAAGATGATAATAATAAAATGCATCAAATGAATGAAAGATCCTTTTATTCATATAAGTAACATCTTGGCTATAACTCCCACTGACCGAACAAGAAGATAAACTAACCAAAAATCCCAACTAAGAACTTGATTACAATAATGGGGAGACCGCTTAAAACCACCAAGAGCCCAAGAATTCGGTAGGGGTTTCTGGAATCCATTAGAATGAACATGAGGATGGCCGAAGCCACTACAACCGTGCTGAGCACCAAGAGAATCACACAAACCATCTCTTCTTCTCTCCTTCAGTCACCTGGAGTGAGAGACACCTTGAGACCAGACCCTTTATAAGCACACCAATCCGACCGTTGAACCCAAACAACTATAAATATGATTGTTGGATTCTCCTATCCTCTATGTTTTGTTTTTGACGGTTGGAAATAAGAATGGATTACCCCTGAAAGGTTTGGAATGTTAATTATGAAATTTTCTCTAATGTTTAAAGAATGACATCAATGATAATTTAATTAATTTATTTCTTGTTTTCCCAAAAATGCGAATTATGTTTTATGAAAATTAATATTATTATTCACTACACTTATTTTCTTAATTTGAGCAATTAAAATTTTATGTTGTAATTATATTAAAGCTGATGGGTTTGTATTTTGTCTAAATATGTGATAACCCTTGAGTTATATATATATATATTGCATCAAATTAAATGATTCTTTTTATCTAAATTAAAGGGCTAATGTTAATGCAAATGTTTATAACTTGGATAAACAGTTTTGGAAACTACGTAAAACTATGATTTCTTTTACTTATGTGTTTCGTGGTGATGATATTTATATCAACACACTCTTATGTGTGATTGAATGTAGTTTAATTAATATTAATCTTTAATTAAGAAAAAAATTAAGGTAATTAGCTAATAAAGGAAATTAAAACATGTATATATATATATGAAATGTTTTGATTAACCAATGTTTTTAATCATTGATATTCATAATGTAATATTAAGTAATTAGTAATTATGGTTTAAAATAATAATAATGATAATATAATAAGGTTAATAAAAATTATTGATGTTTTAAGAATAAAATATATATATATACCTATATTTATATAGTAATACGTTTTGATTGAATCAATATATAATTTTTATTGACCAATGATTTTTATTAAAATAATAAAAGTTGGTTTAATAATTGAATTCTTTAATAATAAAAACAATGATTTAATAAATTAATAAGGATTTTTTTTTAAAACTTACTGAAACCGCATTTTATAAATGCCACATCACCCCTGGGCCGTCCGATATTCCTCCCCCCGATCGCAGCCGTCCATCATTTTTAATGCTGCGCCAATTCCAGGCCATCCGACCATCTTCAGGTAATCCCAGCCGTCCACTTTTTCTCAGCTTCTTCTCCTTCCTCGCGTTTCACAGCTTCATCTTACTCACATCGTCGAACCAGTAGAGCTTAGGGTGACTCGTTTTCTCCTCTAGGCCGGTGATTGGACCCGTGCTGCTCCCTCCTTTCCACGAGTCGGCACCGACTCGCCTCGGATGCCGGGGGCGACGACTCCACGTAGAGACAGTTTCTTCTTCTCTGTTTTTTTAAAACCCCAGTTGCACCAAAGGGCCGGAGACGTTTGCACTCGGCTTCCTTGATCCTTCCGACCACCAGACCTCGTCGCTGAATCGTTTAATCTCCTCCTCTCCGAGCTAAGGCAAGGGAGAAGTTTTTTTGTGGTTCCTGTTTGAGTTTCGGTTTTTATATATATACATATATATGTGTTATGTATACATGTATAAATCCTGTGTTTATACAACCGGATTCACTTGCCTCGTTTGTATCTTCCTCTCCTCCTCTCTGAACAAGGTAAGGGGCATGTTTTATTTTTGTCTAGTTTTGTTTGAGTTTCGGTGTATATAAATATATATACATGTTATATGTGTATACATTTTCGGTATGTATGAACCTGGTGCAAACCCAGATCTTGTGGATCTCCCTCTCAGCCTGGAGAACTGAATAAGAGTAAGGGGGAATCCTCTCCTTTGTTTCTTACCATTTCTATAAGCTTTGCAAAGCTATATAATCATGTTGTATAATTGTGTATAAGAATATACAGGACCATATAAACCTGTTTATACCTGTTTTACCTATTCCTAGGACCGAACCAGAGAAGAGGAGGCCTTCTTGTCACCCACTCCAGTGAATATACACAAATATATGTATGTATATATACCTCATGCATATGTGTGTAAATATATATATATTTGTATTCGTACATATATATAAGATGATACATGCATATGTACACCCTTATTCCACATGTTTATAACCCTAAATTTCTTTTCACCTATGAAAAATGGAGTTGTCGAATGATTTCATGAACATTTAAATCATGCAATTATATGGAGCATAAAGATGTATATGAACATGTAGTCATATAGGTGCACATGTACATCAATGTGCATAAGGGATGAATTGGGCTCTTTTGTTTTGTATAATATAACATGATAATTTATTTACTCAAAAGCATGTTATCTCAAGAAAAGTATCCAAAAACCAATTATATACATTTTTATATGTATGATGAAGTTTAAAGGTTAGTTTGTTATCAAAATAGTTCTTTCATTTGATTTTTTTTTACTTATCATCATTCTTGATAAATCAGGATTTTGGTTTTTAGAGAAAATGGAAAGAATTCCTTAAACATTTATATACATGCATTCATGTATTTTTACACATCGACCATGTTGTATGCAAGATTGATTTTATGCCAATAAGGGTCTTATGATAGTTAAGTTCATTTCTTTTATATATAAATGAACCCCACTCGGTTTTCCAAATATTAATTTTGCTTAATGTATAACTTGGGAAATGATTTTTGAGTATGGTTTGTTGTGGTAAACCCATGCATATGTACAGGTATATATATCATCATGTTGTCTTCAATTACAAGTTTTTTATGGTGTTTGCAAACTTTATAGAGAAAAGGGGTCATGTTGTTTAAAGTGCTAATAAAAGAGTTTTTACACAATTATGTACATGGTTTTCCCAAGATGGACTTGATTTCACCCATTGTATCCCTAACTACATGTATATTTACCCAGTTTTAATTAAACACCCACAATATCCATTTATTAGTATATGTGTAAGTAATGAACGACCATGATTTAATTGGGTATTATGATTTTATGGAATGTTATGTGTTTGTGTTTATTTCCTTAAAACCCATGTTTCAATTGTTAAGATAATTTCTTGGGTGTACGGATTTTATCATGCATGTCCCAGTTTATTTATGATTGAACTGTATTCAAGTTATGATTATGTAAGTGGAAAAAAATGGGGTTGATTAATAATATATGAAACCCTATGAATGAAAGATCATGTCAAGATATGGGAGGGATGTATAGGACTTAAATGTGACGGGTGCGCCCGAAATTATATAGCGCAATATGAAAGATGTGACGGGTGCGCCCGGAATTATACAACGCTCCAACGTATTGGGTAAAGTAAGAGTCTCATGAGACATTATGTGCGACGGTCTTGGCAGTTATCCTTGGCTTGTGCTACTATGGAAACGGGATTGGCAGTGAGCCTTGACCCGTTAAGTATGTTATACGGTCTTGACGAAAGGTCTTGACAAAGTCCAGTATTATACATTCCCTCTACATGTGATGATAATTGGTCAACCAAGGGTTAGTTCAACTAACAGGACAACCCCTAGTTGAAAACTCCCATGACTATGAAAATGTAATTTATGTGTCAAGAACTGTTTTTCATGTGGTAAACTATTAGAAGAACTGTATATTCTCATGAACCATGTTATGAATGTTTTCCCTATTTAGTCACAAAATTCTTTTTAGAATTTAAGTAACCTTATTTGAATATTATGCATTTTCTATTCTTCATGTGTTGCGCTCTCTGATCATGTTTACTTTAAATCTTATTCCAAGTACGTACTTCTCTGTGCAAGTGGTTTTAAAAAATGTTGGTTTTCATGAAAAGAAAATGTTTCGTTTTTAGAAAAGTGTTTTATCCTCTTCAATAGGACTGCTTTGAGAAAAAGTTTTCTTAAAACGTTTTTTTAAACCCCTTTCTGGGCATATTTTCTCACCCTACGTTTTTGTTTAAAATTTTTCAGGCATGGTTGGTACTAATGAAGTTTATCAGAAGCAGCTGGTTTCCCAGAATCCTGAGCCTCGTGATCTTCTGTAGTAATGGGACATGATATCTTTTTGTAAAGGATGTAATGAAATGTTAAGTATATCATGTCTCATAGGCACCCTGGGTTTGGGGTTGCTACAGTTGGTATTAGAGGATGGGTTCAGGAAACTCTGGAAAACCAGGTGGTATAAATGTATTTCTATGACTAACTAAGTAAAAATGTTATAACTTACAGATGGCTGATGAAAATGTACCTACCGACCTACTGTCACTTCCCACTGAGGCTCTAGAGAACATTGTATCTCTAGCTAGCTGTGAGAACTTTCTGAATTATGCCCGAATTCGCATGACGTGTAAGCACCTGTATAACATGTCAAACTCACCTAGGGTGCTTAGTCTTCACCGGGGATTGGGGATGGATTATCTCATAATGATTATGACCCAATTTCCCTCTTATGCATGTCGGGGAAAGTATCACAAAGGACTCTTCCGAGTGTTCACAACTGGCGAGGAATTTGGCACGATGCTTGATAACCCTTTTCAAGAAGCTGCTGCTGCCGGAGACCTCCGAGCAGTTTACCTGTGCCAGATTTTGCACTACAGCTTCTGGGGCCAGTTAATGGACTTTGGAGTGTTGGAAGATGAGTACACCTTTTTGTATCTTAGTAAAGAGGTGTATACCGATGTTTCCCAACTCCATACTTCTCACTCTAAACTCAGGAGGTGTCATAAATGTTCCCATGAGTTTAGTCCTGTCTGTTCAGCCTGTGTGTGGTTTGAAGAGTTAGGGAGTTTCGCCACTCTTTGTGGTGTACATTTAGTAAACTCAAGCTTTGCCATGTAAACTTTTTCATAAATGGAAGTTTCATGTTTCCTTTCATGTCTCTACCTTATCAATGTTGTTAAGAGTTTCCTTTCGATGTTTGTTTTTAGATTCTGGTCAAACGAACTTCTCATCACTACCCGATGAGTTAGTAGAAGTCATCTTGATCAGGGCATGCACGGTGGATTATCCATCCTTTCTCCACCTGCGAGGGTCTTGTCAGCATCTGCTTGATCTAGAAAACAGTCCTGAGATTCTTCATCTATGTAAAGAGGATGATCGTGTTTTTCACCTCATTGCCACTGCTCAACTCCCCTCATACAGACGAAGGGGAAGATACTTTTAAGGTCTCTTCCAGTGTTTTACTCTAGCACAGAACTTTTCTGCCAGAGCGTGCTTCCTCATAGCTACTCAGAATGGCCACTTTAGTGCGGCCTATATGTTCCAGGTCTTGAATCTCAGTCTCCTCAACCACATCATTCCTCTCGACTACCTCGAGCGTGATGTGGCACGAAGAGTTATCAAGGAGTTTATCTACTCGGACGTTTCTGAGCTTTTCACCGCACGAGCCTCCCTTTGGAAGCCCATGTGCAGTACGCATGAGTAGGAGTTCAATACGTACTGTTCGAAGTGTATTTGGGCTAGGGAAACAGAAGAGCTATGTGCCAACTTTGGTATCCCGTTAACCGAGCCAGATCCACTGTCTTGGTAATGTTGCATGTGTGGAGTTTTAGTTTTTCTTTTTATGATAGAATTGCAAGGGTGCAATTCTTTGAAGGGGGAAGTAATGTAACGACCCGAGAAAACCATGTTTTGAGTTTTGACAAGTTTGTTTTACAATGTCACCCGTTAAGTGAACAAACAAACATCTTATAAGATGATAATAATAAAATGCATAGAATGAAAGAAAGCTCCTTTTATTCATATAAGTAACATCTCGGCTACAACTCCCACTGACCTAACAAGAAGATAAACTAACCAAAAATCCCAACTAATAACCCGATTACAATAATGGGGAGACCGTTTAAAACCACCAAGAGCCCAAGAATGCGGTAGGGGTTTCTGGAATCCATTAGAATGAACATGAGGATGGCTGAAGCCACTGCAACCATGCTGAGAACCAAGGGAATCACACGAACCATCTCTTCTTCTCTCCTTCAGTCACCTGGAGTGAGGGACACCCTGAGACCAGACCCTTTATTAGCACACCAATCCGACCGTTGAACCCAAACATCTATAAATATGACCGTTGGATTCTCCTATCATCTATGTTTTGTTTTTGACTGTTGGAAATAAGAATGGCTTACCCCTGAAAGGTTCGGAATGTTAATTATGAAATTTTATCTAATGTTTAAAGAATGACATCAATGACAATTTAATTAATTTATTTCTTGTTTTCCCAAAAATGCGAATTATGTTTTATGAAAATTAATATTATTATTCACTACACTTATTTTCTTAATTTGAGCAATTAAAATTTTATGTTGTAATTATATTAAAGCTGATGGGTTTGTATTTTGTCTAAATATGTGATAACCCTTGAGTTATATATATATATATTTCATCAAATTAAATGATTCTTTTTCTCTAAATTAAAGGGCTAATGTTAATGAAAATGTTTATAACTTGGATAAACAGTTTTGGAAACTATGTCAAACTATGATTTCTTTTACTTATGTGTTTCGTGGTGATGATAATTATACCAACGCACTCATATGTATGATTGAATGTAGTTTAATTAATATTAATCTTTAATTAAGAAAAAAATTAAGGTAATTAGCTAATAAAGGAAATTAAAACATGTATATATATATGAAATGTTTTGATTAACCAATGTTTTTAATCATTGATCTTCATAATGTAATATTAAGTAATTAGTAATTATGGTTTAAAATAATAATAATGATAATATAATAAGGTTAATAAAAATTATTGATGTTTTAAGAATAAAAAATATATATATACCTATATTTATATAGTAATACGTTTTGATTGAATCAATATATAATTTTTATTGACCAATGATTTTTATTAAAATAATAAAAGTTGGTTTAATAATTGAATTCTTTAATAATAAAAACAATGATTTAATAAATTAATAAGGATATTTTTTAAAACTTGTTGAAACCGCGTTTTATAAACGCCGCATCACCCATGGGCCATCCGATCTTCCTCCCCTCGATCACAGTCGTCCATCCTTTTTAATGCCGCGCCAATTCCAGGTCGTCCGATCATCTTCGGGTAATCCCGGCCGCCTGATTTTTCTCGGATTCTTCTCCTTCCCCACGTTCTGCGGATTCGTCTTCCTCACGTCGTCGAACTAGTAGAGCTTAGGGTGCCTCTTTTTCTCCTCTAGGCCGGTGAGTGGACCCGCGCTAGTCCCTCCTTTCCACGAGTTGGCACCGACTCGCCTCGGATGCTGGGGTCGACGACTCCACGTAGAGCTAGTTTCTTCTTCTCTGTTTTTTTTAAAACCCTAGTTGCACCAAAGGGCCGGAGACGTTTTCACTCGACTTCCTTGATCCTTCCGACCACCAAACCTCGTCGCTGAATCGTTTCATCTCCTCCTCTCCGATCTAAGGTAAGGGAGAAGTTTTGTTGTGGTTCCTGTTTGAGTTTCAGTTTTTATATATATACATATATATGTGTTATGTATATATGTATACATCCTGTGTTTATACAACTAGATTCACTTGGCTCATTTGTATCTTCCTCTCCTCCTCTCTGAACAAGGTAAGGGGCATGTTTTATTTTTGTCTAGTTTTGTTTGAGTTTAGGTGTATATAAATATATATACATGTTATATGTGTATACATTTTTGGTATGTATGAACCTGGTGCAAACCCAGATCTTGTGGATCTCCCTCTCAGCCCGGAGAACCGAATAGGAGTAAGGGGGAATCCTCTCCTTAGTTTCTTACCATTTCTATAAGCTTTGCAAAGCTATATAATCATGTTGTATAATTGTGTATAAGAATATACAGGACCATATAAACCTGTTTATACCCGTTTTACCTATTCCTAGGACCGAACCAGAGAAGGGGAGGTCTTCTTGTCACCCACTCCAGTGAATATTCACAAATATATGTATGTATATATACCTCATGCGTATGTGTGTATATATATATATTTTTATTCGTACAAATATATAAGATGATACATGCATATGTACACCCTTATTCCACATGTTTATAACCCTAAATTTCATTTCACCTATGAAAAATGGAGTTGTCGAATGATTGCATGAACATGTAAATCATGCAATTATATGGAGCATAAAGATGTATATGAACATGTAGTCATATAGGTGCACATGTACATCAATGTGCATAAGGGATGAATTGGGAGCTTTTGTTTTGTACAATATAACATGATAATTTATTTACTCAAAAGCATGTTATCTCAAGAAAAGTATCCAAAAACCAATTATATACATTTTTATATGTATGATGAAGTTTAAAGGTTAGTTTGTTATCAAAATAGTTCTTTCATTTGAATTTTTTTTACTTATCATCATTCTTGATAAATCATGATTTTGGTTTTTAGAGAAAATGGAAAGAATTCCTTAAACTTTTATATACATGCATTCATGTATTTGTACACATCGACCATGTTGCATGCAATATTGATTTTATACCAATAAGGGTCTTATGAATGTTAAGTTCATTTCTTTTATATATAAAGAAACCCCACTCGGTTTGCCAAACATTAATTTTCTTAATGTATAACTTGGGAAACACTTTTTGAGTATGGTTTGTTGTGGTAAACCCATGCATATGTACAAGTATATATATCATCATGTTATCTTCAATTATAGGTTTTTTATGGTGTTTGCAAACTTTATAGAGAAAAGGGGTCATGTTGTTTAAAGTGCTAATAAAAGAGTTTTTACACAATTATGTACATGGTTTTCCCAAGATGGACTTGATTTTGCCCATTGTATCCCTAACTGCATGTATATTTACCCACTTTTAATTAAACACCCACAATATCCATTTATCAGCATATGTGTAAGTTATGAACGACCATGCTTTAATTGGTGATGTTATGGAATGTTATGTGTTTATTTCCTTAAAACCCATGTTTCAATTGTTAAGATAATTTCTTGGGTGTACGGATTTTAGCATGCATGTACCAGTTTATTTATGAGTGAACTGTCTTCAAGTTATGATTATGTAAGTGGAAAAAGGGGGTTGATTAAGAATGTATGAAACCCTATGAATGAAAGACCATGTCAAGATATGGGAGGGATGTATAGGACTTAAATGTGATGGGTGCACCTAGAATTATATAGCGCAATATGAAATATGTGATGGGTGCACCCGAAATTATACAGCGCTCCAATACATTGGGTAAAGAAAGAGTCTTATGAGACGTTATGTACGACGGTCTTGGCAGTTATCCTTGGCTTGTGCTACCATGGAAATGGGATTGGCAGTGATCCTTGACCCATTAAGTATGTTATACGGTCTTGACGAAAGGTCTTGACAAATTCCAGTATTATACATTCCCTCTGCATGTGATGATAATTGGTCAACCAGGGGTTAGTTCAACTAACAGGACAACCCCTAGTTGAAAACTCCCATGACTATGAAAATGTAATTTATGTGTCAAGAACTATTTTTCATGTGGTAAACTGTTAGAAGAACTGTATATTATCATGAACCATGTTATGAACGTTTTCCATCTTTAGTCACAGAATTATTTTTAGAATTTAAGTAACCTTGTTTGAATATTATGCATTGTCTATTCTTCATGTGTTGCACTCTCTGATCATGTTTACTTTAAAGCTTATTACAAGTACGTACTTCTCTATGCAAGTGGTTTTCAAAAATGTTGGTTTTCATGAAAAGAAAATTTTTCATTTTTAGAAAAGTGTTTTATTCACTTCAAAAGGACTGCTTTGATAAAGAGTTTTCTTAAAACGTTTTTTTAAAACCCCTTACTGGGCATATTTGCTCACCCTACGTTTTTGTTTAAAAATTTTCAGGCATGGTTGGTACTAATGAAGTTTATCAGAAGCAGCTAGTTTCCCAGAATCCTGAGCCTTGCGATCTTCTGTAGTAATGGGACATGATATCTTTTTTTAAAGGATGTAATTAAATGTTAAGTATATCATGTCTCATAGGCACCCTGGGTTTGGGGTCGCTACAATAACTATATACTCATAATGGCCACATCTAATCCTAAAATCTATCATTGGAATATCCTCATTTCGAACTCAAAGTTGGTGATATCCTGATGAAAATTCAATTTTAAAGAACCACTGATCTCCCCTTAATTGATCAAATAGATATTAAATTTATGGAAGTGGACACCAATTCATTATCATAACTTGGTTAATCTTATAATAATCCCCACACAACCGATTAATTTCATCCTCCTTTTTGATAAACAAGACCGGTGCTACCCAAAAAGATATGCTAGACACAATGAAACCTTTTTCCTTACAGCTCTTATAACTACACTTTCAATTCCCATAATTATATTGGTTCCATATGATAAGATTTAAGGGAAATAGGACTGGTCCTCTAAGTAAACAAACCATAAAATCCACTTATATTATGGGTGTAAACCCTGAGAATTTTTTGGGAAAACATCCTAAAACTAATCAACAACCACTAGAAAAATTCTATTGTTGATCTCTTCCATAAATTCCAAAGTTAGAGCATCAAACTAGTATGAGATCATTCTAACTACTGGTTCCAAAAATTTTGTTGTACCTTCATTTATATTTCTTTATCCTCTAATGAGATTCTCACTATCACCATCAATTATAAAAATAACTATTATGGTATAATAATCGATGTGAGTCTTGAACATTTTCAACCAATACATACCCAATATTATGTCATATACATTTATATCAAGCACAAAGAAATCACTTATCAACTCTGATCCATAAATGGTTATAGAAAATTCTATACACATAAAGGATCAAAATTCTCTTTAACCATGAGAAGTTTGAATTTTCAAAATAGAAGGAATCATATCAACATGAAAACCTAACAAATCAATAGAATTATAATTAATAAATGAATGGGATGGACCCACATCAATCAAATCTTGCATAAGGGTCTAATTCAAAAGAATCATACCTCTCACCATCGATGGTCTAGATTGGTCAACCACAGTCACCTGTTTAGATCTATACAACTAATTACTCATTGCACTTTGTTATTTTATTCCCTTTTGAGATTTCCCTTGTCGAGGAGTCATGGTATTCCTAGAATCACCTAGGATAGATTGGTTCTGCCGATGAGAATTATTCTACTATACTAATCTCTTCAAAGCATATGACGACTTCGAAACATGAAAAGTGTCCTGAATACCCAACCTCAGAGTACTGTGACAATAATGATAAATATGTCCCATCTGATTAAAATTGTGGAATGCTCTATGTGGCATCGTACAACCCAAATTAATATGGTATGAAGAACCAAATTGGAAATATCCTAGATTTATCTTAGGCTTTGGAGGATGAATCACAAATCCATTCATCTGATTATGAGCCATACTGCTAACTTGGAAATAAGTTCCCCTCTTTCAATTGTTCCTAGCATTAGAGTTACCACCATTTACTATATGTATCAACATGCTCCCTCCACCCATAACTCCTAAGATGTCACTTTATACTACCATAACTCTATCAAAAAATCTATGTATAATCTATTATAGAAAGCACAACACTCTTAGAGTGAACCTTCTGTCTCAGTCATGATTCAAAAATGAATTCCTTAAAGGAAACACTGGCAGCAACTTCAGGTGAAAATAATACTAAATTCATAAATTTATCCATGTACTATATCACTGAGAGGTTCTATTGATTCAAGATGAAAATTTCTGTTGTTCTTTCAATCCTGAATATGTGTGGATATAATTTTTTATTGATTTTTTTTCAAAATTCTCCCATGAAATGACTTGATCCAATTTAGTCTGAAATACTAAATCCCACCACTTCCATGAATGATCCTCCAGTATATATGTAACCAACATGAATTTCCTCTCCTCTGGAATGCCAAAGAAATAGAAGATTTAATTCATCCTATTAATCCACACCTCTATATTCTATGGTTCTGAATCACATTGAAATATGGGTGGATTTCACTTCTAGAACTGAATAGAATGATCCAATTTACTTATTTCATCCCTCCCGTTCCCTCTATCCACAACCTAAAAGACTTAGACTGTACTTTAAACTAGCTATCGGTTCACCTGTGGCTTAGGTGAAACCACATTCTCAGCAGCCTCTTTTGGTTGGATTCTATGATGCCTACCGAGTTCCATTTTCTATAAACACAACAAACACCATAAGTCTCACTATTTAGAAACTGAATGCTTAAAAATTTCAAATTATATCATATCACAACTATCATAACAAGGATTCAGAAAATTAAATAATTTTCCTCTTCAAACCATTATTGAAAATTCCACCATGATTTTGAAAATCAAAACATTTTCAAAATACGACTATCATGTCAGTTTCAATATCTCCCATTTGAAAACATTTTTCAATAATTTTCATAAAAATCAACATGTTTTCACCCAATCATAAATCATTACTCAAAATGAAATATACACTCCTAGTGGGAATTTACTTATATTAATGTATGTCAGGATATTATCATTGCTAAACCCCTAAAAATGAGATTGTAATGCCTATATATGTCTCAAAAACACTTATTTACCCAAAAACCTAGTAACTTTATGTTTATTATAAATATATTAGATATGACTTTTTTATGATCTATATTTCATTTTTTGAAAATACTACTCATTTATACTATCCCAATCCAAGGAATAATCAATAATTATTTTCTAAACCCAAGATCGAAAACCAATACCATTTTTCCCAAAAGCTTTGGAATGACTAATACTGATACCATTTTTAACATCCCTTCATTCTGCATTGGCTTGATTCGAGGTGTAATGAATATAAGGACTTATGAAAAAACCACAAGGCCCTAAAGGCTGGCAATAAATTCCAAGGGATTCATAAGTAATTGGGGGATAAGTTTCCATTTGAACATAAAAAAACCACAACCAAGCACAATATAACCAAAACCACTATATGATGCATGATAAAAATGTATACAAATAAAATTATAACTAAAACTAAACTATATTAGAGTACCAAGAAGAAACCAATATTAAAATCAACTACATAGAGAAATAAAAAAACCAAGAAAGATCAAAGACTTAAAAGACACCAACACAAAAACTCCCCACATGATCTAAGATCCAACTCCACAATCCATGCCCATGTATCATGAAGATTCACTAAAGAAATGTGATACCTTTACTTTACCTGTGTCCCGATAAATGATATCTTCAAGCAAACTAAATCCCCAAGTAGGGGGTGAGTAATGAAACTTTGTAGGTTTTCCCCAAATGACTTACCTGAAAACACCACTAGGATAGAACATGTTAGAACATTTATATAAAATAATTTATATAAAACTATTTAAAATAAAAACAATAGTTTATAAAAAATCCAATGTAATCCCAAACCAAAACAGTTTTCTATATCAAAATAGTTTTCAAGGAAAGCAATTAAACCATTCTTTAAAACCATTTCACAAATTGTATTTTGGAATATCCCATTCCATTCTACATAACCACACATGAACACTCAACCACAATATTTTTTTTTCATTTTTGGTGGAACTACACATCCATATTCCATCCCTTTGATGGTGGTACTTCATGACAAATATACATCCCATTAAACTCATGATTAGCCATTTAAGCCAACAACCATGCTAACACGATCATTTCCAAACCATTTTAATAAAACTATAATTTTATTGAAAACCCATTTTCATATACCCAAACCAATCAACCATTTTAAACTCATCATTTTAAAATCATGTTACAACTTTCACTTTCCACCAAAACACCCGATTTTTCACAATTCCATAAATTATTACCAAATAAAGTTTCCATCAAGAATTTTAGAAAACATTTGACAATAAATTTCAATAAAAACAATCAATTTGAAATAAATCCTTCTATTTCTTACAATAGGATTCAAGAGTGTAGCCACATACCATAGAAACTATGGAGAAAATTAAGAATGATGCCAATTCTCTAACAAAGATGGGTTGAATCTACAAAATCCATACTTAGATCTCATTCCTTATCATCAACACAACCAAATATCATCATTATTAGCATATAATATCATATAAATATCACCAACTATAAGGAACCATACTTTACATACATTGATTTCACTTAAAAATTAAAGAATATTCATTACGAAATATAATAAAGCCATGAAATGACCGTATAAGTATATTGTCTTTAGAAACTAGGAAATATAAACAACTGGTTCATATGACATATTCATTTTATCCTACTTATTTTTTCATAACTAGAACCATTTTTGACATATATTACTAAATACCCTTCTTTATAGAATGGGGAAAAGAAGCATATGAAAGGGTGAGATCAGATGCTCAGTAAGGGTATACAAGGGATATATCAATCATATCATAATCATAAGATATAAGAACATAACATTTGAAAATCTTATCCTTCATATTAAAGACCGTAATATCATTCCATGGGATAAATCATAAAAATTAATAAGAATTAATGAACATAATCCCAAAAAATCATAACATAAGACATGAAATTTTATGGCATACACATAATCATAGAAAATAGTTTCATAGTATTCAAGGATAATTTCCAAGACCATCATAGTAGACAAAGTCCATTACTGAATCGAGTTCACTCTTCGTTCCATCCCTTTACTACTGAACCAAGATCTTTTCCAGTTCCAGTCATGTTTATCTCATAAGATATAAATATTTAAATAATGAATTCAAGGGATATATAGGTCCCTACTATCTCATAATGAAATCATTATTACTTTTTCTATAATAACATAAATCATTCATCATCACCCAAGGAATAAAACGGGTTTCTTTAAACATCATTTCACCATAAAATAATCCATGTAAAAAATGGATTTCATAAATAGAATTCCATCATAAACATAATAAAACCATAGAAACAATAAGGATATTATTATTGAAACATATCCCTATAAAATAATTACATATTATATGGAAAATAATTTTGATATAACATTTGAAATGAATTATTGAGGAAACTATCCTTTCTTCTTTAAAAATATTTTTTTTCTAAAAATGCCGCATGATTTTAAAAGAAAAGAATTTATTTCAAAAAAAAAACATGAAATAGTGTAGATTAATATTAATGTAAATAAGGTTATATGAAAACATAAAAATATATTCATTCCGTATAAGTTAAAAAAACATTATCCATGTACTTTTGTCAAAAAAGTCAAAATAGCACCTTATATAGAAAAAAATAAAAGATTCCTTTCATACCATTTAATAAAAAATCACCAATGGGAAAAATTTACTATAAAAGTTTTTATGAGAATATAAATAATATTTTTGAATACATAATTAGGAAACATGGGAATAAATGATAAATATACCCCACTAAATACTTACATATAAACAATCTCAAATAATAATGAGATTGTGAAATTATCCCTTACCTTAGGTCTATTTTCATTTGTATGTATCTGAATGTACTGTATAATGATTTAAAAAATTTTAGTTACTTATTTAATAATCATAGTATTTTTTATGATATCATATATGATCATATCATTCTCTGTTTGTTAGTAACATTATTACTCGTCCATCGGGTGTTAATGCCTTTATTTTCTTACGCATATTTGGTCAGATAAGTTATTTTTCCTATTATTAGGTTATAGTTATATCATTTAAAAAATTATATTAGTATAATATATATCATATTTATTCATTCCATTCATTTCTATAATCAATATTTAATGAAGATCATGTAGAATGAATCACATCACATCGTGGAGACGGTAGACCATTCGTAAGCATGAGCGACAATATAATTTCCATACTTATTTAATGGTATTGAAGTGAATGGTGTATAATATTTCATAATAAATATAATTTTATAATAATAATATATATTTATTATTTCCATCATTATACCCATCCAAGTTAGGTGTTGGTGAAAAGTAGATTACACCACGACGTGGAGACGGTAAGCTGTACATATATATGCATGGTGATTTCACTTTTCGTAGTATGGATAGAAGATGAAATATGGTTATTTCATAATAATAATAACAAATCAGTATATATATGATATTATAGTGATTACTTTATTATGAAACAAATCATGAAGAGGAAGTATTAGAAGAAATAATTTTGAAATAATCAGTAGAGGAGATTACCTCTTCTTCGACATGCTCCCTATAAATCACCCCTTAAAGGACTAGATTTGGTATTTGAAGAAGAAAAAAACATCTATAATGTAAGTAGGGAAGTTGATAAAGAAACTTCACATGGGATGGAAATTATTTAATGCTCAAAGTGAAGTGAATAGGTGAGGGAGGAGGTTCCCATTTATAATTGAGGTGAGGGACACTTTTGGGATCTCAAAAAATATTAATTTATAATAAAATCAAACCCCATAAAAAACCTCCAAAACGTACCAATTTAGGAGATGGGATGATATATGGTTGCAATATTATCAACCAATAAATTTTATACAAGTTTTTCTGTCAATTTAAACCTTATCATTTTAATTAACACTTAGTTATTCTATTTAATTTTTAACTAGGGTAACAAATATTTCAATATTAAAAGGGTGAAATATTTAATTATTTGATGTTCAATAGACCATAAATAAATATATTAGAATATTTTAAACCATATAATAATAATTATATATTTTAATAATATTTTATGATTTTTAAATAATTTAATAAAACATTATTGTTATAAACAATCAATAATGTTAATTTTGACACTATTCAATTCATTGATTTTTAAAAATATTAAGATAACAAGTTAAATTCGAACCAATTATTTTATTATATTCTTAAGAGGTAAAATTAATCATGAAAATTAATTGGACATATTAATTATTCAAAATTATATTTATTTTAGTATTTTTAATAATATTTATTTGATATTTCTCTTAATAAAATAATTACTAAAACAGTTTTGTGTAATTATTTAATATTCTTACTTGTTGAATAAAAAATAAAAATAAAATACTATGAAAAATATAAATCCTCTATATTTCATAAAATACTTACAATAGAATATTTATTCTAGATAATCCATCATTAAAAATGTTATACTTATTAAAACATGAATGTGACAAGTTTATCATCACTTTAAATAAAATAATATAAGTGTCATAATATCTTCTATAAGGATTAAAATGGTCAATAACTTAACCCTTGGATGTTTAAGGTTTATAAATACTCGACCAATAAATTTTTTTCAAGTGTTTGTATTTTTAATGGTTATTATCACTTTAGTAATAATTATTTTATTGATTTCTAATCAATTAAATAGTTTCTACATCATTAAAGTATAAGTATTTAAGGTAATTATTTATTTCCTAAAAATTACAAATAAATTATCATGATAAATAAAAAAACTTTATATTTAAAATTTGTATTTTTAATTTAATTTATCTTCTTCATAGTATTATATTAAAAATGATATAGTTATTAAAATTTGAGTAAGACATATTTAACTTTTATTTAAATAAATTAAATTAAATGTCCTATTCTCATCAAGGTGGCTTCCAAAGGACACAATTTAGACCCAAATATGATTTAGGTATAAAAAACTCATACAAAGATATTAGTAAAAGTGTTAGGGTAATTTTATAATATTTGTTTTACCCTTAATTACTCGATTTACCCTTTTACCGTATTAATAAAAATTACTGAAGTTAATTTTCATAATGCCCAAATATAAAAGTAAGATATTTACATAATTTGGAATTACTAATTACAAATATTTAATCCATTTTTTAAAATTCAAAGCATATAAGTTTTAGTAATTTACTTAAAATTAATCCCATTTTCGGAAAGAGAGAACGAGTTTTAAAAGCTAAAACATTACAAAAGATTGAAATGTTTTTTTAATTTGAATTCAATGTAAAATTAATGATAATGAAATATATTATATTGAATGATAAAAATATATTATATTTATTTTAAAGACCCGTAAAATTCAAGGGAATTTTTTTTCTTAATTTTCTTTGGAATTTTACAAGAACCCAGTTTCAGATGGCACTTGATTCTGAGGCCCGGAGTGCCCGAAATTTCTATCCGAAGTTTAGCTCCGGTACATTCAGTGAACGAACGAGCGAGAATTTATAACTTTTGAACCGGTGCCCAGAATCGAATTCCGAGGGCACCTATGGAACCGCAATGCCGGTTTTTTTTAAGAACTCCTGTTCTGGAGTTGCGTTATCACGGGTGTGGATGATAAAAATTGTGGAAGTTAATTTATTATTATTCTACAATTTTTATTCTAAGTGTTTAGTTCTTGATGGAAGTTGGGTAACCACCCAACCTCCCTTGGGAGGTTATGAGGGTGGTGGGGACCACACGAACCCCACCCCTTCATATCCTCTAACCCCTCTCAACTCCCATTAAATTAAGATAACTTGTGAAATTTAATGAGGTGAGTTATGTGTGGTTAATTGAATTTCAAACTCTTGAAATTCAAAAATATTAAGTTATGTTAATAAATTAAGACTTAGGATTATTTTATTAATGTTAGAGTTTATGCCACATTGAGAGCATTTGGGAAGCGTGAAGATCTTCTTCATCTCCAACGAAGAACATATTCGACGAAGAAATTGAAGAACGCCTCAGACTCCGATGAAGAACACCGTTCTTCAACGAAGAACATCTTCGCCGAAGGACGCGGAGAACTTCTTCCAAGACGTTCTTCTTCCGCGACATTTCCTCTTCGAACGCACCTCGACGACAACGGAATCGACGTTCGTTTTCCGCGACGCCCGACCTCCGCGACGCTCATCTTCCGCGGCTCGTTGATGTGCACCGTTCTTGAAACTGAGGTAGGGGTTTTATTTATTTATTTTGTTCGTGAATACCAACTTGACGATCTTTGTGGATTAAAACCAATTGTTATCAAATAACGTGAGGGGGCCAGACCGCACAAACACGGCCAACCCTCCTCCTTATTTTTCATGTTGGTTCCTTTGTGGTTTGGTTCGGGAAGGCGTGGTGCCGTCGCACCACGCGGTATCATGCGAAAGGAAATGCGCGGCGCCATCGCGCCGCGCCATGGAAGGAAGATCAAGGACGCGACGACGTCGCGCCGCGTTGAAGAAAAACCGAAAAACCGCGACCGGTACCGGGGCCGCAACGGAGGGGCGCGGCGCCGTCGCGCCGCGCCAGATGACAAGGGCCGCAGCCGGTTCCGGGCCGCGGCGGAGCAAGGTGACCGGCGGCCGGACCAGGCCGCCGGCGTCGGTGCTGGAAGGGGACCAGCCATCGCCGGTCCCATTGAGAAGGAACCGGCCGGCCAGGTCGGGCTGGACGGAAGGGGAGGAGCCGGGGGAATTAATTCCCCCAACCAGACTTCAAACGCCCCCCATAAATGGGGGGCCGCGGATACACAAGGGGGGCAGGCCCCCCCCCCCCCCCTTGCCAACGGCTCAGCCTTCGGCCGAGCTGGCAGCGCGCTGGGCGCGCTGTGCCCTGCCGGGCCGTGCCCAGGCCAGGCCGTGCCGAGGCCGGGCTGGGCCGACCTGGACCTGGGGCGAGTTGACCCGGTTCGGGCCGACCGGGGGGTCTCGGGCCAGGTCGGTCCGGGCCCGAAACCCCCGTTTTCGGACCATTTGCGTTCAATTTCCCATAACTCGGGCTACGGACCTACGATCGATGCGCCGTCAGCGGAGACATGATCCTTTGAATGAGACGGTCGTTTCGGTATATCGCACTCAAGGTTTTGGAATAGTTTGAGTTCGTACGGGTTGGTTCGTACACGAAACCAACCGGGCCCTCGGAGCGGAAACACTCATATCTTGAGCTTCGGACGTCCGATTGACGTGACGTCGACTTTGTTGAGTTCCTCTTAGTGAGACGGATATTTTGACATACTCCGCACGAGGATTGGAGGTAGGTGGAGTACGGTCGGGTTGGTTTTTCCTTAAAAACCAATCGGGCCCCTGGGACGAAAAAGCCAATAACTCTCAGACCGGGCGTCCGATTGACGCGCCGTCTGCGACGTTGAGTTCCTGTTGACGATACAGAACTTTTGGATACATCAACTCCGGACTATGTGTCAGTTGATGTATCAGCCTCTCGGCTCGTGGAGCGGACCCTCCCGAACGAGCTTGCTGTGTGCGAGAACCCTAGTGCTGGCTGCGACTGCTACTGTGACTGCGACGACGACTGTGAAGAGATCCTGAGTGGATTCGATGACGATGACTACAACATTCAGCGATCCTGTGTGGATCAGTGCTACCGATCCTGTGTGGGTCCGATCCTGTGTGGGTCAGCGCTCAGCGGTTCTGTGTGATCCAGCGCCTACAGATCCTGTGTGGGTCCGATCCTGTGTGGGTCTTTGCGGGGGTTAGTACCTATCGATCCTTTGTGGGTCCGACGACTTAGATGGATCAGTGATCATCTCTATCGTCTTTCGAAGAAGTATACCTGTGTGAGCTGAATCCTGTTTACTTTCCTATGTGGATTGTGTTGTGCTATCCTGTGTGGATTACGTTTTGCTTTACTGTGTGGAATATGTATGCTTTCCTGTGTGGACTGGGTTGTACTTGGGCTCGGAGGTTGGAGCGTATTGGAATTGATGACTTAGGTATATGTATGGGCATATACCTAAGCAGTGTCGGTTGTTACTTTGTGATTGTATCTTTCCTTTGTGGTTTATCCTTTGAGGATTTTGGGAGACCTTCGGGGGTCTCGGGGTCCCTACTGAGTAGCTTATACTCACCCCTGCACGGGCTATGCCCGCACTACGTTGTGTTGGTTGCAGACGACGGACAATGTTGATCGTGGTTGAGGATTGCAGAGCAGGACGGTACCTGGAGGTGGAACACTGGGTGGGACATACTCGGAGCGGACGGCGGGACCCGAGGAGCAGTGGAGCTATCTGTACCCACCCTTCAGGTGGGATTTCCAGTGGGCATCTCGGCATTGCGGCTTTACTTTTCTGTTGCTGTTTTCCCTTTCGAGTGTACTTTACTTTCAGTTTGGGTTTGTATACTGGCCCACTTACTTTTCCACACTTCACTCTTGTACCAGCTTTTACTTAGTGCTTACTTTTTCCGCTTTCTTACTCTGTGGTACTTGTTTACTTTACAAAGGCAATACCTTCCCTTTTTCCGGGATTTACGCCTTGGTGCTAGTTGCCAGCCCCTGGCCTATGGAAGGAGGGCTTGGGGTAGTCACGGCACGGGCCCCGAGGACGGGTCGTGACAAATTGGTATCATAGGAGTTCGGTTCTACCGCAGAACTTGGGACTCTGATCTTTCTATGAGAAGCAATAGTGTTTAGCGTATTGGGTGTGGTTATCAGTCCAGGGAGTCCAGTGTTGGTGCGACGGCCGACGTATCCATACACCAGGACCCTGACTTCTGATTTCCGACTTAATGCATGAAATCATTGATTGCATGTGTGTTTCAAGTTTTCTTTGTGATTACTTTGTGTCAGCTCACCAGGTATACTGTTCTGACCATGGCGCACCTGTTTCCTTTTTAGGATGGCCCCACGAGGGCAGCCAGCTAGGGTCCTGAGAGTCGAGCGTGACGACAACCCACCGAGCGACAAGGCCTCGGTGCAGGGCCCTTTGTCAGCAGTGGCACCGGCGGTAGCTCTACCCGCCGAGCCACCGATGCTCCCAGCACCAGCCGCTGGCGATGTATGTCACCTCAGTGCACTGCATGAGTTCCAACACCAGCGACCGCCCAGGTTCCGCGGGGAGACGGACCCCCAGGCAGCCGAGGACTGGCTGGAGGCAGTGGTGAGAGTTTTCAGGTTAGTGAGTACACCAGCAGACTTCATGGTGATCCTCGCAGCGAGCCTACTGCACACAACAGCAGGCAGATGGTGGAGCTTGATGCTCCAGATGCACGATGAGGCATCTCTACTCTGGACAGACTTTGAGAGCCTCTTCCGCTCAGAGTTTGTCCCAGCCTCCCTCCGTACGGTGCGCATCCAGGAGCTTCTTCAGCTGTGACAGGGCAACATGACGGTCGCCCAGTACTCGGCGAGATTTACCGATCTCTCGCGCTACTTGACCGACATGGTACGAGACCCATTCTTCTGGGACCGGACCTTTGAGCAGGGATTGAGACACGAGATTAGGGCATCGCTGATCTCCCTCAGCATTCCGACTCAGACAGGAGTACTGGAGCGGGCCCTTTTGATCGAGAGCTTTCTTGCTGAGTCTACACCAGCACCGAGACCCACCGCAGGGTGGCACGTAGCATAGTCTTCTGCAGCAGGCAGTCGACGGATGAATCTTGGGTCCAGGCAGACCAGACCCTTAGGAAAACGACCTCAGGACACTGGCTCAGCAGTGCGGGGCACACAGCGCGGAGCCAGTCTTTCGAGAGGTAGACAGTTCTACTCGTGCGGCGGGCAGGGCCACATGTCTCGTGATTGCCCGACCCGCTGTGCTGAAGAGCAATAGACGGTTGAGGGACCACCGAGGAAGAGGCAGAGGGTCGACCGTGGCAGTCCGCAGGGAGGAGGCGGACGAGGCAGAGGAGCTGGCCGAGCAGCAGGTGGTGGGCGACGCTTTGAGGCTCTACCACCACCACCACCAGGAGGTCCACCCCGACCACAGGGAGTTGGCGGGCAGAGACAGGCACATCTCCAGGCAGCAGAGGCCTACGACCACGGCGCGCCCGAGATGATTCAAGGTACTATCTGTGTCTATTCCACCCTTTCTGCAGTACTTATAGACACATGAGTGAGTCACTCTTTCATAGCCACTGCCCTTGTTCGGAGATCGGAGATTCCGACAGAGCCATTGGTACGATCCTTACGGTTAGAGACTCCTACGGGAGCAGACTCAACGATTACGCACTAGTTCCGGCAGTGTGAGCTTACTCTAGGAGGCGAGAGCTTCGGCTGAGATCTTCTTATAGCGGCGTCGAGGCATTACGACGTCATCTTGGGCATGGATTGGTTGTCTACGGTCCATGCACAGATTGACTATTTTAGGCGCAAGGTGCGATGTGTACGCACCGACGGGAGCAGGTTCACCTTCACCGGCGAGAAGGGATCCTTTGCAGCACAGGATGGACTCTTGCAGAGGAGAGGAAAGCCCATCACTCATCAGTTGGATAGCCTCATCCTAGGAGCAGTTGACGTGCGGAGTCTTGGTTTTCCTGCAGTGGTGGATCAGTATGCGAACCTCTTTCCCGACGACGTTCCAGGGCTACCTCCTCGCAGAGAGGTAGACTTTTATATTGACCTGTACCCCGGGACAACCCTGATATTGACTCCAGCATATTGGATGGCCCCTGCCGAGCTTCGAGAGCTACGGGTACAGTTGGAGGACTTGCAGGGCAAGGGGTTCATCCGAACCAGTGTTTCACCCTGGGCTTCCCCGATTTTGTTCGCCAAGAAGGTGGACGAGAGATTGTGACTTTGTGTTGACTATCGTCAGCTGAACCAGGTGACAATGAGGAACAAGTATCCCCTACCGAGGATTGATAACCTCTTTGATCAGCTCAAGGGAGCACAGTGGTTCTCGAAGATATACCTCAGGTCAGGCTATCATCAACTCAGAGTTCGAGACGAGGATATGCAGAAGATGACCTTCAGGTGTCGGTATGGCCACTATGAGTTCTTGGTTATTCCCTTCAGCGTAACCAATGCTCCAGCAGTGTTCATAGCCCTCATGAATAGGATCTTTCAGCCATAACTCGATCGATTTGTCGTGGTCTTCATCGACGACATTTTGATTTACTCGACGACTGAGGAGGAGCACGCCTACCACTTACGGGTTGTACTAGACACATTCCGAGAGCACCTTCTTTATGGAAAGCTCTCGAAGTGTCAGTTCTGGATACGTGAGGTCCAATTCTTGGGGCACGTCATCTCTGAGGCGAGAGTTGCAGTGGATCTGGCGAAGATCGAGGCAGTGCTAGCTTGGGAGCCACCTAGGAGCGTGACAGAGGTGCGAAGTTTCTTGGGACTAGCTGGATACTACCGGAGATTCGTACTAGACTTCTCCCGAGTTGCAGCACCACTCTCAGATTTGACGAAGAAGAGGAAACCTTTCGTGTGGTCAGACAGATGTCATCAGAGATTCTAGGAGCTGAGACAGAGATTGACCAGCGCACCTATCTTGAGGTTTCCTGAGGAGGGAGTAGGGTACGTAGTCTACTGCGATGCATCAGGGACCGGACTCGGTTGTGTCCTGATGCAGGAGAAGGTAGTGATCGCCTATGGATCACGTCAGTTGAGGCCACATGAGAAGAACTACGCTACCCATGACCTGGAGTTAGCAGTAGTGGTCTTCGCTCTGAAGACATGGCGACACTATCTGATGGGTGCGTGCTTTATAGTATTTTCTGACCATCAGAGTCTCAGATACATCTTCTCTCAGAAGGATCTGAATCTGAGACATCGGCGATGACTCGAATTCCTCCAGGACTATGAATTTGAGATAATCTATACTTATGGGAAGAGGAACGTGGTAGCCGATGCTCTCAGTAGGAGGACGGACATTCAGCTACTTGAGGAGGAGACAGAGCAGCTAGCCTCTTTGCAGATATCCTTCGTGGATAGAGATGGAGCATCCTTCCTCCAGTCTCTCACAGTCACTCCTCCACTACTGCAGAGGGTCAGAGATGCACAGCGTGGGGACACTGACTATGAGACGCGGCGTGCACAGATATCCTTAGGACAGGCACCTGATGGTTTCTCCTTTGGAGCAGAGCACGACATCCTTTTCAGAGGACGTACCTTGGTACCAGTCGCTTTACAGGGGGAGGTGCTGAGAGAGTTTCACACTTCTCCCTTGGCGGTACACCCTGGAGTGGAGAAGATATACCAGGATCTCAGACGATAGCACTGGTGGCCAGGCATGAAGAAGGCTGTGGCAGAGTTCGTTTCTCGATGCCTCACCTGCCAGCAGGTGACTGCTGAGCACCAGGAACCAGCATGCTTGGTACAACCCTTGGAGCTTCCGGAGTGGGAGTGGGACGACACATCTATGGACTTCGTGACTGGAATTCCACGCACTTCCAGAGGTCACGACTCCATTTGGGTGATTGTCGACCGACTCACCAAGTCGGCTCACTTTTTACCCATCAGAGAGCAGGGCTCAGTGGAGAGCTTGGGACGTATTTACGCTCAGGAGATTGTACGGCTTCACGGTGTGCCATCTTCTATCGTCTCCAATCGAGATGCTCGCTTTAGTTCCCGACTATGGAAGGGATTGCAGGAGGAATTCGGGACACAGCTACGTCTGAGCACCGCCTTTCACCCTCAGACGGATGGTCAAACGGAGAGGACCATTCAGAATCTTGAGGACATGCTCCGCGCATGCGTCCTCGACTTTGGTCGCAGCTGGGAGGACCACCTACCCTTGGTGGAGTTCGCATACAACAACAGCTACCAGTCCACCATCGGGATGGCACCATACGAGGTGTTGTACGACCGACCTTGCAGATCTCCTTTGTGCTGTACAGACCCTGGGGAGTCAGCACTCGTGGGACCAGAGATGGCCCAGGCCACGACAGAGAAGGTCCAGGTCATCCAGGAGCGGATGAGGACAGCTCAGAGCCGGCAGAAGTCTTATGCTGACAAGAGGCGGAGGCCACTAGAGTTCGAGGATGGTGACCACGTCTTTTTGTGTGTCTCACCTCAACGTGGATTATGGAGATTTGGCCGAGGCAGCAAGTTGTCTCCACGCTTCATCGGACCGTTCCAGGTCCTCAGCAGGATTGGAGAGGTGGCTTATCGCCTGGCTCTACCACCTCAGTTGCACCGGGTGCACGACGTCTTCCATGTATCTCAGCTGAGGAGATACGTTCATGACCCGATGCACATCATTGACCATGGGGAGCTAGACGTTGATGATGTGGCGACTTTTGCGGAGGTCCCGATGGAGATCGGGGATCGACAGGAGCGGGTCCTACGTGGATGGTCAATTCCTCTAGTGCGCATTAGATGGCAGCACGGGAACCTCCCAGAGAGAACTTGGGAGAGGGAGGCTCAAATGCGTGCTCAGTACCCTCATTTGTTTCCCTAGTTATGATGTATCTTTACGGGGACGTAAAGACCTGAGGTGGGAGTAATGTAAAGACCTGTAAAATTCAATGGAAGTTTTTTTCTTAATTTTTTTTGGAATTTTACAAGAACGCAGTTTCAGAAGGCACTTGATTCCGAGGCCCGGAGTGCCCGGAATTTCTATCCGAATTTTAGCTCGGGTACGTTCAGTGAACGAACGAACGAGAATTTCTAACTTTTGAACCGGTGCCCAGAATCGAATTCCGAGGGCACCGAGGGAACCGCAGTGCCAGTTTTTGTTTAAGAACTTCTGTTCTGGAGTTGCGTTATCACGGGTGTGGATGATAAAAATTGTGGAAGTTGATTTATTATTATTCTACAATTTTTATTCTAAGTGTTTAGTTCTTGATGGAAGTTGGGTAACCACCCAACCTCCCTTGGGAGGTTATGAGGGTGGTGGGGCCCACATGAACCCCACCCCTTCATATCCTCTAACCCCTCTCAACTCCCATTAAATTAAGATAACTTGTGAAATTTAATGAGGTGAGTTATGTGTGGTTAATTGAATTTCAAACTCTTGAAATTCAAAAGGTTAAGTTGTGTTAATAAATTAAGACATAGGATTATTTTATTAATGTTAGAGTTTATGCCACGTTGAGAGGATTTGGGAAGTGTGAAGATCTTCTTCATCTCTAATGAAGAACATCTTCGACGAAGAACATGAAGAACACCTCGGACTCCGACTAAGAACACCATTCTTCAACGAAGAACATCTCCGCCGAAGGACGCGGAGAACTTCTTCCATGACGTTCTTCTTCCGCGACGTTTCCTCTTCGGACGCACCTCGACGAAAACGGAATCGACATTCGTTTTCAGCGACGCCCGACCTCCGCGACGCTCGTCTTCCGTGGCTCGTTGACGTGCACCGTTCTTGAAACTGAGGTAGGGGTTTTATTTATTTATTTTGTTCGTGAATACCAACTTGACGATCTTCGTGGATTAAAAGCAATTGTTATCGAATAACGCGAGGGGGAAGGACCGCAAAAACATGGCTGACCCTCATCCTTATTTTTCATGTTGGTTCCTTTGTGGTTTGGTTCGGGAGGGTGTGGTGCCGTCGCACCAAGCGGTGTCATGCGAAAGGAAATGCGCGGCGCCGTCGCGCCGCGCCATGGAAGGAAGATCAAGGACGCGACGCCGTCGCGCCGCGTCGAAGAAAACCCGAAAATACTGCGGCCGGTACTGGGGCCGCGGCGGAGGGGTGCGGCGCCGTCGCGCCGCGCCGGATGACAAGGGCCGCGGCCGGTTCCGGGCCGCGGCCGAGCAAGGTGACCGGCGGCCGGACCGGGCCGCCGGCGTCGGAGCCGGAAGGGGACCGACCATCGCCGGTCTCGTTGAGCAGGAACCAGCCGAAAGGGGAGGAGCCAGGGGAATTAATTCCCCCGACCGGACTTCAAATGGCCCCCATAAATGGGGGTCCGTGGATACACAGGGGGGGCAGGCCCCCCCCCCCCCCATGCCAACGGCCCGACCTTCGGCCGAGCTGGCAGCGCGCTGGGCACGCTGTGCCCAGCCGGGCCGCGCCCAGGCTGGGCTAGGCCAACCCAGACCTGGGGCGGGTCGACCTGGTTCGGGCCGACCGGGGGGTCTCGGGCCGGGTCGGTCTCGGGCCCGAAACCCCCGTTTTCGGACCATTTGGGTTCAATTGCCCATAACTCAGGCTACAGACCTCTGATCGACGTACCGTCAGCGACGACACGATCCTTAGAATGAGACGGTCGTTTCGGTATATCGCACTCAAGGTTTCGGAATACTTTGAGTTTGGCCGGGTTGGTTCGTACACGAAACCAACCAGGCCCTCAGAGAGGAAACACTCATATCTTGAGTTTCGAACGTCCGATTGATGTGACGTCGACTTTGTTGAGTTCCTCTTAGTGAGACGGATCTTTTGACATACACCGCCTGAGGTTTGGACGCAGGTGGAGTACGGTTGGGTTGGTTTTGCCTTAAAAACCAACCGGGCCCCTGGGATGAAAAAGCCAATAACTCTTAGACCGAGCGTCCGATTGACGCACCGTTTGCGACGTTGAGTTCCTGTTGACGATATGGAACTTTTGGATACATCAACTCCGGACTATGTGTCAGTTGATGTATCAGCCTCTCGGCTCGTGGAGCGGACCCTCCCAAACGAGCTTGCTGTGTGCGGGAACCCTAGTGCTGGCTGCGACTGCTACTGTGACTGCGACGACGACTGTGCAGAGATCCTCAGTGGATTCGACGATGATGACTACAACACCCAGCGATCCTGTGTGGATCAGTGCTACCGATCCTGTGTGGGTTTGATCCTATGTGGGTCAGCGCTCAGCGGTTCTGTGTGAGCCAGCTCCTACAGATCCTGTGTGGGTCCGATCCTGTTTGGGTCTTTGCGGGGGTTAGTACCTATCGATCCTTTGTGGGTCCGACGACTTAGATGGATCAGTGATCATCTCTATCGTCTTTCTAAGAAGTATACCTGTGTGAGCTGAATCCTGTTTACTTTCCTATGTGGATTGTGTTGTTCTATCCTGTGTGGATTATGTTTTGCTTTCCTGTGTGGAATATGTATGCTTTCCTAGGTGGACTGGGTTGTACTTGGTCTCGGAGGTTGGAGCGTATTGGAATTGATGACTTAGGTATATGTATGGGCATATACCTAAGCAGTGTCAGTTGTTACTTCGTGATTGTATCTTTCCTTTGTGGTTTATCCTTTGAGGATTTTGGGAGACCTTCGGGGGTCTCGGGGTCCCTACTGAGTAGCTTATACTCACCCCTGCACGGGCTATGCCCGCACTACGTTGTGTTGGTTGCAAACGACGGACATCGTTGATCGTGGTTGAGGCTTGCAGAGCAGGACGATACCTGGAGGTGGACCACTGGGCGGGACATACTCGGAGCGGACGGCGGGACCCGAGGAGCAGTGGAGCTATCTGTACCCACCCTTCTGGTGAGATTTCCAGTGGGCAGCTCGGCGTTATGGCTTTACTTTTCTGTTGCTGTTTTCCCTTTCGAGTTGTACTTTACTTTCAGTTTGGGTTTGTATACTGGCCCACTTACTTTTCCGCACTTCACTCTTGTACCAGCTTTTACTTAGTGCTTACTTTTTCCGCTTGCTTACTCTGTGGTACTTGTTTACTTTACAAAGGCAATGCCTTCCCTTTTACCAGGGTTTACGCCTTGGTGCTAGTCGCCAGCCCCTGGCCTACGGAAGGCGGGCTTGGGGTAGTCACGGCACGGGCCCCGAGGACGGGTCGTGACAAATTGGTATCAGAGGAGTTCGGTTCTACCGCAGAACTTGGGACTCTGATCTTTCTATGAGAAGCAATAGTGTTTAGCATATTGGGTGTGGTTATCAGTCCAGGGAGTCCAGTGTTGGTACGGCGGCCGGCGTATCCATACACCAGGACCCTGACTTCTGATTTCTGACTTAATGCACGAAAACATTGATTGCATGTGTGTTTCAAGTTTTCTTTGTGATTACTTTGTGTCAGCTCACCAGGTATACTGTTCTGACTGTGGCGCACCTGTTTCCTTTTTAGGATGGCCCCACGATGGCAGCCAGCTAGGGTCCTAAGAGTCGAGCGTGACGACATCCCACGAAGCGACGAGGCCTCCGTGCAGGGCCCTTTGTCAGCAGTGGCACCGACGGTAGCTCTACCCGCCGAGCCACCGATGCTCCCAGCACCAGCCGCTGACGATGTACGTCGCCTCAGTGCACTGCATGAGTTCCAGCACCAGCGACCACCCAGGTTCCGCGGGGAGACGGACCCCCAGGCAGCCAAGGACTGGCTGGAGGCAGTGGTGAGAGTTTTCAGGTTAGTGAGTACACCAGCAGACCTCATGGTGATCCTCGCAGCGAGCCTACTGCACGCAGCAGCAGGCAGATGGTGGAGCTTGATGCTCCAGATGCACGATGAGGCATCTCTACTCTGGACAGACTTTGAGAGCCTCTTCCGCTCAGAGTTTGTCCCAGCCACCCTCTGTGCGGTGTGCATCCAGGAGCTTCTTCAGCTGCGGCAGGGCAACATGACGGTCGCCCAGTACTCGGTGAGATTTACCGATCTCTCGCGCTACTCAACCGACATGGTATGAGACCCATTCTTCCGGGCCCGGACCTTTGAGTAGGGATTGATACACGAGAGCAGGGCATCGCTGATCTCCCTCAGCATTCCAACTCAGACAGGAGTACTGGAGTAGGCCCTTTTGATCGAGAGCTTTCTTGCTGAGTCTACACCAGCACCGAGACCCACCGCAGGGTGGCACGTAGCAGAGTCTTCTGCAGCAGGCAGTCGACGGATGGCTCTTGGGTCCAGGCAGACCAGACCCTCAGGCAGACGACCTCAGGACACTGGCTCAGCAGTGCAGGGCACACAGCACGAAGCCAGTCTTTCGAGAGGCAGACAGTGCTACTCGTGTGGCGGGCAGGGCCATATGGCTCGTGATTGCCCGACCCGCTGTGCCGAGGAGCAGCAGACGACTGAGGGACCACTGAGGCAGAGTCAGAGGGTCAACCGTGGCGGTCCGCAGGGAGGAGGAGGACGAGGCAGAAGAGCTGGCCGAGTAGCAGGTGCTGGGCGATGCTTTGAGGCTCTACCACCACCACCACTAGGAGGTCCACCCCGACCACAAGGAGCTGGCGGGCAGAGACAGGCACAGCTCCAGGCAGCAGAGGCCTACGACCACGGCGCTCCCGAGATGATTCGAGGTACTATCTGTGTCTATTCCACCCTTGCTGCAGTACTTATAGACACAGGAGTGAGTCACTCTTTCATAGCCACTGCCCTTGTTCGGAGCTCGGAGATTCCGACAGAGCCGTTGGCACGATCCTTACGGCTAGAGACTCCTACGGAAGCAGACTCGACGATTACGCACTGGTGCCGACAATGTGAGCTTACTCTAGGAGGCGAGATCTTCGGTTGGGATCTACTTGTAGCGGCGTCGAGGCCTTACGACGTCATCTTGGGTATGGATTGGTTGTCTACGGTCCATGCACATATTGACTATTTTAGGCGCAAGGTGCGATGTGTACGCACCGACGGGAGCAGGTTCACCTTCACCGGCGAGAAGGGAGCCTTTGCAGCACGGGATGGACTCTCGCAGAGGAGAGGAAAGCCCATCACTCATCAGTTGGCTAGCCTAATCCTAGGAGCAGTTGACGTGCAGAGTCTTGGTTTTCCTGCAGTGGTGGATCAGTATGCGGACGTCTTTCTTGACGACGTTCTAGGGCTACCTCCTCGTAGAGAGGTAGACTTTTATATTGACCTGTACCCTGGGACAACCCTGATATCGACTCCAGCATATCGGATGGCCCCCGCCGAGCTTCGAGAGCTACGGGTACAGTTGGAGGACTTGCAGGGCAAGGGGTTCATCCGACCCAGTGTTTCACCCTAGGCTTCCCCGATTTTGTTCGCCAAGAAGGCGGACGAGAGCTTGCGACTTTGTGTTGACTATCGTCGCCTGAACCAGGTGATAGTGAGGAAGAAGTATCCGCTACCGAGGATTGATGACCTCTTTGATCAGCTCAAGGGAGCACGGTGGTTCTCGAAGATAGACCTCAGGTCAAGCTATCATCAGCTCAGAGTTCGAGACGAGGACGTGCAGAAGACGGCCTTCAGGTGTCATTATGGCCACTATGAGTTCTTGGTTATGCCCTTCGGCATAACCAATGCTCCATCAGTGTTCATGGCCCTCATGAACAGGATCTTTTAGCCATAACTCGATCGATTTGTCGTGGTCTTCATCGAAGACATTTTCATTTACTCGACGACTGAGGAGGAGCACGCCTACCACTTACGGGTTGTACTAGACACACTCCGAGAGCACCAGCTTTATGGAAAGCTCTCGATGTATCAGTTCTGGATACGAGAGGTCCACTTCTTGGGTCACGTCATCTCTGAGGCGGGAGTTGCAGTGGATCCTGCGAAGATCGAGGCAGTTCTAGCTTGGGAGCCACCCAGGAGCGTGACGGAGGTGCGGAGTTTCTTGGGACTAGCTGGATACTACCAGAGATTCGTACCAGACTTATCCAGAGTTGCAGCACCACTCTCAGATTTGACGAAGAAGGGGAAACATTTTGTGTGGTCAGACAGATGTCAGTAGAGCTTCCAGGAGCAGAGACAGAGATTGACCAGCACACCTATCTTGAGGTTGCCTGAGGAGGGAGTAGGGTACGTATTCTACTGCGATGCATTAGGGACCGGACTCGGTTATGTCCTGATGTAGGAGAAGGAAGTGATCACCTATGGATCACGTCAGTTGAGGCCGCATGAGAAGAACTACGCTACCCATGACCTGGAGTTAGCAGCAGTGGTCTTCGCTCTGAAGACATGGCGACACTATCTGATGGGCGAGCACTTTATAGTCTTTTCTGACCATCAGAGTCTCAGATACATCTTCTCTTAGAAGGATCTGAATCTGAGATAGCAGCGATGGTTCGAGTTCCTCCAGGACTATGACTTTGAGATAGTCTATACTCCTGGGAAGGGGAACGTGGTAGCCGATGCTCTCAGTAGGAGGATGGGCATTCAGCTACTTGAGGAGGCGACAGAGCAGCTAGCCTCTTTGCAGATATCCTTCATGGATAGAGATGGAGCAGCATTCCTCCAGTCTCTCATAGTCACTCCTCCACTACTGCAGTGGGTGAGAGAGGCACATCGTGGGGACACTGACTGTGAGACGCGGCGTGCACAGATATCCTCAGGACAGGCACCTGATGGTTTCTCCTTTGGAGCAGAGCACGACATCCTTTTCAGAGGACGTACCTTGGTACCAGTCGCTTTACAGGAGGAGGTGCTGAGAGAGTTTCACACTTCTCCCTTGGCGGTACACCCTGGAGTGGCGAAGATGTACCAGGATCTCAGACGACAACACTGGTGGCCAAGCATGAAGAAGGCTGTGGAAGAGTTCATTTCTCGATGCCTCACCTTCCAGTAGGTGACGGATGAGCACCAGGTACCAGCAGGCTTGGTACAGCCCTTGGAGTTTCCGGAGTGGAAGTGGGACGACATATCTATGGACTTCGTGACTGGACTTCCACGCACTTCCAGAGGTCACGACTCTATTTGGGTGATTGTTGACCGACTCACCAAGTCGGCTCACTTTTTACCCATCAGAGAACAGGGCTCAGTGGAGAGCTTGGGATGTCTTTATGTTCAGGAGATTGTACGGCTTCATGGTGTGCCATCCTCTATCGTCTCCGATCGAGATGCTCGCTTTACTTTCCGGCTATGGAAGGGATTGCAGGAGGCATTCAGGACATAGCTACATCTGAGCACAGCCTTGCACCCTCAGACGGATGGTTAGATGGAGTGGACCATTCAGAATCTCGAGGACATGCTCTGCGCATGCGTCCTCGACTTTGGTCGCAGCTGGGAGGACCACCTACCCTTGGTGTAGTTCGCGTACAACAACAGCTACCAGTCCACCATCGGGATGGCACCATACGAGGTGTTGTACGACCGACCTTGCAGATCTCCTTTGTACTGGACAGACCCTGGGGAGTCAGCACTCGTGGGACCGAAGATGGTCCAGGCCACGACAGAGAAGGTCCAGGTCATCCAGGAGTGGATGAGGACAGCTCAGAGCCGGAAGAAGTCTTATGCTGACAGGAGGCGGAGGCCACTAGAGTTCGAGGATGGTGACCACGTCTTTTTGCGTGTCTCACCTCGACGTGGATTATGGAGATTTGGCCGAGGCAGCAAGTTGTCTCCACGCTTCATCGGACCGTTCCAGGTCCTCAGCAGGATTGGCGAGGTGGCTTATCACCTGGCTCTACCACCTCAGTTGCACCGGGTTCACGACGTCTTCCACGTATCTCAGCTGAGGAGATACGTACATGACCCGACACACATCATTCACCATGGGGAGCTAGACGTTGATGATGGGGAGACTTTTGCGGAGGTCCCGGTGGAGATCGAGGATCGACAGGAGCGGGTCCTATGTGGACGGTCAATTCCTCTAGTGCGCATTAGATGGAAGCACGGGAACCTCCAGGAGAGCACTTGGGAACGGGAGGCTCAAATGCGTGCTCAGTACCCTCATTTGTTTCCCTAGTTATGATGTATCTTTACGGGGACGTAAATCCCTGAGGTGGGAGTAATGTAAAGACCCGTAAAATTCAAGGGAATTTTTTTTCTTAATTTTCTTTGGAATTTTACAAGAACACAGTTTCAGACGGCACTTGATTCCGAGGCCCGGAGTGCCCGGAATTTCTATCCGAAGATTAGCTCGGGTATGTTCAGTGAACGAACGAACGAGAATTTCTAACTTTTGAACTGGTGCCCGGAATCGAATTCCGAGGGCACCGATGGAACCGCAATGCCGGTTTTTGCTTATGAACTCCTATTCTGGAGTTGCGTTATCACGGGTGTGGATGATAAAAATTGTGGAAGTTAATTTATTATTATTCTACAATTTTTATTCTAAGTGTTTAGTTCTTGATGGAAGTTGGGTAACCACCCAACCTACCTTGGGAGGTTATGAGGGTGGTGGGGCCGACATGAACCCCACCCCTTCATATCCTCTAACCCCTCTCAACTCCCATTAAATTAAGATAAATTGTGAAATTTAATGAGGTGAGTTATGTGTGGTTAATTGAATTTCAAACTCTTGAAATTCAAAAGGTTAAGTTGTGTATAAATTAAGACTTAGGCTTATTTTATTAATGAGAGTTTATGCCACGTTGAGAGGATTTTGGAAGCGTGAAGATCTTCTTCATCTCCAACAAAGAACATCTTCGACGAAGAACGTGAAGAACACCTCAGACTCCGACGAAGAACACCATTCTTCAACGAAGAACATCTCCGCCGAAGGACGCGGAGAACTTCTTCCATGACGTTCTTCTTCCGCGACGTTTCCTCTTTGGACGCACCTCGATGAAAACGGAATCGACGTTCATTTTCCACGACGCCCGACCTCCGCGACACTCGTCTTCCGTGGCTCGTTGACGTGCACCGTTCTTGAAACCGAGGTAGGGGTTTTATTTATTTATTTTGTTCGTGAATACCAACTTGACGATCTTCGTGGATTAAAACCAATTGTTATCGAATAACGCGAGGGGGACGGACCGCACAAACACGACCGACCCTCCTCCTTATTTTTCATGTTGGTTCCTTTGTGGTTTGGTTCGGGAGGGCGTGGTGCCGTCGCACCACGCGGTATCATGCGAAAGGAAATGCGCGGCGCCGTCGCGCCGCGCCATGGAAGGAAGATCAAGGACGCGACGCCGTCGCGCCGCGTCGAAGAAAACCCGAAAATACCGCGGCCGGTACCGGGGCAGCGGCGGAGGGGCGCGGCGCCGTCGCGCCACCCCGGACGACAAGGGCCGCGGCCGGTTCCAGGCCGCGGCGGAGCAAGGTGACCAGCGGCCGGACCGGGCCGCCAGCGTCAGAGCCGGAAGGGGACCAGCCATCACCGGTCCCGTTGAGCAGGAACCGACCGGCCAGGTCAGGCCGGCCGGAAGGGGAGGAGCGAGGGGAATTAATTCCCTTGACCGGACTTCAAACGGCCCCCATAAATGGGGGCCGTAGATACATAGGGGGGGCAGCCCCCCCCCCCCCCCATGCCAACGGCCCGGCCTTCGGCCGAGCTGGCAGCGCGCTGGGCGCGCTATGCCCAGCCGGGTCGTGCCCAGGCCGGGCCAGGCCAACCCGGACCCGGGGCGGGTCGACCCGGTTCGGGCCGACCGGGGGGTCTCGGGCCGGTCGGTCCGGGCCCGAAACCCCCGTTTTCGGACCGTTTGGGTTCAATTGCCCATAACTCAGGATACGGACCTCCGATCGACACGCTGTCAGCGGCGACACGATCCTTAGAACGAGACAGTCGTTTCCGTATATTGCACTCAAGGTTTCAGAATACTTTGAGTTCGGCCGGGTTGGTTCGTACACGAAACCAACCGGGCCCTCGGAGCGGAAACGCTCATATCTTGAGCTTCAGACGTCCGATTGATGTGCCGTCGACTTTGTTGAGTTCCTCTTAGTGAGACAGATCTTTTGACATACTCCTCCTGAGGTTTGGACACAGGTGGAGTACGGTCGGGTTGGTTTTTCCTTAAAAACCAACCGGCCCCCTGGGATGAAAAAGCCAATAACTCTCAGACCGGGCGTCCGATTGACGTGCTGTCTGCGACATTGAGTTCCTGTTGACGATACATAACTTTTGGATACATCA
Source organism: Viscum album (assembly GCA_963277665.1). Lineage (NCBI taxonomy): Eukaryota > Viridiplantae > Streptophyta > Magnoliopsida > Santalales > Viscaceae > Viscum > Viscum album. The sequence continues at coordinate 2,044,970,768 of OY728148.1, read as the reverse complement.
AATCCGGACTATGTGTCAGTTGATGTATCAGCCTCTCGGCTCGTGGAGCGGACCCTCCCGAACGAGCTTACTGTGTGCGGGAACCCTAGTGCTGGCTGTGACTGCTACTGTGACTGCGACGACGACTGTGCAGAGATCCTCAGTGGATTCGACGACGATGACTACAGCACTCAGCGATCCTGTGTGGATCAGTGCTACCGATCCTGTGTGGGTCCGATCCTGTGTGGGTCAGCGCTCAGCGGTTCTGTGTGAGCCAGCGCCTACAGATCCTGTGTGGGTCCGATCCTGTGTGGGTCTTTGCGGGGGTTAGTACCTATCGATCCTTTGTGGGCCCGACGACTTAGATGGATAAATGATCATCTCTATCGTCTTTCGAAGAAGTATACCTGTGTGAGCTGAATCCTGTTTACTTTCCTATGTGGATTGTGTTGTGCTATCCTGTGTGGATTACGTTTTGCTTTCCTGTGTGGAATACATATGCTTTCCTGTGTGGACTGGGTTGTACTTGGGCTCAGAGGTTGGAGTGTATTGGAATTGATGACTTAGGTATATGTATGGGAATATACCTAAGCAGTGTCGGTTGTTACTTTGTGATTTTATCTTTCCTTTGTGGTTTATCCTTTGAGGATTTTGGGAGACCTTCGGGGGTCTCGGGGTCCCTACTGAGTAGCTTATACTCACCCCTACACGGGCTATGCCCGCACTACGTTGTGTTGGTTGCAGATGACGGACATCGTTGATCGTGGTTGAGGCTTGCAGAGCAGGACGATACCTGGAGGTGGACCACTGGGTGGGACATACTCGGAGCGGACGGCGGGACCCGAGGAGTAGTGGAGCTATCTGTACCCACCCTTCAGGTGGGATTTCCAGTGGGCAGCTCGGCGTTGCGACTTTATTTTTCTGTTGCTGTTTTCCCTTTCGAGTTATACATTACTTTCAGTTTGGGTTTGTATACTAGCCCACTTACTTTTCCGCACTTCACTATTGTACCAGCTTTTACTTAGTGCTTACTTTTTCCGCTTACTTACTCTGTGGTACTTGTTTACTTTACAAAGGCAATGCCTTCCCTTTTACCGGGATTTACGCCTTGGTGCTAGTCGCCAGCCCCTGGCCTACGGAAGGCGGGCTTGGGGTAGTCACGACACGGGCCCCGAGGACGGGTCGTGACATTTATACTTTAAAACCATTAAATATTACAATTTAACCATATAAATTATTTTGATCAAAAACTTATTTTCAATTAAAAGTTAGTGTATTTTTACTATACATCAAAACTTGAAAGTTATCAGAAAATATCAAAAATTCATCTAAAGTAAATTTTTATATCCCTATTCTAAAGAAAATATTTATTTTGTCATAAAAAAATTATTAATTTTTTAAAATATTAATTTAAAATGGGTTCTCCATTAAAAGACGAAATATTATCATTTTTAAAAATATAGGTTTTTATACATCAAATTGAGTTTATTCATACCATATGAAAAAATATATATTGTATGAATATAAAAAATAATTGAATAATTATATAAAATATATATTTCATTGATTTCATTTAATAATAGTAATTCATTCAATTTATTTATACAAAAATACAAATATAGAATTGGTTTATATTTTTTTAAAAAAATAATTCGTAGCCAATGTATTCACCATACATTTTCATAAGTTATTTATATTTATTCCCACTAACCTCATGGCTTGGTTATAATGGTAATTTTATACTTAGGACTTCTTGTGGTTCATTTAAAATCACGATTTCATGTAATTCAAGCTATTGAAAAATTATAATTATTTAAAATATTTCATAAAAACGTCTGAGTGTTACATTCTAACCCCCTTTAAACTGAATTTTCCCCTAGAAATTCATCATTTTGAAATAAATAGATGAGAATACTTCTAATTCATCACATCATCAAGTTCCCACATAACTTCCTCAAATTGGTGGTTCCTCCATAAAACTTTAACGAGCGAGTGGTCTTGTTTTATAGAATTTTTTCACTATGATCTTGAATATCTATTGGTTGTTCTTCATAACAAAGATATTACTCTACTAATATAACTTTTGAGTTTAGTACATGTGAAGGATTAGGTATGTACTTTCTTAGGAGAGATACATGGAACACATCATGATCTTGAGAGAGATTTGGTGGAAGTTCTAATTGGTAAACTACCTTCCCAACACTATCCAAAATTTCAAAAGGACTGATATACCTAGGGATCAAATTTACCTTCTTTCCAAATCTTATTACTCTCTTCCAAGGAGATATTCATAGAAACACATTTTCACCCGCTTCAAACTCTATGTCTTTTTTCTATTTTCAGCATAAATTTTTGTTCACTCTGAGCCTCTCTTATGTGTTTTTGAATAGATTTGGCATTTTCTTCTATTTCATCAACAAGATTAGGTCCTAGTAGATTTATTTCCCTAAATTCATCTAAAAAAGATAGAGTTCTGCACTTATTTACATATAGGGATTCATAAGGAGCCATATAAATACGAGAGGGAAAGCTATTGTTGTAAGAAAATTACACCAAAGGTAGGTGTTGATCCCAAACACCATTGAAATCCATAGAGCAAGATCTTAACATGTCTTCTAGAGTTTGAATTTTCCTCTCAGACTGACCATCGATATGAGGATGATAAAAAGTGATGAAACTTATCTCTCTATCTAGAGCATGATGAAGACTTTTCCAGATATTTGAGGTAAACCTCAGATCCTGATCAGATATAATGGAAAGTGGTACTCCATAAAATCTTACCACTTCCTTTATATATAACATGGCAAGCTGATCAAGAGAGAAATCCTCTCTAATAGAAATTAAGTGTGCTAACTTCGTAAGGAAATCAACTATAGCCCATATAATTTTTTTACCTTTTGATGTTTTGGGAAGTTTGATGAAAAAGTACATAGTGATGTTTTCCCATTTCCATTATGTTATGGGTAATTTTTGTAACATATCCTTATACTTCTGTATCCCTGACTTAACTTGATAAAAAACCAAACAATGAGACACATAATCAGCAACATCTCTTTTCATGCCATCCCACTATAAATACTCTTTCAGATCCCTATAAATCATTGTGATTCTAGGAAAAATAGATAATAATGAACTATGAGCCTCATCCAATATCTCCTTATTTAATTATGGTATAAGATGAATAAAAAACCTGTTAATGAACCTTATTATTCCATCATAATCAAGGTTTAATTCAGGAACATTTTTCACCTTCTTTTGTAGCTCTACTTCTTCCTTTTATGCCTCCTTAATCTTCACTTGTATAGATGGTTGAACATTAATTTGAGAAAGATAATATTTCTACCCTTCCTTTAAAATTTCAAGATCCATCCTTTTAAAATCCATAAATATTGGATCTTTTGTGATCCTCATCATGGAGAGGCTAGCATGGTCCTTTCGACTCAAAGTATCTACCACCTTGTTCGCTTTCTGGGTGTGGTAATGTATTGAGATGTTGTAATATTTAATCAAATCCAAACATATTATTTAACACATATTCAGATCATTTTGTGTGAAAATATAATTAAAACTTGTATGATTAGTATAAATATCATACCTTTCACCATAAAGATAATGCCTACATATCTTTAGTGCAAAGAGTACCGCAAATAACTCCAAATTATGAGTTGGTTAATTTTATTCATGGATTTTCAATTGTTGTGAGACATAATCTATCACCATATCATTTTTCATGAGAACAAAACCCATAAAATTCTTGTATGCATCACTATATATTATAAACCTTTCTCCACTACAAGGCTATGTGAGAACAAGTGAAATGGATAACATTTTTTCTCTCTCTTTAAAATTCTCTTCACAATCCTCCATCCACATGAACTTAACTCCTTTATAAGTCAACTTGCTGAGTGGATTAGATAATCATGAAAAATATTTCAAAAAACGTCAATAATATCCAAACAAACCAAGAAAATTTATAATCTCAGTTACTTTTATAGGTCTTGGCCAACTTTCAATAACTTTTTTTGTTGGATACACATATATTCCATCTCTTGAGATTATGTGACCCAAAAATGGAAACATTATGTATCCAAAATTCACATCAGGTAATTTTTTCATAAAGATTCTCCTTTATCAGGATCATCATTACAATTATCAGGTGATCTTCATGATTTTAATTACTCTTCAAATATACAAGAATATCATCAATAAAGATTACCACAAACTGATCAAGATAGTCTCAAAAGACACTATTCATTAGATCTATGAAGATATAAGGAGAATTAGTAAGACCAAAAGGAATAACTATAAATTTATAGTGTTCATACCTTTTATGGAATTCCATCTTTGGTATATCCTTCTTATTAACCCTTAGTTGATGATATCTTGAATAAAGATCAATCTTGGAAAATTATTGATCTCCGAGTAGTTGATAAAATAATTCATAAATGTTGGAAAGAGGATATTTTTTCTTTATAGTGATCTTTTTAAGTTCTTGATAATCAATATATAGTCTCATTTATCCATCTTTCTAAATTAAAAATCAAAACATGTGTACCCCAAGGTGACACACTAAGGTGTAAGAATCCATTGTCAATATTTTCTTGGAGTTTCTTCTTCAATTCTTGCAACTCAATTGGGGTCATTCTATAAGGTTTCTTTAAAATAGGAATAGAATCTGATATGAGTTCTATTGAAAACTCAACCTCACGATTCGGTGGAAAACCTGGAAATTATTTTGGAAATACATCATTAAAATCTTGTAAAATGGGTGTATTATTAATTGTGAGTTTCTCTCCAACCATTTTAGATAGATAAACTTCATTTATAGGAATCAAGACCCATAAGATGGAAGAAATTTCTACTGGAAGGTCATTTTCATCCTTTCATCGATAGATGATCATAGATTTATCCAGAATATGAAATGTGACTTTCCTTCCTTGGTAATTGACATGAGATTCATATAGAGAAATCCAATCTATGAAAAAATCACATCAAATTCCACTATAGTAAGGATTAAAAGATTTATAGGAATCACTTTCCCACAAACTTCAACCAGATAAGAATTATAAACTTTTGATGTAATAATTGTTCCATTATGAGTTGTTATAACTAACTCAACATATAATTATTGAGATAATACAGAGATACACTTAGAAAATTCTTCATAAATAAAAGAGTGGATGGATCTAGAATCAAATAAAACATTTTTTAATTTAGAATGGATGATAAGTGTACCTTTAACCGCTCCATTATTATAATCCACATCAATGATAGTGATCACATGTAAATTGCCTTTTTTTATTTTGCCTTAATAGTTTGATGACATCGATCATCATCAATAACCATTGGATTAGGGAATTGATTGAAAAAATTCCCCATTTCCTTGCACTTGTAACATTGAATTGTAGGAGGTGAATTATGTGTAACCTTTTATCTATTCACATCATTAGACATATTTTTACCATCAATTAAGAATTCAACTACCCAATAACCTTTTCTCCCACACTTAAAAAATTTTCTAGTCCCTTTAATAAAATTTCCTCCATATTTATTTACAGACTTCGAGTATAAGGAAAAACTCATATTCTTTTTAGTGTGGTCTTTATATTTTTCCTTGAATTCCATTTTTATCTTCTTATCAAACCCATAGGACTGATGGGTTACTCCAATCTCTATTTTAACCTTGATAGTGCATTAAAAGATTTACTCATATCTATTGAAGTACCTTATAGATATTTCCGTTGAGATACTAGGTTTTAAGACACTAAAGAATCAATCAATTTTACTCTCAGGTTTGATAATAATTCCAAAATCTTACTTTTAAAGTCTTGTAAAATTTTATTCGTAGGTACCAACAGATTCATCATCCTTTTTTTTAATCTGAAGGAAATCCTTCTCCATATTTTTTCCAATAATACAAGGAAATTACTTGTTAAAAAATAAGTTCTTGAACTCATCTCATTCCATGGATTCAATATCATCTCTTTTCCTTGTATTCTTGATAAGGTTCCACTATTGATCATATTTCCTTCCAAATGATAGACTGCTAAGATGAATTTATCATGTTTTGAATGATGGAGAACTGAAAATAACATTTCAGTGGTACTGATCCATTTTTAGCCACTAATGGATTAGAAGACCCACTGAAAGAAGGTGGATACTGCCTCATGAAGTGCTCATCATAATGATGTTTCCTTCTTTGATTGTTTGGAAGTCTAACATGATTGATACCTTGAGAAAGTTGTGTGAGAATAGCTACAATATTTTTCATTCCAGATCCCATAAAATTTGGTTGCTCAGGAAGACAATCATTGCATTTCTTGGTGTATTCAGCATTAATATCGGTCTTATGGGTTCCAGTCATTAAATTAAACCAAGAATCATGGTGTGATCAAAACTAATCATAATTGGAAAACCATAGAATCAAGAATAAAATTTAAATTTTGGACACTTTAGGTTTTATCCTTGGTTATTCATGATCATTTCTAAAACACTAGGATTGTAACCTATACTTTGACATATCCTTTGGGTTCTTATTAAGGTTTTCTCATCATAGTTTCCAAAGGTTAACCATACCTTTCCTCTAATACCAACTATAAGAACCAATACTTTACAAACATTGATATTAATTCAAAATTTAAAAATATTCATGAAAAAATATAATAAATACATGATAGAAACATATAATTATAGTGTATTTAGAAACTAGGAAACATAAACAACTTGAACATAAGATATCTTCATTATCTCCCAGTTATTTCATTATAACTTGACCGCATTTTGACATATATTACTTAATACATTTTTCATGACATGGGGAGAAGAAACATATGATAGGGTGAGCTAAAATTCTCAATAAGGGTAAAAAAATGAGATATCAATCATATCATAATAATAAGACATAAGAACATAAAATTTAAAAATCTTATCCTGCATATGAAAGATTGTGATATCATACCATGGGATAAATCATAAAAGATTGCAAGAATCAACGTACATAATCCCAAAAGTCATAAAACAAGACATGATTTTTTTTCAGACACATAAGCATATAAAATCATTTAATATTAGTAAATTCTCATTTCCAAGACCATCTACCAGACAAATTCCATTACTGAACTGATTTCACTCCTAGTTCCAGCCCCATACTATTGAACATAGATCATTTCCCATTCCATCCTCATATATCTCATGATATATAAATATTTACCCAGTGCATTGGAGGGATATATTGGTCCCACCCATCTCATAATTAAATCATTCTTACATATTCCACAATAACATAAACCATTCTTTATCACCCAAGGAATAAAATGCGTTTTTTTAAACATCATTCCACCATAACATAATCAATGTAAAACAAATGGATTTAATAAATAAAATTCCATAATAAACACAATAAAACCATAGTAAAAATAATAATAATATACTTAAAACATAAACCTATTAAATAATTCCATCTTATATGTAAAATAATTTTGATATAACACTTGAAATTAATTATTAAATAAAATATCCTTTCTTCTTCAAAAATGTTTTCTTTTCTCAAAATTCCATGTGATTTCAAAAGAAAATTATTTATTTTAAAATAAATTTGAAATATTTTAGGGGAAGATTCATGTAAATAAGGCATTATGAAAACTTAAAAATCTATTCATTCTATATAATATAAAAAAATATTTTTCTCGTACTTTTTCTAGAAAAGTCAAAAAAGTACCTTGTATCGAAAATGAAAAATATTCCTTTCATACAATTTAATAAAAATTTATCAATGGGTAAAATTGACTCTAAAAAAAATTATTATAATAGGAATAATATTTTTGAATACATAATTAGGAAACATGGACATGGATGATAAATATATCCCATTAAATACTTACATATACATAATCTCAGATAATAATGAGATTGCGAAATTATCCCTTACCTTTGGTCCAATTTCGTATGTATGTAAACAAACATCATACATAAAAATTTAAATAATTTCATTGAATTAATTAAAAATCATATTAATTTTATGATATCATATATTATAATATTATCATCCATTTTTTAGTAACATTATTACTCACCCATCGGGTGTTAACATCTTTATTTTCTTACACATATTTGTCGGATAAGTTTATGTTCCTATTATTAGGTTATGGTTATATCATTTATATATTGACAATAGTATAATATATATCATATTTATTCATTATATTAATTTATATTATCATGACTTAATGAATATCATGTAGAATGAATCACATCGCATCATGGATATGGTAGGCCGCACATATGCACAAGCGACGACATCATTCTCATAATTGTTGAATGGTATTAAAGTGGATGATGTATAATATTTCAAAATCAAAATCATGATATAATAATCATATATAGTTATTATTTACATCATTATACTCATCCACAAAAGGTGGAGGTGAAAAAAATATTACACCATGGTGTGGAGATGGTAAACCGTACGTACATACATGTGGTGATTTAATTTTTCATAGGATGGATAAAAGATGGAATATGGTTGTTTCATAATCATAATAATATATCAACATATATGTGATACAAGAGTTTTTACTTTATAATTAAACAAATCATGAAGATTAAGTATAAGAAAAAAGAAGTTTGAAAGAATCAGTAAAGGAGATTACCTCTTCTTTGATGTGCTCCCTCTAAATATCCTCTTAAAGCACTAGAGTTGGTCTTAAAAAAGACCAAAACCTCTAAAATGTAACTAGGGAAGTTTAGAAATGAAATGGGTAGGTTATGGAAAATATTGAAGGATCAATGTGAAGTAAAGAGGTGAGGTATGAGGTTCCCTTTTATAATTGAGACGAGAGACACTTTTGGTATCTCCTAAAATATTAATTTATAATAAAATCAAACCCCATTCAAAAACCTACAAAATGTATAAATATAGAATATTGGATGAGATAGGGTTGTAATATTATCAAAAATAAATTTTAGATATGTTTTTCTATCAATTTAAACCTTTTCATTATAATTAATACTTAGTCATTCCATTTAATTGTTAACTAGGGTAACACATATTTCAATATTAAATGGTGAAATATTTACCTATTTGATGTCAATTAGACCATAAATAAATAAATTAGAACATTTTGGACAATAAAATAATTATTATATATATATTTTAAAAATTGTAATTTTTTAATAATTTAATAAAATAGTATTTTGATAAACAATCAATAGTGTCAATTTTGATACTATTCAATTCATTGTTTTTTAAAAATATTAAGATTACAAGTTAACTTCGAAACAATTATATTATTATACTAATAAGAGGTAAAGGTCATATATAGAATTAATTGGACATATGAATTAGCATAAATTATATTTAATTTAATATTTTTAATAATATTTATTTGATATTTCCCTTAATAAAATAATTACTACAACAGTTTTGTGTAATTATTTTATATGATTATTTGTTGAATAAAAAATAAAATAAAAATACTATAAAAAATATAAATACTATAGATTTCAGAATAATACTTATAATTGAATATATCTTCTATATAATCCATCATTAAAAATTTTATACTTATTAAAACATGAATGTGAAATGTTAATCATCACTTTAAATAAAATAATATAACTGTCACAATCTCTTCTATAAGGATCCAAATGGTCAATAAATCGAAACATGGATGGTTATGGTTGAGATATACCAGACCAATAATATGTTTCCAAGTGTTTGGTTCTTTTAATGGTTATTATCACTATAATAATAATTATTCAATTGATTTATCATCATTTAAATAATTTCTACATCATTAAAGTATAAGTCTTTAAGGTAATTATTTATTTTCTAAAAATTAAAAAATAAATTATAATGACAAATAAAAAAACTTAGATTTAAAATTTATATTTTTAATCTAATTTATCTTCTGTATAAACTTATATTAAAAATGATATAGTTATTTAAATTGGAGTAATACATATTTAACTTTTCTTTAAATAAAATAAATTAAATGTCATAATCTCAGCCCTGTGGCTTACAAAGGACACCATTTTTACCCAAGGATGATTTAGGTAGAATAACACTCATCCAATGATATTAGGACAAGTGTTTGGGTAATTTCATCATATTATTTTTACTCTTAATTACCCGATTTACCCTTTTATCGTATTAATAAAAATTACCAAAGATAATCTTCATAATGCCCTAAAAAAGTAAGTTATTTACATAATTTGGAATTACTGATTCTAAATATGGAATAAATTTTTAAAAATTCAAATCAAAGATTTTGAAGTCATTAATTTAAAATTAATCCCATTGTCAAAAAGAGAGAATGAGTTTTAAAAGTTAAAACATTGTAAAAGATTGAAATGTTTTTACATCTAAATTCAATGTAAAATTAATGATAATTCCATAGATAATATTGAATGATAAAAATATATTTTATTTATACTTTAAAACCATATAGTATTATAATTGAACCATATAAATTATTTTTTTGAAAAAAGTTTTTTTCTATTAAAATTTATTGTATTTTTACTATTCATCAAAACTTGAATGTTATAAAAAAATATTAAAAAATCATCAAAAGTAAATTTTTATATCCCTATTACAAATAAAATGTTTATGGTGTCATATAAAAATTATTAATTTGTGAAAATATTAATTTAAAAGGGGTTCTCCATTAAAATGTGGAAAATTATCCTTTTGAAAAATATTGGTTTTGATAAATTAAATCGGGTTTATTCACACCCTATGTTAAAAATATCAATTGGATGAATATAAATAATATTTTATTAAGTATATAACATATATATTTCATTAATTTCATTTACTAATAGTAATTCACTCAATTTATTAACACAAAAATATACATATATAATTGATTTATATTTTTTTATAAATAATTAGTAGTTAATGAATTCACCATACATTTTCATAAGTTAGTTATATTTATTCCTAATAACCTAACGACTATATTAAAATGGTTATTTTATACTAAGGGCGTCTCTCAGTTATTTTAAACTCATGATTGCATACAATGCAATATATTAATGAATTAAAATTATTTAAAATATTTCATAAAAACATCCAGGTGTTACACCAAATAACTAGATCTATTAATCCAAGAGATGAAACAAGAGTAGATCTAAGAAAAACCATATGTAATGAATACTTACCATACAATTCATCCTTCAACGCACCAGGATTTTCCAATGGATCACTCTCGGATCAAAGGGGAAAGTCTCCACAGCCTTTAGGAGGAGGAAAAACCAAGTTAGAGTCGCAATGGATGAAAACATGAGTGATATAGGATATATTTTATAACTATGAATGGTTGGGTCACACGGTTTGGAAAACCGTACACCATCCACTACCTCCCAACACCCATTGCATGGTTAGATTACATGGCTTGACAAACCATGTGCCAACCATGTTTTCCCCTATTCTACTTTGAACGGTTACTCCTTGCTTGTCTAAATGGTTTGGAAAAACTGTGCACCTAAATATGTGCTTACCCAGATCCCATTGCATGCCTTTTCATGGTTTATTATAGGATTTTTATGGTTTATACTAACCGTGATCAAACCGTGCACCTCCATAAAAGCCCCAAAAACATTCCAAAATACCTCCCAACCATCCCAAATTTACCCAATCAATTTATATACTTAAAATGAATAAATAATGGGTTAATTAATTAAAACTGGGGGTGATATATAAAGAAAGTGTTAGGGTGATTTTTTAGTCCATATGATTTTATTTTTAATTTTAATTACAAGATTTACCCTTTATCATGGTAATAAATATTATTAAGTTACTATTCATAATGTCAAAAAAGGTTCCTATTTAACAAATTTGGACCACATTATCAAAATATGTAATCCATTTTTGAGGATTAAAAACATGTAAGTTGTAGAATTTAGGTTAAAATTAAAACGATAAAACTCGATGAAAAACAGTTTTTCGGAAAATTCATTTTTGTTCAAAAAGTTCTTTATACCAAACTCATATATAAAATTATTTTAAAAAATATGATATTATTTTTATTAATAAATATAATATAATTTAATTTTAAATCATACCCCAAATAAAATTTTACTTTTTAAATTACCAAATATAAAATACAATTTTCAATAAGATTATTATTTTTCATGGCACATTCAAAAAATAAAATTTAATTTTAAAAATTACCAAAAATTAATTCTAAGATAATTTAAACATGGCACATTCAAAAATAAAATTTAATTTTAAAAATTAAAATTATATAACTTTTAAATAACTAATTTAAATAAACCCATAAATTGTATAAAATCCAATTTGGTTAGAAAAATTACTTTCTCCTTTTGATTGAAAAATTGAAAAATATTTTTATAATTAAGATAAATATATTAAATCTAACTATTGAATATATGTTTTTTATATCAATATTAATAGGTTCATTTCATCCTTCATCCCCTTTGGAAATTGTTTCATTATAATTTTATTTACTTATTAAATAATTGGGGATATCATTCTCACATAGCATTTTCAAATTCCCATGTTTCTTCATCAAAAAAATTGTATTTACACAAAACATTAACCTAGTTAATTAATATATTCCAAAATAAAATATATCTATGGTAAATAATATGAATAGGTTATTCCTTATATTAAAGTTTATCTTGAAATTAAACTACCATAGGGCTCAAAACAAGAGAAAAATTCGACACAAGTTTTCTTAACATCGAAACATGAAAAATATTGTGTACTTGGGATAAAATTGGAGGAAAGTATACTTGGTAAAAAATGATCCAATATTATCTAATACTAGATATGGTAAAATAAACCATGAAATTATATATCTTTTTTTTATCAAAATGGAAAAAAAATTTCCATGGAAATACTTTTTTGAAAAATATGATCTCATACCTCAAAATAATGATCATTCCTCTGACTATATGTATATTTTTTTTGCCTACTCAGAACAATACACACATGTTGTCGAATTATTTTAATCTTCCCAATCATTTACTCTAAAAGTTCTAGTCTCATCAACTTTCATTCTCCCACTTCGTCCCAAAATACTTGAGTTTGACACTACTTTCCATATAATTCCTCAAAAGGTTTCATCCATATACTAGAATGAAAAATGTTATTATAAGAACACTCAACTAAAGAAATATATTGATCTCAAAATATATGGTAATCCATTTAATAATAAAAAATCATATATTCCATGATCTGAATCATTTTTTCATAATTTATATTAGATTGAAGATGAAATGATGTAATAAAATATATTTCATCTCCAAATGAATTATGAATTCCTTTACATAAATTTGATGTGAACCTGGGATCAAATTCTGATACAATGGAGAGTGGAAATCCATATAACTTTAATAAATATTTAATATATAGTTGATAAATTTGATCTAAAAACATAATATCTTTAATAAAAATAATTTTTTTAGATTTAGGTATTCAATCAACAATAAACCAAATCTCATTATTAACTTGATATTTCATTGGAAACCCCGCTATGAAATCCATGGATACATTTTACCATTTCCACTCAGGCATAGATAATGGATGCAGAAATCCCTTAAATTTTTTTATTATACTTTAACATTTCTACAAGTCAAAAATTTCTTGGTAAAATATGAAATATCTCTCTTCATTCCAACCCACCAGTTATACTCTCGACGGAATTTGTATATATTAGTATTGTTTGGATGAATGGAAAATGGGGAGCTATAAGTTTCAATAAACAATTCTTTCTTCGATAGGGATTCACACTAAACACATAATATCTTTAAAAGTCATAAAACACAACCATTATCAACATTATATTTTTGGAATATACCCTTATAATAAATTCTACATTTTCATGTAACTCAAGGTCTTTCTTTTGACCTTACTTAATTCTTTCTAATAGGTAAAATTGTATTGAAACCTAAAGTGAAACAATGGCGGATTGTGCACACAAAAATTCTATGAAAAACTTTCATCATATCATTAAACAATGTTTCATGTTCCAATAGTTACATGGTTAATGAAATATTACATTTCCAACTCAAAGTATTGAATAATTTAGTTTCTTTTCCATGATGGTAGAGAACTGTGCAATCGTTATCCATTATCAATTTTAGAAGCCTGTTTAGTCTAATTTTCAACTACTTCCAAGTGAGTATATAATTCATATTGTTATGATCAATATAAATCTCACACATTCCACTATATAAATTACATATTCAAATTTGCAGTGAAAACACTACAGCTTTCAGTTCAAGGTCATGTGTGGGATAATTTTTCCCATGTGGTTTTAATTGATGTGAAACATGTGCAATTACAAGATCATTATATATTAGGAAACAATCATGTAATTTTAATGAAGAATTACTAAATATTACAATGTCACCATTTTAGAGTGAAGATAATAAATTGTAGCATTCACCAATATTTATTTTAGTTCCTGGATATAATCCTCATATTATTTTATCCAAACAAAGTTAAATCCTTTCCGAGTTAAATTATTTAGTGGGATAGATAGTTGTTCAATGTTTCCAATAAACCATTAGTAATTTCTAACTATTACATGAAAAAAAATATCAGTAATATTTTTTGATCTTTTCCATTCATCAACCACTTTTGTTTTAGTGGGATCAACTTTTATTACATCTTTATTTATGATTTTCCCATGAATTGGTATCTGTTGTAAGAAAAAAAATATTTTATAAATTTTATATTGACTTTTTTTTTTCATTCAGAATTTGTAAAAAAATCCTTATATATTTTTCATGTTCATTATAACTTTTACAATAAACCAAAATATTATCAACAAAAAAACACAAAATTATCCAAAAATTGATGGAAAACTCTATTCATAATGTCCATAAATACAACTAGGGAATTTATCAACCCAAAGGTAATAAACCAAAACTCATAATTCTTATATCTAATATGTTTTTTTTTTCATAATTTCATCCTCCATCACCATCATCTTATGATACCCAGACCTTAGTTAAACCTTAGAAATATACTGAGCTCCCTAGAGATGATCAAACAAGTCATATATATGAGGGAAATGATACTTATTATTAATAGTAATGTTATTAAAAGATATATAATCAATTAAAATACTAATTGATACATATTTTTTAAAAAAAAAATAGTATAACCCATTGGTTAAGTTCTAGGATGAAGGAAACCTTTATAAAGAAACTTCTGCAACTATAGATTCCATTCAAGAAGTTCTACTTAATCCATTGGATTAGGGGATTTTGAAATTTTCTTATCATAAAAAACTAATCCAATAGAAAATTAAATATATTGATCAAGTAAATAACAATTAAAGTCATTAGAGAAAGCATCTAGATATTATTTTACTACCAAAACATCTTTCATCTGAACAGTTCCATTATTTTCAAAAATATGTTCAAGATAACTTTCATTTTCATCTTTTAATGTTTGTTTTCGTCATATTATTGATATATTATCAAAGTTATGCATTCAATAATGCATTAAATCTAAAACTATTTATGAAAAACAAATTCTTTATGTTCATAGTCTATCTAAGTGTTGTAAACAATGAGCCAACATATACCCAGAATAACATAAAAATCTAATATGTCAAATACAACGAGGTTTTATGGTAATGTATTTCCACATAAAACAAAAGGAATATTCTTATAATTTAATTTTTTCCTTAATACCCACAAGTGTTTTTAAAATAAGTTATGGATTCATTTCCTGAGGTAGAATTTCTAACTTACTAGAAAAAAATATCTAAAATGAATGAATTTATAGACCTAGAATCAAATAAGAAATTAGAATAATCTGAATAAACTTTTAATTTACATGTTACCACATCATTTGATGTTCTAACATCTTATGAAGTAGTTTTAATGGATTTCACCATACCCTTATTCTTATATTAATGTTTATTTACAACATCTATTTTCTTATTTGGAAATTTATGTGCATAATAACCCATCTTGATACATTTAAACAATTTTGATGCTCATTTATCGAAATTGGTCCCACCACTAGAAAGTTATTGTTCCTTGAAATTATAAGCCATATTAAAAAATGTAAAATATAAAAAGAATTTACCAAATTTAATAATGCATTATCCAATGTGTTTTTTTACCAAAATTATTACAAATAAAAAAAGTTATTTTCTTAACTTTTGATTTCATAGATTGATTCTTCCCATTTTTTCCACATGGACCCCTTTTTTTGGTTTTTTATTGTAAAACAAATAATCATTAGAAAAATTGATTTCCACCTTCTCTAAAAATTGAACAAGTTTTTTATAACTTTTAAATTCAAATGAAGCTACTGCATATCAATATTTTTTCTTCAATAAGGTGTAAAAACAATAATTCTTACTATCAAGATCTTAGATAAAATTTGGTGCGTACTATTCTAAGTGGGAGAATTTTTCTTCATACTTTTCTACTAAATTATCCTCTATTTACCTCAATTATATAAATTTATTTTCCACTCTATGACTAATATATTTTGGAAAATATTTCTCATGGAATAAATTCTAAAATTCATAAAAATCTATAGCATGAATCTCTTCACTTCCTCTGATAATATTAACCATTGACCACCACTAGTTGTATTCACCATAAAAATTTGTAAATAGAGAGACTTATATTTTGAATATTTGTACATACCATGAAATAAAATATCTTTTATAGGGAATTAATCCATCCTTCATCTACTACTAGGTCAGAGGATTCACTAAATACTAAGGGGTGATATCTCACAAAATGTTTTACTATTGACATGTTCAACTATGGTAGATACGGTTGTTCTATAACATGTATACCATGAACATTTATATCCTACATATAATGATCCATCATAATGAAAAATTGATCTGTTCAAATTCTAATCTTTCTAGGATACTGGTTTGGAAGGATATAGTTCCCTTGGTGCCTTCCCACTCCAGCTTCGCTGTTTTATTTGTGGAAAACCATTCTAAAGAAACATATTTTAGATGAGGAAACATGATAACATTAAAATTATATATTATTTTAACTTAACCAAAATTAAAAATAATTTATGGGTATTTATTAACTTTATCCTAACACCAAAATTTATATATACTTTGCTCTGATACCAACTATAATTACCTAACCTTATACATTACATATTCTAGTGAAATTAAACAACAATTCACTTTATTATATTCCAAAATATATTCTATTTTTATAGTTTTGGATAATTAGGTCATAACGATTATTTAACAATCACATATATTATAAAGTGTTCAATTATACCAGGTCTCTATTTTCCCCATCATATAGAACTTTTAAGAAAAACAAGATTTATTTTCTTGACATATCACCATTAATTTGAACATGACCTCATAATTTTAAATAATCGTACTTAAAACCTATGGAAAATAATTTAAAACATGGTATGAGAACAAATATCTCAGTATGGGAAAAAAAATAATGAAATAATCCATTATTCTAAGAATATTTATAAAAATTTTCCTTAAAAAAATATTTTGTACACGATATACATTTTATTACCCAATAAACCAACATATCTACCCAAATATTTTCATAAAACATTTAATAATAAATATTAATTTCACAATAAAACTCATTGAGGTTTTATGTATTCATGAAAAACCCATAAAAACTTTTTTTTAAAAAGGTATACTTTATTACCTTAAAAAGTAACATAAACGTTCCATTAAACATAAGTTCATTATCTTAACTTATGAAATCATACGATTTTCATGAAAACCATAGGAATAATAGCTAAAAAATATTGTAAACTAAGGAATAATTTTTATATCAGTCATAAAAAATGGGATAACCTTTATGGCCACACTTATAATAACCTTCATAGTTACACATAAAATAGCCATCACAGTTACACTAGAATAACCTTCATGGAAAATTCTTGTAATCTATTAGGAGAAGCCAAATCAATTAAATCCATCCTCTTACCCAATGAATTAGAGAGTTATAATGGGATAACATATCCTTGTTTTATAAAAAACCATCCATCACCATAAATAATTCAAAATAAGTATAATATATTTAATAAAATCATGCATTATAAAAATAACTGTTTCACCCATAAGAAAACTGTTTCATATATTTATAAATCTATTTCCTTTAAAGCTCAATTTTTAAAACTAAAATTAAAAATACAAAGGGAATGAGGGTATATATTTTCATTAAAAATAAAATATAATAAGGTAATACAAAATCAAATATCTGTTACGATTGTGAGAAAAGCAGGTGTTGTCATATACATTAAAATATAACATTCATTTTTTCTTCTATAATGAAAGGAAAAAAATATTAAATTGATTAATTTTGAATAAACCTTAAAAGAGACATAAAATTTTATTTATAATGAATTTATGTCCATATAAATACATCCATATTTTTTAAAAAAAAATGCACATAGAAGAAAATAGTTTTAAGGGAAACTTTAAAAGAGGATTTTTAAAAGTAAGTTTCTTACCTTGAATCTGAATCATCACGTATGTTCATTATAATCCTATATAATAAAAACAGGACAATTATTTAATTTATCTAGAACCATTTTAATGTTTATTATTCCTTTTATTTTATCTCTTATCATGTTATATATTATTATTCATTCAATTAAATTCTTGTTATATGTTTTGAGGATATACGTTTCATAAGTCCAAAATGGAATCAGTAAGTTGAATATTGAAAAAGTGGTCATTATTAAATCATCTTCAGAATAATGATCATGAAAAAATTATCATTTTTATATAAAAATTATAATTTTAAAACCAATAATGAATTATGTTATGAAAAATTAACTCATTTACAATCATGGTGATGGTAGGTTGTACATACACATGAGTAACATTTACATTTTTCAACAACAATTATTGAAATATTGTAAGTATAATTTAATATAAAAATAATGATTATTATATAATAAATAATATATTATTTCTTTCCACACACACACATATATATATACCATCCAAGTGATATGATGATGAAAAATGATTCACATCACTTTATCGATGTGGTTGTCCATATTTATGCACGAATAACGTTATAACATTTCATTGAATGTGATAGTAAGAAGTAAATTATATATTTTATTTTAATAATGATAAATATTTGGTTAATATCATATATAAACCTTAATTCCATCATTATAACATATTCTAATATATGGTGATGGAAATCAAATTACCCCAGTTCCCAAGGTAGTAGTCCGCCGTACACATGAATGAGGAGTGGATTTCCCATTTTATAGAATTGGACATTGATATAGGATATTAAACAATCATAATAAGATATATTTATATGGAAAATATTTTTTTTTATTTTTTATCTTGGTTCAAGAGGATTATAAGGAGGAAGAAGTATAAATCTAAAACATGTGGTTAAAAACAATAACTATTTTTTGGAAAGTCTCATTTTCCTTATAACTTAATCCCTAAAAGTTGGTATTACACCTAAAAAAGACCTATAGAAGGAGGTAATGGATTATAGGAATGGATTCAAGAAGGGTTTGGCCTATCAAAAATGTTTTTTTTATGATTAAATAAATTAGCATAAGTGGTGCTCATTTATAAGAGAGGGGAGGGGCACTCTTGAAATTTTTTAAAATACTAAAATAATATAAATTAATGTTGATTTACCAATAACTAAAAACAAATAAAATAATATAATATTATGATGAGTATATATAATCTCAATAAATAATAATTGGAAATTTTTTGATCACATTTTTACCAATATTGTTTTGTTTTATCATTTTATAAACCCTTTTGACAATTACAGTGATATCAATGTTTTTTAAACATCAGGGGTTAATATAGTTACTATAAAATTAAAAAAAAGAACATAAATGGAACATGGATCATTTAAATATTTACATTTCATTCACTTGGCTTAATATAATTTGTTCGTAAATTTATTTTTTTTAATAAATTATTATTTATTGCAAAATAACATTTATGTCAATTTTAGAACTATTCATTTAATTTGTTTTTTAAAAATTTAAGAAAACAAAGTAATTATAATAAAATATATCCACACCTATATAATATTTCATGGTTATATATATAAATTTGGAACCCAAATATTAATCTGATACATAATATTTGTATCATTTTTAAAACCATTTATTTTATTTTTCTATTAATTGAATAATTATTATATCACCCTTGCGTTTGATTCTAATGTAATTATTTAAGTACTAAAAAAATAAATTACCATGATAAAAAATATAATTGAATTTTCAAATCAATATTTATAACTAAAAATATCCTTTTTATATCCAAATGTTAATAATATTATAGTTTATTAAAAGTAAGAGTGTGCAGTTGTTGGCTTTTTATTCACTTACAAAATATAAAGGAAAAAATCATGTATAAATTAAAAAAAGGATATATAGTAGAATTTTGGAAGATTATGGATGTTATATACCCATTAAAAGAAAATTAAGGCACGTTTTAGGGTCATTTTTTAGTCCTTATAATATTATTTGTAACATTAATTATATAATTACCATTTACCTTCATAATAAATATTAATATGGTTCTTATTCATAATGTCCAAAAATAAAAGAGACCTATTTACCAAATTTGCAAACTATTATTAAAAATATGGAATCCACTTATCATGATTTAAAACATATAAGTGAAATAGTTGAATTTAAAAAGAAACTAATAAGACGCGATGAAAAACCGTTTTTTATAAAATGTATTTTTTTATAAAAGGATTTTTTAAACAAAAATAAAGTATTAAAATAATTTAAAATATCATAATAGAGTTATTATTAATAAAAACAAACTAAATAAATTTAAAAAACTAATTCAAAATATTATATTAATTTTTAAATAATTGAAAAGAAAAAAAATCAATGATTTTTCCACTATTCATTGAAAGATCAATCATTTTAGAAAATTCTCAAAAACTAATCTTAATATAATTTTATCATGATTAATTAAAAAATGAAATTATTTTTTTTCAATATAGAAATATATAATTTTTGAATAAATATTCTAAATAAAACCATATAATTTATAAATCCCATTTTGAAAAAAATAAATATTTTTTATTTTTACTGAATTATTGTATAATATTTTTATAAGTAATGTGACTGTCTAAAATCTAACTAATGAATATGTAAAATGTTTATATATACAGGAACTAGGTTATTACCTAGTGATTTGTACATAGTAGGAATATCACACAATATGGGAGACCATAGCATAATGTATGTGTAAAAAACATCCAACCTCTATATTTGATAACAATAATAAAATATAAGGTAAATAAACCACTAAAATATATAAAAAAAATGCATGAAACACTAAAATATCCATAATGTGTTATCAAATGCACAACCATATGGTATAATGTGTCTATATAAAGAGAGACCCATAATTTGTTCCTTTGAATAATATTAGATTATTTTTTAGTGAAAAATACTAAAGATAAGTGGGAAATTTAAATTTTAAATTACAGGAATAATCCTAACACAATCAGACCTAAAAAAATTATCTAAAATATGTAAACACTTTTTCACACCTTGTTAAGCTAGGTTTAAATATATTTGATAGATAATTAAATAAAAACAAACAAAATGATCTCTTAATAATCCCCTAAAATATTGACATGAAAATATTGGTGCTTAAAATAATATTATTAACAAAATCCTTTTATGAAATGATAATTTTTTTTCCAATATATCTTTATTTATACTATTTTAATAGAAATAATTGAGAAATAACTATTTTTTTCTGAATAAGGTATTTAAAAAACAGATATCCCACACTAATGATGGATATTAATTGAATGTGTTCGATGAATTAGTAACTAATGATCATCCCTAAAAATGTCAGGTGAAATGGATCCCGAGGAACACACTGATGAAGGTTGGGTGAAATGGTTCATAAATAATAAACCAAATATTGTCTGGTCTAATGGTTCATGAATAATTTACCCAAGAATATGAGTTGAAATGGTACTTGAATAATGAACCCATAATGGTCGGAATAAATGAATCCTAAATAAAAAAACAAATATGGTTTGGTTAAATGGTTCATTATAAAAATAATAAGTATGATGTTGAAACAAATCTCAAATAATATACCCAAGAAGGGAAAGTGAAATTATTCTTAAAAAACATTCAAAAATAGATGAATATTTTTTATTAAATGTGGTGGTGTGGTAATTATGATCCCTAATTAAGGTCTAGGAATCAATAAGTTTTTGTAATTATAGGAGGAAAATTTAAGATAGTCTAAAATGTGATATGGGATAAAAAATAGTGAGGTTTGGTGGAAATAGAGGAAATATCAGGGTTTCCATCAGTAATAGGGAAAAGGACTTGGAAGATGGTTGGGATTATAATAGAAGTATATCTAGAGATAGAAGTAGATCTAGGGGAAATTAATGCGTAGGAATCTGTTAATGAAACAAAGCAAAAGTGCATGATTATATGGATTATGGTATAATATAGAAGTAGTTGAGGAAAACATCATACTATAGGAATAAATTATACAGGGGAATTAATTTTCTGGAAGGGCTTATTTGTGCTTCTATATAGATATTTAATATATAGATATGTGTCTAGTACACATGGGGATGGTAAAATGATCTATAATATTGAAATAGGGAGACACACTGAGTGAACACTATTATACTGGGGGGAATACATGGATAGGGTGTTCCTAGTCCTATAATTATCACATCAATTGTAGTGGGAGTGTCTCTGGAGTTATTAAATTTCAAAGATATTTTCTTAGTGATCAACAATATGGGATCTAATCCATGTTTAGTTTCTAGATGGAGGCATGCACATGAAGAGGTTGTGAGGTCAATAAGATATGGTGCAAGATTAATTTAATAGTAGGAGTGTACAATATATGGATAGTTCTAAAAGGTATGATGAGGGTGTACATGATGGGATAATGATGGGAGAACTTGTTCTTTTTGAAATAAATATAGTTTATTAATAAAAAACCATGAACTATGTAGAGTAGAGTAGAGGTAAAAAATAAGCAGTACCTACTAGGTATGGGGGTTTCCACCACACTCAAGAGGAACACCTAGTAAAAAATAATGGGGAGGAGGGATAATAAAATTTGTGTTTAGATTATATATTTATTACTTTTAGTGAATGATTCATATAATTTATACCACTATATTTTGTTAGAGTAGTTATTTATTGGGAAACCAATAATTGATATAATAGGGAGACTTTAAAATTAAAATACTCTGATAAAGATGACCCAGTTAAATGTAAATTTAATATCTAAAATATCTAAATACTATATTAGGGGAAAATAAATCCTATAAAATCCCAAGGAAAATTAATTCTAAATAAATATAGTAAAGGGTGCCTATTATAATACCAGATCAATACATGATTTTTTTCTCCTACTATCTCTAATGGAAGCTCTATCCTCCTACTCGAATAATAAAATTTCCACAAAATCATCTTTTGAATTTTACATCACCTTTATAATATATGACACATGTGGGAGTAATTTTTATAAAGTAGTGAGTAAATACAAACCGAGTTAGACACACCCAAAAAAATTAATAAACAAAGTTCTAGTAAACTCTTAAAACAAATATAAATGGTAACCCTATCCAGGAAAACAAAAATGATATACAAAAAATCTAGATATGAATTCGGGTCAAGAAATTGACACATTAAGTCCAAAAAATTACAAATATGACTTTAAAAGAAATCCATTCACTTGAAACTACCTATGAATAATAGACATAGAGATTATCTAATCCCGTATCACCTCAATGAATATGGAGGGTGACATGCGCCTCACCATTATATGTGTTAGTCAAGGGAGGATAAAACTTTTGAATGAGGATTGAATCCTCATTGAAAAAGCTATACAAATGGCAGAGTACCTAACTCAATCAATAAAATACACATAGAACTATGATTCATGGGAAATTGATCAAGGTAATATCAAGTAATATTAACCCTATGGAGGACCAACACCATGGTATGTGCAAAGGAGTACTGCCCTAATGCCTATTATGTAGTGAACCCATACCCCATTAATACAGGGGGTTCCAAACTCTAAAACCATATGGAGAACCAATTCCCTATCATCAAATCCATAATGAGAGTACTAAACCATAGGGAATTCTTTGGTCATCATGCATGAACCCATCATATTTTATACGTAGTTAAATTATAAATCTAACTAAATATTTATGTGAATAGGATAAGATATATCCCAAAATTAATTTTACATACATATGAAAATATAAAAAACAACCCAAAATAGATTTTATCGAGTCTTCTTTACTAGGGATCAATGAATTCCGAAAATGAGAAATACTTTCAAGTTAAAAACAA
Source organism: Viscum album (assembly GCA_963277665.1). Lineage (NCBI taxonomy): Eukaryota > Viridiplantae > Streptophyta > Magnoliopsida > Santalales > Viscaceae > Viscum > Viscum album. The sequence continues at coordinate 2,044,946,455 of OY728148.1, read as the reverse complement.
TTACCCCACTAGTTTCAAAGCATAATTGATACTCTAAATACTATAATCAGTTCTTATTATTTTCCTATCTTTACAAAAATCCATGCATTGATAATAATCCTTCTTACTTCATTCCATAAACAAAAACACTATGTTTTTATCTACCTCATGTTGGATTAACTCAAAGACATATGTCCTCAATTTATGATTGAATCCAAGAATAAACATATTTTATGGAAATTTGTGTTCATGATTCAATATAGGGTGTTATGATGTGATCCTTCCCATCAGAGGTTAGAGTAGATTCAAAAATCACTTGTTTTTTGGAATGATGATATATTTCATGACATAATGGGATTCCACACAATAGTATCTATTTGATCTCTTCATTTTAATCCCTCAATATTTTTTCCTCACCGTGCCTCTAATATCACGCACTAACACAACAACCCTCTATTCAAAGGGTTAGTGGTTTTTACAAATTCAAATTATAATAAGAAGAAAGGGATTCTAGAGAATAATATGGAAAGTAAATATTATAAAAAATAAACAAAATTAAAAGGGTTTATTATGATAAGGGAATTCACATAGTGATCAATTGGGATTCACAATAAATATATCATAAGGAAAGGATAAAGAAACATCAGATAAATTAAAAATTAAATAATTCTATAATAGATAATGAGATGAGAAAAGTTTCTTACATTGGTTAGTTTTCATTAATTCATTACAAATACATAATTTTGGAGAGATTACGGAACATCATGAATGCATCATAGTTTGAAGTATTCTATAAAAATGGTCTTCTAGTGGATGAGATGTTGAGGTAAAATTATATATAAGAAATAAGAGGTCCAACCACTATTTTAAAATTGATCATTGGTTAAATACTTCACACCACAACTCTTTTTGTCACACTACAATGCATTAATGTTAGGCCAAAAATCATTGAGTAGTTTATAATAATATGTAGTAACTATTTGGTTTTTTTGTGATAATTGTTTTCTGGTTATATTTAAGAATTTTATGAAGTTATGATTTTTGAATTAAACATATAAAATGTAGATTAATATTTATTCAACATAGTCTTGGATTTCCATATATTAGTCATAGTAATTAACATTAGTTGTGTTGTTCAGGTGTGGTAAGGAATAAGGAGGAATATCTAGATTGATGAACATGGGGAGAAACTATATTTTAGTGGATATAGTGAAACTAGTGGAATGGTAGTTATGAATATGACAAGGATTTTCTAGAGAAATAATTGATGATGGAAACAATATTCCTCAGTGATATTGGATGAGAATAAACTGCTATTTGGTAGAAATATCCATTTTTACCGAATTCCTATTTGAGATCAATTTAAAGGTTTTTGAATATTGATATGGAAAGAAGATAATAGACCATATTTTTGAATGGAAATTTATATGATGAAATATATAGTTCTAGATGTGGATACATGAATGTATAGAAATCATTAGATATTATATATCATTGTTCACTTGATAGTCTAATTGATTATTTAATGCTCACTTTATAGCTTTTAACAACTTTTGAAATGATTGCGATGTTCGGTAAAAGGTTAAACTAAAGTGATTGAATGATAAGTAAATATAATTTCTATTTATTGAGATTATGAGAATAATTTTTTCTTATGAATATATGTTGATTTTCCTGATGTTAAATGAATTTGAAATTATAAGTGCATTGAATATGTATAATCTTTTTGTGAAGTTCCTTTAGTGGGTGTTCTTCATGGATATTGTTTAAAAATGAGGCTATTTGAGTTTCACAAGTAAAAGGAGTCCCTTGTAACTCAGGTTGGGTATTAGTTTACGAAGTAGTGTTCCCATGTGAAAATGTTTCTCTCTTTATAGAATCATGTAGTGTATTTTACCTTGCATTTGGACTATGTTCAAAACACTATTTATCCATGTCTTATGTTTATACCATTTATATCATGTTTTATTTCATGATTCTTCATTTATTGAAGATTTTATCAATATACATGAATATACTAAATAAAATTCCATAAATGTATAGACCAGAATGGGATATATTCTTCATGGTATTCTGAGATTTGGATATTGATTCCACTATGGTGTGCTGTAGTTTTTAATATCCCCTTGGCTCTATGGCCCAAAGATTGGAGTCTGGAAGAATATTTTCAAAAAAAATAGATCTTCTTATTCAGATTCACAATAACTATTTCTATTGATACTCTATAGGATACATGGGATCTAGATGATGGATGTGGTAGGTTAAAATTCATCATGGAGCAGTATTAGAGTAGTTTAATGTTTCATTTAGTTTCTCTGATATCCCAATAACTAGTATTAGATAATGGTTATACAGAAAATATTAGCTATTTTATTAGGTTTTAGAACAACATTGGTCATTTGGTGTTGTGATCAGTTGAAATATTTTGGGTTATATCTGGTTGAGTAGACTACCATGTTTTTAGATATAATTTCAATAGGAAGATAGTGGTGTTACCAAGGTGTATAGGTTTTCTGAAAGGATTTCATGAAATTAGTCAGGTAACATATACCACTACTGATGTGGAATTTATAACATTGTAAAAATAATATCAATGAAACTTTATGTCATCCATATTTTATTATTCTTTTCATATTAAATGAAATTTCATTGTTTTTGAATGTTAAAATTATTGGTGTTAGTATATAGATTGATGATTTATTTATAAATAATTGTAGTTTTAAAAATTATGTTATTTTTACTCCAAGAGTGTTCAAAAGTTCCATTGATGGTAAATTAGTCAAAAGTGACTTGTATTAAAAAAGAACATATGAAAAGAATTAAAAGGGGAATATTTCAGAAGGTGTATCCATGTGAGATAACACATGACTAGAATAATGGATTCCAACACTAGTGTAACACCCCTAGTACTTTAGTATGTAATATCCATTAAATAAATTTTTTATGTATGTTATCATCCAATCCCATCCAAGATTAAATAAATAAAATAATGAATCATTACAATAGAAAAATTAAATAAATTACAAGATATTTAAATGAAACATAATAGAATTTAAAATGTTTTATAAAATTAAAAGGTCTATATTTTAATTAGGGAAAACAATGAATTCTAAAAAACCATATCAATCAATTATATGTTTTTGAAAAAAATTTAAAATTTTTAGAATTTATATAAATAAAATTTATTGATAAAATTATAGTAATTTTTTATAAACTAAATTAGTGACATGTGAAAAATAATTTTGAAACTATAATGAATGTTTATTTAATAATTCCAAGTAAAAAAATAAAGTTTCACTTATATACATTATTATTATTATATATATTACAACTTATTTAGTAGATAAATTTTATTTTTTGGGGAACTAAAATTATTGAAAATTATTTTTTACACATAAAAAATGAATATTTATTTATGCATTGGTTATCATATTGTTTGAAATTAAGATAACATAATATGATGATAAAATAATTTTTTTAGAAAACTATTTTTATACATGAAATATATTTTTATCTGAATATATTAAATTATTCACAATTAATAAAGGATTTTGAGGAAATTTATTGATAATATATACAGTTAACTAAATTTAAAATTATCTAAATATTGATACTAGTTAAATAATAAAAATAATTTTACTTTTAAACTTACACATACATGTTTTTAAATGGGGTTTACACATTTTGTGTGCTAAGATTAAAATTAATTTTTATAAAAAATATAAATTTAATGATGTAAAATCATTTCCATATTTGGAATCCTCATATTCAAATGATGTGATTAGTTAAATTTATTTATTTATGATAAAAATTAGTTATCATAGTAAATGTTAGTCACCAAAAAAGTTATAAAATTGTTAAAAATTGTTGTAAACTAATGGAAATGGCTGTAAATATCATAAAATGTTATCTATAATGTCATTAGATTTGTTTATTTTTACCCCACATCTTACCATTGAATTTTGGTTTCATTTGGAAACTTCTCCTTGATTAAGAGATTATATTATTTTAATGTTACAAGTATTTACAAAAGTTCCACCCCACCCACTTATAAAAGGACACATCCTCCCCTCAATTTTATACACACATTGAGCTCTTTATCTTGAAAAATATCATCCCAAGTAACTTTTTAAAATTATCATCCACGAAATAGTTCTTATGGTTCCACAAAAATACCAATCCCATATGGCTAAATGAGCAAGACAAAGGAGGATTCTCTTGTAAGGGGAGGTTATAATGTGTACAAGAAACATGGAGTCTAATGTAAAGGTTCTTGAATTAAAATTTTATTCCTTGAGACATGATTCATGTTTTCACCATGTATTATTTTATAAGGGGAATATACTACCTCTTTGATATTTTATTCATGGATTTCTATAATTTATTTTAAATCCCCTGATCCATATATCCTAGATTCGGTGGTTAATTTATTACATTTTTATAAGATATAAAGAATCTCATCTAGAAGGACCTAATAGTTTAGTAGTCTTGGTAAACTAGATGCGTACTTGAATTTCAAATAAATTTTAAAACATAAAATACCAAAAACTATTTTATTTGATGTTATCTACATTCCATCAATTGTGTCCTGACACAACAATTATAAAATTATTCCTATCATCTTTGGGAAAAGAAACATAATAAAGGTTTGAGATCTATTTCTCAGTAAGTCTTTGAGTACAATGGAAGATATAATGAATAAATGAGTATAATAAATATGTCAAAGTAAATAATAAAATCACATTCCATTTAAATAATAACATGATCATAATATGGATGGAATAAATGATGATCACATAATTCCATTTAAATAATGACATGATCTTGAAAATTAACCATGGAATTTTACCTAATTGAATTATCTCATGGAAAATAAATACAAAATATCATCAGGAGGGAAGTAATTATTTTATACATCATAACCATAATGTCAATTCCTCATGCCAAGGAATATTATATAAATAGGTAAGGACTCAGCCAAAAAATCAAGCTAGTTTATCTCATGAGATATACCTATGCATAAAGGGGACATAACAAGCCCCTACCATCACTTACTAAGTCCAATTCATTCCTAATATGAAATTATTGAAATATAATAAACATAAAATTTCATTTTGAAAAACTACCAATTGAAATATTAATAGTCTCCTCAATCAATAAACACAATCATAAATCATTCAGAGTAATACGGCGAATGGTATCAAAATAGTACATCCCATGTAAAACTGATCATAAACCATCTATAGAAATAAAAAGGATGGTATAATTACAGTATATTACCAAATATATCATAAGTATAATAATGTTATTTTAGATTTATGAATATAAATACCATAAAAATACAACTGAAAACTTTATTAATGAAAATATCCTTTTTTCCTTGAAAATATCTATTAAAAAATAAAAATTTATAGGATATTTGAAAACAATTAATGAAATATAACCTTATATAAATAGAAATGAATATTAAATTCAATGATTGGTCATGAAGGTGAGAAATTTCATACATGCCTATAATATTAAAACAACTATTCCTTTCACATTTGGGGTAAAAATTAAGAAAGTAACCTTTTTGAAAAACAAAAGGAAGTGTTCATAATTTTTTTTGTAAAAATAAGAAAATTGTCAAATATATTTATTAAATTTTTTCTAGATTTTTTTGAAAACTTTTTTCAAAAAATTTTCTGAATTCATGGGCATGAATGGGAAAATGATTTTTATTTGAAAATAGGAATGAAGTTCTCCTTTATTAAATAATTTTCACAATCTTATTAAGTACCAAAGAGAGGAAAATGTTTCTATTTCATCAAAATTTCATGAATATCAAGAGGATATTAAATTTTTGATTTTATTATGTGACATTTTATATAATTTCATGATCATAATGTTAATCATAAACAATCTTGATACACTATGAGATTGTAAAATAAATCTATAACACATTGGTAATTTTTAAATAAGAATACCCATGAATAAAATAAAATCAAATTAAACATTAAATCCCATTATTATAATGGTATTAATGATATAAAATATCAAAAGGAGAAGTATATAAACCAAAGAAAAGAACTAAGTGGTGAATACATAATATGCCTCATTGATGTAAAAGTGAGACAAGAACCCATTACCTCAGATATGATTTTCTTTATAAGTTTATTTACCTCTTGTATAGTAAATATGTATTTATTATAAATCTATTATAGAATTAAAATACTATATTTAATAAGATATATAACTTATATTTTTTATGTCATATTTATTAATAATTCACTGTTAAAATCACTATTTTAGCTTGTAACTATTTTGTTTGTCATGTATGTTTTGATCTGGTGTTTTTGGTCCTTTTACTTTGATCATGGTTACATCATCTAAAAATTATAAAAATTATTTAAATATCATAAATAATCAATATATATGTATTATTAATCTATAAATTTTAAAGATATATAATTTATTACACCATTCATATAGATGGTTGGCCATACATATGCATGAATGATGATTCTATTTTCTATATGGATAGTAAGAAAGTAAAATAAATATTAATTAAGAATTAAATAATAATTTTTATTATATATATATATATATTTATATTAAAAAAATACATGGAGGCGATAGTCCACATGTATGCATGGTGAATGTTATTATTTTCCAAATGATTTGAAGCTAAGAAGCAAGATGCGATAGTATATTTCCATAAGAATTTTTATTTCATAAATATAAAATATATTTATTAAAATTATCCTTACTACCTTTTTTGTAAATCACAAGATAAAAAAATCACAGCTCTTCGTGAGGTGGTATTCCACCGTACATATGAGAAACATTATTGTATCCCCCAAATTCATTGAAAGTAATAATGTATATGTTATATCATAATTAAATAATAATAATTTTTTTTAAATATAATATAAATATGTTAAATAAATAATTATATCCATACTTTAATGGTGGTGATGTAAAATTATTTACGTCGATTCTTTAGGCGGTAGTCCGATGTACACACAATAGAAAGTTTCATTTCCAATTTGATTGTATAGGAGATTGATATTGGTTATATAATTAACATAATAACATCTAATTATTTTGGAGATATTATTTTTATTATTTTATAATATTTTTATAATATTTTATGGTTGTTAAATAATAAATAAAACAAAAAGTAAAGTTTAATAATTTTACCTCTACTTTAGAGAGCCTATTTTAGTTTTTATTTAATCCTTCATTAGAGGTTTTCCAATTCAAAATAGACTCTCAATTTTTTTTTATGGATTTAATAAATATACTTGGGTAGGTCATGGATGAATTAAATTGATTTGGATGTGTGAATAGTGGAGGAGAGTGGTTGAAATTTTATAAGTGGGGGAGAGGACACACTTAGAACTTTTAAAAATAAAATGTTATACCCATGTTTTTCTCATTCAAAAATCCTAAAAATTGTTCACTATATAACAATGTATCAGATTATTTATAAATATTACCATAAAATATTAATTATAAAAGTTTTTGGTCATTTTTATCCCTTTATATTTTAGTTTATCTCCCCAAAAAACTAGTTTTTACCGTAACCACAGTAATTATTTTTTACTGTTCTCATAATTCATTATGGTAAAAATTTAACTTTATCTTATTATATGATATTAATTATACTGAATATAAACATATAATCCATTTTTAATAATTCAATACATTTTTTTTAAATGTATAATTTAGAATCCAAGCCATAAATGCAATGAAAAAGAGGGTTTCCAAAGACAATATTCATAAGTATAAAAATAATTAATATAAAAATTCAATATCAAATTGATTCCAATTAACTAAATTTTATTATTAATTATATAATTGAACTAATTTTACTTTTAAAACAATTTAAAACAAAATATAACCTTATCAATTCTTCACTGAAAATGAAGTTTTCAATAAAAACCATAAATTTTCACAATTCAACATAAAATTAATCTTTTGAAAAACAAAAATCCAAAAATACACCCCATGATAATTTTGATATGTTTATTCCAAAAATTAATTAAATTTTTTAAATAAAATTTCTAAATGTCTCAAAAAATAATTTTTTATTTATTCATAAAAAATATATAATCCATTCTTTTGAGAAAAATGTATTTTCGATGCATATAAAAACATTATAAAAATTTATATACTTATTTATCAATATATATTTTTATCTAAAACATTTTTTCTTATTTTTTCAAAAACAAATTCCTATTCATACTACCATGTTTATTGGCTATGTTATATTATTATATTCTAAATATTAATATTAATAATATATCACAGATTTTTAAAACCCAGTGTTTCCTGTTACACAAGCTATCAAAAAAATTAAATTTATATGAAAATAAATATATCTTAAAGTATCTAGGTGTTACATTATCATATAATATCATTGTTTTATATGATATACACTGTCAAAAACAATTTTTGTCTTTTAAAATCTCAGGGCGTCAGATTCTACCCCCTTTAAAAATTTGATCCTTGGTAATTCTATTTTGGTCATGGTAAGTCTAACCTTTGTTGAAAACCCCCAAAATAAAAAGGGTTAATAAAACTTTATCTTGATAATAAAGAAAGGAAATAATGAATTTCATCTAGAATAACACATATATAGGTTTCAAAATTGGATAATATTAGTGGGAAATGAAAATATAGACAAGGAAGAAAAGTATAAATACACATGAAGAGTGACAGAGATCATTGATAAAAACAGTGAATGATCAAAAGAAAATTAACAACCACAAATCCATATTTCTATGATGTAAATGAAGTTAATAGGATAACATTTTAATTTCATGATCCTTTTCCTAAAGATGAATGATTATTTTACTATCTATACTAAGAACATAAGGAAATATACTTACCAGATATATTTCTATTTTATAGAAAAAATTTCATCTTTTAGACATGCTTAGATCATTTTTTACATCATTTGTTACTCCATGAAATGAATATACAAGACTAATTTTTTATACATTAGGAACTAAAATTAACTTTTAATAGATCATAATATACATAAAAGAGTGAAAATTCATTTTGTATGCCTCTAAATATTTACCAAACCCCAAATCGATAGCTTGAGTTATGTAATATAATACATTAATCTCAAAACCTCAACAGTAACACTCAATTTTGAACATAATACTTCTCAAAAATATTTAACCTTAAGACTCATCTAAAATATTTTTGGTCAAATTCAGTGTCTAAAATTTAGATGTATGTTCACATAATTTCCAAAATAAACTTAACATTATATTACCCAAACAACATAATGTAGCTTTAATGTCACATACAAAATATGTGAATATGTTGATCATGATAATACCTTAACAAAAATATGTGTGATTATAAAAATTATTTTCCCCCTTATTCCTTACTTAAAATATCAAATTATCTGATTTATTCAAAAATTATTTATCTATAAAATCATTTATGTAAAAGAAATTTCATATTAATTAGAACATCATGTAGTCTAGTTATAGGAATTTCACCCTTATCACCCTCGAATTGTGGGTTTATTCCCCATGACCTTTCTATATGTAATGGGTTTTCACCCATGATAGTAGGTTTTCCTTTTTCTAAAACCATATTAAGAAAATTCTTATAATTTTACCAAAAATATTATGAATATCCACAAAATAACATTTATTATCAATTAACTTTTCCTTTTTATCATTACCATTTAACATATTCTTTTAAATATTTAAATAAAAAAAAACTACAATGCAATTCTTTTCTGTTGTATGATTCTTATAACCAAAATACCAATGGTAAAAAAACACTTCTACAATGTAATTCTTGAATCTGAATACAAAATAACTTTAATTATTCCACCTCATTCTCAAAACATTGAATAAGATTCATTATATTATTCCTTAATACCTCATTCCTTTTATAAATAATTTACAGTATCTTCATCATCAACAACGAAACCATTAATCATACAAAATTTATGATCCCCATCCTAAGATTTCCCCCTTGGACATAAATTTTCATATTTCCCATATATTTCCTAGTTAAAACATTCATATATTGATGATTCTGTAAGGAAACCATTTTTATCATCGATTTCACTAACTAAACATTTAATTTTTCCTTGAAAAATACATACTCTAGGCCCTTCTTCTCCACACATAAAACATATTATAATTACTTTGAGGCATTCCATTGAGTTATTTTCCCCACATTATCAAAATATAGGAAAAATAATTTTATTTCCTACATGTTCTCCACCACCTAAGATATCATAAAACCCTATCCTTCTCTTATTTAGTGTGTTTGAGGGTTGGTTAAGGTTCATGTTTTTAATCATATATCATAATAACTTATTAATCACAATCACAATATCTATCAATCCAATAATCATCTTTCAGGGTTTACCATTAACAAACTATCTTTCATATTCAATGTTAACATAGTTCCTTATAGTTCCCACCACTGACTAAAACCAAAAACATATTCTTAGCAACAATAATAATATTAGAAAACACCAAATCATGAAAAATCATCTATAAGATGTCTAAATGATGACACATTCTTTTCAATCTATGACACCTTAGTTTTAACCTAGGTTATTCATGGATATCATTATTCAAATCCTTCATGATGGTTTATAAATAAAATTCTAATTAACCCAAGAATACCCCACTGGGTGATTTAAACTTGGTGTGTAATAAGTCTCATTTTCATATACTAGGTAATGGTCATGTCACACATGACGTTCTGTATTCAGATTTATTTTCCAAAATTACATCTTTTCTAAATCCATATTAACACATAGTATCTAGACAGAGTTTTATTTCTAAGCAAGCTGCATAATCTCTTCCTTACCAAAACATAGAATGTTATCCTATACTTATACTTATCCTTAATGATATCCATATGGTTATATTATATAATCTATTTGTTCCTAAATCTAACAACCAATGATAAGTACTCTAATAACAACTATAAATACCCTAACCCTAGTTGCCTAGAGTCAATGGTTACTTTATTAAATTTTTACTAAATATAAGGAATTGCATCCCAAAGGACTGAATAGTTTAGTATTCTTGGAAAACTTTATACATACTTTAATTTCACATACATTAGAAAACATAAAATAAAACAAAGTATTTTATTTGATATTATCATTATTTCCTCTTTCATGTCCCTACATATCAATCATAAACACTTCCTAGAACCCTAGGGAAAGGAAACATAAGAAATTTGTGAGTTCAAATGATCAGTAAGAGTAAGAATATAGAGAAATCTATCAATGAATAAATAATTATAATCAATATTTCAAGGTAAAAAACTAAATAAATATCCATTTAGAAAATAACTTGAGCATAATACGATAGTAATAAATGATGATCAAATAATTCCATATAAATAATCACATAATCATGAAACAAAAACAAGGATGTTATAATAGTTATAATAATCATATGGAACATTAATAACTTATCTCATAACTAGGGAACTCACAGTGCTGGACATTATAACCATGCCTCTAAAGAATCGTGGAAAGACATCTTACATAAATGGGAAATCCTCAGGCAAAAACCAAAGTTATTTTGTCTCATGAGAACTACCGATTCATTAAGGGGATATAGTGGGCCCTTCCCATCACTTAATAAGAAAAATTATTTCCTAAAACAAAAGGGTTGAATAATAATCAATATAATTTTTTTTATTTAAATACTATAATATGAAATATTCATTCTCTCGAAAATCAATAAATATAATCACAAACCATTTAGAGTAATATGGATAATGGTATGAAAATAGTGTATCTCAATTAAAACTAATCATAAAACATTAGGATTAATAATAATGATAGTATCATTATAACATATTCTAAGTGAATCATATATAGAATAACTGTGAATGCCATTGTAGATTAAAATAACATAAAAATAGAATTTATAATATTCTTGAGGAAAATATCTTTATAACATAGAAAATAAATTTTTAAAAGGAAAAAAATCTAGAATATTAAGAAAAACTTTTCTTTAAAAAAACCTTGTAAACATATAATATAATATTCAATGAAATGAGTGTTCATGGCAATGGGAAATTCTATACATTCTAATCATGTTGAAAAAATGTTTCAATTAACATTTTGGGTGAAAAGTCAAAAGGTACCTTGTTAAAAAAATTACTGGGATATTCCTTAAAATATTATTAAAAACTATCCAATAATGGGTGAACTATATTTACTAAATCAGTTGAATAATTTTTTGAAAACTTATCTACAAAACATAGGAAAGAAACAAAAAGGATTTTAATCTCATAAGAGAAATAATGTCATCATTTCATAAAATAATTTTCTCAATCATTATTAATACCAAAGAGAGGAGATTTTTACTATTTATTTAAAATTTAATGATGAATAATAATGGAGGAAAATTAATTAGTTGCTTATTTGATAGATCATAATATTTCATCATAGGAAATTTAATCATACAGAATTCCAATAAACAGTGAGATTGTAAAATAAACTTGTGCCGCTTTGGTAATTTATAAATCATAAACCCCAAGAAATAAATAACATAAAATGAAACATTAAATAATATAAATATAAATTAATTTATCATGTAAAATATTAAAATGGGATGTATATAAACCACACAAAATAACAAAGTGGTGAATATAGAATATGTTTCATGGATATAAAAGTGAGACGAGAAGCCCATACCTCAGATTCCATTTACTTTATACATGTCTATACCTCATGTATAATAAAAATTGATTTATTATAAATATATTAAATAACTATAATAATATATTAAATACCAAATATTATTTACTTATAATATTTCATGACTCATTTATTAACAATTCTTTGTTAAAATCATTATTTCATGTGATAATTGTTTTGTTTATCTTGAATGTTGTAAATTTGTCTTTTTATTCATTTTACATTGATAATGGTTAAATCATATCCAAAATGTAAAAAATTATATAAATATAATAAATGATCATTATATATGTTTTTAGAGTAATATATAAATATTAAATATTAAAAATGCATTACACCATTCATAGAGAAGGTAATCCGTATGTACGCATTGAAGTTATTTAAATTTTCTAAGTAAAATAAATATTAATTAACCTTTAAAAATAATAATTATATTATTTATATTATTTACATTAAATTCCATCCTTATTAATATCCATGTAAAAATAAAATGAAAAAAATTTCACATCACTATAGGGAGGCGATAGTCCGCATGTACGCATAAGAGAAATTATTTTTTTCCTACGGATTAGAATGTAAGAAGTCATATGTGATATTATATTTCCACAATTAATAATATTTTATAAATATAATAAATATTCATAAACATTATCCATACTACCTTCCATGTAATGTGCATGAAAATAATAAATCGCATCGCTTCACGATGCGGCACTTCACCGTACACACGAATGACGTTATCATATCCCCCACTGAATAAAAGTAAAAAGTTATAGGTAATATAAAAAATTAAAAAATTATAATAATATCATAAATATAATATAAACATGTTATATCCATTATTATATCCATCATTGATTTGTGATAAGAGAAAATGAATTACATCGGTTCGCGAGGCGGTAGTCCACCGTACACAAGATCAATAGTTTCACTTATCATTCGATTAAAGTGGATAAAGATATTAATTATTTCATTAACATAATACAATATTAATATATAGGAGATAATGGTGTTATTATTTTATCATAGTTATAGAATATTTTATGTGGGTGAAATAATAAATAAGAAAACACTAGTTTAAGAATTTTAACTCTTCTTCAGAGAGCCTTTGTATGTTTAAAATTAAGGAACTCATAGGAGGGTTTCCTAATAAAAAAATGGAATTTAGTATATGGGAAGGTATTTAATTAATATATATAGCCATGTATAGTCTGAAAAATGACTTCATATTTTTGAAGAGGGGAGGAGAGTCGCTGTCCTTTTATAAGTGGGGGAGAGGACACACATGTAATTTTTGAAATGAAAAAGTGATACCCATGTTTTTATCATTCCACAAAAATCTAGAATGGATAATTATTGAACCCGTAATGGAATAAGGTAGAAATATGACCATAAAATATGAATTATACATGTTTTGGATCATTTTTAAACATTATACTTTTAGTTTCCCCTTCCATAAAACCATTTTTATCTGAGCTGTAGAAATTATTATTTAATTTTATCATTATTAATTATGGTCAACATTTAATTTTAAATTATTATATAATATTAAATATTATTAATAAAAATATGGAATCAATTTATCAAAATTATTTTCATAGAACCAGTAACATTTAAATTAAAATAAAACTCATAGATGCCAGGAAAAAGAGGGTTTCCAAAAGAAAAACATCTCACAAACATAAAATGTTTTAATATCAAAAATCAATTCAAAATTTATTACAATGAAATATATTTTATTAATAAATATATTATTTAACTTATTTTACTTTTGATACCATTTAAAACAAAATACAACCTTATAAATTCTTTAAACAAAAATGAATCTTTCAATATGAATCATTTTTTTCACTATTAATCGAAAAATTAATCATTTAAGAAAACTACTAAAATTTTTCCAATGATAATATTTAAATTTTGATTAAAAAATTTATACTTATTATTTAAAATAAATTTCCTAAAATTATCAATATCTAATTTTATTATTTTTCACAGAAATCATTAAAAAGCATTTTTTTTGAGAAAAACGTATTTTCAAAGCATATAAAATATTTACAAAAAATTAAGTAATTATTTATCAGTATATTATATTTATCTAAAGATTAATACTTATTTATCATAGTTTGTTTATTACTATTCATACTGGAATGTTTATTGTCTCAGTTATAATGGTCTTGTTTAAAAAATAATATTAATTGTATATATATGTTTGTCAAAACTGGTGTTACATGTTAAGAAAGCTATCAAATTAAATGAATATGGTAAAAATTAAATATATAATAAAGTCACATAGTGTTACATTATCATTTAAAACTTGTGTTTCATGTTGTATTCACTATTGAAAATATTGTTCTTCTTTTAAAATATCAGGGAATTACATTTATAATTGTATTTAAGGTTCTATTTCAATTTATATTTTTCAAACGGGTTTGATTAAAATGTTACTAAAGGCATAAGGGTTTATCTTATAATATAATTTATTATAAATGTTTTTGAAATTTTAATTTAAATTTGGAATATTTTTTGAGCATACTAAGCTAAAACCGATTTAATTTCTTCTCATATTGTTATTTCTTTGGTTTTCAGGTGTTTTTTACTTTTCCCCTCTATATGGTACTCAAAACCATTGAAAGAAGTTTTATTAGAAAATAAAACTTTATTTACACTTTATGTCACCATATACATTTTATCTATATTTTTTCATATATTTTCAATTATAAACATTAATTAGTTTCTAATGAATTTTTTTTCTTCAATTTTTTGTTTCTTTAAAAAAGTGGGGAAAGTTTCATTTTCAATATTTTCCACCTAATCAACATTTCCTATAGTATTTACAGTTCATAGTTATCTATAATACCTTAATATTTTTTATGTTTTAATCAAATTAATATATATTCTGATTATTCAAGGGATTTATTATTTTCATATAAAAATAAATGTATAATATTTTCCACAATGTTTTGAAAAGAGTTTTTATTGAACTTATGTATACTTACATATTCTATAAACTATTTTCTTATTCAAGTATATATTTATTCTATGATTCCATTATTTTAATTACATTTACAATTAATGTTATTAATTACTATTCTAATCTGCATGAAATGAGTTTTAAATGATATTTATAACTTCATTTTCACAATGATGATTCAAATTCCACAAGAGAAAATTATTGTTAATGACTTTCTTTAATATTTGTCTCTATTATTAAAAATATTTTACATTAATATAATGAAATAATTTTTGATGAATTTATGGTCTAATTTAATTGATTACTTATTTATAATTTATATCCCATTTTATCAAAAAGGATATATACCAATTTATCCAGTTCATTGATGTTATGTTTCTTATTATAATCCATCATTATCTTAACATTATATCATGGATATTTGTTTTATAATGGTTTTATTTAGTATCATTTATACTATTTTTGTGTTGTCTAAAACATATACACATTGTTATATATAGTTTTAAATAAAGGATGATCAAGTTTGTTATTCTTTTAACCGGGGAATATTAGTATTCTATAAGCACAATAAAAAACTAAATTTTATTAATTAATATTCTATATTGATTAATTTTTTAATTGATAATTCAATATAAAAATAATTCAATGGATAAGTGTGAGTTATAGTTAGGGGAAAAATTATATATCTCATAGATGAATTGGTATGTCTCATGGGAAAAATAAAAATGGTTATTATGTGGTGTATTTATTCCCATTTTTTATGAAATCATGACCATGATTATTTATAGATGGTTGGGTATTGAAATTATATATCTCCTAAATGTATTAGGTAGGTATCATGAGGAAAAAATTAAGGGTTTTCTGTTGGTGTATGATAGCCCATATAGTGATAATTACATGTTATGAGTCTATGATAGTAAGATTAACATATCCTTCATTATTCATTCCATCATTGAGAAATAAGTTTTTATTTCCCTTTTGAAATCATTGTTTTATTATCCTTTGATATATTTCATGCTCAAGTTATTGATTATGTTTTATTTATTATTTATTATTTATTATTTAGTCTTCCAAATGTTTTAGGCCTTATGTTTTCATGATAGGTTCAAGTATGTTCAATCATTTATTGCGCATTAGAGCTCACTAATTATTTTTTCTTCCATTCCTTGGGGAACCAATAAAGGATATATGGATGAAATCAAGGTTTTAATAAATAGATTATGATTTTTTTATCTAAACAAAATATTTGATTTATTATTCCAATGTATTATGTAAATATTGTCTTTATATAGTCCCAAAACAAAACAAAACTCTTTGTTCCAGTTGGATTTGATATCTTATATCTTGTAACAATGTAATATTATAAACACCACATCTAAGTTACTAGAGTAGAGGATGTTACAGTTAGTATTATAGTATGTTTAATAATAACATTGTGAATTAGAATTTAGAAAAACATATAAAATAGAACAATAATAAAAAAATTATAATGTTTAAAATCATTTACCAGCAGATGAATCCTATTTTTTATAAGTATAGAGACCCATTATTTTCATACATAAATACTACATCTTATTAGAGGAATATTAATTACATATCATTATGATCTATGCAACAACCATAAAGGTTTAGTGTAATTGGAAACATGGATACATAAAAAACTTATAGATAAAAGATATACATCCATTACTATTTAGTTAATCACAAATAGAACCCTTCTAATATTTATCATACATAAAACCTTTCATGAAAATATGGGGATGGGAAATATAAGAAAGGGTGAGCTTAGATTCTAATTAAGTGTAAACATAAGAGATATCATTCATTGATCATAATATAAGAATAATATTATAAAAACATGAGATTAACAATAGAAAATCATACCCATCTATTCCTAAATATTTATCACGAAATATGAAAATTGTTTTTCAATCCAAATACATAATAAATAATAGTAAAAAATCATAAATAATCAGTCATGATCCATGTGAACAAATCACATGCATAATACCTAAGTTTTTGGCATACACATTAGTATAGAAAATAAATTTCATCGTTAATTATCACTGAAAAACTATCATAGTGGATTCGATTCCCTCTCCATCCCATTATTTTATTTATTATTGTTCACTCATAAGACAACCTTAACTGATTTTTTTTATTATTGAACTGTGTCCACTCCCCATTCCAGTCATTATTATGTCATGATATAACCATATTTACACAATTAACTGGAGGGATATATAATTTATAACCCACCCATCAAATAATTATAACCATACATATGTGTGACAAATTATTAAAAAACATTTATTATATAATCATATTATAACCCATGAAAATGATACATGTTTTGTAAAAATTTCATCATCTTAATCACATACCATCCAGAAAAAAATAAATATTGTAATATCGAATGATATCCACAAAAAATCATATGAAACATAAAAGGTTATTGTAATAGATAAAAATATATTTAATCGATCACATGAACATTTCTTATAAAAAATACCCTTTTTTGGAAATTAAATATTTAGAATCTAAAAATTTCATAAAATATTAAATAAAAAATATTAATAGAATAGGAAACTTATCAAGGAATGATTATAAATTTATATCTATTAAAGCACTTTTTTATTTATTATTCATTTTATAAATGAAATAATTTCCTTATAAACTTTTAAAAATTACTAGTTATGGGTTTATATCATTAATTTTTAAATTAGATGAAAATTCCATTTTTTACCATTTAATATGTACTATAGTATTTTGGACATAAAATTTTTATGTGATTTATTTAGAATAAAAACTTCATAATATTATTCTCAAATTCAGGGTCTACAACTTTAATTTAATCAATATTATCTGGACCTTTCATTTGACTGATGTAAATGGGTCATGATGTCAATGTTGGTCTAGAATCATCAAAATGGAAACCACTTCACCATTTGGGTCATTTATTATTCATTAAATTTTGGAATGGGATCAATATTAAAAAATATAAAGAGGAACTAGTTCCAAAAAAATTATAATTCGAGAAGGACAAATTGTTTATAAGTTTTTAGGTAAACATGTCAGCACATATTGAATTAAAATATTTGGATGAATTTCTCATTCACACTTATAAAGACTTGGAACCCAAGCCTCTTATCCACTATATAAATGTTTGTTAATCTCATTTGGTGGTGGTAGTCCATGCATTAAGAGATTTAGTGTAGAGTGGAAGTGGTTTCACTCTATTTCTCTATGCATTTCAATATAGAAAACTCTTAAAGAAATGATTCCTTAATCGAAGAATTCTTCCGCTTCTTCTTCACATTATAATGTTTGTGTTTTCATAATAAAAATCATATCTTCTCTTCTATTTCTACCATTTTCATCAATTTTATTCTTATATAATTCACTTATATGGTATAAATATCAATTTTATAAACTTTATTAGGTTATACCCTTTCGAGACCACTGATAATGAAAATTATCTCTATGATAACTACACCACCTAAGGAGGACCAATTTTTCATAGGGATTAATTTACCTCTAATATTATTCATATATTTATTTTTAATCAATAGTATTTTTAATTAATGTCATATGATCTATGAATAGATATTTTAATTTATAATATCCAATCAATCAGTTGAACAATTAACACAAAACATATGAGGTCTATTAATGGATGAATTGTGAGAGCATGATCTTAATCGGTAAAATAAAAAAAAAGTGATCAATTTTTAGATTTCAAATGTAGATTTCGTGTGCAGTGGAAGTGTGAGAGTGATGGTGGCCAAAATTTATTTTTTTCATATTCAATGAACAATCCTGGATCTATGCGACAATGCATGCCATGATCCACAGTTTTGAATCAAAGAAATAAGACAAAGGAATAGAAACCCAAAACTAAGAGAGAGGATCAATATATATTGTTTATAATTAATTTAATTAAATATTATTACCTCTAATGTGATTATTTCTTAATTGATGTGTCCAACCAAAGATCTGTAGTGCACCTTTGTTACATTGTATAGATCAAGGGTATATCTCCTCTAATGGTGATCCACATGTTCTCTAAGAATCTCTAGACCTCGTTGAAGGATTCTTCGGGTGATAAAATAGAAAATCCTCACACTTGTATCATCCACCTTCGATCACCTTGAGAACTACTTCTAAAGACTTCTCCTTGATTTTGTGTAGGAGGATCACTCTCGTTCTTGAGATCATTCTTGGAGAGGGAAAAAATCCCTATGATTGAGATTTTTTCTCAAAACATTGTTCAAAACACTAATTGGAATCACTTAGCTTAACCTTGGAAAATTAAGAGAATAATATAATCAGGTATTTATTTCACTAGGGTAATAATAAAATAATCTTCACAAGTTCCTTTAATTATTTCAATAGTCCTAGAGAAACCCCCATGTAAAATAATAACAAAAATATTATTATTTCCTGACATGATATTAACTTGTGAGTTATAATTAAATATTATTTAATAAACTAGTATTCAATATTATTATTTCCCACTTCAACATTAATATCAGTCCGCTAATCCTCCTCAATATTTATTAATCATTCCACCCAAAATATATTCTCTTAAATAGTTAGTGACATAATAAATGTGATCAGGAATTCATGAATAATTATTAGACCATGAACGAGAATAATATTTATTCAACTTTTAAATAATAAATTATTTAACTAAGATTTTGGAAATACTTAGTGTGTGACCCTCTAGGACTCTTTCTTAGTGGCATTAGGCGGATCAGCCTAAAGTCCAAGTCTTGTTTCTAGCAACATGGTAAGGTGGCTATAGATAAATAAGTTAATGCTACAATTACATGTCACCTCATACGAATGTTTACCATGTAATATAATCCCTTTATCACAATATCTCTAATCGAGTAGGTTGTATACCAGTGCCATCAACCTATATGCTCGATATATATTTATTTGACTTTATAGAATTAAAAATTTCCTATAAAACACCATGTACATTGATTTAATTAGGCTATATGATTTCCATCAAAGGGAATGAGATATTAACTTCTATTACTGAACAAAAGGGATAAATCCTTTATATTATTATTCATTAATGTAATATTACTTGTGACACACCCAATGTATCCTACCTTATCGCAAAAAAAATATCATCATGGTTTTCATCAATACATCAAAGTAAGAAACTCATGATATCCATTAATAATAATCTTAAAGTCTAAGGAAAAATACACATGTCCGCATATGGGAACATCCAATGAAAATTATAAAAGTGGATTTCCCACTATTGAGTCTTATTATCATAATATTCAGTTGGATATTAAAAGGGGTCTACACCATGAGAAGGTGACTTAAATTCCTATGAGTATCCACCCTTGATATATAGTATAATTTGTTTCCCTCAAATGATCTCATCCTACTATAGAACATATATATAAGAATAGTGTCATAACAGTTATGGGTTCTCATCATAGCAGGGAACTGCTATGAACTTTTAGTGTGATAGTTACTCTTGGGACATTATCACATTTAATGTTATGTAGAATAATATGTTTCTTGATAAATATAAAATGGGAAATTCTAACTTCATTAACTCATTAATCTAGCCTTCCATCAAATACTCCTTCAACAATATTATGCATAACTCTAGATGGATGGTATCTAGATATTCCTCCATGAAATTTTGGTTGGATAACTGGACTGGCATACCTTTAATTTACATGATGACTCATGATCGAACCCCTGATAATACCAATAGCTCTATCAGAGACATCTTAAACTCTCAACATGATCACCTTCCTGACACTATTTTGAATGTCATTGAAAACTACGCTTTCTCTCACACCAATGATTTATTAACTTGAGAACCTACTCACAATGGTATGATCAACTCAAAAAATTTCTACAAACAGTATTTCTGTAACTCTGAAAGCAACTACAGTTTGTTAAAACATTTCAACAAACCTTGGATAAAACCATCGAGATTCAGACTCATATGGAATCTTTCCCACAAAAGAGTGCCCAATGAACTTTTCCTTCAATATTTTGGCATCCAACTCTACTCTAAATGAAAAATCTGTAATAAAAACAAGGAATATTCTAACCACCTCTTTATCTCTTGCGCTACTACTTCTTATCTATGTAACTATATTCTTGAATTTTTTTACTACAGATGGTTGAGTCTTAATTCTATCAAAGCCCAACTTAAAAAATGTGTAGAAATAGATATCTCTCATCAAATCAAGAACCACTTTCATGCCATGGTTTCTGAGTTCCACCATGGGATCTATTAGGATCAGAACACTATTATTCATAATAATTACTCATTTAATCAAAATGCAGGTCAGATAAGGATCCTCATTTCCATACAAGAAGCTGCCTCGATTCAAAAGGGACATTTCTACAACACCGTGCATGACTTTGTGATCCTGAGGTGTCTAAGGATTAAAGGAAACTTCTATCAGCCGCATCACACACTAGAGGTGTTTTGGATAGCCCCCCCTACCTGGATTGATCAAGATAAATATTTATGGTACCTCTAAGGGAAATACGGGACTTGTAGGGTGTGGTGATATTTCCAGGAATCACCATTGTCAGATCCTTGGATGCTTCATGGTTAAATGTTTCATTTTCACCTCCCTTGAAGCTGAGATTCTGGTCTTGATACATTCCATTTCCTTTTCCAAACTCTTTGGTTAGAATAACCATTGGATTGAAAGTGACTCGATGACTATCGTACAAGCAATTTGGAATGGCATAATCCACCTTGCTTGGCCGATTACTACCTGTTGGATGTAATGCTCCCTTTCTCTTAGAGATCTTGACTATATCATCACACATGTTTATCAAGAAGAAAACATGGTTTTAGATGGTCTGGCCAACATGGGAGTCAATCAGGAAATTACTTGGTTCTAAGACCTTCTAATTTCTCTTCTTTCCTTTCATAAAAAATATTGTAATATGATCCCATTTTTTAGAATCTTGTAATCTTTCATTTTTAATAATATTTGTGCTTTGTTCTTTTTTGACACAGGCATCACTTTTAAAAAAAGAATAATAATCATGATGTGATTAGGAGTTTATTAATATTTAAAAACAATGAATATTAGTTTTCATAAAGTACATAGAAGTTGGTTCATGGGAACAAACTACAACAAACTCCCACTTTCACAAGATCTAACTACTAAGAACATTCAATATTCTAGATCTCACATGATACACATGATTCTTCTGAGATAGGTCTTTAGTCAAGGGACCCGCAACGTTCTCTTCTGTGGATACTCTTCTCACTACAACTTCAACCCTCTGATGAAAATCCCTCAAGAGGTGATACTTTTAGATTTTTTTATTTGTCCGTTGATGTGACCTTGGATATTTTTCAAGAGCCACCATTATAGTATTATCACAATATAATGTGATATAGTATTTACTTATAGGTACCACATCAATCTTCGGGACAAAGTCTTAAATCCAAATAGATTCCTTAGCTGCATTAGGAGCCGCTATATACTCATAATATTTTGTAGAATCGGTGACAATTGGATGCTTTTAACTCTTCTAGATAAAAAATCCTCCATTAAAATAGGAAAAATATCCTAATTATGACTTTAGATCATTTTGATTGTCTAAGAACCATCATCAATATACCCTATGATGACAAGCTCATCATCTCAACCATACACCATGAATATATCCTTATTTCATCTTAGATACTCAAGGATATCCTTAAAAATAGTCCAATGCTATTCTCCTGGATATACTTGATATCTTACTACCATACTTAATGTATATGAAACATCAACATAACATGGAATACATGATTGATCCTATCACCGAAGCATATGGGGTCTTACACATTCTCTATTTCTCTTATTGTGTAAGGGGATACGTTTTCTTGGAAAGATGTAACCCATATGACATTAGAAACAATACCCTCTTGGATTATTCCATACTAAATATATTTAGTATCTGGTCAATATATGTACTTTGACTTAGTCTATGTAGCCTCTTGGATCTATCACAAATTATTTGGATCTCTAGAATGTAGGCTGCTTGACATAATTTTTTCACAGAGAATCACTTGTTCAACCAGTTCTTAACTGACCGTAAGACTGGTATGTAATTTACAATAAGTAATATTTCATCAATATATGCTACTAGGATAATGATCATATTCCCACTAAACCTTTTTTAAATACATGGCTCACATTTTATTTTAATGAAACGAAATTATTTTATGGATTCATAAAATCAAATGTTCCTTGACCTAGATGCTTATTTCAATCCATAAATGGATCTATGAAACTTGAAAATCCTTTTGGAATCACTTTGAGTCACAAAACCTTCTGGTTGTGTCATATAGAAATCTTACAAAAGGTTCCCATTAAGGAAAATAGTTTTGAAATCCATCTGAAAAATCTCATAGTCATGGTAAGATGTTATGGAAAGTATGATTCTCATGGATGTAAACATGGAAACTAGAGAAAAGGTTTCATCATAGTCAATTAATTAACACTATTTAAAACCATCAGAAACTATACTTTATTCATAGTTACTTACTTTACCTTCCATGCCTACTTTCCTTTTGAATACCTATTTACACCCAACAGGCTTTACATTAACAAGAACATCGACCAGAACCCAAAATTGGTTCTGATACATGGAATCCATCTCAAAATTCATAGCTTATATCCATCTTGAAACTTCTGGGCTCTCTACTTCCTCTTTGTAGGATACAGGTTCATCATTTTCCAACAATAATGATTCAGTATCCTTAGTGAATAGAAAACTATATCTCTATAGTTCCCTTACCTCTCTTGCACTTCAACATAGTACTTGTGTTTTAGGAACTACTTCTTCCAAGGGGATGTATGGAACTTGTTACTATACCAAATCATGTGTATCTTGAGCGTCAACTTCA
The DNA here is from genome assembly GCA_963277665.1 of Viscum album. Classification (NCBI taxonomy): domain Eukaryota; kingdom Viridiplantae; phylum Streptophyta; class Magnoliopsida; order Santalales; family Viscaceae; genus Viscum; species Viscum album. The sequence goes on along the minus strand of OY728148.1, from coordinate 2,044,921,897 downwards.
TCAAAGTCAATCATCCTCCCAATATCCTTTTTGAGTACATTATACCTCTCAAGAAAGATGTATTTTCTGGTGAAAATCAATTTATTTTATGAGGGGTTTTATAGGTAGTATCCTTTTGTTTCCTTGGTATACCCTATAAAGATACACTTCATGCTCTGGGGTTCTAGTTTTTTGCCTAAGAAATCCTTAAAAAATTCATCGCAACCCCATACACATGTAAGTGAAAAAATGGATTTCTTTCCACTCCATAAATCAAATGGAATTCAATTTACTGCCTTATTTGGTACTCAATTTAATGTGTTTGCTGCAGTTTGTAATGCATATAGATAACAGAAGATCTGCGTAAATCATCATCGACCTTACCATGTAAAATAAGGTAAAATTCGTCCTTTCACTAACCCCATTCCACTATGGTGTATAGGGTTGAGTTAATTGAAATATAATCCCAAAAGACAGTATAAAGTTGATGAACTCTTGGTTAAGATATTATCTACCTCAATCTGATCGAAGATTTGTTATCTTCTTACTAATCTGATTCTGTACTTCATTATTGAATTCCTTGAATTTATAAAATGACTTAGACTTATAACTCATCAAGTAAAGATATAAATATCTACTCAAGTCATCAGTAAAAATTATGAAGTAAGAATATACACCTCTAGCTTCTACTGGAAATGGTCCACACACATCAGTGTGTACCAATCCTAGAAGATCTGTGACCCTTTCACCTAATCCCCTGAATGGTGGTTTGGTCATTTTCCCTTATAAAAAATCGTGACATCTATCAAGTGGTTTTAGCTAAAAATAATCTAAATAACCATCTTGATAGAGATTTTACAAACACTTTTCATTTACATGACCAAGAAGGTGATGCCACAACTGGGAGTTATATGAGTTGTGTGAACAAGATTTGTTATCGATTTCCAGCACTTGGTTTTCATAATTTAATATATACAGACCATTATTTAAATGATTCATACCATAACATATGTTTTGTTTATAAAAGAAACAAATTTTATTTATAAACTTGAAAATACAACCACATATATCTAAACATGATACACAAATTATGATCTTGGAAACAATTAGTACATAATAACAATCACGTAAAACCAAAATCATCCTGGTTGGTAAGGAAAGGTAGTAGTCACCAATGGAAGGAGTATCCAGCCTCACACCATTGGTATCTTGTAGATCCATATCTCCTCTTGAAATATTATGAAATATACTTGGTTCCTGAATTTGGATATAGATGTGGGAACCACAAGATATATCTAATACCCAATGTGTATAAATGGAAATATTTCACTCAATAATGAACACACATTTGGATTACCCTTGCCTCTGATTGTAGTTCCTCTTATAGTGGCCTGGCTTGACACATGGAAAACATACTACCTCCTTTTACTTGCACTGTATTTGGATCTCTTCTTCTTGGTCGGATGCTGCTCAGGGGCTTTATATTTTTATAAGTCTTAGGCCCCTTTCCATGTCCTTCCTCTTCCTATTCATTATAAAGACTGTGAGCTTTTCACGCCCCATTTCCTTATCCCCTTGTCGAATCAAGGTAAAAACTTTTGATATAATATTCTCATTATTTCTCATATTATAATTCATAATAAAACTAGAGAAGGACTTGGGTAGTGATGAAATCATGAGATCTGTACACAACTCATCTAGGAATTTAGTCCCTAAGATGTCCAGACACTAATGTAGCTGATAATCTTGACTACATGAGGCCCAGTTGGCATAGAATATCCAAGATTAGTTGTGAAAAAAGTCTTGGAGATATCATACCTCTCTTATATTTCCTTCTCTTGATAGAGTTTCCTAAGGTGAGACATCATGCTATAAACATTCATTTCCTAATGTTGCTTCAAGAGATCATTAGACATAGATTATACCATGAAGTTTTGAACATCTGTAGAATCAATAAAATTTTTCTCATATAGAGAGAGCTATCCATACCTCACCTCATTTCTAGGAACAACTGGTAAAGGTTCTTCCATCATATACAATTTCCTTTCACAGTAAAGGATGGACCATAAGAGCCTTTATCACACTTGGAAATTAGTACTGATGAGATGGGGTTTCTTCCCAAGTAAGGATAAAAAAGATATGTTTGATATAATTTTTTGATAATATTTCTAAAAATAATATGAGAATAATTTTATTACTTTATATGATAAAATTTTTACCAATAAATAAAATTATATTTATTAGTCTCCCACTATTTTGTTGAAACCCAATAGCCATCACCATTGGATCCAGAATATCCTGTTGCTTTGATATTCTTGTGGAAAGGATCTATATTACATTATTATCACCCAAAATTTGGATGGTAAAGAAACTATAATGGTTTAACATAGGTATTCAAAATGCCAACTACCATAACTCACAGTTCCATGATCCATTGAGTGGACTCCCCAATATTGAAATCATTAATTTATATTTCCTCAACCTTTGCCTCTCAGTTACACCAGGTCTTTATTTGATAGTAAATAATTTATGTCAACCAAGTTAAGTCAACCCAAAACCTCAAATTAGAAATCCCCGATCATTGAAATCACCCCAAATTTGGCTGGTCAAGCACTTTAAACTATGGTTTTATTATAACCAAAGTAATGGAAGGGTATACCGACATAATATTTTATTGAGGGATTTTACCCTTTATGTGTAAATTTCCAATTATTATCTATTCACATGATTGTTAATATTAAGTGAGATTACATAAGTGATTAACCAAATATTTAGATAATATTTACACATAAGGTAGTTTATTTTAGTTCCATATTGTATGCTTGTTAATTCATTAATTATATTATCGTGATAAAACATCCATAACAAATAACCATGCAACTAACAGAAATAAAATAAAGGGTATGATCATGATCTTGTTTTAATGGTTAGTTTATCTAGAAGTTGATAAACTAACCACTGACCTAAGGTAGAAACACTTTAAACCAATTGGGTTCATGTTTATAGATTTCCACCTGTCCACCTTTGTATCTCCTTGGATTGTTTTTACCTTGGATCCTAACTTGAACCGCCTTCACTAGCTTGGGAGCCTTATCCATTGCATATTATTTTACTAACATGTAGGTGAGGAGTAAAAGGAGAATTAGATAATAGAAATCATGGGCACACAAGCCCTATATATTAATTAGGAGAGAAGGTATGTGTGCCAAAAATTTAATTTAATAACAAATTAAAAGGAAACTAATCATATACAAATTTATGGTCTAGCTCATGATCATCTACATGCATGTAAATAGTTAAAAATTTAATAAAATTAGCATTCATTTCTTTAATCGTTCTTATTTAAGATAAATCACATTTGAATTGATTAATTATTATCTTTAATTAATACATCCTTTTATATTAATCTTTTTCTTAATTTCCTTGATATTTTAATCCATTATATTTTTTAACAAATTAAAATTTATTTAAAATTAACCTTGTACATAAATGTACCTTGGAGGTAACCAGGTGAATACCAATCCAAATCTACTCAACATGTATTATAATTGTATATACATTATTCTTTGTGACATATAGCATGCACAACTTATCACATACTTTCATGACATGTACTTTATGGAAGATTACAGGAATTACATTACTTTTTGGTAACGTATCATGATTTAATTCACATAGAATAATAATTGTAATACAACCTATACATGATATGAAAATAAAAACATTATGTAGATATTAAAGTTTTAATTCTATGAAATTTGGTAAAAGTACATGGTATGTAGAACTGATCTACATAGTGTGTATTACCTTCACCATCTATCCGAAGTAAACACCTAGGGACTCAGTGTGTGAGACATACTTCATAATTTTTGGAGTACAGGTTGTGTCTAGTGGGCCACACATCGTGTTGACTCCATGTTACTAAGACACCATTTGGATAAACTGTGTATGGGATACACAACCCAGATCTGACCCAAAAGGGACTACACAACATTTCCAGTGGGCCATATGATGTGCAATCCAACTAAGAATGCACCAGTCTATCCTGGTCAATATGCGGTGTAGGAATTAACTACACTGCGTGTCTTTAATTCACATGGTTTGAGTAATTTTCTAACTAATCTTGATGTATTACACATAAATAAATAGCATTTAATTCTAATTACATGATATGTAATGTTGTGTTACATGGATAGAATCCTTGGAACCTTCAAATGAGATCCTAGATATAATTTTAATCATAAAATTAATCGTTTCTGTTATATTTTCATGAAATGATTGAGGAATAAATGGATATAATCATTAAGATTAAAAATTAATGATAAAAATTGAATTAAAAAACTAAATTATAAATGCGCAATTCACCAATGATTATTAAATAATTATAAACAATAATATTCCCACTCTGATACCATATATATGTTCTGGTCGTAGTAGAAGTGCGAAAGGGAAAATTCCTAACTCTAACTTTTTCCATATCTAATGAACAATCCAAGATATATGTGATGATGAATACTGTGATCCATGGGATTGAATCAAAGAAACAAGGAAAAGGAATATAAACCTAGAACTAAGAGATAAGATCAACATATATTGTTTATAATTAATTTAATTAAATAGAATTACCTCTAAGGTGATTCTTTATTCATTGATGCGTCCAACCACATATCTTTCGTGCACCTTCGTTGCATTGTAAAGATCAAGGGCATCTATCCTCTAGTGGTGATACTCATGTACTCCAAGAATCTCCAAATGTCACTGAAGGAGTCACTGGGTTATATCACGGGAAGTACTTGTACTTTCATCATCCACCTTCGATCACCATGAGAATCACTTCCAAAGCGTTTTTCTTGTTCTGTTGGAGGAGGATCACTCTCATTATTGAGAGATTTCTTGGAGAGGGAATAACTATTTAGGCTTTAGAGGGTTTCTCTAAATTTTGTGCACAAAACCAATTGAAATATCTTATCTTTCCCTTGGATAATTAAGATAATAATATAACTTTACATTTATTTCACTAGGGTAATAATAAAATAATTTGCACAAGTTTCTTTAATTATTTCATTAATCCTTGGAAAACCTCCATGTCAAATAATAAAAAAAATATTATTATTTCCTTACATGTTATTAACTTTAGAGTTATAATTAAATATTATTTAATAAAATAATATTCAATATTATTATTTCTCACTGGACCATTAATCTCAGACCTCCAATCCTCCTCAATATTTATTAATTATTCATCCCAAAATATATTCTATCGAATAACTAGTGATAGAATAAATGTGATCATACATACATTAATAATTATTAAACCATAAATGGAAATAATGTTTATTCAACTTGTTAAATAATAAATTATTTAACTGAGATTCTGGATACACTTAGTGTGTGACCCTCTAGGCCACATTCTCAACAACATTAGGCGGAGTAGCCTAAAGTCCAATGTTAGCATCTAGAAACACACCAAGGAATCCATATATAAATAATTTAATAACAAAAAAACATGTCAACTCATATTAATGTTTACCATGTAATATAACCCCTTTATCACAATGTCTCTAATTGAGTAGGTTTCATGCTAGTTCCATCAACCTATATGCTCGATATCTCTTTATTTAACTTTATAGAAATATAACTTACCTATAGAACACCATAGCCATGGATTTAATTAGGATATACCATTTCCATCAAAGGTCCTAAGATATCAACTTCTGTTAGTGAATATATGGGATAAATCCTTTCTTGCATTATTCATTAATGAAATATTACTCATGATGCACCCAACGTATCCTTCCTCACTACGAACATGTGTCATAATAATATTCATCAATAAATAAAATTATGAAACTAAAAATATAAATTAATAATAATCATAATGTCTAAGGATCAATACACGTGTCCATATATAGGAACATCCAATGAAACTTATAAATCTAGATTTCCTACTATCGGGTATCATTCTCATAATATTTTACTGGATATTGCCAAGGGCGTAAACCATGAGAAGGTGCCTTAAAGTCCTATGAGTATCCACCCCTGATATACTATATCATTTATGTCTAAAAAATTATATCAGTTGGACATAGAACATATATATATATATTTATATGAATAGTCTCATAGCACTTCTGGGTTCTCATCATAGAGGGGAACCTCTATGACCTTTTAGTCCGACAGATACTCTTGGGACATTATCACATGAAATGTTATGCATAAGAACAATCATGATGTGATAAAGAGTTTATTAATATTCAAAATCCCTGAATATAAGTTATCATAAAGTATATAGAAGTTGGTTCTAGGGAACCAACTCCAACATCAAATAAATTCCCAAAACAAAATTCATCAAAATTTATAGAATGGATATGTGACCTAATTTACCACTGACCATAAGCTATAAATATAACAATAATCAATGCAGGGTGGTAGGATTTTATGTTATGAAGTTATAATTTGGTTTAATTCATTTAAGATTTGTGGTTAAGTTAACCCATGTAGCATTATAGTTAAAAAAAATTTGGGGATCAAAAATAAATTGAGTTTAATTTGAATTATAATGATTAATAAGTAATTTATGTGGTACTGTTAGATCAATTATGAATTAATAAAATATTTACTAAAAAAATCTTCATGTTGTGTTTCATCAATCAAATTTTAAAAAATAAAATCAAACAAATACAATCTTTATCCAGCACGCATCATTTAGTGTAATAATATTTGACTAAAAACCCTACATTTTATAGTAGTGAAATTATTTAGTTTGTTTTTACAAAATACCCTTTATATATTGATTTATGTACTTAATATTTATATATATACATTATTTATCCACCCTAATGCACCTACATAAAAAATCACAGTTCATTTGAGAGCCCCCATAATAGATCTATTCAAATTTGTACCATTTCTAGGGAGGCATGTATTTTTCTCAGCAAATTAGATGTATTTATTTATTTTTATTTCATTTCATTCTTCTCTTTTAATTCTTCTATATCCCCTTTACCATTTTTTGGGACCATCAAATCAAAATTATTATCTTAATATTATTTTCCAATTTATTTATCCACACTATTTTTTTATTTATGACATGATCCATTCCCAAGGATATATTTGATTTATACCATATGCTTTAATTCATCCATAGGGTGTGAATTAGAAAATATCATTCCATGGGATGTTTTGAAATTTACTCAAATAGGGAAATCCACTATTCTGGAAATCTTGAAATTAAAATCACATCTTAATAAATTTTAAAACCATATCCAATGGATATAAATACTAATAATGAACATGATTGAACCATTCAAGTATTAGATACACTATAAATTAACTATCGACCAACTTGTATTTCATAAATAAACCTACAATCAAACATTGAATGAAAATATGGATCAATAAACCTTCCAAAAATTCATTGCATCTAATGATCCAAATAAAAATATAAAATAATTTAATTTTTTTCTCAACATGGAATCCAAATAATTTCTCTCAAGACCATATTAAATTAGGATAATTATTAGTCTCAATTGATTAAAATGAAAAATAGAATTTTTCTTATTTGTAACCTCTTGATTTAAGATGTTGGGATAATTTCAAATGTATTTTCTTGTATAGAGTTTTTCTAGTATCAAGGACTATAACTATTAAAAAAATATCCTAGTGATCAATAATTCACAAGTAGATTAAATTTATGAGTATTATAAGCAATTCAAAAATTTGTGAGAAAGTTTCACATATCAAAAAATTGAATAGTACCATCACATCCAATACTTCTACAAAGGACTCACACTTATGGAGAGGACCATCATGGATGCTAAATAAATAGGAGAATCGTTTTATAACACACTTGTAGCTGCATGTGTATTGATTAAAAATATGTAACAAGATCCACAATAATAAAAATATCAAGTTACACAAACTATTAGGGGAGTATAGAAGATAACCCATTATTCTATCGAAAATAATTTAATTGAAAATAATATATATTAATTATCCACTATATTTAGATTGATTTATTGGGATAAAAATAAATCCCAACACACTCATGTGAGGACTTGTAAGTTTTCACAAAAACAGAACACCCTACCAACTATTTCCACCTATTACAAGAGAAAAAGGAATATATAGAAATAGTCCATGAGATATCATATCATAATTAGTAAAAACCACACCCCCATAAAACATATGATTCATTTTCATTATCATATATTCATGGGTGGAATGATAACTCTGACATGATGTATGGATTGGGGTAATAACGATTTCCCCCTTTTCAAAAAATCTCCCATCATTATTCTCCATAAAAAAGGGTTTCAATATCCAAAAAATACATTTGAATATAAATAATCAACAAGTAAATAATATAAAGGGGAATCTCAATCAAATGTATGCTATAATAATGATAACATTTTGGAACAAAATTTTATTAATCAATGGAATGACTTGAAATTTAAGGGTATATAGTTGAGGGATTTGATGATGAAAATGATCCACTTTCCCACTTACCACCATGAAATAGTAGGCAAGAAATCATAAAATCATCCTTCCCAATCCACTAAAAATCCCAAATTTAATTTCAACATGATAACATTGAAGATTTAGAAGAAAATAGGAAATTAAAGTGTTCCTAGTAGTCCAGCAGGATTCAACCCACCATGTGATATTACATAATAACATTAGATAGATAAGAAGATAATTTAAAAATATAATGGAAAACAAAATATTGATGAGTTATCTAATATACCACATCACTTTTCAAGACATTTTGTATAAATAATTAAGATGGTTGAAGAGGAAAAGAAAAAAAGAAGTGTTTGAAACATTCAAGAGAGTTGATATCAACATAAAACTTCATAAGGAAATTATAAAAATATCATTTTATATGATGTTATTGTATGTATTTTGTACCAATAAAATAATTCCAAAGGGAAATTAATGAATAAATATTGGAAGTAAAATTTAAGCACTCATGAATCTAACTCAATTGATTCTTACATAGTGAAATTATCATGGGACATTCACTTTACCATGAACTATAGTGGAGTTTAAATTTTCTAATTCTTCATATGATTTTGTAGATTCAATAAATGAAATAACAAACTTTGTTATCTCTTATTTATATTTTGGTGAGTTGAAGTTGAAATGAGTATTGGTTTTATTGGATAATTGATATATGGAATAAATAGTTGGAGTCCTGGAAGATAAATTTGTTTGGAAAAGGAAAATGATCTTTCTTATAGATTTATATATTCTTAACATGGTGGATGATCAGGTAAATTATCATGATCCCATTATCTTATAAAGTCCCTTACTAAAAATAGAAAAATCAATTATAAATGTTTATGATGGTACAAATTAAATGGAGATTGAAGATTATGTTATAAGATGTAATATTATAGACTCTATAAAGTACCCCTAAACGGATCATTCTAATTTTATTTTCTCCCATTTTTAACTATGTTTTAAAAAGTCCTATAATTATAGATACATCATGCATTGAGATATTTTGAGGATTCGTTTTAGATTTATTTTTATGAATATTTACACACATGTTTTTCATGACTAGTTCTCTCTTGGTTTTGATTATTATACTGATTTATATTCTAATTATGACCATACACATTATGAATATGATATGGATATTGTGTATATTGAGAGATTTGATGAAATATTCTCTAATTTTAATGATATTTATTTTTATCATGATGTTCAATGTGAACGTATTTATTTTCCATATATTATTCCATCCATATAGTACACACCCAAATTGGCACTCAAGAAATTAAAACAAAATCATAAATACCCATAATTGTTGAGTGGTTATAATTATCTTATTATTATATTTAATAATATCATTCAAAAATAAGAATAAAAAATTTGAATCTTTTGAAGGAGTACATTTGGGATATTGGATAGAGCCTAAAAAATATTACATGTATTATAACTTCCATTTTCATGCATATGATTCATTTAGTGGATAGCGTAAAACTATTTAGGAAACAAAAAAGTATTCTTAATACAAATTTATAGTAATTTATATAGAAATTGGTTGAGAAATAGCTTGAGGTACGTATCATTTATCCTATCTCATATTATCAGTGGGTTAAACACAATCGGGTTGTTCATATGAATACTAGTTTCATAGTTTTTAAAAATGATAGTGATTTTGTTAGTTCTAATAAGGGTAATAAAAAACCGATGAGTGTGTGTATTTATTAGAGGAATATAAATCAATCCATGAAATAGGAACATTTACACTACCATTAATTGATCTTATTCTTGAGTGACTTTCCGGTTAGATGTACTATTGTTTCTTTGAAGGATTATCAAGTTATTTCTAGGTTTCAATTGCACCATATTATAGAAGAATACATCTTTTGCATGACTATTCAATATATTTTCACATGGAAGGATTCCATTAAGAATCTATAATTCCCTTTTGACCTTATAGATATGTATGGTAAGTATCTTATCTTATCTATATTATACATGTGTGGAGGTATTAATTGATGAATTTACAATATTTGGATCCTCATTTGACCAATTTATCTATAGAATGGGAAAATACCTACATCACTTTATTGAGATAATATAGTTTTAAACGTTGAAAAATGTTATTTTATGGTATAAAAAGGAATTTTCATAGGGAATTTAGTTTTTGAGCATGGTATTTTTGTGGATGGTTCTAAAGTTGACATTATTTCTATATTTCAATGTCCTTCATCTATGTGTGAGGTTAGATCATTATTAGGGAATGTTGGATTTTATCAACACTTCATTAAATATTTTAGTATTATTTATGTTTTATTATTAAGATTTATTAAAAATAATTTTGATTATTATTATTATTATTGAATGGATTACTTTTATGACTTAAAGAAAACTCTCACAATAGCACTGATCATCCAGTCCCCATGGTGGGAGACCCTATTTGAGCTTTTTGTCATGCTTAAAACATCACAATTGGGGTAGTCTTATGTCATAGGGTATTGGAATGATCACATGTGATCACTAATTCTTAAAGGGAATTGATTTATCCCAATAAAACTACACAACTATAGAATATAAGTTTCTCTATATCATTTTTTCTTTACGTAAATTCCATTCTTAATTATTGGTCAATAAAGTAGTTGTTTCTTTTTATCATGCATCTTTAGGGTACCTCTTGAAGAAACCATATAGGATAATAAAATATATCCATTGGATTCTCTTTTATCAAGAGTTTGATAATGAGATAAATGAAATGATGGCTGCATATGAATTTGTGGTAGACCACATGAGTAGAATCAATCACACACATGAGAGGGTGACACCTTGAACTAGGTACAACTTTAGTAATCATTTCTTGATGAGAATATTTTTGAAATATTTGGTAAAAATCCACGGTATGATAATATAGATAACTATATTATCATCTATAAAATACCAAATAATCTAAATAAACACCATGTCCAACAAAATTAAAAGAGATTACAGTTATTATGTATGAGACTATGCATGTTTCACATGATTAGTGATCTTTTTATTAGGAGATATATCCTTGATCATGATTTTGATTATATTCTACATTTCATCTACACACTTTCTTATAGAGGATATTTTTCCCCAAAATGACTTCTAAGAAGGACTTATTGTTTTGTTTATATTGGCCTAGTTTTTTTAATTATTCCCATATGTTTTCTAAGTCCTCTTCACATTTCCATAACACTAGTAAAATATCTAGGAGATATTAGAGGCATCAATATCCCATATTTTTCTATGAGGAAGATGATATATTGGGAATTTAATTTATATGGAAGTTTCTAATCTCAATTAGTTTCTTATATATCTTTGATAACATTGACTATGATAGAAAATTAGTGGATACCAATGAAACTATAACTGATGAAACTCATTTTGTAGTGGATTATGTTATAGGAGATATGTTTTTCAGGTTTGAAATGCTAAAGGATATCATCTATAACAAAGGGTCACACTTTTTAAATCATAATTTTGATTCAATATTTTCAACTTATGGGGTGACAAGAAAAAAATATACATTATTCCACTCATAAAATTTTTTAGGATGATGTTTTATATAGGGATATGAAGTAGATATTATGGTAAATTTTATATTAAAAATTAAATGATTATAACAAGAACATAGATAATTTTCCGTGGGATTATAGGATGAAATAAAATATTCCCATCCATATGCCCCCATTTCATTTTGTTTTTAGGAAATACTTTAATCTACATATGAAATTAATGATTTATGAATTTTGGGAGATAATGAAGTGAAACATGGATTTAGCCCAACTAATATATGAAAAGAAGATAAAACTTCAAGATCACAAGGATATTTGATTATCATATTAGGAGAACTCAAGGATCAATAAATAAAAAGAAAATGTCGCCCATGGAATGATGATCCAGATGACTGTCATGACCCGTCCTCGGGGCCTATACCGTGACTAACTTAATCCCACCTTCCATAGGCCAGGGGCTGGCGACTAGCACCAAAGGCGAATCCCTGATAAAAGGGGAAGGCATTTCCTTTAAACCTGTAACTCACGTAGTCTGAACACAAGCTGTAGAAGCAATAAGTACTAAAATAGAAAAGGAAAGTGTGCTGAAAGTAAGTAGTCCAGTATACAAACCCAACTGAAAAACAAGTACACATAAAAGGGAAAACAACTCCTAGATCATCCACCGGGGAATCCTACCTGAAGGGTAGGTACAGAACTTGAACAACTCGTCCCTGCGGTATGTCCCGTCTAGTCCAAATCTGAGCAGCTTCCCGTCTGTCACCCTCAACCTCGATCACTGCTGTCCGTCGTCTGAACAGAACACAACAAGGTGCGGGTGAAGCCCGTGTAGTGGTGAGTATAACAATACTCAGTAGGGGACCCCGAGACCCCCGAAGGTCTCCCAGAATCCACAAAGGATAAACCACAGTATAAAGACACAATAATGATGTATCAACCAAACCTAATTAGGTATATTCCCATACATATACCTAAGTTATCAATCACAGTCCGGCTCCAACTCTCGAGCCCAAGTAAAAACCATTCCACAAAGGAAGTAAAGTCAATCACCATGATGATAATGGTTGAAAGACATGACTCAAATCACACATGTATACATATTTTGTAGAGTGATAGAGATAATCAGATGTAATCACTAATTCATCTAAGCTGTCAGACTCACACATGATACAGGACCAGATAAGCTGTCAGACCGACACAGGATACAGAACCAGCTATTCTGTAGGACCCACATAGGATACCGGAACAAAAGTCAGAACTGTCGAACCCACATAGGGTCCCGATACAGAAGTCATCACTGTCGAACCCACGTAGGATCCCGGTACAGAAGTCACTGCTGTCGAACCCACAGAGGATTCTGGTACAGAAGTCATCGCTGTCGAACCCACGGAGGATCCTAGTATAGTAGTCACTACTGTCGAACCCACAGAGGATTCCGGTACAGAAATCATCATTGTCGAACCCACGGAGGATCCTGGTACAGTATCGTCGCTATCGAACCCACAGAGGATCCTGTCATCTCAGTCGTAGCCAGCCCCAGGGTTCCCACACACAACACGCTTGATTCCGGGAGGGTCCACTCCTCGAGCCAAGTTTCGATACATCAACTACCATGATGTCTCGAGTTGATGTATCCCGTAGTTCTGTCTCATCATAAGCAACCCAAAACAACCGACGACGCATCAATTGGACGCCCGGTCTGAGAGTTATTGGCATTTTCGTTCCAGGGGCCCGGTTGGTTTTTAGGCTCAAACCAACCCGGTCGTACCCCAAATGTGTCCAAACCTAAAGTGGAGTATGCTAAACGAATCGTCTCGCTCCAAGAATTCATCTCCACAGGAGGTACGTCAATCAGACACATGTAGCCCATGATACAGGCAAAAAGGTGTATTCGAGTATAACGGGTCCAGGTCTGGTCCAACCCAGTCAGACGGACCCAGCCCAACCCGATCCGAACTAGGTTCTGAGCCGCTCCGTGGGACCGACACGGTCCAAGGGGGTGGCCTGGCCCGAAGGGGCGGCCTAGTCCAAGTGAGTGGCCCGGCCGAAGGGCGGCCCGACCTGAAGACGCGGCCCGACCCGAGGTGTCCCGACCCATGTCGGCCCGGCCCGTGGCGGCCCGGCCCGGGGCAGCCCGGCCCGAGGGCGGCCGGACAAAGGGCAGCCCGGGCAAGGGCGAACCGGCTGAGGGAGGCCCTGCTGATGGGCTGGCGACCCGGCGGCCAGTGGGGGTCCGCCTAAGCCGCGACTAGGGGGGAAACCGCAAACCCCCTCGCACCGGAACGACTAATCCGTTCGCATAGAACTGAATCAGTGCCCAGTGGCGTCGGTCTAGCTCACACGGGACCCAACTGGGTCTCTCACCTCCAAGCTGTCCCGAGCGGCCAGCCGCTCCCCGTCACCGGCGTGGTGCGTTGGCGCCTCGCCCTCCGCCGCAGCCTGACCTGGCCACGAACCCACTCCACCGGCACGGCGCGACAGTGTCGTGCTTTCTCTTCCACGACCCACCCTAGCTGTGGTCATTCTACGGCATGGTGCGATAGTACCACGCCCTTCTGGATCCACCGGGGCCCGCTTGGGCACGACTTTTCTTTGCATGGCGCAATGGCGGCCCTTGCGCCGCTGGATTCTTCCACAATCCGCCTCCATTATCAATAAGATAAATTAGAAGGGGGGGGGGGGGCTGGGCCATGTTCATGTGGACCGAGCCCTCCCCATTACGTTGATAACAATCAGTACATCATTCCACCAATTTAACAATTTTTAATGGAGGGTAAGAACAAACATTAAGGTAACCCCTACCACAATTTTGGTGTTCAACGATAGAGTCGCGGAAGACGGTCGTCGCTTCATCGAAGTTGGAAAAGAAGGTAACCGAGGATAGTGTCGTCAGCGTTCTTTAAGGACAACACTCCCTCCTTTGTTCTGGTAGGATAAGGAAGTAGACGTCCAAATAACAAGTCGAATAATGGAGGGCGTCGCCGACGTTCTTCACGTTCTTTGTTGGAAGGAAGAGGCATTCTTCGCGGGCGATGGTTCTTCGTTGGAGAGGATAATTCTCCAAAGATTCTCCTAAGAGCTCCACACAAGGATTATGCCAACCAAAGAAAAATAATAGATTTGTCTATTATTTTATTATTGGAAAGAGTTCAAAAGAATTCAAAAAAAGAGCCAATTAATTAATTTCATGTTTAGTTAATTAATTGTGAGAGACAGTTGGCACCATTATGAGGGAAGGTGGAAGATTGAGGGTTTAACCCACATAAATGGGTGGTTCCAAGGGTTTCAAGACCGCATGGGACCCACCTAGTAATATCCTCCCAAGGTAGGTTATGTGTGGGTGGACCCCACCACTAACCTCCCTTTGGAGGTTTTAACCACCACACATAAAAATATGTTGCACATATTTTTATTTAATTTATTTAGAAAACCCCCAAAATTAGCTTCCAACCTCGATAAAACGCAACTGTGTTAAAGGTCTCCTTAAGAAAATACCAGCACTTCGAGTTTAATGGTGTCCTCAGATTTCAATTCCAAGAACCGGTTCAAAAGATATAAAATTTCGCTCATACGATTACTAAACGTACCCGAACAAAACTTCAGAAATTGATTCCGGGCACACCGGGCCTCGGAATCAAGCATCGTCAGAAACTGTGGACTCGTATAATTCCCATGTATTTAAATTTTTTTCCATGGAAATTCTGGGTCTTTACATTCTACCCACCTTAGGGATTTACATCCCCGTAAGCTACAACACACACTAAGGGAAAAAATGGGGGTACTGAGCACATATCTGAGCCTCCCACTCCCATGTGCTCTCCTGGAGGGTCCCATGCTGCTAGTGAACACGCACTAGAGGAATCAACTATCCACACAGGACCCGCTCATGTCAATCCTCAATCTCCACTAGAACCTCCGTGAAAGTCGGCCCGTCATCGATGTCTAGATCCCCATGGTCGATGATGTGGGACGGGTCGTGCACATATCTCCTCAGCTGAGATACATGGAAGACGTTGTGCACCCGGTGCAACTGAGGTGGAAGATCCAAGCAGTAATCCACCTCGCCTACCCTGCTGACGACCTGAAAAGGT
Organism: Viscum album; assembly: GCA_963277665.1. Lineage (NCBI taxonomy): Eukaryota > Viridiplantae > Streptophyta > Magnoliopsida > Santalales > Viscaceae > Viscum > Viscum album. Next base: position 2,044,905,798 of record OY728148.1, on the reverse strand, counting down.
TAGATGAATCGCATAGATAACTTGCCGTGTCGGCCAAATCTCCGTAGACCTCGTCGAGGTGAGACTCGTAGAAGGACGTGGTTTCCATCCTCGAACTCCAGTGGTCTCCATCTCCTATCAGCATAGGACTTCTTCCTGCTCTGTGTATTCTTCATCTGCTCCTGGATGATTTGCAGCTTCTCTGACTTAGCCTACACAATCTCTGGTCCTACAAGTGCTGACTCCCCTGGGTCAGTCCAGCACAGAGGCGATCTGCAAGTTCGGCTGTAAAGTGCCTCGTAAGGTGCCATTCCGATGGTGGAGTGGTACCTATTGTTATATAAAAACTCCACAAAGGGTAAATGATCCTCCCAGCTACGACCGAAGTCAAGGATGAATGCATGAAGCATGTCCTTGAGAGTCTGAATAGTCCTCTCAGTCTGACCATCTGTCTGAGGATGGAAGGCGATGCTCAAGAGAAGCTGCGTCCTGAAAGCCTCCTACAACCCATTCCATAGCCGGGAAGTGAAATGAGCATCTCGATAAGAGATGATCTTTGATGTCACACCATGAAGCCGTACGATCTCACGTACGTAGTGGAATCCTAGGATCTCCCCTGAATCCTACTCTATGATCGGTAGGAAGTGGTCCGACATGGTGAGTCAGTCGACAATCACCCAGATAGAGTCGTGTCCTCTGGATGTACATGGAAGTCCCATCTTGAAATCCATGGATATCCCATCCCACTTCCACTCTGGGACCTCTAAGGGATGAACCAAGCCTGCTGGTACCTGGTGCTCTACCTTCACTTGCTGACAAGTGAGGCATCATGAGACAAACTCTTCTACTGCCTTCTTTAAATCTGGACACTAGTGCTGCCATCGAAGGTCCTGATACATCTTCACCACTCCTGGATGCATTTATAAAAAAGATGTGTGAAACTCCCGCAACACTTCTCCTGAAGTGCAACTAGTACCATGGTACGTCCTCTGAAGAGAATAACGTGCTCCCCATCGTCAGAAAATCCATCAGGTGCCTGCCCTGTGGATATCTGTGAACGTCACGTCTCATAGTCAACATCCCCAGGCTGTGCCTCCCTGACTCGCTGAAGAAGTGCAGAAGTGACTGTAAGAGACTGTAGATAGGCTACTCCATCCCTATCCACAAAGGATATCTGTAAAGCGGCCAGCTGCTCCGTCACCTCTCCAAGTAGCTGAATGCCTGATCTCATACTGAGAGAATATGCAACAACATTCCTCTTCCCAGAAGTATAGACTATCTCAAAGACATAAACCTGGAGAAAATCAATCCAACGTCACTATCTCAGGTTCAGGTCCATTTACAAGAAGACACACCTGAGACTATTAAGATTAGAGTAAACTATAAACCATTCGCTCAACGAACCATGGGTGGGACTATCCAATTGTAATGAAATCGAGTACACCCTTTTTCACCTACATCCTAAAAGAGCTGCTAAGATTTCTACTTTGACGAAAATATAAATCCGGTCTCATCCCTTAGAAGAATCACGTCCTTTTCCTAATACAATTATTCCTGACATGAATGGTACTATTTCATGCCATGAATGACGTCGTAAGGCCTCAACGCTACTACCAAGAGATCCAACCATTACTCTCGCCTCCAAAGGTTGAGTCACACTGTCGGAATCAGTGTGTGGTCACTGGGTCTCCTCCAGTAGGAATCTTTAATGTGAGGGTCAAGTCAACAGTTTTTAATCAAAACCTCTCAGTATCAACCACACAAAAATACAGGAAAGCGAACGTCACAAGGACAAGTTTATTTTATTACTGCTGGCCAAACTACAAAGACACAAAGCAACCACAAACAACGACATCAACGAAGCTAGAAGCATAATAAACAAAGGCCTATATGCCTAGAGCTAGTCCCGCTCATGTCCACCTGCTGCTCAACCAGATCCTCTGCCACATCTGCTTACTCCCGATGGACCACCATGGTCAAACCTCTACCTCTGCCTGGGAGGTTCCTCAAATGTGTGTTTATTGTCTGTATGTTGGGTTGGATAGTCACATGCCATGTGACCCTATCCACCGCACGTATAGCACTGCCTACTTCTTGTTTGGCTGGCTCTGTCTCGTGTGCCCCGCACAACCGAACCTATATCATGGGGTCACCCACCTGATGGCCTGGTCGGCTTGGACCTCTACGACATCTGTCTACTGCCGGCTATAGAAGACCCCGCTACGTTTCGCCCTGTGGTGGGTCTCACTACTGGTGTCTGCTCAGCAAGAAAAATCTCCATAATAAGGGCTCGCTTCATCACACCCACCTGCATCGGGATGTTGAGGGAGATTATCAAAGCCCTGATCTCATGCCTGAGTCCCTGATCGAAGGTCCAGGCCCTGAATAGTGGGTCTCGTAACATATCCGTGGAGTAGCGTGAGAGGTCGGTGAACCTCACTGAGTACTGAGCTACCATCATGCTACCCTTCTGTAGATGCAGTAACTCCTATATCCACACCGCATGAAGGGTGGCCGGAACAAACTCTGACTAGAAGTGACTCTCTAATTCCACCTAGAGTAGTGATGCCTTGTCATGCACCTGGAGAATCAGGCTCCACCATCTACCTGCTTCTACATGCAGGAGACTCGCAGCAAGGATCAACATGAGGTCAGCTGGTGTCCCTACCAATCTGAAAACTCTCACGATAGTCTCCTACCAATCCTCAGCTTCAGGTGGTTCTGTCTCTCCGTAGAACCTGGGAAGCCTCTGGCGTAGGAACTTGTGCAACACACTCAGATGGAGTGCACTCTCTACTGCTGGAGATGGTGGTATCAGTGGCCCAGTGGGCAGTGGTACCACTGGTACCCCCGCTGTGATGGGGCCCTTCACTGAGACCTCATTGCTCAGTGGGCTACCATCTCGTACAAAACTCAGAACCATAGCTGGCTGCCTTCGTGGGGCCATCCTAAAAATAAACTAGTGAGCCATGGTTAAAATAGTATACTTGGTGAGCTTACACAAAGTAATCATGAAGAAAACTTTTTAAAAGGAAACACACACACAATCAGTGTTTTCGTGCACTGAGTCGGAAATCAGAAGTCAGAGTCCTAGTGTATGGATACATCGTCCGACGTACCAACACTGGTTTCCCTAAACTGATAACCACACCCAAAACACTTAACACTATTACTGTTAAAATAATCAGAGTCCATGTTCTGTGGTAGAACTGACTCCTCTGATACCAATTTGTCACGACTCGTCCTCAGGGCCCGTACCGTGACTACCCCAAGCTCGCCTTCCATAGGCCAGGGGCTGGCGACTAGCACCAAAGGAGAATCCCTGATAAAAATGGAAGGCATTGCCTTTAAACCTGTAACTCACGCAGTCTAAACACAAGCTATAGAAGAAACAAGTACTAAAATAGAAAAGGAAAGTGTGCTGAAAGTATGTGGGCCAGTATACAAACCCGACTGAACAAAAAGTACACGTAAAAAGGGAAAACATCTCCGGGATCATCCATCGAGGAATCCTACCCGAGGGGTAGGTAAAGAACTCGAACAACTTGTCCCTGTGGTACGTCCCGTCTAGTCCAACTCCGAGCAGCCTCCCGTCCATCACCCTCAGCCTCGATCACTGTTTTCCGTCATCTGCACATAACACAACAAGGTACAGGCGAAGCCCGTGCAGGGGTGAGTATAACAATACCCAGTAGGGGACCCCGAGACCCCTGAAGGTCTCCCAGAATACACAAAGGATAAACCAAAGTAGAAAGATACAATCAAGAAGTATCAACCAACCCTACTTAGGTATATACCCATACATATACCTAAGTTATCAATCACAATCCGACTCCAACTCTCGAGCCCAAGTACAAACCATTCCACAAAGGAAGTAAAGTCAATATCCATGATGATAATGGTTGAAAGACATGACTCAACTCACACAAGTATACATCTTTTGTAGAGTGATAGAGATGATCAGATGTAATCACTGATTCATCTAAGCTGTCAGACCCACATAGGATACAAGACTAGCTAAGCCATCAGACCCACACAGGATACATGAACAATTATTCTGTCGGACCCACACAGTATACAAGAACAGAAGTCAGAAATGTCGAACCCACGTAGGGTCCCAGTAAAAAATTCATCACTGTCGAACCCACGTAGGATCCCGGTACAGAATTCACTGCATTCGAACCCATGGAGGATTCCGGTACAGAAGTCATCGCTATCGAACCCACGGAGGATCCTGGTATAGTAGTCTCTACTGTCAAACCCACAGAGGATTCCGGTACAGAAGTCATCGTTGTTGAACCCATGGAGGATCCTGGTACAGTATCGTCACTGTCGAACCCATGGAGGATCCTGTCATCTTAGTCGCAGTCAGCCCTAGGGTCCCGTACACAGCATGCTTGATTACAGGAGGGTCCACTCCTCGAGCCAAGTGTCGATGCATCAACTACCACGAAGTCTCAAGTTGATGTATCCCGTAGTTCCGTCTCATCATAAGGAACCCAACGCAATAGATGGCGCGTCAATCAGACGCTCGGTCTGAGAGTTATTGGCATTTTCGTTCCAGGGGCCTGGTTGGGTTTTAGGATCAAACCAACCCGGCCGTACCCCAACTGCGTCCAAACCTCAAGTGGAGTATGCCAAAAGAATCATCTCGCTCTAAGAATTCCATCTCCATAGGCAGTACGTCAACTAGACACCCGTAGCCCATGATACATGCAAAAATGTGTATTCAAGTATAGTGGGTCTGGGTCCAGTCCAACCCAGTCAGACCGACTCGGCCCGACCCGATCTGAACCGGGGTCTGAACCAGTCCGCAGGACCAACCCCATCCAAGGGGGCTTTAAGAACCTGGTTTTTGGCTATAAAAGACTTTGGAATATTGTTGATATTATTCTAGAGCAGCGCCTTCAGACGGCGTGCGATTCCGAGCCCCGGTGTGGCTGAAAATTAAATTTCAAGTGCGTTCACACTGTGCATGCCAAATAAATGGGATAACTCTTAAACGGTGCTTCAGATTAGAGATTTGAGTATATGTATGAGTCCTAAATGGTGTGTTTACCTTAGGAACGACATAAATCATGTCGGAAGAGGACGTTTGGACCCCTTTCCCACTACCGGAATGTTAAATGGATAAATTAATTGATTAATTTATTCGTTTAATGGTTAAACTCAAGTATCTATTAAGAGGTGGCTTGGATTAGAAAACCAATGGCACCGTTTAGTTTAGAACATTCCGCTTACCCTAGGAGGGGTAAAAGTTTCGTGGGCACGGGCCTTCTGTGAAAAATGGCCCGGGGGCGTTTTCGTAATTTAGAGGTCTCAGTCGTTAAATTTTATAACTTTTTAACGGGGCCTCAGATTAAAATTATGAGACCTCCGTTGCACTCAGAGCGTGGTTTTTAGCCTAGGGGAGGCTTAATCCTTACCCCGTCGGGAGTTCGGGTACGGGGCCGCGTGAGGGTGTTTAAGTTAATTAATTTATTTAATTTACCTAAACCCCCCTTCTCTTCTCCCTCATTTCCCCCTCCCCTGGAAAGATTCTCCCCTCTCCTCCTCCACTCCGGAGAGGTGGCTCCGTTGAGGGGACTCTGGTGAGGCGTGGCCACTCCGGCGGATCAACGGTGAAGCATCGGGCTACGCCCAAGAGGTAGGAGGTTTTGTTTCCTTTTTTTTTAATTCCCGCATTCTTTGAGCCCAAATTATACTACCAAATTTCTGCGCAATCTTCGATAAAATCCCGTATATTATTAGATCTCGATCCGAGCTTTCTGACGCATCCTTTGGATTTCAATTTCGAGCTCCGAGGCATCCGCAGCGGTCCGACAAATTTCGGGGTGGGTTTTGTGCTGTTATGGCCGAACCGACGGTTTCCGGCGGTCGGCAGGGCGGTCCGACGAGCTCCGGTGGGCGGAGCGGCTCCAGGCAGTGGCTTCGGCAGGCGGAGGGCTCGACAACGACTCCTCAACACGGCGGTCCGAGAGGGATACGACGGAGGAGGCCGGCCATCCAGCCGGCCGGGCGGCACCTCGCCGGTGTGGGCGAGGTGGGGTCGCGGTGCGCGACCCCGACGGGAGACCAAGACCCGCCATAGGTGGGTCTCCGCGTGGAAGGACCGGCCATGTCTGCTGGTCGGTGGCAGCGGTCCGCGGCCAGTGGGCCATGGAGGAGTGGACCCGACCCACAGCTGGGCCGCGGGCCGGCTGGGCGGACCGGCCAGACCGGGCCGGTCCGGCCCAAGGGGTTTTTCCCCTCCAACTTCGGACGCCCGTATCTTGAGCTACAGGCGTCCGTTTTGCATACCGTCAGTGGCAGCGCAGACCTCACGTCAAGGTGGACTTTTTTAGATGGTTTAGAGAATATTTATTTCCAAAAATGAGGGGCCTCGAAGGCGCGACGCGTCTTTAAGTGAATTGACGTTTTTTCTGGGGATTCTTGTTTTGGACGGCGCAGACACATCCGATGTTCGAATTGAGCGCCGTCAGTGGTGTTGCGACCCTAGCGTTGAGGCAGAGTTTTCCAGTATGGTTTCGGGCACCGAAACCGGAGTTGAGGTGTGGGCCCCATGACCCGTCCTCCGAGCTGTGAGCAGCGTTTAGAGACTTTTTCATCGGACGTCCGTTCGGGGCGTGCGAGCAGTCGATGTTGTGTGTTTTTCTGAGGGTGTTGTATTGGCGCAGTCTGCCCGCTCTAATTCCGCACGCTGGTGCGGGCCCCATGAGGGCCATTTCGGGTGTTGGCGGTGATTCGTAGCTTTAACACTGGGTGTCTGTTTTGGACAAGTGAATAGTCCATCTTATGTACTATTCTGAGAGGATCGCAACAGTGCGATTCGTTGGAAGCGCTTCCCGACCGGGATGCGGGTCCCACGCAGCACCGCTCCTGTTCGGTGTGTTGGATCACACCATTTTCTCCGGACATCCGTTCCATGCAAGTAATCAGTCAATTTGACGTGTTTTTCCGAGAGCATTGCGATGGTGCAGTTCACCCGACCTTTTTCAGGGACGTGGTGTAGGTCCCACCAGACCTAGCTACGGTGAATAGTACCTTTTTTACCGGGTGTCCGTTTCGAGCAATTGAGCAGTCAATCCCGTGTGTTTTTTCTAGGGGATCGCAGTGGTGTGATCCGTTTGTTCAGTTTCGGGATCTTGGGGTGGGCCTCACACGGGTTGGTTACAGTGAATATTTCCTTTTTCACCGATTGACCATTTCAGGCGAGTAAATAGTCTATATCACGTGTTTTTCCATGAGGATTACAACGGTGTAATCTGTTCAGGTGATCGGAGCCTCTTAGGTGATCTTATTAAATGCGGAAATATGAAATGTGCTCTAGTGGCGGTTCTTCTTGCCGTGTTTGGAAGCGAACCCTTGGCGTGAGATCGCGTGCACTCTCATGTGAGTGAAGTAATGCTTAAATATATGTGGTTGGTTGTGCCTCAGCCGTTGAGGTGGCAAGTTGGAGTTGTTATGTATACGCCTTTGCGTTGACGATGTGTGCCGGGTGCACGTTAGCCTTTTGGCTGGAGACGTGGTATACTATGGGAGTATACCGAAACGTTGGGAGGGACATGTGGATGTTGGTACCTGAGAATGTTCATGTGCTTGATTGGGTTTTACTTGGGGCCACACATCGTGTGGGCCCCATGTGCGTGTCGTGTTCTTCATTATGTACTTTTGACCTCTCGCGACGTAGAGGGTTCCTCGGTTCTCGTCTGTTGACCAGCAGAGTTGAGTTTTCCCCTGGCTCTGTTCTCGTTTGGTTTAGACCAGCATAGTTGAGTGGTTTCCCCTGGTTTTGTTCTGGAGTTGGGTGGTTGCGCGATACCCACTCCGAGTTCTATTGGCCGTTGTTTTACCATCCGGTAGAAATTGCCAGAGCAGATCCGGGTTTACCCTCCTGTGGGGCTGGGTAGTGGGTTACTAATCGGCTCCTTCGGGTTTACCCTCCAGCGAGGCTGGGCATTGGGTTGCTCATTTACCTCTTAGGTTTTACCCCCAGAAGAGACTGGGCAGTGGGTCACCCGACGACTCTTGAGGGTCTACCCTCCAGCAAGGCTGTGCAGTGGGTCGCCTATCGTCTTGTTCTATGTCTACCCTTCAACAGGGCTGAGCAGTGGGTCGCCTGTCATTTTGTTCCAGGTCTACCCTCCAGCAGGGCTGGGTAGTGGGTCGCCTGTCGTTTTTTTTCCAGGTCTACCCTCCAGCAGGGCTGGGCAGTGGGTCGCCTATCGTTTTGTTCCGGGTCTACCCTCCAGTAGGGCTGGGCAGTGGGTCGCCTGTCGACTTATTCTGGGTCTACCCTCTAGCAGTGCTGGGTAGTGGGTCACCTGATAATGTATTAGGATTTAACCTATAGCAGAGCTAGGCAGTGGGTCACCTGATATCTTACTATGAATTTCCCTCCAGCAGGGCTGGGCAGTGGGTCACCTGTTGGTATCTCAGACTCAGTCCTTTATACTAGGCTAGTCTGTGGCTTTACTCCGTGACTACCAGAGCGGGACCCTTGTTTGTACGGGTTAGTGATGTAATAGATTTGACTTTGAGCAGACCTCTCGAATGTGGGACAGTGATGCGGTGTGGAGTGACTTAACCTGAAACTCTCAAGTACGAGGGTCACTTTCCCCACCGAGACGCATCCTTGCGACGCGACCTAAAATCGTGCGGGCGAGTCAGTGCCACCCAAAGCGGATAGTGTCAAGGTGCAGTGATTTGAGCCCCTTGACTTGTAGTTCGAGGTATACGTGCGAGATGCTATGTAACACCCCAAGCTTCGATGGTACACTTCTCTTTGAATAATACAGTAGCGTGTGTTGTACGCAACTTCAAGATTCTAACACACCGCGACCAATCAAAATAGCCGCTATAAATAGTAATACCCACCTTTTGAAATTTTATACATTTTATCTTTTAAAATGGACTTCATTTTTGGATTCAGAATATTGAATTTAGGCTAGGGTGAATTTTTTGAACTTTTCAGATAACTTTTATATTTTGATGAATAGTGAAAATTACTAAATTTTAATTAAAAACAACCTTTTTAATCAAAATAATTAATAGTGATAAATTAGGAATTTTAGTGGTTTTAAAGTATATTTAGAATATATTTTTTACCATTTAATATAATTTTGGCCATTGGACATAAAATCACAATTAAACCGGACATAAACAAGTGTCAATCTTTTGATAGTTATTATATCTTAAAAACACGCTTTTTGTTTTGACAACGGGAATTAATTTTAAATTAATGTCTGCCACTTTTGTGTTTTGAATTTGGAAAAATTGATTCCATATTTGGAATCAAGATGTCCAAATTGTGTAAATATGTAACTTTTATTTTTAGACATTTTTGAATAATTACTTTGGTAAATATTTTATTTACCATGGTTAAAGGGAAAATCCGGTAAATAAGGGTAAAAAAATAATATTATAATAATAATAAATTACCCTAAAACATGTCCTAAGCTTATTGGTGGATACATGTCCGACCATGGGAATTTTTGGGTCGATTTTGAGACCCCATGGAGCCACTTGTAGGTGATAGGGACACTTTATATTAATTAAGTTAAAGTAAATACAAAAATTCCATAAGCTTATATCTTTTAACAAAACAAATTTTACATAGGGTTATATATGATATATTTTCGATTATAAATATTCATTAGAAATATAAAAATATTTCCTACATAATGGTATTTTATTTATAATTTTTAAACATTTAAAAAGTAAATATATATATGACACAATAATGATGTAGTATTTTCCTTATTAATGAAAGAATCAAATAATTGGCATTATAAATGTTAAAATAAATAAAATTTTAAAGTTTTAATGACATAAACGAATTTTATTGATTAATATGACATTTTAGGATTGCCTAAATGAATTTGATTCTAATTAATAAAGTTTTTAAGACTTTAAAAAAAATCAATTATTGAGTACTGCCAAAATTGACATAAATGAGTTTTTAAAACAAATATAATATTATTAATTTATATTCTATTTATATAAATCTATGGTTCGGCAAAATGACTCATATAATTATTGGTATATCATTAATGGACCACTTTGGGGTCTCTTGTATGTATATAGTATGTTTATTAACTATATATTATAAAAATACAAAGTGACATAGTAAGTGTCAAACTAATTAACTAAGAGTTAAAACTAAAAGATAATGTTAATATAATGACCCAAACCTATCTAAAATATATTGGTTGAAAGGATTTCTACCCATACCCATCTTATACTTTGAATAATACACTTTGGATCCTTTAGAAACCGAATATTATTTTATTATAAAATAATACTTTAAGTTTTTCCTAAAGAGCCCCTCACCCCTCTTATAAAAGGGCACTCCCCCTTCTCATTATTTCACACCTTCAAAGCCATTTGGATCGGACAAACTCTACCCAAATATTCTCTCAACTTCCTTCCCTTCAACCTAGAGGCCTTAGTTTGATCAGAAAGCCAACCTAAGGAGCCCTTTTGATTAAATCAAATGGAAGAACCTGAAGAGGAGGAGGTTAACATACCCTCAACCAAGGAAAATTACAAGGTAAGGGGTTTTCATCTAACTCCTTATTCCCATGAGATTCATACCATATTGCCACTATTACCTTTTTTGTGGTGTATGTACTGCCCATAATTTTATTCTTTGTGAAATACACTTTAATTTATGTGTACTTACATATTCATTGTATTATACCTATTTCATGGGGTGTATGTTTCGTAAGTTACCAAATTAGTAAGGGTTTATTTCACAGTCTCTTCATTATCCGAGGTTGTTTATACTTAATTATCTACTGGGACCTCTTTATAACCCACATCCATGTTTCTTAAAAATTTATTTCAAAACATTCTTACTATTTTACAGAATATGGGTAAAAGTCATTTTTACCCTTTTTGACTTTTTATAAGAAGTTTATAGAGGAATCTTTCTGTCATTTTCCAAACAAGGTCCTTTTTAACCTTTTCGAAAGAATTAAGGTAAGAATATATTTTTTTAACTTATACGGCGGGTGCAGCTATTTTACGCCGTTATAAAATCTTTAAAGATTCCCTTACAAGATTATAAGAATATTTTTAAAGTAAATGTTTTCTTTTATAATTATGTTACATTTAAATGATTTCAAAAAAATAGATATTTCTCTCAAATAGTTTTGATTTCATCTATGTCAACATCCTTTGATAAATTTTACACTTGTTTGAAGTTGATTTATTATGATAAAAATTTTCCATATTGTATTTAAGGTTTTTTGGTATGTTTGACTATGGATGAGTTATTTTTATGCCATTAATGGTTTATGATTAATGTTTTGGCGTTTCTTATGCTAGTTTTAATATGAATGGTTATGTTATATTTCATCCTCTTCTTAAGATGAATGTGTTGGACTAGTATGTTCCGGGTTGGGGACTGGTAAAAGTAAGCCCTCTGGGTTGGGGTCCGGTTACAGCAGACCCTCTAGGTTGGTGTTTGGTTATTAGAGGCACTCCGGGTTGGGGTCCGGTTACAGAGGCTCTCCGGGATGGAGTTTGGTTACAGAGGCTCTCCGGGTTGGGTTCCGGTTACAGTTATCCCTTTGGTCTTGGCACGAGGCCTTGACACACAAATTAAAGTTCGGAATTATGCATTCCTTCATTATGAAAGTGGTTATTGATATTGCATGTGATTATTAGAATAGTAGAATATCCTTGTGAATAAGTAAATGACATTATTTCATTTTATCTTTTCCATATTATGCTGTAGTTCAAGTTTAAAAGGCTTTGTTTTAGTTATACATTGCCTTAAAATGTTTATTCTTATCTATGAAAGCTTCCGCTATATTTTTATCCTTACTGAGCATCTGAGCTCACCCCTTTCAATGTTTTATTTTTCCCAGGATGTGAAGAAGTAATTTATGAATGAACTGTAGGGATAGTATGAGGGGATATGAAGACAAGCTGTTGTTGTAGTTTTTTTACTTTACGATGTAATGTAAGACTTATGAATGCATCTAGTGTTTCCAGGGCTACTAAACTAATCGGTCTTTTGAGACTTGATATTTCTTGTGATCATGCCAATGTTATGTAATAATGCACTGACTCTGGATAACTGGGGTCAGAGTGTTATAGTTGGTATCAGAAGAAGTTTAGTACAAACCTTGGAAGCTAGATTTAGATAAACTCTGATTAGAGAACATAGACCTAAGATAGACTTTGAGGATTAGTATAGAAGAACTTCCTAGAATTTTGGTATTACAAAGATTTTGTGAGTTTTCAGAGCAATACATCCCTGTCTGGATACGAGCAGGTAGAGGCGGCTCTGGCACAGATGTACCTAGGGGTAAAACCCAAAAACACCGCTTTGAGCTAGACTCGTATGGGAACTGGTGCACGACAATGGGTCTTACTGCACTCTTGGTTACGACACTCCCGGGGGATATGCTTAGGATAATTCTCATTTAATTTACAAACAATTATGAAGGGTTTATGAGTGTATATTTTCTCAAAGAAAACATTTTTATGATTATGGATTATATCCATAAATAGTTCAATTTATGATAAGTGTTTTACAAGTATGGAATTATATATTTTGATTCATAAACTGATCTAGTTTATGACACTATTTAGAAATGTCGTATAGTGGAAGAAATAGAAACTGTATCAATGCACGCACTCCATATAAGGATTGCCCGCCTGCTCAAGATAATTATAGTGGAGCTGGTGATGCAACAGGTGTTGATCAGCTTATCACTATACTGGGACAACTCACTTAGGTTATGAATAATAACCTTACCCATAATGAGCACCCTGATCCACAACGTGGAGGATCAATGTTAGATCTCTTCATGAGGCAACAACCAACAACATTCAATGAGAGTACAAATCCATTGGTATCTGAGCAATGGATAAGTTCCCCATAGAAAATATTTCAGGCTTTGGGGAGTAGTGAAAGGGAAAAAGTTATCATGGTAGTTTACCACCTCACTGGAGATGCTGATCAATGGTGGTCATTGATTCAAAACACGAAGGAAGATGATGAAGTATCAAATATGGAATGGAGGGAGTTAAAAGATCTGTTTTTAGAAAAATACTTTCCTCATGACCATCGAGCAGATATGGAAAGGCAATTTCTGAGTCTAAGACAAAAGGAAGATGAGAAATTCGTAAAGTATGAGGCTAACTTTACAAGGTTAGCAAGGTATGCTGGAGATTATATACATAACCCAAGAAGTAATATTGATCAGTTCTTTGATGGGTTAAAGCCATTTCTTCATCAAGCATTAGTCTGACAATATTTCTCAATGTACGAAGATATAGTCTCATGTTCTATCAAGACAGAAAAGGAATTCTCTAAATCTTATGACAATAAAGTAAAGCAAGAGAAGAAGAGAACAATAGAGAAAGAGACAAATAAAGGGAAAAAGGGAAAGAAGTATTTTCCATTATGTGAAAATTGTGGGAAGAAACACCCCGGTACTTGCCTAAAAGGAATGAGAGTTTGTTACAAATGTGGAGAAAAAGTTCACTAGACTCGTGATTGCAAGGGAAAGAAGGAGGTTGTCAATGTTGAATGCTACAATTGTAGAGAAATGGGGCATTATGAGAATGAATGTCCTAAGTGTCAGGGAAACTTACCTCAGAAAAGGCCAAGGGATCAAGGCCAAGGGATCAAGGCCAAGCTTATGTTGTTACTACAGTTGAAGAGAAATAATTAATGTATTTGTGTTTTTGGACTTGAGGATTATATTCTGGTTATGAGAATAACGTGATATGTATAAGGATTGTACTATCGTACTTGTTGTTTTCATTAGGAGTTTAATATGACTAAGACAAATCATATTTTCAGTATGTGACAATAAGAGAAACTTTACTCTGTTTGGAGAATCTGACGTTGCAACTGATTTTGGAATTTAGATACATTTTACAGAGAGTCTGGACAGAGCTACTTTTGATAACTATAATGTTTTGGAATGGATTAAGTTGAACTTTGGATAGTATTATTCAAGGTTAAAACATTTCTTATGATTATTTTTGGAATATTATGATACTATAGTTTTAGTAAAAGGATAACCTGTAGGTCGGGCGATAACCCGTCGCGTCGGACAAAGCTGTAGTAATTGAACCGACAACCATAGTGAGACAGACCTTTATTACCTACCGCTAGCCTACAGGAAGTCCCTGGTTATTACAAAATATTTTTTTCTTTATAATGGTATGTGTTAATGATTGGAACCTTATACTATTAGAATAAATATAATATTTTTGTGTTTTATTATCTTTTAGAGTGAAAGATGAGTTTGTGGTAGAAATTAGTTGAAGGATGAAAAATCTACTTGTCAAGATGTATATATATAAATTAAACTTATTCTATGAAGAAATTAATTATTGAACTTTAGGGAAGGGATATTAAGACCAAAAATGTGTTACCCTAATACCTTATGTTTTGTTGAACTGGTGATATTTTAAATCATCATAGATTGATGGCTTTGAGGCCCTCAATTCTACACTTGTTTGTGATTGATGACCTCAATCACTCCCTATAAATATTTACGTTTTTCCTATAATTATGTGTCTATAATTGCCACCAATGTTCTCTTATTCGAAACCCTAATTTGGTGGTGACATTCTCATTTCCCTTTCCCTCTTATTAAAACTAAATTTTATTAACCCTATTTCCGATATGGGTTTTTCACAAGGGTATTCTTTATTTTCAACCTTTTATTTTCAAATAACAATTTAAAATTTCTAGGATTCAATTATTTGAAGGAGGGGAGAATTTAACACCCCAAGCTTCGACGATACTCTTCTCTTTGAATAATACAATAGCTTGTGTTGTACGCAACTTCGAGATTCTAACACGCCACGACCAATCAAAGTAGCCGCTATGAATAGTAATACCCACCTTTTGAAATTTTATACATTTTATCTTTTAAAATGGACTTCATTTTTGGATTTGGAATATTGAATTTAGCCTAGGGTAAAATTTTGGTACTTTTCGGATAACTTTTATATTTTGATGAATAGTGAAAATTACTAAATTTTAATTAAAAACAACTTTTTTAATTAAAATAATTAATAGTGATAAGTTATGAATTTGTGTGCTTTTAAAGTATATTTAGAATATATTTTTACCATTTAATACAATTTTGGTCATTGGACATAAAATCACAATTAAACCGGACATAAACAAGTGTCAATCTTTTGATAGTTATTATATCTTAAAAACACGCTTTTTGTTTTGACAACGGGAATTAATTTTAAATTAATTTCTGCCACTTCTGTGTTTGGAATTTGGAAAAATGGATTACATATTTGGAATCATGATTTCCAAATTGTTTAAATAGGTAACTTTTATTTTTAGACATTTTTGAATAATTACTTCGGTAAATATTTTATTTACCATCGTTAAAGGGTAAATCCAGTAAATAAGGGTAAAAAAATAATATTATAATAATAATAAATTACCCTAAAACGTGTCCTAACATTATTGGTGGATACATGTCCGACCATAGACATATTTTGGTCGATTTTGGGACCCCATAGAGCCACTTGTAGGTGATAGGGACACTTTATATTAATTAAGTTAAAGTAAATACAAAAATGCCATAAGCTTATATCTTTTAACAAAATTTTTTTTACATAGGGTTATATATGTTATATTTTTGATTATAAATATTAATTAGAAATCTAAAATGATTTCCTATATAATGGTTTTTTATTTGTAATTTTTAGACATTTAAAAAGTAAAAATATATATGACACAATAATGATGTAGTATTTTCTTTATTAATGAAAGAATCAAATAATTGGCATTATAAATGTTAAAATAAATATAATTTGAAAGTTTTGATGACATAAACAAATTTTATTGGTTAATATGACATGTTAGGATTGATTAAATGAATTTGGTTCGAATTAATAAAGTTTTTAAGACTTTAACAAAAATCAATTATTTAGTAGTGTCAAAATTGACATAAATGAGTTTTTAAAACAAATATTATATTATTAATTTATATTCTATTCCTAAAAATCTATGGTTTGGCCAAATGACTCATATAATTATTGTTATATCATTAATGGACCACTTTGGGGTCACTTGGATGTATATAGTATGTTTATTAACTATATATTATAAAAATACAAAGTGACATAGTAAGTGTCAAACTAATTAACTAAGAGTTAAAACTAAAAGATAAGGTTAATATAATGACCCAATCCTGTCTAAAATCTATTGGATGAAAGGATTTCGACCCATACCCACCTTATACTTTGAATAATCCACTTTGGAGCCTTTATAAACCGAATATGATTTTATTATAAAATAATACTTTAAGTTTTTCCTAAAGAGCCCCTCACCCCTCTTATAAAAGGGCACTCCCCCTTCTCATTATTTCACACCTTCAAAGTCATTTGGCTCGGCCAAACTCTACCCAAATATTCTCTCAAATTCCCTCCCTTCAACCTAGAGGCCTTAGTTTGATCAGAAAGCCAACCTAAGGAGCCCTTTTGATCAAATCAAAAGGAAGAACCCGAAGAAGAGGAGGTTAACCTACCCTCAACCAAGGAAAATTACAAGGTAAGGGGTTTTCATCTCACTCCTTATTCCCGTGAGATTCATGCCATATTGCCACTATTACCTTTTATGTTGAGTATGTACTAACCATAATTGTATTCTTTGTGTAATACACTTTAATTAATGTGTACTTACATATTCATTGTATGATACCTATTTCATGGGTTGTATGTTTCGTAAGTTACCAAATTAGTAAGGGTTTATTTCACAATCTCTTCATTATCCAAGGTTGTTTATACGTAATTATCTACTGGGACCTCTTTATCATCCACATATATGTTTCTTAAAAATGTATTTGAAAACATTCTTACTATTTTACAGAATATGGGTTAAAGTCATTTTTACCCTTTTTGAATTTTTATAAGAAGTTTATAAAGGAATCATTCCGTCGTTTTCCAAACAAGGTCCTTTTTAACCTTTTTCAAAGAATTAAGGTAAGAATGTCTTTTTTTAACTTATACGGCGGGTGCATCTATTTTCCACCGTTATAAAATCTTCGAAGCTTCCCTTACAAGCTTATAAGAATATTTTTAAAGTAAATGTTTTCTATTATAATTATGTTACATTTAAATGATTTCAAAAAAAGAGATATTTCTCTCAAATAGTTTTGATTTCATCTATGTCAACATCCTTTGATAAATTTTACACTTGTTTGAAGTTGATTTATTATGATACAAATTTTACATATTTTATTTAAGGTTTTGTGGTATGTTTGACTATGGATGAGTTATTTTTATGCCATTAATGGTTTATGATTAATGTTTTTTCATTTCATATGCTAGTTTTAATACGAATGTTTATGTTATATTTCATCCTCTTCTTAAGATGAATGTGTTGGACTAGTATGTTCCAGGTTGGGGGCTGGTAAAAGTATGCCCTCCGGGTTGGGGTATGGTTACAGCAGACCCTCCGGGTTGGTGTCCAGTTATTAGAGGCACTCCGGGTTGGAGTCCGGTTACAGAGGCTCTCCGGGATAGAGTCCGGTTACAGTGGATCTCCGGATTGGGTTCCGGTTACAGTTATCCCTTAGGTCTTGGCATGAGGCCTTGACATAGAAATTAAAGTTCGGCATTATGCATTACTTTATTATGAAAGTGGTTATTGATATTGCATGTGATTATTCAAATAGTATAATATCCATGTGAATAAGTAAATGTCATTATTTCATTTTATCTTTTCCATATTATGTTGTAGTTCATGTTTAAAAGGCTTTTGCTTTAGTTATACGTTGCCTTAAATGTTTATTCTTATCTATGAAAGATTTTGCTATATTGTTATCCTTACTGAGCATCTGAGCTCACCCCTTTCAATGTTTTATTTTTCCCAGGATGTGAAGATGTAATTTATTAATGACCTGCAGGGATAGTATGAGGGGATATGAAGACAATATGTTTTTGTAGTTTTTTTTACTTTACGATGTAATGTAAGACTTATGAATATATCTAGTATTTCTAAGGCTACTAAACTAATCGGTCTTTCGAGACTTGATCTTTCTTGTGATCATGACAATGTTATGTAATAATGCACCGACTCTGGATAACTAGGGTCAGGGCGTTACATGCAGGGCATCGATGGTGTTTACTTATGGGACTGTTGGCTACTCACACTTCTTAGGCTGAGCTATTGGATGGAAATACCCTTACGATATTTTTTGGGCTTCTTGTTTGAGCATATACATATGTATACTTTGTACTAGTTCCCACTTCTTGGGCTTGGTTACTCTCCCTCTAGGAGAGGCGAAGACGCGCGGGGTATGCCACGTGCTTTACGTGTTTAGCTTCTCGTGGTTGGATGAGTCTACTCTCCTGCTATAGGTAGAAAAGACTCGACGAGAAGTTAATCTTCTCACCATTTCCATCTCCTTGTGTCTGGATGAGTCTACCTTTTTTCTCTTATTGCATTGAGCTGGACTCTCTACTGTTACTCTTATGCACTCTCTGTGTTGTACTCCTTCACTTTTCCCTGTTTTCTCTACTGCTCACCCTTCGGTACCTCCTTTTTTGCTCCCTCGAGCCTTCGGGGTTTCCTACTGAGTATTTTTATACTCATCCCTACTTGGGCTTTGGCCGCACTTGGTGTGCCCTTACAGACGACAGACAGGTTGGTCATAACTTCAGTGGAGCTTAGGAGTTCAGGATCTTGGACCGCGTGTGGTGGTTGGAGTCGGGTTCCGGACGGGGGATCCTTCCAGCTGTTTCCTTTTGTTTACCTATTGCCGAGTTGTGTCACTTTTCTGGTAGGGAGCGTTTTTTTCCCCTTTTATTTTTAGTGCACCTTTAGCTTTTACTTTTTTACTTTTAGAGGTTGATGAACGTTGTGGTTTATATATAGCAGTTGCCCTTTTTTTACTTGTCTTTTCTTTTACTCTGCACTTTTGCATTGAGTGTGCTGCGTGTGTGTGTGTATAGGTACTCAAGTAAAGGCCTCCCCGAGTTGTTTAGACTTCGGCGCTTGTCGCCAGCCCCTGGCCTATGGAGGCGGGATTGGGGTAGTTGCGGCTCGAGCCCGGGAAAGGTCGGGTCATGACAGGGAAAGCCTGGCCCAAAGGGGCGGCCTGGTCCAAGTGACTGGCCCGAACGAAGGGCGTCTCAGCCCGGCCCAAGGCGGCCCGGCCCGAGGTGGCCCGGCCGTGGGCGGCCCGACCGATGGTCTGGAGACCCAGCAGCCTGCGAGGGTCCACCTAAGCCACAACCAGGGGGGAAACCGCACACCCCCTGGCACCCGAGCGACTTAGCCTTTCGGGTAGAACCGAACCGGCGCTCGGTGGTGCCGGTCCAGCTCATGCGGGACCCAAAGGGGTCCCGCACCTCCCAGTTGGCCTGAGCGGCCAGCCGCTCCCCGTCACTAGCGCGGAGTGACGGGGACGCGCCCTCCGCTGCGGCCTGACCTGGACACGGACCCGATCCACCGGCACAATGCGACATCGCCGTGATTTCTCTGTCGCAGCCCGCCCTGGCCGCGACCCTTCTCCGGCGCGGTGCGACGACACCATGACCTTCCGGCTTCACCGCAGCCCGCTTGGTCGTGTCTTTTATTTGCGTGGCACAACGACTGCCCTTGCGCCGCCGACTTCTTCCGTAATCCGCCTCCGTTATCAATAAGATCAATAAAAGGGGGAGGGATGGGTCGTGTTCGTGCGGACTGAGCCCTCCTCGTTACGTTGATAACAATCGGAACATCGTTCCACCAATTTAACGATGTAGAACGGAGAGGAAAAACAATCATTTAGGTAACCCCTACCGTGATTTCGGTGTTCAACGTTGGAGTCGCGGAAGATGGTCGTCGCTTCGTCGACGTAAGAAAAGAAGGTCACCGAGGACGACGTCGTCAGTGTTCTTCAAGGACGACGCTCCCTCCTTTGTTCCGGTAGGAGAAGGAAGTAGATATCCACGGAAGAATTCGAAGAATGGAGGAATTCGCCGGTGTTCTTCACATTCTTCATTAGAAGGAAGAGGAATTTTTCGCGGGCGATGGTTCTTCGTTGGAGAGGATAATTCTCCAAAGATTCTCCCAAGAGCTCTACACAAGGATTATGCCAACCAAAGAAAAATAATAGACTTGTCTATTATTTTATTGTTGGAAAGAGTTCAAAATAATTAAAAAAAAGAGCCAATTAATTAATTTCAAATTTAGTTAATTAATTGTGAGAGAGAGTTGACACCATTATGAGGTAAGGTGTAAGATGGAGGGTTTAACCGACATAAATGGTGGTTTCGAAGGGTTTCAAGAGCGTGTGGGACCCACCTAGTAATATCCTCCCAAGGGAGGTTATGTGTGGGTGGGCCCCACCACTAACCTCTCTTTTAAGGTTTTAGCCACCACACATAAAAATATGTTGCACATATTTTTATTTAATTTATTTAGAAAACCCCCAAAATTAACTTCCAACCTCGATAAAACATAATAGAGGTAAAGGTCTCCTTAATCGAATACCAGCGCTGCGAGTTCAACGGTGTCCTCAGATTTCAATTCCAAGCCCCAGTTCAAAATATATAAAATCTCACTCATACGTTTACTGAACATACCCGAACAAAACTTCAGAAATTGATTTTGGGCACACTGGGCCTTGGAATCAAGTGCTGTCAGAAACTGCGGACTCGTAAAATTCCCATGTATTTAAATTTTTTTTTCCACGGAAATTCTGGATCTTTACAATGACAGTGTTTCATGAGGATGAAAACATTATTATATATATTTAATTATTGTAGTTTTTTCTTGGTATGTTATGTTATAGATGTTTTATCCCATATATTTAATTTATTTATTTATTTATGGTGTTATGGAAATCACACAAGAGGCCATAAGAAATAATATTTTAGTATACGTACAATAGTTGAAGCAATGAATTTATAGAAATCACACACATGTTGTTGATGTCATCACACTACATGACACCATATTAAATTGAGAACATCATGTTATGCCTAAATATTTTTATTTGATATTATTTTTCATACTTAATGTTATACTTTTCATGAGAATATATCATCACACAAGTTCAAATTGATGAAATTTTAATATTTTACATGTGGGGGAGGGGATAAAATTTTGGGGTAGTTTTTTTTAGGATTTTAACTTATGTGTTTTTTTGGTTTTTGTGTGTGTTATTTTTCAAAAAAAATACAAAAAATAAATTAAACCATTATTTAATATTCTCATTTACATTTTAAACATATGGAAAACACATGTTTAAAATTTCCAAATTCATTGGTTGAATGCTAGTCAATAGAATGATTTTATCATCATGGGTGTATTCTTATAAAAAATGGAATTAATTTATTATATGATTATTTGAGTAATTATAAAAAAATTTAGATATTGGAACTTTTAATTATAATATTTTTTCATAGTAAATTAGGTCATTAATTTATGTACATAAATTTACATGTAACCATAACTTGTGAATTTCATAAAAATCAATGGAATGTATAGTCAAAATAGGTAATTTCTATATTCATCTTAAATAAATAGTTTAAACATACATTTATTTATCTTACGATCAATTTTATTACCATACCAAATTGACCTAAATGTATTTAACTAATATCCAATAGTTATAATCCCTTAAAAAGAATAAAAAATAGTCATATTATCATAATAAAGTGGGCATTGATGAAATGTAAAACATGTGATGATATCTAGTTTGGGAGATTAAGGTTGTAATTTTTTAATTATTATGTGAGAGGGTCATAAAATTTTATTGTAAAGTAATGTAGAATAGGATCAATGTAATTAAACCAGGTAAGAAGAATGTTTTTTACTTGACCTGAATATACTGAATTACCGGTAATGATACAAGCTTGAAATTGTTGGTACACTCATGTAGGGAATTAATATCAGATTATACCCATGAATTTTTAATCTGTGATTAGAGTAATTAATCTCAATATATATTATTTTGATAGAATTTATGAGATAATGACTAGAAAATTTAGTGGGATTAAATTATTGATGAGATTTATAATTTTCTATATTTTAATTGTGGATTGGGAAATGTCAAAATGCTTCTGTTTTCATAATTATCTAGTATAAATGACATGTGACATTTACTGAGAGTAAAAAAGATTATGTGTGGGAGATTTGATAAAAAGATTTTTAATTGAATATTTTTATTATAAATGAAATAATTTCCCCATATTTTGTTAAATATGTTTATTTATGGAATATTGCGTATTTGAAAATTAATTTAAAATTTTAACTAAAATCCATTTTTGACCCTTTAGAGATCACTATAGTATTGTGGACATAAATAATTTTATTTGAATTATATTAACCTAATTTTTCATAACAAAATAATTCACTCAATGGGATACATATTTCAATTAGTCCCTCCAAGCTAGATCTTGCATTTTATCAGAGTAAATGGCCAATGATTTCAAATCTGTATAAGACTGATCAAAATGGATGCCACATCGCTATTTGGTATATATATTAATAATTTGGGCATACATTGAGATAAAATTATGAAATTATATATAGGAATAAATTCCTCACAACTACTCATTCTAGAAGGATATCTATTTCAGACATTTCTTTGGAAAACTTGTTTGTGAAATTTTAATTAAAATATTTGGATAAATTTCCCATTCACACATGTAATTTATTGTAACCCTGGCCTCCCCTTACACTATAAATGTGTTTTTTCTCATTTATATGATTTTTTGTATGAAAAAAAATATTGAGGGTGGAGGAGAATTTGTTTCACTCCATTTATATAAATATTTAATGAGGGATGTATATTGATGAAAGTATCCCTTCATCAGAGCCTTCTTCCTCTTCCACGCATTGTAGTGTTTTATTTTTTGTTATGAACATCACCGTTTCATATTTATTTAATCATTTTTATTACATTATATTATTCTTTATTAAAATTATTTAGGATGGAAATAAAGATTATAAATTTTATTTGGTTATACCCTATCTAGACCTTTTTGAATGAAAATCGTTTCTATGATGACTACACCACCCAAGGAAGGGTAGTTTTTCTTTGAAATTCATCTACCTATAATCTTCTTCATTTTTTTGAATATTTGAGAATACTATAATTCCTTTATTATGATACATGAATTATATTTTTAATTTAAATAGTTTACTCATGTAACTGAACAATTAACCCAAAACACATGAGGTAGAGTAATGTTTGAATTATGAGAGTATGATATTAATTGGTAAAGAAAAACAACATGGGATAAAATTATAGAGTTAAAATAAAATCTAAAAACTCAATTCATAATTATTTATATAATGAAGTTGTGCCCAAATTTACCACCGAAAAAATCTATCATTTGAAAAAATATTAAATTATGGCCATATGATTTCATATTACAAATATTTCCTAGGGTTTAATTAATTTTATATTTTTAGTTAAGTTAAATCCTATATGGGTTTAGAAAAAAATGTGGTATTATACTTATATAGAGTTAAATTAAAATTCTAATGACTAATAAGTAATTTAGGAGGTATAATTATATTAGTTATTCCTTCTAAAAATATTTTCTAAAAAAACTTCCCATTTTGTTATATTAATCAAATTTCAAAAATAATAAAATAAAATAAAATAAAATATTACTCCAATATATATAGTTTTGTTTTATGAACCTAAAACACCCCCATCATTTATAGAAGTGATTTTTTATATTTTTCATTAAAAATTACATTAATATGTTATATTAAGTACTTAATCCTTAGATAATGACCTTGGTCAGCCATTATGTATAACCTAAGTACAAAAATCACACATAAATTGAGTTAACACATGAAAGATCATTTTAGAATATATTATGGTGAGTTATTTCATTCATATGGTGTACAAGAAAGAAAAAAAATACATTAATATTTTTTTTTTGAAAATGTAAAAAGTAACATGTTTGAAAAATGATATGAAAATTCCTTTAAATACATGGTAATAAAATTAAAATTCAGTTAAAAATTAGATTAAATAATCAATTTATCATAGTAAAAAACATGATTTAAACCATTTTAAATATAATATACACCACAAATAAAAGAGTCCTAATAAATGAAAAAATGAAGTCGTTTTCCCTAAAAACACTCATTTAGAAATTTGATAACTTAAAAAGAGGAAAATTAAATAAAAAATGTAATTTATAGGAATATATAGATGACACTAATATAAATTTTATTAGTTATATAAAAATAATATAATTTCATGGTCATAAAATTTCTTCATAATCAATCCTGATAAATATGAGATTTTAACATAAAATCCTTACTATTGTGGTAACATTTGAATCACAACCCTCATTAATAAATATAATCAAATAAAACATTAAACAACATAAAAATACGTATATTAATTATAAAACATATAAATTGGAAATTATATATAGTTGATAAAACAATATAGGTTTATAACATGAAAATGTCTCAATGGAATAGAAAGTAAGACGAATAAGCCTTGCATTTTAGTAATTTTGGAATCGAAAGACATTAGATACTTGAAAATAATATGGTTCTATAAATATCTTTAATTAAATAATGATTTATTCCAAAATAAAATCTTTACCTATCTATACACTAAAAAATTAAGATATTAGTCAATAACATTAAAACATGTCTCAATGAAGAGTAATTGGGATGAAACACATATAGCATTTGTGTCTTTTAAATTGATGGTCATGTATTGAAATAAGATGATATAAATATTAAAACACCATGTGTTTAATGAATATTTTAGAATAAATTAATTATGTGGTAATGAAACCACATAAAATAAATAATGGCACACAATATCAAACGTATCTCATTAATTTGAAAATTAGACAATGAAATCCTTACTATATATACGACATTATTCATAATCACTATAACCTCCTATCAAATAAATTTAGATATATTATAATTTTATACCAATATAATATTCATATATATAATATCATATATGATCCACATATATCATTTTAACATGCTTTTATTAGTTATTTTCTATTAAAGTTGTCATTTTAGGTATTAATTACATTGTCTTTCATTTGTGTTTTAGTTTGGATTTAATGGTACATGAAAATTTATAATTGTTCATATATATCCATAATGTTATTAATGATATAAATATATAATATAAACATTAAAAACATATTTATAATCATTCATATTAAGTGGTGATGAAAAATGAATTACATCACATCATGGAGAGGAAAATCGATATGTACACATGAATGATATTTTACTAGTATATGGATGGAATGAAAAAAACTTCAATGAAAATTCATCATTAAATAATATTTATTATATCATAAATATATTTTTTTCATTAAATCTATCATGTTTTACAATCCATGAAAGGTGGAACTGATAATCAAATCACATTTCATTATAGAGGTTGTAGCCCACACGTACGCATGTACGACGTTATAATTTACCAATGAATCATAGTAACATATTATTATATTTATGATACTATAGTAATATTGTTTTTTTGGATAGAACACATTTATTAAAGGTATAATAATTTATAATTTCGAACAATGTGGGTTATGATATATACCACTTCTTTGAGATACCCCCTATGTCATAAAACTTACTCCTTTAAGGATTGGAATTAAGAGAAAATAGAGCATTTAGGATGATGGGAAGGATTTAGGGAAATTTTTTGATCATGTATTGGCTGACATATAAGGCTCAGATGAAGTGAATAAGTGAGTATAATAGGTTTCCTTTTATAAGTGATGGGCATAACACACTTCGAATTTCATAAAAGATTTCAATTATAGAAGGTAAAGTTTATTGGGAAGTTTCTATAAATGGATAGATATTCGATTTTAGGATAATATAATAGTTAAATATATTCAATAAAAAAAATACACAGTTTTGGTAGGTTATAATACCCTTAACAATTCATTCCCCCTGGTAAGCCCGTTTTAACCATAACGATGGTAACAATATACTAGTTTGTTTTCTATTCACTGTGTAAAAAAATTTATTTATCCCTAATAGATTATATTCATTATAAAAAAATCAAAATATAAAATCCAATTTATTATATTAAAATTCTATTAGTGGCAAATTTAATTTTATGTAAGCGCACAACCCTTAATGAAAACCCAATTAGGGAAAAATGAATCTTTAAGCATAAAACTTAATTTACATACATTACACTCATTGTAAAAACAATATAATGAATTTCAAAATATATTATTGAATATATAATCTTTAAAATTATTTAAATCAATTTACTAAATATATATTAATTCAATTTGTTAAGAAAAACGCATTGTGCACATAAACATTATTTTTACAAAAATGTGTTTTGAAGATAAAAAATAAACTTATAATAAAATAATGATTAATGATTATTATTTTGTAATATGAGATTTTAATTATAATTTAATAAGTTCTCGATACATTAATTTCAAATAAAATACAAATTGGTAATTTTACTTGAAATGATAAGGCTTTTTTTTACAAAAATCAATATTTTTCACTATTTACTGAAAAATAAATCGTTTTAGAAACTTCATAAAATAATTCACCCTAATATAATACTAAAAAGATAATTTGAAAAATTATATTAATTTAAAAAAATAAATTCTCAAAATATTGTAGAAATAAATTAATTTTTTTGTGCATGTAGAATGAAATACATACCATTTTTATGAAAACTAATTTTTGTTGTATAAAATGGTCATAATAATTGTTTTACTTATTTATTATGAATTATTCAATATATTTCCATTAAAAAAATTATACATAATTTTTATAATGTTTTTATTATTATTTATACTTTCCAGTTCAACAACATGCTTAAAATATTTTAGTATATCAGAGTTCATATAATATCAGGGTTTGGTGTAAAATAAGTTAATAAACACTTACATTTAAAAAAACAATATTCTAAAATCATGTGGTGTTACATTTTCCTCCTTAAATAAAAATCAACCTAACTTTTTTCATCAACATTCAAGGGGTCCATATTTGAAAATACCTTTTTTGTAAACTGATATTATATAATGGGATAATAAATCATCCATTGAAATTTGAAAGTGGGAAACATAAATGTTACTTGAAATAACACATAACTGGGTTCCTAGATAAGGGGATAATTATTAAGAGGTGAAAATATGGAAATGGAGGAGAAATAAAATTTCTTAACAATTACAGAATGATAGATATTTTTCATGAGAAATTTAGTGAATATAAAACCATAAATCAGAAATGGTAGAAAATGACCATTAACTCTATAAAAACAATTGTAAAATTGGATAAGTTTTCATTTATATGATACTTTTTCTTAGTGTTCAGGGATTAGTATACTATGGAATATTAAAAAATATAAATACCTAATTTATTTAAGAAAACAAAATTTTATCCGTTTTTTTGTGTGTTTTAATTATCTTTTACATATTTTTATCTATATATTAATAATATTAAATTTTCCTACATGAAAACTAAAATTTCATTTTATCCGAAAACAAGACCACTAAAATAATAAAATTACATTAATTTATAAATATTTTCCAAAATTTTTTTATCACATTTTATCTATTAAGGATAAATCTTCATATTATGAAATTATACATTAATCCCTAAAAACTCAAAAATAAAATCCAGAGTTCAAAATAATCCAATCTATAAATAATTTACCTTAATAATCCTCCAAAATATTTCTGACCAAATTCAAAACCAAAAAATTTATAAAAAGGTCACAAAAGATTCATAATCAAGTTCACATTAATACCCAAAGAGCATAAAGTAGTTCTGAATTTCAAATACCAAATATGTGAATGCATTGATTATATATTCTTCTAAAAATTCTAATAACCTGAATCACTATAAAATGTAATGTATCATATTTTCGGTGTATTATTTTAAAATACTATATAGAATTATTATGAGACCAGGCTTTGCGACGGGGTGTGATTCCGAGGCCCGAGGTGCCTAGAATAAATATTTGAAACAAAATAAATTTTTAATAGTTTATGTGAGTGGTTTTCCTGAAAAAGTGGAATAACTTTTAAATAGGTTCCTAGATCAGAAATAGAAGGGCACTATTGCGTTTAGAGTAGCGACATTACCTTAGGCGAGCCCTAACATAGACCAGTGTGGGTCGGTTCCAAAAGCTAAATTTTGGATGTTTTAATGGAAATAAAATAAATTAATAATTTATTTTAATTTAAACATTTTAATTACACAACAACACATTTTCAGTTTTTAAATGAGAAGGAGCCTAGGGTTAGGATCATAACCTTGGAAAACTCCTTGGAATCCTTTGGGACTTTGTAGAGGAGCCACCCTTGGAGAATTATCGATATATGATGATAAATGACACCATGTGGGTCCTTGAAAAGTAAGATCAGATATCACAAACGAAAACAAAAAATATACCCCTCATTGACGATTAAGGTAGGGGTTGTTATTTTAATTGTGTTCTTCCCTATTATTGGATTTAAACAATGAACGCAGATCAACCCATGAACAATTTGACCCACATATCGTTCGTTCTTGTAGGAGGGTCTTTTATCAGGTTTATTTTGGGGAATTGATACACATTTGATTTGATTTATTTTTATGTGCTCTATTTTATCCTTCAAACGGGAGTGGAACAACACCGTGATGAATTACGGTGGAGGTTCGTTCCTAAATTCATTATTTGGATTTCATCTCTCATTTTTGACCCCGCGTTCTTTGCGTTCTTCACAGGTTTATGAAAAACAGATCGTTTCATGTCCATTTTGCAATGAAATGATCCCAAATTGAAGATCTGACATCATGACAACCCAAAAAATGTTAAATGATGATGGAAGATGGAAAATCAACACGGATTGGAAGGAATCATTCTTCGACCATTCTTCACACAGATGATCGATTTTTTTTAGATCTTATCATACACCCTAAGCTTACCAAATTAGTATTGTTATGGTAGGGAGACCTTAGATATTGAGTTTCAAGGAAAATGGGCAACCAGATCGAGGGTTGGAGAATCACTCAAGGCGCACTGGAGAAGAACTTTGATTCTGGGAAATCGCGATGAACACAACATGTAGTTCAGACTACATGGAATGTGGGCCCCATTAAGTGGTGGATAGGATTTCAAGTGATATAAAGAGATGAAACGACATGTGATATATGTCACATGGCTTTTGGGTCCTTACACATGAATCAACGTGTATCTTAGATAGACTTAAAATCCTTTCGAGAGGCCCGAAGTGAGATCCTATACTGATTCTTGACCCTAGGTAGAGTCAGGTATCGACGTGACCAATCCTACGGGACACCACTAATTTACATAGAAGGTGAAATAGGATGAGTCTTGGTATACCCCAAGGCCCTGATAGTGATCCTCATCCATGTATCATTATCTTTCCCCACTATGGAGTGAGTTCTCCCAAAATGAGTGCATCTGTTCTCTCTCTACATCTATCAGTGCATCCATCTCTCTCGGGGAAAATACCAACAGCCATACTTCTTGGATAAATTTCATCAGAGATATCAGACTCATGGAGTGAGTTCTCCCATATGATTACTTCATGGAATCTTTGAACATAATCCTTTGCATGGGCATGTGGTAGTTGTGACTTACCTCTAGACTATGGGTCTGGGTTTTGAGTATATTTGGACATGTTTTTCTTGTTATACGTTATATAGACATATACTATGTATAGATTACTATAACTTTAGTTTGTGTATTTATTTGTGGTTTTTGGGGTCCTCTAATGAGTATTGTTATAGTCACCCATGTACGGGATTTTCTCATACGTGTCGTATCTTGTGTAGACGAGTGGCCTTTTGACAGAGTCCAGGGTGGCCCAGGACTAGATATATCTTTGTGAGATTCCTTAAAAGCTGAGGTTTTCCTATGAATATGAGAGCAGTCCCAGTAATTATTTATTTCATATAGGTTGGACTTTGTATTTTTTAGACTCTTTATTTTTGTGGCCTTGTATTCTGTCCCAATTTACTTTCCTCACTTTACTTTCTATTGTACTCTATTGGTTGGGTTTAGTTGTATGAATGTATTTTGTTCCTTAGTGGTTTTTTACATTTCATCATTTGTGGGATTGGAGATGTGTACGTGTGTAAATGTACTTAAGAAATACCTCCCATATTAGTGATATGCCTAATTGGTGCTAGTCACCAGTCCCTGGCCTATTGGAGGTGGTCTTGGGGAGTTATGGTACGGGCCCCATTGGAATGGGTCATGAAAGAGTGGTATCAAAGGTGGTCAGATCTATGTTAGGACCAAGAGTTTGTGATATTGGTATGGGGAAACAATTTTAAGTGTTTCGATCTTAGATTGTAGGCCAGAGACTCTGGTGTTGGTGTAGGCAGCCGACGTATCTATACACCAGGACTCTGATAACCTACTTTTCGACTTGGTACATGATAAAAATAGTTGCAAGGAAACAAATAAATTGTACAAGAATCATATAGGAATGGGTTGTGTTTTCCATTTCTTTTTGTGTCATCTATCTGAATATACTCTTTGACCATGTTGCATCTTGTTTCCTTACAGGATGCCTCCATGATGCATACCCACAAGGATTCAGTGACTCGATCATGAGGCTGACCCCTCAATGAAGAGGCTTCAATTTAGGGACTAGTTCACCAAGAATTACCTCTAGGTGGTGTACCTTCTATACCACCACCAGTGGAGAAGAACTTGGTACCTTCTATACCAACAAATGAGGAGTGAAGGCTGAGCGCGCTCCATGCGTTTCAAAGATGGGGACCCCTAAAGTTCTTAGGCAAGACCAATCCTAAGGTAGATGAGGACTAGATTGAGGTGGTGACCGTAGTTTTATATTTAGTGGGGACACCAGTAGACTATATGGTGATTCCTGGATTGATCTTTTTTTAGAATTTGATAGGGTGATGGTGGAGTTTGACCATGAAAACTCACGACGATAAGAATATGGCATGGATGGAGTTTGAGAGAATATTTAGGGAGGAGTTATCTCTAGTTACGCTAAGAGGATTTCATATCCAGAAGATTATTTGGCTCCAGTAGGGCAGTTTAACGGTTGCTGACTATTCATCGAGGTTCACCAATCTCACTTGGTACTCGATGGATATGGTCAGGGATTAGTACTTTAGAGCTCAGACCTTTGAGTGAGGTCCACGACTGGATAGATGAGCTAGTGTCGTGCCTCTATGAATTTCAACTTATTTATGAGTTCTAGAGTCATCTTTAGTGGTCAAGAGATTCTTGGATGAGTAGTGACAACCAATGGTAGTCAGCAGTAGCCAGACAGGTGCAAAGACCACGACAACATGGAGCCGACATCAAGCACAGGGATCAGAACGTGGGATACATCAAAAGAGGACCCAAGATAGGGGATCAGCGGTCCAGAACTCTCATGCTATATCCAGTCAGCCTAGGGAGAGGCGATGCTACTCGTGTGATGACAGATGACATCTCACTAGATATTATCCAACCCATCGGGCTGCTGACATAGAGGTGGTGGATGGATCACCGAGATAGAGGCAGAGAGTGGATTAGGAAGACCCGTCATGCGGTGGATGTGGAAGAGGAGTAGGGATACCTACAATAGGTATACGAAGCTTTGAGATACTTCCACCACCAGTCCTAGGAGGTCCGCACTAGGTTAATGGAGCTGGGGGATAGGGGTAGGGGCAGCTACATGCTGTCAAGGCATACGAACCCGAGACTCTAGTAATGATCCGTGGTATGATATGTGTCTTTTCTACCTTGGATGTCATACTTATAGACACATGTTCGAGTCATTATTTCCTCACAACATGTATTGTGGAAATCTGTGATATTTTGGTAGAGATGTTGACTCAACCCTTATGCTTGGATACACATAAAAGAAGAGACTCAATTGTCACACATCTTTTCCGACAATGTGATATTACCCTTGTAGGTGAGAGTTTCGGGAGGAACCTATTGGTGGAAGCATCAAGGCCTTATGACAACATCATTCTCAGTATGGATTGGTTATCTTCATTCCATGCCTATATTTACTGGTTTAGGAGAAGAGTGTAGTGTGTACAATCTGATGGAACAAGGTTTTCCTTTGACGTTGAAAAGGAAACCCAGGCAGCACATAATGAGATCATGCATAGGAGGGTGCAGCTAATCACTCATGAGTTGGCTAACCTTACCCTTGGAGTATCAGATATTGTGATATTTCAGTTTCTAGTGGTAGTGGTAGAGTATGAGGACGTACTTCCAGAAGATGTTCCAGGACTACCACCCTGCTGGAAGGTTGACTTCTGCAATGACTTACACCCCAAGACAATGCTGATATCCTCATCAGCGTATGGGATGGATCCTGAATAACTTCATGATATGAGGGTTCAATTGGAGGATTTTCAGAGTAATGGATTCATAATACCCAGTGTTCACCCTGGGCGGACCCAGTTTTGTTTACCAAGAAGGCAGATGTAACTTTGAGGTTGTGTGTGGATCACTGTCACCTGAATCAGGTAATGGTGACGAAAAAGTATCCACTTCCAAGGATGGAAGACCAATTCGATCAATTTATAGGGGTGCGATGGTTCTTAGAGGTTGACATTCGATTGAGTTACAACCAGTTATGAGTACAAGATGAATATATATCGAAGATAACTTTTATATGCTACTACATTCACTACATGTACTTGGTGATGCCTTTCAGCATGGCGAATGCCCCTATAGTGTTCATGGGACTTATGAACAGCATATTCTAGCCATAATTAGTATGATTCATAGTAGTCTTCATTAACTAAATCCCTGTGTACTTAGTGTTAGAGGAGTAGCATGCGAGAGACCTGTGGATGGTTCTAGATGTACTATGAGAGCATAATATTTATGGGAAGCTCTCAAAGTTCCAATTATGGATACATGAGGTTCACCTTTTGGGACATGTTATCTCTACAGATAGATTTGTAGTGGACCTAGCCAAGGACGAGGCGATGTTAGCATGGGATCCACCCCAAAGCGTGAGAGAGGTGCAGAGCTTCGTTGGGATAACATGATACTACCAGAGGTTTATCTTGGATTTCTCCTAGATATCATCTCCAATGAAATCCTTGACCCTGAAGGGTAATCCTTTTGTATG
Source organism: Viscum album (assembly GCA_963277665.1). Lineage (NCBI taxonomy): Eukaryota > Viridiplantae > Streptophyta > Magnoliopsida > Santalales > Viscaceae > Viscum > Viscum album. The sequence goes on along the minus strand of OY728148.1, from coordinate 2,044,872,747 downwards.
GAAGGAGAAGTACTAAAAATATTTATAGTATTTTAATTATATTTTTAAGAGTGCATATATCTTGAGATTTCTAGAAGAGGATGTCGAGTATGTAGTTTCCTGCAATGCATCAGGGACTGGGATTGGCTATGTCTGGATGAATAGATATGTGGTGATTTTTATGGTTCACACCAGCTAAGGCCATATGGGTTAAAATACAAAACCCATGATCTTGTGTTGAAAGTGGTAGTCTTAATATTGAATATATGGAGACACTACCTGATGATCCAATGATTTATCATATACTCTGACCACAAGAGCCTCAAGTACATCTTCTCATAGAAGGATCTAAATATGAGGTAGATGCGATGGATGGAGTTACTCTAGGATTATGAGTTAGAGATCATATATACTCCTAGAAAGGGGAAAATTGTGGTAGATTCTCTCAACAAGAGATCAAGTTCATAGCTGATGAGTGAGGTTTCTAAGCAGTTGTCCTCGATATAGTTATCCTTCATAAATAGAGATGATGAATATTATCTCCAGTTGATGGTTTTCACCCCCAACTCTTATGGTGAGTCAGAGAGGAATAGTTAGGGGATGTCGACTATGAGACTTTATGTGATCAGTTATCTATAGGACATGCTCCTGATGGATATTCTCATGGTGGGGATAATGTAGTTATTGTTAGATAGTGAACAGTTGTGCCAGTGGCATTTAGGGAGAAGGTTCTAAGGGAGTTTCATAAATACCACTTGGTAGTACATCTTGGAGTGGAAAAAATATACCAGGACCTCAGACGTCTGTTCTGGTGGACAGTTATAAAGAAGGCAGTAGTAGAGTTCATTTCTCGATGCCTTACATGCCAACATTTGAAGACTGAGCACTAGGTGCCAACAGGGTTTTCTCACCCCCTGGAAGTGCCAAAGTGGAAGTGGGATAAAATACCGATGGACTTCATAACAGTATAACCATGAACATCTAGGGGACTCGATTACATCTGGGTGATCATTGACTATCTCACCAAGACAGCTCACATCCTAGTTATTAGGTAACAGAGTTCCATAGAGAGCTTGGAATGCCTCTATATACAGAAGAAAGTTCAGCTTCATGGAATCCCTTTGATGATAGTCTCATATCCCGATGATCATATCACATCTTGGTTGTGGATGGGATTGTAGGAGGCCTTTGGGACTCAGATACGTTTGATAAAAACATTCCATCCCCAGACAGATGGTAAGACTGAGATGACCATTTTTGTTCTAGAGGATATGTTGCGGGCCTATATCTTTGAATTTGGTCGTATTTGGGAGGACCACCTACCACGAGTGGAGTTTTCATACAACAACAAATACCAATCTACCATTGATATGGCATCATTTGAGGCTTTATATGGGTGACCCTTCTGGTCACCGCTTTGATGGACCGACCCAAGAGAGCCTGCACTCATGGGTCCAGAGTTGGTGCAAGATACCACTGAGAAAGTGCACATCATCTAGTAGAGGATGAATACTTCATAGATCCGATAGAAGTCTTATTCTGATAGATAGTGGAGACCTCTAGAGTTCGAATAGGGAGACCATGTCTTCCTTAGGGTCTCACCTCGATGAGGGTTGCAGAGATTTGGCTGGGGTGTCAAGTTGTCTCTGAGGTTCATCAACTCTTTTAAGATACTGCTAATAGTTTGTGAGGTGGCGTACCTCCTAGATCTACTATTATAGTTGCACCAGGTACATGATGCCTTCCATTCTTCATAGCTGAGGTGGTATGTTCAGAACCCATCACACATCATTGATTGGGCAAGGTGGACATCGAGGATGGAGCAGCCTTCATAAAGTACCTAATGTAGATCAAGGATTGATAGGAGAGGATCATTCTTGGGTGAAAAATGCCCTTGGTGTGTGTCTGGTGACAACACAAGAACTTTCAATAGAGCACATGGGAGGGGGAGGTTCAGATTATTGTACAGTACCCAATTTTGTTTGAGTAATTTTTTGTTTTGGCTTTTCGAGGGCGTAAAATCTCTAAGGTTGGGATAATGTAATGTTTTTAATTTTTCATGTATTATTTTTAAATATTATATGGAATTATTATGAGACCAGGAATTGCAAAGACATGTGATTCTGAGGCCCAGGGTGCCTGGAATAAATGTTTGAAATAAACTAAACTATTAAATAGCGTGCATGAGTGGTTTTCTTGAAAAAGTGGAATAACATTTAAACGGGTTCCCAGATCAAAAATCCAAGGGCACCATTGATTTTAGAGTAGCGAATTTACCTTAGTAGAGGCCTAACATCGATCGACATGGGTCGACTGTAAAAGTTAATTTTTGGATGTTTTAATGAAAAAAATAAATTAATAATTTATGTTGTTTTAAACATTTTAATGATGCAACAACGTGTTTTATGTTTTTAAATGATCAAGAGACTAGGGTTAGGCTCATAACCTTGGAACACTTTTTGGAAACCTTTGGAGCTTTAGAGAGGAGCCAACCTTGGATAATTCTCAACGAATGACGATAAACGACACCATTTGGATCGTTGCACATCATGATCAGATCTCACTGATGATGGTAGAAAATCCACCTCTCGTAAAAGATAGAGGCAGGGGTTGTTATTTAAATTGTTTTATTCCCTATTCTTGGATTTAAATGATGAACACAGATCAACCCATGAACAAGTTGACCCATGGATCATTTGTTTTGGTGGGGGGAGGGGTCTTTTATTGGGTTTATTTTGGGGAATTGATCCACATTTGATTTGATTTATTTTGATTTTCTCGATTTGATACTTCTAATGGGAGAGGATCAATGCCATGACAAACTATGGTGGAGGTTCGTTCCTCAATTCTCTATTTTTATTTCTTCCCCCTTTTTGACCCCACGTTCTTCGCATTATTCGTTGGGTTATGAACAAAGGATTTTTTCATGTCCATTTTGAAATGAAATGATCCCAAATTAAAGATCTGACATCGTGGAGACCCAACGGAGGTGCTAAAATAATGGTGGACAAAGAATCTATATGGATCAGAAGGAATTTTTCTTTAACCGTTCTTTGCATGGATGATCAAACCACGTTTTTGAAGCTGATTAGATGTCTGAAACTTACCAAATCAGAATTATTATGGTGGGGAGACCTTGGATATTGAGTTCCAAGGTGAACGAGAAACTAGATCGAGGGTTAGAGAATCACTCGAGGCGTTTCGATAAAGAACTTTGATTTTGGAAAATCACAACTAACATAGCTTGTAGTTTGGACTACACGGTGTGTGGGACCCATTGAGTGGTAGCTAGGGTTTCAGGCAACAAAAGGAAATGAAATGGCATGTGAAAGATTTCACATGGTGTGTGGGTCCTTACATGGGACTCAGAATATATCTCGGATGATAAACAGACATGGGGTGGAGTACACAACATGTACTCCACCACACGGCCATGCCGGAACAGTTCCACAGGTTACCCCGTGTACTAGTACAAGGGTTTGAAGACATGGGTTGAAACCATGTATTTGCACATGGTTAGAGTACACAGAGCATCCCCCGGATAGTAGTACATGCTGTGTTACTCTCTTACACACAGTGTACAGATCTTTATACAATACATGCTCTTCAACATAGGTTGTTATACATGAGAAGTACCCAGGGTCAAAGGACATGGTGTGTGACATATCAACATTCCATGTACCTTCTTGTACATGGTTTAATATTCTTTTACACCATTATTTTAATAGGGTTTGTTTGGGTTATTTCCCCCTTTTCTTTTTCCCATGAAGGTCAGGTATCATTTACATACAGAGGAGTATGATCCCTTCAACAAGACTTTCTGGATAGAGTCAGAATCCCTCCGAGAGGCCCAGAGCAAGATCCTCTTTCCATTCTTGACCCTAGGTAGAGTTATGTATCGATGTGACCAATCATACGGGATGTCGATCCTCTACTTATCGGGTGAATCCAAATGATTCATGGTATACTCCAAGGCCCTAGAAGTGATCATCATCCTTGTATCATGATCTTTCCTCTCTCAGGAGTGAGTTATCCTGAAATGAGTGCATCTGTTATCTCTTCAGATCTTTGTGGCATTAAATCGTTGTGACTTACCTCTATATTGTGGGTCTGGGTTTCGAGTATATATGGATATGTTTAACTTGTTATATGTTCTGTAGACATATACTGTGTAGATATGACTGTAGCTTTACTTTGTGTATTACTTTGTGGTTTTCAGGGTCCTCTACTAAGTATTGTTATACTCACCCATGCACGGTCTTTTCCATCATGAGTCATGTCTTGTAAAGATGTGCGTACTTTTGATGGAGTCTAGGGCAGACCAGGAATAGACTACACTTTATGATATTCCTTACAGGTCAAGGTGTTCCTACAACTATGACCAATAGTCCTAATACATATTTCTTGCTTACAAGTTGGAATTTGGAGTTTTCAGACTCTTTCTTTTGGTGGGTTTGTATTATAGCCTAGTTTACTTTCTGTACTTTAATTTTCGTTGTACTATGTTGGTTTGGTTTAGTTTTATGGATGAATTTTTTCCATAGCGGTTTTTAGATTTCATCATTTGTGGGCCTAAAGATGTGTGCGTGTGTATAGGTACATAAGAAATAACTCCCATGTTAGTGATATGCCTACTTAGTGCTAGTCACCAGCCCCTGTCCTATTGGAGGCGGGCTTGGGGAGTTGCAGAATGAGCCCAACTGGGACGGGTCGTGACATAAAAGCTCAATGAAAAAAATATACGCTTTTAAAATATTTATAATATCCTTATACCTCAAAAAACATTATACTATTGAATATATTTCATAAATAGAAAAAATATATGAACAACATCAATGAAAGAATATATACCTTTTGACTCAAACCAAAAATTAATTAAAAGGTCATAAATACTATCCAATTTACTTAATCATTATCAATCATCTCATTATCCCAATGAAACATTATTATATAAACATTGGGAACATATTTAGAGTTATCTATCTTTCAATAAAAATTATTAAAAAATTATAACATTTCCACTACAACAATTATCTAGGTTATCATTACCATTCAATATATGCTTGAAAATCATTAAAGAAAAACTATTGTGGAAAAATAATTATATCTTTTCATGATTTATATAACTAGAATATCATTGATAAAAAACTTATGAAAAATTATTCTAAAATCCCAACACATAAAAACATCAATTATCCCACTTCAATGATTGGAATATCATACTCTATTCCTTGGTCTTAGAATTATCCCTTGGATTAGGTCATTTTCTTAGATAATTTCCATATTCCCAACATAGAAGACATTGAAACATAAATGGTACCCTGGGATATAATTTATTTCCCTCTATTTAAATCTTCATTTCTTCCATTACTTACTTTTTCTATGTCCTTATGTTATACACATAAAACACCATTTCATTACTTTGAGACATATCCCCTTATGCTATGTCCCACACTGTCTTCATATAGAAAGTTGAATCTTCTTTCCTCTATGATATTAATGAAACTACATTTTATATATTATTTTGTTATTTAGAAACTCAACTATGATAAAATTTTTAATCATAGAAAAATATACATGATTAATAATAATCATAAGAATTTTAATTCTATCACCAATATTAGTTATTTTTTCACAATGAAAACAACTACATCATGCTTTATAAGTGGAATTAATATGATTACTACTAGTTCCATCAATTAACTAAAAAAATCATAGTATGAGAAACAAAATTGATTAATAATATAATCACAAAATATCATTCATTGGATGTATAAACCACAAAACCTTCTTTTTATCATATGCCTCCTTCAGTTTAACTTAGGTCATCCATGGTCATTATCTTCTTAAATCCTTCATAATAGTTCATAAAAAAATTTAATTTTAGCTAATAATATTCTGTTGGAGTGTCAAATAAGGTTCCCAAAAAGTAAATATTCACCATGAAGCATAATTATAGATGGAATATACTCAACCAAATATTTTTATGGATATTATCCATAGATGTATCTGTGTGAATACCACATCCACTTATATTATCCAAATATGGATGTAATTCTATGAAAACTATAAAATATTCACCATACCAAAACATTATGATGGCATCCTATACCTAATATTATCATGTTTATTCTCACTAATGTTTCCTCATTATATTTTACAAAATTTATGGAACATTTCTCTAATACCAACAATATTTACCCCAACAATTTATACTTATATATTATATCAGAATATAGGAATATTAATGGAATATCAGTATTATCCACACTAAAATCATAAAGGTTTATATTCATTGAAAACATGGATACCTTAATAAATGGTATATAAAATATTTACATCATATCCAATTTAGTTCATCACAACTATCAAACTACTTAAATATGTCATACTTAAAGTCTTCCATCATAACCTTGGTAAGGTAAACATAATAATTGGTGAGATCAGTTGATCACTAAGGGAAAAAATAGATTTTAATCAATGATCATAAGATAAACGTAAGGATATGAGAATATGATCTTAACAATATAAAATCATAAAAATGAAATAATATATCATAATCATTAAACATTACATAATGTTTTATCAATACAATGACATAAGACACAAGAGTATAGAATCATAAATAATTAACAATGATCCATGAGAACATATAATAGGCATAAGGTGTAAGTTTCCACATATACATAATAATAGAAAATCATTTACTTAGTCAAAAATCATTACCAATACTACAAATAGTGTATTGGGTTCACTCCCCATTCCATCATTTCCTTTCATCGAGTTTTACTACCATGGCTATCTTATTAAAAATCCATTACTGAACCGGGATAACTTCTCATTATAGTTTTTATTATATTAGGAGATATCTATCATTACCAAATAAATTATACATCTATATAATTTTTGACCCACAATACATATATTTAAAAGTATATATATGTGTTCCAAAGGATAAAAAACATTTATTTTATCATCATATCATAACATGTAAAAATTGTATGAACTTTATAAATATTTAATCATCATAATCATTAAACATATAGAGAAACAATAAATATGGTAAACTTTTATCATATCCCTATTAAATCATAATAAACATCTAAGTATGTTGTTATTGATATAAATACCTTTAAAATATCACTTAAACATTTCTCGAGGAAACACCCAGTTTATTTAAAATTAATTATATTGAATTTAAAATTTTTGAAAACAATTTATGCAAAAAAAATTATTTTAAAATAAAAAAGGAAACCAATCACATAATAATTATAAAAATATTATTCATAATTGAGGGTTAATATGTTCATGTGGTGTACATTAAAATAAAAAATCCATTCAAATTTTGGTAAATTTTGAAAGTACTGTTTAAAAAAAGATTAAATTTAAACGGTGGTAAATGATGTAAAATATCATTAAAAATGAATATAAATAATATTTGTGGAATTTTAAAAAAATTGATTAATTTAAATTAAAATAAATTAATTGAATAAATTATTCCTGAAAAAACCTAAGAATTAAGTAGGTTTTAATTAAACATGCAGTTTAGGTAGTCTGAGTACTTGAAGAGAGGAAAATGAAATAAAAAAATTAATCATTAGGAATAGGAATTATAGAATAAAATTCATATGATTTGGTAGATATTGATAAAATAATTTCATTATCATAAAATTTTATCAAAAAAAATCCTGGTAAAAATGAGATTGTAACAAAGAATGATTTCTATTGTGGTATCTTTTAACTCATAACCCCTATGAACGAAATCAAATAAAAAATAAAATACAAGTAATGTAAGGATATTCATTAAACAATATGTAAATGTGGGTGTATACACACTTAATAATATATGATAGTTTTATAACATCAAACTGGTCTCAATGAAACAAAAATTGAGATGAATAATCCTTACATCTTTGGTAATTTTTGAATTGATAGTTATTAGAAGAATGGAAATTCCAGAGTTTTGTAAATCAATTAAATTAAATCAGGGAGTATGTAAATAAATTTTAATAATTATTACGTACATTTTATAAATAAATAATTTGTGAATTACATTAAAACTCATCTCAATGAAGAGAAATTGAGGTGAAACCCTTAAAATTTTAGAATCTATTGAATTGAAGGTATTGTAAAGAAGGTACAAGTATGGATCATAATAAAACATGCATTAAATGAAAATTTTAAGAGAAATTAATTATTTAATAATAACTCCACCTAAAATAAATTGTGTTTCACAATATCAAATATGTCACATTAATTTGAAAGAGATAAAAAGAAACCCTTACCCTATATATAACTTGATTCTTAAGTGATCTATCCTCCCATAAAAAGTTAGTGCTTTAATAATTCTATAATAGAATCATATTAATATATATATATAATATAATATATGATCCTATTATATAAATATAATTTATAAAAATTATATATATATTTATAACCACTCATAATAAGTGGGCTTGAAAAATTAATTACATCACTTTATGGAGACAATAATATATACATACACACAAGTGATGTTTCCACTTTTTGATGGATGGAAAGAAAGAAAGTTAAATAATAATTAACCATTATAAATCATTATTATATCCTAAATATAAAATATTTTTATTAATTTTTTTTTCATATAAGTAAATTTTTTTTATTAGAATAACAACTTCTCTTTATGGTGGATGTATTCTATTCATACGCATAACTGACGTTATCTTTTACCATTACATCAGAAGGTAAGAAGGTCGATATGATCATATAGTCTAGAAGCATCATTATGTTATAAATATAACCTATATACATTAAATACATAATTATAGCAACCCATGAATAATAGTGATGGAAAACATATTGTATCCCTACAAGGAGGTAGTATTCCATATGTACAAACTGGTGATAATTTTATCTGCCAATTTATAAATAAGTGGTGAAAAAGTGTTGTTCCATTATAATAATAAAATATATATATATTTATTATACTAGATACATAATATTTTTATGTATAATTTTATTATATATATGATATAAGAAGATATAAAATTGGATGATCTTTGTCAATATATACACCTCTTCTTTGAGAGACCCCCATTGGTGTACATATTATACCACGAAGGATCAATTTTAAGTGAAGAATAGAATCTATTTGATTAAGTAAAGGTGTAACACCACATGATTTTAAAATACTTTCACTATGTTTGATAGTGTATATGACACCCAACAAAAACCTTAAATTACCCAAAAAATATATTATGTTGACCAGAGTGAGTAAGTCAAGAGGGGTGAATTGAGTTACCAATAAAAATTCTTGTTTAAAACAATTTAAAACTAAATCTCCCAAATTAATAAAAAACCAATTCAATCAAAACAATATAGTTATATATGTTTTATCTTACAAATAATTTTTCAATGTAGGAATAAGGCTCTGTTATGATAATATTTGAAGTCACTTTAACTTTTAAAATCAAATTACTTAATCAAACACTCTATATAACTACACATTATGATTAACTTTCAACTTAATTTTTAGTTTTAATATTTAATTAGAAAAAAAATTTAACATTGAAATGTAAAATAAAAACTAATAAATCAAACAGTGGCATAAAAAAGGGGTTCGGTCTCAAGTTGATACTTTATCCCCTCCACTTGGAAATCACATGCTGAAAGGTAGTGTATTAAATAATGAAATTGATCCATAAACTAGATTAGGTTATGAAATCAACAACACATAGGTATTTCCAAGACCAAATCCTCTTCCATAGTTAAAACTAGGAAGATGAAAAAAAACAAGGTCACATATGACATCTTCAATAGTTAACATGGGTATACATTAGATAACAGTTGAGAAAGTTAGACAATAACACTCCCATTTGATACAGGAGACAATGTGTACAAATAAAAAGAGTAATGAAAAACACAACTCAAACGTAAAGCATAAACAGAAAGAGAAAATTATTAGATATTGGAAGGATTTGTTCTTCTTGGTATGCTCAACTTTAAATGTTAAAATTTCCTCATATTTGACTTTTTTAGGAGCTCAAACAGGTTTATCTAGATGTTTAGAAAAACACAGTGTCCCTGATTACTGATGATTCCTTCTATTTTTTTCTATCAATGTCGAAATTTGATTTAGCGTGATAAAGCTATAATCTCTATGCATGTGTCACATTTTTATTCCTGGTATTGGATCAGTTTTCTCACACACAATTCCATACCATACGCGCATGAGGAATTTATATATAATATATATCTATCTAGGTCCAATTATCCATTGAAGAATAACGATATAAAATCATGGATCCTCATATTGGGTACTAAATCAAGAACAATCTAACATGGTCTAAAATGAATTTGTGGAGTGGTTTATGAATAATGATTATTAAATCCATGTGTGTGATAAATGAATTATATTCTATAAACTCGTTGTTAGAGGAATTAAATTCAAATGAGAGTCAAAATAGAAATGGTAGAATACTAGTGGTATGTCATCTATAGTGGTATATTATACTAATGGTATATCTCTTATGATGGTAAAATAAACTAGTGGTGGATGTGTTGATGGTAGATGGAGTCTGGCGATTGATTTGGTCTAATGTTAGATCATGTATGAAGTATATATAGTCTAGTGGTAGATCTATACTAGCGGTAGATCTGTTTTGAAATTAAATCTTTTTTGGAAACAGTTCTCATCTAGTGGTAGATCTCTTCTTGTGGTAGATACAGTTCATAGTAGATTTTTTTGAACAAATCGTAGATGTACTCAATGGTCGATCCATTAGTAGTAGATTATGACAGTATATGTAGTCCATCAGGAGATCTAAATAAACCAATAGTAGATCATCATAACCAATGGTAGATCTATTGATCTAATTGTAGATTGGTACTTTACTAAATTTCATCACCCAATTACTTATAATATGATTGAATATCATAGAACATTGATCCTATAAGACACATAATGTTCATTATTTGTGAGAATTAAAATAAATACGTGCAAAAAATCTTACAATTTTTAATGATCATGTATCATAACATTTTATAACCATATATATGAAAAAATATTGAAATATGTATGAATATAAAGAACATTATTCAAAACATATGAAATTACTAATGGGATATACTAATTTATCCATTCTTGAAACAAAATTAGAATCTTAAATTTCATTTCATGAGAAATATACCTTTTGGGATTATAAAAAACATATTTAAATAGAAGTAATAGATGATCTATGAAATAAAATATAAACCACATGTAGTTTTCATTAGAGAAGAAAGTAAAATATTATAGGACAAAAAGTAATAAAAGGGAAAATAAAATCCCTATTAAAAACTAATATGAATCAGAATCACTCTCATATCAATTATATAAAGGATAAACATGGCATTTTACTTTTTAATAATATAGTAGGCACATAGGTAGAGGTTTAAGGTGAATAGGTTATATAAGGAATCTTATAGATAACAAATAGCCTAAGATGCAAAACTGCTTTAACCTTAGACACTCCAACAGGCTAAAACCATAGAGGCAAAGATGTAGAATAAGGTATAGAAGTTAAATAAGTCATAGGTAAATCTTTATTTGAACCCTATGCTTTCCTATATACATATAAAAATTGTTTCATAAAGTTGAAAAATTCATAATGATGTTTTCACCACGCTCAACTTTTATGAAGAGATCTTTACTTTACTCCATAAAATGATTGAGCATAGGGACAAGAAAATTATGCTGGTTAAATTTATCTTTGAAGGCCCTAGTTAAAAGAGAAATTGTAAAAATTTCATAAAGAAAATTACAATTAAAATTGAGCTCATGCATATTATAAATTCTATAAAGGTATAATTTTATAGTTTTAGTGATAGTCTCTCAATAAATTTGAGCATCATTCAAACACTCCCTAACCAATTTATAGATGTTCTCACCATGGAACTTTATTTTTAAAATCTATTCCTGATGAGATGAAGTGAGATCACCCAATATAGCATGAAATTACTCCATCATAATTGATCAAATAATCTGTATAACAACTAAATATGTATGAGGTGGAGTAGTGGAAGTAGAAGCACTAGCTGCAACTCCTGTGTCCAACCACTCTATAAAGGATATATGACCTATATAAACAATTATTCTTATATACTCTATGATGTACATAACTGATTCCATATTTTTATCCAATATCATATTCTCAATCTATTATTATTATTTAATTTTCAATATCATCATAGGCTGATTTTGAGAGATAACCAACTCAAAAATACAACTTGTATCAGCTTCACTTAATCTGGTCTACTTAAGAGGTGAAGATATAATGCTCCTAATAATATCAGAAGGCATACACACACTAAAAGTATCAAAATAATCATTAGTAACAAAATCATAAAATATATGAAAATAATGTATAGTATATTGAATCCTATCAGAACTAGGTAAGGAACCCTCTTCATTTCAAGATTCACCTATAGGAGAATTTGAAAGAAATGATTCTAATTGGTCAGCCACATCAATTTGTTTTTCTAGGGACCCATTAAGATATTTTCCATCGATAGGGATGAAAATTACACCATACTTAGGTAGAATTACATAGTCATCATCATCACTACTATCATCACCCTCACCATATGAATCGGGGTAGGATATTCCCAATAGCTTGTAACTAAAAGATGGACCCCACTTAGATTTTCATCATCCTAAATAGTGGTTAAAAAAATTTATCATCTTATGAATGATATATTATTAGAAGAGTTTGGGGATTCATCCCCCTAAACAGGATATCTAGACTCATATCTATGAGAATCAACAAAAACAGGATTAAACACAAAATCTATCACCTTATCATCATTCTTAATATGATCATAAATAACATGAGGGTGATGAGACTGTTATTTCTCACCAACATAACTAACAACCTAATGACCTTATGAGGCCCGAGGTCCATCACCATTCTCATTTAATGAACCATAATAAACATAAACTATTTATATTGAGATATTATAATAAACATCAATATGTTCTTCTCCTAAGACATCAGTCTCTACTTTTTCTCTATAACTTAATAGGCTTTCTCTTTCAATTAGAGAAATAGAAGTGCTAAAAGATACATAGGAAACATAAAGGCTCTTGACCACATCTAGTTTATTCTATTCCTCAACTAAAAAAACAACTTCTTCATATCTTATTTTATCTTATTATCCTTCTAATTCCTTATCAGATAAAATCACAACATCATTTTGGTCTAATCCAGGATCAACTATTTATCAAGATATTTTAGGGTGCAACAAAAGATTGAAATCCTCATATATATTATAATTTTCCTCTAACTATTTATTCAAACACAAACTCCAATTTACCATCATCCACTTACAGGTAAACTAGCTTAAAGAAACCACCACACTTTACAAATAATTATTTATTCTCATATACCAATACCTCTGTATCTAACATGGATGAGATCAACTTAAGACAGATCAAATATTTTGATCTAGATGAGGCTTTCTCAAATACATAATATGTACCATTAAATAACTTCACATGTATGAATTGTCTTATCATTTCATTAGGAATAAAAGAAAAACATCTTGATACCTCATCATGATAATTCCCCTTCCCTAGAAAAATAATTTACAGGATGACTTTTAATATTAATCTACACTACCCATCATGTTTTGTAGTAGCAAGTCATTGCACTGTACCATTTCAAGTCAACTCCAGAAGATAATTTTTATATACAAAGGTATCACTATCACTAAGAATATATCCCTTAAAATCACATGAAATACCTATGTGAGGTGTGTTGATTTATCTGAACCACTACTTTGAATAAAATATATCTTCTTTTTTGTCGATAATACTTATTATCACATATTTTTTATCCTGAAAACTATAATCTTCATACTGGTAGAATTTGGTGTACCGATATAGGAAAAAAGGTTTTATCATTCCTTGAGAAAAATTCCATCCATATGTGGTCCTACATAACCTTATTCACTAAAAACACGCTCAAAATCATACATTTATCAGCCATCTCTTTTTAGTAAATGGAAACTCAAGTCTCAAGTTTTGGGTTCTCCGGTTACACAAATCCAACATGGATCAATTATCCTCGTGAATTCTTCATGGTATTTTATCCTTTAGTATATGAAATAGAATCATTATTCACTCTCACTATTTCACTAAATCAAAGGGAGAAGGACAAGTGATAGGAAGGTTACAAGTCAGGAGAGAAATAAAGATGAGATGTTTGAAAGGATGAGCGGGCAATAGCGCTCCAAAAATTGGATTTATAGTTAGTTTTTATTATTTAGGGATTTAGAGAAATAAAATAGAATAAAATATACAAAAATAAATCTAATAAATATTTAATCATAGAAAATAGGATAGGTGGAAAATAAAATAGAGACCCTTGATAGTAGATCTTCCAATAGTGGATCACCCAATGGATTATCTTTCAACGGTGGATCTTCCAATGGTGGATCTCTAATAGTGGATCTCTAATGGTTGAACAACAAGGGTGGATCACCAATAGTGGATCGGCAATAGAGGATTAACAATGGTGGATATTCTAATAGTAAATCTTCCAAAAGTGCATCACCAATAGCCGATTACCAATAGTGCATCTTCCAATTATTGATCACCAATGGTGCATTAACATTGGTGTAAATTTGAAGATAAAGGATTAAAAAATGTTTATCATTCCAAGTTCATTTTTGATATTTTTTAATCTCTCTGAATTCAAAGTATTTGTCAATATATTATCAAGATGATGTTTTTTCCAATGAATTCAATATTTATGTAACTTTTTTGGAAATGATCTCTCAAAAAGTGATGTCTTATATCAATGTGTTTTCTAATTGAATGAGATAACATATTCTGAGTGATATTTATTGTACTTGTATTATCAAAATTCATAGGCACATACATAAATTGATACCCATAATATGGTAATGTTTTTTCATCTATAAAATCATAGAACAAAAATTCCCTTTAATTATACACTAGGCCTTATAAGTAGATAGTGAAATATAATTTTGTTTCTTACTACACCATGAAACTAGTGACTTGCCCAAAAGGTTACATGGTCTAGAGGCTTTTTCTACATAACTTACACTAACCAAAATATGTATCTGAATAACTCACTAAATGAAATGATTTTTCTCTAGGATATAATAATCCTAATTTTGATTACTCTTGAGGTATTTAAAAATACTTTTAACAAAAAGTAGATACGATTCATTATGATTTTCTTGAAAACAGTCATACATACATACACTAAACATAATATACAATTTCCTAGAAGTTTAGTATAGAAATTTTCCAATCGTACCTCTGTAATTGTTTTGATCAACTCATTTCCTAGCTTCATCAAGATCCGTATTACAAGGTGTACTTATGGGAGTATCACTAATTTTTGTGCTATACAATCCAAAAATGTTTTAGATGGTCTTTGGTTTACATAATTTTATTTAATATAATTCCATATTTATTATGAAAAAGTTAAAAACCAAGAATGAATTTAATTTCTTCCATTAAAGTCATTTCAAATTCACTTTGCATCATTCATAAAAAATAAGTACACAAATAATTTTTTGAATACCCAAAATTTATATCACTAGAATAAATTTATTCATATAAAATATATTTTGAAATTATTTTTATAAATAAAGTAGGATCACATATGAAATTTGAAGAACCATTAAAAATTATAAATGATTTGAGCCTATCTTACCAAGCACTAGGATCTTGTTTCAAACCATATAAATCATTACATAATTTTAAAACATGATTTTAAAAATGAGGATTTTAAAATCTTGGTGTGGCTCATAATAAACATCCTCAATAATATAACCATTTAGAAATGAACTTTTAAAAACAATTTTGTATAGTTTGAAATTAAATTGTGTTGAATATGAAAAAATAATTCCAATGGATTCAAGTCTAGAAATTAGTAGTAAGGTTTCCTCATATCCAATATACTCTTCTTGATTGTATCCTTGTAAACCAATCTAGATTTATTTCTAAGAATAGTGCATGACTATTCAACTTTGTTTTTAAACACCCATTTAGTGACAATTGTTACAATGACTTTATTTCTATTTAATAGTTCCCAAAATATATTTATTTCAAATATTTTATGTTCTTATTTAATTTCCATCACCCAAAATTTATCATTAATTACATCATTTATTTTCTTAGATTCAAGTGGTGACAAGAAAGATTTATGTTCAACCTGATTTCTAAGGGAATATCTAGGTTGGGTTCCTTTATCTATGTCTCCAATTAAATAATCGAAAGGATTTTATTTATTAGTCCTGATGTTTCTATGGAATGAAGGGCTAGTTAACTCATTCTCATGCACAGTTTCGGGTTTATGTTGTTCCTAAAAAAATGGAATATTTTTATGCTTGTTTCACTAAACTTTTAGAAGGTTTGAAAATTTTATTTAGATTTTACAGATCATATCCAAGGTTGTCTAAAGTACTCTTAGGCTCATTTGGATATGTTTTTATAAAATTTGATATGAATAGATTCTTCCACAATCTTTTTTCTTTTATTAAACACCCTGCATGACTTACTAGATATTAAATATCCAAGTAAAATTGATTTATCAATATTGAAAGGAAATTTATCAATATTATACATTATATTCAGAATAAATAATTTGAAACTAAAAACTATAAAGTTATTAATATTTGGTTTTCATATATTCTATAATTCATATTGGGGTTTCTTTAAGATATGTCTTATAAGAACTATATTAATTATTCCAGAAGTTATATTCATATTATTTTCCAAAAAATGAATAGGTAATTTATACTCATTGTGCATAGTCCATGAAATTTCATGAAGGGTTATATTTCTCCTTTTTAATACAACATTTTGTCGTGGGATCCTATGATCCAAAAAGTTATTATTAAAACCATTTTGTGGAAAAAATGATTCAAATCATTATTTTAAAACTTAAAACCATGATCAGTTATTAAGAAATTATTTCTAAATTTACCATGATTTTCTAATGATTTAGAATACTTAGAAAAATAAGAACATTCTTCACTTTGTGATCTAGAAATAATACCCAATTATATCTAGAAAATTAATCTTCTATAACATAAAAATAATGATTACCATTTAATATAGAAACTCTACAAGGTCCCAAAAAGTCCATGCGAACTAAATCTAGGGGTTTAGAAGTTGAAACATCATTATTTTATTTGAAAGAGATTTTTTCTCTTTCCTGTTTTGACATGGGTTACATAATTTATTATTTAATAATTCTAATTTAGATAGATCCTTGAATAAAACATTACTATTTTAATATCTGTGTGAATAAATGATAAAATGGCCTTGTCAGCATTTCCAAATCCATGATTATTTATGAAAGGAACTTAGAAAACAATTATTTTGAGAATATAAGGAATCAAAATTAACAGCATATATGTTATCACTTATTAAGGTAATAAAAACTAAATAATTTTTAGAATAAAAAACATTGTAAAAATTATTTTCAAATGTAAAATGAAATCCATCATCACATAAATATGATATTCTAAGTATATTATAACTTAATACATCCACAAATAAAACATTAAATATTAAAACATTGTTAGAGGTATTGATTTATCCAAGTCTAATAATTTTTTCCTTTGGCATTATCACTAAAAGTAAAATGTCCACTGTCAACCTTAATTAATTTCCTAAAACTTAAATAGTATCCATTCATGTTTCTAGAGTATCCATAGTCCAGATATCATATGTGCTTACAATAACTTTTCAGAAATGTTTCAAACAAAATAGATTTTAAACAAAAAATGAATTTGGTACCCAAAACTTTTAGTGTCTAGAAATGATAGTAATCAAAGATTTAGGAATCCATAAATTCTTAATAGGTTTCCTATAATAATATTTTATACTTTTATAAATAAAAATATTGTTAGGTCTAGAATAATAAAGACTAGTAACAGAATTAGTGGAACTTTGGCTATAAATAAATTTATTTTTAATAATCTTTGTCTATATTGGATGGTAGCATATTCCAGTAGTATATTTAGGGGAAGTATGGTTTACATGAATCTTAGTCATGGAATTTATTTCATTTTTAAATCTTTTTAAATAAATTCTTAATTATTCATTAAATAATGTTAACTCATTAGTTTCTTTTAATAGTTGAGAATTTTAATCTATCTCTATAGTATGATAAGTTTTAAATCTAGTAGTCTAAGAATACTACGTCTTTAGAATTTTATATTTATCATTAAATTCATTAATAATATCCTCCAACATATTATAATATTCAAACATTAATTAATTATACATGTTTTATTCTTTTTTTTCATCTCTAGAATGATTAGAAATATGAAAATGAGATGTTGGAAAAACATTAAATACCTCAGATGTGTTTATCATAAAAAACATGTTAGTTATATTATTTTTATCTTATTTTCTTGATTTTGAATCACTTGAGTTGTCTTAAGAAGAAATAAAAGTTTATTTCATAGATTTATTTTACCTATTTTCCTTTTCATCATATTTCTTCTTAAATTATAAATTAGGACAATCATATTTTACATGATCTCTTCTATTTCATTCTTAGAAGACTATCTCATTTATAGTATCATCATTTTTCCAATCCTTTCACCAATTAAATCTATTTTTATACATTATGTTATTACTAGGATTCTAGAATAACTTCTATTTTGTATAATTTCTAGAATTTTCTTTCCACATGGTATATTTATTTATCATTATCAGTAGTTGAATATTCATCACATGATCTCTAACCTTTGGTCTTCTCTTTTTTATTTTTAGGTAGTAGTTTCGAAAGTTAATGATTTAATATTTGGTTAATCATTTTATTATTTGTTTACTTTGATTTTATCTTCATAAACCATGAAATTTTCTATCTAATATTTAATATTTAACTTACTTACATCACATGAATCTCAAATTGAAACTGAATTTTCTCTCTATATATCTGGTAAACACTTCAACAAGTTCATTAGTTGATATTTATCAGTAATTGGTTTTACCAAGGAATGAAACATGTTCAAAATCTCATTGAACCTAAGATAAATGTTAGAAATAGGTTCATCAAGCTTCATCCTAAATATATCACATTTAATTGTACAAATATTTTAACTCATTTCTCAAATAATATAACTTACTTCATGATAATCAACTAAAGTATCCCAAATTTAAAATGCAGTAGTAAAAGAATAAATTATATTAAATTATTAATCTCCTAAAGGATAATATAATACATTCATGGATTTATAGTTATTATTATAATATTTTTTAGTATGATCACTCCATTTAGATCTATCAATTTTCAGTAGTTAATATTTTTCTTCAATGAAATTCCACATTTAAAAAACCATAATTTCAATACGAATCTTCATTTTAATATTCCATCGATCATAGTTTTTTTACATTAAAATAAAGAGTCCTATTTTTAGAAGATACCACTTGTCTATTATTATCCATAAACAATTAAATTAAGAAATAATATAAATTTAGGATCTTTAAAAGACAAAAAGAAATCACAATTGAGAATATATTTGAGGATCCTGTGATACCAAATGTTGGTCGGAGTGAGAAACATAAGGGGGTTGAATTGATTTATGAATAATTTTTTTAAATAACTTAAATATAAATGCACCAAATTTATAAAATTGACAAGTTAATCAAAACAATATAAATATATAATTTTGGTCTTTCATGTAATTTTGAAAACAAAGGTTGAGGATTAGTTAAAATATTCTTTGAACTCAATTTTATATTTGAAATCAAATTACTTAGTCAAAAAAATTATATAAAAAAATATTACGACTAAATATCAAAGTAATGTTTTTTTAGATTTAAATATAAGATTCATATTTATCTTTGAAATGTATATAAACAAAACTAATAAAAAACATAGTGAAATAAAACAATGGGTTCAATCTCAAGACAAGTCTTAATACCCTCCACTTGGAAATCACATACTGCCAAGAATTTTATTAAATTTAAAAACAAATATCCACAACCTAGATCAGGTTATATAATCAATGAAACATAAGACTTTCAAGGCTCAAATCCTCTTATAAAATTATACATGGGAATAAATAAACAATACTATGTCATAAAATACCTCTTTCAAAATTTTCATGAGCATACAAAAGAAAAAGGTTTATAAAGTGTGTTAATCACAATTGAGTTTACTACATGTGATAGTGTGTATAGATAAACATATTAATTCAACACAAAAATCAAATGTAAAATATAAACAAAAAGAATAAATTATTACAGATTAGAACAAGTTGTGTGGTTCAGTCAGATTAGCATCAAATTTTCAAAGGTCCTCATATTTGTCTTTTTGAGGAACATTAAAAGGTTTCTCTAAATGTTCATGAAAAAAGAGTGTTTTGGATGTTTGATGATTCCTTCTATTTCTGGTCTGCCAATTTCTAAATTAGATTTAGTGTTATAAGGATATAATATATATGCATTCATTACATTTTTATTTCTTATATTTAGTCAGTTTTTTCATAAATAGTTCCACACCTTACGTGCATGAGGGAGTTATACAGAATATATAGCTCTAGATGTCCAATTATCCATTGAACAATAATAGAAAAAAAATCATAAAACCTAATAATGGTCACTAAATTAGAAAAGGTCTAACTTATTCTTCAATGCATCTGTGGAGTGGTTTAGGATTATTTTATCCATATGTTTCTTGAATAAATTAAATTCCATAAAATAAATATCGGAGGAATTAAATTAAAATGGGAGTTATAAAAAAAATGGTAGAACACTTGTGGTAGGTCGCCACTAGGGGAATATTAGACTAATAATAAATCACATTTGATGGTATGATAAACCAGTTGTAGATGTGTAATGATAGATCATAACTAGTGGTAGATCTGGTTTGATGTTATATCTGGTGTGTCAGTAGATATTTTCTAGTGATAGATATATCCTAGTAGTAGATTTGGTGTAGTGTTATATCTATTTTGGAGGTAGGTTTCATCTAATAGTAGATTTAGTATGGTGGTATATGTAGTTCACTGGTAGATTCTATTTAACTAACAGTAGATTCACTCAATGGTAGATCCATCAACAATATGAAAATTGATGTATTCCTCCATTAGATCTAACTTTACTAATAGTAGATCATCACAAACAACATTAGATCTCTTGAACTAATGGTATTATAAGAACCCAGTTCTTATTCTTGAGGTACGAGTTTCTTCTTTTCTCTTTTACTTAAGTGTTTTTGAGAAAATAAGGAAAACGGGAGAAAATCCTAATTTTTGTGACTACACGCCGTGTACGTTTCCACACGCAGTGTACTTTGGCCATGTGGAATGAGTACATAGGGTATGTAGTCCTGTCGACAATGATGGGTGTAAAAACCGACTACATGCAGTGTATAGGGTATTTACAAGTTGTGTATTCAGTCGGAAGGCGAACAATAAGGCGGTGAAGGCAGCCGCCAGCTGAGCAACAGTACATGCTATGTACTCAGGTATTACACGCCGTGTACTCATGTCGACAGATGAAAAGTGCTGCGTTGGCGAGAAGCTGCTAGCAGAACAATTAAATGATGAAAATTACACGCTGTGTACTTGAGATTACACACCGTGTAGTATGTTTTTTCATTTAAAATGGGAAGTATCCTCCTCTATTCACAGAGGAAGCTTAGAACCGGAGGAGATCTCGGGAGGACGATCGGAGCTTTGGAGATCTCCCGATCGTGCACCGGGAATCTGATTCCACCTCCATCCATCTTGTTAGAACCGTACTGGTAACCCCTTCCTTCTACTTGAGCCATTCTTACCAATTCTTTCCCGAGGGGTAGTTATTTACATTTTAATGGGAATTATTTTACCTCAGATCAACGTCGTTCTTGGATGGTTTGAGGAGCGTCGTTCATGTATACCGATCAGGGGAAATCGAGGTAGGTGTTCTAGTGTTTAAATTCAAACTGCTGTGCGTTTTTGTGTACATTTGTGCTACGAACCCATGTTGGGGTGTCGTGTGGAGGAGTCCTTGACTGTTATAAATACCTAGACTTGTATAGGTAATTAAATTTATTGTAAACTACTGTTTGGGATCACTGCTTGGATCCAGGACCACCCCTGGGGTGTGTTCCTCTGTTTAGCCATTTGGCCAAGTTACCCGAGGGCAAACTATAAAAATTTAGCATGCTTTAAATTGCCTTGAGAGGAATTTTATAAAATTTCTTGGTTATATGTTGGGATCGGCCCGGTTAATTACGCCTGAGGGAAATGTTCTGTTAGCCTAAGGGCAGTGTTTTTGTTTAGCCTGAGGGCAGTGGTTGTTAGCCTGAGGGAAACGTTTCATATGTATGAGGACAGTACTTCCGTGCCTGATGGAAATATCTCATACGCCTGAGGGAAATATCTGTTATTCCTAAGGGCAATTACCTGCGGGTTTCGATTATGATTACTTGCGGGTGAGGGTTTGCGTGTCTGAGGACACTGACTGTTTACTTAGAAATTCACTGTGGTATTTTCCTTATATTGAATGATTAAATGAATGTTAAAAATGGAAATATAACTTGTAAAGTTAGTTACTTTTTAGTACTGATTTGTTTATTTCATTTACTACTGCACACTGCTGTTGCAAATTTACACGGACAGTTGGGCACGAGCCTTTGGTGGGTGCCTACTGGGATTTATTTCTCACACCCTATTTGGGTAATGTCTTCGGACCAAATAGACTATATTGCTGTAGGTGTGGATAAGGGAAAGGGTCCCTATATATGTACTTGATTGTTGCAGAGGAGTAGGAGAGCATGGGACCAAGCTTAGGCTTGTGATGCTGCTGAGTTCCTGTTGCACTGTTTCGTTTGGTTTTTTTGTACCTTGTGCTTTGAGCTATATTGTATTATATTGCTGTGTAACATGTTCTGGCTGTTTTCCTGGAACTAGAGACATGTTTCATCATTATCTATATAACTGTTGGTTATCCTTTACTGTAGTTGTTCATTTAAGTTGTGTATGGTTTATTACTTATACTGTTGTTGTATGTTTTATCTTATATTCCGCTGCGCTACACTTTGAAAAATCAGGGCATAGTTTCCCCACTATCAGACCTGGGCCCTCACTACTAGTCAGCAACCTCTAGCGTTTGGGGAAATGCGATTGAGGTCATGTGACCAACCGGGTTCGGGGCACCCATTGAGTGGCTTCTGGAACTGGGACGTTACAAGGTGGTATCAGAGGGGGTTTCTTTTATTTGACATACTATTTGGAGCCTTAGTCAGGGATATGAAGAAAATGGTAGTTGGTAATAAGCTATTCCCGGGAGTAGCTAACCCGTGTACAGGAAAAATCCAGCCTACCGCATATTTTTTCAATTATTCTGATTTTCAAATTTTACAGTTGAGTTGATTTTCACCATTGGGTGACACACTTGTGATTGTGCTGTTATATTTTATCCATGAGTTATATTTAGTTGCAACCTGATGAGATGAGGGTATCCCATCTCATGCATCATTTAGGCACATGTTAGAAATCACATTCCATGTATAGTTCCATGCCATGTAGGTGCATTAGAAACTTCATGTTGTTGTGATAGTTTTTGTGCTAGAAAATCATGCTATTGTGATAAATGCTTTGATAAATACCTGCTAAGTGATAGGGTATTTATGTGTGATCCTGTTGATAGGATGGACACCAAAATTTGGTTTTTGGGGATTATGGGATCTCAATTACCAGAATTTGGTGTATCATTGACTTGTTTACTTGTGTATAACATGTATAACATTCCAAACTTTGATTCGCATGGAGTATGGGCCCTTACGAATCGGAATTTGGCACTTAGGTGTTGTTTTTCAGTATTTAATAGGTTATGGAGTAGTTTCAGAGGCTTACTGTCCGAAAAACCCAGGATATGTAGTTCCTCGGAGACACGCCGTGTGTTCTTCTGTTCAGGAAGAATTGAAAACATTTTGAGTACACGCCGTGTACCCTCAGTACACGCCATGTAGTCTCTTCCTGTGACATAGACCGTGTGGGCAGGGACACGGGGTAGGGAAAGGCTTGGAAAAAACACGCCGTGTATCGGATTTACACGCCATGTAGTGTAGACCCGGAGTCCACCCGTGTAACTAAAAAACATGGACGGAGAAACCTTGATACATACACGCCGTGTCCACTGTGGAACATGCCATATAGTTTGACATGGGGACCCGGCCATGTAGATAACAAACATGGGTCAGTGTTACCTCTTCTTGAACACACTGTGTACCTGTGGGACATGCCATGTAGTCCTTACTGGTGGGAGACTGTGTGGACTTAGCCATGTGGCTGGGGAAATGGGGTGGTGTACAAGCCATGTGCGGGTGTAACATGCCGTGTGGTGTTAGTCGAGTAGTTGGCCGTGTCACAAATGACACAGGCAGTTGGAAATTAAACCATACACGCCGTGTAGATGACATACACGCCATGTAGTCTTGTTCAAAGGGAGCTGTGTGGCTTAGCCGTGTAGAAGGACTCGGGCAAGGAAGGAGGATTCAAGTACACGCTGTGTATTTAGAAGACATGCCATGTGTTTGGGGTGTTACACAACCATTTTAAGCTGGAGTACACGCCCACGTGAACGGCTTGTGAGAACATGTCATGTAGTATTTATACACACCGTGTAGTCAAGTTTTTTAAATCTTAAAAACTTTCTTTCTCCGTATCCTTGCTTTGGTCTTTGATACTATTGATATAAGGTGTTCGTTTGACCTTTTAGAGTCATGCCACCGAGATGACCACACGTTGTTCTCAAAGATAGCATCAACGATTATACTCCTAATATGTTAGGACATGGTCTACTAGTGGATCCTCCAGCAGAGCCAGATGCGGTGCCAACCGTTATACCGGAAACAGGTGCGGATGCACAGTTCCATGAAGGCTTCATGCTGTTCATTCAGAGCTTTCTGGGAGCACCGCCGGTTGCCACATCTATGGCTCAGCTGACTCATATCTTCCAGTAGCAGCATCCGCCTACATTTTCAGGGGATGGTGGACCATTGGCTATGGAGTCTTGGCTGTATTCATTGAATACTATTTTCGAGCATCTTGAGATGCCTCCAGGGTGGAGGGTCAAGCTCGCAACTTATATGATACGTGATTCCACCAAGAGGTGGTGGGATATTACCAAACAGACAGAGCATCACAGAGACATGGCGTGGGAAGATTTTCCAGACAACCTTCTATGACTTCTACTTCCCAGAGATTCTAAGGGCAGATTGAGCTCGAGAGTTCATGAATCTACAACAGGGCGCTATGTCGGTGATGGATTATTCTGCTCGCTTCACCATGATTCAGTGTTTTGCACCCGTTCTGGTGGGTGATGAGACGTTGAGGGATAAACGCATTGAGGATGGTCTTCAATATGACATCCGAGCACTGGTGAATGTTTTCAGGTTGCCTAACGTGCAAGATATTGTAAACCAGGAACTGATTACTGATTGGAACCTTCGGGAAGCTAGTGGTGCAGGCCAGGGTGGTTTGTCACCAGTTTCTGGTACTATTTCTACCAGTAAGAGGAAGAGATAGATAGATTTATCTCACGGTGGAAGTACTAGTCAGAATAATACTTCAAGTGGCCAGGTTATTTTATACCAGTGCGGAAAAGAGGGGTATAAGATACCTCAGTGTACTCGTGACCCAGAGAAGTGCCAAGCTTACGACAAGATGGGTCATCTGCAATGCTTTTTCAGGGCTTTTCTACCAGTGGCTAGTGATAGGGGTTCTATGTAGACTCCGTGTGCGGGAGTAGGACCAACAGCTTCTTACCAGTCAGGGAACTGGAATACGTTAGGGCATGCAGGTAGAGATGGTGGTCGTGGCCATGGTAGCCAGAAACCAGGATCTCAGAGGCAGCAGGATGGGAGAACTCAGGGTATCCAGGCTGTGTCATAGGGCCGCAGCACTGGGCAGACATATGCAGTGCAATAGACCCAAAAAAAGTAGGATCCTAGACCTTCTACCATCATAGGTACTATTCTAGTAGCTTCTGTTTCGATATGGGTGTTACACATAGCTTTGTATCTGTGCCTATTGTGGAGAGCCTTAGGCTCTATTTTTTTTCTTCTTCTGATGTAATGATGCAAGACACTCTGTTGGGGACTAGAACAGCTAGTGTGCGTCAGTGCAGGGAGTGCCCCCTTGAGGTTGGTGGGTGTCACTTTCTATGGGACCTCTATGTCTTAGAGATGACGATTTATGATGTCATTCTCGGGATGGACTGGTTGGTTCCCTTTCGAGCCTTTGTAGACTGCTATCGTCACAGGGTGCGTTTCACGTCACCAAAGGGCATCGAGTTTCTATACAAGGGCGAGCGAGATGTTCAGGCGAGTCGAGCTGGACTAGAGAATCGTGGGCGAGGTGGAGTCACAACCCAGATTGTAAGTTTATATTTGGATGATCTGGGGACTTGTCAGAAGGACTTCCCTCTAGTGGTTTCTTGTTTCAAGGATGTCTTCCCGGATGACTTTTTAGGTCTACCTTGAGAGCGAGAGGTGGATTTCTCTATCGAGATTGTGCCAGGAGCGGCCCCAGTATCCATTTCTTCTTATAGGACGGATACACCTGAGTTACATGAGTTAAAGATATAGTTATAGGAGTTACAGTAAAAAGGTTTTATCCGACCTAGTACTTCTCCTTGGGGTTCTCCAGTCCTTTTTCCAATGAAGGCGGATGGTACCCTCAGACTCTGTGTGGATTATCGGAAGCTGAACTAGTTGACGGTCAAGAACCGATATCCCTTACCAAGGATTGATGATCTTTTTGATCAACTTAGATGTGCATGAGTGTTCTCTAAGATTGACTTGAGATTCAGATATCATCAGTTGCGCGTTAGACCATCTGATATACCTCTCACAGCCTTCAGGAGTAGGTATGGTCTATATGAGTACTTGGTTATGCCGTTTGGACTCACGAATGCACTAGTAGTTTTCATGGATCTGATGAATCGTGTGTTCCATCCTTATCTGTATTATTTTGTGGTAGTATTCGTGGAAGATATCTTGGTGTACTCTCACACTCGACAAGACCATGCCACCCATCTTGAGATCGTGTTGAGTACACTGAGAGAGCATCGACTATATGCTAATCTCTCAAAGTGCCACTTTTGGATGGACCCAATTCACTTCCTGGGTCATATCATCTCAGAGGCAGGAGTTGCAGTATACCCAGAGTAGGTGAGAGAATTAGTTTCCTGGGAGAATCCTAAGAACGTGTTAGATATATGGAGTTTTTTAGGGTTGGCTAGTTACTACAGACATTTTATACAGGACTTATCCTGCTTAGCAGTGCCATTGACGGGTTTAAATAAGAAGGGTGTGAAGTTCGTTTGGACAGAATCTTGTGAGACAACCTTTCTAGAACTTAAGGGAAGGTTGAAGTCAGCACCAATCCTGATACTCCTAGAGAAAGGGAAGAGCTATAAAGTTTACTGTGAAGTATCAGTTATTGGGCTGGGAGCTGTGTTGATGCAGGGCGATCGATTTGTTGCGTACGGGTCTCGGTAGTTGAGGCCACATGAATGGAATTACCTGACGCATGATCTCGAGTTGGCTGTAGTTGTTCATGCGTTACACTGTTGGAGACATTATTTCTTGGGAGATCATTTTGTGGTTTTAACCAACCACAAAAGTATCAAGTACATCTTTAATCAGTGTGACTTGAATCTGAGGCAGCGAAGGTGGGTCGAATACCTATAATCCTTTGATTTTGATCTTGCCTATACACCTGGTAAGGGTAATGCAGTTGCTGATGCACTGAGCAGGAAGACTCATACACAGGCAGTTCATAAGGCCAGTGGTGAGTGGAAGCTTATGGCTTTGTTCTATGAGATGCATTTGGAGGTGCACGACAGTGAGGGGAAAACCAATCTTTCATCTTTAGCTGTGAATTCTACCCACCTGGATAGAGTGAGGATGAGACAACTACTTGATTCAGAAGGCCTAGTTCTATGGGAGTCGGTGACAAGTTAGGACCCTCCTCCTAGGTGGACAATAGGCGATGATGTGGTACTATGTTTCCATGGACGAGTGTGGGTTCCAGGAGATATATATGAGGAGTTGATGAGGGAGTTTCATGCTTCATCTTGGGCAGTTCATCCCAGAGTTACCAAGATATACCGTGACTTGAGATGTCAGTACTGGTGGCCAGGTATGAAGAGAGAAGTAGATGGTTTTGTTATTATATGTTTCACCTGTCAGCAGGTGAAGGCGGAACATCAGAGGCCAGCCAGACTTTTACAACAGTTACCCATTCAGAAATAGAAATGGGATGATGTCACGATGGACTTCGTGACTGGGTTTCTGAGGTCACCTCAAGGAAATGATGCCGTGTGGGTTGTTGTGGACAGACTCACAAAGGTAGCACACTTTTTGCCAATCAAGGAGACCTTTGGAGTTGATGAGCTCGAAAAGTTGTATATCTGAGAGGTTGTACGTATTCATGGGGTCCCTCATTCTATTGTTTCAGATAGGGA
The DNA here is from genome assembly GCA_963277665.1 of Viscum album. Classification (NCBI taxonomy): domain Eukaryota; kingdom Viridiplantae; phylum Streptophyta; class Magnoliopsida; order Santalales; family Viscaceae; genus Viscum; species Viscum album. Next base: position 2,044,844,288 of record OY728148.1, on the reverse strand, counting down.
CACCCATTTTACATCTCGTTTCTGGCAGAGTTTTCAGAGGGCACTGGGTACACAGGTGCTTCTGAGCACAGCTTACCACCCTCAGACCGATGGTCAGTTAGAGCGTACGATACAGGTGCTAGAGGACGTGCTGCGTGCAGGAATCCTAGACTTTGGGGGCTCTTGGGAGAAGTATATACCCCTAGTCGAGTTTTCCTATAATAATAGTTTTCAGGAAACTATTGAGATGGAACCTTACGAGGCTTTATATGGTAGGCCATACTGATCACCTTTGTGCTGGATGGAGGAAGGTGAGGTAGCTTTACTGGGACCACATCTCATGCAGGAGACTTCTGAGCAGGTCCAGTTGATTCCGGAGCAGATGGCTACCGCACAGTCTCTTTAGAAATCTTATGCTGATCGCCGCAGATGACCCTTGTAGTTCATGGTCAGGGATCTGGTTTTCTTACGTGTTTCACCGAGGTTGGGACACAAGCAGATCAGAAGACAGGGTAAACTTTAACCAAGGTATGTGGGGCCATTTTAGATTCTGGAGAGAGTCGGCCTGGTTGCCTATCAGTTGCAGTTACCACAGAGGTATCGGGCCATGCACAATGTCTTCCATGTATTTCAGTTGTGCTGTTATCATTCAGAACTGTCTCACATCTTTTAGCCCGAGGAGTTTGAGCTACAAGTCGATGCATCATTTGAGGAGCATCCGATTCATATTGTAGATAGAAGCACAAGGGTTCTCCAAGGCCGGTCAGTTCCTCTTGTAAGGGTGCTATGGCAGCATGGACAAGTGAAGGGCGAAACTTGGGAGTGGGAGACCGATGTATGTGCTCAGTGGCCAGAGTTGTTCTGAGCTTTATCTTCGCCACCCGTGGAAGCGCAATTCGGGGATGGATTTCTTTAAGGGGGTAAGTTTTTAAGAACCCGGTTCTTATTCTGGAGGTAGGGTTTTATTATTTTCTCTTTTCCTTAACTTTTTTTTGAGAAAATAAGGAAAACAGGAGAAAATCCTAATTTTTGTGACTATACACCATGTACTTTTCCACATGCCGTGTACATTGGTCGTCTGAAATGAGTACACATGGCGTGTTTTCCTGTCAATGATGATGGGTGTAAAAACCAACAACATGCCGTGTATAGGGTATTTACACGCCGTGTATTTAGTCGACAAGAGAATAGTAACGCGATGAAGGCAGCCGATAGATGAGAAATAGTACACACTGTGTACTCAGGTATTACACGCTGTGTACTAATGTCGACAGATGAACAGTACCACACTGGCGATAAGCCGGTAGCGGAACAGTTAAATGATGAATATTACATGTCATGTACTTGAGAGTAAATGCCTTGTAATCTATTTTTTTCACTTAAAATGGGAAGTAGCCTCCTATGTTCACAGAGGAAGCTTAGAACCGGATGAGATCTCAAGAGGACGACCGAAGCTTTGGAGATCACCCGATCATGCATCGGGAATCCGATTCTGCCTCCATCGATCTCGTTGGAACCGTACGGGTAACCCCTTCCTTCTCCTTGGGCTGTTCTTACCAATTATTTACCGAGGGGAAGTTATTTAAATTTTAATAGGAATTATTTTACCTTAGATCTACATCGTTCTTAGACGGTTCGAGGAGCTTCATTCACATATACCGATCAGGGGCAATCTAGGTAGGTGGTCTGGTGTTTAAATTCCAACTGCTATGCGTTTTTGTGTAATATTGTGCTACGAACCCATGTTAGGGTGTCATGTGGCTGAGGCCTTGGCTGTTCTAAATTCATAGAATTGTATAGGTAAATAAATGTATTGTAAACTGCTGTTTGGGATCACTGCTTGGATCCAGGACCACCCCTGGGGTTTGTTCCTCTGTTGATCCGTTTTTCCAGGTTACCTGAGGATATACCATAAACATTTAGCATGCATTAAATTGCCTTGAGAGGAATTGTATAAAATTTCTTGCTTATATTTTGGGCTAGTCCCGGTTACTTGTGCCTGAGGGCAGTGTTCTGTTAGCCTGAGGGAAGTGTTTTTGTTTAGCCTGAGGGAAGTGGTTGTTAGCCTAAGGGAAATGTTTCATATGTCTGAGGATAGTACTTCTGTGCCTGAGGGAAATATATCGTACGCCTGAGGGAAATATCTGTTATGATTGAGGGAAATTACCCGTGGGTTTCGATTCTGATTACCTGAGGGTAAGGGTTTGCGTGTCTGAGGACCCTAACTGTTTACTTATAAATCCACTGGGGTGTTTTCCTTATATTTAATGATTAAATGAATGTTAAAAGTGGCAATATAACTGGTAAAGTTAGTTACTTTTGATTACTTCTTAGTTATTGCATTTACTACTGCACACTGCTATTGCACATTTACACAGACAGTTGGGCACATGCCTTTGGTGGGTGCCTACTGGGATTTATTTCTCACACCCTGTTTGGGTCATGTATTTGGCCCAAGGAGACTATATTTCCGCAAGTGTGGATAATGGAAAGGGTCCCTATACATGTACTTGATTGTTGCAGATGAGTAGGAGAGAATTGGACCACGCTTAGGCTTGCGATGCTGCTGAGTTCCTGTTGCACAATTTTGTTTGGTTTTGTTGTACCTTTTGCTTTGAGCTATATTGTATTGTATTGCTATGTAACATGTTTTGGCTATTTTTCTAGAACTAGATACATGTTGCATCATTATATATATAACTGTTTGTTATCCTTTACTATAGTTGTTCATTTTAGTTGTGTATGGTTTATTGTTTCCGCTGTTGTTGTATGTTTTATCTTGTATTCCGCTGCGTCACACTTTGACAAATTAGGGCATAGTTTACCACTATCAGACCTGGGCCCTTGCTGCTAGTCATCAGCCTCTAGCGTTTGGAGAAATGCGCTTGAGGTCATGTGACCAACCGGGTTCAGGGCACCCATTGAGTGGATTCTAGAACTGGGATGTTATAGGTAAATCATTAATTTAACAAGTTTTATCATAGAATTACTTATAATATGATTGAATATAATAAAACATTTATCTTGTTAGAAATATTATAACCATTATAACCTAGATGTTAAATATTTTTATCAATATGATTAACCAATTTTGTAATATTTATATGGAATTCCTAATTAATATAGTTTCATTGATTAATTCTATGAAAATAATCCAACAATCTTTAGTAAAGTCAATTTATGCTTTAAAAATACATTTTATTTAAAAATATTTTTTATTAATTTTTTTGTGAAAATAATATATTTAATTTTTTAATTCATCATATAAAAATTATCTTAGGATTATGTTTTATTATTTTTATGAAATATTAAATTTTTAGTGAATAGTGAGAAATACTACTTTTTTTTAAAAACTATTCTTAAATTCATAATTTCATTCAATTTTTTTTAATTATAATAATATTTGATAGTGAATAATTTAAATAAAAATTTTAGATAATATATCTATCGATTTGAATTTAAATTTAAATAATTCTGATCACAAGTCATATAGTTAATGTAAGATTACCTTTTTCATGAGAATTGTATTCCATAAAAAACCATTTTCAGCACAATTTACTGGTTAATTTAATTAATATTCAGCCAATTATATGTGTTGATATTTGTAAAATGGATTCCATATTTGGAATCACTATAATTAATATTAGTTAAGAAAGTAAACATATTTTTTAGTCAGAATGAATAATAAAATTAGTAAAAATATGTTATCATAATTAATTGTAAAATAAGTTTACAAAGGGTTAAACTGAAAATATAATAGTTATAATGAACTAAAACATGCCTAAATTCTATTTAATATAAATATATCAACCCTATATTATCTAATATTTGTAAATTTAATATTTTGAAGCCATATTTCCATGATTACGACTTTTATAATAATTTTTGTAAAGAAATGGACAAAAAGTCACTCTATTAATTAGAAAAATATCATATGTGTTCACAAGGGGATTAAAATGGGGTTTTCTAGTATAAATAATAAATTGAGTAAGTAATAAATTTTCTTTATAATTGTAATTTATTTTCAATTTTTTGATGAAATAATTATCTTAAATGCTTACGCAACGTCAAAGCATTAATTATTTAATTTAAAGTAAAATAAAATAAATTACATTAAAAATATTAACATTAATATAGTTTGATTAAATTATTTTGATCTAATTTTTTATGATAAATATATAATTTTGGGGAGGTTTTAAAGGTACATATTTTATTCTATCTTTTTCTTGATGTTTTTAAAATCAAATAAAATAAATGATGTCAAAATTGGTATTAAAGATATTTTATAATAACTACTGCTTTTTTAAATTAAATAAAACTCCTAAATAAATTTTAATTGGAAAATTGAATCGGAAATGGTTTATAATATCAACCATGTTCCATTTATGGTCTATTTTCACCTTTATAATAACTTTCCTCATCTATAAAGAGTAAAAACATGAATACCATGCTAATTATAAAAAAATGTTGTAAAGGGGGTAAAAAAAGATAAGGGTAAAAACATCACATAAACATATCCAATTTTTATTTTATGAGAATATTTAGACCCAAATTCATCTTATACTAAAATCATATAAATTTTTACCCATTTAAATAAGATAATTAATTTATATTACTTTAGAACATTATGAAATTCCAAGAGTGCCCTCTCGCCACTCTTATAAAAGGGAAATCACTCTTATTTTATTCTCACATAAAATCTTTCTGGATCACACAATCCTTGAAAAAAATCCATTCATTATATCACTTACTATTTAGTAATGTCCTTTTATTGATTATAAAACAATACTTGGGTTTCTTTTGGTGCAAACCTGAAGAGGTTGTGAAGAGAAGAGGTACCATTCTTAACCGAGCATTTTTGTGTTATTTCTTCTTACAACTCTTTCAAATACTGATAAATCATGATGATATAATAACATTAGTATGTACCATATACTAATGTTTTTTATTAATAATTTAATTCCCAATATCCATCTACACTTCTATCAAATGGTAAATGAAATCACCGTTCGTTTGTACAACAGACTATGGACTCGTAAACTGATGTAATTCATTTTTGATCTCCACCACTCACTTCCAGATATAATGATTGATTTACTATATATTTATATATATGTGACATTCTAGAAAATTTTACCATTATTAAAATATCATATATAATTAACTTTCTTACCTTTCCATTAACTAAAAAATGATAATATCATTCATGCGTACGTGTGGACTACCACCTCTACAATGGGAGATAATTAATTATGTATCCCCACATCATGTGGATGATATATATAATTATATTAAAATAAATAATATTTTGTTTATTATATAGTAAAAATTATATAATGATAAAACAATGCTTACTTTTTTTCCATAATGATCTTTGAAAAATGAAAATGTTCCTCGTGCGTACTTATAAAATATTGTCTCTATGATTGAAAGACAATTAATTTTTAATAAAATTTCATTATTGATACTAATAGTATAATTTATGAATATAAATGATAATTATTTCATGATTAATATTCTTTATATGATTAAATAAAAACTTCATTATCCATAGTCAACATTCTGATGTCATTTTGGGCATAAGAACTGAATATAATCAAAACATCCAATGTGAACTCAATTGATTAATTAGTTAAATATAACATGGAGAACATGAGACTCATCCTGATTGGTGAGGAATCCTTAAGTGCATCTAAGAGACCCGAGATAAAATCCAGTTGGGGGAATTTTTATGGATTACTATAGCAGAACTGTAGCAGGTATTGTTCGGTACTGTAACAACTGGAACTATTCACCCATTTGGGCCTTTGGGCGACTGGTTTTGTCTTAATGTCCTTCAAGGAATTCAAGACACCCTAGGCCTTCAGTCCAGTAAGGATTTCGGGCTACCTCAAGGCCTTTGGGTCACCTTAAGGCCATCGGGCCACATGAATTATAGATTTACCATACTGAATTACAAGGAACAAGGCCCTAGATGAGGATTCAAAGCGGGTGCATTCACCAGAGAAAAGATTATTAGACTAGAAAGAATGAGAGGGTATGAAGTTTCTATTAATACCAGGCATATGCATCCCTGCACAGGACAACTAGTCGACCAACCATGGGAATGTGGAGTACTGATCATGATGCAGCTGCTGGAGAGGGGCAGTTTCATGTAGTCATAGTCTTGGATGAATTCCATTAAGACCATCAGGTCCTATAATGTCACAGAGCCTATGGGCTGTGTATGGATTCCCCTATAACCCTTGAAATGGGGGTTATCAAAAATAAATGAAAAATTAAGGCCTTAGAGCCATTAACACAATTAAATATATCATAGTAATAAATAAAATTAATGTAATAATAACCATTAAAAAGTTTATTATTATAGTTAATACTTAACAGATGTTTATTATTCAAGAAGATAAAGAACATAAGTGATGATTCAGACCTACGGTAAGGGATTCTGTATCAATTTCCTATAATATTATGCACCAATTCCTTTTTTTATGGTCCATAGAATGCATTATTACATGTAATATCATGAATAATTCATATAACATGGTATTTTAAGTTTCAATTCAAATTATTTCATCATAAGGTATTTTAATTGAGTGTTACCAAGTGGTAAGGGGATTCAAAACAATTTTTTTTCATTAGGTTATATTAATTATTCATGTGTGTAATTACATTTCATTATTTTATATCTTATTTATAATTTTTATGTGAATTTACATTTTTTACACATAATAAATTCATCGATTAATTCTTACTTTAATATTATGATCTTCATAAGAGATTTCATCTAAATCTCCACTCCACTATGACATATTTGGAATTATCCACCTATTTATTTTAATGAGGTGTATCTACTTAAAATTTTATATTTTATATCATGAATAAATTTATATTAATGGTATTTAAAGATTCATTTGTTGTCATTTCATTCATGGGTTTTATGATTCAAATGTTACCAAAGTGGTATGGGTTTATTCTTTAATCCCTTTTTAAATGGGATTGTTTATGCTTGAATTTAAAATAAAGGATTTTTTAATCATTTTTCAATAAATCCCTTTTATTTTATTCTCTTGTGGTTATTCATGTAATTTTTAGGTAGTATTATCAATTTTCTCTATTTTATAATTAAAATGATTCCAAAAATGTTTTTAATAAAATTTAACATTATTTCTATTTTTTGGTCAAAAATAAAATTTTCTTCCATATCAATATTTTTTATAAAATGTTATAAAGAATATTTTCAATATTGGTCAATGATTTAATGAAAAAATATTTTACCATATTTTACTTTTTAGAAAATGGTTTATAAGGAAACTTATTTTCTTTTTCCGAACATGGTGCATTTTGGTTTTTTACTAAAAATAAGATAGGAATATTTTCTTCATCGTATAGAGAATCAATTGAATATTCCTAACATTATGGATTCAAATTGTTTTTAATATTCCTCCATATGTTTACAAGTTATTTTCAATGGAATGTTTTTCCTAATATTGTGTAATTTTTTTTATTTGATTATCCAGGATAAAATGGTATTTTCCTCACTAATGTTTGTAATGATATTTTCTGGTATTTATATTCATCAAAGACGAAAACCCTTTATTTTTTTATACTTCACCAAGGATATGATGTAATGATACCTTCATTTTTATTTATCTAGATTTTTTATGATTATTTTTACTAGGGAAATATAAATAGTTTTTAATTTATTTTTTATATATGAATTTGTGTTTGGATAATGTATTAAATCGTTATTATCTCATTTAATATGATGAATGCATTGTACTTATCAAGTGGTAGGATGGGCCCTCTAAATCCCCTCAATGCATTTTTAGGTCTCATGTGACAAAATAGTTTGGGTATTATGTCAATAACTTTCCCAATTATGTAAAATTTCATAGAATGAGGAAATGATAGTATGTTAATGATATATAACATTATGTATTCCATCATTATGATACTAGTTATTAATTTCCATGTGACTATTTAAATTATAGTGATATTAGTGTATAAGTTTCTAGATCAAGAAATTAGTTATTTGTCATTATTTGATCATCATATATTCTAACCAAAATAATTTTTTTTCTAATGTTATTGATTAAATTAAATATATTTTTGATTATTTACCATTCCATATTTATTATATCTTATTTACACATGATAGATTCTGCTGTACATAATCCATAATGAGAATCAGATATCCTCTTTATTTTTTTTCTTTCCTAATGACATGATGAAGGAATAATTAAAAAATTTAAAGGATGTATAATATTTACATTCCCTATGTTGTATTTCACATTTTCAAGTGCATTATGAGATTAAATTATGTATCTATATTACAAGGAATATAAAACTATTTGGTCCTTTGGGATGTGATAACTTGTATATTATGAAAAATCTATAATGTAACCACCAACTCTAGGATACTAGGGTAAGGTAAATTACAATTGGTATATTGGTAAGTTTAGTAGAAACATTTGGAACAAGATTTAAGGAAAAATTGATAAAGGAATGTAACCCTATGACTAGAATTGAGGATGAGTCTATGTATAGGATTAAATCTTAAATTTAAAGTGAGGAAGAGATTATGTGGTTTTATTAGAAATATATATATATATATATATATGTATATAGATACTACACGTGGACATGGTTTTCGTATAGATGCGTCAAGGGATAATATCACTAAAAGAGTTGGTCAAGTATATCCCAATTATCATTCTGGTGCATGGTGATTTTGTTATTTCAATGAACCTAGTTTGACACTCTAGGGGGATATTCTTTGGTCAATTCAAAATTTCATTATGAACCATCATGGAGGATTTGAATAGAGGATGATCATGGATGGCCTAGGTAAAACCTAAGGAGTTGTATTTTGAAAATAATGTGCTATGATTTTGGCATCCTACAAATGATTTTTCATAAATATGATTTTTTTCCTCAAACAAAGGTTTTTTAGTCAATGGCTAGAACTAGGAGGAATGATGTAAACTCAAAATATGATCGATAATGCAGTGATTCGAAGAAAATAAATTGAATTATTATTTATGTAAAAGATATTCTGATTATTCCAAATCAATTACCCTGATATATGATAAAAAAATTATACCTTATCTAAATCTTATACTCACCAAATAAGATAACGATAGAGTCCTCTAAGAGATCGAGTGGTGGATATCATGGAGGAATGGAGGATGAATTTAATTCATTATTAAAATATGGAAGGAGACACCTATGAGAATGTCTCAAAGGAACAAGAGTCTTGTTTCTCTATGAACAATACGGTCATAGAGAAACAAATTATTGAGTAAAAGTAAAGAGTTCAATTGAGAGTAATAAATTTCATCCAAGAGACCCATTTATAATTCTCTATCATAAATATGGGAAATATAAGCATTATACAAAACAATAACCACTTTTAAAGGTAAAATATTATTCCAAGGAAAGACCTATTTAATACCAATAATTGATGTAAAAGGGTTGATGTATTTATGTATTTGTATTCAAGGGTTGTATTGAAGACATATTTTTATCAATTGTATTTTGGATATATTAATCATAAAACATATATAGATTTTATTAATTTTTGGAACCATATATGTGTTTATCTATGGATTAAAAGAAGATTTGTGGATACTTTAATGGTTTTATGAGTATATGGTTGATAATAAGTTCACATTATTAGATATGACATTTGAGTTTGGAAGTGATGTGATTATCATCTGATTAATGAAATTTTGGGAGACATTTGATTGGTTTGAGGTACATGTGACCATTAGGTTCAACATGATGTATAATTTTAAGAAGAATTATTTTTTGTAAGTTTAAAGGCATTGATAAAAGTTTGGGTTAATATGATCATTGATGTTATGATAATAAAGTCAATTAATATTATTTGATTTAGAGGAAAAATAATCTGTATATAAAAATATAGTGGAAAAAAGTGACTTGATGATTAATGTTATTATTAAAAATGATTATCAAATTTTTTATAAATTTCATATAATTATATTAACACAGTTTTAAAAAAGGAAATCTCTCATATTGAGAGACAACCCATTTCATCCCGAAAGTCCATGTCATGACCCGTCCTCGGGACCCGTGCCGTGACTACCCCAAGCCCGCCTTCCATAGGCCAGGGGTTGGCGACTAGCACCAAGGAATAAAATCCCGGTAAAAGGGAAGGCATTGCCTTTGAAAAGTAAACAAGCACTACAGAGTAAGCAAGCGGAAAGGTAAACACTAAGTAAAAGCTGGTACAACAGTAAGTGCGGAAAAGTAAAGGGGGCCGGAAATACAAGCCCAACTGTAAAGTACAACTGAAAGGGGAAAAACAGCAACTAAAAAGTAAAGCCGCAACGTCGAGCCATCCTCTGGAAGTCCCACCTGAAGGGTGGGTACAGAAAGCCTCCACTGCTCCTCGAGTCCAGCCGACCACTCCGAGTGCGTCCCGCCCAGTGGTCCACCTCCAGGTACCGTCCTACTCCGCAAGCCTCCGCCGCGATCAACGATGTCCGTCGTCTGCATCCAACACAACGAAGTGCGGGCATAGCCCGTGTAGGGGTGAGTATAAGCTACTCAGTAGGGCCCCCGAGACCCCCGAAGATCTCCCAAAATCCACAAAGGATAATCCACAAAGGAAAGATACAATCACAAAGTAACATCCGACACGGCTTAGGTATATGCCCATACATATACCTAAGTCATCAATACTCGCTCGGCTCCAACATCTGAGCTCAAGTACAACCCAGTCCACACAGGAAAGCCAAACGTAAAATCCACACAGGATAGCTCAACACAATCCACAAAGGAAAGTAAAACGTAAATCCACACAGGATAGCTCAACACAATCCACAAAGGAAGGTAAAACAGAGTTTTAACTCACACAGGTATACTTCGTCAAATGACGATAGAGATGATCACTGATCCATCTAAGTCGTCGGACCCACGAAGGATCGATATGTACTAACCCCCGCAATGACCCACAAAGGATCGGACCCACAAAGGATCAATAGGTAACTAACCCCCGCAAAGACCCACATAGGATCGGGCCCACACCGGACATGTAGCACTGACCCACAAAGGATCGCTGAGCGTTGTAGTCGTCGCAGTCCACTGAGGATCTCTGCACAGTCGTCGTCGCAGTCCACTGAGGATCTCTGCACAGTCGTCGTCGTAGTAGCAGTCGCAGCCAGCTCTAGGGTTCCCGCACACAACAAGCTCGTTCGGGAGGGTCCGCTCCACGAGCTGAGAGGATGATACATCAACTGACACAAAGTCTGAATTTGATGTATCCCAAAAGTTCTGTATCGTCAACAGGAACTTCACGTCGCAGACGGCGCGTCAATCAGACTCCCAGTCTGAGAGTTATTGGCTTTTTCGTCCCAGGGGCCCGGTTGGTTTTTAAGGCAAAACCAACCCGACCGTACTCCACCTGCGTCCAAACCTCGGGCGGAGTGAGCCAAAATATCCTTCTCACTTAGTGGAATTCAACGAAGTCGACAGAACGTCAATCGGACGTCCGTAGCTCAAGATATGAGCGTTTCCGCTCCGAGGGCCCGGTTGGTTTTGTGAACGAACCAACCCGGCCGAACACAAAGTTTTTCGAAACCTTGAGTGCGATATACCGAAATGACCGTCTTGATCCAAGGATCGCATCTCTGCTGACGGCGCGTCGTTCGGAGGCCCGTAGCTCAAGTTACGGGCAAAAGACCGAAAACGGTCCGAAGACAGGGGGTCTGGGCCCAGACCGACCCGGCCCAACCCCCCCTGGGTCGGCCCAAACTGGGTCGACCCGACCCGGGTCCGGGTCGACCCGACCCAGGTCCGAGTCAGACCCGGTTTGGCGCGGCCCGGTCCGGCCAGGGCGCGACCCGGCCGGTCGGACCGGCCTGGCTCGGCTCGGCCGAGCGGCCGACCGAGGGAGCCGCAGGGCGCTGCCCCCGCGGGATGAAGAAGCCGCGACCCTCGAGGGGCCGCGCTAGAGTCAACAAACGCGGAAAAGGCCGCGTCCCGTGCATGTGAGCTGGACCCGCACGGCCGCGGCTTCAGCCGCGGCGGCCTTGTCCGGCGGCACGCCGCCGCGCCGGCGACCCGCGCCGTCGGAGGCTTCCGCGGGCCACCGGAGTTGTTCCGGTTGTCCGTTTTCCTTCCCGTCTGTGCCGCTGCTCCTCCCGGGTCCCGTTCTTCACTGCGGAAACATCAAATCTCCCTTGCGTCAAGTTTTATCGTCTCCCATCAAATCCGCACAATAACGAAGAACTGCGGAGGGTTGTCGGGCCGTGTTTGTTTGGCCCGCACCCTCTGTGTTAGGCGGTATCAATCGGGGGGATAAATCGACACATAGAAAACATAACCAAAAACAATTTTAATGAATTAAAATTGTTCTTATGAACCGGGTTCTTCATTTTAAAAGAAACAATCACGGGAATATAAATTATTTCAAAACAATCTGTACCTCGTCAAGTCGTCGCACATGCGTTCTTCGCGGATTTGATCGCCGCGGAAGGAGGCGATCGTCGCGTCGTGGAAGGGCGTCGCGTCGTCGCAGAAAGGCGTCGCGTCATCGCGGAAAGGCGTCGCATCGTCGCGGAAGGGCGTCGCGTCGTCGCGGAATACAGTTACGCGTCGACAAACTCCGAGGTTCAAGAACATGAAGATTTAATTATATCGATTAAATCCATGTGTTGTTATAAACCACAAAGAAGATTTAAAAGAAACCCGAAATCTCCTACCTCAAGCAGTTGGTGATCGGAGATCGTTGCGGGGAAGAATGTCTCGGAAGAAGCGTCGTCAATCTCCGAGGTTGACGGGGTTCTTCGCGTTCTTCGCGTTCTTCGTGTTCTTCGCGTTCTTCACGAAGGAGGATGAAGGCACAAAGTTGTCAAAACCTCTCAACGAGCATTTTTACAGAAGTCGTGCATTGGTCTTATTTTATTATTACGCCAACGGATTGAAAACATGTTAAGAAACGATTAAATTAAATCATCGAATTAATTCAACGAATAAAACCGCCCAATTAATTCAACGAATAAAACCGCCCAATTAATTGGTGCGTTTAGAAATTAAGAAAACGCATCAGTTGACTTTCATAATGACGAGTTTTCGCAGGTGCGTTACTTAGCGGAAAGAAAAGGTGGGGCTCGTGCGGACCCCACCTCACAAATATCCTACCAAGAGGGTAGGATATTTCTGGATAGCACCCTATCCGCATCAACTCAGCTTAAGCTGCTTTAAGTGGTTTCAAGTGGCTTCCAAGCGGCTTAAGTGAAATAAAATAAAGTTTGTCGTACAATTTATTTTATTTCTTAACTTTAAGCCCAAAAATTAAAAACCACACCCGAGAAAACGCAACCCCGAAAGAGGTGTTTCTAAGCAATTACCGGCGCTGCGATTCCATCAGTGCCCTCAGAATTCGATTCTGAGCACCGTTTCAAAAGTTAGAAAAACCCGCTCGTCCGTTCACTGAACGTACCCGAGCCAAACTTCGGAACATGATTCCGGGCATACCAGTCCTCGGAATCAGGTGCCGTCAGAAACTGCATTCTTGTAAAATTCCAAAGAAAATTAAGAAAAATATTTCCTTGAAATTTACGGGTATTTACATCACTCCCACCTCAGGGCTTTACGTCCCCGTAAAGATACATCATAAACTAGGGAAACAAATGTGGGTACTGAGCACGCATCTGAGCCTCCCGCTCCAAATTGCTCTCCTGGAGGTTCCCGTGATGCCATCTGATGCGCACAAGAGGAATCAATCATCCACGTAGGACCCACTCTTATTGATCCTCGATCTCCACCGGGACCTCCGCAAAAGTCTCCCCATCATCCACGTCTAGCTCCCCATAGTCAGTGATGTGTGTCGGGTCGTGCACGTATCTCCTCAGCTAAGATACGTGGAAGACGTCGTGCACCCGGTGCAACTGAGGTGGTAGAGCCAGGAGATAATCCACCTCGGCAATCCTGCTGAAGACCTGGAAAGGTCCGATGAAGCGTGGAGACAACTTGCCGCCTCGGCCAAATCTCCGTAATCCACGTCGAGGCGAGACATGCAAGAAGACGTGGTCACCATCCTCGAACTCTAGTGGCCTCCGCCTCCTGTCAGCATAAGACTTATGCCGGCTCTGAGCTGTCCTCATCTACTCCTGGATGACCTGGACCTTCTCTGTTGTGGCCCGGACCATCTTTGGTCCCACAAGTGCTGACTCCCCAGGGTCTGTCCAGCGCAAAGGAGATCTGTAAGGTCTGTCGTACAATGCCTCGTATGGTGCCATCCCGATGGTGGAGTGGTAGCTGTTGTTGTACGCGAACTCCACCAAGGGTAGGTGGTCCTCCCAGCTGCGACCAAAGTCAAGGACACATGCGCGAAGCATGTCCTCTAGAGTCTGAATGGTCCTCTCCGTCTGACCATCCGTCTGAGGGTGAAAGGCGGTGCTCAGACGTAGTCGTGTCCCGAACGCCTCCTGCAACCCCTTCCAAAGCCGGGAAGTAAAGTGAGCGTCTCGATCAGAGACGATAGATGATGGCACTCCGTGAAGCCGTACAATCTCTTGAACGTAGAGATGCCCCAAGCTCTCCAATGAGCCCTGCTCTCTGATGGGTAAGAAGTGTGCTGACTTGGTGAGTCAGTCAACAATCACCCAAATAGAGTCGTGACCTATGGAAGTACGTGGAAGTACAGTCACAAAGTCCATAGATATGTTGTCCCACTTCCACTCCGGGACCTCCAAGGGTTGTACCAAGCCTGCTGGTACCTGATGCTCTGCCTTCAGCTGCTGGCAGGTGAGGCATCGAGAAACGAACTCTGCCACAACCTTCTTCATACCCGGCCACTAGTGTTGTCGTCTGAGGTCCTGGTACATCTTCGCCACCCAAGGATGTACCGCCAAAGGAGAAGTGTAAAACTCTCTCAGCACCTCCTCTCGTAAAGAGACTGGTACCAAGGTACATCGTCTGAAAAGGATGTCATGCTCTGCTCCAAAGGAGAAGCCATCAGGTGCCTGTCCTGAGGATAACTGCGCACACCGCGTCTCACAGTCAGCGTCCCCACGTTGTGCCTCCCTGACCCACTGTAGTAGTGGAGGAGAGACAGTGAGAGGCTAAAGGAAGGCTGCTCCGTCCCTATCCACGAAGGATATCTGCAAAGTGGATAACTGCTCTATCGCCTCCTCAAGTAGCTGAATGACCGTCCTCCTGCTGAGAGCATCAGCTACCATGTTCCCCTTCCCAGGAGTATAGACTATCTCAAAGTCATAGTCCTGGAGGAACTCGAGCCATCACCGCTGTCTCAGGTTCAGGTCCTTCTGCGAGAAGATGTACTTGAGACTCTGGTGGTCAGAAAAGACTGTAAAGTGCTCGCCCATCAGATAGTGTCGCCATGTCTTTAGAGCGAAGACCACTACTGCTAACTCCAGGTCATGGGTAGCGAAGTTCTGCTCAAGTGGCCTCAACCGACGTGATCCATAGGCGATCACTGCCTGCTCCTGCATCAGGACACATCCGAGTCTGGTCCCTGATGCATTGTAGTAGACTACGTACCCTACTCCCTCCTCAGGAAACCTCAAGATAGGTGCACTGGTCAATCTCTGTCTCAGCTCCTGGAAGCTCTGCTGACATCTGTCTGACTACACAAAGGGTTTCCCCTTCTTCGTCAAAGCTGAGAGTGGTGCCGTAACTCTGGAGAAGTCTGGCACAAACCTCCAATAGTATCCAACTAGTCCCAAGAAACTCCACAACTCTGTCACGCTCTTGGGTGGCTCCCAAGCTAGCACTGCCTCGATCTTCGCAGGATCCACTGCAACTCCCACCTCAGAAATGAAGTGTCCGAAGAAGTGGACCTCATGTATCCAGAACTGACACTTCGAGATCTTGCCATAAATCTGGTTCTCTCGGAGTGTGTCTAGTACAACCCGCAAGTGATAAGCGTGCTCCTCCTCAGTCGTCGAGTATATCAAAATGTCGTCGATAAAGACCACGACAAATCGATCGAGATATGGCTGAAATATCCTGTTCATGAGGCCCATGAACACTGCTGGAGCATTGGTTACGCCGAAGGGCATAACCAAGAACTCATAGTGGCCATACCGACATCTGAAGGCCGTCTTCTGCACGTCCTCATCTCGAACTCTGAGCTGATGATAACCTGACCTGAGGTCTATCTTCGAGAACCACCGTGCTCCCTTGAGCTGATCAAAGAGGTCATCAATCCTCAGCAGCGGATACTTTTTCCTCACTGTAACCTAGTTCAGGAGACGATAATCGACACAAAGTTGCAATCTCCTGCCCGCCTTCTTGGCGAACAATATTGACGAAGCCCAGGGTGAAACACTGGGTCGGATGAAACCCTTGACCTGCAAGTCCTCCAACTGTACCCGTAGCTCTCGAAGCTCAGCGGGGGCCATCCGATATGCTGGAGTCGATATCGGGGCTGTCCCAGGGTATAGGTCAATATAAAAGTCTACCTCTCTATGAGGAGGTATCCCTGGAACGTCATCGGGAAAGACGTCCGCGTACTGATCCACCACTGCAGGAAAACTAGGACTCCGCACGTCAACTGCTCCTAGGATGAGGCTAGCCAACTGATGAGTGATGGGATATCCTCTCCTCTGAAGAAGTCCATCCTGTGCTGCGAAGGCTCCATTCTCGCCGGTAAAGGTGAACCTGCTCCCGTCGGTGCGTACACATCGCACCTTGCGCCTAATACAGTCAATCTGTGCATGGACTGTAGATAACCAATCCATGCCCAAGATGACATCGTAAGGCCTCAACGCTGCTACAAGAAGATCCCAGCCGAAGATCTTGCCTCCTAGAGTAATCTCACACTGCCGGCACCGGTGCGTAATCGTCGAGTCTGCTCCCGTAGGAGTCTCTAGCCTTAAGGATCGAGCCAACGGCTCTGTCGGAATATCCGAGCTCCGAACAAGGGCAGCGGCTATGAAATAGTGACTCGCTCCTGTGTCTATAAAAACTGCAGCAGGGGTGGAATAGACACAGATCGTAACTCGAATCATCTCGGGCGCGCCTTGGTCGTAGGCTTCCGCTGCCTAGAGTTGTGCCTGTCTCTGCCCGCCAGCTCCCTGTGGTCGGGGCGGGCCTCCTGGTGGTGGTGGTGGTAGAGCCTCAAAGCGTTGCCCACCACCTGCTGCTCGGCCAGCTCCTCTGCCTCGCTCGCCTCCTCCCTGCGGACCGCCACGGTCGACCCTCTGCCTATTCCTGGGTGGCCCCTCAACTGTCTGCTGCTCCTCAACACGGTGGGTCGGGCAGTCACGAGCCATGTGACCCTGCCTGCCGCAAGTGTAGCACTGCCTGCCTCTCGAAAGACTGGCTCCGCGCTGTGTGCCCCGCACTGTTGAGCCAGTGTCCTGAGACTATCTACGTGAGGGTCTGGTCTGCCTGGACCCCTGAGTCATCCGATGACTGCCTTCTGTGGAAGACTCTGCTACGTGCCGCCCCGCGGTAGGTCTCGCTGCTGAAGTAGACTCAGCAAGAAAGCTCTCGATCAGAAGGGCTCGCTCCAGTACTCCTTCCTAAGTCGGAATGCTGAGGGAGATCAGCGATGCCCTGATCTCGTGTCTCAACCCCAGCTCAAAGGTCCGGGCCCGGAAGAATGGGTCCCATACCATATCTGTCGAGTAGCGATAAAGATCGGTAAACCTCGCCGCGTACTGGGCGACTGTCAAGCTGCCCTGCCGCAGCTGAAGAAGCTCCTGGATGCGCACCGCACGGAGGGTGGCTGGGACGAACTCTGAGCGGAAGAGTCCCTCAACGTCTGTCCAGATGAGAGAGGCCTCATCGTGCACCTGGAGAATCATGCTCCACCATCGTCCTGCTGCTGCGTGCAGTAGGATTGCTGCGAGGATCACCATGAGGTCTACTGGTATCCTCACTAGTCGGAAAACTCGCACCACTGCCTCCAGCCAGTCCTCGGCTGCCTGGGGGTCCGTCTCCCTATGGAACATAAGCGGTCGCTGGCGCTGAAACTCATGCAGGGCACTGAGGTGACGTGCATCATCAGCGGCTGGTGCTGGAAGCATCGGGGCCTCGACGGGTAGAGGTACCGCCAGTGCCTCCGCCATCAAAGGGCCCTGTACCGAGGCCTCATCGCTCGACGGGCTGTCGTCACGTACCACTCTCGGAACCCTAGCTGGCTGCCGTCGTGGGGCCATCCTGAAAAGGAAACAGGTGCGTCACGGTCAGAACAGTATACCTGGTGAGCTGATATGAAGTAATCACAAAGAAAACTTGAAACACACATGCAATCATTGTTTTCATGCATTAAGTCGGAAATCAGAAGTCAGGGTCCTGGTGTACGGATACGTTGGCCGCCGCACCAACACTGGACTCCCTGGACTAATAACCACACCCAATACACTGAACACTATTGCTTCACATAGAAGAAAGATCAGAGTCTGCGGTAGAACCAAACGCCTCTGATACCAATTTGTCACGACCCGTCCTCGGTACCCGTGCCGTGACTACCCCAAGCCCGCCTTCCATAGGACGGGGGCTGGCGACTAGTACCAAGGTGTAAAATCCCAGTAAAAGGGAAGGCATTGCCTTTGAAAAGTAAACAAGCACTACAGAGTAAGCAAGCGGAAAGGTAAACACTAAGTAAAAGCTGGTACAAAAGTAAGTGCGGAAAAGTAAAGGGGGTCAGAAATACAAGCCCAACTGTAAATTACAACTGAAAGGGGAAAAATAGCAACTGAAAAGTAAAGCCGCAACGTCGAGCCGTCCTCTGGAAGTCCCACCTGAAGGGTGGGTACAGAAAGTCTCCACTGCTCCTCGGGTCCAGCCGACCACTCCGAG
This sequence comes from Viscum album, assembly GCA_963277665.1. Taxonomy (NCBI): domain Eukaryota; kingdom Viridiplantae; phylum Streptophyta; class Magnoliopsida; order Santalales; family Viscaceae; genus Viscum; species Viscum album. The sequence goes on along the minus strand of OY728148.1, from coordinate 2,044,825,508 downwards.
TGCGTCCCGCCCAGTGGTCCACCTCCAGGTACCGTCCTGCTCCGCAAGCCTCCACCATGATCAGCGTTGTTCGTCGTCTGCATCCAACACAACGAAGTGCGGGCATAGCCCATGCAGGGGTGAGTATAAGCTACTCAGTAGGGACCCCGAGACCCCCGAAGATCTCCCGAAATCCATAAAGGATAATCCACAAAGGAAAGATACAATCACGAAGTAACATCCGACATGGCTTAGGTATATGCCCATACATATACCTAAGTCATCAATACTCCCTCAGCTCCAACATCCGAGCTCAAGTACAACCCAATCCACACAGGAAAGCCAAATGTAAAATCCACACAGGATAGCTCAACACAATCCACAAAGGAAAGTAAAATGTAAATCCACACATGATAGCTCAACACAATCCACAAAGGAAGGTAAAACAGAGTTTCAGATCACACAGGTATACTTCTTCAAATGACGATAGAGATGATCAGTGATCCATCTAAGTTGTCGGACCCACGAAGGATCGATAGGTACTAACCCCCGCAATGACCTACAAAAGATCTGACCCACAAAGGATCGATAGGTAACTAACCCCCGCAAAGACCCACACAGGATCGGGCCCACACAGGACTTGTAGGCGCAGGCTCACACAGAACCGGTGAGCGCTGACCCACACAGGATCAGACCCACACAGGATCGGGCCCACACATGACCTGTAGCACTGGCCCACAAAGGATCGCTGAGTGTTTTAGTCATCACAGTCCACTGATGATCTCTGCACAGTTGTCGTCGCAGTCCACTGAGGATCTCTGCACAGTCATCGTTGCAGTAGCACTCGCAGCCAGCTCTAGGGTTCCCGCACACAGCAAGCTCGTTTGGGAGGGTCTTCTCCAGAAGCCGAGAGGCTGATACATCAACTGACACAAAGTCCGAATTTGATGTATTCCAAAAGTTCTGTATCGTCAACAGGAACTTCATGTCGCAGACGACGCGTCAATCGGACGCCTGGTCTGAGAGTTATTGGCCTTTTCGTCCCAGGGGCCCTGTTGGTTTTAAGGCAAAACCAACCCGACAGTACTCCACCTGTGTCCAAACCTCGGGGGGAGTGAGCCAAAAGATCCGTCTCAATTAGAGGAATTCAACGAAGTCGACGACATATCAATCGGACGTCCGTAGCTCAAGATATGAGCGTTTCCGCTCCGAGGGCCCGGTTGGTTTTGTGAACGAACCAACCCGGCCGAACCCAAAGTTTTCTGAAACCTTGAGTGCGATATACCAAAAAGAACATCTCGATCCAAGGATTGCATCGCCGCTGACGGCGCGTTGTTCGGAGGCCCGTAGCTCAAGTTACGGGCAAAAGACCGAAAACGGTCCGAAGACGGGGGTCTGGGCCCGGACCGACCCGGCCCAACCCCCCTGGGTCGGCCCGAACCGGGTCGACCCGACCCGGGTCCGGGTCAGACCTGGTTCGGCGCGGCCCGGTCCGGCCAGGGCGCGACCCGGCCAGTCGGACCAGCCTGGCTCGGCTCGGCCGAGCGGCCGACCGAGGGAGCCGCGGGGCGCTGCCCCCTCAGGATGAAGAAGCTGCGTCCCTCGAGGGGCCGCGCTGGAGTCAATGGACGCGGAAAAGGCCGCGTCTCGTGCGTGTGAACCGGACCCGCGCGGCCGCGGGTCAGCTAGCCGCCGCCGACGCGGCTTCAGCCACGACGGCCTTGTCCGGTGGCGCGCCGGGGCGCCGCCGCCTCCGGCCGCCGGCGCCGCCGCGCCGCCCGAGGCTTTCGCGGGCCACCGGAGTTGCTCCGGTGGTCCGTTTTCCTTCCCGTCTGCGCTGCTGCTCCTCCCGGGTCTCGTTATTCACTGCTGAAACATCAAATCGCCCTTGCATCATGTTTTATCGTCGCCCGCCAAATCCGCACAATAACGAAGAACTGCGGAGGGTTGTCGGGCCGTGTTTGTTTGGCCCGCACCCTCCGCGTTAGGCGGTATCAATCGGGAGGATAAATCGACACATAGAAAACATAACCAAAAACAATTTTAATGAATTAAAATTGTTCTTATGAACTAGGTTCTTCATTTTAAAAGAAACGATCACAGGAATATAAATTATTTCACAACAACCCCTACCTCGTCAAGTCGTCGTACGCGCGTTCTTCGCGGATTTGATCGCCGCGGAAGGAGGCGATCGTCGCGTCGCGGAAGGGCGTCGTGTCGTCTCGGAAAGGCGTCACGTCGTCGCGGAAAGGATTCGCGTCATCGCGGAAGGGCGTCGCATCTTCGTGGAATACAGTGACGTGTTGACGAACTCCAAGGTTCAAGAACATGAAGATTTAATTATATCGATTAAATCCATGTGTTGTTATAAACCACAAAGAAGATTTAAAAGAAACCCGAAATCTCCTACCTCAAGCAGTTGGTGATCGGAGATCGTTGCGGGGAAGAAAGTCTCGGAAGAAGCGTCGTCAATCTCCGAGGGTGACGGCGTTCTTCGCGTTCTTCACGTTCTTCGCGAAGGAGGATGAAGTCACAATGTTGTCAAAACCTCTCAACGAGCATTTTTCCAGAAGTCGTGCGTTGGTCTTATTTTATTATTACGCCAACGGATTGAAAGCAGGTTAAGAAACGATTAAATTAATTCATCAAATTAATTCAACAAATAAAGCCGCCCAATTAATTCAACGAATAAAACCGCCCAATTAATTGGTGCGTTAAGAAATTAAGAAAACGCGTCAGTTGACTTTCATAATGACGGGTTTTCGCGGGTGCATTACTTAGCGGAAAGAAACGGTGGGGCTCATGCGGGCCCCACCTTACAAATATCCTACCAAGAGGGTAGGATATTTCTGGATAGCACCCTATCCGCATCAACTCAGCTTAAGCTGCTTTAAGTGGCTTCAGGTGGCTTCCAAGCGGCTTAAGTGAAATAAAATAAAGTTTTTTGTACAATTTATTTTATTTCTTAACTTTAAGCCCAAAAATTAAAAACCACACCCGAGAAAATGCAACTTTGGGAGAGGTGTTTCTAAGCAATTACCGGCGATGTGATTCCATCGGTGTCCTCAGAATTCGATTCCAAGCACCGGTTCAAAAGTTAGAAAAACCCGCTCGTCCGTTCACTAAACGTACCCGAGCCAAACTTCGGAACATGATTCCGGGCACACCGAGCCTCGGAATCAGGTGCTGTCAGAAACTACGTTCTTGTAAAATTCCAAAGAAAATTAAGAGAAAAATTTCCTTGAAATTTATGGGTCTTTACAGTCCACATAGCCTGCAATCATAACATAAGGGTGAAAAGGGTGAAGTACCTTCCACTAGCCTACATGATATCAAGGTTAATGTGAAATTTTTTACGTAAACAATTTTATAGATAAAAATTATGTCAAATTTAGGGTGTTAATGTTGAAGTTTAAATATTAAATTATTATATTAGATTAGTTATGTTAACCACTATGATTTATTAAAAATATTTAGGGATACATCAGAGGACATTTAACCCTTTTATAGATCTTATAATCAATTAAAAATCAATTTTAGTTCTTCAAGCGTAAAAAAATCCATCTTGTATAATTATTTCATAGAGTAATAAATGAAGTTGAAGTTGATCTAAGAACAACCAAAGGAAGAAATTATTCTTATGAAATTAATGATATCAAGTAGGTATAATTTTTTTGTTCTCTAACCTAATAGTAAATGAATCCTTCAACATCAAGAAAATAATTTTTAAATAAAAATTTTATACATTTACCTTCATTTAACCTAAATTACTAGTCTTTACTCCCATCATATATTCATGGTTTTTTAGTCATTAACTTTTATTAATCATTTAGTTTTTTCTGATCATTGATCTATATCAATCACCATAATTTTTTGGATATTGAATTTTTGACCCATGTACATATTTTAAATTCCCATCAACATTCCAATGTTTTGAAACAAAGATATGTGTTATTCTAGATGACCATACTATTTCCTTTACCAATTTTTAAGATGAATTTTTATTACCCATTTTAATAATGTGGATTTTCAAAAGAGCTATTATAAATATAAAACCATTGATTTTTGATAACATGTTAAAATTGAGAATATGTAATCCATTAAAGTTGGGGATAATGTAACACCACCATATTTTAAAAGAAGAACATTATTTTTGATAGAATATATGATATACAACACCACACATAAACAACCCATGGAATATATTAATCATGTATAACACTTATAACATAGCTCTTGAATCGGAAGATATGAACAATATATACAAATTTATTATATGTATATGAAATTCCAACTCATTATAAATGTATTGATAAAATCATAATAAATAGTTTCATAATTTTTATTAATGTCAAATTATTCTTCAAAATAACATTTTTTTTAAAATTATTTTTATAACTTTTCTTGAGAAAATAATATAATTAAATTTCTACACTATTTATAAAATTTATTTGAAAACCTAAACTTTATTTATTCATTTTCTAAATGAAAATATTATTTAGATTATTTTTTTGGTATTTTTTCTAAAATTAGTATTTTTAAATGAATAGTAAAAAATTTGTTTTCTATTGAAAATTGTTTTTAAATACATAGTGTCTTTAGATTTTAAATAATCAATGTAATAATAAATAATGAATAATTTAAATTAAATTTATAGATTATATATCATACTATGTTATTTTAAATACATATAATTATGATCACTAGTCATTTATCTAATGTAAGATCATCTTATGTTTGATAAATGCATTCCTTAAAAAAATTTCTTCAACATGTTTTGTGGGTTTATTTTTAAATTAAATTATGAAAATTATCTTAATTTAATTTGAAAAAATGGATTAAATATTTAGAATTATAATAAATAATATTATGTAATAATGTCAACATAATTTTCGGTCGTAATTAATAGTAAAAACATTAAAATTTTATTACTATAGATATGGTTAAAACATGATTACAAGGGGTTAAAAAAAGAAGATAAGGGTTATAATAAACTAAAAACATGTGTATGTTCTATTTTATGTAAATATTTATACCATATATCTTCTAAGTTCTATAAATTTTACATTTTAAACCCATAATTCCATTATTATGGACTTTTTAATAATTTAAATAAAGAAAAGAACAAAATGTCACTCCCTTACTTTTAGAAATATCAAATGTGTTCACATAGGGATAAAAATGAGGTATGTTCAGTTAAAAATATCCATATTAAGTATAAATAATTTTTATTTTTCATAGTAGTTTATTTATAATTTTTTGGGATAGAATAATTTTTGTAAATGTTTATGCAACACTGATAGAGAAATTATTTAATTAAATGGAAAATAAAACAAATTGTTTTAAAATATTAAAGGTAATATAATTCGAATAAATTACTCTATTAAAAAATAGATATATTTAACATTTTATAGGGGTTTCAAAGATTTATATTCGAATTCCATCTTTTTATTGAGGTTTTAAAAATAAAATTAAATGAATGGTGTCAAATTGAAATTAATGATATTTTATAATAAATATTTTTTTATTAAATGATTTAAATTACTAAAATACTTATATTTGGAAAAGTGAATTTTAAATGGTGGATAATATCACACACGGTCAATTTATGGGGTGTTTTTTCATGTATATGAACTTTCTTGTACCCTAAAGTGTAAAAACAATAATATTGTGGTAATTGTCAAAAAGGGTTGAAATGTTTTAAAACAAATTGTTCAGGGTAAAAAATAACCTAAACAAATCCAATTTTTATTTTAAGGGAGTATTTTCACACCAATACATATAATGTTTCAATATTATCATTTTAATCTATTTTAATATGAAATTTAATTTATATCAGTTAAATATGTGAGGAAATTCCAAGAATTCCCTTATCATATATTAAAAAAGGGAGCATGATCTCCACCTTTTGTCACACATAAAGATCCTTTTGGTTCAGAAATGAATGTAACAAATTACTTACATACATCACTTCCCATATCCTATAGGGATTTAGTTTATCATAAATCCATTATAGGGAAGATTTTGGTGCAATCCTAAAGAGGTTGTCTAGAGAAGAGGCATTGTTCTTAATTGATCATTTTTTATTATTTCTTCTTCCACCTCCTTAAATATTAATAAAACAAGTTGATATAAAAAAAATTATTATTTTATATATACTAATATTTTATTTTGTTAATTTTATATCCTATATCCATCTCCTCTTCTATCACATGGGAAAATAATATGTTGTTCCTGTGTATGGCGGACTGCCGCCTCAATAACTGATGTAATTTATTTTCCTTCACCACCACTCATAGATGGTTTTATTGACGGATTTAATATATATATATATATATATATATATATTAAATTCATGAAAAAATTATTATTCCTAAAATATAGTATATCATTTTATTTCAAACCATTCCAATCACTGAAAAATGAAAACTTCATTCATGCATACATGTTGACTACCACCCATACGAAGCGATGTGATTTTTTATTTATCGCAAAATCACATGGATAATATTTATAATAATACTAAAATAAATAATACGGTATCTATGATATAATGATCATTCTGGAAATATAAAATAATACTCACCTTTTATTTATAATTAACGCTGAAAAATGTAAATGTTTCTCTTGCATAAATATGACTTACCGTCTCCATAATTGTATCATAGTTAATTTTTCATAACCATATTTTGGGAATGGTTTAAAAAGTATAAATTATGCATAAAAATAATAATATGTTCACTTTTACTATTTTTTAAATGAATAAATAATTACCTTATTGTCTATAGTCAACATTCCGATGTTATTTTGGACATATGAACTGAATATCGTCAAAACATCTGATATGAACTTAATTGACTATGTAATTAAATATAACATGGTAATTAATAATTTAAAGAAATAATAAACATTAAAAATGTTCTTAAAAATTATATACTTTTGGTGAGTCATTTCACCGAAGGTATGTTATCAGTGTCCCAAATTATTTTTACCCTAACAAGTATAACACCAGTAAGGGGTCGATCCACAGGGAATTAAGAAGTTATTTTATCTTGCTTAACTTTTTTTTTATTTTTTTAGTGAATTCTACTGAATTTAGAGTTTATTTTTGTTGTTCTTTTTCATAGAAATAGAATAATTGGTTTTTAAGATTCTTTTAACGAATAACTTAATGAAATGAAAGTAAATACAAGAAAATTGGTTTTGATGAAAATGATGATAGAAATGCATTGGGGTTGTGGATTTATGAGAATTTGATTATTAAATAAAATTGCCAATGAGGTTGTGTTGTTCATAATAACCCAACACTCTGGGTTCAATTTGTAATAAAGTTTCCTTGGTCTGCTAAACTTATATTTAGAGTTGAAGAAACAAACTCTTTGGTCCAGTAGTTAGTGTTTAACAGATCTTTATTTGGATTAATCCATTTTGAGTCAACAAATACTTTCAATGGTCATGAAATTATTCATTGGTATTCTTCTTTTGAATCCCTGAAAGTTCTGCCCTTAGTCTGGTACATATTTTACAATGATAATATGAAGTGATTTAAGATAAATAAGAAGAGGTTAATAGAACAAACACATTTATAGAAACTAATTTAAATTAAAACTCATCATCTCCCACAACCCCAACACACTGGGTGTTTAGTTACACATATTGAAAATGATAAACACAAAAATCTTGATACCTGATGTGATCAGGCTTGGAACTTTGAGGTGGAAGTGATTCTTTGGTAGACGGTAGAATGATGTTAGTATGACGGTAGAACTTATATCCTTCAGAACTTTAACTCTTTTTCTTCACACAACACCACCACACATACCCTCTTGGTTCGGAGGCCAAGTCCTCCTTTTATAGAAAAAATAACTACACGATATGTGGACAAAGTACATGCTGTGTAATTTTGTCAATGCGTTTTTGCCTTTGTTTTCTCCACTGGTAGGCGGCCTAACAAGCCGTATTTGACTTGGTACACGACGCCACTTGGTAGGTAAATATACATGGCGTGTAGCTCCACCATAAACGGCGTGTTGTCTCATTTTTTGCCACCAACGGATTTTAGAAATGTATACAGGGTGTGTATCAATGGAAGACATCGTGTCCCCTTCAGCCGACCACATATGCGTGTAGACTCTTATCATCCCCCAACTGCTTCTAGAATGGTATACACAACATGTATAGTGTGAACATGGTGTGTATAGGCTTCTGGTTACTTGGTCATGTACTTGTCCTGGTCAACCTATGTCTGAGCTTGAATTTACATGGCGTGTATATACGTACATGCCGTGTAGTTGTAAATTTTTTCTCAGTTCTTCCTTGTTTTGTGTATTTGGCCACAAATCTCCTGAAAATGAAATAGATCACTAAAATCAAAGTATTTGTTCCATAAGAAGTAGTTAATTGCTGAAAACTTGTTCTTATTGTCAATAAAGTATGTAAAAATGTATACACAAATCGGGTGCGTCAAACTCCCCCATACTTAGTCATTTTCTTTCCCTCAAGAAAATCTAAACATCTAATTAAAAAAGCCTATATTTTAAAAGTAAGGAATTAAGTCAATCATAAACTTAAATAATAAGTTACATGAGAAAATTATAGAAAGGTACAAAAACACTTTCAATTCCAAAGATATTCTAATCATGCATCATATATAATTCAATTAACTATTGTCATCCTCTTTTAACACATGTTTCAACCTTTCAAAAACAATAAATACTCTTGATGATCTACCTCACTAATAATATACTCAACACTCAAGAAATTTTAAATAAAATCTATCCTCAATCAATGATATATACACTATATCCATAGGTTTTCAAGAAATCTAGTTCTCCAGTTTAGAAAATTTGATTTCCAAAAATCATGAGGGATTTTCAATAAGGATCAGATGTTTCTATGGCTAAAGGTTGGTAGGTGAAGATGTGAAAATAACTCTGAGGGTTTAAAGAGGAGGTAAAATTCTTTAAATAATAATTCATGATATTCAAAATTAATCTCAATGTAAAAGCGTCCTCAACAAGCTTTATCAAATAATCTCATCACCACCATCTCCTTTAGTTGGGTAGGTATGGTTTGCAAACCAACAAGTGAGCATAAGGTCCCTTTTTCTGTACCATTTTTTTTCAAAGGGAAACTTTTAGAATTTCACGAATAGAGGTTTTAAACCCTTCTTTCCCCAAATAATCAAGAGGCTCTCCCCCATACTCATTTTCTTGATAATTCACGAAATTATTCCATGTGTTTCCAATCCCTTATTTTGACCTCAAGTGAATAATCATGTAAAATCATAAAAGAATTAGGGTAGGAAGAGAAATAGGCTTTTAATATGGATTTCTATAAAGGATATTCATGGTCTATAGGGGCTTCACAAAGATAAGATGTAGGGTAAGTCGCAAAATAAAGGGGGTTAAAACAATCTAATGCCTCAATAATTTTAATGTAATGCAAACATTCCTCATGTTTCGAAAAGAATACTTGAAAATTCTGGTAGTTATGTATATTATAAGAATCTATCAAGAAATAGGGTATTATAAAGAATATGACAAAGGGTTTAGAATACCTCTCGGGAGTGGGAAAAACAAATAAAGTGACAATCAGGTCATGAATTGAAAATAATTGGTTAGTCTAATCGATGTAATTATCCAAGGATTACAAGATGCAATTTAAATTATATCAAAAATAATTTTAAAATACTTTAAGAACCAAAATAAGCATGCAATTTTTTAAAATTTCCCCTTTCAGGTTTGTTATTTAGAAATATGATTAACCAAAAATGTCTTCACATATTCAAATATATATTCTAATAATGATGTCTTCTAGAATCTGAAAAGGGAAAATACTAAAGAGGTTGCGAGATGCCCCCCATACTTAATACCACATGTGGTACACCAAGTTCCCAGAAAGAAGAACAAGGTAAGGTGGGGACATAATAGTAGACCAGAAAGAGGGGAAGTAATGAAAGAAGTAAACCAAGAAAGAAAAGAAAAACAATGGAGAAAGAATACTCCCCTCGTATCTAGGTGCAGAAAAACAGGGGGTGGTGGAAAAAGGCAGCCCAAAATGCGCTAGAGTACCAGTGATGGTGGGAGAAAGAGAACAATGAAAGAATACACAACATACACAAGAATAAGATATCACAAATATATATAAAAGGAAAAGAATGTGTCCAACAACCAGTTAGGGGGTCGCCTCAGAAGAGGCATCATCTGGTACAGAACCAGCCAGTAGAGATTGATCAAGATTTGTGGAAATGGGAGGCTTGGAACCTGCACCCGGAAGATAACCTGAAGAAGTAGGATCTATAGGTACTGGAATCGGAATGAGAAGCTTGACATTACTCCCTAGACTGGTAGAAGCGGTGGAAGCAATAATATCAACAGGTGGGCCCATAATGGGTAGGAGAACAGAATCCATGGCCAGCGCAGTAAAGGGCGGTGGAGCTGCGGAAGAAAGTCTAGGAACCGAGGCAGATGCAGTTGTCGGGGGAAGTGGAATACCAAGATGCTGAGTAATAAGCTCCAACATCTACTACAGGTAGTCTTGGCGACTGTCAATATGAACTAAGTTCTGATCTATCCAGTCTTGGTAGATAGAAAAATATAGATTGACAGAGGGTGCGGGGGTAGGTGGGAAAGGTGGTGGAATAGAATAAGGTATGCTAGAATAAGGGGGGGTCAGAAGAAGGAGGGTGGGGTGGGGAATCTGGAGGGGGTGGGGAAGGAGGAGCAGGGGCATTAGCGAGGGTAGGAGGGTCAACAGGGGGGCATGGTGGAGCCTGGGCAAGAACGTAGGCACCCCCTGCTACCAGACCAATCCCATGCGAATAAGCATGAGATAGTCCATCCACTGGGAAGAACTTAAAAGTTCATGGGGTATAGAAGGCTTAAAAACCCTGAGGTGGTGGTCAAGGATAGAGGAGTAAAACCCACCATTCAGGTTTCCCCGAAGGCTAGTAAACATGGCATAGAAGTAGGAGGCGACAAGGTAAGGGAGGTCCAGGTAGTCCAGCCGGATGACACAAGTAAGGAGATCCATGTCACAACCGGTCACGACCCCCATTTCCTCATGGAGGGGGAAACGGATGGAGCTAAAGCATCGGTGGGTGAAATGAAGGATGAGGTCAATGATAAGAGTACTCTTCTGGGATGTAGGGGTATAGCGGTGGTCAGGCCCAGCAATCTCCCGCCACATAGCAACGAGATCAGAGTGCTCAGGTCGGGTCATAGAAGAAACAACGGGTGGGGTGACGGGATGGGGGATAAAAACCGCACCCTCGGATGAACTCGGTCATGGTAATGGAAAAACTTCGACCTCCTAGCTGAAACCAAACCACTGGTACCGCATCACCAGGTGTCTCCTAGTACTCAGCCCCATCGAACTCGAACGAGGCAGTGAAATCCAAAAATAAATCGCGAAAAACTGGAGTGATGACCTGGAAGATCAAATGTAATGGAGTGTGTCTGAGGAGATCCTATAACTCTCCCCAGATGCTGAGATGCTGAGGGATGCTGCTATCTAGATAGCGACTGCTCAAAGGAATCGGGCGGCGAGAGAAACTCTGAACTCTATCATGTCCCTAGTCGGTGACCGGGAACACCATGCAAGGGTAGGGAAAACCTGCAGGTCCCGGCCTAGGTGGATGTGAAGCAGCGAGAGATAGCTCTAGGGGTGGATCTGCTAATGTAGACGGAGGCCTGATGGATGGGGCAGTCGATGATGGGCCAGCAGAAACTAATGGGGGAACAGGAAGTGCGGCGGCCGGTGCAGAAGAAATGATGGTGCTTGGTTGATCTGTACGGGGTGGTGAAGAGGCACCAGTTCTAGGACCAGCCTCTACTAAGGCAGTGGGTGGTGGAAGGATGGAAAAAAGAGGGATCTCATAAACTAGAGCATCTGGGTATGGTTGTGTCGCAAGATGGAGTCAGATCCCATGATAAATGGGCCTCTCGCACATAGTGGTGGAGGCGGGCCACTTTCCATGGGAAGGATCTCGGTCTGCTATAACCTGAAAAAGAAAGAAAAACCAAACAAAAGAAAAATAAAAAAAAGAAACAAAGAAAATGTGAGAAACTGGAAAATAAAAAGTACACAGCGTGTACATCCACAGTACACGGCGTGTAGTGAAAGCTGGGTAGCATCCTGTGTTCTCTGGATAAACACGCCAAGGGAGCATAGGAGAGACCAAGAAAGGGTACACAACGTGTACTGAAAATACACACTGTGTTCATGCAAAGTGGAAATGGTCATGTAAGGGAAAATATAGGGCCATCATTTTCATAGTTCAAATGGTTCAAGACACGCCGTGTTGGATGAACACACAACATGTATAAGAACAGAGGTCAAATGGCCTTATGAAGTACTACACACGGACGTGACAAAAGAAATGGTATACACGACGTGTACCAAACACACACACACACACCATGTTCATGAAAATGGTGTGTGAGGTCGTGTGAAAAGGATTCCCAGGCATGATGGGGGATAGTACATGGTGTGTACCGAACATACACACCATGTATATTCAAATTGTGAAGAATTCAGTGTGTGGATGTGTACAAAAGTACAAGACGTGTGTTCTTCATATCGTGGTCGTGTATCGCAGAAGTTGAATGGTCAAATGATACCAAAATTACCCTAAACGCTTCTAATAACTTGAAAGAGAGGGTGTAGAAGGGCGTACCTAGACCGAGGATCGCAATGCAACAGAAATCAGAACCAGAAACGAACAAAATAGACGGATTTGAGCTAAGGGGGTAAGGTGTCGAATGGGGGAAGAAACGGGAATAAGAGGGGAATCCACACGACACGAGCTGAAGCTGGGTGGTCCGCGACTTATATATCCAAGGTACACTGCATGTACATACTGAACACATGCCGTGAATCTCAATTTTTTAATATATATATATATATAAATATATAATTATTATAATAAACTATATAATAATTAATATTAATAATTAAAAATATTAAAAATGGATATATATATATACATAATTTAAAAAATAAAACTATACATTTAATTTAGTGGGAAAATAAATGGAGTGTGTTTAAAAATTGGAAAAAGAGAAGTACAACCTTTGGTCTGGTGCTTGGGGCGAGGTTCGAACCATCGATCAGCCATTCCAAACGGAAGCCCTCAACCACTGGAGTAAAGGTTGTACTACTGCCCCTATTTATCATTTATATATATTTAATGTATATGGAAAATAGTACACAGGAAGAAAGAAACACATGGTGTGTAGTTTTTAATTATACAAGAAGGGGATGATGTAAGGAGATTAGCCGACGTCGAACCCGAGTCTTTTGGATCCAGGGCTGAGAATTTTCCAATATGCCAACTTCACTCAGATGAATCACTTTATATGGAATTTTTTTTCATTTAGTAAGGGAAAACATGGAACACACGACGTATATTGAAAGAAACGCTATGTGGTTTTATTAAAAGGAAAAATGATGGAAATGGGGTGGTTGTCAGGATTCGAACCTGGGTCTTTTGGAACCGAGTTACGACCTTGGCCAACCGATCCATCCCCATCATGGGTTTTTTTATAAGAAAACATATATATATATATATATATATGTGAAAAATAATAACAAACTCTTCGTGTAAGAGAATATAAAAATGAGGAATCTCGTACCGAAGGTAAGTTGAGAGGATTCGATCCTGTGATGGCTTAGATAAACTCCAGTGACCTTACCATCAACACCGACATCATCCCTGTTTATTTCTTTGTTAATCTATATATTTATAATAGTTATAAAATAAATGAAAATTAAAATGTACATGCCGTGTATGTAGGGTGTACATGGCGTGTATCCTATGGATTACCTCCCAGGAAGCGCCTTTGTTTTAGGTCGCTGGATCGACCCACTCACCACATCCACGTGAGATTTTTGGTGGATAATGTTTCCAATAGTAGAAACCCTGGCCTTCTAGGAATTGTAGTTCCTCTGGATCTTCTTCAAATGGAATGTCTGGAATGATAAATTTATCAGAAATAAAGTCACATACCAGATCATCCACTAATCAATCATCCATGGTAGTTATAGCATAACCGTCCTCATGTTCAGATAATGATGCATGTTTGACAGCCTTGAGGACATTGTAGGAGACTCTCTTGGCTCCTACCAAGAAAATTAGCTCCCCCTGGTGCACGTCAATGAGTGCCTTCCCAGTTTCCAAGAAAGGCCTTCCCAAAATGATAGGTTCCTCCTGGACATCTTCCATATCAAGTATGATGAAATCAGTGCGGAGGATCAGCCGACCCACCTTGACCAGTACATCCTCCAGTAGTCCCTTCATATGTTTGATGGATCTGTCAGCAAATTGAAGGGCTACCCGAGTAGGCTTAAAATCATTGAGCCTTAGATCCTTGAAAACTCCAAGGCGCATGAGGTTCACGCTAACCCCTAAGTCACAGAGGGCCTTCCCAAACTTATAGGGTCCAATGGTACATGGAATAGTGAAACTACCTGGATCCTGGAGTTTGGGAGGAATTGAGTGCTGGACGACTGCAGAACACTCCTTGGTTAGTGAAATGGTGCCGAGATCCTCTATCTTTCTTCTATTGGATAGTATTTCCTTCATGAATTTGGCATAAGTGGGCATCTGCATCAGTGACTCTTCAAATGGAATATTTAAGTACAGTTTCTTAAACACGTCCATGAATTTTCTAAACTAGTGGTCCATCTTTCTCTACTTCAATCTATCTGAGAAGGGTAAGGCTGGTTCAAAGGGTTTGACAACCTCCTTCCCTTTATTATGCAAAGCCTCCTTATGTGGGATTTTGGATGAGGATGGGTCAGAATCGGTACCTTCTTCATCAATAGTGAGTGTGGATGCACCTGGCTATGCTGGTTAGTTCTGTTGGAGCTCCCTTCCACTCCAGAGCATGACAACATGGGCCTCCTCCATTGGGTTCTTCTCTGTGTTACATGGTAGTGTACCAGGTTGCCTTCCTAAGAGTTGGTTTTCCAATTGGCCAATTTGGTTCTCCAGGCCTCAAATCGAAGCCTCCTGATTTTGGAACCTAGTCTCTGCATTAGATATGAATTTGGTCATAAGATCCTCTAACCATGAGGTGTTCTCATGCTGAGGTGGTTGTTGAGCTGGTAGAGGTGGTGGCTGTCGCGGCTGCTGTGTGCGAGGGTTCTGAAACCCTTTCTACTAATAATAGCCCTATTGGGGGTATTTATGCCTCCAATAATGGTTCTGATAAGGAGGTTGGTTGTATCCGAGCGGACACTGGGGCAGAGGATTCTGCTATTGTTGGCCCAAACCTGTGTTTTGTTGATCATGCCATGCCTGGTTCTGGTACTGCTGGTACTGGTTTGGCCCTCAGTTTTGTGAAGAATAACTCACCTCACTTCTCTATGGGCCTCCACAAGAACCTGAGAATTCTCCCATGATGTGCTTATCACCACATTCGCTACACGCTGGATGATTTGCCGCATGTACTTGGGACGTGCCCTTCAGATTGAGTGCGTTGATCTTTTTGGACTCAGCGTCCAACTCAGTAGCTATCACGGTAGTGGAATCTATGTTATGTATACTCTATTTCTATGTTCCCTGCTCGGAATTCCACTAGAATCTATGGGTAGACATATCTTCTAGTAGTTTGAAGAGTTTTTGGGGGACTTCCTCATTACCATACCTCTAGCAGAAACATCCACCACTGAATTGGTATTAGTTTTCAGACCTTCGTAGAAGGTTTTGACCTATATCAAAATTGGAAGTCTGTGGTGTGGGAATTTGCGCAAAATCTCCTTGAAGTGCTCCCATGATTCATACAATGACTCTGAGTCATGCTGCTGGAAGTTGCGGATCTTGTTCTGTAGTGTCATCGTCTTCGAGGGTGGGAAGTATTTAGACAGGAATTCCTGGGATAGCTCCTCCCAGGTGAGGATAAACCATTTCGGTAATCCTTTGATCCAATCTTTTTTCCATATCCCTTAGAGAGAAGGGGAAGAGGCAAAGATAGATGTCATCTATAGACACTCCGTGGTAGAGGAACGTGTCGCAGACCTCCAGAAAATTAGAGAGATGGGCATTGGGATCCTCACTGGGAAGGCCTCCGAATTGAATGGTGTTCTCGATCAGCTACATGATAACAGGCTTGATCTCGAAGTGTTGGGCCTGCACCGGTGGATGGTCGATGCCCGTATCAGCTCCATGGATTGATGAAAGGTCATATTCCATGATAGTACAACGTGGAGGTGGCTACTAAGGAAGGGTAACTAGCATGTATTTTTGGTCCTGAGGGGCGTAGTTCAACCCCTGACTTGGATGTAGAAATGGAATCCGCTCCAGTAGGAATTCTTGAAGCTACTGAGGATGATATTCCAAAACACATGGAGCTTGCTGGTTCCGGTTGTCATCCAGTACTAGTGGCTATCCAGGTCCTTAGACAACAGTTGGATTTCCATCCTC
Organism: Viscum album; assembly: GCA_963277665.1. NCBI lineage: Eukaryota > Viridiplantae > Streptophyta > Magnoliopsida > Santalales > Viscaceae > Viscum > Viscum album. The sequence goes on along the minus strand of OY728148.1, from coordinate 2,044,809,100 downwards.
ATTCTGTGCCAGGAGGGTTTTTGTGATTGTGATCATCCATGAGTGCTTGTTGGTGCCTCAAAAGTGTCTGTTCGATCTCTAGGTCAGTTGTGAAAAACCATGATGACTTAGCGTTCTTGGAACGTGTGAGGTAACCACTCATACACCTAATGACCCGCACAATTCAAAACACACCAAGTGTAAATGAAGAAAAAGAAATATAAAAAAGAAATATGATTAGAAAATATATATTTGTGAATTTATTATTTTTATTTTCACTAAAATTTGATACAAACTTAATTAAAACAAGAATAAAATTAACTTTTCTTTAGTTCCCCGGCAACGACGCCAAAATTTTGAGAGTCGTTTCACCGAAGGTATGTTATCGGTGGCCTAAATTATTTTTACCCTAACAAGTATAACACCATTAAGGGGTCGATCCATAGGGAATTAAGAAGTTATTTTATCTTGATTAACTTAGTTTTTTTTTTGTGAAGTCTGCTGAATTTCGAGTTGATTTTTGTTGATTGTTTGGATAAAAAAAGAATAATTGGTTTTTAAGTTTCTTTTAACAAATTACTTAATGAAATGAAATTAAATATGAGAAAATTGGATTTGATCAAAATAAAGATAGAAATGAATTGGGGTTATGGATTTATGAGAAGTTGATTATTAAATAAAATATCTTATGAGGTTGTGTAGTTCATAATAACCCAACACTCTAAGTTCAATTTGTAATAAAGTTTCTTGGTCTGGTAAACTTATATTTAGAGCTGAAGAAACTAATTTCTTGGTCTGGTAGTTAGTGTTTAACAAATCATTATTTGGCTTAGTCCATTTTGAGTCAATGAATACTTCCAATGGTCATGAAATTATTCATCGGTATTCTTCTTTTGAATCCCTGAAAATTATTCCCTTGGTCTGGTATATAATTTCCTATGATAATATGAAGTGATTTAAGAAGAATAAGAAGAGGTTAATAGAACAAAAACATCCATAGAAACTAATTTAAATTAAAAATCATCATCTCCCACCACCCCAACACACTGGGTGTTCAGTTACACATATAGAAAACGATAAACAAACAACTCTTGATACCTGATGTGATCATTCTTGGAACATTAATGTGGAAGTGATTCTTTGGTAGATGGTAGAATGATGGTAGTATGACGGAAGAACTTCTCTCATTTATAACTTTAACCCTTTTTCCTCACACAAAAGCACCACACACACCCTCTTGGTCTGGAGGCCAATGCCTCCTTTTATATAAAAAATAACTACACAACGTGTGGACAAAGTACATGCAGTGTACTTTTTCAACACGTTTTTGCATTTGTTTTCTCTACTAGTAGGCGGCCTAACATATCGTCTTTGACTTGGAAAATGGCGCCACCTGGAAGTTAAATATACACGGTGTGTAGCGCCACCATACACGTCATGTAGTCTCATTTTTCGGCCACCAACCACTTCTAGAAATGTATACATGGTGTGTATTAGTGAAACATGGTGTGTCCCCTTCAGGCGGACACATGGGCGTGTAGACTCTTCTCGTCCACCAACTGCTTATAGAATAGTATACACGACATGTATAGTATGAACACATCATGTACCGACTTCTTGTTACTTGGTCATGTACTTTTCCTGGTCAACCCGTGTCTAATCTTGAATGTACATGGCGTGTATATAAGTACAGGCCGTGTAGTTGTAAATTTTTCTCAGTTCTTCAACATTTTGTGTATTTGGCCATAAATCTCTTGAAAATGGACAAGATCACCAAAATCAAAGTATTTGTTCCATAAGTAGTAGGTAATTGATGAAAACTTGTTCTTATTGTCAATAAAGTATGTGAAAATTTATACACAAATCGGGTGGATAAACTTTACATATTGTTATTATTTAAAAATATAAATAACATATGTGGAAAGTTGGACCTAAGGTTAGGGATTTCGTATCAATTTACTTTCATTGAGATATATTTTAATATTAAGAACCAATTTCTTTTATATGGTGTATATAATACCCATTTTGAATGTTATATAATGAATAATTTATAATTCATGGTATTTTATGATAAAATTCAAATTATTTCATCCAAGTTTATTTGAATTTAAAGTTATCATGTGGTAATGAGTTTGATAACTCAATTTATTATTAATGGGTTACATTACTTATTCATTGGATTTGATATTATAAAACTATATGTGTAATGACTTTTGATTATTTATATTTTATTTCTACTTGTATTATATGAATTTAAATTTGGTATTCATAATCAATTCATTGATTAATTCTCACTTCAACGGTTTGAAATTTTCAAAATATTTCATCTTAATCCCCACTATACTAAGGCATATTTAATATTATAAACCAATTTGTATTTATGAATATTATCTAATTACGAACAGATATTTTATATCACGAATCACTTTATATTTAGGTTATTTAATATTTAATTTTATTCTTTTACTTTTATGTGGGTTGTGATTCAATAGTTACCAAAGCAGTAGGGGTTCATGCATTAATTTCATTTTAATCGGGATTGATTATACTTAGATCTACATTGAAGGAAATTATAAAATAATTGTCTTATAAATCCCTTTAATTTTATTCTCCTCCAGTTATTCATGAAATTTTTATATAATCGCAGTATTTACTCTCTTATTTACTTAAAATGATTTTGAAAATGTTTTTAACAAAATCTAACATGAAAATACTTTTTAATACTTATCCTTATGTTCTTAAAAACATTTTGAAGAATATTTTTAATATTATCGAGTTATTTATTAATGAATTTTAACCCATATTTTAATTTTTATAAAATTGATTAAAAGTAATATTCTTGTCATATTCTTAATAAGGATGTTTTTAAATGACCTAAAGATTCTATTTAAACCATTTTTTGACTAGTTTGGTTGGGGAAATATTAACATTTAATTTTTCCATTTTTTAATATGATTGTTTTTATAGATCGTGTACTGAATTATTATCCTACCCTTTCATTTTATGAATGAATTGGACTTAGTAAGAGATGGGAGAGGCTTGCTGTAGCTCCTAGATACATCTGTGGGTCTCATTACACAAACGTGTTTGGGTATTTTGTTGAGGCCTTAACCATTTATGTAGGATATCATGGCATGAGGCTATAAATGTATGTTTATTATTTCCAAAATTATTAATTACCCCATAATTAGATTAGTTATTGATGTCCATTTGATTAGTTCAATTGTTATGATATCCATGGATAGGTTTCAAGATATTATGATTAGTTATATATCTTAATTTAATAATCATTCATTCCTAGAATATTATTCATTATTCCCATGTTATTGATAAAATGGAATGTATTTTTAGTTACTTACCTTGAAATATTTATTATTCCTTATTTAATCATGATAAAATTTGACGTACATAACATCTAATGAGAATCTGATATCACCCTTATTTTGTTTTCTTTCCCCAGGATATGAAGAAAAAATATTTGAATGGGTTAAAAGTTGGAAAATATTTACCTTCACTAGGGTTTATTTCAGGTTTTCAAGTATAATGTGAGATTCAATTATGTATCTAGTTTACCAAGCCTATTTAACTTTTCATTCCTTCAGGATAAGGTCACATTTATCTTGTGCCAATGTAGTAATGTAACCATCGACTCTAGGTTACTGGAGTTAGGGCATTTACAATAGGATTATAGGGAGGAATTTAAGTAAGGATTCACTAATCTAGAAGGATATAATGGTGTGAATAAGGGAGGAGGATATGTTCTCATTTATAAATAATTATAGATACACACTTGGAATTTCTTAAATTATTTCAATTATATAAGGTCACATTCACAAGAAAGTGGATCCAAATGGATAGGGATTAAAATATATGATAATATTATCTTGAAATCAACTCCAAAAATAATAAATATATATTTTTGAGTTGTAATATGAACAATATATCTTTGTTTAACTCCACCTCCCCTTTTAGTATCATTTTATCCTTTATCATACTAATAATGTTTTATTGTTTTTAAAATTCAGTATAATAGAAAATTAACCTCTTATTAGATTATATTAATTATACTAATTATAAATATGGAATTTTTATTACCAAAATCCATTTTCTATAAGTGGAATCATATAAGTTTTATATGTGTGCAACCTGCAATGAAAATATATTTTCAAAAAAATAATCTTTAAGCATAAAACATAATTTACTTCTATTAATTTCCTTGTAAAAAATAAAATAAAAATGAATTTAAAAATTTATGATTGAATATATAGTTAATAAAATTTATTAAAAACATTAATTAATATAAATTATTTTTATTTTTTGTGATAAAAACATATTGTGTGCATAAATAAATTTTTTAGAAATATGTTTTTTTACACCCAAAAATAATCTTAGACCAAAATAGAGTATTAAGATTATTAGTATGTAATTATTTATATTATTTATTAACAAGATTTACTTATCCTATTTTTCAATCAAATTAAAAACACATAGATACTTTTACATGATATGAAATTAATTTGTTTTTACTAAAATGGGTAATTTTCTCTATTTTAAAAAGTATTTGTTTTTAAAAAAATCCTAAAAATTCACTCTATAATTAAATATAAATTTTTATTTTAAAATGATATTAATTTCCTAAAAAATATATCTAAAAATGGTTGAAATTTATTATATGTTCCTTACCCATAAAATACAATAAAAAGAGAAAATTTTAAAGCATAAAGTGATTTTACTAAAAATTGAGTACTTATATATTACGATTTAATTAGTAAATTAAATGTATTTAAAAAATTTATACATATTTTTTAAAATGTTATTATTAATATTCACACCATTAAATTTTATAGATTAAATATAATAGTATAATATATCACGGTTCATATAGTCATGGGGTTGCGTGAAAATAATGCTACCAAATAGTTAAATTTTATTTAAAGAAATATATATTCTAAAATATCAAGATGTTTCAAAATGAATAAATATTTATAATTTTATGATATATTTTTTTTATTGTATTTCATAGAGAAGGATCACATTGGATGGAATGTAAAATATATCTTCTCCCATTATCTATGTAGGAATTTTTCATATAAAGAGAGTCAATATGTCTCGATATAGAGTTGGTCATATTATAAAAATAATGCCAATCCTCTATAATATTTTTTTAATATTTTCAATAAATCACATTGAGGTTAAGGTGGGAACCAAATACAAACAACAAACCAAACTTCACCAATCAAAAAATCAAAAAATCCAATTAACAGAGAGAATTTAAAATTCAAACCCACGGACCACCAGCTAGGACGCACCATCCATTCCTCCAGCTGCATGCTAGGGAACGACCAACGAGGCATGTAAAGTATGTACGAGACACAACAGAGGTGCGTGGAAACAAAAATACACAAAATGGATGAACACACAAGAACCCACGAATTTTACGTGGTTCGATCGGATGACCTATGTCCATGGGGGAAATAGGCCATCGCTTTTATTCTCTCCGAATCAAACTCACCGGAGGATCACACACAAATACACACACTCTCTTATAAACAAGGGGATTCAATACCATTTTAAAGAAGATCAAAAACACATTTTCTCCTGGTTGGTGGGTAGTTCATCTACCCATGAGAATTCCTCCACGCGAATAACTGCATCAACAAAGGCTGCTATACATCACGTCAGCAGCTCACCATCAAAGACCTGCCGCAGTGGTTTCCGACAAAGGAGAATCCAGCTACAGCCGAAAAAGAAATCTCCATTGATTCCTCCCCATATTGGGAGTGGCCGCTACAAATCGCCACCTCATGACCAATTTGGGGTAGAAGCTTCACCTGTAGACTCTTTTCAGGTGTTGAAAACTTTATCAGCAAATCCAACACGCTTCATCACTCTAGATGACATGTCGCTTCCACCATCTTCAATTGAACTTGGGACGAATGTGGTCCCCATCAAATGATACAACCCTTAGGACTCCTCGGTAATCATCGCTTCATCCCCATGTGATACTTCTAACACTCCACCTACTATGGAAATCTTGAACCCTTTCATATTGAACCTACTTAATGATACTAGGTTCTGTCTCATCCTCAGAATGAATTTCACATCATCCAGTTTTCGAACTCCTCCATTGGGTGTCTTCAATTTCCTCATCCTAACTCCTTGAAACTTTCATGTTGACCCATTACTAAGTCCCACCGAATCTCGCACCTACTGAAAGGTATGAAACACACCTTTCGTCAAACATATGTGTACTGAGCTACCTGAATCCAGAACCCATCCATCTTCCTTTTTATTTTGAGCCCACTCATTCTTCCTTTTAAAAAAATATACACTCTTGCTTCATGTGGCCATATCATTTGTAGTAATAACACTTTACTTCTTCCTGTTCAACTCTTCCATCTAAGTGTGAGCTTCCCTTTGTCAGGCATATTTTATCATCTACCGATAATGTTGTGATGTTCAAATCCTTCTATTCAAATTTCTATTTCCCAAGAACGTACCATTTGGGATCTCCACATTCACTTTTATAGTGACCCTTTTTCTCGCACCCTAAACACGTGATTTCTCTAGGATCATGTCCCCTTGATTTTGGAAGTCATTCTTTACCTCCTAACTTCTGATGTCAGCTCCTCCCATATTGATCATCTCGTATCACCATGGTGTGCTTTCCTGAATGAATTGTGGGTCTTCAAAATGACTTTGAATCTTGAAGTGATTCCATCACCTCATCCAGCTTCAATGTTTCCTTCCCCATGAGAAATGCAGTCACAATCCCATTAAATGAATTTGGTAGTGATGACAAAATAAAAATTTCTTTGTCTTCCTCTCAAAACTTCATACTAATCCCCAATAATTATGTCAGGATCTTGTTGAATTCATTAGTGTGATCCAGAAAATTTGTTCCCTCATCTATGCACAACTGATACAATTTAATTTTCAGGAATAATTTTTTGGCGAGTGACCTCTCCATATACCACTTCTCCTACTTCTTCCAGATTTCCTTCAGTGAGGTCTCATCCAACACCGAGTACTTTACCTCATTCACTAGACACAATCAAATTGTGCTGACAACCCACATCTTGAGCTCTTCCCAATCATCTTTACTGGTTTCCTTAGGCTTTTTTATGATCAATGGTCTGATCATGCACTGCTTCACAAAAATATCCTTCACTATGCTTTTCTACAAGCTAAAATTGTTTCAACCATCAAACTTCTCGATCTCAAACTTTTGTAGTGCTGCGCCACCAGCCATCGTCATTGTTACAAAATGTGATACCCACCATCAATGTCGAATCTTTATGAAACCACTGTATGGAGTGAGAATTTTGAAAATATAACCATACATATTTGTTCGGAATGGATGAAATTGTAGGAATCAACTCCTAGATCGCTGAAGACGGACACCAGTTGGTCGAGATATCGACAAAAAAAGTTCGACGATCCAGATTGCTTATTGACATGGCACTGACATGGAGATGACCTGACGCTAACGTGGCACACTAGATTAGTTGCTGGAATGTCACCAAAAGTTTCACTGACGGCATGAACAATATCGTCTTCTCTGTCACGGGGTTAATGTTCACCTACGGTTTTGACCAAACTTTGATCGAGCTTATATTTTTTGTTTCAGCTCCATTTTCAATGCTTCTTATGCCATTGGAATCATCTCATCATCCTCTTCATGGTTCCGGACTCAAGCAAATTTTCTGAACACTTTCAATTTTCCGTTCACCGAAAAACTCGATGCCAGTTCTCCGTTTCAACTCTGATCAATCAGGATCTCTTTGATACCACTTGTAAGGGACACAACAGAGGTGTATGAAAAAAAATACAAAAAACAGATGAACACACAAGTACACACATATTTTACATGGTTTGGTCAGATGACCTACGTCCATGGGGAAAATGGGTCTTCGCTTTTTAATCTCTCCGGATCAAACTCACTAGAGGATCACACAAAAATATACACACTCTTTTATAAACGAAGGGATTCAATCCCGTTTAAAGAGGAAAAACACATTTTCTCCCAGTTGGTGGGTAGTTCATCTACCCATGATAATTCCTCCACAATGTTAACTGCTTCAATGAAGGCTATTGTCCCCCACGTTGGATGATCACCATCAAATACCCACCATAGTGGTTGCTGACAAAGGAGACTCCTGCTGCAGACGATAAAAAACTTTTTGTTGATTCTTCCCAATATTAGGAGTGGACCCCAAAAAGTCGTCGTCACCATAGGGAAACACCACCACACCCATATCACGCCTCACACCACCGAACATCACAGAGCCACTTACCACCAATCAACTAGAACACACAAACCACCAATCTTACGAACCAAAAAACACCTTGCGCAGGAATCACCACTATAGTCGAACCTTCACTGGAGAGCCATCCACACCACCCTTCACTAGCGACATAGAAACTTCTGTCGTCACCATACACACCACCACCATACATCAGCGAAGACCTAGGTATGGTAATTTTCATAAAACAAACCAACAATATAGGGAAGAAAAAATAACCACCTTCACTAGGTCTCCAGAAATGAACACGATCAAATAGCCTGCAACCGCCAGCCCACACCATGTCTCCCCCAAATCCCAACCTCAACATTTACTTGAAGCGACTAAACTAATTGTAATCTACAATTAGCACAACAAAAGTCACGTACATGAATAAATGAAATAGATCCAAAATCCAGCAACACCAAACCAAAAAACCCAAACAAGCCCAAAAGAAACGAATAACGAAATCAGACCCACACCCTCCACCACCAGAAAAAACCCACAAAAGCACCTAGTATCCACTGAGTAAGGGAAGTAATGCAGTGCCACTTAGGTCTAGAAGCACCCCCACCGAACCCTCATAATAATTCTAAGGATGACCTGACCTGATAGTCTCCACCACGGTATTGCCATAGATCCAGGAAGAGAGATAGAAAAATGAATACGGGTGATTCTCAAGTGTTCATTAAATAAGGGAGGAGATGGAAGCCTCGACCATGATGCAAGATGAGGAGGCAGCGGGAAAAGGGAACTAGACCAAGCATACAATGAAAAACATCACTAATGTAGGAAAATATCAGCGTCGTTGGAAGCAAGAGAGTGGAAAAACTAGTAGCCGAGAAGAGCCACACCATCACAATAAGCTCTAGAGATAAATCTAGGTGAAAATGGATCCATTTTCATGTTAAAAATAATGGAAATAATTATGAATAATAATTGTGGATCTAAAAGAACTATTTCTTCATAGTATGATGCAATGATTTTGGGATGCTTCATACTAAAGAAACCTATATCTATTAATGGAACTACTAATCCATGAGTAAACTAACAATGAATCATATCTATTATAATTCAGGACAAAAGCACTATAGTGAATTATTTAATACAATGAGTGTTTTTTATAGGTGCATATATAAATGATAGTTGGTGTTCGAAATAGATACTCTATGAGAGGGGGTTGAATCGGGGTAACATATAAATTTAATATTTTATTTATTGTACGGTTAACAGTCATTTAGGATCTTATTCCTTCATTGTATAGAATTGTGTTCAACCAATCACTTGATTACTCTTTCCCCTCAAACATGTAAAGGAATAAACAAATATACTCGAATGTAAAACATCCATAGGATATAGTGATTTTTACTTGGTTCATCACAATGGGCTAGTCTAGTGGGAAAATATTGATATTTTGTTGGTCTTACCAGAATCCATTGATCTTCACTAGTTTGATGGATATAAATGATTTAGAAATGGTCAATATATACCAGGTGGATTTCCTACTCAAGATTTTGGAGTTGTAAAAACCTCACTAAAGTTGAACTAACCCTCCCTCACCTCTTTGTACTATGATGATAAAGGTATTTACATATTTGATAGATGTGTATATAATCTATAGTAAATTGTAATTTTAAGGCTTTTACCCCATTCATCATGAGACTCATCTTAAATAATACTTCTGATTTTGATCTCTCTGAATGAACTATTAACGTAAAATATATGTTCAATACCTGATATACACAAAACTCTTCCACTTTCATAAAACTCCTCATTTTTATAGAAACACTAATTATGTTGTGAAAATACATAATTTTTTTATAATAGTCACTTCATGAAACTTTTGTTCAAAAAAGTGTGTCCTTGAAGTTTCATGAAACATTATCTTTTTCATGAAACACAAAATTTCATGAAACATGAATGTTTCATGAATCTTCCTTGGTCTTAATATACATAAGTTATATTCTCCATGAAACTGATGTAAGAATTAAAAATTCATGACCAAAATATATTTTCCCAACTCTTTCACATATTAGAGTATCTGATCATCATTAAGTATCACAATCTCTACATATATAGGGCTATATACTATTTATAGACACAATTTATCCATTTTAAAACTACCTTGCATTCCACCGACCACACACAAAACATTCTAGGTTTACTAAACCTCAATGATTTTTTGTTTCACTTAGCATGAAACTCACTATCATCACACAACTCTAATATATATTTATTTAGTTTTCACAACATTTTATGTGTCACCTTAATTTTCAAGAAACATTATATGTTCACTAAATGTAAATTATTTGACATCATATTTATCATGAATCTCACTACAATAATACAACTATCATCTACATTTCATGGGTTCACACAACATTGTTTAATTCACGTGGAATTGAATTTCAAAAAACATCAAAAAAATTAATGAAACAACATTTTTTGTGGTATTTTAATACGGATGATCTAAATCATCACTTTTATGCATTCTGGTGAATCTCATTCCACATTTTTAAACGTTTTTATTTTCATGTAAATATTTCCTTTTGAAAAAAAAAACATTCCATCTTATTCCAAATTATAGTCACCTAAAATTTATAAAATACTATGAAACACTGCTACTATATATTGAAAACTATCTATACCCCTTCTAAAATTTTCAATTCATGCTCTGTGATTCACTACTTGGTGGTACTATTATTTCTTTCACAAAACCTTATTATACCAACTTGTTATTATGAGTGTTAAGACCATGTCATCCAATGTCACAATAGCATGTAAAACTCTATATAGGTGAAAATAATTATACACTACAATAATTCTATTTATTTCATCCTTAAACATCAAAAAATGAACATTCACTATAGATTGAGTAATGAACATCACAACTAGATAAGACCAACTCAATCTATTCAGAAACTTTAAATGTATTAAACTATCTTCTTCATGTTCAATCTAACTCTTGATCATAACTTATGGATAATAAATTCACATCATCATGTATTTTCTCTCCATGAAGTTATCCTATACTGGGTACCATATGCAATTCATTAATATCTTCCATATGCTAGAATTTTTCATTACCATTCCAATACTATATTAATATTGCATGACATTGTGATTGAAAACAAATCCAACAAACAAACATTGGTTTTGGTCCAATAGGTGGTTTCTAAATTAATAGTCAATAAAGAGGATTCTAATATTCAATTCATCAATTATAATAACATTGTTCACTATGTAAACCATTTTATAAAGTGTTAATGAAATTTACTTAAAAATATTCCTATAAATAAAGGTTGATCATATCAGATAATTGTAACTTATAGCGAAGACAAAAATGATGTGATAATTTTTAATTTGATAATAAATTCATAGATAAATAATTCTTTATTTTATCCCATATAAATACTATCTTTTATATCTCACATGATTTCAAAGAACACTAAATCATACCCTACATCCCTAAGAATGGAGTGGTAAGTCAAGAAACTTAGTAGGGGAACTTGTTGTTAGGAAAATGCAGGGAGTGTTCTCAGTTAAGATTCACACAGAAATTCGATAGTCGAAATTATGGTTTTTATATGGTTGAAATTTGCATAATACCGATTTTTTGGGTTTGATAATTAGATAGTGAGGAATTAGTGGTTGAATCATAATATAATATATATTTAAATAGTGGCATTCCTTATAAAAAATTTATTTTACTATTGAAGAATTATCCTCGATTATGTTGTTTATCACCAAGCTAAGTCAACATGGAATTTCAGACGTAGCGCGTCCCCAAAAATAATTTAATTAGCATAAAATATTATTTTTATCCCATCCATGCACGTTCTTACGAATTATGATTTTCCATCAAAAATGACTCTCAAATGATATATTTTAGACCATGATTGTATCCATTACAAGGTGGTTTCCCTCATGAAAGGGTAATTGTATTTTACATATGTGTCCAGAAGTTTGGATCATTATGAGTGGATGAAATTAATTAGATTTAATTAATTAATTATTTTAAATACTATAAAACCCAAGGATAAAACTATATAAAATTTATGTTATTATTCCCCTAAGTATATCCATTGGAAATCAATATTAAACCCATGAAATGGGTGGGGATAGAGAAATTGAATCATGGGTGAAAATGACATCAAATAAAGGATGAAACTTTATTTCACATTAATGAAAAATAGAATCATGGATGGGATGATAGAACAAAGTAATGATGATTCACGATCAAGGTAATGCTTTTTTTATTTCACATTTCTCTTCTATTGATGTATTTTATTCTTGGGATTATAATATGAGATTATTTTTTTCATTTTATTCAATATAAATTTAGGTGTAATTATAGTTAATATTTAGTTTTTCCTATATAAATATTCATAAATTACCTAAATATTTTTACAGGGAATTTTTAGGGTGGGAATAATTTTACCCTACCCATGATTTATGAAAATAACTGATAAAAAATAGTTTAATAATGTGGTATTGGATTTATATATATCTCTTATATATCTTATCATTCTTCACTATCTTCTCTCACTCCCTCCCTGACTCTCTATCTATCTCTCACATTCTATCATGCGATTAAGGGTCCACTAACAATAACCATAGCTGGTGATAGTGATTTGAGGTAGTAGTGAAAAATCTATGAAAGGGAGGTGGGGTTTGGTATTTTTTGTTTAAGAACGAAGTGGTTGTGTTTTAAAGATATAGTAGGGATTGCTACAATGTGAAAGAGAGTGTGAAAAATGCGGTATCTGTGGTGGAGTCCATTGTGGATTGATGGAATCTAGAGGCAATGACATTTTAGGACACTAAGATTTCAATCTAGATACATGGATTGATAGGGTTCACCCCATGGACATGTGATCTCTTCGGATTGTATGGTGAACATCCAACCATATATAGAATAGTGGTACTATAACTAGGTTAAAAAATCTACTTGGTTGGGAGAGCACTATGTCAGGTCGGGTATATGTAACCCAACCCAGATAGGGATGGGTGAACCACAATTTTTATAGGATATATGAACCCCATAGTTCTTCATACATGGATTACCCAAAAACTATATTGTACAATCTTCCTCTCCCTAAGTGTTCCACATAATGCACACAATGATTATCATATGACACACTTTACATATGCGTGGTATTTTCATGAAACATTGACCATGTGTCTGATTCAGATAAATAAATAGTGCATACTAAATATTTTTCATCATAGAATGTGAATTTTTTCAACCCCTGGGACATTTTATAATTTTTTTAAGGAATGATAAGATGTTAAATGATTTAGATTTTTAATAATGATGATGGGTTGCTGTCATGGTGATCAGATAAAACATGTGATCCGAAATATTCCCCTAGTCCTCTATATGCTATATAGTTTAGAATGAGTCCTTATTTTATAATTACAGTTATATTTTATTCATCTTACATATTATGCGAAATGAAGGAATGTTGTGCACCTATTGTGTGATAATAATAGTATGGGTCCTCTAACTATGATATGTGTTTCTTTAACTCATCTTTTATGTGATACTAGAATCTATTTTTTCTAGATGGGGTGTGAGTATTATATATATTAGGTTAGATTCCTTATCTATTCTATAAAATGATACTCCCAACTTATGTGTCCAACTATCATTTATTATGTTATTTCCAATGATACATGGGTCCTCTGTTATGATTCCTAATAGGTGATGTCAATTAGATCATTCCTAGGTGGTTACAATTTTAATGGCCAATATATTATAGGACAATTTTAATTATTGATCTATGTTAGCATCATCCTTTAAAGAATCAAATGGATAAGTATAGGTTAATTAGATTATGTACTTTCGAATTATCAAGTCATCAGACACACTAGGTAACCCTTGGTATCAATTGAGATGTAAAAAATCACTAGAATGTGAATTCAGGATTCTTAGAATCTTCGATACTCAGAATATTGTTAGTTGAAATTCAGATTTTGAACATTGCATGTTGGTACTATAATGAATAGTAATTTTCTTTGTCACATACAATTATATTTATGGAGCATATCTATATTATCAGTTCTTTTACTCCACCAAGAAACTATCTCATATCAATTATTTTGGGATGATAGTTTTATTGAGATTTCACCTTGTGGTTTTGGGGTATCCTACTAAATATGTTTATACTCACCATGGTATGGTATTTGTTCCAAAAATTTATTGTGTCTATGAAAATGATATAGTGTTTTGAGGTGATATAAATAGATTTTAAGCTGGTGTGTCTTATTCAGAGATTACACTTTCTGGGGAAATTACTGGACATTGTGTTGGTAGAGAATAGTGGTGAAGGAAGGTGATTATAACTGGTGAAGTTAGTGTTTAGATATGTAATTCCATGTGGAACTCTTCATCTCAACTTATTATATTATATTTCAATTTTTTCTATTGGGAATACATGATACCGCTTTCATATTACGGGTTATGTATAATTTTATAAATTTTTATAATAGAATTTTATGCATAAATTATATTTATTTTAGTTAATTTTATTTAAATTTTCATTATTAGTATTCCCTTCTTGGGGGTGTACGTTTTGTACATGTGATTTAGGTAACAACCTCCTATCTTTTGTGATACACATACTCAATTAAATTAAATATCCATTTGCACATTGGTGGTGGTCTTGGGGTGAAAAAATTAGGTTAACATCACCAAAGATGGGTCCCTATGGGCTAGTCTATGTATGAGTGGAATCAGAGTGGGTGCATTCTAGGGATTGTATTTAGTGTTAGTAGTCTATGAGGACTAGTATTATAATTTAGGGAAATTATGTTAATAGGGTATTGAATTTATTTATCAAAATTTCAAGACCATTGTATGTGTGATATATAAAATTTCATTTAACTAGTGCTATAAGAAACTATTTTTTCTAACTAGAGATCTAATAAATCCATTGTGGGGTTCAATTGTGTTGTTAAATTAATCATATAATACTAATATATAATCATTCATTCCATTAATAATTAAAATAAAATTGATAATATATAATATGAGTGGTTCTACCATATCATATATAAGGGTTCTCCCACATTTGGCCACCTTGTATGCTAAGGTAAGGTTATGATGGGACCATGTCTGTAGTTGGGACTTTATTCCTCTGATTAGCATGTAATGTGATTTTTTTATAAAACATGGGTAAGAAATGTACTTTCCACATTATATAAGGTAATTTATATCGTCTTTATTTTTATTATAGATTTACCTTGTAGAGAATATAGTGGTTCTTTCTAAGTTAGGCGAGGCTACTATTATGAAGACTATACATTGTGAATTATTAATAGTAGAGGCCTTAGGGGGGATATGAGGAAATAATGATGATCAGGAATTATTACATTAGAATTATTCTAAGACTTTAATTTCCATCATGATATGAATTTACCTATCTTGATGATGATTCATTCATTGAGTTACCTATAAAAAATAGTAATCCATTAGTGGATATTATTTTTCTTTAACTCATGATGGAACTTATTTTATATTGTTGGAGTTTTCGTATTTGATCTAATTGGAGTTTTATCCATGATATTGTTTGGGAACTTGTTGGGATCCACACACCTCCTGAGATCATGCATTGTCATATGTTGTGATTATTTGAGATTATTATTTTTGTTAGACTCTGGATGGATATTTATTTACTAATGGTTATATTTTAATGAAATAACAGTAATTACATTGTCCCCCAAAAAATGTTGATAGATTTAGAATTTCTGGTAGAGATATACCCTAGATATTGGTATAGGTTGGATTTTAACATGAATATATCTAGATTAGTTCATTAAATGGACTTCAATGATATGTAAAGTATTAAGATCAGTTACCCAGTTATTATATTTCTAGTTTCTTACTAAGAATCCTTTTAGGTGGATATAAAGTGATGCCGAAGAGGCCATAGATGGAAAATGCATCGATCCATGCCAACAATCACCACCCATAAATAGTTCATGTCACTCATAGGGTATTAAAAATTACAACTACAATAATATGAATGTGTTGGATGGATATTTTCATCCATAAATAGATAAAATTCATAGTATAGTTCAATTCATATTTTTATGGACCATCTATATACATAGTGTAGACATGATTTATCAATCTGTTCCAAATATTCAGGAGTGGGAGATTCTAGTGGTATCCCAATCGAAACATTTTTCACTTTGAGATTTTACTCTAACAGTGACTTTCACTCATGCCCGCTTTCTGGAATGTGTGACTATCCCTAGTGGATAGAGCAGTTAATTTATGTTTTATGAATTCATATGGAAGTGAACATACCAATATGGGGTAGATATATATATATATATATAATATTTTGGGTATGTTCTACTGTGTAAATGATGTGTGGCCACCCACATTAATTAGTGGAGTCCCCTCAAGTGTGGTGAATAGATCCCCCTATATATGATACACTTTTATAACCATAAAATGATCAAAATGGATTTATGAGATCTTGTGCATTTTAGAGGAATTGTTTTCTATAATTATGGAGGAATGAGAAGATATTTTTGAAAGATGACCAATGGTTTTCCCTTGATGGGAGATAAGTACTTTTTTTGGATTAAATTTTGGAGATTTTATTTCAAGTGATAGTTGAATGTAATTATAAATATACTACTGAAATTTATTAATATTTTTTAATGAATCTACTCGATTAAAAAATTTTGGGGGATCATTCATAGTGTCTGAGGAAATTTTAAAGTATTAAAACAAGTATACTAGTTGTTTTATAAACTCATATAGAATGGGATTATGATACAAGGGGTATAATTATTCTATTGGGATTTGATGTCATAGATGTTGATTAAATTATTATTGTGATATAATGTAATGTTGGTTGATTCTTCTGGTATATGGCTCTACATCCAAACATTATAGGAGGCTCATGAGTAGCTATATTAGAGAAGTGTTTATTAAATTGAGATATATAGAGAGATAGAGGCCTATTGATTTCCCTCGACTGATGGTGGTGGCCCCACACTATACCCTTGTGTGAGAGAGGAAAATGGTGGTGGTGTCAACTTAGTTGACCTACATGACTGGGCATTCTAAAGTGCTATACCTGATGGGTTTTCATAAATATGGCGATTATGTCTCCAAATAAAAGGTCTATATTAATCTTCTCTTGGTTTTTATCTAAAGTATAAGTTTTCACATATAATTTTATACCACCAATGAGTAGTATAACCCTTATTTTTGGTTATTTAGGGGATCTTTGTTAGTGTAGACATCATATAGTAACTAATTATATACTACATACATCGAATATTTCTCTGGAGGTTGTGATTTTTTATTAAATAAAGTGTTATCATAGGGTCTAAAGAAGACATAGAATTTCCAAATAAATATTCAAGGATATCTGTTTTAGATTTTGAAAAATTGTAAAGTGGTATATTTTGAAGTAGTTTGAGAAGGTTTTTTTATCCATGATTATCTCATCAATATCTATCATTAATGAGGGAATAAAAAAAACTAGAACACCTTTTATAGTTATAAGAATTGAACCATAAAAATTACATAATCATGTGAATTAAGTCAATAATTTATCTTCTTAAACTTTATGATCTTTATGGTTTAGTGTTATTGAGAATTTTTATATCACCATTACATAAATAAATACTACATAAAAAAGTTAAATTTTCATCATATTATCCATTTTTCATGCACACAATAAATGTTTATGATATAGAAAGTTTTTATTTTCATGAAATATCATCCCAATTTCCTTATTTACCTCAATATTATCATTAATAATCTTTAAAATAATTTGAAAATCATTTTACAACATGGTGTAAGGACAAAAATATCAATAAGGAAAATATAATAACAATGAAAGATACCTATTAAATCATGATTAATTATACAAAATTTTTCATTTTTCAAAGTAAAATTTGGTCTTAAAATAAACATATTATTACCTTATAAATAAACTTTTCTTACCAATTTTTTCAAAAAAAATAAAAATAGGTAATAAATGAAAAATAAAACTATAATGGTTCCTTATAAATTATGAAAATATTATGAAATCGTTTAAAAAAACACTATATATTTGACTAATGAAAAGTAGCATATACTGTTTATAAATATAATATCATGAGAAATAACATGGTAAAATAACATAATGAACATTATATCATAATATCATTAAACCATAAGAAATGTAGATGAAAAAAACATGACATAAGAATAAGTCAAAGATAACATCAAAGACACTATCACATGGTAGAAATATTCCAATAGTGGATTAGGTTTTGTCCCTAATCCCATAATTAAAATCTCATGAGATAAAAGCATTATCCAATTCTTGGAGTGTTATCTAGGATCACCCATCATATAAAGTTCATGATCATGTAATAAATAAAATGAAATTAATTTTAATGCATAAACATAAAAATTACCAATGGAAATAAATGGGTTTCATCATATTGTCTCAAATCATAATAAAAGGAAATTTAATAATGAATTCATTTTAGGAATAAACAAATGGAATGTATTACACATAAATTAATGGATAATAATATAGGAATATATATGAGTTACATATATATATAATTTTTAATCATTTCATATCTTTTAAGATATATATAAAGTGATATAGATAGTGAACGTTCATGACCCCATGAAAAAAGGTTCTTAGAGATCCCATACACTGATATGAAAAACATTTCTAGATATCATTATCTCTATTCCATTTAAAACCTTTTTTTAAAATACATGGAATCATGGGATAAATATTTTTTATTTGAATAAAAAAAGTAAATTTATAAATAGATCCATATATAAAATAATTTTTTTGGCAGTGGTGAAATTGGTTGATGTTATATATATTAAAATTAAATTTCCCTTTTTTCTTTATTAGTGAAATTCAAAACATTCCATATAAAATATGTGAAAAAAATTAATTTTTAAAACCTTTGGATGAAAGTAAAAAAATAAAAAAAATTCATTTATAGATCATTTATATCCATGAATATAAATTATCTAAATAATTATAACAATATTAAAATAGAATAGATTTTTTAAAAAATATCTTTTAAATGACTAAAATGAGGTTTTTAACGTAATGTTTATCTTATGGATAAACAAAAAATGATTCATTTTTAAATAAATTATAATGTAATTAAAATAATGAAAAAAAGTTATCATTAATATATATTAAATAAAAAATAACAATTTTCATAAAACATGGAGAATAACATGGACAATAAAGAAAAAGATCTAGAATGAAAACATTAAAATATTATTTTTAAAAGAAAGCCCCTTTCCTTGATTCTGAATCATCACATATGTTCATTATCTTCTTAAATAATAAAACTACATAAAGTATTTTATTTATTAAGATCCATGTCAATTTTATTATCCCTTTTATTTTGTTTTTCATCATGTTATATTCAATTACATAATTATTTAAGTTCATGTCAGGCGTTTTGATGATATTTCAGCTCTTAAGTCCAAAATGAATTTGGCATGATGACAATGGTCAACAAGGTAATTATTTAATCATATCAAGGATAATAATTATAACATAATAATTATTTTAAAATATGATATATAATTTTATAAACAAACATGAAATATAAATGAACTATGTTACAATCATGGAGACATTTGGTCTTACGTACACAAAAGTGATGATTCTATTTTTCATTGATCATGATGGAAAGAAGGTAAATATTATTCTATCTACATAAAAGGATAATTATCTAATAAATAAAATATTATATCTTTTAAATATACTCATATTTACCACCCATGTGATGTGGTAATGAAAAATTTATAACATCATTTCATAGAGGTGTTAATCCACACAAACTCATGAAGAACGTTATCATCATTCAATGAATGGTATGTTAAGAAAATATATCATATATTATTTTTTAATAATGATAAATATTTCATTAATAATATATATATATATATGTATATATAAATTAAATCCCCAATCCTGAATATTAATGATAGGATTTGACATAAAATGAATTATATCAAGTCATGAGGAAGTAGTCCATTGTACACATGAACAATGGTTTTATCCCCCATTTTATAGAATATGATACGAATTTAGGTAATTTTATTAATATTATAAAAACTTACTATATAATAGATACAAATATCCTTATATAATCATGATTAAATAGTATTTGAATGTGTTAGATGAAGAAATATTACAAAAATGCTCTCTTAAAAACAACACCACTTCCTCAGACAACCTCTATAGGATTACACCTAAAGACTTCATAGAATGAAGTTATGATCAAAGCATAGACTCTAGGATATGTAAAGAGTTGTAATGAATAAATTTTTGTAGGGAATTTCTGAACCAAATGGTTCATTATGTGTGAATAAAAATGTATAGGAGGTTTCCTTTTATAACGGAGGGGAGGGGAACATTTAGTGTACAATAATAATATAAAATTAATAAAAAAATTTGTTCATGGGAAATAGGATTCAAACTAATATAACTCAAATATATTTTGGGTATGGATTTGAATAATATAATGGAATAAAATTTGGATATGTTTAGAAAATATTTTCACCCTTATCCTTTTGATATAAACCTCATTAACCTCTTTCGATATCTAAAGTGATTATAATGTTTTTACTCTTTAGCGGTCATGATAGTTGCTATTAAATGAAACTTTCAAATAAATGGACTTTAGTTTTTATTTTAAATAATATACCAATAACTTTTCTTAAGATAATAATTTTATGAATTTTTAGTCATATAATAAAATATTATTTATTATAAAAAATCATTAATCACATTTTTGGAGATATTAATTTAATTTGTCTTTTGAAACAACATTAAATCAATGTAATTGAATATAAAACTTTAAAAAAATAACATGTTATATATATATATATAAACTCATTTAAAAAAATAATTTATTAAATTTATATTTCTAGTAATATTTTTAATATCATTTATTTTATTTTTCTATTAAATAAATATTTCTTTTTGTTTCAGCGTTGCATAAGAATTTATGGTAGTTATTTCATTACTAAAAATTAAAAATAAATTTACCAGTTAAAAAACCATTTGTATTTAAAATACTTATTTATAACTAAAAACAACTTTTTTTATCCATATAAAAAATATTATATTTATTAAAAGAAAGAAAGTGATATTTTTTCCTTTATCATTTAATTTAATATTATAGAAGTCAAAATAAATGATATTTCCACCATGTGGACATATATTAGAGAGAGGGATGGACATTAAAAAATCTAAACATCCAATAATAGATTTCAAGGTCAATATTTAGATTGTATCATGTAATTTTAACCTCAATTACCAGATTTACCCTTACCATGGTAATAAATTTTGACTACAACTACTATTTTATAATGACTAAAAATAAAAGAGGACAATTTAACAAATATCGAAATATTAATTCTAAATATATAATTAATTTATAATTATTAATTTTTTAGAAGTTAGAGAATATAATTTTAAATCAATCCCTGAAAATTCTATGAAATTTGTTTTTTAGAAAAATTCCTTTTTAAGTATAAAAATGTTTTATACCAATTTTAATTATAAATTTTTTTCCAAGGAATATA
The DNA here is from genome assembly GCA_963277665.1 of Viscum album. Taxonomy (NCBI): domain Eukaryota; kingdom Viridiplantae; phylum Streptophyta; class Magnoliopsida; order Santalales; family Viscaceae; genus Viscum; species Viscum album. The sequence continues at coordinate 2,044,787,233 of OY728148.1, read as the reverse complement.
TTATTATTATATTTAATCAAATTTTACTTATGAAATTTTAAAAATAATCAAAAATATGATATTAATTTACAAACACTATAAAATAGAATACCATTTTCAATAAAAAGATGCATTTTCACTATTCATTGAAAATCAAACTTTTCATAAAAATATTAAAATTTCACCACACAATAATATTATTATACTGATTTCATAAATTTTAAAATTTGTATCATATAAAATTTCTATATAATCAAAAAATAATTTATAATATTTCCATAAAAAATAGTAAAACCATTTTTTAAGAATTTTTTTTGTAGAATAAAATGATTTTACTAAAAATGGAGAGGTTATATACTGATAATTTAGTCTTAAATTTATATTTACTAGGATACACACACACACAGATATATATATATATATATATATATATATATATTTAAAAAACATATTTAACCCTATTCTATCCACCATTTTAATGGATAGGTTATAACTATCATATTTAAATAGTAAAATTTCATGGTTTGTTTAGGATCGGTGTTACATGATATATATTCTACTAAATATAGTTTTTTTTAAATATCAAGGATTTATATTATCCCCACCCAATAAATTTCCTCCTTGAAGTTTGAAATCAGAATCAAATAAAAATTTTCTTGACATCTGAAAATACTTTTGTTTAAATCCCACATCATAAAAAGTGTTAATAAAACTTTCTATTAATAATATGTAAAAGGATTTATGAAGGTCATCACATAATTAGGTTTTAAAATAGGATAAGATTAGTGGGAAATGAAATTTTTGACATGGAGAAAAAATATCCAAATAATCATAGAGAGTGATAGCGATCATTGATCACAATAAAGTGAATGACTAAGAGAATGTTAATGACAAAAAACCATAAATTTAATAGTTTTAAAAAATACCATTGATACATTAAATATGAAGGTAACAAGATAATTTATTTTTAAAGATCATTTTCATATAGTTCATGTCTTCTATTAAAATCTAGATTGAGAAAATAAAGGAATATACTTACCTTAATGGTATAATTTCACCCATTAATTAATTTTTAATAAAACTTAATCTTTTTCTAAAAACAATGAGTATTAAAGAATCTTTTTCTTTATTCTTAAATCACTAAAATCCACTTCAAATGGATCACATAATCCAAAAATGATAACAAGATATCCTCCTATCAGTAGACATTATCCAAAACCAAAATGGTCAGAATGAGATAATTATAAAAAATGAATAATTAATAATATGGATAAATAAATAAATAATCAACAAAGACTCAATAAAAACAACCAATTTTCAAATTTTATCATTTGATAAATAAATGACCTTAAAATTCATTAATATATTTTATAATAATATTGAAACCCAAATATTTGAGTTATTTTATCACATTTTCTTGCAAGATAAATTTAACATGTTTCTCCAAATAATATTAATCACACATAATATATCATACCAAAAATGAATATACACTAATAATATAATATCCATGATATGATAATCATTTACACAAATAACCATAATCATATCAGGTTTCTAAAATAGTGAAATTGTTCCAAAATAACATTAATCAACTAATAAAAAAATCAATATTTGAATCCCATTATAATAGAAGGAAATTATTAGGCCAATGGTAGTCATTACACACTTTTCACCCATTGATTTTGGTTCAATCCCTACCACCTTTCTGTATGTGACTAGATATCATCTGCCCTATAGGTTGAAAAATCATTCACATTAAACAGAAGGGATATATGTTCCCCAACCCAGTATAATGTCTTCAAAAATATCATTAATCACCATAAAATCACATCACTAAAAACCTTAAAATGGAGTTTATTCATTTGGACTTATGATCATCCTTAAACATATAAACCCAATATCATATCCATAACTACTATGTTTTCCTCATGTAAAAATAACCAAATTTCCAAAGTTACATAAATGAATCCGATGATACCAACTATTAGGACATGACCATAAACATTACACAATCTTTTGTTTTAAGTCAAGAATATATTTTTTTTGGCGAATCATTATAGTTTAGGGTTTTAGGGAATTATTCCACCACACTTATAGAAATAAATATTACATCACAAACTGGGCACTTCCACTTAATATCCATAATTTCCACACACAAAAAGAACTTTATGATACAAAAAGTTTTATTTTAATGACATGTATTAAAATTTTTCATCTAGACCTCATCTTTAATGACTCGAACCACTGGTTCCCACCTTTCCTGTGGAAGGTAGAGGCACAAATACCACAATCCCACCTCTATAGGACTGGGGTTGGAGATAATCACCATTTTGAATAACCAAACATTGAGGCCTTTCCCTCAAGTACATATACACACATGTCTTAACATGACCCATAAGAGATCACCTAGCTGACCAAAGGCTGATCCACAAGTACCTTATTCCCGCGTATATAGGTCAAGGAATGGAGACCAATATCAAAAGGAAAAACTATAATGGGAGTTATTTTCCTATATACTGGTACACATGAACCCAACCATCTCCAAGAATAGGTATAAAGGAATAAAAAGGAAATGGTGTATCATATAGATTAGAAACCATGAATGAAATAACATATTAGTAGTTAAAAAGAGTTCCATAGAGTAAATGAAAATAAAAGGGGAAAATACACACCCAACCAGAAAGATGTATCAACTTGACAACAACTAGAAAAGTAAATATTTAAAGAGACCAACTCCAAAATATCTAAGATCCAACCATCATGTGTGGTTAAATGAACTAGATTGTCTATATACTCCTACGAAATATCTTCCAACCTCTATTTCATCTGCATGAGAGATGACACATGCGATAAAATCCCATGTCGGGGTGAGTATACACATACCAAGTAAGAAACCCTAAAAACTATAGTGGTATCTATAAAAGTCAGGATAGTTGAAGACAACCCAACCCATATAAATAGAGAATGAAATAAAATAATGTGTATATATATATATATACGTGTGTGTGTGTGTGTATTCTTATAAAATAAATCTTGACGAGAGCGAAATAGGATCTACATCTCATAGCCTAGCCCATGGAAAGAGTCATCCATCAGTTCCAAAGGGTCCATCAATGATGCCCAACATCTCACAAGTCCATCTAAAAAAGTATCCATGTAGAGACACACCTCTCCACTATGTTTTATAGTCAAGGGGAATCAACCTCTAGGTAGAGGAACCTTACCTTGATGAAACAGGGGGTTCAACTTAATAGGTATAGAACCCATGTCCTGTATCTATAAGAGGGTCCCACTTAGTATATAAAGTACAATAAGCTGACTTCATTGAAGGGTTACACTCAATGGGTAGATGGACATGAAACCCACATCCGAGTCTATCAGGGGGTTCCACTCTGCAATTAGAGGACCCATCTAATGACACAATAGAAGATTTCCACTCTGTGTATAAATGACCCATGTACTATACCAGCTAAAGGTTTTCACTCTATAAATAGAGGACCCATGACCGAACATAACATGAGGGTTCAAATATTTGGATAGAGGACCCATGACCTATCCCATTATGAGGGATCCACTCTATATATGGATATATGAAAAATTCTCTAGTCTAGAAGAGGGTTCTACTCTATAGGTAGCGGACACATTTCCTAACATAGAAGGATTACAATCATTGGATAGAGTACCCATTCCCTATCCTATCAAGAGGCTTCCACTCTGTATATGGATAGATGACCCATTCCCTAGTCTATCAGGGGGGGGGGGTTCAAATCTATAGATAGAGGAACCATGCTCTGATATAACATGATGGTTTCACTCAGTAGATAGATAGATGAACCATTTCCTATTCAAGAAGAGGGTGGGGTGAGGGGGTTCCACTCTGATGATCATTTTTTATCACTACCTTATCCGAGAAATGCATAAATAAGCATCATGATTGATATATCTCTCATTATATCTAAAAAACCACAATGGACACTTTTGTGTTCTATGTGAAAAATACTCCAGATTTGATACTTAGTGACCAAAATACGAGTCCAAATGAAAAATTTATGAGAGGTAGATGATTCATAATGGAGTACATGGTGTGTATGGGACCCATGACATGTTATCTTTCTCTATTGAATGGTCGTGTCCTCACCATCACATAGCTCACTAGCCATGTTGTAAGGGTACTACATGGATGATCTTAACAAACTGATTCATGTCCATGTGAATTAGTCTATGACTGTTTCCTTCAAGTTTCATCCATGTTTAATGGAAATTTGTAAGTACATGGTGTTCCCCTCATAACACCTGATGTGTAAGGGTCAGTTTATCACGTGGCATTTTCTTTTGGCCCAAGCTTGTGTACTCTCTAAATTACACAACATGTTTCCCATAATAAATGGTGTGTGGGGACACATGGGAACCTAGTAATGTACCATATGTACATGGAAAGTCGGAAAAATAAGGGTAACATGACATGTGTTCTCTTAAAACGATAATTCATATTTATCTTAAACATGAAACCTGAGACACAACTTTAGACTACATGGCATGTATTCATCCCAGTACACGTAGTATAGTCAGGATTTTCACAGATAGTAAGATTTTCTATGTGTACCTTAGATCTATTTATTCATCTACTGATTTCAACATTTGACCTCCTAAAACTATTAAAAACACCTTCATAAATCAATTTATTACCTATGTTGGTTGTAAATCAGAATCAGGTTCTCCCACACGAACCCCGCACACTCAGACACATCTCTTATGATGCTGACATCTCTACATTGGTTCCCAGATCCACAAAGTCATCACCATTACCTAAAATCCTCATTGATTCATCCTCAAAATACCAATATGGAAATTTTTCACACATCCAATGTGAATAATGGGGTTTGATCATCATCGGAATTTTCCGAATGTAGTTGAATCATGACCTTATAGTCCAAATTTGATGGTCTGGAAGAATGGGTAAGTTAAAGAGACAAGAAAAAAAGGCAATAACACCATTTTCCAAGCATTCTTGGATAGCAATCATAGAACCATGGGTTTTCATGGGTTATTTATTGGTATAATCTACAATACATCGAATAAATAAATATGTTTGATACATGGGCTCATGAAAATGATATATGTAAATGTATATCAAGGAATAATGCTTTGATCATGTTCAATATTTTAATAATAAGGGAGGAATCAAAAAATGATGAATCCAACCTTGAGATTAGTTCAATCATTGATGAAGAAAGAATTCTCCAATAATGGGGAAGATTCATTGCATTCTCTACACCTCAATTCCCCTCGATCTGGATGTCGGTCGACATCCGATCTCAATCCACCAACAGAGAACAATAGGATCACACACTTAGTGATCAAAAGGTAACTCGACCAAACCTATTGATTTTACACAAAAACTTTTAAATAGTGGTAATTCATTTTAGTTAATTTAATGAATTAATTAAATGACTTAATTAAGTAATTCACTAAACATACATGCCAATGGAAACTTTATCCAAACATCCAAAACTGACCAAATTTATGTCATACCTAGGGTAAATCCCATTCTACAGATTCAATCGTGGTCTCATATTTTCTATTTAATAATCAATTTAAGATATATTCCATATATTCTAAAAAATAGTTCACATTTGACATAAAATATATTTAATATTTTCATAAAATTAATTCTGCGCACACTAGGACTTGAAATCACGCCTATCTCATCGTATGGATCTAAAAACATCCATTGATATATTTGAAATTCCTACAAGGAAAAAGGGATTCTACATTATTCTCTCCATCAAAATTTTCATCATCAAAAAGAAAAAACTAAAGAAATAAGTTGGGATACTGATCACTCATCTAGATCTCATGCTCCTTGGAGATCTTCTCCATGCTCCCATGCTTCCATAACAAAAGAACCAAAGTAATGGTCCATCCACACATTATCCTCTCTTGATAGACCCTGATCTCCATCAGGTACTTTGTGATGGTGGATCCATCCTTGATGTCCAACTCTCCAAATTTAATGAAATTATTAGTATAATGCACACATCTCCTCAATTTTGGTACATGGTAGTTTTCATGCATGCACTCCAACTATGGGTGTGTGATGAGGTGGTGAAAAAATACACTAACCCATCAAAATACCTAAAATGGCCCGATAAACCACAAATATTGCATTATTACCTGGATGAAGCATCTCAATCCTCATCATGGGGAGACTCTTAGGAAAATTTGGTCTCCTAGATCAAACTCCAAGGGTTTATGATGTAGAATTTCATAATAATTATACCTCCTCTAAGATGTTCTCATATACTAATGGATCACTTTGACCTTATCCATCATCACCTACACCATCTATGTCCCAACAAGAGATGCCTCACCAATCTCAATCCAACATAAGGGTTAACTTCAAGGTCTCCTATACAAGGCCTTGAGAGTTTCCATACTAATAATAGAGTAATAGATATTATAAAATAAAAATGTTACTATGGGTAAGTGATCCTCCTAGATCTTTCCAAATTCTAAAAGAACCACTCTCAACATATCCTCCAGTACCTAGATAATGAGCTTAGTCTAAATGTAAATCTGAGGGTGAAAGGATTTACTCATCCCCATCTGGGTCCTGAATACCTCATACAGGACACTCCAAAACTGTGACATAAACCATACATCACGGTCAGATATAATCATCGAGAGAACCCCATGAAGGGGGACGATATCCCACTTGGAAAATTTCCTCAAACAATCCATAAAACTATGCTTTCTGATATCATGTAAGTGCACTGAATTTGTAAGTCAATCAACTATCAACCAGATAGCATCATGGACTCTCACTATATGGGGAATCCCATTCAATAATTCCATGTATATGCGGTCTCATTTACACTATGGGATCTCAATAGGTAGCAACAAATTTGTCACAACCGGGTTCATAGCCTTCACCCAATGACATGTGAGACACCGAGAGATGAACTCATCCACAATACACCTCATTACAGCCCACCAAAACTGCTAAAGAAGGTCTTGGTATATATTACATTCACCAGGTTTCATAACCAAAGGACAATTTTTAAACTCATTCATCACCTCCTCTCGGATCATGACTTGGACCACCATCCTTCCCTGGAAAAGGACAAAATAATTCCCACCTTAATAAAATCCATCTAGTGAATATCCTAAGGATATCTAGTCACATAGGAACCCAAAATTAATGTCTCCCAACCGATCCTCCATCATGAGTTGAATATGCAAAGGGGTCAAATCCATCGATTGAACAAAATTTATACCCTTCTCAGGGTCATCTGTAAGGAAGAAAACTAATAAGACATCACATCCACGAAACGATCATGGGATCTCCTTCAAAGGGAATCTACAACCATGTTTCACTTCCCAAGAGTATAGAATATCTCAAATTCATAGGCTTATAGAAAATCCAACTAGAACCTCTGTATCAAGTTCAAGTCTCTATATGATAATAAATTTCTAAATGTCTGATGTTCTGATTAAATAATAAAGTTGTCTATAAGAAGATAGTACCCCCACGTCTTCATAGTGAATACTAACACTTCCAACTACAGGTCATAAGTTGTATAGTTCTTCTCATTAGGTATCAACTACCTAAACCCATATGATATCACTAACTACCTCTACATCAACATTCAGTTTATTATAGATCTAGAGGTATCAAAATATACTATATACCCCATTCCCTCCTCTACTGGTCTCAAAATAGTTTCACACATTAGTATAAGACTCAAATACTTAGAGACTTTGTGGCACTACTCAGTCTAGGTAAATGTATTCCCTTTCCATATCAGGGTGGTCATAGAGACTACAATCCAAAAGAGCTCTTCCACGAACCTCTTGAATCTATAACTGACTCCAAGAGAGTTACCCATGATATTAATACTCTTAGAGAATGTATATAATCCTCCCTTAAGTGTATTTTGTGATCTTACCTATAAACTAAGTAAATGAGGGTGTTAATCAAGAATACTACTATGAATCTATCTAGGAAGGGTTTCAGGGACCTGGTTCACAAGTCTCTCAATACTTCTAGGGAATAAAACATGATGAAGGGTATTAACATCTACTCAAAGTGACCAAAATGGATTTAAAAAACCACTTTTGGTATAATATCCTCTCAAACTAGAAGATGGTGATATCTCGCCCAATGGTAAACACCGAGAAAAACTTCACACCAATTAAATGGTTGAATAAATCATCTATTTATGGGGGTGGATACTTCTACCCAATAGTGACCTGATTTATGTTACATCAATCCAGACCTCAACAAAAGTTCTCATCCGACTCTCAGGAGAACAACACAGTGATTACAAGGTGACCACACCGGGTATTATGAATCCCTAACTTTATAATCCCTCAAAACCCACCACTAGCCCTCACATCCCCATGTGATTATCCAACATTCTTTTAGAAACATAGCTATATCCCTGGTGAAAGTACATGAATAGGTCATATCCCAATAGGGAGGTAAACAAAAAACATCCTCAAGAAATATGTCATCATACCATACCATTATTACAGGGAGATGAGAGCTCATAACATCCACTACCACATGGGTAATAATAGCAATAGAATACATCGTATATAACCTACTGCGAATGATATCATCATGATCTTCTTGAGGATCTATTATTATTAAAGGGTAAAACACAATCCCACAAAATGAAAGCACTACCATACTGACTAAAATTATTCATTTGAGTATGGATGGTAGAAAACCATCCTATACTAAGGAGAATATCACAGGGTTTCACTGCCAATATGGAAACGTTTCATGTGAGGATCTCTCTCATTGTAGAGTAAGGTCACCCCATCTCCAAAAATATGTGATCACCAGTATTCTCTACAAGAGCCTCTAAGACAAGGTATGATCAAAATGGGACTCCATTAGAGTTTATAGGTCTCTAATAGGGCCCCAAAAATAAGGAAATATGGATTTTGACTCTTGTAAAAGACTAAAACTAGAGGATTAGAGACATAGGTTATACACCAAACCACACACGAGACCTCAAACCATAAGTTTATTCTGCTACAATCTCATCCTTTATTTTTAATAACTTATCTCCTTGAATAGGTAATGCTCTAACACCTCATCACACCAACCTACCTGAGACACGAAAATCAAAGGGACTCATTCTCTACACCATGATAGTATCCACATTGGACAACACTGACTCCCCCTCATGTATTTAAATCGAATCACAACAATTCATCTCAATAGGGGAAGTGTCCATATTACTTTCATTTATGAATACACACAAAACCATCTACATCACAAGGCTATATCAATGCCCAACATCACATGAGATAGGTCTCACTATGCGGACCGCCATCAAAAGGGGTCTATTTCAAGTGGGATATCCAAACCATAGGATCAATAACATCCTTAAATACCTTATAAGGGAATCTATATCAACAAGAAAACTAATGGATAACTATCTTCAGAACATGCAATGCTCACATAGCTTAGGAGTTTCATCTACTAGTACCACAAGAACCAACAAATTCTCTATTAAAAGCTCTGGTTATGAGTGTTACAATCAGGTCGGTCAAAAACTACATAAGTCTAAAAAAGTGGATCACTGAATCAATCCAATCCTTTACTACTATAAGATTTTTATCACCACTGAACCATAATATCCTATGGAGTTGGACTCATAGAGTGTGCTAAACCTATGTGAATCCTCAACCTTCTCTATGGGTATAACCTACTTCTCAACCAGAGGGGGTGCTTCTACCTACCTTCCTAGAAGAAATATCTCACTTTATGGACCCTAAAATGAGGTCTCATCACTCATTATATCCTATCTATAATTAAAAATTAATAAACTAGCAATATTTATTCATGGAGGCATCTCAAAAGTGATCAAGATGTACCACATTCAAATGAGAATATATATGGGAGGATGACTAAAGAAGGAAATTCAAATGACTAAATCCTTTATGATGAATGTAACATTATTCCTTACAACCAGTTTATCTTTATTATGAGTTGAAAATTTTGTATTCAGTGTCCTGGGGAATGCATATGTCAGCTTCCACACCAACACTAGTCTCCACAGACTGAAATCCACACTCAATAAAAATTTGACACTATTTCCCTAAACTCTAAACCAATACTCACAAGGGGACATAACATCAATAATTTCCTATGTTCAAACCACATATGATACCCATATATCATTACTCACCCTTTCAGAGCCCACCGGGTGGGAATATGGCTAAGCTACAACTACTCTATGTCTGCCTCCATAGACCCAGGGCTAGAGATCGGTGCTGAAAGGAATAACTAAAATGGGTGCCCTTTTCTTATGTACATGTATGCATGCAACAAATAATATATATTTATAATTTAAGAGAAATAAAAAGGAAAGGTTGTAACATCTAAATTATAAACTATGCGTGCAATAAACTCTAGGGAATAAAAATGAGTAAAACCAAGTAAACAAAAAATTAAAGGGAAGAAATATATGCCCAAACAAAAATATGGATCAACCAGATGATTACTAGAAATTTAAATGTTGAGAGATCCTAGCTACAAATTTCAAGGTCTATCCACTATATGTGGTCAAATTCAACTGGGTATTGCTATGATCCTCTGAAATCACTTCTAACATATCTGTATTCTCTACAAGACATGGCACTTGAGTGGAGTTAATATAAGTAGGGGAACCATGCCCCGATATCATAGTAGGGTTCCACTAAATTGGTAGAGGACCCATGAACTAACTCTACAGGAGGAAACCACTCTATAGATTGAAGTCCTATGCCTGAAATCTGTAGGAGGGTTCCACTCAATATATAGATTTCTAGAGTACCTAATCCCCAGTCCTTCAAGGGGTTCTACTTTTTATGTAGGGGAACCATTCCCGAACACAATAGGAGGGTTACACTCTATGGATAGATGACCCATAAACAATACCAGCAGGAGGGTTCCTCTCCATAGATAGAGGACCCATGTCTTGACACATAAGGAGGTTTCCAGTCTATGGATATAAGACCCATTCCATGTCCTAAAAAGACAGTTCCACTCTATATATGGATAGAGGACCCACACACTATTCCTTTAGGGGGTTTCCAATATGTAGGTATAGGACCCGTACCCTGACATAGAAGGATGGTAACATTTTGTGGTTAGATGACTCATTCCCTATCCCCATAGGAGGTTTCCACTCTATAGATGGGTAGAGAACCCATGACCCAGTACTAGGGGGGGGGGGTTCTACTCTGTGGGTAGAGTACCCATGCCCTAGCATAGAATGAGAGTTACACTTAGTAGATATATAGAGGAACTATACCTTAATCCATCAAGGGGAGGGTTCTACTATGAAGAATCTATTCAATCACAACGTTCATCGATGGCCCCATAAATAAGCATCAGACTCAAAACATATCCCATATTATCTAAAAATACACTATATAGGCCAACATGTTTTTGTGCATGGAAAACACTCAGGATATTCTACTTAAGGGAACAAATAGGAGTCTAAATGTAGAAGATATGAGAGGTAGGATATTCATAAATGAGTAAATAGAATGTAAGGGACTCACATGATGTGTGGTCCCACTCTTCTTAATAGTTATGTTCTCTCCAGTAGATGACTCACTAGAAATTTAATAGTACATGGTTTTAAGTGTATTACATGGTGTGTGTCAACCACCAAGGGCATTCCCTTGTGAATCTATCTATACCTATTCCCTTTAGGCAATGTTCATGTCTACTAAACATTTTTAAGTAAACTACACATACCTCATAACACACGATGTGTAAAGGTCATGCCAACACTCGACATGTTCTACCTGCCCAGGATCATGTAATTTTTAAAGTACACGACATCTCTCCCACTATACAAGGTGTGTGGATCCACATTGGAACATGGGTGTGTACCCTCTATACACATTGAGACAGATATATTGGTTATAAATGGAATGTGTTCCCTTCAAATAGTGTTTCGTATTTATCTCCAATGAAAACCCTATCCACCACATATACTAACTACACGATGTGTGTTCATCATAGTACACACTATGCATTCATAATTTTCACAAAAAGTAAGATATAATATGCATGCCTCATATCCATTGCTTCTACAACTGATTCTTTCATTTTACCACATGAAAAGAGTGGAAAATACCTCCATCCAACTATATATTCCCTCTAATGGACAGAAATAAAAATTTGGCTATCCTTCACAAACCTCACACACTACGAAGTAGTCTCCTGTGTTATTTCCAAATCTAATTTGGATCTCAAATCCATGAATCCATCACCACTACCTACAATTTTCAACAATTCAAACTCAAAACACCAATCCAATTGTTTTACCCAAATCCACCATGAATATGATTGTCCTATCATGTTCAGAATCACCTAGAAATAGTCGAATCGCGACCTCGTTGTCCAATGATGATGAATGTGAAAAATAGGTGGGGTAAAAGAACAAGAAAAAAGGCCATATCACCACTGTCCACGTGTTATTGGACAATAATAACATAAATAGGGATTTGAAGGGGTTATTTCATATAAAATTCAATAATATATTGAATAAATTAAGCAATTTGATACATAGGGTCATAAAAAGTATTTATGTAAGTACATGTCAAGGAATAAATTTTTAATCATGTTCAATATTTTAATCATAAGTACAGAATCCACAAATTATGAGTCCCTTCTTGATATTTGATCACTCATTAATGAGGAATGTGTTTTTTATTAATGGGGAAGATCCATCAAATTTTTTTCCTCAATTGACCTTGATTTGGATGTTGGTCACTGTCTAATCTAAATCTTCCATTGGAGAATGGTAGGTTCCTTCACTGAATGGTTCCAAGGTTATGCGACTAAACCTATAGAATTTCCATAATAGTTTATAAATAGATGGAATCATTTTTAGATCATTTATTTAATTTATCAAATGAATTATTTAATTAATTCTCTAAACATACCCACCAATGTCCACTTTATATCCAAACTTTTGGTGCCAAAAAACTGTAAGTCATGCCAAGGAAAAATCCTATGATCTAGATTCAACCATGGTATCCTATTTTTGATTCGCGAGTCCATGTAAGAGATATTACACCATTTCTGAAAAATTGTGCATGTGTTATATAAAATATATTTAATTTTTTTAGAAAATTAATTCTGAGTGCATTAGGCCTTATAATTGTGAACCGTTTTAGTGTATGACTCTGAAAAGTTACTTTGATATATTTCAAAGTCTTACAAGAAAAAATATGGTATATAAAACATGAAATAAACCATCTCCATGAAGAAGTGATGAGGAATAATAATAAAATACACTAACATATAACGTAAAAACCATACATGTAATAACCTCTATGGAATAAAAAATATTACACCAACGTAATATAAATAGTAAAGGAACAAATGCACACCCAACCATAAATTATGTACTAATATCACAATAATTGGAAATTAAAAGATGAGATATCCATACTCTAGGTATCCAAGTCTAACCACCGTATGTGGTCAATACTCTAGAGTATGCCAAATATCCACCATTTCTACCCTAAATCATTCTATCATCTATATAAAACAACACACATGTGGGAACATCCCATGTAAGTGTGAGTATATAAATTCATAGTAAGACACCCCAATAATTTATGAGTGAGAAATAGAAGACACGATATTAGTAGTTATCTCATCTAAAAGAAAGAGGTAAATGAATCCCAAAACATATTATATATATATATATTCTCATATAGAAAACCTAGATGATTGAGAAAGGGGATCACCATCTCACAACTCATCCCTAGATAATGAGTCTTCTAGTATCCCTAAATATCCATAATTAATTCCCAACATCTTGTTTGTCTGACCAAAGAAGTCAATAAAAGGTCTTACCCTCACCATGACTATATGGACCAATGGCATGTAATCTCAAACAAATAGAGGACACCGTCTCTATATATTTTTAATGAGTTAGGAGGCCTTGAAACCTATTTCAAAATGAGTGTATTGTATCCATGGATAGATGACCTAAAGCCTTGTGAGATAGGGGAGTTCCACCTCTATAATTATATAATGAGTATGAAGCACTTTCTCTTTGAAATAATAAGGGAGTAACATTTCCCTGGATAGATTCCCCTCACCCTAGTGGTACACAAGAGTGACACCTTTGTATCTTTACAATGAGTATAGAGAAACCATTCCCTAGTATGAAATAGTAGTAGCATATCCATGGATAGAGGACCTACTCCCTAGTGTGATAGGGGAGTTTTTCCTTTGTATATATTTAACAAGTATAGAGGACACATTCCCTGGTGTGATATGAGAGTTTCTACTCAATGGATAGAGGAACCATGCCTTGGTCTAACATGGAAGTGATGATTCTATATCTATAGAATGATTATAGAGGACACTCACCAAGGTAAAATAAGAGAGTAATATCTCCATGGATAGGGAAACTGTGCCCTGGTGCGACAGAGTAGTACTGCCACTATAAGGACCCCAAGCTTGATGTACATTGAAATTAAAATACTTTTGCAGAATAGTTAATACATGACAAAAAAACACTCAAGGATCATAATAGTTTAGTGTCTTTAGAAACTCGGAACAAAATCTTCTAAACATGGTGAAAGATCTTCAACATCTCCCATAAAGATCTTCCCCTTTTTGTTTTCTTACCTAAAACCTTTCTTTATATCCCGGGGAAAAGAAAATATACAAAAGGGGTGAGCTCAAATGATCAGTAAGGGTAATCATGAAGAAAATAAGACAAACCATATACATTTGAACTTAAAAAAACATGAACATAATATTTAAACATCAAAATCTTGAGCAATGACATAAAACATGGAAGTACATAAGGCATAGATCATAATGGAACATTAATCATCATAAAATAGATTGGGAATAAATCATGTAATTGTGGAAAAGAATAAAGCACATGATATGATTTCCATTGTATCCAAGACATTACTACCCATGCCATCATAGTGGACAAAGTCCCCTACTGAACCGGGTTTACTTCCTGTTCCAGCCCTGTATTACTGAACCAGATTTACTTTCTGTTCCAGCCATGTCCATCTCATGAGATATAAATCTTTACCCAATGCATTGGAGGGAGATATAGGTCCCACCCATCTCATAATTAAATCATTATTACTTATGCCACAAAATAAACATAAATCATTCATCATAACCCAAATAATAAAGTGGGTTTCATAAACATCATCCCATCATAAAATAATCCATATAAAACAAATGGATATTATTTCAGCATAAGAAAATTGAAGCCATGTATATCATAGAGACATTATACTTGAAACATTAACATACTGAATAATGTCATCTTAGATGGAAAACAGTTTTGATAAAACAGTTGAAATGAATTCTTGAGGAAAATATCATTTCATCTTCAAAATCATTTTCTTTTCACAAAATGCAATGAAATTTTAAAAGAAAAGGATTTTGTTGAAAATAATAATGAAATATTGTAGAGTATAATTCTTGAAAATAAGGCATTATGAAACCGTAAAAATCCGTTCATGTCGTATAAGTTAAAAAAAACATTCTTCTCATACATTTTATAAAAAAGTAAAAAAGTACCTCATATGGTAAAAAAAAGAAAGATTCCTTATATACCATGTAATAAAAGTAAAAAATGGGTAAAAATGAGTTTAAACATAAAAGAAAAAACTTTTATAAAACATGAACATGGATGATAACAATAACCCTAGTAAATACTAACGAATAAACAATCTCAGATAAGAACGAGATTGGAATAATTATCCCTTACCTTAGGTCCGATATTCTTTGTACGTATCGGAACCACCTGTATAATGATTTAAATAACTTAATTGTCTTATTACAGAATCATATTCATTGTTATTTCATATATGGTTCACTTATGACTTTATATTACCCATTCTTTTGTAAATTCCATGTTAAAGCAGCGTTTTGGGTAAAATCGTTTCATTTATCGTATGTGTTTCGACTTGTTGTTCTTGATATTATTACTTATATCCTAATTTACATAATTCAAAAATCTAAAACATGATTTATATATAATATATATTCATTATATACATATATATATGATTGATCGATAAATGGAATGAAATACACCGTTCATGGAGACGGTAGGCCGTACGTACGCATGAACACTGTTTTCATTTCCTTATTGAATTGAATGAAATTAAGTAGATTAAATAAATATATATATATATATACATAAATATAGCAGAATTATTATGTCATATGTTTCATTATTATTCAGTATATATACTTTATAATCATTCATGAATTGTGAACATGAAGACTGAATCTCATCGCGTTTGTGGAGACGGTAGTCCGTCCGTACGCACGAGTGATGATATCGTTCCCATAATTATTGAATAGAATTGGAGTGGATGGTATAATATCTCAGAATCAGTATGATTTTATAATAACCATATAGAGTTATTCTTTACACCATTATACCAATCCAAGTAATGTGGTGGTGGAAAAACGGATTACACCACGGCGTGGAGACTGTATTCCGTACGTACGTACGCGCGGTGAATTCAATTTCCTTAGGATGGATAGAAGTTGAAATAGGGTTGTTTAATATTTATAATAACATATAATTATATGAGTGATAGTTATGTTATTACTTTATAATGAAACAACTAAAGAAGAGGAAGTAGAAGAAGAAATAAATTTGAAAGAATCGGTAATAGATGTTATCTCTTCTTCGACACGCCTCTTTGAAACCTCCTATTAGGGTACTAAAATTGGTCTTTGAAGAAGACCAGGGCATCTAGTATGTTTCTAGGAAAGTTGATAAGGGAAATGGGTAGGGGTTTTCCAAGCTTGAAGGCTCAATGTTGTGTAAAGTGGAGAGGGAGGAGGTGCCCTTTTATAAGGGAGGAGAGGGGCACCTATGGAATCCTCAAAAAATATTAGTTTAATATAACTTTAAAACCCACATAAAAACCTCCAAAAATGACTCAATTCAAATATGAGATGAGATAAAGTTGTAATCACATCAACCAAGCAAATTTAGACATGTTTTTCTTTTATTTTAAACCTTATCATTTTGATTTATCCTTATTTTATCTATTTAATTTTATTTGCGGTAATAAAATTCTAAATTTTAAATGGCTATAAATAATCCCTTATATGTTGTTAATTTTAAATAATTGGATACTTTATGACATTTTATACTATATAAATTTCAATTTATAATTTTTAAATATTTTTGTGATTTTTAAACAATTTAATAATATGTTATTTTTATAAAATAACAATAGTGTCAATTTTGACACTATTCATTTATTTGAATTTAAATAAAATCCACAGAGAATATATTCTAAATAAAATATTTAATAGGTTCCTAAAATGTCATATTAATGTATAAATATAGTTGAGCACATTAAATAGTTCATATAATATTTATTTTACTATTTGTAAAACCATTTGTTTGATATTTCTCTTAATAAAATAATTACTACAAACTTTTTGTATAATTATTAAATATACTTATTTGTTGCATAAAAATTAAAAATGAAATACTAGGATGAATATAAATCTTATATATTTCATAATAATACTTTTAGTCAGATTTATCTTCTAAAACACCCAACTTTTAAAATGTTATATTTATTAAATTATGAAGGAGACAACTTTGACATCATTTAAAATAAAATAATATAAGTGTCATAATAACTTTTATAAGACTCCAAATGGTCATATATTTGGTCATTGGATGATTATGGTGTAGATATACACTACCCATAAGTTTTGGTCAGGTTTTTGGGCCTTTTAATGGGTATTATTATTTTAATAAAAACTATATTACTTATTTTTCACTAAATAAATAATTTCTACATCATTAATGTATAAGATATTAAGGTAAATAAATATCTCTTAAAAATTATAAATAAATTACCATAACAAATAAAAACATTTTAGATTTAAAATGAGTTTTTATAATCGAATTTATATTATGTATAGCCTTATATTAAAAATACGTTAATTACTAAAGTTTGAGTGAGACATATTTCACTTTATTTAAAATAAAATAAATTAAAGGTCTTAATCAAATAAAAGTGGGTTACATTAGATTAAATTTAGACCCAAGTATGATTTATGGAAAAATATAATCATCCAATTATATTAAGACAATTGTTAGGGTAATTTTATAATATTATGTTTACCCTTAATTACCCGATTTACATTTAACTATAAAATTTACCGTAGTTACTATTCATAATGCCTAAAAATAAAATGTAGCTTATTAACATAATTTGGACCTACTGATTCCTAATATGGAATCCTTTTTTCCATATTCAAATCACAGAAGCTGCAGAAATTAATTTAAAATTAATCCTGTTGTTAAGAAAATGAGTTTTAAAAGTTAAAACATTGCAAAAGATTGAAATGATTTTACGTATGAATTCAATGTAAAATAAATTCTAATGACATAAGTTATATTAAATGGTAAAAATATATTATATTTATAATTTAAAACCATTAAATATTATAATTTAACCATATAAATTATTACGATGAAAAAAAGTTGTTTTTAATAAAAATATAGTGTGTTTTTACTATTCATCAAAATATGAAAGTTATCAGAAAAGTATCAAAAATTAATCCAAAGTGAATTTTTATATCCTGATTCCAAAGAAGAATTTTATTTTGTCAAATTTAATTTATAAACATGTAAAAAACTAGATTTAAAGTGGGTGCGCCATCAAAATGCGGCAAAACTGCATTTTTAAAAAAATACTTATTTTACATGAAAAATTTATTTTGTTCTCATACCATGTTCTAGAAAACGTGTATGATGAATAATAATGTTATAAATTAAAATTTTAGTTAATACTATTCATAACATCTATTCCATAATATCATTATAACCATATATCAATGTTTAGTGAAACCCGGTATTGCGTACCACACACGCCATTGAGGAAGGTCGTGATTGCGTGTAATGCAAGCCAAGTCAGGGTTCGTGTAATGAAAGAATCCTTTGTTGTTGCGTATAACAAAATCCAACCATATTTCCGTCATGAATCCCTCCCACCAAAGATGCTCCTCCTGAGCTGGAAATGGTCAAAGGGAGATAATGACCCCCAAGTCCCGCCTCCAGTAGGCCCCGGGTTGGCGACTAGCACCAAGGGTATGAGTTTTCACAAATATGGGAGGCATTACCCTTTTATTATTTTAAGACCGGGAAATAGAAAAATTCAACCACCAAAAGGAAAAGAACAAGTGTATAGAAATAAACCCAAACCAAGCCCACATGCATGTTTAAACAATTTTTTAACAAGGTGCAAGTACAAGACAGATCAAATTACAATACCAAAAGAAACATGAGTACATCAATTGCAACAACTCCAATTGTCCGAATAGTAGGGTCCCGTATGGCCCTGGTAGTCCTCCTGGAAACCTGAAAGTAAACGTAGGGTGAGCATACAAGTTTACTCAGTAGGGAAACCTAAAGCTCTCATGCACAAGTGGGGAGACATCCTAATGTCCCGTGAGAACAACAGAAGAAACCTAGCAAGGAATTATATCCACCCAACCTCACCAGCCACAGTCACCAAAAAACACAATCACAATAGGTAGTAGTACATAAAAACAAGAGTATTGGGTACCCCGCACCATTCCCCATTAGTTAGCTGCTCTTCCTAACGGCGGACGTCCTGACAATGCCACACTCTCCCCGCCGGCACACACCTGGGTCTCACAAACCACACATCCCGCCCGCACACACCTGGGCCTCACAACCATGTATCCCGCCCGCACACACCTGGGCCTCACAACCATGTATCCCGCCCGCACACACCTGGGCCTCACAAACCACACATCCTGCCCACACACACTTGGGCCTCATTCCGAAGATTCTTGGGAAATAGTAAAACCTGCCCGAAGAGTCTTGGGCTAGAACCACCCCAATCGAAACCTACCTGAAGGGTCTTAGGTGTAAGGTTGCTTCAAGCCATCACAACCTAGGGAAGAAGGAGAAGGAAGGAGCTAGTAACTAAGGGGAAAACACCCTCTCCCATGAAATGGGAGTGTTCGATACTAAGTGCTCAACATGGGTGAGGTGCGATAAAACACAAAAGATACAGATATATATGTATACCAAACACACAACCCAACCTATGGATTCTAAACAGAGAAAATGAGCATGTGCCTCGGCACTGATACTACGAAGCATGCATACACCAAACAACCCCAACCCCATTTAGGTTTTCACGTTTCAGCAGAATTAGTTTATTAGTTCCTTAACTACTGGGAAACTATCCACAACCAACCACATCAATCATTCATAAAACATATCCCTGCCATCCACAAATCAAGTTAGAAAAACACAAGCAGCACAAAAAAACCCTTCTTATTAACCAACCAACCCATTAATTATTATTCCCGTTCCATTACCATGACCCACAAATTTTTATTTATTATTCAAAACCCATAGTCCATTATCATTAAACCCATCACTGTATCCCCACTACCAACCACCATAACCACAATCACACCAAAACCCGTACATCATTATCCCTTTAATACCATTTATCGCAACCCCACTTCCCATCACTAATATAACATTCAAACCAACCCACAACCAAGTCAACCACATCCCCAATGCTCACTCTATCCACAACAACCCACAAAACACCCCAACCACATGCCACGTATCTAAGACAACACCCACATGTTCATTATTCCATTTTGTTCAACCGGGGTGATCACACAAGGGTTCTAGATTTTAAATCAGCCAAATTTACGTGATTAACCAAATTTCCACATTCAACAAAGTTTCCATCCACAAAATTGGTCTAGAAGATAGGGAAACATTTAATTGCGCAAGAAAAGGCCCCCAACGACCGTGATTTTCAGTAGGCATAAGCCTATTCAATTCATAACAAATCAATAGGATAAACAAAGATAAACATAACAACTTCCCCATCCCCGTTCTTTAACTAGTTATTATATTTTTAATGGTTCAAATGTTTCTCATGAAAACAAGAGGATACCCACACCACATGATTCAAAAAATTAGAGATACGAATGTAAGATCCCTACCTCAACAGGTTCTGGTCACAACGCTCCCCCAGATCAACTTTAGAAGACGTCTGTCGGCATCCGTCACTTTTGTCGGGTCCCGGAAAAACCTCTTCAGGTGGAAGTTGGAAAGGAAAGGACAAAAGAAAGACAACCGATCCAAGCTTAGAAGTTCCGCCTCATCGTTCTGATCTCGTGGCCGCTGACGGATCGTAAATCGGAGCTCGGATGAAGAAGTTACGGAAGAAAGAGCCTTCGAGTCTCTTGGGAGAACTCTGCTCAGTGGAAAGGGGAGGAGAGGGGTGAGTTGAAAAGGAGGATGGGAACCCTCCTTTTGTAGGTGAGAAAATCCAAAGTACACGGCGTGTACTTTATGGTACACGGTGTGTACTCGGTTATTTCACACGGTCACCACGCGACTTCCAACACGACTCTGTGGCCGTTGACTGGTCAACACATGGTTTGAGGGTAACGCATATGCGGGGAAGGACTACACGACATGTAGTTTGGACACACGGTGTGTACCCATTTATTTCACATGGAAAAGACACGACTTCAACATGGCACACAACTATTGAATGGTAATGCGTACGTGGGGAGGGACTACACGACATGTAGTTTAGGGTACACGGCATGTACCCATTTACTTCACACGAAAAAGACACGGCCTTCCACACGGGGTATACCCGGCGAGGGGGTACACGACATGTAGTTTGGAGTACACGACATGTACTCATTTCTTTCACATGGCAAGGACACGACCTTGAACACATGGTATACTCGGCAAGGTGGTACACGACGTGTACTCACACTACATGGCGTGTACTTACAAAATTCTGGAAAGTGTGGGAAAAGTCCATTTTACCCTACAGAACACTTCATGACCTTATATTTGACAAAGGAATGGGTAGGAGAGGTCCGGACCATTACATCTGATACCTTGTAAAACATTATCGTCCCCGATAATTCAAAAACCAACCCAAAGGAACCCAACAAGATACCTCTTAGGGTTTTTTCTATAACAGGAACCCAACCAACAACCCTAATCATATGTTTTAGGAATTCCTTCTCTTATGTCGATATATTATCCGCTTTAGGCGGCACTGAATCGCCCGTACAGGTTCAATTGCATCCATATTAATGCGTCTCGATTAAGGATCAGGTTTTTCCCTTTTTTCCCATACATCCGGACATGATACACATTACCAGGGAACAAAGAAACAAAAGGTCTCACAACCGACAAGCCAAGAATTCCATATATCAAAGTTATATAGTATAACATCAACACAAATATTAGAAGAACAAGAAAAACAAAAGTCAAAAAAACTCTGGGTACTGAGCGTGCATCTGGGCCTCCCACTCCCAAGTTCTCTACTCGAGGCCGCCATGCCTCTACAACACACGAACCAAGGCGATGGTTCATCCATAGAGCACCTTCTCTATACGATCCTCGATTCTAACTGGTAATTCCTCAAAGGTCGAGTCGTCTCCCATATCTAACTCTCCCCAGTCGATAACGTGAGAGTTGTCGTGTAAGTACCGACGAAGCTAGGAGACGTGGAAGACATCATGAACCTTCTCCAACTTAGGTGCTAGGGCCAGCTGATATGCCACCTCGCCAACTCGCCTCAGCACCTCAAAAGGTCCGATGAACCTAGGTGAGAGCTTTCTATCTTTCCCAAACCTCCGCTGCCCCCATCTAGGGGAAACCATCAAGAACACATGATCTCCCACCTCGAACTCCAAGGGCCTCCTCCGACTATCAGCATAAGAATTTTTTCGGTCCTGATCTGCTTTCATCCTCTCACGTACAAGCTGGACTTTCTCTATGGTGCTCTGCACTACCTCTGGCCCAAGAAAACCTGTCTCACCAACCTCTGCCCAGCAAATGGGTAAATGACATGGTCTTCCATACAAAGCCTCAAACGGTGCCATGCTAATAGTAGAGTGGAAGGTGTTGTTGTAGGAAAACTATACTAAAGGCAAGTGCCATTCCCATGATCTCTTGAAATCCAGAATGCATGCTCGCAGAATGTCCTCCAACGTCTGGATAGTCTGCTCTGTCTGCCCATCGGTCTGGGGGTGGAAAGCAGTGCTAAGGCGTAGATGGGTCCCAAAAGCAAGTTGTAACCCCCTCCATACTCGTGAGGTAAACTGAGTATCCTGATATGAGACGATATTCATTGGGACTCCATGAAACCACACAACACAGTCTATGTACCTTTGTGGTAAGGTACTCACCAGGCCTGACTCCTTAATTGCTAGGAAGTGATCTGATTTCGTTAGTCGATCCACCACTACCCAGATAGCATCATAACCACCCTGAGCTCTGGGTAGTCTTGTGACGAAGTCCAATGAGATGTCATCCCACATCCACTCAGGGACATCTAAAGGATGCAAAAAACCACTGGGAACACGGTGTTCAGCCTTCAATTGTTGACACACTAGGCATTTAGCCACAAACTCCGCCACTGCCCGTTTCACCCCGGGCCACCAAAACCGTTCCCTCAGGCCTCGGTACATTTTCGAAACTCCTGGATGTACCGCCAAGGCTGAGATATGGAACTCATGGAGAACTCCCTCACACATCACCTCCAGAACAAACAAACTTCCATGGAAAAGCATCTGATGTCGGCTGTCCTCTGACCATCCTTCTGGAGAGTTTCCCTGATCGACACGATCCCGCATCACTTCCACCTCGGAGTCCCCCCACTGAGACTCTTACACCTGCTGCAACAAGGAGGACTGTACCGTCATCTGAAACAAATAGCCTCTAACACCATCTACCTTGGCATCCAAGTGCAAGGTGGCCAACTCTCCCATCACTTTCCAAGCATCAGTGGATTCCCGAACCACTTCTTTATGCGACTTCCAGCTCAGGGAATCAGCCACAATGCTGCCCTTACCTTCAGTGTAAGAGATCTCAAAGTCATAGTCTTGGAGAAACTAGACCCATATCTGCTACCGTAAGTTCAGGTCACACTGGGAGAAGATATAACGCAGGCTCTTGTGATCTGAGAAGACCACAAAGCGCTCCCCAAAGAGGTAATGTATCCACAACTTCAGTGCGAACACTACTACTGCAAGCTCTAGGTCATGGGTGGCATAACTACGTTTGTGAGGGAGTAACTACCTAGACCCATAATAGATCACTCCCTTCTTCTGCATCAGCATGCACCCCAAACCAAGGCCAAAAGCATCACAAAACACCTCATACAACAACCCTTCCTCTGGAAACCTGAGCATGGGAGCACTGAAAAACTTCTCCTTCAGGTAGTCGAAAGCCTTCTGGCATTGCTCGCTCCATAAGAAGACCTGGTTCTTCCTAGTTAAAGCTGTCAATGGAGCAACAACTCAAGAGAAGTCTGAAACGAACCTCCGATAGTAACCTGCTAACCCAAGGAAACTATGAACTTCTGCCACGCTTTTGGGTGCTTCCCAAGAAACAACTGCCTCCACCTTCGACGGGTCCACCAACACTCCATGATGAGACACCACATGCCCAAGGAAGTGTACTTCTTGTGTCAAGAACTTACACTTCGACAATTTCCCGTAAAGCTGGTGGTGTAGAAGGACTTCTAAGACTACCCTGAGATGCTCAACGTGATCCTCCTCAGATATTGAGTAGATCAGGATTTCATCGATAAACACAACGATGAACCGGTCCCGAAACTCTCGGAAGACAAAGTTCATAAGTCCCATGAACACAGTCGATGCATTCGTAACTCCAAACGACATCACTATGAACTCGAAGTGCCCATACCTTTACCTGAAATCCATCTTCGAGATATTACTGTCCTTTAACCTCAGCTGATGATATCCATATCGTAGATCAATCTTGGAAAACCAACCTTCTCCCCTCAGTTGGTCGAAGAGATCATCTATCCTTGGAAGGGGGTAACGGTTCTTGACCGTTACCTGGTTCAACCTTCGGTAGTCTATGCATAGCCTGAGACCACCATCTTCCTTCTTCACGAACAAAACTGGAGCTCCCCATGAAGATACGCTAGGTCGAACAAAACCCTTCTCCATCATATCGTCAATCTGAATCCGCAACTCCCGCAACTCCAAAGGTTCCATCCGATAAGGGGCCATCGAAATCGGATGGGCACCAGGCTGTAAGTCTATCCCGAACTCAACGTCACGTTGGGGGGTAGAGTCACAACCTCCTCAGGAAAAACATCTAGGAACTCCCCAACAACCTCCGAGACATCCATCATCTCCCTATCAGCTGGAACCACTGATAACCCACCTAACAAGGAAAGGAGAGGCTCCACACGCCGACTTCCCACCTGATAACTCCTCTCACCAACAAAAGCTACATGTTGCCCATCCACGTCAGAGAACCCGACCCTTCTTCAGAAGCATTTGATAACGACACTAACGGAAAACAACCAATCGATGCCTAGGATGGCATCATATGTCTTCATCTGTAATAAAAGAAGGTCCCCACTAGATCGATGTGGTCCCAACGCCAGCCCACATCCCTGGAAAACACAAGATACGATGGTCTGACCTCCAACTGGTGTACTCAGCATCAGTGGTACGGAAAGTCTCTCTATGTCTAGTCCCAAATCATGGGCTAGACCAAGTGCAAGAAAGGAGTGCGAAGCTCCGGAATCTAACAAAGTAGAAACAAGAGTTCTGAACAAACAAATCGAACCTCGCTCCACCTCTGGTCCTGCTGGAGCTGTCAAATCTGCTGCGTGAAACTTTCCATGCCCAGCTCCTCTGCCTTTCTGATGTCGTCCACCTCCCTGACCATGCTATGTTTGAGGTCCCTGAGGAGCACTTTGAGGTTGGCCTCCTCCCACAAAGTATGGCCTCGGAGGAGCATGGTCCTGCTGCTGCTGGAAGGGCCTCGCTGGCAAGTGGTGCTACTGAGGTGGGAGCTGAACCTGCCCACCTCCACCATACTGTGCTCGGGTTGGGCACAAACTCTGAATGTGCCCGAAACCTCCACAAGAAAAACACTTCGGTCCTGGTATCGTGAAAAAGGGACGAGGACCTGAAGATCTGAACTAGAACTACTGGGGCCTGCTCCCCACTGGCCTGAACTTGGAAGGTCCCTTCGCAGAAGACATGCTGCTGACTGCCTTCCCCTTCGACGAACCTGGCTAGATCCCCTCACGTGGTGCACCTCCCTATGAGTGCATCCTCTCTACAACCTTTGCCTTCTTCTGTACTGCCAAGTACGTCAGAAGGGTGAAGGGGGTGACAACATACTGGAGCGAAGGACGAAGCGCCTCCTCCAAACGTCTCACCTGAGACTCCTCATCCGGAAAGCGATATGGAGCAAAGCGCAAGAGATCCTTGAACTTGATCCCCAAATCTCGTATTGAAATACTCCCCTGTTGAAGGGAGAGTAAATCCTGCCACTTCTCCGACTTGATCATGGAAGAAAAAAATTCATCTCGGAATTCCTTCTAAAAGTCATCCCATGAAACCACTGCCTCTATCCCCTCTCTGAGGTAGAGCGTCCACCACTATCGTTCCGCACCTCTCAGCTGACTGATTGCTAGGGGAACCCAGTACTCCCTCGGAGCACAGATCAAGGTAAAAGTGATCCCTAGCTCCTCAAGCCACCCCTCTATCTCCGTATCCGAAGTACTACCCTTTTACTTCTTGAGGGTTTTCCGCTGGAAAGAACGGGGAGTCTTCTGCCACTGGCTATCTTCCTCCTCTCAGTCAATCCTCAACTGATCGACCGCCTGAATCTGCTGGGCCTCGGCCATCTAAGCCACCCGGGGACGACGTCCAGGTGCCATAGCTGTACGGTAAACAAATATTGCCTAAGCCCAAGTAGTAAGGAAATTTATCAAGGTTTTATTTTATCATTTTTTTATTTCAATTTCTTTCCCAGAACACCCAATTCAAGTAAAACACAATCATGATGAGGCATGTACCTTCACTAGGGTATCTACCTTGCAATCAATGTAGTCTAACTTGGTCGTTCGGTAGGCTCAGAGTCCTTGCATCGGATCACCGGGGGCCCTAAAATCCCATGTCCTAGCCGGTCTTCCCTGGCTTACGTCACAAACCAAGATTAACCAACACTGTTTCCCTATCATCCCATGAAATCCTCACTGTGCCTAACTCTAGACTCCATCCTATATCTCAACCATCACCTCTGATTACATTCTGTCACGACCCCATCCCACCAAAGATGCCCCTCTTGAGCTAGAAATGGTGAAAGGGAGATAATGACCCCCTAGTCCCACCTCCAATAGGCCCCGGGTTGGCGACTAGCACCAAGGGTATGAGTTTTTACAAATATGGGAGGCATTACCCTTTTATTATTTTAAGATCGGGAAATAGGACAAGTCAACCACCAAAAGGAAAAGAAAAATTGTATAGAAACTCTCGGAAGACAAAGTTCATAAGTCCCATGAACACAACCGGTGCATTCGTAACTCCAAACGGCATCACTATGAACTCGAAGTGCCCATACCTGCACCTGAAATCCGTCTTTGAGACATCACTGTCCTTTACCCTCAGCTGATGATATCCATATCGTAGATCAATCTTAGAAAACCAACCTACTCCCCTCAGTTGGTCGAAGAGATCATCTATCCTTGGAAGGGGGTAACGGTTCATGACTGTTACCTGGTTCAACCTTCGGTAGTCTATGTATAACCTGAGACCACCATCTTCCTTCTTCACGAACAAAACTGGAGCTCCTCATGGAGATAAGCTAGGTCGAACAAAACCCTTCTCCATCATATATTCAATCTGAATCCGCAACTCCCGCAACTCCGAAGGTTCCATCCGATAAGGGGCCATCGAAATCGGATGGGCACCGGGCTGTAAGTCTATCCCGAACTCAACGTCACGTTGGGGGGTAGAGTCACAAACTCCTCAGGAAAAACATCTAGGAACTCCCCAACAACCTCCGGGACAACCATCATCTCCGTATCAGCTGGAACCACTGATAACCCGCCTAACAAGGAAAGGAGAGGCTCCACACGCCGGCTTCCCACCTGATAGCTCCTCTCACCAACAAAAGCTACATGTTTCCCATCCAAGTCGGAGAACAAGACCCTTCTTCAGAAGCATTCTATAACGACACTAACGGAAAACAACCAATCGATGCCTAGGATGACATTATATGGCTGCATCTGTAATAGAAGATGGTCCCCACTAGATCGATGTGGTCCCAACGCCAACCCACATCCCCAGAAACACAAGATACGATGGTCTGACCTCCAACTGGTGTACTCAGCACTAGTGGTACGGAAAGTCTCTCTATGTCTAGTCCCAAAGAATGGGCTAGACCAAGTGCAACAAAGGAGTGCGAAGCTCCTGAATCGAACAAAGAATAAACAAGAGTTCTGAACAAACAAATCGTACCTTGCACCACCTCTGGTCCTGCTGGAGCTGTCAAATCTGCTGCGTGCAACTGTCCACGCCCATCTCCTCTGCCTCTCTGATGTCGTCCACCTCCCTGACCATGCCCTGGTCGAGGTCCCTGAGGAGCACTCTGAGGTCGGCCTCCTCCCGCAAAGTCTGGCCTCGGAGGAGCATGGTCCTGCTGCTGCTGGAAGGGCCTCGCTAGAAACTGGTGCTGCTGAGGTGGGCGCTGAACCTGCCCACCTCCACCGCACTGTGCTCGGGTCGGGCACTGACTCTGAATGTGCCCGAAACCTCCACAAGAAAAACACTTCGGTCCTGGGCTCGTGAAAAAGGGACAAGGACCTGAAGATCTGAACTAGAACTGCTGGGGCCTGCTCCCCACAGGACTGAACCTGGAAGGTCCCTTCACAGGATACCTGCTGCTGACTGCCTTCCCCTTCGACGAACCTGGCTGGATCCCCGTGCACCTCCCTGTGAGTGCATCCTCTCTACAATATCTGCCTTCTTCTGTACTGCCAAGTACATCGTAAGGGTGAAGGGGATGACAGCATACTGGAGCGAAGGACAAAGCGCCTCCTCCAAACATCTCACCTGAGACTCCTCATCCGGAAAGATATCCTAAGAAAAGTGCAAGAGATCCTTGAACTTGATCCCCAAATCTCGTACTGAAATACTCCCCTACTGAAAGGAGAGTAACTCTTGCCACTTATCCAACTTGATCATGGAAGAAAGGAATTAATCTCGGAATTCCTTCTAAAAGTCAGCCCATGAAACCCCTGCCTCTATCCTCTCTCCGAGGTAGAGCGTCCACCACTGCCGCGCCGCACCTCTCAGCTGACTGACTGCTAGGGGAACACAGTACTCCCTCGGAGCACAGATCAAGGTAAAAGTGATACCTACCTCCTCAAGCCACCCCTCTGTCTCCGTATCCGAAGTACTACCCTCTTAATTCTTGAGGGTTTTCCGTTGGAAAGAACAGAGAGTCTTCTGCCACTGGCTATCTACCTCCTCTCAGTCAATCCTCAACTGATCGACCGCCGGAATCTGCTGGGCCTCGGCCGTCTAAGCCACCCGGGGACAACGTCCAGGTGCCATAGCTGTATGGTAAACAAAGATTTCCTAAGCCCAATTAGTAAGGAAATTTATAAAGTTTTTATTTTATCATTTTTTTATTTCAATTTCTTTACCAGAACACCCAAATCAAGTAAAACACAATCATGATTATGCATGTACCTTCACTGGGGTCTCTACCCTGCAATCAATGTAGTCTAACTTGGTCGTTCGGTAGGCTCAGAGTCCTTGCATCGGATCACGGGGGGCCCTAAAATCCCGTGTCCTAGCCGGTCTTCCCTGGCTTACGTCACAAACCAATATTAACCAACACTGTTTTCCTACCATCCCATGCAATCCTCACTATGCCTAACTCCAGACTCCATCCTATCTCTCAACCATCACCTCTGATTAAATTCTGTCACGACCCCCCCACCAAAGATTCCCCTCCTGAGATGGAAATGGTGAAAGGGGGATAATGACCCCCTAGTCCCGCCTCCAGTAGGCCTCGGGTTGGTGACTAGCACCAAGGGTATGAGTTTTCACAAATATGGGAGGCATTACCCTTTTATTATTTTAAGATCGGGAAATAGGACAATTCAACCACCAAAAGGAAAAGAACAAGTGTATAGAAATAAACCCAAACCATTCCCACATGCATGTTTAAACAATTTTATAACAAGGTGCAAGTACAAGAAATCTCAAAGTACAATACCAAAAGAAAAAATAGTACAACAACTGCAACAACTCCAACTGTCCGACTAGTAGGGTCCCGCACGGCCCTGGTAGTCCTCCTGGAAACATGAAAGTAAACGTAGGGTGAGAATACAAGTATACTCAGTAGGGAAACCTAAATCTCTCGTGCACAAGTGGGGAGACATCCAAATGTCCCGTGAGAACAACAGAAGAAACCTAGCAAGGAATTCTATCCACCCAACCTCACCAGCCACACTCACCAAAAACACAATCACAATAGGTAGTAGTATATAAGAACAAGAGTATTGGGTTCCTCACACCATTCCCCATTAGTTAACTACTCTTCCTAACGGCGAACGTCCTGATGCTGCCACACTCTCCCCGCCCGCACACACCTGGGCCTCACAAACCACACATCCCGCCCACACACACCTAGGCCTCACAACCTTGTATCCCACCCGCACACACCTGGGCCTCACAACCACGTATCCCGCCCGCACACACCTAGGCCTCACAGACCACACATCCCGCCCGCACACACCTGGGCCTCATCCTGAAGATTCTTGGGAAACAGTAAAACCTTCCTGAAGAGTCTTGGGCTAGAACCACCCCAATCGAAACCTACCTGAAGGGTCTTAGGTGTAAGTTCGCCTCAATCCATCACAACCTAGGGAAGAAGGAGTAGAAAAGAGCTAGTAACTAAGGGGAAAACACCCTCTCCCATGAAATGGGAGTGTTCGGCACTAAGTGCTAAACATGAGTGGGGTGTGATAAAACACAAAAGATACAGATATATATATGTATACAAAACACACAGCCCAACCTATGGCTTCTGAATAGAGAAACTGAGCATGTGCCTCAGCACTGCTACTACGAAGCATGCACACAACAAACAACCCAAACCCCATTTAGGTTTTCACGTTTCACCAGAAATAGTTTATTAGTTCCTTAACTACTGGGAAACTATCCACAACCAACCATATCAATCGTTCGTGAAACATATCCCTGCCATCCACAAATCAAGTTAGGAAAACACAAGCAGTACAACAAAACCCTTTTTATTAACCAACCAACCCATTAATTATTATTCTCGTTCCATTACTATGACCCACCACTTTTTATTTATTATTCACAACCCATCGTCCATTCTCATTAAACCCATCTCTACAGCCCCGCTGCCAACCACCATAACCACAATCACACCGAAACCCGTACATCATTATCCCTTTAATACCATTTATCGCTGCCTCGCTGCCCATCACTAACATAACATTCACACCAACCCAAAACCAAGTCAACCGCATCCCTGTTGCTCACCCGATCCACAACAACCCACAAAACACCCCCACCGCATGCCACGTATCTAAGCCAACACCCACATGTTAATTATTCCATTTTGTTCAACCGAGGGGATCACACAAGGGTTCCAGATTTTAAATCAGCCAACTTTACGTGATTAACCAAATTTCCACATTCAACGAAGTTTCCATCCATAAAAACGGTTTAGAAGATAGGGAAACATTTAATTGTGCAAGCAAAGGCCCCCAACGACCATGATTTTCAGTAGGCATAAGCCTATTCAATTCATAACAAATCAATAGGATAAACAAAGATAAACATAACAACTTTCCCATCCCCATTCTTTAACTAGTTATTATCTTTATTTAATGGTTAAACTATTTCTCTTGAAAACAAGAGGATACCCACCCCGCATGATGCAAAAATTAGAGAGACGAAGGTAAGATCCCTACCTCAATAGGTTCTGGTCACAACGCTCCCCCAGATCAACTTTAGAAGATGTCTGTTGGCGTCTGTAACTTCTGTCAGGTCCCAGTAAAACCTCCTCGGGTGGAGGTTGGAAAGGAAAGTCCAAAGGAAAGAACATGGATCCAAGCTTAGAAGTTCCGCCTTGTCGTTCCGATCCCGTGGCCGCTGACAGATCGTAAGTCGGAGCTCGGATAAAGAAGTTATGGAAGAAAGAGCATTCGAGTCTCTTGGGAGAACTCTGCTCAGAGGAAATGAGAGGAGATGGGTGAGTTGAAAAGGAGGAGGGGACCCCTCCATTTATAGGAGAGAAAAGCAAAAGTACATGGCGTGTACTTTATGGTACACGGTGTGTACTCAGTTATTTCACATGGTCTCCACGCGGCTTCCTACACGGCTCTGCGGCCGTTGACTGGTCAACACGCGGTTTGAGGGTAAGACATACGTGGGGAAGGACTACACGGTGTGTAGTTTGGACACACGACGTGTACCCATTTATTTCACATGGAAAATACACGGCTTCAACATAGCACACGACCATTGACTGGTAATGCGTACGCGGGGAGGGACTACACGACGTGTAGTTTAGGGTACACGGCGTGTACACATTTACTTCACATGGAAAAGACATGGCCTTCCACACAGGGTATACCCGGTGAGGGGGTACACGGCGTGTAGTTTGGGGTACACGGCATGTACTCATTTCTTTCACATGGCGAGGACACGACCTTGAACACAGGGTATACTCGGCAAGGTGGTACACGGCGTGTACTCACACTACACGGCGTGTACTTACAAAATTCTGGAAAGTGTGGGAAAATTCCATTTTACCCTCCAGAACACTTCGTGACCTTCTTTTTGACAAAGGAATGGTCCGGAGAGGTCCAGGCCATTAAAATTTCATTTATACATTGAATATACACACACACACACACTCAATGTTTCCTAGAATAACTATTATCAAACAAAATTGAAATTGTGTGTAACACGATCCAAGATTAGTGTTGCGTATACTTCAAGCTAATACGATGTTGCGTATAGCACAAGATAATATTAGTGTAGCGTACAACAGAAGATATGAAATAAATTAAAATGATTATATCTTATAAAATCTCGGTGTGTTACATTCTACCCCCCTTAAAATGAATTTCGGCCTCGAAATTCGTCAGGGGTTATAAATCTTTTACCATTCATAGAAATCCACATCATAAAAAGGAATACTAAAACTTAATTTTAAAAACTAAAGTATGAAATGTAATGATTACCCAATGTAACTCATCACTGGGTTTCCACATAGGAAAACATAGGTGAAAATATGGATATGGAAGAAAAATCTAACCATCAAGTTCTGATGGAGAGTGGTAGAGAACATGGATATGAAAAATCCAACAATCAAAAAGCCATAAATTTGTGATGTTCTATGGTACCATATGATTCATCAGATATTAGGGAAGTAGGACAACATTTTTGGTTTTCAATATCATTTCCCTAATGTTGAAGAATTTTCGAATCAAAATAAATTCTTACTTGATTTTGGTACAATCTCACCGTTGTTCATGCCCTGAACAATTTCCACTTCATCTCTTAAAGAAATGAAGTTGAATTTTTTATTCATGAAGTGTTAGTAGATCATGTGATAGAATGATGGGTCATTCCATCTGTTTCAAACAAAAGGGTAGCAAAAGATATCAAATATACATAAGTCCATATATGGTGAGGTTAATCATATATGATTCCAAAAATGGACTTATACTTCATCTATCATCCTACTTAATAAAATAAAACTAGTTTCTTCTAACCAGGGACTTCTTGTAGGCCAGTGGTAGGCGATAAAGGCATGTCACACTTTGGTTGTGGGTTCGATTCCCAAAACCTTGTCCGACGTGATGGGTTGTCGCCCGTCCTACAGGTTGTCCTTTTACACTATTATAGCATTACAAAAATAATATCAAAACAAGTTCTAGCCTTAAAAAAACTATCTTATGTCTAACTTAATTCATTAAAATATTTAGGCTTATCCAATATACTTTGGTCCTAGATCATAGTATAAAGAAAACTATACTTGAATGGTCACATAACAAGCACGTGAATACCATCATTTATCCCCATATATCATAAGATATATCTTGTTGGACACATTACAAACATGTGAATACCTTAATCATGTATTCTCTTGAAACATGAATTACTATAGAACCTTAGTTAATACATGAATGCTGTCAAAAGTTAACTCTTTCCACATACCAAAATACCAAAATTTCAATATACTCAAACAATGATATCACATTGTCCTTATATCAGTCATGAGCTCATTAATACTATCATACATTTCATTATCTCTTTATCCTATCATTATGAGCGTATCACCTTCTTTCCAAAAATATCTGAATAACATTTCATGGTTACCGGTACCATTCAACATATACTTTCAAATACTTTAGGAAAAACAATAGTGTAACAATCCTTAGTAGTTTTTTTATTCCATAGTACCATTACCTATACAACATTACTTTTGATAAACATAAAATAATTACACAACCTTCTTAAACCACTGACTGAGCTTCATTATTTTATTCCTTAACACTTTTTTTACTCATATATCATTTGTAGTCTCTTCATCATTATCCACATAAATACTACCCATACAACCATGCTGATTCTCTTCATGAGATTTTCCCATAGGGCATTGGTTTGCATAATGCCCGTACATTCCACATTTCAAACATTTAACCATTGTTGATGTCTTAGCAATACCATTATCCTTGTCCATAGTGTTAACTAAGCCTTTTCCTTTACAATTACAGGCTTTGTGTCCTTCTTTTCCACACCCAAAGCATCTTACAGTTCCTTTGAAACATTCTCCTTGATGCCTCTTCCGACAATACTTACATGAGGGAAATTGAACTTTCTTTCCTCTATGATCATCATGAAACTCCATCTTCCTCTTATTAGCTGAGTCAGGAATCTTACCAAAGTTAAGATTATTGATCATATTATGAGATTGATGATTAGGAATAATAACGATGTTTCGCCTTCCAAATCCCATTTCATTTGGTTGCTCATGAAGAATATCATTCTATTGTCCATCATATTCTCTATTAACATGAATCCTCCTGTTTCCTGGCATTTCTTAAAGCCCAAAAAGAATAGTATGAGAGGAAAAAATATTACTAGAAAAACAACATAATCAAGTGGGAGTACTTTCAATCTCTAACATCTTAGGTTTAATTCTATGATCGTTACCATAATTCTAGGACTATAACCTATACTTATAATTAACCGTAGGGACATCCCTAGATAGACCTTAGAAATATCTATAAGGATCTCACTAAAGTTTTTTAGATCCTAGTTTCTAAAGGTTAACTAAACATTTCCTCTGATACCAAATGTAAAGACCCCAAGCTTGACGTACATGGGAATTACAATACTTTTTCAAAATACTTAATACATGACAAAAAAACACTCAAGGATCGTAATAGTTTAGTGTCTTTGGAAACTCAGAACAAAATCTTCTAATCATGGTGAAATATCTTCAACATATGCCATAAAGATCTTCCCCTTTTTGTTTTCTTACCTAAAAAATTTCTTTATATCCTGGGGAAAAGAAAACATACAAAAGGGGTGAGATCAAATGCTCAGTAAGGGTAAGCATGAAGAAAATAAAACAAACCATATACATTTGAACTAAAAAAATGAACATAATATTTAAACATCAAAATCTTGAGCAATGACATAAAACATGGCAGTACATAAGGCATAGATCATAATGGAACATTAATCATCATAAATTAGCATGGGAATAAATCATGGAATTGTGGAAAAGCATAAAGAACATGATATGATTTCCATTGTAGCCAATGTATTACTGCCAAGACCATCATAGTGGACAATGTCCCTTAATGAACTGGGTTTACTTGCCATTCCAGCCCTGTATTACTGAACCAGATTTACTTGCCGTTCCATCCATGTCTATCTCATGAGATATAAATCTTTACCTAATTAAATGGAGGGAGATATACATCCCACCCATATTATAATGAAATCATTCTTACTTATGACACAAAATAAACACAAATCATTCATCATAACCCAAAGAATGAAGTGTGTTTCATAAACATCATCCCATCATAACATAATCCATATAAAAAAATGGATATTATTTCATCATAAGAAAAGTGAATCCATGTAAATGATAGAGACATTATACATGAAACATAAACATATTGAATAATGTCATGTTAAATATAAAACAGTTTTGATAAAACACTTGAAATGAATTCTTGAGGAAAATTTTTATTTTGGAGTTTCACATTGGATGAGCCTGTAAGGGGATTACGACGCTAGGGTTTCCGCCGTCGCCGCTTTCTTCTCCCCCGCGGTGGATCTACTGCGGACTTACCAGCGCTCTCCATGTGGTGTTCGCGACTCACCCTTCTGATGTCGTTCCTACTGTGGGCTCTGCAGCGCTTCGGTTCAGGATCCTCGGGCGTAAGACCAGTTTGCGACGAGGTCACTTTGTTCGTTGGCTCGCTCTTTGGAGCGTTCATGGGATCCCATATACTAGAGGCGCATCGTCGTCCTGGTCTGTCATTTCTTGGAGGTTGTGGTCATGATATGTGGTGGATTTAATGCTATGAAGGTTCATGGTGGTTATCTCCGGCTGGACTGTTAGCGGCGACGATATATGATGTAGGATTGGTTGTTCTTCGGTGTTCAAGATTGGTGATGGGTTTGTGTTCTTGTCCTTATTCAGTTTTTCGAGTTTGGATTTGCTGGTTTCTGCTCTTTTCGATTTATACA
This sequence comes from Viscum album, assembly GCA_963277665.1. Lineage (NCBI taxonomy): Eukaryota > Viridiplantae > Streptophyta > Magnoliopsida > Santalales > Viscaceae > Viscum > Viscum album. The sequence goes on along the minus strand of OY728148.1, from coordinate 2,044,750,545 downwards.
TTTTTGCGTTGGATTGTTTTGGTTGAATCTGCTCTGGGATCTCATGGTTTTGTGTTGCGTGATGGTTGGAAATGCTCCTCCGGTGAGATGGATTCAATGATTTTCTTTATGGTTTTTTTGCCCTGTATTTCAGATTCGGTTTTCCATATCTTGTGATTTTATTTTGAAAAGATCTCGCGATTGCAGTGGTGATTTTTAGCTGAAAGCAGTGGCAATGGCTTGTTGAAGGTTGAAAGAATTCAGGTGGCCGTGATGACTGTTTGAGGTGATATGTGTTGTTTGATCTGTTTTATTTTTATTTTGGATTTTGGATTTTGGATTTTGGATTGTGGGTGACTGGTTGATGTTTGTAGGTTCTCACTAAACCAAAAAGTGTCTTATTTGATAAAAAAAAGAAGTTTCCGTCAGTCAGTCAGAAATCTTGAGGAAAATATCCTTTCTTCTTCAAAATCCTTTTCTTTTCAAAAAATGCCATGAAATTTTAAAAGAAAATTATTTTTTTTGAGAATAATCATGAAATTTTGTTGGGTAAGATTCTTGAAAATAAGGCGTTATGAAACCATAAAAATCCATTCATGTCGTATAAGTTAAAAAAACATTCTTCTCATACTTTTTCCAAAAAAGTCAAAAAGTATTTCGTATGGTAAACAAAAGAAAGATTCCTTACATATCATGTAGTAAAAGTAAAAAAATGGGTAAAAAGTTCATTAAAAATAAATTAAAACTATTTTATAAAACATGGACATGGATGATAACAAGAACCCCAGTAAATACTTACAAAAAAACAATCTCGGATAAGAACGAGATTGGAATAATTATCCCTTACCATAGGTCCGATATGTTTTGTATGTATCTGAACCTCCTGTATAATGATTTAAATAATTTCATTGACTTATTACAGAATCATATTTATTTTTATATCATATATGGTTCACTTATGACTTTATATTACCCGTTCTTTTGTAAATTCCATGTTAAAGCAGCATTTTGGGTAAAATCGTTTCATTTATCGTACGTGTTTCGACTTGTTGTTCTTGAAATTATTACTTATATCTTAATTTACTTAATTCCAAAATGTAAAAAATGATTTATATATAATATATATTCATAATATACATATATACGTGATAGATCGATAAATGGAATGAAATACACCGTTCATGGAGACGGTAGGCCGTACGTACGCATGAATGCTGTTTTCGTTTCCTTATTGAAATGAATGGAATTAAATAGATGACATACATATATATATATATATATCCAGTAGCATTATTCTGTCATATATTTCATTATTATACAGTATATATACTTTATAATCATTCATTAATGGTTAACATGAAGAATGAATCTCATCACGTTCGTGGAGACGGTAGTCCGTACGTACGCACGAGCGATGATATCGTTCCCATAATTATTGAATAGAATTGGAGTGGATTGTATAATATCTCAGAATCAGTATGATTTTATAACAACCATATATAGTTATTATTTACACCATTATACCCATCCAAGTAAGGTGGTGGTGGAAAAACTGATTACACCACAGCATGGAGACGGTATTCCGTAAGCACGCACGCGCGGTGATTTCATTTTCCATAGTATGGATAGATAGTAAAATATGGGTGTTTCCTATTTATAATAAAATATAAATATATGAGTGATACTGATGTTATTAATTTATAAATAAAAAACTAAAGAAGAGTATGTATAAGAAGAAATAAATTTGAAAGAATCGGTAATGGATATTACCTCTTCTTCGACACGCCTCTTTGAAACCTCCTCTTAGGGTACTAAAATTGTTCTTTGAAGAAGACCGAGACCTATAGTATGTTTCTAGGGAAGTTGATAAGGGAAATGGGCAGGGGTTCGCCGAGCTTGAAGGCTCAAAGTTGAGTAAAGAGAAGAGGGATGAGGTGCCCTTTTATAAGGGAGGAGAGGGGCACCTTTGGAACCATCAAAAAATATTAGTTTAATATAAATTCAAACCCCACATAAAAACCTCCAAAAATGACTCAATTAGAATATGAGATGAGATAGGGTTTTAATATCATAAACAAATCAAATGTAAAACTGTTTTGATTTTATTTTAAACCTTATCATTTTTATTTATCCTTATTTAATCTATTTAATTTTATTTCCGGTAATAAATTTATAAATTTTAAATGGTTATAAATAATCACTTATGTGTTGTTAATTTTACATAATTTGATAATTTATGAAATTTTATACTATATAAATTTCAATTTATAATTTTTAAATATTTTTGTGATTTTTAAACAATTTAATAATATGTTATTTTTATAAAATAACAATAGTGTCAATTTTCAAACTATTTATTTATTTGAATTTAAATAAAATCCACATAGAGGATATATTCTAAATAAAATATTTAATAGGTTACTAACATGTCATATTCATCTAGAAAATTAGTGGAACACATTAAATAGTTCATATAATATTTATTTTACTATTTGTAAAATCATTTATTTGATATTTCTCTTAATAAAATAATTACTAGAACATTTTGTATAATTATTAAATATAATTATTTGTTGCATAAAAATTAAACATAAAATAATAGGATAAAGATAAATCTTATATATTTCATAAGAAAATTTTTAGTCGGATTTCACTTCTAAAACACCCAACTTTTAAAATTTTATATTTATTAAATTATGAAGGTGACAACTTTGACATCATTTAAAATAAAATAATATTAGTGTCATAGTCACTTTTATAAGACTCCAAACGGTCATATATTCGGTCATTGGATGATTATGGTGTATATATACACTACCAATAAGTTTTGGTCAGGTTTGTGGGCCTTTTAATGGGTATTATTATTTCAATAAAAACTATATTACAAATTTTTTACTAAATAAATAATTTCTGCATCATTAATTTATAAGCTATTAATGTAATTAAATATCTCTTAAAAATTATAAATAAATTTTCATAACAAATAAAAAAAATTAGCTTTCAAATGAGTATTTATAATCGAATTTATATTCTATATAACCTTATATTAAAAATACTTTAATTATTAAAGTTTGAGTGAGACATATTTCACTTTCTTTAAAATAAAATAAATTAAAGGTCTTAATCAAATACAAGTGGGTTCCATTAGATTCAATTTAAACCCAAGTATGATTTAGGGAAAAATATAATCATCCAATTATGTTAAGACAAGTGTTAGGGTAATTTTATAATATTATGTTTACCCTTAATTACCCAATTTACCTTTAACTATAAAATTTACCGTAGTCACTATTCATAATGCCTAAAAATAAAAAGTATCTTATTAAAATAATTTGGACCTAATGATTCCAAATATGGAATCCCTTTTTCCAAATTCAAGTCACAGAAGTTGCAGAAATTAATTTAAAATTAATCCCGTTGTTAAGAAAACGATTTTTAAAAGTTAAAACATTGCAAAAGATTGAAATGATTTTACCTATGAATTCAATGTAAAATCAATGATAATGACATAAATTATATTAAACGGTAAAAATATATTCGATTTATACTTTAAAACAATTAAATATTATAATTTAACCATATAAATTATTACGATGAAAAAAGTTGTTTTTAATAAAAATATAGCGTGTTTTTACTATTCATCAAAATATGAAAGTTATCAGAAAAGTATCAAAAATTTATTCAAAGTAAATTTTTATATCCTCATTACAAAGAAGAATTTTATTTTGTCAAATTGAACTTATAAACATTTCAAAAACTAGATTTAAAGTGGGTGCTCCATCAAAAGGTGGCAAAACTGCATTTTTTGAAAAATACTTATTTTACCTGAAAAATTTATATTGTTCTCATACCATGTTCTAGAAAATGTGTAAGATGAATAATAATGTTATAAAAATCAAAATTTAGTTAATACTATTCATAAAGGCTAGTCCATAATAATATTATAACCATCTATCGTTGTTTAGTGAAACCCGGTATTGCGTACAACACACGCCATTGAGGAAGGTCGCGACTGCGTGTAATGCAAGAAAATTAAGGGTTTCGTGTAATGCAAGACTACTTTGTTATTTCATATAACAAAATCCAACCATATTTCATTTATTCATTGAATACACACACACACAGTCAATGTTGCCTAGAATAACTACTATCAAACAAACATGAAATTGTGTGTAACACGATCCAAGATTAGTGTTGCTTAGAATGAAATCTAACACAGTGTTGTGTATAGTGCAAGATAATATTGGTGTAGTGTACAATAGAAGATATGAAAGAAATTAAAAAGATTATATCTTATAAAACCTCTGGGTGTTATAACCACTGTATTTGATCTCTTTGATGACCATAGATGATTACTACCTTTTTTGAGCATCAAATAATGTAGAGTCATTATTGGAACATCATATATAATATCTAAAAAGTTATTAATAAGTCCAATATATCTTTTTATGCTAGAAAAATATCAGGAGAGGTTACCCATGGGCCAAAATATGTGTAAAAATGAATGATATATGATGGAATCAAATTCATACAGAAGTATATGGTGTGTATAAAGGGTCAAATGGTGTGTGACCTCAACTGGCCTCTCAGTAGTCACCTCCCAAACATATGGTTCTCATTCCATGTAGTACTACATGGCGTGCGATGGTACTACACAATTGGTCTCAATAGTTCGGGGCCATCCCATGTGCTTCTGGTCATGTCTGTGTCCTTCATTCTGTACATGTGTACTCAGTAGTATACCTGACCATTACCAGGTATCGACACATGCCCATGTACTCCAAGAGTACACAACATGTCCCCCCATAAAGGGTCCAGAGGATGTGAAGATGGAACACATATTTTTTACCCAGGGAGGGTCACACGATGTGTGGCCCATCCACGTGACGTATGATCCTTATTCTCTCCAAAACACTAGCTTTCATGGCTATGTGGGGCTACATGGAGTGTGTTAATAAGACTACATACCATGTATTCTTATGTTTCAAAGAAACTCTAGTTTCTTGACATTTTATCCATACCTAGCTCTCCCACCCCTGAATTAACCATTTGAAAACCCAAAATTTTGGTAATTAACTCTGGCCATCGATTACCATGCTCTGTTGTCCAGAAATTGGAATATGGTGATTTCCTCACAGACCACAATTCCTCTATTGCACATAACACCTCATTTTATCTCCAATATCCACTTCAGATCCAAGATCCATGAAGTAACACCTTTGATCTATCCTAAGACTTCCAAAAATTTAAAATCAGATTGTTGTGTGAACATACACTATGAATTCGTGTGTCTAATCGTGCCCAATATCTCATAGAAATGTCAAAACGTGTCCCCTTAGGCCAATTATGAAGCACATGAAGAAAATGTGGGGGAAATTTATAATAAAATAGTGGAATCAATCACTATCCATGCTTTCTTGGCCAAAAAATAGAACAAGGATATTCATGGTTAGAAACATGACATAATCAAGAACAAATAGAATGAACAATTTATTTTGACACATGGGAACAACAGAAGAATTAAATTAATCATAGGTCATAAAATGATAGATATCAACATGATAAATATTTTAATAAAGGGATGATAATATAATTAATGATCTCTACCTCAAGAATTGATCAATCATTAACGAATAACATTATTTCTAGTGATTAGTATGATCCACCATGTCTTCCTTCCAATAAATTCACCTTGATACGATCACCAATCATCATTCGATCATGATCCAATGAATAAGGGAATTATAACTCCTATAAAAAACCTTCTAGGTTTATGTGACGAACCCTGGTAAAATTTCATAATGAAATATTTATAGAGGATTATTTATCGGTCATTTTAATTAAAATAAACAAATTAATCAACTATTTTAATTTATAATCACCCACCAATGGATGCCTCATTTGAAAAACTAGCACTGACCAAATTTAGGTAACACCATGGTCAATCCCCATGCTCTAGATTCAACTGAGTTCTCCTATTTTTGATCCAAGACTCTGTTAAGAAGATATTATATTTTCTTAGAAAACTATACATACCTAATATAAAATATATTTAATAATTTTATAAAATTAATTTTGTTCTCATCGGGCCTTAGAATCGTGTGTAATCTTAATTCCTCACTCTATTAATATTTATTAGTATTTTTAAATGTCTTAAAAGGAAAAAACAGTCTATACATTATTCCCCTCTTCAAGGATTTTCTTCCCCCAAATTCACAAACATAATAAAATGGCAGGTATATTGAGCTCCCAAATGGGTCTCCAACTCCCATGTGGTCCCAAGATGGTTTATTAAGCTTCCAAGAAGCATGAAACTAAGGAAAATAATTTCCCACTAGGGGTATTTCTCTACTAGTTCTCAAGGCTTCAAGATCCTTGAAAAAGGAAAACCCGCTCTCACAGACTAGCTTATCCTAGTCTATATCGTATAGTGAGTTGTGAATGTACCTACTCATCTGTGATGAGTAAATAACACCAAACTACCAAAGATATTTTGGTCAAAATGTTAATAGGTACACCACCTCTCTAAGCTAAAATAATGATTTGAAAAAGAAATTGCTTAAGACACTTTGATATATCAAACTTTCATGGATAAAACTATAAAAATCTCAAACTCTAAAGTACTTCATCATGATAACATGAAGAAATATAGATTTTTTTATATGAATTACCCATCCACACATTGATGAAATACACCCCCACAACCATAAAAAACAAAAACAAGGTACCCAACACTGTCACCCACTGGATCCAACTATTATGACATTGACCTGAAATGTATCTAATAAATGGACTCCAAAAAGGTGTTACTCTGTTGGTGGAGTGATAATGATAATGATATGAAATCTACATCGATGGTAGATGATCCTCCTAGATATGGATGAAAACCAATATGTGAACCTAATGTATGTTTACAGGAACCAAAATGGTCAAATTTACCTAAAAAAAATTAGGGAAAATAATATTCAAAAATACAACTAAGTCCCTAAATACTTCCCACATCATCTCCTTAATCGTGCTGTGAAGTAAGAATCATGGTCTATAATTATATTTAAGAAAATTTTAAAAAGATAGACCGCCTCTTATATGCACAAGTGTCCTGAACTCTCCATAATTCTCTATTGGTAATCACTCTCAAACAACTCAAAACAATAGATGTTTAGATTAAAAACCTGCTTCAAATCCCTTTTCTTCCAATCGATATCAAGAGATCCTTATACATCCTCACCTCCAAGAAATATACTACTAAGGGAAAATAACCTACTCGTAACCTTCTTCCATAGCATTACTAGTTTCCCCATCTATCCTAGAATAATAATGAAGAGATTCCCACCATTGGAAACTCGATCAGGAACATATTCGGTGGATATCTGTTCATGTAACATCTCATAGTTAATACCCCATAGTTATTCATCCCTAGATCTCTAAACAGGAGGAGTGTTAAAAACTATTGATTGGAGGTAAACTATAACATCCTTAGGTTTCCTACATGATCCAACTCATATGCTGAGCACACATGGATTTCATAAAAAATTATACCATGAACTGATCCATAAAGGGTTAAGGATTTAGTCGACAAGTCTTACAACAATACTCAGGAACAAAACATGCCAAAGGGTATCACCAATAACTAAAAAATATTCAATGGATTTGGAAAGAAAATTATATTATATCATTCCCTAAAAATAGATATAGTTATAAACTATATTTATTTCAAACTCTAAGAACCACTTTTTCTCAAACCATTGGTCTATAAACTCCAATATTCATGGGAGTCGATACTCTTTCGCATTTCACCTGGTTAAAGTGACACCAATTAATTCCCAACCTAAATAAATCATTACCCTCTTATTAAAACAACCCAATGCTACCTTGGATAACAAACTATGTCTAGAAAACCACTTTATCTAGAAATATTTTACTGCACCTTCAGCTTACGAAGCTCAATGGGTACCATCTGATATATTGTTGAAAAAATTAGGGGAGATCCCTAGTACCATTTCTTATTGAATCTTAACTTTTAATGTAGAGATAAAATTGTAATGTACCCAATAAATATCTTCTCACACTCCTCCACTACTGTATAAAAAAATATCATAGAATACATTACTCCAAGTATATCACTATCAATCTAATAAGAAGTTTTTTTGTTACCTACTTCACATGATATCATCCTGATATACCTGGGATCACTCCCTTTCAATGGAGGAGAAGTCCATTCCAACAAAATTGAAGCACTGTTACACCCACTGGTTTCAAAAAACTGAGTATGGATGGTGGGAAAATAGTCCATAAAGAGAAAAATATCATATATTCACACTTCCACTTTGAATATATTTCACATGTGTCTCTCTATCTCTCTCTATCTATCTCTCTCCCTCTCTCTCTATATCCCTCCCTCCCTCCCCCTAGAGTTAGGTTACACTATTGGTAGAAGTTTGTGATCACGAATCCTATCTAAAGGAGCCTCAAACACATGTGTCAAGAGAAAGGCTCCATAGTATCACTAGGTCTCGAATAGGGAATATTATTTGGGATATATGGGCTCCGGACTCCTTGTGAAAACTACAATTGGGGAATTGAAGACACACATTTACCCTTGAACAACACTCGAAGACTTCACGAGCCCCTACTACTTAGAACTCAACCTTTACCTTTCCCCACATGTTCTCCACAACAAGGGATTTCTCTAACACCTTATCCCATCAAAAGGACATCAAAAATAGATGTAAAAGGAAATAATCCATCCCAACTCATCAATATTATCATTGTGTAGAACTAACTCAACCACACAGTTTTTGGATTGAATATCAAGAACACATATCGGTGGGGGTATTTTCCTTATTCTTTTCATGTCCTTAAACACACCAAAAATCAACATCAACATGATCTACCATCACCCACATATGAATTGGAATTTCTTGAACAAATTAGAAAAAATAGTGGTTTGTACATATGTTTAAAAATATGAAAAAATATAAAGAATGTAGATTGTACATTGAAACACTCTTGGAAACCCTATGTAAGATAACATCGACCACTTAAGGATGTCCAAGATTCTTAGCACCAGATTCCTAACCCAAGAGCGGTCGACTTGGGGGTGGTATTTATAACATAAAATGAAAGCACCAACCACCACCTCCTACTCCCCATATCCTCCATCACATCATCCTCTCTACATACCTCTTTTCTTTAGACGATGCCTCTTACTATGTGGTTCATCAAATGTCTCTCTGATATAAACAATATGGGTAGTAAAATACCACGTGAGATGTGTATAGCCATCACATGAATAGAAACTATCACCCATCTATGGACTGAGTTATCCCTAAGGTGTCTATGTATAACTTTTCCTCATGTGATGAGACTTGTATCATACACCTTCTACCAGTAGGTCCTACTAACCCTGCATCCTAAGAAATTCCTACCTTAGAAACACATGATTTGTGCTCAAGACCTATGCATCATCATTAAGAACCAAATATCTATCCATGAATTAGTATAACCTGCTACATCCACCAGAACCAGTAAAGGTTGGTATATGAACTAATCGGTAGGGGAAAGAAACACCTATTGACCACCGTGATAAACTATCTTCTGATAACTGAGTCCATTTAAGGAGGCCTCATCACTCATCGGGCCATACTCTCGACTCCGTAGTGGAAAGATCATTTTCAATCATTACAGAAACATACTGAATATTAAGTAAGATATACCATGTTCACATGAGTGTCTATATATATATATGGGGAGATGACTCTAGATGGATAGTCAAAGGACACAATCCAATATGATGCATGTACTAATGTTCCCTTTAACCAATGTGTCAATTTCCAAACCAAAAATAAGTTAGTCCGAGTCTAGGTGAATGGATACACCGACCGATGAACTAAAAATGGGTTCTTGAATCTGAAATCCACACTTAAGACACATTGAAACTATTTTTCAATATTCCCAAACAAGCCTCACAAGCGGACAAAATTCCAATCACCATCCCAAGGTCGAAACACCTATGATGAAAATCTATCATGACCCGAACCACTAAGGAAATATTGGATGAAAAATGTACGATAGACAACTATCCCAATCCCACATCAATAGGATAGGGGCTGGTGACATGAATTTAAAGTAAAAAAATAAAATAGGAGGCCTTTATTAAACATACATGTACACATGAAACCAAGTATCTCTATATGAAAGTATAGAGGAATAATAATAAAAGGAAATCACTTCAAGAGTGAAAACCATGGTTGTAATCACCTATAAGGAATAAAAAAGTGTAAAATAGCACAATCTGAATAGAAATGGGAAAAACACATTTCAAACCAGAAAATATTTCCCAACCTGAAAACAATAATAAAAGAAAACGATGAGAGATTTCATCTCTAGGACTCCATGCTCGAACACCGTTCATTACCTCTGAAAACAATAAGAAAAGAAAATGATGAGAGATTTCATCTCTAGGACTCCATGCTCGAACACCGTTCATTACCTATGCAACCATGTATCTGTAAGATTCACCAATTGCACCACCAATCTATCCATCATATGCATAAAATAATGCACATACTAGAAAATTACATGCAAGGGTGAGTATATAAATACCCAATAGGACACCTTGAAAATATAAGAGGAAGTAATAGAAGACAAGATAGAAGTAGTAATCTTTTCCAAAACCAATAGGGAAATGAAAACCAATGAAACAGATGTATACGTATATATATTCATAGATGAAACCCATAAAATAGAGAAAGGGGAGATCCATATCACATCTCATACCAGGATAATGAGTCTTCCTACAACTCTAAAGGTGAATCATCGATGCAGAAAATCTCATGTGTCTGTCTGAAGAAGTTATGAAGAGGGTCCACACCTCACCACTACTCTATATCTCAGTGAAGTGTAATATTTAAATGAAAGAGGACCCACACCCTGTTATGATAGGGAAGTACCTTATCAATATATATGTAATGAGTATGGAGGACACACACCCTGGTATGATAAGGGATTACCCTCTCAATGGATAGATGACGTGTGCCCTAGTGTGATAGGTTATTGATGCTTATGTATCTATAAAGTGGTTATGGAGGAACTATTCCATGGTACTATCGGGGAGTTAAATCTCTATGGATAGATTAATGTTTCCCTACTGTGATATTGGAGTTCCACATCTGTGTTTGTACAATGAGTACGGAGGACCCACACCCAAGTATGATGGGGAGTAATGCCTCTGTGGATAGAGGATCCATGCCCTATTGATATAAGGGAGTTACTCCTCTATATCTTTATAATGATTCTTTTAGACCTTCTCCATGTTGTGATAATGGAGTACCACCTCCATAGATATATGACCCTCTCCCTAGTAGTAAAGGGGAGTTCCAACTTTGTATCTGTACAATGATTATGGAGGACTCATGCCCTAGTACGATATGAGAGTACCATCTCCATGGATAGAGGACTCATGCCCCAGTAGAATAGGGGAGTACCAACTATATATCTAGACTCTCCAATTATCCATCCTAACCACTTTTTTCATCAAGAATCTCCCAAAGAAGAATGACACTCTCAACATCTCTCATTGTATCTCAAAAGTCACTATGAATTCGACCATCACATTCTACATGGAAAATTAATCAAGATAGTATACTTGTGGTCAAAAAGACAAGTCAAAACGAAGGATATATGAGAGAAAGAATATTCATAATTTATTATAGAGTGCGTGACATCACCTGGCCTCTGGGATATTTCCACTCCAACACAGGACTCACTGGTCATGTAGTACTACACATCGTGTAAGGGTAATACAACATGTTTCTCAGAATCTCAAATCCTTCCCGTTTTATCTTGTTAATGCTCGCATCCTTCTATTAATTCATGTTTACATGGAAGTTTAGATGATTGTGATAAGGTACGAACCTATGCCCATGTACTCTTAGAGTACATAGCATGTCCTCCCACACAGGGTCCTAGGAATGTGCATCTTACACATGTCTTAACTACCCAAGGAGTGTTAAACATCATGCAACATATTCAAATGTAATTTGATACATATATCATTCAAAAACCTAGTTGACATAGTTGGTTGGGGATACATGATGTGTGTCCATGAGACTACACACCATGTAGTTGCGTGTTTCAATGAAACTCTAGTTTCCTTATGAATTCACTAGTTCTGGATGTCCCAGCATTGGTTTCATCATTTGACCAACCAAAAAGCGTGTAAGTGTTCAATATCCATTTATTTTGTCCCTTAGTTGTCTGGAAATTAGAATCTATCTATTTACGCCATGTTCACAATGTTTCCATTGTGCATAGGACCTCATGTCATCTCTCATTGCCATATCAGATCCAATATCCACAACAGAACACCTGTAATCCTCCTGATATATCTACAAATCACTGATCCATTCATTCTACACACACCCTCCCTGAATTATTCTATCTAATCTTGCTCATTCCCACTCGGAAATTTCGAACTATGACCCTATAGGCCAATTATGAAGAATGAAAATAATAGGTGGGAGAATGAACAAGAACAATGGTGTATTAATTATTATCCATTAATTCTTGGACAATGATCACTAATTGGAGATATTAGGGGTGTGAAACTTGAAATAATCATGAATAAATCGAATGAAAAAATGAATTCAATGCACAATATCAAGAGATCTATTAAATTAATCACATATCAAAGAATATTAGATATTAACATTCTCAGTATTTCAATCAATATAAGAAATAGAGATTGATTAAACCTATCTCTAGATTAGAACAATCATTTGTTAAGAACACATTTTATAGTGATGATGATGATATTTTGTGTCTGTTGTCTATCAATTCACATCAATATAATCTGAAGTCATTTTCCGGTCTTGATCTTCCAATGAAGGTCATCAAAACACCTCTCAAAAACCACCCAGGGTTATGCAACTAACCCTGTAAAAATTTCATAATTAAATATTTATAGAGGATTATATTTAGTTCATTTAAATTAAATAACTAAATAAACCATTTATTTTTATTTAAACACACAAGCCAATGCCTTCCGCATCCAAACATCCGGGGCCCAAAAACACGAGGTAAGGCCTATGGTAAACCATATGATCATTATTCAATCATGGTACATTTTTTTTATTTAGAGAACTATTTAGGATATGTTTCATTTTATTTGAAAAATTTTATGTGATTAATGTAACATATATTTAATATTTTTATTAAATTAATTCTGGGATTATCAGGCCTCAGAATTGCATGTCATCTTTTCACATAGATAAGAAAATATTTCATGTCATATTTCTAAGTATTTTAAGGGAAAATAAATTCAACACATCATAATTTTCCCTAATCATCCTTAAAAAACTATGATTTTTTTATAACAATATGTTAGAAAAACAATTAGTAAGGTACATAAAAAAGGGGAAAAAACATGTTTTTTCATGAATACTTATACAAGATTTTACATTATGAAAATTAATATTTGTGTTCAAAATAAACATTTTATAACAGAAGAAATCAATTTTTCTTCGAAATTGATTTTGTAAAAAAAATTCATACTAAATATTGAAGTAATAAATAATACTTCTAATGGTTACTTTTCAATTATGAACAAATGATCAGTTTTTTCTTCAAATAAATATAAATATTTCAACCATTAAAAATAGAATATAATTTATGTAAACATAATCTCATAAGTCATCATATGGTGGCATAATTGTAACACCCCGAGCTTCCACGATACGCTTCTCATTCAATAATGCAATAGCTTGCATTGTACGCAACTTCGAGTTCTAAAACACTGCGACTAATCAAAGTAGCCGTTATGAATAGTAATAACCACTTTTTAAAATTATAGAAATTTTATATTTCAAAATGGACTTCATTTTTGGATTCGGAATATCGAAATTAGCCTATGTTGAATTTTTGGTATTTTTCTGAGAACTTCTAATTTTTATGAATAGTGAAAAATACTTTAAAACAACTTTTTTAATCAAAATAATTTATTGTGATAAATTATACTATTTAGTGGTTTTAAGGTATAATTAGAATATATTTTTACCATTTTATCCAATGGTGGTCATTAGAATTAATTTAACATTGAAATTGGACATAAACAATTGCCAATCTTTTGATATAAATTGTTTCTTAAAAACACGTTATTTGTCGTAATAGCGGGAATTACTTATAAAATTAATTAATGCAACTTATATGTTTTAAATTTTGTAAAATAGACATCATTTTTTAATTTGGAATATCAATTATAGCTTAGGGTAAAATTTTGGCCTTGTTCTGAAAAACTTCAATTTTTGATGAATAGTGAAACCACTAAGTGGTAGTTAAATAACTAATTTTTCGTTTAAATGAAATATTACCACTTCTGTGATTTGATTTTCAAAAATCCGACATACATGGTTGTCATTAAGAAGTAAAATGTGGTTCAATGAGATTAAAATAATTTTTTGGTGAATAGTAACTTTTAAGTTCTTAATCGCGATTAGAGGTAATTAGTGTAGTTTAAGGTAAAAATAATGTTTTAATAATATGAGATGAGCATGACACTTGTACTACTCCTATTGGATGAGTAATGGCCGACCAAGACAACCCATGGGTCAACTTGGGGACCCCATGGAGCCACTTTAGTTGGAAAATGACATTAATATATATTTATTTAATGTTAAAATTAAATTGACACAAACATGAGTTATTTTACTAAAACAGTTTTTAAGTGGGGTTAAAAAAGTCCAAATTTTGACTATAAATATTCATTAGAAAGATAAAAATATTTCCTACATCATAGTATTTGTTTTATAATTTTTAGACATTAAATAAATTAAATTATTTATGACATCATTATGATGCAGCGATGACCTCATTATTTAACGATTTTAATAAAATGAAAAGATAATGCAAAATCCAAGGATTACACTTGTCCAAAGCCTATTGGATGAGGATATTTCGAAATATTATCACCTTAACCTAGAATTATATAAGTGTGGGACCTTTAGAATCCGAAAAGCATTGTGAAATAACGTAACATTTCAATCTTTCCAAAAGTGCCCCTCCTCTCCACTTATAAAAGGCCCCCACCTCTCCCACCTCATTTACACTTTCAAGCCATTTGTCTCGGCCAACCTCTGACCAAATACTCTCCCAAATTTCCCCTCTTACTCCTAGAAGCCTTACTTTGGGCAGAACTCTTCCCAAGGAAGCCTTTGGCTCAAATCAAAAAGAGTTACCCGATTTTGAGGTAATGTCTTTTCTAATGTTGTTTTGTTTTATTTTTCTTCTACAACCCCCTAAACTCTTTTTATTCATTTCTTTTGTAACAACACCAGTATCCTCAATATACTAGGATGTTTTTATAAGAAGTATTCGAGCTACACTTACACACACCTACATCTAATGGTTAAAGAACATACGGTTTCTGTGGATGGCGAATTTCTGCCTCACGAAATGATGATTGTTCAACACTTATATAACACCTTCAAAGGTGGCCATTAAGATGTCACTATTTTTATATATGATATATAATATGTTTATGTTTTACTTATGCTTCTGTATTTCTCATTTATGTCATACTTTATGATTTCCATTATGGGTAAAACGCGATAATTTCATTTTAGGAAGTGCGGACTACCGCCCCCTCAAAGTGATGTGAATCGTTAATGACATATGTGGGATGCATAAAGGATGGAGTAAATGATATTATATATGATATTATACTGGAACTATATTATACCTTTATATAATTATGATTTAATTCCATTAAATACGAAATAGAAATGAAAGTAGCGTTCATGCGTACGTACGGCTTACCGTCTCCATGATCGGTGCATTTCATTTCTTACCTATAAATGTTACGTAATATTATAAATGAATGTATATACTGGATATATATGATATATATGACATCTAAATCATGAATATAATTCTGGAGATAATGGACATTCTACCACATAAACAACTTGTAATTATAAGAAGTTTATTGTTGACTCAAGTACCAAAGATCGACAAAACGACCGTTATTAACTTAAATAATTACATAATGTTTATAACATTGTAATAAGTGATATAAAAAGGATAATGAAATTAAAAATGGTTATTAATAAGGTATATATTAACTCTAGTTTATTATTCAGGAGGTTAAAGAACGGTTGAGTCAAGTCAGACACGAGGTAAGGGAACTTCTTAACCCAACTTCCATTCTTTGGGTTAATCTCCTAATTTCCAATTATGTCATGATATTATTATGTATTATTTTGTATTTTTACTTTCTTTATGTGTACCTATAGTGAATACACATAATAGATCTATTTTATTTTAAAAATGATCTTTCTAAGGACTTCGTCTCAATCTCCTTTCATTGAGTCACATTTGGTTTTATACACAACTTTCTTTTATACGGTGTATAAACCCCTTTGACTTTTACGTTTATTCAAAAGGAATCTTTTTTATACGAAGCGTTTTACTAAACGAAAAAAAGGGAATGTTTTTTCTTTCCGTACTTATGCGGCGACAACGACTTCTCCGCCGCCGTGACCATTATTTGAGTTTCGGCTTCCTCTACAAGCCATCATTTTTTTAATGAAAAATAAATACAATGTTTTAACTTTCTTTTATTTTGGTATTGAAAATGGTTTTGAAAGCGTTTTTATTATATCAATGTGTTGTATTTATATCTTGTGATTGAAATGTGGAAATGTTATGTTTCCTTTATGCATGTTTTATGTGATAAGATTATGTTATGGTTTATGATATGTTTAAACCTATTCATATGAGGAATGCATTGGACTTAATAAGTGACGGGTGGAGCCCGCTATAGCTCCTCGATGCATCGGCAGGTCTCATGAGACAAACTAGTGTCTTGGCACAAGGCCTTGACAAAATCTTATTTGTGGTCTTGGCACGAGGCCTTGACTACGTGGTTATGATAGTCTGGCATTATGCATTCCATCATTATGAAAGTGGTTATTGATATTGCATGTGATTATTCGACCATTGGAATATCCATGTGAAGAAGTGAATGGCATTATCTCATTTTACTTTTGCCATATTATGTTTATGTTCAAGTTTAAAAGGCTTTTGTTTTAGTTATACATTGCCTTAAATGTTAATGTTTATTTATGAAAGCTTCCGTAATATTGTTAACCTTACTGAGTATCTGAGCTCACCCCTTTAAATGTTTTAATATTTTTCCAGGATGTGAAGAAGTAATTTATGAGTGACCTGCAGGGGTAGTCAGAAAGGGATATGATTGTGGACTATGAAGACCATGTTATTGTATTTTGTTTACTTTTTGATGTAATGAAAGACTTAAGAATGTATCTAGTGTTTCCAAGGCTACTAAACTAATCGGTCTTTCGAGACTTGATCTTTTGTGATCATGCCAATGTTACGAAGTAATGCACCGACTCTGGGTAGCTGGGGTCGGGGTGTTACAGTTGGTATCAGAGGCAGTTTAGTACTAACCTTGGAAGCTAGATTTAGATAAACTCTGATTAGAGCACATAGCCCAAAGATAGACTTTGAGGATTAGTATAGAAGAACTTCCTAGAATTTTGTTATTGTAGAGATTTTGTGAGTTTTCCGAGCAATACATCCCTGTCTGGATATGAGCAGGTAGAGGAAGGTCTAGCACAGATGTACCTAGGGGTAAAACCTGAAAACATCGCTTTGAGTTAGACTCGAACGGGAACTGGTGCACGACAACGGGCCTTGCTGCACTCTTGGTTACGACACTCCCGGGGGATATGCTTAGGATAATTTCCATTTTCTTTACAAACCACTATGAACGGTTATGAGTATATACTTCCTCAAATAAAACCTTTTTATGATTATGGATTATATCCATAAATAGTTCAATTTATGTTAATTATTTTACAAGTATGGAATTATGTATTTTGATTCATAAACTAATCTAGTTTATGCCATTGTTTAGAAATGGCGCCTAGTGGAAGGAATGGAAACCGTATCAATGCACGCACTCCGTGTAGGGATTGCCCTCCTGCTCAAGATAATTATTGTGGATCTGGAGATACAACTGGTGCTGATCAACTTATTACCATACTGGGACAACTCACTCAGGTTATGAATAATAACCTTACTCGTATGGAGCACCCTGATCCGCAATGTGGAGGATCAATGCTAGACCGTTTCATGAGGCAACAACCACCAACCTTCAATGGGAGTACAAATCCTATAGTAGCTGAGAAATGGATAAATTCCTTAGAGAAAATATTCCATGCCTTGGGGAGTAGTGAAAGGGAGAAGGTTGTCATGGCAGTTTACCGCCTCAATGGAGATGCCGATCAGTGGTGGTCGCTGATTCAAAACACAAAGGAAGATGATGACATATCGAATATGGAATGGAGGGAGTTCAAAGAGCTTTTCTTAGAAAAAATACTTTCCTCGTGACCATCGAGCAGATATGGAAAGGCAATTTCTGAGTCTGAGGCAGAAGGAGGATGAGAATGTCGCAAAGTATGAGGCTAACTTTACAAGGTTAGCGATGCATGCTGCCGATTATATACGTAACCCAAGGAGTAAGATTGATCGTTTCTTTGATGGGTTAAAACCATTTCTCCGTCGAGATTTAGTATCACAATCCTTCTCATCATACGAAGATATTGTCTCGTGTGCTATCAAGACAGAAAAGGAATTCTCTAAGTCTTATGATAACAAAGTAAAGCAAGAGAAGAAGAGAACGGTGGAACAAGAGATAGATAAAGGGAAAAAGGGAAAGAAGGATTTTCCAGTATGTGATAATTGTGGGAAGAATCACCCTGGTACTTGCCTAAAAGGAATGGGAGTTTGTTATAAATGTGGAGAAAAGGGTCACCAGGCTCGTGATTGCAAGGGAAAGAAAGAGGCTATCAAAGTTGAATGCTACAATTGTAGAGAAATGGGTCATTATGCAAATGAATGTCCTAAGCGTCAGGGAAACTTATCTCAGAAAAGGCCAAGGGATCAAGGACAATCTTATGCTGTTACTACAGTTGAAGCAGAATAACTAATGTATTGGTGCTTTTGGACTCATGGATTATATTCTGGTTATTAGAATAATGTGATATGTATATAAGGATTGTACTGCAGTACTTGTTTATTTCAGTAAGGTTTTAATATGATGAAGGTAATTATATTTTTAGTATGTGACAATAAGAGAAACTTTACTTTGTTTGGGGAATCTGATAAATTTATTTTGGAATTAAGAGACCTTTTAGAGAAAGTCTGGACAGAGGTATTTTGGATAACTATAAAGGTTGGAGTGGATTAAGTTGATATTTGTATAGTATTGTTTAAGGTTAAAAATTTATGAAGATTATTTTTGGAATATTATGATACTATAGTTTTAGGAAAAGGACAACCTGCAGGGTGGGGAATAACCCGTCGCGTCGGACAAAGCTGCAGGAATCGAACCCACAACCATAGTGCGACAAGACTTTATTTCCTACCACTAGCCTACAGGAAGTCCCTGGTTATTACAAAATAGTTTTACTAATCTAAATGGCATGTGTTAATATTTGGACCCTTATACAATTTGGATAAAAAGAATATTTTTGAGTTCCGTTACCATTTGGAGTAAAAGATGGGTTTGAGGTAAAAATTTATTAACGAATGAAAGTATACATAACAAGTATGTATATTCCCTTACGTTCTTAGTAAATCTCCTAAATAAATTCCTCAACATTATAAAAGGTAACTTAAAACAAAAATGTTTTCGGTTAACTTTTCCAACTGGGGATTCAATGACCGTTTAACCAATCACAAGTTTGTGATTTTCTTGTGGTTAAACTTTCTCCTAATCCTGTTTTCTATAACTCTCCATCAAACCTTGATGGTTTGTTTCTACTCCATATCCATATTTTCATATAATCCTAGAATGGGCTATATCGGGTGACCTTTGTACTTATCCTGCTTTCTTTTAATGTTATATATTTATTAACCCTATTTCCGATGTGGGTTTTCCTCAAAGGTATTTTCTCTTTTCAACCTTTTATTTCAAAGAAAAATTTCAAATTGCGAGGATGCAATTTATTGAAGGAGGGGAGAATGTAACACCCCGAGCTTCCACGATACGCTTCTCATTCAATAATGCAATAGCTTGCATTGTACGCAACTTCGAGTTCTAAAACACTGCGACTAATCAAAGTAGCCGTTATGAATAGTAATAACCACTTTTTAAAATTATAGAAATTTTATATTTCAAAATGGACTTCATTTTTGGATTCGGAATATCGAAATTAGCCTATGTTGAATTTTTGGTATTTTTCTGAGAACTTCTAATTTTTATGAATAGTGAAAAATACTTTAAAACAACTTTTTTAATCAAAATAATTTATTGTGATAAATTATACTATTTAGTGGTTTTAAGGTATAATTAGAATATATTTTTACCATTTTATCCAATGGTGGTCATTAGAATTAATTTAACATTGAAATTGGACATAAACAATTGCCAATCTTTTGATATAAATTGTTTCTTAAAAACACGCTATTTGTCGTAACAGCGGGAATTAATTATAAAATTAATTAATGCAACTTATATGTTTGGAATTTTGTAAAATAGACATCATTTTTTAATTCGGAATATCAATTATAGCTTAGGGTGAAATTTTGGCCTTGTTCTGAAAAACTTCAATTTTTGATGAATAGTGAAACCACTAAGTGGTAGTTAAATAACTAATTTTTCGTTTAAATGAAATATTACCACTTCTGTGATTTTATTTTCAAAAATCCGACATACATGGTTGTCATTAAGAAGTAAAATGTGGTTCAATGAGATTAAAATAATTTTTTGGTGAATAGTAACTTTTAAGTTCTTAATCGCGATTAGAGGTAATTAGTGTAGTTTAAGGTACAAATAATGTTTTAATAATATGAGATGAGCATGAGACTTGTCCTACTCCTATTGGATGAGTAATGGCCGACCAAGACAACCCATGGGTCAACTTGGGGACCCCATGGAGCAACTTTAGTTGGAAAATGACATTAATATATATTTATTTAATGTTAAAATTAAATTGACACAAACATGAGTTATTTTACTAAAACAGTTTTTAAGTGGGGTTAAACAAGTCCAAATTTTGACTATAAATATTCATTAGAAAGCTAAAAAGATTTCCTACATCATAGTATTTGTTTTATAATTTTTAGACATTAAATAAATTAAATTATTTATGACATCATTATGATGCAGCGATGACCTCATTATTTAACGATTTTAATAAAATGAAAAGATAATGCAAACTCCAAGTCTTAAACTTGTCCAAAGCCTATTGGATGAGGATATTTAGAAACCTTATCACCTTAGCCTCGAATTATATAAGTGTGGGACCTTTAGAATCCGAAAAGCATTGTGAAATAATGTAACATTTCAATCTTTCCAAAAGTGCCCCTCCTCTCCACTTATAAAAGGCCCCCACCTCTCCCACCTCATTTACACTTTCAAGCCATTTGGCTCGGCCAACCTCTGACCAAATACTCTCCCATCTTTCCCCTATTACTCCTAGAAGCCTTACTGTGGGCAGAACTCTTCCCAAGGAAGCCTTTGGCTCAAATCAAAAAGAGTTACCCGATTTTGAGGTAATGTCTTTTCTAATGTTGTTTTGTTTTATTTTTCTTCTACAACCCCCTAAACTCTTTTTATTCATTTCTTTTGTAACAAAACCAGTATCCTCAATATACTAGTATGTTGTTATAAGAAGTATTCTAGCTACACTTACACACACCTACATCTAATGGTTAAAGAACATACAGTTTCTGTGGATGGCGAATTTCTGCCTCACGAAACGATGATTGTTCAACACTCATATAACACCTTCAAAGGTGGCCATTAAGATGTCACTATTTTTATATATGATATATAATATGTTTATGTTTTACTTATGCTTCTGTATTTCTCATTTATGTCATACTTTATGATTTCCATTATGGGTAAAACGTGATAATTTCATTTTAGGAAGTGCGGACTACCGCCCCCTCAAAGTGATGTGAATCGTTAATGACATATGTGGGATGCATAAAGGATGGAGTAAATGATATTATATATGATATTATACTGGAACTATATTATAACTTTATATAATTATGATTTCATTCCATTAAATACGAAATAGAAATGAAAGTAGCGTTCATGCGTACGTACGGCTTACCGTCTCCATGAACGGTGCATTTCATTTCTTACCTCTAAATGTTACGTAATATTATAAATGAATGTATATACTGGATATATATGATATATATGACATCTAAATCATGAATATAATTCTGGAGATAATTGACATTCTACCACATAAACAACTTGTAATTATGAGAAGTTTATTGTTGACTCAAGTACCAAAGATCGACAAAACGACCGTTATTAACTTAAATAATTACATAATGTTTATAACATTGTAATAAGTTATATAAAAAGGATAATGAAATTAAAAATGGTTCTTAATAAGGTATATATTAACTCTAGTTTATTATTCAGGAGGTTAAATAACGGTTGAGTCAAGTCAGACACGAGGTAAGGGAACTTCTTAACCCAACTTCCATTCTTTGGGTTAATCTCCTAATTTCCAGTTATGTCATGATATTATTATGTATTATTTTGTATTTTTACTTTCTTTATGTGTACCTATAGTGAATAAACATAATATATCTATTTTATTTTAAAAATGATCTTTTTAAGGACTTCGTCTCAATCTCCTTTCATTGAGTCACATTTGGTTTTATACACAACTTTCTTTTATACGGTGTATAAACCCCTTTGAATTTTACGTTTATTCAAAAGGAATCTTTTTTATACGAAGCGTTTTACTAAACGACAAAAAGGGAATGTTTTTTCTTTCCGTACTTATGCGGCGACAACGACTTCTCCGCCGCCGTGACCATTATTTGAGTTTCGGCTTCCTCTACAAGCCATCATTTTTTTAATGAAAAATAAATACAAAGTTTTAACTTTCTTTTATTTTGGTATTGAAAATGGTTTTGAAAGCATTTTTATTATATCAATGTGTTGTATTTATATCTTGTGATTAAAATGTGGAAATGTTATGTTTCATTTATGCATGTTTTATGTGATAAGATTATGTTATGGTTTATGATATGTTTAAACCTATTCATATGAGGAATGCATTGGACTTAATAAGTGACGGGTGGAGCCCGCTATAGCTCCTCGATTCATCGGCAGGTCTCATGAGACAAACTAGTGTCTTGGCACAAGGCCTTGACAAAATCTTATTTGTGGTCTTGGCACGAGGCCTTGACTACGTGGTTATGATAGTTTGGCATTATGCATTCCATCATTATGAAAGTGGTTATTGATATTGCATGTGATTATTCGACCATTATAATATCCATGTGAAGAAGTGAATGGCATTATCTCATTTTACTTTTGCCATATTATGTTGATGTTCAAGTTTAAAAGGCTTTTGTTTTAGTTATACATTGCCTTAAATGTTAATGTTTATTTATGAAAGCTTCCGCAATATTGTTAACCTTACTGAGCATCTGAGCTCACCCCTTTCAATGTTTTAATATTTTTCCAGGATGTGAAGAAGTAATTTATGAGTGACATGCAGGGGTAGTCAGAAAGGGATATGATTGTGGACTATGAAGACCATGTTATTGTAGTTTGTTTACTTTTTGATGTAATGAAAGACTTAAGAATGTATCTAGTGTTTCCAAGGCTACTAAATTAATCGGTCTTTCGAGACTTGATCTTTTGTGATCATGCCAATGTTACGAAGTAATGCACCGACTCTGGGTAGCTGGGGTCGGGGCGTTACAGTTTGTATCAGAGGCAGTTTAGTACTAACCTAGGAAGCTAGATTTAGATAAACTCTGATTAGAGCACATAGCCCAAAGATAGACTTTGAGGATTAGTATAGAAGAACTTCCTAGAATTTTGTTATTGTAGAGATTTTGTGAGTTTTCCGAGCAATACATCCCTGTCTGGATACGAGCAGGTAGAGGCAGCTCTGGCACAGATGTACCTAGGGGTAAAACCTGAAAACACCGCTTTGAGCTAGACTCGAACGGGAACTGGTGCACGACAACGGGCCTTGCTGCACTCTTGGTTACGACACTCCCGGGGGATATGCTTAGGATAATTCCCATTTTCTTTACAAACCACTATGAACGGTTATGAGTATATACTTCCTCAAATAAAACCTTTTTATGATTATGGATTATATCCATAAATAGTTCAATTTATGTTAAGTATTTTACAAGTATGGAATTATGTATTTTGATTCATAAACTAATCTAGTTTATGCCATTGTTTAGAAATGGCGCCTAGTGGAAGGAATGGAAACCGTATCAATGCACGCACTCCGTGTAGGGATTGCCCTCCTGCTCAAGATAATTATTGTGGATCTGGAGATACAACTGGTGCTGATTAACTTATTACCGTACTGGGACAACTCACTCAGGTTATGAATAATAACCTTACTCGTATGGAGCACCCTGATCCGCAACATGGAGGATCAATGCTAGACCGTTTCATGAGGCAACAACCACCAACCTTCAATGGGAGTACAAATCCTATAGTAGCTGAGAAATGGATAAATTCCTTAGAGAAAATATTCCATGCCTTGGGGAGTAGTGAAAGGGAGAAGGTTGTCATGGAAGTTTACCGCCTCAATGGAGATGCCGATTAGTGGTGGTCGCTGATTCAAAACACAAAGGAAGATGATGACATATCGAATATGGAATGGAGAGAGTTCAAAGAGCTTTTCTTAGAAAAAATACTTTCCTCGTGACCATCGAGCAGATATGGAAAGGCAATTTCTGAGTCTGAGGCAGAAGGAGGATGAGAATGTCGAAAAGTATGAGGCTAACTTTACAAGGTTAGCGAGGCATGCTGCCGATTATATACGTAACCCAAGGAGTAAGATTGATCGTTTCTTTGATGGGTTAAAACCATTTCTCCGTCGAGCTTTAGTATCACAATCCTTCTCATCATACGAAGATATTGTCTCGTGTGCTATCAAGACAGAAAAGGAATTCTCTAAGTCTTATGATAACAAAGTAAAGCAAGAGAAGAAGAGAACGGTGGAACAAGAGACAGATAAAGGGAAAAAGGGAAAGAAGGATTTTCCAGTATGTGATAATTGTGGGAAGAATCACCCTGGTACTTTCCTAAAAGGAATGGGAGTTTGTTATAAATGTGGAGAAAAGGGTCACCAGGCTCGTGATTGCAAGGGAAAGAAAGAGGCTATCAAAGTTGAATGCTACAATTGTAGAGAAATGGGTCATTATGCAAATGAATGTCCTAAGCGTCAGGGAAACTTACCTCAGAAAAGGCCAAGGGATCAAGGACAATCTTATGCTGTTACTACAGTTGAAGCAGAATAACTAATTTATTGGTGCTTTTGGACTCATGGATTATATTCTGGTTATTAGAATAATGTGATATGTATATAAGGATTGTACTGCAGTACTTGTTGATTTCAATAAGGTTTTAATATGATGAAGGTAATTATATTTTTAGTATGTGACAATAAGAGAAACTTTACTTTGTTTGGGGAATCTGATAAATTGATTATGGAATTAAGAGACCTTTTAGAGAAAGTCTGGACAGAGGTATTTTGGATAACTATAAAGGTTGGAGTGGATTAAGTTGATCTTTGGATAGTATTGTTTAAGGTTAAAAATTTATGAAGATTATTTTTGGAATATTATGATACTATAGTTTTAGGAAAAGGACAACCTGCAGGGTGGGGAATAACCCGTCGCGTCGGACAAAGCTGCAGGAATCGAACCCACAACCATAGTGCGACAAGCCTTTATTTCCTACCACTAGCCTACAGGAAGTCCCTGGTTATTACAAAATAGTTTTACTAATCTAAATGGCATGTGTTAATATTTGGAACCTTATACAATTTGGATAAAAAGAATATTTTTGAGTTCCATTACCATTTGGAGTAAAAGATGGGTTTGTGGTAAAAATTTATTAACGAATGAAAGTATACATAACAAGTATGTATATTCCCTAACGTTCTTAGTAAATCTTCTAAATAAATTCCTCAACATTATAAAAGGTAACTTAAAACAAAAATGTTTTCGGTTAACTTTTCCAATTGGGGATTCAATGACCGTTTAACCAATCACAAGTTTGTGATTTTCTTGTGGTTAAAATTTCTCCTAATACTATTTTCTATAACTCTCCATCAAACCTTGATGGTTTGTTTCTCCTCCATATCCATATTTTCATATAATCCTAGAATGGGCTATATCGGGTGACCTTTGTACTTATCCTGCTTTCTTTTAATGTTATATATTTATTAACCTTATTTCCGATGTGGGTTTTCCTCAAAGGTATTTTCTCTTTTCAACCTTTTATTTCAAAGAAAAATTTCAAATTGCGAGGACGCAATTTATTGAAGGAGGGGAGAATGTAACACCCCGAGCTTCCACGATACGCTTCTCATTCAATAATGCAATAGCTTGCATTGTACGCAACTTCGAGTTCTAAAACACTGCGACTAATCAAAGTAGCCGTTATGAATAGTAATAACCACTTTTTAAAATTATAGAAATTTTATATTTCAAAATGGACTTCATTTTTGGATTCGTAATATGGAAATTAGCCTATGTTGAATTTTTGGTATTTTTCTGAGAACTTCTAATTTTTATGAATAGTGAAAAATACTTTAAAACAACTTTTTTAATCAAAATAATTTATTGTGATAAATTATACTATTTAGTGGTTTTAAGGTATAATTAGAATATATTTTTACCATTTTATCCAATGGTGTTCACTAGAATTAATTTAACATTGAAATTGGACATAAACAATTGCCAATCTTTTGAGATAAATTGTTTCTTAAAAACACGCTATTTGTCGTAACAGCGGGAATTAATTATAAAATTAATTAATGCAACTTATATGTTTTTAATTTTGTAAAATAGAAATCATTTTTTAATTCGGAATATCAATTATAGCTTAGGGTGAAATTTTGGCCTTGTTCTGAAAAATTTCAATTTTTGATGAATAGTGAAACCACTAAGTGATAGTTAAATAACTAATTTTTCGTTTAAATGAAATATTACCACTTCTGTGATTTGATTTTCAAAAATCTGACATACATGGTTGTCATTAAGAAGTAAAATGTGGTTCAATGAGATTAAAATAATTTTTTGGTGAATAGTAACTTTTAAGTTCTTAATCGCGATTAGAGGTAATTAGTGTAGTTTAAGGTACAAATAATGTTTTAATAATATGAGATGAGCATGACACTTGTCCTACTCCTATTGGATGAGTAATGGCCGACCAAGACAACCCATGGGTCAACTTGGGGACCCAATGGAGCCACTTTAGTTGGAAAATGACATTAATATATATTTATTTAATGTTAAAATTAAATTGACACAAACATGAGTTATTTTACTAAAACAGTTTTTAAGTGGGGTTACACAAGTCCAAATTTTGACTATAAATATTCATTAGAAAGATAAAACGATTTCCTACATCATAGTATTTTTTTTATAATTTTTAGACATTAAATAAATTAAATTAGTTATGAAATCATTATGATGCAGCGATGACCTCATTATTTAACAATTTTAATAAAATGAAAAGATAATGCAAAATCCAAGGCTTACACTTGTCCAAAGCCTATTGGATGAGGATATTTCGAAACCTTATCACCTTAGCCTAGAATTATATAATTTCGGGACCTTTAGAATCCGAAAAGCATTGTGAAATAATGTAACATTTCAATCTTTCCAAAATTGCCCCTCCTCTCCACTTATAAAAGGCCCCCACCTCTCCCACCTCATTTACACTTTCAAGACATTTGGCTCGGACAACCTCTGACCAAATACTCTCCCAACTTTCCCCTCTTACTCCTAGAAGCCTTACTGTGGTCAGAACTCTTCCCAAGGAAGCCTTTGGCTCAAATCAAAAAGAGTTACCCGATTTTGAGGTAATGTCTTTTCTAATGTTGTTTTGTTTTATTTTTCTTCTACAACCCCCTAAACTCTTTTTATTAATTTTTTTTGTAACAACACCAGTATCCTAAATATACTAGGATGTTGTTATAAGAATTATTCGAGCTACAATTACACACACCTACATCTAATGGTTAAAGAACATACGGTTTCTGTGGATGGCGAATTTCTGCCTCACGAAACGATGATTGTTCAACACTCATATAACACCTTCAAAGGTGGCCATTAAGATGTCACTATTTTTATATATGATATATAATATGTTTATGTTTTACTTATGCTTCTGTATTTCTCATTTATGTCATACTTTATGATTTCCATTATGGGTAAAACGCGATAATTTCATTTTAGGAAGTGCGGACTACCGCCCCCTCAAAGTGATGTGAATCGTTAATGCCATATGTGGGATGTATAAAGGATGGAGTAAATGATATTATATATGATATTATACTGGAACTATATTATACCTTTATATAATTATGATTTCATTCCATTAAATACGAAATAGAAATGAAAGTAGCGTTAATGCGTACGTACGGCTTACCGTCTCCATGAACGGTGCATTTCATTTCTTACCTCTAAATGTTACGTAACATTATAAATGAATGTATATACTGGATATATATGATATATATGACATCTAAATCATGAATATAATTCTGGAGATAATGGACATTCTACCACATAAACAACTTGTAATTATGAGAAGTTTATTGTTGACTCAAGTACCAAAGATCGACAAAACGACCATTATTAACTTAAATAATTACATAATGTTTATAACATTGTAATAAGTGATATAAAAAGGATAATGAAATTAAAAATGGTTCTTAATAAGGTATATATTAACTCTAGTTTATTATTCTGGAGGTTAAATAACGGTTGAGTCAAGTCAGACACGAGGTAAGGGAACTTCTTAACCCAACTTCCATTCTTTGGGTTAATCTCCTAATTTCCAATTATGTCATGATATTATTATGTATTATTTTGTATTTTTACTTTCTTTATGTGTAACTATAGTGAATACACATAATAGATCTATTTTATTTTAAAAATTATCTTTTTAAGGACTTCGTCTCAATCTCCTTTCATTGAGTCACATTTGGTTTTATACACAACTTTCTTTTATACGGTGTATAAACCCCTTTGACTTTTACGTTTATTCAAAAGTAATCTTTTTTATACGAAGCGTTTTACTAAACGACAAAAAGGGAATGTTTTTTATTTCCGTACTTATGCGGCGACAACGACTTCTCCGCCTCCGTGACCATTATTTGAGTTTCGGCTTCCTCTACAAGCCATCATTTTTTAATGAAAAAAAAATACAAAGTTTTAACTTTCTTTTATTTTGGTATTGAAAATGGTTTTGAAAGCGTTTTTATTATATCGATGTGTTGTATTAATATCTTGTGATTGAAATGTGGAAATGTTATGTTTCCTTTATGCATGTTTTATGTGATAAGATTATGTTATGGTTTATGATATGTTTAAACCTATTCATATGAGGAATGCATTGGACTTAATAAGTGACGGGTGGAGCCCGCTATAGCTCTTCGATGCATCGGTAGGTCTCATGAGACAAACTAGTGTCTTGGCACAAGGCCTTGACAAAATCTTATTTGTGGTCTTGGCACGAGGCCTTGACTACGTGGTTATGATAGTCTGGAATTATGCATTCCATCATTATGAAAGTGGTTATTGATATTGCATGTGATTATTCGACCAGTAGAATATCCATGTGAAGAAGTGAATGGCATTATCTCATTTTAGTTTTTCCATATTATGTTGATGTTCAAGTTTAAAAGGCTTTTGTTTTAGTTATACATTGCCTTAAATGTTAATTTTTATTTATGAAAGCTTCCGCAATATTGTTAACCTTACTGATCATCTGAGCTCACCCCTTTCAATGTTTTAATATTTTTCCAGGATGTGAAGAAGTAATTTATGAGTGACCTGCAGGGGTAGTCAGAAAGGGATATGATTGTGGACTATGAAGACCATGTTATTGTAGTTTGTTTACTTTTTGATGTAATAAAAGACTTAAGAATGTATCTAGTGTTTCCAAGGCTACTAAACTAATCGGTCTTTCGAGACTTGATCTTTTGTGATCATGCCAATGTTACGAAGTAATGCACCGACTCTGGGTAGCTGGGGTCGGGGCGTTACAATAATATAAATACCATGATGTCATAATATCATGGAAAAATAAACAACGTATAAGAAACACAATACATTTATTAAGTATAAGTCAAGGCTATCATTCATGGAAACATCACAAGGTTATATTGTCCCATATTAGGTAAGGATTACTCTTTAATTAAATACACTACATCTCATGAGAAAAAATTATTACCCAATAAATTATAGAAATTTCTTGGTGCATCCATCACAAACTGCTTAATATTATATGTTCCAAAAAAAGTGAATCAATCATAAGGCATAATCATAAGAATTACCCATGTAAATAAATGTATTTCATAATCTTTACATAATATCATAATCAAATTAAAATTCTTAATAAAGTCATTGGATAAATGAAAAAAAATAATATAATACCTCATAAATGGAATGGATAATAATGTAAAAATATATGTTAGAGACATATATAGTGAATTTAAAAGAATTATATAACATTAAAGAGTTCCACAAATCAATCTAGAGAGATAAATGGAAAAAATCCAACAAGAAGGTTTGTTTATAGTGACCCTTACACCCATAAAAAAAATATATTTATATTTCAAAATATCTATTCCATTTAAAACCTTATATTTGAAAATATAAAAAAAATTGAAAGAGAGATTTCATTTTATAAAAACATCATATCTTATAAGGAATGAAAAATGTAAATAATTGTGGTGGTGGTAGGAATAATGGCTGATTTCGTACAAATTAAAATAAATCATTCCATTTGTATTTTTCAAAGAAAATAAAAATGTTCGGTATAAAGTATGTGAAAAGATATAATTTTAAAAACATTGAACTAAAGTCAAAAGAGATGTAAACATTCATTTATAATTCATTTAAGTCCATATAAATACATTAATAAAATAATTTAAATAATATTTACATTGAAGGGAAATATATAGAAAATAAATCTTTAAAACCTTGATAATTTTATTTTTAATGTAATGTGACCCTTACATAAAACCATAAAAAGATTCATTTCTAATAACATTGAAATGAATGTAAAATATGGCCAAAATTACTATTAGTATCAATTTAATAATAATAAATATTTTTAGGAAAAAATTAAAAGATAATGGACATGGTAGAAAAAATGTTTGAAGGAAAATAGTTAAAGATGATTTTTTAAAACGAATTTACCTTACACTGAGTCCGACTCATTACATACACTTTTTATCATCATAAATAATATAAATATATTAATTATTTTCCTTCTCATGAATTCATTTTAATATTTATTATACCTTTTATTTTATTTATCTTCATGTTATATTCAATATCTTAATCATTAAAGTTGACGTCAAAAATTCTGATGATATTCATCACATAAGTCGAATATGAATTTCATACGTTTGATATGGTAAAGGTGGTAAATATATCATCAACTCTAGAATAATAATCATGAAATAATTATCATTTTTTACATTGATTAAACTTTAAAAACCATCCGTGAAATATTCTTATTAAAAATGAGCTATGTTATAAATATAGAGATAGTAGTTCATACATATGCAAGAGTAACATTTCCATTTTTTAATGATCACGATGGAAATAAGGTAAGTTTTATCTTATATTTATATAATTATAGTTATATCATAAATATTATATTATGTATTTAAATAATATTATATATACCATCCATGTGATTCAGTAATGAAAATAAATCATATCTTTTCATAGAGGTGGTAATCCACATGCGAACATAAACGATGTTATCATATTTCAACAAATGTAATGTTTTGAAAATATATGATATATTAAATTTCAATAATGATAAATATGAAATGAATATTAAAAACACAGACACACACAAAAAAACACACAGACACACACACATATATATTCAATCCATCCTCATAAACAACCATGAGATTAGATGATGAAAAATAAATCACATCAGTTCGCGAGGTGGTAATCTATCATACACACGAATGATGGTTTAGTTTCCCATTTAACGGAAGAAGATATGGATGTAGGTTATGAAAATAACATAACAAAATATCAGTATATGGGATGTTTTTATGTCATTATATTATTATTTATGAATATTATTTAAACTATTTGTAAAAAGAAAAAAAATAAAAAAAACATACTTAATAACTATACATATATATTTTTTAAAAACAATTTTGTATTATACCTAAATCCTTACTAGATTTAATTTTTGATCATATCATGGAATCTAGGATGTGGGGAGGGATGTAGGTAAGTTATTTTGTAAAGTAATGGTTTATATAAATGGTTATTTATGTATGATTAAAATATTAGGGGATGTAAATTTTTTATAAGTGAGGGGAGCGAACTTTTAGAATTTTATATAATATTAAGTAAATATAAACAAATTTTTCCAAGAAAAGTCCCCAAACTAATGTAATCAGAAAATATGATTTTTATTTGTATAAATACTATAATATAATAAATTTAGGATAATTTTTAGATATATTTTACCCTTATCTATTCTTATAAACTGTGTTAACATTTGTTTTACAATTACCGTGATAACACAGTTTTTACTATTTAGAGGTCATAATATTTAATATAAAAGGGAAATTTCATAATAAATAGAACATGGATGAATTTTTAAACCATATCTTAATAAATTGGTAAAATATAGGTTTTTTTATATATTTTAAACCATTTAATAAATTATTATTTATTATAAAATACCATTAATTTCATTTTAAAAAAGTTCATTTAATTTGTCATTGAAATCAACATGATAGAAATGGAATTAGAATATAACCACTTCACACAGTAATAAAATTATATATATATATATATACACAAAAAAACATGGAATATATTAATTAATTCAATATATATTACTTTTAATTTTTTTTAAATCATTTATTTCATATTTCTATTAATTAAATATATACTCTGTCAACATTTCATAAGAATTTAAGGTAATTATTTCATTAATAAAAATTAGAAACAATTAACCATTATAAAAAATAATTTCTAATATAAATTCATATTTAGAACCAAAATTAAGTTGTTTTTATCCCTATCAAATAATATTAGGGTTGTTAAAATCAAGAAAGTGACATTTTTGACTTTATCTTATACTGAAATATTACAAACATAAAAATAAAAGAAATTTGGTACCAAGTGTCGATAAATTCAATAATTGGATATAAATGGACAAATTCCACTCATACAATGGGATAAATAAAATTTTAAGCATTAATATTTAGACCTTATTATATTATTTTTAACCATAATGACCCAATCTACCCTTGTCCTGCTAATTAATATTCACTAGAGATACTTTTCAAAATGACTAAAAATAAAAGAGACGTATTTAAAAAAAATTTACCCCTAATTAGAAACATGTAATTATTTTTTTACATATTAAATTTAATTTTTTGGAAGAATCTATTTTAAAATTAATCCCTAAAAAGCGATGAAAATATGTTTTTCAGAAAAATACCTTTTTAAGTATAAAATTTATTTAATATAAATTTCATGAATAATATTAATTACATGGACTATAATTACATTATATTTAATCAAATGGAATTAATTAAATTTTAAAACCAGTCTAAAATAGTATATGTATTTATAAACACTTTAAAATTAAAAACAATTTTTAATAAAAAATATTATTTTTTTACTATTCATTTAAAATCAAATTTTGAATAAAAACATCAAAATTTCCCCATAATAATATTTTCATATGTAGATCTCAAAAAAGATACCATTTTTTCATATATAAATTATAAATGTTCTCAAAATTAATTAATTTATTTTCTCATGAAAAGGATTAAAATCCATTTTTATTAAAATGTATTGTTGAATAATAAAATGAATTTACTGTATATTAAGTGATTATTTACGAATAATTTATCAATACAATTATATTGTGTATAATTATTATATATATAATAAATATTTTCAGGATCAAGTTGAATTTTTTCTAGGAAAATTTTATTATAATGTAGATGATGTGGAATCAAAAGGGGGTATACAAGGGAGAGTATGCAAATCACCTTGTGAATCCTAATAAAAAAAGGTAAGAAAACAATCCTAGGACACAAAGTAACACATCAAGATCACTTATGTAATTTCAATATTGGATAGGGTATAATCAACATGGTTTCCTTTTCTACATACATGTAAGACATCCATGATAAAGTGTTCAATAAGCAATATAAATTTGATCTAGATCAGTAGCATTCTCCATTAGACATTCATGGAGTAGGGATTCTAAAATAGCACTACTATTATTGAGTCATATTCTATCCATAAGAACCTCCAAAGATTATGAACATTATATTTAACATCTTTTATCATCTACCATAACATATCTTCAATGGAATATACATTACCAATGAAATGTTATATTTAGACATTAATTGACCCCATTGGGTGTGAAAGACACCACTGTAACCCAAGGGTCCATGTGTGCCTAAGGCCACCCATATAAATTTTCATTAATCTATAGTGGAATCTTAGGGATCCATCTAATAGCCTTCATCAACGCAGGCTTCCTAACCATGGAAGTAACACCAAAAATTTTCAAGACAATAAGATCAACTAAATCATTATCCATTGGAACTATTCGAATATAGTTTTTTTAAAAATATTTTCATATTATCATAAATTATGAGAAACTAGTGGATATTATTATGTTGATGGATAATTATAATAGATTAATTCATAGTCATTATAGAGAATAGATCCTATACATCCTTTGTTATATTAACTAGAAGAATTTGTGCCAGTGCCTTACTGGAAGGAAATGAGAGATAATTTTTTGTTAATATAAATATGTGTGATGAATTTATACTGTAATGGTGTTAGTGTGAAACCTTTTTTATGTGTGTGTGTTTTTGTAGTGTATCTTTGATGGTATTCTTCAATGTGACTGTCATATATGCTTTTGTTTTAGCGTAGGGAGTAAAGATCCCATATAAAAGTAACCTTGACAATACTTAATTTTTATCGGGAATTAATGAGATATGTATTCCATTCATACTGTAAGAAATAAATGCCATTATATGATAATTTTATTTTGAGTGTAGTGACATGGATATAATATTTTATAGTGGATACATATTTCCATGTCTTCTTATATTAATATGGGAGGTAGATGGTATTATTTCATATTAAAGAGGATGTTCACTTAAAATATGGTTGAGTACTATGTTTTCTTAGAAACTTTACTATATTTATAATGGAGGTGTGTGTGATAGTGGTAGTTTTTATTATGATATTGTTTTTTAATATTCCATGCTCGAAAGATCTTTTTGTTTCCCTTTAAGGGGAAAATTCATTATTTTGGGGATATTTTTTTATTATGGACTTTTCTTAGTAAAGCGGAAACTTAATATTGGTTTTCTGAGTTATAGGACCTCTATGGTGGTAAAATGGTAAATATATCCTAGAATATGACCTCAAAAAAATTAAGGTCTCAGTTGATTATGGGGTATAGTTTTTACCCTCAGTATGAGACCATGAGGAATTGCATGCCCCAAATGCCTCAGTAATAATATATTTATTAATATATATATTTTTATCCACATATGAACAAGTTCTAGTGAATTATGAATATTCATGAAAAGGGGTCTCGAATGAGAAATTAGATACCATGTGTGAATATTTAATTGGGGGCTTACCCTAGGGATGGTGAAATTTTAGTTTGGGTTATGCTCTTAGTGCTTGATTCATCATGCACAGATCATATTAATTTAACTGATATTTTTAATTAAATTGATTAAACATTTAAATCATTATTGATACTTAGGATAACACCTTATATAATACACATTATATTAAATCTAAGTTTATCCATTATTCATCAACATAACCCCTATAGACAAGGAAAGAATTTAATGATTGGATATTGGGTGGAAATGTTTTTATATTGAAGTAAGATATATGATTTTTCGGTGATGATGAATGAAATAATGACCACGATGATATATTTATGGTATTATGATTCTCCATTTAGGTAGGAATTTTTGATTTTTAAGGTTTCTCTATCATTTATGTAATTTCTATTTGGGAATATTGTATTGGATTCTAAGTTCCTTTTATTCGTGATTGATAAAGGTGAAATACTGGTTAAAATTTATCTCATTCCCACTACCTCATTTTATATTTCTATAAATCACATTCCATGTACATTTAAGGGTTTAATTTATTTTCTAATTGTCTTGATTTTTGGTGGTTTTTTGATGAAGGATCATTGAATAAGGATACCGATATACTTCATTCTCTTTTCTATTTCACTATATATCACATGTGTTCAAAGAACCATGGTAGTGATGAGATGCAGTGGTGAATATTTGGTGAAATGGAAGGTATAGTGTGGTGGGGATCTTATAGAAATATAGGAGTAAATTATTCTTAAAAACTTAGAGAGAATAAATAAATAGAGTTCATTTAATGAGGTGTGGGAGTGGCATGAAGAAATAGGATTGGAAACCATGAGATGGTTGATAATTATTTTGTAGGGTCTATCGTAGAGGAGGTGAACATGAATTACTGGATGTCATACACAAAAATAATATAGAATCATGAAAGGAAATAAAATTTTACTCCTCTGATGCATGCCTTGTTGTAGGGAATTGCAGAATAATTAATTACCAAAAATATTTATAGAGTTTAACCTTATAAATTATCCAAAAAAAGTGTTCCTAAAATTGTTTTTTTTCATTTCAAGTATTTTTTAGGAAATTTTTTTATTTGGTTTGAAATATTGGTTTATGAATTCTATTTAAAATAATATGATACAAAAAAATTGATTAAAATGGTGATCGGGTTGGGCTTGGATAGACTGATTGAAATACAATCATGGTTTCCAATTTCTACCACATCATTTTCTACTAAACTGTTTAGAGAGAGATTCCTTGATTTCATCTTATCTATCCCTTGTCTAGATGGTGATGGAGAGAATATTTATAACTAAAACATCAAATTATTCAACCATATTTCTTATAATAATAATCATTTAGGTGGATTCTCTTAATTTTTATTGAAATCCTCAATCATATATTGTCATTCCCTAACAACCAATTGTTCCAACCACAATTACAGAGACATTTTAGATCATCGAGAACTCGCCACCTATCCTAAGCATGTTATATTGTGTATAGAAAAGAATTAGGTGGATAATGATATGGATAATTGGTAATGGAAATTATGAACAATAGAATCTAAACCACATATAATAAAATTTCATATTAAAAACAATAAATATGAATTAAAACCAAATTGTAGCATAAAGAGATGATTTTTATTGTATTAAGCACAAAAATGAAACAATTAAATATTTCCCAACCTCCCCCTTTAACAATCAGTATAAAACTATAAATCTCTATATGTGTATTAAACTATATAATATAAGGTAATTAAGGAATCACAATAATTGGAACTAAATAAAAGGAAATGTAAGTAGAATAAAAAATCATCAGAAAGTCAACACCCAATGATTCCCCTTACCAAAAGATGTCTCAATGAATCCTATAAGGATTTAAATATATATGAACCCCACCCCACCAAATAGGGTTGTCTTAAATCATAAAAAAAACTTTAATTAATCCTTATTGGGTCAATCCTATGGATTTTTGGGGGTTGTGGTTAAAAATAGACTGTGTCCATCATAATTTACATCAAAAATGGATAAATATTGGTTAGAGAAATATGTTTCACAATGTAAAAAATATTCCACACTGTGAATTATTATGATTCTCCTCAATATGCAATTATTTATGGTATAAATTCATGGATTTTGTTTCAACGTATATGACACATTACGTGTATCCCATTCATGATATTAATATGAGTTTTCTAGTGATTTCTTGTTTCATATTGTATTTTTAGTTTAATGAATGTAAAAAGTCCTATGGAAATCCCCCATCATGGGAAGTATTTTTTTGATATAGATAATGTAATGATTTCCCCATTTTATCTTGTTTCCAGTCAAACATTTTATCCAGTCAAAAATTAGAAACAAAATTAAATATCATCAATATTAATCAAATAATGTACAAAAGTAACGTATACTATATTAAAACATAAATCAAAAAATGGTTCTATCAATTCCCCAACACATTTAATTTTTTTTTCCACTTGAACATAATTAAAAAATAAATTAACAGGGAAATTTCATCCATATTCAAATTTTAATTAATAAAATAAAATTATTATCAATGGGGGGAAACTATTCATTTTTCACATAATACATCAATTCAACTTCACAATATTCAAAGAGACTAATAAACCCATGTAATTAATATTATCCCCATAAAAATGGTGTATCCTCTACTTTAATTCATTCATATATTAGGATTCATCATTATCAATCATGCCAAGTCATTATTTACAGCATGTAGGATTATTTTATCCCATCACTAATGATTAAAATTCATGTAGTGTTATGCTCATACAATTAGTAAATGATCCTTATAAATAATCTTAAAAAGGATATAAAATATCAAATTGTAAATAAGAAATCCACCAAAAATTATGGGGACATTGAAATAATGGTTCTAATGACTCTGAGGCTTATGGTTAGATGGGATTAATGATATAAAAATTAGAGATAAAAATGAGGTTTATCTATAAATCATACCACATAATATCTAATTAAAATTTCAATGAAAATCTCCATTATAATTTGAAAACTCCCACTTCTCAAAACTCAATGTAAGGTCATGATAGTGTTAGAAGAATCAAATATTTTCACCTCATTGAATATTTTGTAATTTTATAATTTTTCTAGGTGTTTGTTAATTTTTTAGAATTAAAGGTTAGAACAAATATAAATTAACCACCTAACCCCATATAGAAAAATCATCAGTATTGTAATGGTGATTTTTGATTTTCCCAAAACACAACAAATTATAGTTTTTTTAAAATTTTTTAATTTTTTTTTCTTTTTTAATGAATAAAAAAACATAATTACAATTAATGTATCATGATCATGTCCTAATATATAAATTAACACCCCCATACATTTTGTTTATAATTTAATACATCTCTTTACACAAGTCTTACCTCACCTCCACACATTAATATTAAAATATCCTACAATGAAAATAGTGTAGTGAAGGAATGTATATCAATGTCATATAATGATGCTCATTACTATAGATTTCATGCATGGTGTGTATTGGACAAACCTGAATTAAAGTAAAAGTTGTACCCAATGATAGTTCTTATGAATAAATATGGCTCAATCATATATAGTTTAATTTTGTATTATCATATCATTGATAAATTCCAATTAAAGTTCATGAAAGTGGAATTCCCCTAGATCTCTCAAGAAAATATATCAAGAAGGAAATTTAAATAATGTGACCTAAAAAAATTCTTAGGATCAGAATATCTGAATACGGAGAAATCAATCATGGAATGAAATAATAAATTAAAAAAATTTAGGGAAATTTAATTTACCATTATTAAAAAATTCTTTTACATTATGATTCATCAAAATTAACATCCTAATAATCCCTATAAAAAAATAAATTGGACATTTTACTCTTTAAATATCTTTAAAAATGAAATTTGAAACATGGTAGCATGGTATTACAAATAAATACATCTTTCTTAGAGCATTCAAGTGCAACAAGAAGTAGAAATGGGGGGATTAATTTTCTATTAAATATGAAAAATAGATTTAAAATTGGAATGGTAAAATAAACTAAGGAATTGATATATATATATACCCTTTAATATTATGATTCAATTTGAGTTTTGGATTCCATTTTAAAAAATTTCTATCTTGAAAAAATTAATCAATAGAATTTTATTTACACATTGTGAACTCTATTTTAACATAGTTAATTCTATATAATTTTTCATTTCGCATTGTCCTCTATTCGTGGACCTATAAATAAAAATAATAAAAAATGATAGGGAAGGCCTATTCAATAATTCTTTAAAATGAATCAGGGGAAGAGTGGACTATGGGGAAAAATATAATTTCCTCTCAAAAACGTTATTATAATGTTTTTTTGTTGATTCAACATAATATTTTTGAAAGGAATCATAGAATTCAGGATTCCCTCCCCTAGACATAATATATATAGTTTATGCAATGAATTAATAGTGATTATAATGGTATATAGATTTTAATTGGAACTACATCATTCTTTAAAATCTAATGGAAATGTAAAAACTGGTGGGTCTTCATTGATAAATAGAATGACAGAGTAAAATCCCATCCACTGGTTCTTATGTTAGGGTCCTGTGGAAATTCTTCAGATGATTCACAATTATAGTGAATGGGTTTTCTCCTCCTTCCTTTTCAATATACATAACACTAAAATTTTGTGCCTGAATAATAGTAAATGGTCCTTATCATATGGAACAATGTTAACCAAGAATAAGATTAAGTACATAGTTGTATATAGAAACATGTTCTCTGGGATTAATGGGTTTTCATGAAATTATATTTCTGTGGGCCATCAATGTACTATCTCTATAAATCATAAAATTTTCATAGGCATATATTATGACTTACTCTATATCTTATAGGTTCAATTTACAATCTTTCCCATATTTATCAAGGTATAGAGTAATCTTGTGTATATCCCATTAGTTTTGATGTTTCAATTCAACATGGAGGTGTCTATATTCATCATGTGTATATCCCATTAGCTTTTAAGTTTCAATTCCACATAGAGGTGGTTGTTTTTCTAATTAATCAATAATAAGGGATATTAACTATCAGTGACCTATATGTAGTCATATAATTCCATAATTTATCTGCAAACCTTTCTATCAAATCCTTCCTACTAGTTTTGACTATTTTTTGAAAATTTATTAATTTATCTATTTGAAACTTCTTATTAGCCATTTGTTTGTGGATGATATGGTGTTGATGTTTTATGATACACCCTATACTTATTTAGTAGTATCTATATTTTTCATATTGTAAAACATTACATTGATAGTTGATGATGACCTATGGAACTCCAATCCAATTGAATATATTATCCCTAAAAAACACTGAAATATTTAGAATTATAGTCTCGATGGTTTTTTCTTCCACCCATTTTGAAATGCAATCTACTACTTGAAAAATATAGTAATTACAAAATTTCATTTGGAATGGTCCAATGATTCATATTCCCCATACAATATTTTTTTAAAAGGTAATTTATTTTCATGGTATTTCTTGTGCTTTTTAGGTATTACAAGAAAACTTCCATTTTATTACATTTCATTCAAAATTAATGGGAAAAGTTAAATAATTTAGTCCAATAAATTCAAGATTTGAAATATTTTTTTTCTATCCTTTTATGTCCAAAATTACCTCCATAATTTATTTTTGTAAAATTAATAAATAAATGACTTAATATTACATTTTTAAAGATATAATATAATTACTTTATCCCTTTATATTTTCCATAGGAATAGATCTTCCCAAATATAAAATCTATAACTAGATTTCAGTTTATCATTCTTATAAGAATTTAGATGGGAAAATACTTGAGAATTCACTAAATAATTGACTATGTTAGTATATCACAATATTTATCATTATATGATGTAGTTTTGTTCTCCAAGAACCTCATCATTGAGTCATTTGTGATTTGAAATTTATACTTCAGTGGTTTTAGGAAGTCTAATCAGGTGATCTTCCAAATGATTTTTAGTTCCTTTATTATCCTTGATTTTGAAGTTTAACTATTATAAAAGAAGGTTGTATATTAACATCATACTTATACATTATATTCCTATGGGATGTAAGATCATAAAATATAAAAACTTTATATCCAAGAATAAAAAATATGAATTTATCTAGAAAACAAATAATAGATAGTAAATCCTTTTCAGTAGTTATGTAGTTTATATGAGCAGTATATATTTTCCTAGATGAACAATATTTGACATGTGGTTTTCAACAATTATTTGTGAGAGGCCTTCTCTAATATCTTGGTTTCATTCATCATAGATATACTGAAATTTATGATCATAGATAGGTTTTTTTTCATAATTGGAGGGTTGGGAAATCTTTTATTCTATTGAACAAATGATTTACTGTAATCATCATCAATGGAAAATCTATCTTCATTTAATAGTAATCCAGATAGAGGGAGATAAATATTACAAAAATTATATATAAATCTTCTATATAACCTTACATGGACTAAATGATATCTAGCATGTTTCAATTATATTATATTCAGAAATAAATTTATTAATCCAACCAATGATTTACATTCCACTATTCCTTTTTGAAAAACTATATAAATTAAAACTATTCCTTTTTTAGAGAAAAATATTGATTTTTTAAAAATTTATAATGATATTTTTTCAATACTTGTTTTCAAAATAATTTCCCGATTCCCATTTAAATAATCAAAATATTTTCTAAAACAAATTAATGTCATTAAGAATTACCTCTATGCATCCCTCAATATGTTTTGAGAAAATAATCACCACACACCACTAAAATGTACCTTTGGAATTTCATGTCGCAAAATTAATCTTATTATATTCATAGCTTCCAAATATAAAAGTGAATTTCAACTTATCTATGTCTTATAGAGAAATTGGTACCTTAAAATATCAAGAAACTTTATTGCATTGCGATTCACTGTTTCGTTTTTACCCTTACACCATTGTGGTAAACTAGTTCTGTATTGAAAATTATCAAAATAAAAAAAAAATTAACTTCATTTTTGATTAAATTATTTTGTGTTTAACACTATTAAAATGTTTCATGTTACTTGTTTCGATAGTTAAAATGTAGGTGGATGCGATTTGGAGGGCCCATAACGAAGTCCAAGAAAAATGGGCAAAACTACGTAGGATCCAAGAACGCCGGTGGACTAAACCAAAAACTTATACTAAATCATTCATTTAAATTGGATTATTTTTTTTATCCAAAATTTAATGGGTTATATTTCATATGAAGGATCCCAAGCCTAGTTCGTCCA
Organism: Viscum album; assembly: GCA_963277665.1. Classification (NCBI taxonomy): domain Eukaryota; kingdom Viridiplantae; phylum Streptophyta; class Magnoliopsida; order Santalales; family Viscaceae; genus Viscum; species Viscum album. The sequence continues at coordinate 2,044,707,544 of OY728148.1, read as the reverse complement.
CTACGAGGCCCATTTGAACTGATCTATCAAGGGAATCAAATCTACACAAAGTCAAAATCAGTGTTCGGTATTCTATCAATATCTCGAGATTTAGTTGTCAAACTGGTGCCAAATGTTCGGTTGATAGATCCAATACGTGGGTATGAATATTTTTAGTTTTCTTCAAAGTGATATAAGACTGTATGGTGGTACAAAACAATGGGCCAAGTAATCTATGTACCCAAAAGAACCTTCCACTTTTCCTAAAATATGATACCTTCGGCACCTCATTAGAGAGTTCAAACCATAAGAAAATCTATGAAATTTTATATCCCTAAAGGATTCCTCTCCTCATAAAAATAGTTATGGAGGCCCCTATCCTCATAGGGGTATTAATAATTAAGAAGGAGTTCCACCTGAGCTTCCTCCACCCTCCTGACGTCGAGCTAAATAGTGGGTGATCATTGTGAGGGAGATATACACTTGTAGATGGATTTATGACACACAATTATCTACTGGTTTGGAGTATATTTTGGTTTGGAATTTTTATTTTAGTTGTATCTTAACTTGTTTTGATGCATTTAATTGAAACAGTTTTTATTTCACAACTGATTGGTGTGCCGTTTTATGTGTATGACTTGTGTTTTTCTGATTGGACAACATAAGACTCCACTTATTTCCTAAAAATTTGAGATTTTAGTGTTAATTGAAAAACCATTATTCATTTTAATGGTCTGGAACTTGAATATATGATTTTTATGTCAAGTTTTAGTCCTATTTTCATCATTTTAAGGGTTATGGGTACCCAAGATCTTGGTTAACCCTCAATCAAAGGATTACAGCAAAAACCTAATAATAAATTAAGAATAATTAACTTATCAAGTGGTGTAGTAACTTAGCAATGATCATATACTTATCATGTATCTTAAAAAATATATTTCCTTATAAATTATCAAAATCTTTAAATTAAGATAGTTTCTTAAAGCTATTTTCAAAACAACCCCCATATTTTAGTATTTTTTATTAAGAATACACACTCTAAACCTATTAAAAATACTTGAAATATGACCTAGGGTATGAACTGTACTATAAATAAACCTTAAAATCACAATCAATTTGACATTTCATGACAACTTTGTCAAATTATACATTATTTTTGGGGAGAGATTTGGTCTAGTGTGTGTTTTTGATAAGTTTTTTGTAAATTTTGTGAATATTTATTTGTTTTATCTTCTACCTTTGCATATATTTTTATGTTATGATTTATTTATTATTTATTTTATTTTCATGATGAGTTATACTCTAGGAGACTTACGACCTTTAAAACTTGAACTTTAGAGGGTCCTACATGAGTGACACTAAGAAACACAAGACAACCCTATGAAGGAGGACATAACACCACTTGAGACTTTTCCAAAACCCTCTTATTCTGGAAAAAAATTAGAACCTGAAATTAACAAGTATAACATGGATGAAAACAATCGAACACTAAAATAACTAACCTTTACTGATGTTGATATCCAACCCACATATATTCAAATGAAAGGCAAGGAATCCAATTTTGAACTAAGATATAGTCTAATTCACTAATTACCAAGATTTCATGGACTTTATTGAGAAGATCCACATAAGAATTGAAACAAATTTCATAATATGTGTTCTACATTAAATCCTGCTAATGTGGATGAATAATAATAAATATTAGAGAATTCCCATTTTATTTATAATAAACTGTGAAAGATTGGTTGTATTATGTTAATTCATCGATTAGAGGTTGGGCATGCATGAAACACCTTTTTCTTGAAACATATTTACCATCCTCTCGAACTATAATAATAAGGAATGAAATTTGTAGGGTAAGACAATCACAAGGGGAAAGATGTCATGAATATTGGAATAGATTTAAGTGGTTATGTTCAATATTTCCACACCACCAAATAAGTGATCAAATTTTAATTCAGTATTTTTATGAAGGTTTAATTCTTATTTATCTAAATAGGATTTATGCTACTACAGGTGGTGTACTAGGTGATAAAACCCCAATTAATACAAGGATCATGATTGAGAATATGGAACAAAACACTCAAAAATTTGGTTCAAGGCCTAGTGTACCCATTCATGTTTTCCATGAGGTGAAAAGTACTAAATTTGAGAAGAAGGTGGACCTGAAGTTTGAAGGGGTAAGTAACCTTCTTCGACAACTTGATCTTTCCCAAGGAAAATCCCAATATCCTCCTCCCATCCATTATGGTATATGTTCTTATGAAACTCAATACTCTAACAAATTCCACCAACTAAGAGAAACTTATGATATTTTTGAGGCAATCTTTCCCGGCTTCCCTTAAAACCAACCATTTAGGAAAGAACCATAAAATCCATCCAACCCTGGGTGGAAAGACAACGAAGCCTATGGGAAAGGGGGTATTCAAACCAACCTCAACAACCAAGGAACCAACCATGTAAAATTAGTAAACCACAACCACCCGTAAATCCTCAAGAACCCCAAAGGCCTTACCAACACCCCCTATAAAAACCAAGCATAACCTAAAAGTCATGATGAAACAAATGGCTTTGAACAATATCCAATTCCCAAAAACCACCCAAGATTCCATACATGTCCTAAAAACCCAATTAGATCAACTAGATAACATTGTGGGGTAAATTCAAAGTCATGGGTCAGGTAAAATACCCTCTTAACAAGTAGTTAACCCTATGGATAAGGGAAATGTGAGTTCCATCTCCTTAAGAGTGAAAATCATCTTAAAATAAAAATTAACCCTCTAATAGGGTCATACCCTCTTAAGGAAAACACCATCCAACCATTGTAAATGGTCCAAATGAGGTAAAACTTTATCCTAATAGAATCCCTTATAAAGGAAAGAGTGCTTATATTGATGAGTCACCTATCCCAACCATTCATCTTCCATTTCACAAAAGGGATACCCAACCAAAAAAATAAAAATAAACAGAACATGATAGAGAAATTGGAAACATTCAAAAAGGTTTAGGTTAACATCCCCTTGATCGATGTTGTGAAGAAAATTTCAAGATACACCAAGTTTCTCAAGGAGAAAAATACACACCAAAGGTGAATTAGAGGCGATGAAGAGTTAATATTGGGGAGGAATGTCTCAAAATTTATAGATCAATCACTTCCCACCAAATGTAATGATACAGGAACATTATCAATTCTATGCACCATAGGGGAGTTTTCTATATCCAATGATATGATTGATTTAAGAACTTCTATAAATGTGATTCCTCACTCTATTTACTCTTAATAGTTGTTTGGGGAACTCATGCCCCCTATAATTGTTGTTAAATTAGAAAATTAGAGTACAACACACCTTTATGGTGTGTATAGGATGTTCTTATGATGGTGAAAATTTTAATTTTTCGTGCTGATTTTTATGTGCTTAAAATGAATGATTATAGTATGAATGGACATGCCCCAATTATATTTGGGATACCTTTCTTGAAAATCTCCAAAACCATAATTAATGTCCACAATGGTATATTATCTATGGATTTTGGTGGAGACATTTCCCACTTAAACCTCCTTGATTCCATGAATCACCCCTCAGAAGAACATTTCTCTCTCTCTATTTACTCTATAGATGTACTCCCTTCTACTAAAGAAAATTATTTTAATTCCCATGATTCCCTTTCAGTTTTTCATCATTGATTGAAATTATATGGAATAAATCATGCATAAAATTTTGTACCAGTCTAGAAAAATGTCATGCATGCTTGTTAATCGATGATTTCTTGAACACTGAGTATCAGATGACCATCGATGATACTGCTAAGCTTATAAAAGTTCATTCCTCATCTGAGGAATATACCATTGAGCAGTTTGATGAGAATACTGACCTCTAAATTTAACAAAAACTCCCATAAATCCAAAATCCACATTAATTGGAAATAAAAAACTATCTCAATATTTAAAATATTCATATATTGATAATAGAAACACAATGTCTGTCATCATTTGTATTTTACTCCCTCTAGAGCATGAATTGTGACTTCTTGAACTTTTGATGGAGTATAAACAAGATTTGGGGTGAACACTTGCTGAAATTACTATAACTATTCCATCAACTTGTTCACATAATATATTTTTAAATGATGAGGATAAACTAGTGAGTTAGGAACAATGATGAATGATCCAAAACCTCCAACATTTTGTAAACAAAGTAGTAATAAAACTATTGGATACTGGAATCATTTAACCTATATCTGATAGCCAATGGGTTATTCCAGTCCTAGTAGTTCCTAAAACAATTGGTCTGATAGTAATTGAAAATGAAAATAATTAATTGGTTCCAACTCATGTGCAGAATAGTTTGTGTGTTTTTATAGAGTATTGCCGACTAAACCAACACACTAGGAATGACCATTTCCAATTTCCATGGATTGACTATATGATACAGAGGCTAGTAGAGAATTCCCACCACAATTTCTTTGATGGGTATTTTGGATATTTTCAAATACATATTTCCCCTGAGGATCAAGAAAAGACAACCTTTACTTTTACCTTTGGCAAATTTTCATATACGAGGATTCCATTTGGTATATGGAATGATCCAAGTACATTCCAACGATGCATGGTTAGTATTTTTTTGTATTACCTTGAGAATTGCCTGAAAGGTTTCATAGAAGATTTCTCTATCTATGGATCCTCTTTTGATGAATGTTTGAGTAGTATTGGTTCTATCCTATATCACTGTATTGAAAAACATTTGTATTAAATTATGAGAAATTCTATTTCATGGTGAAAAAAGGAATAATATTGGTACATGTCATTTTTGGGATGGTATCCAAGTAGATAAATCAAAAGTGGATGTCATTGCTTCCCTACCATTCCCAAAAAATGTGTGGGATGTGTGGTATTTATTAGGTCATGCTTAAGTTTACTATCATTTCATTCACATCTTAATTAAGATTCCACTATTTCTCAGAAAAGAAAAGGAATTTATTTTTGATAAGGAATGTGAGGAAACATTTAATAAGTTAAAATAGAGTCTGACATCACTCATGGTAATCTGACCACCTCAGTGGGATTTACCATTTGAGATCATGTGTGATGCCTCTAAATATGTTGTTGGGGAAGCCTTATCACAAAGGGTCAACTGAGATCCACATGTCCTAGCCTATGACTCACGTACACTGGACCATGCCTAAGAAAACTACACCAGAACTGAAAAGGAATTAATTTCCATTGTGATTTCCATGGATAAATTTAGGTCATACATTCTAGGGTCTAAATTCATTGTGTTCTCAGACCATACGGCCCTACGGTATCTACTTAAGAAACCGGAATCCAAACCACGTCTCATTCAATGGATGCTTTCCCTTCAGGAATTAAATATAGAAATTGGAGATAAAGAAGGAGTAGATAATGTGGTGGCAAACATATCAGTAAGATTCTCCCATACCTAGACATTGAATCAACCCTATATTCCCATAAATGACATGTTTCCTGATAAGAAACTATATCGAGTGCAACATTCCATTACTTGGTATGCTGAAATTTTAAATTATTTGGCAGCCTCTTGCGTTCCTACTGATTTCAATAAAATCTAGGCTGACCATCTAAAACATGAGCCTCGTTGGTACATTTGGGATAAAACCTAACCTTGGTGAACATGTAGTGATAAAATCCTTAGGTGTTGTGTTCCTGATAGTATATTCCAGTCTATCCTTAGGTTCTTACACACTCTTGCTTTCAGGGACCAATTTGTTCCCCAATGGACCGCTCGAAAGTTCCTTGATTCTGGTCTCTTTTGAACAACACATTTTTAGTATGCCCATGATATCTATAAATCATATCCTCAATATAAAAGAATGGGTAATGTATCTAAATTATATGAAATTACAGAAAAATTCTTTCTCTTTCATGAAATGTTCGATGTTTAGGTCATTGATGTTATGATACCATTCTCCAATTCGTTTGGGAACCTTTACATTATTATGGAAGCAGATTATGTTTCAAAATGGGTAGTGGAATGAGCTATAATGACTGATGATTCTAATGTAGTTGTTTAATTTTTGAGAACCCAAATATTCTGTAGGTTTGGATTACCTAGGTTCATCATCAGTGACCAGGGTTCTCATTTCTAAAACTTAAAAATAAAATCTTTTTTTGAGTCGGATTGGGGTCAGGCATAGAGTGTGTCCTGCATTTCAACCACAAACCAATGGTCAATAGGATGTGTTAAATAGGTAGGTGAAGAATATTCTTGAAAAAATGGTTCAACCTAATAGAAAATATTGGAGTCGTAGACTCGATGATTCATTATGGACTTACCGTAGTGATTTTCGAACTCCCATTGGAATGTCACCCTATTTTCTTGTGTTTGGAAAGAGTTGTTACATCCCTATTGATATTGAGCACTAGGCCTACTGAGACATCAAACAATGAAATTATAATCTTTACGGTGCAGGTGATCAAAGGAATTTGTTGATTTTGGAGATGGAGGAAATGTGAAGATATTCATATGAGAACTCTCAGATTTATAAGGAGTGAATGAAGGCATCCCATGACCATCTCATTCATCATCGTCAGTTCTACATTAGGTAGAAGGTACTGATCTAAAATGTAAGGCTAAATTTGCATCTAGGTAATCTTCGTTCCCACTAGTTTGGACCATACACTATTACTAATGTTTATCCATTTTGTGTTGTTTAGGTTCAAAATGAAGAAACCAAGAAAACGTTCACTTTTAATGGGTAGCAGCTGAAGTACTTTCGTGAATCCATTCCTAATCCCTCGATGGAGGAACTCCAAGTTCAAGAAGCATCTTACCAATAACATTCACTAGTTTTCATACATCCTCCTCACATTCTCTTTTTTATAGTGAGGACACTTCATGCTCTAGGTGTGGGGAGATGGGTATATTCCTGAATTAGTTAGGAATTTTCATCATCTTTCTTTTGTTTTCTCTTTTTAGATTTTTAAATAGTATTGTTACATTCCCCCTTTCCCCCTTATTTTGTACCAGAATGTTACTTTTTTGATTCCCACTTAATCATGGAAAATTACACCCACTTAATTATGGAAGTTATTGAAAATCCCTAAGGAATAGAAGTATTTTATATTGTTTTAGCATTAGAAAAAACAATTCTCATGAATTGTGAATTTCTACAAATATTCAATACTGTGGTGTGAATTTATATTGAAATTTGGTTTCTTTTTGATAATATAAATGGTTGTATCATTTTGAAACCTTTGAGAAAAATGGTACCCTTTTTATGAATAGTTTAAGGGAAAATTATGTCACTTAATTTCTCCACACATCATTGCACCCAATAATGAAGTTTGAAATTTTATTACCTAATGAAAGATAAATATAAGATAAGTTAATTTTTCTATACCTTCCAAAATTATTTTTCCACACATTCATTATTTATTTGATCTATTTAATTACTATACCAGATTTACCTATGTGCGTGTACCTGTTATATGACTATTTGATTCCCTAAAAAACAAAATAAAACAAAATAAAACCAAAATAAAATAAAATAAAATATTGAGGGGAGTGATGAAATGAAAAAATATGGGGATATCTAGGTCATGAGATTATGGTTTGACATCTTGGAACGGTTAAGTGAGTGGGCCTTAAAATTTTATTGCAAAGAATGTAGGGAAGGTTTGGTGGAAGGAATCATGTAAGCAACAAATTTTTAAAATAAATTATATTTACTAGATAGAAAGTGGAAAGAACATAAAGAAATGGTTGTTACACACACACATGGAGAATTAGTGAGATGATTTACTTTTTTATTATTTTCTTCAATTGGTATCACACATCTATTGGAATTTCATTTTGATAAAATTTATGAGAGATCTTTTTCTGTGATCACTAAGAATAACTCCTTGGTGTGGTTTTTTATTTGATCACATTTATATCAAGAATTAAATTTTAATTAAATTTGAAATCTATATGAATTTGGAAATATATACTTGCATATGTTTTGAAAATATTACTTTTTTGTAGTGAAAATGTCTAGGTCTGGGTGTGTGATCGCACCATGATTCACTGTTTCATTTTCACCCTTACACAACTATGCTAAACTAGTTTTGTATTGAAAATTATAAAAATAATAAAAACAATCAAATCATGTTTGATTAAATTATTTTTTAACATTGTTAAAAAGGTAAATTAAACTTTTTTTGATATTTACAATATAGGTGGAGGTGATTTGGAGGGCCCATGATGAAGTCCAAGAAAAATAGGCCAAATTTCCCAGGATCCAAGTACACTAGTGGACTAAAAAACACAATGCTACTATAATATAAATCCAAATGGGCTTAAATTTTGTGGTATGGTCCAAACTTTAATGGGTTACATTTTATATTAAGGAACACAAGCCTAGTTAGGCCACTAATAATCCCATAAAAACTAATCTGTCTAGGGAATAAAATCTACAAAAAACTCAAAAGTGGTGTTCTATATTCTGTCAATATCTCGAGTTGTAGTTGTTTAAATAGTGCCAAATTTTCGGTTGATATATTCAATAAGTGGGGATGAAATATTTTCATTTTTTCCAAAGTGATATAAGGCTCTCTAAAGGTCAAAAACAATGGGCCATGTGGTTTTACACAATATGTGTTCCCAAAACAACCTTTCACTTTACCTATAAAATGATACCTTGGGAACCTCATTTAGGGGTTCGAACTAGAATAAAATATATACCATTTTGGAGTCCCAAAGTATACCTATCCATATCCAAGAAGTTCTAGGGGACCCAATCCTCATATGGGGTCAATAATGAAGAAGGAGATCCACTCGAGCTTCCTCGTCCTCCCGATGTTGAGTTAAGCGGTGGGTGATCATTGAAAGGGAGATACACACTTGAAGAGGTAGTTCTGACACATAATTATCTACTGGTTTGATGTCTATTGTGGTTTGGAATTGTTATTATATATATATCTTAACTTTTTTTGAAGCATTTCATTGAAACAATTTTTATTTCATAACCGATCGGTGTGTAATTTTAAGTGTGTGACTTGTGTTGTTCCAATTTGACAAAATAAGAATCCTCTTATTTCACAAAAAAAATAGATTTTAGTGTTACTTAACAAACTTTAATTCATTCTAAGGGGATGGAACATGACTATATGACTGTTATGTCATGTTTTTTTTCCTATTTTCATCGTTTTTGGGTTTTTGGGTACCCAAGATCTTGGTTAATCATCAATCAATATATTACAAAAAAAACAAATAATCAATTAAGAGTAAATAAAATTTCAAGTGGTGTAGTACCTTAGTAATTATCACATACTTATCAATTTTTTTCAAAATATACTTCATTGAAAACTATTAAACCCTTTAAATTAAGTTAGTTTATTATAGATGTTTTCAAAATAACCCCCCTCTTTTAGTAATTTCTATTAAGAATACTAACTCTAAACCTATCAGCACTCCTTGAGAGATGAAATACGGTCTACCCTATACTATAAATAAACCCTAAAATAATAATAAATTTGGCGTGTCATCACAATGTGGTCAAAAATACATGTATAATGAAATAATGAGTTTTTCATACTAATTATTCAAGAATTTGATCGATAAATAGAATGGAAAAGTGTTCTTTTCAAGAAACATGATTTATCATTCTATAATATATACACACCCTCAAAATATTTCTAACTATCATGGGAATTAGTTCATTAGTCCATTCCTAAAAATGGTCAAATTTATTCTCTTTAGAACTACATGGATTGGTTTGACCCACTATGAATCAAATATTGTGTAAATGATATCAAATACTAATAGTTGCATATATCATTATTTACTACTTCTATGATGGTGGGATTAAGTTTTATTTGGGTCAATATACTTATATGATAATCTACTCATAATATGATTCTCTAGAAGAAAATATAGGGGTTGATTTCAAGGACATCTTTCTAACTCCATCCTATAGTTAATAAATTTTGTTTTATAAGGTTAATCATATTTCTCTCCTGGGTTATGGATAGGTTATTTCAAATGTTCACTGGTAATATCTCTCCTTCCATGATGCAGGGATAAATAAAATTTCATGGGATTGGTTTTAACTCCATAATTGGGGTTTCTCAGGGGATTATATGGAATTTAGGTTTCCAAATTCTAAATCATAAATAAAATGGGTGAAATATATCATTTTAACATCTTTTAAATGTAATGAAGAATCAATGAAATTATAAGGTACATCATATTTTTAATGATAATAATTTTTTTGGGAACCCACATGCTCTATGGTATCTTTAATTAAAAATTATTCTCCTAAATATATTAATTCATGGATAATACTTAAATCTCTAATTGGTTTTGTATATTTTTCATTGGAGAATCCATATAGTCTATGATTGATTAACTGATTCTTTATTGAATCAATAATGTTTAAGTGAACCATGTTATCTCTAAACACCATTTTTTTCCTTCATTAATGTTTCATATTTTCATTTCTTCCTTCAGGCATGGTCTTCCTAATGAAATGGGTCAATGGATTGGTTCTAGGTCTTATTCCATTACTACAAAATAGAATTTGGCTAGAAAAATTAGTTATCTTACTCATATAAGTATATCTTCTACATATCCCACCAATAAAACTGTTGATCTATTTGTGAGATGGACCACCGATCATGTGGGCTATACTTATCCAATCTTAAAATATATAAATGTAGAGTGAGACATGAAAATTATTAAAGAACCACGATCAAACATAAATTCATTAATATTTATAAAACCAATAGTGTATGGAAAATATATTGTCCATAGATAATGATATTTTTATAGTATCATTTGTGTGATCAGTGATGAGCAACTCTTTACCATGCATATTCTTTCATATTTATCAATTCTATTTCTCTTGGTGAAATTTTACTCGAGAAATTTCATATAATATTGGATTTTTTTGGATTGAATATAGGTGTGAGATGTTGATTTAAACCATTTGAATTATTTATTTAATTTATTTTTGAAGGTTCTCCACTTTTATTTTCATTGGATGAGATAACCTAGATGGGAATAGTGGGGGAATGACTTTATGATATTTTTTTAAATTACAGGGAATTTCATGTCTTTCATTCCTAAACCTTGAGATTACTTCTTATTTATTCTCATTTTCATCTAGTTAGAAGGAATTAATTTCTGAAATCTTCTCTAAAATTTAATCAATACTTTATTTAGGAATATTGTGAATTTTATTTTTTTGGGAGGCAGAATCACTATTACACTTTGTATTTTAATAAATATCATGATACCTATTTGTTTTTTTAAGTTTTTGGGGTATTAATTTTACCTAGGTCCTTATTTAGTATATAAAAAATACACCATTTTTTTACTACCACATCTATCATATACTAACGTCCTGAAAGCATGGATCACATCAGTTGTTATTCAATTGATGGTGCACTGGTTGAAGGATTATCATAATTATTTTTCTATAAAAATTTTGGTTGATATAATTACTAATAGAATGGGCTTTTGAAGGTAAATTTAAATAGAGGAAAATTATTTAGTTTTAGATAATTAGATAGAGGATGTATTGGGTACTAGTTTGAATAAAATGGATAATATTTATTCTAAAAGAAAACTAGTTGTGTCTGAGGTTTATCTTTCCATGATTTGTTTTTAGGATTTTCTTGGATGAAAGTATGCCGCCAAACTTTCCATCCCCTCAACTTCAGTACACTAATCTGTATAGTAATTGGTTGAAGTATATAAGACATATACCTGAGGTGGGGCCTGTTTCTCTCTTAATTGGTTAAAAAACATTATCTCACTAATTTGTTTTTTCATAAAATTTGATTTCATGTAGATAAAATAAATCTTATGTTCATACCCCATTTATGCCTCTTATGATTGTACCTCTTATAAAAAATTGTTTTGTGTTTTGAGTGATCATTCATATCATCCCTATGGATTTTTTAGGAGATTCATCTATAAAGGATCCTCCATATGATGTTTTTATTAGGTTGTGATCATTTTCGAGTAGTTAATGGTAAACGAACACAAGTAAGTGATGTTATTAAAAATTTTGGTGTGGTCAACTGGTAGAAATATTCTTGAACCTCTCCCATCACTCATATAGAATATCTCCAAGTGATTAGAAAATATCCTAGATCTCATTCTATATTATTTTAATTCTAGAGGTTGGAAATAATCCTTCCTTAAATAATTATTTGATGCCTTCCCAATTATTTAATTCCCCTAGTTATAGGTTTTATAATAAATAATTTTTTTCTCCCTCAAGTGAAATAAGGAATTACCTCCACATTATCTGTTCGTTAATGAATCCATGGGGTTTAAATCTTGGGAAGACATAAATGAACTCTTTTTGTATCGATTTATATCTCCACATGAAAATATGGGAAATTTTTATTGCACTTGAATCATGTTAATTAACAATTCAAAAAAATATTGAATTCATCTATAGCTAATTGGTTTAGTTAGGTAGAAAATTTTGGTGTACACAGACCTATGAGTGTTTGGTTGGTATTTGTATCCATTCTATCATGTTTAGAGTCAACACTAAGTGATTCACTTAAATATTTAAGGTTTATTTCGTCAAATACACTTTTAGAGTTAATTATTCTTAATTTATTAGTGTTTAGTCATCTTTAAGGTCAAATTAAATTTTGAGGTTATTATACCAAAATTTCATTCAATGTTAATATTAGTGTTTTTACACTACCTCTTCATAAATGGTACCATTTATGATGAAAATTTTTAATGGGGTGTATAAGAATAAGTAATTTCCAATTTCTTTTGATTTGGTATGAAAAAATGAATTTGTAAATATATTTAAAACATTTTAATAAAAAACACTTTATAGAAATAGTGATCAGTCTAGGATTCACTACACTTATAAAAATGCTACTATGGTTTCCAAATTTTAACTAATCTTTTTCTACTATGCTAGTATTAGAGGGATTCCATTATTACTTCCTCCCACTCCCTTGGCGAGAGGATGATGATGAGAATATTCCAAAACAAAATATTATAATGGTTTACCCTTATTTTTTATTTTTTTAGGAATATATTAGACCTCCTTGAATAATTAATACTATCATTGATTGGGTATTTTTATTTTTTAACCACCATTAGTTACAGAAAAAATTCCACACATGTGGTGAAGATCATTGTGTAATAACCACCTAAAACTAGCTTGTTCAATTGTGTATAGAAAAGAATTATGAAAATGGTGATATGAGTCATTGACCAGGGAACTACTTATTAATAGAATATAAACCTTATACAATCTCACTCATCATTAAAAACTTTAAATAGGGAATTTAAAACAAATTGTATAAGTAAGAATGGGTATTTATTCAATTAATACCAAAACTGAAATCTGTCAATATTTTACAGTGTCACCCCTACCAACCAATCAGATATCATACACATTCATTTGAAGGGTAAACTATATGATGTGGGAGAATGATGGAATTTCAGGAATTGAATGTGACGAAAAGAAAAGAAAGGGGGGAGAAAAAGTAGAAGAAGGTATACATCCAGAGCTTCCCCTCTCCAAAATAAATCTCCATGAATCCACCAATGCATTAAATATATAATACCCCCCAATAAGGATTGGATCATATAATAATAAAGTCTTAAACTAATCCTTGTTAGGTGAATCACAATGTTTCTCGATGGTATTAGGTTAAGAAGAGAAACATTCTCCATAATTTACATCAAATATGAAAAAATATAGGTCAGGATAACATTTTTCATTGTGTGACATAAATTTTAGCGAGTGAATTATAGTGATACTTCTCTAGGTGTGGTTTTTCATGGATTGAATCCATATCTTCCATTCTAATGATTGTTTAATATCATCACTAGCCCATTCACAATGTTAATGGATGTTTTCTAGTGTTGTTTCCACTCTTTCATACTGGCTATTCAATTTCAATCCTTGTAAACATTATAGAAATAACCTCCCATCATGGGAATTGATATTTCTTATGTATATATTTACCAGCTATTCCCTTCTTTGAGTGTTTTCATTCAATCATTGTATCCTGCAAAAAATTACAAAAAAAATTAAATACTGGAGTGATTAATCAAAAAATTGCAATAAAATGCATTTATTAAAATATACATTCATAAAATGGTTCTCTCAACATCAAAATATTTAGTGATATATATAATAGAATGTTGAAAGATAGGGGTTCCCCCTAACCATTTGATTCATTGGTATCATACAAAACCTCTCTTATAATGTTGAGGGTACGGGTGTTGTTGTCTTGTTTGATGAGATACTCAATCATACAAGTGTAGAGATGGGTCTCATAACACCCCAAGATTTTATAGAATATATAAATTTTTTTATAGATTATGTTGCCCAAAAAAATGAGTATAAAACCGTGATATACTATTTAAAATGAGACCATTATAACCTAGCTATTAAATTTTAGGGAATTAAGAGTATTTACCACATTATGAAATTTATATTTTTAAATTCATCCAAATTATTTTTATAGGCATAAGATAATAATGAATAAAACTTTACTCATAAAGGACTATATTTTTCGGAAGGAAATTTTACCACCTTTTAATGGCACACTTGTTTTAAAATTAAATTTTGAAACTTTTATAAATTATATCAAAAAAACTAAATTTCATTTTTAAAGTATAACTTCAAAATTATCTTAAGTTGAAATTTTGGTATTTTTTTTGAAAATATTTATTTTCCAATAAAAAATACAAATTTATATAAAACTGTCCATTTCATTATATTAAAAGTCTATTTATGATTTGAATTTGATATCACCTATGAAAGTATAAACAAAATTTAGGTATCTCATAAATGAGAATAAGATATATTTATATCATGAACTATATAAATAAATTTATTAAAAATGATAAAGTATTGTTATTTCTGTGAAATTTAAATGTTTATTTACAATTTTATAATCAATATAATGATTTAAAATAAAATTTATTTTCAAAAAAAATTGATTCATAAATTAATATTTTGTTTTATTATGATTATAATATAATTTCATGTGACATTAATTAAATTTTTTGGGTTTCAAAAAATTATTTATATTTTTAAAATCTGTATTTTTCGATTAAATGATGATTTTATTTAAAAATTAAATTTCTCAAAATTTGAAAATTATATTCATAATTTTTTTTAATTCTACATGTTAAAAAATTGTTAGGGTAAATGTTTGGGATTTTTTAAAATAGTAGATATTTGGGTGAATAGTGAAAAACAATAATTTACGGTATTTTAGAAATACTTGAATTATTGAGTCATAGATTATTTAGAGCTGATGTAATCCCATAATTTAAACCTCTCCTAAATTATTTTAATATATTTAGTGATAGTTTTCAAACTATTTATAGTATTTATCCAAAAGAATAAACTAATGAATAAAATTATAAAAAACATGCCTCTCCTCCAATATAATCCCACCCATCATAACTGATTATCCTCACACCACTAAAGCCTTGAATCTCGTCCAATTTTTGCCCAATACCTCTCAAAAAACCCTTACCCACGTTCTGATCTTGATGGTATCGCCCAAAATACCATTTCAATGTTCCCTAAGGAGGTTCTCAAGGAGAGGAATTCAAGAGGTAAAATAACCATTTATTCTTTTAATTTTATTTTAATTTCTTTATTTTCTTATCATTTCCTCACCTACCACCATCCAAGTGAAATTATATAGACATTATATTATATATAATTGAATTTTTTTAATGTAAGATACATTATCAAAACTCTTCTCATCTTCCTTTTATTCTAAAAATGAAAACATCATCCGTGATGTGTCGATTTACCGTCATCGTGGATAATGTGTTTTCATTTTTAATTACCACATTGAAGGATGGCCATAAAACCATTTTTATTGTTACAATAGATTATAATATATATATTAAAACATATTTATTTTTATTTAACCATTATATATACAAAATATTAATTAATATGAAAAAATTAGTTCGCAGTGATACAAAAAGCCAAAAAAATTTAAACGGTTATAATTAACATTTTATCTAACAAATCATCATCATATCTGAAAAAAATGATATATGAGACCATAAAATCTCCTTTAATTTCATTAATATCATATAACTTCAATTAATAATATCTATTCCAATTTTTTATGATCTTTCTAACATGAATACAATTGATCCAATCATGAAAACCAAGGAAACAAACACTCTCGAACGATGAAATTGAATCTTATAACCCATTAAAAGGACATAAATGTACTTAATTAAATTGTAATAAATCAAATAAATATTGAATAGGTTATTAATTAATCTATTAATGAATATAATTTCATTATACAGGATGTTATGTATAAGTACAAAACTCTTTTAGACATAAGGTAAGATATTTTATAACTCAATTTCTATTCACTAGGCTAAACATCAATATCATCAGTTATATTATTCCAAGAATATGTGTGAAATTTCCTTTGATTGTTTATAAATTATATACTTTTTTATTTTTTGTATTTATATTTTTCACACATAATTATTTCACTGAATTACCTTCACTCCAATGATATGATCTTTGTAAGGGTTTTCTCATCTCACTTTTATTTCTGTGGGATGTACCTTATTAACCACTATTTCTTATGTTTGGTGTCTTTATACTAAAATTTAATGTATCATATCATGAAAATATTTATATCAATGGTATTAAATGTTTCATTTTATGATTATTAATTTTATGGGGCATAATATTTGATTGATTTAAATGTGGTAAGCGATTCTCCTCGAACCTCTATTTTTCATTCGGGTTACGCTTTCTATCTCTTTATCATAATGTAATTCTTATTTTTTTATATAATTATTCTTCATTATATATATATATATATTCCAAAGTCATATATATATATATATCATTTCATCTTTCTTTTTTCGTGAAATACATGCTTTAAAAAGTTCCCTTTTCAATTCCCCCTGATAAGAAAACCCGATTAAAGGGTACTTCCCAATTTCTTACCCATTTTAAAGTACACTTCATAAAAAGTTTTAAGACACAAATATTTTTTAAAAAACACTATATTTTATCATTAAAAAACATATTATCCGTTTTTTGTTTTTATGTAAAAAATTAAGCCTTGGAATTTTTTAAAGTCTTTTTTATATTATCCCTTAAACCAAAGTGAGGTGGCCAATTTATAAAGTTCTTAAAACTCTTTTTATATTTTTTTCACTTCAGTTGGACATCATTTATGCCTAAAACATAATTTAATTATCCTTCTATTTTAGTTTATTGGATATAAATTTTCATATTATTATTTTATGAAATGTACAAATGTTTTTCCAAAAGAACACTTCTTTCCAACTAAAAGTGTATTTATCTCAAGAAATTTTCAGTGATTTTATCAGAGAATTTTCATATATTTAAATGTGATCTATTAAATATTATGCTTAATTGATATTGATATTTAATGTTATGGTCAACCATAATTAGTTGAATCTTTCATGATTATTCATAGGGATGTACTATTTTAAAACCATTCTCAATATTACTATGGATGGTTTATGATTAAGTTTACTAATTGGGGATATTATTTACATTTATTATTCTATTTTCAATATGAATATATATGTTAATTATGTTTCATCCCTTTAAAATTAGGAATGCATTGGACTTAGTAAGTGATATTAAAGACCCATTATAGCCCATGGATGCAATGATAGGTCTCACGAGAAATATTAGACTGGGTTTTTACCCATTTATGTGTGGTATCTTGAATAAATCTTTGACAGTATGTTTATGATGGTTGAAATTATGAATTCCCTCATCATGATATTAGTAATTGAAAATCCATTTTATTATTTGATTAGTAATATAACCATGGTTAATCTTAATTCTAATATGATTATCTATATGAAATTATTTATTTAGGTTTTATTCATATCATATTATGTTCAAGATTATGTTTTAATGGCATGTATTTTTATTTATTAACCTTTCCTTATTTCTTATATTTATTTATGATTTCTTCCACTCTATGGATTACCCTTAATGAGCATCTGATCTCACACCTTTCATATGTTTTATTTTCCCTAGGATGCGAAGATGTATTTTATGAATGACTTGTAGGGACAATCTTGGATTTTTGGGGTGTTTCTAATGGAGTTACTATATTGTTCTGTTTTATGTTTTTACTTTCAAGTTGTAATGTAAGAATTATATTTATATCTATTTTTTAAAAGCTAATAAACTATTCATCCCTTTGGGATGTGATCTCTTATTCATAGTACCAATGTAGTAAAGTAAAGAACTAACTTTGTTCTATTGGGGTTAGGGTCTTTAAAGTTGGTATTAAAGAAATTTTATTAGAGAATTTGAAAACTGGATTTAAGAAAAAATAGATTAGATAAACTAGCACTATGATATACTTTGAGGATAACTATAAAAAACATCCCAAACAAACCCTGTTTGTGGGAATAGCTATGCATAAGTCATTCAAATTAAAATAAGTGTTTCACTATTTTTAGATTATAAATTATGTTTCATAATGTTATGATCTAATATAGGGTATTCCATTATTTAGAAATGGCTCATAGTGGAAGGAATGGTAACCGTATCAATGAATGTATTCCATGTAGGGATTTCCCTCACATGGAAGCTAATGATGCTGGAGTTGGAGCTACAGCTAGAGATGAAAAATTGTAACTCTATTGAGTCAATTGACTATGGTTATGCGAAATAACCTTACCCATATGCGATATCCAAATCAACAATGTAGTGTAACAATTTTAGACAAATTCATGAAACAACAACATCCATTATTCAATGGAACTACAAACCCATTTGTTGTGGAGAAATGGATAAGATCCTTAGAGAAGATATTTCTATCATTGGGAAGTAACTAAAGGGATAAGGTTATCATGGATTTTTACCATCTATCGAGAGCTACAGATCAATAGTGATCATTAAACAAAAAGGAAAAAGAGGAAATTGAAAATATGGAATGGATGGATTTTACGGAATTTTTTGTGGACAAATAATTTCCTAGAGAACATTGAACAGATATGGAGAGACAATTCCTGATCCTGAGATAGAAAGAGTATGAACATGTTTCTATGTATGAATAAATCTTTACAAGGTTAACAAGTCATTTCACATAATATATATGTAATCCAAAGAGGAACATTTACCATTTATTTTATTTTATTAAACCAATAAATTTAAGGGCACCGATATCCCAAACATTCTCAGCCTATAAAGATATAGTGTCTTATACTATTAAGAAAGATAAGTAATTCTCCAAGTATTATGGTTATGAAGGTAATCAAGAGAAGAATAGGTTGGAAGATAAAAAAATGGATTAAGAGAAGAAAATAAAGAAGGTTTTTTACTCATGAGATAATTGTGGGAAGAAACACCTTGGTACATTCTTGAAGGGAGTGAGATTTTTCCATAAATGTGGAGAGAAATGCCACAAGGATAGAGATTTTAATGGAAGGAAATAAGATTCCTATGTATAATTCTTAAACTATAATAATATGGGGAACTAAAAATATAAATTTCCCAAGAATCAAGGAAATATATCTTAGAAGAATAAAAGGGATTAAGGAAAATCTTATACTATTACTACAGTTGAAGTGGAATAATTAATGAATTTTTGTTTTTTAATTCATGAATTATGTTATGTTATTATATATATAAGACTAATGAGATATATAAAGGTTGAACTCCAGTAATTTTTCTTAATGGAATTGGATTCATGTGTTAAATAACACTGGTAATCAAGAGAAGTGGTTCTATTATAATATGATCTTCTTGAAAATACATGACTTGGGAATGAAAATCCCAAATATGAGATTGATGTTGATATAATAATAAATAGATTTTTATGGTATAGTATTGGTGACCATGATAGCAGTTAGTGATTTGATAGTTTATGTTATACTAGAATTATTAGATGTCTGAATGTAAGGAATATATTCAACAACCTAATATTTTATTTTTGTTAGCATACCGGTTTTCATTATGGTTTAATGGCGATCAAGGTACTCGTATTTTTGGTATGTGTTAATAAGAGATAAATTATTTGGGGTAATCTTATAGTCTTTGATTTTGTATTGGGATATATTGGATGAGTCTTAAGGTTAACTAATTATGGAATGGATTAAAGATATTATTAATTAATATTAATGTATGATTTATCATATTGGATAACATGTGCTAACCATATTGGTTTTAGTAAAAATTTAAAGGCTAAAAGAATCACTTGTGGATATTATTATTCATAAAAATTATTTATCCATAAAAAAAGTTGTCTTGAATACCCAACTATTAATTTAAGAAATGAATTAGAGATAGATTGAAGAACATCCAAAGGATGAGATTATGATTTTAACATGGAAAGAAATAAAATATTTTTATTTTCTCAAGTTATAATTTGTATAGTAAAAGAATCCATAAAATTTAGGAAAAGTATTTTAGAATATAAATGTTATTCATTTACGTTTCTTACTAAGAAATAAATGGTCTTTTAACTGATAAAAAATTAACAGTCTGGTGATGGTTAGATTTCTAATGACTATGTTCTCTCTCACTCTCCATCAGAACATGATAGTTAGATTTCTTTTCCTGTCCCATGTTTTCACTTCCCACTAACATTCTCCGATAGGGAAACCTCATTTTTTTGGTGACTTTCAGATTATCCATTCCCCATTTTTTATATAAAATTTTATTAATCCTTTTTATATTGTTTTATTTCCACGAAGGTATTCTAAAATAAAAACTTCATGGTTACTAAAAACATGTTGAAATTGATAAGATGCAATTTATTGAAGGAGGGGAGAATGTAACACCCCAATATTTTAATTTATGTCTCTTTTAATTTTAACAATTTTGATAGCTTATGTTGCACACAACATCGAGTTTAAAACAAATATATATTATTTAAAGTGTGATTGTTATAACCGAGCCATTATGTTGGATAGATTTAATAGTATTAATAACATAATGGGATTTATATTTTTAAATTGATCCAAATGATTTTTATGGGCATAAGATAATAATGAATTAAATTTTAAACATAAGTGACTGTATTTTTTAAAATGATATTTTACCACCCTTTAATGGAACACTTGTTTTAAAATTAAAATTTGAAACATTTATAAATTCTATATAAAATAATTTAATTAATTTTTAAAATAGTAATTTCATAATTATATTATGGTGAAATTTTTGTATTTTTCTGAAGATATTTATTTTCCAATGAAAAATACTGGATTCTATAAAATTGTCTATTTCATCATATTAATAGTATAATTATGATTTGAATTTTGTCTCACATATGAAATTTTAAATTAAATTTAGGCATCTCATAAATGAAAATTTGATATATTTATATCATGGAATAAGTAAATAAATATGTTAAAAATGATAAAATAAGTAATGGTATTTTTGTGAAACGTAAATATTTATTTATAATATTATAATTAACATTATGCTTTAAAATAAAATTTATTTTTTAAATATATATTTATTAAATAATATTTTGTTTTATAATTATTATAATATAATTTTCGGAGACCTTAATCAATTTTTCAATGTGTATTAAAACAAGTTATAATTTTTAAAACTATATTGTGTTTTTGAGTAAATGATTATTTTGTTTAAATATTTAATTTACGATATATAAAAAATTATTTTAATAAAATATAGTCCATTTTTAATTCTAAATTTCAAAAAATGGTTAGCGTAAATGTTTTGAGGTGTTTCTAAAATATTTGAATTTTTGGTGAATAGTGAAATACAGTAATTTATGGTATTTAACAAATACATGAATTATTGAGTAATAAATGATTTATTAATGATTTAAGAACATAATATTGAACTATAATTAATTATTTTAATATATGTATTGATAACATTAAAACTATTGATAATCTTGATCCAAAGGAATAAACTATTGAATAAACTAATCAAAAAACACCCATCTCCTCCACTATAAATACCACCCTCACCACCTCTTATCCCCACACCACCAAAGCATTGAATATTATCCAATTTATAACAAATACATCTCCCAAAACCATTCCCTATGTTATGGTCTCCATGTTCTCACCAAAAACCCCATTTCAATGCTCCTTAAGTAGGTTCTCAAGGAGAGACATTCAAGATGTAAAACCCCATTTCATTCTTTTAATTTTATTTTAATTTATTTATTTTATCATATTTTCAACACCTCACCTTATATAAGTGGAATGATAACTCTATTATAATATACATACTTTAATTTTGTTATGTTAATGTAATATCCATCATGAATCCTCTTCTCCACTCCCTTTTATTCTAAAAATGAAAGCATCAATCGTTATGTGTCGATTTACCGGCATAGTGGACGATGAATTTTAAATTTACATTACTAACTTGAAGATAGATCATGAAACCATTTTTAGGGTTCAAAAAAATTATAATATGTATATTAATATTTATTTAGATTTTTGGAACCAGAATATATACAAAATATTAATTAATATGAAAAAATTAGTTTGTGGTGATCAAAGAAACGCCAAAATAATGTAAATGGTTTTCATTAAAATTTTATCTATTAAATCATCCTAATATATCATAAAATGTTATATAATAACATTAAATATACTTTAAATTAATTAATAATATATAACATAAATTAAGGAAAATATTTCCATTTTACATGATCTTTCGTACATGTATACAAGTGAACCAGTCATAAAAACCAAGGAAATGAACACCCCTGAATGATGAAATTGAATCTTAAAACCCATAAATAAGGACATAAATGAACTTAATAAAATTTTACTAATAAAAATACATGTTTAAGATTTTATTAATTAATTTATTAATGAATATAATCTCATTATCCATAACGTTATGTACAAGTGTATAATCCTTTCGGACATAAGATAAGGAATTTCTTCACTCAATTTCCATTCATTGAATTAAACATCTATGTCATTGGTTATGTTATGAAAATAATAAGTGTCAAATTTATTATGGTTGTTTTATAATATATATCCACTTTTATTTTTTGGTTTTTTATTTTTCACACATAATTATTTCATTGATTTATCCTCACTCCAATGATACAATCTTTGAAAGGGTTTTCTCATCTCACTTTTATTTCCATAAGATATGCCTTATTAACCAATATTTATTATGTATGTTTTATGTATACTTCCCTTTGATGTATCATATCTTTAATATATCAATATTGATGTTATTGAATGTTTCATTTTATTATTATTAATTTTATTGGGTATACGATTCGATTTATTACAAAGTGGTAAATGATTCTCTCCGAACCTCTATTTTTCATTCGGGTTACACTTTATCTCTCTTTACCCCAATTTAGTTCTTCATTATTTTTATATAATTCCTCTAAATTCATTTTATATATCAAAAAATCATATAAGTAGAAAATTTCATCTTTATTTTATGGGAAAATACATGTTTTATAAGGTTCCCTTTTCGATTCATCCCAATAATCAAGACTGATTAAAGGGTACTTCCCAATTCCAACACATTTCCAAGTACACTCCCTAATCTTTTTAAGACAGTAATATTTTTTTTAAATAAATACTTTTATCATGAAAATATATCTTAGATCTTTTTATATATAAAATTAAACCTTTTCCTTCTTTAAAGACTCTTTTACATTTTCCCTTAAACTACAACGAAGTGGCCCATTTCTAAAGTTTCTTAAATACTATTTTTACATGGTTTCACTTTAGCTAAACATAATTTATGCCTGAAACATATTTTAGATTTTCTTATATTCTATTTTCTTAGATATAAAATTTAATATTCTGATTTTATGACAAATACAAATGAATTTCTAATAGAACTCTTCGTTCCAATGTAAAAGGGTATTTCTATCAAGAATTTATCAGTGATTTTATTAGAGTATTATAATCTATTCCAAATACCTATTTTGAATATTCTAATTCATCCAGATTAATATAATATGATACCATATACCATATTTTATTTAATGTTTTTTAATTATTCATGGGTATTTTTAATCTTAATATAATTCTACATATTACTCTCGATGGTTTATGATTTTGTTTACTAATTGAGGATATTATTTATATTTCATATAATAGTTTAAACATGAATGTATATATTGATTATGTTTCACCCATTTTATGTTATGAATTCATTTGAATTAGTATGTGATGAGAGGGGCCCAATATATCCCCTTGATGCATCGTTAGGTCTCAAGAAACAAACTAGATCGGGGTTTTACCCATTTATGTATGGTGTCTTGGTCGAAGCCATGATAATATGTTTATGATATCTGAAATTATCCATTCCCTAATTATTATATTTGTAATTAATAATCCATGTGATGATTTGACTAGTAATATATCCATTGTTAAGTTTCATTATCATGTGATTATTTATATGACATTATTTATTTAGAATTTATTCTTATCATATTATGATGAATATTATGTTTTAATGGAATGTGTTTTTATTTATTCACCTTTCTCTATTTTTTATGTTTATTTATGATTGATTCCAATGTATGGCCTACCCTTAATGAGAATCTGAGCTCATCCATTTCTTAGGATTTATTTTTCCCCAGTAAGTGATGATGTATTTTATGAGTGACTTATAGGGATAATATAGAAGTTTATGAGTGTTTCCAATAGAGTTAATATATTAATTTTTTTTCTTTTCTTCATTTCAAGTTGTAATGTAAAAATTATACATATATCTTTTTTTCCAAATATACTAGAATATTGGTTCCTTTGTGATGTGATCTCTTGCTGATAGTACCAATATAATATAGTAAGGCACAAACCCTGGGCTATTGGGGTTAGGGTTATTACAAGTCTTGTTTTCCAGACCAGACTTGGGGTATTTTTAATATGATTTAATTCACATAGGTTTCATGGGATCCATGTTTATAAATTCATTCACCATTATAAATCTAGAGCGAGCAGCATTGTACTCCAATAGCATGCCATTTGGCGCACCTAGGGACTTCCATGTGGCATGTTTTACATTTATGCGGTGTATTTTCATAGAAAATTCACAGGGTGTTTTGTTTGGACAATAAAATACCCAATATAATTTATTTTTCATTTTACATAATGAATAAATGATTTTTTATTCATATGGTATATTTTTTGAGTATATATACCTATTTTATGAGTTTAGATCTATATGATCTACAATGAGGAATAAACATATTGGTTAGATAATTCATGGGGCCAGGTACTTACCTTGAATATTATGTGTATTATACAATGAATCATAGGTCCCATTATAATGGGATTAGATTATATTCCTCTCTCATAGTATATACATCACCTATCTGTTTTGTTCTTGATGTGTTCTACTTAGGGTGTGAGTCCACTATCTATGAGGATAGATCCTATCTCCCTCTCACCTCTTATGTTCTACAACAATATGTTTTATTCTTAATATATGATAATTGGGATTCATAACCAATTTCTATAAGGTTTCATCTTCCCTCTCATCTATTGTGGGATACCCTTACAGAATGTAGGTTTCTCTATAATTATGTCCTACTCAATGGGACATTAATCTTCCTTTAATATTCAAAGTAGTATTCATGGGTTTACTCAAGACTGGGTGGCTACAATAGTTTGGGTGAAAACATTTTTGACAACTATATATTTGCGGTCTTGTATTTTGTCCCATTTTATGGTTTTATGTGATTGTATTTTAGTCATATATGTCAATCATCTTAGATTATTTCATACTTGTAACTCTTAATGAACCATGTTTTTTCTTTGAGACAAGACATATGTATGGCTAACTATGTCAATGATTTTTGAAAAAATTGGTACTATGAGAATTCATAGTACCATTTTAATATATAACCTTTATTTTGTATTGATTTAATGATTGGGACACTGCCATATCCCTTAATATTATTATTATAGATCATATATCACATATCTTCTATTATCCTCAACCAAGTTTCTCTCTTGTACCTTGTGTTTTAGATAATCAGTTCCATTTGTTTTTTATTTTTTGGTTAATCCTATTTAATATGTTTATTGTCACCTCAACATTCAATTTTTCTCTGAAAATTATTGTTTCTTTTAAATTTACACTAGTTTTGGAGGTGGTTACCTTAGATATGGATATACATATGGTTGTTTGGATATGAAACCTTGTGGTGAACATAGTGGGTGTAGTGATTTAAGGGAATAATAGTGTCAAGATGTGATAATATTCAATGATGTCTCTATTTAGAGTTTGCATACATCAAGGAACTCTCTATCTCATCAGGTTATATTAGCCATCCTTTTGGGGGGATGAGTATTAATTTTACCCATTTTCATTAACCATTGTATTTAGTTTATCATTTTAATTTTATCATTTGTTGCATGAATTATATGAACTATATGTAGTTTAATTTTTATACACAATAATATTATTACCTTTTTAGGGGGTGTGTTTTATGTATATTTTCATTAGGATAAGGCCTCCCATCATGTTTAATTCACCTAATCAGTGTTATTAACCTATCCATGAACTATTAGAGGCATTATTGGGGTAACACACTCGGATTAAAAACACAAAGGATGGATCCCAATGGGCCAGGTCATGTATTTTTTAGACCTTGATCTTTTATAACACGTTCTCTATCCATATAGTGGATATATATAATGACACTGCCTTTTCTTACATGATAAATACATCATTTTAATGATAAAAACATTAAATTGAAACACAATTAAGATACAAAGGTTTAGTGTCTTGGGAAAATTAGAAACAACAATTTTATATAATAAAACATAAACATTTATTTATTTCATTCTTCTCTATCTTATTATTTTCCCTTGTATTCTACTTAGTAAAAGTATTTACCTGGGGATATACATCAAAAGAAGGGGTGATATAAAATCCTAGTAAGATAAAGAATAAGAGACATGAAACATGGGTGAGCAATATCATCTTCATAAAATAATTATCATAATCATGAGTGGAAGCCTTAGATAAAGGCATGGAATGTGGCAATGCATAAAAATGAAATATCATGTCTTAGTGGTTAACCACCACACATTGTTGTGAACAAATATAGCATCATATTCATGCATATTTCAAATTATATCATGAGATACATCAACTTACCAAATGAATTTAATAACTATATAATTATAGGAACACTTATCACATCATCACATTTATATGCACTATATGATTCCGAGCACACTCGTTACATCATAACATTTACATAATCATGCACTCCACAGATAATGTATATCAATAATGGAAATAATATAACAAATGGAATGGATTGGGTTTAATTTAATAAATAATAAATACATGAATAAACTTTAGGGTTACCAAATGAAATAGGGAATAACATACTTGATATAAGAATCATCAATCTCGATTGAAGAAGAAATAATCTCACGAGAAGTTAAATATGTTCTTTAAGAAAGAAGAGTTCTTTTGGAAAAATATTTAAATTTGTCATAAAACCATATTGAAAACATGTATATCCTATAAAACAAATGGAAAGAGAAAATAAATTATATTTGAGGAACATTAAAGGAATATCAATATTGAAAATAGATCCAAAGAGGGATAACTCAAAGAAAGACAGATGGTTTAGAGAACCCCACAACCTTATCTCCGAGTGATTTCTTGACTTTAATGTCCTACATAATAAAATAAAATAAATTAATTAATTAATAAATAAACATATTATACAGGTGTCTAATTTATTATAATTTTATTAAGTTTATTTTTGACCATTATGATGAGTTATAGAGTTTAAGTTCATCATCTAGGAGTGTTTGTTTCCTTGGTTTTCACGATCAGTTATCTTGTATATGAGTATGAAAGTTCTTAAAAAATTGGAATAGTTTTACATAATTAAAATCATATGTTATTAATGAAATTAATAAATATTTAATTATATCATATGTATTTGGTTATATGGTATGAGTATGAATCATTAGATAAATAGTTAATGAAAATGATTTAATTTATTTGGAAGATTCTACAACCGTTATGAAGTCATATCATTTTCTTTAACATCATATTTATATATTTCTTACATAACATTATATAAATTATAATATGTATAATAAAATATTATTTAACTATAATTATTGTTTTATGACCATCCTTGAAGGTGGTAGTGAAACATGATAACACATCATCAATGGTGGAAGTAAATCGACACACCATAGATGATATATTCATTTTTTGAATAAAAGGAAAAGGAAAGAGATTAGAAGATGAATTATTAAATTAACATAATTAAATTAAAATATATAAAATATACCATATTTATCATGACTCTTAGATATGTGGAGGTTATGAGAAGATAATAAGGGAAATTAAATAGAAAAGAAAAGAAAATAAAATGAAAGATGATTTTACCTCTTGAATTTATGACCCTTGAGAACCTCCTTAGGGAAAATGGTTTAGTATTTTGATGAGACCAAAGGGTCCTGGACATGTGGGAGGGTATTGGTAATAGTATTGGTTAGAATATTGAAAGGCTTCCTGGATTGGAAGGTGTAAGGAGAAGAGGTAACAAGGAAAGGTATTTATAGGAGAGGAGAGGGGGTATTTTCTCATTATTTTATTCATTAGATTATTATTTTGGATCAAGACTATGAATAGTTTTAACATTATCACAAAATATATAAAATTAATAAAGGAGAGTTTTATATTTTAGGCTTAAATCATCCATACTTCATCCACGACTAAATAATTCATGTATCTAGATTTTATCATAAATTATCATATTTTACTATTTAGAAAAAATTCAAGTATTTTAGAAAAATACCAAAAATTCATGTTATCCATTTTTAGAGATATAAAATTAAAAAATTAATTCCATTTTATGAAAATAATTCTCTAAATATGAGAAATTTAATTTTTTACTAAAATAATCATTCACTTTTAAAATATGGATATTAAAATTAAAACTGATTTTATAACAATTTGAAAAATTAATTAATGTATAAAAAAATTATCTTACCGCAATAAGAAAAGAAAATATTAATTTATGAAAATATTTTATAAAATAAACTTCCATTTAAATAATTATAATATTTATAAAATTATAAATAAACATTTAGGTCTTATAAAAATACCAGCACTTAATTAATAATTTTTAAAATATTTATTTAATTATACTATGACATAATTATATCATATTATCATTTATAAGATGCATAATTTTTATTTATACTTTCATAAATTCAGTTAATATTCTATTGGTAGAATTACTATTCCTAATGCTCACATTACTATTCCAAAGTTCAAGTAACTATTCCATTGGTAAAGGTTCCTTAATTTCTAGAAATACTTGTTATTTAATTCATTCTTCATTTATAAAGTTTTTACTATGTTCTCAAAGTGATTTTATATATTTTATACTATATAAAATAATCATAAGAAGAAAATTTCCATTAATAAAAATTTTGGGTCATTACATTTTTACCCCTTATGAAATTTCACCCTCAAAATTTCATTTTATATACTACGGTGAAAAAAAGTTAAGGTAATTATCCTTCACCAGTTCCTTTGGTTCCCATGTTTCCTCTTCATTTTTATGGTTCTACCATAGTAATTTTACCATGTGAGTATTCATGTTGCCTAGAACTTTATCTCTATAGTCCAAGATCATTACTAGATACTCCTCATAAGAGAGATCATTTTCCAAATATACCACCACATGATTTAGTACATGTGAGGGATCTGGTACATACTTCCTTAAGAGGGATACATGTAACACATTGTGTACTTAAGAAATAGTATGTGGAAGTTCTAGTTGATATGACACAACTCAAACTTGATCAAGAATATCAAAGGGAATGATGTACCTAGGAATCAAATTTCATTTATTTTAAAATCCCATGAACCTATTCCATGGACATTTGAATAAGAATACAATGTCTCAAGCTATAAACTCTAGGTCTCATTGATGATTGTCTGCATAGATCATCAATCAACTTTGGGATACCTTGATGTGATGTTGAATGGTTTTTACCCTTTCCACCATTTATTTGATGATCTTAAGACTTAAATACTTACGTTCACTGACTTCATCCCAACACATCAGTTTTTTGCATCTTTTCCCATAAAGGGATTCATATAGAGTCATTTGAATGCTAGAGAAGAAACTGTTGCTATAAGGAAACTCAACTAGAGGAAGATGTTTGTCCCATCCTCCATTAGTGTCCATAAAACATTCCCTCTACTTTTATTCTAGTTTCTAAATTGTCTAATCATATTAGACATCATTTTGAGGAAGATAATCCATAATAATGTTCAGCTCAATGTTTAGATCATGTTGGAGACTTTTCTAGAAATTGGATGTGAATCTAGGATCTTGATCAGATATAATTTATAGTGGTAATCCATGAAACCTTTCCACTTATCTGATATATATCCATTCAATTTGATCTAGTGAGAATTTGTCTCAAATTGTGATAGAGTGAGTTTTCTTTGTAAGATAATACACAATAACCCATATAACATTTTTTCCTCTAAATTTCATTGGAAGTCCATAAAGCCCATAGTGATGTTTTTCCATTTCCATGTTAGTATGGGTAATGGTTGTATCACCCCATTTGATTTTTTTCTTTTATCCTTTACCAGCTCACATACCAGTCACATTGATGTATATTCAATTATATCCATCATTAAATTTTCACAATAATAATTCGCTTGGAGACCTCGATACATCTTTATGCTCTATGGGTGAATAGAGAAGGTTGAGTTATGTGTGTCATTAAGAATCTCCTTATTTATCTCTAGATCTAATGGTACACATAGTTATTACCCAAATCATACAATTTCATTGTTATAGATTTTAAACTTTAAGGATTTCACTTTTATCATAGCTTCCAATATCTTTTGAATTTCCACATCATTTCTTTGAGTATACTTTGTTTTCACCATGAGGGATGGTTGAGTAATCATTTGAGAATGAATTTTTGATGTTATTTCCTTAATGATTCCCATTTCTACCCTTTAAAAATATAAGAATATCGAATCCTCTTCAATTCTAATCATCGATAATGTTGCAATATCCTTTCTACTTAGAGCATCCACGACTTTATTTTCTTTTCTAGGATGGAAGTGTATTGAGAAATCGTAATCCTTGATGATATATACCCATATTTTCTAGCGGATATTAAGATCCTTCTATGTGAATATATATTTGAGACTATTATGATCAATATATATTTCACACTTCTCCACAAACAGAT
Source organism: Viscum album (assembly GCA_963277665.1). Taxonomy (NCBI): domain Eukaryota; kingdom Viridiplantae; phylum Streptophyta; class Magnoliopsida; order Santalales; family Viscaceae; genus Viscum; species Viscum album. The sequence goes on along the minus strand of OY728148.1, from coordinate 2,044,676,360 downwards.
AATTTCACCAAATTTTCAATGTATAGATCATAGTTTTGAACTCTAGATTGTATGTGGGATAGTTTATCCCATGAATTTTAAACATGCATGAGGCATAGGGTATCACATTATCGTTATTCACCACTATAAAGACTAATCCCTTATTTAAATCATCGCTGTATACCATAAGGAATTACCCACTTATCAGAAGTATGAGTACTGTCACAGTGATAATCCACTATTTTAAATATTTGAAACAATATTCAAATTCACTGGTCCAATTTTTTTTTCTCCCTTTAGAGTCATCTTGGTTAGTGGGGTTGACAATCATGATAAGTTCTTCACAAATCACCAGTAATACCCATCTAGACTAAAGAAACTACAAATCTCTATTAAAGATGTGGGCATGGGATACTCTCTAATTTCCATTGTCTTAGAAGGGTCCACATATATTCCTTTGTTGGTGATAACATCCCTCAAGAATGATACTTCCTCCATTCAGAACTCACATTTACTGTACTTTTCATATATTTTCTCCCTTCACAGAGTCTTTAGCACAATATTCAAATGATAACCTTATCCCTCCTTGATCTTGGAGTATATCAGAATATTATCGATAAAGACTACCACCAATTTTTTTAGGTAATATCTAAAGACTCTATTCATTAAGTCCATGAATATTTATGGATAATTAGTGAGCCTGAAGGGAATCTCTATGAAATCATAGTTTCCATACCTCGTTCCAAAGGTAGTCTTTGGAATATCTTCCTTCCTCACCTTTAATTGGGGATATCTTTATTAAAGGTCCACCTTAGAGAAATACTTGTCCCCACACAGTTGATCGAACAAGTAACTTATCCGTGGGAGGTAATACTTGTTATTTATCAAGGTTTGTTTGAACTCATGATAATCAATGTAAATGCGCAGTGATTCATCCATATTCTTAAAGAAGAGGAATAGTTCACCCCATGGTGAAGAAATTGGACATATATAACTATTGTATAGATTATATTGTAACTATTTCATTAGTTCCTCTAACTAAATGATTGAAATTATTTAAGGTGTCTTTGATATTGATAGAGATCCAAGAATATGTAAAATTGGAAACTGAACCTATCATCCTAGAGGAAGACCCTCCAATTCTTTAAGGAACACATCAATATTGTCCCTCACAATGGGCATGTATTAGATCATGATTCTCTCCTTTGTCTAAATCATTTGAGATAGATATGAATAATCATATGGAAATAATTTCCACACTTGATATGATGTCTCCAAAGAATATTCATCATCATAAATACACTTTTATTGAGTTCGAGGATACTTTGGGATGCAAAGTGTCATTTCACTTCCTGTAAATTTTATGTTGGCTTTTTATAAATATAGAAAGTCCATGCCTAATATAGATTCAAACATCATCAAAGGAAGTAAGATAGGATTTTATGGGAGATTTGGTTCAATAACATTAAATTTGGAGGAGTTATATACTTTGGATGAATAATTTACACATTTTTTGTTCTCATAGATAACTCAACCTTTTTATTTTGATGTGGTGTTTGAAATGTTATTCTAAACTTGCATGATATGAAATAATGTGTAGTACCAGAATCAAATAGTACATTTTCTATTATTGAATGAATAACCAATGTACCTATCACCACTTCATTGTCGGGATATACATCAGAAGTAGTGATGGAATAATATTTCCATTTATCCTTTTAATTTTGTAACAACTAATACTAATTACCCCTCAAGGACTCAATATTTAGTTCACTATCTAGCATATTTCCCTTGCTTCCTACATTTTAAGAATTTAACCATGGGAGGTGATATCCATTCCTTCATCATATTGGCTGAATTATTTATGTCTCTTCAACATTCATGAGCATGATGTCCTTATCTACCATACTTATAGAATTTCACCGTCCCTTTGAGGTAGTTTCCATGATGCTTCTTCCAACATTTTTAACATATGAGTGGTTGATATTTCTTCCAAAATTTCTCATTATATCCCCTAACTTGAAACTCAATATTTTGTTTTATTATCATCATAGACATGGGACCATTATCCAAACTCTATTTCCACTTTGAGATCATATCAAACTAAATCTTTATAACTCCCAATGTCTAAAATTTCATGAGTCTTTAGAAGGTGTGGTTTAAAACCAAAAAATAATCTATCTATTGTTCTATCATTATTGTTAACAAAACCCAAAGAGTGCCTTGAATTCCTTATGAAATTTTCTTTGTAGGACATGAAAAATTCACCTTACTTTTGCTTCATCTCTATGAATTCTATCTCTATCTTTGTATGAAGAGTTTGAGGGAAATAATTGTCAAGAAATATTATCTCAATTTCTTCCCACTTAATATCTTCAATTTCATCGTACATATTGTTGTTCTTAATCAATTCCCACCTTTGATCGACCTCTCTATCTTGAAAATAAATGGACAGAGTCACCTTCTTCATATCAAAAAAATGAAGCATAGAAAAGATATTCTACATCGAGTTAACCTACTATTACAAGACTAGTGGATTAGAAGATCCACTAAATAATAGTCATAATTGATTCATAAAAGACGCAATATCCAGTTACTCTCACTCAGATAAAGGAGGAAGTTCCACATTATTCAGGTTATTATTCATTGCCTGAGACATCTAGGTAAGAATTTCCCTGAAATTTTTAATTCTACCTCCTAAATCATTGGAAATGTCATTTTGGAAATTACATCATTGTCCCTAACACAAGTTGTTAGACTGGTTTCTTTAGGTTCCCATCATTTTCTAAAAAATAGAATCTTAGAACAAAACATAAGTCAACACATCATGGATAAATAATTTATTCATTTGTGAAATTTATTATAAAGGCATATATTTTGGGATCCCTATGTATAAAAGTTTCCAAAAAAAATATTATTGGGTGCTTATATATACATAGTCTCATGCTAATGGTTTTCATTAAGGATATCTAAACCTAATTCCAAAATTAACTGAACCATTCTCTGATAAAAACTATAAGGACCATGATTTTTATTACATTATTAATATATCATGTTGGTGATAAAAAAAGTGTTACATAACCAGGATCCAAAGTTTTAGTGTCTTTGTAAAATTATAACTATAACTTTTCCATAATAAAATATAAACATTTATTTAATTCCATATTCTCTAGATTCTTATTGTCCCTCATGTTATCCTTAGTACCCGTATTCACATGAGGATATACATAAAAATACGGGGTGAGATAAAATCCCAGTAAGAGTATGAATAAGAGACATGAAACATGGGTGAGGATAATCATCATCATAAAATAATCCTCATAATCATGAGTGGAAGTATTAGATAAAGGTATGTAATGTGGCAATGCATAAAAATGAAACATCATGTCTTAGTGGTCAACCACCACACATAGTTGTGAACAAAAGTAGCATCATGTTCATGTATATTTCATATTATCTAATGAGATAAATTAAATTAACAAATTCATTGGAGAACTATATAATTCCAGGAATACCCATCACATCATAATATTTACATGTGCTATATAATTCTGAGCGCACTCAACACATCATAACATTTACATAATCATTTATTCCATATAAAACATATATCAATCTTGGATATAATATAAACCATAAAAAGGAATGGGTTTCATTTCATAAATAATATTTAAAGAAATAAACTTTAGGGTTACTAAATGATATATGGAATAAAAAACATGATATGATAATCATCAATCTTGAGTGAGAAAAACAATCTCATGAGAAGTAAATGATGTGTTTTTAGAAAGAAGAATTATTTTGGAAAAATATTTAAATTTTTCATAAAACTAGATCAGAAACATGTATATTCAAGAAAATAAAAGTTATAAAAAAATAAATTATATTTATGGAACATTAAATGAACATCCATACTAAAAATGGAGTGAAAGAGGGAAAACCCAAAGAAAGAGAGTTTGGGATTGAAAATCCACTTACCTTATGTTTGAGTCCTTTACTCTCTTAAATATCTTATATAATGAACATAAATTAATTAATTAATAACTCTAAAACCATATTATATATGTATTTGATTTATTATAATTTTATTAATTTTATTTTTGAACATTTGTTTTGAGTTTTAGAGTTTAATTTCAACGTTAATGAGTGTTTGTTTCCTTGGTTTTTGTGATCAGCACTCTTGTATAATAGTATGGATGTTCATGTAAAATTTGAATAGTTATACAAAATTGAAATTATATGTTATTAATAAAATTATATAATGTTAAATTATCTTATATATCATTTGGTTATATGGTATGAGGATTAATCATTAGATAAATAGTTAATGAAAATGATTTAGTTCATTTGGCGGATTTTACGACCATCACAAACTCATATCGTTTTATTTAATATCACATTTATATATTTCCTTTAGAACATTATATAACTTATAATTTGTATAATAAAATCTTATTTAACCATAATTATGGTTTTATGACCATACTTGAAGGTGGTAGTGAAAAATGAAAACACATAGTCCACAGTGCTGGTAAATCGACACACTACAAATGATATATTCATTTTTAGAATAAAAGGAAAAGGAAAGAGATTAGAAGATGAACTATTACATTAACATAATTATATTATAACATATAAAATATAATTTTGTTATCATGTATCATGGATATGTTTAGGTTCAGATAGGAAAAGAAAATAAATTAAATTGAAAAGAAAATAAAGGAAAAAGAAAGAAGACTTTACCTCATCAATTTCTCCTTCTTGAGAACCATCTTAGGGAAAAGGTTTTGGTCTTTCAATGAGACCAAGGGCTCATGGAAATGGGTTAGGGGATTAAGAATATTTTTGGTTAGAACATGGTAAATATTTATGGATTTGATGGTGTGAGGAGAAGAGGTGGTGAGGGGTGGTATTTATAGGGGTGGAGAGGAGTGTTTTCTAATTATTTTATTCATTAGTTTACTATTTTGGTTGAAGACTATGAAACGTTTGAACATTATCAAAAAATATATTAAAATAATTAATTATATTTCCATATTTTTGTCTTACATCATCCATAAATCATCTATGACTCAATAATTCATGTATTAAGCTTTTATCGTATATTATAAAATTTTACTATTAATAAAAAATTCAAGTATTTTAGAAAAATTAAAAAAATTCACCCTAACAATTTTTCAATATGTAGAATTAAAAAAGGAAATAAATTTTATGAAAAAAATATTGGTATATATGAGAAATTTTATTTTTAAAATAAAATCAACATTTACTTGGAAAATATGGATTTTAAAAATATGACTGATCTTATAACATTTTGAAAAATTAATTAAGGTCTCTTAAAATTATCATATAGTCAGAAGACAAAAAAATATTAATTTAAGAATATATTTTATTAAAATAAATTCCATTTTAAATAAATATATTATTTATAAAATTATAAATAAACATTTATTTCTTATAAAAATACCAACACTTAAATAATAACTTTTAAAATATTTATTTACTTATACTGTGATATAATAATATCATATTATCATTTATAAGATGACTAAAATTAATTTATAAGAAGGGAATTTACATTAATAAAATTTTTGGGATGTTAAATTAGAGATATAATATATATCTATTTTATGGGAATATAGAGTTCCATGATTATTCAATAGATGTTATAGTAATAGCTCATAAATAATGGTTAAAAATTATGTTTTTTGGAATATTACCATTATCGAAGTTTGGAAAAAATAAAATCATCATTAATACCACATATTACATGTAATTATGTGTTCATAATCATTCATGATACAAATTTTATAGTATAATTCATCTTGGTGTGTAAAATGATTAAAATTTTATAGTATCATTCATGTTTATGGTTGAAAAGATCAATTTTTTTATTACTAATAGATGAGTGGGAATAATTTGTTGAAGTAATGTAAAATTAATTTTATAAATTCACAGTATATTAAATTATATGTTATTTAATTTCAAAATAATATTTAATTGGAGTTTTATAATGAAGATAAAAAATGATTATGGAAGAGATGATACTTATGTCTATGAGAAAAATATACCATTAATGGCTTTATTCCAAATGATGGATTTGAGACTCCTTCTAGCCAGAACCTCTTGAAAGTGAGAGATAGTTATTATTGAGTGAAATCATGTAGATACTAGATATAAAATTTAATGAGAGGTTTTATTTAGATTTGGTAGAGGGGATTTCCTTTTAAGGATGATTTCTTATGGAATTTCAGCAAATAACGATTCCTTAATGTATAGGGAATATAATTTGACAATACTAGTGGGTAAAACAATTATATTATTATAGGTCTTCAATTTATCTATCCAAACAATTACATGATATGATACATATATATTTTATGACTTATCTCATTATTTTAACTATACCACCTCATTTTTCCCTTCATAATAGTAACTCACATTTTATCATGATAAATTTATTTTCTATAAACTAATCAATTAGTCCATTTTAATTAATTTAAATATGTTTACCCTAAATAGAAAAGTTATATTATTAAAATAAATTTATTAAATAAATAAAACTAAATTCTAAAATAATGATTCACAATACATAGTACACATTTTTAAGAAAAATATCATTTTAAAATAAGAATGAATTTATTATTATTTCAAATGAATTATTAATAATTAAATAATTGTTAATTCAATTTTTTATATATAAATATTTTCAATTTCATTAAAACTCATGATTTTAATATGATACTTTTATTATTTATATTTAATAATATATTATATAATAGATACAATATTTTTAAATAAATATTATTTCATAGAACATGAATATTTTTTAATTCCATATAATTAATTAATAATAGTGTAGATTTTATTTATTTATTTTAACAATCATTCCATGAATTTTATCCAATAATTATAAAAAATTAATTATTTAAATATTATATATTTAATGAAAAGAAATTCAATGTTTTATTTAAATTAAAGGGAATTTAAAAAAATTCATTAATATATTATAATATTATTATAATATTATTTGTTATGTGTTACATAGAAAATATAATAATTGTAACATAGTAATAAATTTTATATTAAAATTATAAACACATTAATATATATATTAGATATATACGTACCAAACAACCTTATTTCTACCAACCATATATCCAACATACATATAACTCATGACCGTATAATAGTCATATTACCTTGTCAATTTCAATAAATTTTTTTAAATGGTTCTCTAAAATCATTCATATTATATCATTTCTCAATAACTCTATTATATTTATAAGATTTCTCAATCCTTTTATTTTTATATTTTATGACATGATATTTTTTGGAAATTTTGAAGATTAATACATTGTGCTCATAGTATTTTTATTGACATGTGGTTTTATTCCTCTAGAAATTCATCTAATTTTGTTTCTTTAAAAATCATTATAATTTTTTATTGTTTATTTCATTTTATAAAGAAACATTACACAGAAAAAATAATTAATTGATCATTTAATATTTTAACTGAATATAATAAAATCTATCGAGAACATGTGATTTCTTAATGATAATTGCCCCGTAAAAATATGTGGTGTTAAACCCACTATCACCACCCCTCATCAAGTGGGGAAGATAAAAAACATCTTCTACCCAGTGTTTCATGAGATTTTATCAGAAAAGACTATTTAATCTATAAATGAGGTCGCATGGGATATTGTAAACCTCCCTATCTACTGAGAGTATCCCACACCTCAAATAGTAGTGGTATATTATATATTTTTTAAAAAAACTACTGCTAGGGAAACCCCTAGGTTGGGTCTCACCCAACTCAAATGGCCCAATTACCCCCTCATAAATACATATCATCACATGAAGGTCATTTTATTTCCCAAATATAAATTTATTTAAAAAACAATATAACATTATATATTATAGATTTAATGAAAACATTTCTAGCACGATGATACATATCGATAAAAAATAGAAACATTTCACCCTATTTTAATGTTTTAGAAATAACATAAAGTATAATTTTAACTTATTTTTTTTCAATTTAATATATGTTCTATGATCACGATATATGTCCAAAGTCATCTACATTTTTTATTTAATTTTAATTGACCCAATAGTTATTGTTTTTCAACAATTAATGATTAAATTTAATTTTTAGATGATCGATGTATAATCCCACTAATTATGAATTTTATATGGAACTATGTATCCACGTTTAAGTTATAAAATGTAATTATATATCTTGATAGTCCCCTCACAAATGAATGTGTCTACATTTTAAATGATTTAGGTGTTGAAAAAGAGATTGTCTGAAATGAGAGATAGTGTAAAATTAAATAAAAAAAATACATGGGAGTAATATAGGTGCTGCGATTATATTTGTTATATGAATTAGGGAGTTTTCCTAAGGTCATATTATATTTATAATATGTTCAATAGTTCAACCATTAATACAAAACTCATGATCAAGTATTTTTTTTAGTCAATCATTGTTAATTATTATTTGAATATATGGATGACACACAATCACGTAATAAATTTAATGTGTTTTCAAATATAAAATTAATATTTTTTATGGATAATTGTGATTTATTAATAGTTAAAATTATAAAACACATCACATAAAAAAACCATGTTAAATAAAATAAAACATTGTTGGCTAAGTAAATTAATGAATAAAAAATCCACTAGAGTAATATTATGAAAATAAATATATTTAATCATTTAAGTTACAATTAAACATTAGTTTAGGTTGCTGATGAAACATAGGTTATGATTTATCCTTCCATGAGGGAGTATTAATAATATTGATGGGTTGACTTAACTAAAATGGGTATCAAATAATAACAACTAGATTTATACAATATTAGTGGCAATTGTTCAAAAAATCCATGTCTATGATTTGTGGAATATGAGAACCCGATCAATAGATTAGAATTCCTTATATTAATGCATGTAGTTAACAAAAATATCCCTTTAATACTCTCTATGTAGTCATGTAGCCATAGCATGAAAGATGAAAATAAGATTTATGTATCCTTTCCACTTGAATATTCAAGATACTGAATATTCCGAATATAATAGTTCGAGGAATATTATGATTTGAATAAAATAAAGGGATACATTTAAGATTTATAAATAAAAAATTTCTAAAAAATTGGTAATAATTATTAATGTACTAATATATTAAAATTTTATTTTATAGGAAAATTAATTTTAATAATATAGAATGAAACATTTAAATATTGGATGATGAATATGTTTTTTCTAGAAAAGTTTTCGAATATTGTTACAAATTATTGCATATATTATTATGAAAAGAAGGGAAATTCTATGTGTTGGAGTCCCCGTTACATGATGATCATCATCAATAATAATTTGAGGGTGATAAGGAACCCTACTAGATGCACTTAGATGTTGAATTTTATGTTTACTTAATAATTTTATTATCATTTTTCAGTTAGTTTCAAATATAACATGAGAAAAAACAATATTTCACTATTTACACTCATCTCAATTAACTTTTTGAGGTAAATTGAACACAAGAATATAAGGAGAGTAAAATTTTAGTTTATTATTGTATGATTGAATATTTAATCTAGGATTTTCCTCATATATTCAATATAAAAATGTACATTGATTGGATGATTTATGATTCATGATCAATAAATATCTGTCCAAACATGTTATATTTGTATCCTCATAACCGTGTGTTGCCAATTATATAAAAATTTGTAAAATTTAATTAATATAAAATAACATTTAATATTTTCTAAACAAGGATTACACAATTGATAATATCATGAAGAGAGATCAAAAGTCAATTACTATGTTAAATACAATGTTCAAGGGATCTAGGATTATGGAATGTAATACACTAAAGGAACTATTTAAATATGCTTATAAGAAACTGAATATAAATAGAAAAAACATCTAACATGAGTCTAGTTTCATCACATATTGATATAATGTCTATTAAAATAGGAATTAAACTGAATTTTGAGAAAATAATTAAAAGACTATAATTTAATTTTATTTATAATTTCTTGTTGTATTTATATTTTTATTATTTTCTATAAGATATAATTTATTACTCCCAGAAATTATGTCCTTAAACATTAACAAAGTATGTTTAGAAAGATTATGAAACTTGATTTTGATATTCAATATTGTTCATGGGGATTCACTCCTCATCAGCTAGAGATGATTACAACTCACATTTCCTTGGGGAAAATTTCTTGTATTTTAAAATTTTAATGTGTATTGTGTTCTTTTAAATAAATTATCACGAAGTCTATGTTGGATAAAATACAAATTTATTTCATATTTAGAAATAATTTTTTTGGTCTACCATAAATTATTAAGTAGTTTTTTATACCCAAATTAGAGATATCAAATGTCATTAATAAATGATTAATATTAACATATAAACCCAATAACGACCATTTTTTAAAATATAATATTTTGTATATAATTAAAACTTAAAATGTTACATCAAGAAGTATTTTTTGACTCCTAGATATTAAAATAAAAATTATTCTTTATATATACTGAAATTTTTATTGATAAGAAACTTTTTTGGAATGAAAGGTGAGAGAGTAACAACGCATCTACAATGAGTTTAGATAGATTTATAAGGAATATTTCATGTATAATTTAGTGGTGAATTTTAAAATTTAATATATTTCCATTAATATATCTACAGACTAAAAATATAAAGTATGAAATGATCTTGGTAATAAGATAAAATATGGTTTCATATGGTGAGAATTGGAATATGTTAACCATGCATTCGTAAATTATGAAATATTGAGATGATATTATTCAAAAACTCACATTTTACTATACATTTCATAGTCATGATGTTAATAGGTAGAGGAATTACACCCTGTTGTCATCACCAGACTATAAAAGAGGTATGTATGTATGGAAATTATACAATTATCCTTTTGTGACATTATTTGAAAATATAATCACTAAAACTTAAATATATGAAAAATAAAATAAAAATTAGAATTTCATATTATTGATAATATGAATGAAATCCATTATGTAATTTATTGTTATGTTGAGATGCAAGGTGTCTAACAAGTCTAAAAATACCTTTTCCGAAAGAAAAAAACTAGAATATAAACAATGGAACAATGCATGAATCCGAATATATAGATAAACTAGTGAACATGTTGGAAAACACTGTGAAGAAAAATAACACCCTATCAATTAAACAAAATAATAACCCTCGCACACTTAACACAAATGGAAATATTGAAAACAAAAAATAGAAAAAAAAAATAAGAAACAACATAGGAGATTAATTATTTTAGACATTAGTCCTAATCAAAAGGAGAACAATATTGATTTGATTATTCTAAAATAATTCAACAATTAAAATTTTAGTTATATTGTAAATGAACCCCCTAAAACCATTCATTGTGGATCCAATTATATTGATCAAGTTCCATTACCTTATAAAATTAAAAAAGTGGCTATATTTATTCACTATAACCATTGATTAATCAAGGATTTCACACCTTCAACCTCAGTATTTAGGTGAAAAGTTTATACTAATATTGCATAGACCATTGATGAATCAAACCTGATTTTTTACAAATTAAGTAAAACCATACAGTTACCGTTGCGATTTATTCAAAAATGAATGAAAGATTTCACTATTTCAATATCTAGAAATGGTCAATTTCCACAACGTTCTGTAAAATAATCATCTGTAAAATCATGTGTCTACAAATATTCTACTGCCAAAATCCCCTCACTTGATCCAAATCCAATGATCTGAATCGATAATTCTAGTAAAAAGGTATTCAAATAATTAATGGAGTCCTAATATTCCTAAAAATGTAATAACTGAATTCACCTTTTCAGTACCCCCAGTTTAAGGTATGTAACCCTTGTTTATGAATTTTTTTTCGTTAAATTTGTTGGTTAATGTTTGGGAGGGTTTGGGAAGGTTTTGGAATGGTTTTCGGACTTTTCTAAGGGAACACGGTTCGATAACGGTTAGGTAAAACTATGAAAAACCCCCAGGTAACTATGAAAAATGAAGCAGTGGTATTCATATAGTTTTCACATAGTGTTTCCAACCATGTGAGGAAACCTTGCGAGGAACCCTTTGGACAGTAGTAGGAGCATGATTAGCACACGGTTTGTCTAACTGTATGAGCTAATTGTGCGCAACTTTGAAAATGGGTTTTTTTTAAAACGGTTCACTCATGATTTAAACTAAAAGACCCCAAAATTTTTCCCACTCAAGTATCACTTTTTATTTGTCGTTCTCAAGGGTTATATTTTCTCTCCCACTCATTTTAAGGTGATTTGAAGGTTTTTCAATGTGTGGTGAAGGTGATTCTTCTCCGATAAGTCTTATCTATTGGATATTTCTTGGTTTTCCTTATATCTAGTTCTACCTCTCTCTCTCTCAGTGTTCTAGATCTACAACCATATCTTGTATATATAGAGTGTTTTTTTGCCTAAAATTATAAGATTTGGTCTTTTTGATGTTAGAAAAAGAGATCTAAGGTTGTTTTGGTGGAGAGTTCACCCATATTTTTTGTGCGGTTGTGAGTTGGTCGATTTCATAAAAACCCTAAGGTTAGTAGATTCTCTATCGACTCTATTTTGTTATAACTAGAAGAATTATTTTCAATTAGTTGGTTTTACTTGTATTTGGTTGTGATTATGATGTGTGAAGCTTTTTGGAAATTATTTTTGTAATGATTTGTGGATTTTGGGGAAAATGGGTTATTACGGTGAAATGTTCTTTGTTGTTGGATTTTAAAATGATTATTTTAAAATTGATATCTTTAGTTTATTTATGAAAATAGTTTTTCAAAATGGTTTTAAATTAAATAGGGTTCTTTATTGAAATGTAATGTTGCATGGATGATGTCCTAAGGGATTTTTGTTGTTGTGAAATTGTTGTTTGCGTATGCTTGTGGGTTTAATGGGTGTATGTTTTTATTTATTGGTTTGATAATTTTATTCTTGTGTTGGAATGATGAGAAGTGGGAAGGGATTACAACTATAAAAAGGCTATGTTTAGTCAAATTAATGGACACCATCAAGGATAAGTGGTCTTGAAGTACCACTATATTTGGAAAGGAGTAAACAGGCTTGGACGAGAAGTTCCACCATGAATGTTTACTAGTTTGGATGTGTGAAACTCAATGGTTATTCCTTGAGTCAGGATAATAGTAAAGAGTAGTATTTTTGGAACATGAAATGTACACTAAAAAAGAATATAGCTAACCCTTTAATGCCGAACTTCAAGTTACCAAGAAGTTTGGTACATAAGTGTTTTGGATACACTTATAGGCATTAGAAATATTATTTTCGTGGGTGTACCCAATGAGATGATCATGTAATTCATGGTAGAAATGAATTCCCACTAGGATTCATATTTCATTGGAATAATGATTTATGTCGTGGTATTGATATATGGACTTGTGAAAAATATAGAAATTATTTTCAAATGTCTGGATTTGAAATGTGGATAGTTGTGGTATTTTGAAGATTGTTCAATTTTCAAAACATGGTGGATTTTTAAAAAATGGTTAAACATGGGAAATGTTATGTTATGGAAATCTTGTTTGAGATAGTCACAATTTAATTTAATTTGAAATTGTAAGACTTTCTTGCTAAGGGAGTGAGACTTAAGGTTGTTTTTGTGTTGATAGGAATGGAACTAGGTAGGTGTTCTAGAGACCACCCAGAGGAGGCTTCTGAAAATGTGGTTGCACCTAAGACCATGGTGAACTAATAGCTAGTGGAGATTATAGTACAATCTTTCCAAGCTATGGGAATTGGGAATAATGTGGATGATCCAAAGCATGTGGATCATGCGGTTTAGTTTGAAAATCATAATCCACCCATATTTAGGGGTGATTCCAAACCAAAAAAGGTAGAGGAATGGTTGAACATAACTAATAAGATATTTGAATTCTGGGGAACACCAATGGTGATGAATGTGAAGATAAAAACATACATGTTGGAATACATTGCATTTAAGTGTTAGAAGTTGGAAGTCCAAGCTAGAATAGACAAAGGTCTGACATGTGATAGTTTTGATGATATATTTAACAAAAACGTATACCCACATAATTTTAGAATTAATATCACAATAGATTTATTTTATTTAAAGCAAGAGAAACTCTTAGTAATAGAATATGCAGCTATATTTATGATCTTAGTGTGGTTTGAACTCGAGGTGGCTAGTAGTTCTTCATTGAAAGAACATATTTTTAAAGTTGGGTTGAGGTAATAAATTCATTCTAAAATAGTGCTGTTATGTATAATTGATTATACAGAAATGGTGAATAGTGAAATAGTGGTTGAACAAAATATTTTGGGGGATACATGTGAGGTAATAATGTTTGTACTACTGGGAAATGGTGGGAACTCTAATGTTGGGATCAGGAGGAAGAGGGACACTTATTTACAGGGTGAGATTATGGCTCAGAATTTGATGGCAGGATTGGTGAATCATCCTCTGAATCCTCAAAGTAAGATGGGATGTTTTCAGTGTGTCTCTATGGGCCACATCATGGGGGGATTTTATGACACAACCTCGAGCATGTCATAACTGTAAGAAGATGGGTAATCTTCAGCATTGTTATCGTAATTCTCTGAGGTTGGGTGTTCGTGAAACTACTCAGGAGTCATATTCATCCAATGCCTCGATGGGATGGGGGTAGTAGTATAATCTTTGTTAGTAGAGTAAAGTTATTCATAGTGATTCTAGGAACACCACGACTCCTCAGTAGGGAAATAAAGAGAAGAATGTGGAAAGAATGAAGATGTTTGGAGCTGGGAAAGTTGTGATGGATGATTAGTAGGGACCATCCACGGTGAAAGGTATAGTTCTTTTAAATTCTACCTTGATGAAAGCATTATTTGATATAGGTACTTCACATTCTTTTATTTTTTATCATGTTATTAGTTTGAAAAAATTTATGATTGGAAATGATGCCTTCAGTTTTAAAACATCAAACCCCTATGGCTCAAAGAGTGTTTCGAGACTCCCTGTGTAAATCATGATGTATAGTCATGGATCGGGTTGAGTTGATGTGTGATTTATCAATTATTGAGATGGATGATTATGAGATAATCCTAGGAAAGGATTGGTTGGAAATTTTTAAGTCCCACATCGACTATTATGCATGAAAGGTTAGTTTCACGTTGGATGATGGTGTCGAACATCTCTTTAGAGGAGAGAAGAATGAAAAGCTAGGTGAAAAATACTTTTTTGTACCAATTTTTGAAATGGTCTTGTACCAGTTAATGGAATTTTCAATGGAATCAATAGAAAGAGTTTAGCATTGTATTTTTTTTAGCAATTGTTGATCATTTTATGGATTTATTTCCATAATAATTATCAAGGTTTCCACCCATGTGACAATTAGAGTTTAAAATTGATATCCTTCTGGGGACAGGTTCTATATCACTTCATCTTTCCAAATGGAACCAATATAACTAAGTGAATTTAAAGTGCATTTTGAGGAGTTATAAAAACAAGGTTTCATCTGTCTTAGCATGTCTCCATTAGCAGTGCTCATTTTTTGTTAAAAAACCAGATGTAAATTTTTGTCTATGTTTTGATTATTACTGGCTTAACCAGGTTACAATAGTGAAACTATATCCACTTCCATGCATTGATGATTTGTTCAATCAGTTTAGTGGAGCTCAATGGTTCTCCAAGATTTACTTGTGATCAAGATATCATCAATTGTGGGTGTGGAAGGAGGATATTCTGAAAACAACCTTTAGAATTAGATATAGACATTATAAGTATGTGGTTATTCCCTTTGGTCTGATGAATGAACCAACTGTATTTATAGAATTGATTAATCATATATTTCAAAAATATCAAGATTCTTTTGTATTGGTATTTTTTAATTATTTATTGGTGTATTCTAGGATAAGGGTGGAGAATCAGAAAAACTTAGCCATAATGTTGGAGATCCTAAGAGATGATCAGTTATATTCCAAATTGTCAAAGTGTAATTTTTGGATATACGAGGTTCATTTCCTTGGCCATGTTATTTCTGATAAGGGTGTTTCAGTTGATCTGGAAAAGATAGCAACTATAATTTCATGGCAGCTACTAAATAATGTTTTCAAGATACAGACCTTCCTTGGTCTAGATGGATATTATCGACATTTTGTTCGTGATTTATCATGATTGGCCCCACCAATGACAGCTTTGACAAGGATGAGTGTTCTATTTCAATGGAATGAGCAACATCATAAATATTTTGAAGAGCTTAAGAGTTTCCTTACATCAACAAGAATTTTGTTTTTTCCAGAACCAGGAAAAGGGTATGTGGTGTATCATGATACATCATGATCAAGGTTGGGGTGTGTTTTAATGGATGGGGATAATGTGGTTTTGTATGGATCATGAAATATGAGGGTGGATGATAAGAACTAACCAAAACATGATTTGGAGTTGGCGATAGTGGTTCATGCCTTGAAAATGCAGTGTAATTATCTCGTCGGTGAGAAATTCACGGTCTTTACCGATCATAAGATATTGAACCATATTTTCTCAGAAAGAGATTTAAACTTGAGGCAAAGGCAATGTATGGAGTATCTCTAGATATTTGATTTTTACATTATGTACACACCGAGTAAGTGAAATTGGGTGGATGATGAATTAATTATGAATTCATATGCTTAGGCGGTGAAACATGCAACATATATGTGGCTATTGATGTCGGTGATAGAGGAAATGTTGTTGGAATATGAGGACTGGGGTGATAGAGAAGTTTTCTTTCCAATATCATTGGTTCCTAATTTGGTTGTCTTAGTTATAGAGGCATAGATGTTTTATTTGGAGTGTATGATGATGAGGTCGGAACTCAATTGTGGGGAGAACATTGAGGGCTAGAAACTGAATGGGAATTCAGTTGCGTGTTTTCCGAATCAAATGGTTATACCAATATATTTTAAGAAGAAATTCATAGGGATTATCATCATTCTTTATGGGTTCTTCATCAGGGAATTTATAAAATGTATAAATCATTGAATGTCTAGTTTTTGTGGGATGTTATGAAATGGAAAGTGGCGGTGTTTTTTAGATATGCTTGACTTGTCAGCATGTCAAGGAAGCGCATCAGCAACTAGAATGTATGTTTCAATATTTACCTATACCTATATGGAAGTGGGAATATATAGTGATAGAGTTTGTTACAGGTCTCCCAAGAACAATGAGAAAGCATGATACCAAATTATTGATAGTGGATCAGCTCACAAAGTCAGCCCATTTCATCCCTATTATTGAATCTCATACGGTGGAGGATCTACCCAAAATAAATATTGGTGAAGTGATAAAAAGGCATGGTGTTCATGTTTTTATTGTATCAAATATAGATTCAAGGTTCACATATTTTTTTGATATCCTGGCATCCATCCCTTAGTAATCATTTGACGATGAGTACAATGTATCATCCTAAAAAAGATGGGAAATCCAAGAGAAAGGTACAAATGTTAGAAGATATTTTACATGAATGTTTCATGGAATTTGGTGGCTCATATGAGGATCACATTCCGTTAGTGGAATTATTATAAAATAACAGTTATCATTGCTTTATACATATGGCTCTGTTTAAAGCACTGTATGTGTAACACCCGAATGTTTTTTATGAAATATTATCTTTAAATAAATTTTATTCTTTAGTAGATTTCTTTGCACATAATTGTGAGTTTAAGAAAACTGAAAGACACCGTTATTATAGAATTACCATTATATCCTAGCCGTTAGATTATCAATAATAATTAAAACTAACTTATGAAAATGAATTTTGAATCCATTGGCTATCAATTATTTAAGAAAAATATAAAACAATTAGATATTTTTATTTTTGGTTGAATTAATTTTGGTAATGAAATCAATGAGATATATGTGATTTATATACTTAATTAAATATTTTTTATATTAATACAGTGGATATTTTAGTTATAGGGTATGAAAAAATCATATTTGATGTATAAAAACCTATTTTTTAAAGGTTAATTTTACTCCTTTGAATGGAAAACCCCATTTAAATTAATATTTTGGAAGATGAATAATTTTAATATGAAAAAAAATGTTATTTTGAAGTAGGATATAAAAATTTACATTGGATGAATTTCCGATATTTTTTTGATAACTTTCATGTTTTGATGAACAGTAAAAATACGCTAAATTTTAATTGAAAAAAACTTTTTTCATTGAAATAATTTATGTGGTTAAATTATATTATTGAATTGTTCCAAAGTATAAATAGAATATATATTTTACTATTTAATATAATTTAGGTCATTGGAATTAATTTTTCATTAAATTCAGATGTAAAAATATTTCAATCTTTTGTAATATTTTAACTTTTAAAACCCCTTTTATAATTTCAACAATGAGATTAATTTCAAATTAATTTCTTCAACTTATGTGTTTTTAATTTTGACAAATGGAATCCATATTTAGAATCAGTAGTTCGATATTATGGAAATTTATTTTTTTTGGACAATATGAATAGTAACTTAGGTAAATTTTATTAACACAGAAAAATGGTAAGTCAGGTAATTATTGGTACAAGTAATATTACAAAATTAACCTAGCACTTGTCTTAATAGAATTGGATAATTATAATTTTCCATAAAACATACTTGGGTAGAAATGGTATCTATTGTAACTCACTTGGATGAGATTAGGAAATTTAATTTATTTTATTTAAAGAAAAGTGAAATATGTGTCACTCAAACTTTAATAATTAAATTATTTTTAATATAAAGTTATACAAAAGATAAATTTTATTATAAATACCAATTTTAAGGATAAAATGTTTTTATTTATCATGAAAATTTATTTTTAATATTTAGGAAATAAATAATTACCTTAAATACTTATACTTTAACGATGAAAAAATTAATTAAATTATGAGAAATTAACAAATCTTTTTTATTAAAATATTAATAACCATAAAAGGCCCAAAAACTTGACCAAAACTTATTGGTAATGTATATCCTTACCATAATAATTGAAGGGTAGACTTACTGAACATTTGGAGGCTTATTTAAGATATTATGACCCTTATATTATTTTATTTAATGTGAAGATAAATTGGTCACATTCATGTTTTAAAAGAGTATACCATTTTTAATATTGGGGTTTTCAGAATATAAATTCTACTACATGTATTATTATGAACGATAATAGATTTATATTCATCATATTATTTTATTTTTAATTTTTATTCCACAGATAATTATATTAAATAATTACACTAAATTTAAGTAGTAATTATTTTATTAATGAAGAGATCAAATAAATGTTTTTAAAAATATTTTAATAAATATAATTTGGGATAATTATTATTTCAAATTAATTTTAGAGATTACCTTGAAAACTTAGGGATATAATGAAATATTTTTATTGAGATTCACCTCTTATTTTTATATTTTAAAAAATCCATGAAATAAATAGTGTCAAAATTGACAATATTGATATTTTTTGAAAATAAGGTTTTCTTAAATTATTTAAAAATAATAAGACATTTTTAAAAATATATAATAATTATTATATGGTCTAAAATGTTCTAAATTATTCATTTATGGTAAAATTTACTTCAAATAAGTAAATATTGTACCCTTTTAATTTTGAAATATTTGTTACCCTAGTTAAAAATTAAATAGAATAACTAAGTACTAATTAATTTTTTTTAAAATGTTGGGACTGAAGCCTCAATTTATTATCAAAGAAAAAACCACTTTAGTGTTGGTAGAGGGAGACCCATTACATAGCCCTAAGTCCCAAGGCCAAGTGGCATGAATACAAGACATGAAAGCCCATTTTTGGCCCAAAGGACCCCTTGGTGAACAGTACTACTAGAGTACCCACGCTGCTAAAGTACCTGCTACAGTACCACCACCGCTACAGTTCCTCCTATAGTCCCTCAACCGCTACAGTGTCATCGCTGCTATAGTCTTCCGATATTATAGTATTGCAGCAGTTCCCTACTACATCGGTATATATTTTTTTGTTTTAAGTAGGTTTTTTTATAAATTAATATTTTTCGAGGTTTCCAAAAGTACCCCTCACCTCAATTATAAAAGGGAACTTCCTCCTTCAACAATTCACGTCATTTTGAGCCTTCAAGCTCGACCATCCCCAACCCATTTTCCTTATCAACTCCCCTATGAACATTCTAGAGGTCCTGACCTTCTTCAAAGAACAATTCTAGTTCTCTAAGAGGATATTTAGAAGAGGCATGTCGAAGAAGAGGTAATATCATTTACCAATTCTTTCAAAATTATTTCTTCTTCTACCTCCACCTCATGAGTTGTTTCATTATAAATTAAAAACCCTAGTATTAATTATATACTAAAAGGTTATTATGATTATAAAACAACTGTATTCCACCTTCTACCCATTCAATAGAAAATTAAATCACCGCGCGTGCATACGTACAACTTACCATCTACACACCAAGGTGTAATCCATTTTCCACAACCAACTTACATGAATGGGTATAATGATGGAATTAATATTTATATATATATGATTAATATAAAAGTATATAAATTTTGAGATACTATACACCATCAACTTTAATACCATTCAATAATTATGGGAACGATATCGTTGCTCGTGCGTAAGTATGACTTATCGTCTCCACAGCATGATGTGATTCGTTCTATATAATCTTCATTAAAGAATGATTATATATATTAATTTAATGAATAAATATGATATATATTATAATAATACCATTTTTGAATGATACAACTATAACCTGAAAATAGGAATAAAAACTTATCCAACAAAACATGCATAATGACATAAATCAGTTAATACCCGAAAAACTAGTAACAATGAAATGTTACTAACAAAAGGATGAAAATATGATCATACTTTTTATCATAAAAATGATTATCATTATATAATAAATTAGTAAAATTATTAAAATCATTATATAAGAGGTTCAGATACATACGAAGCATATTAGACCTGATGCAAGGGATAACTTTTCAAATCTCATTTTTATCCGAGATTGATTATTCATAAGTATTTACTGGTGTATATTTATCATCCAAATCCATGTTTCCTAAATATGAATTTCAAAATATTCTTTATATCCTTCAATAATTTTTTAAAATCAATTTTACCCATCATAGAAATTTTTACTAAATGGTTTGAATTGAATATTTTTTCATTTACATTATGAGGTACTTTTTTACTTTTCTGGAAAAAGTAAGAGAAGATTGTTTTTTAAACTTGTACAACATGATTTTTTACACTTTAATAATTACTAATTTCTTTTAATCTTACCCTAAAATATTACAAATTAATTTTCACATAAAATGAATTATTCTAAATGTTTTTTTCATTTTGAGGAAGGAAAATATTTTTGAAGAAGAAAGGATATTTTTCCCAAGAATTAACTTCCAATGTTTTATAAAAATTATTTTCCATCTATGATGAAAATATTGAAATAGGGTTATATTTATATCCCTATTATTACTATGATATTATTGTGCTTATGATGGAATGTTATTTAGGAAATCCAATTGATTTATATCAATTATGATGGACTAATGTTTAAGAAACCCATTTTATTTCATAGTTTATTCTATGGTTAACGTTTTTATGTTTTTGTGGAACACATAAGAATGGTTTCATTATGATATGGGAGAGAACTATATATCCCACTAATTCATTGGGTAAATATTTATATCTCATGAGATATATATAACTAGAATGACAAGTAAATATGGTTCAATAATATAGGATTGGAATGAGGAGTTAACTAGGTTCATTAGTGGACTTTGTCCGTTATGATGGTCACAACAATAATCCTTGACTAATATGAAATTATTTTATATGCTTATGTGTGTATGCCAAAAAATTTCATGTGTTATATTATGACTATTGGGATTACATTTCACTTTTATGATTTATCCCATGACATGATATTTTGATCTTTTATATGCAGGATAATATTTTAAAATGTTATTTTATTATGATTATGATGTGATTTATATTTCCATTGATCACCCATACTATGAATTTAAACTAACCCTTTGATATTTTTCTTTTCCCAGGTCAGAAAGAATGTTATTAAGTAAGATATGTCAAAAAAGATCCTAGTTATGAAGAAATTAGTGGGAGATAATAGGGATCTATTATGAACTAATTGTTTATATTTCCTAGTTTATAAAGAAAATAAACCTATATGGTCCTGGAGTGGTTTTTGTTATGTTATATAATAAATATTTTTTAATGTTTAAGTAATATATATATGTAATGTATGGGATGTTATAGTTGGTATCAGAGCAAAGTTATGGTTAATCTTTGGAAACTGGGATAAGAGAACCTTAGTAAGAACCCTAAGGATATGTCTAAGTATAGGTTACAATCCCATTCTAGTGTTTTAAATATTTTCAAGAATAAACTAGGATAAAACCTAAAGTTTCTTAAATTGAAATTTTATTCTTGAATTATGTGGTTTTCCCATTATAATTAGTGTTGCTTACACTATGATTATTGGTTTCTATTAATGGATGGACCCCAATGTAACCGCGTTAATACTGAATGCGATGGGAAATGAAATGATTGTCCCCATAAGAAACCAAATGTTATGGGAGTTGGAATGAAAAATCATGTATCCATGCTCTCACAACTTCCTCAATATATAAATCATGCTGGACATCCAAATGAGCAAAATATGGAGAAAACTTCCGTTGAATCATTCATGAGGTAGCATCCACCTTCATTCAGTGGGTCTCTTGATCCATTAGAGTCTGAACAATAGATTAGTACCATTGAAAGATATTTTCAGTTCTAAAATATTCTGAACATGATAAATTCATCCTTGCAGTATATCATTTGGAAGGTGAGGATAATCAATGGTGGAATATTATCAATAATATGAGTCAAAGAGATGAAATTACGTCCATGTAATACTATGAGTTCAATAACTTATTTTTCAATAAGTACATTCCTCATTTTCTTTGAAAAAGGTTGGAGAAGGAGTTCCTTGAACTTAAGAAAAATTATGATAAATCCATTGGTACCTATGAAGAAAATTTTATAAGACTTGTAAGGAATGATTTTGTAATTATTATCCAACTTGGGAGTTAAATTAATCGATTCTTTAGTGTCTTAAAACCAAGTCTCTAAAGAGAATTATCCATAAGGTACGTCAATAGCTACAAGGAAATTTTTTGATGGTCTCTCAAGGTTGAGATGGGGATTGTAGTAACCCATCAGTGATATGGGTTTGAGAAGAAGAGAAAAATGGAATTTAAATGAAAATATAAGTACCACACTTAAAAGAATATGAATTTACCTTATGCTCCAAGTGTTGAAAGAAACATGGAGGGAATTGTCTTAAAGATACTAGTAAATATTTTACGTGTGGAAAAGAAGTTCATCAGGCAGTTTAATGTTGAAGTTATGGTAAAAATATTTCTAATGATGCGAACAATGAAAAGGCTACACATAATGCATCTCTTACACTTAAATTATACAAGTGAAAGGAATTGGGAAAATATACCAATAAATTCCCTAATCCAAGGGATATTGATGGTGATCGACATAAACAAACCCTTAAGGAAAAAGGCAAATGAAATTCACATGAAATCACTATCGATGACGTGAAATATGATTATGAAGTGGTGAAATGTACACTTACCATCCAATATAAAGTAGAAAATGTTTTATTTGATTTTGGATCCACCCACTATTTTATTTATGAAGAAATTTATAAGGGTATCACCGTATTACCTCAAAAAAATATATTGAGTTTTCTGTGAAAAAGTTTCATAGCACAATGGTAGCATCAAAAGTTTTTAATTATTCTTTGATTGATGTTTGTGTGAAACCGATTCATGCAAATCATGTGATCCTTTATATAGTGTAATTTGATGTGATTCTTGGAATAGATTCGCTTTCTCTATATGGATCTCATATAAATTTCCAAGGAAGGGAAGTAAAATTTCATATTCCAAATAAATCTATTATCATCTTTCGATAAAAGGATGAATATAACATTCCAGTATAAATTTCTCCCATCTTATGTGTCTTGATTCCTATAAATAAAGGTTATTTATTTCAAATGGTTGGAGAGAAACTCACAATTAAGAATACACCCATTTACCGGAGTTGGTGATGTCTTTTCATAGGTATTTCTAGGTCTTCCACCAAATCGTGAAGTTTAATTTTCAATAGAACTCATATCGGGTGCACCTGTTTTGTTTTTAAAGAATAAAGATGGATCAATGTGACTCTGAATTTATTAGTGAGAAATTAACAAGATCAAAATTAAAAAAAATCCTCTTCCCTTCATTTGTGACTTATTTTAACAACTATACGGAGCTCAATACTTTTCCAAGATGGATCATCGTTCAGGATATCATCAATTAAGGGCCAAAATAGAGGATATACAAAAGATGAAATTCCATTAATGGTATGGAAAATATGAATTTATAGTGATGCCTTTTGGTCTTATTAATTTTCCCACTATCTTCATGGATCTAATTAATAGAGTCTTTAGAGGCTATTTTGATAAATATTTGGTAGTATTTATAGATGATATTATTTTCTATTCAAAGATCACGGAAGAACATGAATACCACTTGAGAATTGTACTGAAGACCCTGATAATGGAGAGGATTTATGAAAAATTTACAAAGTGTGAATTATTTCTTCAGAAAGATTAATTTTGGGGTCACATTATCTCAAGATAAGGGATATCTGTGAATCCATCTAAAATAAAAGTTGTTGAAAGTTGGTTGAGACCAAAAACTGTAACTATGATCCGAAATTTTCTTGGGTTGGCTTGATATTATCGAAGTTTTGTGAAATATTTTTCAAAATTATCTAATCCACTCACAATGTCGACTTAGAAAGGAGTTAAGTTCGTTTGGATGGAGGAATGTGAAGAGAATTTCAAATAGTTAAAAATAAGGTTATCCAGTGCCCCTGTGCTCACACTACCCTCTATTGGAGAAAGGTTTGTGATCTATGGTGATGCATCCAAGAAGGGGTTGGGATGTGTTCTCATGAAAAATGATATCGTGATATCTTATGCCTCACGAAATTTGAAAATACATGAGAAAAATTACCCAACTCATGATTTGGAGGTAGCTACGGTAATCATTGAATTAAATATATAAATGCATTATCTTTATGATGAAAGGTATGATATTTACACTGATCATAAAAGTTTAAATTATATTTTTACACAAAAGGATCTAAATATGAACCAAAGAAGATGGTTGGAGTTGATTAGAGATTTCAGCTTCTTAATAGATTACCACCTTAGGAAAGAAAAAAGGTAGCAGATGCTTTGAGTCAACAAGACCATGCTAGACTATCCATGATGGGGATCACAAAAGATCCAATATTTATAGATTTTAAAGGATTTATCTTTAAATGTTAAATGAATGGGAGAAATATTATCTTTCTCGAATGAATCCTCAACCATTTATACAACTTGAGATTAAGGAGTCACATAAGAAAGATTTAGAGCTACAAAAGAAGGTGAAAATGTTGCTAAATTAAACCTTGATTGTGATGAAATAATAAGGTTCAAGAACAATGTTTTTATTACTCCCACACCAGAATTAAATAAGGAGATATTGGTTGAGGCTCATAGTTATTAATTATCTATTCAACCATTAAGAAAAAATATGTACATGGACCTGAAAGAGTTTTTCTAGTGGGATGGCATGAAAAGAGATGTCGCCAAATATGGCTCTCGATGCTTGGGTTTTCAGAAAGTTAATTATTAGCGACAAAAGTCTAAGGGGATGTTAATAATATTACACATACTAGAATGGAAATTGAAAAAAATAACTATGGACTTTAATGTCAGACTTACAAAAACATCCAAAGACCATAATGTTATATAGATTATAGTTGATCGCCTTACGAATTCAGCACACTTCATTTCTATTAGATAGGATTTATCTATTTATCATATTTTCTGGATATAAGTAAAAGAAGTGGTAAGATTTCATGTAGTACCACTTTCCATTATATCTAATTGGGATCCTAGGTTTACCTTGATATTTTTGTGAAGTCTTCAACATGATCTAGATACAGAGTTAGGTTTCAGCACTGCTTATCATACATATACATACAATCAATATGAGAGGACAATTCAAACTCTGGAATACATGTTGAGAGCTTGATCTTTGGATTTCAAATGTGGTTGGGATCAACACCTACATTTGGTGGAATTTTCATACAATAATAGCTTTCAATACAGTATTCAAATGGATCCTTGTGAAGCCTTATATGGAATGAAGCGAAAAACTCCAACTTGCTGGGATGATTTTGGGGAAAGAAAGCTATTAGGACTTGATCTTGTTGATGAAATGGATGAAAAGGTCAGATCTATTCAACAACACATAGGAGTATCTTAGAGTCAACAAAAACGTTATGATGAAAACTAAAGAAGATACCTAGATTTTTAAGTGGGTGATAAGGTGTTTCTACGAATATCTCCCTAAAAGCGAGTAATGAGATTTGGAAATAAGGGAAATCTGAGCCCTTAGTATATCGATCCTTTTGAAATTATGGATCGTGTTGGGAAGTTATCTTACCGATTGGAACTTCCATCGAATATCTCTCAAGTTCATGATGTGTTTCATGTATCTCTCCTGAGAAAGCACATACCCTTTAATTCACATGTTCTAATCCCAAAAGTTTTACCGCTATAGCAGGATCTTTCTTATGAAGAAAAACTGATAGAGATTTTGGATCATAGAAAAAATGTTCAATGAAACAAGACCACCCACTTGGTTAAATTTTTATGTAGAAACCAACAATTTGAAGAAGATACATGGGAACCTGAGGATATGATGAGGGAGAGGTATCCTCATCTATTTTTTTCCAAGTGACGAATTTCGAAGGAGAAATTCAGTTTATGGGTGGTAGAATGTAACACCCGGATGTTATTTAAGAAATATTTTCTTTCAATATTTTTTATTCTTCAGTATATTTATTTTAATGAAATTGTGAGTTTAAATGAACTGAGAGACAACCTTATTATAAATTTACTATTATAACCTAACCATTAGGTTGATGGGAATAATTATAGCTAACTTAGGAAAATGCATTGCGAATTCATTGGCTATCAATTATTTATGGCAAATCTAAATCAATTAGATATTTTTTTTGAGTGAATTACTTTTGGTAATGAAATTAATGAGATATATATGTGTTATATACTTAATATTTTTTTATATTCATGCATTGAATATTTTAGTCATTGGTTATGAATAAAACCCTATTTGATGTATAAAAACCTATTTTTTAAAAGGTTAATTTTACACCTTTGAATGGAGAACCCCATTTAAATTAAGATTTTGACATAATAATAATTTTTATATGACAAAATAAAAATTATATTATTTAGCAGGATATAAAAATTTACATTAGATGAATTTCTGAAATTTTTCAAATAACTTTAATGTTTTGATGAATACTAAAAATATGCTAAATTTTAATTAAAAATTAAATTTTTCATTGAAATAGTTTATATTAATAAATTATATTATTGAATGGTTTAAAAGTATAAATAGAATATATTTGTAAAATGTAATATCATTAAGGTAATTGGAATTAATATTAAATAAAATTCAGATGTAAAAACATTTCAAAATTTTTCCATATTTTAACTTTTAAAACTCGTTTTCTTATTTAAAAAACGAGATTAATTTTAAATTAATTACTCCAAATTCTATGTTTTTAATTTCGAAAAATGGATTCCATATTTTGAATCATAGTTTCCAAATTTTTTAAATAGATTTATTTTATTTTTGGGGAATATGAATTGTAACTTCGATAAATTTTATTAACACAGTAAAAGGGTGAATCATGTAATTAAGGGTAAATGGAATATTATTAAATTACCTTGACACTTATATTAATATACATTGATGATTTTAATTTTCCCTAAAATATAATTGGGTTTAAATGGTATACATTAGAACCAACTTGGACGAGATTAGGAAATTTATTTTATTTTATTTAATGAAAAGTGAAATGTGTCTCACTCAAACTTTAATAAAAAATTATTTTTAATATAAGGTTTTAAAGAGGATAAATTCTATTATAAATAGTAATTTGAAATATAAAATTATTTTATTTATCAGAAAAATTTATTTTTTTTTATTTTTAGGAAATAAATAATTACCTTGTAGACTTATACTTATATGATGAAAAAATAATTAATTGATGAGAAATCCATAATAAAATTTTTATTAAAATATTAATAACCATATAATGGACCAAACACATGACCAAAACTTATTGGTAGAGTCTATATCGACCATAAGAATCCAAGGGTATACTTATTGACCATTTGGAGGCTTGTAGAAGAGATTATAACACATATATTATTTTATTTATAGTGAAGATAAATTGGTCACCTTCATGTTTTAAAAGAGTATATCATTTTTAATGTTGTGATATTCAGAATATAAATTCTACCAAAAGTATTCTTATAAAATCTAATTGAATTATATTCATCATAAATTTTTATTTTAGTTTTTTATTCAATAAATAAGTATATTAAATAATTACCCAAAACTGAGGTTGTAATTATTTTATTAATCCAGAGATCAACTAAATGTAATTAAAAATATTTTAATAAATATAAGTTACAATAATTATTAGGTAAAATGAATTTTTTATATTACCTTGACTATTTAGGGATATAAAAAAAAAATTTATCTAGGTTCAATTCATATTTTTATATTTTAAAAAATCCATGAAATAAACAGTGTCAAAATTGACAATATTGATATTTTGTCAAAATAAGGTTTTATTAAATTATGTAAAAATCCTAAAACATTTTAAAAAATATTTAATAATTATTATATGGTCTAAAATTTTCTAAATTATTCATTTATGGTCTAATTTCATTCAAATAAGTAAAAATTTTACCCTTTAAATAATGAAATATTTTTTACCCTAGTTAAAAAATAAATAGAATAACTAAGTATTAATTAAAATCATAATGATTAAATTGAAATAGAAACATGTATAAAATTTACTGGTTAATGCGATTACAAACCTATATCATATCAGCTTCAAAATTGGGACATTTTAGATTTCTCTAAGTTTGGTATTGTTTTATTATAAATTAATAGTTTTGAGGTTTTTAAAAGTGACCCTCACCTCAATTATAAAAGTGTGCTTCCCCCTTCAACTTTTCACTTTATTTTGAGCCTTCAAGATCGTCTATACCCTAAATATATCCCTTATAAACTTCCCTATAAAAATTAAATAGGTCCTGGTATTCTTTAAAGACCAAATCTAGAGCTCTAAGTGGATATTTAAAGGAGGCATGTCGAAGAAGAGGTAATATCATTTACCGATTCATTCAAACCGCTTTCTTATTCCACTTTCACGTCAGGATTAGTTTCATTATAAAGTAATAAATATATTATTAATTATATAATGAGATTTTATTATGATTATGAAACAACCCTAGTCCACCTTCTACCCATTCTATGAAAAATGAAATCAAAACGCGTGTGTAGGTACGACTTACCGTCTCCATGTCACGGTGTAATCCGTTTTTCACCGCCAACTTACATGGATGGGTATAATAATGGAATAAATAAATATATATATTATTAATATAAATTATATTTATTCTGAGATACTATACACCATCCAGTTCAATACCTTTCAACAATTATGGAAACGATTTCATCGTTCGTGCATACGTACGACTTACTGTCTCCACAATGCGATGTGATTTGTTTTACATAATATTAATCAAAGAATTTTTATATAAATTAATTGAATGAATAAATATGATATATATTATAATAATACCCTTATTTAAATGATATATCTATAATCTAAAAATAGTAATAAGGACTTATTCAACAAATCATGCATAAGAACATAAAGCAATTAATACCCGAATAGCAAGTAACAATGAAATGTTACTAAAAAACGGATGAAAATATGATAATAATTGTTATCAAAAAAATGATTATGATTATTTATTAAATCAGTAACATTATTTAAATTATTATACATGAGTTTTGAACACGCACTAAGCTTATGAAACCAAAGGTAAGGGATAACTTTGAAAATCTTGTTTCTATCTGAGATTGTTTTTTCGTAGGTATTTACTAGGTTATATGTATCATTCGCACACATGGTTCCAAAATATGTATTTAAAAATATTCTTTATATACTTCTTTAATTTTTTAAATTCAATTTTACCCATTGGTGAATTTTGACTAAATGGTATGAATGGGATCTTTTGTCGTTTTTGGCATGAGGTGCTTTTTGACTTTTCCGAAAAAAGTACGAGAAAATTGTTTTTAACTTGTACGGCATGAATGGATATTTATGATTTCATAATGCCTTATTTAAATGAAGCTTATCCTACCTTATTACAAGGTTATTTTGATATAAAATTATTTCTTCAAAAATTGTGTGGCATTTTGATGAATGAAAACATTTTTAAAGAAGAAAGGATATTTTCCTCAAGAAATAATTTCAAGTGTTTTATCAAAATTATTTTCCATCTATGATGGCACTATTTAAATAGGGTTATATTTATATCCCTGTTATTACTATGATTTTATTGTGTTTATGATGGAAAGTTATTTATGAAATCCATTAGTTTTATATCAATTATGATGGAATGATGTTTAAGAAACCCTTTTTATTTCATTGGTTATGCTATGATGAATGTTTTATGTTTTTATGGAACATG
Source organism: Viscum album (assembly GCA_963277665.1). Lineage (NCBI taxonomy): Eukaryota > Viridiplantae > Streptophyta > Magnoliopsida > Santalales > Viscaceae > Viscum > Viscum album. The sequence continues at coordinate 2,044,645,629 of OY728148.1, read as the reverse complement.
TTATAATGGTTTCATTATGAGATGGGTGGGACCTATATCTCCCTCAAATGCACTGGTTAAAGATTTATATCTCATGATATAGACATAACATGAATGGAAAGTAAATTAAGTTCAGTAATATAGTGTTGGAATGAGGAGTGAACTCAGTTCAGTAATTGAATTTGTCCGCTATGATAGTCTCGAAAATGAGCCTTAACAAATATGAATGATTTTATATTCTTATGTGTGTATTCTAATAAATTTCATGTCTTATGTTATGACTGTTGGGATTACATTCCGATTTTATGATTTATCCCATGACATGATATTATGATCTTTTATATGGAGGTTACGATTTTCAAATGCTATGTTCTTATGATTATGATATGATTGATATGTCCATTCTTTACCCTTACTGAGCATTTTAGACCACCCTTTAATATTATTCTTTTCCCCAGTTTATGAAGAAGGTTATTAAGTAAGATATTTCAAAAAGGATTCTAGTATTTAATAAATAAGTGTGAGACAATGTTGATGTTTTATGAACTCGTTGTTTATGTTTCCTAGTTTCTAAAGACACTAAAACTATACGGTAATGGAATGGTTTTTGTTATTTTATGTAATAAATATTCTTCCATGTTGAATTGATATCTATATATAATGTATAGGACATTATAGTATGGTCATCTATTTTGTTCTCCACATTATTGGGTGGAAACATGAGAAATTTAATTGGTTGTGCCAAGCCTTGTACAAGAGACAATAGAGAAGATTAAGTTGATTAAAAAGAAGATGACGATAGTGAAGAGTTATTAGAAATCATATATGGACCATATTTGATGACCATTAAAATTCTAGGTGGTAATAATTTTTTCTTGAGAATCTCTCCTAGGCTTGGATATCATCGGTTTGGAAAGCAGGGTATGTTATCTCCATGGTATATTAGGACTTTTTAGAAACTTGAGCAGGTTGGAGAGGTGGATTATCAGTTGGATTTTACACTATGGATTAGTGAGGTGCACAATGTATTCCATGTTTTTTAGTTGAATAAGTATCACCTGGATCCTGACCATGTGATTCTATAGTATCATTTTGAGCTAGAGTTGAATGCTTTATTGGCTCCTGTTCCAGTTCATATTGTGGATAAGAAAGAGAAAGTATTTCACGGTAAAACCAACGATCTAGTTTGGGTGTTTTGGTATCATGGTCAGATTCAGGATGAGACTTGGGAGTGGGAGAAAGAGATGTCTGAGTAATGGCTTGAACTCTTTCAGAAAATCGATGGTTCTCTAATTTTCAAGGATGAAAATTCCAATTGTGGGGAGAACATAGTTTCCCAAATTTGAGGTATTTAACCATTTTATGCCTTTTTTATGTTGTTAAAGTGTTTGGGAAATGTTCGGGATAGTTTGGGAAGGTTTTGAAATTGTTTTGTAACTTTTCAAAGGGTTCTCAATTTGATCACAGTTATGTAAAACAATGTAGAACCCCCAGATAACTATTCGACATGAGGTCATGGGACTCAAATGGTTTGTGCATGGTTTTTCTAACCATGCATGGAGACCATGTGGGTAAACCCTTTTGATAGTATTAGGAACACATTTAGCACAAAAGTTTTCTAACACTGTGAGCTAACCATGCACGAAATTAAAAATGGGTTTTTTAAAAATAGGTCACTCATGATTTAACCTGTAACACCCCAAAATTCCTTCCACTCAAGAATCAATTGGTATTTTTGGTTCTCAAGGGTTATTGGGGCTCTCCCACTAATTTTGTAGGTGATTTTAAGGGTTTTCAAGGTGCGGTGAAAGCGATTCTTCTCTGATAAGTCTCATCTCTTGGATATTTCTTGGTTTTCCTTAGATCTAGTTCTCCCCCTCTATTAGTTTTCTAGGTTTACAACTATCACATGTAGATATAGGGTTTTTGTTGCCTAAAATTTTGATATTTGTGATCTTTGATGTTGGGAAAATATATCTAAGGGGGTTTTGGTGGAATGTTCACCCAGATTTGTGGTGCGGTTGTGAGTTGGTTGATTTCACCAAAAACCTAAGGTAGGTGGATTCTTTCTATATTAAATTTTTATAGAACTAGAAGCATTTTTTATGTTTTTCTCAGGTTTGGTTGTGATTATGATGTGTGAATCTTGTTAGAATTTTTTTTGTAATGATTTGTGGATTTTTGGGAAAATGGGTTATTGCGGTGAAATGTTCTTTGTTTTTGGATTTTAAAATTCTAATTTTAAAATTGTTAGTTTGAAGTTCTTTATGAATATGGTTTGTGAAAATGTTTTTAAATTAAATGAGTTTATTTATTGAAATTAAATGTGGCATGAATGATTTTCTAAGGGATGTTTTGGTTGAGAAATAGTTTTTTGCGTGTTGTTGTGGATTTAGTGGGTGTATGTTCTTATTTATTTACTTGAGAATTTTATACTTGTGTTGTAATGATTAGAAGTGGGTAATAAGTAACACTATAAAAAGTTATGGATAGTGGATGGAAAGGCCACCATCAAGGATAAGTGGGTGTGAAGTAACACTAGATTAGGGAAGGAGTGAACGGGATTGGACGAGAAGTTCCACTGTAACTGTTTTCTAGTTTGGGTGTGTGAAACTCTATGGTGATTTTTTTGTGTGTGGTTATTCAAGGTGAAAATTATAGTATTAATATGTGATGGTAAAATTGATTATGGAATGGTTGTTGTCTTTCCCTTGTATTGTGTGTATTTGGGTGAAAAATGGCTTGGTAAGTGTGTGTTTGGCTTGCTAGAAAATTTTGCACTATTTGATGTTTTATATAAAATGATTTATATAAATATGATAATGGTTCTATCCTAGTGGCATATGTAAGGAAGTAATTTTGGGAAAACCTACTGAGTATTATTACTCACCCCCTTCTTTGGCACCTGGTTACTTTGTAGATGTGGTATTTCAAGATACATGAAAAGGTAAAGCATCTCATTTTTCTAGATGTTCATCGTGATGATGGGGTGGTATTGTGGTGCTTGGATCATGGAGCTCAGTGTAGATATTTTAAGTGTGTCATGGTTTTCTTTGGGTATTGTTGATTAGTATTCATCTTTGTACTCTAATTTTGGGATTTTTATCATTTAGTTGTATTGGTTTTTGGGAATTGTTATGGAAGAGTTTGGTAGTTTGGTTTTATCTTGGTAATGTGTTATCATGGTTTAATTTTTTGACATGCATCATATAGTTGTGGTTGGTTATTCCATGTTTGGTTGGTAGGTTTTATTCCAATGTAAAATTATCCCCCAATTTTTCTTGAAGTCTTTAGTATTTATTTCCATCCTTTGGCACCTTAGTTTTCAGTTTGACTACCATAGAATAAAGACATGTTTCTCTATCTCCATATGAGTTCCCCCAACATGAATATTGTAATGATAAATTCATTACCTACTTCCATGGAATCTGCATACACTCTAGCATTTCTGAATAAAATACTACCTATTGTAATATCGATATAAAACATATCATCATTCCTCCAAATTTTAATAAAAATAAAATGATTATATTTCATTCATGAATATGTTAATGAATGTATTCATTAACACACCAATAAAATAGATCATCCATTTTAAACACAATGTTTTATCTTTAGTACCTATGTGATTTTGAAATACCCACTTCACCACAACTCGGTTCTCCTTACATATATTATCTAAAAATCATTTAATAAGTCCTAGAACTTGAGAAATTTCCTATATCGTACAATATATCATATACATCAGACTTTTGAATCCTACTATATTCGAATATTTTACTATGTATGATGCCTCAACTATTGATTTATGTTATTTCTATTTAGGCATTTTGAAATGTCTAACAAATGAGGTTGATTAAGTTTTATATAATTTAATTCCAAACCTCACTAGTATCATCTGGATATAATCCCATTAAAAGAAACACAATTTTTTAGTCTTGTTTAACCTTATGATTCAAAAACATAATATCTGATTAGATTTACCAATATAATTCATCCAAAACCATTCAGAAATATCTGATATTTCATCATAGATCTATTTAATTTATAGAACCGAAAAGATAATATCATCCATATATAATAGAAAGATGATATAACTCCCATACCAGACATATTTCAATAGAAAAAATGATTTTATTTTCTCCTTATTAACCCTATATCATCCATGAAGCCATCAAAATTTCATTTACATAGCTTTTGTGACTAATTTAAATAATGATGTATCTTTTTATCTTCCACTATAGTCAATAATTCTGTTTATCTACCAACCCTCTTTTTCATCATATATTTCTCTTCCTCCAATTAACAATGATGGAATAATATTTTTACATGAATCTATTAAAAAAATAATCCACCCTATGATTCTAGATTTTACATCGCCAAATAGTTATATGATTAAAAATAGTATAAAATAATTTATAGAAATATATTAATTCCTTTTCTTGATTTTATTTCACAACTAAGAAGGTCAAGTATCTATTATTTTCATTTGTTTCCACCTTCAACTGATATGTATATTTTTTATATAAGCAATTTATTTATTTTTGTTGTTCTATTTGCTTCTTGTTTATATTTTCATGTAATGGATCTATTTAACCATTAATAGAAAACTCCCACATTCCATAATTTCTAATGGAAGCCACTTATTCTTGGATCTTTGGATCTACACTATCCATAAGAGAAAAGAAATTTAAATCTTTTATTAACATTTGAATAGATCATTTGATCTATATATACCTACCCCAATAATATTATATATTTTCTAAATTTAAAACCACTATATAGAAAATCTCAACTTCCTAAGTTCATACATAAGGATCCATTATTCCATAGTTTTCCACTACTTCTAGCTTTATTGGATTTTCTGAAAATTATATCATACTATTAAATTATAAAATATATGAACATACAAAACCAAAATTTATATCAACTTGTAAATTACCTATTACACTCATATTAATCTTCCACCATGTTCTAATTGTACCATAAGACCTTATAATTTAATAGAAATGTTCATTATTTAATGAAAATGTAGTTTTTATTTCCTTCGAGCCAAAATCAAAAAAAATCATCACTATAATACTTAATTTAACTTTATTTATAATTAAATTCATGCTTTCCCCAATACTATAAATCTAATTGGATATATGAAATACTTATGAAAAACATTAAATTAAAGACATAATAGGTTATGCAGAACCATAGTTTCCCTAGAATCACCTACCACATGTTTGTTAGAAGACTTCTATTGATGATAATAGAGGAATTACTATTTGAATAAGAATAAAAATAATTTGAGAACTATATATACAAAAACATGATCTAATATCTACTCATTCAATGTCCTCTTAAACTTCTATAGAATACTATTTTGTTTCAATATCCTTGTCACAAGTTTCTCTAACCTGATTACTTTTCTCTAATAAACCCAATGAAATATATTACTACCATATTCCCCACCCCCATAAAACACTATTTCCTTCCACTATATCAACAATTATTCACCATAAAAAAAACACTATAAATACCTTTATTATGTTTTTATAGAATTATTCCCATACCATCAATGATTAATCATCAATGGATGTAACATAGTATAGTGATCATACAAAAAAATATACTGTAGTAGGATACTAAAAATACATATGTTCCATACCTATATTTAGAGACATATCTTTTATTAGTTTATTCATAAATAAAACCATTCCCTAAATTACTATTGTAATTCCATGACCCTAGTTACCCAGAGTTGGTAAATTATTACATAGAATTGTCATGATCACAAGGGATCAAATCCCAAAAGACCGATCAGTTTAGTAGCCTTGGAAGTAATAGATACATACATAAGTCTTACATTACATTATGAATAAAAACATCATCATGTATCCTTTTAACACACTCATATCCCATATCATATCCCTACAATTCAATCATAATATAATTATTCACATATTTGGAAAAATAAAACATAATAAAGGGGTGATCCCAAATGCTCAGTAAGGGTAACAATATAGCCAGAATATTCATAAATATGAATAAACATTGAAGGCAATGAAAAAGACTAAAAAAATAATTTTAAAATTAAACTTCATTATAATATGGTGAAGATAAATCAGTTAATTTCATTTACATATTCACATGGATATTATACTAGTTTAATAATCACATGTAATATTAACAACTAATTTCATAATGATGTAATGCATAATGCCATACATCATAACCACATTGTAATGGCCTCATTCCAAGACTAAAAATAATATTTTTTCAAGTAATTTTTTCAAGACGCTAGTCTTTCTCATGAGACCTACCGATACATTGAGGAGATATAATAGGTTCCACCCATCACTTACTAAGTCCAATGCATTCCACATATGAAAATGTTGAAACATAACATAAAAATTGATATTAAAACTAGAATATGAAATGTTAATACTTTAAACATAAACCATGAATGGTATAAAAATAACACATCCATATTCAAACATATCACAAAACATTCAATACAATATGGAAGATTGTATCATAATAAATCAACTTCAAACAAGTGTAAAATCCATCAAAGGATGTTGACATAGATGAAATCCCAACTATTTGAGAGAAATATCTCTTTCTGTTTTGAAATAATTTAAAGGTAAAAGAATTATAAAAGAAAACATTTATTTTTAAAATATTCTTATAATATTTTAAGGGAAGCTTTGAAGGTGTTATAATGGTAGAAAATATCCACACTCCCCATATAAGTTAAAAAACATTCTTTCCTAAATTTTGTCGAAAAGGCCGTAAAGGACCTTGTTTGGAAAATGACAGAACGATTACTTTAGAAATATTTTATAAACAATCAGACAAGGGTATAAATTAATTTAACCCATAGTCTAGGAAATAGTAAAAATATTTTTAAATACATTTTTAAGAAACATGGATGTGGATGATAAAGAGGTCCTAGTAGATACTCACGTATAAAGAACCTCAGATAACGAAGAGATTGTACAATTAACCCTTAACTTGTACTTTTACTTGATCGAGGGTATGTTAAACTCATGTATAATAGTTAAATAATTGTTATTAAATTATATAAGAACCACATACATAAATATGATATCATATATGATCTTCTAATATTGCATTGTTAATAATATTTCAGTAGTATCAATATTTCGGGTCTTATATGATTCATTTTCCTTTATATGTTTTTTCACGTAAGTAATGTTTGTTATGGATAGGATATATTTTATTCATATCCATAATTATATTAAGTTATAAAATATTATTTTTAATCATAAAATAAAAAATGTTCTTGAATGATTATGAAGAGAAATGAATCTCATCACGTTCGTGGAGACGGTAATCCGTACATACGCACAGGCAACAATATTATTATATTAATGGTGCAATAATATGTAATTGGATATTATAACATATATAAATAATCCTCAAAATTTTATATTTATTATTTACATCAATTATACTTATTATTATACAAATCCAAATAATGAAGTGTTGAATAACAAACTACACCATGACATGGAGACGGTAAGCTGTATGTACACACGTATAGTAAATTTGTCATTCGTAGGATGGATAGAATAATGAATATGGTTGTAACATATTTATAATAACTTCATAGTAACTATAAGGTACTGGATTTATTATTTTGGTATCGAAAAAACAAAGAAAGAGGAATTGGAATAAGAAAATAACTTTGGAAGAGGTGATGAAATTATTACCCCTTATTCGGGTGTTTCCTTTTGATTTGATCAAAAGGGCTCTTTAGGTTGGTTTCTGATCAAGGTAAGTCCTATATATTTATGTGAGTGTATTTTGGAGTTTATTTATGTAGGTTTTGGTGAGTAAAAAGTGATTTGGAGGTGTGATTTTGAGAGAAGGTGAAGTAGCCTTTTATAAGAGAGGTCAGGGTCACTTTAGGAGAAGCTTGATAAATTATTTTATTATTCAATTGTATTCAGTTTATAATATCTCCAAAAGTATTTCGTTAGAGGATAAGGTTGGTATGGGTCAAAAACCTTTCAACCAATAGGTTTTAGATGGGTTTAGGTCACCATAGTAACCTTATATTTTATATTTAACTTGTAGTTAAATAGTTTATATTTTACAATGTATTTTTGTATTATTATAATAATTGGTTAATAAACATACTATAAATAGACAATAGAACCCCAAGTGGTTATTTATTGATATATATAACCTTATATAATTCATTTGTATGAACCATAGATTTTTAGGAATATTATATAAATTAATAATATAGTATTTGTTTTAAAAACTCATTTATGTCAATTTTGACAATATTTAGTATTTGGTTTTTGTGAAAGTCATAAAAACTTTATCACTTAGAAAATTTTATCAAATAAACCCTAACATGTCATAATAACCTATAAAATTCATGGAATACATGAAAAGTCTCAATTTACAATTATATTAATATTTATAGTATCAATTATTTTAATCATTCAATAATTAGGTAATTACTGCATCATGATTGTGTCTTAAATAAATTTAATTATTTAATGTATAAAAAATATAAATAAAATTACATTATGTATGAAATTTTATTATATTTCTAATGAATATTTATAGTTGAATTTATCTTAGGTATAACACTATATATTAAAAATGGTTTAGTTATTAAACATTGAATTTAACACTTTTAACTTTTCTTTAAATAAAATATTAATAAATGTCTTAGAATAATCCAAGTGGACAAAAAGGATCATATTTTATTTCTAAGGTTGATTTTGGTCTAAATAAACATATCCAATAGAATTAGGGCATGTTTTATGGTAATTATAATATAATTTTTACCTTTAATTACCCAATTTAATTTTAACCGTGGTAAATAAAATTCCAAAGTTACTATTCACCAAAAATTATTTTCATCCTATTGAACCAAATTTTACATACTGATGTCAACCGAATCTCTTGTATTTCTAAAATTTAATTCATAGAAGTGGTAAAATTACGTTTTATGAAAATTTTCAAATGTGCATAAAAGGTGGGTAAAAGACGTTAAAAGTTCAATAAAAATTTTATATATCCAATATTATTATAAAATGACTCCAATGAATTACTTTGAAAATATATTAGTATTATGTATATATTTTTTCCTAAAATAAATTTAAATAAAATTTCAGTTTTAAAAAATAACACAGTGTTTTCACTATTCATCAAAAATTGAATGTTTTCAGAAAAAATACCAAAAAATAACCCTAAGATAATTTTGATATTAGAAATCCAAAAATAAAGTTCATTTTAAAAAATAAAATTTATAAAATTTCAAAAAGTAGGTATTACTATTCATAACGGCTAGTTTGATTGGTCGTGGTGTGCTTGAACTCAAAGTTGCGTACAATGCAATCTATTGCATTATTCAAAGAGAAACATACCGTGGAAGCTTGGGGTGTAAAATTATTTCATACTTCAATTAATTTCTTCCTAAAAATTTCTAGAATACTACTGCATAAAAAGATTTTAGGGGTTCTTCATCATAAGATCCTATGGTTCCCATGTTGCATCTTCTATCTTATGGTTTCTCCATAGAACATTTACCAGAAGATTCGTCCGGTTTCTCAACATCTGTTCTTTGGTATCAAGAATCTTGACAGGCTCTTCACAATAAGATAGACCATGTTCTAGTTCTATTTCTTCATAGGTGAGTACATGCATGGGGTCAGGCATAAATTTTCTCAATAGTTATACGTGGAACACATCATGATCTTTGGAGAGACTTGGATGTATTTCCAAACGGTAAGTAATAACTCTGACTCGTTCTAGAATTTTGAAAGGTTTGATGTACATGGGACTTAATTTACCCTTATTATTGAATCAGACAACACCCTTCCATGGAGAGACCTTTAAGAAAACATGATCTCTTACTTGAAATTCCAAATCCTTCCTTCAGTTATCAGTACAACTCCTTTTCCAACTTTGAGTTTCTTTGATGTGGGTTTGGATAATCTTAACCATTTTCATTTTTTCCTCAAAAGGTTATGGGCCTATGAGTTTTCTTTCACCAACTTCATCCCAACAATTTGGTGTGCGAAATCTCTTTCCATATAACACTTTATATGGTGCCATTTGAATACTTGAATGGAAGTTATTGTTATAAGAAAATTCTACTAGAGGTAAATATTGATCCCACATACCTTGAAAGTCAAGTGAGAAAGATCTCAACATTTCTTTTAAGTTTTTAATAATCCATTCCTATGTCCATCAGTTTGAGGGTGGTAGGCAGTGCTCAAACGAAGTTCAGTATCCAGGGCCTTCTGAAAAATTTCCAGAATATTGATGTAAAAATGGGATCACGGTCAAAAACAATAGATAGGGGTACTTCATGAAGTCTTTCTACTTCTTTAATATGTATTCTTACTAAACATTCAAGTGGTAAATCTTCTCTTATATCAAGAAAATGTGCTGAATTGGTAAGACGATCAACAATTATCCATATTGAATTATTCCTTATAGGGGTCTTTGATAGTCCCATGACAAAGTCCATTGTAATATCATCCCATTTCAACTAAGGTATGATAAGTGGTTGCATGAATCCTCTAGGATGTTGTATTTCAACCTTAACTTATTGAAAAACCATTCATCTTGACACATAACCAGCAATCTCCCTCTTCATGTTGTCCAATCCAAAATGTTCCTTCAAATACGTATAAATCTTAGTGATACCAGGATGTATAGAGAAATTGGACCTATGATCATCATCCAACAATTCCCATTTTAGATTAGGTATATTGGGAACACAAAGCCTCCTCCTGAATTTCAAAATTCCATCTTCATATATGAAGTCAATCAATCTCCCATCATTCATAGTTTTAATTTTCTTTTGAAACTCCTCATCATCAGTCTGAGAAATTTTTATCATTTCTAGTAAATATGGTTTGGCAACCATTTGAAAAAGTATTGATGTTTCAACTTCCATGATTAGTACCATATCCATATTTACTAGATCCATGAACATGGGATCCCTTTCAACTCTCATCTTATTCAATACTCCATGATCCTTTCTGCTCAAAGCATCTTCCAACTTATTTTCCTTCCCCAGGTGGTAGTGTATAGTGAAATCATAATCCTTTAGTAGTTTAAGCCATCATCTCTACCTTATGTTAAGTTCTTTCTGTGAGAAAATATACTTCAAACTCTTGTGATTGGTATATATTTCATGTTTTCACCATAGAGATAGTTTCTCCATATCTTCAAAGAAACTATTACATATGATTAATAAAGATCATGAGTAGGATAGTTTTGTTCATGAATTTTTAGCTGTCGTGATGCATATGAAGTAACTCTATCATTCTACATAAGTAAAAAATCAAGTACTTTCTTTGATTCATCACTATAAATAACAAATATATCATTCCCTGATGGTAGAGTCTAGATATAAGCATTGACTAATCTTTTCTTCATCTCTCTAAAACAGTCTTCACATTCTTTTGTCCAAAAAACTTTAGCCCCGTTACGTGTGATCTTGGTTAATGGGTTAGCCAATCAGGAAATATCTTGGAGGAAACATCGATAATAACCAGGTAAACTAATAAAACTATGTACCTCTATTATAATTTTTATTGATGGACATTCTTGTATTGCTCTTATATTAGAAGGATCAACAGAGATTCAATCCTTTTAGAAAATATGGCGATGAAAAGAAATCTCTTGATGCCAGAATTCACACTTTCTAAACATCCCATATAATTCATTTCTTCTAATATTCTTTAGAATACTGTGAAAGTGTTTTTCATGATCTTCATAGATTTTAGTGTAAACCAAGATATCATAAATAAATACCACTACAAATTCATCAAGATATTCTTTGAAAACTCTATTCATTAGATCCATGAAGAAAAAGGGTGTATTAGTCAGTCCAAAAGGCATTACTGTAAACTCGTAATGCCCATACCTGGTATGAAATGCTGTCTTCAGAATGTCTTCCTTCTTCACACAGAACTGATGATATTTAGATCAAAGGTCAATCTTTGAAAAATATTAATCTCCATGAAGTTGATCAAATATATCATCAATTAAAGTTAGGGGATACTTGTTCTTTATTGTTATAGAATTGATCTCCCTGTAGTCAATTCACAACCTCATAGATCCATCGTCCTTCTTAACAAAAATAACAGGGGCTCCCCATCGAAAAACACTAGGGATAATAAATCCTTTATTACTAAATTTATCTAGTTGTTTCTTTAGTTTCAATAATTCTAGAGTGGCTATTCTATAAGGGGTGTTTGATATGGGCCTTGAACCAGTAATTAAATCAATGGAAAACTCAATTTCTCTTTCTGGAGAATGTCCAGGTAAATTATCTGGAAACACATCAACATATTCTTGAACAATAACTATATCATATATTTGAACATTCCTTTCCTCAACCATAATTATTTCATTGTCTTCCTCACCAATAACTGAATTTAGTAGAGCTACTGGGGTGGATCTAGATAAGAATCAGATGGTGATGTTTCTGCTCTAAAGATAAGGTACTTCTAATCATCATTGAAAATTTTAACCTACTTCTTCTTACAATAAATTTTCGCATCATGGTCTGAAAGACAATCCATACCAAGGATTATATCATATTCAATCATGGGTATTATAATGAGATCAGTAGATAAAGATCGTTTATATGACCTAATAGGGATTTATTCGCACAACCTTTTTGCAATGATACTTCCCTTAGGAGTTTTTAATGACAACTAACTTGTTAAATAAAATAGTAAATATCTAATTTTCTTAGAAAACCGGGAAGATATGAAATGATGTGATGATAAAGAATCAAATAAAGCATTGGCTAAATTTGATGAAACCATTAAATTACCTTCCACCACGTCATTCAGAGCTTCAACATCAGCAGTAGTGATCGTATAAGATTGGATTTTCTACCTTGGCATTTTCTGAGGTAAGTTTCCTTGTCTCTTATGACATTCATTTGCATAATTCCCCATTTCTCTATAATTATAGCATTCAACATTGTCAGCCTCTTTCTTTCCCTTGAAATCACGAGCTTGGTGGCCTTTTTCACCGCACTTGTAACAAACTCCCATTACATTCAGGAAAGTACCAGAGTGTTTCTTCCCACATTTACTACAGGATTGAAATTCAACTTTACCCTTCTTCCCCTTATTTCCATTTCTAGAGTGTTTAGAAGATCTCTTATTATCTTTCTTTTCTTTAAAGTTGTAAGACTTAGATAATTCATTTTTCTCTTGATAGAACATGATACAATATCATCATATGATGAGAATGATTGTGATACCAATGATCAATAGAGAAATAGTTTTAACCCCTCAAAGAATTGATCAGTCTTACTCCTTGGGTTATGTATATAATATGCTGCATGACTTGCTAACCTTGTAAATTTATCCACATACTTTGCGACATTCTCATCCTCCTTTTGGCTCAAACTTAGAAATTGTCTTTACATATCCGATTGATGGTCATGAGGAAAGTATATTTCTAAGAAAAGCTCTTTAAACTCCCCCTATTCCATATTTGATACTTCTTAATCATCATTTGTATTTTTAATTAATGAACACCATTGATTTTAATCTCCCGTGAGGCGATAAACTACCATGACAACTTTTTCCATTTCGCTACTTCCCAAAGCATAAAATATATTCTCTACGGAACTTATCCATTTCTTAGCTACAAATGGTTTTTTAGTCCCATCTTAATTGGTGGTTGTTTCCTCATTAAGTGGTCTAAAATTGATCATCAACATTGTGGATCAGGGTACTCTATATGGGTAAGGTTATTATTCATAACCTGAGTGAGTTTTCCCAGTATGGTTATAAGTTGTTCAGCAACGGTTGCATCACCATCTCCACTATAATTATCTTAAGTAGGAGGTCAATCCCAACATGGATTACATGAATTGATATGGTTTCCATACCACCCCTAGTTTCCATTTCAAAATAATGTAATACACTATATTAGTTTATGAATCACAATACATAATTCCAAACTAGTAAAATACCTAACATAAATTGAATAGTTTATGAATATAATCCATAATCATAAAAAAAAATCTTTGAGGAGGTATTTACTCATAAATCCTTTATAATGGTTTGTAAAGAGAATATGAATTATCCTAAGAATATCCCCCAAGAGTCTCATAACCAAGAGGACAACAAGGCCTATTGTCATGTACCAGGATACCCAGACTCAAGCCTAAAACTCCTTGTCAGAGTTTTCACTTCTAGGTACATCTATGCAAGAGCTGCCTCTACTTTCTCATATCCAGACATGGATTTATTTCTTATAAAATTAAAAAAATCTATATATTACCAAAATTCTAGGAAGTTCTTCTATACTAATCCTTAAATTCTATCTTAGGGTAATGTTCTCTAATCATAGTTTTTTCTAAATCTAGTTTCCAAGGTTCGTACTAAAATTCCTATGATACCAACTGTAATTCCCCGACCCTAGTTATAGAGAGTTAGTGCATTATTACATACACTTTCATGATCACTAGGGATCAAATCCCGAAAGACGAATCAGTTTAGTAACCTTAGAATTACTAGATACATACATGATTTTTACATTACATTATGAAAGAAACATCATTGTGTCTCCTTTGAACACACTCATATCCCATAGCCTATTCTTGTAGGTCAATCATAATATACTTCTTTACATCCTAGGAAAAATAAAACATAATAAAGGGGTAAGCTCAGATGCTCAGCAAGGATAACAAGCCGAAACTTTCACAAATAAGCATATACATTGAAGGAAATGTATAAGACTAAAACACAAGGCTTTTAAAATTAAACTTCAGAATAATATAGAAAAGATAAATCAAATAATTCCATTTACTTATTCACATGGATATTCTACTAGTCAAGTAATCACATGTAATATCAATAGCTAATTTCATAATGATGGAATTCATAATTCCAGACATCATAACCACCTAGTCAATGCCTCGTGCCAATACTAAAAATAATATTTTTTCATGACCTTGTCCCAAGACACTAGTTTTTCTCATGAGACCTACCGATACATCGAGGAGCTATAGCGGGCTCCACCCATCACTTACTAAGTCCAATGTATTCCTCATACGAAAAGGTTGAAACATAAAATAAACATTCATTTTAAAACTAGCATATGAAATGCTAATACTTTAACCATAAACCATGAATGGTATAAAAATAACACATCCATATTCAAACATATCCCTAATCCTTCAATATAATATGGAAGATTTTATCATAAAAAATGAACTTCAAACAAGTAAAAAATCCATCAAATGATGTTGAAAAAGATAAAATCAAAACTATTTGAGAGAAATATCTATTTTTATTTTGAAATAATTTAAAATTCAAATAATTATAAAAGAAAACATTTATTTTGAGAATATTCATATAATATTTCAAGGGAATCTTCTAAGGTGTTATAACGGTAGAAAATAGCTGCACTCTCCTTATAAGTTAAAAAAACATTATTTACTTAATTTTGTTGAAAAGGTCATAAAAGAAATTGTTAGGAAAACAACAAGAAGATTACTTTATAAAAAGTTAAAAAAAAGTAAAAAAATGGTATAAATTAATTTAGCCTATAGTCTAAGAAATAGTAAAAATGTTTTGAAATAAAATTTTAAGAAACACGATTGTGAATGATAAAGAGGTCCCAATAAATACTCACATATAAACAACCTCAGATAATGAAGATATTATAGAATTAACCCTTACCATGTAATTTTCCTTGATCGAGAGGATGTTAACCTCCTGTACAATTATTAAATAATTTTTATTAAATTATAAAAGAACCACATATACAAATATTTTATCATCTATGATTTTCTAATATTTCTTTTTTAATAATATTTCAGTAGTATCATTATTTCGGGTGTCAACTGATTCATTTTACTTTATATGTTTTGTTATGTAAGTCATGTTTGTTATGGATAGGATTTATTTTATTCATATCCAGAATGATATTAAGTTCTTAATCACTATTTTTAATCATAAAAGGAAAATTATTCCTGAATTATTACGATGGGAAATGATTCTCATCGCGTTCGTGGAGATATAATCCGTACGTACGCATGAGCGGAAATATCATTCTATTATGGTGAAATATTATGTAATTGGATGTTATATAATATATAAAGAATTATTAACATGTTATATTTATTATTTACACCAATTATACTTATTATTTTACCCATCCAAACAATTAAGTGTTGAATAACAAACTACACCATGACGTGGAGATAGTAAGCCGTACGTACACACGTATGGTGACTTTGTCATTCATAGGATGGATATAATAATGAATATGGTTATACCATATTTATAATAACATAATAATGAGTATAAGGTATTTGAGGTATTATTTTGGTATGGAAAAAACAAAGAAATAGGAAGTGGAAGAAGAAAATATATTTGAAAGAGGTGATGAAATTATTACCTCTTCTTCGGGTGCTTCCTTTTGATTTGATCAAAAGGGCTCTTTAGGTTGGATTATGATCAAATTAAGTCATGTAGGTTGAATTGAGAGTATTTGGTAGGATATTTGAGTAGGGTTTGGCAGAGACAAATGGATTTGGAGTTGTGATTGTGAGATAAGGGGAAGTACCCTTTTATAAGAGAGGTGAGGGTCACTTTAGGAAAAGATTGAAATATTCTTTTATTATACAATCATAATAGGTTTATAATGGATTAAAAAGGATTTATTTCTAGGATAATGTGGGTATGGGTCAAAAACCTCTCAACCAATAGGTTTTATATAGGTTTAGGTCACTATATTAACCTTATTTTTTAGATTTAACTCTCATTTAAATTGTTTAACTTTTACCATTTACTCTTGTATTATTATAATAAATAGTTGATAAAATTACTATAAAAATACAAGAGAATCCAAAGTGGTTCATTATTGATATATTTAACCTTATATAAGTCTTTTGTCCAAACATTATATTTTTAGGAAAATTATATCAATTAATAATATAGTATTTGTTTTAAAAAATCATTTATGTAAATTTGACACTATTTAGTATTTTGTTTTTGTGAAAGACATAAAAACTTTATAAGTTCGAAAAAAAATTATGTAATCAATAATAAAATTTCATATTAACCTATAAAATTCTTTTAATACATCAAAAGTCTGAATTTACAATTATATTTATATTTATAAAATCAATTATTTTAATCTTTCAATAATAAGGTAACTACTACATCATCATTTTGTCATAAATAATTTTAATTATTTAATGTCTAAAAATTATAAATAAAATACCATTCTGTAGGAAATATTTTTATCTTTCTAATGAATATTTATAGTCTAATTTATCTTTTATATAACCCTATATTAAAAATGGGTTAGTTTTTTTTAAAGGTAATGCTTTAGTAAAAGACCAAAGCACAATTTATTGATAAACAAGAAAGGATTACAAGAGGCGAAAGGATGGGATTTTTTTACAATCTCTATCAAAAAGGTATAGTAAGTCAGAAGGAATAGAGTCCAGTCAAGTCATGATCTGATGAAATCCTTTGTTGGCAAGAGCATCAACAACAACATTCGCTTCACGGTAGGCATGAGTAACTATATAATCCATCCCATAGAGCAAGTTCAGACAATTCATCCAATGAGTGGTAAGTGTCCAGGCCAGATGGATGTTTCCATCTTAGATGGCATGAATGATAGTGGTTGAAGCACTTTCAATCCACATCTTTCTCCAACCTCTTTGAAGCGCAAAATCAACAGCATGAATGACCCCCAACATTTCTGCCTCCAGAGATGAAGAGTGACCACATCCAACATAGAAGCAGCCCTGACACTGTCCAGCTGAGTCTCTGAAGATGGAACTGCAACTGGCAGGGCCTGGGTTGCCTTTGGAAGCGCCATCTATGTTCACTTTGATCCATCCTGGAAATGGTGATTTCTAGAACACTTCAAAGGAGTGTTTGGGCTTTGGGTAGATGCCAGGAACACAGAGATGACAAAGGATCTCAAAGTCACCAACCAAGTTGTTGCAACAGTCTTTTTGAATTGAGTCAGCTTCATGAATTTCAATAAGAATCCGATATTTCCCTACATTAAGATTGAGAGAGTGATTATTGTGAATGAGATCATTTCTAACCTACCAGATCTCATGCAGGAGTTCCACCACTGCCGCCAGAAAAAGATTTTTAACCTACTGAGAAACATCATTTCTAGTGAAATTTTTTAATAACAATTAAATTGAGTCAGTAAAGAACCATCTACAATTAAAAAATTCAAAAATATAATTCCATAGGGAAGAGGCCATCGCACAAGATAGAAAAAGATGATTGGAATCCTCCCTATGCTGATTACACAGGTGACATTTAGAACAGAGTTGAAAACCAAAAGTTTGTAGACCAGTTTCCGTTGGTAATCTATTAGGGGAAATGCGCCAAATAAGGGTGATCATAGAAGGTTTAATCTAGGGTTTTTTAAAATGGTTCACCCATAGAAAACTAGAGTCATTTTTAGAGAAATTATGCTTATAATAGTTTTTAGAATCTAGAATTCCATTAGTATAAGGTTCCCAAACAAGGAAATCACCATCAGTAGAAAATAGATGATTATCAAAAATTTGTGCAATATTATCAGGGAGATCATGTTAATGAGATTGTAATACCTCCTTTATAGTCTGATTAGTATCTTCAGGAAGATTATTAGAGGGTAAAAAGGATATCAGAGGGTTACCACACCATTTTTCACACCAAAAATTTATGGAAGAATCAACACTGACTATCCATCTAGAATTTTGCATGATCTTGTGATATGAGTCCCGGATAGAAAGACAAATGGATGAGTTGATGAAATTAAAATTACCTTTTAAAAACTTAAAGAGGAATCTATGATTCATAATTTCAGTAGCTTTATAAGTGGAATTAATAATGTGCCAAGTGAGGCGGGCCTGAAGAGAATCATTGAACAACTTTAAATTTTTAATGCCAATTCCACCATTAGCAATGGGTTTACAACATGATTTCCAAGGTATTGTAACAAGCTTCTTTTCAAAAATTATTCTAGACCAAATGAAGTTTTTAATATATGTATTAATTTTTTTAAAAATGACGATGGGCCATTTATAGACCATAAGGGAATAGACCATTTTAGAAACAATGGTCGATTTAACCAAACAAATTCTACCGGCCATGGAGAGGGATTTCCCTTTCTAGCTAGAGAGTTGATTTGTGATTTGATCAATGATGTTAGCAAAATAGGTTGCTTTGGGACAACCCCAAAATATTGGAACACCCAAATAAATGAAAGGTAAAAAACCCTCTTTAATACCCAGATAAGTGGTGATATTAGATTTCTTTCTTACAGGAAAATTCTTTCCAAAAAAGATATACGATTTGTTCCAAGAAATTGCTTGCCCTGAGATTTTCTCATACTGAGAAATAGCTTGCTTGAGAACATGAAGATTTTTTTGATCCCCTTTTATGAATAAAATAATATCATCAGCATATAAAATGTGGGTAGGGACATTTAAATTCCTGGAAACTTG
Organism: Viscum album; assembly: GCA_963277665.1. Classification (NCBI taxonomy): domain Eukaryota; kingdom Viridiplantae; phylum Streptophyta; class Magnoliopsida; order Santalales; family Viscaceae; genus Viscum; species Viscum album. The sequence goes on along the minus strand of OY728148.1, from coordinate 2,044,626,146 downwards.
AATAGGTTTTAAACATATTTTGATCAACCAGATTGTTAAGAAGTCTACTTAGGTAATCCTCAGCAATAACGAAAAGGATGACAGAAAGCGGGTCGCCCTGCCTGAAACCTTTTGAGCAATTGAAGAAACCTCTAGGGGTACCATTATTCAGGATAGAGATATAATCTGAGAGAAATAGAGTATTAATTATATCAATTAAGGAATCATTAAAGAAAAAGTTTTTTAGGACTTTTAAAATAAAATTCCAGTCTATGGTGTCAAAAGCCTCTCTGATATCCAGTTTGATGGCCACACAACCCCCTCTAGTGTTTCTATTTAAACTATTGGTACATTCCGAATCAAGAAAAATACAGTCTTGGATGTCCCTTCCTTTAATAAAACCAAATTGGTTCCAAGATACGATTCTATTGCAGATAGGACCAAGTCTATTTGTAATAATTTTGGTAATGATTTTATAGATAGTGTTAATCAAAGCAATTGGTCAGAATTGATGGATCTCAGAAGCATTCTCAACCTTAGGTATTAAGGATAAAAATTGAGCATTGATTCCATGAGGTAGAGATCCATGAGTGAAGAAGATCTTAACAAGGTTACAAACATCATTGTGGGGGGAATGTGCCCGTAAGGGGCTCCGCTTGGCTTGGTTCTCCCTCTGTCGCCATCTCTCTACCCATCCGGGGACGACAGTGGCTCCTTTCTCAGTATCTCTGCGGGCTTGTTCGTGGCGTGCAGATCCCCATTCGTGGAGGCACCTTATGGGCTCGATCCTCGGCGATTCTCGTTGCCGGCATGTTCTCTCACCCTAGCCGTCGATCTGGATAGGGTTTCTCTTTGTGGAGGCGTTGTGTTTAGGTCAGGTCCCCTTATTCTGTGGAAATATGGGGTGGAGCCTCATTTCAACGTCGTCATTGGGTGTTGTGGGAGGTGTATTACGGTCTCTGGGTGCTATGAATTTGGAGGCGGTGACAGGATAGTGGCTCGCGCTGAGATCTTCTTCGTGTGTGTTCTAACGGCAGTTTTGTTTTGTGGTTTCTGTTTGATTTTGTTTTTTTGAGTTTGGATGTGTTTTTTCTTAATTTACCATCTCTGGGTGTCCCTGGATTCAGTGATTAGGGTTTCATTTTGGTGTTCGGTTGGTGTTGCTTTGGTCGATAGAGGTGGAGGTGGCGGGCGATGTAATCGTGGATTCGGTTCTCATGACTGATGATGGCTTCTTGGTGAACGGGATGAGGTGCGAAGAACTATGATATGGTTTCACAGTGGAAGACCAAGTTGATTGCAGCGAGTGTTTTGCAGTGTTGGGAAATCATGGAATGATTTTTAGGTTGGTTGAATTTGTGGATATGTGGAATGGTTGGGAAGTGTGTTTTGTGGTGCTTTAGTTCACGATCTTTGTGTCATTGCATCTGGTTATCCTCAAGGGACGACTCCATAAGAGGTTCAGAGCATTGATCTTTCATAGATCATGACTATCTGGAATTGGATGATTGAGAGGGTATGGCGTTTTCCATCGATACCGTGCCTGTGCATTCATGCACGAGACTACTATCCGAAAAACGATGTGAAGGTGGAAGCTCGTCTTAATGATTTTGATGCTGGGGAGGGGGGATCTTATATGTTTTTGAATCAGATTTCTTTTGATCTTTGTACATTGAACTGGAGGTCTTGATTGTCTTTTTATGTCTTTGAAGTCGTTTGGGTTCCCCCTTACCCCTTAAAAAGGGGGTTTATCTTTATAAAAAAACAAAAAAAACAAAAAACAAAAAAACAAAAAAAACAAACATCATTGTGTATTATATCCGAATGATTTTGGAGAAAACCATTATTGAATCTGTCCGGACCAGGAGCACTGTCTGGATTTAGACCAAAGACTGTGTCTTTAATTTCATGGTCAAGTGGAGTGCTTAAAAGAGACTCATTGTCTCTTTCAACCACCATTAAAGGAATAACATCAGGTTTAAGATCAATATTTATATCAGGACCATTAAAAATGTTATAAAAGCATGAGGTGACATGATTCGTAATGGCTTCTTCAGAATCAATGATCAAGTCATTATTAATGAGCATAGTAAGAGGATGATTGGCCTTTCTAATTCTTTGAAGACAATTATAGAATTTGGTATTGTGATCACCATCTACAAGCCATTTAGTCCTGAACATTTGTTTATGAATATTGTCCTTAAATGTGAGTAAGGAATTAAGTTTAGAAGAGATATTAGCTTCCAATTGTGGATCCATATTAAAATCTTAATTAGTAAAAGTGGGTTAGTTATTAAACATTGAATTTAACACTTCTAACTCTTTTTTAAATAAAATAATAATTAATTTCTTAATCTAATCCAAGTGGACCAAAAGGATCATATTTTATTCCTAAGTTTTCTTTTGGTCAAAATACACTTATCCAATCAAATTAGGACAGGTGTTAGGGTAATTATAATATCATTTTTTCCTTTAATTACCCTTTTTACTTTTAACCGGGGTAAATAAAATTCAAAAGTTACTATTTAACAAAAAATATTTTCATCATATTGAACCACATTCGACTTACTGATGTCAATCGTTTCTCTCGAAGTTTTAATATTCAATTCCCAAAAATGGTAAAATTACGTTTTATGCATATTTTAAAATGTTCCTAAAAGGTGGGTAAGAGATGTTAAAAGTTCCATAAAATTTTATATATCTAACATTATTATAAAATGACTCCAATGAATTAAACTGAAAATATATAGGTATTATGTATCTATTTTTACCTAAAATAAATTTAAATAAAATAACTAACTATTTATATAAAAAGTCTGTTTTAAATAATTACACTGTGTTTTTCACTATTCATAAAAAAATGAATATTTTTAAAAAAATACAAAAAATTAACCCAAAGCTAATTTTGATATTTTGAATCCAAAAATGAAGTCCATTTTAAAAAATAAAATTTATAAAATTTTAAAAAGTTGGTATTATTATTCATAATGACTAGTTTGATTTGTCGTGGTGTGTTAGAAGTCGATGTTACGTACAACGCAAGTTGTTGCATTATTCGAAGGAAAATTTACTATGGAATCATGGGGTGTTATAACTAGAATAAAATTTTTACAATATAAAAAATCCTTGAATTATTAATTTATATCCCATTAGATTCTATGAATCACATATTCTTCACACTCATGCGTTTAATAAGATAACTCCACAACATCGAAATTCTAGAATTTTTCATTTTAGAAATTTTTTATCCATATGATATTCTAATAAGATATAATATTGCATCTTTAACAACTGTTTCAGACACCAAATATCCTTGAGTAATCTTCCAAACTCCATACACAAATGTTTTACAAAATCCATCTTTATCCAGCTGTCTAATAAATATTACATTCTTCCATTAAATAGTTAAGTTTCAAAAATACATGTAGCACCAATAAATTTCTTATTAAAATATTTTTATTCACTATTTATTTAAAAAAAATATCATTATCCACATCATCCATAAGAATAAGCTTTATGAATCTTCGGGAAACATAGTTTGGTATGCCCCCTCCCAGATGTAGAATAAAATGATTCCCAAAAATCTATAAACCATGGTTCCAATGGAGTATTTAAATATATTGGTAAAGTATATTCACCTTTAAATAAGTTATTTTTAGAAATTTATAATTCCCCCTTTCTGAAATTATGCTTATAATCATTCAAAAAGTTCCCCTTACGACCACAATGCTGATATAAAGCTCTATATTCATTAAAAATACATCAAATTAAATCCTATTATATTCTATATCATTATGATCATATCATTGATAAATATTTTATAAGATTACAAATAAATATGGATTTGGACGGTTTTAGGTCCTCCCTCTAATAGTTTTCCTCTTATAAAATGTGGTTATAAATGTTGTTAAACACAACATTGAAATAACCACTAGAATTCCGGGAACTGATTAAAATTTATACTAACATTATGGTGGTGATGATACTAGAAACGAAGCCCACACTATATCCAAATACATTACCCGTACTAATTCCAGCTAACTCGTTATCATGATGATTTCATTTCCATGATTTTTCACTAGCCTTCCATCTAATATTATTATTCCAAAAAACATCAAAGTTAATAAAACTATTATTATTATTATTAGATTCTCATATATATTAGAACGTGATTCGTTAACTTAAGATTCATATTCACATATATGAAGTGAAAGGTTATGGATTTGATAATGAAAAATTTATCATGATATGTGCCTTTATGTCACGCCTTTACTATCCTAACTTAGTAATTTCTTATGGTTTGACTCATTTCAATAGAACCTTATGGGCATTCTTAAACTTATAATTCTCTATATTCATACCCTAGAATATGATTTTCATCATAATTAATTTTTTAATAAATTCATTTCCTTCATCAAATCTATTTCATTAGAAATAAATAACTCCCACCAAAAAATAAAATTAATAAGGTAAAAATTTTATCAAATAATCTAAATACAAATACAATACTCATTACGAAATTACAAACATTGATACCAAATATTGTGTTACAAATCACAAATTACTAATGAAATAAAGTATACTATCATTTATAGAAATGTTTTGGAATGTTAGTAAGTAGAATAACCTGTTAACTCAATGATCTTGAATTGATAAGACAAAACACACTACAACCCATGTATTGAATATCCAACATAGTAAAATAAGAATAAACAAGAATCTTTGAAATAGACAACTAAATTTTACAATCACAATGAAAAATATTAGAGATTACGTGATTCAAACAATGGTGCAACTCTATGGGAGAGCGTTACTATGTTTTTTTGTACTAATAGAATATAATGATGAAAAGTTTTAGTTATATTAAAATTTTACCTACTTTAACCATTTTTAGTTGATATTATATGGTTTATCAGGTTCCACTACCTTTTGGCCAACATGGGGATCCCACCTATAATCATGGTCACCTTTCTTTTCTCATATATTTTTTTGATTAACCATTTTTAGTGGATAGTGAAAATTAATATTATGTAGCTCTATTAATTATCTTATGTGACCATTAAAAACCCAAAAAATAATGAAATTTCTCTAGAATTTTGAATACATATATTATAGATTATTCACTCTCATCATCTATACATGGTCACATTCACCAATGTTATAAAATATAAAAATATGGTCCAGTATGCCTCTGTTGATCTTCCACTACTACAAGGATCCCACATAATCTAGAACCCATGTTTCAAAATTAGTCCATCCATAAATGAAAAATCAGAATCATGAATGTTGTCTTCACATTATTAAAAATTCTTGTTAGATATTATTATATAAAACAATGCATTATGAATCAAAATGTTATTTTATATAATTTATCCTAATGTAATAGAAGGTATTATATAAATACCTATGATAGTAATATGATATTAATGTAAAACATGATATTTATTTGAGTGGGAGAAAATATTTATTAGAGATAGTGGTGGAATAATATTCTTTAATTAATCCAACCCTCAGGAATAAATAATATTACAAAATCCACAAGAGGTCATTAAAAATAAATTTTTACAGATACACAAACTATATAATAATTTTTTAAAAACAAAGAGAAATAATTTTATAAATTATATTTCTTGAGAATATATTATTCATTAAGAATAATAAATCATTCTAATTCATGGAATATGTAAATGAGTAATTTTTAAAAAAATACAAAGTAGATATAAATTGTGAAATTCATTCTACATTTCAACATAAAATTTTAATTCTTTTAGTATATTCAATAGAGGTAAAATATAGTAAGTCATAGTGGGTATTCAAGTAAGATAAAAACTGAATAGTAATGCGAACAACTATAATAAAATTTTGATTAGTAAGGTTTTATGATAATTAATGACATTAGATATGATAAATAATTTTCACCTAGAGAAATTATGAAATCCATTTTGAATTATAAGTTCCATATTATCTTACCATGATTATAATATTTTATGATTTAATGTCAAAACTATAATAAAAAGTGGAAACTACTAAATTATATATTTAGGATATATCTAAAATAAGAAATTAGTGATTTAGTTTTTATAGGAATAATTTTAAATATATCTTTAAGAATAACATGATATAGTACTTAAACATCCTGGAAACAAGATCATTTTAAGATGATCATGGGATTATTTTCTTTAACTCAATGTTCATAAATTGAAATATTATTGAGAAATACTAGAAGGAATAATTTCGGATGGAATAATTTCTTATGTCAAATGAAATATGTAACGACCCGACATTTTTAATAATATTTATTTCATAAATTTGTATGTTATTTTATACTCAAAAAACTAATACTTTAATTAATGAAGTGAGAATAATTAAATGAGACCATTGGGTTTCGACTATTATATGACCGTTGGTCAATATGACTGTTAGAAACTAAACTCTTTACATTACAATTATTGTTTATAAATAAAAGTGATATGGGTTAATTAATACAGAAAGAAGAGTCGATGGCCTCATCCAGTGGACTCAGGCTGTACAAAGCCCATCTGTCAGAGCTTGGGAAGGAGGTAACATCTCTAGGCTTTTCTCAGGAAAAATCCCAAGCTGAGCTTCAACATGTAAAGCATGAACGGATTCTCCTAAGGGAGAAGTTCAAACTGATAGAAATTACTACTCGAGGAATGTTGTCTGAGCCGCCCCAAGATTCTATCACCATAGCACACCTTACAATTAAGTCATATGCAGGTGTTATAAGGGTCTATGTAACGAGACCTTAGTTACTTTTTTTAATCCCTTGGTATAAATATAATTTTTATTTCTTATTAAGGAAAAGTTGGTGAGTTTCAAATATCTGGATAAATGTTGGATGAATTTATAGTTCCATATTACTAATAAATTTTGGGAAAAAGGGTATTTTAAAATATTTATGTAAACATTAAATAATTAATGATGTGAATTGATTTTCAAAAAATTGTCTTCAATAGTTGTGATTAGTAATAAATTTTGATTCTAATAAGATCAAGTTAGTTTTAGTGAATAGTAAAGTATGAATAGTAACATACCCTTATAAATAGAAATGAATAGTAAATAGTATAAAAAAATAGAAACTCCCCCCATGAATATATGAATACAATTTAGATATCTTAAAAGTGAAAAATATGATCATAGTATGAGTTTTGGTATTTTTGTATGTAAAAAATATTTTATTTACAATTTTACAAATAATTTAATAAATTAAAATAGAAATGTATTTTCATAAAATTTAATCATAAATTGTTACTTTACTGTATTATGGTTTTACAATTATTTTATGGGACCTTGAATACTTTTACAAGGTGTTACAAAACAAGTTATAGTCTTAGAGTTGTTTTTCTGAATAAATAATGATTTTATTTAAAAATTAAATTAAAAATATTTAAAAAATTATTTTCATAAAATGGTGTTAATTTTTGAATTCAGGTAATCTATATTAGGTTAGGGTGAGATTTTGTGATTTTTCTGAAATAGTTGAATTTTCGTTGAATAATAAAAATACAGTTTTGAGTTTTTGGTGTTTAGGGACATCATTTATGATGTAATAATGATGTAATAATTCTGGTCGATTTATTAATAGTAAGATATTCTATGAGGTTCCCAAAGTGGCCAATACCATGGGAAAATACCGTGGTAAGACACATGGTTTTGAAAATACCATCGATGAAGTGTCCCTTAGAAATTAATAATTTATTCCTTCACTTTTCCTATAAATACAAAGACATTTCATCATTCATTTAATTCCCAAATCATCCTCAACTATTTTATGGTCTTTTTACCTCCCAATTAGTCCTCCTAAGGTGCCATAAATCACCGCAAGTTCCCAATCTTCAATCTTTTGACGTTACTCTTCACAGTATGGGAAACTTTCACCCACCTCTTTTAAGTCACGAATTCCTTTATGTTATGTATTATAGTTCCATTTTGTTATGGGGGCATGATCTTATATATCATTCTTACTGTCCATTTCATTTTCAATTTATGATAGACCCTTTCCTCTCTCATCAACTGATTTTAGGAATTTCAATGTGACGCCGTTAGGCTGCCGAATTTTCCTAACAGAAATCGCATCTTCTCTTTTCCTTATAGTTTCATTTTCATATGGTATTTCATTCAAATATAAATACCATTATCTTATTTATTTTTATTCTATACCCATACTGTATTCTGAGTTATTTGTGACTGGGTGACTCTTGTCCCCTCTCTTTTCAATGTCTTCTAAAAACCATGTTATATAGCCGTTATGCTAAAGAATTGTCTTCTCAAAACCTCTCTCATTTTTTTCTAAAGAATTATATTGTTTTATTTATGGGAATACCCAAATAGATTTTCATTCCTAGGGATATTAATCAAGACATACAATTTATCTATTTGATTCTGGAATTGACATAGATGTAACTGGCAGTCCCTTTCCATGAGTTATAAATGACATAATGATCTTATTTTTAAGCACTCTTAAAACGACAAAATTTTGAAATGAAACACATTTTTTTATTCTCTATGGGTTATTAATGAAATGTTTGCTTATTCTCTATGTGGACCACATGAAAATAAATACATATTAAGAGTTATCCCTGATAGCGTTGCAATGCATTGAGTAATGAATTAATCTCTAGAGATGACTTGTTTCACTATAACTTGGTAAATAACCTTGGTAATTTTTTGATGACACCTCGGGGTTGAACCATGGTGATATGTTCATGAATGTATAAATGAAATTTTGTAGCCACATATTCAAGTTATGATTCAGGTTCTTTTTATTATGATATTCCTCTTTTTCCATTTCTCAGGTCTTCATGTTTTTCATCAAGTTCTTATTGATATCACAAGTAAACTGATTCCCTTGTTTTCCTTACTGGGAATTATACTAACCCTTTCCTTTGAATGTATGTCTACAGGTTATGAGGTGTAGTAATTTTATATAGGATTAACTTTTCAAGAGGCTTTTCAAGGGGGTTAAAAATACTGTTTTAAGTTTTCATGTTTTATTGTTCCTGATTTCCAAGACACTAGACTTTAAAGATCCTTTGTATGAAAAATGTAATGAAATGTTATGTAATAAATAGGTAGGATGCCATAGTTGGTATCGAAGTATAGTTTAGTTATTTATGGAAATTAGGCTATGAAAAAGTTAGGAAGAACCCTATAGAAAAGTTTAAATATTGGAAAACTTCCTGGTATTTTGGTGAGTATTGAATAAGTGTTTTATCAAGAAGATACATCCCTGTCTAGATACGAGCATGTAGAGGTGGCTCTGGCATAGATGTACCTAGGAGTGAAAACCTTGATAAGGAGTTTCAGTCTTGACTAAGGGTATCCTATTACATGACAATGGGCCTTGCAGCACTCTTGGCTATGACACTCCCAGTGGATATGTTTGGTTAATTACAAGCTTTTTATGAATCATTATGAAGGATTTATAGAGAAATGTAATTGTTTATGCATGATGTTTTAAGATATAAAATCATTTATAGTTAAAAGATTCATAAATGAAATAATATTCTCACTAAGGTTTTATTCTTTTAGAAAATTGCAGGCAATAGGAGGAACCATGCAAATGGTGACCGCAATGGACTGTGCACTGACGACCCTCCGATGGAAGCCAGAATGGAGACTTTCATGTGAATGATGAACCAACTGACTCAAGTTATGGGAAGTAACTTGAATCAGGATGGGAGACCGATATCACCATGAAGGGAACAAAATTTTTTTTAATCATTTATGCGTCAAAAACCACCAACATTCAGTGGATCTACCAACCCATTGATTTCTAAATAGTGGATCAGCTCTATCGAGAAGATATTTTCTGTTCTCCTCTGTTCTCAACAAGAGAAGGTTACCTTGGTTGATTATCTCTTAGAGGGAGAATCTAATTAGTGGTGGGAACTTATTAAAAACACAAGTCCAAGAGTATAAGTTGAATCTATGGAGTGGGAAGATTTAAGATGGATATTCTTCAATAAGTATTTCACTTGATTGATGATAACAAGAATGGATAAGGAGTTTCTCAAGCTAAAGAAGAAGGAGAATGAATCTGTGGGAAGCTATGAGTTGAACTTCACAAGGATTTCACATTACACCTCTAGCTTTGTAATGGATCAAAATGGTAATGTTAATAGATTATTCGGTGGACTAAGACCTCATATGTGGAAGAATATTTCCAACTGATATTATGATAGATATTAGGAGATCATGCGAAGTGCGATGAAAGTCAAACTGGTGTTTGGTGAGACACAATGGTATCATAAATCCAATGAAAAGAAAAGATCGATGGAGCTAAGATTAGGGAGGATCTTAGATCAGGGAAGAAGAGTCAAACAAGTACAACGTCCCACGTGTAATAATTGTGGTAAGAAGCATTGAGGGAACTTCCTGTTCGGGAGTGGGATGTGCTATAAGTGTGGTAGAGATGGCCAAAATCCATAGAATGGTCGTAGTGAGGAGAATCCACAACTTCCCAACACTAAAGACAAGGGTAAGATGGTGCAGGACCTACCAGATATCCAATGCTATAAGTGTGGAAAACATGGGCACTTTTCCAATCACTGGTGAAATCCAAGGGAAGTGGAGGGGAATCACCATCAGCCTTAGTAAAGGCTCAGGGAGCAAGTCCGTGCTTTTTATATCATGAGAACTGATGTTGAAGATTCAAATGATGTGGTGGAAGGTACTATTACTATTCTCTCAAAGCTATAAAATACTTTGTCTGATTTTGGTTCAATGCAATCCTTTATTTCCTCCAAGTTTGCAAAGAATTTAGAATCAACACCCAATTTGCTAAAAGTAGAGTTATCATTCAAGACTCCTGGTGGGATTATCCATGAATCATTATTTTTTATAAACTCTAGTATTTACTTTAGTGAGAACAATATTATCACATATCTAGTAGCAATTCCCATGCTGGAATTCGACATTATACTAGGGATGGACTGGCTCTCAAAGTATAATGCTATCAAATACAGAATCAAGGAAATCTAAATAGTCTTGAATGGAAAACCTACAATTATCATCCAAGGAGAGATATCAAAACATGATATTTGTCTAGAAGAAACTCTTATATCCTTATTTATGGAGTTGATCAGTGAAGAAGAGGAAGGAAATGAGAGTTTGAGGATAGAAAATGTCACCATTGCCCAGAAATATGTTGATGTTTTTCCTGAGGAGTTACTCAGACCTCCCCCAAAAAGAGAGGCAGAGTTATCCATTGAACTCGTACCTGGGTCTCATCCGATATCAAAGACCCCTTATAGTATGGAAAATGTGGAGCTAGATGAATTAAAGAAGCAACTCCGTGATTTTTCAAAAAAGGGTTTTATCCGACCGAGTGTGTCTTCTTGGGGGGAACCTATTATCTTTGTGAAGAAGAAGGATGGATCAATGCGGCTATGCATCGATTATAGAGAACTGAATGGGATCATAGTGAAGAAAAAATACCCTATTCTAAGAATTTATGACTTATTCGGCCAAATTTGTAGGGCTCAATTCTTATCTAAGATTGATCTTTGATCTGGTTATCATAAATTGAGGGAGAAGAAAGAAGATATTCCAAAAACTGCCTTCCAATCAAGATATGGGCATTATGAGTTTGTAGTTATGCCCTTTGGACTGACTAATTCACATGCTATTTTATGGATTTGATGAATAGAGTTTTGAGTACTACCTTCATAACTTTATGATAGTTTTTATTGATGATATTATGATATATTACAAAAGTTATGTGGAGCATGAAGATCATATAAGGGTTATTTTGAAAACTCTACGGAAGGAGAGGATTTTTGGAAATTTTAGTAAATTTGAATTCTGGTTACAATAAGTTTCTTTCTTGGGGCACATTGTTACCAATGAAGGAATCATAGCTGACCTTGAAAATGAAAAAGTTGTGTAGAGGAGTGGCCTCAACCTACAAAAATAACTGAGATTAAAAGTTTCATTGGATTAGCAAGATATTATAGGTGGTTTGTGAAAAAAAATTCATGACTTTCTAATCCATTAAACAAGTTAACTCTAAAAGGGTTCAAGTTCATTTGGACAAAGGAGTTTGAAAAAAGTTTCCAAGAGCTGAAGAAGTGATTGGTTACTGCACCCGTTTTAACTCTACCCGCAAGTGGAGAAGGACTCATTATTTTTAGCGATGAAACTCTAAAATTATTGGGTGCATCCTCATGAAAAATGAAAAAGTCATTGCTTATTCATCTTCACAGTTGAAGACACATGAGAAGAACTATCTTACACATGATCTGGAGATGGCTGTGATCAGTTTTTCTATGAAGATATGGAGGCATTATATTTTTGGGGATAAATGAGAAATATACACATACCATAAAATTTGAAGTATATTTTTCACACAAAATGAATTAAACATGAGATAAAGTAGATGGTCAGAACTTCTTTAAGACTAAGATTGTTCAATTAATTACCATCCCGGAAGAGAAAACAAAGTCGCGAATGCATTAAGCAGAAAAGAACCATTTTTTATTTACATGATGAGGATTCAAAGAGATCCTTTGATCAATGACCTAGTAAATCTGGACATGAGAATTATAAGGGAAGGGACATCATCAACCCTAACCCAAATTATTTATCAACCTTCATTACTAGATAAGATCAAGAAATACTATAAAGATGATCCTTTGTTATAGAAGAAGTGTGAGTCTTTTAATGATGGGAAGTTTACTAAGTTCAATATTGATCAAGACAGTGTACTGAAATTTTATACAAGACTATGTGTTCTATCTATTATATAAATTAACAAGGAGATGATGGATGAAGCTCATAGATCTACTTTCTCCATACATCCTGGAAGAACTAAAATGTATAGGGACCTTTGTGATATTTATTGGGGGGATAATATGAAAAGGGAGATTGCTGACTACACTTCAAGGTGACTGGTATGTCAGCAAGTGAAGGAACAGTGACAACTTCATAAAGGGGTATTGCAACCACTACCCATACCAGCATGGAAGTGGGGAAATATCACTATAGACTTCGTTGCTGGTCTCCCAAGAACTTCCAAAGGGAACAATGCGATATGGGTTATTATGGACCGTATCACCATGACTTCCCATTTTATCTCCATTCAGGAAGATTTAACTCTTGATCAACATGTCAGGATTTATGTGAAGGAAGTGGTAAGGATGCGTGGAGTTACACTTTCTATCATATATGATCATGATCTAAGGGTAACATAAAAATTATGGAGAAGTATTCAACATTCTCTAAGCACATAATTGAATTTTAGTATGGCCTATCACCCTCAAACTGATGGACAATCTTAATAGACTATTAAAACACTTGATGACATACCAAGAACATGCTCAATGGAATTTAAATGTGGATGGGATTAACATATTACTTTAGTTGAGTTCTCTTACAACAACAACTTCCAATCGAGCATTCAAATGTCACCCTATGAAGATCAATATGGAAAGAAATGTATAACTTCTACTTATTGGCATGAAGTTGGTGAGAGAAAACTTCTTGGTCCTGATATGGTGCAAGAGATGACAGAAAAAGTCCATTCCATTAAACAACACATTAAGGATGCTCAAATTCGGAAAACGATCTACGCTAGAAACCGTCGAAGGGACTTGGAGTTTGACGTTGTTGACAAGGTATTTCTTTTAATTTCTCCTTGGAAGAGAGTCATGAGGTTTGGGAAGAAAGGGAAGCTCAGACCTAGGTACATTGGCCCCTATGAAATCCTTGATCGTGTAGGAGCAGTGGCCTATCGGCTTTCACTTCCTCCAAATCTAGAACAATTTCATGACATATTCCACGTATCCCTCTTGAATAAGTACATACCTGACCCATCACATCTACTAAATCTAGATGTGGTACAATTGGAACATGCCCCCTCTTATGAGGAGCAGCCAGTGGAGATCTTGGATTATAGATAAAAGGTTCTACTCAATAAGACGACCCACCTTGTTAAGGTGTTGGGGAGGAACCACAAACGTGAAGAAGCCACAAGGGAACCAGAGGAGTCTATGGGGATGAACTACCCACACATTTTCCCCTCTTAGAGTACGAGCTAAAATTTTAGGGACAAAATTTATTAATGGGGGAAGAATGTAACGACCCAAAATTTTTAGTAATATTTATTTCATAAATTTGAATGTTATTTTATACTTAACAAAACCATATCCTTTAATTAATAAAGTGAGTATAATTAAATGTGACCATTGGGTTTCGATTATTATATGACTGTTGGTCAATATGATTGTTGGAAACTAAACTCATTATGTTACAATTATTCCTTATAAATACAAGTGATATTGGTTAATTAATACAGAAATAAGAGTCAATGGCATCATCCAATATACTCAAGCCATACAAATCCCATATTTTAGATATTGGGAAGGAGGTAGCATCTCTGGGCTTTTATCTGGACCAATCCCAAGCTGAGCTTCAACATGTGAAGCTTGAATGGAATCACTTAAGGGATAAGTTCAAGCTGAGAGAAATTACCACTCGAGCAATATTGTCTGAGCCGCCGCAAGATTCTATCACCATATCACACCTTACACTTAGGTCTTATGCAGGTGTTATAAAGGGATATGTAATGAGGCCTTATTTACTTTTTGTAATCCCTTGGTGTAAATAAAATTGTTATTTCTTATTATGAAAATGTTGGTGAGTTTCAAATATCTGTATAAATTTATGATGAATTTATAGTTCCATACTACTAATGAATGTTGGAAAAAGGGTATTTTTATATATTTATGTAAACTTTAAATAATTATTGGTGTGAATTGATTTTCAAAAAATTCCCTTCTACAGTTCTGATCAGTAAGAAATTTAGAGTGTAATAAGATCAACTTTGTTTTTAGTGAATAGTAAAGTATGAATTGTAACATACCCTTATGAATAGTAATGATTTTTAATGAATAGTAAATCGGCCAAAAAATAGAAACTTCACCCATGAATGTATAAATACAATTTAGACATCTTAAAAGTGAAGACAAACAATCATAGTATGAGTTTTGGTATTTTTGTATGTCATAAATATTTTATTTACAATTTTATAACTAATTTAATAAATTAAAATGGAAATTTATTTTCATAAAATTTAATCATAAATTGTTTCTTTATTGTATTATGGTTATACAGTAATTTTATGGGACCTTGATTACTTTTTCAAGGTGTTACAAAACAAGTTATATTTTTAGAGTTGTTTTTTTGAATAAATAATGATTTTATTTAAAAACTAAATTAAAAATATTTAGAACATTATTTTCATAAAATGGATTTCATTATTGAATTCAGAATATCTATATTATGTTAGGGTGATTTTTTGGGATTTTTTTGAAAAAGTTGAATTTTTGGTGAATAGTAAAAATACAGTTTTGAGTTTTGAGTGTTTAATGACATCATTAATGATTTAATAATGATGTAATAATTCTGTTCGTCTTATGAATAGTAATATATTCTATTATGTGTCCTAAGGGGCCATTACCATGGGAAAATACCATTGTCATGCCCATGGTTTTGCAAATACAACCGATGAGGTGTCCCTTGGAAATTAATAATTTATTCCCTCACTTTTCTTATAAATACCAATCCATTACCTCATTAATTTCATTCCAAAATCCTCATAAACTAAGTTATATTATTTTTACCTCTTAAGGAGTCCTCCTATGGTGCCCTCAATCCACCAAGGTCCCAACCTTCAAGCTTTCAAAGTTAATCATCACAGTAAGGGAAACTTTCACCCTCCTCTTTTAAGTCACGACTTCCTTTATGTTATGTCTTATAGTTATATTTATGTTTATGTGGGGGAATGTTCTTATATATCATTATTAATTTCCATTTCATGTTCAATTTATGATAGATCCTTTCCTCTCTCATCAACTGATTTTCTGAATTTTTATGTGACGCCGTTAGGCTGCCGAATTTTCGTAAAAGAAATCACATCTTCACTTTTCTTTCGAGTTTCAATTTCATATTGTATTTCCTTAAAATATCCATACCATGATCTTATTTTTTTTATTTAAACATAATTTATTATGAGTTATTTATTAGTGGGTGACTCTTTTCCCCTCTATTTTCAATGTTTTCTAAAAACCATTTTCTATAGCCATTATGCTGCAGAATTTTTGTCTCAAAACCTCTCTCTCTTTTTTTCTCAAGAATTATATTTTTTTATTTAGGTGAATACCCAAATATATTTTCATTCCTAGGGGTATTCATAAATACATAAAATTTATCTATTTTATTCTGGAATTGAGATAGATGTAACCCTCACTCCCTTTCCATGGGTTATAAATGACACAATGATCTTATTTTTAAGCACTCTTAAAACGACACAATTTTGAAATAAAACCCATTTCTTTTATTCTATATGGGTTATTTATGAAATGTTTGATTATGATATATGTGTATCAAATGAAAAAAAATATTAAGGGTGCACTCCTATAGTTATCCAATGAATTGGGTAAAGAATTAATCTATAGAGATGACAAGTTTCACGATACCTTGGTGAATAACCTTGGTAAATTTTTATGACACCTCAGGGTTGAATCTTGGTGATATGTTCATGAATGTCTAAATGAAATTTTGTACCCACATATTCAAGTTATTATTCATGTTATATTTATTATGATATGCCTCTTTTTCCATTTCTCATGTCTTTATGTTTTTCATCATGTTCTAATTGATATCACAAGTAAACTGATTCCCTTGTTTTCCTCACTCGGCCTTCTTCTCACCCTTTACTTTGAATGTAAGTATTCAGGTTACGAGATGCAGTAACTATACATAGGATGAAATTTTCAAGAATATTATCAAGGAGATTTAGAAGACTGTTTTATTTTTTTCATGTTTTATTATTCTAAATTTACAAGACACTGGACTTTAAATATCCTCTATATGTAAAATGTAATGAAAAGTTATATAATAAAAAGGAGGGATGCCATAACATAAATATCATTAATATTATTCATTTATGATACAATAAAAATTAAAATTATGTTTAGAACTCTATATGATTTAGTAATGGGATATATTAAAAATTCTGTATAATATACTGAATTTTAATTTTTTTTTCATAAATCATGGTGTAAAAATACCACATATACCATGGATAACTACATATGAAAATAGAATGAATTTTTGAAGTATTATATGAGAAAATAAAAGAGATATATTTTTAGTACATAGAGATGAATATAGGAGGCAGTGTGGCCATTAAGTTAGACATCCAGAAAGCTTTTGACACTATGGACTGGAATTTTATTTTTAAGGTTCTTGAAAACTTTGGGTTTAATGACTCTTTTATTACCATAATACACACCTTATTCAATTCGGCTTCCATGTCTGTGCTGGTCAATGGGTCCCCTAAAGGTTTTTTCAAATGTTCCAAGGGTGTTAGGCAAGGTGATCCCCTTTCAGCCATTATTTTCTCTATTGCTGAAGATTACTTAAGTAGACTTCTTACGAGCCTTGTGAATCAAAAGAAAATCAATCCCATCCAGGATGCAAGAAACTTAAACGTTCCCACACATCTTCTATATGCTGATGATATAATCTTATTCATAAAGGGAGATAAAAGGGACATTAAAAACCTCAAAAAGTGCCCTGGTGCATTATGATGATATTTCGGGACAAGCGATAAGTTGGAACAAATCCTTTGTTTTCTTTGGGAAAAACCTTGCCTCCAACAGAAAAAGTCACATCATTGATTACTTAGGAATTAAAGATGGTTCTTTCCCTTTCACTTATTTAGGGGTTCCTATCTTTTGGTGGAGACCAAAATCGAGATATTTCCACAGCATTGTGGACCAAATTGTCAATCAAATATCTTCTTGGAAAGGTAAATCTCTTTCTATGGCTGGCAGGATCTGTCTTGTTAAGTCTACAATTGTTTCCAAGATGGTTTACTCAATGATGCTCTACAGTTGGCCTGCCAGTCTTCTCAAAAGAATCAATACTTGCATTAAAAATTTTGTATGGACTGGTAGTACGATTGAAAGAAAACTTGTCACTATACCATGGGTCACTTGTTGTAAAACACTGGATAGAGGTGGTCTTGGCATTAAGAATCGTATGGTTTTTAATGAATCTTTTCAAGCTAGAATGACTTGGAATCTGATTCATAGCAATTCTGATTCCTTGGTATTCCTCAAGAATAGGTTTGTTACTAAGATTCGGAATGGTAACTTGGGTTACATCACAACTTCCATCTGGCCTTCCATTAGACAGTCATTCCTTAAAATCATGAACAACGCTAGATGGGTGGTTAGCGCGGATTCATCTATGAATTTCTGGCTGGACAACTGGACTGGTGTCCCCTTAATCTCTATGATATCGCCTGCCACTAGTCATGAGAACACCACCTCCATGATTTGTGATGTTGTTAACTCTCATGACATCAGACTTCCAAACCACATCAGTCACGTCATTGAAAATTATCATTTTTCTGACATTGATGACTTCCTTGTCTGGGAACCTGCCCTCAATGGGGTACTGGATTCTAAAAATTTCTACAAAAACAACTTCTATAGTTCTAATTATAAATTTATCTGGTTGAAAGCTTTTAACAAACCTTGGATGAAACCCTCGCATCTTACTCTCATCTGGTGTGTGGCTCATAATAGGGTCCCTACTGATGTGTGTCTCCAATCTTTTGGGATTTCTCTTTACTCTAGATGTCATCTTTGCAATCAACATCGGGAAGATGCTAATCATTTGTTCTTGTCTTTTGCTACAGCTGCAGCTCTTTGGAATTACATTTCTGACATTTTTGGTTGCAGATGGTCTCTTCTTGCTTCTATCATCTCTCAACTTCAGCACTGTGTGATCTGGGAATCTTCTAAGAAAATCAATAATCTATTCCTGGCTGCGGTGGCTAAGCTTCTTCATGTGATCTGGTATGACAGAAATAATTTTATTCATCACAATCACTTGCTCAATCCCAATTCAGGTAAAACGTGTATTCTCATTGCCATTAAGGATGCTAACTCTCTTCCGAAGGATCATTGTGACAACTCTGTTGGGGACTTTGTGATCCTCCGACGTCTTCGCATTGCGGGTTCTTATAGGCCTCCCCGGCGTACCTTTGAGGTCTTCTGGAAAGCCCCGTCGCCAGGATAGATTAAATTGAATGTTGACGGCACTTCTAGAGGTAACCCAGGTCCGGCAGGCTGTGGTGCTATCTTCAGAGATTCTTCTGGCTAATGCCTCAGCTGCTTCTTCGGTGGATGTGGCACGACCTCGGCTTTGGAAGCGGAAATGTTGGGAGTCATTCATGCGGTGGACTTCTCCATGCATAAGGGTTATACCAACCTGTGGTTTGAATGTTATTCAACCACTATCATCCAAGCTATCTCAAAGGGAGTGGTACACCTTGCTTGGACGCTCACCTCTCTATGGATGAAATGTCTTGCTACGCTCAGGAATCTTACCTACATTGCCACTCATGTGTTCCGCGAAGCGAACATGGTTGCAGATAGTCTCTCCAACAAGGGAGTCAATCAGGACATTACCTGGTTAGATGATCTGCCTGATGTCTCACTCTCTTTCTTCAATAAGGACTGTAATAAGATTCCGTCTTTTCGATTTTTTTAACTCCTATCTTTTCTTTTATGAAATAAATTGTGCCTTGGTCTTTGACTGAGGCACCCCCCTTAAAAAAATAGAGATGAATATATTCTAATTATCAAGGGGACCTAAAATTTAACCATGAAATATATCTAGTTAATATAATAACATAGTTATGACTAATGAGAAAGATGAATTTATTATAACTAATTATAGTAAATAAAAAATTATGATTATATTTCAGCTGATGATATATCTAAAAAATTAGTAAAAATTTAATTTTGTTATTTATTTATGGTGGCTGAAATAATAATGCTTCTTTTTTTCATAGTAATTAATATTTTTATAATATCTTTGTGGTGGTACTATAACCAAGGTGTCTAGTATATGGTAGTTGAAAAAGTATATAATTGGCATAAAAATACCCATAAAATAAATTTAGTAAAAAAGTTACCATAGAGATAGAGTCATATATAATAGTCTCATAGATGAGATTCATGCCTCAAAGAAAACATGAATTTCTTTTGTGAGAAAATATGTTTTTGGTTTTCAAGATGGATCTAGTGTAACTTGTAGTATTTTGAGATTTGGTTCTCTATTCCATTTTTTGTAGTTAAATTTTATCACCATTTCATATATATTGTTTTTGTTGCACATGATTAGTAAAAAATTTTATATTAAAATAATTTCTACATGTATATTATGCACAGTAATTTACCTAAATTACATATAATATAATACTGTTATAGTAGTTCCCAACTATAATATTAACCTCAGGATATTATGAAAATTATTTGAGACATATCTCTATAAAGGACCACCATTTTCACTAAGTTTATTCACTATGGAAGTAAAAAAGATATGAATATATATGTTGGAGTTAATATAGTATGTGCTTGTGAGAAGTGTTTATGTTTGGAAAAATTTTATTTGTTATTTTTGACCTAGATATGGGTAATTTTTTGTAATTATTGAGTGTGATATAGCATTATAAAATATACTATACTATTCATGATTTTTGTGTACATAATAATTATTTTGACAATGTATATGTATATGTATATATATGTATATAAATATAAATTAACATGAGGTTTGGGACTAAACAAATCTCAATATATTTGATAACAATGGGATCATTGCATTATATCCAAATTAAGTATGAATTAAAGTTGAAATTTAGTTAGATTTGGTAGAAATACCCAATCCTATAATATATTTTCACCAAAAGAATCTATATGGAAAAAATCAGGAAAATTTAATTTTACTTCAAAGTATTATTGGTGATGTACATGGATCATCAAGAAAATAAATAAACCATGTCACACATGTTTTTATATAGAGATAAATGGATGATGTTTTCTCATATAACATGGTTGTATTTCATATGTTATTAGGTAATATAATTACCAATGGTATGGGTAATTTATTTTAGTAATTTCTTTATAGAACACAAAGCAATTTCTAATAAGATATTAGAGACCATTTCACGTCATCTTGAGGGTGATTCCAAAATTTCTTTTTCAAACATCAATTAATATGAAAGGTATGGATTTAAAAAAAATTAATGATATTAGACATTAATTAATTGGACCACTCAAATTAGATAATACTTTGGGAGAGTTGAAAAAATTATTTAAAAGTGGAATTTTAGAGGAGTATCAACAAAATGTTTTTAAGTTGATGTACAAACCATATCCCTTATATTGGACCAAAACATCATCTTATTTTTTCGTAAATTGAAGTAGTATATTTCATTAGATGTTTTAATCATGAAACATAAATATCTAAGATAAATAAATTTTGTAGCATGAATTTTTTAGAGGATGAAACTTATGTCATCCTACCTTTTTATTACATAACTTTTCATCACATTACAAATACAGGATCTTTAAATTTTAGTGACTTTAAAAAAAGGTACATAAAACACAAAAACATATAAAATTATTGTAATCCTCTTGAAATTATTCTTGAAATGTTCATCCTGTGTTCAGTTACTAAATCTCATAATCTAGAGACATACATTAAAGGGAAGGGTGAGAAGGACTGATATTGAAAACAAGTGAAAACATTTACATGTGAACTAGAGCGATATCAATAAGAACATGGGGAATATCATAAAGGTATGATAAAGGGTCATATAATAGCAATAATAACTTGAATAATAACTTTAAAATGTGTCCACAACATTTAATTTAGACATTGATAAGCATATCACCAAGGTCCATTTCCAATGTGTCATAAACATTACCAAGGTTATTCACTAAGGTATCATAAAACCTGTCATATCTAGAGATTAATTTCTTTACCCAATTAATTAGAGATCTATTACGGAAGAAACTTAATGTGCATTTATTTTCATTTTATCCTCATATATCATAATCAAACATTTCATAAATAACCGAAAGAGAATAAAAAAAATTGGTTTCATATCAAAATTGCGACGTTTTAAAAAGTGCTTTAAAACAATATCATTATGTCATTTATAACCCATCGAAATGGGATGAGGCTTTTATGTATGTCATTTCATGAATAAAATATATCATTTTTATTTATTTATTAATACCCCTAAAAATGAAATAGGTTTGGGTTTTCACATAAATAATATAAGAGACTTTATTGATAAAAATGGTGAGATTTGGAGACCAAACTTCTGTTGCATAACATCTATAAAATATGGTTTTAGAAAACATTAAAAAGATAGGGGAAAAAGTTAAACCATTCACAATAGATTCATAATATATTATAAGGAAATAATAACTTGTAAATAATAACATAGTTCAGAAAGTCGAAAGTTATTCAACATAAAAGAAAACATGAGTGGAAAAAAAGAGAAGTTGAGAATTCCCTTAAGAACTTTGGCAGCCTAACACCGTTTCTTAAAATTCATAAAAATTAGTTGATGAGCGCGGATAGTTTCTATCATAATTTGTAAATAAAATGGATAGAAATAATAATATATAATATCATACCCCAACATAATAATATGGAAACTAGAAGATATAACATAAATGAAGTCTTGACTAGAAGAGGAAGGTGAAAGGTTTCCTTACCATGAAGATTAACTACAAAAACTCAATGTTTGGGACATTGGGTGGCTTGAGGGAACCTTGGGAGGATTTTTTGGGAGGTAAAAATACCATATCTTCATTGAGTAGGAATTTGGAATTAAATTAATGAAGGAATGGGTTGGTATTTATAGAAAAATGAGGGAATATTTTATTAATTTCCAAGGGACACCTCATTAGTGGTATTTGAAAAACCATGGGCTTGCCCAAGATATTTCCCCATTCTATTGGCCACTTGGGACAACTCAAAACATATTTTACTGTTCAAAATTTTACCATAATTATTACATCATTATTACATCATTAATGATGCCATTAAACACACTTAAACTCAAAACTGTATTTTTAATATTCACTAAAAAACAAAACATTTTATAAAAATCTCATAAATTCACACTCACCAAATATAGATGCTTTGAATTCAAAAAATTACCCCTTTTCATGAAAATATTTTTCTAATTTTGAGATATTTAATTTTTAAGTAAAATCACTATTTAACTGAAAAAATTCTAATACTTAACTAATAATTTTTGAAAAATATATTTACTTATACTATTATATCACATTACCATTAAAGATGGATAAAATATATTTATAATTTTCTAAGTGAGGTTACTATTCCATTGGTCACATTACTATTTATAAGGGCAATATTAATATTCATAATTTACTATTCACCAAAAATCAAGTTGATCTTATTAGAATGTAAATTTATTACTGATCACAACTATATGAGACCATTTTTTGAAAATAATTTCACATTATTAATTATTTAAATTTTAATAAAATATTTTAAAATACCCTTTTTCCAATATTCATCAATAATATAGAACTTCTATATATTCATCCTATATTTATTTCGACATTTGAAATTCACAAATTTTACCATAATATGAAAAAAAAATTATTTATACAAAAGTATTACACAAAGTAACTAAGGACTCATTACATAGCCACTTATAAAACCTTCATATGACCTAATAGTAAGGTGTGCAATGATGGTAGAATCTTGGGGTGGATCACACAACATTTCCTGACTGGTGATTTCTATCAGTTTGAACTTATCCCGAAGGCGATTACATTCAAGATTAACATGTTGAAGCTCGACTTGAGCTTGGTCCAGAGCAAATCCCAGTGATTTTACCTCCTTCCAAATCTCCGACAGATGGGCTTTGTATGGCTCGAGTCTAATGGATAAGGTCATCGACTCTTATTTCTGTATTAATTTACCATGATCACTTTTATTTATAAATAATAATCATAACATTAAGAGTATGTTTTCCAATGGTCATATTGACCAACAATCATATAATAGTCGAAACCCAACAAAATCGTTTTAATTATACTAACTTCATTAATTAAAGGATATGGTTTTTTTTAGTATAAAATAAAATAACACACAAATTCAGGAAACAAATATTATTCCAAAGTTTGGGTCGTTACATTCTTCCCCCCTTAAGAAATTTGTTCCCCAATATTTCAACTCGTACCCTCAAAAGAGAAAATGTGTTGGTAATTCTTCCTCATAGACTCCTCTGGTTCCCATCCAGCTTCTTCACATTTTTGGCTCCTCCACAAAACATTAACAAGGTAGGTATTCTTGTTTTGAAGAACCTTGTTTCTATGATCCAAGATCTCCACAGGATGATCCTCATAAGAGAGGCCATGTTACAGTTGTACTACCTCTAGATTTAGTACATTTGAAGGGTCTGGTATGTACTTCCTCAAGAGGGATACATAGAAGACGTCATGAAGTTGTGCAAGATTTTTAGGAAGTGCAAGACGATATGACACAACACCTATGTGATCAAGGATTTAATAGGGGCCAATGTACCTAGGGATAAGCTTCCTTTTCTTTCCAAACCTCATGACTCTCATCCAAGGTGAAATTAGAAGAAATAATTTTTCAATAACATAAAAATCCAAGTCCCTTCTATGGTTGTCGGTGTAGTTCTTTTGCCGACTCGGAGCAGCCTTAATGTGTTACTAGATAGCATAAACATTTTCTGTCATCTCTTGCACAAGATCAGGCCCAAGAAGATTTCTCTCACCAGATTCATCCCAACAAGTAGGATTTCTACATCGCTTCCCATATATACCTTCATAGGGTTATATTTGAATGTTACAATGGAAACTATTATTTTAAGAGAACTCAAAAAATGTGATATGTTGATCCCATCCAAACTTAAATTACATTGATCATGTTTTTAGCATTTCCTTGAGTGTTTGAATAGTCCTTTCATGTTGGCCATAATTTTGGGGGTGATAGGCCATACTGAAATTCAATTCAATACTTAGAGCATGTTGGAGACCTCTCTAGAATTTTGATGTGAACATTGGATCACGATCAGATACGAAAGAAAGTG
This sequence comes from Viscum album, assembly GCA_963277665.1. Taxonomy (NCBI): domain Eukaryota; kingdom Viridiplantae; phylum Streptophyta; class Magnoliopsida; order Santalales; family Viscaceae; genus Viscum; species Viscum album. The sequence goes on along the minus strand of OY728148.1, from coordinate 2,044,601,170 downwards.
GAGCTCCATGCAACCTTACCAATTCCATCATGTAAATCCTAGAAATTTGGTCAAGATAGAAATAGTCCCTAATAGATATAAAATGGGATGTCTTGGTGAGATGGTCCCATATAACCCATATTGTATTGTTTACTTTGGAAGTTCTCAGGAGACCAGTGAAAAATTCCATAGTGTTATTGTCCCACTTCCATGATGTTATGGGTAGTGGTTGTAATACCCCTTTAGGAATTTGTCTCTTAGAATTCACTTGATGACATACCAGGAACCTTGTAGTGTAGTCAGCAATCTCTATTTTCATATTATCTAACAAAACATTAGCATGAAGGTACCTATACATTTTCATGATTCCCGGATGTATAAAAAATGTAGAGATATGAGTTTCATCTATCAACTACTTCTTTATTTATAGAATAGATGGAGCACATAGACTTGTATGAAATTTCAATACACCTTCTTGATAAATATTGAACTTAGGAAATATACCATCCTTCATAGCCTCAAACTTCTTTTGTAACAAAGGATGTTATTTCTGGGATTTCTTGATCTTCTATAGTAATGACATTTGAAAAGTCATTTGGGATAGGCTTGATGATGTCCCTTCCCTTATAATTCTCATGTACATTTTTACTAGTTCTTAGATCAATGGATCCCTCTAAACCATCATCATGGATAGTGAAATTAGGTCTTTTGAACTTAATTCATCAATGAATTTTTTTTCTCTTCTTGGATGATAATGAATTGAACAAATATAGTCTTTTAGAAGTTACAACCATATCCACTGTCTCATGTTCAATTCCTTTTGTGTGAAAATATACTTACAACATTGATGGTTTGTGTACATATCACATTTATTCCCGTAAAGACATTGTCTCTATATATTCATAGAAAAAAACTATTGCCATCTCCAGATCAAGTGTAGGATAATTCTGCTCATGAGTCTTAAACTGTTGAGATACATAAGAAATGAACGTTCATTGGTTACAAAGTTCTCGAAAAAAGAAACTTGGTGTAACTAAAATTCAAATATGTTGAATGTTCCAAGAAGCCTCTCCTTCCTTATGGTTTTCAAAATAACCCTTAGATAATCCTCATGATCCTCTATAATTTTAGAATATATCATAATATCATCAACAAAAACTACCACAAAGTTATCAAGGTAGTCCTTAAAGACTCTATTCATCAAATCCATAAAAATAGTAGGTGCATTAGTCAGTCTGAAGGGTATAAATATATACTCATAATTCTCATATATTGATCAGAAGGGAATTTTTTGAATATATTCCTTCTTTACACTCAATTGATGATAACTAGATCAAAGTTCAATCTTAGAGAAGAATTGAGCCCCATGAAGTTGGTCAAATAAGTCATCAATTCTTGGAAGAGGGTATTTGTTTTTTACTGTGATCCCATTCAGTTCTCTATATTCAATGCATATCTGCATTGATCCATCCTTCTTCTTCACAAAGAAAATAGTTTCTCCCCTATGAGACACACTCAGTAGGACAAACCCATTCTCCAAAAGTTCTTGGAGTTGTTTCTTTAATTCATCCAGCTCCACATTTTCCATCCTATACGGGGTCTTTGATATCAGATGAGATCCATGTACGAGTTCAATGGAGAACTCTACCTCTATTTCTGGGGGAGGTCCGAGTATCTCCTTAAGAAAATACATCAATGTACTCCTGGATAATGGGGACATTTTCTATCCTTATACTATCATTTCCTTCTTCTTATTCATCGATCAAATTTATATAGTAGGCTATAGTAGGTTCTTCTAGAAAAAGACCATGTCGAGAAATCCCTCCTTGGAAGATGACGGTTGGTTTCCCATTCAAGACTACTGATATTTTCTTACTTCAATATTTGATCTTAGAATTATACTTTGGGAGCCATCCCATCCCTAGCATGATGTTGAATTCCATCATGGGAATGACTACTAGATTTGCGATAAGATTGTGATCACTAAAGTAAATACTAGAGTTTCTAAACACTGATGATTCTTAGAAAATACCACCAGGAGTCCTGACTAATAATTCTGCTTTTAGGAATTCATGGGTTGATTCTAAATTCATTTCAAACTTGGAGGAAATAATGGAATGCGTAGAACCAGAATTAAACAAAGTAGTTGCTAGCTTTGAGATAACAATAGGTGTATCTACCACCACATCATTTGGCACTTCAACTTCATCCGTAGTGATAGAAAAAGCATGAAATTTCTATATTGGCCTTTGCTGAGGCAGATGGTGATTCCCCTCCACTGACCTTGGATTTGGATAGTGATAGGAAAAGTTCCCAAGATGTCCGCACATGTAGTATTGGACTTCTAGTAGGGACTGCACCATCTTTCCTTTGTCTTTAGTGTTGGAAAGTTGAGGCTTCAGCTCACGATGACACTTCCGTGCGATATGTCCATATCGTCTTCACTTGTAGCAATTCTCTATCCTGAGTAGGAGGTTCCCCAAATGCTTCTTCCCACACTTATTACATTTGGAATGTTGAAATTTCTTGCCTCCTCTTCCCTGATCAATGCTCCTCCCTAAGCTTGGATCAATTGATATCTTATTGTCATTGGATCTATGAGATCACTGCGTCTCATCAAACTCCAGTTCGACTTTCACTTCACTCTATATGATCTCCTCATAGCTGTCATAGTATCAGTTGGCTAAATTCTTCTATAGATGGGGTCTTAATCCACCAATGAATCTATCAACCTTCCCATTTGTATCCATGGAAAATTTTGAGGTGTAATGGGAAATCCTTGTGATGTTCATCTCGTATCTTCTCACAGATTAATTCTCCTTCTACTTCAACTTGAGAAACACCTTCTCCGTCTTTCTTCTCATAGAATGAGGGAAATAATTATTGAAGAAGATTCATCTGAACTATTCCTACTCCATAGATTAAACCTCCACTCTTGGACTTGTGTTTTTAATAATTTCCCACCAATTATTAGCTTCTCCCCTTAAGTAGTAAATAGCCAAGGTGACCTTCTCTTATTCTGAAGAGAGAAACATAGAAAAGATCTTCTCAATAGAGATGATCCACTGTTAAACAATCAATGGGTCAGTAGATCCACTAAAGATTAGTGGTCATTGATACATGAAGGACTCAACAGAATGTTTTTCCCTTCGCAATGAAATCAAACTCTCATCTTGATTCATGTTATTTCCCATAACATGAGCAAGTTGGTTCATCATTCTCATGAATGTTTCCATTCCGAATTCCATCAGAGGGCTATCAGTTCATGGTCCATTGTGGTCACCATTTGCACGGTTCCTCCTATTTCCCACCATTTTCATGAAGAATGGAACCTTAGTGAGAAATTTATTTCATTTAATTATATTTTAACTATAAAATATTTTTCGTCTTTAAACATTATCCATAAACATATTATTCATTAATAACAATTAAATTTCCCTATAAATCTTTCGTAATGATTCATAAAATGCTTGCAATTAACCAAACATATTCTTTGGGAGTGTAAAACCAAGAATGTATCATGGCTCATTGTCCTGTACTAAGATACCCTGGGTCAATCCCGAAACTCATTTTCAGAGTTTTCACTCCTAGGTACATCTATGCCAGAGCCACATCCACTTTTTCGTATCCAGATAGGAATTTATTTATTCAGAAACCACTTACTTTAAATTTTACCAAAATACCAGGATGTTTTCATATATTTATACTTCTATACATGGGTCTTCCAAAAGTTTTCATAGCTTAATTTTCACAAATAATTAAACATCTGTTTGATACCAACTATGGCATACCACCTTTTTATTACATAACTTTTCTTTACATTACAAACAGTGGATCATTAAAGTTTAGTGTCTTAGAAAAAATATACATAATAAATTAAAACATATAAAATTATTATAATACTCTTGAGATTATGATTGAAATGTTCATACTAGGTACAATTACTACATCTCATAACATGGAGACATACATGAAATGAAAGGGTGAGCATAAGGCCCATTAAGGAAAACAGGTGAAATAGTTTTTATGTTAACTTGAGTGATATTAATAAGAACATGATGAATATCATAAAGGTATGATAAAGAGGCATATCATATTATAATAACTTAAATAATAACTTGACAATATGGCTAAAAATTTTAATTTAGACATTCATAAGAATATCACCAAGCTCCATCCCCAAGGTATCATAAATATTTCCAAGGTTATTCACCAAGGTATCATAAAACGTTTCATCTATAGAGATTAATATCTTTACCCAATGAATTAGAGATATATCAGGGTAAAACCTTAATATTTATTTATTTTCATGTTATCAAAATAGTTCACAATCAAACATTTCATAAATAACCCAATGATAATAAAAGAAATGGGTTTCATATCAAAATCGTGGCGTTTTAAAAAGTTCATAAAAAAGATCATTATGTCATTTATAACTGAGAAAAAAGGGATGGGGGTTTTATGTATGTCAATTACAGAATAAAATATATCATTTTTAAGTCTTTAAAAATACCCCTAGAAATAAAATAGGTTTTGGTGTTCACATAAAGAAAATATGAGAATTTCTTGATAAAAAGAGATAGATTTTGAGACGAAATTCTATAGCATAACAACTATACAACATGGTTTTAGAAAACAATAAAAAGAGAGGGGACATAGTTCACCCATTCATAATAGATTCATAATATATTATAAAGAAATAATAACATGGAAATTATAACATGGTGTGGAAAATTGAAAGTTATTCCACTTAAAAGAGAATTTGAATGGAAAAAAGAGAAGTTGAGAATCACTTAATGAAAATTCGGCAGCCTAACGACGTCACTTAACATTACGAAATATCAGTTGATGAGAGTGGAAAGGGTCTCTCATCATTTGGACGTAAAATGGATAGAAATAATAATATAGAATATCATACCTCAAAATAATAAAATGGGAACTAGAATACCTAACATAAAGGAAGTTTGGCCTAAAAGAGTAGGGTGAATGTTTCTCTTACGTTGAAGAGTATCTTCAAAAAATTGAAGATTGGGACCTTGGGGGCGCTTAACAACACCTTGGGAGGACTCCTTGGGAGTTAAAAAGACCATAGCATTGTTGATGATGAATTTGGAATGAATGGAATAAAGTAATGAGTTGGTATTTATAGAAAAAACGAGATAATATATTATTATGTTACAAGGGACACCTCATTAGGGTTATTTGAAAAATCATGGGCTTTCACATGGTATTTGCTCATGTTATTGGCAACATGGGACACCTAATAACATATTTTAATGTACAAATGTTGATGAGAATTATTACATCATAATTACATGATTAATGGTGCCATTAAAGACACTAAAACTCAAAACTATATTTTTACTATTCAATAAAAAAACAAAACATTTTATAAAAATCCCATAATTCACCATAACCTAATATCGATGCTCTAAATTCAAAAATGTACTGAATTTTATTAAAATCATTTTCTAATTATGAGATATGTAATTTTTAAGTAAAATCACTATTTACACGAAAAAATACTATTACTTAAGTAATAATTTATGAAATATTTATTTACTTATGCTATTATATCACATTACCATTCAAGATGCCTAAAATATATTTATACTGTTTTAAGGGATGTTACTATTCTATTGTTCACATTACTATTCATAAGGGTAATATTACTATTCATAATTTATTATTTACCAAAAATCAAGTTGATCTTATTAGACTCTAAATTTCTTACTAATCACAATTGTAGAAGACCATTTTTGGAAAATTATTTCACATTATTAATTATTTAATGTATAAAAACGAATTTTAAAATAACTTTTTTTCAATATTCAGCAATAATATGGAACATCTATAAATTCATAATATATTTATTTTGACAATTTAAATTCACAAATTTTATCATAATAAGAAATAAAAATTTTATGTATACAAAAGTATTACACAAAGTAACTAAGACCTCATTATATAGACCATTATAACACCCGCATAGGACTTAAGAGTAAGGTGTGCAAGGGTGATAGAATCCTTGGTCGGCTCGTGCAAAATTTTATGGGTGATGATTTCTATCAGTTTGAACTTCTTCAGATGAAAATTACGTTCATTATGTTCAAGTTTAACATATTGAAGCACGATAGGGTCTTGGTCCAGAGAAAAGCCCAGTGATGCTACCTCCTTCCCAAGCTCTAATAGATGGACTTTATATGACCCGAGTCTACTAGATGAGGTCATCAAATCTTCTTTTTGTATTAAATAAACATGATAATTTGTATTTATAATCAATAATCATAACATTAAGAATGAACCTGTAAAGGGATTTGTGGGTTAGGGTTCCATCTCGTCACCGTCATCCTCCCAATTTCGCTCGGACGGAGGCGGCTCCTCCTCGGTCTTCCCGACGTGTTCATGGTGCGGTGGTTGATCCCATGGTGAAGGGGGGCCCCGATCTGGAGGCTGGGTGTTCGATCTCCTGCAGTGAGGGTGTTTGGGTTTTCTCGGGCATCTGGGCGGTGCTCTGGCTCTTCTGAGTCGTGGGGCTGAGATGGTGTGGCGTCATAGTCGCGGTCCTCCAATGCGGCGAGGGGGTTCCCATTCTGGTACGTCGGTCTCATGGTTCAGCTATCTATGAAGGTAAGGTCTTGATTTGCTCCAGGGTCTTGTTTTTGTGGTGAAGGGGATCCCAATCCAGTGCATTGGGGTTGAATTATTCTTGTTTTGCGTTGGTGGGGGAGTGCTACGGTGTGTCTCGGGGTCGCGGTTCGTGCGCTTGGGGTTGTGCTCTGGTGGCGGGGGATGAGACCGCCTTTCCGCAGCGGTGGGGTTTTTCTTTGGATGTAATCAGGGCTGAGAACATATTCTGCAGAGGCCATGGAGTCCATTCCTTCTTTCGTGGTGTGGATTGTGCTCTAGTCTTCTTGCATTGGGGCCGCGCTTCTGATCCTTGGTGAACTGGTGTCCCTTGGTGAACGGGCTGGTTTCTGTTTGTGTCGTGATCCGGTAGGGGTTCCTTGGCTGCACTTTTTTGGTCTCTGTGTGCAGGTGGATGGTGGTGATGGGACTTTTGTGAGATTTCTGTTTGGAGCTGATAAAGTTTTCGTGGTGGGTTGAGCCGTATGGATTGTATCAGTTGATTTGTAAGTGTTTCGCTGTATTCTTGAATGATTTGGCTTTCAAAGGTGGGAGGTTTGTGATTATAGACTCGAATTCATGAGTTGACTCTAAAGGAGGTTTCAGAGCTGGAAGTTCATCCTTGTAGTGTTTTTTGGATTTGGTTGTTTGATAGGGTATGGAGCCAGCCATCAGATCGGGCCTGATCTTTGACTCAGGACACTTGATTGCTGAATTACATTGCAATGATGGAGAGCTTCTTCATGTTCACATGCTGGGGAGGAGCTGTTCACTGATGTCATCTGGTTTTTACTCTTTCTTCTTTCGAGTGTGAATGTCCTATTTCCATTATGTCATTGGGTTTCTGTCCCCTTCATCCCTTAAAAGGGGGGTCTTATCATATAATAAACAAATTTGAAGGCCTTCTGGCCGTTGGATGGATGGATAACGTTATGAGTATAGTTTCCAATGGTCATATTGACCAACTATCATATAACAGTCGAAACCCAACGGTATCATTTTAATTAGACACACTTCATTAATAAAAGGATATAGTTTTGTTGAGTATAAAATAAAATAACACACTAATTCAGGAAACAAATATTATTCAATAGTTCATGTCCTTACAAAACATTTTATTAAATATGAATTTTACTTGGTAAAAAGGATGATTAATAATATGTTTCTTATGAGGAAACCACCTTTTATTAAATGTTTGGGTAAATTAGATATGGAAGATAATATAAAATGGAAAATTGTTTTAAGTTATGATGAGTTTTTTACTATATGATAAATATTTAAGAGGGTATTTTTATTAGATTGTGTGGAAGTATAAATGGTAGCAGGTACCTGATAATGGAGTAAATGAGACTAGATGACTTAAATAACTTGGTCTAGGTATATCATAAATGGGGTTTGGCTAGTATTAAGAAATAATACCCAATTATTAATCGCTCCGAGATGGGGTACCACATACAAGGGACAATAATCTAGAAAATAATATAATTTATTAATAAACATTAATAAAATACTTCAAAATTCAATATTTGAGATTATGTTTAGTTTATAAACAAGGTTTAATGATTTGTTTTAAAAAAAATATAAATAAAAAATATAAACTGGTATTTAAATGGGATTGGGTTTTAAATGGGTATTAATATTTGGGTTCATGTTTGGGTTTTGGTTATAGGTAAGGTGTTGTCAAACTAGTTTTTAACCTCTATTAGTTAAATAAGTTTTAGTTAATGTGCTTGTATTTATTGAGTCCTTGATCTGTTTATATCCCTATGTGGAAAAGTTTTTGGGTAGTAATTTGTAGGATGTAAATAAAAATAAAACACATATACATTATCTAGGAACATAAGTTTGAATTAACACTTATATATTTAGGAAATAAATTTTTTTCCATGAATTTTCCATGGTGACCCATCATTGTTGGAAGTGAAAACTTATGACTATTTCATGGTATTAAAGGAATATATTGAAAGAGAAAGGGTTTTGAAGTGTTCAATGAATTACATTTGTAGTTAATAGATTTTTGGGAGAAGATTTTAATGTGTTTTGATGTTTTAATGAGATGATTGCAGAGATGTTATCATGTTTGAAGACTTCTGAAAATGATGCACATTGTTTACAATAGTTTAAGAAGATTCCATGAAAAACGTTTTATTTTTCATGAGGATGATACGATGTTGTTTTTTATTTAATTTTGAGTTGGTTGAATTTTCTACATATGAAATAAGGATTTCCATTTTTAGTGGTGCGTATATAAAAAAATATTGATTATCTACACCAGCGAGCCTAGGTGGACCGTATCAAGGTAGCGGATGGGAGCACCAGTATGGGGTGGTGCTAGTGGGATATGAGAGTGCTCAAAAAGTGATTTATGGACAGTTGATGATTCGAGTTGTATTAAAAAGGCTTATAGAATCAAAGGCCATTTTGATGTGGGATCTCTATATGCGGTGCACTATTCATGAGTTTTTTGTTAAAATAAGTTTTTTTAAAAAAATATTTTTTTAAAACAGGTTAGGTTAAAAATATTTTCGAAAATACGCCACAAAGGCGGCATCCTAGATGCCTCCTTTCCACTAAAACAGAAAAAAAATATTTTTTCTAGATTTCTTTTTAATTTTCTTTTTTTTGTTTTGTTTATATATATATATATATATAAACAAAACAAGAATAAACAAAATTAAAATTTTCAGCAGAATTTATCGGCTATTTAAAATCCATTAATACTGTCATTATAACAGTCTGGATTCTGACAGAAGCACTCACCAAGGACTTCTTTTTATAAGAGAGGTTACCCTGGAAATCATTCCGCATTTCCGATGTGGGATTCTGGTTATCCATTTCCTACAAAGAACATTCTGCATTTCCGATGTGGGATTCTGTTTCAAGTACGTGACTTTGAAATACTATAAAATATAAACTATAAGGCCAATATAAATGAATCTTAAAACATGGATTAAACATATAAAAAATAGTTGAAAACAAAAATAATTTCATAAAAAATGATGAAAAAAACAATTTATAAGCTTTCAAAACTACTTATTTGAAACTTAAGAAGTTTCAAGTATGTGATTTTGAAAGCTTATAAAATATAAATTTTAAGACCAATATAAATGAAACTTAATACATGGATTAAACATAAAACAAATAGTTTAAAATAAAAAGAACTTTGCAAAAAATATTGATGAGAAATAATTTATAATCTTTGAAAACGACTAACTTGAAACTTAAAAATGTTTCAAGCACGTGACTTTGAAAGCCTATAAAATATAAACTATAAGACCAATATAAATGAAACATAAAACACAGATTAAACATATAAAAAATAGCTGAAAATAAAAATAAATTTGTAAAAAATGTTAATGAAAAATATTTTATAAGCTTTCAAAACCACCTACTTGAAACTTAAAAATGATTAAAGTATGTGGTTTTGAAAGACTATAAAATATAAATTATAAGAACGATATAATTTAAAGTTAAAACATGGATTAATCATATAATAATTTATTTAACTATTAAATTAATAATATTAATAATTAATTATATAATAATTAATTAGTTAAATAGAAATTATTAATAAATAATTATATAGTAATTAACCAATTAATTAGTAATATAATTATTCATTATATAATAGTTTATTAGTTAATTAGTAATATAATTATAAATTATATTTATCCATTATAATTAATAATTAGTAATTATTCAAAATTATTATATAATAATTAATTACTTAATTGGTAATATAATAATTAATTATATAATAGTTAATTAGTTAATTAGTAATATTATTATGAATTAAAATTATTCATTAAAATTATTAATTATAATAATTAATTATAATTACTAATTATAATTATTCATTATAATTACTAATTATAATTATTAATTATTAATAATTAAATAATAATTTGTTAATTAATAATATAATTATTAATTATAAAACAATTAATTGTATAATAATTAGTTAGTTAATTAGTAATTATTAATAATAAACTATATAATAAATAATTATTTAATTACTAATATAATTAGTAAATTAGTAATATAATTATTAATTATTTAATCATTAATTAATTACTTAGAGATATAATTATTAATTATATAATAATTAATTAGTTGATTAGTAATATAATTATCAACTATATAATTTGTAATCTGTTAATTAGTGTTTATTAATCACTAATTATATAATAACTAATTAGTTAATTAGTAATATAATTATTAATTATATAATAGTTAATTAGTTAATGTTTTGAGAAAGATAGAGTTGAGGCCCTTTTTATAATTAGTTAATTAGTAATATAATTATAAATTATAATTATTCATTATAATTATTAATTAGTATTTATTAAAAATTATTATATAATAATTAATTAGTTAATTGGTAATTTAATTATTAATTATATAATAGTTAATTAGTAATATAATTATTCATTCTAATTATTAATTAGTAATTATTAAAAATTATTATATAATAATTAAGAAGTTAATTAGTAATATAATTATTCATTATAATTATTCATTATAATTATTCATTATAATTATTCATTATAATTAATCATTATAACTATTAATTATTAATTATTAATTATTAACTATTAATTATTAATTATATAATAATTAATTAGTAATATAATGACTAATTATATAATTATTAACTATGTAATAAATAATTATTTAATTAGTAATATCATTATTAATTATATAATAATTAATTATTTAATTATAAATATGATAATTAATTATAATAAAAAATTATAATTATTAATTATTAATTATTAATAATTAATTATGTAAAAATTAATTAGTTAATTAGTAATATTATTAATAATAATATAATAATTAATTATAAATTTGTAATATGATTTTCAATTATAATTATTAATTATTAATTAGTAATATAATTATTAATAATAATTATTCAGTATAATTATTAATTAGTAATTTTTAATAATTAATTATATATAAATTAATTAGTGAATTTGTAATATTATTATTAATTATATAATAATACATTACTAAAATAGTAATATAATTTTTAATTACATTTAATCATTATAATTAGTAAGTAGTAATTTGTAATTTGTAATTTTAATTATTAATTATTAATTAGTTAATTAGTAATAAAAAATATTAATTATAATTATTCATTATAATTATTAATTAGTAATTATTAATAATTAATTATATAATAGCTAGTTATTTCATTGGCTATATAATTATTAATTATATAACAATTAAATAGTAAATTAGTAATATAATTTTTAATTACATTTATTCATTATAATTATTAATTAGTAATTAGTAATTAGTAATTAGTAAGTAGTAATTATTAATTAGTAATATAAATATTAATTATAAATATTTATTATAATTATTAATTATAATTATTAATTATTACTTTTTAATTAATAATTATTACTTATTAATTATTAATTATTACTTTTTAATTAATAATTATTACTTATTAATTATTACTTATACAGTAATTATTTAGTTAATTATTAATATAAATATTAATTATATAATAATTAATTAGTTAATTATTAATATAATTATTATTTATCTAATAGTTAATTACTTAATTAGTAATACTGTTATTAAATATAGTTATTATAATTTTTAATTAGTAATTAATAATAATTATATATATCATAATTAATTAGTTAATTAGTAATTTTATCATTAATTATATAATAATTAATTAGTAATATAATTGTTATATATATAATAATTATTTAGTTAATTAGAAATATAATTTATAATTGTAACTAATTAATTAGTAATTAGTAATTATTAATTATTAATTAGTTAATTAGTAATATAAATATTAATTATTCATTATTCATTATAATTAGTAATTAGTAATTAATAATTATTAATAAGTAATTAGAAATTATTAATTAGTTAATTAGTAATATAAATATTAATTATAACTAATCATTAAAGTATTAATTATTAATTATTAATTATTACTCCTTAGTTATTACTTATATAATAATTATTTAGATAATTATTAATATAACTATTAATTATATAATAATTAATTAGTTAATTAGTAATATAATTATAATCTTTCAAAGTCACGTACTTGAAACATTTTTATGTTTTAAGTAGGCGGTTTAGAAAGCTTATAAATTGTTTTTCAATAATTTTTTTTTGGAAATTAATTTTTTTTTCAACTATTTCTTATATGTTTAATCAATGTTTAACATTTCATTTATATTGGTCTTCTATTTTATGTTTTATGGTCTTTCCAATTCACGTACTTGAAAAATTTTATGTTTCAAGTAGGCAGTTTTGAAAGCTTATAAATTACTTTTCATCTACATTTTTTTTAGAAATTCTTTTTGTTTTCAACTATTTATTATATGTTTAATCAATGTTTAATGTTTCAATTATATTCGTTTTATAGTTTATATTTTATAGTCTTTCAAATTTACGTACTTGAAACATTTTTAAGTTTCAAGTAGGTGGTTTTGAAAGGTTGTAGATTATTTTTCATCAACATTTTTGAGGAAATTATTTTTGTTTGCAACTATTTATTATATGTTTAATCAATGTTTAAAATTTAATTTACATTGGGCTTATAGTATATATTTTATTATATTTCAATGTCACGTACTTAAAACAGAATCCCACATCGGAAATGTAGAATGTACTGTGCAGGAAAGGGAGAACCTGAATCCCACATCGAAAATGCAGAATGACTTTCAGGGAAAGCCCTCTTATAAAAGGGAGGCCTGGGTGAGGGTTTCTGTCACAATCAAGACTGTTGTAATGACTGTAGCGCTGGATCTTTAACAGCAGAGAAATTAAGATGAAATTTTTTGTTTTGTTTTTATATATATATAAACAAAACAAAAAAAAATAGTTAAAAAAATTTAGGGGAAAGGCGGCATCCGAGATGCCGCCTTTCACCCGCAGTGCAAATGCGGCATCACAGATGCCGCCTTGCACCCGAAATGAAAAGGCGGCATCCGAGATGCCGTCTTTCAGGTGAATTTTTAAAAATATTTTTTCCCTAACCGTTTTCTGGAAAATATTTTTTAAAAAACAAAAAAAAACTGACTATTCATCCACTATTAAAAACACATAATGAACATTGGTCATCAAGTCCATTTAATCTACTCCATCTGATTAAGGCAGTGCACTGTCTTCTTCATTGATTCATGGAAGTTCTTTTGATTATCGAGAAATCTTCATTCCTCACCATCTTGAGAACTAGTGAAAGCATCTGGTCATTTTATAATCATTCTCAGACATGAATATGATCAAAATGTACAGAAAATTTTTTTCATGTATAAAACAATGATCAAAATGAGACTTTAAATTTTGGAGAAAATATTATTTTTCAGTTACAGTGATACCTCATGGTACACAAATCCAGAAAAAAAGAACTTACAAAAAAAATGAACGAATCTCCGGGATTTTCAGAGGTACTGTTTCGATGAGTATTATCTATAAATAACTCAAATGGGCTCATTTGATGCGTGGTTTTATCTCTCATCTGGGATAATCTGTGACAGCCTGAGGGAGAAATAGAGTACCACCAAACAATTTTTTCCTGAGGGGAGGTTCAGAGAAGTTTAATCTTCTGTGAAGTATAAGAGGCTTTTCACGACCCTTCGATAATTTTTATCACTCCTGAAGTTTCTTCACGATGAAACTTGATTCTGCAAAGTAATTGGACAGTGATTCAAGTGTTTCCCTTGGCTTCCACAAAGTATATTGATTTTCTGAGAACCTGTTTTATGATGGAGATAGAAGAATCTTATATATTGTTACGCAAAGAAGAACTCTAGAAGAAAAGTTTTGCATGATCTATTATGTGATGAGATTGTTAATAATGCACGAGATGATATTCATGCATGAAAGGAGTTTTTATTGTTTCATTTGAGAAATAGACCTCGTATACTTGTGTTGCGAAAGGCATAGTACTGGTATCACATTAGCTATTATGCAAACTCATAGTTGCTTTAAAAATTCAATGTGAAGGAACATTGAAGGTATGAAAAGAAGAAGTGAGCAGCACATGTGATATCATTTCATGAGGAATGATTTCTAATGATATGCATGATATATGCAATATAAATTCTTAAAGATAATGAAAACCAAGTAAAATATCTGTGATGATATCTATTTTGTGAAATACCTATGAATTTCCAAGAAAACCATTTACTATATGTTTGGGAAGTGTGTGTTTTTTATGTACATTAATGAATACATACACATACAATAACACATGAATTAGAAGATGTATTGAGAATACATCCATGAATTTTTGTTCATGCCTGAAGGTTGACAAGTGAACATGAAATATAAAAGTCATAATCAGTGTCCAAGGATTTGAAACTAATGAAGGGGTAGTATTTCCATAAGTGATTCAAAAGGAATTCATAATCAAGTTTTTAGTGTTCAGTGAGACCTGATCTTTAACAGAAGAAAATATTTTTTCCCGAGTAGTTTTCTACTGAAGAAACTAATTATATAAAGTGATAAACTATTATTTGTGAAGACTAGAATCCGTGAAAAGGTGCTTGAATTTTTACACAAGTCAGTGTGTTCCAAAAACATTGTGTAAGATAATCTTTAATTGATCTTTCTATAGTGGTTTTGGCCATATGAAGTTGAAGGTTACAACTAGGGGTCTAATCGGTTTCTTGAAGATTATGATGGGGGGGGGGGTCTAACCAACAACTATGAGGAAGGTGAAATTAGAGGGTTTAACCAACCATTGAAGTATGATTTGATCTGGAGGGTATAACCAGTCTGTAATTGGGGGGGTCTTACAAGTTACTATTATAATCACCTTCTGATATAGTGAAGAATCTGTGTTGGGGGGTCTAACTAATGTGAAAAGGAATATGCCATTGGCTCAAACCTTGTAAATTCCTATGTGTTTTTCTTTATTTTTTCTTACAGGGAGAGGAGGAGTATTAAAGGAAAGGGATCAAGCCTTTAATCAGTCTTAGATATTGAATGAAAAGTAAAATAATTTTTAAAAATAATGTACCACTGATTCAATCCCCCTCTCAGTGATACATAACTGATCATTTGACACTACAATTGGTATCATAGGACAAGGAACCCTTTGTAGGTTCATAAAAATTAATGAGAAAAGGATAATTTTTATTTAGTGAACAACCAAGGAATTCTTATTTTTTATTTCATGAACTATTACAGCTAAAGAAATAGGATTCTTCCGTACCTTCTTTCTCTTATCTTGGAAGTGATATCAGCAAAGTGTTTCCCACCTATTAATGAAGATATTCCTATGACTCTAGATGATAAGATAAATACAGAAGTTTATCGAAGGTATCAGAATACAATCTTGATGGATTTATCAGAAAAGATATATACTAATGTGATGATTTTCTAAACTACAAAAGAAATCTGGGATAAA
Organism: Viscum album; assembly: GCA_963277665.1. Lineage (NCBI taxonomy): Eukaryota > Viridiplantae > Streptophyta > Magnoliopsida > Santalales > Viscaceae > Viscum > Viscum album. The sequence continues at coordinate 2,044,585,161 of OY728148.1, read as the reverse complement.
CTGAGTAGTAGTTTTGAAGGATATCTTAATGTCAAATAATCCAAGTTTAAAATCTAGGGAAGCATGTACTAAGATATCAAAATGGCAGACAATGAAATTGTTGATGAATAATTTAAAAGAAAAAATTAAATTGTCATCAATATTAGAGGTTTTGGAGACGATCTAGATGATTGTACTATTGTGAAGAAGCTTATGAAAAATTTCCCAGATAGATTAGACACAAAGATTTTAGCACATGAACAGAGATAAGATGTATCATTTGATGAACATCATAATACTGTCATATATTATGAGATGATAAAAGTTCCACCATTCCATGAAAAGGTAGATATGAAATGGCCTTTGATATGATGATAACAGGTGAAACTAAAATTGAAGAAGAACTAGAATCACGAGAGTCAAATGATGGACTTTTTTAAAAGAATTTTCAAAAGGGGGAGATGGAAAGGAAATATCAAACAACCACCAAAGTGTAGGAATTGTCACAACAATAGTCATTTTTCTAGTAACTATCCAAAGAATAAGGTTAATTCCACTGAGTTAGATAAAGAGTATAATAAGTATCAAAAAAGGAAGTAGAATAATCCCAATAAGAGGTTTACTTCCAAGAAAATAAATAATATGATTAGAGAAATTGATGAATTTACATAATCAAATAGTGAGTCAAAAGATGAAATATATTCTAAGAATAAAATTTTATTTATGGGTAAATCCAATAAATCTAGATACTCATTTTAATGCAATTAACGTGACCATATAAATGATTTATAATAGATTCTAAAAGAAAATATTCAATATAATATTGTGGAAAATATGAAAATTAAGAAGGAAAATAAAAAACTGAAAGAATAGGTTGAAAATATATCCTTTGAAAATAAACAATGTGTTAAGAAAGAGAATATTTTTCTGAATGAAATAATAGAAAATAAGATAAATACAACTCAGCTAGAAGGAAAGATGAAAACTCTTGGAAAAATGACCTTCACAAGGTTTAATCAGAATTTTTTGAAGAGAATACATAAAATCATTTCGAATTATCGAAATTCAAGAATATAGTGAATGGTATTGAATAAAGACTTGTTGAGAAAGAGAAAGAATTATATGAGACAAAATCTATGTGCCTCGTATCTCAAAGTTATCTGAATAACTAGAAATAATATTTCACCAAAGATGTTGAGATTATGTGTGAATCCTCAAAGCTATTGAGTAGAAGGGTTCACAGATAACACTTTATTCTAATCCAAATGATTCTGAATGTTTAATTGGTATTTCTAATAATAAAGGTCTAGAAGACAAGACTATATCCAACTAGAAAAAAATATCAAATGATAAAATATCTTTCACAAATAAATAGTGTACTAATTCAGCCATAAGGTTTCCTCCAGAGCAGTCAAATCCAGATTCGGTGAAAAATAAACAACTACACTCTTCATATCTGAATCACTACCAGTTTGTAAGATCAAGTTTTAAAGGCTAATGTTGGTGTTGTGGAGTGTTTTTTCATAAATATTATTCATGCTAGTATAACATGTCACTACCATAGAGAATCCATGAATAAAGGGGGAGAAATCTTGAGTATATGTGATAATTTTATCAAGAATAGAATACTGTGATCAAGAATTCATCTAAACTATCAACATAGTACTTATACGAATACATGAATAAAAAATGATATTGTGGAAAATATGAAAATTAAGAAAGCAAATAAAAAACTGAAGGAATATGTTGAAAATATATCCTTTGAAAATAAAAAATGTGTTAAGAAAGAGAATATTTGTCTGAATGAAATAATAGAAAATAATATAAACACAACTGAGCTATAAGGAAAGATGAAAACTCTTGGAAAAATGATCTTCACAAGGTTAAATCAGAATTTTTTGAAGAGAATACATAAAATCATTTCGAATTATCTAAATTCAAGAAGATAGTGAATGGTATTGAATGAAGACTTGTTGAGAAAGAGAAAGAATTATATGAGACAAAATCTATGTGCCTCGTAGCTCAAAGTGATCTGAATAACTAGAAATAATATTTCACCAAAGATGTTGAGATTATGTGTGAATCCTCAAAGCTATTGAGCAGAAGGGTTCACAGATAACACTTTATTCTAATCCAAATGATTCTAAATGTTTAATTGGTATTTCTAATAATAAAGGTCTAGAAGACAAGACTAGATCCAACTAGAAAAAAATATCAAATGATAAAATATGTTTCACAAATAAATAGGGTACTAATTCATCCATAAGGTTTCCTCCAAAGCAGTCAAATCCAGATTCGGTGAAAAATAAAAAACTACACTCTTCATATCTAAATCACTACCAGTTTGTAAGATCAAGGTTTAAAGGCTAATATTGGTGTTGTGGAGTGTTTGTTCATAAATATTATTCATGCTAGTATAACATGTCACTACCATAGAAAATCCATGAATAAAGGGCACACAATATTGAGTAGATGTGATAATTTTATCAAGAATAGAATATTGTGATCAAGAATTCATCTAAACTATCAATATATTACTTATATGAATACATGAATGATTTTTTGGCAGATGTGTTCAAGAAGGTCACAAAGATGAAAAATTTAGTGTTTGTTTATCAAGTGATATTTATCATAGTGAAAATGATAAGATAATTCTCATAGTCAATATAGATATAGTCATTGGTGAATTGTGTGAGAAGCTACAACAATTTATATAAGATAAAAATATTTTCAAAGAAAAATAAAAGGAAGTGGTGATAATTGAGTAATTTAAAGATGGAGAGTCATCTAGAAATCATTAATTGAAAATTCTTAACTATAAAAGGTGATAAAAAATTGGGAATGACAAAGAACATTTCATAACACTCATAACATCCCAACAGATAAAGGATAACTCTTCCAAATTTCAGTTTAAAAGGATGAAATGAAAATAAAGGTTGAGAGGAAACTCTCATCCTGAGTTCTATTTCTAATAAGAAAACACATTACTCATTATTCACTTATATAAATTCTTTTTTACTAAAATTTAGGGAATTTAATGATATAGATGAATCACTTAAGGGAGTGAATAGTTGATTTGACGATTTTAATTATTCAAAAGCTTGTGAAAATTATGATCAATCTAAAATTTATAATCTATATATTTTTTCTGAAAAACTATTAACATAAGAGAGATGGAATTTATTTGAAAAAGGGTGAGGTATATGTTTTTTCACTTGAAATTTCTGATGTGTTTGTTGAGATGTGTTCATGAAATTTCTTAATAATAATTCTCGATTATCCTGTATAATTAAGATCATTGAAATAGGTTTGGGAATGGTATCACATTGTAGAATTTTAATATACTTGATTATTAGGTGACATCAATCTTCTTTTCTACACTATACATTCCCACATAGACCTAGAGTTGATGAACTAAAAGATCATTGATTTTGTGAAGTGTGGTTTCATTATTTGAAATTAAACTAATGTTGAGGATAAGTTGGGTGAAGTTAATACTCTTAAATACAACATTGTATTCTTTTCCAATAAGGGGGGGATATATTGACATATAAGTATTTATAAAAAATAAAAAGGGGTGATTGAAGTGTATAATTAATTTCATTTGTTATCAATAAGTGTTTGTGAGAAGATTTCAGTATGTTTTTTGGTTTTAAGGTGATGATTGCATATATGTTCTTATGTTTGAAGATTTGGGAAAGTGATGCACAATATTTAATACCGTTTATGAAGATTCCAAGAAAAATATTTTATTTTTCATGAGGATTATTTCATGTTGTTTTTTATTTAGTTTTGATTTGTTTTTATTTTCATCATATGGAAAATGGATTATAATTTTTAATAGTGTGTATGTAAAAAAACCTAGACTACCAACACCAACTAGCCTAGGTGGACCACACCACTGTTGAGGTGGGTAGTCGACATCCTATCTAGACTGGTGAGTAGCATGTGGAAGGAGTGAAAAATGAACCCACATAGGCCCATGTATATGTGGAGCAACCACTGTGCGAGGTGGAATGGTAGTGGACGAGTGTGTTGACAAGGGGTGGTTCTAGTGTGATATGTGAGTGCTCAATAACTGATTTATGGGAAACTAAGGATGAATGTTGTATTAAAAAGGATTACAGGATTGAAGTCCATTTCGATTTGGGATATCTATATGTTGTTCAATGTTCATATGATATTAAAAAAACATAAAGAACATCTTCCTCTATATCTGTTTAATCGGTATTGTTCGACCAAGGAAACACCTTGTCTTCTTCATTGATTCATCGATGTTATTTTGTTCATCTAGAAATATCTATGCCACATCATCTGAGGATGTAGTTGAAGCACTTGATTGTTGTTTTATCATTATAAGAACATTAATATAATCAAAATCATCTACAACATCATTTTAATTTATAAAGTGATGATCAAATTGAAGCTTTATAGTTTGGAGAAAATATTAGTTTCGATGATGGCGATACCTCACAGTATCTAACTTGAGAAAACAATCACTTCAATAAAAAAAATTAATGGATCTCCATGATTTTAGGAGGCACTGTGTAGATTATTTCTCTCTATAAATACCTCAGACGTTCTCATTTTATGGGTGGTTTTATCTTGCATTTGAAATAATCTTCAAGAGCTTTTAGGAGAAATTGAGTACCATGGAATAAGTGTTTCATGAAGAGGGGTTCCACTAAGATTTATCTTATATAAAGTAGAAGAGGTGTTCCATGGGACTTCGATGATTCTTTACCACTCTCATTGTTTCTTTACGATGAAACTAGTTTCCATAAAGAAATTGGAAAAAATAATAAGTGTTTCCTTAGGATTTAGAGAAGTATAATGAGTTTTTTAGAACCTATTTTGTTAAGGAGATAGAAGAATCATGTATACAGTTACATGAATAAGAACATCAGAATTTTTTTTCATGATCTGTTATGTGATGATATTTTTAATAATGCATGAGAAGATATTCAATAATGAAGGGAGTTCTTATTTCATTTGATAAATATATTGCGTATACTTCTATTTCACAAGACACAGTATGGGTATCCCATGAGATATTACATAAACTCATTATTTCCTTACAAAATCTATGTGACCAAAAATGAGTGTACATGAAGAAGAAGTGAGTTGAATGTTTGATATCATTTCATAAGGAAATGTTGTGGATGATATGCATGATATATGCAATATTCATGCATGAAGATAATGCACACTCGGGGAAATATCCATGAGGAGATCTATTTTTTGTAATACCTATGAATGTGAAAGTGACCCATTTAATAAAAGTATGAATAGTGTGTGTATTTTCATGTACATAAATGAATACATAAAGATTCAATAACAATTTCATTAGAAAATTTATTGATAATACACCCATGAATTTGAAATCATGCATGAAGTGTGAATGGTGCACTTGAAATATACATTTCAAATTCATTGTGCAATGATATGAGACTAAATTCAGGATAACATTTGCATTAGTTATTCATAAGGATTTGATATCTGTGTATTTAGTGTTTAGTGAGGTAGGGCCTTTAGCAAAAGAAATAATTTTTTCTCAAGCAGTGTTATAATGGGGAAACTAATTATATAAAGTGATCAGATATTATTTAAACAAGACTACAATCATTGAAAATGTGCTTGAAGTTAAAAAAACATCCAACGTTATTAAAAAATATTGTAGAATAGGATATTTATTTGATTTCTATATAGTGGATCAATCCATATGAAGTTTAAGGCTATAGCTGGGGGGTCTAACTAGTTTCTTGAATATTATTGTTGAGGCGTCTAACCAATCACTATGAAGAAGGTGTAGTTTGAGGGTCTAAACAACTATTTAAGTATGATTGGAACTGGGGGGGGGGGGTATAACTAGTTTTTAATTATGGGGTCTAACCAGGTACTAAGGGAATAAAATTATGATATAGTGAAGATTTCTTGTTAGGGGGGGATGACCGACATGTCAAGGAGTAGGTCTTTGTACCAAACCATGCACATCTATGTCTATTGTACTTTATTTTTTATTTCCACTTGTATGGTGAGGCTGTGTATTAAAGACGAGGGATTGAGATTTTAATCTGGAAAAAAGGTTGAATAAAAAGTAAAATAATTTTTAAAAATAGAATAACACTAATTCACCCCACCCTCAGTTGTACCTAACTGATCCTTGGACACTACAGATTTGAGGGGCATGTAAAAATAGAGAGATTTTATTAGGATTAAAAAACTTGTATCTATATATGTTATATTTATGTTGTTCATTATTGGGAGTGAATTTGGTTGAAGTCACTACAGGTTATTGGCTATCCTTTTTATTCTATGAGGATGGGTATTGATAGTGAGGGAGATATTGTTGAGTTATATAGAATCAATGTGTTAGTTTAAGAATTAGTGATGATAGTAGTGTTCTATGAAGTTTAAGATGAGATGGAATTGAAAATATTATTGACTAAGTTTGATAACCATCCAAATGTGATGATGAATATTCCTCCATTATAGTCAGGTAAATTAAATTTTGTTTCGCCTAGGAAAAATCTAGTGGTTTTAGGTCCATACTAATATCCATATCAGTAAAAATAAGATAAAATTTGAGTGTGAGGATATTTATTCTAAAGGATTTATTTGAGAAAGTCAATTTCAAATTTAATCACTATTTATATTTATTAAAATGATTGAATGTTCATAGAGATTATATTTTCACTAATGGTCCCTTAGTTAGAGGATAATGAAAGATAATTTTCCTATTCCAATCATTGGATAATCAGTTAAAGAATTATATGGGGTATTTATTTTGCAAAATATTATTCATTATTAGGTTATCATGTGAGGATGAAAGAAAAATACATTGAAAAAACAATATTCCACAATCATCAAATAAATTTTGTGCCCCTTGTAATGTCTGTTGGACTTACTAACATGACATTGATGTTTCAAACCTTAAATAATTTTGTTTTTAAAGATATATTTCAGAAATTTGTTTATTTATTTGTTAATATTTTTCTTATATATTTCAACAAATGGATTGTGATTTTATATCACTATAAGAATATACTTTTCATTCTGAAAAAACATAAATTTATTATCAACTGTAAAAAATATTGTTTTTATAAACATCAAATATCATATATGGTTCATATTATTTTATTGAATCATGTTAAGGGTGATTAAACTAAAATGGAAGATATGGAAATGTAGAAAAACCCCTAATAATTATATCACTTCATGGGTTCCACAGTTTTCAAGGGTCAATAGTTACTAAAGAATATTATAAAATTAGGTAAACTCTTTAGTAAAATTCTTCCAAAAAATAAATTCATTTGGACATATCATTCTAAAAAGATATTTCTGAAATTATTTATAAACACCCCTAAATCCCTTATCATTGATTTTATAGATTTTTCAAAAAATATTGGAGTGGAAACTAATGTTTTTAATCTATAATTGGTGTAATTTCCACATGATTTTAGACCATAGTCAGTGACCATTCTATTGACACCATATGAATGTATTAAAATATGATATAGAACATAATTTTTATCAATGATAATTCCATGTTTTTCTTATTATTTATAGGGTAAAATGTGTTGGGTATGGTTATAAAAACATTCATAATTTCGTTTTGTAATATTGGATGACACCATCCCCTCAACAACATTAGATTAACAAGATATTGGGATATGAATAAACTATAGAGTATAATATACATTATGATACTAAGGTGGAAGATTACTATAATAAACCAACCCAAATACCCTCTCAAACGGGTACCTTACCCAACCCATCACATACCCAAAGAGAGATTTCGATCCACATGGGTTCGTGACTAGCACCCAGGCATCACACAACAACCAGAGGGAATGATTTCACCCAACCAGAATCCAAAACATGGAACATATACAAATAAAAGATACAACAATAGAAGAAATATTTATTCCATAACTAAAACAAACATTAGAAACCCCACAACTCAACACAACTATAATCTCCAAGTACAAGTCCAAACAAAAAAGGACAAAATAACCAAAACAACTAGTCAATGTGATAGCATGAGAAAACCACCACCATCTCACCACCAACTATCAATACTCACCTAACCATAATCCTAACCACCTAACTATGAAACCTTATCTTTTCTTGCATCAAAATATATAAATAGTTCTACACACCATCGATGGGGTACATTGGGTGTGAGCTAAATGGCTGAGTAGGGTCCCACCATGGTGTTCTATAACAAGTATCTGTAAAAATAACTCAAGTATTCTCATTTTAAATAAAAAATGGCATGATATTTTTAAAGTAGTTTTATCAAAATCATGATAAATATGACCCTTTTACCAAAAATTACAAAAAGTCAGGCATATCAATTTCAAGAATAATTTCCATTATAATTTATAATAAAAATAATTCATATCCCAACCAAAATAGTAAAAATCTAAGAATAAGTAAATCATGATAAGAAACTCAACATGACAGGCTAGAAAAATACACATACCACAAAAAATGACTAGTTCACAAAACGTCCCTAGAATATAGGCATAAGGATAAAAGGAACACCCAATGAGTGAACCTCCCAACAATGTTAAGAATATGTCCATATAACAACAAGACCAGGAAGCAGAGAAAAGCCCCTTGAAAAAAACCCGCCTATGGAAATTTAGATGATGAACATAAGATAAACCTTCCACCTAAATATCCAAGTATTACCATGTTATTTATTTCATAAATCATTTAAATTCCATGATAATACCCTGTTTTCCATTTTCCAAAAACTTGTAAAAACCCAAATTTTTTACAAATCCATTTACACACAAAACAATATCATGCCAAATTTATTTATAAATCAATTTATAAAAATAAGATAAATATAGTTCATCTAAAATAGGTTAGATATTGAACCATATTCCACAAAACTTTGGTCACACAGGCCGGCAATGGTATCCACCAACAAGAAGAAACACAACACTAACAATGGAGGTCATATAACCAAAATCACACAATGGATCTAGAGAGAAACAAAAGTAAACATCACTATGGTTCAACAGATCCTACAATGGAATGTAATGACACTACTGTGATCAATACAACGAATAAGAATAAAGTCATACTCACCCTAAGAGATGTGATCTAATCACAGTGGTGATCCAACACTGAATGGATCAATCCAAAAAAATGGATACTCCCATAATCACAGAACAAGCCTTATAGGACATGAAAAAAGGATATATAGATGAATGGAATAAAATTTCATCCAAGAGGCACCTTAAAAGTAATCATTACAATAGTTACACAATGTGTAACCCCTTTACACATTGTGTAATCCAATACACTAATTTACAATGAAACATCTATCACCTTTGTATTAAAAACTGATATTAAAAACATAAACATTGTGTAAATCCTACACAAAATGTATTACTTTCACACAATGTTCCCATGTCATTAATTGTGTTTAGAGACCATTTAAACATCATGTAAACCATTCACACATCATGTAACATTCTATAACATAGCAAAAAATCTATATTTTTACCCAAAAAACCCCAAACCAACTCGAGAATTCCCCATAATCAGAAAGAAACATGTAACTCCATTATCCCATTTATAACCAGACCCCATTAATTTAAAAAAAATACATTCATGAACTTTTGGTCATTTTCCCAAAAAAATCTCTCCATCCTCAAGAATCATAAGGCACATACAATTATGGAGAAAAATTATCAAGGAGAAGGGAAATTCCTAAAGGATGATAACATGATGTTACAAATACCCCCACCATAAATATTTCCATCCCTAGGAAGCCTTGTAGAAGAATGAAGTTTGATAAAGAGGTGAGGACATTTGTCACTCATTAAAAAACTTTCACTCCCAAATCTCTTGAAAATTCAATCCACGTCTCCATAAAACTCTAGCCAAAAAAATAGAATTCCCATAAAATACTTCCACTTGAGTGTAAATGTGCTCAACATGATGTTCAACAATATAAATTTCTAGCTCTAACTCAATATCTTCCAGGCTCATAATATGAGAGGGATCATGAAGATACTTCTTAAAGAATGATATATGTAATACATTATGAATTTTTTTTAACTGAGAAAAAAATGACAACTGATAAGCGACCCACCTAAACCATTCTACACCCATAAATATACCCACATATCTCAAATACAATATTCCCTATCATCCAAGGTGATGGTGTCCCAACTGAGGATAAAATTTCAAGAAAACGAGTCACCTATGGAAAATTCCAAATAAAGATGTTTTTTATCAACATAAGTCTTAGTATAACTCTACACTACAACCTAACACCAATTTATATCCTAAATCCCCACAAAATTCTCATGAACCAAACTTGATCTCACTAAAAATATTTTCCCACCTCTTCCCAAAAAATAGGTCACCTACAGGGGTGACCATATAAATCCTCGAAAGTATCCATTCTAATTAATGACTGATAACAGTTGTTCTAAAAAAACTCAATCACTCCTAGATGGATATACCAAGATCCACTGAAATCCAAGACATGAGAATAGGGCATATCCTCCAGAATTTTAATAGCATTTTCTTGACCGCATATCTGATGATGGAAAGGTATAATCAATATGACATGAGACCCCATCACTACATGGATACTTCTCTAGAACAAAAAAGTAATTATAGGATCCCTGTTCGAAACAATAGTTTAAGGAACCTCATGTAATCTCATAACTTCCTACACAAATATCTTACGTAGATCGTCAACTTTTGTGGTGTCCTTGATCGGAACAAAATTAGCTAACTTTTTCAAACAATCAATCAGCACCCAGATAGCATTCCTACCTTAGGTATTCTATGGTAATTTGACAACAATGTCCATTAATAAATAATCCTATTTTCAAATAGTAATTGGAAGAGGATAAATAAAACAAGAAGGTTCCAGATGCTCTACCTTTATCTGTTGGAAGTTGTAACAACACAACACATAATTAGCAATTTCATTCCTCATACCCAGTGACCAAAATCTTATTCTCATGTCATAATACATCTTTATAGTTCCCATATTTAAAGTCTATGAGGAAATATGACAATAAGAAAAAACTGTTCTCTTCACTCATAATGAGGCAATAAAATGAATACCAAAAATGGATTATACCATTTGAAGAAAGATTCTAACCTGAAATGCTCTCCCTACTATACAGGTTTTCTTGAATTTCATTGAACCTGAAATACTACTTATAACTCTACAAAATATAATCATGAAGGGATGAAGATAATTGAACACTGTTTAAAACCATTCTAAATAAATCCTCCCAAGCTTCCAAATGTAACTAAGATAAGAGTCCCAAAAGGTTCGACTATTATTTAGATTCCAAAATATTTTGTAAGGGTACTTTCCTACTAAGAGTGTATAAAATGAAATTCCTCTTCCCCAGGGTACAAGTGATAAAAAATTCAAATATCTGAAGGTGGTCCACCAACTACATCTATATAATATTCTAGTCGTTTTTAGAAAATATATAACTCAAACTCTTATGGTAGGAAAATCATTTGAACCTTTTTCCAAAAAAATAATGCCTCCAAAAGTTATGCTCATGCATAAATATGGGATGATATAAATCATGAGTGAGATAATTATTCTCATTCAGTTTAAGAAGAATAGAACCGTATGAACCACATGATAATACTTCATGATAACACAACCCAAACGAGCTCCATAAGAATCACAGAAAACCACATACCACTTACCGGGATCTGGTAAGATCAAAATAAGAGCCGATGTCACATGTCCTTTTATATTTTGAAAAAAATACTAACACTTTTCATCCCATATGAATTTCACCCCTTTCCTATTATGACCAATCAATGGTGAATCCAACATTAGAAAATTCATGATATACTTTCGATAGTATCCAGCATATCCAATGATTCTCTAAATTCTAAATACATTTCATGGATCCTCCCATGAAAATATAGCCATTACCTTCTTAGGATAAACTGATAACCCATGATCATAAATCATGTGCCCTATTAATTTTTGTACATGCATCCATAAATTTCATTCTGAGAACTTTCCCTGAAAATGGGAACTTATTAGGATTTCCAAAACTATCCCATATGGTGCTTGTTCTTGTGATCAGATAACGAGTAAACCAACATTTCATATATTAACACTACTACAAAAGAGTTAAGAAACTGAAGTAATATCTAATTCATCAAATCCATGAAAATTTAAGGAAATTTAGTCATACCAAAAACATCACAAGATATACATTATTTCAATAAATAATCCTAAAAGTCATCTTTGTATATGAATATTTTTAACTATGAGTTGATGATAACCCAGCTGAAGATAAATATTCAAAACCCACTTTCCCCCCTTTAAATGATCAAAAAAATATTCAAAACATGGAGGGAAGATCAATGAAATAAGAAACACCACAAGGATCAATTAAAATAGTATACAACAGACTACTGATATTTGGAAATGAAGGTTCTACAAGGTCATAAATTGGACCCCACTCTCCTTGAAACCCCCAAGAGAGCTCCCATCGACCACACGAAACAAAAAAAAACTGATGCTAACAATCAGCCTAAAAATCTTATCCATCCTCACAATGAAGTCAAAAAAATACATATCGTGTACAAGAAAATCTCCTACTAACTCTATATCAGCTATTAAAAGCCCAAAAGAAGCACACTACAACCCCTTCTCCTTTCCCATACCTAGAGGTTTCACTTACTCCATAAATAATGATACGAGTTCTATTGTAAGGTTAAGAATACCAAATAAATGTCTATATATAAACCAATGGGAATCACTAGTATCAAATAATGAAATTTCTACAGAGGATTAAATAAATATGGCACCTCTCACTGTCTCTAGGACCACATCAACCTATGTGGGAAACTCAACTACTACATGAAGGTTATTTACTTTAGAGGCATTTCGATGGAGACCTATGGTATATGAACCATCTATCTGTGTCATAGTAACCTTGGTGTTCAATGATCCATCACTATATTGTAGAGTATACATGTACTAATAGAAGTGATGAAGATTACTGTAACTACTACTACTCTTACACATCTTTATTGGTGCATGAAAATAATGTTTCAGCTATCTGACCATGCCACACTAATTGAAATTCATAGGTACACTACAAGCTGTAACTGAAGTTACCAAGGAGGTATGCCTCTAAGAAACACCTCTTCCACTCCTAATATGATCCTAACACTTTCTATTTTTCCCTATTGTTCCATTGAAGCCACTACTAGGTGGAAGATAAGAGGCAGAATATCTAGTCTTTCTTTCCATATTAATTTATGACATAATATTCTTTTCCACAATCTTCACATAGGTTGAAATATTAAGCATAAAAAATTTGATCTGATATTTTCTTGAAAACCCGGAATGTACTTATGATCTTTCATCTAATAACTCTTCACCACCTTTGTTGAAAAGTGAACTAGCTCAACAAACTGATTGGTGTATGCTGACACCACATGTTCTCTATACTATAAAGATATGAACTAGTGATACTTTTGCATCATCAGCGACTAGAAAAAACTGATCAAGGAAGTGAGTCTTAAAACCCTCCTAGTCCAATAGCACATACTTATTATATTATACCATGGAATCACACCACCTCTTACTGGGACCCCTGACATGAAACACAACACACTTCACCTTCATACTCTAAGGTGTATTCAGGAAGTCGAATATTTGATTGATCTTTTACATCCCGTCATAAAACTATTGAGGTTCCTTGATACCCTAAATAGATGGTGGATTCTCATATAATAACTCATATGATCGATTCCTATATCTTATAGCTCTCACATGTACCTAAACCACTACGTTCTATGATGGTGGCACATTTTAATCAACAAAAAAAACTTCCCACATGATAGTTTCATCATATTATGATCTATCAAAGGATTTAATTGAGTATCTTTAGATTCATCCTATTGAGGAATTATGAACACATCTCTAAGGAATACTATGTCACACCCAGACAAAAAAAAAGACCATATAACAGAAAAATCTTAGTTCAAACTAAAAAACCAATAAGAAAAAATGATATCAATAACAAGAACTAAAAACTATTTACACATGTCCTAATACACCATGGTAACTTGAGTCTAATTATGGAAATATATATCTAGGAATTCACTACAATATAACTCTCATGTCCCAAAAATACTATATCTATTCTACTAGATGTCCCCAGACAAGGACTTTTGAGTGTAGATGATCTCTGATACAAAATAGTAATAAACTGACACAAAAATGCACTCAACCTAGTACTCGAACTGACCCATCAAATACTTGAAGTGAATTAATAATCCCCAAGTGCTATTTAATAGAACCCATGTATCATAAAATAATCACAATGAATGATTTTACCCTACCATAATCACCAACATGGCATATATACAGATAAAAGTGAAAACATCAGAAGAAATATATATGCCACAACTAAAACAAAAATAGGAAACCAAACAACTTAAAGAAACCAAAATATCTATGTTAAAGTCCAAACATCAAAGGATAACAAAACCAAAACTACTACTTCATGTGATAGCATAGTTAAATCCCTACAATATCACCACTAACTAGCCAAACTCAGCTAAATTGAAACCTCACGACCTTACTACTTCGCCTTCCCATTCCTTGCATTGAAATGCATAACTAGGTCTACACACCATCGAAGGGGTATAATGGGTGGGATCTAATAGGCTCGGCAGGGTCCCACCCAAGTGTTCCATAACAATAATATGTACAAATAACTCAAGTGTGATCATTTTAACTAAAACATGGTATGATAAGAAATAAAATAGTTTTATCAAAAGCATGGAAATCATTTCCATTTTACAATAATTCCAAAAAAAATCAAGGTATATTAATTTAAATCAAAATTTCCATTATTATTTATCAAAATTAAAATCACAAAAATCAAAACCCAAAATTTACATATCGGCGCACTCGTAAATCACACCATGTAACTCAAAAAGTTATCCTAGAAGAATACTCATACCACAATAAATGACTAGTTTGCAATAAGTCCCTAGAACACAGTACTAAAGTGTATAGGAATACCCCATTGAGTGAACCCCCCCCCCCCCAATAATGTCAAGAACATGTCCCTAGAATAATAGGACCAGGGAGAAGAGGAAATACCCATGAGAAAACCTCCCGATGAAAATATGGATGATAGAGCTAAGCTAAAACTTCCACCTACATACCCAAGGCTTCCCAGTGATTAATTTCATAAATAATTTCAATTCAATGAAAATAACCCTTTTCACATTTATCAAAAACCTGGGAAAACCCACTTTTTATCACAAATCCATTAACACACACAAAACAACCACGAAAAATTTATTTATAAATCAGTTTACAAAATTAAAATAAATATAGTTCATCATACATATAATAGATATGGAACCACCTACCTCAAAAAATGGGCCTCACATGCCCACAAAGGAACCCACTAATAATAAGGAACACAAATTCAACAATAGAGGCCCTAGAACCAAGATCGCAAAACATATCTAGAGTGAAAAAAGGATCCATCAATATGTATCAATATACCTAAAAATGCAACAAAATTGTTATATCATGGTCAAAGAAAAGAATAAGAAGAAAGTATTTATCAGATGGAGCGATTCAGTCTAGCCATAGTAGTGATCTAATTTGGAATAGATCAATTTGAAATGAACGAAGATTCCCAAAATCAGTGAAGAATACTTCTAGGTATATAGCCAAAGGATTTTTTTATGAATGAAATAAATTTTCAGCCGAGTAGCACCATAAAATATATCTTTCCAATAGTTACACAACATGTAACCCCGTTACACATCATGTAATCCATGACACTCAAGTATGCCGACAAACCCTTCACTTTTTTATTAAAAACCCTTCTTTAAAACTTACACGACATGTAACTTCTACTCAACATGAATTACTTTCATATTGTGTACCATGTTCCCAAATTTTGTTTGTAGACTACATACACATTGTGTAAACACTTTATACACCGTATATCATCTGATAATGTAGTAAAAAATCTATATTTTTACACAAATACCCCAAAACAACTCATGTGTTTCCCATATTATAAAAGAACCCTACAATGCCACTAACCCATTTATACACAGACACTTTTAATTAAAAATAACATAAATCTCCAAACATTAGTTCATTTTCCCTAACAAAATATCTCCATCATTGGTAATCCCACTAAATACCTAATTAATGAGGAAAACTAGTAGGGATTGGGAAAATACTTAAATGACGAAAACAAGATGTTACAATTACCTCCCACATAAAAATACTGAATATGGGAAAATGTAATAAATATCAAGACCCCACATTTATATCATTGATATAATAAAAGATGAGATATAAGATTATAAAAATTATAATTGATTATCAAGACAATTGATGAGGTAAGAAATAATGCCGATTGGATCAATATATATGAATTCAATTTATATGAAGGGACTTTTTATTTTAATACTAGTTTTATTGGTTTTATAAGCATATAATTATATTTTTTCAACACTAAATAATATATTAGACATACCAATTCTAAATGAAACCATTATATTGAAAACTGTAACCACATATACATATAAAATATTGAACATGTTACTTGATCTATGAAGGCTATGCTAATATCATTGACTTTTTATTGATGATGCACATTGAATAATAATCAAAAGTATAATCTTTCTAATATGTATTCATATATTGATCTAAATCATCAAACATTTGAATCTGATTCTCATTTTAATAATGATATACTAGTATCTCACACTTACTGTCGATGCAGAAGGAAGAGAGAATTGAGAATGAGAGAATCGATATATTTTTTTGATGAGGGATAAGCACCCATTTAAATAACCACTATATCCTTTATACATTCCATTATAACACTATATTATCACTATGAGTTTTCTCACATGTTAATAAAATTCATGTAAATGGTTTTTTCAATTTAATTTTTTATTTAAATGAACTAATTAGTATTACTTTTTTTCATATTTGGAAATTTCTATACTAATGATATCCAGCTGGAGAAGATAGCTAAATGGTAAAATTTCTCAATCCAATTCCATGTTAGTTCAACCATTCATTATTAGTTGTATAATATGATCGTCCCACATTATTATATCATTATAACATATATTAAAATTACCTAAGGTAGTGGATAAATATCATATATCTCATCATATTATATTCCTAAATTAACACATAAAATATGATTTTTGATTATATATTTCATTCCATATAATATATCTATAACATAGAATATAAAAAAACCATATAAACATTAAATGTATTCATGGATTTAGGTAATATTTACATCAATATACCACATTCATAAAATACATATATACATTTTACAATTTAATGTTATAATATATAATATGCAATAACATTTTAATCTATATCCAAAACTCCTTTTAAATACCTGAATTATTATTTTCAAAAGCTATTATCAAAATCACATCATATCAAATCATCTTCAATTCCACTTAATATCATAATATCTAAATAAATAATTGTCTATGTGGACAGATATCATATATATATATATCCCTAAAAAGTACAAATCAAATACATATAATATTCCTTTAGTTTCTAAAATTCATACCATATGAAATTTATATATTTTTTCAACAAAAATATGAAACACCACATCATGATAGTGCATGTGAAGTCACGATTTAAAATAAGAACAAATATATCATGGTGGTGCATTTGATTTCTAAACTGAAGAAAAAAACTATATATGATTCATTGAATAGTATTTGATATTATAGATTTTTTATTAATTAACATAACTATAATTTAAGGGATCATTTCATAAGAAGAAAAATATTGGGAAGTTTATTTATGAATAAGATCCATAAACTGGTCAATGAATTGACTCAATAATTATAACACATGAAATAATGTGTGCATCAATGATGAGATTCCATGACCTATATAAACAACTATCATATAATGGAATTGGTGTTGGTTCTTAACATGAAGCAAAAATGAGACTCCTTTATGACAAATTATGTCTTCATTTTCCTCCTTCACACTTAAGACTCTAGAATATTTTGGAGGAAAGAAGGATCAAACTTGAATTTTAGTTGACTCATTTGTCTTATAGATACACCTCAGAGGGTAGATGTAAATTGGATACCCTATGAAATCATCAAAAATTTCATTGGATAAATATATAAAATGAAGAATAATATTATTTAGTGAGTGACATACTTATTCACAACAATTTTTTTTAAGATTTATGTTTTCTCATATTACATCCACTATGATCCTTTTTTTAATTTTATTGAATTAGTTTATTTGATTATGTATTAATTAACAGTAAGTAATCCCATAAGTGGTATTAATGGGTTAAATGTTTTTATTTTATGAAATGTCATTTGTAAAATGGAGAACACTAAAGAATGGATAACTGCACCACACACTGAAATTACTATGTTATATTGTCATAATTTGACAATTCTGACTAGTTTTATTCATTTTTAATAGTAATTACTTAAAAAATTATATCAATTTTTTCACTAGGGAATGGTTTTAGGCATTTTTGGATGTTACAATAAGAATTTTTGAATGGGAAACAAATAACATACATTCTCTAGTGCATGGTGTGGATGTTGTTTTTCTTAGAAAAAGTGATTCAAAAAAATGACTTCTTAAAGGACAACATGACATGGACCAATCAATGGCACCTTCAAATTGGTTTCATAATGAACAAAACAATAATATAACAACCCATGATTTTTATACATAAATATCTCATCTTTTAATATTAATGTTCAATACATTTCAAAAATACATTCTTGATGATCATAATGGATTAGTGTATTTGGAGACTAGGTACACAATATTGTTATTTAATGAATGATCTTAAACATCTCCCATAAAGATATTTTATTTTAAACACTACATAAACATATCCATATTAAAACCTCTCTTCATAACCTTATTAAAGTAAACATAAAAATGTGTGATCTTATATTCTCAATAATGGTAAAAATGGGAGATATCATTCTATGATCATATGAAATAATAATATAAGAACAATTTCATGATATCAGGAAAATAAATTATAAATATAATAACCAACATGTCATAGATCATAAACATTAGTCATGAATTAAAGAAATATCATTCCAAAATATTGTTTATGATCATAAGATCTTATCAATGAAATCATATCATAAACAATCCTGCGAAATAATAGACATTGTAACATTAAACCTTTACCCCATTGATATATTTTGAATCGTAAGCCCCATGAAAGATATAAAATCATATGGATATATGTATTCTATTACTATCATTATAATTATATAAAATACACCCATAAATTGTATATAAACCTCACAAAAGAAACAAGTGGTGTGTAAGTAATGTGTCCCACACAAATAAAAGTGAGAAAAAATTCCTTCCCACTTTGGTAATCATTATAATTGTAGTCCCCATTAAATGATAACATCAAATAAAATAATTAATATAATTAAAAAGAGTATATTAATTTTATAACATGTCAAAGTATTAATATATATAACACAAAGAATAAACAATCATTGAACATGACATATGTCTCCTAGATTTAAAAAAAAGAGACTATAAATCCCTTAACTTATATCTCAACATCCATCATAAATCTTCAAATATCCTGTATAATAAATATAATTTTATTATACTTATAATATAGAGCTATAATAATTTATATAATTCTATATATGATTTAATTATTTGCATTTATTATACGTTTAATAACAATTCCTTGTTAAAATAACATTTCAAGTAATAATTGTTTTTTCAACTATATTTTGGTTTTATATTTTTTGTCATCATACATTAATAATGGTTCCATAATCTCAAAAAAGTTAAAAATTATATATGTATACTATATATTTATTATATATATATTTCTATTAATCTAATAAAGTTATATATACAAAATTAATTAAACAATTTATGGAGATGGTAGACCATATGTATGTGTGAAAACTATTTCAATTTTCTAGGTGGGTGAAATGAATGAAATATAAATAATATATTGCATTTTTAGAATCATTTTTATATCATATACATAATATAATTTCACTAAAACTATCCTTATAACCTTCCATGTAACGCGTAAGTGATGAACGAATCACATCTCATCGTGAGGTGGTAGTCCACCGCATAGAGGAGTGAAGTTATCTTACTCCCAATGAAGGGGAAGTTAGAAGGTATAGATTGTATAAAAATTAAAAAATAATAATTATTTCTTTAATATTATATAAAAATTTACTTCTATCATTATATCTATTTCATTAGGTGATAGATGACCTAGAACCCCCTTCTAGGAGGATTCGGTTCGGCCCGATGGTTGGTTGTTAGGGGTTCAAGTCTTGTATAACTAATAACATCAGTTCAGCATTGTTGATCTTAAAAAAACCCAATGGTCCCCTCATCCACAATTGGGTAAAAAAATGCTTTCTAAAGGAATGTGGTCAATTGGGGTTTCAGACCCAACGATACCTGAATACTGACATTTTTCAAGAGGATGGGAGTTTGGGCTCATCACACCGTTTTTTCATGGGAATTATTTCATACTCTGGGATATTATTATAGAGTTAAGATATGTTCATGAATCTCTTCCTAATCCTGATACATGATTTGTTACCCTAAAAACAATTTATAGGTTAAGTATTTTTTATTTCCATAAGACATGGATCTCATTAGTGAATCCATAAATATGAATATAAGGTTATTCATCCATTTCCCCAATAATGGGTAGCTACTTATATGTTAAATCCATACAACCAGGTACATCAGAATTTTTTTCTTTGCAGGGAGGTGATTATTATTCCTATAATGGGATTGATACTTTATGAGGTGTCCTACTTACCCTAGTTATTGAAGGAATCAACACCCACATAGTTTTTTAAACACATGCAGTTTAGCATCATATGGAAAGGAAATATGTGTGGGCACTAAGGCACGTGATATTTGAGCTTGAATCTTGAGGATTCATCCTACGTACCGTAGTTATGGTAGGAATCAGGGTTATCGTAGTTCAATCATGCCTTTAGGACTGTCCCGAATGTATATTTCATTATAAGTGGGATATTTATATCATTCCATTCATTAAGGCTTACATACTGAGATTTCCATGGATGGTGTAGATTCATTATTCCAATGATGTGATTATTTAAAATCCCAAATCCCACATGAGCTATTCTTAGTGTGAGAAACAAGGGGTAGAAAGTGATCAACATCATTTCATATGGTAATATGACTTATGTACTAATACAACCCTTATATGTTAATATTGAGATCATTCCCCAAAGTAGAATCCAAAATATCCTTATAATGATAGGAATTCGGGTCATCTTAGTTCAGTTGGTTTCTATGTCCATTGAGGGATGAGGTAGAGTGATTAGCCCATGGGAATGATTGGCTCCTGATGGTTGAAATGTCAAAGACATGGGGTTTACATTGGAATGGATTCTAATTTGGTATCAGGAATTTGGAAGGAATCCTATGTATCCTGGTTATTACAGGAATCAGAGTTCTCATAGTTTGATTTATCGAGTCTTAAATGGTGAGACTTCACTATATGGGATACATAACATATTATGTCACTGATCGGGGATTACACACTAAGGTTTCCCTATATTGGGGACATATCATATTATGTCGCTGAATAGTGATGAAACTCTAAGGATTCCCTTTATGTGGGATATATCATATTATTCCACTGATCGGATATTAGACTATGATGTTTCCCTTTATGCGGGACATATCACATTTTGTTGAAGATTAAGGCTTATATTCTGAGGTTTCCATTTGGTCAGGGCTTACACACTGAGGGTGAAAAATTTATCAAGACTTTGGATTCTATTGAGGCCTAGCATTATTTCTCACTTAACATGCTTGACTTCCTTCTTGAAATGCAATGATTGGCTATTTTTACATGTCATGGGATTTATGGGCATTCCTGATTATATTGCAGACATGTTCAAAGACAATCACATGATCCAGCTGGATCATCTGAGGGATGTCATGTATCCTATATGACATGTCTGAGGGTCATCTCATGATCAAGGATGACTTTTCTAGAGGATATCACAAGACCTGGCTAGCAGATCATTGAATCCATCACATGATCCTATATAAAATTCCAAGAGGGTTTTGTATGATCTATATGACACACACAAGTATCATCAAAAAATATTGAAAACACTTCTGGGGGGCATCATGAGAGTTAGTGTGACATGTCTTGGATGGTGTCACATGTCCTAGTTGACACATATGTAGGACATCATGAAGTCTAGTTGGTATGTCTGTGGGGTTTTGTAAGAGCTAGATGACTTTTCGGGGTGTTACCGTGAGACTCATCTAACCTTAATTGGGGTTGCCATATGATTTTGGGGACATATATAAAGTACATCGAGAGGCTTGAATTGAAACCCATAGGGTTTTTTGAGAATTTGGTGCAATGTATGAGGGGAACTATGTGACTTAATTTGAAATTTCTAGAGGAATTTTCATAACCCAAATAGTATATTGAAGGTTCATCATGAGATCTGGGTGACTTGTCCAGGAACATCCACGTGTCTTGGGAGGTTCATGCGAAGCACATGAGGGTCAACATATATGTTCCTCATGAATGTATCCCACATTTATTCTTTGTTCTATAGTTTATATTGTGAATTCCTTATATTTTTTTAGTGTTAGCTTATTTTAAGTCTCACATGATCTAGCAGATGTGCGGATTTTTCTTCTCATGTCCTTCTAGAGGTCCTTCTTGTGATCTATAGTGATAACACGGAGTTATTATTCATTCCATATGTTTTCTATAATTACCCACCAGTATCTTACATGATTGGAAACATACCATTCATGAGATCAGCTGCTTTGAGAAATACGCTCTAATTCTTGGCTGAGAAAAGGATAAATTCTCATCCAGAGAGTACTGGGGAATATTTCATGCTAGGGTGGGGGATTTATAGTCCTGTCTAGCCAAGTTTTTCTCCACTTTTCATGGAAAATATCACATTAATAACGTCTGGAGTCAGTGGAGGGCCTCAGCATCACAAATATATGTGATTCCTTGTTGTGGATCACTTTGAGGGTGTCACCTTATTTTCACTGACCATAATTATATCTCATTAATTACCTAATTAAAGGATTATTTCCAATTAATGGTGACTTTTTTTAATCAAGTGGGAATTAAAAATTAATTCCATATTTTCATATTTTCATGCTAAAGTGCCTTTGCGAGATTAGGGTTCATGTCTAAAGGCCTTCACGGGATCAAGTCGACTTGTCAAGGGGTCTTGAGAGACTATGTTGCAGGAATCTATAAAGAATCGCAAGAGTTTTACAACCCTGAGAGGTTCCTGACTCCTCCCATTTTTTATTTCCTTTAGTTTAATTTACAATGGTTGGGGTCATGTGAGATTCCATGAGTATGGTCAAAGACACACACTCTACCTCTTGGTGATGCATCACACGACTAATCTAGGTCCAATAGAGTTGCGAAAGCATTTCATGGAAAATTAAATCTATTTTTACTTAGGGAAAAAAATAGGGAGTGAGAGGTCACCTGGTCATACCCAAGGATCTTTGCGTAATGAGGGTGACATAACAACAAGATTTTGTAAGACAAGGATGATATGTCCACTGGATCTCATGATGTCTTTCAGATTTCCAGGGGCACATTTCATTTCATTTATGATTGAGATATGTTCCTACCTCTTCCCTTTTTTTATTTCCTTTATTTATTTAAAAATTACTCACTTTCTCCCATGTTTTCTTGAATTTTTCAAGGGAAATCATTATCTACATCGGTGATGCATCATGTTAGTTTTATGAACACTCACCTTTTGGATATTTTTATCTTATTTTAAAGGAATGTTTTAGATGGGGTTTCATGAACCCACTAGTTGAAAAACCATGTAACATGAGGGAGTTTATTTGGATGCCTCAATGTGATCAATGGTTTTCTAGGATTCCTTCATAAGATCAGAAGGGCTTATCAAAATGGGATCCACTAGATCCACTGTAGTCCATGCACTACACATGGATCCTTCACATGACCCTATGATGGTCACACAATCACATGTATCTTAGAGTCTTATGTGATCCATGAGTGTTTGAACATCTCATTATTCCTTTTTTTGTGGGGAAAATAATCCAGATATCTAGGTATTAATTCATTTTTGAATTTTACGATTATCATTTGGAAGGCATCAAAAAATTTTCCCTCGGGTGAGACATCCATAGGGACAAGAAATTGGTTCTAAGGAATATTAATGCCTGCTTGATTCTTTGTAACTATTGTGAATCAGTGTCTTGGGTGTCCTTAGGACCATTGGGTGAAATTTGGTATTCTGTGGGATTACTTGTAAATATGGTAGGGGAGAAAGATTCAATCACCAACTACTCATTCATCCAGAGCTCTCACATTTCTTCCATCACATACCCCTATCTCTAGACTATCCCATAAGACTTGATCGTGAGACCTTTCCATGATACCATTTCACAAGAACTCTTCTGCAAGACTTCTTGGGCTCAGGTGACCGCTCAGTCCAATTTATGAACTATATTTCATTAATTGTTTAAACTTTGGTCGTGGGGATGGATGATAATTTTGAGGTCCCACTTGATCTGAAGGATTGATTTCATGATCCTTTGATTATTCTGTGTCTCATGTGAGCATTTCTAGGTCATGTGATCACAATTACTCTGAGGGGTCATGGGATCCCGTGATGCCCTATGGATTTATGTGACAAGTGACACCTTGGGGAGTTAGGATATTCATGAATTACTTTTCTGGTTCATGAGATGGGTATGATGCTACCGGTTTATTCCATTACATTGAAAAGATTTTATTTTATCCAACTAACATGTTTCACTTACTTTTGTTTAGATGAATTTCATCTCTCTCCGATATTCTTGCATGCCATCGATGGAGGTAAAGGTAGTGATATCCCATCATGATGCTATTGTAGAAAACATGGATCCTACTTTCTCCTGTGACATTGGGTTACATCAGCTGAGTCTGATAAATTTAATGGGATTAAAATTCATGTAATATCCCCCTTTTGACTTTATGCCCCTATATGGTTTTGGTCTTATTGATGATTCTCTCATTCCTCTACTGCTGTCATCATTCATACCATCCTCCAGGATCTGGAAGACCCATAACACCTTCTAGTTGAACATCTCTCAAGGGGGATACATCGTATTTTAGGGGGACCATGAAGACATACATATACTTACATTATTTCCCACATATTTTAATGGGACTGATCTCACAAATAATAAGGATGATCATATGTATCACTCAATACTGAGGAATTCCACCTCCAATAATAAGTTTGGGTGTGTTTCCAACTAGTACTTATGATCAAGAGGTAGTTTTGGCATGAAGCGGGGATTTCCCATCTAGGTACAATACATTTATTCTGAATTCCATGAGAAGTTGAAGAAAATTGGAATTTATGAGGTTGTTTGGATATCAAAAACGTATTCCTATTGCAACAAGGTTCTGCTGATGGAAATGTTTATTCATTGGATTCTGGACATGAACACATTCCACCATATGCATGGAGAGGTTGGAATAAGCATTTGGGATATGGAGAAGATCTTTTTTTCACATATATTAGGTGGTATTTACCGTGAGTTCTTTCCCCTACGGTCTACTTGGTATGATGCAACGAGGAATCCTCATCTAACTCGAGAGATGATTAGGTTTGATGAAAATTACCTCTCAAAGGAGCCACTTCCTAGGGTTGATATCCCATTCAAGACATGGGATGAATGCTTCATTAAGAAGAACAGATCTGATCTAGAACCTAAGAAGCTAAAATCTTGTCTTACAAATGACTCTCGTAGTGCATGAGGTGCTTAATCCCCCTTGGTTAAGGAAGGGAAATTTAGAGAATGGGGTTGGGGTGTTTTCTTATGTATTGATTGATCTGTCCAACTACCTATTTTTCTCACCATGTACTTGAGTGGGTATATACTTTCTATGAATGAAAAAGGCGGATTTAGAGTTTCCACTTTCACGATAGAGACCTCTATGGAAGGGGGGAGCATATCGGGCTAGCCATACCTATGATTTTCTAGACTCAACCACCTTAAGAATCATGTTTATAAGGGAAAATACTCTTATAGGACCATGTGTCCCTTAAATGTATTATGGGTTTGGAAAGGATCTCACCTAAGAGGTTATGAATATCCTTAAATTTTGGGTATCCTCAATGTCTTATTCATACCATATCTATAACTCATCAGTGGGGTGATTCGTGTTACACTCAAAGACCAAGATGTCAGGGCTTATGTGAGATACTATGACCATTTCTTCTTCAACTTGTAAATTACAGCTCCTAAAGGTGACATTGTTGATACTGGAGAGGAAAGTCTTGAAACATGAGAATATGTGTGTCAGTTTGTGAATGAGTTATTTCCAACCACATTAACAGAGAACTTATTTGTGAATGGTACTCACCTTTCTAGTTCAGCATCTAATCCTTATGTGTCTATTCAAGATGTCCTCACCCTACTTATGTTATATCTGAGGAGAATATGAGTGTATATCACTAAATTTGGAAGATTTTTACTAGGGAGGAGAGTAGTGGTGAGACAATCCATCCTTTATGTAATGTAGAAATCATTTAATATCATGGTCATGATGAGGTTTTTATTTTATTTTATCCCTATGGGAAATTATCCAAATTATTGGGTGAGGACTCCCAACCACTGGATGCTGAGAAAAATCCTATGTCCAAACAAAAAATGGCTTATAGATGGCTGATAACTTCAAAATCACCCCATAAGGAAGTCATATATTTTTCTTTGCTGGTAAAAGCACCTACTTACATGACAAGAAAAAATGTAGTTCTAGTTGGTGAGACAGTTCTAGAATTATTGTTTCTTATTACATCTCATCAATGGATGACTTGGAGGATTCATAACTCTAAGGCTGAGATGTGGGGTATATTTTGTTAAGAAGTGGTATATTTGGAAGGTTTTTCCTATATCATTTACCTTATATGTATCATTTTGAAAGACTATATTATGGAGTTTAGGGATCCTTTTTCGAGACCTTGACAAAACTTTGGTGATTTTTAGGGGTTATCTATTTTATTTCCCATGGGTTCAGTAAATGGTTTTTAGGGAACACATCAAATTACTGTGGATGAAAAGGGTTATTCCATTATCGAGGAAGTGGTAAGTCATGTATCACTATTATTTTGAAATGGTATTGGTTATATTACAACCATACTAACATCCTTTATGTTTTTTTGACACAGGGGGAGGTTAATGAAGACCATCCAGTTCTTTCATCCCCAGAATCTTCTCCCTGTGGTAAGGCTGTGGGAGAAGAATTTGGAAGTGATCGGGGTATTGATGATGAAGGGTCCATGGGTCAAAATTCTTAGATGAGGGTGTTGGTTTATTATTCTAGAGTAATAGTTTTGGATTCAGTAACTTTAGGAGATCTTTCCCTAAAAGGAAGGGGGAAAGGAGTTTCTCTATGTTTTCAGGGTCATCCCCTTCAAAATCCTCAATTAAGTGTTGTATCTGACTCTTCTCTTATCTTGGATTATTCTGGAAACACATTCTAATATTTCATAAATGTGAAAGTCCCCACCAAACTCTCTTGGAATAGAATGTATCCTCTTTTGAGGATGTGTGTGAGCATTTTGTTACATCAGTTGACCCTTCACTATTGGACATGACCCGTCAAGAAGACGTGGTGGCCAAGGTATTGGTTCAATTGTTCCCGTTACTGGTTAAAAACATTTTATCGATCACACCACTTGATCCATTATGGGTGGACACACTTTTAGAGGACACTGACATATGTACCTATCTTGGTGTTGCACTATCTTTGATGTAATCGAGTATTAGAGAAGGTGAACACTTCTTTAAGACTGTAAACTTCACTTATTTTTTTTTCATATCACATAATATTATATTTTGATCCCATGTCCTCAAGAGTGGTGAGAGAATAAATCTTTGGTAAAGGTAATAGATGTTCCATTAAGTCATTCACCACAAGAAGGAGATTATTCTTCACCTGGGAATGGGGTTAGGGTAGTAGATATAGCTAGTAAAGTGAAAGGTAAAAGTATGTTTATAACATTGACTATATTCATCAACCACCAAGTGATACCATATTATTTACCTTGTGAATGATAATCCATTACCTTACTATAGTTTCTTCACCCTTTAGTTCGAAGGCACTAGTCCCAGATACCTTGGGGGTTCTTTCAACTGAATCAACCAATGTAGAGGCCAGTTCTCTCCCCTCATCATCAAAGACTATGAGTACAACTATTTCAATGAGATACCTAGTCCTGGAATATGTTTATGTTCCCAAGATGTTCTTGGGTGAAGGCTCTGGGTATGTATCATTTTATCAGTCGATGCGGCGACACATGTGGAGGGAGGTTTGGTCCTTAGTTTTGGAGACACCTTGGAGGAGTTTAAGTATCGATTGAGCCCCCTTTGTTTAATGTTTCCTACCCCTGGTTATGAGGGATTTTACTATTCCACCCTTTATGCCTGAGAAAAGGAAGTGGTCTCTCTAAGAGAGTAGAAGAAGTCCCTTAAATCAAGGGTGGTTGCTACCGAGGATTCCTCTTTAGTGAATAATAACTAAGGAAGGCTATAAAGGAAGTTTCCCATCATGCAATAGAGGCTATCGATCACTAAGTCGTAGTTAATGTCATAAATCTTGAATCCAAACCTCTTCAATATAAGAGAAACAATCTTCAAGAAGAGCTATAAAATATTTCAACATTCCCTCCATATATATAAGAATATTGTGTTGGATAAATGGGTACATCTTGATGTGGATAATAAGTAAAGGCTTGGATAAATTTCTAGGACAGAGGAGTTACAGTAGGTTGTAGAGACAGAAGCTAAATTCACCAATCAACTTTCCCAATTCATTACATCCCTAGAGCATATACATTCATCACTCAAGGAATCATCTAAGAATATGTTATGATCAAATCAAAAAAAATTAATATTTATTTGGCTCATATGATTGTATTAAAGACTCTGATATGTGGATATTTTTCCTATTATGTCACGTTTTTTAGTTGAATAAATATGATAAACATTATATTATTTTGATAATTTTATTTTCTTTCAATCATGAAGTTCATTACTTTTACCTAACTTGGTATTAAATGAATTTCAAACAATACAAATCCCTTTATTAATATCAAGAATTCATGAATTCATGGATTTGAATGTTGAAATTAAAATAGATTCATCTTGATAAATGATCACAAATTCATACTAACATGATATTCTTCATTGATATATCCATCTAATCTTTCTTACGATCACTTAAATTTCATAAGGATAATTTGAAAGAATAGATATCCCGAATGGGGGGGGGATGCACTATCTTTTTTCTAAGATGATAGGGTTAGAAAGGAAAAATTGATACTCACTAAGGCCATATAGTGGGCCTTACAAGATATTAAAAACTGAATCATTATTATGCTATAGTTTAGGGTCTTTTATCTTAGACATTATATCACTATAGTTTAAGTTCTTTTCATCTATAACCTTATATCACATTAGTTTAGGTTATTTTAACTTAGAACCTCTATCACTTTAGTTTAGGGTATTTTAGCTAGGAAATTTCGGTCACTTTTGTTTAGTGTGTTTTAGCTCAGAACTTTTATCTCTTTAGTTTAGGATCTTTTAGCTCAGAACATCTATCACTTTAGTTTATGCACTTTTAGCTTGAACCATTTATCACTTTATTTTAGGGTAATTTAGTTTGGAACTCCTATCTCTTTAGTTTAGGAAATTTTAGCTTAGAAATTTTATCAGTTTAGTTTATGGTCCTTTATATCGGGCCTTTTATTGCTTTAGTATAGGGTATTTTAGCTCAAAACTTCTATCGCTTTAGTTTAGGGTCTTTTATATTAGGCTTGATACATAGGCAGGGTGTAGACATGCCATGAATAAACCAAAAAATAATAAGATAAAGGGTTCTATCATGGTGTTTTCAAGGCACATGAGGATCAAAGATCATTTCCATTAAGGAGGATATGCCACTTTTTGGTAGGTCAAAACCCTTATTTGGTGGTAGAATTTCCAAACAGAGGCACCTACCCAATTTTCCAAGGGTCATGGAAGGTTTGTGTGGGTGATATTGATTGATGGAGAAATACTAGGGATTCTAGGTCCTCCTGGATAATTAGAATATGGGTGATGTAAATCATAACCCAAAATTATGAGTCTATGAATATGATATAGGGATGACATTCTGGTGATGACTCATAACACTATGGGTTTCCAGGTTCCACTATGGGTTTTCCATGTCTCACAAGGATTGAAGATATTTTATTTAAAGTAGGATATTAATTTATATTTTAGGTTATATCCCTTATGTATTTATATAATTTCCAATAAAAGATGATATCCACTACATTAATAGGGTTATGAAAGGTTTACGAAGACTCAAATGTCCAGATGATGAGGTTGTGTAAGAATGGAAAGCTATCTAGGAAGGGTTTCTGCACCCTAGGGCAGTTCATATCAGGATTATGAATCTCAATCCTTATTCCATGAGGTTTTTAATTATGAGGCATGATTCATTAATGGTTTCGGAATACAGTGTCGTATTCTGGACTTAAGAAAGGGTAAAAAGAACATTAACATATCACTGAGGATGTCGAATCCACTTGAATAGTTTGGTAAGAAATTTGTAAAACATGGTTCAATGTGATCATGTCAAGATGATAATATGGAAAAATCATACCAGGAATGAACTATAACATACTTGGTTGTTGGGTTCTTCCATAGTGATTTTAGGGATCACAAGGATCAGAAATCCCTTTTTAGAGTAATGCATTTGGTTAACAACTATAGGCGCATATTCCGAATCCATAAGAATACATGAATAATTATGAAAAGTATCCCTTTTATCTAGGTATCCTTATCAAGTTCTATGCAAGGTTATAGTGATCTGAGGCACTCAAATCATGAAGTGTGATTTGTGGAAAGTGTAATATCCAACAAGGGTTTAAGCACCCAAAAGGTTTTTTTTCCGCCTAGAAAACACATTATCATGGCAAGGAGATGTGAAAAATCACTACTACAACTTTTTTCTGAACCAAGAGGCTAAATGAGAATATATTGGATTTTAATAGGGATACAAAATAGAACCTTTGAGATTTATTCCTTATTTAGTTATGCCCTACTTTTTTCCTAAACTTGGGAGAAGAAGAGTTTTGCGAGAAAAGAATCATATTATTCTCAGGCCTCCATTTATGGGTTTTCAACCAGAAAAGTTTTGTATCATTCACCAGCAATTTATGGTCTTATTATTTGGACCATTATAAGATATATTTTATGTTCATACAACTTTGACCAATAGTATATACAGTTTTAGGTTGTGACGCACATGGACCTAACATGGAGAATGATACACAAGTGCCCGATTAGGATACCCATTTTCAAGAGTACCCCAACATCCATTTGAGTGGGAGATGAAAATTTTGTAAATCATGGGTTGAGGTACTTAGTTCATGAGTAAGGATATGGGATAGTCATACTCAGAGTAGGTCAAATCACAATGAGGTGTTGAGTTCTTCCATGGTGATTTCGGGGATCACACATATTAGAATACACTTTTTTAGAGTGAAACATTTGGTTGATGAACATAAGCACATATGTAGAGATATATGAATAGTTTCATAACCAAGAAAAGGGTCCCTTGAAGATGGGTATCTCTTCTATGGGATATGAAAGGTTTTGGAAACCATAGGCACTAGAGACATGAAGTATGATTTATGGATTCATGTTCTTTTAAAAGATGGTGGAAGAAACCCGTACTATTGATGATCGGGGTAAGGATATTGTGGTCCCTTGAAAGGGGATGAAAAATGGGTGATGTCATGAATAGTTTATTTCCATGTTTTGGGGATTTTCTATGTATCATTTAATGTCATGTGGTAAGGAAATTTTCCAAGTGTCTTATCATCCAGTGGTAAGGGCATCTTTATTGTGAGTTTTTGATGGCATGTGACTAGGATGTTTTCCTTCCAGTTTAATGTCATGTGGTAAGGATTCCGAGATTGATGTGATTTTTTTTCATAATATATTATGTGAAAAAATAATCCATATATATATATATATCATACATAAGAAAAATGAACATTTGTTACTCAGTCTCTATGTGGTTGGGATGCATTTCTTATGAGTTGTTGTATCTGGGACCATGATTGGAGACATGGGTGTCACTACATATATTATGATGATAGGATTCAAGAAACATGAAGTTATTGAATGAGAAACTCTCTATGAAGGTATAATATGTATGAAGAGTTGGGCATGATTTCCGTTGATTATTGAATCTAGGACCATGATTAGAGGTCCAGGTGTCACTATGTATCCTGTGATGATAGGAATCAAGCCACACATCATTCTTAAGGAACTATCTAGTTTAGAATCACGAAGAAAAGACATTAGATTCTCGATGTGAAAAGTGGAATTGTGGCTGAACCTGAATATTAGAGCTTTAGGTGTCACTATGTATCCTATGGTAATAAGAATAAAGAAAAATGTAGTTCTTGGGCAATAGATTTTCTATGAAAGACTATCCTATATGTTAGCAATGGGAAATTTTTTATCTTGTGGTTGATTGACCAAGATATTGAATCGAGGTATCCCTATATATCTCATTTAAAATGATAATCGAGCCATACATAGTTCTAGAATGGAGGTGTGGTATAAAACCAACACCAACAACGACGGTCCTCTCGGGTGAGGTTCAAAGGGATTTCCATTTTTATGTAATTAAAGGGACATAAACCTTATAGTTTAGCATAATGGGACAAGAACTCGTGGTATTCCTTTTATAGTCATGAATTTAAGACCATGATGATCATATAAAGAGATTCTATTCCTTGATTTTTTGGGAATCCCTTAAGAAAATTTCCAAGATCACATGAGTTATGATCGATGTGAGAAATAAGGAATGGAAAGGGTTACTCTCACTATGTAAAGGAAATTATGGACAAGACATGGGTATCTAATATCATGCGGTGTCTAGACCAATATATTTGAAAGATGAATCCCAATTTATCTCATTGAAAATGATAATAAAGCTATACATAGTTCTAGAAACCTATTCATTTTAATTTCATACATACATGAAATTATCCATGTAGTTTAATGTCTTGTAGTAAGGACATGTTTCACCCGATGTGAAGGAAAAATAAGGTTGTGTCTAGACCCAAGATAATAGGATCGGGAGTCGCTATATATCATATATTAATAGGAATTACGTTGCACACAATTCTTGGTTTAAGAGATTCCCCATGTCAAGATAACTATCATATGAGGCCGAGGGTATTTCATCCTTCCTTCACATATATCTAGCTTTTTTGTGATAAGTCCTTAGTGAGATGGTGTTTTTCATGAATTTTAACATCATGTGGTGAATAATTCATCCATTTAGTTTAACATCATGAAGTGAGGACTTGTTACATATATTTTAGTGTAATGTGTTAAGGACATCTCTATACAATTTAACATCATGTGGTTAGGATGTCTTTTTATAGTTTAACGTCATGTGGTTTGGACGTGAGACACCGTTCAATTTAAAGTATATCCAATAAGACTGTAGATGATGTAAAGTTTAATGTCTTTATTTTAGGATGAACTCGTATAGTTTAACATCATGTAACCAATATGACAAGTGGTTGATGACATCTATGAAAAGTATTTCTTGAGAAATATCGCATTAGTGGTGGGTGTGACATGCTCCCCATCTATTGTGGATAGTATATAAGATCTATTATGATAGAAATTATATATGATATAGGGCCCTTCCCATTTGGGTTCCATCTTTGTAGGATTTTTATTGGGTTTCATTAGGGTTCTAAGTACCAATACTAGTTCTCATTGGAGTAATTAACAAAGTAGATCCTTTTTATTGAAGTCTCATTCAATCTGATTCTAATGGATTTAAAGGTTGTGTAATGTACGCCACCTATTCTCATATATCCACTCTAATTCATCCAACCACTTTTTTGATTTATCATCATATGAGAGATTTTCACAAACGAATATTTTGAGTGAAGGTATTTGGAATTATATGGGCAACACTTCCTTGGTCCCTTACACCAATGAATATGGTGTTTCTTGTGTATTAGTACACAAGGTGGTTTAGAAGGCCCATTAAGAATGGATGGTCTTTTCCAAATATGACCTCTTATCATTTTTCACCATCTTCTATAGTATATATTATAGGGTCTTATTTAAGGCCTCTATCTTTCCATTTTCCATTTCATGTTAGTGATATGAGTGATTGGACTCGATATTATACTCTAAATACAGTTTCTTCAACTCCATATAATAGATGTTTATGCCTTTATCTGTCAATATTGTGCAAGGGACCCTAAACCTAGTGATGATATGGGAATTTATAAAGATGATGATATCATTCATCCAAAAATCATTGAGGGGTATTCGCTCTTCCCATTTTACAAAAAAAATCATTAAAAGTATGTATTTACATGAACAACATATATATGGTTGGGTGATATGGCCCCATAACATCCATACCCCAAATGGAAAATAAATAAGAATATTTTTCTATATGAAGCAATTATGGGGGTTGATAGATGAAAATTTCATGGATATGGAGAATACGAAATTTATTGTTTAATTCCACACAGTACTTTATCATGGTTTTCCACTGATAACCTAGCCACCAGATTTGATGGGAGAGCCTGGTCCGAGAATGATTGGCACCACATGAGCCTCCATGGAATTCTTCCATAATGGTGAGAATATCTCTTTATTATAGTAATCTGAGGAGTATTCCACCAAATCGACATTTTTAGAGGGAACACTATTCATTTGGACCATCCATCTGGGTAAAGTTCAGTATATGATATCAAATCTACTCCCTTTCAGCTTAGTCTACTAGGATAACTCATTTTGGAGATAACTAATGATGGGATCCAGACATCCAAGGGTGAAAACCTATTCATCACACTCTAGGGTGGCACTGACCACATTTATTTCTTTCAAATCAGATATTAAGATCGATGGTACCATTATTTGATGTTTAATATAGAAGATTGTGTCCTCCAGACCAAGGTTGGCCAGGAAGGTGGCTTTATTTTACAATACATCGGTGCAAGCATTCTTTGATGAGGTAACATGATGCAACATGGGATCAAAAGGGAACTTTACCATCAGTATCCTGATATAGAGGGGACTCCATTCATTTGGAATATCTAGCAGGGTAAAGTTCAATATACGATATCGAATCTATTCCCTTTCAGATCAGTCTATCAGGAGAGGCCATTTTAGAGATAACTGATGATGAGATCCATACATTCATGGGTAGAAAACTATTAATCACACTCTAGAGTGGCATTGACCAAATTTATTTCTTTCATATCACATAAAAATATCAATGGTACCATTATTTTATATTTAATATAGAATATTGTGTCCTCCCAAACAGGGTTGTCCTAGAAGGTAGCTTCATTTGACAATACATTGGTGCAATCATTCTGTGATTAGGGAACATGATGCAATGTGAGATCAAATGGGAAATCTTCCATCAGTACCCTAATGTAGATAGTGAGACAGGCCAATTATTTCTTTTTATGGAACATTTTACATTAATATTATTTACTACATGTTTTGAATCCCCTTTTATACTAAATTATCCTATGTTAAATTTTAGTTCTAGTTCCAATCCAACAATTAGGGATTAGTAGTCGGACTCATTATTCGTTCATTATTTTCATAGTGATAATGAGTTGGGAAAAACATATTTTTCTGAAGAAAAAAATATAATCCCCAAGATAACCCGATTGAGCTTCAGGGTTTCCATCTTGCTGCCGCTGGGACTCTGAGAGGTTCCACTAAAATATATATCCCATGTCCATGGGTATTATGTGCATAGAAGACATCCTAATCTAGAAGTTCAGTGTCTACTGGTGTATTCTATGGGCTAAGATGTTCTATAAGTAAATCAGTTAGGGATTGAACTTTCACTGACTTATGTGATACGAAATGAATGTCATATTATTTTGGAATGAATGCCTATCAGGAAAGTATCTTGGTTAATATAGGAATAAAAATGATCTACTTGAGTAGATAAATATAAGAGATGAGATATACTTCTTGGCGCTTCAAGTAATTCCTCATCTTTTTCACTATGAAGATGAGTGAAAGGAAGTTATTCTCGACATAAGATTATCAGGTCTCAGTACCTATAATTGTTCAGCTGAGGTAGTAGAGATTGTTCTCACTCCCCACACAATTTTTCTATGCATGGAGGGAACCTAGTGAGTATTACTTAGATAATGTATACAAGATTATTGGACTCCCTTCCAATAGAGTTATCAGAATCAGTGTGTGTAGAAAATACTACTTGAGACTTTTGAAGGTTTCTTGGAAGTCATTTCCCCATTGATAGGTAATTACCTTCTTCATTATCCAGGTAAATGGGAGATATTTTTCAGCCAAGTCGGCTATAAAATGCCAAATTTTGGAAAGGTTCCCTTGGATTCCCCTCAGTTTATTGAAATTTCAAGTGGGTGACATTGCGAAAAATAACAATATTCATCTCCAGGTTGACCTAGATGATGTAGTGCAATACCAAAAAGACAAGGAACATCCATTATGACACCTTGAATGTGAATTTAAGTAGATTCATATTCACACTGTGATGTTGAAGCTTATTGATGATTAATTGAAAATCTGTGAAGTGATCACATTACTATTGGGATTTGATAACTAGGATGTCAGTGTAAAATTTAGTTATCCTTCGCAGGAATGGATGAAATATATGATGAATGATGTATTGATATGTGGCCCTAGTTTTACTTAACACAAAGGGAATGAAATTATAGTAAAATATCCCCCATGGATCATTGAAGGAAGAAGTTTAAACATTTTCAGGGGCTATATTTATTTTATTTTAACATTAATACCCATACATTTATGAAATGTCTTGGAATACAATAGTTTCATCGATCAAGAGTTCATTGATTGGAAATGGGAATTTTTTCTTTGGAAAAATCCAATTAAGGTCCCTGAAATAGATGTAGAGCTTATTCATCCCACTCTTTTTATTGAATGTGACAATGTTGGTGATCCATCATCTGTATTTCACTTATCGAAAAAAGTTTTATTTGATTAATTTGTCAGCTTCCGCCTCTAAATTGGTGGTGTGAGAGGGATGCATCCTCATGGCTACATAATTGAATCATGGATTCTCAATGAGTAATCCGAGATAGTGTGTATCTACATCTTGATTCATACTATGAATTTCTATATATTTTTAAGATAACACATATCGATGCTTTTTAAAAAGTTAAATATAAAACTCTTTCTCTTCGAGGGGATGGAAGCACTAATCAGCATTTCCCACAGGTATTCTTAGGTTCCCATGTTTTTCTTTATAAGAACATAAATGTTGATGGAGACTCCTTCCTCAATTTCTAGAGTGGATTTATTAATTTCATCTTCATATTCTTCCATCTGTGATTCTATGGTGACATTTTGAGATGAAGTTGGAAATCTGGGGGTTTCTATGTCACTATTGAGTTGATAGAGGTAATGGGAAGAGATATACTTCAAACTGAGTCATTTCATAGAGATTATAGATATAATTTTATTTTATATTGTCTATGTGGACAACAAGATCTTGGATATGTGGGACTATTTCAATTACCTAGATTAGATTTATAGGGATCACATAGTTACTGTCGATCATACTCTATGGATTTACAGGGATGGTCCCCAAGCCATTAGGGCCACAACATTTATATCATCATCCATAATTGGTTGTCTGCCTCCCATTTTGTAAAAATTTTCTTAATCATATGTGGATCCAAAAGTTTCAAAATGGGTTCTATCACCATGCAGTATTCTGACCGTTCCATTAATGGTGTGTTTTAGACATTGGTGGAATGTTGAAGGTACTTCCATGTGAATATGGAGAAAGGGCCTTTTGAGTTGGATAGTTTATGTAGTGTATTACTAGATAACCATAAAATCAACATCATAAGTGAGATAACCAAACCCAGATTTGGGTTTGATCTTCATGATAGGTATTTTATCACACTTATCATGCCATTGAATGGTCATCTTCATGGGAGATAATTCCACTTATCTATATCAAAAAAATTGGAGTGTTAATACCATGATGAGGTTGATCCCAGAAGTATTATCAATTAAGGATCTTTATAGGTAAACATTATTGAGTCTATCTGAAACATATAAGGTCTTAAATAGCCCTTATATTTCCTATTCATGGTCACACTTTGTGAATTAGATGGAGACATGGAATTATACTAACATATTCTCAAATAGATAAACCTCGGGTGTAGTAACATCTATATCAAAATCATGTGGGATATAGAGGGATTGAATGAGTTCTATGATGTTATTTTGAAAGATGTAGTGAATATAGGATTGAATGTTTGGTTGGGTAAACAACCAGCTATATTATAATGTTGTATTTTTATTCTCAAGGTTGGCGCTTCCAGAGATGGGGTTTCTTCTGATCATGTGGATTATGAGATTAGGAATTTGAGGTGGATGGGCCTAGTTCTTGTGAAGATGTTTTGGGATAATTTTATGCTAGTGGAATGGACTGTACCAACCTTTCCCATTGTCTGGGATAATTTGATAATCAAACTCATTTTAGGTGGTCATGTAAGAAAACTTGGAATGAGAGACCACTAGAGGGATTTTAGAAATCTCTATGCCAGTTTTAGGCATGGTAGAGTGTTTTACTATGGGTCTCAGTTTAATATATATTCTCTATAAGTATCTGACTGAAATATTGGGTCTAACCACACCCATTCCATCCCTTGTATTGTCGGTTCCTATGCATGAGGCCTCCTGTTCCCCAGTTATGCATGGGAAACTCAAATTCGGAGTAATACTCATCATCATAGAAGAGTTATTCCAAGTGTATCATGTTTAAAAAACTGAATATGAGCTCTTCATTTAGGGAGGGTTCTATTTTGTGGGGAGTTAACCATTCTTCAGACATTTCAGGTAAGAAATATGAAAGATTCAGTGTTTGTGTTGTAGAATAATATTACTCTTCCTCTTCTATCTTTCTCTACATTCGGTGGTCATGACCAAATTTGTGAGGAATATATAATGTCTACTTATTAGGTGGTTGGGATATTGTGGGCCTTCATAACTGTTCTATCAAGGTGGAATGAGATCAATCAACTGTCTTTCAAGTCATCTAGTTATTAAAATTTTTCCAATTCCTGGACAGAACATTCTTCCATCCATATTATTCTTTGGACTGGGAAACAATTATGAAGGCCGCTTTCTCCAAGGATTTTTCTTACAACACCTATATAGAATCAACCAGGACTTGGAGAACATATTTAAAGATGAATCTCTCTTGGATATTATGACCCAACCTTCTATATAAAGGGAATTAGTTTTAACGGTCAATGAGATTAGCCTCATCGGGCATCCCAGGCCGTGGAATCTTGAGTATGTTGTTATCCATGGATACAAAGAAATAATCAGGGACTTGATCATTTTGTAAGTAATATTATTTATTCATCAGTTAATAAAATCCCTGATGAACTTTATTTCTATGTTCTTATGTATGAGAGAGATTAGGTGGTTACCGCTACTGTATAGGAGGTTCTAGGTGGTTTGGGACCTTCCTAGGTGCTTAGAAGGGAACCACTGCTGGATTGAGAGTGATGACAAGAAATTATAATTTTCTTATAATTTTTCCCCATACTGAGGGAAAAATTAGAGGCTTAGATCGGTTTCCCTAAATTGAATCCTCAAGGTGTTGTTCCATTTCAAAGAACTCATATAATCCTCCTAGATAAATCATTGAGATCATACATGTCTGCAACTCATCCCATATATTTTCAGCATAGAGTTTTAGCAGTTTCTCCTATGAAATAGGGATTCTACGTGAATCTGTTATACATTCCATATGGATATGAAGTCAGATACCCTCTCATTTTCACATTTCTTATAGTTCTTTAGGTCAAAAAGTTTCATTTTCCTCGACATGGATAAGAAATGAGGACGAAAGAATTCCCATATTGCAACATATACTGCTGGAAAACTGTTGTACTAATTAAAGGCTAGCCCTGTCAGAGTTTTCAGAAAACACCTTATATTGGTTTCCTCTTACTGATCTTAAAGGCCCATAATAATCCCACATCAAGATACAAAGTGTGTGAGATGATTTTCAGGGTCATTGGTTCCATTAAAATTGAATATGGATGATTTTTGAATTTGGGTGGAGGAAAAGTGTCATCCACCCACTCAAGATATGGATTTTTATCATGCTACACTGGCGCATGTCTCCCGTCCCTGGATTATATTAAAGTATCCATGGACTCTATGTTGTTAAATAGATATGGGGGTACTACTATTTGAGTTTCATCACATCTATAGGGAGTGGATGGGTGTTGATGAGGTTGACCCTCCTCCATCTCCCATTGATTCTCAATTCTTCCTAAGACTGAATGATTTCCCTAGTGAGAGATAATATATCACCACAACATAGGGAAGTGACAACAAATTTTTAATTCCTCATCTTTTTAGACTAGCGGAATGAATATGGAGCTGATCTAATGGTTAGATACCACTCTTTCTAGATGATCGTCTATGAGAGGGATAATATCCGCCTCATCCTAAATATGATACCTAACATGGATATTTCCCCTAAGTAGCACCTCGTTGAGTTTTTTGAGAGTTTGTATCTCACTCTCATATTGTGAAAATTATTCCTCTATGGAAGGAAGATCAACTATTTTGGGTGTTTATCGGGATGTTGTCATACCTTTTTCATTATCTTTACTATTTTTTCGTCATTGAGGTGGTAACTCAGCATTCAGATGTTCTAGATTTTGAAGCCTTATTTGCTTCCTAATGCATGTTGCCTCGATTGGTGCATCCTGATCACCATACTCTTATGGTAGGTATTCCATGTTGCATACCTATGTATTTTCATCTTCATCTATAATGTTTCTATGTTTACAGTGAAGAAATTCACAAAATTATATCAGGAAATGGTTTTTGTTCCATTACTCTCGACGTAACAAGATAATTCTGTACTGCCTTCAATAGGGTTGTTATTCGAACCCCTGGACATATTGGGCCATTTTGGTTTGTGAACCAAGAAGGATTTGATTTCCTTCACCATATGTTCCTCTTATATTTTTCAATAAATAGTAAATTGATGTATTTCATGGTCATGTTTTTTGAACATTCCCTAAATAGTATAGATCTGTTTTTTGGTGGGAGGAACAAATAGGATTTCAACCATTGATTTTCACCTCCATACCAGGAAAAGACTGATTCTATATGTAGTTATGATGATGAAAATTCCCCCAACCCTATGGTCTATATGTTTTTTAGGGATGAAATTGGCATTGGATGATCCTATCATGGAGGATCCAATGATTCTAGTTAGGGATTTTATGAATCTTGGGATAGACATTGAGAGATAAATTCCCTCATCCCAAAAGGATGGGGGTGATATTGAATCATCATCGATTTCACCAAGACCCTATTAGGAGATGATTAACCTGATGATGGTGATTGAGATATAAATTCCCCTATCCCAGTGGGGTGCAATTTTTTATAGCTACTTCTTGTATGTCCTAAATCCTCTCAATAATTGAAAATCAAAGAGGTAGAGGTGGTGGTAGACATTCTTACAGCTTGGTGAGCTAGGTCTACTCCTAGAAATATAGTATGGATATTCAACTATAGATTATTCAATGTGGCATAATTGTGATTTTGTGGGATCTGGGTGTGATGGAAGCCCATAGCGGGAGTCATTTTTTTACGAGAAGTGGGCCGATTGATCGGAACTTCATCATCCATGTTTTAAATGCATCACTATTTTTTTTGAGAGGACTGATTTGATTTCTTAATAGATATATTATCCCTATATTCATGATTTCTAGGAATAATTTGGGGGGGGGTTGTATTCCATTGTATTGACTAACTAGCCTGAGCGTTACCCAGTCCCTTGATTTTTTCAGAGGCTATGAAATTATAGGACATCATATTTGAGGGGTTTTTATATTCCAGGTGTGTGAAAATGTGTAATTATCCATAGTTTCCCCATAATAGAATACAAATTCATGATGTGGTTGTAGATATCATCTTCCTAAGGGTTATGATACAATGGCGGAAAGCGTGTTGCATAATTGTGTTTTTTTCATTTTGGATCCCGGGCCATGAAGATAGTGGACAAGCCCAACTAACACCAAAGTATCATGATGGTATAAATATGACCCACATATCCTAGATAAGGGGGGTGTCTAGTATTTTTTTACTGATGATTAGCTCACATATTTTGGAATAGATAAGGCATACAATCCTTCTCTAGCTCATTTTGGGACTTCATAGTCAGAAGTGGCGAGAGGGAAGAACATTATGAGGAGGATATTTACTACTAACTATCTCTATATGTCAACTTCAACATCCTCTTCATCAAAATTATATGCCTCCATCCAGTCGGACCATAAATGGTTCTTTTGATGGTTTCCTACTAACTTGAGTGAAGTACTTGTAGAAGTGGATGGGGAACTATATACAGTTAACCCCAATGTTTCAAGAACCTTTCTATATGATTGAATATACATTTTTAACACCTCTATATATAGAGGTTTTTGGGAAATGAGATTTCCTTTTCTATGAAGATATCACCCTTAAGAGATAGACCATGGTAGATGTTAGGATTATGGTCCCTGGGATCCATCTCCACACTACCATGAGGAGTAATATCATGGTAATTATTATATTACTCTTCAGTTGAAGAGTATAAATACCATTTTGGTGTTAATAATATGTCTTGAACAACTCCAATTACACTAACATTGATAAAATTAGGAATATGGTCCATGTTCTATGTTGTGGTTATAATATACCAACATGGATTTTTTTGAATTGTTTAGGGATATGGGCCTTTTATCTAATAGTTTCTAGAACATTCCTATAACCTTCTAGTATTTTGGGAGTATGAGTCTATTTCTGAGAAATTTCTAGAATATACCAATGACCTTCTTCATTATTGGTAATAATATGGGCTTATCCCAATATGTGTTCCATTATAACTTGGCGAGTCTCTATTGGAATGAGAGTATGATCTCAATCCCAAGAATTTCGGATATTCCACTGGTCATTCATGGAAGGAGTATGAGCATTCCCTAAGGCATTTTTCTGCTCTCACATTGTGAGGTCCAGTTGGAGCAGGAATATGATTCTGGTCAGAGTATGCATTACTCACAAAAATATATTAATGGAGCTATGGAATGGGGTAAGCGATATGATACTTATTAGTTATTTCCCCAGAATCATGTTGGTCGAATCTTTTGTCAGAGGAAGTATAAATATTCTCCCAGTTTCTGTGATCTGCTAGAATATGCTTGGTAGATTCACAAACAGGATTATGAGAATGTCTTGTGGAATGTTTCATTCTTAATTGGTTATCCTTGACCATAATGGGGATATATATGCCCAATAATGGGCCTTTGGAGTATATCACTAGTCTTACTCAATAAGAATATTAGAATTTCCTGAGGCATGGTCCCCTCTCACTGTGTGATCCTTGGTCAAGATGGGGATATGAGACCAATCTTGGGCCTTTGGAATATGCAACTAAACATTTTCAACAAACATGTTCCCATATCCTGAGGCATGTTCCACTCTCACTTGGTGAGTCCTGGATGGAATAAAAGTATGAAGCTCAACCTAACATCTCATACTATACCACAATATACTGAAAATACTCTTGCACGAGATCAAGAATGTGCATTTTCTATGAAGCAACCACCTTTTGATGATGACCAGGGTGTTGAGTTATCATGGCTATAGGGATAAGAATATTCAGATTCCCCTTTATTTTTACCACTTCCAGAATATATAGGTGGAGTTCTCTAGCTGTTTATAATATGTATTGGAATTTTAGAAATGTGTGAGTAGAGATATATGTCTCCACATTTTCTATATTCAATATATATGGTTAGATTTATTCAATTTAAGTGGGGATATGCGCCCACTTCTATCATAATTGTACCACCTGAATATGATGATGGAATTCATGCATGGGGGTAGAGATATAAACCCCCATGTCTTATATGAAAATAATCTCACCTATGTTTTGTCAGTGAGAAGTGATATGAGCATGCTCATTGGTCATTGCAGGATATGCTGACAGAATTCATTTGTGGGAGTGGGTATATGAGCCCTCCCCCAGATATCCAATTTTTTCCTTTATTAATATAACTTCCTTGCTACCCATGCATGGGCATCAGAGGTGATAGTGTGTCTTGTGGTACCCTCAGCAGGCAACTGATGGGTACTAGTGGGATGATACTGATGAAGAAGGTTGATAGGTTCCCTTCTTGGCGGAACCTGAACTAGATGAGAGTTGTATTTGAATCCCTAATCCACCTTCATCAGATATTAAATGTTGTGGTTGGAATTCTCTAGGGATAAGATCCTAAATTAGTTATCTATGGTGACGAGCGACAATGGATTAGTTTCATCTTTCCTTGGGTGATGGGGACTTGTTAGTTTTCAATATTAGAGAGCCTCATGGTAAGATTCTAGGGCTGATATTATACCATGTCAGTGGTAATATAGGAACATTGTGTTATCCACCTAGTGTTTAAGTCTTTGGGAAGGTTAGACCATTTTGTGACCCATAGGGGTTGAATCCATATGTTATTTACCAAAACAATCGTTGGATGATGAATTTATTATCTCATATTGGGATTCTATTGAT
Organism: Viscum album; assembly: GCA_963277665.1. NCBI lineage: Eukaryota > Viridiplantae > Streptophyta > Magnoliopsida > Santalales > Viscaceae > Viscum > Viscum album. The sequence continues at coordinate 2,044,540,357 of OY728148.1, read as the reverse complement.
ATGAGAAGTATTTTTATTCATGATGAAAACAAATAACAATGTCACAGATTAGTGAAATGTCATAGGACTGGTGTGTTATATAAGATATTCATGGTTAACACAATTGTACTTTATTCCTAATCCAGCCAGTCTACTCCATTAGACATGTCAAATTGAGGATGTACTTATTTATGTGAACCCTAGTTACAAAGGATCATATGCAAGATTCTTTTCAGGATTATTTTATTTGTTTGTGTAAGATATAAAAAAAGTGGATCGACATATGATTAACTGATCATTATATTATTTGAGAGTTTCATGCTGAGTTTACCATTTTTTTAATATAGTTTGAAAACAAAATGTCTTGAAAGAAAATAAACCGATCATTCTTTATTACAAGATCCATGTTAGGTTGAACATTTTATTTCTTCAGGAAAGTGATGACCTGGAACCCCCATCGAGGTGTATTTGGTTCAGCCTGATGGTTAGTTGTGATGGGTTTGTCTTTATGGTTAGTTGGGGAAAATGGAGTTTATTGATCAATATAATGTGCTTCACACACTCGTCTATTTTCAAAAAAATCAATGGTTCCCTCCTTACTGGCTTCTTCTCCCTTAATGTAACCCGCTCCTCCTATGGAGGTGCCTTCTCCTCCTCTGGTGATGGTTTATCCTCCAAAATACTCTAGACCTACTTCATCTCCTAGAGTATCCTCGTTTATGTTTAATATGTCCCTAGGTCTTGGTTTTTCCTTCAAGGGATCCCTCCATTATCCTCCTTAGAGTTATTTTTATTCATTTTTTTCAGACGATCTCCTTAAATGTTCCATCATCTCATCTCCATAGATGTTGGTTAGCCTTAGAGATCCCTTATTTTTTTATAGAAGCTTAAAATTACCTCAAATGGATCCTTCTGTAGTGCGTTAGTTCTGCTAAGCCTCCCCTCTTCTTGTTCATCTACTTCATGGGCTCTTTGGGTTTGGCTTCTCTAACCTGGATCTCAAATCTGAATTGGGAATCCTTCTGTGTGGCCTAAAATTCAATTGAGGATTTTTCACTAGCATGGATTCATTCCCAAGGTCAATGGGTATATGGTGGTTCAGTCTCTCCTGTTGGTTGATGGATTTTCACCATGGTCGAGAATCCTCTTAAGTAGTAGTGTGGATTTCCCTCCCAGGGATTACTTTTCCCTTCATGAACCCAAATTCTCTAAAGGCTATTGGAAAATCCTTAGTATCCTTCCTATGTGATGATGTTCATACCATTATACTTGATTATTTAGTGGTTTCCTTGATATGTGTGGAATTTTATGCTTCTCTTAATCTCTTAGATCACACTTTCCTTCGTGTTCTGGACTACCTCAAATGGACCTAGGACCTCATCTACCCATTGTTTCCTAATTACTAATATTTTTCTTCTCTACATAGGCACTCTATATTGGTCCATAGGAATCATTCCCAATGAGATAAGGTTCCCCAGTGGTAGAAAAACAAGGCTACTAACCCTTATTCTACAAAAGTTGTATCAATAAATATCAATGATCTTTATCCACATGAGTCTTTATCTTCATCATCCTTCCCTAATTAGGATTCTCCCCCCCCCTTCCATCACTTCCAACTCCCATCACCCAGGATGAGAACACCTACTCTTGCATGGATTTGGTTCGATATCAGGCACAACCTTCTCTATTCATTTTTGATAATCTTCCTAGAAGTAAGTGTGTGGTTTCTCCCCGTAAGGATCATGTGAAGGGTGTTGTGGTATTCATTATCTGTGATCCATATCCTTTAGACCATCCATCCTACTTTATTCCAACAAAAAATAGTGTATCCTATCTTCTGTTAAAGACATAGAATGCTTTAGATGGCCATAAAGTTTAGCATGAGCAAGAGGATTGTTCTTCTTAGAAGGCCTATAAGATACCTACTCCAGTTTCTTTTTTACCAGAATCCATCCCCTCTAGACACTTCTCTGCCATATTTTCTACACAGAAGAATTATTTTCCATTGGAATCCAAAGGTTGTGTTTAGATTCCTACTCTTCCTCATATAAATATTTCTACCTCAGTTTATAATAATGTTTTCAAATGATCTCAACCTAGAAAAAGTCATCAACGATCTCAAAAATAATTTAAAGCACAATGTTTTCTAAGACCAAAACCATGTGATTATTGGTTTAATGTTTTCTTTCCTCATATATAGTACCTACGGCCTGGGTTCTCGGGTCAAAATGAACTATATCACATCCTAAATTTTGAAGAATAAGGATTATCATGTGGATTTCCTTGAACCCAAATAATGATATTTATGGATTTTTGAGTTTTCTCATAGGATGAATATGCATTCTTTCCTGTATGAAAATCCTCAGAACCATCATATCTAGATAATATAGAATCCATCTATCTTAGTGTAGTTTATATTTTTTATGATAAATTTTTTACCAAAAAGGTAATTAAGGGAACACATAGTTGTTTTCTATCCTTTGTTTATGGTAACTATGATTCTCACATCAGGGAATCACTATGGAATGATTTAAGATCCTTTAATCTAGGCGACCTCCCATCATTTGTAAGTGGATATTTTAGTATTGTTGCATGTATAAATGATAATAATGGGAGAGGTTAATTTCCTTGAATGGATAGTATAAATTATTCTAAGTTTATGGTAAGTAGTGTTCTTATGGACTTGGAATTTATAAGGATCTGTTTTACATGGTGTAATAACCGGAATAGAAATCTACACACTTAGTTCCATATTGAGAGATGTATTTATAATGATAATTCCATATCTACATTACCTAATGCATAATTTACACACTTAATTTGAAGTCTCTCATATCATTCCCTACTCCGGCTCTCTTTGTAGTTCAAACAAGAGAGCGGTGGCCATTTCATGTTCTCCCACCTATGGATTGAAGATCCATCCTTTAAGAAAGTGGATATTGAATCTTGGAGGAAGTTAGTCTTGGTAAATTCATGGATTTATCTTCACAATAAACTCAGACATCTTAAATGTGATCTCTTAACTTATGCTAATAAAAAATCCTTTCCCCGTGATATGAATATAGTGAAATTTGATATTGATTAGATGGAATATAGCTTAGAAGATGTTTGGAATGAGTATATGCTTGTTGAACTCACTTTCAAGAAGCATTTCCTAGAGGATATAATTCCGAGGAATGAAAGCTTGATGAGTGAGTAGGTTAAAATAAAATGGCTTCAAGAGGATGACCAGAAAACTTATTATTTTCATGCTTTTGTTAAAGAAAAACAACATATCCATAAATCCAATAATCTTCTAGAGGATGGTTCCTACACTGATGACCAGGATGTTGATTGTTCTTTAGCTAAATCCCATTTCAAATGCATTCTTGCAAGCCCCAATTCCATTATGCATTATGATTTTACATGATATCATATTGACTTTCTTGATGTTTTCCATCATATGGTGTCCAATAGTGATAATATGGCCTTTGAATCAAGACATGGAGAGAAGGAGATCAACTAGGAAATGCATGGCCTTAACCCGAAGAGTGCACCATGTATGGATGGATTTCCAGGGTCTTTCTAGAAGGCTACTTGGAATCAGATTATGAAGATCATTATCAAGGCTATCAAGGGCTTCTTCATAGGTGGTACTATTCCATGAGTGGATTCAAAAACTTCTCGGGTTCCCATTCATAAGATTAAGAATCCTTCTTCCATTCATCATTATTTCTTTATCAAAATGGGTAATTACCCGTATAAGATCATAGAAATTGTTATTAATAGAATACTTTGTGGTCTTCTTCCTTATTGGATATCTAAGGAGCAACATGGGTTTGTGAAAGTGAGGTTGATCCAGGGTGCAATTTATCTAGCCTCAAAAATGGTTAGCTAAATCAATCAGAGGGCTAAAGGGTCCAACATGGTCATCATAATCGATATGGAAATGACTTATGATAGGGTAAAACGGGGATTCATTAACAAGGTTTTTACTAGCATAGGTTTATCTATTTGGGAAGATATTCCATTTTTTAGGTGATTTTCTTCCTCATGACTGTCTGTCTCCTTACTAGGAAATATATTTATCTTCTTGAAAACAATGTGGGGCATCAGGCACAAAGATCCTCTTTCCCCAATCATCTTCATTCTCACCCCAGATATCCTTCGATGCATCATCAACAATAATATCCTTATGGAAAACATACTTCCCTTCCATTGTAGATGTTTATACCTCTTAATCTCCTACATTATGTTTTTAGATGAAGGGATAATCTTTATAAATTAATGTAAGATACCAATCAACATATTTAATAAAATTCTTGAAGGATACTGTAAATTGAGTGGGAAAATCATCCACCATTTAAAGATAAATTTATTTATCTCTAATAGATGATCTAATAGTTGTCTTTATTATTAGATTTCTTGCTTGGACATGCAGCACAATTCCATTCCCATGGAATAAATTGGATCCCCTATTTCCCCTAGGAGGCGTCATTTTTCCCATTTTGATTATATTGTAGAGAGAAGCATGGGCCGTATTATGAACTGAAAAAACAGATACCTCTCTTTTAGTGGTATAATTACTATGATTAATATATTCCATTATCTATGAATATTCATTCTATCATAGATATCAAGGTCTACACAAGTTTCATCTCCATCATTGACAAGATTCTAGTCATGTTTATTTGGGATGCTTCTAAGGAAGGCATACACCACTGGTGCACCTAGTCTAGGATAAAAACCCAACTAAATAGGGAAACATCAATGTTTGGAATATCTCTTACACAATTTATGGTTCACATGTGTATATTTCCTAGGAATTTTGGAGTAACACACTCTATGGGGAAATTTTATGTGTCAAAGGATCAGTGGAGAAGCTATTTCTTCAGAAGGGTCTACAGCTTCAATCTGGTCCATGATTTACTCTATCATCCCATCTCTTCAATTTAATAGAAAATGGATTGTGGGGAGGTGTGTCATATCATTTTCTTCACCACAATAGGGAGAGCTCCATAATTTAATTATATGGATGCTCGGTTACTGATATCACCTTCAGGGAATAAAACAAGAACCTTTATTTTATCAGCACAGTCCTGGACAAAAATCAGCGTGCTTTGTTTGATCTCATTATCAGCAACGATGAACCAGATAAGAGAATATTTACTGAATCATCTTTGGATTCCTTCTTTATGAAGGAATTATGTACCTTAATGTATCATTTGGATCATTTCAATATATAGGGTGATCTATTATAGTGTAATGAAATATTTGTGAAGATCAACATTTTGGTCTGGAGGGTTAGAAATCAGAAACTCCCCACTGATAGAAACATCAAGCATAATGGTATCAGTTTGTCTTATAGGTTCTTGTGATGCATGTATCATTGTAAGGGGAATACAGACCACATGTTCTTCAATGGGGTCCGGGAGGACTCAATTTGGAGGGTTTTTTGGGACTTCATGAGATTATCTCTATAAGATCATTGGGGGAGTCTATTTCATGATCGTTGGTTCGACAGTGAAGGATCAACTAGGTCAAGACACAAGGATAGGGACATGGTGACAGTAGAAGGTTTCTATAATACTAGGAAGTCTAGAAACTAAGATAAATTTGATGTCACACCTAGCTCATGGAAAGATTTGGTTTCTTGATCTAGGAATCGCACGGTTGATCCAGTCCAAATGAATAAGTACTGGGACAAAAAACATACTCTTAGACCCCTTATGTCTATTCTTCCAATCCCCAATCTCACAGAGATTTTTAGGATCACTAGGTATGTTGGGTTCTCCATTCTTGAGGTTTAAAATTTAATAATAATGGATCATGATGCACGGGGGTTATCCGAGGAGGCAGTATGGTTCAAATTATAGGGTTCCCTTATTCTCAATTTTTCTGCACACTTGGGGAATGATCAATCCCTTTATAATGGAGATATGTCTATGTTAACAGGTCTCTGTCTCTACAATCAAAGGAACATTAGTCTGGAAGTGGTGGAATTGGATTTAAGAATTCGTCACGATTCTCTGTATGGTATGAGTAACTCTCCTTGGGCTATTTCATATATCATTAGAAGATTCCTGGAGCTTATCAATAATAATATGAACATCCCACACACCTGGTTCAATAGAAATAATGTTCTTGGTTTTATGGCCTCTATACCCATCCATGCCGACTCCATTACCTAATTTATATAATTACTTCTGTTCTGACTGAGGGAGAAAATATTTTAAGAGGGGATTCGATCAGCCTTCAATATTTTAGGCAACCATGACTATTTGGTTTCATATTTTCCCTATTTCCTAGCTTTTATTAGGTATTTTTCAAGAAATAAATAATTTATGATGATGATAACTGGGTAGAAAACTGCTTTCAAAAGGCAGGTGTTGAATTGGGGTTTTATACGTAAAAACACTTTGGGAATTTAATTGGTCTTGATGATGGGAGGTAGGGATCATTGCAACTTTTGGGGGGAATTTTTCCTACTATGGGACTCTATTAAAGATTTAATATATGTTGGTGAATCTATTCATAAACCCAATATAGGACCAGTTACCCTAACAAAACAATTTATAGGCTAAGTCTCTTTTATGTGAAGAATATGGGGATCTCATTAGTGAATCCATCTAAATTTATCTAAGGTTATTCATCTATTTCCCAAGAAATGGGTAGCCACATCTATGTTGAAACCATACAACCATGTACTCTGGAATTTTCTTCCACACATGGAGGCGATTAATATTCCGAGAAGGGTATTGAGCCTTTATGATGCGTCTGATGTCTCTTGGTAATTATAGGAATAAAAACCCAAGTAGTTTTTTTAAACCCATGTATTTTAATTTCATATGAATATGAATTATGTGAAGGCACTAATCCAACAAATATATTAACTCAAGTCTTGAGAATATGCCCTATGTATTCTATTTATAAATGGAATGTGAGTTATCATAGTTCAATCTTACCCTTGGGACTAGACCCAAGGTAGATTTCCTTCTATAATAGATATTTATATCATGCCACTCATCCAGGCTTATATATTTTGATTTCACTAGATAGTACATATTCATGATTCCAATGATGTGTTCACTACAACTTCCTAATCCCACAAGAGCTATGCTTAGTGTGAGAAAGAAAGGGTAGAAAGTGATCATCCTCATTGAATATGGGTGAGGGGATTCTCTAGTAAGACTTCCTTATATATTAATATAGATATCAGTCCATAGTTAGAAATACTTAAAGTCTTGGTTATGGAAAGAATCAGAGTCATTATAGTTCAGTTGGTTTCTCATTCAACTAAGGGATGAGGTAGAGTGATAATCCCATAGGAAAGATAGTGTCTCTATAGTTCAAATTTTGGATACATGGAGATTACATCGAAATGTATTCCTATTTGATATCATTCCTTAGGAAGGTATCCTATGTATCCTAGTTGTTGAAGGAATAAAGTTCACATAGTTCAGTTGATCAAGGATTACATGCTAAGACTTCCCTATATATGGGAGATATTATATTTTATCATTGATCGGGGCATACACTTTGAGGTTTTCTTATATGATGGAAATATCATATTATGCTACTGATTGGGGATTTCACTATGGAGTTTATCTTTATGAGGGACATATCATAAAATTTTGCTGATCCGGGATTACACTCTAAGGTTTCCTTTTATGTGTGACATATCGTATTATACCCCTAAATGGGGCTTACATTCTGAGGGTTCCCTTTGTTTGAGGCTTACACACCAAGGGTAGAAAAAGTTATCTAGCCCTAGGATGACCTTGTGATCTGGCCTACTTAACCACAAAAAATTATTAACTACCAGCTGTAACATCCCAGGTAAATAAAGAATAAAGAATTTTCATATTTATTAATATTTACGAATTAAATATTAATTTTATTTTAAAGGGGTTGCTATGTTCGATAGCGTACCCGATACGCAACGATGAGTTTCTTTGAAACTTACGTAGCACACTAGTAATAAAATAATATTATTTTAAATGTTAGTTAACAAGTAGCCATTGTACTGGCGGGAATGGATAGAAATAACTAAAATATGATTAGATATGTTTTTAAATGTTTATACATTCACCCAATAAAAGATAAAGTCTTAAAATAGGGAAAGAGTTCAATTTTAGGGCATATATACTCTAATTTTCACTAAAGGTGCACTTATCACCTTTTAATGGTGAACCGTCATTAAATATAGTTTTGATCACTCTTATACTTTATTTTGGACCAAATATAACTCTTCTTTAGAATCGGGACATCAAAATTTACTTTGTGTAAATATTTGGTACCTTTCTGATAAAGTTCTTTTTTTTAATGAATAGTGTAAAATGTTGTATTTTAATTCAAAACCACTTTTTAATCTAAATTATTTATATGATTAGATTATTATTTTAATTGGTTTTAAAGTGAAATTAGAAAATATTTTTACCAGTTAATCCAATGGTGGTCATTGGAATCAATTTCACTTTGAAATTGGACTTAAACTGGTGTCAATCTTTTGATACTTATTGTTTCACAAAAACACGCTATTTATCATGACAGCGGGAATTAATTATTAAATTAATTAATTTGACTTATATGTTTTGAATTTTGTAAAATGGACTTCATTTTTGAATTCGGAATATCAAATATAGCTTAGGGTGAATTTTTGGTAATTTTCTGAAAAACTTCAATTTTTGATGAATAGTGAAACCACTAAGTGGTAATCAAGAAAACTGATTTTTCAGTTAAATGAAAGTTTACCACTAATGTGTATTGAATTTTGAAAATCCGACATACATGGTTGTCATTAAGAAGTAAAATGTGGTTCAATGAGATTAAAATAATTTTTTGGTGAATAGTAACTTTTTTTCATTAATCGCGATTAGAGGTAATTAGTGTAGTATAAGGTAACAATGGTATTATAAGAATGTGAAAACACCATGACACTTGTCCTACACCTATTGGGTGAGTCATGGCCGACCAAGACAAGCCATGGGCCAACTTGGGGACCCCATAGAGCCACTTTAGTTGGAAAATGACATTAATATATTTTTATTTAATGTTAAAGTGAAAATGACACTAACATAAATTGTTTTACTAAAATAATTTTTGAGTGGAGTTATACAAGTCCAAATTTTGATTATAAATAGTAATTGGAAAGATACAAAGATTTCCTACATCATAGTATTTTTTTTATAATTTTTAGACATTAAATGTATTAAATTATATATGACATAATAATGATGCAGCGATGACATCATTATTAGACGATTTAAATAAAATGGAAAGATAATGAAAAATCTAAAACCTACACATGTCCAAAACCAATTGGATGAGTGTATTTCGAACCCTTATCACCTTAGCCACGAATTATATCAATGTGGGACCTTTTAAAATAGAAACACATTTTCAAATAAAGTAATATTTCTTTACTTTCCAAAAGTGCCCCTCCTCTCCTCTTATAAAAGGCCCCCACCTCTACCTCATTTCACACACTACTCAAGCCTTTGGCTCGGCTAAACCCTGACCAATTACTCTATCCACATCCCTCTCCTAATCCTAGAGGATTCCCTTTGGGCAGAATCCTTTCAAAGGAAGCCTTTAGGCTCAAATCAAAAGGGAGTTACACTTTTAAAGGTAATTCATTCTCTCTTGTTCATTTGTTTTATTTTGCTTCTCCAACCCTCTAAACTCTTTTTATTTAATTCTTTTGTAACAACACCAGTATCTTCAATATACTAGGATGTTGTTATAAGATTTATTTGAGCTACACTCTCACACAACTACATCAAATGGTTAAAGAACATACGGTTTCCGTGGATGGCGAAATTTTGCCTCCCGAAACGATGATTGTTCAATACTCATTTAACACCTTCAAAGGTGGACATTATGATGTAACTATTTTTATATATGATATATAATATGTTTATGTTTTACTTATGCTTCTGTATTTTTCATTTGTGTCTTACCTTTATGGTTTCCATTATGGGTAAACACGATATCTTCATTTAAGTAAGTGCGGACTACCGCCCCCTAAAAGTGATGTGATTCGTTAATGCCATATGTGGGACGTGTAAAGGATGGATTTAAAGTTATTATATATGATGTTATACTGGAATTATAATATACCTCTATATCATTATTATTTCTTTCCATTAAAGTATGAGATAGAAATGAAAGTAGCGTTCATGCGTACGTACGGCTTACCGTCTCCATGAACGGTGCACTTCATTTCTTATCCCTAAATGTAATGTACTATTAAAAGTAGATGTATATAATGGATATATATAATTAATGATATATCTAAATGATGAATATAATTCTGGAATTAAAATATACATACCTCTCATTTATTTTTAATTCCACTAATATGACAAAGAAATGAAAGTAGCGTTCATGCGTACGTACGGCTTACTGTCTCCATGAACGGTGCATTTAATTTCTTACCTCTAAATGATTATGTAATATTATAAATACATGTATATTCTGGATATATATGATACATATTATATCCAAATCGGGAATTTCATTCTGGATATAAATAACCTTTGACCACACGAACAACATGTAATTGTAAGAAGTCCACTTTCGACTTAAGAACCAAATATTGACAAAACAAACATTATTAACTTAAATGGTTACATAATGTTAATAACATGGAAATAAGTGATATAAAAGGAATAATAAACTTTAAAAATGTTCTTAATCAATTATAAATTAACTCAAGTTTATTATTCAGGACGTTAAAGAACGGTCGAGTCAAGTCGGACCCGAGGTAAGGGACTTCATCTCAATCTCCTTTCATTGAGGCATATTTCATTTTATACACAACTTTATTTTATACGGTGTATAAACTACTTTGACTTTGACTTTTATACAAAAGGAATCTTTTTCTACGAAGCGTTTTACTAAACGACAAAAAGGAATGTTTTTTAACGTACGCGGTGACAACGACCTTTTTCCGCCGCCGCGAGTATTATTTGATCTTTGGCTTTCTCAACAAGCCGTAATGTTTTTAGAATAAAATAAATACCATATACTGTTTTATGTATTTTGGTATTGAAAATGGTTTTGAAAAAGGATTCTATTATGTCAATATATTTATGATATATTGTGATTGAAATGTGGAAATGTTATCATTCCTTTATATTGGTTTTATGTTTTATGATTTTATATTGGTACTTGGACATTTTAACGGGTGGTTACGTTATAAACCATATGACGGGTGGTGCCGTGAATACCAGGACGGGTGGTTACGTTATAACCTCCAATGCATTGGGTATGGAAGTCGGCCGTATGGATATTCCATTAAGTATGTATGGAAATTGGCCGTATGGCTATTCCATTAAGTGATATGTGTGGAAGTCAACCGTATGGTTATTCCACTTAAGTATGTTTATGTCCCAAGTTACCTTTATATATTCTATGTGTTCTTTATATGGGTTTTATGGTAATACTTTGGTTACAAAAAAGGTATGTAATGATACTTTATTCTGTGAAGATTTTTTTTTACTACTTCATGAAGGTGAAGGTATTACTTTGATATAGTATACATGGTTTACTTGATGTTTGAAAAACTAACAGTTTTCATTCTTTTTGTATCCCTTACTGAGCTTTTTATGCTCACCCCAAGTTTTTTCGAAATGTTTTTCACAGGACTTAAAGTGGAATAAGGTCAAGGATGGGATCAAGGGAATTTCATGCTATCTAAAACATGGAATCTAGACATCTTTATTTTTAAGAGTTTTTATTTTATGGAGACTTAGTAGAAGTGTCTACTTTCTAATCTTTTAAGATGTAATAGTTATGTTCTAATTCTCTAAAACTCTAAACCTGAAAAGATCCTCAATTTGAATTATTCATTTAATTCAATATTAAGTAAGGTTTAAGGCTGGGGCCTTATAGTTGGTATCAAAGGTCGGTTTAGACAACTTTATGAGTTAGAAAAGTGTTAAATTATAATATGATTGAAATGATATAGCATTTACGGATTACCATGTTGCTTCGCCTAAGATATTTCTGTGTTCAGAATGGTTTTCCGCAGAGGAAACAAAGCAGCTATGTTGGGACGACATCAGGAGGAAGATAACCTTCCAAATCAGTAACCTGAGATGGTCGGAATCGGAACTGAACAGTTTGTTGCAGTAATGGCACAGTTGACTCAGGCTATAAATGGTGGTGGTATCCATGCACGAGATCAGCCAGATCAACCGCAGAGGAACATGTCAGTGGTGGAACATTTCATGAGGCAACATCCCCCATCATTCAGAGGATCATCTGACCCTGTGCAAGCTGAAGGGTGGATTAAAGCACTGGAGAAGATTTTTGATGTCATGGGGTGTTCAGAACATGAAAAGGTTAGTCTTACTGTTTACCGTTTTGAAGGTGAAGCTGATCAGTGGTGGTCGATGGTGAAAAATATAAGGGATAGTGATGAGATTGAGGATCTTCACTGGGACGAATTCAAAGGTATGTTTCTTGAGAAATATTTTCCTAAGGTGGTTCGTCTTAGGATGGAAAAACAGTTCCTAGAATTGAGGCAGGAGGATGATTCAGTGGCTGCTTATGAAGAAAAGTTCACTCGATTGGCAAGGTATGCTCCAAACTTCATACGAGATCTTGATAGTAAAATAAACCGTTTTTACTCAGGGTTAAAGCCAAAGTATCGAAGGGCTTTAGCTTCTCGTGAGTTCAAAAGTTATGAAAAACTTGTTCGATGTGCGGAGAAGGTGGAAATGGAGTTTGCCGATGATCAGGTGTTCTATGACAAACAACAGAATAAGAGGTCTAGTTGGCAGGCAAAGGGGAAGAATTCATCAAAGAAGCAAGGAGGTAAGAAAACCAAATATCCATCCTGTGAGAAGTGTGGTAAAATCCATCCTGGAGAATGTTTATCCAAGTCTGGAAAGTGCTTTCGGTGTGGTAAGTCTGGTCATATTGCTCGTAACTGTAAGGAAGATGATCAAGCAGGAAATGAAAAGCCAACGGTAAGATGTTTTAAGTGTAATGAAATGGGTCATTATGCAGATGAGTGTCCGACAAGGAGCTTGAGTGATGGGAAGCAGTTAGACTACAAGCAGAAAGGGGTGGTAAAATCATTTGCAACAACTTCAGCAGATGTTGGGCCATCGAATGAAGTGGTATCAGCTCTAGGGAGCTCAGTATTTTTCGAAGATTGACTTGAGTTCGGGGTACCATCAGTTGAAAGTAAAAGAAGCAGACGTTCCGAATACTACGTTCCGTACTAGATATGGCCATTATGAATTTGTAGTTATGCCTTTTGGGTTAACCAATGCACCTGCTGTATTCATGGACCTTATGAATAAAATTTTCCATGAGTTATTGGATAAGTTTGTGTTTGTGTTTTGAGGTTTGTGAAGAGGTTATGTGTGCCTTGTGATTCACAGTTGAAGAGAGAGTGGTTATGTGAAGCTCATGGTTCTCCGTTTTCAGTTCATCCGGGCAGTACTAAGATGTATAGAGATCTGCGGGAGTATTACTGGTGGCATGGAATGAAAAGAGACATTGCTGATTTTACTGTGAAGTGTTTGACATGTCAACGGGTTAAAGCAGAGCGAAAGGGATGCTTCAGCCTTTACCAGTGACAGAGTGGAAATGGGAAAACATATCCATGGACTTTGTTGTGGGATTACCGAGGACATCTCGAGGTAATAATGCAATCTGGGTTATTGTTGATCGCTTGACCAAATCTGCTCATTTCCTTTCTATACGAGATACTTTCTCTCTAGATAAACTTTCCTGTTTGTATCTTAAAGAGATAGTTAGGTTACATGGAGTTCCTCTCTCCATTGTATTGGATCGTGATCCCAGGTTTACTTCTAACTTTTGTAAAGGCCTTCAGAAGTCGTTGGGTACTGAATTAAATTTTAGTACATCTTTTCATCCTCAATCAGATGGGCAGTCAGAACGAACAATTCAGACATTGGAGGATATGCTACGAGCTTGTTTGATGGATTATCAGGGAAGTTGGGACCAACATATTTCTTTGGTTGAATTTTCTTATAATAACAGCTTTAATTCCAGTATACAGATGGCACTATTTGAGGCATTATATGGGAAGCGGTGTCGAACTCCAGCATTTTGGAATGAAGTGGGTGAAAGGAAGCTAATGGGACCAGAATTGGTAGAAGAGATGGCAGAAAAAGTTCAGTTGATTCAGAAAACACATGAGAACAGCTCAGAGCAGGAAGAAGAGTTATGCGGATAACCGAAGGAAGGATCTATCTTTCGAGGTAGGTGATCATGCTTTTCTCAAGGTTTCTCCTTGGAAAAGTGTGATGAGATTTGGTAAGAAAGGAAAGTTGAGTCCATGGTTGGTTGGACCATACGAAATTCTGGAAAGAGTTGGATCAGTTGCATACCGAGTGGCTTTACCTCCGAGTTTATCTCAGGTACACAATGTTTTTCATGTTTCGATGTTGAGAAAGTATATGCCAGATCCATCTCATGTTTTGAGCCCAGAGGTAGTTCAGCTGGAAGAGAACCTATCTTATGAGGAACAACCAGTCCAGATTCTTGACCACAGGGAGCAAGTGTTACGGAATAAGGTGATTCATCAGGTAAAGGTTTTTTGGAAAAACCATGTGATTGAAGAGGCAACGTGGGAATCTGAAAATGCTATGAGGGATAAATACCCCCACTTATTTTGATAAGTGAATAAAATTGCGAGGACGCAATTCCCAAAAGGGGGGAAGGATGTAACATCCCAGGTAAATAAAGAATAAAGAATTTTCATATTTATTAATATTTACGAATTAAATATTAATTTTATTTTAAAGGGGTTACTATGTTCGATAGCGTACCCGATACGCAACGATGAGTTTCTTTGAAACTTACGTAGCACACTAGTAATAAAATAATATTATTTTAAATGTTAGTTAACAAGTAGCCATTGTACTGGCGGGAATTGATAGAAATAACTAAAATATGATTAGATATGTTTTTAAATGTTTATACATTCACCCAATAAAAGATAAAGGCTTAAAATACGGAAAGAGTTCAATTTTAGGGCATATATACTCTAATTTTCACTAAAGGTGCACTTAACACCTTTTAATGGTGAACCGTCATTAAATATAGTTTTGATCACTCTTATACTTTATTTTGGACCAAATATAACTCTTCTTTAGAATCGGGACATCAAAATTTACTTTGTGTAAATTTTTGGTACCTTTCTGATAAAGTTCTTTTTTTTATGAATAGTGTAAAATGTTGTATTTTAATTCAAAACCTATTTTTAATCTAAATTATTTATATGATTAGATTATTATTTTAATTGGTTTTAAAGTGAAATTAGAAAATATTTTTACCAGTTAATCTAATGGTGGTCATTGGAATCAATTTCACTTTGAAATTAGACTTAAACTGGTGTCAATCTTTTGATACTTATTGTTTCACAAAAACACGCTATTTGTCATGACAGCAAGAATTAATTATTAAATTAATTAATTTGACTTATATGTTTTGAATTTTGTAAAATGGACTTCATTTTTGAATTCAGAATATCAAATATAGCTTAGGGTGAATTTTTGGTAATTTTCTGAAAAACTTCAATTTTTGATGAATAGTGAAACCACTAAGTGGTAATCAAGCAAACTGATTTTTCAGTTAAATGAAAGTTTACCACTAATGTGTATTGAATTTTGAAAATCCGACATACATGGTTGTCATTAAGAAGTAAAATGTGGTTCAATGAGATTAAAATAATTTTTTGGTGAATAGTAACTTTTTTTCATTAATCGCGATTAGAGGTAATTAGTGTAGTTTAAGGTAAAAATGGTATTATAAGAATGTGAAAACACCATGACACTTGTCTTACACCTATTGGGTGAGTCATGGCCGACCACAACAAGCCATGGGCCAACTTGGGGACCCCAAGGAGCCACTTTAGTTGGAAAATGGCATTAATATATTTTTATTTAATGTTAAAGTAAAAATGACAGTAACATAAATTGTTTTACTAAAATAATTTTTGAGTGGGGTTATACAAGTCCAAATTTTGATTATAAATAGTCATTGGAAAGATAAAACTATTTCCTACATCATAGTATTTTTTTTATAATTTTTAGACATTAAATGTATTAAATTATATATGACATAATAATGATGCAGTGATGACATCATTATTAGACGATTTAAATAAAATGGAAAGATAATGAAAAATATAAAACCTACACATGTCCAAAACCAATTGGATGAGTGGATTTCTAACCCTTATTACCTTATCCACGTATTATATCAATGTGGGACCTTTTAAAACCGAAACACATTTTCAAATAAAGTAATATTTCTTTACTTTCCAAAAGTGCCCCTCCTCTCCTCTTATAAAAGGCCCCCACCTCTACCTCATTTCACACACTACTCAAGCCTTTGGATCGGCCAACCCCTGACCAATTACTCTCTCCACATCCCTCTCCTCATCCTAGAGGATTCCCTTTGGGCATAATCCTTTCAAAGGAAGCCTTTAGGCTCAAATCAAAAGGGAGTTACACTTTTAAAGGTAATTCATTCTCTCTTGTTCATTTGTTTTATTTTGCTTATCCAACCCTCTAAACTCTTTTTATTTACTTCTTTTGTAACAACACCAGTATATTCAATATACTAGGATGTTGTTATAAGATTTATTTGAGCTACACTCTCACACAACTACATCAAATGGTTAAAGAACATACGGTTTCCGTGGATGGCGAAATTCTGCCTCCCGAAACGATGATTGTTCAATACCCATTTAACACCTTCAAAGGTTGCCATTATGATGTCACTATTTTTATATATGATATATAATATGTTTATGTTTTACTTATGCTTCTGTATTTTTCATTTTTTTTCTTACCTTTATGGTTTCCATTATGGGTAAACACGATATATTCATTTAAGGAAGTGCGGACTACCGCCCCCTAAAAGTGATGTGATTCGTTAATGCCATATGTGGGACGTGTAAAGGATGGATTTAAAGTTATTATATATGATTTCATACTGGAATTATAATATACCTCTATATCATTATTATTTCTTTCCATTAAAGTATGAGATAGAAATGAAAGTAGCGTTCATGCGTACGTACGGCTTACCATCTCCATGAACGGTGCATTTCATTTCTTATCCCTAAATGTAATGTACTATTAAAAGTACATGTATATAATGGATATATATAATTAATGATATATATAAATGATGAATATAATTCTGGTATTAAAATATACATACCTCTCATTTAGTTTTAATTCCAATAATATGACAAAGAAATGAAAGTAGCGTTCATGCGTACGTACGGCTTACCGTCTCCATGAACGGTGCATTTAATTTATTACCTCTAAATGATTATGTAATATTATAAATACATGTATATGCTGGATATATATGATACATATTATATCCAAATCGGGAATTTCATTCTGGATATAAAGAACCTTTGACCACACGAACAACATGTAATTGTAAGAAGTCCACTTTCGACTTAAGAACCAAATATTGACAAAACAAACATTATTAACTTAAATGGTTACATAATGTTAATAACATGGAAGTAAGTGATATAAAAGGAATAATAAACTTTAAAAAGGTTCTTAATAAATTATAAATTAACTCAAGTTTATTATTCAGGATGTTAAAGAACGATCGAGTCAAGTCGGACCCGAGGTAAGGGACTTCGTCTCAATCTCCTTTCATTGACGCATATTTCATTTTATACACAACTTTATTTTATACGGTGTATAAACTACTTTGACTTTGACTTTTATACAAAAGGAATCTTTTTCTACGAAGCATTTTACTAAACGACAAAAAGGAATGTTTTTTAACGTACGCGGTGACAACGACCTTTTTCCGCCGCCGTGAGTATTATTTGATCTTTGGCTTTCTCAACAAGCCGTAATGTTTTTAGAATAAAATAAATACCATATACTCTTTTATGTATTTTGGTATTGAAAATGGTTTTGAAAAAGGATTCTATTATGTCAATATATTTATGATATATTGTGATTGAAATGTGGAAATGTTATCATTCCTTTATATTGGTTTTATGTTTTATGATTTTATATTTGTACTTGGACATTTTAATGGGTAGTTACGTTATAAACCATATGACGGGTGGTGCCGTGAATACCAGGACGGGTGGTTACGTTATAACCTCCAATGCATTGGGTATGGAATTCAGCCGTATGGCTATTCCATTAAGTGTGTATGGAAATTGGCCGTATGGCTATTCCATTAAGTGATATGTGTGGAAGTCAACCGTATGGTTATTCCACTTAAGTATGTTTATGTCCCAAGTTACCTTTATATATTCTATGTGTTCTTTATATGGGTTTTATGGTAATCCTTTGGTTACAAAAAGGTAAGTAATGATAATTTATTCAGTGAAGATTTTTTTTTACTACTTCATGAAGGTGAAGGTATTACTTTGATATAGTATACATGGTTTACTTGATGTTTGAAAAACTAACAGTTTTCATTCTTTTTGTATCCCTTACTGAGCTTTTTATGCTCACCCCAAGTTTTTTCGAAATGTTTTTCATAGGACTTAAAGTGGAATAAGGTCAAGGATGGGATCAAGGGAATTTCATGCTATCTAAAACATGGAATCTAGACATCTTTATTTTTAAGAGTTTTTATTTTATGGAGACTTAGTAGAAGTGTCTACTTTGTAATATTTTAAGATGTAATAGTTATGTTCTAATTCTCTAAAACTCTAAACCTGAAAAGATCCTCAATGTGAATTATTCATTTAATTAAATATTAAGTAAGGTTTAAGGCTGGGGCCTTATACCAGCTGTGATGCCTTTATTATATGTTTTGACATGTCGGAGGATGTCTGGACATGTCTGGTTATATTACGGACAAGTCCAACGACAATCACTTGATCAAGTTGTCTTGTTTGAGGGACATTGTGTATCCTAGACAGAATGTATATGGGTCATCACATGATCATGGTTGAATTTTCAAGAGGATATCATAATAACTATTTGACTAATCCTTGAATCCATTGCATGATCCTGGATGACATGCCCAGAGGGTGTTGCATGATCCGAATGACATGCCCGTGTATCATCACAAGACCTAAATGAAACTATTAGAGGGCATCATGAGAGTCATTGTGATATTTCCTAGAAGGTGTCACGTGTCTTGGTTGAAATGTATAGAGTACATCGCGAAGCCTAGATATCATGTCTGAGGGACGTTATAAGAGCTGTCTTAACAGGGATGGGTGCTACCGTGAGACTCAACTAATAGGAATTGTTGCCGCTATATGAGTTTGAAGAAACATTTGAAGGAAATTGTTAGGGTTGAATGGAGATCCCAGATGGATTTGAGATACTTGGGTGGAACACCCAATGGGCACCATGTGACTTCCTTTGACATGTCCAAATGACTTCACATAACAAAAATTGTATTCCAAAGGAGCATCGTGAGATCTAGGTGACATGTACTAGTCTTATTGTGTGTCTTGGGTGGTTTATGTGAAGCGCATGAGGGTCATCCTATATGTTCATCATGTAAGTATCCCACCATTAGTCTTTTTTCAGGCCTTTATTTTATGAATTCCTTATATTTCTTCAGTGTTATCCTATTTAAAGTCTCGCCTGATCTAGAAGAGATGCAGAATGTTCCTAAAATGTACTTCCAGAAAAGATTCATATGATCTATAGTGATCACACTAAGTGTTTATGCATGTTATATGGTTTATCATACTATTAAATGGTATTTCACATGATGGGAAAAATTCAAGTCATGAGATCAGCCGCTCTGATAAATCCACTTTGGTGCTTGGATGAAAAAGGGACAACTTCTCATCTAAAGAGTAGTGGTGCATTTTTCATGCTAGGGTGGGGGATTTATAGGTATCACCACCATCATTTTTCACTGCTTTTCATAGTGAATATCAAAAAAATATAGTATGGAGTATGTGGGGGGACTTGGAATCACACGAATTTATGAGTCCCTACTGTGGATCACTCTGAGGGAGTCACCTAATTTTCAGCGACTCTGAGTCCATCCCATCAACACCCTATTCAATGGATCTTTTCCAATTAATGTTGAATTTGTTGAATCATGATGTCATGATTAATTACTTCCATATTGTCATATATACATAATCAAGGGTCTTCGTGAGATCATGGTGTCAATCAAAAGGCCTTTGTGGGATTGGTCCAACTCATCAAGGGGTCTTGAAAGACTGTGTTGTAGACAACCTTAACTCATCAAAAGAGTTATATGGCCACGAGAGGCTCCCAGATCCTCCCATTTTTTTAATTTAATTATTTTATTTTACAAAGGAAGAGGATCATGTGATATTACATGTGTGATGTTGAAGACAATCACTCTACCTCTTGGTGATGTGTCACATGACCAATCTTGGTCGAATGGAGATGCACAATAATTTCCTATAAAAGTCCACCAATTTTATAATTAAGGAGACAAATAAGTAGTGTTATGTCACTTGCACATACTTGAGGATGTTAACATGATGAAAGTGACATGTCTATGGGCTTTTGCGAGATGATGGAAGACTTGTCATTGGGATGTCACAATGTCTTTTAGATCGCTAGGGGTGCATCACATGACATTTACAACCACCAAAGGTTCCCACCTCATACCCCATTTTTACAATGTATATTTTACAAAGGATTAGGGTCTCATGAGTTATATTGAATGTTTGAAGGAAAATAATTATCCCCATTAGTGATGCGTCGTGTGAGTTTTATGACCACAAAGGGATCTCACCTTTGGGATATTTTTCTCCAATTTTAGAAGGACTTTTTAATGGGTTATCAAGCACCACTAGTTTAAAAACGACATGACCTGGGGGATATTATTTTCCTTATGCCACATGCTCCCTATTTTTTTAGTATGGCTTCCTGATAGAATAAGGTATTTTAAAAACGTGATCAATTGGATCCACTTAGGTTATGCACTTCTCATGGCTCATTTGCATGACCATGATGGTCACATGATCACATGTCTCTTTAAGAATTATGTGATATGAAAATATTTTTCAACCTTATTCTTTCATTTTTTTTGTCGCAGAAAAGTACCCATATCCATGTATTCCATCCCTTGTGAATTTTATGATTCTCAATTGGTAGACGTCAACATTATCCATTCGTGATAGGTGGTGATGGAAAATGAATTACATCGGTTTGTGAGTTGGAAGTGTTCTTTACAATTGATTAACCATTTATTTTTACAGTTGATGGAAGAGGGGAGATATTTTGGTCATTCAAGTAGCATAATAATATCTATGTATATGTTATATATTGTTTTTATTATATAATAATTGTTGAATAATATTTTATGTAGTTAGTGGATTAAATAAATCACAAAAAAAAAGTTTAAGAATTTTACCTGTTAATCAGAGAACCTCTTTAGGTTTATACCTAAATACTTTTCAAGATAGTTTCCAAATAAAAATAAGGACTATAATAATTATGTAGGGTATAAGAAAGATATTTTTGAATTTCATGGTTGAACCATAGGGTTTTAGATGTGTGAATAGGAGAGGGGGGTTTATAAGTGGGTGTGAGGGAACACATGGAATTTTAGAAAATTATAACATGTACACAATGTTTCACATGCCAAAAGGATACAAAATGACAATTATCAAATTATAGATGATATATGGTCGAATTATGTCTCAAAAATGGGATTTAGACATGTTTGGATGTCATTTATGCATTATATATCTAGTTTAACTGATGGTAAACTCATTTAAACCTTAACCATGATAATTATTTTTACAGTTATTACTATTCATTTAGAGAAAAAATTATGTTGTATTTATTATATAATATTAACTATTCTAATTAAAAATAAGCGATTCATTTTTTCAAATTAAATTCATATATTTAGAAAATTTTAAATTAATATTTAAATCCCATATGCCATGAGAAAATAGTTTTCAAAATAAACAAAATTCATAAGTATAAATATTTCTAATATTAAAATTCAATATGAAATTGATTACAATAAAATAAATGTGATTAATAAATATTTAATTCAATTAATGTTAAAATAAAAACAATATTAAAACCATATTATGTTTTTATGTTCATTAAATTGAATGATATTATTTTAATTAAAATCAATATTTTTATTCCAATCATGAAAAAAATATTCTTTTCAGAAAATTTATAATAAACCATTAAATGAATATTTTTTTATGTAGATATAAAAAATGAAGTTTCTTTTTTCAAACATTTTTTCTAAAATTGGAAAAAAATAATTTCATAAAGTTTTAAAAAAAGTTAATGATTTTTTTGAGAATATAGTATTTTCACAACATATAATGACTTTACTAAAAATATATATACTGTTGTATCAATATTTTTCTTTATATAAAACCATTATACATAATATTTAAAAGGGGGATATTACTATTCAAACATCCATGTTTACTATATATGTTATATTTTAATTTTTAAATAATAATATTTGTACTATATAACAGTTCGTTAAAAGTCAGTGTTGTGTGTAGTGAAAGTTATTCGCAGAATTAAATTTATATGGAAATATATCTGATAAAATATAAGGGTATTATATTTTACCACAATAAAATTTATTTCTCACTAAAAATTTATCTCTCCAAAATAAAGAAATTAGTATACTTCTTCCGCAACATATCCTCAGGTTCCTATACAGATTCCTCAAGATTGTGGTTTCTCTACACAATATTGACCAATTGAGTGATCTTGTTTCATAGAACCATCTCTGTATGATCCAAAATCTCAACCGGTTGTTCCTTGTAAGAAATTTAATTCTCTATATGTAAAACCACTATCTTCAGTACATGTGTAGGATCAGTTATGTACTTCATCAAGAGAGATACATGGAACATATATTGCACTTGAGAGCGGTTCAGTGGAAGGGTAACTCGATAGGCTACCATTTGGATGTGATCAAGAATATCAAAGGTTCTAATATACTAAGGTCATAGTTTTCAGTTATTTACAAATATACTTAATTTATTCAATGGATAAATTCATAGAAACACCATGTCACAAATTTCAAATTTGAGATCATGGAAGATATTAATAACATAAGGTTTTTAATGACATCGTATTATACTGATATGTTTATGAATGGATCTAATTATCTCTTCCATTTAATTAGCTGTATTAGATCCCAATATTTTAATTCCTCTAAATTCATTCCAAAATTTTGGAGTTTTACACTTCCATCCATAGCGGTCTTCTTAGGGAGCCATTTTAATTCTTGATTGGAAGTAACTGTTTTATGAAAACTAGATTAGGGGATGGTGTTGATACCTACCACATTTGAATTAATGATAATAAGACATAAAAATATTCTAAAGGTTTGTAATGGTTATCTCATACTAACCATCTATCTGAAGATGATAGTCAATGTTGAAAACAAAATATTTAGAAAGCTATATCTAAAAGCATTACCAAAACATTGAGGTAATCATCAGATACTGACCTAATACAATGGAATTTGGTAATCCATTCCACCTTACCACTTCTTTAATTTGTATTATTGAAGTATGATACTGTGACCAGTATTATCTAATATAAATTAAGTGTTATGGATTCATAATGTGGCCAACTATAACCGAAATAGAATTATGGAATTTAGGTATTTTGGGGAGTCGCATGACAAATTCCATTATTACATTTTCCCATCTCTATTCTACCTTATATAATTATTGTAGCATCCTTTTAGACATTTTTATCTTATCATTAAAATGATTAAATACTACGGACCAATATAAGTACACAACAATATCTCTCCTCAAGTTCTCCCACTAGAAATTCTCTTTAACATTGGCTAGTGGTAGGAAATATAACCATGTCACCCTTCAATTGTGGGTTCAATCCCGGTGGTATTTCTGGATGTGATAGGCTGTCTCCCAAATTATGGGTTATCCTTTTACAAAAAATATTTTTATAAAATTCCTATAATGTTCCAAAATTGAAATAACCCTTAATTACTTCAACACCAAGGATAAGATAAATCCCAAAGGTTACCAATACCTTTAATCATATGATTTTAAAAGATGAATTAATTCCTTATCAAATAATATTTTCCTACTAAAACTTCTAAGAAAACAAAGGGTTTTATTAACATAAATTTGTCCCAAAATACCCTTAATCTTGATAAAAATCCATCACATAAATCCTCAAAAGGGGTTCATAATACATTGATCATATGATATACCATAAAATCAAAAAACAATAATGGAATCTAAAAATATTATATTAATATTACCTGGATACATGAATGAATCCAAAATAAATTTCATCATTTATTTTTAAAATAAGTATATATCTTTGAAGAAAACATTTGCATCAGAATATTAGTTTCATCCATTCACTGATAGAATATTGAATGTGACATCTTTATTCAATAATCCAAGTAGAGGGATAATCACTCCTCATAATATCCGTAAATTTAACTATAGGATAAATAATAAAATATTTTAGGTATCATTTATACAAACTACAACATGAAATTCCCAACTATAGAGTGGAGGATAAATGTGCCATATTTATCATGATTCACATCATATATTGTGATTGCATAATATTTCTCTTCATCCTTTTTCCTCATTGGTTGTTTTGTATTATTTTACACATCATCCCTTGAATTAGGGTTTTTATTATCACCATTACCATTCTACATTAATTTAAAACATTATATCATGGATGGTGCATTAATAGATATCATCTTCTCTTCCATTTATTTAACCATCACATTCATTTTACTTTAACATTGTAACATCATGTTACTATTTTTTGGCACTCCTAAACCCCCTATTTTGATCTGCCTTTGGTTGGGTTTCATTTGGGGATGTTTTGGTTGATTTTTTAGAAAACTTTTTACCTTCTTGTTCTATGCATATTTGGTGCATGAATTTCCAAAATCATGCACCCTTTTATTGAAAACCGAGATAGTGAGGGTTTTCATAGTTGGTTCACAGTTGGAAAAACCGTGTACCCACCAACTAGAAATCATGAAACCCCATTAAAAGGGGTGCATGAATAGGGTGAACCATTTTTATAACCATGTTTCCCTACATTAAAAACCATGAACATAACTTTTTTATTATTCCAAAAAAATATTAAAAATTCACCAAACCGTAATTTTATCCCTTAATAAGGCCTAAATCGACCATCAATGTTTTCCTAGGTCATTGGAGCTCTAAACTACCACTTTTGGAACCTACAAACCCCTTACGATGTGAATCAAAGCATAGATATACTAATTCAATCATTTCCTAGTATGTCTTTGATCCCCATTCCTTCTCTTACTATACATTCTCCTCTCTTCCTTAGTATTTATTAGATATCCATGTTTTCAGAGGATCTAAACTAAGTAGTTTTAGATCTTGAATATTGGTTTAATTATTGTATCTTAATTTTCAATGTTATTCATTGGATTTTTATTTTAGAAGCTATGTCATGTGATACTGTGATCTATGGTAGGTTTTTTCATTTATAATGGACTATTTCATTATCCCTAAATTTATTTATTTAAATTATTTTATTTTATTTAAATGTAATTACTTTCAATTGGTTTATTAAAAACCCAACTCCATTGAATTGTTTATTTGAATCAAATTTGGAATAAAATTAGTGAAAACCCCAAATTTTGTTGAATTGAGGTGTGATTAGTTTTTTATGAAAAAATGTGGAAATTTAATTTTTGAATTTGAATTGTGGAATAAAAATTGTGAAATTTAATTGTGAAAATGATTTCAAATTCGTATTTGAGAAAATAGCTTAAAATTATTATGATAGAAACCCAATTGTTTTAACTTGGAAGATGCATGCTTTGATTAAAAACCCATTTATTTTTTTATTAAATGGATATTTCCATATTGAAATTGAAAAAATGGGATGAATTGTATTTTTGAATAGTTTTAAAATAAATTTCCCATTACCTATTGTTGTTGGAGAACATGAAATCCTAGGTAGTTAGTGAGTTATTTTGAATATCATTTTATTGATGATTTATAACACTAACAATATATATGTATAAGGTCACATCCCTAATGGGATGCTGATGAGTCCTCTTTGACCTGTTTTCGAGGGATGTGTGTACACATATTATCATGATAACTATTTGACTGTGTAGGAATCCCATAACTTGGAACTATTATACCAATTTAAAGATGACCATGTTGATCATTTTAGATTATTTGTCACATATTCCATTGTTTATAAACTAATTTACAAATTCCTTATGAATTTATATAAACTGTTTTATAATAATTGTTTATTAAGATGTATGTTTAATGTATTTCAATAAATTGAAATGTAAAGCATGATTTGTTTTAAATATTTTTTTGTACGGATATGCATATTTATTTGAAATTGAATGATTTATTTTATTAATTAATCATGGAATATTATTATGGAATCCTCAGTGAGACCCCACTAGGATTTTAGATCACACTCTACTGGAGCCTTCAGGTGTTTCTATATTTTCTTCTTCTAATTTAAGAAACTGTAATGTGCCACTTAGAGGTGGGTTTTGTTTCTAAGCCTGGGGCCTATAGAGTTGTGTCCATTAGGGATTGTGCTATTTATCCTATTTTATGGTACATTGTGGTTTTACGTTTGTTTTTTTACCTCTTTGAATTCTGGTAGAGTTCTCCATGTAGAGTTCTCAATATATGTATACTGACAAGTATCTCTAGATTTTGTTGTGTTTGTGTCAAAGTTGTTCCAACATTCATATTTTATGATTCTAGGTGATAGTTTCCAGCCCATGGGGATTAGGAATACCCTTTTTACAATTTCAATAACCTCTCAATTATTAGGGTACCATGGTATCCATGATAGTTCATGAAAAAGTGGTATTATAGGAGGTTAAACATATTTCCTTGATGTTAGTATGCAATTGTGTAATCTTGATGGAACTTGGGAGGTAGTTTTGATTGAGATCCTCATCATCTCTCACTAAAATGAGCCTTAAGTTACTAGGAGTGGCTTGGTAAAGACTTCTTGGGGATTAGTTAATGTATTTTTATTGCTTATGATTTTGATTGGATGAAATCTAATTGATGGTTATCTATATTTTTGGATTAACTTTCCCTTGTTTCTCCTTTTGAATGTTAATATAATTCCTTTAGGTTTTCTACTAATGTTGTGTAGAATCATAACTCTAATAATATTTGAATATCAGATCCATATGGAAGATACTGATGAATCATAGTGAGAAAATATTATTGTGAACCTGAATCTGGTTGATGTGATTGTACATACTGTCCAAGATCTGGGACAAACTCCACCCCCAGTACCCATTCAGGCTTCATTTTAGAAACATCATAGGGATGTTTTATGGAATCATGCTTAGGATTACCTTCTCCAGAATCCACCAACACTCAATGGATCAAATGGACCTCAAGAGGCTGAGGGTCGGTTAAGAAATATTGAGAATTTGTTTGAGTTCTTGGAGACACCTGATGAAATCAAGGTGAAATGTGACACCTTTTTTGGCATGGGAATAGAAAGATATGGTAGTAGATAATGTTCATAAAGAATAATAATGAGGTATTAGAGTGAAAAAAAATAATATTTCTTCACCAATCATCCAGATTTGATGGTTTTGGCCAAGGCTATTGAGTATTTCAAAATCGAGAAGGCTTACAATACCGTGATAGAATATACACATTATTTTCATGGGATTGTGAAATTTTCACCTGTTATTGTATCAAATGATATGATTAAGAGGAAATGGTTTTATATTGAACTTAGATATGATATTTATTATCATGTTTTCTTCCTGAATTTTCCTTCTTATATTGAGGTGATGGATAGAGCATTGAAGGTCGAAATGGACCTAGCTGGAAAGTAATGGTTGACATGAGTTTCTTTTTCTCCTAGTGGTGGTGTGAATTCCTATAATTGGAAGAGAAATCGTTATGATTCTCATGGTATTTATCTATAGAATTATTTTTTATACTTGATGTAGTTTCTGGAAGAGTCCCTTTTATTTTCTACCAGTGTCGTAAGCCAATGCACTCAAAGAGGGGTTTCACTAAGCCACCCAAGGTGTGTGGATACTGTAGAAAATAAGTTCACTTGAATATATTATTCCATATGTATTAGACTCTGTGTATTGTAATGAGATCAAAAATTACTATTAGAACTATGGTTCCATCAAATAATTTAATGAAAAAGGGGTTCTAACCCCATACATCCAGATCAAACCTTCTTCATGCAGTGGAAGAGTCTCCAGAGGAAGGAGATACATGTCCAATGATCGTGGGATATAGTTTCACTATATCTTTTTCATTAGTGAATGATTAATATGATACTGGTGAATCTCATTCATTTATTTCAACCCATATTGTGAATCTTTTAAATCTTCGAGTGAATATTTTATCTAATGTGATAGATATTACTAATCCTCATGGAACTAAGAGATAGTAGGGACTCCATAGCCCTACTTGTGTTTTATCTTTATCAGATATTGAGATTTCTAGTAATGTTTTGGTTCTTTGAATTAAACTAATAGATTCCATTTCCATAATGGATTGGATCATTTTTAATTAATCATAAATTTATTTTTACATTCTATGGGTCAGCTTTAATGTGCCCAATGTTGTTTCAAGGAGAGTGGGACACAAGGTTGAGTAGAGATAGACATTATTATTAAGATTTGGGAAATTTAATATATGTGTTTTCTTTTGGTACGAAGAAGGAATACTTTAGTGGAGTTATCCCTTCAGTTTTCTTCATGTTTCCCGGATTTTTTTCCTTTTTAATTCTCTAGTTTTCCACAGGTAAGAGTAGTAGATTTTTATATTGACTTAGTACCAGGTACTCAACTGGTATTTATTCTTTCTTAGCACATGGAACCAACAGAAAGGAAAAATATGAAGACTCAGTTGGATGATCTCATAGAGAAAGGATTTATATACTCAAGTGTGTGACCATTGGAGGTGACAGTTCTATTTGCTAAGAAAGATACTGGGTCACTTCACCTTTGTGTGGGTTTTTGAAATCTCAATCAGGTTATGGTAAATAAAAAGTATTTATTTCAATAGATTTATGATTGATTTGATCATTTAAATGGGGATAAGTAGTTCTCAAAGACTGATCTTTGATCTAGATACCATCAGTTGAGAATAAAATAATCTAACATTTAGAAAATCACCTTTTGGAGCAGGTCCATCCATTATGAATATCTTAACATTACATTTATTCTAACAAATTATCATGAAATATTTATGAATTTAATTAACATGATATTAAATGAGTATATTGATACATTCATGAAATTATTTGTGGATGGAATCCTTATTTACTTTATATATGGGGAGGATCATGTGCGTCATCTGAGAGAAATTTTGAAATTTATGAGAAATCATAGACTTTATGCCAAGAAATTAAAATGTGAATTCTATATTTGGGAAGTGATGTTATTGGTATATGTGGTGTCAGAACATGGTATTTATGTTGATCCTAAAAATTTTAAAGCTGTTATTACATGGTAACAACCATAATTTTTTTAAGATTTAGAGATTCTTGTGTTTATAGGGATATTCTCACCAGTTTCTAAAGGACTTCAAAAAGTTTGATTCTTTGATGAAATCTCTAACCTAGAAGGGATTAATATTTTAATGGGATGAAAAGGTTAGAAGTTATTTTTTTGATATAAAACTCCATTTGACTACTACATCTATGTTGACTCTTCCAGAGACCGGATGGAGCTATATGGTCTTCATTGGTGTATCAGTTTCAGGTTTGGGATACATTCTTATACAGGATGATCATGTCATTGCATATGGCTCTCGTCATCTTAGGCCACATGGGAATAATTATTTAACGCATGACCTATAACTTTATTCTATGAAACATTCCCTTAAGATTCTAAATCATTACCTTTTCTAAGAATGTTTTATTGTGTATTCTGAAAAAAAAAACAAGAGTTATATCTTCTCTCAAAAAGATATGAATGTCCAGTAGAGGAACTGGGTGTAATATCAACAATATTTTGACTTTAACATTGCCTATACCATGGGGAAATATAATTTCATTTCATATTCCTTGAGAAGGAATATTCCAACCCAGGACGCAAAATAATCAATGAAAGAGTGGAACTTGATTACTATTTTTGCACAGTTGCATATCAGAGTCCAAGAATTAGGGAAAAAAATTTCCTTATTCAGTGTTTAGTTAAAATGTTCTATACATTATTAGACCCTTTAGGAGAAGTAGTATAATGATGAGTTCCATAGTATTAGAGATTCTCTTTATATATGGGAGACTGTTGTGGAGTGGTCATTCTCCACATAGGGTATTCTATGTTATCTGAATCATTTTGTTTTGTTGTTATCGATTATGAAATTTGTGGTGGGGTATTTCCATAATTCCAAGTGGGAAGTGAACCCATGAACCACTAAGATGTTCTATGACATGAGATGATGATTCTAGTTTCTAGGTATGTGACAGGGCATTTCTGATTTTATCTCTAATTATTATACATTCCAATAGGTCAAGGCCAAGCACCAAAGACCTTCTAGTTTTCTTCTTCCACTTTCAGTGTGAACTTGTAAGTGGGATTATATCTCTATGGGATTTTTGTTTGGGTTTATGAATATTTAGATAAATAATAATATGATATGGGTCGTAATCAATAGGTTGTCCAAATAGGCTCACTTATTATTCATTCATGTTATAACCAAATTTAAGGAGTTGGAAAATATCTATGTAAAATATATTTTTGGTTTTCATGGATTTCCATATTCTATAGTCTTATACAGGTATCCTCGGTTCACTTATCTCTTTTGGATAAGCCTAAAGGAGGAATTGGGATCTTAGGTTCATTTGAGTACGACATGAAATCCGTAGTAAGATGGCTAGGTAGAAAGAAACTATATTGATTCTTATGGATATGCTGAGTGCCTATATCCTTGACTTTGAAAGATAATGGTTTTACCACTTATGGATAATTGAGTTTTCTTATAACAATAGTTACCAGTCCACAATCAGAATGTCTTCTTTTTAGGAATTGTAAGGATGACCATGTAAATCACCATTGTATTGGCCGAAGATCGGTGAAAGTTACTCTGTTGGATTGAGATTTATTCAAGATATTACAAGAAATATTTTTTTTATTCTTCAGATAATGTTGATGGAATAATTCTAGTAAAATTATTATGATGATCTTTATCGCAAAACGTTGATGTTTTCTATTGGTGACCACGTGTTCTTGAAAGTTTCACCTCGTTTGGGTCATCAATGGATTGGGAGGCAAGGGAAAATTTGTCCTAATTTTATGGGACATTTTATGGTTGTTTATAAGTTTATTTAAGAGGATTATAATTTATATTTTACACCACATTTTATGTCTCTACATGAAATTTTCCATATATCACAACTATGAAAGTATCTTTCTAATCAATATCATGTTCTGAGGTGGAGTGATCTTGATGTTTAAATTGAATTACCCATGATAAATAATTCAATCAGGATAGTTGATTATGAAACCAAGGAACTTTTTGGTAGGAAGATACATTTGGTTTGAATGCTATGACAACATGGTTCTGATACTCATGTGATGTGTGAGAGGGAGGCACTGATTATGGAGCAGTGGCCTCATATTTTTGACATGGAATATTCTTAATAGGATTTATGGGGTCAAAAAGGTTCTATGGTGGGGATTTTGTAACATGATATTACGATTTTTAGGTACTCATAAAACCACTCTTCTGATCATGATTTTGGTAGGATTCATTTAGGGATTTTTGGGTGATTATTTTGAATCTTTTGGAAGTGCATTGGATATTCATTGTTGGTGCACTATTTTCCCAAACCATGTGCCTTTATAGTAAAAACTATGAAAACCGAGATAGTGAGGGTTTGCACATGGCTATAAATACTATGAACCCACCAAGTAGAAATCATAAAGCCCCATTATAAGGGGAGAATAGGTGGGGCACACACCTTTTTTAACCATGCGACCCTATAGAGGAAACTATGTACATGACTTTATATTTTTCTAAAAAATAATTAAAAAATCTTGAACCCTATTTTTACCCCTTATCCTGACTAAAAAGTCCTAGAATATTTTATAAGGTCACTAAAGCTCTCAAGAACTAGTTTTGGCTCCACCTAACCCCTTCAAATGTGAATCAAATCATGGATACCCTCATTCGATCCATTCCCAATAGGTGTTCAATCCTTGTTCCTTCTCTTCCTCTCTCTTATCCTCTCATTCTTAAGTTCTTTTATATATTTTTGTTGTTGGAGGATAAAATATAATTTTTTAGATCTTGAATCTATGTTGGATTTTAGGATCTTCATTTTTTATGTTCTTCGATGGATTACAGTTGGTAATGTTGTGTCGTGTGACCCTGTGTTCTATGATAGATGGTTCCGTTTATAATGGCCTACTTGATTAAACTTAAATTTATTGATTTAAATTAAATTGTTTTATTTAAATGTAATTTCGTTAAATTGGTCTACTAAATACAAAATTCCATTGAATTAGGTATTTGAATTGGATTTGGATTGGAATTGGGGGAAATCCCCCAAGTCCATTGACTTGGGATTTGATTCATATTTTATGGAAAATTGTCAAAATAGATTTACTAAATTTTAATTGAGGAATTTAAATTGTGAAATTTAATTGAGAAATTGATTTCAAATTCATATATGAGAAAATGTATTAAAAATGGTCTTTATAGAAACCCAGTAATTGTATATTGGAAAAGGCATGATTTATTTAAAAACTCACATATGTGGTTTTAAATGAAAATTGACATATTGAAATGGAAAAAATTAGATGAATTGTATTTTGAAAATTTTAGAAATAAATTTCCCATTAATGATTTTTTAGAAAACATGAAATCTTATTTAGTTAGTGAGTTAATTAGGATAACACCCTATTTAAAATTTACAACACTAACAATACCAATGAATCGGGTCACATCTGTGATGGGGTGGTGATAATTCCTATTTGAATAGTGCCTAAGGGATGTGTGTACAAATATTTTTGTGATAAATATTCGAGTGTGAGGGAATACCCTATCCTATAACTATCGTACCATTTACAATATGACCATGTTTCTCATTTGATATTATCAATTATATATTCTCTTATTTTTAAATTGATTGACAAATGTCATTTCAATTTATATATCTATTTAAAAAATGATTATTAAGACATTTGTTTTAAGTGTTTATATAAATTTAAATGTAAATAATGATTTTGTTTAAATATTATTTTCACCTTCCATGGTTGTTTATTTAAAATTGAAAGCTTTATTTGGTTAATTAGTTTTAGAATCTTATTTTTCAATCCTTCGTGAGACACAATTGGTATTTCATCTCACACAATACTTGTTCCTTTATGTGTTTGGATATTATCTTCTTCCATGCATGAATAAGGGTAAATACAATTAGAGATTATTTTGGTTTCTGATCCTTGTTATTGTAGAGTTGTATCTATTAGGGATTGGGAAATTCATCTTTTTTATGGTACTTTTTGGTTGTAATTTGGTTTTGTTTACCTATTTGGCCTTTTTTATAGTTATCCCTATAAAGTTTTCTTTATATGAATACTAAAATGTATTTATTTATTCCATTGTGTTTCTAGGAAATTTTTCCCAACTTTAATATAGTATTATGTGAGGTTCTAGACATCATCCCATGAGAATTAGGAATGCCATTCGGGGAAAGTCACTATTAGATCAATTATCAACGTACTAGGGTATATGAGATGGTTTTTTATAAACATTCATGGGATTTATGATATTCCCGTACACATTTAAATAACCTAATAGTTCTATTCAATAATTTACCTTCATTTTTATTCCCAAATTTACGTCATTTAGATGGTTGGAATTTATTTCCAGTAACTGATTTATTCAGGTTTTCACGAGTCTTGATCTTAATTTTCTTATGAAAACCATTTTAATAATGAAAATATCCAATTTATATTTATACCTTGAGTGAATATCAGAAAATTTATTCATATATTCTAAAATTACATATGGATGATGTATTTCAGAGACTTTATTTTATGAAACCAAAGAATTGAACAATTTTTCATGTAGGGATGATGTTTAAACTAGAGGCATACCTTGATTTCCTTTTAAAATTATACTTATAGAACTGATAAATTCATCATACTTTTTATTAAGATCAAGAAATTAATTCTATACGTTTTTACATAGAATACGAGGAAATTATTTACTACTAAATATCATATTAAACTATTCCAATTACATTGAGTTAATTTATTCCACTTCCCTGATATTATTAATAAGGTTCCATGATTGATATTCTTCACCTTACAAATGATAAAAATATTACACAAAGTTTTATTGTTCTGATAACTAGAGAACACAAAATATATTCTCAATGATTCTAATACATCAGTAATCCAATAGTGGAATTATAGATCCACTTATATAAGGTTGATTCTATCTCATGAAGGATTAAAAAGAATTTTGTTCCCTTAATTGATCATTTGGAAGCTTAGTATGATTTTTTATATTAGAATACTTTGTGAGAACAATAATAATGATCTATATCCAACCCAGCTTATAATTTTGTTTCTTAGGTGGAAAATCATTACATTATTCGTCATAATAAAAATTATCACAGTTTCATTAGTTTACAGGAATTTACTAAAACAAAAAATCATGGTGTGAGAAAAAATAATCATTGTTGGAAAAAAAATTCTCCTGAAGAATCATTTATATTTTATCTAAATTAACAAACATTTTTTTTAAATATATTTAACCATAAGTTTCACTTAGATCATTTAGGACCATCATCTATTAAAATCATTCACAATGGATCATTATAAAAATTTGAATTAACCAAAATATATCCACTGTGAATTTTAAAATAGGTGAGTAGTAAGGCCCATTATCATCTATAATATAATTCCATATTCAATTTAAACGTACGTTTTTTCTATTTTTTTATCCTATATATGTATTTCTCAAAAACATGTCCACATATAGTATCTATATATGGATTTATTTCAAGTTAAACCACCTAATCTATTCATTAGAAACAAATTAGGA
The DNA here is from genome assembly GCA_963277665.1 of Viscum album. Lineage (NCBI taxonomy): Eukaryota > Viridiplantae > Streptophyta > Magnoliopsida > Santalales > Viscaceae > Viscum > Viscum album. The sequence continues at coordinate 2,044,505,376 of OY728148.1, read as the reverse complement.
TGTTATCCTTTAAAAATAATCATCCTAAAGGTTCTCACTATATTTTCTCATCCCATTTTTAAAATTATAACTAAACCATTCTATGATACTTATGATAATTACCCAATATTTTGATATAAAAATATCAAAAATTTATAGATAAATATTAAATACATTTCACAAATAAAATTTTCAGTGCCATAATGCTATAGTGACTTTTGATATTAAGTGATCTATCTTATTATTTAATTTAATATCATAAAACTCTCCCATAATGATCTTCCCAGTTTTTACTCATTATAATCACACACTACTTAAAACTATTCTTTATAAATTGGGGAATTTAAACTTAAGAAAGGACAAGCTCAAATGTTCAATAAGGGTAAACATAGAACATATCATTATGTGATTATATGAAATAATAATATAAGCATAAGGGTATGATACCATGAAAATAACTTACAAAGATCATACCCAACCAATAATCAATAATAAACATGATTCATTGAATAAATAAGTATAATTATAAATGACATGAATCATTATGAAGTTAAATAATAATAATTCATGAACCATAATCTCATGTAAAAAAGTTGTGGTATCAACATTGGTATAAAAACCATTTCATTTGTCGATGTTAACTACCAGGTATTTCAAACATAGTCGATCATGCCTCATCACTGGTTTCCCAATGCAGATCAAACCCATAAGCCTATTTACCATTTTATATTAAACCCATAAACCTATTTTCCATTGGGTATCAATATCATTTTCATTTTTCACATTTTATCTCATGAGGTATAAAACTCTACCGAATGTATTAGAATGTGATATAGCTCCCATCCATATTTGGTTATAATGTTACCATCATCCATGGTTATAACATAACCACCATCATTGGTTATAACAAAACCACCACCACATAATTAAAACCATTAATTAGTTACCCACAAGATCATAAAACATTCATCATATGATAACCCGTGAAAATTAATGTTTCTCATAAACATTCCATTATAGTGTAATCCATATAAATAAAATGGATCTCATAATCATATAATCAATTCAAGTAAAATTATCCATGGAGACATAATGAGATTCATAAAAATAATTTCATAATAATAATAATAATAATAATTCATGTGGAATATATGTATTGTAAAATTGGATCATATACCCATTCAATAATAAGTAACATTAAATTATTTCATCATAGATGGAATTTTTTTGAATGATCATTTGTAACATTTCTTGAGGAAAATTACCTTTACACTTTAAAGATAACATTTTATAAATAATATTTCAAAAAAAATTGAAAATATTTTCTTTAAAAATAACATTGGAATTTTATAAAGTAATATTTAAATCATTTATTGGTCATGATAGAGTAAAATTACATTCATGATTTATGTATTAAAACAAAGATTCATTTGACATTTTGGTAATTACCAAAAGGGACATATTAGTAAAATTGCATGGAGATTCCATTTAAATTATTTTTTTAAAATTAAAACATGGGTAACACAATATTTTAAAAATAACTATATAATAGTAATCAAAATTTAAAATATTTTTAAAAACAAGGATATGCATGAAATTGGGGTTCTCGACCACGTAGAGAAATTAAGATAACTTTTTTTGAAAATTATATTTTGGTGTATTTAATTTTTTTATAGAGGAAAATGGAATGAAAAATTTATTTTACTAAAATAACCATCATATAAAAAATGAAAAGATTTTATTGAGATTCATATCATAATATCTCATTATTTAAATCATATCATAAACAATCTCGTTAAAAGATTACATTGTAACATTAAACCTTTACCACTTTTGACTCTTTTTAATAATATTCCACATGAAAGAAAGAAAATTGGATGGATATATATTTAATATAATAATAATTATAAATATCATTAAATACATTCCTGGTTAGTATATACACTACAAAAAAGATACAATTGGTGTATAAGGAATATGTCCCTCACAAAGAAATGTGAGATGAAAATCCCTTACCACTTTTGTACTATTTTGAATCACAAGTCAAATTAATGGATAAAAATAATTAGAACATAAAATATAATTAAAATTAGTATATTCATGATATAACATGAAAAATTGGAAGTATATACTTGAGAAAAAATAAACAAGTGTTGAATATAGCATATGTCTCCCAGAAATAAAATAGTGACTACAAAAACATTACGCTAAGAATTGAATTCCTTCATACATGTTTGGATTTTCTAAAAAATAAAAATAATTATATTATAAATATATATAAAAAATTAATAATATATATCATTACATATATTATTTACTTATGAAATATTATTACCATATGGAAACAATTTCTTCCAAAAATCACATTTCGGGAAATAACTACTTTGATTTTCTTATGTGTTTTGGTTTAGATTTGTTTTCCCTTTTACATTGATCATGGTTACATAAAATAAAGTGTCTTAATAATTATAAAAATTTAATATATATTAAATATATATTTGTTTATATTAATTCAATAAATTTAGAGATATAAAATTAACTACATCATTTATGGAGATGGTACATCATACGTACGAATAAACGTTGTTTCGTTTTACTCGATAGATGAAATAAAATAATGGTAAATAATATATTACTTTTCAAGATTAATTTTTATTTCATATATAAGAAATATTTCCATTAAAAATATCATAAATACCTTCCATGTAAATAATATGTGAAGAATGAATCACATCGCTCCGTGAGGCAGTAGTCCACCGTACACAAGTGCAGTGTTATCGTATTCCCATGGAATATAAATTAAGTATGTATATGTTATATTATAATTGAAAATGTATAGTTATCTCATATTTATAATTTAAATGAGTTAAACCCATCATTATATCCATCCTTGATAATTGTTTATGGAAAATGAATTACATCGATTCGCAAGACGATAGTCCGTCGTACATACGATAGATAGTTTTGTTTCCCTCATAGTGTAAGAGGATATATATATTGGTTGTTCAACTAAATAATAATATATAATTATATGGTATATGTTTATGTTATTATATCATCAATTTTTAATTTAAGTTTAAGGAATTAAAGGAATCAAGAAAACGAAACCATAAGTTTAATAATTTTGCCACTTCTACAGAGAACCTCATTATGTTTATATCTAATGCCTTCATAGAAGGGTTTGATAAGAAAATACAATACACATAGGATTTGGGAAGTTAATTTGGTATGTATTGGCCTAAAAGAAATTTAGTGTATATACGAAGAGGATATGGGAGTTGGTGTACTTTAATTGGGGGAGAGAACACACATTGAACTATTGAAAGGAATAAAGTGTACCCATGGTTTTCACACGATAAAAGGATCTAAAATGTATCATTATAGATCATTATATGATATTAGTTAGATATATGGACATAAATGGGATTAGGAAAAGTTTCAATGTCAATTTACCCATTTTCTTCTATGTTTACCCTTGATAAACTTGATTTAAAATTAATCATAGTAATTAAATTTTATTGTTTTTAATGTTTATTTTACCAAAACATTAAGTATAACTTACTATATAATATTAATTATTATTATTAAAAATATATTATCCATTTTTAAAATTTTTATTCATTAAAGTGGAACATTTTAATTTTAAATTAAACCCAACTATACGATGAAAAATCGGTTTTCTAATGAGATTTTTTATAAAAATTTGATGTATTAATATCATAATATAGTATGATATTGATTTTAACAAAAACTATTGTATTAATAAAAATATAATGAACTAATGTTACTTTTTTAACCATATTAAAATAAAATTTGTCTTTTTAATAAAATGAATGAAAATAAATTTTTTAATAAATAACAATATTTTCTAACAATTCATCGACAAATAATTATTCTCATAAAATTATAAAAAATCCACAAAAATTTATTTTGATATGTAGATTTCAATAATTATTTTAAATTTTTAAAATAAATGAAAGGCGCTATCATTGGTACTTTCAAATGATATGTGATTTTTGGGTACTTAGGTTCACCAGAGTGGCTGACCAAGGTCGTATCTCTAAGGAATAAGTAAATTTAATAACATATTAAAGGTATTTTAAAAATAAAATAAAATAAAATAAGAAAAATAATGAAAACTATGGGGGTTTTTTTATCGTTTATAAATATAAAAGATTTTTTTCAGCAAAAGAATGTATTTTTTTATTTTTGAAATGAAGTTCGATTAAAATGACACAAAAAAAATGTTTTTTAAAAAAATATTTAAAAGGAATAATCGATATAACTCTACCTATTGACTAAATTATTTATCATTAGCATTTAAATTAAGATACACTTAATTATAATCCCTTGATTTCTTAACCCTCAAACCCTGCAAGAGTTAACTTAACCACAAAGATGAAATTACTTAAACCCTAGGCGAACTTTGAAACTTGCAATCGTAACACCTTGAATTGATTGATGTTCTAAATATATATTATAGTCAGTGGTTAATTAGAGCACATATGCACTCGTTAAATGAGGATTAATTTAATTTAGGGATTATATTTTAACTCTAAATATTAATCCCTAATGGTCTTGTATTACCGATTACGATCACACTCTCGCAATTTACACAAATTTCGACATCGCATGTTTTTGTGTCAATTGATCAATTGATTTATTAGTTTCATTTAAATTGAAAAATAAATTAATAGATAATATTAAGTGAATTAAAGTATCTCATTTATTCAAAATAAATTAATGAAGATGGTAAGAGGTAGATCGATTACTAAAAAGAACTACTCTTTCATGGGCAACATAGTATCGTAGAAACGGTTTGCATGTGCGAACGTTTAGAGAGAGTAGAACCCAATATCATTTCTAATATTGATTACAGAACAATTATGAATATTAAGATAAGAAGAAATTTGAAAAAAATGGAAGAAAATATAAGAAATAAAATAATAATAAGTAATTTTATTTTGCAAATTCAAACATTACAGCATGAAGAGTAAAAAGAAGGGTTCGATGAGGGGATCATGGCTTCAAGAGCTATCACTCTTACAATGGATGGTAAATTTGAGTGAAACCAAATATACTCTACCTTTAATCTCCTAATTCACGTCCCAACCCCTACAAATGATAAAAACACCAATTTATCTAGTGGTGGGGAGGATAGGTTTAAAGCGGTTTCATGTATGAATGGGGAATCTCAGCCAAATATTTTAAGCCAACTTTCACCACCCATTTGACCTCCAAAATGCGTGATTCAGATATCATTATAGAAGGATGATTTGTGAGAAAATTATTACCATATCTCCTCTCAATATTTGGGCCTAATACAAGCACAGATGAAGAATTTAGGGTTCATATACAAAACTGATGTCAATTCTGGCGCGTCCAGCCCAACTTTGACTTCGTAGCGCATTATGCCCAATCAAATGAACAATTTAGATCATATATTATGAATTAAAGTTGTATCCCATTATTTTAGGAACCTATTTAAAAAATTTAATTTCAAATAATAAATATCAAAATATTTGTGCCTGAAATTTTATAGTGAATTTTAAATGATAAAACTATAATTTTTACCAAATTTTCAAATGAATGATCTAATACCAAATATTTTATAAAAAAACATATTTAACACAATGTGAGGAAATGTTTTCATTTATTATCAATAAAATATAAAAAATAATTTTGTTTTATCAAATCCCCCAAACATACCTTTTTCTCTCCTGGAAAAATCCTCATATCATATATTCAAAAAAATAGTGACAAGATATGCATATTAAAATTTCTCAATCCATAGTGAAAATATAGGAAAACTTAGAATCCCATAAAGAGTAAATATCAATAAATTTTAATTTCATTGTCTCATAAATTGTGTCAAAACAAAATCCAGTGAGATTCATAACAGTAATTATAGCGAAAAAATTCATGGGTCAACCATGCCACTAATTCTCCACATGTGTGTCTGCCAACCATTCCAAGCTCGTAAATCCACCCTTTATTCAATATATTCCAGACAAGTAAAATAATTCTTCTAACTTGGTTTAATTCACCAAACATGTTATACATTCTATTGAAATCTAATTTCAATACCCACTCACTTAGGCATTCTCGAATGTCAAACTTAAAGCTCTCGACCTAGATATCCCCATATGTGTCAAATTTAATCAATCCCTTAATTTATTATTATTTTTTGTTTTTTTAAGTTTCACATGGAAACAATATCACACTCAACTCTAAACCCTTGTTTGATCTCCTCACGAGAATAATTTTAATAGTTATAAAAAGATAAAAGGTCGATGAAGAGTGGTTTTTGACCCATCCAAGACACAAATTATATTTTTTGAGGGAGTACAACAGTTAGATAATAGGTACACATGCATATGACAATTTAGTATAGTAATAAAACTAACCAGATTAGAAACAAACGTGTGGTCAACCAATGAATTTTGTTACCTAACTTGATGATACCTTCAATTGAGTAGGAAAAATATCACAAGTCATGGTTGAGTGATAAGTTTTGTGGATAAATCAATTACACAATTTACCATGAACAAATATCACAAATAATGATGTCAACATCTAAAAGGTTTTATAATGACACAACCATTCATATCATCAATTAATTCAATTTTAATAAAAATCTACCCTTGATGATGAAATTTTACTCATGATATTAATTCTACTAATGAATTATTGAAAACATGCATTTTACATATGTTTCACATGACAATGTTACATGATATATTTATTTTTATTGATTTTTTTTGTTTTTTTAAATTGTAACAAAAACAGAACAGAAAATACACACAAAACCCAAAAAATGGAAATCCTAAATATCTAACCCAAAATTTTGTCCCCTTCCCCACACTTAAAATATTTCATTTTCAATAATGTGAACCTATGAGATGATATATTCACATAAAATGTATAATTTTAAATAGGAAAATGAATATAAAAGTTAAAGGGTTAGGAATAGCCTGATTTTCTAAAGTGATTATGGGGTTATGCAGTGTGATGAAATCCACTACATCAGTAAGAAGTGCCTTATTGTATTTATTCAAACGTTTCCCATTGACTGTAAAGATCCTTCATGTGTCCTATTGTGTGATCTCCACTACATCATAAGGAAAAACATTAGTCACAACATAAGGACCTAACCACCTAGAACACAACTTACCAAGAATCATATTCAGTCGTGAACTATAGATAAGGAATTTCTCTCAAACACAAAACTCCCATTTCTGGATCATTCTGTCATGAGCTTCCATTGATCTTTCCTTGTAGATCCTTGAGTTCTCATATGAAGACAACATAATCTCCAAAAACTCTTAAATTTAGAGATTCTTTTGGATTTTAGCTTGGTCTAAATCATGTTGCATTTCATTATATCCCAATAATACCAATGCTCATCTTCAACGAGGAGATGATACACTTTCCCAAATATAATATGAAATGGGGAAATACCGATGGGTGTCTTTTATTCTGTCCTATAATACCATAGTGCATCATCCAAGTGCTTGCTCCAATCCTTCCTATTCGGCTGCACAATTTTCTCCAAAAATTTGTTCCAACTCACGATTTGAAATCTCAGCCTTCACATTTGTTTGGGAGTGGTATGGTGTGATGTTTTGTGTGTCACCCCATACTTTCAAAGGAGGGAAGTGAAATTATGATTTCAAAAGTTTGTCCCTTGGTCACTGATAATGGCCTTCAGTACTCCAAACCTTCAAAAAACCTGTTTCTTAACAAAGTCCACTACAACATGTGAATCATCAATCATAGTGGCCTTGGACTCCACCCATATGCCCCCATAATCAATGACAACCAAAATATACATGAAACCAAATGAACTAAAAAAGGACCCGTAAAATTAATGCCCCATAAAAAATAAATTTCACAGAATGGTATGAGTTATTTGGGACTCTTTTATCTCCTAGATATTTTCCTAGTATGTTGGATATGTGAGTATGACATAAAAAACACATGAGAATCATGGAATAAACTAGTCCAATACAATCCAGATTCCAAAACATTCCTATCTTTACATTGGGGTCTAAAGTGTACTCCACATGAAAGTGTATGATAAAAATGAATAATAGACTAAAACTCATGGTCAGGAAGACACCTCCCAATAACTTGGTCACTAAAAATGTACCATAGGCATGGATCATCCAAAAAATAAAATCTCGGCTCAATATTTAACATTTGGAATTGTTGTTTGTTTAAATTTTCAGGGATTTTAGAGGTAATAAGGTAGTTAACTAAATCACCATACCAGTGATTCCTACCTGAGATGGAATAAAAATGATCATCAGGGAAAGTTTCCCGATGTAGTACATAGTCCAAGGTTTCATCCTCTAGTCTGTGAGTAAGCCTACTCATGTGGTATGCCACTAATTTTTCTGACCCCTTATTTTCCTTTATCTCAATATCAAATTACTGAGTAAGGATCATCCATCAGATTAGCCTGGGCTTTGCATCTGGCTTCTTTAAGAGGTGCCTTAGAGCTGTATGGTCAGAAAAAACAACTACTTTAGAGCCTAATAAATATGAACGGAATTTATCTAAAGAAAATATATTGGAAAGAAAATCCTTTTCTGTGGTTTCATAGTTTTATTCGGCCAAATCCAATGTCCTCTAAGAATAGGAGATCACATGTTAACGTCCCTCCACCCTCTGAGATAAGACAGCTCCGACCAAGAAGTTGGAGGCATCACACATAAGCTCAAAAAGAAGCTCCCACCATGGGGGATATATAATCAGTGGAATGATTATACACTTATTTAGCTCATCAATTTTAGTCATACATAAATCATCAAACAAAAAATCAGATTCCTTTTGAAGTTATTGTGATATAGGAAGAACAATATTAGTAAAATCGTTGATGAAGCGCTGATAAAATCCAGCATTCCCTAGGAAAGATATAACATTACACACACATTAAGGATAGGGTAAGGATGAAATAATATCTACCTTAGATCTATCAACCTCTATCCCATGTTTTGACACTACATTCCCTAATCCAATTCCATCATCTACCTTAAAATGACACTTTTGAAAGTTCAAGACCAAATTCTTATCAATACAACGATTCATCACCCTTATCAAACTAGATATAAAATCATCCAATGAATAACCATACACTATAAAATAATCCATAAATACCTCCATGAAGGTCTCAATAAAATCAGAAAAAATACTCACCATGCATCTCTAGATGGTACCTGTGGAATTGCAAAGTCCAAATGGCATCATTTGGTAGTAAAACATACCTAATGGTCAAGTGAATGTTTTATTATTCTGATCCTCTGAAGTAATAGGAAACTAAAAATATCTTGAAAATCCATCCAAGAAACAATAGTGTGTTTTCCCAGCTATTCTCTCAAGAATTTGATCAATAAATGGGAGGGGGAAATGGTCTTTGCGAGTGGACTGATTTAGTTTACTATAATCAATACACACACACCAACTGGTTTGTACCCTCATTAGAACTAACTCCTCTCTATCATTTTTAACAACAGTAGACCACTTTTATTAGGCAGAACCTGAATATTACTCACCCACTAAAAATATGATATGGGATAAAATATACTTACCTCGGTAAAATTTTCAACCTCTTTTTTAATAACCTCCAGAAGGGTTGGATTGAGTCTCGTTTGTTGCTGCCTAACCGGTTTTTCCCACCCTCCAAAATAATACTATGCATGAAAATGGACGAGATAATACCAGATATTTTAACCAAGGTCCAACTGATTTTCCTGATTTTCTCCATCAAAAGATTCAAATTTTTTTCTTCATCTTCAAAAAGGGAGATTATTAGTAGTTAGAACAGGTAATTTCTCAGCACTTAACAAGTATGAGTATTTGAGATTAGGTGGAAAGGGATTGATTTCCAATTTAGGGGGTGATGTATGGATGGAGAAATTTAAGGAACTGAAATATATGCACAAATAACATTGGTATCAGAATATACATCATCAATAATATAGAATAAAGAATCAAATCCATCAGAATAATCAAAAACCATGTTATAATCAGAGTTCACATGATCAAAATAAGATTATGAATCCATTTCAAAATAAAATCTAAGATATTCTTGTGTATTAGAAAGAGGTGTGGAAGTACTCTTAGAAATAAAACTAGAACCAATGCTCATAATCCCTCTAAGAATAGGACAATCCAATTCCATGGGGATTTATTTGGTGATTCAAAATGGGAGATAACAAAAGCAGAATGGTCCTCTGAGGGGTACTTAATGGATTCCATAACATTAAATATCACAACTTCATCTCCAAACTCCATGTAAAGTGTACCCTCATGAAAATTTATAATAGTTTTATTAGTTTTGAGGAAGGTCCTACTTAAGATAATGGGAGCATGATAACTTATCTTCTTATACTCTATGTTAAGCACATAGAAATATAATGGGAAAATCATGTATCTTACCCGAACAAGTACATCCTCAAGGACTCCCACTATATATGTTGTATCTCTATTCTCCAATTGCACTACTACTCTTGTCAAATTCAACTCACCAACCTGTAAAGAAGAAGAAATAGAGTGAGGCATTACATTTATGGAAGTTCCTAAATCAGAAAGAGTATTAGAAAAGTGAAACTCACCTATGGTTTATGGTATAGTGAATGTCTTGGGATCCTTGCACTTTGTTGGCATTGCTAGAGTTGGTGTAATGAGTGCTGACACATTCCTTCCAAGATCGATCCTCTTATTTCCTTTGAGCCATCTTAGATCGGTACAAAGTTCGTTTAATAATTTTTCATACCATGGGATTTTATTGATGGCTTAAAGTAGAGGTATGTCGATCTCAAAACACTTTAATGTATTGAAAAATTCTTTTTTCATCACCTATTCAGCCATATTATTGGTTTGAACAACTCTATTTGGAAAAGGAAGGGGTTTAAGAGGAATATCATCAATATTTTTCTTACCTTTATAATTATCCCTGGGTTTCTCAATAGTTGGTGTGGAATGGGGATTTTCTAGAGTTGAGGGGAATCCCAGTGGAATGGTAGGAATAAATGCACCATTTATTTGCTTCCCACTTCTCAATGTGATGGCACTAACATTCCCTTTAGGATTTGGAGTAGGTTGTGAAGGAAGATTTATGGAGATCTTGCTTACCAGTTTATGGAGGGCATTGGAAATCTAGATCATTTGAGTATTCAAATACTTTATCTCCAAACCATGAATATTTATCTAATTCTATTGATTAAGAAAAATTTGTTTCAAAAGGTCATCAGTGTTAGGATCTATGTTGGGTGGTGGATTTCCTTGTTGTTGTCTTATGGATATTGAGCTTCAAATCTGCTTTGGGGTTTTTGGAATCCTTGCTGGTAAGCCGGAGGCTATTTGAAGTTTTGTTTAAAGGGGGACTTTGTTGTTGTCTAGAGGAATACATCATGTCCAATTGATCCTTCCACCCTTGGTTGTATTCTGGTGAAAAGGAGTCAAACTTCTTTTGGGGGTGTGGCTGTTGCCACTGTGGATATGGTCTCCCATGAAACACTGCTTCACAATCTTCTTTTTATTGTAGTTGGGGGAAATAGTTAGTGGAATGTCTTGTCTTAGTGAAAATTCCACAAGGCCATGGAGGAGGGGGTTGGGATGTCTTTTGAGCCAAATCAATCTACCTTACCATAGTGTTCAATTCTTCTAACATAGTATCAATCAAATGATTTTCAAGAGAGGAAGGACTTAACTGATGTACTTCAATAACATGTGGTGTACCTCGAACACCAAATTGTTTCGAGTTTTATGCCATCTTGTCGATCAACGCACATGAAACTTCTGGTTTTTTTACCAATGCTCCTCCATCTATGGAATCCACCATGCTCCTCTCCATAGGTTTGAGTACTTCATAGAAGCATTGGATGAAGATTTTCTTACTGATTTAGTGATGTGGGAAACTTTCACATGACATCTTAAACTGCTTCCAATACTTATACATTTACTCCCCTTGGTTTTTCTTGATACCTGATATCTCCTTATAAATTGAAGCGGTCCTTGATGCTGGAAAAAATCTTTGCAAGAAACGACATTTCAAATCGTTCCAACATGTTACATATTCTGGTTGTAAATAATACATCCAATAGTTTTCAAATCCATCAAGTGAGAATGGGAATTCTCTTAGTTTTATTTGATATTCAGAAAAATTTATTTGTTTTTAGTTTGATAAAACCACATTAAATTATTTTAAATTTTTGTTTGGATCCTCACCCTATAATCCATGAAATTTGGGAAGAAGGTGAATTAATCTAGATTTTAGTTCAATGTCTGATTCATGATTTGGTTATGCAATACAATTAGGTTAATAGTTAATATCTGGTGCAAATAAATCTCAAATGGTTTTATTAAGTTCATTTACATTATTTTCAGCCATTGGTTCTTGTTTTATATTGGACATAGAAGTGTTTCCAATTTCTGTGTTCCTGGAATGGAGGAATTCTATAACTAGTTGAATGTTTAATCTTCTTGTAGACTAAGAGTGTCTGATTTGATCCCGAAGGATACATTCGATCTCAGGGTCATGATCTAAAAGATCCTCGTGATTAGTTTGTGTCATAAATAAAATAAAAATGAAAATAAGGAAAGGGGACCATAGTAAAATAAAAACGGGTAGTTTGAGTTGATGGTTAAAAAATAATAATAATAAAATAAGAGAAGAAAAAAAATTAGATTGGGTAAAGAAGGATCAAATAAGAGAAAAAGAGAATAAAATGTAAAATAAAATAAATATCTCCAAATGGTTGAAATAATTACTTGCGTTCTAGTCAATGGTTCCAATTTTAAAGGCGCTATCATTGGCTCTTTCAAATGATATGTGATTATTGTGTACTTAGGGGCAGTAGAGTGGCTGACCAAGGTCGTCTCTGAAAGGATGGAGTAAATAAAACAACATATTAAAGGTATTTTGAAAATACAATAAAAGGAATAAATAACAAAAATTAAATTTATGGGGTTAGTTTATCTTTTATAAATATAGAAGATTTTTTTGTAAAAATATTTTATTTTTTTGAAATGAAGTTAGATTAAAATGACACAACAAGAAGATGTTTTTTGAAAATATTTAAAAGGCGTAATCGATCTAACTCTACCTATTCACTAAATTATTTATAATTATAATTTAAATTAATATCCACTTAATTATAATCCTCTAATTTATTAACCCTGTGAGAGTTAACTTAACCACAAATATGGAATTACTTAAACCCAAGGCTAGCTTCGGAACATGAAATCGTAGCAGCCTGATTTGATTGATGTTCTAAATATAGATTATGGTCAGTGGTTAATTAGAGCACATATCCAATCTTGAAATGATGACTAATTGATTTGAGGGATTATAGTTTAACACTACAAATTTATCCCCTATGGTCTTGTGTTATCGATTACGATCACGCTCTCACAATTTACACAAATTACAACCTCGCATGTTTTTGTGTCAATTGATCAATTTCTTTCTTAGTTTCATTTATATTAAAAACAAAATTAATATATCATATTAAGTGAATTACAGTATCTCATTGATTCAAAATAAATTAATGAAGATGGTAAGAGGAAGATCTATTACTAAAAAGAACTACTCTTCCTTGGGCGGCGTAGTCATCGTAGAAACGATTTGCATGTGAAATGGTTAGAGAGGGTAAGACCCAATCTCGTTTCTACTCTTGATTACTGACTAATTTGGAAGATTAACATAAGAATAAATACGAACAAAATTAAAGAAAATTGAAGAAATAAAAGATGAATAAAAAAGTTTATTTTTCAAATTCAAACATTACAACATGAAAAAGACGAAGAATGCTTCGATGAGGGGATTCTTACTTTAAGACCTACCCCTATTACAATGGTTTCATAGTTTGAGAAAAAAAAACCTCCTATTCCTTGAATCTCATAATTCACGTACCAACCCCTAAAAATGAGAAAAACACCAATTTATAGAGTTTAGGGGAGGATAGTTTTAAATAGGTTTCAAGTGTGAATGGGGAATCTCAGACAAACATTTTAAGCCAACTTTCACTGCCCAGTTGACCCCCAAAACGCATGAATAAGTTGTCCTTCCAGAAGTATGATTTGTGATAAAATGAGTTCTAAAGATCCTATAAACATAGGGTCCTAAAACAAGAACCTATGAATATGTTATGGCTCACATACAGAAATCATGTCCATTCAGGTGAGTCCATCCCAACTTTGACTTTATGGCCAATTAAGTTCAAATAAATAAACAATTTAGCTCAGATGTCCTGAATGAAAGTTTTAGCCTATTAAGATAGGAAAATATTTAAAAATGGTTATGTTAAATTAATACATATCAAAATATTTATTCATGAAATGCTACAGAGAATTTTAAAGGATAAAACTGGAATTTTTACCAAATTTTCAAATGAATGATCTAATCTCTAATATTTTATAAATATACATATTTAACATAATGTGAGGAACTTTTTTCATTTATTATAAATAAAATAATAAACATAAATGGTTTTATAAATACATGTTCTAAAATTCGAAAAAATTACTTTTATTATTTTTTCAAAAAGAGAAAAGAAAAAAAAAATAGAGAATAGCATTTTCGAAACATATAAAGACCTTACTAAAAAGTTAAGTAATTTTTATAGTTATTTTTTATTTATAGGAAAATATTATAAATAATATTTAAAAGGGTTTTATTCATATTTATATTTATATGTTTAACAAAAGGGTTATAATGGTAATGTTTAAATAATAATAATAATAATAATAATAATAATAGTATATCACAGTTTTTAAAAACATAGTATCTCATGAAACAAAAACTATCGAATAAATTAAACTTATTTTGAAATAATATTTCATAAAATAATAGGTATTTATTGAAATAGTGTATTAAGTGGTGGATATTTCATCCAAGTTGACTCATATGTCCTACCGCAAGTCGTGTTTCGTATGAAAAATGTGTGTTCCAGTTTTCCAATTTTTAAATTGAATAAATAAATTCTAATTGGTTTATAAATTAATTTAAAAAGGTATTATTAAGGATATTAATTAAATAATAATTTTTTTATTAGTAAATTATTTACAATTTTTTATATAATTAACAAATAAATGTTTTTGAAACAATTATTATTAAATATTCTTTAGATATTAAATGTTAATTTTTAAAATGTATTTTTATAAGTAAATTTAACATTTTTATGGATTATAAATAAAAAGTGTTATATTATAACCATAAATGTAATTTTATGGTTTTTTAAAATTACTTAAATGAGGAAATAATATAAAGGTTTGGGTATTTAAAAGTATTAATTTGTCAAAATTATTTTTCATTATTGAAAAGTAGTTACACCATATTTGATGTGTTAAGTATATGATATTTAGACCCTGAAAAATATTTATATAATAGAATATAAAAAATAATGTTTCTTTTAATTAATGATAATATCATATATTTAATGAAACATATTATAATAATTAATATTAAATGATTATATTAAAATTATTGTAATGTGTCTTATTTATAGTTACCAAATGTCGATAAAGAATAATGTGGAAGTTATAAAACTTTTTTTAATTAGATATTATTTATGAAATATTTTAAAATGGTAATATCATTTTTATGCATTTGAATTATTAATCTATTTAAATTTTTTACACAATTTTTATATTAGTATTAATGCTTATGTTATGAACATATTCATTTTAAACTTTATATGAAAAATTACTTCTTAGATATATCCTTTCATTTTAATGCTATGACTGACTCCATATTGAATTTAGTTTTTCATCTACCTCAACCATTATTTTTATTTAAATTAAATAGATTGAATTTTGTTTTAGAATATCATTTATGGGAAATATTTTTTAGTTTTATGATGAACTGAATTCTCTCTTGAGTATGGTCTCCTCAGGTTGATAGACTTATGGCCTCACAACCTACCAGCCTAACGGAACATACATTGTATTTAAAAGTAAATGGGAATGGTTATCTATCACCTCAAGATTAATCGTGTGGTGAATATCAATATCATGTAAAATTTTTTTCTTTAAAATAAAAGTTCAAGTACTTTATACATGTTATGAATTTTGATATGTATGAATATACCAGAATTGTATTTGTTGGTAAGTAACATAAACATGTGGGTTACATTAAGGGTTAAAATAAAAATGTTTTAAATAATTTTTTTTTGGAGTGAATAGGATTTAAAAACTAAACTAATATAATCATGCATAAAAATAGAATAACATGATACAATATAGTGAGAATAATTCCCCTTCCAAATAATGTGTGTTAAATTCATTCTAGTGAAACACTTTATAAGAACTCTTTCATTCATCCTTATAGAATATTCCAATTTAAGGTGACCCCCAAATTATTCTATATATGGAAAACAGGTAATATATTACATTAGTTTACAATATGACAGGTTTTTCCAAAGTACAATACTTTTTGATTATCTTCTATTAGATAGTTATGAACATTTTCTTTGGGTTACACTTTTTAGGGAAATCATTTTAACGGATATTAGATGAGTAAAGTTTAATATATCCAAATTATGTATCAAATAAAGGGTTTTCCAATGAATATATTCTTAGTCATAGTTTATATTAATGGTATAAAATCCTACTTTAAAAATTCACTATTGAGATGAATTCCAATATAGAAAAATTTTATAGGGAAACTTGGATTATGGATTACTAATCGATATGATGTATTTTAAAAGGGCCATTATTTATATGGGATCATATTTAATAAATTTATATATTAATTGGATAAAAAAAGATATTAATCTAATAAAATATTTAAATTATGATAATTCTAATCATTATCAATCATTACATTGAGATTAATACAATGATAGAGATACTTACTATTAGATAATCCTAAGACTGGTTGTCTAATAAAACTTATTGGGGATGATTTTTTATTTAAAAAAGTTTGAAATGGAATATTTTATGTGATAGAATAATACTTATTAATTTTAAATAAAATATTCAATTTTTAACATTTTAATCTAGATTCTTATGGAATCATAGAATAAATCTTTTAAAGTTACAAAGTAATTGGATATGAAACATCCAATATAACTTTAATTTATAATCATGTAATCAATATGATTTAGTACACCAATAATTGAAGGTATTTTGGTGACCTATAGGCAATATTATTAGGTATTAAACATTATAATCATTACGAATGAATATAATAATGAATCTATAAGACTAAAGGTTTTTATAATTATTTTTTTGTTATACAATCAAATTCTTCTATTGTAAAAGATATATGATATCAATAGTATGATTTAAATTTTTTATAAATATAATGGATGTATAATGTTAATAAATAAGTATTTTGTGAATAATGAATTTTAAATTCATGTTATAGACAAATGGAGTTGCTACATAGTTAACCTAGCTTCCCCAATCATTGATGACTTTTCATAAGTTGTTTATTGTCTAATTTTGATATTCAAAAGATCATGTAAATAATATTTGTTTTAATAAAAAAAATTATATTATTATTATATAAAATTTTATGATTCTATGACAAGATTTAAGGGACTTTGAAACTTTTTTGTTTTGGGTAGGTAACTTATTTTATTTTTATTTAATACCATTTCTGATAATATGAATGAATTCAGTAAAATTTCACCACATATTCTCAATATGTTGAGAATAATAAAATTGTTAATATGGTGTCTTAATGTTAATATTTTATAGATAAATTCGATAAAATTAAAAATTATATGTATAAAGGTTAGTTGAAATGATCAACAATGTTTCTTCAGGAAGAAATTTAGAGTCATTAAAATTAATAGTTTTCAGGTAAAAGGAGTATTAAATTCAAATGATGGATTATTAAAGATATCTAAATGTGGATAGGAAACTCCATATAATTCCATTATTAGGTATATGTGTTATAGAAATCATGTAATTAATTTTTAAGGGTATGTGATATTAAATGTATATTTTACATGTATTATATATATTCACGAGTTCATAAAACATGAATAATTGTTTGAGATTTTAGTTTATAATCATATTTTTAAGAAAAAAGTTTCTAGATCATATTTTATGGTAAAAGATTATTTCAAACTGTAATTAATTTGAATAAATTACATTTTTATTAAACTCATTTAGTTTTAATATTGAGGGATGTGGTTAAATAATAAATATATGCTATGAACAAAAAATTTTATGGATTATTGTATATATATTTTAATAGAAATGATAATTATATAATAAATAATTTTCATATTTATTAATATTTATAAATTATATAGTAATATTAAATTAAAAGGTACACTATGTTAAATATTGTATATGAAATGAAATAACGAGTTTCTCTAAAATCCTATGTTTCATGCAAGAAAAAGTTATACCGAATAATAAAATAAAGTTATTTTTATTTTTTAATGGGGATATTATTGCATAGACATTATATTAGAGGGTGTTAATAGGAATAAATATATTTTTTACATATATTGAATTTTTTTACATTAATCAATTGATTTGATAGTCATAAGATAAAAATAAATCGAGTTCGATGCTTAAAAACCGTAGTTTTTTTAAAAAAAATTGATTTTATTCACTTTTAATAGTGTACATGTTTTAAAACAAAAGTTTGAGACTTTTGTAAATATTATTTGAAAAATAAAATTCATTTTGGAGAGAATAATATCAATATTTACCTTTGGTTATTTGTTTTTAATTAGAAGTTTCATTTTTTGATAAATACTAAAAAACATAGAATTATAATTAAAAATTTACTTTTCATATAATTTATATATAATGTATTTTTATGTGTTTTTAAAAGTATAATTATTTCAATTATACATCAGTAAATATAATTTATTTCATTTTAAACAATTTCAAATTGAAATTTTATGTACAAGCGTATCAAAATTTTGAACATTTTTAACTTTAAAAAACTCGTGGTTTCACCCCGTCTGTTGGATTAATTTTTAATTAATTCCATCCACTTCTTGGAATTTAATTTGTAAAAAGTATTCCGTATTAACAATAAGAATAATTTATAAATTATAGTAATATAAAATTAGTTTTTTTAAAATAATTAGTGATAAAAATTGAAATTATTTACAACGATTAAGGTAAAAATGAGTTTACTTTTGTGTTTAAAATTTAATCACAATGGGCCAAATGACCTAGAAATGTGAAAAAACATTTTATTGGAATATTTATAGCATATTCAATTTTTTTATAAAAATCAGTTCATTATTTGAGACACATGATGTATGAGATACCTCCCAATACTGTTTGTGTTTTGATATTTACAATAATGCCCCTCCTCCATTATAAAATGAAAATCACTCTCGCCCATTATAAACAACTCTAAATAATTTTGGCTCATCCAAATCCTAAAAAAATTAACTCAAACGTAAATCCTATAATCCTGTAAGTATCAATATAGGTATATATTAATCCAAGGAATTACTTTGTTGCAAACTAAAAGGAGTTACTTGAAGAAGAAGTAACGTTCTTCAACGAGCACTTTTGTTTTATTTCAAAATCTTCACATTAAATAAAATTTATCTCATTATTATATAATAACATTAGTATATTAAATATAATTATATGTTTTTATGTAATATTTATTATCTAAAAATTCCCACACTTCCATAAAATGAGATACACCATCATCGTTTTTGTGTATAATGGACAACAGCCTCGCGGACCAATGTTGTTTGTTCTTCCATTACCACTAATAAAGGGTGCGAATAATGAAGAAAATAATATTTTTAAGTAATATATATGATATATATGATTTATTATTTATTTTTGAATTATTATTTAACACAAAACTTCAGTCGTTCAATTTTATGGGAATACAATAATATTATTTGTGGACGTGTGGACTATCGCCTCCTCAAAACGATGTGATTTGTTCACTATTTACATTGAATGTATTAAAGATGTGTTTAATAAAAATATTTGATATTAATAAAATAATTATGATATTAATTACATAATTATATTCCTAGAAATATAATATATATATTTTTCTAACCTTTTCATACACTGAAAAAGTGATAATGTTGTTCATGGATGTGTGGACTACCGGCTCCTTAAAATGATGTGATTCTTTTGAATCAAAATAAAGATACATGTAAGTGTATATAGTTAAATATCATGGAATTTATAATATAATTATCATATAAAATGTTAAATATTACATATATTCTTACCATAATGAACATAGAAAATGGGAATGTAACTCATGTGTATGTACAACCTACCGTCTCAATGATCGTAACGTTAATTCATTTTTTATAATAATATTCCATGATTGGTTTGAAAGGAATAATTTTGGTATAAATATGATTATTATGTATTTATTAATATTTTATATAATTCTAAATATTGAACACTTTTGACCATAGTCGACCCACCAAAGTTGTTTTTGATCCAAAAACTAAATATGGTAAAAACACCAAACTTAAACTCAATTAATTATGTAATAGTATAAAACAATATAATAGGTGAAAGAAAATTAATAATAAACTTTAAATAGTTTCTAAACAAATTAAATAACTAAGATAAAAATTATTATTTAGAAATATAAAGACATACATGACCAACCGGTCTCAAGGTGAGGCAGTTCACCTCAATTTCTTTCCATTAAGGAATATTTAGATGTTATACACCTATATTATTTTATAAGTTGTATATAATACCCCTTTGACATGTTATATCTTGAATTTATATATTCTCATGATATTTATCATTTTTCAATGTTATAATTTAATGGTTATTATGATTCATGTGATTCCCATGTGATAAGGGACACCCCTTTTAAAATTAATCATCTTTTAATGTTTTCCTTCCAAAACCTTCTCTTCCATATCCATGTTTTTTAAATGATATTTGAAATGTCTTATATTGATCTAAAAGAATTATAATGTTCATTTTATATGTATTTTACTTTATTTAAATGGGTTTCAAGAGGAATTTTTTGTGTTTTAAACATAATGTTTTTACAAATGACAAATGAAATGTTATATTTTTGATATATGATGATAATGACCTTCTATGTAATAAAATATTTTATTTAATTTATAGATTTCATGTTTTCTTGAATGAATAAATATTTCATATTATATTTGTATTTTTGGTATTGAATTTTTTTAAATAAAGGTGTATTTTGTGTAAAAATTGGATTTTCAATGAAAACGATATTTTAATATCAAAATGTGATTTGACTATGGGTTTAAAATAGTTTTTTAAAATGATGAAATTTTTTATTCATTTTTTGGTTCTTATACGTTATAAATGAGGGGTAAACCTCGATATCACTGGTTGAGCCTTCAATAAATTAAAATATGGATGCGCCTAGAGAACACTTAAATTTATTGGGTAATGATTATATACTCTGAAAAGTTTTATTGAAAGTTCTCGATATGGTTATTCAAACCTGTATGTTTTCTATAAGGGTTCTATATGATGATGTCTGATGGAACCTAGCTGAATTTTCTATTCCTACTAATGAATTTTCATGGAAATAATTTATTTTAAAAAGGTAGAATAAATTTTATTCTTTAAGGAAAATATATTCCCCTTTTTAGGAAAACGTTTATGTTTTTTATGAAAGGGTTTTCTCATGGGGTTTAAAGTCCATCAATAGAATAATAGTTTCCTTCTCTTTGTGTCCCTTACTAATATTTTTGTGCTCATCCCACATTTTTAATTTCTTTTTTAAGGATTTAAGAATTAATAAGGGATTTAAATAGGTTACGTTGAAAGTTGTGAAGAGTTTTCAAAATACTGATCATGCTTTATTTTAGACATTTTTTATTTTAGAAAAAATGGATACTAATCAGAAGTGTCCATGTTTTAATTTTATACTTTTTTATGTATGTGTTATGGAATAATTATCTAAAAACATATACATTAAAATATCTTCAGTGTGAAATAAATAAAGTTCTTATCTAATACTAAATATTGTGTAATGTTTATGGCCAACACTTTGTAGTTGGTATCAATGGTCAGTTTAAATAAATTTAGATGTTTGTGAAATGATAATAACATTCCCTAGAAATATTTTACCTTATGTTTTAGTTAAAATATTATTTCATTTAAATATTAACATGTTTATTTATCTAAAATATATCCATTCAAAATGTTTTCCACAGAAGAAAGATGGAAAATGAAGTGGGAAAGAAATGATAATAAGATATCCTTCCAAATCAAAATCCTGAGATAGTTCAAATCAACAGATGATAGTTTTTTATAGTAATGGTTTAGTTGAATCTGGTGATAAATGGTGGTGGAATCCATGATAAAGAGTAAAATGAACCACCACTAAGGGACATGTATTTTGTATAGAATATCAGGATGCAACATCACCCATCATTTATATGATCATTTTAACTGGTGGTAGAAAAACTATAATAAATATTTCATGTCATGGGATGTTTGGAACATAAAAAGGTAACCCTTTACTTTAATTATTTTGATGTTCAATATGATCTATGATTGTATTTGGTTAATAATACATGAGAGGAAAATAATCTTGATTCCATGGAATGGGAAACATTAAATGATATTTTCCATGAGAAATATTTCCCTATGGTTGTTTAAATATAAATAGAAAAAAATTACTAGAATTGAGGTGAAAATATAATGTCTACATAGTTTCATATGATGAAAAATGTACAGTATTGGACAATTATTTTCTATATTTTATTCAAGAAACTAATATAAAAATTAATCAGATTTAATTAGTATTGAAACCAAGTCTACCACAAGATTTGTCTATGAGAGAATTTGAAATCTATGATAAATTGTTCATTATGTTAAAAAGGTTGAGATAGAGTTTTATGACTCTAATGATCCTCGTGATGATGAAACTAAGAAGCGGCTAGGATTGTAGGTTATGGGGAAATATATAATAAAGAAATACATAGCTAAGAAAATGAAGTTACAATATTTTTTATGTTTTCTAAAAAGAAACGTGGATATTATCTTTTATATTAAGGTAAGTCTTACTGATTTGGAATGTTTGGAAACATTACCCGTGAATGTAAGGAAATGATTCTAGAGGTACAATAGAATGCGATATCTGATAACCATAAAACACTGAGATATTTTAGTTACATTGAGTTGTATCATTATGATAATGTGTGTCCAAAGTTAGTTTCATCGGATAAAAATATTCATGATCAGAAATAGAGAGGTGTAAAGAGGCAATTTTGTACTACTATATATGATGTTGGTCCATCAAATGATGTATTGACATGTATGATACTTATTTATTCGAATTATCAAAATACCCTATTTCACTATGGATCTTCACATTCATTCATTTCTGTGGATTTTGTAAGTAATTAGGAAATACAACCTAATTATTGTAATATATTACTTTTGGTGAAAACATTGGGTGTAAGTATTAATGAAACCCTGATTTATATGAATCTTATTATTATGACCAATGGGATGGTATTTATTTAAAATCTTGTTGAACTAGACATAATATATTTTGATATCATTCCTGGTATGGATTTGATTTTAGTTTATCATGATAAGATATATTAAATTTCTAGTAGATTCATGTTAACAGATTTCACGACTTTGAAAACATACCAAGAATATGAGAAAATTATTAGAGATGGGAATGAATTTTACCCACCTCATATTGTTTAAAATAATAAAACTATTCAAATTAGTGATGTGCCAATAGTAAATAAATACATGGATGTTTTTCCAAATTATTTTCCATGCATTTTTCATGAATGAGAGGTCGATTTTATTGTTTACTCTGTATATGATGCTAGAAATATTTCAAAAACCCATTATCGAATTGATACTGTTAAACTTTTCTAATTGAAAATGAAATTACAGGTGTTTTTAGATAATGGTTTCATCCAACCTAGCACATCACCATGGTGTACTCTTTTCTTCTTTATTTAAAATAAAGTTATATCAATAATAAATTTCATTGATTATGGATCCATGAATAAAATCTCTCTTAATAAAAATTATCCATGGACTCGTATCAATTATTTTTTTGATTCTCTCTAGGGACCCAATATTTTTCGAAAGATTAACATGTGGTTGGGGTACTATCACTTGAATGTTAAGGAAAAAGACATTCCGAAGAATGTATTTTGAATTATATATGGGAAATATGATTTTTTTAGTTATAAAATTTGGTTTATTTAATTCACCTTCTATATTCATGGATCTTATGAATTTAATTTTTCATAAGTTCATGGATAAGTTTGTGTTTTCATTTATTGATGACAATTTGGTATTTTCTAAATGTCAAGAGGAGGAAGAAAGATATCTATGAGATTTTTAAAAAAATATAAAATAAATAGGGATATATGGATAATTTATAAATTTTGTATTTATACTGAAAAAAATTTCATTCCATGGTCACAATGTTTCTAAAAATGGAATAATTGTTGGTCTTGCTAAAATGAAAGTTGATTAAGAATGGCCAAGAGTGAAAACATATCACCAAGATGAATAATTTTCTTGGATTCTTAGGTTATTACCGTTGGTTTTTTGAAAACTTTTATTGGTTGTATATACTAATTACTAATTTAACTCTATAAGGGGTTATGTTCATCTAGAAAAAATAATGTGATGATTGTTTTTAGGGGAAAAAATATTGGTGAATGCTCTAGTTTTGGGCATGCATTACAGAAAATGGCGAATTATTCATATAGAGGGAAGATTCATTGAAATGATATGGTTGTTTCCTAATGTGGAATGATAAGTTTATTTCTTATTTTTTATGCCATTTGAAACCACATGGGTTAAATTACCATACACAGAATTTGGAATTATCTCTTGTTGTGTTTGCTTTAAAAATTTGGAGGCATCATTTTTATAGAGTAAAGTATGAAATGAATAATGAAAAAAAATATTGACTTAAATATTCAAAAATAAATAATTTAACATGAGATATATAATATGGATATAAATAATAAAGGATTATAAAATCATGATTTATGACCATCTGAGAAATTTAAACACAGTGGTTTATGCTTTAAGTTGAAAACATAATGCAACATTAAGGTAAAAATAAGTGTACTTGGTGATTAAAATGTAATATTAAGTGGTCAAATGTCCTAAAATCCCATAAAAACCTATTATATCTCCATATTTCTACCATATCCTCTATAAGATAAATACTGGTTCAATATTCGAGACATGTGATGTAATGGAGACCTCCTAATAGTGTTTTCTTTTTAGTATTTATAACAATGTCAATCCTCCTCCATTATAAAAAGGAATTCAATATCCCACATTCTACACACCTATAATGGAATTTGGATCATCCAAATTCTACAAAAATAAACTCCCAAAATCCTTCCTACTATCTTATAATACTCAGTTTGGATTTAAATAAACTTGAGGAAATCCATTGGTGCAAACAAAAATGAGTTACCTAAAGAAGAGGTAACTTTCTTTAATGAGAACTTTTGTTTTATTTCTTTATAAAACCCTTGAATTATTTTTATATAAATATTATACAATAACATCAATATATTCAATATAATTATATGTTGCTATGTTAATAAAATGACCTAAAAATTCACACACATCCATTAAATGGGATACATAATCCACGTCAGTGTGTGCAATGGATTGCCACCTCACAAACTAATGTCGTTAATTCATCTATTACCCCCTATCAAGGATGTGAATAACGATAGAAATAATGTTTTTATATGATATATATGATATTTTCCATTTATTTATGTTTATGTAATTACTATATAATGTAACAACCAAGATACTTATAAAATAGTTTATTTTCATTCTGAAATTAAATAGTTAAATTATTTATAAATGTATAATGAAATAAGTTGTATTTATGGAAATTAAAGAATATATATAAATATAATATTAACTTCACCTATGAAATTATAAATTATATTTAGGTATCTTGTGGATGAAAATATGTTATATTTTATCTCGGTATATGTAAATAAATATTTTGAAAATGATAAATTAGGTTATGATATTTTTGTGACACATAAATTTTTATTTAAAATTTTATAATTAATATAATGATTTAAAAGAAAATTAATATTCATAAAATAGATTAAAAAATAAATATATTTTTTCTTATTATTATATGATAAATTTATGACACCTTAATTATTTTTTCAATGTTTAAACAAATCACATATAAATATAAAATCATTATTTTTCAATAAATGATGATTTTAATTATAAGTTTAATTTATCATATTTAGAAAATAATTTTCATCAAATATAGTTTCCATTTTGAATTATACATGTCAAAAATTGGTTAGGGTGAATTTTTGGGATTTTTTTAAAATTGTTGAATTTTTGGTGAATAGTGAAATACATTAATTTATGGTGTTTAAAAAATTCATGAATTATTGAGTCATAGATTATTTAAGTTTTATGTTAGCCAAATATCTCAAAATATCATTCATTATTTTAATATATTTAGTTATGAGGTTCAAAAAATTCACATTCTTGAGCCAAAATAATAAACTAATGAATAAAATAATAAAAAACAACCCTCTCCACCACCATAAATACCACCAAAACCACCTATTCCCCTCACACCTCTGAATACTTATAACTTGTTTATTTCTAACGAATTACATTTCCAAGACTCTTCCCCATGTCCAAGACCTTTGGTTTCTCAACAAAAGTCCAAAACCATACTCTTTATGAAGCTTCTCAAAGGAGAATAAGTTCAAGAGGTAAAATCCTCTTTTGTTTTCTTTTAAATTAATTTTAAATTTATTTTATTTTATTATTATCTTGTAACCTACCCTAATAAAAGTGACATGATAACTCCAGTATCTCACATGTACTTTAATTTAATTATGTTAATGAAGTTTCCATCATGAATTCTCTCATCTTCTCTTCTTATTCTAAGAAATTAAAACATTATCTGTGATGTGTCGATTTACTATCAATGTGGATGATGTGTCTTCATTCTATTTTTTATCTATAAAGGATTGTCATAAAACAATTATTATTGTTAAATAATATTTTATTATACATAGTAAATTTTAAATAATGTTCTCTAACCAATATGTAATCATGATATTAAATAAGATGATATAAGTTCATAGTCGTCATAAAAACCACCAAAAATAATTAAATCATTTTCATCAATGTTTTATCAAATTGAGCATCCTCATATTATAAAAAAATGATATATGGTATCATTTTAAATTATGTAAACATATTAATACCATTTTCTCACACTTCTAGAGTTTTCTTCCATTCGACTCAAAAACAAATAATGAACCAACCACTAAAGCCATGAAAAAATTCACCTGAAACAATAAAATAACAAAATATTATCAATAAATAGGTTGAAATATGTAATAAAAAGAACATATAAAGTATTTTAAAAATGAATATAGATCTATAATAAACTAATATTACTCTTTTAACCATTATATATAAGGTTTGAACACGTTTGAAAGAAGTAAAACCCAAGATAAGGGACTTTCCTATTAAAATTAAACTTTAATATCTCTTTCTACAAAACTCAAAAAATAATGTTTCTTATTAACTTACACAGAATGATTGGATTATCATATTTTCATGACACCTTAATTTTTTTATATTTTATTTACAATATTAAATGTTTATTTAGATAGAAATATTTTTCCTTTATATTTATGTAGTATTCATTTAAATTATGTTATTTTCTCAAGAAATGTTTTTATAATGAAAGTGTTCCTATTTTATGTGTATGTTTTTATCCTCAGACATTGTTTATAATGAATGGTGGGACTAATATCCATCTCAATTTCATTGGGTATATTTATGTTTTAAGTTTAATATATTGTTTATTCCAAGTTTAATAGTAATGGTTACACTATAAGGTATTCGTGAGGGTTACATAATAAGGTAGCAATGAGGGTTACATTATAAGGTAGACGTTTGAGTTACAAATCATATGGTAAACACAAGGTTTATTATCTTATGTAATTAATGTTTCAAGTTACCTTTATTATTTTATTTATTTTTTCTATGTTTTATGGAAATAAATTGATTTTATAAAGTAATTATATGATAATTTATGGGTGATAAGTATATCTTTGTGAAAATGATTTCATATATTTAAAAGTATTCATGAACTAATGGATTTTTAATAATTTTTTTTTCATAACTGATCCTATTATTCTTATCCCAAGTTTTAAAATGTTTTTCACATTATTTAAGGATTGGTAAGAGAAAAGATGATGCCAAGATGAATTGTGTAAAGATATTTCCAGAAAACATTTCTTGTTTTATTAAAAACATTTATATTATTGAAGAAATGGATACTATTTTAGTAGTACACACTTTATATGCTTGTGAGTTGATATATATGAATTATGGATTAGTTATATAAAAATATAAACTGAAACGACCATTGGGAATGTAAGAATGTTAATTCTGAAAGAGTTTACAAGATTATGTGATGTTTAATGTCGGGACCTTATGGTAGGTTTCAAAGCACAATTTAGATAAATTTAGGGGTCAATATGTTTAAATATAAAACCAAAAATTATTTTTATCGTATGGTTATGTTCAAATTATGTTTAATTTAATTATTACCATGTTTATAAATATAAGATATTTCAATTCATAATGGTTTTCCATAGAAGAAACGTGGAAGATAAAGTAGGAAGGCACCGAGAGGATGATATATTCCCAAATATGCATCCTAGAATGATGTGAATTGAAACCACGTAGTTTTTGATAGTAATGGATTAGTTTAAATAAGCTATAAATTGTGGTGGAATCTATTCAAGAGAACAAATATAGCTATCACAATGGAACGTGATGATAGTAGAACATTTTTTGAGGCAACAAGCTCCTGATTTTAGTGGATCTTCTGAACCATTGGTGGATCAAGGGTGGATTAAGGACCTTTAAAATATATTTTATTTCATGGTGTGTTCAAATAATCTAATGTTTTTACTGATATTTATCATTTTAATGTGATCTATCTAATGGTGATCAGTGGTCAAGAATATCATGGATAGTAAGGAGATTGATGCCTTGGAATGAGATGAATTTAAGAATCTGTTAATTAAAAAATACTTTACTAAGGTAGTTTGACATAGGATGGGAAATAAATTACTATAATTAAAAAAGGAGGAAGATATTGTGTTACTGTATGAAGAAAAATTCACTTGATTAGTAAGGTATGATCTAAATATTAGTCAAGATCTTGATAGTAAAATCAATAATTTTTTACTCATGATTAAACCCAAGATATCAAATGGATTTGGAATCCCATGAATTGAAAAGTTATGAGAAACATGTCTGTTGTGATGAGAGGGTAGAAAAAGAGTTTGGTCATGATCACATGTACTTTGAAATGAATAAAAATAAAAGGTCTAGAAAGATAGAAATAGTTAATAATCAATCAATGAAATATAAAGGTAATAAAATCTAGTTTTTAGTTTGTTGGAAGTGTGGTAAAAATCACCATGAGAAATTGTTTAACAAATTAATGAAGTGTATTTGATGTGGTATGTCTAGACATATGGCTCGAGATTTTAATGAAAATGAACTTATATATAATTATGATAAGAAAACTGTAAAATATTTAAAATTTGGTGAGGTAAGGAATTATGAAAATACCTATGAAATGAAAGATTTTAATGATGGGTAACTTCCATAAAATAAGCCGAAAGGTGATGTGAAATCCATGGAGACTATGTTAGAAGATGTTGGGATACCCAATGAATTGTAATAATGTACATTTTGTGGTTTATGCATATTTTTATAATGTCTTGTTTGATATGGGGTCTACAAATTCCTTCATTTTTGAGAAATTTTCTGGTATATCAAAAAGTTCACATCATAAAATGAACTAGAAATTATGGTTAAAAACTAGGGAGAAATATTAATTCAAAAAGTAATTATAATAATATTGTTGTTGTTATCTATGGAAAAAAATTACCTACAAACCTTTATTTACTTTATTAATGTTTTATATTATTATAGTTATGGATTGAATTTATATTTATCATGTAAAGATTGATTATAGAGCTAAATAAGATATTTTTCAGAAAGAGTCTCAATTTGTATACAATAATTAACCCATGCCATTGATAACATACCAATAATCTCAAAAACTGTTAAAATATGAAACAAAAGTTATCTTGAACATATTTTTGAAAATAAAGGAATAGTTTAGATTAATGATGTTCCAATGGTAAATGAATTTCTAATTTTTTTTCCTGATGAGTTTCTTAGTATTATACCTAGTCAGGAAGTTTAATTGACCATTGAATTATTTCCATATGTTAAGGAAATTTCAGAACCCCCTTATAGAAGGTCTTAAGTGGAAATTATTGAATTGAAAAATTTATTGTAGGAGTTTATTGATAAATGATTCATTCATCCTAGTACTTCACCATGGGGTTCCCCTATTTTTTTTAAATAAAGATGGTTTTATGAGACTTTTCATTTATTATAGAGCTTTTAATAGCATTAATGTTATGAATATGTACCCACTACCTCATATCTATCACTTTTTTGATTTCGTCTTCGGAGCTTAGTATTTTTTCAATATTGACTTGAGATCTGGGTACCATCAACCATAGGTGAAGGAGGACGACATTCCTAAAACAACATTGCAAATTAGATATGGGAATTATCTATTTTTGGCTATTACCTTGGGCTTGAGAAATACCCCTGTTGTATTTATGGATCTTATGAATAGAATATTCTGTGAATATTTGTTTATGATTATTGTTTTTTTCATTGATGATATGTTGGTTTATAAAAAAATTTATGAGGATCATGAAATAAATATAACGATTTTTCTATAAAAACGTAAATAAAGGAAGTTATACCAGAAATTTAGAAAATGTGATTTTTGGTTTCACCATATTGATTTTCTTTGGAATATTATATATAAAGATTGAATAATAGTTGATCCCACAAAATCAATACTGGTTAATGAATTGAAAATACCTACACATGTTACATAGATTCATAGTTTTCTTGGATTAGAAGATTTTTACTGACATTTTTTAAAAACTTTTCACAGTTATCTAGCCCACTATATAAGTTAACATAAAAGGGGTTAAATTTATTTTGACATAATATTGTGGTCCTTGTTTTTAGGAACTAAATAGGTGATCGGTGAATGCTCAAGTTTTGACCATGACTTCTATAAATTGTGATTTGTTTCATCTATAATGCTACTCCATTGAATATAATTTGTTCTGTTCTGATGTAGAATGATCAGGTAATTTCTTATGCTTTAAGGAAATTGAAACCTCATGAGTTTTTAAACCCACAAATGATCTGGAATTAGAAGCTATATTTTTCACCTTAAAATCACGGACACATAATTTATATGGATCCAAATTTGAAATATATAATGGACATAAAAGTTTATAGTATATATTTACTCACACGGAATTGAACATGAGGTAGAGAAAATGGTTTTAACTGATAAAGGATTATAATTTCACAATAAATTGCCATCCTGAAAAAGAAAACAAAGTGGTAGATTCCTTGAGTCCAAAATATCATGAATAATTAACCTTGTTATGTTTAGAACACGACCCATTGGTTTATTATTTGATGAATTTTTTCTTGGAAGTTGTTGGTGTAGGAAATTCCTATATTTTGTTTCAGGTTCTAGTCCATTCATCTCTTTCAGAAGTAATCAAAAATCATAGAAGGAATATAGTTAGTTATATAGAAAGGTATAGTTTTTCAGGTAAGGTAAGTTACCCTAATTTAATTTTGATAAAAAATGTTCCATGAGATTAGAAAAGAAATTATATGTGCCTTGTGATTCCCAACTGAAGAAATAATTGTTCAGTGAATCTCACAGTTCTCCATTTTAAATTCCTCATGACATTACTAAGATATATAGATACTTTCTAGAGTATTACCAGTGGGAGAGAATGAAAAGAGATATTACTTATTTTACAATGAAATGGTTGAATTTTCAAGAGGCTAATACAGAGTGAGAACTACAAAAGTGGATTATTCAACATTTTCCAGCACTAAAAGTGGTAATGGAAAAATATAAGCAAGGATTTTGTGGTGGGAATACCAAATAATTCTCAAGGTAACAAAGTGATTTGGGTTATTATTGATCTGATGACTAAATCTGCACATTTCCTTCCTATTAAAGATACTATTTCTCTTGATCGTATTTCTAGACTATACCTGAAAGTGATTTTAAGGTGAGATAGAGTTCCTCTCTGAATTGAATCTCACCATGATCCCATGTTCACTTATAAATTTTGTAAAGGAATCCAGAAGTCCTTAAGAACTTAATTAAATATCAGTACAACCTTTCATCCTTGATATATTAGACAGACAGAGAAAACAATTTAGACATTGGAAGTTATGTTATATTCTTGTTTAATGGATTAATAGGGAATTTAGGGTCCATATCTTTATTCAGTTGAATTTTATTATAATAACATTTTTTATTACCGTATATAGATGGAACCTTATGAGGAATTATATCGAAAGAGGTTTTGAAATTCATAATTTTTAGATGAAGTCAGGGAAAGGAATATACTGGGATCATTATTAGTAGAGGAAGTGGATGAGAAATTGAAAATGATCAAAAAACAGACAAGGACATCTCAGATCAGGTATTAAAGATATATATATAATAGGAGATAAAAATTTTCTTTTGAGGTAGGTGATAATGTTTTACATTAAATAACTCCTTGGAAAAGTGATATACATTTTGGTAAGAAAGGAAAGTTAAGTCCATGTTTCATTACACCTTATAAAATTCTGGATAAAGTTGGACTAGCTTCTTACTGTGTATCTTTGCCAATGAGTTTTTCTCAGGTACACAATGTTTTTTATTTTTTGATGTCAAGATATTATGTGCCAGATTCATCTCATATTTTGAGCCCAAAATTAGTTCTTATTGAAGTGGAAATTTCTTATGAGGAAAATCTTGTTCAAATTCTTTATTTATAGAGTAATTATTTCAGAATAATGTAATTCATGAGGATATGGTTTTTTGGAGAAACAAAATGGTTAAAGAAGAAACCTGGGAATCCCAAAATTCTTTGATGGAAATGTATCCTCACTTTTTTAATAAGTGGATAAAAATTGTGAGGATACAATTTCTAGAAGGGTGGGGGATGTAACAACCTAGGTTCTTTAAAATAATTTGTTTTCATTTCATAATTAAATAGATAAATTCTATATAAATGAATAATAAAATAAGTGATTTTACAGAAAATAAAAAATCTTTAAAAATAAAATACTAACATCACATATTAAATTATAAATAAAATTGATGCATATTATGAATGAAAACCTGATATATTTATATCATGGAATAAGTAAATAAATATTTCTAAAATGATAAATTTAGTGTTGGTATTTTTATGACATGTAAATTTTTATTTACAATTTTATAAATATTATAATGATTTAAAAGAAAATTTATCTCATAAAATAGATTCATAAATTAATATATTTTTTTCATAAGATTATAATATAATTTTATGAGAGTTTAATTTATTTTTTAATTATTTATAAAATTAGTTATAATTTTAAAATCAATATTTTGTTGGAATAAATGATGTTATTAATTAAAAATGTAATTTCTCATATTTAAAAAATTATATTCCAAAAATGGAGTTCATTTTTAAATTCTAAACATCTAAAAATTTTAGTGTTTATTTTTGGTATTTCTCTAAAATTGTTGATTTTTTAGTGAATAGTGAAATACTGTAATTTACGATATTTTCCAAATTCATGAATTATTGAGTCATATATGATGTATGGATTATTTGGGCCCAAAATATCAAACTCTTTCATTATTTTAATATATTTATAGATAAGGTTAAAACTTTTCATAATCTTGATCAAAAATAAAAAATTAATGAATAAAATAATAGAAAACACCCCTCTCCTCTATTATAATTACCACCCCTCACCACCTATTCTCCTCACTCCTCCAATGCAATTTAGATTGTTTAATTTATAACCAATTACCTTCCCAAGAATCTTCATCATGTCAAAGACCTTATGGTATCACCAAAATTCAAAAATCAGGTATCTTAAGGTGGTTCTCAAGGAGAATAAGTTCAAGAGTTAAAATCCTCTTTTATTTTCTTTTAAATTTCATTATAATTTCTTTTCCATTATTATTCCCTCCTCACCACCTTATTCAAGTTACATGATAAATACATTATATTACATATTATTTAATTTTATTATGTTAATAGAATATCCATAATCAAACCTCTCCTCTTCTCCTCTTATTCTAAAAAATGAAAACATTGTTCGTGATGTGTCAATTTATCATCATTATAGAAGATGTGTTTTTATTTTCTTTTACCACCATAAAAGGTAGTCTTAAAACCATTATTATTGTTAAATACTATATTTTTTATAAATATTATAATTTATTTAATTTTATAGAACCAATATATAAACATGATATTAAATAAGATGATATAATTTCGTGATGGTCATAAAAACCGCAAAAATAAATTAAATCATTTTCATTAATGTTTTATCTAATGATTCATCATAATATTAGAGAACAAAATTATATAAGGAATATTTTAAAATTTTGGAAACATATTAATACTATTTATTTCATCTTTTTAATTTTTTCTTCCATTCATCAAGAAAAACCATAATGAACCAACCATAGAAACCATGAAATGAACACTCACGAAACAATTAAATAACAAAAAATTATCAATAAATGGGTGGAAAGATGTTATAAAAATATCTTATAGGGTATTATAAATATTAATATAGATTTTTAATAAATTAATAACACTCTTTAAACCATTATAAAAGAGGTTTTAACATGTTTTAATGAAGTAAAACCTATGGTAAGGGACTTTCCTTTTAAAAACCATCTTTAAAATATCTTTTTAAAAAACTAAAAATGGAATATATATTATTAACATATAATTAATTAGTGGATTATCACATTTTCATAAATAAATAATGTTTTTTATGTTTTCTTTATATTATTACATGTTTATTTATATAGATAAGGATTTACCTTTTATTTGTATAATACTCTTTTAAAATAAGTGATTTTACTGAAGTCGTTTTTTTATGATGAAAGTGTTCATGTTTTATGATTATTTTTGGGTTCTTGGTTATTTTTTTGATGAATTGTGGGACCTATATCTCCCTCTAAATAATTGGTTTTTTTATTTTGGAAGTTTTTCATAATGGTTATTCTATGTGTAACTATGATGGTTAAATCATAATATAGTCGTGAGGGTTAATTCATAAGGTAGCTATGAGGGTTACATTATAATGTAGCATTGAAGGTTACAAATCATATGGTATCCCTGAGGGTTGTAATTTTAAGTAATTAATTCCCCAGTTTACCGTTATTATTTTATTTATGTTTTCTATGTTTTATGTAAATCTATTGTTTTCACAAAGTAAGTATATGATACCTTATGGGTGAGAAGTATGTATTTGTAAAAATTATTTTATATGTTTATAAGTATTAATGAAATAAAAGTTTCTTTCTTTATTTTTTATTCTATTTACTAATATTTTTGTTCCTATACCAAGTTTTAAAATTATTTTAATAGGGTTTAAGAATGGGTAAGATAAAAGAAAAATCCAAGATGAATGTTGTGAATATTTTTCATGAAAATATTTCACGTTTTATTAAAAAAATTACTATTATTAATGAAATGAATAATTTTTAGTAGTACGCAATTTTCTTGCTTTTATGTTGATATATATGAATCATTTCATAAATACCTAAAACTCTAAACATAAAAAATCATTGAGAATGTAAGAATATGATTTCTAAAAAATTTACTATGTTAAATAATGTTTAAGGTAGGAACATTATAGTAGTTATCAAATCACAGTTTAAATAAAATTAGGGTTTAGGATAATGTTAATATAATACCATAAATTATTTTTACCTTATGGTTTATTTTAAATGATATATAATTTAATGATTACCTTATTACTTCATCTAAGCTATGTTTGTTCAGAACGTTTTTTTTTTGTTGAAGAAGAAAGGAAGATGAAGTAGGTAAGCCCCAAGAGGATTATATATTTTTGAATCTATGACTTGGAATGGTGATAATTGTAACTAATTAATATATTATAGAAATGGATCAGTTTATGTAGACTATAAATGGAAGTTTCACCATGAAAGAGAAGAACGAGACCTATTGAAAAGGAACATGATGACAGTGGAACACTTTATGATGAAACATCCTCATACTTTCAGTGGATCTTTTACCCTAGTGGTTGGTGAAGGGTGGATTAAATCCCTTGAAAAAATATTCTATATCATGGGGTATTCATATAATCAAATGGTTAGTCTTTTTATTTATCATTTTGTAGGTGAAGCTCTCCGTTAGTTGTTAATGGTCCCAAAAATTAGGGATAATGAGGATATTGATGCCCTAAAATGTGATGAATTTTAAGAATATGTTCCTTGGAAAATATTTTCATTAGGTGGTTCAAAATAGGATGGAAAAGATATTCCAGGAATTGAAACAAAATAAAGAAGATTATGTTTTTTGTGTATGATGAAAACTTCAATCGATTACATGTTATGCTCAAAATATTATTTAGGATCTTGATAGTAAATAAATAATTTTTTACTTAGGATTGAAGCCAAGATATCAAAGAGATTTAAAATCCCGTGAATTAAAAAGTTATGAAAAACTTTTTCATTTTATTGATATGTTATAAATGGAGGTCACTGATGATCACATGCACTTTGAAAACACATAAAATAAAAGGTCCAGATGGAGGACAATGGGTAAGAATCCGACAAAGAAATCCCAAGGTAAGAAATTCCAGTTTCTAGTTTTTGGGAAGTGTGGTAAAACATACCTTGGAGGATTCCTTAAAAAATCTTGGAAGTGTTTACTATGTGGTATGTTTGGAAATATTGATCAAGATTCCAATGAAAATGATCTTAAGTTTAATTCTGATAAGAAAATTGTAAATTGTTTTAAATCTGGTGATGTGGGGAATTATTAAAATACCCGCACAAGAAAAGATATGAATGATAGAAGACCACCATATTATAAGTTGAAAGGTTAAGTTAAATAATTTGGGACTATGTTAGTATATGTTGGGCCATCCAATGAAGTGGTATGAGCTATAGTTTTGTTTAGTCAAATTTTTTGATTGTCTTGTTTAATACGAGATTTACATAATCATTTAGTTTTGAGAAATTTGGTTTAAATCAAAAATATCACCTCAATAAATGAAACCAAAACATAGGGTTAAAAATGGGAAACATTAATGAAAAGTGGAATTATTTGAATCTTCTTAGTTTTTTCTTTGGATGAAATTACTTAAAAACCTTGTTGTTTTTACTCTTAGTAAAGATTGATGTTATTATGGGTATGGACTAACTTTTTATTTATTAGACTAATATTGATTTTATATATAAAGAAGTTATTTTTAGAAAGAGTTTCAGTTTGTATACAATAATAAACCCAAACCATTGATAACATATCTGAAAGATGAGAAACTGTTAAAATATGGAAATGAAAGTTGTATTTCACATATTATTGAAAACAAGGGAACTTTTTTAGATTAATTATGTATTGGTGGTAAATGAATACCTGAATGTATTTCATGATGAGATACAAAATTTTATACCTAATTATTATGTTGAATCTACCATTGAATTAGTTAAAGATACTAAGACAATTTCAAAACCGCCTTATCAAATGGCTCAAGTTGAAATTCTTGATTTGAAAAATCAATTGCAGGAGTTATTTGATAAAGTTTTTATTTTTCCTAACACATCACCATGGGTGATCCTAGTTTGTTTGTTAAAAAGGAATATTGTTCCATGAGACTTTTCATTGATTATAGAGATTTTATTATCATTACTATTAATTAAATGCATCAACTTCCTCACATCGATGACTTGTTTGATCAGCTCCATGGAACTCAGTATTTTCCCAATATTGACTTGGGATCCGAGTACCATAAACTAAAGGCGAATAATGATGACTTCATGAAGAAAGTGTTACAAACTCGATATGTGAATTATGATTTTTATGCCCTTTGGTTTGACAAATTCCCCTACAGTATTTATAGATCTTATAAATAAAATAGTCTATGAATATTTGGATAAGTTTTTTTATTGTTTTATTGATGATATTTTCATTTATTCAAAAAATTTATGAGGATCATAAAACAAATATATGGATTATTATGTAAATACTTAAATAAAACAAGTTATATAAGAAATTTATAAAAAGTGATTTATATTTTTAACATATATATTTTATAGGGACCATTATAAATAATTATGGCACAACAGTTGATCCTGCCAACAAAAAGTGGATGATGAATAGACAAGACCTACAAATGATAAAAATATTCACAGTTTTCTTATAATAGTAGACTATTAAAAATGTTTTTTTAAAAACATTTCACACTTATCTATCACACTAACTAATAAAACCTAGAAAAGGTTAAAATTAATTTTGAAAAAATAATGCAATGTCTGTGTTTAGGAACTGAAGAGGAGATTAGTGAATGCTCTATTTTTGTCCCTGCCTTCCATAAATTGTGATTTTTTCATCTATAGAGATGCTTAATTGAACAGAATTTGTTGTGTTCTGATGCGTAATGATCATGTAATTTCTTATGCTTTAATCCAACTGAAACCTCAGGAGTTAAATTATCCCACACATGATTTGGAATTAGCCGTTGTGGTTTTCAATTTAAAAATTTGGAGAAATCATTATATGGAGAAAAATGTGAAATATATACTGAACATAGAAGATTGAAGTATACATTTACATAGAAATAATTGAACATGAGATATAGATGATGGCTGGAACTGATATAATATTAGGATTTCACACTCAATTACTATCCTAGAAAAGAAAATAATGTGGTAGATTCTTTGAGTCAAAAAAATCATGTATCATTAAGAATGTGACATTTTGAACAAGAAACATTGGTTTATGATTTTATGAATTTTAGATTGGAAGTTGTTGGTGTAGGAAATTACTATATTTTGTTTAAGGTGTCAGTGCAGTCATCTCTCTCAGAAAGAAATAATAAAGCAGAAAAGGAAGATCGAGAGTTATATAAAAAGTAAGAATTGTTTAAGGAAGGTAAGTTTCCTAAATTTAATATTGATAAATATGGTTTCATGAGACTTGTAAAGAGATTATTAGTTCCATGTAATTCAAAGTTGAATTAATAATTTTTAAGTGAAGCATATAGTTATCCATTTCAAGTTAATCCTGGAAGCACAAAGATGTATAGATACCTTCGAGAGAATTACTGGTGGGATGGAATGAAAAGTGATATTAATGATTTTACAATGAAATTATTGACTTGTCATTAGGATAAAGGAGAGAGAAAACTACCAAAGGTGATGCTTCAAACTTTTCCAGTGCTAGGATGGAAGTGATAAAATATATCAATATTTTTTTTTCTCTAAATACCAAAGACATATCAAGGAAATAACGTGATTTGGGTTATTTTTTATTATATAACTAAATCATTACATTTTCTTCCAATTCAAGAGACTCATTCTCTAGATCATATATCTCGATTATACCTCAAATAATTTTTCAAGTTACATGGAGTTCATATTTCTATTTCATGTAATCGCGATCCTAGTGTAACACGCCGACCCTAGTTACCTAGAGTTAGAAACTTATTACATAACATTGGCATGATCACAAGAGATCAAGTCTCGAAATACCGATTAGTTTTGTAGCCTTGTAAGTACTGGATATATACATAAGTTTTACATTACATCATGAAATAAAAAAAACATTATATCCGATTAGACCAAACTCATATCCCTTAGCCTATCCCTATAGGTCAATTAAAATATACTTCTTCAAATCATGGGAAAAATAAAACATAATAAAGGGGTGAGGTCAGATGCTAAGTAAGGATAAAAATATAGTAAAAACTATCATAAATAAGCATAACAATTTCAGTCAATGTATAAGACTGAAACACAAGCCTTTTAAACATAAAATTCAGAATAATGTGGAAAAGATAAATCAAATAAGGCAATTTACTTATTCACATATATATTCTACAAGTCGAATAATCACATGTCATATCAATAGCTAATTTCATAATGATGGAATGAATAATGTCGGACATCATAACCACATAGTCAAGGACTCGTGCAAATAATACTAATAATATTTTTTCAAGGACTTATTCTAAGACACTAGTTCGTATCATGATACCTACTGATGAATCGAGGAGTGGTAGTGGGCTCCACCCGTCACTTACTAAGTCCAATGGATTCCTCATATGAAAAGGTCGAAACATAACATAAACATTCATATTAAAAGTATCATATGAAATGTTAACACATTAACCATAAAACGTGAATGGTATAAAAATAACACATAAAAATTCAAACATATCACAAAACCATCAACACCATATGGAATATTGTATCATAATAAATCAACTTTAAACACGTGTAAAATCCATAAAAGGATGTTGAAATAGATGAAATCAAAACTATTTGAGAGAAATATCTCTTTCTATTTTGAAATAATTTAAAATTCACATAATTATAAAAGAATAAATATATTCTAAAAATATTATTATAATATTATAAAGGAAGCTTAAAAGATATTATAATGGATGAAAATATCTGCACCCTCCATATAAGTTAAAAAAACATTCTTACCTTAATTTTCCGAAAAGGTTATAAAGTACCTTGTTTGGAAAATGATAGAAATATTCATTTCAAAACATTTTATAAAAACTAAAACAAGAGTATAATTAACTTTAGATCATATTCTTGGAAATAGTAAAAATGTTTTGAAATATATTAATAAGAAACTTGGATGTGGTTGATAAATAATTCCTAGTAGATACTTACATATAAACAACCTCATATAAGTAAAGAGATATTAAATATTAACCCTTACCTTGTACTCTTCCTTAGTCGAGGGTACACTAAAATATTGAAAAATAGTTAAAACATTATTATTAAATTATAAAAGAACAAAATATAGAAATATGATATCATATATGATCTTCTAATATTGCTTTTTAATAATATTTCAGTAGTATCATTATTTCAGGTGTTAACTGATTCGTCTTCCTTTATATGTTTTATTACATAAGTAATGTTTGTTATGGATAGTATGTATTTTATTCATATCCAGAATTATATTATGTTCTTAAACTTTTTTTAATCAAAAAAATAAAATTATTTTTTAATGGTTATGATGGGGAATGAATCTCATTGCGTTCGTGGAGACGATAATTTGTACATACGCACGAGTGACAAAATCATTCTATTGATGGTGAAATATTATGTAATTGTATGGTATATTATTTATATAGATATAATAATTAACATGTTATATTTATTATTTACATCAATTATAAACATTATTATACCCATATAAATAATGAATTGTTGAATAACAAACTGCACCACAACGTGGAGATGGTAAACCGTACTTACGCAGGTATGGTAACTCTATCATTCATAGGATGGATAGAATAATGAATATAGTTGTACGATATTTATAATAACATAACATTATGTATAAGGTACTAGAGTGATTATTTTGGTATAGAAACTACAAATAATGGGGATGTGGAAGAAGAAAAGAACTTTGAAAGAGGTGATGAAATTATTAACTCTTTTCGGGTGCATCCTTTAGAATTGATCAAAAGGGCTCCATAGGTTGGATTTATGATAAAAGTAAGGACTCTAGGATAATTTTATAGAAGTTTTCAGGATATTTGAGCAGGGTTTGGCCGAGCCAAATGGCTTTGGAGGTGTGAAATTAAGATAAGGGAAAGTAACTTTTTATAAGAGAGGTGAGGGGCACTTTAAGAAAAGCTTGAAATATTATTTTATTATAAAATAATTTTTGGGTTATAATTGATAAAAATGGATTTAGTTCTAGGATGAGGTGGGTATGGGTCAAAATATTCTCAACCAATAGGTTTTATATAAGTTTATGTCACCATATTAAACTTATCTTTTAGATTTAACTCTTTGTTAAATAGTTCATCTTTTACTATGTCTTCTTGTATTTTTCTATTACATGGTTAATAAACTTCCTATAAAATTTCAAGAGAACCTCAAGTGTTTCATTAATGACATATATGTAATTATATAAGTCTTTTTGATGAAAATTACATTTTTAGGAATATTAAATCATGTGATAATATAGTATTTTTTTTTAAACTCATTTATGTCAATTTTGACACTATTTAGTATTTGTTTTTTGTTAAAGTCATAAAAACCTAATTACTTCTTAGAAATACATTTAATCAACCCTAACATGTCATATTAACCTATAAAATTCTTTTATGGAATCAAAAGTCTCAATTTACATTTATGTTGATATTTATAATATCAATTATTTTAATCTTTCATTAATAAGGTAATTACTACGTCATCATTATATCATAAATAAATTTAATTATTTAATGTATAAATGTAATAAATAAAATACCATTATTTAGGAAATAGTTTTATCTTTATAATGAATATTTATAGTTGAAAATATATTATGTATAACAGTATATGATAAATTTTTTAGTTATTATAATTTGGATTTTACACTTTTAACTCCACTTTAAATAAAATATAATAAATGTCCCAATCTAATCCAAGTGGATAGAAAATGATCATAATTTTGTCCTAAGGTTTATTTTGGTCAAAATACACTTACCCAAAATAACTAGGACATGTGTTGGGGTAAGTATAATATGATTTTTACCTTTAATTGCCTTATTTACTATTAACTGTGGTAAATAAAATTAAAAAATTACTATTCACCAAAAATTATTTTCATCATATAGAACCATATTTTACTTATTGATATCATCCGAATCTCTAAATTGTTTTAAATTCATTAAACAAAATTGGTAAAATTACGTTTTATGCAAATTTGCAAATGTGCATAGATGGTGGGTAAAAGACTGTAAAAATTTCAATAAAAATCTATTCATCTAATCTTATTATAAATTGACTATAATGAATTACATTTAACTAATATAGGTATTATGTATCTATTTTTAAATGAAAAAAATTACATAAAAAATTATTTAAATAAAAAGTTGGTTTTAAACAATAACAATGTTTTTC
Source organism: Viscum album (assembly GCA_963277665.1). Lineage (NCBI taxonomy): Eukaryota > Viridiplantae > Streptophyta > Magnoliopsida > Santalales > Viscaceae > Viscum > Viscum album. The sequence continues at coordinate 2,044,462,334 of OY728148.1, read as the reverse complement.
ACTATTCATAAAAAATTGAATGTTTTCAGAAAAATACAAAATATTCACCAAAAGATAATTTTGATATTAAAAATTCAAAAAATATGTCTACTTTACCAAATTAAAATACTAGAAGTTTAATTAATTAATTTAAAATTAATTCCCTTTGTCAAAACCAAAAAGTGAGTTTTTGAGAGGTAAAAACTATCAAAAGATTGATATGTGTTTATGTCCTATTTAAACGTAAAATTACTTACAATGAATAAAATTGGATTGAATGATAAAAATTTAATTTTATTATACTTAAAAACCATTCAAATGTATAATCCAACATTATAAATTATTTTGATTAAAAAAGTTGTTTTCAATTAAAATTTAGTATTTTCACTATTCATAAAAATATGAAAGTTATCAGAAAAACACCAAAAAATTATCCAAACTAAATTATTTTGTATCTATTCTAAATATGAATTTAATTTAATTAAATTTATTATATAAAAGTGTCAAATATTGGATTCTAAAATGGTTCTCCATTAAAAGGCGGAAAAATTGGATTTTTTTTTAAAAATACATCTTTTATCTGATAATTGAATTTGTCCTTATATTATGTCTAATATACAAAAAAAATATGAATTTTAGAATTATATTTGATATATATATAATTGTAAATTTGTTTAATACTCTTCATAACAACTTTTAAAACAGCTAGTTTGATGGGCCGTGATGTGCTTGACCTCTGTGTTGCGTGTAGCGCAAGCTATTGAATTACATTAAAGAGATAACGTACTATGAAATCATGGGGTGTTACATTCGCCCATCCTTCAATAAATTAAATCCTTGTAATATGAAATTTTTATTCAAAAATAAAAGGTTGAAAATAGAAAATACCGTTGTGGAAAACCCACATCGAAAATAAAGTTAATAATATTCGGTCTTAATAAGAGGGAAAGAGAAATGAAAAAGTCACCACCAAATTAGGATTTTGAATAGGATAAAATTGGTGGAAATTTGAGACACATAATTGGAGGTAAAACATAAATATTTATAGGAAGTGATTAATGTCATCAATCTCAAACAAGTGAACAATAAATATAAAATTGAGGGCCTCAAAGACATAAATCTATGATGACTTAAAATATCATTGGTTCATCAAAACAGAAGGTATTAGGATAACACATTTTTTGTTTTAAGATCCTTTCCTAAAAATTTTAGAATTAATTTCTTCATAAAATAAGAAAAATAAAAATATACTTGACAAATAAATTTCCATCCTTTAACTAATTTCTAACACAAACTCATCTTTCACTCCAAAAGATAATAGAACTCAAAAATATTGTATTTATCATTATAATATAGGGTTTAAAAAAAGAATTTATAATTCATCTATCAGATCATTTAAAAAAACTACATTATATAAACCAGGACATCACATAGGCCAGTGTTAGGTGATGCACCCTTTTCTCCCTTCGGTTGTAGCTTCAAGTCTCGCGACATTTTTGGATGCGACGGGTTGTCGCCCAACCTTCACGTATTCCTTTTTATAAAGAAATCCAAAAAATAATCTTGAGAAATGTTTTAACCCTAAACAATATTATCCAATGTACAACATAATCCATTCCAACCTTTAAACTAATCCAAAATACTTGTGTCCAAACTCATAGTCCAAAAATTTATAAGGATGTTCAACATATCATAATAAATATATCTTTTTTCCACATAATAACATGTGAGTACCTTCATCATGTATTCTATAAAAAAATGGCAACACCATGAATAACCATAAAACCTTACTGATTACATTCATTTTCCCATATTCCTTATAGAATACTAGATATATTCCTTATATCCCAATATTTTGAATACTCCAATAATGATGGAATAAACAAACCATTAATCAGTTCCAAGGTAGTAAATAATATACAATATAATTTATCCCAAACAAACATCTCTAATTCCAAAATCAGTACATCAGTATCAGGACCATATTATGGTTTATCTTTCCTTCAACCATGTATTTTCCAAAAAGTTTAACTTTTTGTTGAGTCACTTTTCCTAATACTATATAATCTCAAATCCTCGATGAAATAGTATTACAGTATGATGTTATTTATTTCCATAATTCATATAACTGGTACATCATTGATACAACACTCAAATGAAATAATTATTCAATAAAAACATAATAACATTAATCATTCCTCTTCATATGTGGTAGTATCATAACTTTATTATTATCCACTAGCATCATTTGGGGTATACTATGATGATTGGGTCATTGATTCGCGTAGTGTCCCAACTCATTGCAGATGAAGCATTGTATATTTGAAAATTTTTCTTACCCTTGTAATCACATACTTGGTGTCCATTTTCTCCACACATATATCAAACACCCATTACCTTAAAGCATTTACCAAGGTGATTCTTTCCAAAGTTATCAAATATGGGAAAATCCTTCTTTCCCTTATCTGCATTATCCATCTTTCTCTCTACCATCATTTTCTTCTCTAGATTCCCTTCAAATCTATAGGACTCATAGAATTCATTACTTATATTTTTAACACATGATAGTATATCTTCATATGATGATAATACGTGGGAGAATATTTTCCTTCAAAATGTTGTCTTAAGACCATGACGGATATGATCCTTCCTACTCTTAGGATCATGTATATTTCTGGAGTTCTAATTCCTTCTACTGGCCACTATTTCTAATAAATGGCATACACTAGGTTAGTTTATACATTTAAATGTACAATAATAAACTTTTAAAATACCTAACGTCAATTGAAAATTGATTCATATAATCCATAATCATAAAAATGTTTTATTTTAGGAAGTATTTACTCATAAATCCTTTATAATGGTTTGTAAAGAAAATTTGGATTATCCTAGGAATATACCTCAGGAGTGTCAATCCTAGGAGTACAGCAAGGCTTGTTTTCATGTACCGGGATACCATAGGTTAAGCCTGGAACTCCTTATCAGAGTTTTCCCTCCTAAGTACATCTGTGCCAGAGCCACCTCTACCAGTTTGTATCCATACATAGATGTATTTTCATGGAAAACCCACATAATATTTACACTACCAATTTTTTTTATGGTAGTCTATACTAATATTCAAATTCTATATTATGATGATGTTCTCTAATAAGATTTTATCTAAATATAATTTCCAAGGTTTTTAATAAACATCCTCTAATACCAACTCTCCAACCCTTATTACCCATAGTTGGGGCATTATTACATAACATTAGAATGATCAAAATAGATTATGTCTCTAATGACTAATTAGTCTAGTATCCTTGTAAGTACTAGATACATACATAAGTATCAAATTTCATCATGAAATAAAAAAACAAAATTGTGTACCCTTTAAACACACTCATATCCCTTATCTTATCCCCACTGGTCAATCATAATATACTTTTTCACATCATGGGAAAAACAAAGCATAAGAAAGGGGTGAGCTCAGATGCTCAGTAAGGATAAAAATATAGCAGAAACTATCATAAATAAGCATACACATTTAAGGAAATATATAAGACTAAAACACAATAATTTTAAACTTAAACTTCAACATAATATGAAAAAAAATATATAAATTAATTCCATTTACTTATTCACATTGATATTATACTAGTTTAATAATCGCATATAATATCAATATCCAATTTTACAATGATGAAATGCATAATTCCAGACAGCATAACCACATATTCAAGGTCTCATGGAAATACCACAAATAATATTTTGTCAAGGCCTTGTGCCAAGAAATTAGTTTGTCTCATGATACCCACCGATGCATCAAGAAGATATACAGGGCTCTACTTATCACTTACTAAGTCTCATGCATTTCTCATATGAAAAGGTTGAAACATAACATAAACATTCATATTAAAACTATCATACAAAATGTTAATACTTTTCCCATAAACCATGAATGGTATAAAAATAAAACATCCATAGTCAAACATATCACAAAACCTTCAATACAATATATAATATTATATCATAATAAATCAACTTCAAACAAGTGTAAAATCCATCAATATATGTTAACATAGATGAAATCAAAACTATTTGAGAGAAATATCTATTTATATTTTTAAATCATATAATGTCAGGTAATTATAGAATAAAAAAATTATTTTGAAAATATTCTTATAATCTTGTAAGGTAAGCTTCGAAGAAGTTATAATGGTGTAAAATAGTTGCACCCACCATATAAGTTAAGAAAACATTCTTTCCATAATTTGTCGAAAAGCTCATAATGTACCTTGTTTGGAAAACGACAAAAACATTCCTTTAAAAAAAATTATAAAAAGTAAAACAAGGGTATAAATAACTTTAACCCATATTCTAATAAATATTAAAAATTTTGTGAAATACATATTTGAGAAACATGGATGTGGTTGATAAAGAAGTCCATGTAGATACATACGTATAAAAATCCTCGGATAAGTAAAGAGATTGTAAAATTAACCCTTACCTTGTACTTTTCCTTAGTAGAGGGTAATTTAACCTCCAGTATAAAAGTGAAATAATTGTTATTAAATTATAAAATAACCACATACATAAATATGATATCATATATGATCTTATACTATTTCTTTGTTAATAATATTTTAGTAGTATCATAGTTTTGGGTGTTAACTGATTCATTTTACTTTATATATTTTGTTAAATAAGTTATGTTTGTTATGGATATGATGTATTTTATTTAAATACATAATTATATTATGTTATTAAACATTATTTTTAATCATAAAATGAAAATTATTCTTGAATGGTTACAATGGGGAATGAGTCTCAACGCGTTCGTGGAGACAGTAACCCGTACGTATGAACGAGCGACAATATCATTTTATGGATAGAGAAATAGTATGTAATTGGATGTTATATTATATATAAATAATAATTAAAATTTTATATTTATTATTTACAGCAATTACACTCATTATTATATCCATCTAAATAATGAAGTGTTGAATAACAAACTACACCACGATGTGGAGACAGTAAACCGTATGTACGCACGTATGGTGACTTTTTCATTCATAGAATGGATAGAATAATGAATATGGTTGTACCATATTTATAAAAACATTACATTATGAAGAAGGTACTATATTTATTATTTTTTTATGTAAACTACAAAGAAAGAGGAAGTGGAAGAAGAAAAGAACTTTGAAAGAGGTGATGAAATTATTACCTCTTCTTCGGGTGATTCCTTTTGATTTAATAAAAAGTTGTCTTTAAGATGGAACTATGATCTAAGTAATGCCTCTAGGCTTAAGTTAGGGTAGTTTTGAGTGTATTTGAGTAGGTTTTGGCCGAGAAAAATGGATTTGGAGGTGTGAAATTAAGAGAATGGAAAGTATCCTTTTATAAGAGATGTGAGGGGCACTTTAGGAAAAGCTTGAAATATTATTTTATTTTATAATCATTTTTGGTTTCTAATTGATAAATATGAATTTATTTCGATGGTAATGTGGATATGGGTCTAAATATTATCAACCAATAGGTTTTAAACATGTTTAGGTCACCATATTGACATTTTCTTTTAGATTTAACTCTTAGTTTAATAGGTTAACTTTTACTTTGTCTTCTTGTATTTTTATATTACATGGTAAATAAACTTACAATAAAATACCAAAAGTACCTAAAGTGGTTCATTAATGACATATCTATCATTTTATATGTCCATTTTTCAAACCTTAGTATTTTAGGAATATTATATAATTTAATAATATAGTATTTGTTTTAAAAACCAATTTTTGTCAATTTTGACACTATTTAGCATTTGTTTTTTTGTTAAAGTCATAAAAACTTAATTACTTCTAAAAAATACATTTAATCAACCCTAATAAGTCATATTAACCTATAAAATTATTTTATGGAATCAAAAGTCTCAATTTAAATTTATATTGATATTTATAATATCAATTATTTTAATCTTTCATTAATAAGGTAATTACTACATCATCATTGTGTCATAAATAAATTTAATTATTTATTGTATAAATATTATAAATAAGCCACCATAATGTATGAAATATTTTTATCTTTGTAATAAATATTTATAGTATAAATTATCTTATGTATAACACTATATGATAACTATTTTAGTTATTAAAATTTGAATTTTACACTTTTAACTCTTCTTTAAAATAAATATAATAAATGTACTAATCTAATCTAAGTGGATAAAAAAGTTTCATTTTCTTCCTAAGGATTATTTTGATCTAAATACACTTATACAATAGAATTATAACATCCTTTGGGGAAATTATAATATCAATTTTACATTTAATTACCTTATTTACCTTTAACCGTGGTAAATAAAATTCAAAAGTTAATATGCACCAAAAAATATTTTCATCCTATTGAACCAAATTTTACTTACTAATGTAGACCATTTCTCTTATATTTTTTAATTACTATTCACAGATGTGGTAAAATTACTTTTTATGAAAATTTTCAAATTCTCCTAGAAGGTGGGTAAAAGACTGTAAAAAGTTCCACAAATATTTATACATATTATCTTATAATAAAATGACTCCAATTAATTAGATTGGACTAATATAGGTATTATATATTTATTTTTACATAAAAATAATTACATTAAAAATAATTTTTTTAATAAAAACTAGGTTTTAAACAATAACACAATGTTTTTCAATATTCCTCAAAAATTGAATGTTTTTAGAAAAATACCCAAAATTCACCCAAAGATAATTTTGATATTAAAAATTTAAAAATGATGTATATTTTACCAAATTAAGGACCTATAAGTTTCATTAATTGATTTAAAATTAAATCCCTATTGTCAAAATAAGAAAGCTAGGTTTTGAGAAGTAAAAAACTACCAAAAGATTAAAATGTGTTTATGTCCAATTTAAATATAAAATTGCATCCAATGACCAAAATTGTATTAAAAAATAAAAATATAATCTAATTATACTTAAAAACCATTCAAATGTATAATATAACACTATAAATTATCTTGAATAAAAAATTTGTTTTCAATTAAAATTTATTATTTTTTACTATTCATCAAAATATGAAAGTTATCAAAAAAAATCACAAAACAATTTATCCAAGATAATTTTTTATGTCCTTATTCTAAAGAATAATTTAATTTTATTAAAATTAATATTTAAAAGTGTCAAATTTTGGATTTAAAAATGGTTCTATATTAAATTGAAGAAAACTGCATTCTTTTGAAAAATCCAACTTTTATCTGAAAAATTCAACTTGTCCTTATGTTATGTCTAAGAAACACAAAAGATGAATTTTAAAATTATATAGGATATATATGTAATTAAAAATTTGGTTAATACTCTTCATAAACACTTTTAAAACAGTTATTTTGATAGGTCGTGATGCGCTTGAACTTGGTGTTGCGTGTAACACAAGCTATTAAATTATTTTAAAGTGATAACGTACTATGAAATATTGGGGTGTTACACCCAGGATCACTTATTAATTTTATAAAGACCTTAAAAATTCAATGGTAACTGAATTAAATTTCATCACAACATTTCATTCTTAATATTATGGATATAAAGCGAAAATAATTCAGACACTGGATGTCAAGTTACATTCTTATTCAATAGATTACGAGGGAAGATGTGATCCTTATCTTTATTTAGTTTTAATTTCTTATAAGAAAAGTTTTCATTCCATTATATATATGAATCCTTTTGATGAATTATATTTAAATATGTTTTTAACTCCAGTATTTTGGGATGAAGATAGGGAATGAATGTTTATGGGACAATAATTAATATAAGAAGTGGGTGATAAAGTAAAGATGATTCAGCAATACATCAGGATAGATGAGAGAAGATATAAAAGTTATGAAGATAACAGGATGAGATACTTTTAATTTGAGGAAGGTTATCATTTTTTCCTTAAAATCTCTCCTTGGAAAATTCTTATGCATTTTGTTAAGAAAGAAAATCTATGTACATGGTTCATTGGACCATTTGAAATGATAGAGAATGTTACTTGAATTTCTTACTGAGTAGCTTTACCTCTGAGTTTATCTCAGGTACACATTGTTTTTCATGTTTCGTTACTCAGAATGTATGTGCTAGATTCATTTCATGTTTGGTGGCCATAAGTAGTTCTACTAAAATATAACCTTTATTATGAGGAAAAGCCTATTAATATTTTAGATTAAAGAGATAAAGTATTGTAGAATAAGGTAATTCACCAGGTTAAGGGTTTTTTGAGATACCAAATGGTTGAAGAAGAAAAATGGGAATATAAAAATTCTATGAGGTAAATATATAATAACTTTTTTAATAAGTGAATAAAATTCATGATGAAGAAATTTCTATGGGGGGGGATTTAACAACCTAGGTGTTTATTAAAGAATTTGTTTTCATTTAAGAATTAAATAGTAAAATTATTTATAAATGTATAATGAAATAATTGGTACTTAAATAAATTAAGGAATATATATAAATAGAATAGTAACCTCACCTATGAAATTGTAAATAAAATTAAGGTGTCCTATGAATGAAAATATGATATATTTATATCATGGAATAAGTATATAAATGTTTTGAAAATGATAAATTATGTGTTGGTATTTTTGTAACATACCCATTTTTATTTACAATTTTATAATTAATTTAATGATTTAGAAAATGTTTCTTTATAAAATATATTCATAAATTAATATTTTTTTCTTATGATTATAAAATAATTTTATGTAACCATAATTAATTTTCAATGGTGTCATAAAATCAGTTATAATTTAAAAATTGATATTTTTTGAATAAATGATGATTTTAATTAAAAATTAAAATTTTGATATTTAGAATATTATTTTCATAAAATTGATTTCATTTTTAAACTATAAATGTTGATTAATAGTTAGGTTTAATTTTGGGTATTTTTCTAAAGTAATTGAATTTTTGGTGATTAGTGAAATATAATAATTTATGGTATTTAACAAATTTATGAATTATTAATTCATAGATGAAGTATGGAATATGTAATAAAAAAATATAAAACCCACATTCATTATTTTAATATATCTGGTGATAAAGTTCAAACTATTCATGGTCTTGAGTCAAAATAATAAACTAATAAATAAAATAATCAAAAAACACCCCTCTCCTCCATTATAAACATAACCCTTCACCATCTCTTCTGATCACAACTTCAAATCCTTGTATATTGTTTAATTTATACCTAACAACTTTACAAAGCCTCTTGCTAAAATCCAATACCTTTTTTAACACCAAAAGGTCAAAATCAAGTGCATGAATGAGGTTCTCTAGGTGAAGAAACTCAAGAGGTAAAATCATCTTTTGTTTTCTATTATTTTTTTCAATTAATTTACTTTTATTATTCTCTATCACCTCCTCTGATCCAAATGACATGATAACTCTAGTATATTACATATATTTTAATTTTATTTTGTTAATTGAATAACGATTATCAATCCTGTCTTATTATCTTCTTATTATAAATAATGAAAACATTGTTCATGATGTGTTGATTTAATATCATAATGGATGATGTGTTTTCATTTTATTTTAACACCTTAAAGTCTATTCATAAAACCATAATTATGGTTAAATATGATTTTATTACAAAACATTGTTCATGATGTGTTGATTTAATGAGTGATCCTCATATAAAAAAAATTATGTATGGTATCATATAAAATTTTAAAATCATATTAATACCATTTATTTATAATTTTATAGTTTCATTTCAATTTTAAAAGAGAAACAATAATGAACCAACAATGGAAACCATGAAATAAACACACCCAAAACAATAAAATAACAAAATAATATCAATAAATGTGTGAAAAGAGGTTATAAAAAGGTCATATAAGGTATTATATATATGAATATAGTTCTATAATAAATCAAAGACTCCTTTTAAACCATTATACATGAGGTTTGAACAAGTTTTAAGGAATTCAAACCCAGGTTAAGGGACTTTTATTTTAAAAATCCTTTTAAAGTCTCTACTTACAAAACTCAATAAGAATATTTCTTCTTAACTTATACGGCATGCATGTATTATCCCATTTTCATGTTTCCTTAATTTTTTTCGGTTTTCTTTTAAATTATTATGTGTTTATTTATAGATAAAACATTTTTCCTTTTTATTTTTTGCAGTATTATTTTAGAAGACGTTATTTTTCTCAAGAAGTTTTATTATGTTTCAAGTGTTCATGTTTTATGATTATGTTCTATTTTATAATGAAGGGTGGGACTTATATTTTAACAACCCTGGTATTTATTACACACTTAAAAATTATTTATTACATAAAATTGAACTAAATTCAACTATGAGGATCGATAGGTATTGTGTCTTGGGAAATTAGGAATATTAAATAACAACTTAGAACATAAAACACCACATCTTTATTGAAAACTTCTTTTACATGATGATAATATTCCTTCATACATAACATTTCTTGGGATAACCTAAGGACCTGAATAAGAAAAGGGTTAGTTATAAAGAATATAATGGGAGTAAACAAAGAATAACATGAATAATATAGTACATTTTAGGGAATATGAATATCAATGGAGCATAAGAGAAACATGAACATAAAGGCATTATATAGCACGATTATCACAACATGGAAATGTTGCAACAACATTTAACATGATATTTGAACAATACATTGCTCATTGCACTTGTATCATGAGTAAACCCACATTTCACATGAATTATAATGATTAAACACTCATTACACATGACGTATCAGGATACTAACTTTTAACCAATGAATTGGATCGCTATTAGGGCGCACCCTTATTAATCATTTAATTTAATGCATAAGTGTGCCTCATAGATCATACAACATGGATTCATTAAATATTATAATTTATTCCATTAATGAGATATGAAGAATAAATAAATGTAGGTCCTCAATCAACAAGTACATGTGAATAATGGTGAATACCCTTGATAGAAAAATAGGCATGGTTTCCACTTCCATGATTATTTTTTCATGGGAAATTTTGGTGTTACTTCGGCAGCATAACGACGTCAAATAGAAATTTTAAAATGGGTTTATGAGAGAGAAACAAGTCTCTCATAATTTATACATGAAACAAACAGTAATTGGGTCATGTAAAATAATATCCCAACATATGGAATGGAAATAATATGCATAATATAAAAAAATTGCTGGAATGTAAATGAGGAAAGAGAAATCCCTTATGGAATTTCGGCATGGTAATAGGTGTACATGGGAGGAATTAATGAGAGATAAATGGGTAAATCATAATTAAAAAATAAATAGGGAAGTTTAGGGGAGGTGATAAATCCTACCCCAACATTTTTAATTAAAAATAAATGGATATAACAATATAATGAAACATGGACATAAATAAGGAAGGAAGGAAAGTGAGGACCCCTTACTTGGAAGTGTGATCTCAAAGGATTATGAGAGGCTTGAGAGAGGTTTCTTTGGAGATTGGGGTGAATTGGGAGGATTATAGAGAGAGGATGGAAGGGTTTTGTCATGATATAAATGGGTTTAGTGAATAAGAATGGGAGATAGAATGGGTTTATATAGGAAAGGAGAGGAAATTGTTTTTATTTAGGTTTTGGACACTACACATTAAAATAATCAAAACCAAAAACCATACCATGTTTTTTTCCCACAGTTTTTTCCAAAGGGGTGTGGAAAATATTATTTTATAAGGCTAATTTCCGAACTTATTAAAATATTATGATTTCTTATGTGGAAGTGAGTCACACTCCCAAGGAAATCATTTTAAAAAGTTAAAATACTTTATAGGTCTTGGAGGGTCCACTAAGGCACGATAAAATTAATAAAACAAAAATAAAATCACAATATATTAAAATTAAAACATATATTGGCCAAAAAAACCTTTTATAATATTTTATTACATCACTATTGGGTCATTATGATATCATAAAACACATTATATATTTAAACGATATTTAATTTTTACCCAAAAATATGACCCTCCCAGAAAATTATGAAAATTTATTGTTAGATAATTTCTAAATCCTGAATCCAATTAATGATATTAATTTTATCTAAATAATTTTATAAAAAATAGTATTTTTAATTTTAATATAAAAACTAACATTTATTGAAAATTCATCGGTTTTAACAAAAACATCTTTCAAACCTTAATAAAAGTTACAATTGTATTCATAAAAATTATATGATCATTTATATCTAATAAAAATAAATTTAGTAATAATATTTTACGAAAATATTATTTAATTAAAAAATCTATTAATGTATCAAAATAGATATTGTAATTGAATGTTAACTAACAATATTGCTTGTGCTTTAAAAACCATTTACAAAGTAACAATAATAAAATAAATTTTTATTATTTACAAAAAAATATAGAAAACAATCATGGTGATAGGGTCTTGTTACATAACCCCTTATAACACCCCTATAAGACCTAAGGGTAATGTGTGTGATGGTGAAAAACACTTGGGTTAGCTCGAATAACATTACTCGGGTGGTAATCTCTATTAAATTCCTTTTCTCTCATAAGTGATTCCATTCATGATTAACATGTTGAAGCTCGGATTGGTCTTGGTCAATAGAGAAGCCCAGTGACACTACATCTTTTCTGATCTCCAATAAATGTGCTTCATATGGAGACATTCTACTGGATGAGGCCATTAATACCTTTTTTGAGTAAATTGAATTTGTTAAAGCCCTATATTTATATAAATCATGTGATCATTGTTCAACAACTATATTAGCAATGGTAAAAATTATTAAAGGTATATTAAAATAAATTAAAAACATAAAACCAATGAAGTAAATATGTTTTATATAACTATTTTACATAATAAGAAATTTAATTAGATCAATAGAATTTTTCATTAATAAAATTTTGGGTCATTATAATCATCCCCCCTTAAGAAATTTCACCCTCAAAATTTCATATTCCCACACTAAAACAGATGAGGGTAGCTCTTCTTCATAACTTTCTCTGATCCCCAGTTTTCTTCTTTAAACTTGTGGTTTTTTCACAACACCTTGACAAGTGGAATTTCCTTATTTCTTATAAAAATTTCCCTATGATCTAAGATCTTCACCCACTTCTCTTCATAGGAGAATTCATTCTCAAATGGTACCCCTTTGGATTGAGTACATGTGATGTGTCAAGTATGCACTTCCTCAAGAGTGATACATGGAATACATCTTGTACTTGAGATAGGTTCAGTGGGAGTGATAGTTTATAGGACACCGCTTCCCTGTGATCAAAGATCTCAAAAGGTATTATGTACCTTGGAATAATATTTCTATTCTTCTCAAGTCTCATAACTATCTTCCATGGTGATATATAGAGGAATACCATGTCTCCAACATAAAACTCTAGGTCTTGTTGACAATTATCAGCATAGCTCTTTTATCGACTTTGAGTAGCTTTAATGTTCTGCTGGATGATCTTAACTTTCTCTACCATTTGTTCGACCATTTCTAGACCTAGGAGTTTTCGCTCCCCAACTTCATCCCAACATGCTAGTGTTTTACACCTTTTCTGATAAAGGGCTTCATAAGGAGCCATTTGGATGCTTGAGTGGAAACTATTATTGTAAGAGAACTCAACCAAAGGAAGATTTTGATCCAATCCTTATTTGAAGTCCATTGAGCATGCTCTAAAAATTTACTTAACTGTTTGGATAGTCTTTTCAGATTGGCTATTAGTTTGAGGATGATAACTCATACTGATATTCAGCTAAGTATTCAGAGCATGTTGGAGACTCTTCCAGAACATAAAGGCTAATCACGGATCTCTATTAGATAAAATGGATTATTGTACTCCATGAATCCTTACCACTTATATTATATATATCTATTATATTTTATCCAATGATAAATCATCTCAAATTGTAATTATGTGTGTAGTCCTTGTAAGATGATCCACAAAAACCCAGATAGCATTGTTTCCTTTGGATGTCTTCATAAGTCTGGTGACAAATTCAATGGTGTTGTTTTCCCATTTCCATATTGGTATGGGGAATGACTTCATAATCTTATTAGACTTATTCCTCTCATATTTCACTTGATGGAACACCAGTCACTTTGATTTATACTCAGTGATACCCTCCTTCATGTTATCCCACCAATAATTCTCTCAAAGATATCGATTCATCTTTGTGTTTCCTGGGTTAATAGAGAAACTCAAAGTATGTGAATCATACAAAAGATCATTATTTAACTAAAAAATTGATGGAACAAATAGTTTTGACCAAAATATCACAATTCCTTCTTCATTAACATTGAACTATGAGGATTTCCCTTTTTTGATAGTGTCCACTTTCTTCTGAATTCCTACATCATCCTATTGAGAATACATTAACCTTTCCAAAATAGATAGTTGAGAAATAATTTGTGAAAGTATTAATGATGTTACCCTCTTTATGATTCCCATGACCATGTTCACAAAATATAAGAAGACCGGGTCTTTTTCAATTCTCATCAATGATAGAATTTCTGGGTACTTTTTACATAGAGCATATGCCACCTTCTTCGCATTCACCGGGTGGTAATGGATTGAGTGGTCATAGTATTTGATCATATCTAACCATATTAATTAGGGATTATTCTTCTTTTTCTTTGTAAATATATACTTGAGTATTTTTGATCTGTATATATTTCACACTTATCCCCAAAGAGGTAATGTTTCCAAATTTTTAATACAGTGATTACTACATCCAACTCCAGATCATGTGTTGGATTTTTTTTCTCATGAACTTTCAATTGCCTTAAATAAAAAGAAATGACTTTGACATTTTCCATCAACACACAACACATTCCCTTCTTCGAATCATCACTAAATACCACAAAACATTCTCTACTTTTGGGTAGTGTGAGAACGAGCATAGTGATAAGCCTCATTTTCAACTCCTTGAAGCTATCTTAGCATTTATCACTCCAATCTAGCTTTACTCCCTTCCAAGTTAGCTTCGTAAGAGGTTTGTACAATCGTGAGAAATGTCTCACAAATCGCCTATAATATCCAACTAACCCCAAGAAGATACCGATATCCGTCACCGATATTGGCCTCATCCATCCCTCAATTGCAGCTGTCTTGGAGGGATCCATAGATATATTATTACTTTTGATGATATGACCCAATAATGAGACCTATTTCAACCAGAACTCACACTTAATATACTTTTCATAGAGCTTATCCTTTTTCAATGTCTCTAGTATAGTTATAAACTCCTCATCCTCCTCCTTGATTTTAGAGTCTGTTAGAATATCATCTATAAATACTACCATAAATTTTTTGAGGTAATCTATAAAGAATATATTCATCAATTCCAAAAATATTTCTGGATAATTAGGGGGTCTGAAAGGAATTACTATGAATTCATAGTTTCCGTATATTATAGGAAAATCATTCTTGGGGATATCCTCATTCTTCAAACTTAATTAGTAATATCCTGAACACAAATGCATTTTGGATATGTATTGTGCTCCACATAGCTGATCGAAAAATTCACCAATCTGTGGCATAAAATAATTTTTCTTTATTGTGATTTTATTGAGCTCATGATAATAAATGCAGAGGCCCATTGACGCATCCTTCTTGACGAAGAGGACTAGTTCACCCCATGGTGAAGCACTTGGGCGTATAAACCCTTTATCTAGATTCTAATATATTTGTTTCTTTATATACTTAAGATCCATAACATCCATTATATATAGAGTCTTGGATATTGGAAATCCCACATGTATAAGATGAATCACGAATTTAACATCTCTTATAGTAGGAAGACTAGACAACTCATCAGGAAACACTTTAATAAATTCCCTCAGAATAAGCATGTCTTGAAGTATGGTTGATTTATTAGACTCAATCATCTGAGAAAGATATGTGTACTCATAGGATAGTAATATCCATGTTTGAGATGATGGTTTTAAAGAATATTCATCCTCCTCTTTGTACATGTACAAAATTGGGGGTCAATTCTCCATATGGAGAGTGATTTACCTCTCACGACAATTAATGTTGGATTTCACAAAAGGAAAGCTAATACATGCCAAGAATTTCATTAAATTCCACTAGAGGGAGTATGATGAAGTTATTTGGGAAGTTCAATCCAATAATTATAATAGGAGAAGAGTTATATTCATGGTATGCAATGATTTCCCCATTTTTCGTTCTCACCGATATCTTTACTTCTATAATTTATGGTGGTGTTGGGATTGGTCTACTAATATTTTGGGATGTAAACGAATGAGTAGAACCAGAATAAAAAATTAATTTCAATATTCTTGAATGAATAACTAGTTTACTTGTCACAAATTAGTTTTCGGGGTTTGATTCAGCGGTAGTGATGGAAAAAAGATCTCCCTTTCTACCTTAGAGGTCATTCGTTGCCTCAAAAAACCCTTGGCTTATGGAACTGGTTTGTAAAGTACACTGGTTCTTTGTAGTTGATGCAATGAACAATGAATTGAGGTTCTAATTAAGAGGTCCTCTCCTATGTCACATAAACATGTTTTTCGTGTAGTAAATTAATGGCCAGGTTCCCTTCTCTTCCACAACCAAATCATTTCCACATCCCCTTCAAGAAATTTCTGGGGTGCTTCTTTCTGCACCTTTGGAAAGTGGGGTGCTATAATTTCTTAGCACCATTGGATTTATCCATACGAACACCAAAATTAAAGTCCACTTTCCTCTTCTTATCCACTTGATACCCCTGAGATTATTTGATATCCATTTCGACTTTAAGGGCGGATCAGATAATTTCATCATAGACATCGAAGTCAGGGATCATTAGGGCTTTCCATCGGCTATGTTTTATCCCTCAAAAGAAGCGGTCAACCTTGCATTTGGGGGTAACGAAAAATATAGAGGCATATAGTGCAGTACTTGTGAAATTTTCCTTGTACTCTATGATTGATGTTTCCTCTTTTTTCTCGAGGGAAATGAATTCCCTTTCCATATTAAGTCAGAGGGTGCGAGGATAATATTTATCAAAAACTATTTTCCGAAAATCCTTCCATTCAAACACCTAGATCTCTTCCTTGGGCTTCATATTTTTGATCAATGTACAACATTGATTAGTTTTACACTCTATAGAATAATCATCCATAAGAAACATATCTTTTTTTGGAACAATTAAGGATGGAGATGATCTTTTCAATGGATTTGTTCCATTGTTCGTCGATTGAGAGATCAGATGATGCATTAAAAGTAAGAGGCCTTTTTTCCTATAAAGCTCTCAATTACGTCTTGTTCATTCTGGGGGGTGGGGGTGGATGATCCTCTTTACCCATGCTTCTATTAGAAACATGAGTCACTAAGAGAGTATCTTTACAATGGTTGCAATTCCCACTCCCATTGGATTGAGAATCTCATTAGAACGGTCATCACATTGATCTTCACAATAGTTTTTAGCCTGATTCCTCCTATTACCAGACATTAGATGGGATAAAATGAATTTTAGGGGTAAAAAAAAGTTTAATCCAAATATAAAAAGGGATAACTTATAAATTACATTTATTTACTTAACTTATGAATTTATTGGTTTCAATCTATGTTATCCATGATCTACTTCCAAACATATATTCTTAGGGGCATTTTTTTATTCCCCAAATAAGGGTTCATATTAAGCTCACAAATTTCTCAAATGGAATCCACAGGGAGTGTCAAGCAACGATTGCAGCAAGGCCCGTTATTGTGTGATAGTTCCCATTAGAGTCTAGCTCAAAGTGGTGTTTTATGGTTTTACCATTAGATACATCAATTCCAAAGACACCTCTACTTATTCATATCTAGACAAGGATT
Source organism: Viscum album (assembly GCA_963277665.1). NCBI lineage: Eukaryota > Viridiplantae > Streptophyta > Magnoliopsida > Santalales > Viscaceae > Viscum > Viscum album. Next base: position 2,044,444,551 of record OY728148.1, on the reverse strand, counting down.
TATTGGATTTATAAACCACCTACTATATACTCACAAAAATGTAGGGATGTTTTTCTTACACTTAGTTATATCTATAAGTATTTCACTATAGTTTTATAATCATAATCCAAAAAAAACTAATCCTATCCTCTGATACCAACAATAAAAACCATTCTCTCTATTACACACATAAACATGATTTATTACATGAAATTTCATTTAATACAACTCTAATAATTGATTGTTATAGTGTCTTGGGAAATTTGGAATAATACATAACAACTTAGAACATGAAACACAACATATTTATTGAAAAATTCTTTTACATGACCACAACATTGGTTTATACTTAGCATTTCATGAGATAACCTTAGGACATGAATAAGAAAAGTGTGATCTAAAAATACTAGTAATGGAGTAAATAGGGAATAACATGAAGAATATAGTACATGTTAGACAATAGGTATATCAACCGAGAACAAGAGAAACATGAATATAACGGCATGATATAGCATGATCATCATAACTTGGGAATGTGGAAACAAAATTAACATGATATTAACTTGAGAAAAGTCTCATTGCACATGGATAATGTGTAAACCATCATTTCACTTGAATTATCATGATTAAACCCTCATTTCACTTACGTATCATGATGTTAATCTTTAGCTAATGCATTGGAGTTCTATCAGGGTGCACCCTTCTTAATCATTTTATTTCATGAATAAGTGTGCCACATAGATCATATAACATGGATTCATTAAACATCATAATTTAATCCACGAATAATAGATCTAAAATATAGAAATTTAATTACTCAATAAACAAGTAAATATGCATAATGGAGAAAACCCTTGATAAAAAAATGGGTATGGTTATAACTTATAGGATGATTTTGTCATGGGAAATTTTAGTGTAACTTCAGCAGCATAACGACGTAAAATAGAAATCATAAAATGGGTTGATGAGAGAGAAATGGGTCTCTAATAATATATACATGAAATTAATAGTAAGGGGGTGATGGAAAATAATATCCCAACATGTGTAATGGAATTTCGATGAATAATATAAAATAATTCCTTAAATGTAAATAGGGAGAGAGAAATCCCTTATGGAATTTCGGCATAGTAACATGTGTACATGTGAGGAATTAATGAGAGAGAAAAGGGAATCTCGTCATTAAAACATACAGATGGAAGAACATGGGAGATTCTAAAATATAGCCCAACATTTGTAATTAAAAATAAAAGGGAATAAAAATATATAGAAACTTGGACATAAATAAGGAAGGAAAGTGAGGATCCCTTACTTGGAAGTGTGATCCCAAAGGTTTGGGAGAGGTTTGAGAGAGGCTTATTGGGATCATAGGGCACCTTGTGAGGATTCAATAGAAAAGAGGGAAAGGTTTGGTCGAGATACAAATGGTTTGAGTGAATATGAATGGGAGATTGAGTGGGTTTATATATGAATAGAGAGGGAATTCTTTATTATTTAGGTTTTGGACACTACGCATTAGACTAATAAAAACCAAAAAACATCCCATGGTTTTCGCCCATGTATTTTTCCAAAAGAGTGGAAAATATTATTTTATAAGGTAACTATCCTAACATATTAAAATAGTAGGCTTTCTCATGTTGAGGTGAGTCACACACTCAAGGAAATAATTTTAAAAAAGTTAAAATACTTTATAAGTTTAGGAGGTTCCACTAAGGATCAATAAAACTAATCAAACAAAACTAAAATCATATTATTTTAAAATTATAAAATACATTGGTTGAAAATAAATTATATATTATTTTATTACATCAATATTTGGTCATTATGATGTCATAAAACACATTATATATTGAAATGGTATTCAATTTTTACTAAAAAATATGATTTTCCCAGAAAATTATTAAAAATTCACTATTAGATAATTTAAATGTCCTAAATTAGAAAATGATATTAATTTTATCTAAATAATTTTCTAAATATGTGAATTTTTTTTCTTTTAAAATAAAAATAGGCATTTATCAAAAATTCATGGGTTTTGACAAAAACAACTTTCAAACCTTACTAAAAATTAAAATTATATTCATAAAAATTTTACAGTCATTTATATTAAAAATGTTATTTAGAAATAATATTTTATTAAAAATCCATTAATTCATTAAAATATATTTCTTAATTTAATATTAAATAAAAATACTATTTGTTCTTTAAAAACCATTTACCAAGTAACAAAAATAAAATAAATGTATATTATTTATACAAAAAATTAAATCACCAAATCAGGGTGTTAGGGTCTTTTTACCTGTCCCCTTATAAAACTTGAATAATACCTAAGGGTAAGGTGTGTGATTGTGACAGTCTCCTGGGGTGGCTCGGATAACATCACTCGAGTGGTAATCTCTATTAACTTATATTTCTCCCGTAGGTGATTCCATTCAAGATCAATATGTTAAAGCTCGGCATGGGCTTGGTGAAGAGAGAATCCTAGTGATGTGACGTCATTTCTGAGATCTTAAAAATGGGATTTGTATGGTGAAATTCTACCGGATGAGGCCATCACTTCCTTTTTTTGAGTAAATTGGAATTGGTAAAGCCCAATATTTATACTAACCATGATCACTATTCAACGACTATGTGAGGAACCTTGAAAATTTATAACACTATTTTAAAATAAAAAAACCTATAACCATGGAAGTTAATTTGTTTTATATAACCATTTTACATAATAATAAATTTAATTATATCACGAAGAATTTTCGTTAATAAAAATTTGGGTCGTTACATATATCTCCATCTAAGGCATTAGGTATGTTTATTTTGGAAGTTGATCGTAATGGTAATTCCATGTGTAACTAATATGGTTACATCATAAGGTAGATATGATAATTATATAATAAGTTATCCATGAGTGTTACATTGTATGGTATCCATGAGGGTGACAAATAATATGGTAGTCATGAGCGTTATAATCTTATGTATGTACTTATCAAAGTTACCTTTATGGTTTTATTTATGTTTTATACTTTTTATGTAAATCTATTGTTTTCAAAATGTAAGGATATGATACTTTATTGGTGATAAGTATCAATTTGTGACAATGATTTCACCTGTTTATAAGTATTCGTGAACTAACAATTTCTTGCCTTATTTTTATGTCCCTTATTGAGCTTTTTCTTCATATCCCATGTTTTAAAATTATTTTTATAGGGTTTAAGGATGGGTAAGTGATAATTATAACCCAAGATGAATATTTTGAATATTTCTCATGAATATATTTTAGGTTTTTTTAAAAACATTTTCATTATAGAATGACAAATATTCTTTTAATAGTACCCACTTTGTATGCTTGTGGGTTGATATGTATGATTTATATCCCAATTCACTAAAACTATAAACTGAAATGATATTTCAGAATGTAAGAAAATTAATTCTAAAATAATTTAAAAGATTGTGTAATGTTTAAGGAATGTACATTATATATAAAACATTTTTTCATGCTATTTATTTTATGGTAATTTGATAACATCATTTGTAGACGTGTGGAATACCGCCTCCTCAAAGAGATGTGATTCATTCATACTTTACATGAATTGTTTTAAGGATGGGTTTAATATAAATATGTGATATACATGAAATATTTATGATATTAATGACATAATCAACTTTATAGAAATATAATATATAATTTTCATCTTACTATTTCAATCACAGAAAAAGTAATAACATCATTTGTGGATGTGTTGACTACTGCCTCCTCAAAACAATGTGATTCCTTTTACACCACATGAATGATATATAAAAGTATATATAATTAAATAAAATGTAATTTATGATATAATTATCATTCTAAAAAAATTAATGTTACATACCTTATTTTCATATTTAACATTGGAAAATTTGAATATTACTCATGAATACGTACAGCCTACCATCTACATGATCATAATGTTTGTTCATTTTTCATAAACATCATCCATGAATGGTTTTAAAAGAATAATTTATGCATAAATATTTAAATAATCTCATGATTATTATTCTTAATATTTTTAAATAATGATCCCCTTTGACCATATTCGGCCTACCAATGTCATTTTTGACACAAAACCCGAATATAGTAGAAACAACCAACTTAAAATTAATTGATTAATAAATTTAATATAGAATGTTAATAGGTGAAATAAAATTATAAATAAAAATATAAAATTTTATCAATAAAATAAATAATTAACATACTTTTATTATTTATGATGATAATGACACACATTAAGAATTATATTCATAGTAAGGGACTTCATCACAATTTCCTAGCATTGAGTTATATTTTGATTTTACACACCTGTATTATATTATAATGTGTATATACGTACCCATTTAAAATTTTATATCATGGATTTATCTATTCTCATGATAGTTAATTTAATTTATTTTTATACTTTAATGGATATTACAATTCAAGTGTTTCCCAAGTAATATGGGACTTCTCTTTTAAAAAGAATCATATTTTAAATTTTTATTTCCAAATATTTACCTAAAAAATATATGTTTTTAAAATTACATTTTAAATGTTTTATATGGATGTAAAAGATTTATAAATTTAATTTTATGTTTCTTTTTCTTTATTTAAATAGTTTTCAAAGGGAATGTTTTTATGTATTTCAAATTGAGTGTCTTGAAAAACGAAAAATGTAATGTAATGTTTTTAAAGTACTATGAAAATAACCATTCCTGCCATAAATAATTTTATTTAATTTCAAGATTACTTTTTTAAGTAAACATGTTTCTTAAAATTGAAATAATCTTTAACATTTTACTAGGTATTTTGTTATTGAAAACAATTTTTCAAAAAAATGTGTATTTTGTATTAAATTTTAGCTTTTGAAAGACAATGATATTTTAATATATCAATTTAATTTTTTTTTAAAGTTTAAAATATTTTTTAAAATTATGAAATGTTTTATTTATGTTGTGGTTATTGTCCATAAAGAATGATGGGTGAACCCAGATAGTGTCCTCCGATCCCATTATATCTTAAGTGATGGGTGCACCCAGATATCGTTCCAATGCATTGGGTAACAATTATATTATACATATAGTTATATTGGTAGTTGGATGTATGAAAATTATAACATTTAAGGTTCTGTAAAGGTTCTATAAGGGTTCTATAAAGGATTTGTATGATGATGTCTTATGGTACCTAGAAGAATTTTCTATACATGCCAATGGGTTTTCAGAGAAGTCATTTTTTTCAAAAGGTAAAATAAAAGATAATTTTTAAAGTAATGATATTACCCTTTCAGTAATTTTTTTTTTCAATAAATGGGTTTTCTTAGGTTTTATTGTTTATAAATGGAATAACAGTTTCATAAATTTTTATCTCTTGTGTATTTTGTGTTCTCATCACATGTTTTTCAATGTTTTCACAAGATTTAAGTATGAGTAAGGGATTTGAAGAGTTCAAGTTGGAAGTCATGAAGATATTTCATATAGGAGATCATGATATATTTTGAAAACATTATATTATAGAAAAAATTTATACTAATCATGTGTTTTGACTATGTATTTTTTAGTTATGTTATGTATGAGTTATTTCATAATTCCTTAACACTTTAAACCTAAAATGATACTCAATATGAAATAAACTAATTTCATAACTATAACTCAATATTATGTAATTTATAAGGTATAGGCCTTATATATATGTCTTATGATTCATCCAATTATATAACATGTTTTGGTAATTAGATATGTATGAAGGTGTTTATCAAGATATTTATAAAGATATAATGGAATATTATTCCTTCTCATTAGTGGTGTATTTTAATAATATATTATTTTCAATAAAAAAATTTATGAAATATAATACCATATATTATATAGAGAAAATAATTTATTTTTAAAATATTAATATTATTCTTAAATAAGAGTCATTTAAAAAAGTGAAAATATTTTTATATCTTGAAAATATATTCTCAAATGTTGTTTTATCTATGAATATAGTTTTTTATGTTGGTATTTAGAGTTTATCAAAGTTAAAAAATAATGGATTATACCATTTTACGAGTAAAGTGTATTTCACATAATATCTTAATGTGTATTGGATATGTCATGATATAGAAAAATAAAAGAATATAATTTTATTTATCATAAAGAGGAGAAAATATCTACGAGTTTTCCAATTTGATAGAAATATTTTAAAGGATGATAATAATGAACATAAAAAGAGTTATATGTATAAAATTGAACATGACATCATAAAATACGATGTTATGAAGTTCAAAAGTTTATATTTGTTCATGTTTTAGAAAAGAGAGGAATATGTTTCATAAATAATAGCATTATTTAAATATATATACTTCATAGATGATTCTAACTAAGATGTTTGAGGGAGGGTTTTTTCAAATATTCACATAAAGGCATGAAATGAATTAACTATAAATTTATGAGTTAAAAAAACATGAAAAGTGACGTAAACATCTGGGAGATATAGTAGTTTTTGTTATATGATATCAAGTAGTGCTTATGTTGGATTTTTTCTAATATTATTTAAAATGGTTAAGGATATAAAAAAGGTATCAAAATGTAATATATACTCCAAATTTTATTCATTCATATCAAATAAATAGTTGTATATATAATATACATTTCTTGAAGAGTAATGATAAATTAAATATTAATATATGACATTTTGGTATGGAGTTTTTGTGGGTTATAATGAAATTTTAACATTACCATTAGAATGAATATTGTATAGTAATATAGAATATTCTCATGATGTGTAACACAAAAAATAAGAGATAATGTTTACATTATATTTCCCAATAGGTATACCACATGGATTTTCATATAGTTTTCTTTGGTATTAAAGGGGTGAATAGATCATATTTATGTCCATAATACTAGAGGATAGTGAGATACCTAGCTTGGGGAACTCCATACATTGATACCCTTATTAAAAAAGATTATATATTGATTTTTATAATATAGGGTGGTTGAATATTGTAATAAACCAATCATTCATATATAAAATTCTATTAATGAATGAATAAATTCCTTATCATTAAATAATATTATAAAATAAACATGTACTAATTTTTTATTTTTTACTTTTATAAATTATATCAAGAATGTTTTGGAAGAAATTTAAGAATCATAAACATTGATAATATATCTAATTTATAGTTACTTCTATGATTATAATATATTAATGGTTATGATAAAATCAAATTGGCATAGTTAGAGGAAGCAATGACCTCAAAATATTGGATCATACCCAATAAAATCCCTTTGACATAGCTTTTGATGGGAGATTCAATAAATGGGAATTTACCTTTAGGAAGACAACGACAAAATTCAATAAATTAATGATGAGAAAAAACTATTTATAGGTGATGTTAGAAATTAACAAGATCAATAGCCAAACCTTATTCACTGAACCACTCTTAGAAGGTGTCACTGTCAAATAACTTACACCTAGGCCATATTATGGTGTAATAATGGGTTATAAATCCAGACCATAATATTATGAATTTTCATATATTTTTTTAAATAATATAAATATTATATTTATCACTTTTTATTATTACCATTTTAATGATTATATATTGATCTTGATAAAAAATAGATTTTGATATAATGAAACTAAAATAATAGTTTTATAAAATATTAATTTTTTCAATTAAGAAATTTTTTTTGATAATTTGATATTTTTGGAATTAAATTTTATTTTAGTAAAATATTCCCACTAAATAGTATTTATTTATTTTTAATTTATAATATATTTAAAATACTTCCAATTTAATATTTATAATGGTCTAAAACTGGTTAGTGCTGTAAAAAAATATTATTTTCCATTAATAACCATTTTTAATTACAGCTAAAATTTATTATTATTATTATTATTTTATTTTAGAGTAATAAATACCATTTTTTGAAAATTAATGTTGAAATAATCAAATAGATAATTTATCATATTTTTCAGAGATAGTGGATTTTTTTTATTACAAATTTAATATGATATTAATAGACTATAATTATGAAAAAATCATAAAAGACCAAAATTGATGTAATAAATTCAATAAAAGTAATCCCCAATCATGTATTCATTTTCCGTTAAAAATAAATAGTTTTTTAGTTTACTTGATAAATTTTATAAACCATTAGTGAGTCATAAACCACTATATGTTTTTAGTTTTAAAATGACATCTTTATGGGCATGAATCACTTCAACATCACATATTCTATTATTTTAATATCATATGTTATTACCCTTATAAGATATTTAAAGTCTCTATTTAATATAAACCTTGTGGAAAACCGTTGTATTGTTTGTGTTTTTGTTAATTTTTTATATTGAGTCCAAAACCTAAGTTAACAAAATAATAACTAATCCCCCTCTATTTTTCTATAAATCCCCTCCAATCCACCCACTAATATTCACTAAGAATCCGTTTTTATGATTTTCTTCTCTATATCCTTCTATAATTTCCTCCTAATATGTTCTATAGATATTAAGAAGATCTTCCAATTATTTTTTAAGTGTCCACTCAAGGTAAGGGGTTATCTCATCCTCTTATTTATTCAAGAACTTTCTATTAATTATTCCATTTGATTTAAAAAATTTCATATTATCATTTTATTTTCAAAATCCATTTTACCAACCTTATGAATTAAATGTAATTATATAATACCTATCACTCTCATCAAACCCTTCTATGAATCCAAATATACAACCATTATACTACCAAAGTAACCATTGATGTTTTTCATACCAATCATTTTTTGGATTGAATACCCATCCCCATTACCAATCAAGGGTAATAAAATCGATGCTATGATATAACCTTGATTTTGGAATTTCATATATGTAACTCAAAAACCTTATTTAGGTGATTAAAAGTGATGAAATTAATTCTATATTTTATAATTTTTATCACACATAAATTCATGTAAATGACATAAACATGACAAGTGGTCCTAAAATTATATATCTCTCCAATTCATTTGGTAATATTTATATCTCATTTGATTCCATATATACTAAATTAGAGGTTATCCTATGAACAATATGATATGATGTCATTGTGTTTAGATTTAACTTATGTTTATGATGTCTTGTTTTATGTTGTTTCCATATATCTATGTTTCCATGATGTTATCATATTATATCATTTATCGATAGTAATGATTATTATCCTCATTCCATTAACATCACATTGATATACCTATTGAATTGGATTTATTACTGACATCATGTTATGATTTTCTTATTCATTTATAGGTATTAATAGATAACTTCTTTCTTGTGCACATCCCCTGGTCATCCTGTACAATTTTATAAGTACCATAGAATTTTAAAATCATGTTATGGATTATTAAATAATGTCATTGTACCCATGAATTAATTTATTATTCTACAAATATAATTTCCCATAATATTAGGCCTCCTGATATTTAGGTATTTTATCATGAGTGTCTTTATATAATAAATCCTGAAATATAGTGTATAAAATATATGGGTTATCATTATTGGTATAATTGGAAGTTCTAGTTTCTTTTAGATATTAGGATTGGAAAATACTAGTGAAATACTTATGGATAAGACTAAACAACAGAAAAATCCCTAAATGAGGGTAAGGTATAGACTATGTGGTTTCCAAGAAATAATTTCCCCTGATATATACTATAATTAGGTGTGGAACTAGGAAAATTATACCATGGGGTAATTACCCTAAAATGGATCCATGGGTATTAAATTGATTGTCACCTAGTAAATGGAAAGGAGTACTTAAAGTACAACTATATTAATACTCCTGAGTGACATGATTTGGTAAATTTACTTTTTCTTCATGAAAATTTATATAGGGAAAAATTCCTTGAAAATTTAATATTGGGAATAAACCATTGATAACCTATATTAAAACCAATAAATTCATAGGTTGAGGAATATATGTCATTTATGAGTTATCCCAAAAAATATTCATAGTTTTCATTTTATATGTTTAGTCATTTAAAAACATCATCCCTAATTTCCCCTTTGTTTTATTCAATTACTATAAATAGGAGGAACCAAACCAACAACCAATGTGATGAGAAATGTGATGACGACCAAAATTAGATTCCAATCTCAATTGGAGGAGGTGTCATGAAAATTTGGAAAATATTGACTAAAAAACTCATATATTTAGTAGAATCATGAATCAAGGTGAAAAACCACACCCTCATAAGAAGAATTAAGTTATAATTGATACCTTTTATTCAAAAATCCTTATATATATCAGTGGATCTTGTAACATCCCGTTGCTATTTTAGGTATTGATAAACCCTCTTTTGTTAAATTATTAATATCTTACATTATATAGTAATTTCTTTTTATCATTGAATAGTTGATTTTTTAAACACATTGTAGAATGGTTAAACACCCAATTAACACTCCACAATATTCAATTAAATATTTTCTGAGTGAAACTCTGAGTAAGTATGAGTTTCCAAGGCTCAAAAAAGCCTAGCGAATACAGAATACAATTAATAAATAGAATATATTAAGTGTTCAATTTCAATTCAAAATATTTAAATAACTCTAAAATAATGCATCTTTTGAGAAATATGAGACCACTGTTATATCTGAAATATGATTTTTACCCTAGGATGGGTATAACTGTCCAATTCGTCGGACATTTAAATGTATCGCTTGTAATATAAAGTTATTAAATAATATTTAATATATTTATTATTAAAAATAATTAAATATTTATCAAATGATGTCTCATATAGAAAATATGAGACCACCAATGGGTCCGTAATGAGCGGTTTACCCTAAACACGGTATAAGATTTGTATGTGTTGGGTGTTTGGGCACCTCGCTCGCAAAAATAACACTTTTTATTTTAATTATTTAATTATTCTGATTTTCATTAATAAATAATTAATATCTCTCAAACGGTTCATCGTTAGAGAAATATGAGAACACTGTTCTGTTTGAAACAGATTATTCATCCCACAAAGAGTGTAACTTTTTCATTAAATGTGCATTTATTATGGTTGGTAATTAATTTAATTTGTTATTTAATTATTAAAAAATAGGGTAATGTTCATCTTCTCCCAAAAAAACGTGAAACCACCATTTTTAGCACACCAAATATTTTAAAATCATGTATTTCAACCATTTTTGACCATTTAAAAATTAGGATCCTATTAAAAGGGTCAAATATTTAACTACATCATAAATATTTGATTGTAATGGTGGATTAATTGAATGATTTTAGTTTTACCAAAATGTAAACTTATTTTGGGGTTATAAAATGGTCGAACAACATGGTGTCTCATAATAGGCCAATTAGCGGTAGTTAAAACAACCTTAAAACCCCTTATTGCATGTCTTTCCAACCTATAACAAAACGATCACCATTCCTCTTCAATTCCAAGAGTCGCAGCGGACCCTTTCCCTATCGCCTAGAAGGAGCCACTGTATATGGTACATTATTCATTCATTTTGATTTCATATATTTCTTCATTTATTTCCTTATCTATTATTATCCATGTTCTAAAAAAGGGGGTTTTATACGAAAAAATACATAGAAAACCTAAATTATCAAAGAATAAATATTAAACAAATTATCAAATGATAATTACCTAAACTATTCAATGTTAACTATCAAAAATTTATTTATCAATTGATAGAACCCAAATAATATAAATAAATTATATTAATAATTATCAATGTATAATTTCGGAAGATTAAAAATATAATTTTATAAAAATTATCATATGATAATAGTAAAAATTCATTAAAATATAATTGCAATAATTTATCTAATGATAATCATGTGGGATTATCGAATGATAAATTATTAAATGAAATTGTAAAAGATTAACTATGTCTTATCAAATAAGAATTATGAAAAATTATCAAATGATAATTACATGAATAATTTATTTTGAGAATATAATATTTTTAAAAGAAAGGATAATCACAAATAATTATCAATCTATTGAAAGTATAATTTTTTAAAATTATAATGAAATAATTATTTGGATTATCAATAGATAATGAATTATTAAAAAAATTATATATATAGTTAGATATATATTTTTGATAATTACTTTGTAAATTAAGGATAATTCCATTAAATATAAAAAGTATCAATAGGAAATTTCATGAACTATTGAAGGATAATTTTGAAACCACATGCTTTGACCTAAATAATAATTTAGAAGTTATCTAGGAGAGAGATAATATCACCGCAAGTGGTGTTTTGTTTCTTTTTGAAATAAAATAAAGGTTTTTGGATTTAGGAACCCTTAATGAATGTTGAGCATTTTTGTATCAACGATTATGATAATAAGGTCAGGAGGAGGTGTATTGAACCACATAGGGTGGTTTATCCATGCCGTTGACATTGAAGACCTTGAAGTAGGTGGTTCCGTTCTAATTACCCTAATTGATTATCCTTGTATTGAATGGTTTTTATGAATTATTGATTTAAATTCAATTGCTCTAATATTCATTCAATTAAATTGATAAAATCATGATTCTAGTGAATCAAGATATTTGAAATGGTTTTGGCATGGAAATTTAGAAAACCCCTAATTCCATTGAATTGGTTGTGTTATGGAAATTGGTTGAGTTAAATTATTAAATTTAAATTATGGATTGGATGGAAATTATTTAAATTAAATTGTTTAATTTAGTTGTGGAAGTAAATTTTGTAATTATGGAATTGGGTTTTAATGGATTTCAAAATGGTGAAAATGGATTAAAATGATTTGATAGAAACCAAGTGGTTTTATCTTGTGAAAAGGCATGTTTTTTAATAAAACCTATTTTGGTTTTAAATGGAAAGCAATTAAATCTTTTGAAATGGAATAATGGGACTGATAATATTTTTAAGATGTCTTAAAATAGTTCACCCATAATGTGATGGAACATTCAAGCCATAGGTAGTTAGTGAGTTATTTGGATACACTCTATGCTACGCCAACGTTCTAAAACATACTTGCAGTAGGTCACATCCCTAATGGGTTGTTGACAAGTCTCCTTTGGCCAGTGTCATAGGGACGTGTGTATACACATTTTGCGTAGTTCACATAGAGAGTGTGGAATCCTATAGGTAATTATTACTATCGTACCTTTCAAGATATGACCATGTTTCTCAATTTTTTATTTATATTTGATATTTAAATTTATGCCAATTTTTGTTTCAACTACTTACATGCCTGCTGGATTTATATAAAATATTTTATATAAATGTTTTATATAATCCATTGTTTTAGAAATATTCCATAATTTATAAAATCATTACTTAAGATATTTATTTCAATCATTTTAAAATATATAGCATGTTTTGTTTAAATATGATTTTGAATTTATAAACCCGTTTATTTGAAAATTGAATGTTGCTATTTGGATATCTATATTTGGAATCTGTTATGGAATCTTTGGTGGTATCCTACTAGGCTTAGGCTCACACCATAATTTTTCTGTCAGGTGTTTGTAGACTTTCTTCTTCCAGGTTTTAGCAAAGGGAAGGGATCTCTTGGAGGTGGATCCAGCTATTGAGCTTTGTTCTTGGCGAGTTGTGTCTTTATAGGGACCATGGGGCTATTTTCTCATTTTAGTACTTTGGATTTTATGCCTCTTTGTATTCTAGTGAATTACACCCAGTGGACATTCTTTTTTATGCATACTATCTTGTTTCTTTTCATCCATATTGTTAGTGGAAAAATAATTTTCACTTTCATGTTGTGTGATTCCAGGTGCTAGTCGCCGACCCGTGGGGATCGGGAACTCCCTTTGGGTTATGTTAGGTTCATCTCAGTTATCAGGTTACTAGGGAACCCTGGTTGATTCGTGAAAAAGTGGTATCAAAGGGAGGTTTACCCTTTTTCTTGAAGATAATATGATTTTTTGAAATCTTGTTGGGACTTAAGAGGTAGTTGTGATTGAGTGTCTGGCCATCTCTCACCTCAATAAACCTTATGTCGCAAGAGGTTGTTAGTGAATAATTTCTTGTGGATTAGTTCTAGTCTTTTCACTATTGTGATTTGGATAGAGTAAAATCCAAATCATGTTTGTTTATTTTGTTGAGAATATTTTCTATCGTTACTCAAAGTGAGTGTTAATGTAATGTCTTCTTGTTGAATGTTGATGTCTTGTAACATTATAAACATGATAAGATGTGCGAATCAGATCCAGGAGGAGGATTCTGCTGAACCTTAGCGAGAGAATCATGTTGTGAATCTGAATCTAGTTAAGATGATTGTGCATACTGTCCATGCTTTGGGGAAGGCACCACCAGTCCTCGTTCATTCTCCAATTGTGGATCATTAGGGGGATTTTATTCTAAATTTTTATTAAGAGTCCCTTCATGAGAAAAAATCAGTTTTCAAAGGATCCATTGATCCTCATCATGCTGTGGAATGGGTGGACAGGATAGAACATCTGTTTGAGTTTTTGGAGACACCAGACAAGATCACGGTGAAGGGTTCCACCTTTGTTTTTGAGGGACTAAGCAGGAGGTGGTGGGATATGATAGTGATGGAAAAAACATGGGGGATTAGAGTGGAAGGACATAATGGTTCTAATCACTAACCACTTCTATCTAGATTCAATAGTGTTTTCTAAGGCTATGTAGTTTATTCAAGCTTGATAAGCCTGATAGAAAAATGTCTCCTACAGATGTTTAGGTCACTTGAAGAAGTTATACAACAACTTCTACACTCCATGTAGTGGAAGGAGATAATCAGAAACATAAAAAACTAAGGGGAAATCAAATTTTTTCCATACAAAAGGGTTCTAACCATAGGCATCCGAAATAAAGTTTCCTCACCTAATGGAAGAGTCCCCAGTGTAATCTGATACTTGTCCAAGGACCGTGATATATATCATTACTGTAGCTTCATCATTAGTGACTGCTCTTTTTGATACTGGTGCATCTCAATCATTTATTTCAACCCATATCCTTAATCTTATTAGTCTTCCTATGGATCTTTTATCTTATGAAATGGATATTATTACACCCCTTGGTGTGAATAGAGGGCATGGTCTCTGTAGTCCCACTTGTGTCTTACCTCTATCAAATTTCAATCTTTCTTGGTGTTTTCTAGTTCTTGACATGAAATATTTTGACATCATATTCAGGATAGATTCAATCAATGCCAATAAATACCAGATTTATTGTTATCTTTGACAGGTCTACCTTACTACACCCAGTTGTGTGCCTCTTGTCTTTTAAGGAGAATGGGTCCTAAGGTCGACCAGAGTCAGACCTTATTATTTGGAGTTTGGGAAAGTGATATCAGTGTTTACTTTTTATCTAGAGAGAGATTAATTTGGTGATGATCTCCCAATAGTTTCATAGAGTTTACCTATGTGTTTCCTTGTATCTTATCTATTTTATTACTGGTGTGAAAGGTTGAGATTTCCATTGAATTGATGCCCGATACTCAACCAGTTTCATTTCCCTATTACTGCATGACACTGGATGAACTAAAAGATATGAATTCCAAGTTGAATGATATTCTTGAGGATTTGCCTCATGCTTGTGTCCTCGACTTCGGTGGGGCTTGTTATGATCATTTGGGGTTGAATTATTATTTTTATAACAACAGCTACCAGTCCGTGATCTGAATGGATCGTTTGAGGCCTTATATAGTAGTCCTTGTAAATCTCTGTTGTGTTGGTCAGAGATTGGGGACATTTCATTGATTGGACTGAGTTTTTTACAAGAGATGACAAATAAGATTCAATTGATTCATCATATAATGTTGACAGCACAGATCCAGTATAAGTATTATCATGATTTTGACCATAAGACTTTGGAATTTTCAATTTGTGACCAGGTATTCTTGATGTTTTCACCCCGGTTGGGTCATAAACGGCTTGGGAGGTAAGGGAAGATTTATATTTGTTTTGTGGGATCATTTGAGGTTATTTATTAGGTGGGGAAATTGATTACCATTAATAAATACCACCCAAAAGGATGTTTATACATTATGTGTTTCATGAATCTCAGCTTTGAAATCGTTTATAT
Organism: Viscum album; assembly: GCA_963277665.1. Taxonomy (NCBI): domain Eukaryota; kingdom Viridiplantae; phylum Streptophyta; class Magnoliopsida; order Santalales; family Viscaceae; genus Viscum; species Viscum album. The sequence goes on along the minus strand of OY728148.1, from coordinate 2,044,428,550 downwards.
AACCCATATCATGTCTTGAGTTGGCGTGAACTTGATGTGGAACCTGTTTTATCGGTGACTGAACGAACACTCATGGTTCTTGATTCTGAGACCAAGGTACTTCATGGGAGGATGATACCTTTGGTCTGTGGGATATATAAGCATGGTTCTAATTCTCATAATACGTGAGAGACAGAGGCACTTATGAGAGATAGGTCACCTTGTTTTTTGAGGTGGAGGTTTCTTCAAAGGATTTCTGGGGATAGAATGTTCTTATGGTGGAGAGGTTGTGACATCCCATTACTATTTCAGGTATTGATAAAACCTCTTCTATTGAATTATTAATATCTTATGTTAAATGGAAAAAATGGTTTATTAGTGAAAATTTTTGTTTTTGTTAAACATGTCGCGGAATGGTAAAACAACCTATTAACACACCATAATATTCAATTAAATACTTTACGAGTTAAAAATTGGGTAAGTCTGAGTTTTCAAGACCAGACAAAGATTAGTGAATATGGAATAAAATTATTAAATAGAATATATTACGTGTGTACTTTATATTCAAAATATATAAATAACTCCAAAATGACGGGTCATTTGAGAAAAATCTAATACCACTATTATGTCTGAAATATGATTTTTACACTAGGAGGGGTATAACATTCAATGGAGCTGAAAATTTGGATGTCTCGCTCATGAAATAAAGTTATTAAATACTATTTAATATATTATTTATTAAAAATAATTAATTATCTCTCAAATGGTTGCATCGTATGGAAAATCTGAGACTACCGACGGGTCCAGAAAAAGGGGTCTACCCAAGATGGGGCATAACATTTGTTTGTGTCGGGCTTTTAGATGCCTCGCTCATGAAAGTTACACTGTTTGTTTTATTTAATTAATTATTCATATTTTCATTAATAAATAATTAATATCTCTCAAAAATCTCATCTTTTGAGAAATCTGAGACCAACATTGTGTTCAAAATGAAGTATTTACACTAGAAAGAGTGTACCTTTTTATTAAATGTTTTTTTTGTGTGGTGTCTAATCAAATTAATTTGTTTAATAATTATATTAATTAATTTATTATTTAAATAATTAAAAACTCAGGTACTGTTCATATTCTCCCCCCAAAAACGACAAACCACCATTTTTAATGCACCAACTGCTTTGAAAACATGGATTTCAACCATTTTAAATAGTTTAAAAATTAGAAGCCTATTAAATTAGTGAAATCATTAACTCTATCATAAATTTTTGATTGAAATGGTGGATTAATTGAATAATTGGAGAATGACCTAAATGTAAACCAATTTTAGTGTTATAAAATGGCCGAACATCATGGTGTCTCCAGAGGTCGATCCACTAGAGTTTAAACAATCATAAAACCCATTTTTTCATGTTTTAAGAACCTCCAACAAGATGATCTTCGTTCCTCTTCAATTCCAGGAGTCGTAGCGATCCCTTCCCTAGCGCCTAGAAGGAGGCGCTGCATATTGTATTTTATTTATTCATTTTTTATAATATTATTTTTATTTATTTATTTCCATATCTATTATTATCCAAATTCTGAAAAAAGTTGGTTTTATACAAAATATATATATATATAACCTAAATTCGCAAAGCATAAATATTAAAAAAATTATCAAATGATAATTACCCAAAATATTCAATGTTAATTATCAAAAATAGATTTATCAATTGATAGAACCCAAAGAATATAAATAAATTCTATAAAAAATTATTAAAGTATAATTTTGGTAGATTAAAAAAATATAATTTTATATAAATTATCATATGATAAAAGTAAAAATTCATAAAATTATAATTGCAATAATTTATCTAAGGATAATCTTGTGGGGTTATTGAATGATAAATTATTAAAGAAATTATAAAAGATTAATTATGTATTATCGTATAATAATTATGATGAATTATTAAAAAATAATTACATAAATATTTTAATTTGAGAATATAATATTGGAAAAATAAAGTATAGTCACAAATAATTATCAATGTACTGAATGGATAATTATTTAAAATTATCAAGAAATAATTATTTTGATAATCAAAAGATAATGAATTATCAGAATAATTATATATATAGTTAGATATATATTTTTGATAATTACATTGGATGTTAAGGATAATTTTATTTAGTAGAAAATAATAAACATTTAATTTCATGAACTATTGAAGGATAATTTTTCTACCACATACTTTTAACTAAATAACAATTTTAAAATTATCTATGAGAGAGAAACTATCATAATATGTGATATTTTGTTTCTTTTTGAATTAAAATAGTCAGTTTTGGATTTGGGAGCCCTTAATGAATGTCGAGCATTTGTGTCTCAATGATTATGATAATAAGGTCATGAGGAGGTGAATTGAACCACATATGGTGGTTTATCCTTTCCATTTACAACGATGACCTTGAGGTAGGTGGTTCTGTTCTAATTAACCAAATTGATTATCCTTGTATTGATTGATTTATTTCAATGGTTTATTTAAATTCAATTAATAAAATATTCTTTTAATTAAATTGATAAAAAATTTATTCTAGTGAATCGAGATATTTGAAATGGTTTTTGAATGAAAATTTTCAAAACCCTTGATTCTATTGAACTGGACGTGTATATGAAAATTGGCTGATTTAGATTTTTTAATTAAAATTTTGGATTTTATGGAAAGGATTTCAATTAAATTATTGAATTTAAATATGTAAATAAATTGTTTAATGATGGAATTTATTTTGAATGGATTTTAAACTAGTGAAAAAGGATTAAAATGATTTGATCGAAACCTAGTGGTATTATCTTGCGAAAAAGGCATGGTTTTGAATAAAACCTATTTTGGTTTTAAATGGAATGAAATTGGAACTTTTGAAATGGAATAATGGATTTGATCATATTTTTAAGTAGTCTTAAAATGGTTCACCCATCATGTAAGAGAGAAAGATAGGCTTAGGTATTTAGTGAATTATTTGGAAACACTCTACACTATGAAAAAATTCTAAAACATACTTGTGGGTGGTCAGATACCCGATGGGTTAGTGATAAGTCTCCTTTGGCCAATGTCATAGGGACATGCGTATAAACATTTTTCCAAGTTCACATAAAGAGTAAAGAATCTAATATCTGGTTAATACTATCGTACCTTTTGGAAGATGACAATGTATCTCTCTTGATTACTTATATTTGAGATATAAATATATTCCAAGGTTTGTTTGAACTGCTTACATGCCGTCTGAATTTATATAAACTATTGTATATAAATTTTTTATGTAATCCATTGTGTTATAAATATTTCTTCATTTTTAAAATCATTGCTAAAAATATTTATTTCCATCATAGGAAAGTGTATAGCATGTTTTGTTTAAATATGTTATTTAATTTCCAAACCCATTTATTTGAAAATTGAAATCTTTTCACTGGATGATAAATATTTTGCATTTATTATGAAATCTTTTTTGGTATCCTGCTGTGCGTAGTATCACACCCTACTTTTTCCTTCAGGTTTTTGTAGGCTTTCTTATTCCAGGTTTGAGAAAACGGGAATGGATCTCTTGGAGGTGGATCCAGCTGTTGAGATTTGGTCTTGGTGAGTTGTTTCCATAGAGACCATGGGTATATTTTCCAATTTTAGTAATTTGGATTTTATGCCTCTTTGTATTATGGTACATTACTCATAGTGTATTTTCTATTGTTATGCATAATGCCTTGTTTCATTTCTTCGACATTGTTGTTTAAAAAATTGTTCCCACTTGAATTTTGAGTGATTTCAGGTGCTAGTCGCTGACCCATGTGGATCTGGAACACACATTAGCCTATGTTAGGGCCGGATTGGTTACTGGGGTACCAGGGTACCCAGGATGATTCGTGGCATATCTTCTTATCCCTTGATCATAAAACAATAGATCAAATACATTAAAAATATATTATCTATTCATTAATGTATTGAGAAAGAGATGACCATGTTGGTTGTTTTTTATATGGAGGAAGATATTTATCAATGGTGTACATTAAGAAAAATATGAATCCAAAGGAGGATATCAAATTAATTAATTTTGAAAAATGTTTTTAGATAATTATTTTCCACTCGCTCACCAACTAAAAAAAATTGGGATTTAATTAGCCTCCTGGAAATGATAATGAATCTATCATGGAATATGGGGATCACTTAAAAGGGATTTCATTATAAACCTCATGATTTTTTATTGACAATGAATTTAATGTTGAACACTTCTGTATCATGATAATATTGATTCTATGAAAAGAATTCAAGATTCAATACCTTGATAAATTTGATGAGATTGTCGAATTTTCCCTAAAATTCAAAATAGTGATAAGTGAATCTAATGGGTTTAATTATTTAGAGGATCAGAATAAGAGAATATATTTTAATTAATTGGGTGAAATGGACAAATCTCATGGTGGAAATAAATTCCAACATCCAACTTGTCAAATGTGTGGAAAGAAATATCCTATAATTATCATGAACAAGACAAAGAAATTGTTTATGTGTGTGATAAAAGGGAACCTTGCTACTGAATTCAGATGATAGAATCCCACCAATGTGATGTAATAGGGGAATATATCAGTTAACCCTCATCCTTTTTAATAATGTTTCAACTAAAATAAATATATAAAATATATCAATAAATGTACTAATTTAAGGGTTGTTGATGATAACTAATGAAAATTTCCTCCAAGGCCTGTAAATTAGGAATAATCCTATTCCATCATGACTGTTTTTTTGGATCCTAACAACAAAATATAATAGGGTAAATTCTTTAATCATTCAAGGATAGTGAATTTATTATTCCATTATGGTTATACACATTATTTCAAATCAAAAATTTAGTAGAACAATTCAAAAACCATATGAAATCATTGAAGTTGAGTTATCGATGAAGATGAAAAATGATTCAATTATTACATCCAAAATATAGAACTCTTCCCATGTCAAGATTTTTAAGATGGATTATATATCAAAATTGATGAAACATCATTTACTATAATTCAATTTTATTATGGGTATTGATTGTATTTCTTTGTGTAGATACAAAATAAAGTGTTAGGTTACGTAAATTACCCTATATATCACAAGTCTCCCTCTAATTATATAAAATTGAAAGGAGGAGGATGAATCTCCTTTTGAATCATCACAACAAGAACAAATTTCATTTCCTTATGATAAAGATTATCTTTCTCATGTGATTGTGTCTAATGAAAATATGATCTGTGATGACAAGTCTATTGTGAGAAAGTTCATGAATGGGTATCCCAAATAATTTCCATGTTTTCATCATATCCATGAGGTTGATTTATTGATTGAACTTATACATGGAATATTTTCAATATATAAGAATCCATATATAATAGACGCCATATAAATTTAGTAGATGAATACACAACTAGAAGATAAATACAATGAAGGGTTTACATCCTATTTTATTCACCATGGGATACAAAATTACATTAATTAAAGAATATGGATGTGTGAATGCACCATTTCATTGATTTCAAAAAGCTAAAAAACATTATAATAAAGAAAAATTATACTCTAACCTATATTTATGACTTATTTAATCAACTATATGGTGATAAGAACATCCTAATGTTAGATTTATGTTTGGGATATTATCATATAAAGGTGAAGAAGTTGGATATCACCACAACTAATTTTAATATATGGCATGGGAACCACGAGTCCATAGTTATTTATTTTAAACATAGTAATGATCTAGATATCTTTATTAACATAATGAATAATATATTTAGGGATAAAATTGACAAATTTCTGGTTGACTCTATTGATTAAATTTTTATCTACTCTAAAATCATAGAGGAACATGAGGATCATTTGAATGATATAATAAAGACAATATAAAATGAAACTTTATACCTGGAGTATAAAAAATCTGATCTTTTGATATAGAAAGTTACTTTCATCTGGAATATTATCACCGGTATGGAGATACATATAGATTTTTAAAAAAAGAGGAAATTAAATGATAATACATAATAACATCTAGGAATGTAATCCATTGTTTCCTTATATTATCTTAGTAGTATAATTGATTTATAAGAAAATAATATTGATTATCAATCCCACTAAAAACTTTTATTCAGAATGGAGTGAAAATTTTCTTGAATAAAGAATTTTAGGAGATAATTAATGTGTAAAATAATTTTATAGTCATTGAACCTATACTCATATTACCCAATATTGGGGATGGATTTTGGATCTACAGTTATGAAAAAAAATGTTTTGGGTTGTTCACTCTTGAATGATGATAGATGGATATCCTATGAATCTATCTATTTAAATATTCATGAGAAAAACTAACCAACCCATGATATGAAATTGGCTACAATGATCTTTGAATTATGGATTTTACGACATTATATCTATGGGGACAAGTGTGAAAAATATACACATTATAAAATTATCAAGTACATATTAACACAAATGGAAAAAAATAGGGAACAATTTTTTGGTTATATCATTTCAATATTTATCATTATTTAATGCATTACCAAATTGGTAAGGTTAAAAAAATTCAAATGATTTGAATAGAAAAGATCTTGTAACCCTGTCAATGATGAGGATTGAAAAGGTTACAATATTTTTGTACATGTAAATGATAGAAAACTAATAATAAAATGATAATAATTATAACATTATCAAATAATTTATAAAACATACATTTATGAGAGGATTAAAGAGGCCAAAAAAGATAATGATTTGTAACCGAGAAAGGTATCAAATATTTCATAGTTCATCTTTTCTAATGATGGAGTTGTCTTTTTGGAACCATTATAAATATACCATAAAAACATGATCAATATAGGGAAAATTTTGATGATGGACATAGATTAGACTTCTATATTAATCCATGAATCACTAATATATATAGATATCTGAATAAAATTTTAGGTTGAATAAATTGAAGTGTGAAATTATAGAATATTTATCTCAACGCTTCGTATTCCATCAAGTCATGAAATAAATAAATAAGTATAATTGTTTGATGAAACCAATTTAAATAACTTTATATAAATTAAGAAAATAGAATGTATTTCATTGAATTTATTCCTAGAAAAACATAAGGCAATAACGCTATATTGTTCGTAGTAGATCACCTTATAAAGTCAATACATTTCATTATTATCAAGGAATATTTAAATCATGACCAACATTACATGATATAAATAAGGTATGTGGTAAGACTATATGAACATACACTATCTATTTTATTTGATCAAGATCATAGGATTTCATTGAGGTTCTAGATAATCCTTTACCATTTATTGGATACAAAAACGACTTTTATTACTTCTTATCACCCTCATATGGATGGTTAGTCTAAGAAATCCATTCTTATTATAACACCACATGATTTTGTGAATTATTTTTCAAATATATTTAATATTTTATAAATTTTTCATTACATTAATAAATAATATTATTGTTCATTACATGAAAAACTATGTTTATATTTCATTACACATAACATACAGTTTATCTTTTGTTATACACAACATCGAGTTTGAAAAAAACATGACATACAATTAAAATATTATTATTTAATATCATAGTTACCACCTAGCCATTAGAATGATGGGTATGAATATTATTAACTAAATTATGTAAATAAATGTTTTACACAAGTATATACAATTAATTATTTGGTGAATTTTTTTTAAATGAAAATAAATACCTTTTTAAAATAGATGAAATCTTGTTTATAAAAATTATTATTATGTACAAAAATGTGTTTTACCTATATATATTTAAAAAATATCTTTTTGAATATAAATTTAAGGATTTTTATATATTATATTCAACTAAAAAATTAAAATTAATCATATTTTTTTCTAAACAAGATATAAGAATAAATATAATTTTACATATAAAATTGTATTTTCTAAAAATATATTTTGTCGAATTTATCACACTTATCTTAAAATTAATTTACAACTAGTTTAGAAAATTTATTTGTAAAAATTAATTATATTTTTGATATCGAAATATAAATATAAACTTAAGATTATTGTGAGGTTTTTTTCTAAAATGTTTCATTTTTTGATTTATAGTGTAAAATACTAAATTTAAATTCAAAACTACCTTTTAGTTTAATGTATTTATAAAGTTAAATAATATTTTAAAATATTTTCAAGGTAAAATTTTTTAATTATGCAACACATAATCCTATTTATTTCATTATAATCAATTTAATATTGAATTTTTGTATAAAATATTTTTTGAGTTTTGAATAATTTCATTTTAAAAAACTGCTTCCTCATCGTGTCTATATAATTAATTTTAAATTAATATTTCCCACATATGTTAATGGAATCAGTAAAAATGGTTTTTTTATTTTTTTAATTATATTATCACATTATCATATTTATTTTACCAAGATTAATAGTGAAAACATTAAAAATTAATTACAACTTCAAAGATAAAAATGGGCCTACCGAGGAGGGGGTAAACTAAAAATGTAAGTATTAAAAAGAACCCTAAACTTTTAAAAGAAAAATTTTATGGAAATATTTCAAGAATTTATTTTAATTTATATATAATGGTTGAATATTGGTGCCTTGTGATATGAAACAAACACAGGTAGAATTCATTATTTCATAAAATTCCAAGTGTTCCACTCACCACACTTATAAAAGACCACCCATTCTCATCTCCTCTTAACACTTTCAAAATATTTTGATTCAAAAATGACCTTCCAAATCACTTTCAGAATTATCATATATTATACAATAAGTCATTTTTTTGTATTTAAATTCATCATAGTAAGTCTTTTAGAAAAAACCTAAGGAGGATACACCAAGCAGATGTAATGTTCATCAACGAGAATTCTTATTTTGTTTCTTTCTCCATCTCATTTAACTATTATTATAGAACTATGATATAATATAATATGTATCTTAAATATAGTGAGTTGTTTTTAGGTTAACTTAATGACCTAAAACCATATCCACTTCCATAAAATAGGTTATAAAATCATCATTCGTGTGTATGACAAACTACTGCATCACAAATTGATGTCATTCATTTTTCCATTACCACATTTCATGGTTGGGTATGATGATGGATTGAAATGATTTATATTATATTAATAAAACTATTATAAATTTTAATGCATTTTATTATATATATTATGTTTTATATTTAAGTTATATGTGGGATATGATAGTGTCGTTCATGTGTTTGACCGACTATTGCCTCGCCAAGAGATGTGATTCGTTTTCAATGACGCTTTACAAGGAAGATATTAAGGATAAATTAAATAAATATATCTGATATAAGTTAAATAATTATGATATTAATGACATATTTTTCAATTTTAAATTATAATATATAAATTTATTTCTTTTCTCTTCGTACATTAAAATATGACAACGTCGTTCGTGAATGTGTGGACTCCCACCTTCATGAAGTGATGCAACTCTCTTTTCATAACCAAAACACATGGATGATATGAAGAAGTATATTTAATGTTATAATATATTATTTATGATATAATTATAATTAATATTTATTTAATACATCTTTTTCAAAATGATAATTGCAAAATGGAAACGTTACTCATGCGTATGTACAACCTACCATCTCCATGATCAAAACATACATCATTTCTCAATACAATATTTCATGAGTGGTATTATAAGTATAATTAAAATACTAATATGATAATTTTGTCATTAATATTATTCTATAGATTATGTAACTATGATCAATGTAATATGACCAAAAATAACATATCAAGACATATACGAAAAATAAAGTCGTTATTACCCGAAATGTGAATTTAACATGGAATTGTTAATAAACTAGTAATAAAATATAATAAGTAAATATTATATGGTATGATATATATAATTATTGTTATTTAATGAATATGTAAAAAAATTATAGTTATTATAAAGGAGGTTGGTGTAAGAACCCGGACCTTCTTTTCAAGTATGTTTTCCTTTTCTGGTCGTTTTTGCGAAAAAGAGGAGAATCTAGAAATTTTCCAAGTACAGACCATGTACTTATTAAGTACACGCCATGTACTTTTTTTCCACTCGAGGCCATGTTCTATCCGTGTCATGGAAACACACACGGTCATGTAGGGGTGATGTGGAGGCCGCTTAATGAGAAGTACGAAAAAGGCGAGTATACGTTGTGTACTCAAGAAGTACACGCCGTGTACTTTCGTTTTTTCATTAAACGGATCGGGGTCATGTCTTAACCCCAGACATGTATTCTTCTCCAGCTTCTTCAACCGAGAGAGAGGGTATGGCCGTGGATCTTTTCTGAGCCACCGATCCACCACCGGTTATCCAAATCGAACGTTGTCAGTTGCAATAGAATTGAAACCGTGAGTTCTTGGTTCTTCCTTGGCCACGTTTCCTGATTCTTTCTCTTATGAGGTTTATCTGAGGTTGAATGTTTTAGACGTTTTTGTAGATATACTCCATTCTAGGACGATTCACAGACCCAGGTTCAAGTATATCGATCTCATAGGATCGAGGTAAGTGGTTTGTTGCCTTACGTTGAAAGTCTGAGTTTTTGTGCAAAAGTGTCAGATTCCCATGTATCGGGCATCTTGGGTTAGGGTTTTGATCCTGATTTATTATCTTCCATATATTTCTTGAATTATTTAGGTTATTAGATGAGTAATGATTGCTTGTTATCCTGTTTGAAGATCACCCCAAGGGTGTTTCCCTTGTTTTGGCTATTTATCTCTGTTTGGCTTTAGTTGCCTGTGAGGCAGACCTTGTTGCATTGATTGACTGCCTTGTTTTAATTGATTTCATGTATTTCCTAATGTTTATATTTTTTTTATGCATTTTAGCTATTAGCCAAGTAGTTTGTTGAACTCACTTAGGCTGCTGACAGTCGATTACGCACGACTGGACTGCTCAGGGCTGTGTGAACCTGGTGCGGTAGACTAAAGAGGGAATTGATGATTAAGGGCTTCCCTAGAGAGTCAGTTATAAATTTAGTATTGTCCGCATGACCTATGGGAATTGGAATTTGTGCTTCATCATAGTGTCCTTAGTTACATATCGAGAATATAGTGGGAATTAGACGTAAGTTCTTCCTTAGAAAGTCTATAGTTATCGTTACCAGATTGCAGGGGAATTGACGGTGAGAGATTCCCAGAGTGTCTATGACTTTGTATGATTACTTGAATAGAGGGGTATGCCAGTATGATCCACCCAGAGATTCAGTTTAAATATTGCTCGGTTGGTTGTGACGAGTCCACCAAGCCAAAGAACAAGCTTGGGTTTTGTACTGCTTATTGTTTAGGTAGTCTACTGAGATACCTGTTGTGTTACTTGCTATGCCTTGGGATTATAGAGATGTTTGCTTGACTTCATGGTTGATAACTAAATAATTGAATTAAATTAATAAATAAATGCAAATTGAGATTTGTAGGATTGTTTGCTTTAGTGTACTCATGTTTCTCTACTTCATTTATTTCAATTACTTTTTCTATATTGCTCACTAACAATAGGGCACCGATGTTGTGGTGATTGCCTACTGGGATTAGTCTCACACCTTGTTTGGGTCCTTCTTTTCATCATAAACAAGTTATATGGTTACAGGTGTGGATAGGGATTGTGGACCTTCTACTTCAGGTACACGATTTCTGGATGGAGATGGAGAGCATATGACCAAGCTTAGGCTCGTGATGCTGCTGGAGTTACTATTTACTTTCATACTTTGTTTCTCAGTTGTATTTCAGCATTTTTTTGTGTTTACTTCTATCCTTAGATACTTGTACCTGCTGCATCATTATCATCATTACTATATATTCAAAGCTTCCGTTGTTTGGTTTCAGTTATTGTATGTTGTTACTGCTTCCGCTATTGATTGTTATTTCCTTTTTCCTTTTATACCTTACCAAATGAGGGCATAGTTTCCCCAATGACTCACCAAGGCCCTTGCTACTAGTTGGTATCCTATGGCGTTTGGGGAAATGCGCTTGAGGTCGTGTGGCGAACCAGGTGCAGGGCACCAGTTGAGTGACTCCGGATTCAGGTCGTTACAAAGTGGTATCAGAGGAGTTTTATTTCCTTTTCTATTGACTTACTGTTTAGTGACATTAAATAGGGATATGATAGAATATGTAAATGGTAAATAGCTGTTCTCGGGCATTCTAGAACCCGTGTACAGGGAAAAAGCTAGATTACCTCGAATATTACAGTTTTCGAGTTTTGCAAATGTTACAGTTTAATCGATTTCACCGTTGGGTGGTGCACTTGTTTGGTGTTGTTATTGTTTGTATGATTTTGGTCCTATATTTTTGCAAATCGATGAGATGAGGGTATGCCGCCTCATAAATCATATAGGCACTTGTAAGGAAATCACATGCCATGTATTTTTCCATTCCATCTATATTGTATTAGAAACTGCATGCTATTGTGATATAATTTTGATAGAAGATGCATGCTGTTGTGATAGGTGTTGTGATAGAATACCTGATACGTTGGTATGGTATCATTTGTTTAGAGCTTCCTTGTCACGGATGCAAAACTTTGGTCTTAGAGGTGTTATGGGCCCTCGAGGATCGGAATTTGGTGGGTCGTGAATTTGTTATACTGTTTACTTGTTATATGCATTGTTATGATGCAAAGATTTGATTCATGGGGAGTATGGCCCCCCACAGATCGGAATTTGGCACCTTAACACTTGTTTTTCTGTGTTTCCTGGGGTCTGGTCCAGTTCTGAGGCTAATTTCTAGAAAAACCCAAAACACACAGTGTGTACTTCATGAATACATGCTGTGTACTTTTTAGCCGTGTCACTGACTATGTGGGCAGGGTCACGAGGTTGTGAAAGTTCTTATTGTAACACGTCGTGTACTAGTTTAGCACGCCGTGTAATCTGAAATTGGTTCCCCGACCATGTCACAAACAACACAGGTCGGTGTTAACCTTCCTTTTACATGTCGTGTCCGTCGAGAACACGCTGTGTAGTGTCGGCCGTGTGTCAGACCGTGTCACAAACAACATGGGACAGGTAAGGCATGTCTAGTACACATCGTGTCATCCTTGAAAATGCTGTGTTCTTTTGTCTTAGGGGAGCTGTGTGACCACATTGTGTAGCTGAATACATGGGTTGGTAAATCCACGAGGAAACACGCCGTGTACTATGTAGACATGCCGTGTAGTAGTGGTCTGTGTACCAGTCCGTGTGACTAACAACACGGATAGGGGGGAAAATCTTAAGGACACGCTGTGTAGTGGACAAACACGCTGTGTAGTTTCTTACTAGGACAGTCTACCTTTTAAGCCATGTAGGAGTAACTGGGCAGGGAGAAAATGGGTTAGTACACGCAGTGTAGTTTGAAAACACATTGTGTATCTAGGTGGATTACACAGCCATGTATGGAAAAGGTACATTCCTATGGTAAAATTTCCAGAAACACGTCGTGTAGTGGTACTGCACACCATGCAGTCGTGTTTTTCCATTTTTTTAATGTTCTCCATCCTATTCCATTTTACTCTCTTATATTGCAACTGGGTTCATCGTTAATGATTGTGTGATTTTTAACTTTCATATCTATGGCACCAAGATGTCCTCATATTGCACGTCAGGAACCGATCAGTGACCGTACGCCTGATACAGCAGACCAAGGACTACCAGTAGTTCTTCCTATCGTTCCAGACATGGAACCTGCAGTGATTCCAGACATTGGTGCCAACGCTCAGTGTAGAGAGGGTTTCATGAGATTCATGCAGACCTTCCAGGGAGCTCAGCATCCTTCCCCATATTTGGAAGAGCTGACTCAGGTTTTTCAGTAGCAGCATCCTCCCACGTTCACAGGGGATGGGGGACCATAGGCAGAAGAGTCATGACTAGAATCCATTCTATCCATCTTCGAGCATCTGGAGATGCCTCTGGAGAGGAGAGGGAAGATCGTGACTTATATGTTGTGAGATTCCACCAAGAGATGGTGGGATGTGGTTTCACAGGCAGGGTGCCAACATGATATAGCCTAGGACGAGTTTCAGCAAACGTTCTACGACTACTTCTACCCGGCGACGCTGAGGGATGACAGAGCCAGAGATTTCATGAGCCTGCAGTAGGGTAATCTCACAGTTATGAAGTATTCCTCTCACTTCACTGAGTTACAACATTTCACTCCCGTTCCGGGTAATGACGAGTTGTTTTTAGTGAGGAAGTTTGAGGAAGGCTACAGAACGGACATCAGATCACAGGTGAATGTATTTCAGTTGACTTCTATTTCTCTAATTGTTAACCAGGCACTTATCACAGAGAGAAATATGAAGGAGACTAGAGCTATGGACCAGGGTAGTTCAACATCCCGGGATTATTCCTTTCAGGTATACATTAGGAAGCATCACCGAGAGTCTATACGAGGTGACCTGAGAAAGAGAGGTATTCATTCTCGTAGACGGTATATCCCTTCTGTCAACCATGTGGGGTGCTTTAAGTGTAGAAGGAGTGGGCATAATAATCCTCAATTACCAAGATACCCAGTGGAGTGCCGATCTTGCAGAAATATGGGTCAACTGCAGCGTTTCTACAAGGTTGTCCTTCCAGCGGCTAGTGAAGAAGGATCAATTTTGACTCCACGTACATGAGCAGGATTACCAGTTCTGTAGCAGACTGGGGGATGGAGTTCTTCAGGTCATTCAGGATAGGGTAGAGGCTGTGGACGTAGTGGTCAGGCTCACGGAGGTTCTGCTTAGGGATCTCAGGCTGCTACAGAGGGCCACAGTGCAGGCCAGATTTTTGTGGTAGAGAATATTCATCAGGAGCATGATCCTAGACCCTCTACAGTTCGAGGTACAATTTTAGTTGCCTTAGTTTTATCCTCTACACTTTTCGATATAGGATATTCTCATAGATTTATTTCTGTGCATACTGTGGAAATCCTTAGACTTACTGTTTTTACTTCTAAGGATATGATGATGCTAGACACTCCCTTGGTAATTAGAACTGCTAGCGTGCATCAGTTCTTAGACTTCCCCCTTGAGGTTGGTGGGTGTCATTTTTCTTGGAGTCTCTATGTTTCAGAGATGACAGGTTATGTTGTCATTCTTGGGATAGACTGGTTAGTTCTTTTCCAGGCCTTTGTCGATTTCTATCGCTGTAGGGTGAGTTTCACAGAACTAGAGGGTGGATCTTTTCTTTGCGAGGGTGAATGGGATGTCCAGGTGAGTAGAACTGGACCAGAGTATCATGGGTTGGGTGGTGTTACGGACCAGATTTCTATCTTATATCTGGATGACCAGGGGACTTCTCAGATAGATTTTCCTCCAGTGGTTTATTGCTTTTCAAATGTCTTTCCAGAAGACTTTTCAGGTTTTCCTTTAGAGGGTGAGGAAGACTTTTCTATCGAGCTTGTTCCAGGAGCGGCACCGATGTCCATTCCTCCTTATAGGATGGCTACACCTGAGTTGTAGGAGCTCAAGAAGAAAATTGGAGGAGTTGCAGGAAAATGGTTTTATCTGACCCAGTACTTCTCCTTGGGGTTCACCTGTCCTATTTATGAAGAAGGCAAACTACACCCTTATGCTTTGTGTGGATTATCAGATTCTCAACCTGTTTATGGTCAAGAACTGATATCCATTTCCACGAATAGATGATCTATTTGATCAGCTTCGAGGAGCTAGAGTTTTCTCGATGATAGACTTGAGATTCGTCTACCATCAGTTGCATGTCAGATCATCTAATATACCTCTTACAACCATCCAGAGTAGGTATGATCTGTATGAGTATTTGGTTATTCCGTTCGGTCTCACAAACGTGCAATATTTTTCATGGTGCGGATGAACAATGTTTTCCATCCTTACTTGGATTCTTTCGTGGTTCTTTTCATGGATGATATCTTAGTGTACTCTCACACTCGACACAACCATGCTACCCATATTGAGATTGTTTTGAGTACAATGAGGTAGAATCAATTATATGTTAAGCTCTCAAAGTGAAACTTTTGGATGGAGGAGATTCACTTCCTGGGTTATGTCATCTCAGAGACATGAGTATCAGTAGACCCATAGAAGGTGAGAGAAGTAGTTACCTGGGAGAAACCAAAGAATGTATTTGAGGTATGAAGTTTCATAGGGCTTAATGGTTACTAAAGGCAGTTTATAAAGGACTTATCACGCTTAGTAGAACCATTGACGTGCTTGAATAATAAGGGGGTGAAGTATGTTTGGTCAGAAGCCTGTGATTTAGCCTTTCATGAGTTGAAGGGGAGATTGACTTTAGCAGCGATTCTAGTTTTTCCAGAGCTGGGAAAGAGTTATATAGTTTTCTGTGATGCATCTGGAATTGGGATGGGAGAAGTGCTTATGTAGGAAGATCGTGTTTTTGCTTATGGATCTTGGCATTTGAGGCCACATGAGAGGAACTATCCTACGCATGACCTGGAGTTGGCAGTAGTTGTTCATGATTTGTGTTGTTGGAGATATTATCTTCTGGGAGAGAATTTTGTGGTATATACTGACCACAAGATCATAGAGTATATCTTCACACAGCGTGACTTGAATCTAAGATAGCGGAGGTGGGTTTAGTACCTATAATCTTTTGATTTTGAGCTTTCATATACACCTGGGAAAGGCAACGCTACGGAAGACGCACTGAGCCTGAGGACTCAGATACATGCAGTTCAGGAGGCCAGTAGTGATTGGTAGCTTATGGCTCTATTCTCTGAGATGAATTTAGAGGTACATGACATAGGGGAATAATTTCCTATCTTTTGTAGCTGTTACCTCTATACTTCTTGACCGAGTTGTAATGAGGAAGCTATCAGACTTAGAAGTCCTAGTCCTGCGGAAGAGTGTTTCAGGAGAGGACCATCTTCCCAGATGGACATTGGGAGAGGATGAGATCTTGAATTTCCAGGGACGCATATGGGTGCCAGCAGATATATGCGAGGAGATGATGCAGGATTTTCATTCCTAATTTTGGGAAATTCATCCTGGCGTCACCAAGATGTACTGTGATCTATGCCGTCGGTATTGGTGTCTAGGTATGAAGAGAGATGTTGCTGGTTTTGTCATGAGGTGTTCCACCTATCAGCAGGTGAAGGTAAAGCATCATCGACCAGTAGGGCTTCTACAGTAGTTACCCATTCTTGAGTGGAAATGGAATGATGTCACGATAGACTTTGTGACCGGGTTACCGAGATCATCTCGATTTAATGATGAAGTTTGGGTTGAAGTTGACAGACTCACGAAGGTTTATCACTTCTTGCCAATAAAGGATACATTTGGTTTTGATGAGATTGGATGGTTGTACATCCATGAGATTGTATACTTGCATGGGGTTCCGAGTACTATCATCTCAAATAGGGACGCCCACTTCACGTTGCATTTCTGGCAAGGGTTACAGAGGGCTTTGGGTATACAGGTACTTCTAAGTACATCTTGCCATCCCCAGACAGATGGCTAGTCAGGTCATACAATTCAGGTTCTAGAGGACATGATACGAGCATACGTCTGTGATTTTGGAGGTTCTTGGGAGAGACATATACCTCTAGTGGAGTTTGCGTACAATAATAGTTTTCAAGAAACTATTCAGATGGCACCTTATGAGGCTTTGCACGGTAGGCCGTGTCGATCACCCTTGTGTTGGATGGAGGTAAGAGAGGCAGCTATGTTGGGACCTCGCCTTGTTCAGGAGACCCCAGAACATGTGGAGTTGATTAGGAAGAGGATGGCTACTGCACAGTTTCGAGAGAAATCTTATGCTGATCAGCGGAGATGACCTTTGGAGTTCAAGGTCAGAGATCAGGTTTTCTTATGTGTTACCCTGAGGTTGGGACACAAAAAGATCAGGAGACAGGGTAAGCTTTCACCGAGGTAAGTCGGGCCATTTTAGGTTCTGGAGAGAGTCGGGCTGGTTGGTTATAGGTTGCAGTTACCTCAGATGTACCAGGCTATGCACGACGTCTTCCATGTTTCTCATCTTTGACGCTATTTCTCAGAATTGTCTCATGTTTTTCAACCTGAGGAGGTTTAGTTGGTGCAGGATGCATCGTTCGAGGAGAATCCTACCAGGATTGTTGATCATAGTGAAAAGGTACTCTGTGGCTATTTTTTTCCTCTGGTATGAGTGCTATGGCATCACGACCATGTACAGGATGAGACTTGGGAGAGGGATGCCGATATGCAATCGCAATGGTCAGAGTTATTCGAGGTTTCTTCATCACCACCATGTTAGGGAAATTCGGGGACAAATTTCTTTATGGGGGGAAGTTTGTAAGAACCCGAACCTTCTTTTCAGGTATGTTTTCCTTTTCCTGTTGTTTTTGGGAAAAAGAGAAGAATCTGAAAATTTTCTAAGTACATGTCGTGTACTTATTAAGTACACGCTTTGTACTTTGTTTTCACTCGAGGTCGGGTGTTGGCCATGTCGTGGACACACACACGGCCATGTAGGGGTGATGTGGAGGCCGCTTAATGTAGAGTACGGAAAAGGCGAGTACACGCCGTGTAATCAATAAGTACAAGTTGTGTACTTTTTTTTCATTAAATGTACCAGGGCTGCGTCTTAACCCCGAACACGTCTTCTTCTCTAGCTTCTTTGACCGAGAGTGAGGGTACGACCATAGATCTTCTCCAAGCCACCGATCCGCCATCGGTTATCCAAATCGAACGCTGTTAGTTGCAATAGAATTGAAGCAGTGAGTTCTTGGTTCTTCCTTGGCCATGTTTCCTGATTCTTTCTCTTATGAGAGTTATCCGAGGATGAAAATTTTAGACGTTTTTCAGATATACTCCATTATAGGCCGATTCACAGGCCGAGGTTCAAGTATATCTATCTCCTAGGATCGAGGTAGGTGGTTCGTTTCCTTACGTTTATTGTCTTTGAGTTTTTGTGTAAAAGTGGAAGATTCCCATGTATCGGGTATCTCGGGTTAGGGTTTTGATCATGCTTTCTTATCTTACTTAGATTGCATGTATGCTTGAGGTTATTGGATGACTAATTAATGCTTGTTAGCATGTTTTAGGATCACCCAATGGGTGTTTCCCTTGTATTGGTTGTTTATCGCCGGTTGGCTTAGGTTGCCTGTGAGGCAGACCTTGTTTCATTGATTGTCTGCCTTGTTATAATTGATTGCATTTATTTCCTACTGTTTATATGTTGTTGATGTATTGTATCTATTATCCAAGTAGTTTTTTGAACTCACTTAGGCTGCTGATAGTCAATTACGCAGGGCTAGACTGCTCAGGGCTGTGTGAACCTGGTGCGGTAGACTAAAGAGGGAATTGACGATTAAGGGCTTCCCTAGAGAGTCAGTTATAAATTTAGTATTGTTCGTAGGACCTATGGGAATTTGACTTTGTGCTTCCTCAGAGTATCCTTAATTACGTATCAAGACTACAGAGAAAATTAGACGTAAGTGTGTCCTTAGAGAGTCTATAGCTATAGTTACCAGACCGTAGGGGAATTGACGGTGAGAGCTTACCAGAGTGTTTGTGACTTTGTATGATTACTTGACTAGAGGGGTCTACCAGAATGAGCCACCCAAAGCGTCAGTGTAAATATTTTTTAGTTGGTTGTGATGAGTCCACCAAGCCAAAGAACAAGCTTGGGTTTTGTACTGCTTGTTGTTTAGGTAGTCTGTTGAGATACCTGTTGTGTTACTGGGTATGCCTTCGGATTATAGAGATGTTTGCTTGAATTCTTGGTTGACAACTAAATGATTGAATTAAATTAACAAATAAATGTGAATATAGATTTTTAGGATTTTTTACTTTAGTGTACTCCTGTTTCTCTGCTGCATTTATTTCCATTACTTTTTCTATATTTCTCACTGACAGTAGGGCACAGATCTTGTGGTGATTCCCTACTAGGATTAGTCTCACACCATGTTTGAGTCCATATTTTTAGCCCACATAGGTTGTATGGTTTTAGGTGTGGATAGGGATTGTGGCCCTTCTACTTCAGGTACATGATTGCTGGTTGGAACGGGAGAGCATAAGACCGAGCTTCAGCTCGCAATGCTGTTGAAGTTGTTGTTTACTTTCATACTTTGTTTCTCAGTTAAATTTCAGCACATTGTTGTGTTTGATACTTTCCATATATTCTTGTACCTGCTGCATCATTATCATAAATACTATATATTCATATATTTTTCTATTTGGTTTCAGTTATGGTATGTTGTTACTGCTTCCGCTATTGATTGTTATTTCCTTTTATCCTTGTATACCTTACCAAATGAGGGAATAGTTTCCCCAATGACTCACCAAGGCCCTTGCTACTAGTCGACAGCCCATGGAATTTGGGTAAATGACCTTGAGGTCATGTGGTGAACCAGGTGTAGGGCACCAGTTGAGTGGCTCTGGATTCGGGTCCTTATAGTTGGAATGGGTACGAAGGAAAAATAGACACGTGATAAGGGATTTTCATCTCACTTTTATTTTCTGTGAGACACATGCCATATTCAATACCTAATTTTTTATGAGCTATATTTATATAAAATAAATTTATTTTATGAATAATATGATGAAAATTATGGGAATTTATACATCCATTTTTGGATCTATTTTCATTGGGTTTGTCGTTTCAAAATTTTACAAATCCTTATGGGATTTCTAGTCTACCATTTATTTCTCAAGGACGTATATAAATTCACAGCTCATTTTATTATATTTTGTATATAAATACCCATTGAAATTTTATATAATAAACACAATTATTTTCAGGATATTTAATTTTTCATTTAATGTTATTATTTATCAAGGATTATGATTTAAAATATTGCAAAAAGAGGTAATGCATTTCAATATAGCTTATTATTTTTTATGTGGCACAAGAAAAATTCACCACATGTCTTTTATATGGTTTATATAATTACAATGAATGTATATTATGATTATTATACTATAAATTATGGTTATTTACATATCCATTTTATTATACCTCTTTCGTGGGGTTTATGGTTTCAACGTCACCAAAGATGATATGGATTTTGTATCCATTATCCTTCTTTGTCACATGAGTTATATTATGATCATATATTTGATTATGTGGTGTATATACTGCCCCTTTTACATGTTATATAAATAATATCCTTATTTACATGATATTATAATTTTCATTTAGTGTTATTATTTTATGATAATTATGATTTAATGTTACCAAAGTGGTTATAGTTTTATACTATAACCTCATCATTTATCAGAATTGTTTCTGATAATACTTATAATGTGGAAATATTAAGATCTACATCTAAAGGAATAAATGGAATTTATTATATGATTTTTTGTCATGATATTTAATATTAATAATAACACTTTCCCCCTCATTTAAACTTAAAACAATTGATAAATTTTTTTATAAAAAACTGACTTATTTCCCCCCTTAGTCGAAAATATGTTATCTTCCAAAACCATGCCTTAATTTTTTTCAATTTTTTTTACAATTATCATATTATTTTTAAAACACATTTTTACCCATGTTTTGCTTCTTAAAATAATTTTTGAAAGGAATATTCACATTATTTTTCAAAAAATGATCACTTGGATTTTACTAAAAATTTTAATTGAATCTTTTTTTAACATATACGACATGCATGAAACATCCATTGATTATAAACATTATTTAAATTTAATATTATATTCTATTTTTTATTTTTATTTTAAAATTAAAATATTTTCCAGATGTTATATGTTCTAAAAAGTGTTTTTCATAGAAGAAAGGATATTTTCTTCAATAAATGGTTTAATTTTTTTATGGATTCAATTTTCAGTTTTCAAGGTTCTTTTCAATGAAAATGATTTTAAAAACTTTTTATGTTTTAAAAATAATTTTTCAACTTGTAAATGATATTTTAATCATGAAATGTTTTAAATGATATTTTAAAATCATTTTTCATATAAGAAAAAATTCATTGATGATACCTTTTCCTTACCAGAGATATGATCCAAGGATACTATTCATATTATTTATATGAATGGTTTATGTTTATGATGAAAATATATTAATGAAACCTATTTCTATTCCATGGGTTATACCATGAAAAAATTCTTCTAAAATTCTATTATATATACATGGGTTATTCTATGATGGAATAATGAAATGATTATGAAACATGCCTCTTTTAAAAATGTTATGAAATAGTGAGATGTTTATGAAACCAATTTCATTTCATTTTTTTATGATATGATGACTATTTTATGATTTGTTGGAACAAAAATGTATAGTTTTTATTATGTGAATCGTGGGGCCTATATCTACCTCTCCTAAATTTGGTAATGTTTAATATTCAGAGATATCATATAGAACATGGGTGGTTAGCCAATTTTGAAAAAATGAGGGCACGTGGGTGGTTCGTGCCTTCCCAAGAGAGGTTACACGGGATGTCAACCTAAACATGAAGTAGGTACATTAGTGGTTATCCCAAGCCTAACATGTTTTGAATAACTTCATAGGAAACCTTGACATAGTAGATTATATAATTATGTGTATTCCACAAATCTAACTCTTATTTCAATGTTATGATTCCATGGTTCATGTTTTCTGATTCTATTATTATTCATGTATATTGAATTACAAATATTTATTCAGTGACTGATGTTTTTTATTATTTTATGTATTTTATGGTTTTAAAATTTTATTATCATGTTCTCATACCCTTTTACTCATGTTATACTTATTTATCACAATTTTTTACCCTTACTGAGAATTTAATCTCATCTTTTTTTTGATTCCCCGTGTTATGAAGAGATGTATTAAATATGATATGGTTACATTTTTTTATAGTTATGAAGATAATTTTGTGTTATATTTTAGTTCACCCATAGACTATTTATTCTTATTTCCATGTTTCTAAATACACTAAACTATTATGGTACTTAGGGTAATTCTTGTGTAATGTATTGAATATTAAAAAAAGACGTAATAAGATATAAGAGATGTTTGGGTCATTATAGTTGGTTTAAGAGAAATGGATTAGTTAATATTTGGAAACTAAGATGAGATAGAATTAGAGAAATCTCTATGAATATTTATATGTATATGTCAAGGGATGTCTCTAATTATAAGCCCAAGGATGATTCAATGTTTCAATAAATGTCATAGAATTATGGTAAATGATAGAGAAAGTGGTTTCCAAGTAATTACATCCATGTATAGATACTATAAGAGGATGTGGCTATGGATTAGAGGTACCTAAGGGAATTAAATATGAAAAGGGATAATTTAGATAGAATCAATAGTCAATTGGTGAATGAAAATGGGACTTACTGCACATCTGGTTTGACACTCTTGAGGGATATGCTTTGAAATTTCACAAAAATATTTATGAACCATCCAGAAGGATTTAAATTTATGAAGACTATGAATAAATACAGATAAACCAATGGTTTCATAATTAATAATAATAGTTTCAATATTTACACATCATATAATTGATTTTTATAATCATTTTTTTTCCCATTATGATGTTTCTCACAATATGTTTTTGGAATTTAGTCAATGGATGAAATCAAAAAGAGTCATGTTAATAATGAACATGATTGAAAATTTAGTGACTATGAGAAGCCAAATTTATTTTTCACTGGGGAGATAGATATTGTGATTATTCGTAATCATCTCTCATTATATATGACTAAAAATTTAAACATCGATGAGATTCCTAAAGATTCAAATAAGAGGAAGATGATCTTTTAGTGAAAAAAGTGGTAATGAATATAGAATAAAGAGGTTCTAGCTTCCTACATTCCAAGAATGTGTGAACAATAACCAAGAATAAAATATAAAATAGGGGGATGGATGTTATATAGGTTGAAAATAAGGTTATAGAGTGAAAAATGTCAAGGAGTTCAATGTATTATATATGGGGAACATGGGAATTATCAAAATCAATACCCTGATACTTGAAATAACTTTTATACCAAGGAATGTACTATTACATTTCATCAATGAAGTGGAATTATTTATGTATTAATATATTGGTTATCAAGGATTATGTGGAATAAGTATTTTATGAATGGTATTTTTGTTGTATGAATCATGAAACTTCCAAGGATTATGTTATTTTTGGATGTGTATATATCTAGAGGTAAGAATTGAATAAGAGTTATAGATACCAGTATGGTTTTATAAGTTTCATTTTAATTATAAGTTAAACTCTTCAGAAACATTTCATGATGTTTTATGTGATTATAGTTTATAGAGATTATGGTTATTTTTGGAAATATTTAGGGCAATAAAACCCTTTGGTTTTGAGGAGGAAAGAATTTTTATGGACATATGATTAACGTTATTGGTATCTATTAGGGTTAATATTTATTTGATGTCTGTGTAATTATGCATTGTTGAAATTTCATAATGTTATTATTAATATACTACTGGAAAAATGATAATCCGTAATATGGTTGATATCCTATTGCATACCAAAAGGCCGTTGGGCTTGAACCCATGACCGAAGGGTGAAAATGGTATATCACATACCACTGGACAAAATGAATGGTTAATTTTACTGGAAAACGTAAAGAGAGATAGTTATGAGTATGCAGGACTTGAATTATAGAAATCCAAGTAAAGAAGAATAATTTTTAAAAGGATGCTAAAATCATTATCAATACCAAAAAGGAAATTGGAAGACATCACCATGGGTTTTGTATTCAGACTCCTCAAAACATATAAAAGAAATAATGATTCATGGGTTGTAGTCGATCATCATAAAGAGTAATCAATCGTAATCTATATTAGAGAATAGTTTTCTTGTGATAAATTTTATAGTATATAAAATAATAATGTGGTAATATTTCATGGAGTAGCACATTAAATTTCATCTGATAGAGACTTGACATTTACCTCAGTTTTCTGGAGATGTCTTTAGTGCTATATGGATATATATTTGAGTTTGAGATCTACGAGAAAAATTCTAATCCTTGAGGATATTATATGATATTGTTCAATTTATTTCAAAGTTGTTTGGGATGGTACATTTTTTATATTTTATTATCCATACAACAATAGCTTTAAATCAAGAATTTAGATGGCTCCTTATAAAACACTTTAAATGTACTGGAATGATGTTGTAGAAGGAATGATATTGATATTAGAGATAGATAATGAGATATATGTGAAGGTCATATAAATTCATTAATATGCATGAACTATAAAATAGATAGAAATGTTATTCTAGAAATTTTCTACCTGATCTAGAATTTCATGTTGGTTGGAAGGTCTTTCTATGAATTTCTCTGTAGATGAAATAAGGGAAAAATAAACCCTAGATATATCAATCCCATTAAAATACATGACAGATTGGGATATTATATTATCATTTATATCATCTACTACACATATATAAATTTTACGATGTTTTCCATGCATCAATCTTGATGAATTATTTAACTAATCCATCAGATGTTCTAATCTCATAGGTTGTATCGCTGGAAAATGAGATTTCTTATGAGGAATTAAAGGTAGAGATTATGAATCAAAATTCAAAATTTGTA
This sequence comes from Viscum album, assembly GCA_963277665.1. Lineage (NCBI taxonomy): Eukaryota > Viridiplantae > Streptophyta > Magnoliopsida > Santalales > Viscaceae > Viscum > Viscum album. The sequence goes on along the minus strand of OY728148.1, from coordinate 2,044,403,091 downwards.
CTAAACAAGATAACTCACAGAGTACAGTTTTCTAGTAAAACCACCATCTTAAGGTGAGTATAGGTGTTCCTAAGGATTTAATGAGGCATAATGATACTATGTGTTTTTACCAAAGTGATTAATTTCAAGGGATAGATTTTGTTTAAGGGTTGTTGAATATGTCACCCTGAGATTTGAAGATTTTTCCAAATAAATGAAATATTTAATATAATTTTATTTACACACACCACCAATTTTATATTATATAACATTTAACAATTATTTTATCTCATGCTACACATAATGCCGAGTTTATCTTTAATTACACACAACACTGATTTTAAATGAAACATGAGATACTTTTAAATATTATTATTTAATATGATAGTTTTCGTAATTTCATTGGAATAGAGGTTATGAATAATATTAACTAAATTAAGAAAAAATATTTTTTTACACATGTATATAAATTAAATTCTTTGGTGTCCAATTAATTATAAATGAAAATAAAAAACTTTTAATAATAATGGAAATCATTTTATGGAAAACTATGTTTATTAATATAGTAACATTTTAACATAGTAAATAAAATGAATAAAATTATGTAAATAATTTTAATGAAATTTATATATTATATATGAATTCAAATTTTGATCATCAATCTCATCTTTATTTCTAGACAAGTGATAAAAAATAAATATAAATTTATGCTTAAAACTAGATTTTTTTAAAAAAAATTATGGTCACTTTTGGTATAGATATTTTAAAATTAAAAATTACCACTTTTATAAAAATTTTATTAAAAATAAATTTAATTTTAAAATCATTATGTCAAAATTATCTTAGGGTAAATATTTTGGAATTTTTATAGAAGGTTTCATTTTTTATGAATAGTTAATAATACTGATTTTTAATTGAAAAATACATATTCAGTTAATTTATTTATAATTTTTAATAATTTTTTAAATTATTTTAAAGTAAAATTAGTTCAATTATACATTAATTAATCATAATTATTTCATTTTAATCAGTTTTATATTGAATTGTGATACAAAAACATTGTAATCTTATAAAAAAATTATTTTTAAATACATGTTTTCTCACTACGTCTAAACTATTAATTTAAAATTATTTCATACACTTATGTAACTCTAATATGGTTAAATGGATTTATTATTTTGAATCACCATAATATATATTATCTAATATGGTGAACATCATTTTTTACCAAAATTATATGTGAAAATAGTCATTATTAATTAACGTGTTTTAGGTAAAAATTGGTTTACTATGGGGTTAAACTAAAAAGATAAGGGTTACAAAAAACAAAAAACATGTAAAACACCAATTGGATGGCCATATATATATGTGTGTGTTATATCTTCATGGACCAAGAAAAATATATTTTTGGATCCTTTTAAATTGAAAAAACAAGGGTGTAATTATTTCATTCAAAAACATAAAAGTGTGCAACTCACCTCACAAATAAAAGGCCACCCATTCTCATCTCATCTTCAAACCATTAAAACCTTTTGGTTCAAACATTACCCATGAAAATTTAATCCTAAATTATTTAATCTCATCCTATAATCCTTATATTTTACATAATTACAAATTCTAATTATTTTTGTGAAAACTGAACGAGGATAGATAAGGAATAGGTAAAAGACTTCAATAAGAATTTTTGTTTTATTTATTCCTCCTCGTACTTTAATTCATAATATACCATTATGATATAATAAAATAATTATAATCCATATACTGAGATGTTTTTAAATTATTTTTATTTCCTAAAAAACTCTTCACTTTCGTAAAATGGGTAACAAAATAATTGTTCGTTTATATGGAAGACTACTGCCTCACGAACCGATGTCATATAGTTTTTTTATTACCACTTCTCATGGTTGTTTTTTATGATGTATTTAAAGTATATATATATTATATTTATATAATTATTATAACTGTATAATAATTATATAATTTTTAATTTTTAATTTCCATTCCATTACAGATAAGATAATTTTGTTCGCCTGTACGGAGGGTTTCCGCTTCTCGAAGCGATGTGATTCTTTTTCACTAACTCATTAAAAAGAAGATAATAATGATATATTTAATTAATATTTGTAATATAAATGAAATAATTATGATATTAATGAAATATTTTTCATTCTGAAAGGATAATAAATCATTTTCTCTCTTACCACTTAACTCACTGAAGGATTATAACATCGTTTGTGTACGTGTGGACTACCGCCTTCACGAAGCGATGTGACTATATTTTAATCACAAAACCAAATAGAGATATGAGTAAGTTTATTTAAAGAAATAATATTTTATTTGTGATATTATTATAATTATTTAATGATAATATATTACTTAACCAATTTCTATAATGATCGTTAAAAAATGAAAATGTTATGAATGCATACGCATAACCTACCGTCTTAATAATAATAACGTACTTCATTACCCAAAACCATAATTAATGAATATTATTAAAAGTATAATTGAATTAAAAATATTATTACTATTTCATGATCAATATTATGAAGATTACAGAATCATGATCAAAGTAATATTATTGAAAATAAAAAATAAAGACATAGAGGAAAACGAAGTAGTGATTACCTGAAATACCACTTTAACCTGGAAATGTTAATAGATGGGTAATAAAAGAACATACGTAAATCATATAGGATATGATATATTTTTTTTTTGTTTATTTAATATATATTTAATAAAATTATATTTGTTATACATGATTCTTGAATTAATGAGAATGAAATCAAGACTTATGGCATGTACTTCCCATCTCACTTTTATTTTCGATGATAAACATACCATATTCATAACCTATTTATTTTATGTTGTGTATATACTAACCATTAAATTATTTTATAATAAATTTGATTAAAATTATTTTGATTTATTCATCCATTTTAGGATCTATATTTTACAGGGCTTATGGTTTCAAATGTTAAGAAATATTTATGGGTTTATAGTCTCTCTTTTATATCTAGGAGGTATATGAAAATCCGAAACTCATTTATTTTTTGTGGGATATATACTTCTAATTTGAAATGTAATATCATGAATATAATTATTTTCAGGATATTTAATGTTTAATTTAATGTTATTCTATATTTTGGGTTACAATTCAATAGATTACTAAAAAATTAAGGGATTTCCGTCTCACTTTTTATTTTCCATGAGACACAAGAAATATCCACCACATGTTTAATTTATGTGGTGAATATAGTTACCATGAATGTATTTTATGAAGATTATTCATACAATTATGGGTATTTACATATCCATTTTTGATCCATATTTTATGGTTTTTATGGTTTCAATGTTAAAACGACGTTATGGGATTTTGTCAAAATTTTAATTATTTGAGACATATGTTATGTCATGATCCTATATTATTTTATTAGGTGTATATAATGCCAATTTGACATGTTATATCATAAATATAGTTATTTTAATGACATTATAAGTTTCATTTAAGTTCATTCTTTCATGGGAACAGTGATTCAAAGTTACTATAATGGGTATAGTTTTATGTTACAATCTCATCCTTTATCAGGATTGATTAGGATTATACATAAAATGATGGAATGTTATGATCTAAATCACAATAAACTGTAAACTTTTCTTATCTGATGATTATTCATGATATTTAGAAGTAATATTTCCATTTTCTAACTCTTTGGTACTTAAAATAATTGAGAAAATCTTCTTATAAAAATATAACTGTATTTATTCCTTAGATTGGAAATATTTTTTCAATCAAAACCATGTTTTAAAAAAATGTTTTTAACAATTTTTACTACTATTATATTATTTTTAGATTAAATATATATCGGTGTTTAACTTTTTATATAAAAAACATGAATTGAATTTTCACATCATTTTCAAAATAATGTCTATTATTCTTTTACTGAAAATGTGAAAGGAGACATTATCATAACTTGTACAAAAAATAATAAAACACCCCTATTCAAGAGTGTTATTTTCATTAAATATTCCTTGAGGGTTTTTCAATTGTATTTTCAAATAAAAGTATTTTTAAAATGTTTTATGTTTTAAGAATTGTTTTCCAATGTTGAAATGATACTTTACTCTAGAAATGTTTTAAATGAATTTTAAATATTCAAATATTAGTTTCAAAAATAATTTTCAATGAAACTTATTTTAAAAATGTTTTATGCTTTAAAAATAATTTTAAAAGTTGAAAGGATATATTTTTCAACAAATGTTTTAAATTATATTTCAAAAACATTTTCCTTCTATTATGAAATCCATTGATGATACAAATTATTTAGTGGGGATATGATGCAAGGATACAATTATTATTATTTATTTGAATGGTTTATGATTATGATGTAAATATATTTATGAAACCCATTTATATTCCTTGGGTTATACATTGATAAAATTCTGATGAAACATAATTCTTTTTCCATAGATTATTCTACGATGAAAAGATGAGATGACTATGAAACCCATCTATTTTATATGAGATATTATATGATGTAATGTTTATGAAAATAATTATGATAGATGAATGTTTTTTGGTCTAGTTAAACATACATGTTGAATTTAATTGTGTTATGGGTGGGACATATATCTCTATCCAATGCATTGGGATATGAGAAATTTTCTATGAGATCAAAGGTTACATGATCAGTTATCCCAAGCCCAAAAATGATGGTACATGGGTGGTTAGACCAAGAACAAAAGAGGGTACATGGGAGGTCATCTCAAGGACAAATAAATTCATTGGGATATGAGAAATGTTCTACGAGATCATAGGTTACATGATCAGTTATCCCAAGCCCAAAAATGATGGTACATGGGTGGTTAGACCAAGAACAAAAGAGTGTACATGGGAGGTCATCTCAAGACCAAATAATGTAAACAGTTGGTTGGACCAATCCAAACTTGTTATAAATGTCATGATGGGTATACATGACATTAGATTTTATTTGGGTATGTACATGGAACAAATCTTTGTCTTATTCCAATGTTAACTTCTCATGTCCCATGGTATTTGATTCCTTTAAGATTCATTTCTTATGAATGACCAATCATTATTCCATGACTCAAGATTATGGGATTTGATATGAAATGTACGGTTTCAAAATGTTATTCTAATTTCCTCTTACACTTATGATCATGTAATACTTATGTATCTCCCTTGATTACCCCTACTTAGAATCAAATATCAACATTTCCTATGATTACCTTATGTTGGATATTAAGAATATTATTATGTATGATATATCTAAGAAGGATGCTAGATATGAAGATCATAGTGGTAGATGATGGATTTTACAAATGGACTAGATGTTTGTGTTTCAATGATTCCAAATATTATACAATATAAAAACCTTATACATGTTTTTATTTTATTTATTAAATATTCATAAAAAATAATGTAATATCCATGTATAAAAATACCAGGTCACTATAAAAACCAAATAGTATTTTCTGAAATCTTGTTCAGTGGGTTTTCAAGGATGATGAGATCAACTCCTCCCCTATAAGAGTTATATTATAATAGTGGTTTCCATTCTAACATTCAAATGGAATATTACGAGCCTCTATATGTGAGGTTGTTTCAGTATTTGACATGCTAGAATAAATTTAGAGAGAAGAAGAATATGGGGCTTGATATAACGTAACAGATGAAAGAGAAATTTCAAACCATTCCACGACATATGATATCCTCACAAATTCAGAAAAAAACTAAATATACAATGATTTATGATATCTAGAGTTTTAGGTTAGAGGTGTGATTTTTTATCATATGTCATCAATTAAGAAATTTACAATGTTTGGAAGGAAATGAATGCTTAATCCTAGATACATTGTCCCCATTGAGATCCTTGATGGCTTAAGAGTGGTGGCTTATCAACTAACACTCTTGCAAAACCTTTCTCAAATTCATGATGTGTCCATCCATCTATTTTAGTATATTTGTAACAATATCCCACTTAAATTAAATCCCCAAAAACCTTTTTCTATTTCACCTTATAAAAAATCATATACAATAAATTTAGGATCCATATAAAAAAATTTATATCATCCAGTGCACTTTTGTAAAGTTATTATGTTGCATAACATTGTATCCATTAAATTATGAATACCCATCCAAAACACTTTTGAATTAACTATAAAACATTTATAAAACAACTATCTTAGACAAAGTCAATCCCTATTTTTTCAACCATAATGTGTGACCCCACGGGTCCTTATAGAATTAAAAAAATATATAAATACCTAGGTCCATATATAGAGGCAATGAGCGACCTCTAATAATGGTTCAATGACACTGAGGTCATAAATTGATCTATCCCAATTTCTATTAGAAACATGTATCTCTATTCATATGTCCACCAGTGTGAATCATATGAAAATGTGCATTGTAATTTTTTCCATTTTTTTCATGGGATCAAGTGAAAAAGTGAAAAATAGTATTCAAATTCCATAGAACATAGTCACATTTTCTTAATTCTCAGATTATATATAGAACTGGTTAATTAATACATCACATTTTATTCATATATATAGATTATCTTGTCACATTCCACTCATATAAATTAATATGTACATTATATTTAACATATTTTTATGGATAAACACACCACATATTATCCCATTCAAGGGAATATATGTCAAACTATTCTTTTATTAGGACAAGTTCGATATTAGTTATGTTCTATCTGATAAAAAGTTCAATAATATACCTATGAAAACCCATTCCTTTTATACACATAATATATTTCATTCTTACATAAATACTAAGAATACCAACCAATAATATCAATAAGAATAGTTCTCATCATAAATTATATATATATATATATAACTAACTTAAAATAAGGATATAATGGAATTTTTTAAAACTCTTTAGCATGATTTTAAAATTCCATCTATCTTATAAAACTGCACAAGATAACCTGGGAACATACATATGAAAGGAGTGAGATATAATTATTAGTATGGAAATAATAAAATCATAACACAATAAAAGAAATACCTGCAATTCAAGATGCATATCAAGGTGTAATAAAATTTTAATGAATCATAAACATGATCATTAAATAATTATATAAGATGGTAACATCATAGAAACCTATGAATATAGAAAAAACATAAAATAAGTCATTATAAATAAAATTTAAGAATAAACATAATCACATCAAAAAATATTAATCTTAGAATAACCTATCATGTTCCAAAAATTGTATTAGATGATGAAAAACATTACCCAATTCATTGTAGGGCTATATAATTATGGTCCCACCTGTCTTATTCATACCACAAACTTGAATTTTGTGTCCCACATAGATCATACAACATAAGAATATAATTCATCATTTTTATTCATATGATTTAGGAGTGTGGATTAGATACATGGAATTCCCCAATAGTGGAAGGATATATAAATATTAGTGGATACCCTTGATTGGAAATGGGTATAGGTATTTCCTACATTAATATTGTGCATAAAAAATCATAGGAAAATTTCAACATAATAGAGGGGTATGTAAGGATTCATAAAAGTCATTAATTAGAGTGTAAGGTGGCCTATATTTACTTGGAAACCATAAGGATAGTAAAATGTATGTGTAAAACCATATGAAGAAAAGAATTTTTTTAAATAAAATGGCATAATATAAATAATTTTCATGAATAATGGAGAAGATGAGATAATCACCTACCCAAAGTGGGCGGTCCTAATAGATTGGGAGGTGTTTATCAAGTACATGTGAAACCAATGGGGTGTATTTAGATAGGTATATGGAGTGTAAATTCATGATCAATGGGTTTTTAGTGAATATGAGTGGGTCATTGGGTGGGTATTCTTAGAAAATTATAGGGGAACTCTTTAATAATATCTAAACATAGGTTTTGGACGCTATATAAAATAAGTATAAAAAAACATAAAATAAATTTTCACATTTTTTCTACAAAATAGGAGTGTATATAAATATGTTATAATTCTATTAACCTATTACATAAAAATAATACCCTTTGTGATGTGGAAGTGAGTCATGTTTATAAGGAAATATAAAATAGCCTATAGAGGTTTCAATACTGGATTATTAAATTGTTCTAATAGGATAAAAACACATTAAATTAAATTGAATATATATTTGGTTTTTTATTCCTTTAATTTTATTTATTATATCACTTTTTAGACTTTATTATTTTAAAATACATACTATATATTTATACAATATTTGAATTTTACCCAATAATTTGACTATCTCAGACAATTATGAACATTTCACAAATGGATATTTGAAACATACCGATTTCAAAATTGATATTTATTTTAATATAATAATATTATTAATATGATAATTTCCACCTTTTAATAAAAATACATATTTATTAGAAGATTCATGTTTTTGAAATACCAACAACTTTTTGAATCTTATAAAAATCATGTTGGAATTTATAAAACTATATTATAACAAATATTTAAATAAATATTATTTAATAATTTTTATTTATTGGAGGAAAACTTATTTCATAAATTAGAGAATTATCAAAATAGAATCTTCATTGAAACTTTATACTCATTTCCCAAATATACAATTTTTATCTCATTATATCAAAATAGAATTTATATCAAACACATAATATATTAATTTGTAAATAAATTATTATAATTGATTAATATAAACATTATAATACTCAAAAATATTTATTTAAATTCATATTTTTAGAGTCTAGAACTATAAACCCTTATAACACTAGTGTATTTCCTAAGGATGAGGTGTGCAATGGTGACACTTTATTTGTGTGGTTATTCAAACATGGATTGGGCTATGATCTTGATAAGACTAAACTTCTCCACAAAGGGATAAAATTGTACATTAATTATTGAATAATGACTTGTTATTGGTCAAGGTAAAATCCCAGTGATTACAACTACCTTTAATGCTCAAATAAATGGGCTTCAAAGGGTACAATCCAATTTTTCAAGGACATTGTTTATTATATCTGTGTAAATTGGATTTTATAATAACTCTTAATATAAAATAATCATAATGGTCATTTTAAATTCACTATATTGTAAACATTTATTTATCTAAATGGTTTTTTAAATATTATGGGATATAATTTACAATAGACCAAGATATCCAATGTATTGCAAAAAAATTCTATAAATTGATTTCATAATAAATAATTTATTAAATTGAAAGGGAGTTTCATATAATAATGTATATTTTGTTAAATTATTCCACCATTATTATTTACATATGTGATAGGTTGTAATGGAAAATAAATGACATTGGATCGTGTGGTGGTTGCCTTCCTTACACACAAATGATGATTTATTTACTTAGTTGATATTAGTAGAGATGGATGTAGGTCATAAACATAACATGAAAAAAATATTATTATATGTAATATAGTGAGTTTATTATATAGTCATGGTAATATTATAATTTAATGGGGAGGAGGAATAAATAAAACAAAAATTGTCATTTCTAAATGTGACATCTTTTTAGGGTTTCCTCTTTAGTTTTTCATAAAAATACTTCTAATTATAATTCGAGGATAGTTAAAGGTAATTTCGGAGGTTATTTAGGAATGATTTGGTTGAACCAAAAAGAAATTGAAGTTGAAAATAAGAGAGTAAAGGGGGTGGACTTTTATAAGTAGAGAAGATTACACACATGGTATTTTTGAAAATAATTAAGCACTCCCATATTTTTAATATGTCACATGGGTAAAAAATAGTACATTATAGAACCATATTGGTTTATTAGTCAATATATGTCTATATTACTGATTTTATACCAATTTATAGATCATTTTAACCCTTATATTTATAATTTAACCCTAAGAAAACCAATATTTAACTTAACTGAGATAATTAATTTTTTCTTTTATCACAATTCATATTGGACAAAAATCAGGTTCACCTAATAAAAAAATATAAATTATACTAATTAAAATTATGAAATAAATTTTTTCAAATTAAAATAATATGAGTTGAAATTTTTAAGTTAAAATTAATCCCATATATGTGATGAGAAATCTGGGATTTGAAGAGAAACTTTTAAAACATTAGAAATTTTTTATGTCAAAATTCAATGTGAAATTAATTATAATGACATAAAATTGATTAATGCATTTAAAATGGAACAAATTTTACATTAAACCCAATTTAAAAAATAAAATATATTTATAAATAAATTAAACAAAAAGGCAATTTCAAATTCAAATGCAGTAGTTTCACTATTCATAAAAAACACAAAATTTCTAGTTTAAATCCAAAAAATTCACTATAAACATATTTTGAAATGAAGATTTTAAAAAATAAGTTTATTTTATGAAATAAAGTTTATAAAAGTATAGAGAACTAATTTTTTTTAATGTTCTCAAAAAGAAATAATTTTTTTTTCTAAAAATAGTATTTTCAAAACATATAAATCTTTTTAGAAAATTTAGTATTATTTATTAAAAAAATAATTATAGCTAATATTTAAAAAGTTTTAATTACTATTAATTTTTTTATATTTATTTTCTATATTATAAGAATCGTGTTTAAATAACAATATTAGTGATATGTTTTGTTAAAAATCAGGGTCTAGGGTGACACAAACTAACCCAATGATTCGTGTAGTTTAAGTTAACTTTTTGTTTCCTATAATGTAAGATATCAATGAAAATATAACTTAACTGAAAAAAATTAGAAAAACTAAAGGTGTTACTTTATTCCCCCCTGAAGTTAATTTCACCTGTCAAAATTTTCACCCTGATATAATCAAAAGAGGATACTTCTTCCACATAATATACTAAATTTCCTACATAGCTTTTTAAAATTGGTGGTTTTACTATAAAATACTGACCATGTGAGTCGTATTGTTTTTTAGAACATTATCTGTACAATCTAGAATCTCCACCATTTGTTCTTCTTAAGGAATACATTTCTCGAATGGTATGACCTAGGATTTCATTACATGTGAAGGGTCAGGTATGTAATTCATTAAGAGAGATAAATAGAATACACTGTGGAGTTGATAGAGGATTAGTGGATGCACCAAATGATAGGATACCATATTGATATGATCATGAATTTCAAAGGGATGAATATACATAGGGATTAGTTTCCTTTCTTTCTAAATATCATGACCTTATTCAGTGGATAATTTCATAGAATTACCTTGTCACCAATATCAAATTCTAGATATCACTGATGATTATCAGCATAACTTTTTTTCTAAATATGAGATGAAATAATGTGTTGTGTAATGGCTCTAACATGCAATGAAATTTCTTCATTTCTCTCAGAAAAAAATTTCTTTATTTCCCTATCTTTAGTCTAGGATGACAAAGTACAACATTTATATCCATATAGGAATTAATAAGGAGACATTTGAATGCTTGAGTGAATGATATTTTTTGTAAAACAAATCATATAGAGAAATATGTTGAGCCCAACCACATTTAAAATCTAATGAAAAAGATCTCAACATACCCTATAGGGTTTCAATTTTCCATTTAGTCTGACAATCAATTTGATGATGATACATAGTTCTATAACTCAACCTAAATCATGTTCTTATTGAATAATTCTCTAGGACATTGAGGTAATCCTCAAATTTCATTCAGACACAAATGAATATGGTAATCCAAGAAACATTAACACTTACTTGATGTGTATACGTGACTTAGGATCCAATGATATGTATTCTATAATAGAGATGAAGTATTCTAACATATTATGAGGATTAAAAAATAACCATATGGAATTATTTCCTTTATATATTTTGGGGATTCTAACAACAATATCCAGAGTGATGTTTTCCCATTTACATTCTAGTATGTGTAATTTATGTAACACCCCCTTATAATTTTCTCTTTCAACTTTAACTTTCTTACATACCATTCATCTAGATTCAATCTTTTCAATGTCTCTCTTTACCTCATCCCACTATAAAAACTATTTCAAATCCCTATTCATCTGCATACATCCTAGATGAATAAATAAAAAACAACTATAACATTCCATTAACAACTCCTTCAAGTATTGTATGGATGGAAAACATACAAATTTCATGAACATTATATTTCCATAATGATCAACCTTAAACTCTAGAATATTTCTAAAATTCTTTTATTTTTCTATATCTTTCTTATATGACTATTTAATCTTCACTTGGATATATAGTTGGGAATTCAATTGTAAAAGATAATAATTTTCACCTTATGTCTTTAATTCTAGATCCATCCTTTGAAAATCCATAAATATTGGATATTTTGTAATCCAAATCATGGATAATCTTCCATGATCCTTCTGACTCAAATAATTAGTCACCATGTTCTCTCTCTAAGGGTGGTAATGTATTGAGCATTCATAATATTTAATCAACTATAAAAAACTTATTCAATTACTTCTGTATTAATATATACATTAAAATGTAATTAATGGTATATATATCACAGTTTTATCTATAAATATATTGAATATATATCATTAATGAAACAAATTACCATAGTAAATTCAGAAATCCTAAGGAGGGTAATTTTACTCATGTATATTCAATTCTCATGATACATAAGCTATAACCAGCTTCATTATGCAAATTAACACATTAAAAAAACTACATGAATGAATAACTATATATAAAATGACATTTTCAACTATAAATGAATATAAGAACAAGTTCACTAAATAAATTTCTCTCTAGTTCCTTGAAATTTTCCTCACATTCATCTGTCCAGAGGAACATGGATCCCTACTAAGTCGAGTTGGTCAGATTATTATATAGTCCTAAAAATATCAAAAAATCCCATCGATAATAACATGATAAACCATAAAAATATGGATATTATTTTCTATAGTTAGTCTAAGAATATATTAAAAAGCCTTCATCTTTGATTGATCTACTGATATATCCTTTATTGAGATTATATGACCCAAAAATGAAACCATCTTCAGCCAAAATTCACACTATGAGAAATTTTCATATAGTTTCTCCTTCTATATAATCATTAGTAGAATTACCAATTGATCTTCATGGTGTTAATTTATCTTTTATTAGATAATTATATCATCTCTAAAGACTACAAAAAAATGATCAATTATTCTTTAAATACTCTATTCATTAAATCTATGAAGATAATGGGGGATTAGTAAGACCAAATGTCATCACTATATATTTGTTATTTTCATACCATTCACAATATGTTGTATTGGTTATATCATCATTCTTGACCATAAATTTATGATATCTAGAATTAAGTTACTTCTCATAAAAGTATTGTGGAATGAATAGTTGGTCAAAAAAGTCATCAATATTGGAAAGAGGATACTTGTTCTTAATTATGATCTCATTCAGCTCTCAATAATTAATTTTGAGTCTCATCAATCCGTATTTATTTTTATCAAAATGAATAGGTGCACCAAAGGATGACACAATTTTCCAAAGAAATACCTTATCAAGGTTTTCTAGAAGTTTCTTCTTTAAATATTGAAACTCAATCAGGTAAATTCTATTGATAGTATTTGAAATTTTTATGGTATTGAGTATGAGTTCTATTGAGAACTCAACTAAATATTCGGTTTTAAGTTTAGAAAACTATTCCATATATACATCATAAAATTCCCATAATGTAGGTATATCAATTATGTTGAGTTTATCCCTAAACATTTGAGATAAAAACACCTAATCATTGGGAATTAAGTCTCATAAAATTTATGTGGTCTCAATCAAAATTTCATACCTCTAATCATACTGATAAAATACCATAAAATATTTTGGAATATCAAATATGAATTACCATCATTGATAATTTATGGGAGGTTTATAAAGAGAATATCAATACATTCCCATGATAACATGACATTCAACCATAAGAAGAATTAAAATATTTTTAGGAAGCACATTACCACTGATCAATTACCTGATGACCTTCTATTCCACACTTAAAAAATTTACTTGTCCCCTTAAGAAAATTTTCTCCATGATTCTTCCAACACATTGATCATAATGGAAAGTTCATAATATTCTCTACAAGTTTCATAGATTTAACTTTGAATTCCATTTTTCTCTCTTATCAAAACCATATGGTTGATCTGTAATTAAAAAAATCCATTTCCACATTGATATCAGATCAAATTATCTCTTCATAGTTACCCAAATATATTATGGATAATTTTATTCATAGACATGGTTTAAAGCCACTAAATAATTGATCATCCTTATATTAAGGTTGGATGACTAAAAGATAATCATACCTCACAAGTTTTTAAATATATTCCTCATAGTTACCAACATATTTATCAATATTTTTTTTAGCTTAAGGATATCATGCTCCATTGTAGTATAAATAATATGAGGTATGTACCAATTCAAAAAGATCATAAAACCATCCTAATCCATGGATTAAATTACATCATGTTTCCTTGTATTCTTGATAAGTGTCATCCATTGATAATCTTCACCTTCCAAACAGTATAAATTGAATGTTTCATTTTCTAAATAATGGATAATATAAAATATCTATTTAGTGGTGTTGATCTAATTTTTTCAAACTATTGGATAAAACGTCTCACTAAATGATGGTGGATGTTTCCTCATGAAGGACTCAATAGAATTTTTCCCTCCTTTGTTCTTTAGGATTTCAAGAATGACTCATATCTTGAAAATTTTATGTGATCATATAAACAAGATTATTCATTTCAAATACCATAAAATTTTTATTCTCAAGAGGCCATTCATTGAATTTTCCATCCCAGTCAGCATTAACATGGTGAATTTAGAGTCTATCCATTTAATAAAACCAAGAATCATAGTATAAGAAACAATAAATATGATGGGGAACTATATGATAATGAAAAATAACTTATTTTATGTCTAAATAAAGTCACCTTAATCTATAATATATCACACCTTATGGATGTCTTATATTATTTAGATTAATCATATATTTAAGTCCCACATAAAGTTTCATAATGAGTTTTTGAATTTCTAAAGAATATCCCTTGGGAGTGTAAAACTGGTTATGCCACAGGGATCATTTTCATGCACCAAGTGATGATTGATTCAAGTTCAATGTTCCCTTTTTAGATATTTTACCCATACTTACATTAATTAGATATCCACATCCACTTGTATTATCATGTTAGAGATGTCATTACATTAAAACAACACACTCTATCATTTACCGTAATTCCATGACATTTTGATATGTGTTGAATCATCATTAGACATGTCCTTAGGGATATCAATATGGTTTTGCATCCTATTTTCCAAAGAATAACTAAACTTATCATCATATATTTACCATAGTTACATTGACTTATCATACATAGATATTACATCCTTTCTTATGAAAATTCATTTCATTACATAAACACTCTCTTGAGGATCATAATAGTTTAGTTTCTTCATAAACTTGTAAACAAAAACAAATCCTCCATAGGTAAACTAAATCACATCACACTGTTATCTTCAAAAAAATCAACCTTCTTATAAATATAATATAAAATAAAATTTATCACAACCTAGGAAAATGAAACATAAAAATGGTTGATATCAGATGCTCAGTAAGGGTAATCAAGAGATATATGTAAGAATAACATGAGCGTAAGTGTATCAAAATATAAGAATGAAATTTTAAAACCATACCATGAGTATAAATAATCAAAACATTGAGTCATATAATAAATATTGGTATTTCATAAGCTATTAATAAAAAATAAATTAGTGAACTTGATCTATGAAAACATTATATCAACATAATACATTGATTTGTGGAATACATATATGTACATAAAATCATTTCGATAGTATTAAATGATTATTGTAATGTCCATAATAGTGGAATGATTTCACTCCACAAACCATTTTAGTAGTAAAGTTTTGCTCCCTAGACCATCTTAGTGGAAAATTTCCCTTACTAAATTTTGTCCACTCCCCATTGCACTACTTTCTATCTCATGAGATATATATCCTTACTCAACACATTGGAGGGAGATATTGGGTGAACTCATCTCATAATTAAAATCATATTTATGTGTACCAAAAGACAATAATACATTTATCATATAATAACATATAAACTAAAATGGGTTTCATAAACATTTAATCATATCATAACCTGTGGAAACGAAAGAGGATTCATAATAATTTCATCATATCATAACACATGAAAAAATAAATTTTTTTAATAAGACTTCTTTCATGGTAAAAAAATTGGGGGATAAATGTGTTTTATAAACATAATGTCATCATAAATATAAACCATTCAGAAATTGAATAATAATATTATCCTTTCATCTCATCCCTAGATAGGCATAGGTAACATCAACAAGAGTCATTTTATATTGAAAGATATTTTGATCGATCATTTAAAACATTTATTGAGGACATTATCCATTATTCCTTGAAAACATAATACATTTTATAGCATGATATTTTATGAAAATATTTTTATTTGAAAATAACCTTGAATTATTATAATATAATATTGAAAGAAAATAATGGTCACAATAATATGATGTTTTTTTCATGATATACAAATTAAAATAATGATTCTTTTTATATTTTTAGAAAATCCAAATGGAAATTATTTGGAAAATGGATTGAACATTCATTTATTTTTTTAAAAAAAATTAAACATGGCTATAAATGTATTTTAATAAACATAGTATAATAATAAAAAAAATTAAATGAATTTTTTTTATAAAAAATGGGTTTTGGAAGAAGATGGATTGTTGAGAAAAGAGATAAAGAACATCAGGTTTTCATAATTTTTTTCTCAATTCTTTTAAGTACCAATGATTGGAAAATGGTATTATTACATTAAAATATCATTAATAATGAAAGGATAATAAAATTAATTTTTTTATTGAGATATAGATCATAATATTTTTTGTCGCAAACATTATCATAAATAATACCAATAAACGATGAGATTGTAACATAAAATCATTACCAAGTTGGTAACATTTAATTTTAAGACCCATAAAATAGAACTTAATATATCATTAGGATAAAAAAATAAAGATATTATATGTCAAAGGAGATGTATATAAACCTCATGAATGACTATATGTCTATAACATAATGTAGTTCACAAAGAATGAAAATTGAAAAAAAAAACCCTTAACTAAAGTATTATGTGTTTGAAACTCCTATATTTTAAATATTATATTATTATACACATATTTAAAACCAATATTTTTATATATAATAAAATATTTTTTTCTTATGTACATTTGTTACCTATTTATTAATTATTCAATGATAATGTTACATTTTGTGTAATAAATGCTTTATTTTTCATGTATGTTTTGATTTTTTATTTTTATTAATATTAATTCGATTAGGAAATAATAATATCAAGTATTTTTAACATGATTTAAATTTAAAATATATTCAGTATAAATGTATTCAGAGTAATCCATAAAATTTATTGTTTGAAAATGAAATACATTATTCCTTGAGATGCTATGTCGTACGTATGCAAGAATGATATTCCCATTTTCTTGTCAGATAGAATGAACGAAAGGTAAATTATAGAGTATAATTAAAGAATCATTTTTATGTCATATATATAACATATTTTCATTAAAACCATCCCTGATATAATCCATTTAATGAATGAATGAATCACAAGGCTTATTGAGGAGGTAACCCATCTTACACTCAAACAACGTTATCATATCCTAAAAAAATTCAAAGCATGCAGATATGTAGGATATAAAAAATTAAATAATATTAAGAATATAATAAATATTATATATTAATACTAAATCCATACTAATTTCCATCCTTGATAGGTGGTAATGGAAAAATTAATGACGTCAATTTGTGAGTCGGTTGTGCACCATACAAACTAACAACGATTTCGTAACCAATTTTATGGAAGTGGAGATGGTTGTAAGTAATCAAAATAACATAAAAATATATAGTTATATGTAAGGTAATAATTATATTATATAATAATATATAATATTAATTTAAAGTGGTTTAGGAAGACATAAAATGGTAACCCTTATCGACGAACCTTACCTCTTCTTAAGGTATCCTTCATAGATTTTCAAAAAAATAAATCATAGGATAGATTTTTGTCCAAAATAAGGAATATAGAATGTTATAAGGGAATTTATTATATGATTTGGGTATGAATTTACTAAACCAAAATAGTTTGACAGTTTAAATAAGGGAGGAGAGGGTGGCCTTTGATAAGTTGGGGAGAGGACACACATGGTATTTTGGAAACAAATTAAATGATCCGACGTTTTTCATAGGCCCCAAGGGTCCAAATTGTTAATTATAGAACCATATAAGTTCAATGGTATATATATTTAAATAAAATAGTTTTTATACCCATTATTTTGTTGTTTTATCCCTAATATTTATAGTTTTACCCCTCAGTAAACACATTTTACCTTACCCATGATAATCAAGTTTTATTATTTTAACAATTAATTTTGATAAAAAATTAAGTTGAACATTTAATATATTATCCATTACCCTAATTCGAAATATTATAACCATTTTTCCAAATTACATTAACATAAGTGGTAAATTCTAACTTAAAATTAATCCTAGAGACACAATGAGAAACCGTTGTTTTAAAGAGAAAATATATAAAATATTGAAATATTTTTACATAAAAATTAAATATGAACTTGATATAAATGACCTAAATTTAAAACATTTATGAATAGTTTAACCAATATTTTCTTAAAAAATAAAAATATAATTTTTCTTTATAAATAGTTTAATAAAAAATGTTGTTTTCAATTAAACCTCTGTAATTTTCACCATTCATTAAAAAAATAAAAAATATTTGAAAAAATACAAAAAATTCACCCTAATCTAATTTATAAATGATTATTTAAAAAACTTATGTCTATTTTATATGATTAATTTTCTAAATGTGGGAAGTAGAAATTTTTTTAATGTTTAAAAATGAAATATGTTTTTTTAGAAAATAGTATTTTTAGAATATATAAAGACTTTATAAAAGATTATGTAATTTTTTTATAAATATTATTTACTTATAAAAAACTATTATAACTATTACATAAAAATTAATTATTAATTTTCATATATCAACGTTTAATGGATATGTTATAACTAAAGTTTTTAAATAACTCTATTAATGATATATTTTGTTAAAACATACTGTCATGTGTGATGAAAACTTATGCAATGTTGTGTTTAACAAATAATTAACTTGGTGTTTCTTGTAACATAATATATAAAATAAATTTAGTTTATTTTTAAAAAAATTCATAATAACTTGGTTTTTATATCATTCAAATTACCATATACAGATTTACAAGTTTTCATATACCTCTTTAGGGAATGTCATTTTTATTCACAACATGTTCTTTATTTTTAGATTTATACATTTTCATATTTCCTCAATGATATTAATATTTTTTTTGTTTTATCATTATTTTTATTAGTTGATTAAGTGTTAATAAAATCCAAGGAATCCTGTCTATATTTATATCAAATAATACTATTCTAACCCTTTAAAAATTAAATATATAATTGGATTTAAGGTATATATCAATAAATCTCCAACTGTCAATAATTATTTATAGAATTAAAGACACTTAAACTTATATTGTATCATATACAATAACTGCTTAAACCATAATAAAAAATAATTCACTTCTCAAAAATACCATTGAAAATCTATTAGTAACTTCTCTTCATATAAAATCTTATGATAATAACTTGTGAATATAATACTAAAAAATACTTTTTAAAAGCCTATAAAAACAATATAATAATACATTTGAGTTTCATAATACTCTATACCCATTAAATAAACCCTAATATGTAACCCCAATATCTATTTTTCTGTTGAAAAAAAATAAGAATTCTCAAATTAAATAATGTAACCAAAGAGTTTCCTCTAACAATTGATCAGTGATCCTCATAACATAATGGGATATAATTTATCTCAATCAAACACATATATCTATATACATATTCCAATTAGATATATTATATACTTTCATTAATTTTTACATGGTCCCTTTATCTATGACATCAATTATTCATGGGTCACATAGTGAGTCAATCCCATAAAACCTATCCTTTCTTTTAAATCATATATTTATTTAGTGAGAGGGAAAATCATTAAATCACACGTTACCCACCCATACAAGTAATAACAACACATTCACCTCATTTAATAAATAATAATATCATATTTTTTATCTTCCTATTATAATACACTTCGTTCACTCTTAATCACGTTCCTAGATGTAATATTCATTATTAAAGAGGAGAAATCCCATTGTAATTAAGCCTCAACCAATGAAATGACCATAAACATACCCAACCACACAAATATAAGTTAATCCTCATTGTTTACATAGGAAATATATAAATGAACAATAATTATCATGATATTTTCATTATAAAGTAAGGTTTAAGGAACTCCAAATACCAACCATTCACCCTTGTATAACAAATACAATGTGTGATACTCTATACAGTATACATGGGGTTCATCTTGTGAATAAAACACTTTTTGTTCCACATGATAAAATTCTATAACTCGATATAGAATTCAACACACACTAGAAATACTTTTTTTAACAATCTATACTAATCCATGAAAAACGTGGGATATGGATGACTCAAATTCATATATTGATAAATTTTGTATCATTTCATTTAATTATTATATAAAATCAATATGAAAAAATAAAAATATTTATTCAATTTTTTATGTTATTATTCAATTAATAATCTTAAATTCTATTAATAATATTAAAAAAACCATACATTAAATCCCATACAATCAAGTTCCCTATGATCAACCACTTGATTGAGATAATGTTCACTAACAATTATGGTCTTTTTTAACACATTACATATCAATGTAATTCCAACCACATATCTATATAAAAATATGATAAATTTATCCTATTAAACTTTTTTTAGTGAGTCTCATTTATAAAGTAATTTGGATTGAATACTAATGAGAAAATCATAAATTATTCAATGATTGTTAAACCAATTTAAGTGAAATGAGATGTACTAATTTTTTATTTATTTACGAGACTTGAAGGTGGGTTATGTGTGAGTGAAGAAATATTATCAAAAATTATGATGATATAAATTTAACCTATATTTCCTGATTGATTGAAAATAATTTTTGTGTTTATTTAGGTGAATAAATAATTTTTTTATACTTAATACTTGTAATTTAATCTCCACTTAGATACATGAATATCATGATAAAACCACTTAATGAATATTTATCATCTAAAGTCATTTCTCATTGTTTATAGAGAGATAAAAGTGGATAAAAACATTATTGGATCAATCATTCCATCTAATATTTTTTATTTTATTTTATTTTATTTGAATCACAAGTGTTATCACTTGTGAATATATAATCAATGAAAAAGGATATATGGTTTATATATGGGAAATATAACTTGTTTCTCTCTTAGTTTCATCGATTTAAAATGATATAAATATGAGTGGTAAATTATAGGATCACGTCATAACATTATGGTATCACAACTATCATTTTTACTTTGTTATTAACAATTAAAATTAATTTCTAATAATACATCTTTTGAGTTAGATACTAATATTATAAAACATGTTTACCTAGTATATTTTTTGAGACATTTATATTCACTTATTTCCATATTCTATTATATATCTGGTTCCTTCATGGAAATTTTATTAGGTGAATGGATGGAGAAAAATATTTAATATACATAATTGAATATATCATTACAAAATATACAAAGTTTTCATGGACAAAGAACATGATTAATATTATATGTTGGATGAATTTTTTGATTATGTTAATGAAATATATCTTACTTTGGAAGAATGTTTCAAATAATGTTGTGTTCATATTATGATATAGACCAATCAATAATAAATAAGGAGATTGAATATATTTGATAATAAAACATTTGGGGTCATGGTAAGATATATGAGTAAACTTAAAAAATATTAATCAATGTAATAACATGCATTAGAAAAATTTAAAAATATTACTTAGTTAAAAAAATATGTGTGAAACATATTTTTAAATATTATAGAATTCTAAAATATTAATTGGAATTCTCAGAATAATTTACAAAATTAATTCAAACATGTGATAAGAAGTAGAAATTGGGTTGCATGAATCAAGAGTAATTTATAAAAAATGTGACTTTCTAGAGATAAAACAGACCCGTCTTGAGAAATATTTAATCATATATGTTATTAATATCTAAAATGAACAATTTGTTTCATAAATAATGATTTTGGATATATTTATTTTATAAGGTAGGTTCCAAAAGTATGTGGTTACTTGAAAAATAAATTTAATATAGTTTCATGTGGAAGAATATGAAGTTATTCTAGAACATTAAATTAATTATGTTTATGAATCGAGGAGTCAGTAACTGAACCATTTCAAATTTAGAAAAAAAAATGGTTTTAAGATAATTTATTATGAATAATATGAATAAATATTCTAGGGAAAATGATATGATATGTAACAGAATAAAATGGTGTTTTGATGATTTTATTTTAATATAACGATAGAGGAATAAATAACATTTTTGAAGATAATTTATGGAGAATAAGGTTTCCTTTATAGATGAAAGATATTTAACTAGTGTTTAATTATAAAATTAGGTTTATTCAAATAGGGTATTTGAAAATGTTTTGAAATAATATGTAAGTGATAAAATAAATTAATAAATTCAATTATCGAGAGGATGATAATAATAATAGATATTCTATAAAATTTTATAAAAGATTAAGGAGGTGAAAAAATATAGTTCAAAGATGTTTATTTAATAAAATTATTGAATGTTTGATTCTATTGAATATATTTATAAATATAATATTCACTAAAGTGTCAAGGAACTGAATAATAAAGGGAAATATAAATTAATAAACCTAGAAACATTGATGTATCATGAATAATATTAAAAAAATAAAATACTTACTGACTAATAAACGATGTTGAAATATTTTAACCCAATAAAATATGATTATATAATTCTTAAACTATGAGTTGATAGAGGAGGAATGGTTTTGAATATTTAGTGTAAGTGAGTCATCTGGAAATATTATAATGATAGTGATCCCTGATGAGGACTTCAATTTTCTAAATCTTATAATCATGAGGACCTCAATTATGTGGATTTGTATATGACATTTGTGTGACAATTTATTTTGTCAAACTTATTAATCTACATTAGAGGATGTGCTGAGTGAAGTCACATGATCTTATGAAATTAATCAATGTTCCTTATAATGTGGTAACAATATCCAGTTAAATTCTAGTAATTAATGAAATAATTTAAATTCACTTTCATCAAGATTCGCTTATTATCATGGTAACTCGGTCCTATAAATAATATGTTTATAGAATGTGGTATCAGATCCCTAATGTCTCATTTGGGTTAATCATTAATTTTTTTGGGAAATTTAAATATTTATATATTATTTAAAAATAATATTTTTAATTTATTGATTATTTAATAAAAATATATTTCAAATGAAAAATGTGGTTTTTTATATATTAGTAACTAAATATTAAAACTATCTCATATGTATTTTCATTAAGAAATAAAAAAATATGTGAATATAATCAAATATACTTTATGTTTTATGTTACTCCAAATAGAAAATAACAAAAGTGCCTTCTTTTAAATTGTAATGTAAGTTATACAAGAAAACCCTAAAAATTAAATTTTGTTAAGAAAGGTAGGAAATAGTAATTATATGAATGATTTTTTTAGTACATTTATCTAGATCTTAAACAAATTATTTTCATGTAGTTGGGATTTTGAAAATAATAATGTAGGTGATGTAATTTTTTTGATAGTCCTTGATTAACAACCCTATAAATAAGATTAAAACATTATGGATTAGGAAAAAAGAATTATGGATAATGATTTATGGGGAGAGATTCTATTGTTTAATTAATTCAAGAGGATAATTATATAATAATTATAATATTATAAATATTTAATGGATGATTTAAATTATAAGGAATTTACCTTATGAAATCAAATGATGAAATATAGGTTCATATTAGAGAGAAATTTCTAATTGTGAACCAGGTTAGTTTTGAAATAGATGAATGTATGGTCAATTATAAGATCATGACATATAATATAATTTCACAAAATATTTATTTCTATAGAAAAATTCAATATATTAATGATTAGACATCCTTACATAATCATTGTAGCGCATATTAAAGGATAAATATTTGAAATTAAAAACCAAAGAAAATAGAAACCATTTTTAAAACATAGAAGGAATTATAAAAAGAAATTAATCATGAAATTTTATTACCATATAGCCATGAGGAAAACAATATATTTTTTTAAAGAAATTATGGAGGTCTACAAAATAAAAAATATACACACCTTATAATTAAAAAAATGTATGACTTCATATATAAATATTTTTTATTTTATTATTTTGGTTATATGACATGGTATTTCATTATGGATGGTAGAAAAATATTAGTTATAAAATTGATGGTACATATGTAAAAAGAGATACATATTTTTATTCAATAAAAACTTATACAAAAAATAAAAGATTCATGGAATTGATAATATTAAATAAAAAAATTATGTACCATAATCTCCAAATGATGATTTTATATTAAAATCATGATGTAAAGAAAGTTTAAAATTTATAAAGATATGAAATATTAATAATATTTTACAGCACACATAATGAAAATAAATAGAATATCGTTTTATTTTGAGATGAAGTATGGAAAATATAAATAAAATATATTATTTGTAATTGAATTAAATAGGATAAATAAATATTGAAATATCAATGATGAAACCAAGAGAGGTAATGAAAAAGAAACCCTAAAAAATTTAGAATAAATGAATGTTTTGTTTTTTTGGAAAAAGAATGAGAGAGTCTTACTAATATGATCAATTTCATAGTAATGGTGGGAAAAGGTCCAATAATGGACCATGAAATTATTAATATAATGATAAAGGAATTCAATAAAAGTGTAATTATTTAATGTAATATATCAAAAAAAAGTTCTAACACCCCCAAATGGTAGAGAATGAAAGAAAAGAGCTTGATCAATAATGGAAACTAAATTCCTTTACATGAGTATTACTAAAAAACCCATCTCCCATGTTAATATATCATAAATTTTGTTATTTATTTTTTAAGAAAAACAATATTTTCAAAAATAATTATGTATATAATTTTATGTAAAATAAATAATTAAGTAACAATAATTTCATAATAAATATTGAAGTTAATTTGATGATAATTTTTTATAACTTATAGAAGGTGAATATTTCTTGAGGATTATCTAACAAGAAAATGAATTATTTTGTATAATCATATAATTATGAATAATAGAGGATTGATGATGATAGAATTGGTATAATGAAAATAGGAGATCATATTTAATTCATCAAATAGTGGATTTTACAAGATTTGTTTATCTATTTATTAATATAATAAATTGATAATTAAATTGAATTATGTGAGAGAGATTTTAATTATCGATTGTATGGTCTTATAATTTCCTAGGAGTTTAACATTATAATGATTGATTAGTGGGTACAATAATGATATATAATAGTGGTATTTAAATTTTTTACTAAGAACTCTAGACTCAACATGTGGTATTGGATGTCGTAAGTAGAATATTTATGTCTCTGAATAATCGAAAAGATGTGTAACTATGATCAAGTGACTATTGAGGTACAAGATGATAGTATAGATGTGAATATAGTGTTCTGATTTCACAATTACCACTTTTTTCTATACTTATAATGAAACTCTTAGTATTATATTTTAATATAGTTCAAATTAACTCTTATATCACATATTATTAATAAGATTTATAATTATGTATAATAAATATGAATAAAAAGTGGTATTTATATTCTAATGAAATATTTGTATCAGTAACAATTTATGATTCTGATTAATTTATATAGATAAAAAAGGAAAACTGAGGTGGAAACATGGATTGTGTAAAATATCATTTAATATGATGTTAAAATGGAGACAAGATAAATAATTATTCTATGTAAAGATAATGAAAATTTCTATTCAAACATAGGGTGCTTATTTTTTGAAGTGTTGGAAGAAATTTCAAATTTCATAATGTTTCAACTATGGGTTCTAATTTTAATATTTTTTTATTGAAACAAAAAATTAATTTCATAAACATTCAAAATAGTGGAATAATTTCATTACCCAAAATTGAGAAATCATAGGATAAGTATACAAAATGGTGGAGAAAAATGTATGTGGGTGAATTCATTGTATGAGATGAATGAAAGAATGTTTATTTTTTATTGATATAATTGAATATAATATTTCACTATATACATAGTTATATAGTAATTTTAATTATATAACATTATTTTTTCTGTAATTTTGTATTATAATAAGGGAATATATTTATATTTAGAAAAAATGGTTCTTTAGAATTAAATAATCATATCATAATATGGAAACCAAAAATTTATTTTCAGATAGTCAATATAAAGGGATAATAAATGATTCATTGTTTTTGGATTATGTGTATGATCTATTGATAAGATTTAAGAAATGTATTTGTATGTACATGATAATTTTAAAGTAATTCCTCAGCCTAAGAAAAATAATGATATAAATCGAGAGTTTTTTGAGATAAAAACTTACTGAACATATCAAATAGTAGTTTTTTAAAATACATGTGATTGTTGTTTAATACAATTTATATGAAAAAGATATGATTAATTATGTTGTAAATTAGATTATAATGTTTGATATTTGATTTTAATGGTTAATATGATAAGATTATCGTTCATATTTAATATTCATGAATTCATAAGAGATTTATTAAAAGTAATGAATATGAGATTTTTGGACAATGGTAAAGTGATGAAAACATTACACTTTGATGTGTGAAATATTATTTAAGAAATATAATCACTCAATTAATAATATAGGAATAGTTTATAATTTATTTATTGTATGTAGTATCTTCTAAATCATACATAAGAACAATATGGAGTTCACACTATGGTTTGTAGTATTTACTCCATGTATATAAAATATTAGTATGGTGGAGTGTAAGAGTACATTTAAGTTTAAATAAGATAAATAATATGAAATTTGGATAACATATCAAAAACCTTAAGGATATTTAATGGAATTTTTAAAAAAAAGATAAATAAGATCATTTTATTGGATAAATAAAATTTAAATTATGTTTTTAAGTTAAACTTAACATTAAAATATATCAATTCTCTCTTTTTCAAGAAATATTACTCAAATAATTAATATTTATCATGATACTTGTTGATATATATTTATACAATGTCAAATGATAGGGAATGTAAGTCACAGTATGGGTGTTATATTGAATACAAATAGAGTAATCTATGATTTATGAGGAAATTTACTAGGAGGAATGTGTATATATTTGAGGATAAATTAAAATGATATTTTGAATAATTATATGAAATAATATATTAAAATAGTTTAAATGATAATTAATAAATATAGATCATGAATATTTGATTAAATAGATCAAGGTGTTTTTCTCATGGAGTTTTCCAAAAAATAATATATTGGAAAATATTCTTATAATAATTTCCAAGGAATTGAAAAACACATGGTAACTACATAAGAAAGTAGTAAGAGTATATTAATTTCACAATTATAGTATATGTTTGACCATAAAATGAAATTATAAATAAAGATACAAAAGAATATCATAATAACTTAGTTCATTGAAGATCTATAAAAAAATATTTTATCATTCTTTGGGAAGTTTTCATTTTCACTAAAATTGAAAAAAGTCTTTCTTTTTCAAATTATTTAGTGTAAGAATTATAAAAAGTTCAAGGATATACAATTAGTTTTATATTTATCATTATATAAAAATAATAATTTCTATTGGTGAGATAATAACCACTGTACATCAAGGATATATTCATACATATTTTATGTGATCCTAATTGAAAATTATATCATGTCGTCTATTTTTTATGTGAAAGATATTTAGAGATATCAATTTTTAATTAGAAATATAAATTGTTTTATTAAAAAAACATCAAAACTGATTCACAATGATCATATTATCGTTAAAATTATTATATGATATTTACACCATGAGATTCATGAGATAAACTATGAGATGCATGCAACATTCTTTCAATTGCACGAGATAAAACAAAACAATGTTAGATAGATTCCATTAATGAAAAATGTTGGGTAAATAATATAATATTTGATGAGAAAATTTGTATTATAATTGTAGTTTGAGTAAACTTGGTTTTTTTAAACGAAAGAAATAATTTTACCTAAGGAAGAAGTTTAAGTAACTCAACACATGAAAAATTAATTAACTGTTACTTCAGTCATATAATTTATGAGTAATGGTGTTTTATTAAATATACATATTGAGAAAAATATTTGTGAGATATAATGTACAATATAACAAGAGAAGTAATAAGAATCAATGACTAACACAATAATTTTTTTTATTTTGGAAAATTGAGAGTTTGGAATCAGATCATTTGGTGTATAATTATTTTGAATTTTTAAAAAGCTTTGTGTTCAACCCCACTATATTTCATATTCATTATAATATATGTCTTTTTGACACTCTCTATCTATCCATATTATATATCTAGATTCAAATTCTATGTTTTTCACTATTGGGGTCCCATTATATAATCTATCATATATAGTTCCACCATCAATAACAACTCACTAATGATATCATGGATTTTTTTTAAATATAAATGTGAATCATTGAAACATTACATGACGATTCATAATTGTTCTTGTTTAAAACATTTATTCTGTACAATGTGAATATTTTACACCCTATTTCAAAATTATTTTGTCTTGTATCATTTAATTGTTACTGAATCTAGATAGTTTTTATTTTTTAATCTATTTATTGAGTTTCTAGTCTATGAATTTATCATAATAAAATATTTTAATAAAATATAACATCATCCATCATACTAGTAAATAATGGTTAAAAAATACACTAATTTCCATAAGGTGAGATCATTTTTATAATTACACATAACAGTATGGGTCACTGTATTCATCTTGTTTTATCTGATTTTAGTCTAAGGAGTGTAAAATCACTACAATGAAAATAGACATACCCCAAGGTTTACATCACATTTATTATTTCTATGTATTTATCAGGTATTATTGTCTAAAACATTTGGAATACTTGTAATGAATTTTTGAGTTTCTAATTATTGATCTTCTCTAAGACAATTGATCATTCTTATATCATGGATTTTTTTAGAAACACGTTTTACCACATTTGGGTTGTCTCTTAATTAAACTATACCATAGTTATTATAATACTTTCTATAATGAGAAGAATGATTTATAAGTGTATTTATAAAATTAGGAGGAGGATTAGATGTATTGGGGTACTTATTTTTATCTAAAAACTCCATTTTATTATTTTATTAAAAACTATTTTTAAACAACTATTTTATAGATACATGTGAACACAAAACCTTTATCAATGTGAATACTGGTTTATAATCATCTCATTTTTTTCAAATCGTCATTCACTGTGGGTTACCAGAAATATTTATCAATGTGTTATGACTATTTTTTCTTCATAACAATCAGGGTGGTGTATGTCCTGTAATATATTCTCGGTTCACAATTTTAACCATTATTGGGTTTTCAGTATATCTTATTTTGAGTTCCAGTCATTTATTTATTTATTATTGTAGTTTCTAGGAGTTTTGGGTAAAAAACAATTGTTTTCAGTGAAATATGAATTGAATCAAGGGTAGGGGAAATAGTATGGCCTGTTTTGGGAGAAAATGAATCTTATATGGACAGAACATGATTCTCCATGTGTATAGACAACCAATTCAACCCTAAGTAACTCATTAAAATGTGGTGTTATCCCTTGATGGACATTAGAAAAAAATACACCAGTCATTTTACCAGTTCATGTTTAACACTCTACCCTTGGCTTGGATATTCTACCATATGGTTTGATAGTGATTTCTATATGGATAATAGATATTTTACTTGACATAATCATGTTTCTTCTTTATATATTCATCCTACACTCATGTTATTATTTTATGCATCCATTTAATGGAGTTTGGAAAACTAATAATGCAATGTGGACAAAAAAGGGACTAAAAATAGGGGATATATGTTGTTTTCCGGTAGTTATGATTCATGTGGAACTACCTATTCTGAATCAAGTGTTATTATGTGTAAAAACCCATTGGAATTTTGTTTAAACATATGTATCTCAATTTACTAGTGATTTTACATAAAAAAAATTCATTATTACTTTTGATTATTATTTATTATATTTCCTTTAAATCATTTTTATAGTGATGGTTTTTTAAATTTTTATTATACATGAAATGTATTAGAAATTTTGTTGTTAAAAATGGAATTTATAGGGGATTTAGGAAAAAATATTATGTTGTGTTTGATTAAATGTATTAATGTGTATATATTTTTGAAAATGGAGTTTTCTAGAATTTATTAATGATATTTTTTATTGATTTTTATACTTTTTTATTACAGTCATATTTTATATATTAAATTGTAAATTATAATTATTCACGTGTATGATAATATGTCACAAATTGGAGGCCAAGGGTGTTTGAGTGACATAGTCAATCTAACCCTTAACCAATGTCTTCAACTAGATATGGAGTACTATCCTATGGGATTAAGGGATCCCATTGAAGGAAATTGGGGACCAGGGATGAATGAGGGAAATTTCAGAAAAGTTTTATTTGCTTATCTGGATAGTGAACCATGTCTTAGATAATTTCTTACCTGATCATACTCGTTAGATACAAAGACACTCCCTTAATATTCCTTGTTTGACATGGATGTCTATGGTTTTATTCTTAAAAACATTTATTTGAAATATAATGTTTCATATTTTATTGTTTATTCTTATATTTATTCTTATACTTGTGCCATGGATGTTTGAGTTGTGTATGTTTATACCATAGTGTTCAATTATTACTAATTGAGTCTTGTTAATTCATTTTATGAAATATGGTTTACATATATATAACCGATATAATTTAAAAACAAAGTATTTAAATGTAAAATTGTATTAATTATAGTTTTCAAACTATTTTAATGATATTTCATAGGGAAATCCCTTATGTAGTCCCCATAAGGTATCTTACTAGGATTTTTCCCTACACTATGCATAATAAATTTGGAATATGAAGGAATTTCATATACTTACATAGGTAAAGGTAAAAACCCATTTCATTTATTAGATCATCATAATTACCATAATTTTGGTTGGTTTGGGATGGTTAAGACGATGGTCTCCAAGATATAATCATAAGCTGGTGATTTTATAATTATGAATTTTTTGGAGTTCATATTCATTGAACTATTTGGACCTATCCCCATTTGATATTTATTTTATATGAACATATGGATATCATGTATATGTATTTTTTAATAAATTTTAAACTTTTTGTGACTAAAATATAAAATATCAATAATTGTTATTTATAATATATTTGGATGTTTCTATATTGTTTTGAAATATTAGTAGATAGTGTAAAAATATATTTCATGAATGGATTGTGATAATATTTTAGGGTGAAATAATTACTAAATGGTTTGGTTTCATGACCTGGTTCATTTTAAATGTTTTTAATGATTCAGAACACACTTGAGGCCTCACTGTAAGCCAGGTCGGGTCGAACAATGAATTGTAATTATAAAATGTTATCATAACCCTATTGTTATTTAGGGTTAGTGGTCGACATAATACTGGACTATCGGGACTCGAGAGGTTAGTTTTGGGGAGCTCTCGGACAAGTCTCCATATTTCCAAACATCAAGATTCCATTGATGATCAAAGGTTTTGATTTAAATTTGAACATAGTTTGGGGTTGTTTTGGTCTTTTTTGAGGTCATTTGTTATCGATTATGGGTTTCATGAAGAGGACGTGTTTTTTTAGAAATTTTGAGTTTCTTTTGGAAATGGGGTATGATATAAAAGGTTCACAGTTTATGAACACATTTTATAGTATCCATGTAAGTTCCATACAACATTATCAATAAATATTCTACAATTTTTTCACATAGTGATCACATAATAATATTAACAGTGCAACCAAACCATGTATAGTGGAAAAATGTTTACAATTTTGATTTCTAAACCCCTCATCATTTTATATTTTTGATGAAAATTTCTTTATTGTTTGTTTATTGAAGTATTTATATTCTTCATTGGAAAAATTTTGAGACTCAATTTGGTATGTTATGTGCCTATTTATTAAGATTTATAGAAAATTTCTCATAGAATGTACTCTTCTTAACATATAGAGTGAGTTATAGAGCATTTTACACAAGATAAACCTCTAGTTGATCTTATTATTATTTGATAAGTGATCATAAATATTTAATACTAGTTTAAAGAGGGTTATAAAGGTAATTCCTATATAGATAACCATTCTTAGAAATTCCCCAAGCCGAACCCCATGGAATACAATGGCGAAAATGAGATATATTAACCTAAATAATGGATTGTAAGGATTGATAATATTATTCACATCGTGATGGCCACTGATACCTATAATATTGTATTCTATTTTTTTATTTTAGACAGGATGGGTAGATGGTAATTGGAATCCAATTTGAAAGAGAACATCCATAATGATCCCACCTATAATACTTTCATGAAGTTGTTTAATTAGTAGTTTTTTCTTGACACACTATGGTTGGAGAAGGAACACGAAATCCTGACTATGGTTTAAGGATATTATTCAATGATGGATTACACTACTTGGAATTCAAATTTAGTTTTTTTCTCTTTATATCACCATAAATTATTATCTTATGGCTTTAAATTTTGTACGTGATTAAAGGTAGAGATCAATTTAAAACTTATTATATTTTCCTACCTTAATATGTTGATGTGGTTGATATAGAGGTTATAGAAGAGATATATTTTATAGTTAAGATAGTTCTCCATATTGATTCATTTGTTTTTTGGTGATATTCAGATATCTTACTCTATCTAGAAGAGGAATTAGGATGAAATTATTAGAAGTAGTGAAAAAGTGTTTCATAGTAGTTAGGATCATTGACAATGGCTTCATTAGGTTGTAAGTAAGTTATTTCTTATTAGTGGGGGAGGTATGTCAATATCAGACATGATCACCCAAAGGCTCTAATTATGTTAAATATGAATGAGAATCTAGGTCATATCCCATGCTTTGGTAAGACTTTTCTTTAAGGGAGTATCATTTTCTAAAGGATCACATAGATGATACAATTATTCAAGGGATATTTAATATCTCCCTAAGTCTAAATTGTAATATTATTTGACTATGAAGTCCCATGGGGGGTGGAGTAATTAAATCATTATTAAATGTAAAAATCACATTACAAATCCAAATTTTGGTTATTAAATCGCCTATAGTTTTGGATTTTTTTGATATTATTGTTTACCATTCAATTATTTTGATACCGATTCTTGATTATTTGGGTAATCTAGTAAATTTTATCCCATTTATGATGGATCTACTCACCTCATTGGGAATGATGTATGAGAAAGGATTAATATTCACAGAGTTTAATGTGTTATATGCGGACATGGATGATATGTGGGACTTTCTAATACTGGACATGTACAGATTTTATCTCATAATCATTTTTATTAGATTATAATCATTAACTCACATGTTATTATTTATCATTATGTGTACTAGAGTATATCTTTTGAAAGGAATAGAGAAACTTTGAAAGTTGAGATGGATGCATGGCTTGGGAGGGTAATGACCATTAGTTTGAATATTTGTTTAATTTTATTTTCGATATATAGGTTTTTCACTAATGTTTTCGATTATGGATGATATGATCATTTCTAGTTCTAGTGGATTGGTTTTAGAAGTGTTTCTAGATGGTTTTTGGTCTTTCCACACTAGTTTGAGGTCAAGATCACTATCGATGTTCTTTGTGTGGTGAGCCCCACTAAACATATGTCATACAGATTGAATTCTACTATGTTAAAATAGTTATATTCTTAACTAATAATTGTAAATGAAATTTATTATACCTTAGTGATTTTAATTATGGGTGTTAACGATTCATTTTTCAAAGAAGGAAAATTGGAGTATCTAACTACTCATAGATTATTGCAGGGTGAATCAGATGACCATTTTGAAAACAAACCATCTTTTAAACACTGATGATATTTTTGTTCATCTCTAGGGATCATGATTTTTTTGAAACATGAAATTATATCAGGGTATTATAATTTTAGGTTCCAGAATAGCGATGTTCCTAATACTTCCTTGAGTATCCAGTATGAATATTTTTGTTATATGGTTAAAACATTTATCCTTTAAAAAAAAAAAATTTATTTATATATTTTATTATCTGGATCATTCAACACATTTTATACTCGATCATAGTTATTTACATTGATGATATCATGTTCTACTTCAATATCGATGAGGGCTATAGAGACCATCTATAGGATATTTTGGGGACTATGAGAGAGTATAACATATATGTTAAAATTAATAAATTGTAGATAGGAAGTAAGGAGGAAGTGTTTTTGGTCCCTATTATATCCAAAAAATAGATTTCAATAGATCCTCAAAAGATAAATGTATCCATGTATTTGTAGAGGTAGAAGAATGTATTTGAGATCCAGAGCATTTTATGATTATTTGGGTATTATATGTGCTTTATTTTGGACTTATCAAGGATATATTCCCACATAACTATGTTGAAATGAAATGGGGTGATTTATTAGTGGTTTGAGTAGTTATAGGTATATTTTAAGTAATTCTAGGTCCATTTAACAAAATATATATATTTTTTCATCCTTAATTAGTGAAGGGATTTATAGTTCATTATGATACCTGATATTTGTGGTTTGGGTCTATTCTGATAAAGGATAATCGTGTAGTGTCCTTCGGTTCAAATCATCTATTCCCACAATAGTTTAATTACCCCCAAATAATAGAGTGATAATTTGTTATAAATTCATAAAATTCATAGTTCTATTACCTCTTCATTGAGAAGTCAATAATTTATTTTTCCCAAGATATCCTGAAGTACATTTTCACTCAGAGTAAATTCATAGTTATGTATATATTTATGGTAGAGTATCTTTATACAATTTGATTTAACAAATCCATTAAAACTAGATAGGAAAATTCTATTGTAGATGTATTGAATATAAAATTTTTGATCCATATAGTGAATGAATTAGTGGAAGAGTAGAGTTTTGATTCATTTATTTGCCGATCTGAGTATGGAATATTATGAGGTTAGGGTGGGGGTGTTCATGAAAATTATTTAGTTCACTACCTCTATTAATTGTAATTTTTTTTCATAAGACATTCCTCCATTAAATCTTGTAGATTTGATAAGCTTAAAATTTTGGGGAGTCCTTGGGTGATTCATCTTTGTCTCCTGATATAACATCCTCCTTTATGTATTAGGTGGTAGATTCTTTGAATTTAGGGTAGGGGTGATACATGAAGAGAATTATTTATTTTGGAGATTCAAAATGGGAATACTAATATTTTTTATACCTTTTTAACGCATTATTGGTTTCTAATGATAATATAGTTAGTTGTTCTCTTTGTTTACCAATGTTTGACTTAACAAATAATCAACGTCAAGAATTGAATCATAATCAAGATGAATCAGATTATTCACAATATAGTTTAGAAGTGGGATTAAATTACATTGAATTTTTGATTAATTTTCATTTTATTCCAAGTGGTAGAGTTTTTATTTAGGTTATTATAGACCAATTAAATAATTTAGATCACTTTATTCCCATTAAAGAGTTGAAAATGGTGGAAGAGATTGGGAATGTATCTGTTTGAGTGATCATTAGGCTCTATATGTTACCCTAAAATATAGTTTATAGCTAGGATAGTCATTTTACTTTTTTTTAAGGGTATCTAGGATTCTAGTGGAACCAGATAGATGTTGAGTATATTATATCACCATCCAATGCATTCTCAGACCTAATAAGACAATAAGATCTTTGAGAATATGTGTGGGACATCTTGGGTTCATTAGAGATTTATCTATAAATGGATGAGTTTATATACCCATACTATTACTATGTATCATCCATGATTCCTCATTCATTTTAATTTTATGGGAGCTTGTGTCGGTCACTTCCATGTTGGATTAAATTTGATGAGTGTTCTATATTCGGACTGAGTGCCTTCAATGATATGACATAGGAATTTATATTTATATATAAGGGGGTACTTAAATACAAAAGATGATAAAATTCATATTTTTATCATCCTAAATTCTTGTTATTATTTCTATTAAATGATGTGGTGTTTTATTGTGTATCTTTTTGATCGGGTTATATTTAGAGAGATACATTGGGAAATTTGACCCACATTATCTCATGTCATTTTAGATCAGCAAACTAAATAGGAAGGAATCCCATCGATGGGTATTTCTATCATAGATTCCCATAATTTATTTTTTTTACATGTACTATAATTAAATAGGTATCATATGGATCCATTTCTCATGATATGGTATGTGGATTTAGTTTTATTTATTTACAGCATCACTTTGAAACTACCTATTCATATTCTAAATATTAATATCAAATCGCTCCATAGTAAATAGATACCATTGTTAAATCTACTTTGGTTGTGTATGGGACATAACCATGTGACATGGGTGAAGGGTTTCATAATGATGGGGTAGTAAAGCCACCAATTTTATAATATGAATATTTTAATAAAATCATGGTATAGAATTTGATAAGGTGGGGAGACTTGGGACACCCATTGGGTCACTGTTATATCTTTTTAGGTGATTTATTAATTTATTGTCATTTTATAATATTTATTGGTAGTGAAATTAATAAAAATAATTTTTTTGATAAAAAGTAATGGGTTCCCAACTAGAAGGAACCATGCACTACCTATAGGAATAAGGTGACAAAGTGACTCTAAATTGGTTATTTCACAATATTCCAAATCATGTAGCCTAACTATGCTTACATATATAGATTAGTATTTTTTTTTTTTTAATATTTTTCCTTCAAAAATTTTAACCAAAATCTAGCACCCTTTCTATTGATTTTTCTATATCCCTCTCTCCTTGGATTAAATATTCTTACCCATTAGTTTCTAGTAGATTTATCCTTCGCTAAGGGGGTTTTTTCTGAGGTATTTTTTTTATTTCCTCATCCTCCAACCTTGTTCCTACTTTCTACTTCAATTTTCATGTTGTCATTATTCCATAACATGCTATGTGGACAAACATAAGGATGTGTTTGTTTGAATTTAATTTTTTCATTTCATTTTAGGTGTTTGAGGATATAATTTTTCCAATTAAAGTGTTATTTTTTTTTGGGATCTTGTCTATTTCATGTTTTTTAGTTTCTTTGTGTCTCAATTTATGGGTTCGTTTAAATAGAATACCATTGGATAATAATTCATTCATTTTTATCCATTAAGATAATATTTATAATGATGGTGTATCTAGTTTTATCATGATTCGTGATGTTATCAAGTAATTTAATGGTTTAAATTGGATTTTAAAGTGAATTTGTTTAAATACATGTGTTGTGTTTGAAAAAAAATTGTTTAATGCGGATTTATTCTTTATAATGAGTTTTTGAAGATTCCTCTGATGACTTTTTTCATTATGTATAACGCTTCATTGATTATTGGACTATTTTATTTCTTATATTTGAATTTATAATTCTTTATGTATTTAAAAACATGTATAACATGGGAGACCATGGGTGTGAGAGTAACATTGATGATCCAAGTGTTATAATATTTCAAATACAAGATAAAGAGTGTCACATAAGGTACCGAGGGATCCCATGAATGAATGTTTCATATGTGATGGCCCAGACCTCTCCAGTCCATTCCCTTATAGAAATCTGGTGTTTGAGGTGTTCTAGGAGGCCAATGTGACTTACCCCAAACACATTTCCAAATTTACAATTATTCGAATAGTTCCATCGGTGAGACCGACGGGAACAGTTCCCTTTGTGAGACTGATGTGAACAGTTCCATCAGTGAGACGGATGCGAAGAGTTCCATTGGTGAGACCGATGCGAACAACTCCATCGATGAGACCGATGTGAACAGAACCATTGGTATTAGTGAGTCATTATGTGAACAGTGTCATCAGTATTGGAGAGTCATTATATGAACAGTACTGGTGAGTCATTCTATAAACACTACCATAGATATCGGTGAGTCATTCTGTGATAATTTCCATCGGTATCAGTGAGTCATTCTGTGAATAGTACCATCAGTATCAGTGAGTCATTCTTTGAACAGTACCATCGGTATCAATGAGTCATTCTGAGAATATATCATTGGTATCAGGGATTCATTCTGTGAAAAGTACCATCGGTATTGGTGATTCATTCTATGAACAGTTCCATCAATATCATTGAGTCATTCTGTGAACAGTGCCATTAGTATCGGTGAGTCATTCTGTAAACAGTACCATCAGTATCGGTGAGTCATTCTACGAACAGTACCATCAGTATCAGTGAGTCATTCTATGAATAGTACCATCGGTGTCAGTGAGTCATTATGTGAACAATGTCATCAGTAATGGTGAGTCGTTCTGTGAATAGTTCCATTGGTATCAGTGAGTCCTTTTGTAAACTATACCATTGGTTTCGGTGAGTCATTTTGTAAACAGTGTTTCTAGGATCGGTGGTTTACATTGTTTCCAGGATCGTGCACAGTGTTTCCAGCTTCCTACAGTTTCACCCCCTTTGACATTTTCTTTAACATAAAACAAATTTAAGGCTTTGTTTTAAGGTATTGAAGGCTGAATCAGATCCTTTAACTGATATATTATTTTTTTTATATGGATTAGGATGTTTTTACATGGTAAAACTACGTTGTTTAAAGAGATCCACTTTTAATAGAAAATCCAGCATATCTTAATCTTGTTCCGTAAATCTTCTAAAGGGATGAAATATATTACAAACTTGTTTTAACTTCTTTTTCCACAGTGAATGAAACTCAACCCTTTAAATATTCCCATAGGAGTGGTGTGATCAAACCTTAATCCTTAGATTGTTTCCCCCTTGATGTTTCTTCCTGCTGCATGCACACCCCTATTTTGGTACAGGCAGCAAGTATCGATCCATAATCGATATAAGGTATGACCTACCTATGTTATTTGGTTTCTTCAATCATTCTTATCCTTTTTTCTCATTTCCATGATATGGAATGTGATCTCCATGCTTCTAACGGAGCTTTCTTGGCTGTTGGATGGTGCGGTCGTGCTGTGACATCCTCAAGTGGATACAGTTTTCACAGGGGAGGAAATCATAATTCGTTGATTGGATCATTATAGTATAAAGAACGTCAAGAACCATATGAGGTATGGAATTATTTTCTTCAATATTCTTTTACGTGAAAATGTAGAGTATGAATGTTTTATCTCACTGGGTCACAATGAAATTGACATAATAAATATTTGAATCGGATAAATAAATTGATATCGATCATATGTTATTTTCTATTATTTTGATATAGAGTGTGGTATCTATGATTTCTTTGTCTATCTTTTCATTCTTCATGGAAATTGGTAAATAACATAAATTCTGATTACTTGTAAATTAGTTGTCAGAGATAAAGATTCATGTAAATGAATATGGATCTCATTTTTTTAATTTTATGTTAATCAAATTGATTCAATAAGCATGTTTGATCAATTTTTTATAGCTATGATAGATTTCTACTTTGGTCACCAATAGTTTGAACCTAAAAATATTATATCGGTTAATAACTGGTGGATTAAAGAACCAAAAGTTTGATAACAATTTAATTTCTATTAAGGTTCTGAGTTACCCTATTTCTTGTTTAAGCGCCAAGAGCCTAATTGATATGATGTTTTAATTTCTTGTCACTTGTTTTGTGATGTGATCCTGGAAGGATGTTATGATATGTGGGGGTAGGGAGGCCTATTGTATGTGGAAGAATTTTATTCCTAGAGTGGATAGATGCATTGTTTTATGCATGTGGGTGTTGGGGTGGACACTAGGGATGATGAAACAGGCTGGATGTAAATGTTTGGATGCTTGCTTATTCATGTTGGTTTTTTATCTTCTTTACTTTCCCCACTACTCAAGGCATCTAGTTTTCCTACCCTCCTTCCAAAAGGGGACAATAATCATGGTTTATGCCACATGCTTTCCATTTTTTGCTTCCTGAGGGATGATGGGTCTATGCTCTGGCTATAGGTGGCAAAGACTCGATGGGTGGTTCACCTACTCACCGTGTTGATCCCCTCAGTTTTAATAGATTAGAATGTTTTTCCTAGAATTCCAGGATATATGGTAAATTATTATTGTTAATAAGTTATTGAATAAATTATGTTAACACATGGATTTGGATATTTCTAGGACGCAATACCGAGGTTGAAATTTAAAGGAACAATGGAATTTGGGTGTGATGCTAATGAAATATAATGTGGAAATTGATAATGGTTACTTAATGTTTAATAAATTAATTAATGTAAATTGAATATGATAAAAAATTTAATGAATTAAGGTAATAAATATCTTTAAATGGTTGTGTGCTTATAGGATACATATTCTTAGAAGTGACAACCAGGAGTCTAAGAGATGTTAGCTACAGTTGAGTCTAACACTAGGTTATTCCCATAGTGTATTTGTGATATATAGTATGTTCTGTAATTTTTGTATTTATATATTCTACTCCACTTCTTTAGTTAAGGAAAGTGACACCCTCGGGATTCTGATCCCTGGGGGGTGTTTTCCTTAACATTCTGGTGGGAGGATGGATGACTGACTACCCCTTCTGGCCCCACTCACTTCTTGTGGTAGTTACTTGTGATGGTGGGATCAATGGTTAGTTTTTCCCATATATGTGTATAGATGGATATAATGTCTTGTGGTTATTCATAAACATATATTTTGGATATAGTTTCCTATTGACTACTATCGGTTTAATGTGTATAGGCCATAATGGCTTGAGGATCCTTACTCTATATAGGGCTGTAATGGTTTGAGATATAATTCCTGACGTATGATACATGTTATGAGATTTGTAGTGGCTCCTCGAAAATACCTAGTTACTTTTTTTATGTGGACATGGTGGTTTTGTTGCATGAGGTTCATGTTTTGGTGCTTCACCCAGGTGTCTACAGGTAAGCCTTTTTGGAGAGAGATGCTTTAAACGTGCGACATTTAGGGAAAAGAATAATACTAGTGGGGAAGTAGTAGTGGGGTACCCTTGATATTATTTATTATATTATATACTCTTGTATGCGATAATTGGTGAGAGTATCAATGGTGAGGTTGGGAACTTAGTATACCTGTTTAGGTGATGAGTTAGT
Organism: Viscum album; assembly: GCA_963277665.1. Classification (NCBI taxonomy): domain Eukaryota; kingdom Viridiplantae; phylum Streptophyta; class Magnoliopsida; order Santalales; family Viscaceae; genus Viscum; species Viscum album. The sequence continues at coordinate 2,044,361,713 of OY728148.1, read as the reverse complement.
TTCACTTTTTTTCATTGTGTTTTAGCATGCTTTATTTACTTTTATCATGATAGGATTTAAAGAGGATCCTACTAAGTACACTGTTTTACTCACCCTATGAATATATAAACTTTTTTTGAAGTCACATTGAGTAGGATTGAAATCAAGCTGGTTACTACTATCTTGGGATTTCATGATCTATTTGGGGTTCGTGGTTTCTGCTATTTTTTACTTTCCTTTGGTACTTGAAGTTTTCCATTCAGTTTTAGTAGTTTTTCATTAAATTACTTATGTGTAATTGGGTTTCATTTTTTATTGTAGTCCGAGTTAGATTTTTTTGGTGTCTATGTTATCTCCCTCTTTCTCATGTGTTCTCATAGAGGGTAATGACTCCCATTTGTGTTTTTATTATACCCTCAGTGCTAGTCTACAACCTGGGGACTACTTGGGGTGGAACTCTGGGGTAATTATCTCCCTTATCAGATTGTAGATCATGGAGGGGTACACCATGTGGGTAGGGGGTTTTCACAGAGTGTTATGAGAAGTATTCTTGAGGGATTGGATGGAGATTTGTGTTAGGAATATGTGATATTACATGATTTGGTAGGGATATCGTGTCTGTCAGGTTTAGAAAGTTATGTAAACATTGGAGAATAGCTGAGACATAGGTGTTTGGGGAACCATGTGATCTGATGCATGGACCTTTATGTTTGTAGTGGCTACTAAATGAAGTGATGAATGTTTTAGGGAAGAGACCTAGGAAAGGATCATGAATTGTTCTTCTTTGTGCCTGTGTTTGAATGGGTAGACCTTGGGATAGGTTAACATAAAATGAATAAAAAAACAATTAATTAATTAATGATTATTCTTCCATATTTCAAGTTTATGAGAAATAACTAATTTTTATTTTTTAGGTATGTTTCTAGGTCGTCATCCTAATTAGGTTAACATAGAAGATGTCCAGCAGGCTGTTCAAGCAGATCGTTGTAGGGTAGAGGTTGATGATAACGAAACATGGAGGAGGAAACTATGCGAGATTTAGTGCTAGAGTCTACAGATGTACAAGGTCCACATTTCAGATGTAGTTATGGAAGACTGGTTAGAGGAGGTTGATATATACTTTAGTTAGATTCGTGATAGGAAGGAGACCTGTGTTTCTTTGGTTGTGATGATGCTACGTGGAGCAGTGAGGTAGTAGTGGTTCTTGTTCCGCGGGGATCGTGAGGAGTTGGAGAACTCCTCAGATGAGTTTTAAGAAAATTTTAGAGTCAATTTTTTTTCTTCGACCGTGAATTTGTCTAGTCACCAGGAGATTATTACCCTTTGACAGGGGATCTTCACTATGAGAGAGTTTGGAATACATTTTAAGAACCTTTTACGATATGCTCAAGACCTGTTTCCAGATGAGGAGGTCAGGGCGAGGCATTTTGAGTAGGTTTTTCATCCATTGATCCAGCGCCAGGTCACCCCGTTTATGCTGAAGTCATATCTTGAAGTGATGGAGAGGGTATAGGTCATCTATAGGACATTGGATAGAACCAAATCGTCACAAGAGGGGAGTCGTCATGATTCCTCATGAAGCAGAGATCTGGTCTGTGGTTCCCAGTTTTCAGGGCATAAGAGTTTCTATTTGGCCGAGGGTAGGTCCCAGCCCTCAACATCTCATTTCCCTATGGGAAGTGGCTCTTAGGAATATACCAATGGTTCTATTTCCTATTTTTATTTTGGTGTTTGAGTCCATCAGCAATGTGAGTATCCAACCTTTCAGAGTAGTCATCGTGCACCAGTTTTTCTTCTCTAGGTTCTTCCGTTGAGGTAGTTCCACCCAAGGCAGCAGCAGTAGGTTACACCATCATTAGATCATCAGATAGTAGTTGGGTAAGGCAGAGGACATCCAGTGATTCTCTATATCCTCGTAGAGTAGAGTACAACCATGGTGGTGGTCGTCATCAGGTATATAGAGGCCATGGAAGAGGTCATTGTCAGCTTCATGCATTAGTGCTTCCAGTGCAAAGTGAACTAGACGTCATTCGTGGTACCCTTTTCTTGTTTTCTAATTGGGCATATGACTTGTTTGATTATGGAGTGACACACTCATTAATATCACCTAACCTTTTCCATTCATTGGTACTTGAGGTGGAGAGGCTTCCAGTTCCATTTGCATTGACTACGCTAGTTGGAGGTCGACATAACTTATTTGAAGTGTGTAGAGATTGTGAGCTAGTGTTGGGGAAGCACCACTATTGGGGACATTTCCCTTGTCTACAGATACAAAAAAATGATTTTATCCTAAGCATGGATTGGTTGTATTCAGTGTAGGATATCATGTATTGCTTCAGGAGGCAAGTGGTGTTCGTCGATGCAGAAGGAGAGCCAGCGGTGTTTGTTGGCGAGCAAGACACTTCGATGGGTCAAAGGAATGTTTCGCCCTTATTATCCATGATGGATGAGTTGATGTTGAGATCTTCAAAGGTTAAACATTTGGAGTTTCCTAGAGGCCTAGAATAGTACCCTAATGTCTTTTTTGAAGATGTTTTAGAAATAAAAGCTCAACAAGAGATCTAGTTTGGAATCGAGCTATAAATAAGAGAATATTCAATCTCAATGTCTCCATATAGGATTTCCCCTTTTAAGTTATGAGAGATACGTATATAGCTTGATGGTTAGTTATAGTGTGGTTTTGTTCATGAAGAAGGTTGGAAGTAGTTTGTGGTTTTGTATTGATTATCGTCACTTAAACAATATGACAGTGAAAAAACTCTATATTATTCTATGGATTGATGATTTATTCGATCAAATTAAGGGTGAAAGTTGGTTCTCAAAGATAGAATTGCGGTCAGGATATCATCAGATGCATGTGAAGTATGAGAATATCTCGAAGACTTCATTCTGTTGTCTTCATGGGAATCATGAGTTCATTGTAATGTTGTTCAGTGTGATCAATTCTCCTACTGTGTTCATGGGATTAATGAACGCTATGTTCTGTGAGTTCCTAGATAGGTTTTTAGTGGTTTTCATCAATATAATCCTTGTGTAATCCATGTTTGAGAAGGATCGTGCAGAGCATCTAAACACCATTTTGGGAGTTCTTCCTCAACATCAGTTGTTTTGGATGTGTTTGACGTATGAGGTTTTGGCTTGAGAAATTCATTTATTGGGGCATGTTGTATCCCATTAGGGAGTATCTGTGGATCCATTGAAGATAGAAGCAGTTGTGTCTTGGGAATCCCCCAAGACAGTGGAAGATGTTCAATGTTTCCTTGGTATTGGATGCTACTAAATGAGGTTTGTATCCAATTTATCTTGAGTTGTGACTCCTCTAACAAATTTTACAAGGAAGGATCAGTCGTTCGTTTGGACTATTCAGTGGGAGGCAACTTTTGTGTATCTGAAAGAGAAGTTGGTAAGTGATCAAGTTCAATGTATTCCAGTAGAGGGAGTTTAGTTTGATGTTTTCTACGATGCTTCACATTTTTCATTAGGCTATGTTCTGATGAAGTAGATATCAGTTGTTTCTTTTGGGTCTCAGCAGCTGTGTCTCCATAAACGTAACTATTACACCCATGATCTTGAGTTGTAAGCTATGGTATTTTCTCTGATCTTGTGCATACATTACCTCATTGGAGAGAGATTTGTGGTTTTAAACAATTATAAAAGCCTGAGGTATGTTTTCTCTCAATGTGACATGAACTTACAATAGCTTCGGAAGATGGATTTTTTACAAGAATATGACGTAGAAATATTGTATACCCATGGAAAGGGGAATGTTGTAGTTGATGCGCTAAGTAGGATGTCACGTAGTGATGCAGTGCGTGAATTTGGTGATTCCTGGAGAGTAATGAAAGAACTTTCATCATTACATCTCCATATGGGATAAGTTGGGGGTAGAGGTTGTCTTTTTTTCAGATGAAGTTGTATTAATCGCTAGTGCAAATTGTTTAAGAGTACCAGTTGGGGGATCTATAGGTGGACGTCTGGAGAGACTGAGTTGTTTGTGGTGTGGCCCCTTATGGTTGGTTTGAGGATGAACAACACCGAGTGTTATATTATGGAAGGATATTTGTTCCTTTTTGAATGCAAGAGACTGTTCTAAGAGAGTTCCATAGTTCACCTTTAGCGGTGCATCCTAGTGTGGAAAAGATGTCCCAAGCCTTGAGGAGTCAGTTTCGGTGGCCTAGGTTGAATCACGAAGTTGATGAGTTTGGGTCTCGATGTTTAGTCTTCCGGAATGTGAAGGCCGAGCACCGTGTCCCCGTGGTTTTTTTCATCCATTATATATTCATCATTTGAAGTGGGAGTACATCTCAATGGACATTGTTACTAGTTTAACTCAATCTCAGGGAGGCTATGACACTATTTGGGTGGTAGTTGAATGTTTAACAATGTCAGCACACTTTATATCTATCAGTGAGTCTTGCTCCATGGAATTTTTGTCAAGGTAGTATCTGGAGGAGGTGGTGAGGCTTTATGGAGTCCCATGGATGATTATTTATGATCGATATCCTTGTTTTACCTCTAGGGTTGAGAGAGGTATCCAACATGCTTTCAGTTCTCATATGTGCCTTAGAAATACATTTCATCCGCAGACGGATAGTCAGACAGTGTGAACTATCTAAACTCATGATGACATGTTGCACTCTTGTGTCCTAGATGTTGGTGGTTCATGGATGAGGCACTTACCCTTGGTGGAGTTCGCTTGAAACAATAATTTTCACTCCACCATCGGTATGACACCATTTTAAGCCTTTTATGGATGACCTTTTCATTCTTCTTTGTGCTGGACTAGGGTCGTAGAGTCAGAAAATCTCGGACCAGAACTAGTGTAGAATACAACAGAGATAGTTCAAGTGATTCGTGAGAGGTATCACGATGGGTGGTTTTTCAGACCCCGTTTCTATTTCCCTTTTGGTGGGTTTTGAATTCTCGAGGAGAAGAATGTTTTTTGAGGTATCTGATGTGATATCCCGGACCTCTTCGGTCTATTCCTTTACAAAAATACGGGTTTTAAGGTGTTCTGGGTGGTCAATGTGACTTATCCCCAACACTTTTCCAAATTTCCAATTATGTGAATAGTTTCATCAGTGAGATGAATGTGAATGGTTCCATCAGTGAGACTGATGTAAACAATTCCATCAGTAAGACTGATGTGAACATTACCATCAGAATCGGTGATTCATTCTATGAACAATGACATCAGTATCGGTGAGTCATTCTAGGAATGATACCATCAGTATCAGGGATTCATTCTATGAACAATACCATTGGTATCAGTGAGTCATTCTCTGAACAGTACCATCAATATCGATGAGCCATTATATTAATAGTACCATCAGTATCATTGAGTCATTCTGTGAACAGTTCCATCAATATCGGTGAGTCATTCTGTAAACACTACTATAGATATTGGTGAGTCATTCTGTCAACAGTACCCTCAGTATCAGTGATTCATTATGTGAATAGTGTCACCGGTATCAAGGAGTCATTCTATAAACAGTTCCATCGGTATCGACGAGTCATTCGGTGAACAATACCATTAGTATCAGTGAGTCATTATGTGAAGAGTACCATTGTTATCGATGAGTCATCTTGTGAGCAGTTTCATTGGCATCTTTTAGTCATTCATTGAACAATACCATCGGTATTAGTGAGTCATTATGTGAACAATACCATCAGTATCAGTGAGTCATTCTGTGAACAGTACCATCAGTATCAGTGAGTCATTTTGTGAATAGTGCAATTGGTATCAGTGAGTCATTCTGTGAAATGTTACATCGATATCGGTGAATCATTTTGTGAACAATGAAATTAGTATCAGTGAGTCATTCTGTGAAGTATTTCTAGGATTGGTAGTTGTACAGTGTTTCCATAATTGGAAGGTGTACAATATTTCCAAGATTATGTACAGTGTTTCTAACTTCATACAATTTCTCCCCTTTGATGATTATTTTGACGTAAAACACATTCAATGCATTTTTTTAAGGTATTTAATGCCGAATTAAATCTCTTAACTCTTATATTCTATTTTTTTCAAGGACATGGATGTTTTTACTTGGTCAAATCGCATGGTCTAATGTGATCCACTTTTAATGGAAAATCCAGTGAATCTTAAACCTGCTCCATAATTCTTCTAAAGGGACAAGATATCTTCCTCCATTTTTTTACCTTCCTGTTCCATGGTGTGAGACACTCAAACTTTTATTTCTTCCCATAAGAGCTGTGTGAATGAACCTTAATCCTTAGATCATTTCCCCCTTGAATTTACTTCCTGTTACATGTGCACCCCCTGTTTTGGTACAAGAAGCAAGTGTTGATCCTTCATCGATTGAAGGTATGATATACCTATGTTATTGTATTTATTAAATCCTTCTCCTCCTGTTTCAACTTTCTATTCTATGTAATGTGATCTCCATGCTTCTAATAGAGGATTACTAGCTGTCAGATGGTGCGGTCGTGTTGTTGTGTCCTCGGGTGGATACATTTGTCAAGGGGTAGGACATCGTAATTCTTTGTGTGGATTGTTCATGTATAAATAATGTCAATAATTGTTTGAGGTAGGGGATTAATTGACTCTATATTCTTTTTCATGAAAATATAGAGTTAGTATATTTTAGCCCACTGGATCGCAATCGAATTGACATAATAAATATGAGAATCAGAGAAATAAATTGATATCAATCATATGTTATTGCTTCATGTTTTTCTAGATAGTGTGATATCTATTATTTATTTGTTTACCTTTTCATTATTGATGGAAATTGTTAATGAACATAAACTGCGATTAATTATAAATTAATTTTTAAAGATAAAGAGGCATTTAAATGAATCTGGTTATGGATGTTGTAATTTCATGTTAATCAAATTGATGCAGTAAGCATGTTTAATAAATTTGTGATAGATATGATAGCTTGTTGTTTAGGTTACCCATAGTTGGAACCTACAAATAATATATCGATTAATTACTGATGGATTTAAGAATCGGTTGTTCGATAATAAGATAATGCCTCGTAGGGTTATGAGTTACCCTTTTTCTTGTTTAAGGACCAAGATCCAAATTGATATGATGTTTGTATTCCTACGGTGTTTTTTGTGATGTGATCCTAAATGTCTGTTGTGATTTGTGGGGGTAGGGAGGCCTATTGAATGGGGTAGCAGTTGATGCCTAAATTGGAAATCTTCATCAGTTTATGCATGTGGGTGTTAGAAAGGACACCCGGGATTATGAAACGATATGGAAGTGAATGTTTGGATGCTTTCTTATTCTTGTTGGCTATTTATCTTCATTACTTTCCCCACTGCTCAAGGAATATGGTTTTCTTACCCACCTTCTAAAAAGATAAAATATGCATGGTGTATGACACGTTCTTTCCATGTTTTGCTTCCCGTGGGAGGATGGGTCTACAATCTTGCTATAGGTTTCAAAGACATGACGGCCAGTTCACCTAATCACCATATTGATCCCCTTGTGTTTATTATATTAGAATGTTTTTTTATAATTACTAGTAATAATGGAAAGTAATGATGTTAATAATTGATTGAATAAATGATGTTAACCCATGGAGTTGGAGCTTGCTGGGACTCAATCTCAAGGTTGTAAATTAAATGAATAGTGGACATTGGTTTTGAGGCTAATGAAATATAACATAGAAATTGTTAATGGTTAATTAAAGTTTAATGAATTAGTTAACTTAAAGTGAGACTGATAAAAAAGGGAATGAAGTAATGTAATAAAGCTCTTTAAATTGCTGTCTGCTTATAGGATACCTACTCTTAGAAGTATAAGACAGTAGTCCGAGAGACTTTAGCTGTAGTTGAGTTTAAGACTAAGTTATTCCCATAGAGTGGTTGTGATCTATATTATATTCTGTAATTTTTATGTTTCTGTATGCTACTCTGTCCCATCAGTTAGGGAAACTAACACCCTGGGGATTCAGAGCCCTGGGGGTGTTTTGATCAACATTCCAGTGGGAGGATGGATGGCTGACTACCCCCTTTGGACCTTCTCTCTTCTCTTGGTAGTTACTTTTCCTGGTGGGCCCAATAGTTAGATTTCCCCATATTTGTGTGTTGAGGGATTTAATGGATTGTGGTTATTCACACACACATATTCTGGATGTTGTTTCCTATGGACTACTATAGGTGTAATGTGTATAGGTTGTGATGGCATGAGGATCCTTACTCGGTGTATGGGTTTTAATGGATTCAGGTATAATGCCCGACGTATGATACACGATATGCGAGCTGTGGTCTCCCAAAAACTACCTATATACTTTTCTTACGTGTATGTGGTGGTTTTTGTTGCACGAGGTGCATGTTGTGGTGCTTAACCCAGGTGTCTGTTGGCAAGCCTTTTTGGAGAGAGATGCTTAGGATGTGCAATGTTGGGGCAAAGCGGCAAACCAGCGGGGAAGAAGTAGTGGGGTACCGTTGATATTATTTGGTATATGATATACTCTTGTTTGCGATACTTGGTGAGAGTATATGTGGTGAGTCTAGGAATGTAGTATACCTTTTAGGTGATGAGTTAGTTTCACTTGTTTTTCACTATGGTTTAACATGCCTTCTTTACTTCGGCACGAGATGATCTGGGGAGGATCCTACTGAGTATACTGTTATACTCACCCTATTTATATATAAATGTTTTTTTCAGGTCACATAGATCAAGATGGCGATCAGGCTGGTTAATACTAGATCGAGGTTGCAAGAGTTTTTTGGGCTTTGAGGTTGATGCTGTTTTTACTTTACTTTGGTACTTTCAATTTTCCATTCAGTTGTAGTAGTTTTTCATAACATTACTTGTGTGTACTTGGGTTTTATTTTATATTATAGTCTAAGTTGGAGTTGGATGGTGTCTATCATATCTCTCTATTTCGCATGTGTTCTCCTAGAGGGTAATGCCTCCCATTTGTGAGTTTACTATACCCCCGGTGCTAGTCTCTAATCCGGGGCCTACTGGAGGCGGGACTTGGGGGTCATTATCTCCCTTCTCACATTTTCGGCCTAGGAGGGGTACACCTTGTGGGGAGGGGGTCGTGACATCATATATAGACCAAGAGTTCCCATTAAAAGTATGTTTCCCATATAGACTGAGATAACCCACATAAGCAATGTAAGTCCTAAGGACAAACATGGGTTATTCCCAACATATTGTACTTTCTAATCTGAAAAAAACCATGACTTTGAATATGTATTAATCGATATAATTAATTGGATCCCATGATTTATATTCCATTTTCATCGTTTTATTTAGATGCTCATGAATTCAATCATAAATTACATTGATGGATATATAGTGTTTCTTACACTAATACATATACTTATGTATATTATTATACTTATTATTATGACTTATTGATTTTGCTAGAGTGTGTTTATTCCATGTAGTTTCACATTCTATTTGTTGATCCTTGTTTATTATTGTTTTTCAACATTTTTTTTATATAAATCAATAAAATTTATTTCAAATATGAAGTATTTTAAAATTAGTCTTCCTTCTATAGTAATTGGTTCTCATATAGAAGAAAATAATGTAGATAGTTAGTGGAATCCAATCAAGAATTTTTCCCACAGCCTATATCTTCCATCGGACGTATATAGACATTGTTGTATAGGACACATGTAAAGGTAATTGAATTTTTTTTCTATGTATATTCTATATTAAAGTAATATTGGCTTTTTTGATGGATGGAGATAATGAAATCTTGGATTTTAGATCATTTAGAGCTTTTTAATAATTTTTTATATTTGTGGATGTAATTTATTGACCACATTTTACATATAGCCATTTAAATATTTTCTATATATTGACTAATGTATATCATGTATATGTATATTATTTAAAAAAATTAATGTGATGATGATTATGAAATATTTTTTCATTATTTAATTTACTCTATTTGGATTTTTTTTTATTCTTTAGAATTCTTATTTAATGGTGTCATGTACATTTCATTGATGGGTCATACAAATTTTTCATGAGTGAAACTATTCCCAAATGGTAATTTTGGAAACCCAGGTGCTTTTCATCATCATGTGGTGATTGAGAACGTGCTTTAAACCTCATGGTGCGCATGTTCATGTGATATTTCAAGCCTAAATTGGATAGTTGATTAAAAATATTCATGAATAAATTCAATCACTATGGAAATAATTATCACACCCTTAATATCTATTTTTTCCTAGAGAATACTCTCTAGTCCATGAGCTTTCTCATTCTAAAAAAAGATTCTCTAATTTATGTACATTGACCAAATGAAATCAACCACATAGTTGTTATTTCTTACATTGAATGTCAACTAGTCCAATATCAATACACATTTAATGTCTCTAGTTTGAGTGTTTATCATATCAATATATCTTCATAGTATTCCACTATATGATCACCACATAAGTCTTTGATTCCACGGGATCATATCGCATGACTAAATATTTAGTTATTACTCAGTATTATACCTGTAATTCAATTGGTATTAAGATCACTCTTATATATGGACCCTATATTTAAATTATTTGTAATGGAAGTTATTTGGTTGCATCTATTCTGATTATATTACATTGGATATAACCAATCTATCATACCCCATTCAACAAATTTTTCATTTTTATCACTATTACATTTGAGTTATCTCAATGTATGGAAGTTGAAACTATATTTATTTAGAAAACATTATATAATAATATTTATTATCTTTTATATAATGATTCTATAATTATAATATGGATTATATAAGAAGTAATCACTAATAAAAATTCCTACATTGATCAATTGTTTCATATTAATGACAAGGTCTCCATAAATATCTTCATGATAAGGAAGTGTCTCACTCTCCCAAGGGGATGTTTATTTCAGAAGGGGAATATTTACTCGATATACTATAAAATACTTAAGGTTTTTATATGGAGACAATTTAAAATCATTAATATATTTAAATGTATACCATTATCCTTTTCTAAAGAGATATTAATTTCTTTCTTGTAATCATAGTCTCCTCATGACCACACATTATGATATTGTGTGAACTGTGAGAAATAATATTTTGTTCATAGAATGTTTTATTAAATCATAGTGGGATGTTTTTGTTCTTGCCATAATATTAATTAAATAGGAACCTAAAAGTTTCCTTCCATGTTTTTTTCAGGATTAAATATCTATTGTGATGGTTAATGTATTAGGTTACATAAGTTTCTTATCTGTGTGGATGTCTATTTATAATGAGATTCATTCACCTATTCAACTCATCCATGATTTTATTATCCTAAATACAAAATTATTTTTAAATACAATGGATTATCATCCAATATGTGATAATTTACTTTGAATATTTTTCAAATCAATAGGTTATAAAATTCCCTATATGATGTGGACCTGGGTATGAAAATAAAACACTCACAATGATATGCGATATAGTTTGGATTAATAATTATAATATATCATGGGTAATTTTTTTTCTATTAGGTGTTAGAGAATCACAATTATTATGAAATATATTTATTTGACTTTGTGATCTCCTGTCACGGTGGTCATGATTTTATACCTTCCATAAGAATTATATGTATCATAATTGTCATTGGATATACCTATATATGATCATTTTTATGACTCATTTTACTTGATGCAATTTTTAATATATATCAAGATATGAATAATTTTATGCCGAATGAAAACATTGAAATATACTCTCTTTGTGAAGTAAGTTTTTATATTAATGTTGTGAGTGTTATGATGATTGAATAATTGATCAAGAGATGATTTATGCCATCGACATTATAGATGTAATATATCTCTGAATCTCTAAATGAGTTGAAATTCTATTAATTGAATCCATAATAATTGGTTATATTATAAATTTATAATCAAAATGTAAAAACAGGTATTTCAAGAAATAAAGACAATGAAAGTGTTAGGTGTTTCACATGATGTGTAATTAGTTGAAAACAGAGTGATATTACACAATATGATTGATTAGAGGTTATATTACAAAAAAAATCTATATTTCTCTTTGGGATAAATGATGTGTTTATAGATACTTATATTTTTATAGAGGTTCTTCTATCACTAATATAGATATATAAATAGATTTTAATACATTTGGTATATTAAAAAACATGTTAGATTCATATGATTATCATTATAATAACAATGGTTGTGGGAATTTATAATTCTATGTACATTAAAGTTTTTTTAATCATAATTAATTTCATAGTATGTCTTCTTTGATATTGTGTGTTGTAATTATATTTGATGACTAATCCCAAATTATTCAAGTTAGTGAATTATAATGTTTTTATTTATGGGAGAAAATTGATAGAGTTAATAATATAACACTAAGTGATTAATTAATAGAGTAATTATTTAATAATGTTGTAAATTTATTTAATTCATAATTATTATATAAAATAATGCCAATATTAGATGAAATTTTATTTATTTATTATATAAATTCTAAATAGTATAATGGCGTTCATTTTTGAATAGGAAAAAGGTCCATGGAACTTCTTACAGATTACATTTTTATAGACTATATATGAAATACATTTTATTTTCATAGAATAGGGTTAGATAAATTATAGTAGTTTAATCCTCGAAAATTATGAACGCAACCCAATTCTCACAAAATTTGAGAGAGGGAGAACACAAATTTATATGTATAATAATCATGAGCTTCTTAAAGAAATATATATCCATCATGTCAACACCTAGAACACAGAAACTATCATCCTTATTTTTGAGGATTCACATGTGGATACCACTAGTAGGATATAGTTTGTTATATTATGAAAATAGTGAGAAATAACACTGTGTGAGAATCGATCAAATCATGGTTTGAGTTTTCATACTATCACGATGATAATGAGGTTTCTAAAAAATATCCAATTGTGATACTAGTCCTATAATAGTGAGTTAACTATGAAAATATATAAAAATTACTAGTAAAATAAGATTGGTATCAACCATAGTTTCCACCTCGAATGATATATTCGGATTCTAAAGAACCATGATCTACAAACTCAACAAATGTAGTGCCAGATATTGAATTAATTAGACATAAAAGTTAACCATAGGAAAATTATGCAACAATGTAATTAAATTCATGAAATCCATCCCAATTCCTGACCATAACCAATTCTAAGGTCATTGGATTAGGATTGGAAAGTCCCTAACATAGGATTTTTTAGGCCGCACCTAGGTGACTATATATTTTCCAGGGTAAACCTGAAATCTTGGCCAAAAAGACTAAACCCTTAATCCCAATAATGAATGTTTCCATATTAAAAAAAATAATTATCATGGGTTTAGGTAAGAAAAGGAGTATTCCCAAATTATTTAATATATAAGATAGGGGATGGGCTCACCAAATTGGAAGGAGGGTGGGTCAGATGGTTTACCACACTAGTAGGGGTGGAAAGCAGTAACCAGCCCAAAAAAATCATAAACTTCATCAATATGCTAGGATAAATATGGCTGGACCATGACCATGTTTTTCACTATTCAGGCTAACCATACATGTTCAATCACTTCTAGTGTATTGAAGACAATATATTTTTGGAATATAGTGGTTATTTTTTTATTGTATTATTATATAAAAATGATGAATGAAACAAATTACGAGCATATTGTATACAGTATTAGAAAAATTGACATTTATCTTATGAGAAATAAAATATTTAATGAGTTTATAATGATAAGTTTTTATCTATTTAGAAGTCTAGATAATGGTTTTTAATTATTCTATCATATTGAAATTGGTTCTATCTTGTAATTAATTATCATTTAAATAATTAAAAAGAACCATAATAAAGAGAAAAAGAATTTGAAAATGATATACCGAGTAAAATAAAATTATTCATGGAGGACATGGGGACCAAATTTAGTAATACAGGACCGAGTACATTGGTTATATTTTCTTATTTCAGAGTGACAATACATAGTCTATACCACCTGTATATGAGGGTATGCAAAACAATTCTATTCATAATCCTAATTATCCCACCACATAGTCCATAACATCTATTAAAAAAATTACCAAAGTATAATTATTGAAAAAGGATAAAATAAATTCTTAGAAATAAAAATATGTGTGTATGATCATTAAAAACTACCTAAAAACATGAACTATAAAACATGAACGTCACTTCATATCATGAAATAGTAAGAATCTAGACAAATATAGTTAATGAATTAGGGATTGATATAGATCTATCCTAAATTTAATATATATATGTATGGGTTACTTGGTTAGACAACATAATTTGAAACTCTATGTGTTTTGATAAACTTCATGACACTAAAGATGAATATAAATATGAATAATTTTACTGGAATTGATAAGATAGGTAATTATCTCATTACATGTCTCATAGAATCAAGATGCAGGAGGCACATAGTTCATCAGAGGGAAATACTTATTCTAGTATAAAGTCATCACTGAAAGTAAGTCTCATGCCAATATCTTGGATATGATATTAGGGTATCACTATATTATACATTTGGGTATTTTTTGTATATATCACCTAATTTCATGAAGTAATTTCCACACACTAAGATATAATTGAAGAAGGAACATTTTACAGTTAAGTTCAGTATAATTGACATGGAAATCACCGTGTTTCTTGAAATAAAGCATTGAATAGACATGTATCTCTTCTATGGTATCTTAATATTTCCTAATAATTTATAGTATAAATATATACTGATTGAATTAGAGTACTAAAATATAGAAGATACATTGGAATGTTAATGGATATAGAGAAACTAATGTGACATAATTCATAATAATGGGAAAATGTTTTTGTAAAATAATGATTATAGACATAGATCATATATCTAGAACCCTTAAATGGATCTAGATATAAGATTTTCATATAATTCAATATAAAATGGTCCACTCTATATAGATTTAAGGATAATATATGGTGGAATACATTCCAAATTATTTATTATCTGGAAAAATGGAATCAAAATCTATAGAGTTTATGATTATATGATATGGTACTAATATATCTGTATTAACACAGACCTAGATCTTGTGTAATATGAAGTGGTCTCGTATTTTTTCTTTAATCATTTAAGAAGACCAAACATGAATTTATGGAGACTCATACACTATAAAAAACGTGTTTTATCTATATTGAAATGTAGATCTATGTTTAAAAATTTGGACATAACTATATTTGAAGAAATTACTACAATGAGTAAGAAAAAAAACTAAATGTATGCTTTAATTTTACTAGTTTATAGGACATTGATGAAATCAAAACATGAATTTAGGATATTACAGACACTATTATAGAGTTAAATAATATATAAGAAAGAAATTATTTGATTAATCCAATAATAAGATATTTTTAATAATAATATAACCTGTTTTAACAAGAATCATTCCATACGTAATTCAATGAAATGAGTTTCAACACTGATATTATTCTTTTGAAATGGTGCATGATAATGATTCATTATTATTCCAAGATACTATGATAAACATAACATGAATGAATAATATCATGAACACCCAAGATTAATGATGGTGTCATTTTGAATTGAAAATAATGCATGAAGACATGAAGTTACTATTTATCATGTGAAAATAGGAATCAGGCCACACATTGTTTTATAAATAATACACGATAGATATCTGACTGATATGCAAGGAAAATTTGATAGTGGATTTATCGTAATTTTTTATTATTGAGAAACATAATGTGAATAAGATAACCCATAAAATATGACAGAGTCTGGTTGATATTTATTAGATTTATAGTAGGACCAAGGTCTTAATCTTAAGGTTTCACTATGTTTTAAGAAATAATTACAACGTAGTCATATGAGGTACTAAAATGTGGACTCTATATAATTTTGGATTGGTTCTAGGGAAAATAAAATGGAGTTATTCAAATTTATGGAATCTTGTGAAATCCTGACGTGATCTGTGGAACTTTTAGACCAGGGATCACTTACATAGATCTGGCTAATATATAATTGAATTTAGTTATATATATTATACCATTATAATAAGTTTATTTTCTTGAAATATTTACCATATTTCCAGAATTTTAATTTCATATAACAAGGAAAAAATGTCATGTAGTTAAAGGTCATATGAAAAGGATAATTTTAAAGGATTTTAAAGTAAAATTGAATAATATTTATGCATGTTAGTTGAATGTTTTGGAGGGATTACATACAAAAACAATGTGAAAATATAAAAAAATACTTCTTGATAAACCATTAATTTTAGGTGACATGATATTCTCTCCATATTTTGTAATCTTGTACTTAGATATATTGGAGTACATTTTCTTTATAGAACACATTCTTTCCAATTTCTTCTATAGTTTTGGGTGTTTCATCAATATTATCATAGGAGTTTTAAGTGATATAACCAATTATCCTTTGATTAATGGGAAAACATGAACCTTCCTATTTAATTCTCTAACAAATTGATTTTAATGAATGTCATGATTATTAAGTTCATATATCCATTTCTCATTAAGTTTATCTAATTCAACAAATCATATCTTATGTTTCTCATATTATGAAAATTAATTTTATATTTTAGTGAGATAAGGAAGTAGTTATATATCAATCGGAAGAACCATATTAGTCCTATATATAAGTGAACATGGTTCCCACTATGTAGTTGAGTAGGTTGTGTATTGATGGTACTATAAATTATACAAGATTTTATCGTTACATGATTTGTTTTCCTTGTCTACAATCTTCTAAAGGATAATAGATATAGTTATATTGAAGGCCTCTATCTGTCCATTTTCTATGATAGAGGAATTAATGGATGGGATATATATTTTATTACTTATAATGAATATTTATTTTAGAAACCTAGAAATTTGAGCTGTTATACATTAATAATATGCAAGGAACTCCAAATCTAGTAAGGATATTTAACTTAATGAATTCAATGATATCTTTTATCCTAACTCCATTGATGTAAAACAAGTTATAATATTTTTAATAAAAATTAGTGATGGTAAAAATAAATTTAAACTAAATGACTATGGATAAACGACATGACCCGTGCTATATATTCCACATTCAAAAAATGTACAGGAGTATTTGAAAATATAAAAAATCTTAATGATTAGATTACTTATATTTTATTATACTTGGAATTCATGAAATGTTTTCTTGAAATCCTAACATTCTTGCATTAGTAATACACAGAAATATACTAAACAAATGATTTTATAGGTTTTCATAGTCTCTAACTATTTATTATTATGGGATCCTACATTGACATAAAATATAATAGTATGTTTCATTTAATTTTTAATGCATATAAGGGGGACTCCATCATCTCCACTCATTTAAAGGAAATTTTTAGAATTTAATCCATTGTAAATTATATAATTTTCATCCATGTAATATATTACTTTATTCTTCTCTAAATATAATGGGAGAATTTCATTTTGATGGAACTATACTGTTTGATGTGTCAATATGATCCCTGAAGTAGTAAAAAAGGGTAAAGGATCAATATGATCTATAGTGGATTTGATTTCATTCATCCAATCCATATCAATAAAAAATATAATTGACCACACCTTGATGTCCGATATGAATCACCATGTTATTTTGGTATGAATCTATCAAGATTATAACTATATTTGGATGTACACACAAAAGTGTGTTTTTTGAATGCATGATTTTGGACATTATCTTATCCATGTGGCATTCAATCATCAACCCTGGAACGTAATCAAGAAAGGGAATAACCTATCCTTTCATGATGAAAGAGTAATAATTAATTTTATTTTAAAAAAATATATGATTCATAAAATTTATAAGATGGATTGGTATTTTTGTGTCTAGTTCAAATCCAAAAATGAGGGTGTGGAATTAAACATTTTAATTGGAAAATTATTTTACAATATGAATTTGTAGGGAAGAACAACTTCCTTTGAGATATGAATACAGACTCTCTTTTTACTATATTATGATTTAATTTTTTTTACATTACACCTATTGGTATCTTATATGTTTAATAAATGAAAACCTAATAGGATTAAGAGTATTCACGAATAATGAAAAAAAAATCACATGAGGTTTTATATCATAGAGTGGATTTCTTGTATAGGTTCTACTAAGAGTAAATATGTTAATTAATTCACATTGATCTACTTTTGAGAGATAATTTGGATATTAATGTGCAATAGAATAAAATCTAATAATTATAGATTTTTAGTTAGTATTGGATGAAATTGAATATATTTTAGTTTATCAATATTAGAGACAATGATTACCTTATGTAGTTAGAAATGGAATTTAGTTTCTATACTGTGAAAATATATAAAAGTGTGCCCTTATATATCCTGAAATTTTGAGTCTCCAAATCTAATATTTTTTAGATGAGATAATATAGACTATTCCACATTCACGTATCATTGATTTAATCATGATGGGTTACAGTTGATCACATCAATGTTTCCATATATAGGTTTAAATACTTTACATCCATTGTGGTAAAATGTTAGGTGGGTTAAAATAGTACTGTTTGAGATCAAGGATGGAATTACAATATTTTTTATTCGGGTAACAGGTCATCCCATTCTTCATCAACATTGTAAAGGGAAGACACTTACTGGAGATATTGTCTATGAAGCATCTAATGTAGGAACCCCCCATAAATTCATCTCAATTCGATGTTGTTTTTAGGTCGTAGACTATCATGTATTGCAATGTACTTATATGGGCCAACTTTAAGGCTTTGATAACATAACAATATACTTAGGATTCATCATGATGTATCCATGAATGTAAATTATAGGGGGTGTATTTTAAATATATTTTACTATGTTCTTTTGATTACTAATTTAATATGGATAATATGATTAATGTTTAATTGAGATTTCACTAACAAAAAAACCATGAAGAACTATATAGTTATCCCATTAAAGGAAATGAAAATTTGGCGGATGGAATATTTATATTTAGGGAAAATATTATTCATGTAAATGTGTATTATTTTATAATACTATACTTAATAGCATGCCCGGAAGGTATTTACCACCTCATAATTGTTGTACATTTGGGTCTTGATGTATCCAGAATACCCATATATAATTGAATGTTCATGTAATTTGGTGTTTATAGTGATTATTTTTATGTGATTTGGAATACGAAATAATTCATTAAGAAGTGACAGTTAAGATCCCTAAAATCAATGTCGAACCTAATTTTATTATTATTTATCTAAATGGTGATGATATTGGAAATATATTTGTAGTATTAAATTTACAAGAAAATTTTTCATTATTCATCTTACCAACTATGGAATATTGTTTGGCATCATATGTTGGAAGAATTATCTCAGAAATATTTTTATGTCCACATCATTCAATAATCTAACCCTTATAATTGGTATCACTTTAGAATTACAACCCTTTGATTTCTATGTAAATCGATGAGAGTACATCACAATGTTTTTTATAAAAAGTATTTATTCATAATGAACCTTATAATTCATATAGGCACGGATCGACATGGTTTATGGATGTTCCTCCATAATAAGTTTCACTAACATGAGATCATCAACATTGGATAATGAAACTTCACTAATTTCCAGAGGAGAACAATTAATTTCATATGTATCTTCTTAACTATTATTGGGGGTAGAAGATAGAGAAGATACCAAATATAAAAAATATTTGAAGGGAAATTATTTCTTTCCTAAAAATTACATCAGTTATCAGAATGGATATTTTCACTTAACATATTAAAAAATGGCTGGAATCAATTATTCCTAAAAATGAATATATTCATTTGGGATTATTGTCTAGTTAATCAAATACCCCCATCTATGTTATCCAAATATCAGAAAAATTATCACTTGAATTGATATTCTAAGGGGAATGACTGATATCCATGGAATGCATGGTGTGTTTCCCTCTAACTATGGTAGCTGGTTTTTTAGAAGAATACTCTTGAATATGATATGTGAAGAATGAAATTTTGTGTTCCCATCATTGAAGGAAATGAAATAGTGGTCTCTATGACTTATAATTTTATCCTCAAATATATTAACGAGCATTATTACATCTTAACCATGATCACTCCATTTATTTATTGGAGTAATTTTAATGATAATAGGATTAGAAATATATATGTGTTTATTTATCATTGACTAATTCATCTATAATTTGGGAAAACCTAAATCTATGTATCGATATCTATGTAAGATAAAAAGGGATATATATTCAGATACTAAATCTATGTTTCTATTAAAAATGTTTTTATGAAATGATTATATATTTTGGGAATTATTTCATACATTTTCATCCATAAAAGTCCAGAAATTATAATTCAATATCTTTCTCAAATAACTACTATGAATTCAAAGACTAAAATGAGGTCTCTAAACTGAATCCATAATGTGATTATCTATAGGGGACCCTATTAACTATTATCATAAATATGAATTGTTAGGTTGGAGGGGGAAAATTTATCCTCACTATGTATTAAGTGTTGGAGGGTATAAATCAGAATGAGGTTGATCACAAGATGAATATCGACTTAAGAATGATAGATATTGATATCATGGGGTATGTTTGATACATACATTGGAATAAGGTTTAAAATCCATATCTCGTTATAGGAAGGAAATAACTGTGGTGGAATTTAGCAGAACTAGCCTCAGTTATAACAACATGAGTATCAATATCTTAAAGGATCCCTAGGTCTTCAATTAGGGATTACCTGAGTTCTGTTTAGGATAAATGGAATCTAAGACCAACAGATTAGCTTGGATAGTAGTTAAATGCTTCTAAATATAGTTCTTCTACAAAACTACACAATATTTCATCCCATTAGGTTTCTCCATATTAATAGTTATAACTAACGATGATGGTTGTGGAAATTACTCTATTCCATGAGCAGATGTAAATGAAATATTAATTATTTCTAGGTTGATCAAAACCAATCATCCTTCATTTCAATGTTGAATGCATAATTATATGTATTCTAGTTGTTCTCCTAGTTTAATTATTTCTAAATACTTCTTAGAGGAATCATTATAAGATTTATTTTCCTATTGATCATTTTATAGTTCCTATATTTTGGTTTCAACCACATATATAGCTTCAGTGTGAATGATGCATTAAAATTATTGTCCATTGTATTTTTATAATCCTAAAAAACAATGTTCCCTTCCCAAAATTTCAATTTGAATCTCATATTAATATGATTCCTCCACACTAGTGAAGTAATTTATTAAGTTTATGAAACCAAGAGATCTATATTGTGACACTTCATCATTTGGTGGTTTTGTTCCTACAGTGATTCTTATCTACATAGTGATTGATGAAATAAAAATAAAATATTCTATATGATATAGGGTGCTGTAAGGGGGTCATATTTTTGTGGATTATTTCATTGGTGATTATTACACCAACTATTGGAAGGCTATGATGATGAAGACACTACCTCTAGTATAACAATGGTAATTGGGGTAAAATCATTTTAATTCAGTTAATGTTGATCAATTTCATGTTCCTTCTAATATATTTCTTGGACATCCAGTCATAATTTTTTTTCTCAAGCCTTTATGGGGACTCTTTCCAATCTTAATTTACTTAATGTACATTGGTAGAAACAAAAGTCACTTTCACTAAAGGTTTAAAAATAATTACTTATCTAATTTAAAACATGTTCTATATAATATCCTCTAAGAAGACGAGGTATAGTATTTTGTGACCAAAAAACATATGGAATATATAATAATATAGGTTATAATTCATATTTACCTGATTAGGATATGTGATCTCTACCAACTGAATCATTTTCTTTTCTATGGTATTTATGAAAAATCCAGAATCTTCTTCTTTTCAAATGTAATAAACCATATTCCTCCATTCATTGATTCTTACGTAATACTATACGTTTTTATGAATTATTATTTTCTGAATATATTATATTCCTTTGATGTATTTTTTTGAATGAAATAGTAAGTTATGATTTTTTATACGTAATATAATTTTAAGTATACACTATACATAATAGTATCTTAGCCTACATTACCTACAATATTGAGTTTTAAAAAAACCATTATATATTAATAATTTAGTTATTTAAATGTGACTGTTAGAGAGGTATTGAGTAAAACTTTCAATAAGAATAATAATAAATAACTATATAATATTATTTATAATTGGTTTATATTAATAAAAAATATTTATAATAAAATATATAATATTCTGTAATGTCTTTTTATATTTTAAAAATACTATTTTCTCATAAAGTTTTTTTATATATTTTCATGAATAATGATAAAATTTGTTTTTTTGAAAATTTTATAAAATTAATTTTATAAAATAAATATCATTTTTTAATTTGTAATTTCAAAATTTTCTTTGGGTAAATTTCTCATTTTTTTCAAAAAAAATTCATTTTTTATGAATTGTGAAAATACTGGATTATAATTGAAAACTTCGTATTCGTTTCATTTATTTATAAATTTATTTTATATTTTAATTTTTTTATAAAGTAAAATTATTTTAATTATACATCTACTAATACAATTTAATTAATTTGAATAAATTCCATATTGAAACTAGATTTAAAATCATTGTAAACTTTTGGTCATTATTGATTTAAATACCTGATATCTCATCATACGTATGGGTTAATTTTAAATTAACTTTTTACAAAAATTTTATTGTAATTTTTAAAAATGGTTTTCAAATTTTTAATTATAAAAATTTATAATTTAAAAAATTTAAACTTAATTTTTTACCAAAATGAATAGTGAATGAAAAAAAATTATTGATGTCGATAAGGTAATAAATGGGTTTACTTTGGGCTTAAACATAATGTATAATAGTACAAATAAACCATAAACTTGTAAAAAATATATTTTATGACTATATTGAGACCATTAAAAATCTAATGTTTGATAATGGAATAATTTGGTCCCTTTTGACACATGCAAATGATGGGTGGAATTATCTCTTTCGAAAAAAATTAATGTTTTACAGTGAACTCACTTATAAAAGGTAAACCCCTATCCACTATTATTAACACATTAAAACCTATTTCTTTCAATGAATACCTACCCAAATAACTCCCCAAGTTCCCTCCCCTCATGCTAGGATCCTTAATTAGGATAGAAATCCAGACAAAGATGTGTTTTAGTGAAAACCGAAGGAGGATACTTGTAGAAAAGGTAATCGTTGTCAATTAATAATTTTGTTTTATATCTTCTTGTACCTCATCCCATTATTTTTATACCATGATTATATAATAAACTCTATATCTTCCATACCCATATGTGTTATTATGTTAAGGTTATGATCTACAACCACAAACAATTTTATTAAATGGGTTAAGAAATCACCATTCATCTGTACGACAAACTACCACCTCGCGAACTAATATCGTTAGTTTTTCCATTACTACCTTTAAAGGTTGGGAATAAATATGGATTTAGATATATATATATATACATTTATATATATATTTATATTATGATATTTTTTATGTTATTATGATTTTTTAATTTTTATAACAAACTTACCTTCATGGTTTCCATTTTGTGGGAGTTTAATGACATCATTTATGTTTACATTATGATAACCTGTATTCCTTTTATTGAATATTAATAAAATCTTTTCACATCATGTTTTTTATTCTATGTGACATATTATGTGATAATTTCTTAAGAGTAGTTGTCTTACTAAAAGGCCATTGTAGTACACCTCTAAGACGAGAACTCATAAGTGTCACGATAGTATTCTTAAATATATGTTATATAGTTGGATGAAATCATTTCATGGAAAAAAATGAAATGAATTATAAGGGTGGAGTCTCATCTGACTTTTTATAACTTTTCATGGTGCATGGAATTGGAAATATCGAGTGTAGTATATTATGAGAATGTGGCATGCCAGTAGAAAATCCACATTTATATGTTTCATTAGATGTTCCAATATCAGGATGAGTGTATTAATCAGTATAATTTATTATATATATATATATATATATATATATATTAGGTGCTTGGGGGTGAAATTAAATTCACACACACACACAGAGACCGCAATCACAGGTTGGACAGGCTGGCCATAGCCCCCCCCCCCCCCCCTCTAAGGAGATATCTCACCAATCGAGCCTTATTTCTTTAATACGTGGGTCATAGGCCGAGTGGGCATGAATCCAATAACATGGAAAGAAATCCCAGTGCAGTATCAATCCTTCAACATACTGCCAACGTATCATGAGTAATATTTCATTAAAGAATATTGGAAGAAATAGTTTCTTCCTTATATTCATTAACAAAAGTAGATATCTTAGGTGGTTGGATGGAAATGATATATCCTAAATAAATCCATATAAATGGTGTTCTATAGTAAATATTGATTTCAAGAGTTACAATGAATGAGACACCAGAAACATAGTTTTATGACAATGTCATGCGACCTAATTGATTAGAGATATAGAAATAATGAGAGTATATTACACTGTGGGAATCCGTATGAGGTATTATGTCATTGTGACATTGAATTTTTTTTATTATGGGTACTTTGGCATGTTTCTAGATGGTAACCATGAACTTTATCTTGCTTCCCCTAAATCAATTGAGAAAAAAGGCCCAGAGGGTCACACACAAAGTGTATCTAGAATCTCATTTAAATATTAAATTATTTATTTTTAATGTAATAAGTTAAATAAATTTTATTCCCATATTTGGTTTAATAATTATTCATTTTTTTCTTGATCAAAAATATTACATCACCAGTTATTTGATAGAATATTATAAAGGATGATTTTTTAATACATATTTATTTTCTATTTGGTGAATAAAATATTTATCAACTTATTGGTGATTAATGAAGTGATATTGGTTTATTAAATAAATAGTAATTATTAGATGTCTAATACATGGTGTGGTGGAATGGATGACCGAGTTTAATGGTTTTGTTGAAATTAATATATATTGAATATTATTTGATTAAAAATAGTTAATTTAATTTTTGAGGTTGGAACATATTAAAAAATAATAATATTTTTTATTATTAAAGTCAAGGGGTTCCGTAGAGACTAAATAAATTATAAAGGGACATTGTGAAATTATTTATTTCTAACAATAACAGTATATAAACCCAATTATAATATGTTTCAAGTGTTCGAATTAATTTATTTTTTTTGTACAGAAAGAAATACTAAGAATAATATTAATTCCCTAGAGAGATCCATCCCCTAAGAATTCTCCCAATAATGGAGTGTGGTCATCCTCTACATTTAACTCTTGAGTAAAGAGAGATAAAAGAGAATCCTTTAGAAGTTATTATTTGGGATACCAAAATAGAATGATGAATGTGATATGATCTATTATTATAGAACCTAAATATTCTTATGATTATGTTTAGAGATTTTTGGAACAATTGTGTATCGTTGTTCGTGGAAATATATTTACGATTCCTAAAATAGAATGACCACACGACAAAGATCCATTGTCATATCCATAAAAATAGAAATAATTTGTCACAATTAAAATTTTTAATTAACTATAATAATTAAAAATAATATGTGATTATTGTGTACTTCCATTCCATAATGTTATCCATTATCTTTATTCATTGATTTAATTCCATTGATCGTAGAATTTATCATAATGTAAATCTTATATTTATCATCGATATTGAAAAAATGAAAATTGGGGCATGAATCATCACACATCACTACTAGTCATAGAATATTAAAGTGGAATAAGAGTGGGTCTCATAACTATTTAAAATTATTTAAATATTATTTATTTATTTATTAATTTTTAATTCATTTTTTAATTCTAGTTTAATTGTTGATAAATCCAAAATTTCAATATAGTATTCTTCCTATTTATGTATCATTGATATAATCAAATTTATTAATTTTATGAATGAAATAAATTTGAAGATATCATATTTTAACAACCTAGATAATGATAAGATAATTCCTTTTCATATTTAATAATTACATAATAAATAAAATAGACCCTTTGTTGAAATGTTTATATCATAAATCTACTTTTATGGTTAAAAACATTATTTTTCTAAACAAATAGTTTTACAACCATTTAATGGAGCACCCATTTTAGGTCTAGTTTTGGAAAATTTTATAAGTTATATTTGATATCATAAAATAATTCTTTGAAAGAAGACTTTCAAAATTTACTTTGGATGATTTTTTTTTATTTTTCTAAAAATATTTTTTTTGAATATTAAAAAATACTTCAATTTAATTCAGAAATTATTTTTCATCTAATTTATTTATAAAGTTAGATTGTCAATTTAATTGGTTTTATATTATAATTATATTATTATTTTTTATCGTTTAATCTAATTTTGGTTATTGGAAGAAATTTTACATTGAAATTGGATATAAAATATTTGTGAACATTTGAACATTTTTTCCTTAAAAACCTGTTTTCTTGATCTGCCAATGAGGTTAATTTTAAATTAATTTTTTCCACTTAATTTTATTTAAATTTTGAAAATACATGGTTGTAATAAGTCTGATATTTATGATCTAATAGTATCAAAATAAGTTTTGGAAAATATGAATAATAACTTTAGTAAATATTTTTATTACCACAATTAAGTTTAAATCAAGTAATTAAATGTAAATATAATATTATAAAAAATATAAAATCCCTATAAAATTTGTCTTAATTCCATTGTATGATTTTTTTGACCAAAAGGATCCATATATTGAATTTATATTCTTTGTAAGCCACTTAGGTGTGAGTACTATATATATATAATAATATATTCAAAGAGAAGACGCATTTTTTTAAATCCTTGTTTTTAACAAGTAAACTGTTTTTATTATGATGTTTACCAGTATCATTGTAATTTGTTTATAATTTTTAGGAAATAATTAATTTAATTAATTGGTGAAATAATGATGATGCAGTAATAGAATCATTAATGAAATGAACAGATAAATGATATTATAAATATTAAAATAAGTATAATTTTACATAATTCATTCCATCAACAATTTTTCTAGACGAATTTGACATGTTATGGATGTTTAATTGAATTTATTCTAATATATAATGTTTTATGATATTTTTAAAATTCCATGAAATGAATATTGTCCATGTTGACACAAATGGTATTTTAAAATATAAAATAATTTATTTAATGATATAAATTTATAAAATACCAAATTTTAGAAAAATGATTGGAATATATAATAAAAGTTCATTAATTACTCATTTAGTGGTTTTTTGACATTTTATTGTAATTATAATAACCCTCAAAATATAAATTACATGATATCACAGTAAGAATTAATAATGGTCAAAACAATAGGATAAGGATTAAAAAATACTAAAAACATGTATAATTTTTATTGTATGGTTGTATTAAGACCCATAATCATTTTTTATTTAAAATAAATTTCGTTGGACCCATTTTTAATATAAAATTAAATAGTATTAATTTATTATTTTGAATATTTTTATGAGTTCCCTTCCACTCTAATATAAAAGTGACATACTTCTTAACATTTTTTAACACCTAAAAAAATCATCAGGATAATATATAACAAAAAACCGTACTATAATCCCTACCGATATTATATAGTCTATAGTTTAGGAGTAACACTCTCCATATAGGTGTTAAGGTGTTAATCAATGGGGATTTCCCAAATGAAAGGTAATGTTTTTAAGAGTTTTTGTTTTGTTTCTTCTTGAAATAATTATAAATATTCTTAATATATGATTAAATAATAACCACAACATACTAAATATACTAAGATGTTATTATGTTAAAATAATCACCTAAATAAATATCCAATTTCATCAAATGGGAAATGAATTATTCATTTGTGTGTACAGTAGACTACTACCTCATGAACCAAAATAATTCGTTTGCAATCACCATATCTCAAGACTGGTTATAATGATGGAATTAATTTTAATATATGATATTCATGACATATTTATCATTATGAAAAAAATAATATATATATATTATGTCCTCAAATTTCCATGAATATAAAATTGATAACGTCATTCATGTTTACGTGTGAACTATCACCTCCACAAAGAGATGTGATTAATTTTTATTCACCACATCACTTGGTTGATATATATAAGTATATATCAATTATTAATTGGATGTTAATGATATTATTATAATCATGGAAATATAAAATAATTATTACCTTCTTTCAATAAATGATCAATTAAAAATTGAAATATTATTTATGCGTATGTACGACCGACCATCTCCATGATTATAACATTGTTCATTTTTTTAACCATAAATAAATGGTTTGATTTAAAAGTATAATTGATGTATGAAAGCTACTGTTATTTCAGGAAGATTATTCTATATATGATGTAATTATGACCTTTAGGACTATAGGCATCATTCCCATGTTATTTTGGACTTCTGTACCAAATATCAATAAAGCGCTCTATATAGACATAAGTAATTAAATAATTGTTATAAAATAATAATACTTTATATAAAATGAATAATAAACTTCAAAAATGTTATAAATCAGGTAAATAATTCACTAACATTTATTATTTATGATGTTAAATATTTTACGTGATGAGTCAGACTCATGGTAAAATAATTTCTTTTAAAAAACACTTTTAAAGTTACTCTTTCAAGCATTTTTTAAAAAGTCAAAAAGAATTTTTATAACTTATATGAAATGAATATATTTTCTTGATTTTGTGGCACTATAATGTATTTATTCTTCATTTATGATTTTATATTTTTATTTTCAAATAAATTGTTTTCATTTTTGAGTGTGTGACATTGTAAAAATGAATTGTGATTTTAAAGTGGAAAATTTTTTGTTATTTTATTCTTGTTTTATGTGTTATTACTATCTTAAGGTTCATGGGATTTTTTTTATATGGGTGGTTCCATGATAAAATGAGTGCCGATGAGCCAGTGATATCTCTCTATTTTATTGGGTAATGAGATAGAGTTTAATAGAAGGGTTTCACTTAAGAGATTATGTAAATATACTTCAGTGGGTATTTCAAATGTAATTGTGAAGTTTAATCCCTAAGTTGTTGTGAAGGCCACTGTAAGATTGATATAGAATTTATTCATCAAGTTACCGTTATGATTTATTTATTTTTTATGTAATTTTATATGAACTTTTCATTTCTAGACATAAGATAAAAATATTATGTTTTATGGGTGAAAGATTAATTTTGCGAAAATATTTTCCTGGGATTATAAGTATTCAAGGAGAAATAGTTTCTTTATTATTTTTATTACAATCATTATTGAGAATTTCGTTTTCATACCAAGTTTTAAAATGTTTTTCATAGGGTATAAGGATGGTTAAGATAAAGTAGTAAGTCAAGTTGAGCATTATAATGATATTTCATGAAAGAAAAATAATTTTTTATATTAAAAGTTTGATATTTTTGAAGAAATGGACACTATTTTAATATTATACACTTTCTATTAATATTGAATGTTATGCATGAATTATGATCTAATTATCTAAAACTCTAAAACTAAAATGATCCTAAATGTGAATGAAATTAAATTCTTGAATAAAACTAATGGTTATGCAATGATTAAGGTCAAGGCCATATAATTGGTATCAATGGTTAGTTTAGAGAACTTTTATGGTAAGGATTTTTTTAATAGAATATTAAGTAATTATTTTTACGTTATTGGTAAGTTGAAATGATATATCCTTTGAAGATTAAAATGTTGTTTCTTCTAAGAAATATTAGTTCATAATGGTTTTCCATAGAGGAAACATGGTAGCTATGATAGGAATCCATTGAGAGGAAAACATTCTTCCAAATCAGTATCCTATGATAGTTTTAATTGAAAAAAAAGTTTTTGATAGTGATGGTTAATTGATATGAAATTTAATTGGCAGTGGAATCCCGGCCTGAGATCACTAAGAATAACTATATAGAAATATGTTAGTAGTAGATCATTTCATGAGGAAACATTCACCATCATTTAGTCGATCATCTAACCCGATAGTAGTTAAAGGATGGATTAAAGCCATAGAAAATATTTTTTGATGTCATGAGGTGTTCATAAAATCAAATGTTTAGTCTTTATGTTTACTATTTTGAATTTGAATACAATCTGTGGTGGTAAATGATTAATAATATCAGGGTTAGTGATAATATTTATGTTTTCAAATGGGATGAATGAAAAAAATTATTGAGAAATATTTTCTTAAGGAGGTTTGATATAGGATTGAAAAAAAATTCATAGAATTGAGGTAGGAGGAGGACTCATTGGTGGTATATAATGAAAAATTCAGTCGATTGGAAATTTATGCTCCAAATTTCATCCATGAGATTAATATTAAAATAAACCATTTTTTAACAAGATTATGTTAATATTTCAAAGGGAATTGGCTTCTCGAGAATTCAAATGTTATGAAAAACTTGTTTGATGTGCATAGATGGTGGAAATAGATATTCCCGATGATCATGTATTATTTTTAAAATAGTCGAAAAAGAGTTATAGGTGGAAATATAAGGGGAATAATTCATCAAAAAATTCTGATGGTAATAAAATTAAGTATATTTTTTGTGAAAATTGTGGTAAAACACACACTGGGTAATGCCTTTTGAATTTTGGTAAGTGCTTATGATGTAGCAAAATTGGGCATAAAGTTCCAAAATGTAACAAAAAATATAATGGTAATGATAAGAAAAAATCTGATATACATTTAAGAATTTTTTTTAAAATTCAATGAGATGGGTCGTTATGAAAATGAGTGTCTGAAGAGGAATTTGACTGATAAAACGCATCGACACTATAAGCATAAAGGTGTGGTGAAATCCTTTTCAACTACTTCAGCAGTTGTTGGGATATCGAAAAAAGTGGTACCGTGTACATTTTTTGTTTCTTTATATTATGGTAATTGTTTTTTGATTTTGGGTCTATAGATTCCTTCGTTTTGGAGAATATTTCAGGTAAATTGGGAATTCTACCATGATAAATGATAGAAAAATGTAGGATAAAAAACTGGTAAAACATTAAGGCAAAAATAATTTATAAGATTCATCATGTATTAATCTATAGAAGGAATTTTCCTGAAATCCTTGTTGTTTTTCCTCTAGTAGAGTATGAAGTTATTCTGGGTATGGATTGGATTTATGTTTACCATGTGATGATATAATATAGAGTGAATGAATTTTCATTTCAGAAATAGTTTCAGTTTGTGTCCAAGAATGAACCCATGTCATTGATAACATATAAGGAAGTTGAGAAACTATTAAAATGTATAAATGAATGTTATATTACAAATATTAAGGTAAATAATTGAACTATTCATATTAATGATGTTCCACTGCTAAATGATTATATGGATATTTTTATGGATTAGTTTATTTTTACTATACATTATGAGGAAGTTGAATTTACTATTTACATAGTTCCTAATGCTATTATAATCTATGAAACCCCATATCTAATGGTTCAAATGGAATATTAAGAGTTAAAAATTCAATTACAGGAGTTATTGCATAAATGTTTCATCTGAACTATAAATTCACAATGGGGTTCGCCTGTCATGTTTGTAAAAAAGAGAGATGTTTCAATGATACTTCACACTGAATATAGAGCCTTAAATAACATCACTATCGAGAAAAAGTATCCTTTTCCTCATATTGTTGATTATTTTAGTCATTTGTAGGGGAAAAAGTGTTTTTCGAAGGCTTATATGAGATCAGTATACCATAATTTGGAATTCATTGAATCGTATATTAAAAATATGTCATTTCATACTAGATGTGGGAATTATGAATTTTTAGTTATTCCATTTGGATTAACTAATTCACTTTATGTATTCATTGATCTTATAAAAAAATATTTCATGAGTTCTTGTATAAGTTTGTGGTTGTTTTTATTTATGACATTTTAGATTATTTTAAAAGTAAACAGTAATATGAAAGACATCTAAGTGTTGTTTTTTAAAACATAAAAGAAAAGATACTATATGAAAAATTTAGTATGTGTGAATTTTGGTTGCAACAAATTTCAATCCTTTCTCACATTTTTTTTCTAAATATGGCATAATTATTGATCTTGTTTAAATGAGATTTTATGAATAATGGACAAGACCCACAAAAATAATTGAGATTTTTAGATTTTCGTGGATTAGAAGGATATTTATATTGTTTTGTTGAAATTATTTCATGCTTATCTAGACCACAAACTAAGTTAACTTGAAAAGGTGTTATGATCATTTGGAAAAAAGAATGTGATGACTATTTTTAGGAATTGAATAGAAGATTGGTGTATGCTTCATTTCTATACATGCCTTATATAAATCAAATATTTATCATATATAGTAATAATTCATTGAAAATATATGGTTGTGTCCTAATCTGGAATGATCAATTAATTTATTATGCTATATGAAAGATGAAACCTCATGAGTTAAATTACCTTACACATGATTTGGAATTGACTGATTTTTTTGCATTAAAAAATTTAGAGGCATCATTTGTATGGAGTAAAATGTTAAATATATACTGATTATAAAATTTTTAAGTATATATTTACTTATAAATAATTGAACATGCAAAAAATAAGATGGTTATAACTAAAAAAGGATTATGATTTCACGATTATTTACCATCCTAAAAAATAAAATAAACTGGATGATAATTTGAGTCAGAAATGTATTGCAGCATTATCCAAGTAACATTTGGAACACGTCCCCTTGGTAAATTATTTGATGGATTTTTTCTTGGAAGTTATTGGTGAAGGAAATTGTTCTTTTTTTTGTTTCAGCTATTATTGTGTTCGTCTCTGTCAGAAAGAATTAAGAAAGCACAAAAGGAAGCCTACGAGTTAGACAAAAAGGATGAATTGGTTAAAAAGGGTAATATTCCTAAATTTAACAATGACAATGATTGTATTTAAAGATTTAGTAAAAATTATATGTGACTTGTGATTCAATGTTGAAGAAAGAGTTCTTATGTGATGCTCATAGTTCTCCATTTTCAATTCATCCAAGTAGTACTAATATGTATAGTGTTCTTCAAGAGTATTACTAATGGGATATAATAAAAATATATATCACTAAATATATTGTGAAGCATTTTAATTTTAAACAGGTTAAATAATAATGAATGTTTATGAAAGGTATGATTCATCATTTTATAGTGCTAGAGTGAAAATGGGAAACTATATCGATGGGCTTTGTAGAGGGATTACTAAAGACTTGTCGAGGAAAAAATGTGATCTAGGTTATTATTAACTGATTGACTAAATTTACTAATTTTATTACTACATGAGACACTATAAAAACATGGTCTTGGTACATGGAATCCATCTCAGAATATATGGAATCTTTCCATTTAGAAGCTTCTTTGCCTTCTACTACTTCCTCGTAGGTTAGGGCCCATCATCCTCTCGGAGTAATGTGTCATCTGACTTAGTGATAATAAAATATTTACACTCTTGTTCTCTAACCACTCTAGAATACCTATGTATTATGTTGGTATCAGGAACCACTTCTTCTTCCACTTTCTCTTGTGAAGATTGTTCCCGTACTAACTCTTGTGCATATCAAACATTAAATGCATCAAAGTAAATCTTTATCCCACTATTCCCATTAAAATTTTGTTCCCTATCTAGAAATATAGAATGTCATGCCACACTAAATCTATTCATTTTATTCCGTGGTACACTTTTAATTTTTACGGACTTTAGAATTCATTCGGTACTGAATTAAATTTCAGTACAAATTTTCATCCTCAATTAGATGGGCGGTAAGAAGAAACAATACAGATTTTGTATAATATTCTACGTGCTTGTTCAATTTATTACTAGTGAATTTGGTATCAATATATTTCATTGGATAAAGTTTCTTATAATTATAGTTTTCATTCAAGTATACATATGGAACCATTTGAGGCATTATACTAAAAGTGTTCTCGAACTCTAGTATTTTGGGATGAATTAGGTGAAAAAAAAGTTGATGGGACTAGAATTATTGGAGGAAATAGTAGAGAAATTTCATTTTATTCAGTGACACATGATTACAGCTCAGAGAAGGTAGAAATTTTATTTAAATAATTGGAGGAAGGTTCTTTTTTTCTTGAGGTAGGTAATCATGTCTTCCTCAATGTTTCTCCACGGAAAAGTGTGATGCATTTTGGTAAGATGGTCAAGTTGAGTCCATGGTTAATTGGACCCTATTAAATCCTAGAAAATTTTGGACCATTCTCTTATCCAGTGGAATTTACTCTAAGATTGTCAAAGGCACACAATGTTTTTTATATTTAAATGTTAATAAATTATATGCCAGATCTCTCTCATGTTTTGAGTCTATAAGTAGTTCAGTTAGAAGATAATAGTTATTATAAGGAAAAACTAGTCCGTGTACTTGATAATCGAGAGTAGGTGTTTCAAAAAATGAAGATTGATCAGGTTAAGGTTTTTAGGAAAAAACCATATGGTCGAAGAGGCAACATGGGAATTTGAAAATTCTATAAAGGAAAGGTACCCCCATTTATTTAATAAGTGAATAAAAATTATGAGGATAAAATTTACAAAGTGGTGGTGGGGTGGGGAAGGATTTAATAACCTAGGTAATTATATTATTATTCTTTTTCATATTTATTATTTATATAGTACATAAAATAGATACAATGTTTTAAAAAGTATATTATAAATCTAGTTGTTATTGTTAATTGTTTTTTTCTAAAAATAGTTTTACCACCTTTTGATAGAGAAAAAATTTTAAATATTGTTTTTGATAATTTTATAAGGTCTATTTCAATAAAAAAACTTCTTCTTTCAAATAGGAGTATCAAAATTTACTTTGGATGAATTATTTGTATTTTTGTGATAATATTAATTTGTTTATTTATAGTGAAACATAATGCATTTTATTTCAAAAATGATTTTCATCTGATTTATTTATATAATTAGATTATCATTTTAATCAGTTTTAAAGTATAATTAGATTATTTTTTTATAATTTAAACAAATATTTTTCAATGAAATAAATTTTAAATTTTAAATTAGATATAAAATCTTTGTGAACTTTTGAATGTGTTTAGTTTAAAAACTTGTTTTCTCGATTCGTCAACGAGAATAATTTTTAACCAATTTTAGCTACTTATGTGTTTTGAATGTTGAAAAATAGAAATATTAGGTTGTAATGATTGTGATATTTATGATCTAATAGGATCAAATTTGTTTTTAACAATATAAATTGTAACTTTATTAATTATTATTATCACCACGGTTAAGGGTAAATCAGGTAATTAAAGGTAAAAATAATGTTATATATATTATAAAATCACAATAAAAGTTGTCCTAATTTAATTGTATGAATTTTTTTTGACCAAAATAATATTTTGGTCCAAGTTATATAATTTTTAAGCCAGAAGGGTGTGAGTAGGAAATTTATAATATTATATTCAAAGAGAAGACAAATTTTGTCAGACCCTTGTGTTTAACAAATAATATATTTCTAATATAGAGTTATATGTGAGATATATTAAACTATAAATATTACATAGAAATATAAAATGTTTAAATAAATCATGATATTTTTTTAATTGTTTGAAAATAAATAATTGAATTAAATAGTGACACAATGATGATGTAGTAATAGACTCATTATTGAAAGGATCAAATAAATGACACTATAAATATTAAAATAAATAAATTTTCACATAATTGATTCCATAAATTAATTTTTTAGATTTATTTTACGTATTAGGTATTATTTAATTTAGTTTTTTGGAAGATATAATGTTGTTATTATATTACAAAAAAGTCCATAAATGAGTATCGTTAAAATTGACAATAAAAGTATTTAAAAATATGAAATATTTTATTAAATTATATAAAATTTATATAAATACCAATTTATTCCTAATTATTGTTATATGTTATATAACTTCACCAATTATTCATTTAGTGGTATTTTTTCATTTAATAGTAATTATATTGACCCTTAAAGTATAAATTACATGATATCAGAATAAGAATTAACATGGGTTAAAACAAATAGATAAGGATTAGAAAATAACCAAAAGCAGTATAATTTTAATTGTATGATTTTATTTTCAATCCATAATAATAATATAATCTATGTAAACATCCTATGATCCATTTTGAATCGAAAATAAATTAATATTAATTTATTACTTTGAATATTTCCAAGAGTACCTCTCCCCTCTGATATAAAAGGGTATTACATCTTATCTTTTCATCACAATTGAAAACCACTTTGGTTCAGAATATATCTTCCCAAATCAATTTCCATAATCACTATAAAAATTATAGAGGATATATTTTAGACATAAAACTCGCCATAAAGGTGTTAATTTGTTAATCAGAGGAGATTTCCTAAAGGAAAAGTATTGTTTTAAGTGTTTTAATTTTGTTTCCTCTTCCACTTCTATAAAATATTATTCATCCATGTTGAAATAATAAATATAATTTCCTTAATATAATGAGATGTTATTATGTTAATACCATCACCTAAATAAATCTCTAATTCCATTAAATGTGAAATGAATTATTTATTTTTGTGTATGGAAGTCTAACACCTCACGAACAAAAATAATTAATTTTCCATCACCTTCTATCAAGATTGGTTATAATAATGTAATTAAAGTTTATATATGGTATCAATGATATAAATATCCTTGTTAAATAATAATCTTTTGATTATGTTCTTACCTTTCAATTCACATATAAATGAAAACATCATTTGTGCGTACATGTGAACTATCACCTCTAGAAGCGTTGTGATTCATTTTTCTTCACCAAATCACATGAAATATTTATATAAGTATATTTAAAATGTTTTTATTATATTAATGATATTATGATAATTATGGGAATATAATTTAATCATTATCTTCTTTTCTTAAATGATCAAAGATTAATGGAATCATTACTCATGCGTAAGTATGACCTACTGTCTCCATGATTATAATGCTGTTCATTTTTCATAGCCATAAATAAATGGTTGTATTTAAAAGTATAATTTATGTATAAAAGTGATTATTATTTCATTAATATAATCATTTAAGTTATTTAATTTTACCATTTTCACTATATATACCATTTCTATGTCTGTTTAGACTCGATTATCAAATATCGACAAAGCACCTGATGTCAACATAAATAATTAAGTAATTTTTATAATATAATAATATGTAATATAAAAGAATAATTAAATTTATAAAGGTTCTAAATAATGTAAAAAAATTAACCAATGTTTATTATCCATCAATATAAAGATTTTATATGCTGATTAATACTCAAGGTAAGATACTTACTTTTAAAAACAACTTTTAAATTTTCTCTTTCATCTATTTTTAAAAATGTCAAAATGGAAATTTTTTAAACTTATACGTAATGAATGGAATTTAACAAAATTATTTCTCTTTAATTTATTTATTATTAATTTTAAATATGAAACTTTTATTTTAAAATAATATCTTTTGATTTTTCAGTGAACAACTTTGGAAAAATAAAAAGTGATTTCAAAGTGGAAAATTTATTTTTATTTTAAGCCTATTTTTTGTGTAATGTTTATGTTATGGTTCATGGGAATTGTTAATGTATATGGGTGGTTCTATAATAAAACAATGGTGTGTGATATCGTTATATCTCTAAAATTCAATGGGTAATGAAACAAAGATAACCTGTAGGGTTTATCCTAGTAGATTAATGGAATATACTATGGTGGGTATTCCAAATGTAAGAATTAAGGTTAATTCATAAGTAGCTATGAAAGATACTGTAAGGAATATATGGAATTGATACCTAAAGTTACCTTTATAATTTATGTTTTATATGTAGTTTTATAGGAACTAATTATTTCTAGAGGTAAGCTAGGAGTCTTATAATTTATGGGTGAGAGATTAATTTTGTGAAAATGTTTTCAGGGGTTTATAAGTATTCATGGTCTAAGGGTTTATTTATTTTTTACACATGTTCCTTATTTATTTTTTTATACTCATACCATGTTTTAAAATGTTTTTCAAAGGTTATAAGGATGGGATAGATAAATGAGGAAGTCTAGTTGAACATTATGATGATATTTCATGAAAAATAAATCATGATTTATTTTAAAAGATGTATATTTTCGAAGAAGTGGATACTACTTTAATAATATCCAATTTTTATAAATTTGGAATAGAACGTATGAATTATGACAAAATTATAAAAAAAAACTATAAACCTTAATATATTCTCAATGTGAATGAATGGATTTTGTTGAAAAAAATTCATGGTTATGTAATGATTATGGTATGGGATTTATACATCTAGTGGTACCGAGGAACCTGTCCAAATAACACAAGAGTACATACTGTGTAGTTGGAGATACACATTGTACACCAGTGTTTAATGCATTAGGAATTAATTCAGAACTAATTCAAGTCATGTTCATATATTACATGTGATGAACTTAATTAAACACTGTGTGTTGACTAAGACTTCCTAGTTCATGGTAAGCCGGAGTACATGCCATGTAATGTCTATAAACGTCGTGTAGTCTGTTGTCAAAAATGGGCAATGTATCTTTAACCAAAACCTACCCAACTAGTTACCACATAACTTAGATACTACATGTCTTCTAACTCATTTACATTCCCAGTACTCTAATACATTCAATGGCATGGTTACAATGTGAGTACGTAGGCATTTTCCTCAAATAGATGGTTAGAATATCCTATACTGTGTAGATGGATAGTACATGATATGTACCTATACAAAGTTATGTAGAATTACAAATTAAATTATTATAATTTGTAAATTTTTTCAATATATTCATTAATATAATCATAATTTTTATAATAAATTATATATGACATGTCTCTATATCTATAAATTCCTAAATATTTTTTCTGTAATTTTTTGATATAGGTATCATGTATAAGCATTATTATAGTTAATACTCTATTCATTAAAGAATTACATGCTATGTTAAAGAAAACTAGTATTATAAACCAATTGATCATTATCTTGATATTACACAACATGATATTACTTGATAAATCATGTATAACACATGTCACAAGAGTAAACATTATACACATATAATACACATTAGGTAGTTTAGATGGGTACTCACTATTTTTCTTCCAAGGTACATTTTATTGTACATAGTATATTTTAAATAAATTTATTTTTTAAAATTTTTAAAAATTATAAATTATGATAATCTCAAGGAAATTTATATGAGAATTAAGCTAAAATAATTTATTAATTAAAAATGATAATTAGTTGATTCAAGATATATTTATCTTAAATAAAAAATAATTAAAAATGAATTATAATTTTATTAAAAGTGTACTTTATTCAATGCATATGGATTATGATTAGAATATACAAGACATTTTTATGTGATTATTCCCAATTAATTTATTGTTAAATTAAATTGATGGCATGTGTGTCATATATCATCTTATTATATAAGGGCCTGTGTACCCGTGGTTTTTTATTCAAACCCCTTCCCCTCACATGTGTAATAGTAAAATCATATGTAATGGATGGGTCTCCCAATATAGTGGAGGTGTTTTACGTTTTGAGGCAAAGAGAAACTAATAAAATATATATACATTAGTGGAAGAGTGGAAAACTACAACACGAACCCTATATGGTTCAAGGTGTTTTACCCCTAGATCGATGGTCAGTTTATTTTCATCTATCTAAACTAACCAATAGTAAATTATCATGATCATACCATTTTTTATTTCTTTAATTTTTCATGGTAATTTCATTATGGATGTTTTTTTATGATCACATGACTTTATGAATTAAAACTCTGACATCATAGAACAAAAGTAAACTAGATTTTGGATAAATATTACCCAACACACTGTTAATCAAATAAGTAAATCCAATTAATATTAATAATCATGTAATAAATATAATAATTGGAAATTTATGAATAATGATAAAATATATCAATTATATATGTTATGTTTTTTAGATCCTTCTATTGCATCATGTAAAATCTAAGAATAGTTCAAAGTGCTTGAACAACCAAATTTTGGGTGCATTAAAATATTAGATAATTCTAACAAGGTTTTATAGGTTGACATAACATATTTAACATCAAGTTTTGACTAACAAAAAAGGTATTGGTGGATATGAGGGGAAAGGGTTGAGTAAATCCAATTTATGGATTTTAGGATTGGGGAGTCTACTCAATAGATTAAGTAACTATGAGTTAATGCAATTGGATGTTGGAATGTATAACTAATACTTTTCAAATTTCAAGACCTACCAAATATGGGTTAATAATATTGGGAATATAGATTATTTTCACTATAATATCCAAGAAACATGATGTTATAATTCTATTGGTGCTGGATACTGGGTTTTGATAAAACAGTGGGAGATTAATAAATATAATATTTATTTATTTGTTTTAATTCTAGCTCAGCCCATATTATTTGTATATACATCAAAAAAATTATTAGAAAAATTACCCTATGATCCATGCATCATAAGGATAAACTTCTCACCATCATAATTTATCATGAATATAAAAGGTGCGTACACATTATCATATTCCATGAAAGGAAATTGTATGTTATTGAAGAACTTATTTCGGATGTTTTTGGCAATGAGGCTAGTGAGGATGAGTGATCTAACTATGAGAGACATTTGAACAGTGATAGATATGTAAAATGGTTAATGTTATCATCCATTACCAATGATGTTTTTAAGTAACATGAGGACATGGATGTGTATAACATGATGTATCGCCTTCAATATCATTATTAAGAGAAGTCCAGGAAAGAGAGATACATGATATCCAAAGCTTTTTTATAGCTAATATTGTATATTTTGCACTAGTTGGTCCTCATTTAGTCAATCATTTTGGCTACATTAAATTATTAGACATCTTAGGTATTAAATTCAAAGATTATTTTTGCACAAATATCTTACATTCCTCACTACCCACAAAATTCTATAGTTATATTTTTAATTATAACATATGAAAAAATGAGAATATTTTTTCAGAACTTATTACTCTGGTTCTCCAAGTGGAAAAGAGAATGGGTCATGAAAAATTCACAATTATTATGTTGAATAAGAAAATTAAGAATAAGGAAAAGGGTCCCAAGATTCATAACAAGTATAAAGCTATCATGCTCCATCCTTCCAAGAAGATGAATATATAGATGTTGGGAATAGAAAAGGATGTAGTATGTTTTTCGTTTGGAAATAATGACCAATGGAAGAGGAAATTCACCCAGAATCATTATGAAGTTAAAGGTGCATTCATTATCAAGTGTAATTTTTCAATATCTACACATTGGGAATTAGTAACAGCTCATTGTGCTCATTTCTATATCCAGATACAAGAACCAAGAATATTCTGAAATATTGGTAGAGGATGGGTGTATTTTTCTGTTTAATAGTGTGTGTTTGGATTCTCTTGCCATTGGTGACCACCACCTTTCATTTCCAACAAGATTGATAATATTCTTAACGGATTATTGTTATCTACTAATTTTTACCAAGAATAAAATTTATATATCATGTGTATATGAAGATGGTTTTATTTTCTTACTTAGAAATAGAAGTTTTATCTTTTATAGAGAAAATATATGTTATGGTATGAAACATTTGAATAACGGTAATTATGTATTAAATTATGAAAACCAATTATTAGAAATAGACAATGAATTATGTTCACACGACTCATATATCACCCAGCTATGACATCCCCATCTTAGTCATGTAAATGAGAAGTGTTTTACAAAGATATTTCATTATAATTAATTATAATATTTTTAGGTAACAATTATAGACTAATGTAATTATTTTTTACAAGGAAATATTACCAAAAAGAATTCTTTTTCCATGGGGTAAGGGAAATAAAAATTTCAGAATTAGTACACACAGATGTGTGTGAACCATTTATTATAAAATCTAGTGGTTGGTATTCTTAATTCATAACATTTAATGATTAATTGAGAGGATATGTCTATGTCTACTTGATGGTGTATAAGTCCAAATAATTTGATAAATTCAATGAACTAATGAATTAATTGGAGAATCAATATTGAAATAAGATAAAGAATCATTGATCTGATCGAGGTGGTGAATATATTAACCACATGTTTATCAATGTTTTTTCGGATTTTGGGATTATATCTCAACTAACCCCACCTTACACACTAGATTGGAATTATCTCATTGAAAGGAGGAACCCAAAATTGTTAGAAATAGTATGGTTGATGACGAGTTATGAACAGCTTCTACTATCCTTTTGGGTATATGAATTACAAAATTAAGAATATAAATTATACATAGTAGAACATAAAGTAGAAAAATGGAATTCCATTCATGTTATGGAATGGAAAGAAACTTGTTTCATCACAGACAATTGTATGGGGTTGAAAGACATTTGTTAAGTACTTATAAGGAAAAAAAATAGTACCCTGTGGCATAAAGGGTGTATTTATGGTTTATCCTAAGGAAGTAAAAGGATACTACCTATAAAACCCCTCATACAAGAATGTGCTTATCTCTAGAAGGGATATATTTCTCTAGTGGTATGAAATATTAAAAAGGATAATGGTATAAATATTTATTTTGACAGTGTTTATACTCAAGATACACAAGATATGGTATAAGAATATATTTCACATTTCCTATATAATATGTAGTTCCTAAAACAAAAGTATTTTGTTTGAGTACTAGAGGGGTACGAGAACAATAATTATATGGTTTTCTAGTAATAGAATATGGTTACTCATTATTAGTTGATAATGATGAACCTATGTCCTATAAAAAGGAAATAGCGATATCAAAAGCTACAAGATGGTAAGAATTCATGAATTTTGAAATTGAAACCATATATCAGAACCATGTTTTGATTCTGGTCAATGCATCGGTTGATGTAAATACTGTTGGTTAAAAATTGGTATTCAATAACAAACTAGGAATGGAGGGTAAAGTAAATAACTGTAAAGAAAGGATATTGGATAACTATTTTAAATATCATCATAGAATTGAATAAGATGAAAAAATTTCAAGATTTTCTATGTTTAATTCCATCTGAATTATACGTTATATGGAAGATTATCATGACTACAAAATTATTAAGATGGATGTAAAAAATACTTTCCATAATTTTAATCATTTGGTAGATTTCTATACGACACAACCAAAAGGTTTTTGGATCCTAGTTATGCCAAATCGATTTTCAAGTAGCAGTGCTCTATTTATGGATTGGAGAAAGAATCTGGGTCATGAAAAATTTGATTTTTTGAAGCTATAAAATTATTTTTTTTCATTATGAATGAATTCGAGTCATGTTTTTTCAAGAGGTTTGTGGGAATTTAGTTGTCATCCTAGTGTTATATGTTTATGACATATTAATTATTGTAAAATTCAAAAAAGTCTTATAGTCTACTAAGGACTGGTTGAACAAGTGCTTCTCCATGAAGGACATAGGTGAAGCGGCCAATATTGTTGGGATCAAGATCATTTTTTATAGATCCAATAGGATTATTGGACTTATTAAAAGTACATTAATTTACTAGATACTAATGAAATTTAATATAGAAAAATAAAATATGGGACTTCTTACAGTTTCTCATGGTATATATATTGTTAAGAAAATTATTCCTAATACAATACTTGAAAAATATAGAATTAGTAATATCCCATAAACATCAGTGATAGGTTCAATCATGTATTACATGATATGTAAAGCACATTTTTTCCCCATGCAATTATCCTAGAAGGAAGATATCAAGATGATCCCAGAAAACAACATTGGTTTACTATTAATGCTATCCTCAATTATTTGAGGAGAACTATAGATTTGTTCCCAGTGTAATATGGATACAATGATCTAGTAATCATGGGTTATACTGATGAAAGATTTCTAAAATATCATAATGAATTTATTTCATTGTCATTATATGTTTTTTGTCTTGATAGAGGAGCTGTGATTTGGAAGAGTTCAAAGAAACTAGATGTCGCTGATTCTATAGTGGAGTTTAAGTATGTATAGGCTTATGATAACCCCATGTAATCCGTTTTGATACAAAAAATTTGCAAGGATCTTGATGTGGTACCTATTAGTATAGATCCTATCACATTTTGTTATGATAATACTATAATGGTTGATTTTGTTAATGATCAAAGGACACACAAATAGAGAAAGAACATACTCTAGATGTATCACCTATAGAAGGATTTTTCTCATAGAGGTGAAGTTGTGTTAATTACAAATCCAACATGATAAAATGTGTAATGCGCCATGAATAAATTCATATATCCAAAGAAGAAAGATTATTATGTGAGATTTAGTTGAATGAAGTTTGTTAAAAGTTTTCTCTAGTGAAAGTGGAGGTCTTCTGGAGTTGGTTCCCTAGAACCAAATTTTTTTTACTTTATGATAACCTTTATTAAGTTTTTTAAATATTAATAATATTATTAGCACATCATGATTTTTATTCTATGTGACATAGTATGTGATAATGTACTAGAGTAGTTTTCATACTAAAAGGTCATAATAGTTCAACTCTATGATGGGAATCCACAAGTTCCATGATACTGTTCTTAAACATTTTTTATATATCCATATGAAATAATTTGAGGGGCACAAATGATAAAGTTTATTTGGGGTGGATACTCATTTTAATGTGAGGCACCTTCCCATGGTGCACTCCATTGATAATATCCAATTTTGGATATTATAAAAATGAGACCCACCCATAGGAAACTCACATTTAAA
Source organism: Viscum album (assembly GCA_963277665.1). Taxonomy (NCBI): domain Eukaryota; kingdom Viridiplantae; phylum Streptophyta; class Magnoliopsida; order Santalales; family Viscaceae; genus Viscum; species Viscum album. Next base: position 2,044,317,027 of record OY728148.1, on the reverse strand, counting down.
TGTGTCATTGGATTTTCATATATTTGGATGTGTGTATTAATCCATATTCATTTATATTATTATGAATTATTGTCATAATAAATGTGCATTGATGTATTGACAAATACCGAGATAGCATATGTTCACAGTGTGCTTGGATATGTAAGGTGCATCCCGAGTAATATTTCATTAATGAGTAATGTGTAAAATGACATATCCCTTATGTTCTTTAACGAATGATGATATCCCAATAACATTGATGGAAATTATATATCCTAAATAAATCCATGGCCATGGTGTTCTCAAGGAAAGTTCGATTTCCAAAAATTCAAGGAAAGTGATATTGGACACATAAGTTGATGTTGCTGGAATGAAACATAAATGATTGGAGATAGAGAGATAAAGGGAATATATAACATATTGAGAATCCATATGTTGTATTATTCCATTTCATCAATAACTTATTTTTCTATGGGATACTTGGTATTTTTCTAGACACAATCCTTGGGGTTTAGTCTACCTTTCCTCATTCCACTAATAATGATTCCTAGAGAGTCACACACTATGTGTATCAAAAATATTAGATAAATAATATATTTTTTATTTAGTATTTGTAAAGTTGAATAAATATTACTCTCGAACATGGTTTAATAATTATTCATGATTTCTAGATCACATATATTACATCACAAGTTATTCAAGAGGATGTTATGTGAGCAGAATATTTGGTAAATATTTATTTTCTTTTTAATGAATATAATATTTATTTATTTATTAAAAAATAATATAGTGATATTTATAAACTAAATTAATAGTGATTAATTGAGGCCTAATAAATACTATGGTGGTATGATAAATATATTTTAATGGTCTGGTAAAACATTATATATATTTAATATTATTTGATTAAATAATTTTTTATTTAATTCACGAGTTTAGAGCAAGTCATGAAATAATAATAATAATATCATTATATATATGGGGATTCATATGGATTAGGTAAATAATAAAGTGAACCTATGAAATTATATATTTATAACCATTATGGTATATAAACCCAATTATATTCTTTTTCAAGTGATCCAATTTAAGTCTTTTTTCTGAACAATGAAATTCAGAGAATTATCTCAAAACCCTAGAGAGATATCTTCTTAGAGAATTCTCCCATGAATAGAGAGCTATATTCCTCCACCTTTCACTATCTATTCAATAGAGATAAATTAAAATCCTTTAGAAGTAATTCTTGGGGTGATCAAAGGAGAACAGATAAAGTTGTTGAATCTTTGGTGTTTGTAATCAGAGATTCTTATGGAAATATTCAGAGATCTATAGAACACAAGTGAGTCACCATTAGAGGGAATGTATAATTTATTCATAAAAAAATAATTTTATTATATTGAACCATTTTCAGATCCATCAATGATGAAAAATAAGTTTAGGGGAATTCATTAATTTCATAAATTAATTATAAACAAATGTGGAGATCGTGCACTTTGGTTTTTGAATTTCATTAATTTTATATATTATTTGATTAAATTTTTTTGATAACAACATTTATTATCTTGTAAATCTCATAATGATCATTAATCCTGACCAAAAACAATGTTGGGTATGACCCATCACATGTTTCAACTGTTCTCAAAACCTTTATTATGCAACTATATTCTTTCAAAAGGTTTATATACATCCCATATGAAATGTAATATCATGAATTTATTCAACTTCATGATATTTTACACTTAATTTTATGTCATTCCTTTATGGGGATACTGAATCAATGTTTCCAAAATGGTAATTATTTAATTTTACAATCTCATCATTTATTGGGATTGTTTAAGATTAATTCTCCAATGTTACAATATCATGATCTACATCTAAATAATTATCATTAAATTTGTTATCTTATGGTTATTAATGATAATTTCAAGTAATATTACCATATTACCACTCTATAGTACATAAAATTATTAAGAAGCTATTTTTAAAAAAATCTGACATTTTATATATATTTTTCCAGAAATATGTTTTCTTCCAAAATAATTTTTTGAAAAAAAATTTCAAAATTTTTTCATACACATTATATTATTTTTCAATATTTTTTTACCCATTTTTTAATTTTCACATAGAAAAATTGAATGTAATCTTCATGTAGTTTTCCAAAACCATGCACTTTTGGTTTTTATTGAGAATGTTCAAGAAATATTCATTTTAATGTGTATTAAATGAATATTATACTCCAACACCATGACCAATAATTTTTTGAAATATTCCTTTATTAATTTTAAAGGATATATTCAAAGGAAAAATTGTTCATCATTTTTTATGTTTTAAATTTTTTTGCAAATCGGTAAGGATATTTAAATCAAGGAATGTTTTAAAAGATATTTTAAAATTATTTCCCTTCTAATTTTTCATCCATTGGTGTTACATATTATTTATTGGGGATATGATCCAATGATAAAATCCATAATCCTTATCTGAATGTTTTATGATTTTATGTCATGATGATTATGAAATACACTAATTATCATGGGTTATTCTATGATGAAATGATAATGAAACCTATGTATTTTTCATAGGGTATGATATAATGAAATGTTTGTGATACACATTTCAATCCATGAGTTTTGGTATAATTAATGTTTATGATATTGTGGCACACATATGCATGGTTTTTATTATATTATGGGTGGAATTGGTAGTTTTGGAATAATTAATGTTTATGAAATTGAGTTTTTCCACTATGATTGTCTTGAAAGAAAACCTTGACTAATATGATTGTTTAGGCCGTGAACCCATTACAATATGATAGCCTTGGAAGGGAACATTGACTAATATAAAAATTATATTCTATTTTTATCTTTATTATTTAAATCTATGTCTTATTCTGATGATTTTCTCTTTGAACTCATGTTCTTATATTATATTATGATTTATATCTTATAAACTAACAATTTTATTCCATGAATCATTTATATGTTCTTTGATATGAAGGGTATTAAAATAAATAATACTGTGCATTGTTTTACAATGAATTTTAATATTTTTATAGCCACCATGTTGTTATTTTATTTGAAACTGTCACGTTATTATGTTTCTATTGAGTTTTGAGATTAATTGTAAAAATTACATAATTTTGGGATTTAACTGTTTTATTTTTATTCAATATTTTGGCCCCAAATTTTTATAAATAAATTGAAATTGTGAAATTACACTTTTTAGGATCCCTCACATCTTGGACTATATTTAATCTTTCTGGACCACAAGCTCCATTGATAAATTGGAGGCCCAAAATCGTCTCACAACATAGGTCTCAAAAAATGTTCAAAAAATATTGAATGCTCTAACTATGACCTTATGTCTCAATGTTGTGATGAGTAATGAAGCTTAAATTAGACCTGTACATGGGTAAGTAATTTTTTCGAAACTATAACTAAGGTGGAAACTCATGAATCATCAGTTTGAAAGGTCATTAACATATGATAAACCAGATACATGGAATATGTGTAAAGACCCATAAATTACAAGAAAATTTTTTTTTCTTAATTTTCTTTGGAATTTTACAAGAACGCAGTTTCTGACGGTGCCTGATTCCGAGGCCCGGTGTGCCCGGAATCAATTTCCGAAGTTTGGCTCGGGTACATTTAGTGAACGGACGAGCAGGTTTTTCTAACTTTTGAACTGGTGCTCAGAATCGAATTCTGAGGGCACCGATGGAATCGCAGCGCCGGTAATTGCTTAGAAACTCCTCTTCCGGAGTTGCGTTTGCTCGGGTGTGGCTTTTAATTTTCGGGCTTAAAGTTAAGAAATAAAATAATTGTACAACAAACTTTATTTTATTTCACTTAAGCCATTTGGAAGCCACCTGAAATCCACTTAAAGCGGCTTAAGCTGAGTTGATCCGGATAGGGTGCTATCCAAAAATATCCTACCCTCTTGGTAGGATATTTTTGGGGTGGGGCCCGCACGAGCCCCGCCGTTTCTTTTCCGCTAAGTAACGCACCCGGAAAACCCGTCATTATGAAAGTCAACTGACGTGTTTTCTTAATTTCTTAACGCACCAATTAATTGGGCGGTTTTCTTCGTTGAATTAATTGGGCGGTTTATTTCGTTGAATTAATTCTACGAATTAATGGGTCGTTACTTATCTCTTTTTCGTTTCTTAACCGGTTCGAATCCGTTGGCGTAGTAATAAAATAAGACCAACACCACATCTTGAGGTTTTCACGTTGGGGAGGCTTTTGACAGAATTCTTGTGCCTTCACCCTTCTTCGCGAAGAACGCGAAGAACGCGAAGAATGCGAAGAACGCGAAGAACGCTAGCCTCCGACGAAGAACGTCGAAACCTCGGAAATCGACGACACGACGTCGTGTGCCGCGACGCCGACGTTTCCTCTTCCGCAATGTTCTTCTGCGACGATCCTTCGTCCGCAACGAAATCTTCGATCTTCTGTTGGAGGTAAGAGATTTTGGGTTCCTTCTAGAACTCCTTTGTGGTTTTTATCAACGCACGGATTTAATTATTATTAATTAAATCTTTTTGTTCTTGAACCTCGGAGTTCGACGACGCGACGCCCTTCCGCGAAGACACGACGCCCTTCCGTGACGCGACGATCGCCTCCTTCCGTGGCGATCAAATCCGCAAAGAACGCGCGTGCGATGACTTGACGAGGTAGGGATTTTGTTTTGGAAATGCCCTTATTCCCATGAATGCTTCTTTAAAATTAAAGAACCGGATTCAAATGAACAATTTTTTAATTTATTAAAATTGTTGTTTCGTGTGTTGAATTATTTATTTTCTCCCGTTGTTGTTAACTAACGCGGAGGGTGCGGTCCAAACGAACACGGCCCCACAACCCTCCGTCGTTCTTCGTGGTTGTGCGGATTTGGCGGGCGACGACAAAACGTGACGCAAGGAAAATTTATTGATCCCGCAGTGAAGAACGGAACCCGGGAGGGACAACGGCGCAGACGGGAAGGAAAACGGACCACCAGAGCGACTCCGGTGGCCCGCGAAAGCTGCCGGCGGCGCGGGTCGCCGGTGCGACGGCGCCGGCGGCGGCCAGCGGACCCACGGCCACACGAGTCCAGCTCGCCCGCACGGGACGCGGCTGAAGCCGCGTCCGTTTGTCCAGCGCGGCCCCTTCGAGGGCCGCGGCTTCTTCCAAACTGTGGGGGCGGCGTCCAGCTGCTCGGCCGCTCGGCCGAGCCGAGCCAGGCCGGTCCGACTAGCCGGGCCGCGCCCTGGCCGGACCGGACCGGGTCCAGCCGGGTGGGCCCGGGCCCGGACCCCCCATCTTCGGACCATTTTCGGTCAAATGCCTGTAACTTGAGCTATGGGCCTCCAAACGACTCTTCGTCAGTGGCAACGCGATCCTTGGATCGAGACGGTCGTTTCGGTATATCGCACTCAAGGTTTCGGATTACTTTGGGTTCAGCCGGGTTGGTTCGTACACGAAACCAACCGGGCCCTCGGAGCAGAAACGCTCATATGTTGAGCTACGGACGTCCGATTGACGTGCCGTCGACTTTTATGGATTCCTCTAAGGGAGACGGATCTTTTGGATTACTCCGCCCGAGGTTTGGACGCAGTTGGTGTACGGTCAGGTTGGTTTTAACTTAAAAACCACTCGGGCCCCCGGGACGAAAAAGCCAATAACTTCCAGATCGGGCGTCCGATTGACGCGTCGTCTGTTGCGTTGCGTTCCTGTTGAAAATACGGAACTTTTGGCATCCTCCGCCCGAGATTTGGATGCAGTTGGGTTATAGCCGGGTTGGATTGTGCCTGAAATCCAACCGGGCCCCTGGAACGGAGAAAGATGGTATCTTTTAGACCAGACGTCCGTTTGACGAACCATCAGCGGCGTTGGTGATCACGTTGAGAAACGGTCCCTATGAGTATACCCTATGAGAGTTCGGGGTACAGTTGAGATACGGCTGGGTTGGTTCGCTTATTAAACCAACCGGGCCCCTAGGACGAAAAGGCTAATAACTCACAGACCGGGCGTCAGATTGACGCGCCGTCTGTTGCGTTGAGACCCCTATGACGAGGCGTTCCTTTGAGATACTTCTTCGTGGGACTTTGAGATACTTGGAGTATCGACTTGTATCTCGTGGAGCGGACCCTCCCAGAGATGAGCGTATGGAGTACGGAGACCGTGTAGCCGACAGATACCTGAAGACTGCTTGTCCGATTCGATTCGGAGTGACTTACATAGCCCAGTGGGGAGCACTACTTTGTGAGGTGGCAGACCCGCGGTACTCAACAGGAGGCGTACCTCTGTAGGCTATGAGGGGGGAGCACTACTGTGTTTCGGTGGCAGACCCCGGCGGGAAGCACTACTGTGTGAGGTGGCAGGCCTGCGGTACTCGACAGGAGGAGTACCTCAGCAGTCTTAGGTTAGTGAGCAGTACCTCAGAGTCATGACAGGACCACTATACACTCCAGAGACGGAGCTCTTCAGCAGTTATGGTTTCGATAATGAAAATCCTGGTTTGAGCTGAGACTTTTGACATTGTGTTTCCTCATGATTGAGATGGGTTACTTGATAACTTAGGTATATGTATGGTCATATATCTAAGTAGAGGTTATCTGTTGAGATCTTCTTGTGGTTATCCTTGTTGGTTTAGTGAGACCTTGAGGGTCTCGGGGTCCCTACTGAGTATCGTTATACTCACCCCTGCACGGGCTATGCCCGCACCTCGTTGTGTTGGTTGCAGACGACGGGCAGTGCTGACGGAGGCCGAGTGTTCGAGGACTGGTCAGTACCCGGAGGTGGACTACGCGACGAGTCAGTACCCGGAGGTGGACTACACGGCGAGTCAGTACCCGGAGGTGGACTACACGACGTGACGACTCACAGAGGAGGTTGACGGACATGAGCGTGGAGGAGGCTATATGTACCTACCCTTCAAGTAGGATCCGTGGTGGACGACCAGGAGCTGTGCTATCTGTACCTACCCTTCAGGTAGGATCCGAGGAGGACGACCCAGGAGCTACTTTCTTCTTTCAGCTGTTTGTCTTTTTGTTGTTGTACCTTGTTCAGTTGTAGTCGTACCTTATTTTGGATTTGTATTCTGGCCCATTTACTTTTCATCATTTCTTTTGTACTTAGTGTTTTGCTTCCGCTTGTACTCTGTGGTGCTTGTTTTGTTTTATAAAGGCAATGTCTTCCCAGTTATTGGGATTTTACACCTTTGGTGCTAGTCGTCATCCCCTGGCCTATGGAAGGCAGGCTTGGGGTAGTCACGACACGGGCCCTGAGGACGGGTCGTGACAAATTGGTATCAAAGGAGTTCTGTTCTACTGCAGAACTTATAACTCTGATGTTTCTTTCTGTGAAGCAATAGTGTTAAGAGTACCGAGTGTGGTTTTCAGTTCAGGGAGTCCAGTGTTGGTGCGGGCGGCCGACGTATCCATACACCAGGACCCTGACAACTGATTTCCGACTTTGTGCACGAAAACACTGATTGCGTGTGTGTTTTCTAGAAGTTTTATTTAAATGTCAGCTCAAACCAGGTCATCTCACCAGGTATAATCTTTTGACTGTGTCACGTTGTTTCTTTCAGGATGCCTCCCCGTGGACGACCATCTAGAGCCCCGAGAGTGGTGCGTACTGACAACCCGCCGAGCGACGAGGCCTCAGTACAGGGCCCTATCCCAGTTGAGGCACTAGCGGAGGCACCAGCGATACTACTACCCGTTGGGCCACCGATGCCACCAGCCCCAGCAGCAGAGGATGCACGTCGCTTGAGCGCACTGCATGAGTTCCAGCGCCAGAGGCCACCCAGGTTTCAGGGAGGGACGGACCCGCAGGCGGCTGAGGATTGGCTGGAGGCTATGGTGAGAGTCTTCAGGCTAGTGGGGGCCGCCGACAGATTTCATGGTGATCCTTGCTGCCAGCCTTCTTCAGGCAGCAGCAGGCAGATGGTGGAGCCTAATGCTTCAGATGCATGACGAGGCGACACTTCTATGCGCAGACTTCGAGAGCCTGTTCCGGGAAGAGTTTGTACCAGCCACCCTTCGAGCGGTGTGTATACAGGAGCTACTTCAGCTGCGGTAGGGCAGCATGTCAGTGGCGCAGTACTCAGCGAGATTCACAGACCTCTCGCGCTACTCCACAGATATGGTACGGGACCCATTCTTCAGGGCTCGAACCTTTGAGCAGGGGCTCAGGCGGGAGATCAGAGCTTCGGTTGTATCACACAACATTTCAACGCAGACAGGAGTGTTGGAGCGAGCCCTCTTAGTGGAGAGTTTCCTTGCTGAGCAGTCTCCAGCAGCAGGACCCACCACTGGCTGGCATGCGGCAGAGTCTTCTGTAGCGGGCAGTAGACAGATGATGCAGGGGTCCAAGAGGACCAGACCTACAGGTGGTCGACCGCGTGACTCAGGGTCGGTAGTGCGAGGCACCAAGGGAAGTGATAGAGCCAGACCTTCCATGAAGTGTTACTCCTGCGGAGGAATTGGTCACATAGCACGTGACTGTCCGACCCGCCATGCAGATGACCAGCAGTTAAATGAAGAACCTCCGAGGCAGAGGTAGAGGTTCGATCAGGGCGGACCGCAAGGAGAATGCGGCCATGGCAGAGGAGTTGGCCGTGTAGCTGGAGGTGGACGACGCTTCGGGATGTTGCCACCACCACCAGGAGTCCCACCCCGACCGCAGGGGACATGAGGACATGGGAGAGCTCAGCTTCAGGCATCTGAGACCTATGGTCATGGAGCTCCGGAAGCAGATGGACAGGAGCGGGACTAGCTTCCGACCTGGAGGCTATTGATCATGTTGCTTCTGGTTTTGTTGATGTTTGTCTGTAGTTGCTTTGTGTCTTTGTACTATGAGCTGCAATAATAAAAAGACACTTATCTTTGTTTACTTTCCTGTCCTTTTGTTTGGTTGATACTGAGTGGTCTCGGTTAAACTGTTGACTTGAACCTCACTTTCGAGAATTCTACTGGAGGAGACCCAGTGACCTCACACTAATGCCGACAGTGTGACTCGACCCTTGGAGGCGAGAGTGACAGTTGGATCTCTTAGTAGTTACGTCGAGTCCTTACGACGTCATCCATGGCATGAATGCATCATTCATGTCAGGATTGACTGTATTAGGCAACGAGTGTGGATCATCCAGGGGATGAGACCAGATTTCTCTTATCGAAAAAGAAGAAATCATAGCAGCTCTTGGGAGACTAAATAAGGTCCAGGTCATCCATGAGCGGATGAAGACTGCACAGTGCAGTAAGAAACAGGAAACCAGTGCCAGTCTTAGAGACTCGAGCGTGTTAAATGTTTCAAGAAGTAGAATCTTTAAGGATAGATGAGTTTGCGAAGCAGCAGACGTGGAGGCAGAGCTAGGAGAGCAGTATGAGGTGGTGTATATCTTAACATGCTACAACCACCCGCCTTAGTTATCCCCGCCAGGCTCAGGGAGCTGGAGGGCGGTGGAAGAGTGTGGATGCTTGCGGTCAAGGAGTGTGACCCAATGGCTCTAGAAATGATTCAAGGGACAGTCTGTGTCCACTACTAGCTGTTGTAGTAACGGACGTCGATATTAATCATTCCTTGCTTTCACAAATCTTGTTCGAGACCTAGAGTTTCCGGTAAGCTGTGGACTTGACCCTCACATCTGGAGATACTTTGGGAGGAGACTCGATAATCACACTTACGCCGACGGTGTGGTCAGATCCTCGAGACGAGAGTTTCGGTTGGAATCTCTTGGTGGCAGCATCGAGGCCTTACGACGTTGGTTTGAGTATGGACTGGGCAATCACATTTCATACACAAATTGACTGTATTAGGCAAAAAGGTTGTAGTTTAACTACGACGTCGGGATGAGTTTTCCTTGGTTGGCGAAAAAGGAAACCCCATGCAGCGCAGGGTAACTCTTGCACAGGAGGGTGCGACCGATCACTCTTGAGTCGGTCAACCTTACCCTCGTAGCAGCAGTCATTTTGAGTTTCAGTTCTAACAGAAAATGGAGACCTCTGGAGTTCGAGGATGACGACCACGTCTTCTTACAGGTCTCACCTCGACGAGGTTTACGGAGATGTGGACAGGGAGGCAAGTTATCTCCGAGGTTCAACGGACCTTTCTAGGTCCTCATCTGGGTAGGCGAGGTGGTTTACCGCTTGACCCATCCACCTCAGTTGCACTAGGTGCACGATGTTTTCCAGGTATCTCGACTGAGGAGATACATGCTCGACCCTCCGCATATCATCGACCTTGAGGAGCTGGACGGTGGCGATGAGGTGACTTCTACGGAGGTTCCTGTGGGGATTGGGGATCGACAGGAGCGGATCCTAGGAGGACGATCGATTCCTCCGGTACACTTTCTTTGGCAGCACGGGAACCTCCAGGTGAGCACATGGGAGCGGAAGACTCAGATGCGTGCTCAGTACCGCCTTTGTATCCCTAAGTATGTGGTGAAGCTTTATGGGGACGTAAAGCCATGTGGTGGGAGTAATGTAAAGACCCGTAAATTCCAAGAAATTTTTTTTTCTTAATTTTCTTTGGAATTTTACAAGAACCCAGTTTCTAACGGCGCCTGATTCTGAGGCCCGGTGTGCCCGGAATCAATTTCTGAAGTTTGGCTCGGGTACGTTCAGTGAACGGACGAGCGGGTTTTTCTAACTTTTGAACCGGTGCTCGGAATCGAATTCTGAGGGCACCGATGGAATCGCAGCGCCGGTAATTGCTTAGAAACGCCTCTTCCGGAGTTGCGTTTGCTCGGGTGTGGCTTTTAATTTTCGGGCTTAAAGTTAAGAAATAAAATAATTGTACGACAAACTTTATTTTATTTCACTTAAGCCACTTGGAAGCCACCTGAAAGCCACTTAAAGTGGCTTAAGCTGATTTGATCCGGATAGGGTGCTATCCAAAAATATCCTACCCTCTTGGTAGGATATATGTGGGGTGGGGCCCGCACGATCCCCGCTGTTTATTTTCTGCTAAGTAACGCACCCGCGAAAACCCATCATTATGAAAGTCAACTGACGCGTTTTCTTAATTTCTTAACGCACCAATTAATTGGGCGGTTTTCTTCGTTGAATTAATTGGGCAGTTTATTTCGTTGAATTAATTCTATGAATTAATGGGTCGTTACTTATCTCTTTTTCGTTTCTTTTGAATCCGTTGGCGTAGTAATAAAATAAGACCAACGCCACATCTTGAGGTTTTCACGTTGGGGAGGCTTTTGACAGAATTCTTGTGCCTTCACCCTTCTTCACGAAGAACGCGAAGAACGCGAAGAACGCGAAGAACGCGAAGAACGCGAAAAACGCTGGCCTCCGACGAAGAACGCCGAAACCGCGGAAATCGACGACGCGACACCGTGTGCCGCGACGCCGACGTTTCCTCTTCCGCGACGTTCTTCTGCGATGATCCTTCGTCTGCAACGAAATCTTCGATCTTCTGTTGGAGGTAAGAGATTTCGGGTTCCTTCTAGAACTCCTTTGTGGTTTTTCTCAACGCACGGATTTAATTATTATTAATTAAATCTTTTTGTTCTTGAACCTCGGAGTTCGACGACGCGACGCCCTTCCGCGACGACGCGACGCCCTTCTGCGACGTGACGATCGCCTCCTTCCGCGGCGATCAAATCCGCGAAGAATGCGCGTGCGACGACTTGACGAGGTAGGGATTTTGTTTTGGAAATGCCCTTATTCCCGTGAACGTTTCTTTAAAATTAAAGAACCGGATTCAAATGAATAATTTTTTAATTTATTAAAATTGTTGTTTCATGTGTTGAATTATTTATTTTCTCCCGTTGTTGTTAACTAACGCGGAGGGTGCGGGCCAAACGAACACGGCCCGACAACCCTCCGCTGTTCTTCGTGGTTGTGCGGATTTGGCGGGCGACGACAAAACGTGACGCAAGGGAAATGTGTTGATCCCGCAGTGAAGAACGGAACCCGGGAGGGACAACGGCGCAGACGAGAAGGAAAACGGACCACCGGAGCGACTCCGGTGGCCCGCGGCCGGAGGCGGCGGCGCCCCGGCACGCCGCCGGACAGGGCCGCCGCGGCTGAAGCCGCGTCCGTTTGTCCAGCGCGGCCCCTTCGAGGGTCACGGCTTCTTCCAAACCGCGGGGGCGGCGCCCCGCGGCGTCCAGCTGCTCGGCCGCTCGGCCGAGCCGAGCCAAGCCGGTCCGACCGGCCGGGCCGCGCCCTGGCCGGACCGGACCGGGTCCATCCGGGTCGGACTGGGTCGGGTCGACCCGGTTCGGCCGACCCCCAGGGGGGGTCGGGCCGGGTCGGCCCGGGCTCGGATCCCCCGTCTTCGGACCATTTTCAGTCAAATGCTCATAACTTGAGCTACGGGCCTCCAAACGACTCGCCGTCAGCGGCAACGCGATCCTTGGATCGAGACGGTCGTTTTGGTATATTGCACTCAAGGTTTCGGATTATTTTGGGTTCGGCCGGGTTGGTTCGTACACGAAACCAACCGGGCCCTCGGAGCGGAAACGCTCATATCTTGAGCTACGGACGTCTGATTGACGTGCCGTCGACTTTGATGGATTCCTCTAAGGGAGACGGATCTTTTGGCTTACTCCGCCCGAGGTTTGGACGCAGTTGGAGTACGGTCGGGTTGGTTTTAACTTAAAAATCAGCCGGGCCCCCGGGACGAAAAAGCCAATAACTTCCAGACCGGGCGTCCGATTGACGCGCCGTCTGTTGCGTTGCGTTCCTGTTGACAATACGGAACTTTTGGCATCCTCCGCCCGAGATTTGGATGCAGTTTGGTTATAGCTGGGTTGGATTGTGCCTAAAATCCAACCGAGCCCCTAGAACGGAGAAAGATGGTATCTTTCAGACCAGACGTTCGTTTGACGAACCGTCAGCTGCGTTGGTGATCACGTTCCGAAACGGTCCCTATGATTATACCCTATGAGAGTTCGGGGTACAGTTGAGATACGGCCGGGTTGGTTCGCTTACGAAACCAACCGGGCCCCTAGGACGAAAAGTCTAATAACTCACAGACCGGGCGTCCGATTGACGTGTCGTCTGTTGCGTTGAGACCCCTATAACGAGGCGGTCCTTTGAGATACTTTTCGTGGGACTTTGAGATACTTGGAGTATCGACTTGTAGCTCGTGGAGCGGACCCTCCTAGAGACGAGCGTACGGAGTACGGAGACCGTGTAGCCGGCAGATTCCTGAAGACTGCTTGTCCGATTCGATTCGGAGTGACTTACGTAGCCCAGTGGGGAGCACTACTTTGTGAGGTGGCAGACCCACATCGGAGGAGCACTAATATGTGAGGTGGCAGACCCGCGGTACTCGACAGGAGGAGTACCTCTGTAGGCTATGAGGGGGGAGCACTATTGTGTTTGGGTGGCAGACCCCGGCGGGAGGAGTACCTCAGCAGTCTTAGGTTAGTGAGCAGTACCTCGGAGTCGTGACAGGACCACTGTACACTCCAGAGACGAAGCTCTTCAGCAGTTACGGTTTCGATAATGAAAATCCTGGTTTGAGCTGAGACTTTTGACATTGTGTTTCCTCATGATTGAGATGAGTTATTTGATAACTTAGGTATATGTATGGGCATATATCTAAGTAGAGGTTATCTGTTGAGATCTTCTTATGGTTATCCTTGTTGGTTTAGTGAGACCTTGAGGGTCTCGGGATCCCTACTGAGTATCGTTATACTCACCCCTGCACGGGCTATGCCCGCACCTCGTTGTGTTGGTTGCAAACGACGGGTAGTGCTGACGGAGGCCGAGTGTTCGAGGACTGGTCGGTACCCGGAGGTGGACTACACGACGAGTCTGTACCCGTAGGTGGACTACACGACGAGTCAGTACCCGGAGGTGGACTACATGACGTGACGACTCACAGAGGAGGTTGACGGACGAGAGCGTGGAGGAGGCTATCTATACCTACCCTTCAGGTAGGATCCGTGGTGGACGATCAGGAGCTGCGCTATCTGTACCTACCCTTCAGGTAGGATCCGAGGAGGACGACCCAGGAGCTGCTTCCTTCTTCCAGCTGTTTGTCTTTTTGTTGTTGTACCTTGTTCAGTTGTAGTCGTACCTTCTTTTGGGTTTGTATTTTGGTCCATTTACTTTTCAGCATTTCTTTTGTACTTAATGTTTTGCTTCTGCTTGTATTCTGTGGTGCTTGTTTTCTTTTATAAAGGCAATGCCTTCCCAGTTATCGGGATTTTATGCCTTTGGTGCTAGTCGCCAGCCCCTGGCCTATGGAAGGCGGGCTTGGGGTAGTCACGGCACGGGCCCCGAGGACGGGTCGTGACAATATGGAGAGACTTCCTGGGGATATTAAAGTCTCAGATTGAAATGGCCGTAACTCTCGTTACACAAGGCCAAATACATTGAATATTTGAGTGGAGACACGAATGAAAATTGGGAACAACATTCCTGAAGGGTTACATGCCCGAATCTACCATTTATTTTGTCTAACATGCAACTTATTTCGAAGGGAAAATATGGACTATAAAAGGACAAGAGCTCGTCCTTCCCAAATGATACCATTCCATATCATTCTATCCTAAGCACCAATGTGGATATCTATAGAGAGGGAGGCCATCCACAAATATTTCCAATTTATTCAAATTCATTTTTTAGTTTTATTTATTTTAGTATTATTTTCATTTGTAATTTAAATTTTAGTTTTATTAAATTAAACCATACATCTGGGTTTCTTCATCCATTGCACAATTATTCTTCTCAATTTTATTCTTTTAATTATAAGCGTTATTATTATTAGTAGTATTAATATTAATATTATTATTATTATTATTATTATTATTATTATTATATATTTATTATAATCATAACATTCTTATTTAAAAATTATTTTATCCTTTTCTTTCTCCCTATTCTTTTTCAAAAATTATTCCTTTAAAAATAATAATTAGTAATAATATTATTATTTTAAAATTATTGATAAATTATATATTTTATTATTTTATTTTATTCTCTATCTCCCTCTCTCTCTCTTCTCATCCCCAATTCTTTCATTTTAATTTACTTCTCTCTTCCAATATTCTCTTTATTTATGATTATTTATTTTAATTCATCTCCAATCCCACCCACTCCACCAAGTAATCACATTGGTAAATGAGAGACCAATCCCGAGGAGATGCGCAGACGATCCTGCAAACCCTAGGAGTCCACAAAATTCCTGAAGATCGGGGAGACAGCTTCGCAGCACCGAACCGAGCCAGAAGGGTCCACCAGAGACATCCCACAGACCCATCAAACACCGCTGAAGAAACCTCTAGAGAAATGAACGAGCCCTCCAGAGACACCGTCAGAGAGATCAGACTGACTTTGGGAAAGCACGCTTGCGGAGCCTGAGACGATCCACAAAGCGCATCCTATAAGGACAGATCCGGAAAGTGGTGCATGGGGCCTACATCGACCGGGGATAGACCTGGATCGAATGACCATGGGGCAGGGGTCACCGCCGGAGCATAGGCAGCCGCCACAACAACAGGCGGGAAAAATTAAAAACCGCAAGGTGCATGGGGTGTGTTCTTTGATGAAGCACATGAATCAATTTTTAGAAAGGTATTTTTTCACCTATTGGTGCAAGGCACCTAGGTCCTTCGGCCGCTGGTAGTTTAATTTTTCTCGATGGTTGCTGGATGCTCATATAGGGAAGGAGAGCCCCCGATCTGCGGCCTGGATCAACATCCCTGGACTCCCTCTACCTTTCCATAATGGCGTCTTCCTTAAATATATTGGGGATTCCCTCGGAGGTTTCCTTTGTGCAGATTCTCGCACCATTTGCGGTGATGACTTGATGGTGGCTCGGATCTGTGTGGAGTTGGATTTTTCCTTCCCACTACCGGACAACGTTTCCTTGAAGGTGCAAGGATCGGTGGTGTGGAGGAAGGACTTATTCTTCCCGAGGTTTCCCAGGTTCTGTAGCTCATGTTCCCTTTATGGAAACTATGTCCAGATCTTCAGGAACTGAAGGCAAGGTGGCCTGATACAACACCTTCGGGCCCAGGCTAGTTCCTCAGCCTCTTCATTGGCTGGTCGTGAGTCTAGCCTTTCCCCTATTTCTTCTCTCATTTTGGGTGCGGCTCAGTCAGTCCACAATGCTCAGGAGGACATTCTTCCTCCCCTCCATCTCCCCCACTGGTTCCTCTTCCTCTTCGGTTTTAGTGCTTTCTGCTTCTCGGGTTCCCTCCCAGTTGGCTATGGTGTTTTTGGATCATTTTGTCAATCCAAGAAAGTTCTTATTGGGGGGTGCTTGTTGGAAAGAGACTTGTGGAGGCCCTTATGGCGGAGAATATCCCAGGTGTTTCCCCCTTACCCTGGGGTTTTCATGCGGGGGCATGATGCTGGTATGATTATTTCCTCCCTTTCCACGGATGATTCTTGTCTGCAGGTCTCTTCCGATGGTTCCTAGGTTGAAGTTGTGGAGGCCCCTGCTCTTGCTCAATCTGATCACTTATCTATCTCCCCTCCCAGTGCTGTGAGAGGAAAGTCTCTGATTTTGGTTCGTTCAGAGTCCCAGCTAGTAGAATATCACCCTGCTTCTAGTCCTGGCATGTGCACTAGATCCAAATTAAGGTAGTTGAGGGAGTTATCTTATTTTCACCACAGAGAGGCCGGGAAACCTAGGTTCAATTCCAAGTCGTTGTGTTTTTAAATGTTTCCTATGATCATTTGGAACTCTCATGGTCTTGGCGCACATGTTAAAATAGACTTCATTGTTTCAGAGATTAAGAAGAACAAGGTGCTTCTGGTGGCTGTTATCGAACACAAACAGAGGCCCGATAAGATTAAGGACTTCTGCCACAATCTCAAATTGCATGGTGCCTTGCATGCAGTTTCGATTAACGGGTACATCTGGATTTTTTGGAATATGGAGATATCGATGGAATTAGTTTCCTCAGGTGACCAGTTTCATTCTATGAGGGTGTCAAAGGGGGGGATAATGTGTTGGTGTCTTTTGTATATGGGATCTGTGATGCTCATTGTATAGACCCGTTGTGGCAGGATTTGAGTGCTTTTCATCTGGAGGACTCCCCTTGGTTTGTGGGGGTTGACTTTAATGTTATTGCTGATCCTAAGGAGAAGAAGGGCCGTGGCTGTTTTCCAAGAAGGGCCAGTTGGGAATTTTCTCGCTCCACTATAGAGAATGGGTTGATGGATTTGGGGTTCTCTGGATACCCCTTTACATGGTGTAATAACCATAGAGGCCGAAGTTGGTGCTGGAGTCGGCTTGACCAGTTCCATGCAAATGTGAATTCTTTATCCATGTTTCCGAATTCCATTATCAAGCACTTAGTCCGTGGAGTCTCTAACCACTCTCCTCTACTTATTTCCTTATCCCCTAGGCAGGCATGTTTGGAAGTTTTTAAGTTCTACCACCACTGGAACAGTGCCCCCGGTTATAAGCATGTAATTTATGAGCTATGGAGAGGACCGGTTCAAGAACACTCATGGATTGCGGTCCATAACAAACTGAGGCAACTAAAGTTGGGGCTGAAGGCATGGGAAACAGATCTTTCCCACTCAGGTCAGGACATGGAGGTTATAGAGCAGGTAATCGATAGAATGGAAGCATGTTTAGAGGAGAACTAGAATGACTCAGTGTTTGAGGAGCTCTCAGAGAGGAAGATCTCTTGGGCTGAGATGATTCCTAAGCAGGAACGTGTGGCTCGTGAAAGATCCAGGGTAAATTGGTTTCATGAGGGTGATAAGAACTCAACATATTTTCATTCCTTCTTGAGAAAATGAAGGAGAATTAGTAATCCAAATATCTTACTTCATGATGATACATACTCGGATGATAGAGACACTTTGGGGAGCATGGCTTATTCTTTTTTCAGGGACCTCTTTGCTGGTCCTAACCCGAGGATGACCATGGGATACCGAAGTGGCAATGGAGCTTTATGGGAGGTAGTGGATCCCTCTGTGTCTATCAGAGACAACAAATTCTTAGATATGATTCCCGATGGGGAGGATATTCGTTCAGCCACGATGAACCTCAATCTAGAGAGTGCTCCTGGCCCTGATGGACTCCCTGGATCTTTATACAGAGATTCTTGGAAGGTGGTTAGAGATGATATCACTAATGCAGTTCATGATTTCTTCTGGGGTGGTAGTCTTCCAAGGGTTTTCAGTACCACAACTTTAGTGACTATCCCAAAATTTAAAGATCCTTCTTCTCTCTCGCTTTATAGACCGATGATTATGTGAAATTTCCCCTACAAAATTCTGGCATGTATCATCATCTTGAGGATGTCCGAGCTTCTTCCTCAGTGTACTTCTATTGAATAACATGGGTTTGTTAAGGGGCGGTCTATCCAGGGGGATATCAGACTGGTTTAAGAGCTGCTGAGGGATATCAACACCAAGACCCCCAACTCGAACTTGGCAATAAAAGTGGATATGAATAAGGCCTATGATCGGATTTAGTGGGGTTTTATTAACAGTGTACTTAATGCTATGGGGTTTTCTCATGGGGCTGCGGAGCTCATCTTCAGATGCTTCAGCTCCTCATGGATGTCTGTCTCCTTCATGAGGAGGACTCACGGATTTTTCACGGCAACCCGCGGGCTCCGGCAGGGAGACCCAATTTCTCACAGTATCTTCACCCTTGCGTAGGAAACTCTTAGTCGCCTCATCAATAAAGGTATGTCCATTAGTTCTTTACTTCCTTATCGTAGTAAATGGAACTATCCTCCCATTGCCCATTTGATGTTTGCGGATGATACCATTAAATTCATTAATGGTGGAAGGAGGTCTGTTAAAAGAATCAAGAAAATCCTAGGGGAGTACTGTTACTCGAGTGGGCAGGTTATTAATAATTCCAAAAGTAATATCTACATCTATACTAAATGTTTGCATAGAAGGGTTTCTTCTCTTTTCAATAGAATGTGAATGTAACATGGGACCTTCCACATGGAATATCTCTGGACCCCCATTTCTTTCAGGGAGACTAATGTTGCGGGACTTTGATTATATCATGAGCAAAATCACAAGGTGAGTTCTCAACTGGAAGAACCGCTACCTCTCTTTCGGGGAAGGATTGCTTTGTTGAATAGTGTTCTATCGGCCATACCCATCCATGCGTTGGCGTCCACCAATGTTCCCAAAGGCGTTTTGAGTGCTATCGATATGATTCTGGCACGTTTCATGTGAGATTCATATTTGTAAGGGAAACAACATTGTGTCTTGTGGGAGAAAATCGCAAAGCCTATACAAGAGGGGGGGGGGGGTTAATGTGAGGAGTCTTATTTCTATGCTTCACTGCATTCATGCCAAGTTGGATTGGGAAGTTCTTGAATGAAAAACTCTTTGGGGGAAGGATATGTCCTACAGTTGAGAGGGTGATGAAGTGGAAGATGATGTTCATCTGTCCCCTTTCTGGTCAAAAATCCTCCCCCTTATCAACACCCTCAAACAGAATTCTTGTTGGATCGTTGGGGAAGTCAAAATTATTTTCTTGTACCACAACTGTTCAGGATCGGTTCTCGGATTCCCTAGTTTCCTAGCTCCCTTGATATCGTTCATGGACACTAACCGCCAACCCATGTTTATCAAAGTAGTTTTGGACACTGAATAGCAGGAGATCTGGGAATATATTGTCATCATCTCAGACCTAGATTACTTTGCATTCACTGCGTCCTCCTCGAGAAAATTATCTTTGAAGGATTACCATATGCTCTTGGCTCTGTAAGTCTCTCCTTATATCTTAGATGATGCGGTTTCGTGTAAGGTAATTCCCTCAAAATATAATTTTTTAACATGGAGGATCAGGAACCAAGAAGTGGCCACAGATGAGCAGATTAAGAGGTTGGGTATCAGTATGGCATCCAGATGTCATTGCTGTGATCGACAGCAGATGGAGAGTACCACACACCTATTTTTTGTGAGCGATTTGTCCAGAGTGATGTGGTTAATCTTCGAGGGCTTTACGACTTTCTCCTATGGTATATATCGCTATGTGCCCCTTCTGGATATATGGATATATGGAATAACAAGCTCGGGCATAGAAAGGATGGTGAGGTCAGCTGTACTAAGCACAGGGTGTTGGTTCCTGTGGCATGCCAGGAACTGATTCCATTTTGAAGGGGCACTACCTATGGGGAGGTCCATTTCTGTGCACATGCGGAGTCTACTGGTCGATTTGGTCACGTTCATCCCCAACTAGAGAGAGGTTCCTTCACTCAGGCTATTGTAGGTTAGTTCCCCTCCTGCGAATCATTTCAGAACCAGAATTCAGGGGAAATGGATATGTAGGCGGCCTCCGTCTTCCGGTTTCAAGCTCAATTTGTATGGTTCTTGTGTGCATGCAGAAATGAGAGGATGTGGCATTGTTCGAGACTGGAGTGGAAGCGTGGTGCTTGCCTTTACAACACATTTTTGGTTTCGGAACATCGCTTTAGGGTGAGGCAAGAGTAATGCTCGCAGGGTTATTACTCTGCCATAAGAAGAATATATGTATTTCTCAAGCTAAGACTAATTATTTGATCCATTATGATTCTTTTCATGGTAAATGACGTGTTCCGTGGTCAATATCCTACATGGTTAGAAAATGATTCGTACTTCTTTATAATGTTAGTGTGATGCACACTTGGCGTGAGGGGAACAAAGTTGCATATCACCTCACTTCTATGGCACAATCAGGCTCCAACGTCACTTGCCTCCCTTCGATCAACTTCTTGAATCCAGAGGGAGTTAATTTAACCAGAGTAGATAATCTGGGTCTCTACTACTTCAGGCCTCCCTAGGTCCATCGCTCCCTTGTTCTTCTCGCTGTTCCTAGTGTTTTTTGTTTTGTTTCGTGTTTCTAAAGGCATGTCTCCTTGACTTTATTTTGAATAAAAATTTGATGTTGTATGGTGAGACTAATCTTGAGGCTTGTCTTGTGGGGAGGTGAAGGTGATCATGAATTTTATTTAAAGTTTAATTTTACATTTGTAGATACAATTTATTAGCATGCATGGGTGAGGTGAATTTCCCCGATGTGGTGACTGCCCCCAATGACCTGAAACTCAATATATATCTATTATTTTATTTAATAACTTTTCCCTATATTCAATGGACAGTTCCTCACAAGTTTCAGTTGATCTAGTTAATTGAATTAAAAACTTTGATAGAATTTAGTCCTCGAAGATGATACATCCTAGACCAAGGTGTGTCATAATCCCTGATTGAAGGAGGAGGTGGAATCGAGTGTCCTTAGGCATTAAATGATATTTCAAATTTCTAAATAAATAATAGTAGTTCAATCATGAGATTTCATGTTTGGATTATCAAAGTAAAATAAAAAAATATAAAGGATAATAATGATTGAAAATTAAACCAAACCCCAAAACCAAGTCCTTTATTCTTAACTCATTCTGTTTAGCATTGCATGATAGTTTATATTTTCATATTGCACGTAATTATAAAATTAATAAAAAAACAAAAAGATTGTAATTTTTTTCTTAATTTAATTAAAACTACCAAAATTAAGTAGTTTACTTGAATTATATTATGTGAGTGAAAAACTAAGAAAGATCCTCAAGTGATGCCACCATGGTCAGCCTATGTGCTACACTAGGAAAAATATAATTTTTTTACCGTGCCCCATGATAGGAGTGTGTGCCAAAATTGGCGCCATTTCTAGAGATCCAATCATTTTTTTTTAATTTTTCTAATTTAAAACTTTATATTGTTTTTCATTAAAAAAATAAAAAAATTATTTTCCATGATATACTCATATTCATATTATTATGCATGGCAAGCTTACTCACAAGAGAAATAGTGACAACAATAACAATGATATGAAGAAAAAGATTATAATAGAGCTCATGTGCAATATTTTGGAGATAGAATAGAACACATGATGAGAAAATCTTAAGGAGAATTTAAATATTTTTTTGAATTAATGTAGAAACCTGACCATAATCCAGAGAAAAAACCTAAGGAAGTGGTTGAATAAATTTCACTACTCATCTTTGAAATTAAAGAACACGAGGAGGTAATAGTGGATGTACATGAAGATTAATTCCACCTTTCTCATCCATTATTAAAAGAGATAGATGAAAGATCATTTTTTGATAATATATATGATGGAGATCATGTGAATTTGGTAATAGTTTGGAGAAATTGGGAAGAAATTGAAATACAACATGAACTCATTATCCCTTACAAAGAAGAAAAATCAGTACTACTACACCTATCTCTTGAGTTGGAAGAATAATATACCACCTAAGTGGTGGAATTTGAAGAAAGGATATAGGATCTTGACTACATATCTCCATCCAGTGAAGATTGGCTCCAAATGGAACTTTCAATTGAATAGGATATTCAGGATGAACCAATTTTGGGAGTTAACCCTTTTATACCCTTTTTATTGCAATTTCTTTGAAACTGAATTGAGTATCACTTCCTGATATATTTATTTTATATATTATTATGGATCACATTTTTTCATGGATGATGAAGATGAGAAGAAAAATAAACATGCTGAGGAAGACATGGAGATCCTTGATTTTGAAGGACTGATATTTTAAGAGATCCAAAATGAGGAGATCCAAGTTTCTATGCCTGAGAAAATTAGAAAAGAGGTTTATTTTATTAAAGGGGATACATTAATTATTAAAAATTCACATTTTATTCAGTTAAAAATATAGTTTTACTTCCCCTTCAATCATTAATTTCATGTATCCCTATGAAGCATGGATTGGAAGATAAGAAGGTTTCACAAGTAGCAACCAAAACGGATGGTGATTAATACTTCATAATAACCATGCCATGCAATTTATACATCATTGTCAAGGGGGAGGATCTTACGTACTATATCCATGGATCATTCCTCAACTAGAAGGATGAATCAAAAGCTAGGAAAAGCCACATGTGGATGTTCAAATCATAAAGATTCATCAACCATCAAATTTGGGATAATAGATAGTGCTAACCTATAGAGGGAGTAAAAATTCAAGGCCCACATGGGTGATCATACCAAGACATAATATACCTTTACACAGTTTCTAGTAATTCTGTTTTTAATTTTTTTCATTGGAAGTAGTGAGGCATGGAACACCCTACCTCTATCTTTTTATCTTAAATGTCAACATCCTTGTCCTTAATTGAGTGGTTTTCTTTTATAGGTTCATGATGGTAGAAGTAATTCCCAGACATTGAAGTAAGAGGACCAATATTCATTTCGAAAGGGCGTTTACTGTTATTGTTTATCTTTTAAACTCCTAATTATTTTCCATAAACATGTTTTGAGATTTAAATATTTTATTGCATACACACACTTAAATTATGTTTTACTTGACAAATCTAGGAGAGTTGGGTTTCTTAGTAATACTGTGATTTCATGTTTTAGATTTAAAATTTAATTAATTTAATGAGTAAAATGGGTAATTTATTTATTTAAAAGATGTAGGGATATTAATATATGGAATCATGATTTTAAGGAATTAACTTATTCATGTAAATGAAATTTCCTAACAATTTTTCATATATTGAATTTCTAAAATCTATGTTAATTTATTTTCTATTTTCAATCATGCCTTGAGTGATTTTTTGAAATATTATGTCCATTCCTGAGAGTATTTCTACACCGAGTACTTTATATTTTATTATTGATCATATTTCGTGAGTGATCTTGGGCCATTCCACCTACTAGAAAATGAATTAGTAATTTTCAAAGCAATGACTTGTAAAAAAACATTTAAGATGATTGATTATTCCTTTAAAAATAGATTTACCCTTAAAATAGTACCTTTACATTAATATTTTTTTATCCCATAGATTCCATGAGTGACCTTGTTAGGAATGAGGCATGTTTCAATCCATTTTTATCCATTCCTACCCTAATTATAGAAATTTCATGATATTATAAAGTTGAAGTATGGGGGAAAAAGGAATCATGGTAAATGAGATGAATTATAATATAAGGAAGAAGTGTGGGGGTTTTTATTGTGGTAATTGTAAAAGGTTGTGGAATAATTCATTATAGTATATTGTTTTCCCCCTCTTGAATAAAAAAATGAAAAAGAAAAAAAAAATAACAAAAAAAATGAGACAAATGGGTTGTGATTTGGGTAAACCAGAAATCACCATTACTAGACCTTTGATTTATATCCAACATGGTTAGGTGGTGGAAGAGTGGTTTATTAAAAAGAATAAATTTTTGAACAAAAATTAAAAAGTTATTTGAAAATTAAAAAAAAATGTAAAAAAATATATTCAAGAGTGGGAATACATAATTAATTATGCTTGAACTGATCAAGATATTTACCTTGAGACCAGATAATGTTGGGAGTGATTATAATTTGAAGGGGATAATGTCATTAGATTTTTTAATATAAATATCATGGATCAAGATTTAAGAGTTAAACCTTTTCCTTGATATTTATTTTTAAACATTAAATCCTATCATCCTTAAGCCTCGAAGTCATTAGAACCTTAATTTCAAGTACTCATGATTTTATGTGTTTTTTTCTTTACAACATGGGTAAAATAGTTATTTTAAAAGCTTATGGATAAAGAGATGTTTATTATGCTATGATTATAACTCTACATGAATTGTATCCTGAGAGATGGGAGAAAACATTCAAAAGTGAGGTAGATCATAATTTTCCATGTTTGATAATAATGAATTGAGGAGATTGAATGAATGAATGGATATGTTCCATAATTTTTTCAAAGTGTAAAAGTAAAATACATGAATTGATTTTTTCTTTAAAAAATGGGAAATTAAATTTATATTTTACATGTTTTTTTGAAAATATGATTTAACATTGACAATTTTTTGATTATATTGCATTGAAATTTTAATATTGATAACATTGGTTCCCTATGATTTTCAATATTAGGATTTTATGCTTAAGGAAAACACGTATTTAGTGTGGGGGAATTAAAAGAACAAATATGTATCAAAATTTTACATTTAATTTCAGTGTTTTAGACCCAAATAGTGTTATTTTATTGGATATTGTCCCATTTTTTTGTTTTTATTGAATATTGATCTTAATTGTAAAAATAGCCTAATCTTGGGATTTAACTATTTCATTTTTATTTTTTATTTCATCCATAACATTTTATTAATTCATTGAAATTGTGAAATTCAATTTTTTGGATCCATAAAATATTGGGAGATATTTAATCCTTATGGAAAACAAGATGAATCTATCAATTGGAGGACCAAAATAAGCTCACAACATATGCCTCAAAATATATTCTATGATCTGGAATGTTTTACATATGAGCTTATATATCTATTTTGAATGACCCAATGATGATTCAATTCTACATCTATATCGACAATGAATTTATTAACATTAATTAATGGAAAAACACATGAATCAGCCATTTGGAATTCGATTAATGCATGAGAAACCAGATTCATGGAATATGGAGAGGCTGTCTGGGCAGATTTGATTCTCAAATTTAAACAATCATCCCTCTCGATACACATGTTCAAATATGATGAAATATTTAGGGTAGACCAAAAATATAATTGGGAACAACATTCATGAAGGGTTCCACATGTTAGTCATCTATGTATTGGTTCAAACACCCAAAAACCTTCAAAGGGAAAATCTGGCCTAGAAAAGAAGGAGAGCTCCCCCTTACAAAATTATTTCATTACATCCCATTAAATCTGAGGCACCAAGGAAGAGATCTCTACTTGGGGAGGCTGACCTAAAATCTCCCCCATTTATTCTTCTTTATTTTTTGTTTTCTTTATTTAAGTTTTATGATCAAGTTTAATTTTAATTTTAGTTTTATTAAATTAATCAATGAATTTTTGTTTCTTCATCCACTCCATAATTATTCTTCTTAATTTCATTATTTTCATTATAAGTATTATTATTAATAGTAATAATAATAATAATAATATTTTAAATATCAATATTATTATTATGATTATTATAATTATAACATTATTATTTTAAAATTATTTTATCCTTTTATTTCTCCCTCTTGTTTTTAAAAAAAATATTCCTTTAATAATAATAATAATAATAATTATTTTAAAATTATTTATAAATTATAAATTTTCTTATTTTATTTTATTCTCTCACACCCTACCTCTCTCTTTTCACCTCCCATTCTTTCATATTTATTTTACTTCTATCATCCACCATAATGTTTACTTTATTATTCCTTATTTTTCTTGTTATCATACTCCACCCACTCAACCAACTAATATCTTACTCTCGGAAATAAGAGGCTGACCGTGAGGCTTGTCTGTGGGAGTGGAATTTCATCTTGATTTTTCTTTAAAGTTTAATTTAATGTGTATAGATATAATTGAGTAGCATGCATGGGTGAGGTGAATGTCCCTAATGTGGTGATTAACCCTAATTACATGCAAATCAATATATCTCTGTTCTTTTATTTAATCACTTTTCCCTCTCCATTGGTTAGTTCTTCAAATGCTAGAGTTGATATAGTCAATGGATGAAACAACTTCTATAGAACTGGTTCCTAGAAGGCGACACATCCTATACCAAGGTGTGTCATCAACCTTGATTAAAAGAGGAGGTGGATTTAAGAGTTCTTAAAAATCCACTGATATTCCATAATTGATAAATAAATAATAGTAGTCCAAATATGATATTTCATGTCTGGATTACCAAACTGAAATCAAACATATAAAGGAGAATAATAATTAAATTTTAAACCCAACCCCAAAACCAAGTGCTTTCTTCTTAACTCATTCTCTTTAGTATTGCATGCTATTTTAAATTTTCATATTGCACATCATTAGAAAAGTAATGAAAAACACAAAAAGATTGCAATTGTTTTCTTAAATTAATTAAAAACCCAAAAAGAAGTAGTTTAGGTGAATTATTTTAAGTGAATGAACAAAAAAAAAATCTCATCAAGTGGGATGAACCTGGTCAACCTCTATGCATCAGTAGGAAAAATATAATTTCTTTTGGCCATGCCCCATGACAGGCTTGCAACCAAAACTAGCGTTGTTTCTAGGGATCCAATAATTCATTCACTTTAATTTTTTTTCTAATTTCACATTATAGATAGTTTTTATTAAAAATTATCATTAAAAAATTTATTTTCCATGATGTACTCAAATTCATATTATTATGCATGTCTTGATTACTCACAGATGAAACAACAACAACAACAAAAATAATGATAAGAGGAAGAATATTATTATAATAGTTATCTTGTTCAAGAGACTAGATAAATCATAGAACCAATGAAGATAAAAAAGGAAAGATGATTTGAATATGATCACGCATTAATAGAGAAATCCATACCCAATCTAGAGCAAGAACCTTGAGAAGTGGTTAAAGAAATTTCACCACTCATATTTTAAATTAATGAACATTAGGAGGTAATGGTGGATGTACATGAAGATTAATTATACCAAGATCAACCATTTCTAGAGGAGATATACTAAAGATTATATTTTTCAGATTTCACAAGGTATATCATGTGTATTTGGATAATGATTGGAGTAATAGGAAAGGAATTGAAATACAACATGAACTTATTATCCCTTACCGAGAAGAAGAATCAGTAAACCTACACCAATCTCTATCCTTGGAAGAAGAAGAAACCTCCCAAGTGGTGAAATTTGAAGAAATTATGGAGGATCATGACTTCCTAACTCCAACCAATGATTATAGACTCCAAGATGAACTTTTAATTGAGGAGGATATTCAAGCTGAACCAATTCAGGGAGTAGACCCTTTAATGAACACTTTATCTTAAAATTTCATTGAAACCGAATTGAGTATCACACCCTGATACTTTGATTTTATATATTTTTCTAACTTTCATTTTTCCATGTAGGATGATTTTGGAAAAAAATGAACCTACTGAGGAACACATGGAGCTCCATAATTTTGATGGACACACATTTCAGGAGCCCGAACATGATGAGATACATGTTTTTAAGCCTAATAAAATCAGAAAAGAGGATTCTCTTATTGAAGGGGAGAAATTAATTATTGAAAATTCACATTTTATTCATTTAAAAATACCTGTTTACTTCCCCTCTAATCATTCATTTCATACGGCCCCTATGAATCCCACAAAGGAAGATAAGAACGTTGCACACGTAGAAACTAAAATAAAGGATGATTTATACTTCATCCTAACCATTCCATACAATATATCCCTGATTATAAAGGTGAATGATCTGTTTTACTATATCCATGGATCATTCATCACCCATGAGGATGAATCACAAGCTAGGAAAAGCCACAAGTGGTCGTTCAAATCAAAGACGATTCATCCACCATCTAATTTTTTATAACCGTTATTAATACCCTATGGATACAGTAAAAATTCAATGCCCACTTTGGGGATCATACCAAGAATTATCCCTTTACTTTCATTCTATGAATTTAGATTTCATTTTTTTTCAAAGTAAGTAGTGTAGCATGCATCCCATCCCACTATATTTTTGAGATTAAACTACATGATCCTTATGATTAATTGAACTATTTTCTTTTATAGATTCATGATAGAATAAGGAAGTCCTGGATAGTTAAGTAGTAGGACTAAGCTTCATTTCAAAAGGGAGTTCAATATTAGTATAGATCCTTTAATATCCATAATGTTTGGTCCAAAAAACTTGTTTTGAGCATTAATGATAAAATTATGTCCCACACATGAAATATGGTTTACTTGAAAAATATAAGAGACATGAGTTTCTTAAGAATCCTATGATTTCATGTTTTACATATCAATATTAATGAGACTTAATGAGTAAAATTGATAATTTAATTTTTAATATTAAGGATTGATATTAAAATAAAGACTCATGATTTGAAGGATTTAATTGATTCGTGTAATTGAAATTTCCAAAAAAAAATTTGTGATTTGAATTTCTGAAATTTATATGAATTGATTTGTTTTTTCTAATCATGCCTTCAGTGATTTTCCCAAATCATATGTACATTCCCAAGAGGATTTCCAAACCGAGTCCTTCCTATTATATTCTTAAGCATATTTCATGAGTGATCTTGGGACATTCCACATAATAGAACTTGAATTTGAACATGTCAAAACTATGACTATGGAAAAACACATTTAAAATTTTTTATGCATCCTTTGAAAAGCCACTTAACCATAATATACCACATTTACATCAATCCTTATTTATCATATAGAGACCAAGAATTACCTTGTTAGGAATGATCCATGTTTCATGCAATTTTTATCCATTCCTACCATACTCGTACTAATTGTATGATATTTTAATGATGAATTATGGGGGAAAAAGGAATCATTGTAAATGATATGTTTCATAATGTAAGGAAAATGTGTGGTGGTTCTTATTGTTGTAATTGTAAATGGTTTTTGAATCATCCATTGTGATATAATATTTTATCTTCTTGAATATAAAAAATGAAAATGAAAAAATTGAACCCAAAAAATGAGAAAAATGGGTTGTAATTTGGGTAAACCAAAAATCATCATTACGAGATCTATGATTTCTATAATATGTGGTTAATTTGTGGATGTGAGGTTTGTTATAAATCATAACTTTCAAAAAAATAAAAAAAATAAAAAGGTTATTTTAAAAAAAATGAATAAAATTAAAAATTATTCAAGAGGGGGAACAAATCATTCATTTTTCTTAAACTGATAATGATCATTACATTGAGACTGAGGGAATGTTTGGAGTTGTTACAATTTGATGGTGATAATGTCATTAAAAATTTTACATTTAATATCATGCTTCATGCTTTAAGAGTTAAACATATTCCTTGAGAGTTATTTTTATACATCAAATTCTAATAACCTTAAGCCTTAGAGACATTAAAATCTTAATTGGAAGTACTCATGATTTTATGTTCTTTTTTCATTATAAATTAGAAAAAGTAGTTCTTTTATAATATTATGGATAAGATTAATGTTCTAATGATATGAACATAACTCTTTTTGAATTTTATAATGATACATAGGATAAAAGATTCAAAATAGAGGTAGATCATGATTTGACATGTCTAATAATAATGAATTTAGAAGCTTCAATAAATTAAATAAGAAAATCTATCATTTTCAAAGGGGAAAAGTATAATAAATTAATGACTGCGTCTTTGAAAAATGTGAAATTTAAATTGAAAATTTATGTGTATTTTTAAAATTTTTATTTTATATTGATAATTGTTGGACTATATTGCATTGAATTTTGATTACTGTTAACATTGGTGCCCTTTGATGTTCAATGTTGATATTTTATTCTTAAGGCAATTCATGGTTTATATGTGGTGGAATTGAAGGAAAAAATATTTTTCATAATTTTACATTTAATTTAATTTTTTATACCCACCATGGTGTTATTTTATTTTCAATTATCACAATCTTATGTTTTAATTTAATTTCGAGTTTAAGTATGAAAATGGACTATTTTGGGATTTAAATGTTTTATTTTTATTATGTATTTCAGCAATAAATTTTTTATTAAAAATTTAAATTCTGAAATTATTTGTTTTTTGTATCCCTAAAATCCTTTGATACATTTCATCATTCTCTACTAGAATCTCAATCCATCAATTGGAGGCCCAAAATCTGCTAACGATATAAGATTCAAAACTTGTTCACATATCCGTCATTTTTTACATATGATCTTATATCCCAAATTTTTCTAGCCTGATAAAGATGCAATTCTACAATAATATGGATAATGAATTTATTAACAACTTTAATAAAGGATAAAACTCTTGAATCATCCTTTAGGAATTCCATTAATGCATGGGAAACTGAATACATGGAATATGGAGAGGACCCTAGGAAGATTAAATTCTTATAGTGAAATTGTAATAACTCTCATTTAACATGAAATCATATGATGAAATATTTTTGGAAGACTTTAAATACAATTTTTAACAAATTTTTTGAAGGGGTTAAAGTGTGAATATTCCATTAATGGGTTAAAAATGCAGAGAGGTTTCCTGGAAAATCTGTCCTATAAAAGGATGAAAACTCCTCCTTCACAACTGATTATATTCCATCCAATTCCATCCAAGGAACCAGGGAGGAGATCCCCAATGAGGAAGGTGTGCCAAAAATATCCACCATTTTTCCTCATTTTTTTAGTTATCTTTATTTGAGTTTTATTTTCAATTGTATTTTCAATTTTAGTTTTATTAAATTTATCCATGTATTTTTTCTTTTCCATCCAATCCACACTTCATCTTCTTAATTTTTTTCTTTTAATTATAATTATAATAATTAATATTAATATTATTATAATCATTATTATAATTATAACATTCATATATTAAAATTATTATATTATTATATTATTGTATTTATCCCTTTTGTTTTTTAAAAAAACCATCCATTTAGACTAATAATAAGAACGATAATAATAATAATAATAATAATTCTTTTTCACATTAACTATAAATTATATAATTTATTATTTTCTTTTATTTCCTCTCTCCCTCTTGTCTCTATATTCTTATCCCTCATTCTTTCATTTTTATTTTACTTCTCTCATCCACCATTCTGTTTACTTTATTCTTCTTTATTTTTCTTCTTCTCATATTCCACCCACTACAAAAACTAATATATTAATCTTAGAAATGAAAGACTAACCCTGAGGCATGTCCTGGGGGTAGGTGAAGGTGTCGTTGAATTCTATTTAATGGTTAATTTTAATTTTTGTAGATAGAATTTAGTAGCATAAATGAGTGAGGCTAATGTCCCTAATGTGGTGACTTCTCTCAATGGCATGAAACTCAATATCTCTATACTATCTTATTTAATAACATTTACCTCTCTATTGGTTATTTCTTCAAAATTTTCATTTGATCTAGTCAATGTATGAAACAAATTCTATTAAACTGTGTCTTGGAAGAGGACACATCCTAGTCCAAGGTTTGTCTTCAACCATGATTAAAGGAAGAAGTGGAAATGAGAGTCCTTAGGCATTGAATGATATTATACAATTTCTAAATAAAGAATTGTAGTTCAAACATGTTATTTCATGTTTGTATTATCAAACATAAATGAAAATTATAATGTAGAATAATTATTGATGTTTATGATACTTTGGATGGGGTGCACACATCCGTCTGTTTGAGGATGATGAGGACGCACTAACTGTTTCCCCGCATTACTGCTTTCCAAAGGCCGGCAACATCCATCGCTTATTCGGGGATGTTTTCTCCTTAATCAAAATGAGATGATGGGATGTCAGTTCTTCCTTATGTGGATTCCTCCTCGGAACTCGTTACCTAGTCCGGGTCTCCCTTATAGATTAAGACATTGTTTGTTAAACTCTTCCCAGTGCCATATCTTCAGGGATGCCGGTTAATTACACTAAATTTGTTAGGAAATTTCAAGGGGTCCGGTCAGGGCAGCAACCTTTAGTCAGGGGAGTGGCCACATTGGGCATAACAAGCATGTCTAGAAGTTGGAACACTAGCATGTATGGAATTATTTCCCTTATTATAGGGCTTCTCAAGGGCATGAAAGCCCGAGGAATCCCACATCAAATGTGGGGAATTATATTCCATAGACATTTCTCTGAGGTTTTCCTCTACTTCCCATGTTTAAAATAGGGTATGCCGCAGGTTTAAAATTTATAGAAGAATGATCAGACTGATCGGAACACTGACTAGAGTGAATGAGATCAGTGTAACCCCTGGAGGGAACACTGATTCCATGAGGTGAATTGACGTGATCCCATCGGGATGTGACAGCCTGAGTAAGAATCAATATGGATAATGGATGGTTAAGTGGAGTGGATGGAGAATGAGATGCGGTCGACTCGAGGACAACAGTGATGTTGGGCTTGAGCCTCAAAGAGACCACCTATGTATCCCCGTGATAGGGAATCAAAGTCCATGTAGTCCAGGATGGGGTATAGGATCGATGTCTGCATAGAGGACATCAACCCCTTGATATACTGGGGCTTACACGTGGTTAGAAGCCCGAGGATGGCCTGACGCCATTGGGACGGACTAGAGATATGGGTCCCAATGGAAGGAATGATAATGTCTTACCGCTGGTCTTGGATTGATAATGGATTACCGCTAAATTGGGATCACAACGGATTACCGCTGCGTGAGGTTACAACGGATTACCGCAGTATGGGGGCACAACATCTTAACGCTGCGTGAGGTTACAACAGATTACCACTGTATGGGGGCACAACGGCTTACCACTGAATGGGCGTTACAATGGATTTCCTCTAAATGGGGCTGATCCTCAGGGATGATTCCTACATACCCTGTCTAGGAGAAAGGGATCAAATCCCTCGTAGATCGAATAGGTATAGTTTAGCGTCATGTGGGACGAAAGTGGCGTACATTTTAACTTCACGGAGGATAGGGGTGAACCGATGTGAAGGGAGTCGGGACCAGTGGTTGTTGGTCTTGAACCCCATGGATGCTTTATACATACCTTCCCTTGGCAAGGATCAAATTCCATGTAGTTTGGGAAATTGGTCTTGAACCTCAGGGAGGCATCCTACATACCTTGCCTTCGCAAGGATCAAATCCTACATAGTTCGGGTTGGTGTTGGTGAATCAACATGATGATGGTCGGGACCAATGGATGGTGGGATTGAACCCCAGGGAGGCTTCCTATGTACCTTGCCTTGGTAAGGATCAAAGTCCATGTAGTTCGGGAGGGATGTTTGTGAACCGACGTGAAGATGTTTGGGACCAATGGATGGTGGGCTTGAACCTCAAGGAGGCTTCCTATCTATTGTGCCTTACCAAGGATCAAAGTCCTCATAGTTTGGGAGGGTGTTGGTGAACCGACGTGAAGATGGCCAGGACCAATGGATGGTGGGATTGAACCTTAGGGAGGATTCCTACGTACCTTGCCTTGGAAAGGATCAATGTCCACATACTTCGGGATGGGTGTTTGGGGATTACAATCTAGGCTTCCCGTGGATAGTGTCATGGTCGATGATTACACTAATCCCACATGATTCATGCTCCGTGTGAGAAACAAGAGGTAGTAGAGACCTGACAATCAAGTCGTGAATGGTGCGTCCATGGGAACTAGAATGGGGCTTACACATTGTTAGTGGCCAAAAATGGAAACAATGGCTTACGCGTGGTCCACATCCCAGGAAGATGGAGATTGGGACTTAATATAGGATGGAGACCCAGGTGGAAACAACGCCCAAAGGGAGAGGGATTTGGAACCGAAAAAGGATTTCTTTGGTTCCCTCCCTGCCCCCTCTCTGGTCTTCGGATAGGAAGAACATAGGAGAAGTAGGGATGTTACCTCCTGCAAGAAAGGCTAGAGGCTTACACCAAGATGTTTTCCCTTTCCCCATAGATAGACGCCACTCCAACAAAGAGGATATCATTCCATGTGAGGAAGATCTCACTCCTGTAAAGACCAATGGGAATAGATAATGTCTGAGATTGGGCACCCCACGTATGATGCATGGGACGAGGTCACAGTTTAATGCCATGTGCTAAGGATGATGGTGTTTGGAAGTTTAATGTAATATAGCTCAGACGAGGTGGGTTCACTCCACACCCCTAGGACTTATATATCTGATACCCACATGCCGATGGGGATGGGAAGGTATCAGCAATGTCGTGGTGAGGGGGTGTTATAGAGTGATCTATTTAGGGGTCCACGTTAGCGTGGATATGCGAAGAACCAATAGCCGTTAGCATACATATGAGATGAATCATGAGGCGAAGGAATTCCATATGAAGTACCACCTAAGGTATCATGAAATTAATTCATGAAAACTAAGATTATTTCACAGGAAAATGAGTTCCATAACAAAGGGTTTCATAGGTATAAGCCTTGTGAAGCTCTGGTGCTCCATGTAATGGAGGGGATTCACGAAGGGGAATACTTCACAAAGTGGAATGGACTAGCCTAGGAATAGTTCATAGGTGAATATGGAAGGTGATTCCTGATGTAGAAAGGCATCCGCGGAGCAGTGCTTCGTGAAGCAAGGGTGCCCTGTGAAGCATAGAATTACAAAGCAATGTGATTCACGAAGCACAGTGACACTAACATAGAATGTGGGTCACATGTTCATGGAGGTTATTTCGTGAAGCATAACTTCCCCACAATTACCTGAGTCCACATGGGGATCCCCTTCCTTTGTGGAGGCACGTAGGCTCTACCAAGGGAATCCCTCTTTGAAGAGGAGATGAATTCAAGCCAAAGGAGAGGCACTTCGTGATGATAAAGTACCTTGAAGAGCTCAAGGTTCGGAGAGAAAAAATTGCTTTGCGAATTGAGATCTAAGAAGGTAAAAGGTTGGAGGATCTGTCATTGGGATCGAGGTAAGCCCAGAATTTATTGGCTAGAGGCGCTACGAAGCATGGCCTGCTAGGAGGGAATACACATGACATTTTGTCGTAACCATGAATCCTTCCACCTCCTTGCTCCGCGGTGGCTTCGTAAACGTCAAATGAGTTCATAGAGCCTCCCACTTTGTTTCTCTGTAGTGGCTTCAAAAACATGAAATAGGTTCACAGAGCCTCCCACATCCTTGCTCCTCGGCGGCTTTGCAAACTTCAAATGGGTTCCCGGAGCCTCCCGCCTCCTTGCTCTGCGGCATCTTCACAATCGCCAAACCGGTTCACAGATCCTCCCACCTCCTTGATCTGTGGCAGCATCATGGAGGGGAAGCTTTGCGCCAGCTACAGTGCAGTAGGGGATCCAAAAACAAGATTTGCGAGATGACCCTAAGTCTTTCAATTTGTTTTTGTTCTTCCCAAATTATGGCACAAAAAAATTCCCCCTCTCAGACTGGGAGATGAGAAGAAAGCATGGGTCAAAGTCTGAGGGTCAATCACCAAAATCCTTTGGTCAATCGCAAAGATGACTCACGAAGGAGGCTCAAGAAGAGGAGCAGTGACGGGTGGGCTGAGGGCGCCATGAAGCTCACCGCAGTAGAATGAGTAGCGAAGCACCATGGGTCCTCACCTATAAATAGGATAGGCTAACCTATCTTTTTTCCTTTCTCATCTCCACGTTTTGGTATTTAGCGATCTCGATTCGTGAAGCTCTGAGTAATCCATTATTTCTCTCCTTGAATCGGGCCCTCTGATCCATGGTGCACAGTAAGTATTTGACTTCATGACAGTGTTCTCTACGGCTTGCGTCTGAAGGCCAGGGTAGGACTCCACGAACTGCCTTCATGAATGAGGTCCGCGAACGAAAACAAAAAAAATCCCAAACTAAAAAAGTAAAATGGGTCAGCAAGAGGCTTCCATGGGGTCTTTCTGGTTGTTTCCCAAAGGGAGGAGATAGTAGATAGCTCAGTTATATGGCAGTTTGTGCGAAGCCATTCTGACCATAACTCGCTGGTGTCAATATTTTTGGAAAGACAGAAGGACTACCCACTTTGGAGGTGGCTGCCTCTGAATGGATTTGGCCTGAGGGATGATTTTTTAATCCATGAAGTGAGTATGGACAAACCAACTTACTGGTTCAAGAGCACGCCGTGTTAGTGACAGTGGTTTAGGGCAGCTGACGTCCATGCATGGGAGGACTCAACACCTATCAACGCTGACTATCTGTGCAATCATTTGAACGACATTGACAGGAAAGAACTGCAACCAGAGAAATCTCCCCCTCTATATCGTAATATCTTGATGGAATCCTTGAGGAACCCTGAAAAGGTATGGTCTGAGGAGTGGGATCTACCCCAGGGTGGAAAATTCATAGACGACAGGGACTGGGACTACTGGGTAGGTGCCTCGTGCGAGGAATTCAGGGAAGAGTTGATAAGAGTGTGCCTGTATGAGGCGGCTTGGGCCTCCCAATTCCATATATATCAGTTGAAGTAGCAGATGATGGAGTTTTTGAGAATATGGGCATCGAGGACCAATACCTTCCACTTACACCATGGAGAGGTCAACATAATTTTATGGGACCTGCATTAGATCTCGGGCGTCCCAATACTGGGGGAGATGTATGAAGAGTTCCTCCCTGTTATGGGTTAGTGGGTGGATCCAGAGGAAATTCCAATGATGGCTATGGCATTGATGAATGTAGTACTTGGAGAGGAAAAGTAGTCGGTGAGGGATGTCCACTTCAAATGGTGGTTTAAGCAGTTCTTGAACTTCCCTGAAAATCAGAAGTTCCCCGTGAGGCCTCGGACCTGCCTGAAAGGGGATCATCCAAGAAAGGAGCACTCATTCTGGCAGCCTTTTGAGGATATCCCATGGAAGATGTGGAGATTCAACATCAGTAATGAGCAGCAACCGATATTCAGGTTGGCTGCATTCATTATGGCGTTCATCTGCGGTTGGATCCTTCCGGTGAGAGACATGAACATGGGTGTGCGACCGAGCACGTTTATCATGGTGTCCATGCTAGCAATAGGAGGGCGGGTCAACCTCGGGATCTCGATGCTCTCCAAGATGTACAAGATACTGTGGAATATCAACGAGGGGAATAAGACACAAAGAATATGCAGGCCATTTGACCACCTGTATGGGTGGATATAGGTACATGTCAGGAGGATCTTTGAGTACCCGAACTCCATCTCCTCTCCAGGATCAATCTTATGACCGTGTATTCTAAATTCCGTATAGAGATTTCTGGCCAAGCTGACCATGTGGGCGGTACTGAACCAGGTCTAGAAGGTAGAGGAGTTAAACTTTCACCCGTTCCCGTTGCCAACGGGTGTATTCACAGATGATGTATAGGGAACGGAAGATAATCAGTCCTACCTCATGGCCTTTAGAGGTGGGGTCCTAGTGGCACAGGTGGACTGCGTGGCCCTATGTGAGCTGTGCACCCCACACCAATTTTCAAGGAAAATTCAGTGTATGCAGCGCTTGACCCCACCAATCTACATGTTGGTGCGCTATGAGGATCACCCATGTGTAATGTGGCAGATGCGACTCAAGTTCACATGGGAATATGGGAAGATGAGGAAATATATTTCTACACCAAAAACCTTCTTCGTACTAGTAAAAGATTATGCCAAAATATGGGAGGCGACCTACCCTGGGGATATGCTGAAGTACCCAACTGTTCGGGCCCGGAATGGTGTGCCTCCCCAAACTCGAGGCTGGGGCCGGAAGGTGGAAAGGATATCCTGTGGTGGAAGAGATGCCATGGCGGCGAGACATGAACCGGTTGAGGGGGAGTCAATAGTAGCGGATCCAATGGATATAGTGGACCCGTCGGTCCTAAAAGAGGAGATTTTTACGAAGGGGAGGCCACCAAGAGGATTCCACAGAATATCCACCCAGAGCTCTAGGGAAGTGGATCCACCATATAGACATGCCAAAGAGTGTTGTATTCCCAGAGTCCTGGGACATTTGGGATGTCAACATGAAATTCCTTGGCCCATCTGAGATGTGGAAACACCTGAACTGTCTCGACGTGAATTTGTCGGGAATCAACCCCATTAAGGCCCACTTTGCAGTATCCCATGCAGAGTCGGAGCAATACCTGGCCGAGTTAGAGGACTTCGTGTAATCATAGGGTGCCCTGTGTCAGACTAGGTTAAAGTGTTGTTGGATGGAACAGACCCTCCACAGTTTCCAGCTACAGAATTGAGGGAGCGCATCCCATTGACGGAAGAATCAGATGAGTCCTCCTGGGGGGAGGCCTTAGAGGGAGCCCATTGGAGGAGGGCAAAGTTGGTGATTTAGACCCAAGGATTAAAGAGTTAACAGAGTCTCATGAGGTAAAAACTATGATTCCCTCCATTAGAATCTGATTCCATGCTACTTAGGACCCCTCACTAATAT
Source organism: Viscum album (assembly GCA_963277665.1). NCBI lineage: Eukaryota > Viridiplantae > Streptophyta > Magnoliopsida > Santalales > Viscaceae > Viscum > Viscum album. The sequence continues at coordinate 2,044,278,420 of OY728148.1, read as the reverse complement.
TTAAACTACATAGGAGGACCTCATATTCATAACCCACTCTCATGTCTCAATATATGAAGATGTGGGGCCTTAGGGATCTACAACTATAGATATGGAAATTACTGCATCCCACAGGGCCAGAGAACCCGAGGTTGTTCCTCTGGAGTTTTCAGACTTCCCAATAATATACGGAGGTCCACTCCTCAGGGTCTTGATGGCAACAACCCATGAACAAGACCAATAATTTGATATCTCTACGTATCCTATACAAAATTCATTACTTCCACCCATTGACTAGCCTAAGTAAAATCTGTTCCCTTTTTGGTATGCACAATTCTTCAAATGGAATGGGATTCCTTGGCGAGGATGGTTGGTACTTCTGGAAGTGCTTTTCCCAGGGGAATGTTGGTGTTCGTGGAGGAAGATATCTAAATAGACCAAGTTGTGGTGCTCTCGGTCACTGGTGGGACTGATAGTAGGTCTGAGCCTAAGATTATTGAGGTGGGATCCGATGGTGAAGATTGATCGGACAACAAGGTTCTGCCATACCCGATCAGACACAAGATCCAGATCTTGCTAACGAGTTCCTGGGGGTGTTCCCCACGTAGGAGCCTACCAACCCCGTATCCTAGGATGAGATGACCTCTGATGAAGAGGACATCAATATAGTCATTTGTTGGTCATGGAAGCTGATCAAGCGATTTATCAATGACACCCCTCAAGCACATTGGATAGACCAGATGGAGAGACTTTATTTATGACTACACGAATTGTATGCTGGGGGAGGGGATGCGCAGTGTCCCCACATGCTCATCCGAGATCTCATGGCAGAGAAGATCTAGGAATATGACCATGGACTTGGTGTTGTTTTAAAATAGAGAAAGGTAGTGAACATAAAGAGGCTATATGAGGCTGAAAACAAGATCCCATGGCAACACATCTGGGAAGATTAACATTCTTCTTTCCTCAACGCGTAGTCAGAGATTATATTGCGGCTGAAGGCCCAGCTAGAAATGGTAGAAGAGCGCATGAGGAAATCCTCCAAGGAGATGACTATAATCCGAAAAAACAAGGAGTGATACAAGATCACATTTTACGAACTGTGCCCCATTGCACTCAAGGAGGAGCGGGAACTGAACAAGTGACATCGAATCCTGGACACCACAAACCAGAGGGTGACGGAGTTGTAACACTCTTTTTGTGGGGTCAACCCGTGCATGGGTGGGGTTGATCCTCAGGTACTGTGATGCATGTAACTTTTGAACATGCCTTCATGCTTTAATTATTCATGCTAGATGCATGCACGAGTTATTTTATTCATTTTTGGTCTATTTCATTTCCGTTACAATCATGGAACATCTAGCGATCAGTCCCTAAGCTCACGCTGGTCAGGCCCAATTCGAGAAACAAGGGATGGGAACCTTGTCATTCCATCTGAATATAAGAGTGAAAACAAAGATTCTGGCATCCAGGTTTTGAACAACCAATCCATATTTCTAGGGAGAAAGGTAGAGGCCCTTCTAGAGGACGAATACCTCAAAACAATTGATGTGTCATCTTCCCACTATGCTCTAGTGCATGAGCGGGGTAATGCCAGGGGCGTTTTGAAAGAACCCGAACATAAGGGAGTGGAATGTGTGAATCACGATACCCCAAACTCGGAATACTTTTGGGGTGGAATGACAATGTAGGATAACTACTGAACACATTTGAAACACATCATGATTAATGTGTTAGCATGAAATGGAGATAACAAACGAGGTCTAACCATTGACAATATTCAAAACATGGGGCCTGACTCAAAATTTCATCATTTAGTCTTTCAGAACATTGGTCCAGGACAGTAGACGAGCCATAGTCCATGAATCCATACTGTCAGGGGTTCATTTAGATTTGATAGAGGAAGAGGATCCAAATAAAGGGAATGCAAAGCATGGTGTATGGAGTGATGGGTTGTTCGAATGGAGTCCAACACTCCAGAAATCATGACACCATGGTGGAAATGCATTAGGTGGGTGGATGTGTCTGATCAGGGTTCAAACATACTTCTGAAAAGGACATATTTTTAAAGGACTGGGAATGATCTGTAGTTTTACATCATACCAATAGGGGTGATAGATGCGTAGTTTAAACATCATACAGTGAGGACGATGCATATAATTTAAAGGTCATACTGCATAGACTAGGATTGAGCCCGAGGGGCCAGAAGGGCCAATAAACCTATGTCTAGGCCTAAGGAGAAATGACTGGGTGACACTAAATATCCCATAAGAATGATAATCAAGCCAAACATAGTTCTGAGAGTGCAGTTTAACGTCATGCAGGATGATGAAAGTTAGGTGTGGCATTGCTGCGCCGGTACATGTACTACAAGAAATACTAATCCCACATGAGTCGTGCTAGATGTGGGAAACAAGGAGTAGTGATGATCCATTCCTAGAACACGAAGGCACATGTTAGGGGTGATGTGATGCTTAGTGAATGTTGTCCCAATAATTATGACCCACCTACTTGATGCACGTAGATGCACAAAGGGGTATAACTGAGTATGTTGTAATTCCACTTGAACATAAGGAACTGGAAATATGAGAACAATGATGCTTGAAATTTGGAGAAAAATGATGGTGGCATGATTATAGGGGATAACTATTGACCATTTTCAAAACATAGTATCTGTTTCACGTTTTCCTAGAATGGGGAAAAACAAATGAGGGTCGACCGCTGACCATGTTCGAAGCATAGGACATGTCGCAAATATCGTTTGAGGTCGTCATGGACATTGTCCTAAGATGGTAGGTAAGCCAATGTGGCATGAGACCAGGCCATAAAGGGGGTACTTGTAGACGTGGAATATGATGGGGATCCAAATAACGGGCTCACAAATCTTGGACATGGAACGAGGGAATGTCCCTGTTAAAATTCCACATTTTGGGCTCTTTGTCATGACACATCTAAGTACGAAAGTAATACATACCAGATAGAGGGAGTTGAGTACCCATCTAACGAAAAGGGTACTGAGGTTGCACACTTCCAACATAATGGTCATAGGATGATCCATTAGGGGGGTCTTGATTTAACAGATTGTATGCAGGGCGGAAAAGTAGCCAAACATGATGCACAGTTCCCATCGGGAGATCTTAGTTTAGGGTCATAGATGTCGAACCGGGTTGGGAAAAGACATGGGAGTCACATGGTGCAGATATTGAAAAAATCCAACGTGAATGAGATCCCATGAGGTACTCTCCACACCATATTCTCCCAAAAGATTTTGGGCCACAGGGCTAATGAGAGGGGGCATGACTTTAGATTCGTGAGGCTGGACCTAGAGAAAAAATTCCTATGGATTCCTACATATCCCTTGATGATGGGAACCAAGCCGTACGCAGTTCTAGAAGATGGAGTGGTAAGATACCTGTGCCAGAGATAATAAGTTCGTGGGGGTCTATCCCTCACACCAAAAGAAGTGGTATTTGATAGATCTTGTTTGTCCATTAGGATGAATGTGCAGGTTTTTTTGTAAAGCGATGGACCTAGGATGGTAATTCCAAGCATCGCCACAATAATCAAGCCATATGCAGGGGTTGAAAGATGGTATGGTGTACCAAATATGATTCCTTCTCGAATGATAAAACCACGATGCAGTTCCATTTTTCATCGTGTAGCCAGGGCGATAATGTCACAGTTTAGGGTCATGTGATGGGACCATCCATGCATTTTAACGTCATGCAGTATAGATGAAATTTAAAGTCATATGAGACTAGGAGGCATAGTTTAACTTCATATGTCTTGGAAATTAGGAGGAATGTGCATGACGTGATGAAGCATACCCGAGGGGAATGTGGACAAGGTCCACATCACACCACGGACAATTCTGATGAAGGAACCTCGAGCCTAGGGGCCAGAAAAGGTTAGGAATCAAGATGAGGAACCTATGAAAGAGGTATTCAGGTGTTCCTACATATCCCATATGGATGGGAATCAATCCATACATAGTTCTAAAGGGGTCGTGCAATTTAACGTCTTATAGGACAACATACCGTTTAATGTCTTGCCAGAAAATATACAGTTTAACGTCATACAGGACAATATATAGTTTAATGTCTTGTGGGGTAGGAGGTAGGTGAGAATAGGTCCTAGAAGGGAAGTACATGGTTCAGCTATTATAAAATCGATGTGAACTAAGTCATAATCGCATACACGCCACCCCACGTGGTCCTGTAAGAGTCAGGGACTAAAAGGAAGAACATAATAGATAAATTATTGGAACTCAAGATGGACCCAAAGATGAGATGTTTGGGAATTCCTATGTATACCATGAGGATGAGAACCAAGCCATACGTAGATCTAAAGAGAGGATGTATAAAGAGATCTTAGTTTAAGGTCTTAGAGCTTAGACCATAAAACATGAGTGTAGGGAAAGGGAGTGAAGGGTGCTCAGGAGAGAGAGGTATGTGGCGTGGTTGTTAAAAACCCGACATGAATGAGGACATAATCCCATACCACACCATATACCCATATCATGGAGGAATGAAGGCCAAGGGGACAATATGATATTGATCTTTCTATGATATGGGGCTGGACACGAAGGCATAGACGTTTGGGCAGTCCTATGTATCCTAGAAGGATGGGAATCAAGCCAGATTTTGTTCTGAAGGCCATGCAGTTTAATGTCATGAGGTGAGGATGATGGTGCTTTTAGTTTAAGGTCATAGGGCTTGGACTGTAGATTCCTAGTTTAATATCATATTCATGGGGAAGGTGAGTAGAGAGGGAGAATCATCATGCCTGTTGAGGAACACGAAAAGGAAACAATGATAGAGGATAACTGTTGACCATGTTCGCAACATGGTATCCGTATTTTTGTGACTGGAAGTCGGGGGAAACTAATTGAGCATCATCAATTGACCATATTCACAACATGGGACATGTTAAATTTTTTTGTTCAAAATACTCGAGGATGTTGGCCCGTAATGGTAGGAGATCCCTTAGGGCGAGCATCCATTCTATTCAGGGTTCCTTTTGGATCTAAAAGATGATGGAAACCCAAATGATGGGTCTTTCAAAACATGGCGGGGACTATTCCCATGGAAAAGGAGATATGTTAATGAGGTATGTCTCATGGGGCTATGTGTGGCATAGAAAAATAGCCCGATGTGAATAAGGATGTGATTCCATACCACACTGCACAATCCTAAATGAGAACTCAGGCCAAGGGGCCGAAAGTGTCGAGGGACCATAGGGTGGGTGTCCTGACCAAATGTAGCCACACGACCTCTCATAGGGGAATTTCCGTAACATATCTCCTAAGACCACTTGATCAATTATCAGGGTAGGAAACAAGGAGTAGGACTAGGCTCTCTCCATCATATAGTGGTCTGAAATCTAGAATCACGATCCTACCTGAGGAAAACAAAAGCATGAAGAGACAACGGGGAAGAATGAACCACTACACTCCATTTTTGGAACATATGGGTGTGGTGACAATGACAAAGGATAGGTTTTGACCATGTTTAAACACCTCATATATATCTTGTGACCTTAAATGGGAACAAAAAATGAGAATCGACCGCTGACCATATTTGCAACGCGGGACATCTATCAATTTTTGGTTTAAAAACCTCAGGGGCGTTGGATAGAAATGATAGGAGAACCCTTAGGCTAAGTATTCCTATCTTTTGGGGGACCATTAAGATTTTAAAGATAATGGAAACCAAAATGATAGAGTGTGTGGAGCATACATGTGACCATGTAACTTAATGTCAATATGGGTAGTAGAATAGGTGGGGATCTTCAGGGGGGAGGGTACATGGTATGGTCCTGATGAACTCAACATGGATGAGGGAAAATCATGCACCACACCATGTGTTTAGTCCCAATGGGATATCCAATATTTTGTGTCTAGGCCTACGAATGAAATGTCTGGGCGTTCCTACGTATCCCATAAGGATGGGAATGAATCCATACATAGTTCTGAAGGCCATGCAGTTTAACGCCGTGTGGTGAGGAAGTGGGAGGAGAGAAGAATGAGGGAAGGCACATGGTGTAGTCATCATAATCCTAACATGTGTGGGGCCAAAGAAGACTACACAACACCATGTGAGATCCTCCAAGATAACTATTCATAGGGAGGATAGTCAAAGAGGAAACTTGGGTCTGGACTTGAAACGAAGCATCTGAGCGTTCATATGTATCCCAAGAGGATGGGAATCAAGCCATATGTAGTTCTTGCAGTTTAACTTGTTGAAGGACGACACATAGTTTAACATCATGTGGGGCGACATACAGTTTAACTTGATGTGGGATGACATACAATTTAACGTCATGTGGGAAGACATACAGTTTAATGTAATACTGGATGACATACATTTTAGAATCATGGGGGGACGACAAAAAATTTAACATAATGCGGGATGACATATAGTTTAACGTGATGGGGGATTACATACAACCTATCATCATGTGGGAAAAAATTTCACAATTTAAGGTCATGTATGACTAGATATTTTAAGGTCATATAGGACCGTAATGCAGTTTAGGGTCGTGCGGGGCCATACAGTTTAAGGTTATGTGGGACCATGTGACGCCGAAAATGTATTTCTTGATGAAATTGGCATTGGTGGGAGGAGTTAAACATTCACCATCCATGGTAACCAGTGAGTATGTTCCCCTGGAGTATACCTTGTGAACAATGTAATTTCCTTCCCATTGGGGGCACCAACGTGGGTGGTTTCCTTACAGGAATCATTGATGTTCTCAGGGACAAAACCAAGCCACCATGAAAGAAGGAGTGGAGGAAAACTATATCATTAAAAGCTATAGATATCTTGTTCTGATGCCTTTCCATATTGTGCACGTCACAAATCCCATTCTCTTCAAGCGCTTCCAACTCATCCAGGAGTATTTCAACTACTTTATCTGGAACATCCTAATCATAAAAAGCTGTGCGCAATGAGGGAACCTAAATCTCGATGGGAAAGATGGCCTCTATTCCATATACCAGGGAATATGGGGTCACCTAGGTGGAATTACGAGTTGTCATCTAATTATCCCAGAGGGTGTTGGGGAGCTTGTCCAGCCAACTCTTATTGTTCCGACCAACCATTTTCTGAAAAATGTTAGAGACAGTTTTGTTGAATGCCTCGATCTGTCCATTTTATTACACATGACAAAGGGAGGTGTGGTTAGAACAGATGTTGTACTTAGAGTATAGTTTATTCAGCTTAGCTGCCTGGAAGTTTTTACCGTTATTGGTGAGGACAACATGAGGGACTCTAAATATGTAGATGATGTTGGAGCTCAAAAAGTAAGCGATGGAATATACCTTCACCTCCTTGAGCAGAAATACCTCTTCCCAATTGGAGAATAAATCTATAGCGGTCAGGATGAACTTGCATTGGCAAGCTGTCGCAGGTGGATATGGTCCCACGACATCGAGCCCCCATACCAAAAATGGAAAAGAGTACATGGTAGTGTAGAGAGGATCTGGTGGACAATGCATAAAGTTGGAATGAATTTAGCACACATGTCACCTTTTGGAAAACTCAATGTAGTCATGGATCATGGAGGGCCAAAAATACCCCATTCTCTGGATCTGGTGAGATAGTTTCGGCCCTGTCTGATGATCCCCACAGGAACTGACTTGAACCTCCTACATTACTTGGGAAATATTGACTCCTTGAATGGAATGGAGGAGAACCCCATCAAACCCATGAGTTTAGAGGATCTTCTCATGACCATGACTATCCTGGTGGGTAAACTGTAACACGTGGCATTGAATTCACTCGTGCATAGAATGATCTACTGGGAGATTACCGTTTTGGAGGTACTCGACAATGGAGATTCTCCAATCAAGAGTAACTTCAATCCCTTCATCCGGGGGACCTCGGGGTCCTGAAATGGAGGCGCTGATGGTAAGGTGGAATATATACAAGCAATCATTGTCATCTGGAGTGATGGGAGAAATGACTCTCTAGTGTTCCACGTGGATAATCATACCATCGTGTTCGGGATCTGCAAGTGATGCAGCTAGGCTAGCCAGCGAATCAGCTCTACCATTCTGAGATTGAGGCACATGAGTAACTTATGGTCGATATGAGAACTGGGTCATTAGCTTGAGACTGCATTATAACAATGGTACAAGCATTGTATTTCGGACGACATAGTCACCATTGATCTGCTTGATCACTAGTTCGGAGACCCCTTTCACATGAAAATGGGGCATGCGAATCTCGAGGGCCATCTCGAGGCCAGTAATGAGAGCCTGATACTCAGACTAATTTTTGGTGAAGCCTTATGACAATAAGAATGAATACAGAAGAATGAATTGTTTTGGGGTAACTAAGATAATACACATGCCTACTCTGTTGATCATGTGGTAATTGAGCCTTCAACTGGTGGGGCCCTGGGAAGCACCATCAAAGTAAATTTTCCAGTGCGACATGGCTTGGTCTACCGAGAGGATTGCTTCATTGGGGAAATAGAGATCCAGGGACTGATCCACATGAGATGGATGGGCAGTGAGGAAGTCCTCTAACTGACAAGTAGAAAAATGGTCTTTAACGTCAGTTTTTATTTTTATTTTTGACGTCCGTTTTTAACCATCGTCGAAGTCACCGACGTAAAAAATATGGCTTTTTAATTCGGTTTCGTAAACTGACATGAAAAATGAATTACATTTGTTTTTTGGAATCGGTTTTGTAAAAAGCTGATGCCAAAAAAACTAATTCATAGCATTTTTGGTGTCGGTTTTCAGAAAAACTGACGCCAAAAATAAAAAAACATAGTTTTGGCGTCGATTATTTCAAAAAACCGACGCCATAAATGAAAAAAAATATTTTTTGCGTAGGTTTTTAAAAAAACCGACACCAAAAAGTTTTTTATGTTATATATCAGTTCCTAAGATTTTATTTGACAGGTTGTGGACCTAAAATGGAGTTACAGGTCAAAAGTTATTGCCGTCAGAAGTTGAACGTATCAAAGTTTCGATTGATAGAACTCGTTTCAAAGAAAACATGATAAACATAAATTAAAACCATATACACCAAATGAAATAAAATAAGCATAATACTTAAAACATATTTCAATGGTTTTAGAGGCTTCCATCGAAATTATATGTTTTTTATCATCATATAACTTATATTTAGAAATGATATTGAATCATCATTATAAGAAAGCTAATCGAGTTGTTTAGAAATGAAGGATAATAATAATACAGAAAACAAATAAATAGAAAATGTACCGTGTTCAAATTAAAGATTGAAGTCACATTGAAAGCCTGATTGAACCAAAGATGTTGAAAATGATGAACGAAGGAGAAACTAGATATATATATAGTAAACAAAAATAGTTTCAATTGCATTGTATGAAAATATAAGCGGGATTTTAAAAAGTTAAACGCGCGTTGTGAAAAAATTTGAAATTATGATCCAGCGTTACTCTTTGGCGTCGGTTTTGTTTGAAACCGACGCAAAAGAGGATTTACATTGGTCATTTGGAATTGGGTTTTTAGAAAACCGACGCAAAAAATGCCAATCGATATCCATTTTGGCGTCAATTTTTAAATAAACCGATGCTAAAAAATTAAAAAAATACTTTTTTCGCATCAATTTTTTTAGAAACAGACGCCAAAAATTAAAAAAAATATATCTTTGGCGTTGGTTTTTTAACAAACCGACACGGAAAATTTTAAAAAAAACTTTTTGCATTGGTTTTTTTAAAAACTGACGCCAAAAACAAAAAATATTTTTTTTGGCGTCGGTTTTTGAAAAAACGGACGCCAAAAACTAAAACATATTTTTGGCGTCTGTTTTTATGAAAAATGAAGCCAAAAAATTTAAAAAAAAATTACAGTGTTTTAGATAATTCATTATCTTTGATTTGACTGGTCGTGGAGCAAAAACGGAGTTACGAATTAAAATTTAAGGCCTTTGAAAGTTGAACTTTTTTAAGACTTCCCTTAGAGAAGGTCAACTTCCAACATCCATAAAATTTAATCTGTAACACCATTTTCGCTCCATGACCAGTCAAATAGAAGCTTAGTGAATTATCTAATCATTATATATTTTTATTTAAATTTTCTTGCGTTGGTTTTTATAAAAACCGATGCCAAAATGTAATTTTTTTAGTTTTTGCGTTAGTGTTTTTAAGAACCGATGCCAAAACAATTTTTTTCCTTTTTGGCATCGGTTTTTAAAAAACCCGACGCAAAAAATTCACCAGAAAAATTATTTACGTCGGTTTATAATAAACCGACATCAAACTGGAGATGTTAAAAATCATTTTTCTACTAGTGACTCTTCCCCCTTAATAGCCTTTTGAGGGAAAAACCTAATGTCAAAATGCTGAAGGATTACCACCAACTGAGCTAGAATTACAGTCAACATGGGAGTAGTTCAGGATGTACTTCAGAGGATATACCTGATACACTAGCTGCACCTCATGGTGAAACATGTAATGCCGCAATTTCTATACCGTGAATACCAGTTCAAGGCATCTCTTATTGATAGGGGAGTATCTAGTCTCTGTATTGAGGAGCATGCAACTGAGATAGTAGAGATTGTTCTCTGTCCCCTCGTTACTCTTCTGGGCGATAAGGGCACCGAGAGATCATTCTAGGGTGGTCACGTAAAGGACTAGCGAATTTCTAAAGATGGGTGGCATTAAGACCAGAGGTTGGAGCAGGTACTTCTTGATTTCCTCAAAATCGGTCTGACATTCTTCGTCCAACTTGTAGACAATGCCTTTATTCACGAGATGAGAAAATGGATTACATTTTCCAGACATATTGGCGATGAATCAGCGTATGTAGGCCAAGTGGCCTTGGAAACCTCATTTCTCATGGAGGGTGCTTGGAGGATATATCTGACTAATGGCCTTGATATTCTATAGGTCGATCTTGATGCCTTTGTATCTGACAAAGAAGCTACTAAAATTTCCATAGGTGACCCCGAAGGAGTAATTCAATGTATTCATCTTCAGGTTGTGGGAAAAGAGGAAGCCAAAAACTTTCCCAAGATCCTTGAGATGACCCTGGTGCTAATGCGATTTGACGACCAGATAATCCACATAATATTCCATGAAAATCTTGAGGATCAATATAAATATGTGATTTATTTCCCGCTGATAGGTAGCACCTGAATTCTTTAAGCCGAATGGAATGACTTGGTAACAGAAAGTACCTTTTGGTGTCCTAAAGGCTGTAAAATCCTCATCCTCAGGGGACAGTTGTATCTGGTTATACCCAGAGTACCCATACATGAAGGGGAGGTCTTGGAACCCATCCGTAGCATCAATCAACAATTCTGTCACAGGATGGGGAAAATCATCCTTCACACACTGACTCTTGAGATCCTAGAAGTCGATGCATACTCGGATTTGACTGTTCTTCTTCCTGAATGGTAAAATGTTGGATAGCCATTTGGGGTACTATACCTCCTTAATGAAATTGGATCTGACGATATTATCAACTTCTTCCTCAACCATGGAACTGTGAGAAGGGTTCATCTTTATGGGAGGATGCTTGAACCCACGATGATTTGCTGGGGAGACTGAGGCGGTGGAAGACTACATGAGGATCTAGTCCTGGAATCTCATCATAACCCTAAGAGAATACATAATGGTGTTGTTTAAGGAAGTCTATGTACTATTGTTTCTCCTCAAGGGGCATGGAGGCACCAATCAATGTGGGTTTCAGGTCCGCCTCACTACTGAGGTTCACCTGCACCAATTCATCGACCGTGGTAGATACACCCTCTTGAAAGGCGGGAGGAGCACCATCTAAATACTCTTATTCAACTATATAGGAGGGATACTTGTTGGGAGGAGTTCCTAATGAGTTGACAGATCCCTATGGGAGGTTAGTACCAGCCTGAGCAGTAGTGGACCCTGCATCGAGGGACCGCTGTGCTGCCAAAACCATAGTGATGAAAGCTATTGATCTGATCCCATCTGGTCTTCAGCCCAAGGGGCCACTGTAACGCCCTAAGATTTTATGAGAAATATATATATTTCAATTTATTTGATATATTCTGTTGTATTCTACACCAAGATTATCTTTCACTATACACAACACCATATTAGCTTGCATTATACACAACGATATACTTGGATTGTGTTACATGTAAGAGCGACCTTCCTCAATTCCACGTGTGGTACGCAATACCAATTCTCACTAAACAATGAATATAATTTTTGACAAGTTTATAAGTTCAATTTTACAAAATAAAATTCTTATTTTGAATTAGTATATAAAAATGTACATTGAATAATGTTTTGATATTTTTCTGACAATGTTCTTATTTTGATGAATAGTAAAAACACGGTAAATTTTACTTAAAAACAAATTTTTTCAAATATATAATTTATATGGATAAATTATTATAGTAAATGGTTTTAAAGTATAAATAGAATATATTTTTACCATTTAATATAATTTATGTCATTATCATTAATTTTACATTGAATTCGTAGGACAAATCATTTCAATCTTTTGCAATGTTTTAAACAAAAACCCGTTTTTTTTCAACAACAAGATTAATTTTAAATTAATTTCTGCAAATTCATTGTCTTGAATTTGAAAAATGGATTTCATATTTGGAATCAGTAGGTCTGAATTATGTTAATAGGCTAATTTTTATTTTTGGGCATTATGAATAGTTACTACGGTAAATTTTATTTACCATCGTTAATAGTAAATAAGGTAATTAAGGGTAAAAGAAATATTATAAAATAACCCTAACACTTTTATTAATATAATTGGATGATTATATTTCATCATATAATATACTTGGGTCGAAATGGTATCTATTGGAACTCACTTGGAAGTGATTATGACATTTAATTTATTTTATTTAAAGGAAAGTGAAACATGTCTCACTCAAACATTAATAATTAAATTATTTTGATATAAGGTTATACAGAATATATTTTTGATTATAAATACTAATTTAAAATATAAAAATATTATTATTTATCCTGATAATTTATTTGTAATTTTTAAGAAATATATAATTACCTTAATAGCTTATACATTAATGATGTATAAATTAGTGAAAAATCAATAATATTGTTTTTATTCAAATAACGATACCTATAAAAGGCCCAAACACTTGACTATAAATTATTGGTAGAGTATATATACACCATAAGAATCAAAGTGGAGACTTGTAGGCCATTTTGATCCTTATAAAATAGATTATGGAATTTATATTATTTTATTTTAAATGATGTCAAAGTTGTCACCTTCATACTCTAATAAAGATAAAATTTTAAAAGTTGGTTGTTTTAGAAGATAAATTAGAATAAAAGTATTATTATGAAATATATTAGATTTATATTAAATTATTATTTTATTTTAATTTTTTATGCAACAAATAAGTATATTAAATAATTATACAAAAATGATGTAGTAATTATTTTATTAAGAGAAATATCAAATAAATGGTTTTAAAAATATTAAAATAAACATTATATGAACTAATTAATGTGATCCACAAATTTTATAGATAAATATGAAATGTTAGGAATCTATTAAATATTTTGGGTTGAACATATCTTTTGTGTGGAGTTTATTTAAATTCAAATAAATGAATAGTGTTAAAATTGACACTATTGATATTTTATAAAAATAACTTATTATTAAATTTTTTAAAAATCACGAAAATATTTAAAAATTAAAAATTGAAAATTATATGGTCTAAAATGTAATAATGTATCTAATTACAGAAAATTAACAACACCTAAGTATGTATTTATAAAAATTTAAAAATTAGAATATTATTACCACAAATAAAATTAAATAGATTAAATAAGGATAAATCAAAATGATAAGGTTTAAAATAAACCTAAAACATGTTGCAATTTTATTGGTTTATTATATTAAAAACTTATATCATCTCATATTGGAATTGAGTGATTTTCATAGGTTTTTATGTGGGGTTTGAGTTTATTATTAATTAATTTTTTTGAGGTTTCCAAAAGAGCCCCTCTCTTCTCTTATAAAAGGGAACATCCTACCTCTTCTCTTCACTCCATTTTAAGCCTTAAATAGCATCCAAACCCTGAGAATTCCTATTAGAAAACTTTCTAGTTATATTATAGAGGTTATGGTATTCTCAAAAAACCAACTCTAGTTCCCAAAGAGGATGTTTAAAAGAGGCACATCAAGGAATATGTAATCTCTTCTACCGATTGTTTCAAGTTTTTTTTCTCTTATACTTCCTCTTCATTAGTTGTTTAATAATAAAGTAATAAAATCAGTATAAAAAATATACTGATATGTTATTATAAATATGAAACAACCCTATTTCACCTTCTATCCATTCTATGAAAAATAAAATCACCGCGCGTGCGTATGTACGACTTACCATCTCCACGGCGTGGTGTGATCTGTTTTTCCACCACCACCTTACTTGGATAGGTATAATTGTGGAGATAATAACTATATATTATTATTATAACATCATATGGATTTTGAGATATTATAGCATCCACTCCAATTCCATTCATAAATTATGGAAACGATATCATCGCTAGTGCGTACGTACAGATTACCGTCTCCACGACGCGATGAGATTCATTCTCCATGTTAACCATTAAAGAATGATTATAAAGTATATATAATAAATAATCATGAAATATATGACATAATAATGAAACTGGATTTATGTATATTTAATTTAATTAATTCCATTCAATTTAATAAGGATATGAAAACAGCGTTCATGCGTATGTATGACCTACCGTCTCCATGAACGGTGTATTTCCATTTATCGATCTATTATATATATTTATATTCTGAATATATATTATATATAAATCATGTTTTAAATTCTCGAATTAAGTAATCATGATATAATTAATCATATGAATAACTACAAGTCAAAACACATACGACAAAGAAATGATTTTACCCAAAATGTTTATTTAACACGGAATTGAAAAATGAACGGGTAATATAAAGTAGTAAGTGAATAATATATGATATCATAAATATTATTATGGTTCTTTTATATGTTAATAATTTGTTTAAACCCACTATACATGAGTCTCAGACACATACCAAAGAAATTGGACAAAAGTAAAGGGATAATTATTTCATTCTCGTTCTTATCCGAGATTGTTGATTCGTAAGTATTTATTGGGGTTATATTTATCATCCATATTCATGTTTTATAAAAAAATATTTTCATAAAGTATTTACTAGTATTCCATGTATTTTTAAAGTTATTTTTACCTTTTTTTGACTTTTACCCCATCGTATGTAAGGAATCTTTTTTTATTTACCATACGAGGTACTTTTTGACTTTTCTGGAAAAATTATGAGGAGAATGTTTTTTTAAATTATATGGAATGAACAGATAGTTATGGTATAATAACAACTTATTTACATGAAGTTCCCTCTAAAATATTTCATGATTATTTTCAGAAAATTTATTTTCTTTTAAAATTGCAAAGAATTTTGAGAAAAGAAAACGTTTTTTAAGAAGAAAGGATATTTTCCTCAATAATTCCTTTTAAGTGTTTTATCAAAATTATTTTCCATCTAAGATGATATAGGGTTATTTCTATATCTCTATTATTACATTGATTTGATTATTATTATAATGGAATTATTTTTATGAAGTCCATTTATCTTATATGGATTATGTTATGATGGCATGATGTTTAAGAATCCCATTTTTATTACATGGGTTATGCTATGATGTATGATTTATGATTTTGTGGCACACATAAGAATGGTTTCATTATGAGATGGGTGGGACCTATATGTCCCTCCAATGTATTGGGTAAATATTTATATCTCATGAGATAAACATGGATAAAATGGCAAGTAAATCTGGTTCAGTAATAAATGGATGGAATGACAAGTAAAACCAGTTCAGTAATGGAATTTTTCCACTATGATGGTCTTGGCAGCAATGCCTTGACTACTATGGAAATAATATCACGTGCTTAATGGTTTTACACAATTACATGTTTTATTACCATGCTATTTTATCATGATTAATGTACCTTTATGATCTATTCCTTATGTACTGCCAAGATTTATGTCATTACTCATGATTTTGATGTTTTATGTTCATGTTTTTACATTCAAATGTTAATGGATTGTTTTACATTCTCCATGATTACCCTTACTGAGAATTTGAGCTCAACCTTTTTATATTTTCTTTTCCCCAGGATATATATAATGGTTTTAGGTATGAAAACAAAAAGGGATGATCTTTATGGGATATGTTTTTGATCTTTAACCATGATTAGGAGATTATGTTCCGAGTTCCCAAAGACTCTAAACTAATACAATATTTGGAAGTATGTTTTTATTATGTATTAAGTATTCCACAAAAGTAATGTAATGTACGTGTATGCTAAGATTTTGGTCTCTACAGTTGGTATCATATCAAAGGTTTATTCAACCTTTGGAAACTAGGATGTGAAAACTTTAGTGAGATCCCTAGAGATATTTCTATGGTATGTCTAGGGATGTCCCTAAGGTTTAGAATAACTATAGGTTATAGTACTAGAATTTTGTTGATGAATATGAATAACCTAGGGTGAACCTATGGTGTGATGGATTAAAGAATTTGTAATAAGTTAGACATCCCATAAGTGGCTTTTTATGATTATGTGGTTCCTCGTTATTTTAACTATTTCTTACACTATGGTTACTAGTTTTAGTAAATAGAGGGAACGAGAAGGAATTTAGTTAACATTGATTCCAATGGACAAATTGGTGACAATGATCTACGAAATTTTGTAATTCATGGAGAGAAAGATACTATGATTATGAAAAATCAGTGATCACGATATATGATTAACAAGGTGAACTTTAGTTGTATTACTAAGTCATAAAATAAGAGGAAGATGGACTTTTATTCATGTTATAATGGTGAGGAACATAGAGGAAGGAAGATTAATCTTTCTACATATCAAGAAGAAAGGAAGAAGAAACTTGAGGAATAACTAAAATGGAAGGGAAGATGTTTTCTATGTGGGGAAAAGGGGTATAGAGTGACAGACTGTTATGGAGTTCAATCCCTTATTTGGGGAGAACATGAGAATTACCCAACTCAATGCCCTACCCTAAGAGGTTACTTCTAAATCGAGGAAGGACCTATTCCATGCCAATCATTGAAGAGGATTTATTGAAGGGATTATGTGTTGGACTTGAAGAATAATGTTGTTGAGGTACTTTTATGGTATATTGAAATATCTATGTATTGGTCCGTTGTAGTATTCCATAAGAATATGGTAACAGTAACCATGAAAAGTGATTGAATTTTTTTTGGAAAGAAGATGATATGCACATAATGGAGGGATAAGGTGAAAATAATATGTTTGATTGTATTAATGAGATAATTACTGATATAAGGACAAAGTGACATCATGGTTTGAGTATATAGAAATTTTGGGCTTTTGGTATGTGGAAAGAGTTAACTTTTGACAGCATTCATGTTTTCACTAAGGTTCTGCGGTAATTAATGTTTCAAGAGAATACATGATTAAGGTATTCACATGTTTGGAATGTGACCAACAAGATATATCTTATGATATATGGGGGATAAATGATGGTATTCACATGCTTGGTAGATGACCTCTCTAGTAATATTTTTCTTTATACTATGAGATTGGACATAAGTATTTTGGATAAGCCTAAAATTGGAAGGGATTAAGTTAAAAATCAGATAGTATTATTTAAGGATAGAAAATTTTGATATTATTTCTGGAATTTTATAATAGTATAGTTTTATAAAAAGGACAACCCGTAGGATGAATGACAACCCGTCGCGTTGGACAAGGCTGCAGGAATCGAACCCACAACTGAAGTGAGACATGCCTTTATCTCATACCACTGGCCTACAGGAAGTCCCTAGTTAGTATAAACTAGTTTTATTTTATTAAGTGGTATGATAGATAAACTATAAGTCTATTTTAGGAACCATATACGATTAATCTCAGATGGAATTATTTATATTTAATAAATTGTGCTAATATTTTTATGATAGAGACAGATAGAATGACCTATAATTCTATCGCATGATCTAATAACACTTCAAGAATGACAAATTCAACATCATTTATTTAATAAGGTATGAAGTAAAATGATATTACATTGAAATGAAGTAATTTATCCTTATGCAAAAATTCATCAACTTTAGGGAATTGATCTTGAAAACCAAAAATGTTATCCTAGTACCCTCAAATCTGATGAATCAGATGGTACCTTAGATTATCACAAATTTATGGCTTTGTGATTTTTGGATTTTTCATTGCCATGTTCTCTACCACTATCCATCAGAACTTGATTGTTAGATTTTTCTTCTATATCCATATTTTAACCTATATTCTACTATGTGGAAACCCAGTACTGAGTTACTTTGGATGAACCTTATGTTTCTAAATTTCATTTTTAAAATTAATTTTTATTATTCCTTTTTACAATGTGGGTTTCTATAAAAGGAACTTCTAGGTAGTAAACCATTTATAACCCCAATGAATTTCAAGGGAGAAATTCATTTTAAGGGGGGTAGAATGTAACACCCCATGATTTTATGAGAAATATATTTTTTAATTTCTTTGATTTCTTCTATTGTATGATACAACAATATTAGCTTGAACTATACACAACACCGTATTATCTCGCATTATACGCAACAATATACTTGTCTTGTGTTACACGCAAGAGCGACCTGCCTCAATAGCGTGTATTGTACGCAATATCAAGTTTCACGAAACAAATATATATTATTATAATATTATGAACTAGCCGTTATGAATAGTATTAAACACATTTTTAATTTTATAAAATTATAATTTATCTTGCACATTTCTTAGAATGTGTTATGAGAACAAAATCAATTTTTTTGGATAAAAGAAGTATTTTTCAAAAAATGCAGTTTTTCCGCCTTTTGATAGTGCACCCATTTCAAAAATAATGTTCGAAAAGTGTATACGTTCAATTTTAAAAAATAAAATTATTTTTTTGAATCAGGATATAAAAATTTACATTGAATAATTTTTTGATATTTTTCTGACAATGTTCTTATTTTGATGAATAGTAAAAACACGCAAAATTTTACATATTTTTTTTTTCAAAAAGATAATTTATATGGATAAATTATTACAGTAAATGTTTTTAAAGTATAAATAGAATGTATTTTTAGCATTTAATATAATTTATGTCATTATAATTAATTTTACCTTGAATTCGTAGGTAAAATCAATTCAATCTTTTGCAATGTTTTAAACAAAAATCTGTTTTTTTCAAAAACAAGATTAATTTTAAATTAATTTCTGAAACTTTTGTGTGTTGAATTGGGAAAAATGGATTCCATATTTGGAATCATTGGGTCCAAATTATATTAATAAGCTACTTTTTATTTTTGGGCATTATGAATAGTAACTATGATAAAATTTATTTACAATAGTTAAATGTAAATCAGGTAATTAAGGGTAAAAATAATATTATAAAAAAACCGTAACACTTGTATTAATATAATTAGATGATTATATTTCTTCCTAAAATATATGTGGGTCTAAATGGTATCTATTGGAACCCACTTGGAAGTGATAATGACCATTAATTTATTTTATTTAATGGAAAGAGAAATATGTCTCACTCAAACTTTAATAATTAAATTATTTTTAATATAAGGTTATACAAAATATATATTCTGTTATAAATACTCATTTTAAAGATAAATTGTTTTTCTTTATCATGTTAATTTATTTTTAATTTTTAAGAAATATTTAATTACTTTAATAACTTATACATTAATGATGCAGAAATTAGTTAAAAATCAATAATATAGTTTTTATTCAAATAATAATACTTATAAAGGGCCCAAAAACATGACAATAAATTATTGGTAGAGTATATATACACCTTAATCATAAAAGTGGCGACTTGTGGACCATTTGGATCCTTATAAAACAGATTATGACATGTATATTATTTTATTTTAAATGATGTAAAAGTTTTCATCTTCATACTGTAATAAAGATAACATTTTCAAAGTTGGTTGTTGTAGAAGATAAATTCGACTAAAATTATTATTATGAAAGATATTAGATTTATATTCATCTTAGTATTTTTTTTAATTTTTATGCAACATATAATTATATTAAATATTTATACAAAAATGTTGTAGTAATAATTTTATTAATAGAAATATCAAATAAATGGTTTTAAACATTTTAAAATAAATAGTATATGATTTAATTAATGCGCTCCACGAATTTTATAGATAAATATTACATGTTATAAATATATTAAATATTTTGGTTGGAACATATATTTTTGTGGAGTTTATTTAAATTCAAATAAATGAATAGTTTCAAAATTGACACTATTGATATTTTATAAAAATAATATATTATTAAAATTTTTAAAAATCACAAAAATATTTAAAAATTAAAAATTAAAAATTATATTGTCTAAAATAAAATAATTTATCTAATTATGGAAAATTAACAACACATAAGTATGTATTTATAACAATTTAAAAATTAGAATATTGTTACCACAAATAAAATTAAATAGATTAAATAAGGATAAATCAAAATGATAAGGTTTAAAATAAACATAAAACATGTCTAAATTTTATTGGTTTATGATTTTACAACCTTAGAACATCTAATATTCTAATTGAGTGATTTTTGGTGATTTTTAAGCGGGGTTTGATTTTATTATTAATTAATATTTTTGAGGTTTCCAAAAGTGCCCCTCTTTTCTCTTATAAAAGGGCACCTCCTCCCTCTTCTCTTAAATACATTTTAAGCCTTCAAGATCAAAAAAACCATACCAATTCCTCTTCTAAACCACTATAGATATATTATAGATGTTCTTGTCTTCTCAAAAGACCAACTCTAGTTCCCTAAGAGGAAATTTAAAAGAGGCTTGTCAAGGAAGATTTAATCTCTTCTACCGATTCCTTCAAGTCTCATTCTTCTTATACTTCCTCTTATTTAGTTTTTTAAAGTATAAAGTAATAAAATCAGTATAAAAAATATACTGATATGTTATTATAAATATTAAACAACCCTATTTCACATTCTATCCATCCTACGAAAAACTAAATCACCGTGCGTGCGTACGTATGGCTCACCGTCTCCACGCCGTGGAGTGTTCTGTTTTTCCACCACCACCTTAATTGGATGAGTATAATGGTGGAAATAATAACTATATATTATTATTATTATAACATCATACGGATTCTGAGATATTATATCATCCATTATAATTCCATTCAATAATTATGGTAATGATATCATCGCGCATGCGTACATACAGATTACCGTCTCCACGACACGAGGAGATTCATTCTCCATTTTAACCATTAAAGAATGATTATAAAGTATATATAATAAATAATCATGAAATATATGACATAATAATGATACTATATTTATTTACATGTTATTTACATACTTCCATTCAATTTAATAAGGAAACGAAAACAACGTTCATGAGTACGTACGACCTACCGTCTCCATGAACGGTGTATTCCATACCATTTATCGATCTATTATATATATATATATATTTATATTCTGAATATATATTATATATAAATCATGTTTTACATTCTGGAATTAATTAATTACGATGTAATTAATCATAAAAATAATTACAAGTCAAAACACATACAAAAAATGAAATGATTTTACCCAAAATGATGATTTAACATGGAATTGACAAATGAACGGGTAATATAAAGTCATAAGTGAATCATAAATGAAATCATAAATATTATTATGGGTATGTTACAAGTTAATAATATGTTTAAACCCACTATATAGGAGTCTCAGACACATATGTAAGAAATTGGACATAAGGTAAGAGATAATTATTTCAATCTCGTTCTTATCCGAGATTGTTTATTCGTAAGTATTTACTGGGGTTATATTTTTCATCCATATCCATGTTTTATAAAAAAACGTTTCCATAAAATATTTACTATTCATCCATGTATGTTTAAATTTATTTTTACCCTTTGTTGACTTTTACCACATGGTATGGAAGGAATCTTTCTTTTGATTACCATACGAGGTACTTTTTGACTTTTTCAGAAAAAGTACAAGGATAATGTTTTTTAACTTATAAAAAATGGACATATTTTTATGATTTCATAACAAATTATTTCCATGAAGCTTTCTCTACAATATTTCATGATTATTTTCAACAAATTTATTTTATTTTAAAATTTCAAGGCATTTTGAGAAAAGAAAATGATTTTTAAGAAGAAAGGATATTTTCCTCAAGAATTTATTTCAAGTGTTTTATCAAAATTATTTTCCATATAAGATTATATAGGGTTATTTCTATATTAATATTATTACATTTATTTGATTATATTTATGATGGAATTATTTGTATGAATTCCATTTATCTTATATGGATTATGTTATGATGGCATGATGTTTAAAAATTCCATTTTTATTACATGCATTATGCTATGATGGATGATTTATGATTTTGTGGTACACATAAGAATGGTTTCTTTATGAGATGGGTGGGACCTATATCTCCCTCACATGAATTGGGTAAATATTTATATCTCATGAGATAGACATGTTTAAAACAGAAAGTAAATCTGGTTCAGTAATACAGGGATGGAACGGAAAGTAAAACCGGTTTAGTAATTGACTTTTTCTACTATAATGGTCTTGGAAGCAATGCCTTGGCTACTATGGAAATAATATCATGTTCTTAATGGTTTTTCACAATTACATGTTTTATTACCATGCTATTTTATCATGATTACTGTATATTTATGATCTATTCCTTATGTACATCCATGATTTATGTCATTACTCATGATTTTGATGTTTTATGTTCATGTTTTTACGTTCAAATGTTTATGGATTGTTTTACATTCTCTATGTTTACCCTTATTGAGCATTTGAGCTCACCCTTTTATGTTTTCTTTTCCCAAGGATATAAAGAAAGGTTTTAGGTAAGAAAATAAAAAGGGAAGATCTTTATGGGAGATTATAAAGATCCTTCACCATGACTTGAAGATAATGTTCCGAGTTTCCAAAGACACTAAACTAATACGGTATTCGGGAATCTGTTTTTATTATGTATTAAGTATTCCGAAAAATTAATGTAATTTCTATGTACGTAAAGCTTTGGGTTTCTATAGCGACTCTTGATGATATCGAAGCAATAGTGGTGCGTTGGCTTGAGTCGGTGAATTACAGCAAAGCGAAACAAGCAAGTATGACATATTGTCGCTTCCATGGGGTGAACATCCCGATACCTTATGGGAGTAGGAGGTTCTGGGACTATATGAGCCTGATTTGTGTAGGAGTTGGAGTTGATCTCACGGTGTCTCTGGGAATTAGGAATCTATTTCCCCCTCATTATAGATACAAGGAATCATTGTCCCATGTCCGATATTGTAGTCTCCAATATATTGATGGGGAAGATGTAGCCGTTATCTAGATCTATCCACAGGCTAGTCACAGTCATGGCATGCTAAACTATGTTAGCCTGAATCTTCTTGTCTTTTCTCTTGTAATAGTAGACATCCGGATAGACATATTCACAAGCAGAAAAGGGAGACACATCACCTTGAAACATGACCACTCGACCATTAAGGGTGTACTTGAGGCACTGGTGATACGATGAAGGAACCTCCACATGCAGGTGGAGCCATGGCCTTCCCATCAACACATTGCAGGCGGTGTCCTGGGAGACATCCATAAACTCAGTGTTGGAAACTAGACCACCGAGGGTCTTTAAGAGGATCTTTCTGACTGGTGTCTGCTCCTCCCTGTCATAACCTTAAATTCATAGGTCAGAGGGACTCAGATCATCCTAGGAAAAACCCCATTTTTGTAGTTTCTGGGTCAAGATTAGGTTCATATCGGATCATGTGTCGATAAGATAGTGGTGAACCTCCATTCCATTATATAGGCTATTGATGTACAGGGGTGAATGTTCCCCTGAATGGGGGAGCCTTCATATTCTCCAGAGAATGATATGATGTCTTGGTATTCAGCATGCTCAACCACCTCAGCAAGAATGACTTCTATGGTTGCTACATTCGTCTCAAACTGTAAGGGGCTTATCAAAGCATCAGAGAGGGCCTCACACATATCATTTGACAGATAAAGGGCCTTATAGGTAGAGATATTGGCTGGAATAGTAGGAATATGCTTGAGAACATCATACTTCCATGCCAGGCGTGAACTTATTCTTATAGGAGGTCGCTCTATGACATGAGGTATGGTGGGCCTTGCCGATTGGACCGATGACTGACTGGTTCAAGAAATATCCCGTTGTTCACTAGTCAGAGCTTGTAGAGTGAATCATAGATAAGCGCCAGATGAATGATACTATTTTGTAGAAAAATGTGGCTTGTAATGACACGGTCGAGGTGGCTATGCCTAATACAACAACATCAACAATGACGAAGGCGAACCTGGTGACACTATAAGAGAAGGCTACCTGTGATGAGCTCTACGCTAAGCCTACTGCTTGGTTTTGGTAGAATGCATAGCCTGGCTGGAAATACTGACGGAGGCACTCCGACAACCAAAATTGACACGGTTCTATTGATGTTGAAGATGGATGGGGACATTGGAAGGACCCTCATGGCGCTCCTCATCATATGGAATCATGTAGTGGTTTACCATCTCTACGGTATTAATCGAGGCGTGCCCTTGACCATCACTCAAAGTGTCATCCACTACTGGATGGATTCAGGGAAGAATCTCCATCTCTGGGGGCATGAAGTCTTCGAGAGTACGGGATGACGATGGCATCAGCAGGTGACTTTGTTTTTATATTTCACCGTCTGTGTTTGCTTTTCTGAGAAGGGGACTGCTTAGATGACGATGCAGAATTAGTAGATGCAGCTTCTGAAGGCCCTAGTCGATTCAGGCATGCACGGATAACACCATCGGCATGGGAGTCCATTTAAGGAGACATCCAGCCATCATTATTCTAGAACCCACGGTTAGAAACCTAATACCACCCGCCTTCGTTGTCACTGCTGCTGTCTAGCCTCACGAATACACATGCCACCTATGCCGGAGCTGGGCCTAACTGGACTATGTTTTTATCCAAATGGTCTTGAAGCCAGTCTTTATACTAATAGAACATTTTGAGGGTGTTCCCCATGATCCAGTGATAGGGGATGTAATTAGGTATATCTGTGAGGTTTGCCTATTCTGACCTCTTTCACTCAGTCAAATGTACAATCCCCTACTCTATGGCACTGCAGAAGTAACCAGGAACCTAAGACTCGTTGAACGAGTAGGTCTGGTTCCTCCAATCCAGGAAAGGGACACTTAGAGCCTGACCATGATGAGGGGATGGAGGAGCCTGTCGAGGAGGTGGATCCTAGTTATCTCTCTTGGGAGGTGGTGGTGAATTGCGCGGGGGCACCTGCCGATTCTATGTTTGGAGGTGTTGGGCCGGAGGTTGAGCCTGGTGTGGAGGGCCTCTGTGAGGTTGTGTAGGCGGCTCCACTAGTATCAACTCTAGTTTGTTGGGGGCCTCTACTTGAGACACTATGTTGGGCTCGACCCTAGTGTCCCTTCTTGTGGGGATTGGAGGAGGAAATGGACATGCCTGTCTAGACTATTGTAAGACTTATTCTAGGCACTGGGCCTTATCAGAGATGTCTCAAAATCCCTCGGGGTAGTTTTGGGTGATCAGAGAGGGGCCCAGTTCTGTCTTCACATTCCCTACATACATCGTCAGCAGTTTCTCCCAAGTTAGTGTCATGTCAAGGGAGTATATGAACCCCTTCCATCGGAAGAAAAGGTCTGCAATTGGTTCATCAAGCCTCTGATTTCACTTGAATATCTCTGCGATACTCATTTTCAGAGTGGTGGAACTGAACTGGTAGAGAAATTTCCTTCAGAGGTTTTCCCAGGTGGCTACTGATCCGATAGGGAGCTAGTTGTACCAGAAGAACGATGACCCCTCCAATGTCTATAGTAAGTATCAGAGTTTGGCAGATTCCTACTGCGCTGGAGTTCCCAACATGGGACCACACCTTGAGATGAAGTGGTCCAGATGCTGCGGCGGGTCCCCTATCCCATTTAATGGGGAAAAAGTGGGATTTCCAAAACTCTGGGGTCTGGAATATCATCCACCCATGCAAGATATGGATTTCCGCTTATTGTATCTCCAATGCCTGGAGGCGGGCAATGATTACCTCCATTGGATCATTTGGGTGAGGTTTCCTATCTTGAAGGGGATCCCCAGCCAACAACATGTAGGAAGGTTCTTCCACATGATAAGCAGACCCATCGACTCGTGGAGAGGATGATAGAATGACCTGTGGAGCAGTTGTGGGAACTTGAGATGGGTCCCAAAGATTTTCACGTCGTTCTGGAGGATTTGGAAACTCATACAACACCCTCTTTCCATATGTTCCAATATCAAGCCTATCTGTGTGGGTAGGATGGTCAGGGTCACCTGGGGGTAGTTCGCCGAGGGGAAGTTGTGGCTACCCCTACTTCCCCAGCCAAGGATCACTGTAGTTTAGCTGTCGCTCTGCAGTGCATTTAACAAGGAGTTTTTCAACCATATTCTTGTGTTCGACGAGTTTCTGGAGAAACACAACCTTTTCAAGATCGTCTTCTACCTTTTTTTAATGAGCCATATGGGTCATAGGGCTGGACGACTCGGAGGTGTTCCTTACCCTTGTTGGGATTTAGGATGAGGACCAATGCCTCAGTGGGCTCTAGAAGTCCCCATAGATTCCTATGTTGACGTGTAATCCTTCCCAAAAGATCCAAGTTGTGTGAAACTCTCTCGGAGGGTAGGTCCTCTACAAGAAGCTCTAGCTCGTTCTCACCCCTCTACAGGTCCACAATGTTAAATGCGACCCTTCCTAGAAGAAAATCCTCTATGATTCCTGGAAAATCAGGATGGAGCCACTTGGAAGTAAAATAGAGGGCCATGTACTACCCCCAACCGTGTATTTTCATGTGGGTGGAAGCCTCCTTGACTATCCTATGGATCACATTAATGGTATGGACACAACAGTTTTGGAGGGTCCTATGGTGGCCTGGTGACTTAGGGCGCTGGGCCACAGGGAGTGTGTCCAAATAAACAAAACGAAATTGTTTCCCGATGTCTTAGAAGTGCACCCGACTATTGGGCTAGGCCACTTGTCAATAATGAATACGAAAATGAGTTCCCTAGAGGGTTTGGTGAAAACACTCTACCTCTGATTGGGTGAGAGATTCTGGCGCACTGCAATTCAGTTCTACGACTCGCCAAAACATCTCTAGGAAGTGGTCCACTGCGAGAATATCCCAAAAGAACCTTGGTCTATATTCGTGGTATGTCCCTTCATTTTCCCACTCGTCAACCATAGGTAGCTGGGGAACCGGAAGCAGACATGATGTAGACCGCTGGGATGGTGGGATGACCGGGAGAGAATACGATGAGCGAGCTAACCAACCGCCACAACTCGGGCTATCCTCCGAAGAGTGCAGTGACTTAGCCACCACATCGCGGTAAGACAGGCTGACGACCACAGTTTCCGGTGTTGGGACTATGGATGATAGTGTTGGAACATGATGCTTCTCGTTCACTATTGGTCCCCAGAATAGCTATCTATGATCTTTAGTCAAGGTAGAGAGTTCTTCTAGTGATTATGGTTATGATTTAAAAGCAAGAACCTATGGAGTTTCCAAATTTTCGTTCTCTTCTATATACCTCCGGAGGGAGGCAGGAATCTGATGGACCTCACATTTTAGAAGTATGAAGATGATGCGCCTTGTTCTTGCCCTTTCCCATGACAAGGAGGATCAAGGAGAGGGTTCCATCACTGAGTTGTATTCCGCCTCAAAATCTGAGAAGCAAACTGGTTTGATCTCGGTCTGAATCTTCTTGGAATTTTCCTTATGGTGGCGAGGTACCACCCTTATGCCCCAAGATGGTTATTTGGGATAGGGTATATTTCCAGCACGGGGAGTACCTTCGTCCGTACTGGTACTGGGGTGGAGTGGATTTCTATCTGACTGAGCTAGGGTGTGAGGAGCGCCTAGAAATATTTTAAAGGGAACATGGGGAGGACCTATGTGTCCACTGACTGATTAGTGGAGGGAATCTCCTTAGAAAGTGATAGAGTGGGTAGGACCTCCGTTGGAGTTTATAGGTGCATGGGTAGGGCCTCCATGCTTGTTTCCCATGGAAGCATCAGCACAAGGATGGTCCTCGTACTGGTCAATCCGATCATGGGTAGGACCTCTGTGTCCACTGACTGATTGGTGGAGGGAATCTCCTTAGAAAGTGATAGAGTGGGTAGGACCTCCGTTGGAGTTTATAGGTGCATGGGTAGGGCCTCCATGCTTGTTTCCCATGGAAGCATCGGCACAAGGATGGTCCTCGTACTGGTCAATCCGATCATGGGGAGGACCACCATGCTGGGTGCTGGTGAAGAAAAGCTGACCTTCACTCCTCTGATTTTTGAGGGGAGGAGAACCTTCACCAATCACTGTAAGAACATGGGGATGGCCCCCACACTGGAGATTGACCAGATGTGTAACATCCTCACACCGGCAGTCTGCAGTAGGAGGAACAACTCCATACCTGATGTAATGTGTGTGGGAGAGGCTTCTGTACTAAGTGTTTCTTCCAAGGGGATCACCCTCATTCGGACCAAAGGTATCATGGGGTGGATCTCCATGCCAAGCATGGAAGAGGGGAGGACCCGCATTCTCTAGGGTGGCGGTACCGGGAGGATCTATGTACTGGGTGTTGTTCCGGAGGGTCTATCCACGATGACCACTATCTACACCAATGACCAAGAGAGTCAACCCAGCCTACCTGTTGGGCAGTTGGGGCCTCAATTCGTGTCGGGTATATAAGTTCCCATGTTCAGAATACACAGGGGGATAATGATATACGTCGGCGGTGGTGCGATCCACAATAGTTTTTGATGTTGATGCCCCATGGAAGGCTTCCTCCTTGTCCTGGGCCCGATGCTAGCATCGGGTCAGCTAGACTGGGATTGGTGGTTCAAGCGCATGGCTTGCCTGCTCTTCGACTTGTGCGACTGGGCAGCGGCGCTCACACAAACTAGTGGGAGCCCTCCATGGGAGCTCGTGAAATGGGATCCCGACCGGGCTGACCCAGACATCCACTACCTCATCAGCGTAGGGGAGGGAGTCATCGAGGAATTCATGGGAGATGCTCCCGAAATATTGTTTGTTGGAGTGGGGAGTAGTGGCCCCCTACGCGGCCCTAGGGGGCAGTGGTCGTGATGAGGTGTCGACACTTCTAAATCCTAGAAGTCCATATCCCGAGTCGAGATAATTCCCTCCTCATATCGGCACAAGATCTCATTGATCACCCTTTGCTGTACTAATTTAGAAGGGGAGTTGTGGTGTGGGCGCCCAACAGTTGTGGGTGTGAAAGCTATCACAGAAGTGGTAAAGCAATGTGGGATTTCCACGTTTGTGCTACCCCTACCCCTGTGTTGGTGGGTCTGTGGCAATCAGATTCATGATGCAACATCTTGGTTCCTAAAAAGCAGGGAGATTAAACCATTAGTTCTGAAACAAATAAATCAACATCCAATGCCCCAACGCCATTCTATCTTCCATGGATGGAATGAAGGATCTAAGCAGACAACATCACAGACCGGGATGTCCAATGTTTTAACTTCCCTGACATCTGGTTAGTTTCACACATGGACCACTATTTTCTTGGTAGGACCCGGTGCCGGATAACTGGATCTGGTGACACACTAATCCACTGATATCTCAAACACTAATAATCTCCAAAAATAGGAGAATAACTTCACATCTATTTCACCATTTTTGCTGACGCTTTCCCCGGGGCGCGCACATCTGTTTATTTGAGGATGATGAGAACATAATGACTGTTTCCCCGTATTACTACTTTACAAAGGCGTGTGACATCCATCGCTTATTTGGGGATGTTTTCTCCTTGATTGAAATAGGACGATGGGATGTCAGTTCTTACTTCCATTGATTCCTCCTCAGAATTAATTACCTAGTCCGGGTCTCCCTTATAGATTTAGATGCTGTTCATTAAACTCTTCATAGTTCCATATATTCAGGGAAACTAGTTAATTACATGACTTATGTCAGGACATTCCAATGGGTCCGGTAAGGGAAGCAACCTTCAGTTAGGGAAGTATTCACGTTGGACATCACTGACATTTTTGGATGCTTGAACAGAAGCACATATGGATTTATTTCCCTTATTATAGGGCTTCTCAAGGGCACAGAAGTCCGAGTCATCCAACGTTGAATGCGGGTAATTATATTCCATAGGCATGTGTCTGATGTTTTCCTTATCTTCCCATATTTGAAACAGGTTATTCCATAGGTTTAACATCTAGAAGAGATGGATCAGACTGATCAGAACACTTACTTGAGTGGATCAGATGGGTATAACCCCTAGAGGGAACATTGATTCCATGAGGTGAATTGGCGTGATCTCTCTAGGATGTGGCAGATTGGGTAAGAATCAAGATAGATAATGTATCATAAAGTGAAGTGGATAGAGAATTAGATTGGGTCGACTCAAGGGAGATAGTGATGTTGGGATTGAGCCTTGAAGAGACCTCTTACGTATCCTCGTGGAAGCAAATTAAAGTCCATGTAGTTCAGGATGTTGTATAGGATCGGGGTGTGTATAGAGGATAGAGACCCGATGATATACCGGAGCTTACGCTTGGTTAGAAGCGCCAGGATGGCTTGGAGACACTAGGACGGACCAAAGAAATGGGTCCCAATGGAAGGGATGACAACAACTTACCGCTGGGTCTCGGATGACAACAACTTACAACGGAATGGGGATCCCAACGACTTACCGTTTGGTGAGGTTACTGTAGAGACCCGAAGCTTGACGTACATGGACATTACATTACTTTAGCGGAATACTTAATACATAACAAAAACATACACACAAGGACTGTAATAGTTTAGTGTCTTTGGAAACTTGGAACGTAATCTTCTAATTGTGGTGAAAGATCTTCAACATCTCCCATAAAGATCTTCCCTTTTTTTTCTTACCTAAAGCCTTTATTTACATCCTGGGAAAAAAAACATAAAAAGGGTGAGCTCAAATTCTCAGTAAGGGTAAGCATGGATAAAATAAAACATACCATATAAATTTGAACTTAGAAACATGAACATAATGTTTAAACATCAAAATATTGAGAAATGACATAAAACATGGAAGTACGTAAGGCATAGATCATAAAGAAACATTAAGAATGATAAAATAGCATGGGAATAAAACATGTAACTGTGGCATCCAGTAAGCACATGTAATGATTTCCATAGTAGCCAAGGCATTGCTGCCAAGACCATCTTAGTGGACAAAGTCCCATTCTGAATCGAGTTCACTCCTCGTTTTAGTCCTATAAAACTGAACCATATTAACTTACCGTTCCAGCCACGTCTATCTCATGAGATATAAAATCTTTACCCAATGCATTGGAGGGAGATATAGGTCCCACCCATCTCATAATGAAATCATTCTTACTTGTGCCACAACATAAACTTAAAACATTCATCATAACGCAAAGAATAGAATGGGTTTCATAAACATCATCCCATCATCACATAATCCATATAAAAAAATGTATATCATTTCATCCTAAGAAGAGTGAAACCATGTAAATCATAGAGACATTATACTTGAAACATATACATATGAAAATAATTTCATCTTAGATGAAAAATGGTTTTGATAAAACACTTGAAATGAATTCTTGAGGAAAATATCATTTCTTCTTCAAAATCATTTTCTTTTCACAAAATGCCATGCAATTTTAAAATAAGAGGATTTTTTTGAAAATAGTCATGAAATATTTTGGAGGAAGCTTCATGAAAATACGGCTTTAAGAAACCGTAAAATTCGTTCACGCCGTATAAGTTAAAAATAACATTCTCCTCGTACTTTTGTCAGAAAAGTCAAAAAAATACCTCGTAACGTAAACAAAAGAAAGATTCCTTACATACCATGTAGTAAAATTCAAACATGGGTAAAAAGGAAATTAAACATACATGAAAACACTTTTATAAAACATGGACATGGATGATATAAATAACCCCATTAAATACTTACGAATAAGCAATCTCGGATAAAAAAAGAGATTTGCAAAATTATCCCTTACCTTAGGTCCGATATGCTTCGTACGTATCCAAAACTCCTGTATAATGATTTAAATAATGTCATTGAATTATTCCAGAATCATACTCATTTTTATGATATCATATATGGTTCACTTATGACTTTATATTACCCGTTCTTTTGTAAATTCCATGTTAAAGAGCGTTTTGGGTAAAATCATTTCATTTGTCGTCCGTGTTTTGACTTGTAATTATTCATATGATTACATAGATCATGATTACTTAATTCCAGAATATAAAACATGATTTATTTATAATATATATTCAGAATATACATATATATAATAGATCAGTAAATGGAAAGAAATACACCGTTCATGGAGACGGTAGGCCGTACGTACGCATGAACGCTGTTTTCGTTTCCTTATTGAGTTGAATGGAATTAAGTAGATGACATACAAATATATACACATAAATCCAGTATGATTATTATGTCATATATTTCATGATTACTTATTATATATACTTTATAATCATTCATGAATGGTTAACATGGAGAATGAATCTCATCACGTCGTGGAGACGGTAGTCCGTACGTACGCACGAGCGATGATATCGTTCTCATGATCGTGGAATTGTATTGGAGTGTATGTATACTATTTCAGAATCAATATCACCTTACAATAATCATATGTAGTTATTATGTACACCATTATACCCATCCAAGTAAGGTGGTGGTAGAAAATAGATTACACCACGGCGTGAAGACGGTATTCCGTACGTACGCACGCGCGGTGATTTCGTTTTCTGTAGGATGGATAGATGGTGAAATAGGGTTGTTTCATACTTATAATAACATATCAGTATATTAGTGATACTGATGTTATTACTTCATAATGAAACAACATAAGAAGAAGAAGTGGAAGAAGAAATAAAGTTAAAATAATCGGTAACGGACATTACCTCTTCTTTGAAGCGCTTCTTTGAGTCCTCCTCTTAGGGAACTAAAATTTCTCTTTGAAGAATACCAGAACCTCTAGGATGTTTATAGGGAAGTGGAGAAGATAATTTTCCAATAGTTGGCCGAGATTGAAGTCTCAAAGTGGTGTGAGGAAGAGAGGGAGTAGGTTCCCTTTTATAAGGGAGGAGAGGGGCACCTTTGGAATAACTAAAAATATTATTTTATTATAAAGTCATATTCGATTTTTAATAGCTCCAAATTGAGTTATTTCTAAGATAAGGTGGGTATGGGTCGAAATACTCTCATCAAATAGAATTTGGACAAGTTTAGTATACTATTTTAACCTTATCATTTAGTTTTAACTTTAAGTTAGATAATTTTACTTTTACCGTGTCTTTTTGTGTTCTTACACTATAAGGTTAATAAACTTACTATAACAAGCCAAACGAACCCCAAGTTGTTTATTATTAATATATATAACCTTATATAAGTCATTTGACCGAACCATAGATTTTTAGGAATAAAATAACAATTAATAATATAATATTTGTTTTAAAAACTATTTTATGTCAATTTTGACACTATTTAGTAATTGATTTTTTTGAAACTCATAACAGAATGATTAGTTCGAAAAAAGTTACTTAAATCAATACTAACATGTCATATTAACCTAGAAAATTAGTGTAATTCATAAAAAGTCTCAAATTACATTTATTTGGGTATTTATAACATCAATTATATCAATATTTCATTAATAAGATAATTACTACATCATTGTTGTGTCATAAATAAATTAAATTATTTAATGTCTAAAAATTACAAATAAAATACCATTATGTAGGAAATATTATTATATTTCTAATGAATATTTATTGTCGAATTTATCTTATGTATAACGCTATATGAAAAATTATCTACTTATTAAACTTTGATTTTAACTATTTTAACCCTTCTTTAAATAACTTAATAATAAATGTCCTAATATAATCCAAGTGGACCTAAATGGTCATATTTTATTACTAAGGTTGTTTTTGGTTGAATTACACTTATCCAATAGAATTAGGACATGTGTTAGGGTAATAATAATATCATTTTTACCCTTAACTACCCTATTTACTTTTAACTGTGGTAAAAAAAAGTAAAAAGTTACTATTCACCAAAAATTATTTTCATCTCATTGAACCACATTTTAGTTCTTGATATTAACCGTGTCTCTCAGATTTTCGAAATTCTACTCACAGAAGCGGTAAAATTAAGTTTTATGAAAAATTCAGTTTTTTTAACTACCACTCAGTGGTTTCACTATTCATCAAAAAATGAAAGTTTCCAGAAAAATACAAAAAATTAGGCCTAAGCTATATTTGATATTATGAATTCAAAAATGATTTTTATTTTACCAAATTCAAAACATATCAGTTACATTAACTAATTTAAAAATCAATTCCCGCCGTCAAAACAAATAGCGTGTTTTTAAAAGATAATAACTATCAAAAGATTGACACTTGTTTATGTCTGGTTTAAATGTTAAATTACATCCAATGAACAAAATTGTATTAAATTGTAAAAAAATATTCTAAATATACTTTAAATCCACTCAAATTAATAATTTATCACTATTAATTATTTCGATTAAAAAGGTTGTTTTTAATTAAAATTTAGTAATTTTCACTATTCATCAGAAAATGAAAGTTATCCGAAAAGTACCAAAATTTCACCCTAAGCTAATTTTGATATTCTGAATCCAAAAATGAAGTCCATTTTGAAAAATAAAATTTACAAAATTTTAAAAAGTGGTTATTACTATTCATAATGGCTAGTTTTAATAATATTTTAATAGCATATCGTTGTTTAGTGAAACTCGGTATTGCATACTACACACGCTATCGAGGAAGGTCGTGATTGCGTGTAATGCAAGGAAAGTCAAGGATGCATGTTGTGTAAGATCCTTTTGGTGTAGCATACAACAGAAGACATTAATGAAATTAAAAAGAATATTTTTCATAAAATCTCAGGGTGTTACATTCTACCCCCCTTAAAATGAATTTCGCCCTCGAAATTCGTCGGGGTTAAAAATGGTTTACTACTCAAATGTTTCTTTAATATAAACCCACATCGTAAAAAGGAATACCAAAACCAATCTTTAAAAACAAAATTATGAAACCTAACAGTTACCCAAATAAACTAATCACTGGGTTTCCACATAGGTGAAAATATGGATATGGAAGAGAAATCTAACCATCATGTTCTGATGGAGAGTGGTAGAGAACATGGATATGTAAAAGCCAGCAATCACAAAGCCATAAATTTGTGATAATCTAAGGTACCATCTGATTCATCATATATAAGGGCACTAGGACAACAATTTTGGTTTTCAAGATCATTTCCCTAAAGTTGAAAATTTTGAATTAGAAGAAATACTTGCTTGATTTTGGTACAATCTCACTGTTGTTCGTACTTTGAACAATTTCTACTTCATCTCTTAAAGAAATGAAGTTGAATTTGTTATTCATGAAGTGCTAACAGATAATGTGATAGAATGATGGGTCATTCTATCTATTTCAAACAAAATGTTATCAAAAGTTATCAAATATACATAGGTACATCTATGGTGAGGTTAATCATATACGATTCCAAAAATGAACTTATACTTCATATATCATACTGCTTAATAAAATAAAACTAGTTTCTACTAACCAGGGACTTCCTGTAGGCCAGTGGTAGGCGATAAATGCTAGTCACACTTCGGTTGTGGGTTCGATTCCCACAGCCTTGTCCGACGCGATGGGCTATCGCTCGTCCTACAGGTTGTCCTTTTTCTAAAACTACATTACTATAACATCCCATCAATAATATCAAAAAAAGTTCTATCCTTAAACAATACTAACTTATGTCCAACATAATCCATTCCAATCTTTAGGCTTATCTAAAATACTTCGGTCCAAGATCATAGTATAAAGAAAACGATTACTTGAAATTTCATCAACCAAGCATGTGAATACCATCATTTATCCCCCATATATCTTGTTGGTCACATTAAAATCATGTGAATACCTTAATCATGTATTATTTTGAAAAATAAATACCCATTAAACCTTAGTGAAAACATGAATGCTGTTAAAAGTTAACTCTTTCCAAAATCCAAAAATTCTATATACTCAAACCATGATATAAACTTCTCCTTATACCATTAATGAGGTCATGAATACTGTCAAACATTTAATTTTATCATTTTCCCTTCATTATGCGCATATCATATTTTTTTCCAAAAATATCTCAATCACTTTCCATGGTTACCGGTACCATAAAATTATTGAAAACCACAATAGACCAATACATAAATATTCTAATATTCCACGATACTATATACAACATTATTTTGGAATCCCATTACATAAACACTTAATCATTCCACCACATCGTTTTCATATTCAACATCTACAAAAGTGATCGCATGTGACGTCCCTTTGTCCTTTTACTTAAGTGGTTGCTCATGTCGATCATCACTAACCCCTGGATTAGGGAATTTATTAGCATAATGCCCCATTTCCTTGCACTTGAAGCATTGAAGTGTTGGTGGTGCAGTCTTTTCTTTATTCACATCATTAGAAACCCTTTTTCCATTACTTCGACACTCAGCTACTCGATGACCTTCTTTTCCACACTTAAAACATTTTATAGTCCCTTTAAGACAATCTCCACCATGCTTCTTTCCACACTTTGAGCATAAGGAAACATTCATCTTCTTTTCACCATTATTCTAAGATTTCTCCTTGAACTCCATCTTTCGTTTCTTGTCAAAACTATGAGATGGATAAGTAACACCAACTTCCATTTCTACCTTGATAGCACAACACACAATTTCTTCATAGCTACTGAAGTCTCTTATAGCTAATTCCCTTTGAAGATTTGGTTTTAATCCACTGAAGAATCGATCAAATTTACTTTCAGGTTGGATGATAAATCCAGATGCATACCTTGCAAGCCTTGTAAAATTCGCTTCGTATATACCAAAAGATTCATCATCCTTTTTCTTTAGTTCAAGAAACTCATTCTCCATCTTTGTTCAAAGAGTACGAGGGAAGTACTTATTGAAGAATAAGTTCTTGAACTAGTCCCATTCCATGGAATCAATTTCATCTCTTGGCCTCGTATTCTTGATAAGATTCCACCATTGATCAGCATCACCTTCCAAACGATACACTGCTAAGATGACTTTATCATCTTCAGAACATTGAAGAACTGAAAATATCTTTTCAGTAGTACTGATCCATTGTTCAGCAACAAGTGGATCATAAGACCCACTAAAAGAAGGTGGACTTTTCCTCATGAAGGACTCAATAGAATATTGTTCCCTTCTCTGCTTATTTGGAAGTCCAGAATGATTCATAGCTTGTGTAAGTATAGCAGTAAGATTTTTCACTCCATCTCCCATAACATTTGTTTGTTCAGGAGGAAAATCATTGCATTGTCCATTACATTGATCAACACGGTTCCTTCAGGTTTCGGCCATCGTCTAAAACCCAAAAGGAATAGTGTGAGAGGAAAAAATCACACTAGGGAAAACAATATAATAAAGGGGGAGTACCTTCAATATCTAACATCTTGGGTAACCGTAATTCTAGTACTATAAACTATATTTATACTTATCCTTAGGGACATCCCTAGAAATACCTTAGAAATATCTCTAGGGATCTCACTAAAGTTATTGCATCCTAGTTTCCAAAGGTTGACTAAACCTTTCCTCTGATACCAACTGTGGAGACTCGAAGCTTGACATACATGGACATTACATTACTTTAGCGGAATACTTAATACATAACAAAAACAGACACACAAGGACCGTAATAGTTTAGTGTCTTTGGAAACTTGGAACGTAATCTTCTAATCGTGGTGAAAGATCTTCAACATCTCCCATAAAGATCTTCCCCTTTTTTTTCTTACCTAAAACCTTTCTTTATATCCTGGGGAAAAGAAAACATAAAAAGGGTGAGCTCAAATGCTCAGTAAGGGTAAGTATGGATAAAATAAAACATACCAAATACATTTGAACTTAAAAACATGAACATAATGTTTAAACATCAAAATATTGAGAAATGACATAAAACATGGAAGTACGTAAGGCATAGATCATAAAGAAACATTAAGAATGATAAAATAGCATGGGAATAAAACATGTAACTGTGGCATCCAGTAAGCACATGTAATGATTTCCATAGTAGCCAAGGCATTGCTTCCAAGACCATTTTAGTGGACAAAGTCCCATTCTGAATCGAGTTCACTCCTCGTTTCAGTTCTGTAACACTGAACCAGATTAACTTACCGTTATAGCCATGTCTATCTCATGAGATATAAAATCTTTACCCAATGAATTGGAGGGAGATATAGGTCCCACCCATCTCATAATGAAATCATTTTTACTTGTGCCACAACATAAACTTAAAACATTCCTCATAATGCAAAGAATAGAATGGGTTTCATAAGAATCATCCCATCATCACATAATCCATATAAAAAAATGTATATCATTTCATCCTATGAAGAGTGAAACCATGTAAATCATAGAGACATTATACTTGAAACATACACATATGAAAATAATTTCATCTTAGATGAAAAATGGTTTTAATAAAACACTTGAAATGAATTCTTGAGGAAAATATCATTTCTTCTTCAAAATCATTTTCTTTTCACAAAATGCCATGAAATTTTAAAATAAGAGGATTTTGTTGAAAATAGTCATGAAATATTTTGGAGGAAGCTTCATGAAAATATGGCATTAAGAAACCGTAAAAATCCGTTCACGCCGTATAAGTTAAAAATAACATTCTCCTCGTACTTTTGTCGGAAAAGTCAAAAAAATACCTTGTAACGTAAACAAAAGAAAGATTCCTTACATACCATGTAGTAAAAGTAAAACATGGGTAAAAAGGACATTAAAAATTCATGAAAACACTTTTATAAAACATGGACATGGATGATATAAATAACCCCAATAAATACTTACGAATAAGCAATCTCGGATAAAAAAAGAGATTTGCAAAATTATCCCTTACCTTAGGTCCGATATGCTTCGTATGTATCCAAACCTCCTGTATAATGATTTAAATAATGTCATTGACTTATTCCAGAATCATAGTCATTTTTATGATATCATATATGGTTCACTTATGACTTTATATTACCCGTTCTTTTGTAAATTCCATGTTAAAGAGCATTTTGGGTAAAATCATTTCATTTGTCATACATGTTTTGACTTGTAATTATTCATATGATTACTTAGATCATTATTACTTAATTCCAGAATATAAAACATGATTTATTTATAATATATATTCAGAATATTCATATATATAATAGATCAGTAAATGGAAAGAAATACACCGTT
Source organism: Viscum album (assembly GCA_963277665.1). Taxonomy (NCBI): domain Eukaryota; kingdom Viridiplantae; phylum Streptophyta; class Magnoliopsida; order Santalales; family Viscaceae; genus Viscum; species Viscum album. The sequence goes on along the minus strand of OY728148.1, from coordinate 2,044,239,007 downwards.
CATGGAGACGGTAGGCCGTACGTACGCATGAACGCTGTTTTCGTTTCCTTATTGAGTTTAATGGAATTAAGTAGATGAAATACATATATATACACATAAATCCAGTATCATTATTATGTCATATATTTCATGACTACTTATTATATATACTTTATAATCATTCATGAATGGTTAACGTGGAGAATGATTCTCATCGCGTCGTGGAGACGGTAGTCCGTACGTACGCACGAGCGATGATATCATTCCCATGATCGTGGAATTGTATTGGAGTGTATGTATACTATTTCAGAATCAATATCACTTTACAATAATCATATGTAGTTATTATGTACACCATTATACCCACCCATGTAAGGTGGTGGTAGAAAATATATTACACCACGGCGTGGAGACCGTATTCCGTACGTACGCACGCGCAGTGATTTCGTTTTCCGTAGGATGGATAGATGGTGAAACAGGGTTGTTTCATACTTATAATAAAATATCAGTATATGGGTGATACTGATGTTATTACTTAATAATGAAACAACCTAAGAAGAATAAGTGGAAGAAGAAATAAAGTTAAAAGAATCGGTAACGAACATTACCTCTTCTTTGAAGCGCTTCTTTGAGTCCTCCTATTTGGGAACTAAAATTGGTCTTTGAAGAATACCAGGACCTCTAGGATGTTTCTAGGGAAGTGGAGAAGAGAATTTTCAAGGAGTTGGCTGAGATGGAAGTCTCAAAATGGTGTGAGGAAGAGAGGGAGTAGGTGCCCTTTTATAAGGGAGGAGAGGGGCACCTTTGGAATAACTAAAAATATTATTTTATTATAAAGTCATATTCGGTTTTTCATAGCTCAAAATTGAGTTATTTTGAAGCTAAGGTGGGTATGGGTCGAAAGACTCTCATCCAATAGAATTTGGAAAAGTTTAGTTTACTATTTTAACCTTATCATTTAGTTTTAACTTTAAGTTAGACAATTTTACTTTTACCGTGTCTTTTTGTGTTCTTACACTATAAGGTTAATAAACTTACTATAACAAGCCAAAAGAACCCCAAGTTATTTATTATTAATATATATAACATTATCTAAGTCATTTGTCCGAACCATATATTTTTAGGAATTAAATAACAATTAATAATATAATATTTGTTTTAAAAACTATTTTATGTCAATTTTGAGACTATTTAGTAATTGATTTTTTTGAAACTCATAACAGAATGATTAGTTCGAAAAAAGTTACATAAATCAATACTAACATATCATATTAATCTATAAAATTAGTGTAATTCATAAAAAGTCTCAAATTACATTTATTTGGTTATTTATAACATCAATTATATCAATATTTCATTAATAAGATAATTACTGCATCATTGATGTGTCATAAATAAATTAAATTATTTAATGTCTAAAAATTACAAATAAAATAACATTATATAGGAAATATTTTTATATTTCTAATGAATATTTATAGTCTAATTTATCTTATTTATAACCCTATATTAAAAATTATCTACTTATTAAACTTTGATTTTAACTATTTTAACCCTTCTTTAAATAAATTAATAATAAATGTCCCAATCTAATGAAAGTGGGAATAAATGGACATATTTTATTCCTAATGTTGTTTTTGGTCAAATTACACTTATCCAATAGAATTAGGTCATGTGTTAGGGTAATAATAATATCATTTTTACCCTTAACTACACTATTTACTTTTAACCGTGAAAAAAAAGTAAAAAGTTACTATTCACCAAAAATATTTTCATCTCATTGAACCACATTTTAGTTCTTGATATTAACCGTGTTTCTCGTATTTTCGAAATTCTACTCACAGAAGCGGTAAAATTAAGTTTTATGAAAAATTCAGTTTTTTTAACTACCACTTAGTGGTTTCACTATTCATAAAAAAATGAAAGTTTCCAGAAAAATACCAAAAATTAGGCCTAAGATATATTTTATATTATGAATTCAAAAATGATGTTTATTTTACCAAATTCAAAACATATCAGTTACATTAAATAATTTAAAAATAAATTCCCGTCGTCAAAACAAATAGCGTGTTTTTAAAAGATAATAACTATCAAAAGATTGACACTTGTTTATGTCTGGTTTAAATGTTAAATTACATCCAATGAACAAAATTGTATTAAATTGTATAAAATATATTCTAAATATACTTTAAAACCACTCAAATTAATAATTTATCACTATTAATTATTTCGATTAAAAAGGTTGTTTTTAATTAAAATTTAGTAATTTTCACTATTCATCAGAAAATGAAAGTTATCCGAAAAGTACCAAAATTTCACCCTAAGCTAATTTAGATATTATGAATCCAAAAATGAAGTCCATTTTGAAAAATAAAATTTAAAAAATATCAAAAAGTGGTTATTACTATTCATAACGGCTAGTTTTAATAATATTTTAATAGCATATCATTGTTTAGTGAAACTCGGTATTGCGTACAACACACGCTATTGAGGAAGGTCGTGATTGCGTGTAATGCAAGGCAAGTCAAGTATGCATGTTGTGTAAGCTCCTTTTGGTGTAGCGTACAACACAATACATTAATGAAATTAAAAAGAATATGTTTCCAAAAATATCGGGGTGTTACAGTTACAATGGATCACCGCTGAATGGGTTCACAATGGATTACCACTGAATGGGGGTTAAAATGGATTACCGCTAAATGGGGTTAAACCTTTGGGTGGATTCATATGTATCATGTCAAGGAGACAGGGATCAAAGCCCACGTAGTTCGAACGTGTATAGTTTAGCATCATGTGGGATGAAAGTGGCGTACAATTTAATGTCATGGGTGACGGGGGTGAACCGACATGAAGGGAGTCGGGACCAATGGTTGTTGGGAAATGATCCCTAGAGAGGCTTCCTACATACCTTTCCTTGGAAAGGATCAAAGACCATGTAGTTAGGGAAATTGGGGTTGAACCTCAGGGAGGCATCCTAAATACCTTGCCTTGGAAAGGATCAAAGTCCATGTAGTTCAGGATGGTGTCAGCAAACTGATGTGGAGATGGTCAGGACCAATGGACGGTTGGATTGAACCTTAGGGTGCTTTCTTACGTACCTTACCTTGGCAAGGATCAAATTCCATGTAGTTTTGGAGGGGTTTTTGTGAACCAATGTGAAGATGGTCGGGTCCAATGAATGGTGGGATTGAACCTCCGGGAGGATTCCTATGTACCTTTCCTTGCAAGGATAAAAGCCTACGTAGTTTGGGATGATGTTGGTAAACCAAAATAAAGATGGTTTGGACCAATGTGTAGTGGGATTGAACCTCAGGGATGCTTCCTATGTACCTTGCCTTGGAAAGGATCAAAAACCACACAGTTCCGGATTGGTGTTTGGGGATTACACTCTAGGCTTCTCGGGGTGAGTTTTGAGGTCGATGCTTACTCTAAGCCCACGTGAGTTATGCTCGGTGTGAGAAACAAGATTCAGCATAGAATTGATGATCACATTACGAATGGCGCAACTGTGGGTAGTGGAATGGGGCTCACACGTGGTTAGTGGCCCAAAATGGAAACAGGGGCTTACGCATGATCGGCAGCCCATGAAGACGGAGATTGGGAAATACTCCATGACGGAGGAGAAAGTGGTGAAAAAGCCCAAATGGAGAGGGATTTGGCACTAAAGGAAGGAGGGATTTGGTGCCTATCCCCCTCTATCATGTCTTTAGCCAGGAAGAAGGTAGGATGAGAAAGGATTCTACCACCCGCAAGAATATCTTGGGGATTACACAAAGATGGTTTACCTTTCCCTATAGATAGACGCTCCTCCATTAAAGAGGATATCATTCCATGTGAGGAAGATCTCACTCCCATGGAGACCAGTGGGTATAGAGAATTTATGATATGGGGAAACCTACATATGATGCACGGGGCATTGTCACAGTTTAATGTCATGTACTGAGGACAATGGTGCTTGGTAGTTTAATGTCATGAAGCTCAGACAAGGTGGGTTCACTCCGCACCCCTAGGACTTATATAATTGATACCCACATGCCCTTGGGGAAGGGAAGACATTATCAATTCCAAGGTGAGGCGGTGTTATGGAGTGATCCATTGAGGGGTCCACATTAGTGTGACTTTGTGAAGAAGCAATAGCTATTTGCATGCCTATGTGAAGAAGAATGAGGCGAAGCAACACCATAGGAAGTACCATACAATCTATATTTGAATTACTTCATGCAAACAGGGAGGGTCACAGAGGAAAAGAATTTTCATATCAAAGGGGTTCATATGTAGAAGCCTCGTGAAGCTCTGGTGCTCCATGTAGTGGAGGGGATTTGCGAAGGGGTATAATTCGTTAATTGGAATGACCTAGCCTAAGAATAGGTCATACGTGCATATAGAAGGTTCTTTGAGAAGTGGAATGGAATTCGCGGAGCAGTGATTCACGAAGTAAGGGATCCCTACGAAGTGTAGCACTACGATGTAATGTGATTCGCAAATCACAATGACCCTACCTTAGCATGTGCGTCACATGTTCATGGAGGGTGTTTCGTGACTCATAACTGCTCTAGGAATACCAGAGTCCCATTGAGGATACCCTTCATTCAAAAAGGCCCACAAGGTTTGTGAAGGGAATCCCTCTTTGAATAGGGTCTGAATTCAAGCCAAAGGAGAGGAACTTTGTGATGCTAAAGTACCTTGAAGAGCCCATGGTTCGCAGAGCAGAAATTGCTTCGTGATTTGAGATCTAATAAGGAAAAAGGTCAGAGGATATGTCCTTTGGGCTCGAGGGGAGCCCTATATTTATAGGAAAGAGGCACTATGATGCTGGGCTTTCTGGGTGGGAAGTCACATGAAATTTTGTCATAACCATTAAGCCTTATGTCTCCTTGCTCCACGGCGGCATTGTAAATGTCAAACGGGGCCAGGGATCCTCCCGCCTCCTTGTTATGCGGAGGATTTACAATCTCAATCAGGTTCATAGATCCTTCCACCACCTTGCTTAATGGAAGCTTCAAAAATGAAAAATGGGTTCGCAGAGCCTCCTACCTCCTTGATTGGAAGCGGCTTCGCAAACGTCAAACGGGCTCGCGGAGCCTCCTGCCTCCCTGCTTTGCAGTGTCTTCACAAAGGTAAAGCTTTGTGCTATATGTGGTGCTCTTGGGGCTCTGCAAACAGGCTCCGTGAGTAAGTCCGTATGGCTTTCAATTTTTTCTTTTTCTTCCAAAATTTTGGCACCAACAATTAAACATTAAAAAAAACCCCAAAAGAAAGTGTTTTCTTCTTACCTCATTTTATTTAGGATTGATTATTCGTTTAAATATTCATTTCAGGTTTTTGTTTCAAATATTAAAATCCAAAAATATTAATTATTAAATTCATAATTTAATGACAGTAACAATAAAAATTAGTTTAGGTGATTTAGATGAATTAGGTGAAACAAACTAAAGGGTTCCTCAAGTGAAACGAACTTGGTCATCTAAGGGTACCATTTTCAAATGTTATTCTCATGTTCTCAAACCATTATTTTCATGTTATTATTAGGGATCTCTTTTCTTTACCCATACTATCTATCTTTGATCAACATTTCTTATGTTTAATTTCTATTTTTTATGAAGATATTTATTATGCATGATATGTCTAAGAGGGGTGATAGTCATGAAAAATTTAGTTGGTGCAGATATAACTCACTATGGAAAAATGTTTATGTTTCCATGTATGTAAAAGAACTAAACTATTATGTCCATGAGGTATGATTTTTTTAATTTAACTGATATTCATTAAAATGAAGTAATATATTTTAATATTATTCCTAGTTTACTATACTTCGTATGAAGGGAATGGTTTAGTTATCCTTTTGAAACTAGTGTTTGAAATATTTTGTGGTATACCTAAGGATATTTCTAAGGCTATGTCTAGGTATGTATCTATGTATAATTATATGGATGATTCAATTTACAATAACATATCTTAGAATATTGGTAAAGGATATGATGAGTGGTTTATTAGAAATCCATCACTTTTTGTATTCTACAAGTGGATGTGGATTTGGAATATATGTACCTAGGTGTAATAACCCTTAAAACAATGTATTAATCTAGACTTGATTGGGAATTTGTGCATGTCAATAGGCCTTATTGTACACATAGTTTTACACTCCTTGAGGATATTTCTTGGAAATTCGCAAACTCCTAACAAACCATCATGAATTGTTTAAATAGACATCGATTATGAATAAACTAGGATAAACCTTTATTTTTATATATTATAAATAAGGTTCCATGATTTAGGCATCTAATAACTTATTTTCATGATTATTTCATTCTAAAATATGATAATGGTTTCTCACTAAATGATTTTTGGTTTTAGTAAATTTATAGAACATGAAGAAAGTGCTTATTGAAAAAGAATATAAGAAACAATCTCATGGTTTTGAAAAGAGAACAATAATTGAATTTAAAGGAAAATATAAAAAACACAGATATAAGGAGAAATGATTTATTTTATGCTAAATTTTTTGTAATAAGAATGTAAGAAATTTTCTTAAGAGAATAATAAATATTTTAAAACTGTAATAGAAGGTCATCGGGAAATTTATTTCCAATGTTATAAGAATACGTGATATAATGATTTGAATAGAGATAATTCTATGTAGAATTAATCTCCCCCACTTTAGTGTTTCAAGTATAAGGATAATGGGAATTATGATAACTAGTTACCAAATGTGAGTGTTATTCATGATGATCAATGTCACCAGTCTCTTATGATGAAGTAAAAAAGTAAATCTCATGAAATTTTGTTTTGGATAAGGATGTTGATAAAGATGTAATGAAAGGTATGGTTATCATCCAATATATAACTAAAAATTCATTACATGACTATGGATTTACTGATTAATTCATATATAATGAATTTTCAAAGGGCATCAAGATATAATTCAAATTATTAAAGTGAAATTAGTATTGAAAACCCCTAATGGTATGATGATTACATCTCATGTTTGTGACACCTCTCTGGTTTATGTTTGTAGGAATATGCTTCCAAAAATATTTACATTCTTACTTTGGAGGATTTTTTTCATTCTCGGAATGGATATGTATTCTGTACGTAAATCCCATATCAATTTTCAAGGATGGTATGTCAGATTTTATATTCCATACTATTAAAATAATATCTATTAATGTTATGATAATTACAACTTCTTATGGATATTACTTCTGTTTCATGGGTCTTAATTCTCATTCATAAGGGTTTTTTTATCTCAAATGGTTAAGAGAAACATGAAATTGATGATATGCCTATTTTTCTAGAACATTTTTGATGTACTTATGGAATAATTTCCTAATATTACACTAAAATGTGTTGTTGAGTTATCAGTTAAGCTTATAAATGGTGAAACACCAATTTTATATACTCCATCTATAATGACCTAGATTGAGTTATAATAATTAAAGAAGGAACTCCAGTAAAACCTTGATAAGGTATTCATTCGACCAAGTGTGTCACCTTGTGGTTCAAATTGTATTTTTTTTTGAAAAAAATTATGGATATATGTTACTACTCATTGATTATTGAGGGGTGAATATAATCACAATAAATAGAAATTATCATATTCCATGTATTTATGACTACTTTGATCAACTTCACGAATCTTATTACCTTTCCTATATTGACCTTCATCCTGGATATCATCTATTATGGTTTAAGAAGGAAGATGTTCCCAAGATTACATTTTGTAATAGTTATGGACACTATAAATATATCATTATTTTATTTAGTCGAACAAATTAACATGTTATCCTTATTGATTTATTTAATAGTGTCGTTAAGGATTCCCTTGATCATTTTTTTATTAATTATAGATGATATTAATAACTACTAAAAGAGAAAAAAATATCATGAAGATTTCATTAGAATTTTATTAAAGACCCTATGAAAGGAGAAACTATATGAAAAATAAGAAAATTGTGAATTTTGGTTTAAAACGGTTTCATTTTCGGTCATATAATCTCAAGAGACAGAATACCAGTAGATCCATCAAGAATAGAGGCTATTGAATGTTCACCCATACCAGGAATGATGACTGGGATATATAGTTTTCATGTTTTAGCAGGATATTATTAATGGTTTCTAGAGAATTTATCATGACTATCTAATATTATGACCATGATAGTTCATAAGAGATCGTAGTTCATCTATAATAATTTTGACAAGGACATATTCAAGGAACTAAAGAGACAACTAGTCAGTAAACCAATTCACACATTACCATATTGTGGAGAATGGTTTGTAACATATAGTGATTCATCTATAAAATAATTGGGATTTTTTACTATGTATAATGACATGGTTATAGCTTATTCCTCATGAGAACTAAAGATTCATGAAAACATTACCCAACTCATGATTGGGATTATACTGCAATAATATTTTCATTAATGACATGAAGGAATTATCATTTTCAAGAAAATTATTATACATACAATTATAATTAAAATTTAATGTATATTTCCACACAGAAATAGTTGAATGTGTGACAAATAAAATGGTTAGATATGATTAATGAGTATGATTGATTAGTAAATTACACCTAATGAAAGAGAAAAATGTGGATAATGCTTTGTTTTGAAAGGATAATTCTATATTATCCTCGACGAGGATCACAAAAGAGCCAATATTTTAGGATTTTTATAGGATGGATCTAGAAATCCCAAAGGAAGGGGAAAAAGGATTACCGTGATCAATGAAATGCTCAAAAATCGATCCAAGTGAAGATTAAGGAGGTTCATATTTGATCGTGATGGGATGATATAGTTTAGGAATGAGGTATCTATTATGACCATACCATAATTTATATAGGAGTTGTTATAGTAAGATCATAGTTCTTCATTCTCTGTCCATCAAGGAATTATAATTAAGTATAAATTATTAAAGATTACTTCTTGTGTGATGGAAAAAAGATAGATATAATAAAGTTTGAATCTAAATACTTGGTATTTGACCATGTTAAGGTTGATGTAAAAAAATTATAAGGGGAGTTTCCATCCATTACCCGTACCAGAATGAAAATGGGAAACATCACCATGGATATTTTTATTGGACACCCCAAAAACTCTAAAGGGAATAATGTTATATATATGGTCATAAATCTAATTTCTAAGTCGTAAAAATTCATCACTATTACAGAAGACTTTTCTTTGGATTAAATTTGTAAGATATACATTAAGGAAGGTGTAAGGTTTCATGGAACACCAAAATACATTTTGTCTTATCGGGATACAAGGTTTACCACAACATTCCAATGATGTATCCAATTTTCTATTAATAAATTGTTTATATTCATCACTATATATAATTCATAAGTACATTTTCACTCTTAAAGAACAATTAAAACCCTATAGGACATGTTGAGATATTTTTCTTTTGATTTAAAAGGTGGCTGGGATCAACACATTCCTCTAGTTGAGTTTTCTTACAAAAATAGAATTCACTAAAAAATTACTATGTATCTTTATGAATATCTCTAGAGAATGAAATGTATAGGTCCAACATATTTTAATAAAGTTAGATAATGAAACCTACTGAGACCTGAGAGTGCTATAGAAATTACAGAGAAGGTCAAAGCCATTCATCTGCACACGAAAGTAGCTTGGTGTCAACAGAAAATATTTGATCAAAGTCATTGGTGTGATATAGAATTGGAAGTTGGTGACAATATTATTAAAAAATATATATCCATGGAATAATTTTATGGGATTTAGGAATAAAGGGAAACTAAGCCCTATGTTTATCTATCCTTTTGAAATTATTGATCAGATCAAAATGGGATCCTATCACTTGGAACTTCCACAAAACCTCTCTAACGATCTTGACATGTTCCATGTATCTCTTACGAGGGAGTAAATACCTTTACATTCACATGTACTGAACTCAGATGTCATACCACTATAGAAAGATCTTTCTTATGTGGAACAACCAGTGGAGATTCTGGATCATACAATGAATGTTTAATGAAACAAGGCCACTCAACTGGTCAATGTTTTGTGGAGAAGCCACCAATTTTAGTAGGACACATTAGAACATGAGGATATGATGAGGCATATTTATCCTTATTTTCTTGGTTTAGAATTATGAATTTTAATGTCAAAATTTATTGTGGGGGGGGGGGGGGGTAGAATGTCACACCACTATTTTTTATTGTTTTTTCAAAAAATTAAATTCCATTGACGGATTTCGTTTCAAGCGTCACCAAGTAACAATTTAATTATATGTTACACCATGATAATAATATGACACACGAAACACTTTATTAGGTTGCATTACATGCAACATTGATTTTTAACAAAACCATGATATATTATTAATTTAGTTATTTAAATGTGACCATTATAAAAAAATACTTTAAATATAGAAATATGAATATTAATAACTATTTTTTAAATATAAATCCTAATATTTTTATAAAAATTAAACATATTGATAACAAAATACATTATTTTTTGTAATTTCAATATATGTTTTGAAAATATTATTTTCCGAAAAAGTGATTTTGATGATTTTTTTGAATATTGATAAAATTAATTATTTTGACACATTAACAAAATGAATATGATAAAATAAACTTTTTTTTTTGAATTTAGGATTTCAAAATTATCTTAAGAATTATTTTTTGGATTTTTGTAAAAAGTTTCATTTTTTGATGAATAGTGGAACTATAATATGTTTTAATTGAAAAGTATATTTATATTTTACTCATTAATAAAGATAATTTAAAGTTAAAAAGGTTTTTAAAGTAATTTTATTTTAATTATAAAACTAATTATACAATATAAATAATTATAACCACGTTCATATTGAAATTGGATGTAAAATATTTGTAATCTTTTGATCATATTCTCTTAAAAAACCATCATTCTTATCACCTATACAAAAATAATTTTAAATTAATTATTTAAAATTATATTAAAGCAATTTCAAAAATGGATTCAATATTTGAAATATAAATAATTTATAATTTCTAATAAAATTAAATTATTATTTTTTACCAAAATGAATAATGAATGCAGTAAAAATTATTTACTAGGGTCAAGGGAAAAAATGGGCTTACCGAGGGTTAAACTAAATCGATAATGACAAAAATAAACTGTTAACTTGTCGAAAATAAATTTACTATACACATATAGACCATAAATCCACTATGTTGTTATTGTAGAATACGTTTTACCCTTGTGACATATGAAAAATGTGCGTGGAATTCTCTCATTAAGAAACTTACAGGTTTTACCCTCAACTCAGTTATAAAAGGGTACCCCTTTCCTATCTTCTTCGCAAAATAAAACCTACATAGAACAGAACATAATAAGTAAAATTACTCCCCAAATTCAAAAAAAACATTTTATAAGCCTTATTTTGGCCAAAAATCCATCCAAGGAAAGCTTTTATTGAAAACACAATGAGGATACCCGAAGTTGAGGTAATGTTCATCAACAAGAGTTATTGTATTATCTCTTCTGAAAAATAATTCAATTATTTTTATATCATTATTATATAATAAACATAGTATCATACATATAATTGTATGTTTTTTTAAGGTTAAATCCTACAACCGCACAAAATTCATGAAAGAGTTTACAAAAACAGTATTCGTGTCTACGGCTGACTACGACCTCACGAACCGATGTCGTCCATTTTTTCATTACCACCTTTCATGGTTTTGACTAAATAATTATTTATTATTTATATAATATATTTATTTTATTTACAATTTTATTATTATTCTTGAATGTTTTTATCACACATACCTTTATTCTTTTCATTTTATAGGAATACGATAATGTCATTCGTGGGTAAGGTGGACTACCCCTTTACAAAGTTATGTGATTCGTTCATGCTATAAAAGGAATGTATTAATGATGATTTTATTAAATATTTTTGATAAATATGACATTAAACGGATTTTATATTACAATATATCATAAAATTATATTTCTTTCAATCTGATAAGAAATCGGAAACAACGTTCATGCGTAGATACGACCTACCGTTTTCATGAACGGTGTATCTCATTTCCTAATTCTAAATTTTATAGATTATTATAAATAAATATGTCTGGAATATATATTATATTTATATGATGTTTATAATTATATATATTACGAAATAAAAATTATTTTATGATAACAGAAAATATAACAAATCCAAACATTTATGAAAAATAAAGAGGATATTACCTAAAAAGTAACTTTAACATGGAATCGTTAATAAACGATTAATAAAAGGTTATTGGAAGATCATATATATTATGATATACATGATAATGATTTTTGAAAATATTTACAATAAAATTATGATAATTATAAATGTGGATTTATTGATTACAATGGAATTCAAGACTTAAGGTAAGGGATTTTTGTCTCAATTTTCCTTCATTTGAGACGTATGTTATGTTATGCACCAACATTGTAACACCCTGAGTTTTTATGAACCCTTTTTAATGAATGAATTTTTGTTGATTTATTTCATTTCAAATAGTAAAAAATTCATTTCACATGTAACTTACTCGGCTTACATTATACGCAACCCTGAATTGCTATATGTTACACGTATCAATGACTTGGCATACGTTACGTGAAACACTGATGTTTCTATGAAAAATACTTTTATTATTATAATTATTTAAATGAGATAATTATAACCTAGAAGATAAAATAAGAAATATGAATATTAATAAAAAAATTAAAATATTCTTTATAATGTGTTTATAGAAATAAAAAATATTGATAACGAAAGATATATTTTTTGGTAAAGTCTTTATATTTCCAAAAATACTATTTTCTCAAATGAACTTATTTTACTGTCTTTATGTAAAAAATAATAATATTAATTTTAGAAAAATTTATAAATTTAATTTTATAAAGTAAAATTCATTTGAATTTATAATATTTAAATTATACTAGGTATATTTTTTGGGATTTTTAAAAAAACTTTATTTTGGGATGAATAGTTAAAGATAAGAGATTTTAATTCAAAACATCAATTTCGTATAATTTATTTATAAGGTTAAATTATATTTTAAATTTTTTTTAAAAAATTATTAGATAAAATCATTATCAATTTGTTCAATTTATGTAATTTATATCAATTTCACTTTGAACATCAATATAAATACTTTTCAAACTTTTGAATGTTTTTACTTTAAAAACCCAACTTGTCAACCCGACTGCGAGATTGATTTTAAATTAATTTATACACCATCAATGACTGAGAATTTTAAAGTGGATTCCATATTTGGAATAATAATAATTTATAATATCTAATATGGTTAGAATATATTTTTACCAAAATTGTTAGTAAATTTAATTAAAATGAATTACATAGATTAAGGTAAAATTAAGCTTAGCTAAAGACTAAACCATAGATTTAAGACCCAAAAAGAGATATAAACATTTCAAAGAACTATTTTATGGGGATATATAGACCCTATACTCAATTTTATTTAATTTTATCCATTATTTTATCAACTTTATATGTGAAAAATGTGAATGGAATTACATTGTCAAAATATTACAAGAGTATCACTACTCCTCAACTATAAAAAAGAATCATCTCTTACACTTGTTTACACATATAAAACCACATATGTTCTGAAAATATCTACTAAAATATCCTTCAAAAAATCCTTCCTTACTATTTTAATACTCCCTTTTCCAATAAATTATTCCAAGGATTCCCTATGGTGCAAACCAAAAGATGTTACCCGATTAAGAGGAAACACCCGAATTAAAAATCATTTATTTTATTTTATTTTTCAACTCACATTTATAAATATTATCACATTATTAGAAACAAAAAAATTATTCCAAATATACTATGATGTTTTTATGATAACATTTCTTCCTAAAATTACCCACACCTCCACCTAATGTGTAATGAAAATATTGTTTGTGTGTACGACCAACTACCATCTCAGAAAATGACGATTCTTAGTTCTTATGTTACCGCATATCATGGTAGAAATTATGATAGAAACTATGTATGTATATAATATATATGATATTTATTATGTATTAAATAATATTTAATCTTGTTACCAAACATATCGTTACATGTTACATTTGGTGTAAGTATGATAATTTTGTTTGAGGAAGTGTGGACTATCGCCACCTCAAAGAGAGGTAATTTGTTCACACGTTTTATGAAATGTATTTTGAATGGATTTAATGAAATTATATGATATATATTATATAATAATGATTCTAAAATAAATAAATATATACATATATATAAATATATTTCAATCATGTTATTTCTTTCAATACGAAAATTGAACAGAAACATTCTTCATGCGTACGTATATCCTACCGTCTCTATGAATGGTGTATTCCATTTCATACGTCTATATGATATAGATTATTTCAAAAAAATTCTGAATATAAATTATATTTAAATCATGGTGTACATTATTTAAATCATGATATAAGTGTAATGACCAAAGATATTACAAATTAATATACATGAAAAAACAAAGCGGATATTACCCAAAGTGAAACCTTAACATAGAATTGTTAATAAGTGGGTAATAGAATGATTCAATAAAACCATATATGGTATTAGATATAATAATATTATTATATAAAATATGTATAATAAACTTACATTTATTATACAGGAATATTATTTGTATACTAAGAGATTCAAGACACAAGGTAAGGGGATTTCATCTCAATTTTTATTTCCGTGAGATACATGATGTAATAACTGCCCATTCCTTTTTTAGGTGTCTATAATTCCCATGGATGAATTAAATGATTCATATAAATAATTTATGGGTATTTAAAAATACATTTTATGATCTTTCTTTCATGGGGTTTAAGTTCAAAAGTTACCAAATCGGTAAAATATATTTTTCTCAATTTTCATTCTTTCAAACTCATGTTTTATTATGCACCAAAATTCTTTTTTGATGTGTATATATATCCATTTTACATGTTATATAAATAAAATTATTATTTTAATGTTATTTTTATTCTTCATGTAATTTTATTTTCTTACAAGTAGACTATTATCTCATGTAACCAAGTGTTAAGAGTTTATTGAAACAATCTCATCACTATTCATGGTTGTTAATGATTATGCTTCTTTGGTAAATCATATGATATATATCTCAATAAAATTCATGGGTTTCCTTATCCACTATTTTTTAAATATATTTCCATGTATTAGTTCCATTTCCCACTATTTTATACTTATTATAATTAAGAAAATGTGTTTTAAAAAATATTACCATATTTTTCTATTCGATTGTGAATTTGTTTTATTCCAAAAACCAGGTTTAAAAAAATCATGTGATCCTTGAAGATAATTTTCAAGAATTTTTTTTTTAAAAATGTTTTATTTTTTTAATTATTCTTTTATAAGTGATCACATAATGATTTAATGAAAAAGGTTTCCAAAAGGGTTTATGTTTTAAAAAGCATTCTTCAAAGAAGAAGGGATATTTTCCTCAAGACATATTTTTAAAAGATCTTTCAAAATTAATTCACATCTAAGATAACATCAGTTGGTGTTACTCATGCCTTTATGGGTAAATTATTCAATTTTTCAATTCATATTTTTTATCTTAGGGGATTATTCTTTTATGAGATGATGTTTATGAGACTAATTTCTCTTTAATGGGTTATATGCTTTGGAAACATGATATTTTTTCATGAGTTATGTTTGGGATTAAATTATTTTGAAACCTATATTTTCCAATGATTAAGATATTATAATATGTTTATGATACCCATTTCGTTTCATGGGTTATGATATGACTATTTATAATGTTGTGGAGCATGTATGTATTATTTAATTATGAGATGGGTAGGATGTATATCTCCATCCAATGCATTGGGTAAATATCTAAATCTAATGGGATCGACATGGATGGAATGATAAATGAATTGGGATCCATATTATAGGGATGGAACAAGGAGTGAACTCATTTCAATAATATATAGTTGGAATGTGTAGTTAACCTAGTTCAGTAATGGACTTTTTCTACTAAGATGGTCTCAGCAATAATTTTTTATCTACTTAGAAATAATTTTATATATAATTATATATCTACCACCATTCCATGCCTTATTCTTATGTTATGCTTTCATGGATTTTTTTATTTATTTCCTAATGATTCATGTATCATAAACCTCTACGCTTTATGCCATGATTCACATTTATGGTCTTTGATATGCAGGGTATGATCCTCTATTTTCATGATCACATTATAATACCATTATTCTCATGAGTATTCTTATGTATCTTCCTTGTTTAACCTTACTGATCATCTAAGCTCACCATTTCTTCGTTCTCCTAGGTTATTAATTTATGAAATATTTTTGATGTGTCTAACTAGGGTCCTAGTCCAGAGGAACCTAGTGGGATATTATAAGTAAAATCATAGTAAAATGTATTATAATTTTGTTAAAAGATAGAGTTAGTTGTTTCCTAGAAATAAATCCATTTATAAATACTACCAGTGGATGTGGAATTGGAACATATGTACCTAGGGTTAATAACTCAGACAATATGGCTCGTGCCTAACTCAGGGCGATCTAGTTCATGAAAATGAAAATTAATACACACCTGGTTTGACACTCCCAATTTATATACTTTGTGAATCCAAAAACTCTTCACAAACCATCATGAAGAATTTAAATAGAATTTGGATATAAATAACCTAGGATAAACATAACGTGTCATAGATTAATGAAGGTGTAACAATTTAAACATCCTATTAGTGAGTTTTATTACATATGTGGTTCCTCAATATGATAACTATTTCTTACTCTATGATTTTGGTTTTAGTCAATGGATGGAACCTGAAGGAACCACATTAATGGCGATTTCAATGTACAATACATCAATTTTCCTTTTGAGCAGCAAAATTATATAGGAATAGGAATGAAAATTATCTTTACTATGCTCATCCTAATTTATCGTGTCTAGAATAATTATGAACTCCCAAATTAGAAAATTAGGGGACAACATTCTGTTGAGTCTTTAATCATAAAATGAATGCCTTGTTTTAGTGGGTCTTCTAATCAACTTGTTTCTAGGAAATGATTCAGTACCACTAAAAATATATTTTCCATCCTCTAGTGTTCAGAACATGAGAATATTATTTTAGATTTTTATCATTTAAAAGATTAAGTAGACTAGTGGCGGAATCTAATTAATAATATTAGTAATCAAGATGAAATTTAATCCATGGAATTGGATGAGTTCAAGAACTTATTTTTCAATAAGTACTTTCCTCAGATTATTTATACCAATATGAATAAAGAGTTCCTCAATTTTAAAAAAATAATTGATTCATATTTCGGTACATAGAAGGATAATTTCATGAGACTTGAGCAGTACACTTTAGGAATTATCATAAAAAAGTATAGTTGAAAGATTCCTCAGTGTCTTAAAGACAAGTCTCATAAGGGATTTGGTCATAAGAGACTTTAGATTATATGAATATATATTTCGTTGTGAAATAGATGTAGTGATGGAGGATGTAGTCATGAATCAACCTCATGGTTTTGAAAAGGAAATGAACATGGAGTTTAATGGAAATATAAAAAACTATTGCTAAAATAAGGTGAGTTTCCCTTTATGCACGAAATTTTGGAAGAAGTATGTAGTAAAATTTTAAGGGGTATAATAAATGTTTTATGTTTGTAAGGGAAGGTCAAAAGGTAATTTATTATCGAAATTATGGGAATATATTATCTTAAAATTCTAATGGATAACAAATTCCCCAAAATTCACCTCCCACGATTCAGTGCTAAAAGTGTAAGTATGGTAATTATGCTAACCACTACACAAACCCAAGGGATTGTGATGATGATCGATGCCAACAACATCTTAAGCCAAAGGAAAAGGAAAAATCTCATGCAATCAATATTTATGATGAGGGGTGAGATAACAAAATGATTAATGTTACACTTACCGTATAATATATAACTTTTAATGTCATATATGATTCTGGATATACCCACTCATTTATATCTAAATAATTTTCTAAGGGTGTTAAGATTCTAAAAAAATTATTATTTGTGTAATTAGCAGTGAAAATACCTAATAGTATGATGAATGAATCCCAATTCTATGATTCCTATATGATTTAATTTTGTGGGAATGTTCTTCTATAAAATCTTTTTATTATTACTTTGTTTTAATTTGATGTCACATTAGGCATGAATTGTCTTTCTGTGTATAAGACCCACATGAATTTTTGTGGAAGGGATGTTACGTTTAATATTTCAAACCCTCCTGTGACCATCAATCCATGTGATGATAAGTATGAAATTATTATATAGATTATATAAAATGTAAGAAAATTAATTACAATTCAAAAGTGGTGTTTATCTCAAATGTTGGGGGGTGTGGAATCGACATTGATGATGTGCCTATATTTTTGGGATTTTGTGGGTGTCATTCCAAAAGAGATTCCTAGACTTCCCCCAAAATGAAAAATTTGAGTTTTGAATAAACTCATACATGGTTACACACCAATTTCAATTACTCCAAATAGAATGGCCCCGATTGAGTTGTAGGAAATGAAGAAGAAACTCCAAGAAAACCTTGATAAGGGGTTCATTCAGACAAGTGTGTCACCCTGGGTTTCACCCATTATTTTTATGATAATGAAAGATGGATCAAAGCGACTCTAAATTTACTAAAGGTATTTAAACAATATCACAATCAATAACTAGTATCTTATTCCCCATATTAATGACTAGTTTTAACAATTGTGTGGAGTTCAACACTTTTATAAGATTAACATTCATTCTTGATATCATTAATTGAGGTCGAGAAGGTGGATATTCCTAATACAAAATTCCATAAACGTTGTAGAAATAATGAATATGTTGTGATTATTTTGGTATTTCTAACAACCCTTCTATCTTGATGGATACAATGAATAATGTTTTTTGTGTTTACGTCGATCATTTTATGGTAGTCTTTATAGATGATATTCGTATCTATTAAAATAGAAAGGAAGAGCATGAAAATGACTTGATAATTTTACTAAAGAACCTAAGTAAGGATAAACTACATACAAAATTTATATAGTTTGAATTTTAGATGAAAAAGGTCTCATTTTGGGGTAACATAATCTAAGGGGATGGTATATCAGTATATCCATCAACGAAAGGTGCTATTGAATGATGACCTAGAGCCAACATGATGATGAAGATGAGTAGCTTTCCTAGATTATCCAGATATTATAAATAGTTTGTGTAGAGTTTCTCATTAATGTATAATAATCTCACCATTTAACATATAAGGGTGTAAAGTTCTTTTGGACAGATGGATAGGAGGAAAATTTCAAGGAACTGAAGAAAAGGTTAGTCAGTGAACTTGTGATTACATTACCCTATATTGGATAAGAGTTTTTAATCTATTGAGATGCTTCCAAGAAGGGTTTGGGTTGTTTTATTATAAATAATGGAACATTTATCGCTTATCCCTCACAGTAGTTGTATATTTATGAGAAACATTACCCAACTTATGATTTGGAGTTAGCAGTGCTAATTTTTTAACTAAATATATATAGGCCCTATCTTTATGGAGAAAAGTGTGATATATATATTCATCATAAGAGTATAAAATATATATTCACACAGAAGGATTTGAACATGCATAAGAGAAGATGGTTAGAGTTGATAAATTGTTATAACTACTGAATACATTACCACCCTAGGAAGTCAAACATGGTGGATAATTTTTTGAGTCAGAAGGATCATGCCAGCTTATCCATGATGAGGATCAGAAAATATCCAATATTTATTGATTTCCAATGGATGGATCTAGATATTCTAATGAAAGGGGATACATATTATCTCTCTTAGATGAATGTTCAAACCTCTATCAATGTGAATATTAAAGAAGAACATAAGGAAGATGTAGAGATAAAAAATAATGATTGAAATGTTCCCAAATTTAACCATGACTAGGATTGAATGATATGGTTTAGTATCCTTATATGTATTCATTACATATCAAATTCAAGGAAAGAGATGTTAGAGTAAGCTCATAGTTCTTCATTATCTATTCATCCTAGAAGTATGAAGATGTATAGGGACTTTAATGAATACCTATAGTGGGATGTAATGTAGAGATACATGAAACATTTTGAATCTCAGTGCTTGGTATGGAAACAAGTTACGACTGAAATACAAAAGTCTAAAGTGATGATGGATCTATTACCCATACCGAAATGGAAATGGGTGAACATCACTATGTATTTTTTCATTGGACTACCAAAAACCACTAAATGGTTTAATTATATATTAATGGTAGTTTATCTCCTTATTAAGTCATCCCATTCCATCACTATCAGATAATACCTATCTATAGTTCAACTTTCCATGATATACATTAAATAAGTGGTAAGGTTGTACGGAGTACCGAAATTTATTGCGTCAAATCATGATCCTAGGTTCACCACAAATTTTTGGTGAAGTATTTGTCAAGCACTTGATATAGAATTATGTTTCGTCACTAATTATCACCCTCAGATAGATGGTTTGTCTTAAGGAAAAATTAAAACCCTATATGATATGTTGATATCTTGTTCTATGGATTTCAAGGGTGGTTGGGATCAACACCTTACTATATTTGGGTTTTCATAAAAAAAATAGATTTCACTCACGAATTCATATGACACATTATGAAGCCATACATGTGATGAAATGTAGATCTCCAACATGTTTGGATGAGGTTGGATAAGGAATTTTATTGGGACATGAGATTTCTGAAGAAATGGACAAGAAGGATAGAACCATTTAGAAGCATATCAAGGTAGCTCAAAGTTGGTAAAAAATTTATACTAATAGCTAATGACATGATATATAATTTGAAACTAGTGAAAATTTGTTTCTACGAATCTCACATTGTAATAATGTTATGAGTTTTGGAAATAAAGTGAAACTAAGCCCTCGGTATATCAGTCCTGTTGAAATTCGTGATCTTATCGAGACAGAATCCTATCACATGGAACTTCCTACAAATATATATCAAGTCCATGATTTTTCCATGTATCTATACTGAAGAAGTATATACCATACCTTTTACATGCATAGATCTTATCAGTCATACCATTGGATCATGATCTTCCTTACAAGGAATACCCAGTTGAAATTCTTAATCGTACAGAGAAAGTTATACGAAATAGGACCACTCACTTGGTGAATGTTTTGTAAAAAAAACCATCAATTAGGGGATGATGTGTGGGAATGTGAGGATACAATTAAGAATAATTATCCCATTTGATTAATATAATGATGAATTTCCAAGGAAAAATTATTTTAATGGGTGTAGAATGATACACCCTATGTTTTTATAGACGCTTTTTTTAATATAATAATTTTACGTGTCGTATTTCATTGCACTAAGTCAAAAATTCCATTTACATGGAACTAAATAAATGTATGTTACATGAAACAATGACTTGGAATACGTTTCACTCAACACCAACTTGGTGTATATTACACGCAACACTGATGTTTCAATAAAAGATCATTTTATTGTTATAAATATTTAAATAAGATAATTAAAACCTAGAAGTTAAAATTAGAAAAATGAATAGTAATAAATACTTCTAAAATAATTTTTATAATGGTTCTATATAAATAAAAAAATATTTATAATGAGATATATAATTTTGGGTAAATTCCTTATATATTTTTAAATACAATTTTCTCAAATGAGTTACTTTTAATATTCTTCTATAAAAACTAATAAAATTAATTTTAGAAACATATATAAATTAAATTTTATAAAATAAATTTCATCTTTTTAATTTATAATTTCTAAATTAGGTTGGGGGTAAAATCTGGGATTTTTTCTGTGAAACTTCATTTTTGGTTGAATAATGAATTCCTTTTCATCTAATTTATTTATAATATTTAATTATATTTTAAATTGGATTAAAATTTTAATTAGATAATATTTATATCAATTAATAAAATATAGGTAATTGAGTTCAAACTAACTTTGAAATATGGTATAAATACATATAAACCTTTTGAATGTTTTTACTTTAAAAACCCAAATTGTTGACCCGACTACACAATTAATTTTAAATTAATTACTAGAAATTTTGTTATTATAATTTATAAAATGGAATATATATTTGAAATTTAAAATATGTATAATTTCTAACAAGTTTAACTTATATTTATTCCAAAAGTATCAGTGAATGTAATTAAAAGAAATTACACTGATTGTGGTAAAATTAAGCTCAACGAAGGACTAAACCTTAAATTTAATACCCAAAATGACCTAGAAACTTGTCCAATATACATTTTATGGCCATAATGAAACCCTATCCTCAATATTCTCAAATTTGGTCCATTATTTTATCCACTTGACATTTGAAAATCATGTATGGAATTACTTTGTCAAAATGTTATGAGAGTGCGACTCCTCCTCCACTAAAAAAAGGTCTCCTCTCCTCTACTTCTTTACACCTCTCAAACCACTTAATTTCATCCACGTTATGCTCAAATATCATAAAAAAACTCCTAACGTCCTCCTTGAAGCATATAATTTGGAATAAAATCTTCCAAGTAATGTTTTTGTTGAAAACTAAAAGGAGTTACCAGATTTAGAGGTAACACCCTCCCTCAAAATCCTTTATTTTATTTTCTATCTATAGTCCCTCAATTTATCTTATTCCATTATTATAAAACAAAAATTTTATCCTAAATATAATGATATGGTTTATGATAATTTTTTGACCTACACTTATACACAACTCTATCTAATGAGTAAAACGATATTGTTAATGCGTACAATGAACTACCACTACAACAAAACTAACCTTTAACTTTACTAACATTGATCAACGATAGAAAAATTCCCTGATAAATTCTATATATATCAGCTCTAAAAAAATAATTTATGAAGGGGGGCCTTAATAAGAGCTAAAATAGTGCTGATAAAGGTTACCCTTTATCAGTACATTTTTTAGGGATGATAAACGTTCACCTTAATCATCACTTTATTTTAGCGCTTATAAAAGTTACCCATTATAAATAATTTATTTTTATCTCCAATAAAATTTCTCATTTATGAGTGCTAAAAATAAATTGATGATAAATGGTAACATTTATTATCACTTTATTAGCACCGACAATATTTCAGAAAATATTTTTAATTTTTTTAACAATTTCATTAATTAAATAATTGTTGTTAAAAATAATAAACATTAATATACATTTAAAAAAGTATAAAATAGTATATATTAAATATATAGATACGTAAAATGTATAAAAATTAAAAAAATAAAAAAATAAAAAAATAAAATGAATAAATTAAGAAAAATCTTAAATATTTTATTAATTAAATAATTTTTGATAAAAATCATTAATTTTAATATATATATATATATATATATATTATAAATATATATAAATAGTATATATTAAATTTAGATATATAAATAAATATATAATCAAACAAAAAAATAAAAAATGAATAAATTACATAATAATTTAAAATTTTATTAATGAAACATTTATTAAAAAAATGAGTAAGTATAATATCTATATATATTAATTTTAAATAGTAATAAATAATACATATGAAATATAAATATAAATATATATGTAATGAATAAAATTTTAATTAAAAACATATTAATGTCTTATTCATTTTTTATTTTTTTATTTTTCAATTTAATATATATCAAATGTTGTGTTTTACAATTATTTCATGTACACACACACACATAAATATATGTAATTAATGTAATTTAAATGAAAATTTATATACATATATATTTACACAATATATAAAAACATATACACCTAATATTTATGTAATTTATTCAAATTTTAGTATATTTTAGAATTTTATTGTTAACATGATACATTTAATATATTATGTTTTCAATCAATCAGTTTTATTTATTTATTTTTAATATTATTACAGTTAGGGAATTCATTATTAATATTTTAATTTTTTTTTGATTTTGATCATTTTCGATTATTTATTTATATTTATTTATTTATTAAGTTTTAGTATTTTCAATATGTATTCATATTTAAATCAATATATATATATATATATATATATATCCATATTTTTTTAATAATTATTATTTTACTAATAATGCTTATCCATGTTTTTCAATACTTTTTTGTGCACTTATTTTGAATTATTCAATTTCACTTATTTTTTAAATCCATGTATTTGAAATTATACTTCCACTAATAATGTTAAAAATATTTTTTTGGTAATAGATATTAATAAATTAATATATTTATAAATATACATTTAATATATATATAAATTAATATATATATAATTGTTATAAATAAATAATAATTATTTTTTATATAAGTATTTAAATAATTATATATAAATAATTATATCTATTTAATAATTATAAATTTATTTAAATAAATAATTTATTAGTGCTAAAAAGTGTTGTTAAGAATAATTTTTATTAGCACTAAATTATCAGCACTGATAAAGATGGTTTTTATCAGTGCCCTCAAAGCAATGATAAATCTCGATATTAATCAGTGATTTTTTAGTGTTGATAAAGACCTCTTTCATCAGTTCATATAATAATAATGCTGATAAAAGGGATAATTATTAGCAATTATTTGAAGAAACTGTTAAAAGTGTTCCAAATATATTTAAAATAACCATAGCCAGTACTCACTCATTAGGATTCTAAAGATCTCGTGGAACTCCTCTATTTCCGGTGCGTCTCTAATATGATCCATCGGTCGAGTCAATATTTATTATTTTATACTTTTCCTATATCATTGTTAGATATTTTGGGTTCTGCATTTTGTGATTTTTCACTCTTCTTAACATTGAAGAACCCTACATCTCATCTTCTCACCACTGTCGGTGTCACTCTTTGGTTCATTTTAATGGCATACAAAAAAGATGAATATTTGTAGCTTAATTTCATGAAACCAAGATGAGAGACACTATAAAATTTAACTTTCAACTACCAAGATGCATTTGTGTAGTTTACTGTCATGAAACCAAGATGAGAGATTCTGTGAAGTTTAACTTATTTCTTCTAGAATGAATTGGTGCAGTCTAACATTAGGAAAACCAGACGAGAGACACAATGTAGTTTAATGTCTTTCATCTATTATGAATCTATGTAGTTTAACATAATGGAATCATGATGAGAGATGGTCTATGACCACTATGTAAATTATTTCATTATAATTATTGTATTAGTGTGGGTTTTGACTCGTTACACATCCATTGTCGCAAATGTGCTTGCTCTGTTTTGTGGATCATCTTAGCACGGATTTCCGAAATGGTTTTTGGAAAAGTGAAAAATAATTTTGGAATTGGATTTTCTAAAAAAATCTGGGTTATTATGTGTCAAATATTTCCTTAAAAGAATTTTTTTTGAAATTGAAAATGAAATAGTGGTTTTCAAAGAGAACATTATTTTTTTATAATGAAATTTGTCTTGTGAGATAGTTGTTTTGGCCTGTTATATTCCATTCGGTTGTGTTTCAGATTGATTCTAAACCTAATTTTATGATTTTTTTTATTTAGAATATTCCTCCTAGAAAGTCCCTCAATGTTTCTAGTGTGTCTCACCTTGTTTCTAGATCCCCTATATTGCTTCCCATATTCCGTGGAAATCAAGTTTTATTAGAGGCAGTGAAGTGTCTTGAAGAAATTGAGCGTGTATTTAGAGTGTATGGAACTCCCAATGATGTTAGAGTTTGTGCTATTATGTGTCTGTCTAGTGGTCCATCTTTGGAAGAATGTGATTTTTCTCCACAAACAATGATTGTTGGGATGACGTGGGATGATTTTATGTCCCTCCTTTCCTGATGTATTATACCTAAGGAGGTGAAGATGAAGAAATGGGAAGATCTCATGAGTGTCTAACAAGGTCTATGGACAGTGAAGGCTTATGTTGAACAATTCAAAGAGATGGTTTCCTTTTTTCCTGGAGGAGGTAGAACAAGATCTATTTAAATATACCCTTTTCATTGGGGGTCTTCATATAGATATCAATGAGTGAGTCCAATTCTACAAGGATATCTATTTTTATAATTTATTAGAGGAATCATTTTTGGATGAGTTGTTGTGAAAGAAGCATAAAAAAACTGGATGAGTTGTTGTCTCCTGTGTTTTGGTGAATACATTCATATTTTCCTCATTTTTGTTTGATGGCTGTTGTAAGTTCATCTTTAATTATAAAATTATTTTTTTATTACCATTTCATAGTTCAATTGGTTTTATTTTAGGGTTAACCTTTTAAATGTTTATGTGACAACTGGGCCCTGGTGACAGCACAACCACCCCGCCCTAACATGGCTGTCGGGTCCTGGCCCACCAGGTACCACCAGTTTCCCTGAAGACATGTGGGTCCCACCCCAGGGTCCACCCACTTGCTCGAATGGGTCATCTGACTAATGAGAGTCCCCACAGGCCAACACATGTCCTTTCCAGTGTTCTTTGTCCTCACTCACACACACCCTGGGAAACTTCACAGAGGGTCACCCATCCAAATCACTACTCCATGCCAAGAATGCTTAACTGTGGAGTTCTAATTAGACAGGCTCCTGAAAAGGAAGGTGCACCTTGTTTACATGAGTCATATCATTTAGTCATTTAACCCTTTATCATTTAGGGATGTTACAATAAAACAAACCCCTACTCCCTCCTCCGGCAACCTCAAGATAGGTGTGCTGGTCAATCTCTGTCTCAGCTCCTGGAAGCTCTGCTGACATCTGTCTGACCACACAAAGGGTTTCCCCTTCTTCGTCAAAGCTGAGAGTGGTGCCGCAACTCTGGAGAAGTCTGACACAAATATCTGGTAGTATCCAGCTAGTCCCAAAAAAACTCCACATCTCCATCACGCTCCTGGGTGGCTCCCAAGCTAGAACTGCCTCGATCTTCGCAGGATCCACCGCAACTCCCGCCTCAGAGATGACATGTCCCAAGAAGTGGACCTCAAGTATCCAGAACTGATACTTTGAGAGCTTTCAATAAAGCTGGTGCTCTCGGAGTGTGTCAAGTACAACACACAAGTGGTAGGCGTGCTCCTCCTCAGTCGTTGAGTATATCAAAATGTCGTCGATGAAGATCACGACAAATCGATCGAGGTATGGCTAAAAGATCCTGTTCATGAGGCCCATGAACACCGTTGGAGAATTTGTTACGCCGAATGGCATAACCAAGAACTCATAGTGGCCATACCGACATCTGAAGGCCGTCTTCTACACGTCCTCGTCCCGAACTCTGAGCTGATGATAGCCTGACCTGAGGTCTATCTTTGATAACCACCATGCTCCCTTGAGCTGATCGAAGAGGTCATAAATCCTCAGTAGCGGATACTTGTTCTTCACCATCACCTGGTTCAGGCGACGATAGTCGACACAAAGTTGCAAGATCCTGTCCGCCTTCTTGGCGAACAATATCGTGGAAGCCCAGGGCGAAACAATGGGTCAGATGAATCCCTTTCCCTGCAAGTCCTCCAACTATACCCATAGCTCTCGAAGCTCAGTGGGGGCCATCTGATATGCTGGAGTCAATATCAGGGCTGTCCCAGGGTACAGGTCAATATAAAAGTCTACCTCTCTGTGAGGAGGTAGTCCTGGAACGTCGTCGGGAAAGACGTCCGTATACTGATCCACCACTATAGGAAAACTAGGACTCCGCATGTCAACTACTCCTAGGATGAGGCTAGCCAACTGATGATTGATGGGCTGTCCTCTCCTCTACGGAAGTCCATCCTGTGCTGCAAAGGCTCCCTTCTCGCCGGTGAAGGTGAACCTGCTCCCGTCGGTGCGTACACATCATACCTTGCGCCTAATACAGTCAATCTGTGCATGGACTGTAGATAACAAATCCATGCCCAAGATTACGTCGTAAGGCCTAGACACCGCTACAAGAAGATCCCATCCGAATCTCTCGCCTCCTAGAGTAAGCTCACACTGCCGGCACCAGTGTGTAATCGTCGAGTCTGCTTCCATAGGAGTCTCTAGCCGTAAAGATCGTGCCAACGGCTCTGTCATAATCTCAGAGCTCTGAACAAGGGCAGAGACTATGGAAGAGTGACTCGCTCCTGTGTCTATAAGAACTGCATCAAGGGTTGAATAGACACAGATAGTACCTTGAATCATCTCGGGCATGCCGTGGTCATTGGCCTCTGCTTCCTAGAGTTGTGCCTGTCTCTGCCCGTTAGCTCCCTGTGGCCGGGGTGGACCTCCTGGTGGTGGTGGTGGTAGAGACTCAAAGCATCGCCCACCACCTGCTGCTCGGCCAGCTCCTCTGAATCATCCGCCTGCCCCCTGAGGACCGCCACAGTCAACCTTCTGCCTCTGCCTGGGTGGCCCCTCAACTGTCTGCTGCTCCTCGGTACGGTGGGTCGGGCAGTCACGAGCCATGTGGCCCTATCCGCCACATGTGTAGCACTGCCTGCCTCTCGAAAGACTGGCTCCGCGCTGTGTGCCCCGCACTGCTGAGCCAGTGTCCTGAGCTCGTCTGCGTGAGGGTCTGATCTGCCTGGACCCATGAGTCATCAGTCGACTACCTACTACAGAAGACTCTGCTATGTGTCGCCCCACGGTAGGTCTTGCTGCTGATGAAGGATCAACAAGAAAGCTCTCGATCAAAAGGGCTCGCTCCAGTGCTCCTGCCTGGGTCGGAATGCTGAGGGAGATTAGCGATGCCATGATCTCATGCGTCAATCCTTTCTCAAAGGTCTGGGCCCGGAAGAATGGGTCCCGTACCATGTCTGTCAAGTAGCGCGAGAGATCGGTAAATTTCACCGAGTACTGGGCGACCGACAATCTGCCCTGCCGCAGCTGAATAAGCTCCTAGATGCGCACCACACAGAGGGTGGCTGGGATGAACTCTGAGTGGAACATGCTCTCAAAGTCTGTCCAGAGTAGAGATGCCTTATCGTGCACCTGGAGCATCATGCTCCGCCATCGGCCCGCTGCCGCGTGCAGTAGGCTCGCTGCAAGGATCACCATGAGGTCAACTGGTGTCCTCACTAACCGGAAAACTCGTACCACTGCCTCCAGCCAATCCGCGGCTTCCTGGGGGTCCGTCTCCCCGCAGAACCTGGGTGGTCACTGGTGCTGGAACTCATGCAGTGCACTAAGGCGACGTGCATCATCAGCGGTTGGGGCTGTAAGCATCGGTCGCTCAGCGGGTAAAGGTACCGCCAGTGCCTCAACTGTCAAAGGGCCTTGTACCGAGGCCTCGTCGCTCGGTGGTCTGTCGTCACGCTCAACCCTCGGAACCCTAGCTGGCTATCATCATGGGGCCATCCTGAAAAGGAGACAGGTGCGCCACGATCAGAACAATATACCTGGTGAGCTGACACAAAGTAATCACAAAGAAAACTTGAAACACACATGCAATCATTGTTTTCGTGCATTAAGTCGGAAATCAGAATTCAGGGTCCTGGTATACGGATACTTTGGCCGCCGCACCAACACTGGATTCCCTGGACTGATAACCACACCCAATATTCTTAACACTATTGCTTCACATAGAAAAATATCAGAGTCCAAAGTTCTGCGGTAGAACCGAACTCCTCTGATACCAAATGTGACAACTAGGCCCCGGTGACAGCACAACCACCCCGCCCTAACATTACCGTCAGGTCCTGGCCCACCAGGTACCACCAGTTGCCCCGAAGACACGTGGGGCCCACCCCAGGATCCACCCATGTGCCCGAACGGGTCATCTGACTAATGAGAGTCCCCAGAGGCCAACACATGTCCTTTCCAGTGTGCTTTGTCCTCACTCACACACACCCTGGGAAACTTCCCAGAGGGTCACCCATCCTGATCACTACTCCATGCCAATCACGCTTAACTGTGGAGTTCTAATTAGACAGGATCCCGAAAAGGAAGGTTCACCTTGTTGACATGAGTCATATTATTTAGTCATTTAACCCTTTATCATTTGGGGATGTTACAAAAAAAAACAAACCCCTACTCCCTCCTCCGGCAACCTCAAGATAGGTGCGCTGGTCAATCTCTGTCTCAGCTCCTGGAAGCTCTACTGGCATCTTTCTGACTACACAAAGGGTTTCCCCTTCTTCTTCAAGGATGAGAGTGGTGCCGCAACTCTGGAGAAGTCTGGCACAAATCTCCGGTAGTATCCAGCTAGTCCCAAGAAACTCCGCACCTCCGTCACGCTCCTGGGTGGCTTCCAAGCTAGCACTGCCTCGATCTTCGCAGGATCCACCGCAACTCCCGC
This sequence comes from Viscum album, assembly GCA_963277665.1. Lineage (NCBI taxonomy): Eukaryota > Viridiplantae > Streptophyta > Magnoliopsida > Santalales > Viscaceae > Viscum > Viscum album. The sequence goes on along the minus strand of OY728148.1, from coordinate 2,044,208,785 downwards.
CTCAGAGATGAAATGTCCCAAGAAGTAGACCTCACGTATCCAGAACTGACACTTCGAGAGCTTTCCATAAAGATGGTGCTCTCGGAGTGTGTCTAGTACAACACGCAAGTGGTAGGCGTGCTCCTCCTCAGTCGTTGAGTATATCAAAATGTCGTCGATGAAGACCATGAAAAATCGATCGAGGTATGGCTGAAAGATCCTGTTCATGAGGCCCATGAACACCGCTGGAGCATTGGTTACACCGAATGGAATAACCAAGAACTCATAGTGGCCATACCGACATCTGAAGGCCATCTTCTGCACGTCCTTGTCCCAAACTCTGAGCTCATGATAGCCTGAACTGAGGTCTATCTTTGAGAACCACCATTCTCCCTTGATCTGATCGAAGAGGTCATTAATCCTCGGTAGCGGATACTTGTTCCTCACCGTCACCTGGTTCAGGCAACGATAGTCGAAAAAAGTCGCAAGCTCCCATCCGCCTTCTTGGCGAACAATATCAGGGAAGCCCAGGGTGAAACACTGGGTCGGATGAATCCCTTGCCCTGCAAGTCCTCTAACTGTACCCGTAGCTCTCGAAGCTCAGTGGGGGCGATCCGATATGCTGGAGTCGATATCGGGGCTGTCCCGGGGTACATGTCAATATAAAAGTCTACCTCTCTACGAGGAGGTAGTCCTGGAACGTCGTCGGGAAAGACGTCCATATACTGATCCACCACTGTAGGAAAACTAGGACTCTGCACGTCAAATACTCCTAGGATGAAGCTAGCCAACTGATGAGTGATGTGCTATCCTCTCATATGCGGAAGTCCATCCTGTGCTGCGAAGGCTCCCTTCTTTCAGGTGAAGGTGAACCTGCTCCCGTCGGTGCGTACACATCACACCTTGTGCCTAATACAGTCAATCTATGCATGGAATGTAGATAACCAATCCATGCCCAAGTTGACGTCGTAAGGCCTCGACGCCACTAAAAGAAGATCCCAACCGAAGCTCTCACCTCCTAGAGTAAGCTCACACTTCCGGAACCAGTGCGTAATCGTCGAGTCTACTCCCGTAGGAGTTTCTAGCCGTAAGGATCGAGCTAACGGCTCTGTCGGAATCTCCGAGCTACGAACAAGGGCAGCAACTATGAAATAATGACTCGCTCCTGTGTCTATAAGAACTGCAACAAGGGTGGAATAGACACAGATAGTACCTCGAATCATCTTGATCACGCCGTGGTCATAGGCCTCCGCTGCCTGGAGCTGTGCCTGTCTCTGCCTGCCAGCTCCCTGTGGCCGGGGTGGACCTCCTGGTGGTGGTGGTGGTAGAGCCTCAAAGCATCGACCACCACCTGCTCCTCGGCCAGCTCCTCTACCTCGTCCGCCTGCCCCCTGCGGACCGCCACGGTTGACCCTATGCCTCTGCCTGGGTGGCCCCTCAACCATCTGCTGTTCCTCGGCACGTTGGGTCGAGCAGTCACGAGCCATGTGGCCCTGTCCGCCGCATGTGTAGCACTGCCTGCCTCTCAAAAGACTGGCTCCGTGCTATGTGACCCGCACTACTGAGCCAGTGTCCTGAGGTCGTCTGTGTGAGGGTTTGGTCTGCCTGGACCCATGAGTCATCCGTCGACTCCCTGCTGCAGAAGACTCTGCTACGTGACGCCCCGCGGTAGGTCTCGCTGCTGATGAAAGCTCAACAAGAAAGCTCTCGATCAAAAGGGCTCTCTCCAGCACTCCTTCCTGGTTCGGAATACTGAGGGAGATCAGCGATGCCCTGATCTCATGCCTTAATCCCTGCTCGAAGGTCCGGGCCCGGAAGAATGGGTCCCGTACCATGTATGTCGAGTAGCGCGAGAGATCGGTAAATCTCGCCGAGTACTGGGCGACCGACAAGCTGCCCTGCCGCAGCTGAAGAAGCTCCTGGATGCACACCGCACGGAGGGTGGCTAGGATGAACTCTGAGCGGAAGAGGCTCTCAAAGTCTTTCCAGAGGAGAGATGCCTCATCGTGCACCTGGAGCATCAAGCTTCACCATCGGCCCACTGCCGCGTGCAGTAGGCTCGCTGCGAGGATCACCATGAGGTCAGCTGGTGTCCTCACTAACCGGAAAACTCGTACCACTGCCTCCAGCCAATCCTCGGCTGCCTGGGGGTCCATCTCCCCGCGGAACCTGGGCGGTCGTTGGCGCTGGAACTCATGCAGTGCACTAAGGCGACGTGCATCGTCAGCGGCTGGGGCTGGAAGAATCAGTGGCTCGGAGGGTAAAGGTACCTCCGGTGCCTCAGCTGTCAAAGGGCCCTGTACCGAGGCCTCATCGTTCGGTGGGCTGTCGTCATGCTCAACTCTCGGAACCCTAGCTGGCTGCCGTCGTGGGGCCATCCTGAAAAGGAAATAGATGCGCCATGGTAAGAACAATATACCTGGTGAGCTGACAAAAATTAATCACAAAGAGAACTTGAAACACACATGCAATCAATGTTTTCATGCATTAAGTCGGAAATCAGAAGTCAGGGTCCTGGTGTACGGATACATCGGCCGCCGCACCAACACTGGACTCCCTGGACTGATAACCACACCCAATACGCTTAACACTATTGCTTCACATAGAAAAAGATCAGAGTCCAAAGTTCTGTGGTGAAACCGAACTCCTCTGATACCAAATGTGACAATTGGGCCCCGGTGACAACACAACCACCCCGCCCTAACATGGCCACTAGGTCCTGGCCCACCAGTTGCCCCGCAGACACGTGGGTCCCACCCCAGGGTCCACCCACGTGCCTGAACGAGTCATATGACTAATGAGAGTCCCCATAGGCCAACATATGTCATTTCCAGTGTGCTTTGTCCTCAATCACACACACCCTGGGAAACTTCCCATAGGGTCAACCATCCTGATCACTACTCCATTCCAAGCATGCTTAACTGTGGAGTTCTAATTAGGCAGGCTCCCGAAAAGGAAGGTGCATCTTGTTGACATGAGTCACATCATTTAGTCATTTAACCCTTTATCATTTGGGGATGTTACAATCACCCCCCCCTTTAAAGCACAACGCCCTCATTGTGGTCCCTACATCTCAACCCAGGCAGTGCACCGTACTTATGTCTCGGTTCCTCCTCTAATACCAATTTGTCACGACCCGTCCTCGGGGCCCGTGCCGTGACTACCCCAAGCCCGCCTTCTATAGGCCAGGGGATGGCGACTAGCACCAAGGCGTAATTCCCGGTAAAAAGGGAAGGCATTTCCTTTGAAAAGTAAACAAACACCACAGAGCAAGCAAGTAGAAGAAGTAAACATTAAATAAAAACTGAGTACAATAGTAAGTGCGGAAAAGTAAGTGGGCCAGTATACAAACCCAACCTGAAAGTAAAGTACAACTGGAAGGGAAAAAACCAACTGAAAAGTAAAGCCGCAACGTCGGGCTGTCCACTGGAACTCCCACCTGAATGGTGGGTACAGATAGCCTCCACTTCACCTCGGGTCCAGCCGACTGCTCCGAGTATGTCCCGCCCAGTGGTCCACCTCCAGGTACCGTCCTGCTCCGCAAGCCTCAACAACGATCATCGTTGTCCGTCGTCTGCAACCAACACAATGTAGTGCGGGCATAGCCCGTGCAGGGGTGAGTATAAGCTACTCAGTAGGGACCCCTAGACCCCCGAAGGTCTCCTAGAATCCACAAAGGATAATCCACAAAGGAAAGATACAATCACGAAGTAACATACGACACTGCTTAGGTATATTCCCATACATATACCTAAGTCATCTATTCTCGTTCGGCTCCAACATCCGAGCCTAAGTACAACCCAGTCCACACAGGAAAGCAAAACGTAAATCCACACAATATTGCTCAACACAATCCACATAGGAATGTAAAACAGGATTCAGCTCACACAAGTATACATCTTCGTATGACTATAGAGATGATCAGATATATCCACTGATTCATCTATGCCATCGGACCCACAAAGGATCGATAGGTACTAACCCCCGCAATGACCCAAAAAGGATCTGACCCACACAGGATCGATAGGTAACTAACCCCCGCAATGACCCACATAGGATCTGACCCACACAGGATTGATAGGTAACTAACCCCCGCAAAGACCCACACAGGATCGGACCCACACAGGATCTGTAGCACTGATCCACGTAGGATCGCTGAGTGCTGTAGTCGTCGCCGTCGAATCCACTGAGGATCTCCACACAGTCGTCGTCGTCATCGTATTCGCAGCCAGCTCTAGGGTTCCTGCACACAGCAAGCTCGTTCGGGAGGGTCCGCTCCACGAGCCGAGAGCCTGATACATCAACTGAAACATAGTCCAGAGTTGATGTATCCAAAAGTTCTGTATCGTCAATAGGAACTCAACGTCGCAGACGGCGCGTCAATCAGACGCCCAGTCTGAGAGTTATTGGCCTTTTCGTCCGAGGGGCCCGGTTGGTTTTTAAGGCAAAACCAACCCGACCGTACTCCACCTGCATCCAAACCACGGGCAGAGTAATCCAAAAGATCCGTCTCACTTAGAGGAATCTAATAAAGTTGACAACACGTCAATCGGACGTCTGAAGTCCAAGATATGAGCGTTTCCGCTTCGAGGGCCCGGTTGGTTTCTTGTACGAACCAACCCGGCCAAACCCAAAGTAATCCGAAACCTTGAGTGCGATATGTAAAAAAGATCGTCTCGGTCCAAGGATCGCATCGCCGCTGACGGTATATCGATCGGAGGCCTGTATCCCATGATACGGGCAAAAGACCGAAAAGGTCCGAAAACAGGGGGTCTGGGCCCGGACCGACCCGGCCCAACCCCCCTGGGTCGGCCCGAACAGGGTCGACGCGCCCGGGTCCGGGTCCGACCCGGTCGGCGCGGCGCGGCCTGGCCTGGGTGGCCCGGCCCGGCCTGGGCGCGACCCGTCCCGGCTGGCGCGGGCGCGGCCCGGTCGCTAGGTGGTCGGCTCGGCCGGTCACGACCGAGCGGTGCGGGGGGCGCGCTGCCCCCGCGTGAAGGAACCGCGGCCCCGCGTGTAACACCCCAGGTAAATAAAGAATATGACATTTTTATTTTTATCCATATTTGTGAATGAAATATTAATATGACTTTAAAGGGGACGCTATGCTCAATGGCGTACCCAACACGCAACAACGAGTTTTTTGGGAATCTTACGTTGCACTCTAATAATAAAATAATATTATTTTAAATGGTAGTTAACATGTAGCCATTGTATTGGCGGGAATGGATATAAATAACTAAAATATGATTATATATGTTTTTTAAATGTTTTTACATTTATCCAATAAAAGATAAAGGCTTAAAATACGGAAAGAATTCAATTTTAGGCTTTTATACCCTAATTTTCACTAAAGGTTCACTTATCGCCTTTTGATGAAGAACTGTCATTAAATATAGTTTTTATCACACTTGTACATTCTTTTGGACCAAATAAAACTCTTCTTTATAATCGGGACATCAAATTTTACTTTGTGTAATTTTTTGGTATTTTTCCGATAAAGTTCATTTTTTAATGAATAGTGTAAAATGTTGTGTTTTAATTCAAAACCTCTTTTAAATATAATTTATTTATATGATTATATTATTATTTTAATTGGGTTTAAAGTGAAATTAGAAAATATTTTTACCATTAAATCCAATAGTGGTCGTTGGAATTAATTTCACTTTGAAATCGGACATAAACTAGTGTCAATCTTTTGATACTTATTGTTTCACAAAAACACGCTAATTGTCATGACAGAGGGATTTAATTATTAAATTAATTAATTTTACTTATATGTTTTGAATTTTGTAAAATGGACTTCATTTTTGAATTCGGAATATAAATTATAGCTTAGGGTGAATTTTTGGTAATTTTCTGAAAAACTCCAATTTTTGATGAATAGTGAAAACACTAAGTGGTAATCAAGTAAACTGATTTTTCAGTTAAATGAAAGTTTACCACTAATGTGTTTTGAATTTTGAAAATCCAACATACATGGTTGTCATTAGTATGTAAAATGTGGTTCAATGGGATGAAAATAATTTTTTGGTGAACAATAACTTTTTTTTTCATTAATCGCGATTAGAGGTAATTAGTGTAATTTAAGGTAAAAATGATATTATAAAAATATGAAAACTCCATGACACTTGTCTTACTCCTATTGGATGAGTCAAGTCCGACCAAGACAACCCATGGGTCAACTTGGGGACCCCATGGAGCCACTTTGGTTGGAAAATGACATTAATATATATTTATTTAATGTTAAAATTAAATTGACACAAACATGAGTTGTTTTACTAAAATAGTTTTTAAGTGGGGTTACACAAGTCCAAATTTCGACTATAGATATTAATTAGAAAGATAAAACGATTTACTACATCATAGTATTTTTTTTATAATTTTTAGATATTATATAAATTAATTTAATTACGACATTATGATGATGCAGCAATGACCTCATTATTTAACGATTTAAATAAAATGGAAAGATAATGTAATATCTAAAACCTACACTTGTCCAAAAACTATTGGATGGGAATATTTCTAAGACTTATCATCTTATCTTCGAAATATATCAATTTGGGACATTATAAATTCGAAACACTTTTGAAAATAAAATAATAGTTTCATGATTTCCAAAAGTGCCCCTCCTCTCCTCTTATAAAAGGCCCCCACCTCTACCTCATTTCACACACTCCTCAAGCCTTTGGCTCAGCCATACCCTGCCCATTTACTCTCTCCACATCCCTCTCCTCATCCTAGAGGATTCCCTTTGGGCAGAATCCTTTCAAAGGAAGCCATTAGGCTCAAATCAAAAGGAGTTACACTTTTAAAGGTAATTCATTCTCTCATGTTCATTTGTTTTATTTTGCTTCTCCAACCCCCTAAACTATTTTTATTTACTTATTTTGTAACAAAACCAGTATCTTCAATATACTAGGATGTTGTTATAAGATTTATTCGAGCTAAACTCTCACACAACTACATCAAATGGTAAAAGAACATACGGTTTCCGTGGATGGCGAAATTCTAACTCCCGAAACGATGATTGTTCAATACTCATTTAACAACTTCAAAGGTGGCCATTAAGATGTCACTATATTTATATATGATATATAATATGTTTATGTTTAACTTAAGCTTCTGTATTTTTCATTTGTGGCTTACCTTTATGGCTTCCATTATGGAGATACGCGATATCTTCATTTTAGGAAGTGCGGACTACCGCCCCCTCAAAGTGATGTGATTCGTTAATGCCATAAGTGGGATGTATAAAGGATGGATTTAATGTTATTATATATTATTTTATACTGGAATTATCATATACCTCTATATCATTATTATTTCTTTCCATTAAAGTATGAGATAGAAATGAAAGTAGCGTTCATGCGTACGTACGGCTTACCGTCTTCATGAACGGTGCATTTCATTTCTTATCCCCAAATGTGATGTACTATTATAAGTACATGTATATAATGGATATATATGATGAATGATGCAAATAAATGATGAATATAATTCTGGAATTAAAATTTACATACCTCTCATTTAGTTTTTATTCCATTAATATGACAAAGAAATGAAAGTAGCGTTCATGCGTACGTACGGCTTACCGTCTCCATGAACTGTGCATTTCATTTCTTAACTCTAAATGATTATGTAATATTATAAATACATGTATATTCTGGATATATATGATATATATGATATCCACATCATGAATATAATTCTGGATATAATGAACATTTGACCACACGAACAACATGTAATTGTAAGAAGTCCACCTTCGACTTAAGAACCAAATATCGACAAAACAAACATTATTAACTTAAATGATTAAATAATGTTTATAACATTGAAATAAGTGATCTAAACGGAATATTGAACTAGAAAAAGGTTCTTAATAAAGTGGAAATTAACTCAAGTTTATTATTCAGGACATTAAAGAACGATCGAGTCAAGTCGGACCCGAGGTAAGGGATCCTACTCCTCTCTTTCGTTTTAAGTATGCTCTTTTATGTCATCCATTTTAAAGATCATCTTTCTTGTTATTGGGATGTTCTTTTATATTACTCTTACTTTAATTTTTATTGTTCATATGATGAGAGACCCTATTCTCTCTCATCAATCCATTTTGGAAGTTTTATGTGGCGTCGTTAGGCTCCCGAGTTTTCGTAAGGGATTTTTCATCTCACTTTTATTCCTGTGAGATTTATGATACATTTGCCACAATTTCCTTTGAGTGGTGTATGTACTGCCCATTATTCTACTCTTTGTGTAATATACTTTCGTTTATGAGTATTTACACCAATGATCTATTGTCCTTCTTTCATGGGGTGTATGTTTTGAAAGATACCCAAGTCGGTAAGGGAACCTTTCACCCTCCTCTTTTATAAAAGACTTCTTTTGTTGGGTATTTTAATTTACATATTGTTATGTTGGGATATGTTCTCATATATCCTTATTGATGTAAATTTTATGTCCAAGTGATGAGATACACTTTTTATCTCTCATCAACTCATTTTGATGTGATGCCGTTAGGCTGTCAAGGGAACTTCTTAACCCAATTTCGATTTCTTTGGGTTCAACATGTAGTTATTGAATATGTCATCCTTTGAATATGTGTGAATTACATTTGATTATTTTACACTTAATATCCACTTATATTTGGTGTATTCGTTTGTCACACATAATTATGTAATTGATTTATCCTTAAACCAAGGATACCGTCTTTGTAAGGGACTTCGTCTCAATCTCCTTTCATTGAGGCATATTTCGTTTTATACACAACTTTCTTTTATACGGTGTATAAACCCCTTTGACTTTTACTTTTATACAAAAAGAATCTTTTTCTAGGAAGCTTTTTACTAAACGACAAAAAGGAATGTTTTTTTTAACGTACGCGGTGACAACGACCTTTTCTGCCACCGCGAGTATTATTTGGTCTTTGGCTTCCTCAACAAGCCGTAATGTTTTTTAAAATAAAATAAATACCATATACTCTTTTATGTATTTTGGTATTTAAAATGGTTTTGATAAAGTATTCTATTATGTCAATATATTTAAATGATATATTGTGATTGAAATGTGGAAATTTTATCATTCCTTTATATTGGTTTTATGTTTTATGATTTTATATTGGTACTTGGACATTTTAACGGGTGGTTACATTATAAACCATATGACGGGTGGTGCCGTGAATACCAGGACGAGTGGTTTCATTATAACCTCCAATGCATTGGGTATGGAAGTCGGCCGTATGGATATTCTATTAAGTATGTATGGAAATTGGCCGTATTGCTATTCCATTAAGTGATATGTGTGGAAGTCGACCGTATGGTTATTCCACTTAAGCATGTTTATGTCCCAAGTTACCTTTATATATGCTATGCGTTCTTTATATGGGTTTATGGTAATCCTTTGGTTACAAAAAGGTAAGTAATGATACTTTATTCAGTGAAGAGTTTTTACTACTTCATTATGGTGAAGGTATTACTTTGTTACAGTATACATGGTTTACTTGATGTTTGAAAAAGTAACAGTTTTCATTCTTTGTGTATCCCTTACTAAGCTTTTTATGCTCACCCCAAGTTTTTTCGAAATGTTTTTCACAAGACTTAAAGTGGAATAAGTTCAAGGATGGGATCAAGGTAATGTCATTCTATATAAGTCATGGAACTAGACATGTTTCTTTTTAAGAGTTTTTTTTATTTATGGAAACTTAGTAGAAGTGTCTACTTTGTAATCTTTTGAGATGTAATAGTTATGTTCTAATTCTCTAAAACTCTAAACCTGAAAAGATCCTCAATGTGAATTATTCATTTAATTCAATATTAAGTAAGGTTTAAGGATGGGGCCTTATAGTTGGTATCAAAGGTCGGTTTAGATAACTTTAGAGGTTAGGGTATTCTCTAAGCACAAGTGACATTACCATAATGGATAGGATTTTAGAAAGAGTCCTAGTTTTAGATAAAGTGAATGAGTAAGTATATCTTAGTGGTTATCTCCCTCATTAGTACATTATGGTTTTGTTGATATACTCACACTGACCTTTTTGGTTTTAGTAAATGGATGGACCTAGCAGGAACCAAAGAGACAACATGTTTGAAGGAAACTGTGGTGGTTCTATGATTAAGATACTAGATAAAATGGGGGATTCAATGAGGAAACTCGTGGTTATTCTAAACCAACTATCAAGGAGTCATGATCAACCACTTGAACCTTGGTATGTCCTATAATGCATCATGTACGAGATGACCAATCGATGTGGAAGTTCAGGTAATAATTATAAAGGTAACCATTTGGGTTTATATGATCCTTACTTTTGAGGTAATTATGGGTTACTATATGTTATGATGGAAGTGAAAGGCATGAGATAAACTTGAGGTTAAAATATGTTATGTTTATTTTTGAAGATTTTATCTCGTTTTGGGAAATGATTTGAGAATTATATAGTTTTTGAAAAAGGACAACACGCAGACCGTGTGACAACCCGTCGCGTCAGACAAAGCTACGGGAATCGAACCCACAACCAAAGAGCGACTGGTATATATCGCCTACCACTGGACTACGTGAAGTCCCTGGTAAGTTTGACTGATTCTTTCTAGTTATATGATTTTATGAATTAAGAGTAAGTTGATTTTGGGTTATTTATGAAAATTATTAACCTATCATGGAGGATATGTGATTAGGTTAATTACTTTTCAATACGAGACTTTAGGAGCAGCTGATGTTGTTTGGAGATAAATGTTACGATTTAACTTGGAAGACTATGTGACTAAATCCTTCAAATATTTGGGTTTCAACCTTAGTTTGGTTTAATTTGAAGAATTTTATGGACAAATTGTTTATCTAATGGTCCTCGTTGAACTTTGGGTTTTGTTGGACAAATTTTGGAGATTAAGCATAGATTTTCTTTTTATAAAGGGTTATCCTTTTCTGGATTATCTGATCCTGTACTAGCCTTTTTGGTTTTGGTTTTGGTTAACGTATAAAGACATGGGAAGTATATAGTTCTCTTTTTTGGATTAGGTGATTCTCTAGAAGTTGATTATAGTACTCTTAATGTGAACAAGTATTTCTAAATACTCGCCTTTTGGAGAAAATATGAGTTTGTGTAAGGAATCTAATAAAAGTTGAAAGTAAACATGATAAGTGATTGTGTTTCCTTATGATTAAATTCCTGAATAAAAAAGTAACTTAAAAAAAATGTTGTCTATTAACTTTTCCTACTGGGGAATCGAATACCGTTTAACCCATCACAAGTTTGTGATCTTCTCGTGGTTAACTTTCTCCTAAACATGTTTCCTATCACTCTCCATCAGAACATGACCCTTTGTTTTTTCCTCCATGTCCATATTTTCATACTTGGAATCCTAGTATGGGTTAACTCGGGTGTCCTTTGTAGTTATCTTTCTTTATTTTAAAGTGATTGTTTTACCGACTCTTGTTCCGATGTGGGACTTTCAAGGATGTTTCTAAGCTCAATTTTAAAAAATTGCGAGGACGCAATTCTCAAAAGGGGGGAAGGATGTAACACCCCAGGTAAATAAAGAATATGACATTTTTATTTTTATCCATATTTGTGAATGAAATATTAATATGACTTTAAAGGGGACGCTATGCTCAATGGCGTACCCAACACGCAACAACGAGTTTCTTGGGAATCTTACGTTGCACTCTAATAATAAAATAATATTATTTTAAATGGTAGTTAACATGTAGCCGTTGTATTGGCGGGAATGGATATAAATAACTAAAATATGATTATATATGTTTTTTAAATGTTTTTACATTTATCCAATAAAAGATAAAGGCTTAAAATATGGAAAGAATTCAATTTTAGGCTTTTATACCCTAATTTTCACTAAAGGTTCATTTATCGCTTTTTGATGGAGAACTGTCATTAAATATAGTTTTGATCACTCTTATACATTCTTTTGGACCAAATAAAACTCTTCTTTATAATCGGGACATCAGATTTTACTTTGTGTAATTTTTTGGTATTTTTCCGATAAAGTTCATTTTTTAATGAATAGTGTAAAATGTTGTGTTTTAATTCAAAACCTATTTTAAATCTAATTTATTTATATTATTAGATTATTATTTGAATTGGTTTTAAAGTGAAATTAGAAAATAATTTTACCATTAAATCCAATAGTGGTCGTTGGAATTAATTTCACTTTGAAATCGGACATAAACTAGTGTCAATCTTTTGATACTTATTGTTTCACAAAAACATGCTAATTGTCATGACAACGGGATTTAATTATTAAATTAATTAATTTTACTTATATGTTTTGAATTTTATAAAATGGACTTCATTTTTGAATTCGGAATATCAATTATAGCTTAGGGTGAATTTTTGGTAATTTTCTGAAAAACTCCAATTTTTGATGAATAGTGAAACCACTAAGTGGTAATCAAGTAAACTGATTTTTCAGTTAAATGAAAGTTTACCACTAATGTATTTTGAATTTTGAAAATCCGACATACATGGTTGTCATTAGTATGTAAAATGTGGTTCAATGGGATGAAAATAATTTTTTGGTGAATAATAACTTTTTTTTCATTAATCGCGATTAGAGGTAATTAGTGTAATTTAAGGTAAAAATGATATTATAAAAATATGAAAACACCATGAAACTTTTCCTAATACTATTGGATGAGTCATGTCCGACCAAGACAACCCATGGGTCAACTTGGGGACCCCATGGAGCCACTTTGGTTGGAAAATGACATTAATATATATTTATTTAATGTTAAAATTAAATTGACACAAACATGAGTTGTTTTACTAAAACAGTTTTTAAGTGGGGTTACACAAGTCCAAATTTCGACTATAAATATTAATTAGAAAGCTAAAACTATTTACTACATCATAGTATTTTTTTTATAATTTGTATATATTAAATAAATTAATTTAATTACGACATTATGATGATGCACCAATGACCTCATTATTTAACGATTTAAATAAAATGGAAAGATAATGTAATATCTAAAACCTACACTTGTCCAAAAACTATTGTATGGGAATATTTCGAAGACTTATCATCTTATCTTCGAAATATATCAATGTGGGACCTTAGAAATTCTAAACACTTTTGAAAATAAAATAATAGTTTCATGATTTCCAAAAGTGCCCCTCCTCTCCTCTTATAAAAGGCCCCCACCTCTACCTCATTTCACACACTCCTAAAGACTTTGGCTCGGCCATTACCTGCCCATTTACTCTCTCCACATCCCTATCCTAATCCTAGAGGATTATCTTTGGGCATAATCCTTTCAAAGGAATCCATTAGGCTCAAATCAAAAGAAGTTACACTTTTAAAGGTAATTCATTCTCTCATGTTCATTTGTTTTATTTTGCTTCTCCAACCCCCTAAACTATTTTTATTTACTTCTTTTGTAACAACACCAGTATTTTAAATATACTAGGATGTTGTTATAAGATTTATTCGAGCTACACTTTTACACAACTACATCAAATGGTTAAAGAACATACGGTTTCCGTGGATGGCGAAATTCTACCTCCCAAAACGATGATTGTTCAATACTCATTTAACACCTTCAAAGGTGGACATTAAGATGTCACTATATTTATATATGATATATAATATGTTTATGTTTTACTTAAGCTTCTGTATTTTTCATTTGTGGCTTACCTTTAAGGCTTCCATTATGGGTATACGCGATATCTTCATTTTAGGAAGTGCGGACTACCGCCCCCTCAAAGTGATGTGATTCGTTAATGCCATAAGTGGGACGTATAAAGGATGGATTTAATGTTATTATATATGATGTTATACTGGAATTATCATATACCTCTATATCATTATTATTTCTTTCCATTAAAGTATGAGATAGAAATGAAAGTAGCGTTCATGCGTACGTACGGCTTACCGTCTCCATGAATGGTGCATTTCATTTCTTATCCCCAAATGTGATGTACTATTATAAGTACATGTATATAATGGATATATATGATTAATTATGCATATAAATGATGAATATAATTCTGTAATTAAAATATACATACCTCTCATTTAGTTTTTATTCCATTAATATGACAAAGAAATGAAAGTAGCGTTCATGCGTACGTACGGCTTACCGTCTCCATGAACGGTGCATTTCATTTCTTACCTCTAAATGATTATGTAATATTATAAATACATGTATATTCTGGATATATATGATATATATGATATCCAAATCATGAATATAATTCTGGATATAATGAACATTTGACCACACGAACAACATGTAATTGTAAGAAGTCCACTTTCGACTTAAGAACCAAATATCGACAAAACAAACATTATTAACATAAATGATTAAATAATGTTTATAACATTGAAATAAGTGATCTAAAAGGAATAGTGAACTAGAAAAAGGTTCTTAATAAAGTGTAAATTAACTCAAGTTTATTATTCAGGACGTTAAAGAACGATCGAGTCAAGTCGGACCCGAGGTAAGGGATCCTACTCCTCTCTTTCTTTTAAAGTATGCTCTTTTATGTCATTACTTTTAAAGATCATATTTCTTGTTATTGGGATGTTCTTTTATATTACTCTTACTGTAATTTTTATTGTTCATATTATGAGAGACCCTATTCTCTCTCATCAATCCATTTTGGATGTTTTATGTGGCGCCGTTAGGCTGCCGAGTTTTCGTAAGGGATTTTTCATCTCACTTTTATTCCCGTGAGATTTATGCTACATTTGCCACAATTTCCTTATAGTGGTGTATGTAATGCCCATTATTCTAATATTTGTTTAATATACTTTCGTTTATTATTATTTACACCAATGATCTATTGTCCTTCTTTCATGGGGTGTATGTTTTGAAAGATACCCAAGTCGGTAAGGGAACCTTTCACCCTCCTCTTTTTTAAAAGACTTCTTTTGTTAGGTCTTTTAATATACATATTTTTATGTTGGGATATGTTCTCATATATCCTTATTGATGTAAATTTTATGTCCAAGTGATGAGATACACTTTTTATCTCTCATCAACTCATTTTGATGTGACGCTGTTAGGCTGTCAAGGGAACTTCTTAACCCAATTTCGATTTCTTTGGGTTCAACATGTAGTTATTGAATATGTCATCCTTTGAATATTTTTGAATGAAATTTGATTATTTTACACTTTATATCCACTTATATTTGGTGTATTCGTTTGTCACACAAAATTATGTAATTGATTTATCCTTAAACCAAGGATACCGTCTTTGTAAGGGACTTCGTCTCAATCTCCTTTCATTGAGGCATATTTCGTTTTATACACAACTTTCTTTTATACGGTGTATAAACCCCTTTGACTTTTACTTTTATAAAAAAAGAATCTTTTTCTACGAAGCGTTTTACTAAATGACAAAAAGGAATGTCTTTTTTAACGTACGCGGTGACAACGACCTTTTCTGCCGCCGCGAGTATTATTTGGTCTTTGGCTTCCTCAACAAGCCGTAATGTTTTTTAAAATAAAATAAATACCATATACTATTTTATGTATTTTGGTATTGAAAATGGTTTTGATAAAGGATTCTATTATGTCAATATATTTAAATGATATATTGTGATTGAAATGTGGAAATTTTATCATTCCTTTATATTGGTTTTATGTTATATGATTTTATATTGGTACTTGGACATTTTAACGGGTGGTTACGTTATAAACCATATGACGGGTGGTGCCGTGAATACCCGGACGGGTGGTTACATTATAACCTCCAATTCATTGGGTATGGAAGTCGGCCGTATGACTATTCCATTAAGTATGTATGGAAATTGGCCGTATGGCTATTCCATTAAGTGATATGTGTGGAAGTCGACCGTATGGTTATTCCACTTAAGTATGTTTATGTCCCAAGTTACCTTTATATATGCTATGCGTTCTTTATATGGGTTTATGGTAATACTTTGGTTACAAAATGGTAAGTAATGATACTTTATTCAGTGAAGAGTTTTTACTACTTCATTATGGTGAAGGTATTACTTTGTTAGAGTATACATGGTTTACTTGATGTTTGAAAAAGTAACAATTTTCATTGTTTATGTATCCCTTACTGAGCTTTTTATGCTCACCCCAAGTTTTTTTGAAATGTTTTTCACATGACTTAAAGTGGAATAAGGTCAAGGATGGGATCAAGGGAATGTCATGCTATATAAGTCATGGAACTAGACATGTTTCTTTTTAAGAGTTTTTTTTATTTATGGAAACTTAGTAGAAGTGTATACTTTGTAATCTTTTGAGATGTAATAGTTATGTTCTAATTCTCTAAAACTCTAAACCTGAAAAGATCCTCAATGTGAATTATTCATTTAATTCAATATTAAGTAAGGTTTAAGGCTGGGGCCTTATAGTTGTTATCAAAGGTTGGTTTAGATAACTTTAGAGGTTAGGGTATTCTCTAAGCACAAGTGACATTACCATAATGGATAGGATTTTAGAAAGAGTCCTAGTTTTAGATAAAGTGAATGAGTAAGTATATCTTAGTGGTTATCTCCCTCATTAGTACATGATGGTTTTGTTGATATACTCACACTGACCTTTTTGGTTTTAGTAAATGGCTGGACCTAGCAGGCACCAAAGAGATAACAGGTTTTGAAGGAAACTTCGGTGGTTCTATGATTAAGATACTAGATAAAATGGGGGATTCAATGAGGAAACTCGTGGTTATTCTAAACCAACTATCAAGGAGTCATGATCAACCACTTGAACCTTGGTATGTCCTATAATGCATCATGTATGAGAAGACCAATCAATGTGGAAGTTCAGGTAATAATTATAAAGGTAACCATTTGGGTTTATATGATCCTTACTTTTGAGGTAATTATGGGTTACTATATGTTATGATGTAAGTGAAAGGCATGAGATAAACTTGAGGTTAAAATATGTTATGTTTAGTTTTGAATATTTTATCTCGTTTTGGGAAATGTTTTGAGAATTATATAGTTTTGGAAAAAGGACAACACACAGACCGTGTGACAACCCGTCGCGTCAGACAAAGCTGCGGGAATCGAACCCACAACCAAAGAGCGACTGGTATATATCGCCTACCACTAGACTACGTGAAGTCCTTGGTAATTTTGACTGATTATTTCTAGTTATATGATTTTATGAATTAATAGTAAGTTGATTTTGGGTTATTTATGAAAATTATTAACCTATCATGGAGGATATGTGATTAGGTTAATTACTTTTCAATACGAGACTTTAGGAGCAACTGATGTTGTTTGGAGATAAATGTTATGATTTAACTTGGAAGACTATGTGACTAAATCCTTCAAATATTTGGGTTTCAACCTTAGTTTGTTTTAATTTGAAGAATGTTATGGACAAATTGTTTTTCTAATGGTCCTCGTTGAACTTTGGGTTTTGTTGGACAAATTTTGGAGATTAAGCATAGATTTTCTTTTTATAAAGGGTTATCCTTTTCTGGATTATCTGATCTTGTACTAGCCTTTTTGGTTTTGGTTTTGGTTAATGTCTAAATACATGGGAAGTATATAGTTCTCTTTTGTGGATTAGGTGATTCTCTAGAAGTTGATTATAGTACTCTTAATGTGAACAAGTCTTCCTACATACTCGCCTTTTGGAGAAAATATGAGTTTGTGTAAGGAATCTAATAAAAGTTGAAAGTCAACATGATAAGTGATTGTGTTTCCTTATGAATAAATTCCTCAATAAAAAAGTAACTTAAAACACAAATGTTGTCTATTAACTTTTCCTACTGGGGAATCCAATACCGTTTAACCCATCATAAGTTTGTGATCTTCTCGTGGTTAACTTTCTCCTAAACATGTTTTCTATCACTCTACATCAGAACATGACCCTTTGTTTTTTTTCCATGTCCATATTTTCATACTTGGAATCCTAGTATGGGTTAACTCGGGTGACCTTTGTAGTTATCTTTCTTTATTTTAAAGTGATTGTTTTACCGACTCTTGTTCCGATGTGGGACTTTCAAGGATGTTTCCAAGCTCAATTTTAAAAAATTGCGAGGACGCAATTCCCAAAAGGGGGGAAGGATGTAACACCCCAGGTAAATAAAGAATATGACATTTTTATTTTTATCCATATTTGTGAATGAAATATTAATATGGCTTTAAAGGGGACGCTATTCTCAATGGCGTACCCAACACGCAACAACGAGTTTCTTGGGAATCTTACGTTGCACTCTAATAATAAAATAATATTATTTTAAATGGTAGTTAACATGTAGCCGTTGTATTGGCGGGAATGGATAGAAATAAATAAAATATGATTATATATGTTTTTTAAATGTTTTTACATTTATCCAATAAAAGATAAAGGCTTAAAATACGGAAAGAATTCAATTTTAGGCTTTTATACCCTAATTTTCACTAAAGGTTCACTTATCGCCTTTTGATGGAGAAATGTCATTAAATATAGTTTTGATCACTCTTATACATTCTTTTGGACCAAATAAAACTCTTCTTTATAATCGGGACATCAAATTTTACTTTGTGTAATTTTTTGGTATTTTTTCGATAAAGTTCATTTTTTAATGAATAGTGTAAAATGTTGTGTTTTAATTCAAAACCTATTTTAAATCTAATTTATTTATATGATTAGATTATTATTTGAATTGGTTTTAAAGTTAAATTAGAAAATATTTTTACCATTAAATCTAATATTGGTTGTTGTAATTAATTTCACTTTGAAATCGGACATAAACTAGTGTCAATCTTTTGATACTTATTGTTTCACAAAAACACGCTAATTGTCATGACAGCGGGATTTAATTATTAAATTAATTAATTTTACTTATATGTTTTGAATTTTGTAAAATGGACTTCATTTTTGAATTCGGAATATCAATTATAGCATAGGGTGAATTTTTGGTAATTTTCTGAAAAACTCCAATTTTTGATGAATAGTGAAACCACTAAGTGGTAATCAAGCAAACTGATTTTTCAGTTAAATGAAAGTTTACCACTAATGTGTTTTGAATTTTGAAAATCCTACATACATGGTTGTCATTATTATGTAAAATGTGGTTCAATGGGATGAAAATAATTTTTTGGTGAATAGTAACTTTTTTTTTCATTAATCACGATTAGAGGTAATTAGAGTAATTTAAGGTAAAAATGATATTATAAAAATATGAAAACACCATGAAACTTGTCCTACTCCTATTGGATGAGTCATGTTCGACCAAAAAAACCCATGGGTCAACTTGGGGACCCCATGGAGCCACTTTGGTTGGAAAATGTCATTAATATATATTTATTTAATGTTAAAATTAAATTGACACAAACATGAGTTGTTTTACTAAAACAGTTTTTAAGTGGGGTTACACAAGTCCAAATTTCGACTATAAATATTAATTAGAAATCTAAAACTATTTAATACATCATAGTATTTTTTTTATAATTTTTAGATATTAAATAAATTAATTTAATTACGACATTATGATGATGCAGCAATGACCTCATTATTTAACGATTTAAATAAAATGGAAAGATAATGTAATATCTAAAACCTACACTTGTCCAAAAACTATTGGATGCAAATATTTCGAAGCCTTATCATCTTATCTTAGAAATATATCAATGTGGGGCCTTAGAAATTCGAAACACTTTTGAAAATAAAATAATAGTTTCATGATTTCCAAAAGTGCCCCTCCTCTCCTCTTATAAAAGGCCCCCACCTCTACCTCATTTCACACACTACTCAAGCCTTTGGCTCGGCCATACCCTGCCCATTTACTCTCTCCACATCCCTCTACTCATCCTAGAGGATTACCTTTGTGCATAATCTTTTCAAAGGAAGCCATTAGGCTCAAATCAAAAGGAGTTACACTTTTAAAGGTAATTCATTCTCTCATGTTCATTTGTTTTATTTTGCTTCTCCAACCCCCTAAACTCTTTTTATTTACTTCTTTTGTAACAACACCAGTATCTTAAATATACTAGGATGTTGTTATAAGATTTATTCGAGCTACACTCTCACACAACTACATCAAATGGTTAATGAACATACGGTTTCTGTGGATGGTGAAATTCTACCTCCCGAAACGATGATTGTTCAATACTCATTTAACACCTTAAAAGGTGGCCATTAAGATGTCACTATATTTATATATGATATATAATATGTTTATGTTTTACTTAAGCTTCTGTATTTTTCATTTGTGGCTAACCTTTAAGGCTTCCATTATGGGTATACGCGATATCTTCATTTTAGGAAGTGCGGACTACCGCCCCCTCAAAGTGATGTGATTCGTTAATGCCATAAGTGGGATGTATAAAGGATGGATTTAATGTTATTATATATGATGTTATACTGGAATTATCATATACCTCTATATCATTATTATTTCTTTCCATTAAAGTATGAGATAGAAATGAAAGTAGCGTTCATGCGTACATACGGCTTACCGTCTCCATGAATGGTGCATTTCATTTCTTATCCCCAAATGTAATGTACTATTATAAGTACATGTATATAATGGATATATATTATGAATGATGCATATAAATGATGAATATAAATCTGGAATTAAAATATACATACCTCTCATTTAGTTTTTATTCCATTAATATGACAAAGAAATGAAAGTAGCGTTCATGCGTACGTACGACTTACCGTCTCCATGAACGGTGCATTTCATTTATTACCTCTAAATGATTATGTAATATTATAAATACATGTATATTCTGGATATATATTATATATATGATATCCAAATCATGAATATAATTCTGGATATAATGAACATTTGACCACACGAACAACATGTAATTGTAAGAAGTCCACTTTCGACTTAAGAACCAAATATCGACAAAACAAACATTATTAACTTAAATGATTAAATAATGTTTATAACATTGAAATAAGTGATCTAAAAGGAATAGTTAACTAGAAAAAGGTTTTTAATAAAGTGGAAATTAACTCAAGTTTATTATTCAGGACGTTAAAGAATGATCGAGTCAAGTCGGACCCGAGGTAAGGGATCCTACTCCTCTCTTTCTTTTTAAGTATGATCTTTTATGTCATCCATTTTAAAGATCATATTTCTTGTTATTGGGATGTTATTTTATATTACTCTTACTGTAATTTTTATTGTTCATATGATGAGATACCCTATTCTCTCTCATCAATCCATTTTGGAAGTTTTATGTGGCGCCGTTAGGCTGCCGAGTTTTCGTAAGGGATTTTTCATCTCACTTTTATTCCCGTGAGATTTATGCTACATTTGCCACAATTTCCTTTGAGTGGTGTATGTACTGCCCATTATTCTACTCTTTGTGTAATATAATTTTGTTTATGAGTATTTACACCAATGATCTATTGTCCTTCTTTCATGGGGTGTATGTTTTGAAAGATACCCAAGTCGGTAAGGGAACCTTTCACCCTCCTCTTTTTTAAAAGACTTCTTTTGTTGGGTCTTTTAATTTACATATTGTTATGTTGGGATATGTTCTCATATATCCTTATTGATGTAAATTTTATGTCCAAGTGATGAGATACACTTTTTATCTCTCATCAACTCATTTTGATGTGACGCCGTTAGGCTGTCAAGGGAACTTCTTAACCCAATTTCGATTTCTTTGGGTTCAACATGTAGTTATTGAATATGTCATCCTTTGAATATGGGTGAATGACCTTCGATTATTTTACACTTAATATCCACTTAAATTTTGCGTATTCGTTTGTCACACATAATTATGTAATTGATTTATCCTTAAACCAAGGATACCGTCTTTGTAAGGGACTTCATCTCAATCTCCTTTCATTGAGGCATATTTCATTTTATACACAACTTTCTTTTATACGGTGTATAAACCCCTTTTTCTTTTACTTTTATACAAAAGGAATATTTTTCTACGATGCGTTTTACTAAACTACAAAAAGGAATGTTTTTTTTAACGTACGCGGTGACAACGACCTTTTCTACCGCCGCGAGTATTATTTGGTCTTTGGCTTCCTCAACAAGCCGTAATGTTTTTTAAAATAAAATAAATACCATATACTCTTTTATGTATTTTGGTATTGAAAATGGTTTTGATAAAGGATTCTATTATGTCAATATATTTAAATGATATATTGTGATTGAAATGTGGAAATTTTATCATTCCTTTATATTGGTTTTATGTTTTATGATTTTATATTGGTACTTGGACATTTTAACGGGTGGTTACGTTATAAACCATATGACAGGTGGTGCTGTGAATACCAGGATGGGTGGTTACGTTATAACCTCCAATGCATTGGGTATGGAAGTCGGCCGTATGTCTATTCCATTAAGTATTTATGGAAATTGGCCATATGGCTATTCCATTAAGTGATATGTGTGGAAGTCGACCGTATGGTTATTCCACTTAAGTATGTTTATGTCCCAAGTTACCTTTATATATGCTATGTGTTCTTTATATGGGTTTATGGTACTCCTTTGGTTACAAAAAGGTAAGTAATGATACTTTATTCAGTGAAGAGTTTTTACTACTTCATTATGGTGAAGGTATTACTTTGTTAGAGTATACATGGTTTACTTGATGTTTGAAAAAGTAACAGTGTTCATTCTTTGTGTATCCCTTACTTAGCTTTTTATGCTCACCCCAAGTTTTTTCAAAATGTTTTTCACAGGACTTAAAGTGGAATAAGGTCAAGGATGGGATCAAGGGAATGTCATGCTATATAAGACATGGAACTAGACATGTTTCTTTTTAAGAGTTTTTATTTATTTATGGAAACTTAGTAGAAGTGTCTACTTTGTAATCTTTTGAGATGTAATAGTTATGTTCTAATTCTCTAAAACTCTAAACCTAAAAAGATCCTCAATTTGAATTATTCATTTAATTCAATATTAAGTAAGGTTTAAGGATGGGGCCTTATACCGCGTGGGGCCGCCCTTTCTAGTGGACGCGGCAGCCAGCCGCGTCCCATCCTTCGTCGGTCCCGCGCGGTCACGGGACGGCCGGCCGCCGCTGCGGCGGTTCTTCCCGGCGGCGCACCGGGCGCCGCCGCCTCCCGCCGCCGGCGTCGCCGTGCCGGTGTGGCGTGTCGGCGGGTTGCTCTGCGGACCACCGGATGAGTTCCGGTGGTCGTAAATCCTTTCCATCTACGCCAAAAGCCCTCCCGGGGTCCGTCCTTCACTGCGAGGACCTTACATCACCCGTGCGGTTGATTTTGTCGATGTCCTCCGTTTCGCACACCAAGAACGAAAGGGGCGGTGGGTTCAGACTTGTTCGTTAGTCCTCACCCACCGCATTAGCGGTTTTAAAAGTCTCCCAACAATTTTTAATAATCATACTCCGCGGGTATAAATCACATAGATTTAAAAAAAAACTCCCTACTTCGTCGTTTTCGTCGGACGTGAGTTCTTCGCGGAAATGACCGTCGCGGAAGAAGAGGATCGTCGCGTCGCGGAAGGGGGAATCGCGTCATCGCGGTACACGGAGTCGCGTCGATGATCTCCGAGGGTTAAATAAAACACACAGATTTAATTGCACGTTTAAACCCATGTTGAGGATAAATCCACAAAGAATTAGAGAACCGTAATCCCCTACCTCAAGCAGTTGATGATCGGAGATTGTTGCGGGGAAGAAACGTCACGGAAGAAGCATTGCGAAAGGAGAATCGTCGGCGTCGCGGAAAACGGCGTCGCATTGTCGATCTTCGAGGGTTTGGCATTCTTCGCGTTCTTCGCGTTCTTTGCGAAGGAGGATGAAGATCTCAAGCCATAAAGTCTTCTCCAAATCCTCTCAACGAGAAATCCTCAAGAAAGACAGGCGTTGGTCTTATTTCATTTACATTCCAACAATTTGAAAAACAAGTTAAGAAACGAACCATTAATTTGGTGAATTAATGGTAACGTGTTAACTATCCAATTAATAGGAGCGTTAAGAGTTTAGAAAACGCGCCAGTTGACTTTCATTAAAGAGGAGTTTTCACGGGTGCGTTACTTAGGGGGAAAGAAATGGTGTGGCTCGTGCGGGCCCCACCTCACAAATATCCTACCAAGAGGGTAGGATATTTTGGGTTTCACCATATCCGCTTCAACTTAGCTTAAGTGGCTTTTTGGGGTTAAGTTAAGAAATAAAATAAAGTGGTGCAACAACTTTATTTTATTTCACTTAAGCCACTTAAAGCCACTTAAGCTAAGTTGAAGCAGATAGGGTGAAACCCAAAATATCCTACCCTCTTAGTAGGATATTTGTGAGGTGGGGCCCGCACGAGCCCCACCATTTCTTTCCCCCTAAGTAACGCGCCCGTGAAAAATCCTCTTTAATGAAAGTCAACTGGTGCATTTTATAAACTCTTAACGCTCCTATTAATTGGACAGTTAAGACGTTACCATTAATTCACCAAATTAATGGTTCATTTCTTAACTTTTTTTTTCAAATTGTTGGCATGTAAATGAAATAAGACCAACACATGTCTTTCTTGAGGATTGCTCGTTGAGAGGATTTGGAGAAGACTCTAAGGCTTGAGATCTTCATCCTCCTTCGCGAAGAACTCGAAGAACGTGAAGAACACGAAGAACGCGAAGAACGAGAAGAACGCAGAACCCTCAGAGATCGATGACGTGACGCCGTGTTCCGCGACGCTGACGATTCTCCTTCAGTGACGCTTCTTCCGTGACGTTTCTTCCCCGCAACAATCTCCGATCATCAACTGCTTGAGGTAGGGGATTACGGTTCTCTAATTCTTTGTGGATTTATCCTCAACATGGGTTTAAACATGGAATTAAATCTGTGTGTTTTCATTAACCCTCAGTGATCGTCAACGTGACACCGTGTACTGCGACGACGCGACGCTCCCTTCCGCGACGCGACGATCCTCTTCTTCCGCGACGGTCATTTACGCGAAGAACTCACGTCCGACGACAACGACGAAGTAGGGGTTTGTTTTTTTAAAATCTTTGTGATTTATACCCGCGGCGTATGATTATTAAAAATTGTTGGGATACTTTTAAAACTGCTAATACGATGGGTGCGGACTAACGAACAAGTCCGAACCCACCGCCTCTTTCGTTCTTGGTGTGCGAAACGGAGGACGTCGACAAAATCAACCGCACGAGCGATGTAAGGTCCTCGTAGTGAAGGACAGACCCCGGGAGGGATTTTGGCGAAGACGACAAGGATTTTCGACCACCGGAACTCGTCCGGTGGTCCGCGGAGCAACCCCCCGGCGCACCACACCAGCACGACGGCGGGAGGCGGCGGCGCCCAGTGCGCCGCTGGGAAGAACTGCCGCAGCTGAAGCCGCGACAGCGGTCGGCCGTCCCGCGACCACGCGGGACCGGCGAAGGACAGGATGCAGCTGGCTTCAGCGTCCTCTGGCAAGGACGGCCCCATGCGGGGCCGCGGTTCCTTCACGCGAGGGCAACACGCCCCCCGCACCGCTCGGCCGTGACCGGCCGAGCCGACCGCCTGGCGACCGGGCCACGCCCGCGCCGGCCGGGCCGGGTCGCGCCCAGGCCGGGCCAGGCCACCCAGGCTGGGCCGGGCCATGCCAGCCGGGTCAGACCCGGACCTGGGTCGGGTCGACCCGATTCGAGCCGACCTAGGGGGGGTTGGGCCGGGTCGGTCTGGGCCCAGACCCCCCGTTTTCGGACCTTTTCTGTCTTTTGCCTGTATCTTGGGCTACGGGCCTCCGATCGACGTACCGTAAGCGGCGATGCGATCCTTGGACCGAGACGGTCGTTTTGACATATTTCACTCAAGGTTTTGGAGTAATTTGGGTTTGTCCGGGTTGGTCTGTACACGAAACCAACCGGGCCCTCGGAGCGGAAACACTCATATCTTGGACTCCGGACGTCCGATTGACGTGTCGTCGACTTTATTGGATTCCTCTAAGTGAGAAAGATCTTTTGGCTTACATTGCCCAAGGTTTTAATGAAGGTGGAGTATAGTTGGGTTGGTTTTCCTTAAAAACCAACCGAGCCCCTGGGACGAAAAAGCCAATAACTCTCAGACCGGGCGTCCGATTGACGCGCCTTCTGCGACGTTGAGTTCCTGTTGACGATACAGATATTTTGGATACATCAACTCTGGAATATGTGTCAGTTGATGTATCAGCCTCTCAGCTCATGGAGCGGACCCTCCCGAACGAGCTTACTGTGTGTGGGAACCCTAGAGCTGGATGCGACTAAGACTGCGACGACGACAACGACTATGCGGAGATCCTCAGTTGATTCGATGGCGACAACTAAAACACTCAACGATCCTACGTGGATCAGTGCTACAGGTCCTGTGTGGGTCCGATCCTATGTGGGTCAGCGCTCAGCGGTCCTGTGTGGGCCAGCGCCTATAGATCCTGTGTGGGTCCGATCCTGTGTGGGTCTTTGCGGGGGTTAGTTACCTATCGATCGTGTGTGGGTCAGATCCTTTTTGGGTCATTGTGTGGTTTAGTTACCTATCGATCCTATGTGGGTCAGATCGTTTGTGGGTCATTGCGGGGGTTAGTACGTATTGATCCTTTGTGGGTCCGATGACATAGATGAATCAGTGGATATATCTGATCATCTCTATCGTCATACGAAGATGTATACCTATGTGAGTTGAATCCTATTTTTCTTTCCTATATAGATTGTGTTGAGCTATCCTGTGTGGATTTACGTTTTGCTTTCCTGTGTGGACTGGGTTGTACTTGGGCTCGGATGTTGGAGCCGAACGAGAATAGATGACTTAGGTATATGTATCGGCATATACCTAAGAAGTGTCAGATGTTACTTCATTATTGTATCTTTCCTTTGTGGATTATCCTTTGTGGATTCTGGGAGACCTTCGGGGGTCTCGGGGTCCCTACTGAGTAGCTTATACTCACCCCTGCACGGGCTATGCCCGCACTACGTTGAGTTGGTTGCAGACGACGGACATCGATGATCGTAGTTGAGGCTTTCAGAGTAGGACGATACCTAGAGGTGGACCACTGGGAGGGATGTACTCAGAGTGGTCGGATGGACCCGAGGAGAAGTGGAGGCTATCTGTACCCACCCTTCAGGTGGGAGTTCTAGTGGACAACCCGACGTTGCAGCATTACTTTTCAGTTGCTGTTTTCCCTTCCATTTGTACTTTACTTTCAGTTTGGGTTTGTATACTGGCCCACTTACTTTTCCGCACTTACTGTTGTACTCAGTTTTTACTTAATGTTTACTTCTACTGCTTGCTTGCTCTATGGTGTTTGTTTACTTTCCAAAGGCAATGCCTTCCATTTTTACCAGGAATTACGCCTTGGTGCTAGTCGCCAGCCCCTGGCCTATAGAAGGCGGGCTTGGGGTAGTCACGGCACGGGCCCCTAGGACGGGTCGTGACAGTTTATACTTTCATGAATTAGTTCCACTATTTCTGTTGTTCTTTTTTGGATATGTCTTTTTGTGTGTAAACCTCTCTTTTTGCTTTGTGTGCGAGTTAATTTGTATTATGTATCTTGATCATTTATGTTGTTGTTTCTACAAATGTAGTGTGTTATAAGAATATTGATATCTATTTGGATAAATTGATTAATTAATCCAAAATATGGATTATATGTGCATCACTGACAAGTTTAATAACAAAACTAAGGATTCTCTATACACTTCACTACTACTGGTTTAATAACGTTTATCAAAACATCTGACTTAAACTTCCTGCCTAGTGTCCCCAAGATGCTCTCATCTCATACTCTCTCTCCACCATCTCTATCATATCACCATTCAATATTCAATTTCCCTTCTCTTTATACACCCATTTACTATATGAATGCAGATGTATGCATCTTTCATCTCTATAAGTATTAAATGTGTGCAATAAGATAAGGGAATTTGAATTCTGAATGGTGATATAATTGAGATGGTGCTAAACATGTGCGGGATGAGAGAATCATGGGGACGTTGGGTAAGAAGTTCAAGTCAAATTCTATTCTATGTAGTAGTTAACCAACAGTAGTGAAGTTTATAAAGAATCCTTAGTTTTGTTATTAGATTATATCTGGACCAAATAAACCCTTTTGAAATATTTAATTTTATTGTCATAATATACATTATATATTTTACTCAAAAATTATATAATGAAAAATTTATTTAATTTTCATTATTACTTGTAGAGTTCGTTCATTTGAGAAGATTTATGTCCACATGTCATGTATTTGTAGGAAGTGAACCGATGTTGTATCTGCTCAATCACAGAGGTAATCAATATGTTTTCATAGTAAAATCATTATCCATAGAATTAATTCATTGTTTCATATTTATGATTTATTAATTTATTTTATTATTACTTACATGAAAATTGCTTTCTTATACATGTTGATTATTTTTTTCGATATGGGGTGGTTCGTCTAACTTTCATGCTTTTTCTTCCTTATAACATTTTCTCCCATGTAGTGTTGCATTTATCACATTCGTTCAAGTTCCCTCCACTAGATTTGCAGGAATAGAAAAACGGCTGCCTCTGTGTAATTACAAAGTAATCTTGATATTTTCACAGTAAAATCATTTTGAATAGAATTAATATATAATTTCATATTTATATGAAAATATTGTGAATCTTGATGTGGTTTGTTTGAAGCTTCTCATGAAGTGTTATCAGTTCAACAAATAAAGTCAATGGAAATCATTTTAACATTGATAGTTATGATTTTTTTAATATATGTAATAATTTGTATTTATGTAATTGTATAACCAATTATTTATATTTTTATAATATAGTGTTATTTCTAGTGTTTGTGTTGTAAATTTAATTTCATTCAAATTTTGTATTGGGAATTGTTTTTGTTTATATATGGTGTCTTTCTGGTGTGTTCTGGTGTGTTTATGGTGCCTCTAGTACTACGATGTGCTCTTACACCACACTAAAATATAACCCTTTATTAGCATTGATAATGGGAAAATTTATCAGTGCTTCTAAAAATGGTGATAATGGTATACTTTATTAGATATTCTACAAAGATGATATTAATTCCTTTATCAATGGTTATTAAAGTGCTGTTAAATGATCTGTTTATTGGCGCTAAATAAAATCCTGGATAAATTGGACCTTTATCACCGCTTTTAAAAGAACTGATAAATGCCTCATTTATCATCACTTTTGTTAGCACTAATAATTTTCCCATTTATTAGTATTTTTTCAATGATGATAAAAGTCCCGGGCTTCTAACATCGATCACATTATCAGCACTTTTATGATGCTGATAAAGACTCTTTCTAGAACATTTAAGAACTAGTTTTGTATTAGAGTGTCATCTCACAAAATGATGATTGTTCTTTCTTCCTTTACCAAATCTTATAGTAGGAATTATGATGGAAAATATATTTATATTTAATATATATGTTATTTATTTTTTATTTAATCTACTACAATAATTTTAATATACATATATTTATATTTTCTATTTAGTGTAGATGTGATACTTGTTTTTGAAAAAGAGTGGACTACCTCCCCCTCAAAGTGATGTGAATCATTCACAAACTACATGGAATGTATTAATTATGGGTTTAATGAGATTATATGATATATATGACATAATAATGTTACTTTAATAATGATATATATACATATATATACATATGTTTCATTTATTTTATTTATTTCAATATGTCAATTAAATAGAAACAACGTTTGGGCGTGCATATGACCTACCCTCTCAACAAAAAGCGTATTCGATTTAGTATTTATATATTATATAGATAATTATAAATCATATATAATAAATATAAATTAAATTAATATCATATTTTACATTCTCGAAATCATTATATAAGTACAACGACAAAATGTATTAGAAATTAAGACACATGTGAATTAAAAAAACAGATATTTCTTACAGTGAAACCTTAGCATAGGATTGTTAACAAAATGGGTAATATAAGGTAATAATAAAATGATATATGGTATTAGTTACAATAATATTATTATGCAAAATATTTATCATAAACATACATTTTTTATACAGGAATGTTGTACGAGTACGAAAAGTTTCAGGATATAAGGTAAAGGGATTTCATCTCACTTTTTTTCATGAGATACATGATTTATTCACAACCCATTCATTTTATTTGTTGTGTATAATTCCCATGGATGTATTAAATGATTATTATACATAAATAAATGTGTATTTAAATATGCATTTTATTATCTTTCCTACATGGGTGTTAAGTTAAAAAGTTACCAAATCAGTAAAATAGTTATTTATTAATTTTCCTTCTTCAAGACTCATGTTTTATTATGCACCTAAATTATTTTCAAAGGTGTATATACATCCATTTCACATGTTATATAATGAATTAAATTAATTTCATGATATTTTAATCTTAATTAAATTTCATTTTCTCACATGGAAAGTATGATCCCATGTAACCAAGTGGTAAGAGTTTATTGAAAAAATATGATCTATTTTTAAGATTGTTATTGATTATGCTTCTTTGATGAAATGGTATGATCCATATCTCAAGAGAAATCATTATTTTCCTCGTACTCTATTTATTAAATATATATCCCTATATTAGTACCATTTTCCCACTCTTTGGTACTAAAGATAATTAATAAAATGTTTTTAAGAAAATATGATCATATTTCTCTCTTCGATCGGTAATCTGTTTTATTACAAAAACCATGTTTTAAAAAAAATTAAAAAATGTTCATAAATAATCCAAGAAGGTAATTTTCAAGGGGAAAATATTTTAAAAATGTTTTATTATTTTCAAATATTTTATTATAATATTTCAAATCAATTTTCAAATAAACAGGTTTTAAAAAGGTTTTATGTTTAAAAAATATTTTTTCATAGAAGAAAGGATATTTTCCTCAAGAAATGTTATTAAAAAATCGTAAAAAATAATTTCCCATCTAAGATAACATTCGTTGGTGTCACTCATACCTTTCTAATGAAATGTTTCATTGTTTCCATTCATATTCATTCCCTTAATGGATTATATTTTGATGGAATGATATTTATGAACCCGTTTCTCTTTCACAGGTTATAAGATATTGAATCCCACTTCTTTTCATGGGTTATGTTTATGATGAAATGATTATGATTCCATTATTTTCAACAAGTTATGATATGATTACATGTTTATAATACAATTTCATTTAATGGTTTGTGATATGATTATTTATGATCTTATAGAACATATATGTATGATTTCATTATGAGATTGGTGGAACCTATATCTACATCCATTGAATTGGGTAAAGATTTATATATCATGAGATAGACATATCTATAATGGGAATTGATCTGGGTTCCGTATTTTAGGGGTGGAGTGAGAAATGAACTCGATTCCGTATTACAAGGCTGGAATGAAAAGTGAACTCGATTCAATAATACACAGAAGGAATGTGGTGTGAATACAGTTCAGTAAAAGACACTTTCCACTAAGGTGGTCTCGATATCAATGCCTTTACTAGTATGGAAATCATTATACATCCTTATGAATCTCCCCCAATTTTGTTTTTATTCCTATGCTATGGTTTTATGGATTTTTTTATTCATTTTCTTATGATTTATAGATTATGAAATTCCATTATTTATGGTGTGATTTATGTTTTTGATATTTGATATGTAGGGTATGATCATATATTTTCATGATCATGTTCTCACACCCTTATGATCATGATTATGATTACGTATCTTCCTTTTTTACCATTAATGATAATCTGAGCTCACACATTTATATGTTTCCTCCCCTAGGTTATGGAGATATCTATTATGTTTGATGTGTATAATAAGTGTTCTAGTCAATAAAAACCTATTAGAAGATGATTTACCTCATTTTTGTACCATTGTTTATGTTTCCATGTTTTCAAAGGTAATAGACTAGTATGGTCTTTGGGCATTTTTGTATAATGTTATAAGTAATCCAAAAAAGTTATATAATGTTAATGTATGAAAAGAGTGGGTCGATTTATATATTATTTAAAAAGGTTTATATACACTGCATTCGACAATTAATTTCATGAACATATTCAAAATCATGATATTTTAAGTTTCATTGTATGTTGTTTTATCATGCATCTTATGAATCAATGTTACCAAAGTGGTAAATATTTGTTGTTACAATCACATCATTTATTAGGATTGTTTTTGAATAAATATAAAATGTTTAAATATCATGATATACCTCTCAATAATTATCATTATATTTATATTCCTCTATTTATTTATGACATGACAAAGTAATAATATCATTCTTCCATTATTTTTTACTTAAAATTATTAATAATTTTTTTAAACAAAATCTTACATTATTTATCTTTTTCGTTTGGAAATAAATTTTCATCCAAAACCATGTTTTTTAAAAATGATATAAAAATAATTTAGTAATCACATATTATTTTAAAAATAAATTTTTACCCATCTTTTATTTTTTAGAAAAATGATCCAAAACGAGTCTTCTTGTTGATTTACAAAAAACATCTCATTTGGATTTTACCAGAAATGTATATAGAATATTCATTTTAACATTTAAATGATGAAAAATATATTATAATTTCATGAACAATCACTGTTTCAAAGATTAATATAATTTTTATAAAGGTTATTTTAAAATAAAATGGTTTTCACAAAATTTTCTGTTTTAAAATTCATTCTTTTCAATGAATAAATGATATTTTCCCTAAATAAAATTTTTAAATTATCTTTAAAAATTATTTTACCATCTAAGATGACATCGATTGTTGATACCTATTCCTTACATGGGATATGATCCAAGGGTAAAATTATTATTATTTCTTTGACTGGTTTATGTTTAAGTTTCACAATCATTAGAAAACATGATTTTTTTCAAGGGTTATGATATGATTAAATGATTATAAAACCAGCCTATATTCTACAGGTTTTGAAATGGTGATGTTTATGATACACATTTAATTCCATAGGTTATGATATAACAAACTTTTATGATGTTATGTGACCCATATGTATGGTTTTACTTATATGAATGTGGGACCTATATCTCCCTAAAATTCTTTAGGAAAGGATTTATATCTTATGAGATAGACATGGTTAGAATGAGGAGTAAAATAAGTTCAGTAAGAGACTTTTTCCACTATAATGGTTTTGGGATTGAACCTTGACTACTATAATGGTTTAGGGAGTGAAACCATTCCAATATTATAGACATGGTAGTAATATTTCACATATATGGAAATTACATTCTATTATCATGTGTATTCCAATAATCCATTTCTTATACCAATTTTATGCTATCTTAGATCATGTTATTTAATAATTATACGATTCATGTCTTATGAATTTACCATATTTATTACATTACTCATTTATAAAATCTTTTATATGAAGGGTACGTTTTTCAAATGTTATTATCATGTTCCCATTACATTATGCTCATGTTATGCTTACATATCTCCCTTATTCATGTTTACTCAACATCTTAACTGACCCTTTCTCATGTTTCCATTCCCTTGGTTATGGATATTTTCATTATGTATCATCCATCTAAGAAGGGTGATATTTTTGAAGAATTAAGTGGGAGATGATGTAGATCAGATATGGACTAATGTTTATGTTTCCATGTTTCCAAAGGAACTAAACCTTTACAGTCCCTATGCATATGTTATTGAATGTAATAAATATTCATAGAAAATGATGTAATATATATGTATGTGAATCCAGGTTTTATATAGTTAAGGTGGTTTTTCGCATTTTTTTCATCTTGGATATAATTTTTTTATTAATTAGTAGGAAACACATGATATTGAGGAGGCATGGGAGTGAGAGGTAGTATCAGATATTGTTTGAGTATAACATCCATAAACACCACTATAAATGGTTTATTTCTTTATATTAAGGTCATGGATCAATACATTTATTTGAAATGATGAATTGAATCCCCTTGGAGTTATGTTATAACTGAAAACACTTATAAACCACTAGGTTATTTATATGGAATATGTATTGTCTATAACTAATCATAGTGGTTTTAGACACATATATCTGATAAATAATATTGGAGAAACTCTATATATAGTGATAAGTTTATAACATGGCACCATGTGATGATGTCTGAAAATATAATATTTTCTCATTTTTTTCAATTTGAGAGGCCACAAAGTGTCATATTTATAATACATGGTTTGAATTGATAAATAAACTATAACTGATTCTATTACTAATTGGAAATAGACCAAGATGGTTGGTTATAATTAAATATAAATACTATCCCTTCCATGTTTTTTTGAAACTCTTATGATTTTATATATTATGATACATTAATTTTCCAATCAAAGGGGTTAATTTTGATGATATATTTATGAAATGATACTCCAGATCTATCATAGTATTGAATGTTGGAATACCAAGTTTGTTGAATTAGTTTGGTAGAAGAGCCAATTCCTCCAACTCAGGGTATGTTCTTCTCTTAAGTATAATTGAGACATGTTTAACATTCATTAAATCCTATATAGATATAAGGGACTCCATGAATTTATGGAGATCTAGTGGGAATATAACTAGGTTCGATGTTTGAGTAGAGTATGTTTATAAAGACTAATATTGTTTACATGTACGTACCTATCTATAATGTAACACATACTTTTTCATGGAGTATATTATTGGAAATAATGATAATTTATACATCAATAAAAGGAATTAATGATAATCCATAACCACAAGGGTTAGATAATCAAGTTTTATAGGCTCCATGTGGGATAGATGAATATAAATTACTGACAATTTTATAGCGTTTCTTTCTTAATGAAGGGGTTACCCCATAAAAAAGATATTGTCCTCGACATTAGAGTTATGCATGGGTTGTATATTTCCCCTCAGAAAATAAATTTTTATTCAACTTATATTCTATAAATAAATTTACTGCTAAATATTATTCCTAGTATAAATCGGAACAATATCCTAGACTAGTGGGTATGATATTTATTTTTTAACCCCTCTAGCACTAACCTTGTCCAATAAAATCTGAATAGGTTGTATTTGAGTGTTAATTGGTTCTCTTATGTTATAATACTTCCTATAATGTCATATACCCACACAATAATATAGATTTTTTTTATAAAGTAATAATATTACAATTGTTTCTTCCTAATGTTCTTTTATTCCAAAATCATACTCGACATTATCCAATGGATTTATTTTCAAAACATTTAATAAAACATAGTGTGTCTTGGGGATCATATCCTAATACTCATTAGAGAAAAACGGTATTTTACAATCCTATGAATTTATCTCAAGGTATATATCATAATCCTTGTTTTAATCAAGTTTTCAATAGTCTATATTTTTTATATCCATGTCAGTGTTTGATCTATATCCCTGATAATCCCTCAATAATTGTTTTATGAAGGGGGTCTGAAGAGAATCTATAATATCCTTTACTTAAATTACTACTAGAGAGTGATTGAAATTATTAAGAGGATGAAATTATAATGTTTATTATGGGGAATTTTCACTAAACTTGGAAATATCTAACATCCATAGAAGAACATGATGTAATAACTCCCCCATTCCTATTGTAATGGTTGTGTATTAATCTTCCAAAATCAAATCCTTTCACCATTAAAGATTTTGTCATTATGGGGGAAGAGAAGGTTGTATAAATTACCTCATCCTTTGATTTTGGGGTTTCTCCTATAATGTAGATGAGGATACATCTATCAAGTCATTATTAGACATTATGGTTTCAGAGTGAGTAGTATAAAAACCATTAAAATGAGATAAAAAATCATCATTTGTGGATACACTATGGTTTTATGATATTATTTTTACAAATGGGAGGAATTCATGAACTTATTGATAGTCTGATGCGTTATTTTGTTGATAGATCACTTAGGAATAGTATGAAATTTCTATTATTTAAGAATAGTTGATCTTTATTAAATATATGAACTATAATATTTTTACCCAATACCCAAAATACTGTTTTCATGAAGTAAAATGGATGTTTCTTCCCCTAACGAATGATGTTAGCTAGATAATGTATTATAATTTATAGATACATATTTTTCCCACCCTATGATATTCACATTAGGTGGGGTGATAATGAATATTTGGAAGAGTAACTTTATACTAATTCATGTAGCATGTTGAAGATAGTCACACACTTTCCCTAACATGTGGTTATGACTAATAAATCATGGCCAGAATAGTATGCTTCTAAAGATAATTTATTTACATGATATGATTAGTGTACTACTTGAATGAAAATGATATGGTTATTAGGTGATAAATATTCATCCATATGATCTGAAAAATATATGAAACACATTCCTCCATTAATTAACTTGAAAATTCATTCATAGGAATGGATGTGGGCCATAACATGACCAAAATGTTTTCTTAAAAAATCTCATTTCAAATGTTCGTGGAGTTCTCCCCATCCAATACGAGGGTATAATAGTCTTGATCCAACTATAACTGTTATTTATCAAACCATTTTCCCTATATATTTGTACCATTGAAAATGTTATTAATTAAATTAAATTATAAATGATCATTGAGATTAAAAAATGATGAATGTCATCACATGATACCTTTTCATTAGGATAATTAATCAGATATTAATGATGAACATGGGAGATTTCTATAATCATATTATAAAGATCATTTTGATATAATAAAAACCCTGGAATAAGATCAATATCTTGAGGTAATTCATGAAAATAATCTATTTTATTATTATGAGGGTGTTCTTAACGAGAACTATGGGGGGACTTCTATATTTTTTCATGATTCACAATCCTAGAGTGGATGTATATTCTATCTATCCAATACATCATAAAGATTAATTTTGTAACATACACTTATGGATGACCATTAGAGTTATCGTTTCAGTGTATATATGGAGGTAATTCATCAAAATTGGTGTTTCTGATGGATTTATGGGGATAAAATTCCTTCTAGATATTATAGATATAACAACTACAACACATGATTATGGGAGGATTGTCAGATCTATTGGATCAGTTTAGAAATGGATTAATTCTATAATTAATGATTATTATTGGGTTTTTTGGGGGATTACCTCCCGTATAATTGTTCTTCATGATAGATGGATGTCCTATGAAATATTAATCATATGAAAGAATATCTTGACTAATATTTATAATATTATATGCTAGAAAACCAATGTTATTTGATATAGAACACTGATGAGAAACATTAAGGTTATAGTTTCCCTATTCTACTAACTAAGATATTATAATCATTAAGGTCATTATCATAATATACCAAACAACCTTAATGAAATTAACATCCAAATTTTCATCAACCTTCTCTTTTAGATGATATTTCCCTAGGCAATTCCATCTAAAATATCTCATCCTAGTGATTGGAGATGGAACCTTTATCAAACTAGGAATCACAATGTTTGATCTGTTACCCTCATTCATGGAAGGCATTAATAGTCTCACCTTAGTTACTATTGAAATATAGAAAAGATCTTTTATTATATGGGTAGAAATAGGTATATGATATTTCTTCTAGTTTTACATTGTAAAATTATAATAACATTTTTGAGTATTAATGGGAATAGGGATAAGTTCCTTCGCTTGATTTTCTATTAAAATATTTTGATAAAGATTATTCCCATTGATAAGAATTGGGATATGTACATTCAAATATATTTTTTTCAAAATAATAAAAAATAAGTTCCATGTGTTGATTTGAATTTAGATATAAGGAAACAATTGAGATTTCATTAATGTATTAAAATGTACCTCCCATGGTTGGACTGGTTTAGGTATATGATCTTCCTACTATGTTTCCCTCAGAATAGTTTGATAAAAATTCTTGGATTGAGTTAAAAAATTGATATGGACATGATCCTATGATATGGTGGATAGTTTCCTTCAATAGGCACTTCTTCTAGGATTACAGTATAATGTCCCCATATCTACGACCACTAATTGGTTCCAGATTGTAGATTACAATGTGACCCCAGGAATTCATACCTATACTCTAGTGTCTGCTGACTAGTAGTGAGGGTCTATGATGAAATTATAGGAAAACTATATACTCTTACTAGATTAAAATAAACATGGAAATAATAAAAATCATATAAGTAACAAGAAATAACCATCATGAATCCATCCAAAAATGTGTCAAATAAATAATTAAAAATCATGATATAAAAAATCTTATATATCAAAATAGTAGGATACTATAATAACATAACCATAAATATTCCTACAATAGAAATAAAATAATGAAAAATTAAAATGTTCATTATTTATAGGTTGATCCCTATTTCTTATGAAGCTACAAAGCTATCCAAATAAAACAACAATCATAGGGACTTTTCATTACCTAGTCCATCAATAATGATTTTTTTAGAGTAACAATTAGTAACCCGAGCATTGTGTGAGTACAAATTAGTGAGTCATCGCTAAAACAATCTAAAAATATTTCATCCATGATTAAGTTAATGTTGATTTTAAAAATATATATACATTTATTAATGGATGAAAAAATGAATAATTTGAGATTGTTGATCCTTAGGTTTCAAGGTGACATATGGGAGCATTTAAACCTACCTCATCTCATTATGAATATATTTGAAGAGTAGAAATAAATATAGGGGCATTATAATGATCCCCATTATTATAATTTCTTCCTAGAACAAATACCCATCCTAGAGAAAAATTATCACAACTGAATAAATATCAATATCCTAGTAATATAAGTAACACAATGGGCAATATACCAAACCCATAAATGAATTCACACATATGAAATTATACCCATCACATAAAAAAAATAACACCCACAAGGATATCTGTCTCTATAACCATAATGGAAATTCCTAAGGGAAACGCCATCCCTATAACAATAACTTATGGAAAAACAAACTAAATATTTTATCATCTCTATATGAGCTAATATTTTCATTTAAAAAGACTTTTCTATAAAATAAACACTTAATGAAACTAAAAAATCATTTTTTTGTACACCATAAAAATATTTATCACCATTATCAAATCATACATTACCCTTTCAATTATCAATATTTTTCATTTTTAAAACTAAATGTTTCATTTATAAATACATCCAAAAAAATATTATTCGTCATTTTGTTATCAATTTCCATGCAATAAATAAATTTAAATAAGTCATATTGGATTTTTATCAAATTAGGGGTCATAGAATACCTAACAGGTAATCAAAAATCATAACTTATGTGATGCAAATTAAATATTATAATACATGGTTGAACACATGATAAGATGTTGTTACGACTAATTTAAATCTATAGAAAATGAAACAAGAGTGTTTTGATAATTTATAAACAACATAATATAAGTGTAATAGAGTTTAATATTAATTAAACACAACCCCAAATTATTCTAATGATGCAATATCCACACATAATATTCCATAAAAACTATATTAGGGTTTATGAGATTTATAAAAAAAATAAATGAGAAATAATACGTCTAGGTCTCAAAGTACCAAAAACATACCAATAGGGTTCAATGAAAATGATCATCACTTAAATATTATTTTAAATGAGGTTGGAGGGGATATATTTATCCAAAAATAATCCATTCCGGAAAACATAATGTACTTGGGATGACATGATTGAAACTAATGGGACCATTGTGGGTCCCCCCATTTTGAAATACTGAAAAAATTTCCCAGGAGTAGTTATTGGTGTAAATTACACTTTAACAATATGAATGTTTGGCTAGAACACCTAGGGGTCCTGACCATGGGTTTTCCCACTGTGCTACACTATTTTACACAATGAATGTTCACATATAGATCCCATATAGCAGAAAGTCCATCATGTTCCTCCAAAAATGAGTCATAAACTATCATGAAACCACCATAATCTGAAAAAAGGATTGCACATGTACATGCCATCAAATATACAATAACATGACTAAATATATCTATGGTTCATTACATAATTACCCTATAAAGACATATATACATTGTGAAGTGTTTATAAGGGTCGCTACCAAAAAACTAGCCTCTGATCACAAACATCTCGATTTATCTCTCAAAGACCACTATAAAGTATGTCCACTTAAAAAACTCAAAAAAAAAAGACATGCCTTGATTCCCTAAATGATTCAACCAATAATCTTGTCTCGAACCATATCATTACAAGATTAACTAGATAAATCATGTAATAAACCATTATTTAACACTCCGAATGATTTTATGAAACCCTTCCCATACCACTTTTGAGACCTCTAAAAATTATGCTGTGAAACATACACACATTCTAGTAGAATCACATGGGTATGTACCATGGATGATGTATCGAGGGTTTTACAACCACCAAACTTTATAGTATTTCATCATCAAGATATTTTATAAAACATAACTAGGGGTCATTAATAAAAAAATTATATCCACTTATCCCTAATGTGTAATTTCCCTCACATTTCCCCACTTGGGTACATTTGTACTGCTACTATACTCACACTAAAGGAACTATTTTACCATCAAGATATTTTTTTCTAAAATAAATAACCCAAATGAAAAATTATCAAATAAGAAATTATACACAAGATTAACCTATTAATAGAGACCTCAAATATAGTGTCCCTATGGTACCCATGATTCATGGAAACAACTTAATTTTCAACCTTTAACATTGATGTCATGGAAAACACCTTCACCATGTTTTGTTACATGGTTCATCCCCTTAATTATTCTAAAAATTGATTCCCACCCATTCATATAGGGGGAAAAATGTTGTTACCCACTTGAATAACACAACGAAATTGGAATTCACCTATTGAATCTTTTAATGTCAAAAAAATATCCAAATCAATTTCTGCAAAAAACTACTTCCTAATTTGTGAATATTCCATTAGTTTTTAGGTCAAATACACTTTCCCCTAAATTAATTTTATGACACTCAAAATGAAATTTTTGAAGTCACATACATTTATCCAATATAGTTGTTATCGAAAATAAAGTTATTTAAATATTTCAATGATAAAAAGTTGTATGCAAACAATAATTCATCATTTAATCTATTATCTAAACCATTCTCTTGGATTATAATAGTCACTAAGACCAATGTATGAACTAAACGATATGTTTCACACTTGTTTTGGAAATTAAAATAATATAAACAAACTATATAAAAAAAATACTTATTTTCCACACAATATAGTGTGAATTATTTTAATAGACACCAAAATAATGTGCCTCTTATGGATGTATATACAAAATCTTTAAAAATAAATATCACACCTTATTAGTGGATTCTAGCAGTACATTCCAGTACTTTTATCACCTTATTATTCTTATTATAACCCAAAACATCACTCTTTGGAATTATTATGACTTAATGCCCCATTACATTATTCACTTCAACATGTTACTCCCATGCACTCAAGTCTCATAGACCCCATCACTCACCAACTATATTCTGATAAACAAAACCTATCACACCCCTTGAATTTAAATTTTATCTTAAAGTGACCAAATATTAATCATACCAATTCCACCAAATAAAAATAAAAAATACACATATATGGGTACATTAAACTATTTGTGACAAACATATATTCTTGTAGAAAAATGAAATCATGAATCTATAACTATGTCCATGTAGGGTTTCTCAATATATAACTCCAAATTTTACAAATAACTACTCAAAAGGAACACTAAATACTAAAAACATCCATGGTGTTCTCCCCATCCTTGTAAATCCATATTTTTGATCAATGATAATAATCATAATCAACGTCCATAATTAAGAAAAAATTATAATTCTTAAGAACCAATAACATTACATATACAATTACTAAACTCAATCCCTTCTCAAAACACTATTTTCAACATTGTTCCCCACACACCCACCTTCCAGCATTATCAGTAATCCACCACTATAAAATTATCTAGATGGTGGTAACTCATGTTCATAGAACATTCTCATAATTATGTTACAATAATCTTCCAACCCTATGGTATCCCACATTTTTATTACATGGAGTTTCATTATATTTAACAAACATAGGTTCTTTTATAGTTTTTCTTCATTTAAAAAAGTTATAAAATCAATGAAAAAATAAAACATTAATCTAATTCACTTGAAAATTTTATTAAAATTTTCATCATAAGTAAAATTAATTTATATCATAACCTATGTACATAAAATAAAGTAATAGATGAGCATAAGTCCGAGTAAGGGAAAGTAAGGTAAATAGTTTACATGTGTTTTTGATAAATTTAATCAATAAATTGAGGAATATCATAAAGGAATATGCAAGAGGAATATAATAATAATAGCATGAATCATAACATTGAAATTTTTCTACAACATTAAAATAATACATTCATAAGAATATCACCATGGTTTATCACCAAGGTGTCAATAAAATTACCAATGTTATTCGGTAAGGTATCGTAACACATACCATCCCTAGAGATTAATGTTTTTACCCAATTCTTTGGAAATGTTTTAGGGAAGACCCTTAATATGTAAAAATTTTTATTTGAGAAAAATAGAACATAATAAATCATTTCATAAACAAAATTTGGGGAATAAAACAAAATTGGTGTCATATAAAAAACAAGGAGTTTCAAAAGTTCTTTAAAAACATGATCATTATGACTATTTTGACCCACAGAAAGAGAAGAAGGGTTTTATGTATGTCAATAATTTGAAAATGAATTAAATTTTCAATATTTTGGAATAACACTATAAAATAAATAGGTTTCAGTATTTATGAAACTAAAATAAGAGGTAATTTATTGTGGAGAATATATAAATTTTGACAAGTAAAATCGGCAGCATAATTGGTATAAAACGTGTTTTTAGAAAAGGGTAAAAATAGAGGGGATAAGGGAATCCCATTGATAAAAAATAATTTGGTAGTAAGAGAATAAATAAAAATTAAATAAGATATAGTATCTATTATATTAAGAATAAATATAAAAAATGTTGTTCTTGAAATGAAGAGAAAATAATTATATTTTCCTTACATTAGAGAGTAACTCCTCAAAATTGATGATCATGAACTTGGGGGATTGGGGAAATATTGGGAGGACTCATTGGGAGGTTAAAATATCATATATTTATGGAGTAAATTTTTATTGAAAGTAAACTGAAAACTGGTCGGTATTTATAGAAAAATTTTAGGATTTGTCTATTGATTTCTATATAAAGGACTTGGACACCTAGGTAGTGGAAAAAGAAAAACCAAGGGACTGAACATGGTATTTTCCCATCATATTGGACATTTGGGGATAAATTTTATGTTATTTTAATCTATAATATTCGACCATAATGTTATATTACATATTTTTTCATGGAAAATTAATGTTTTCACAAAATAACATTTTTAAAGATAAAGTTTCCATTCTAGAATTTGGAATGTAAATTATATATTTAGAAATTGATTCAAATGAATTAAAATATATGATATTAATAAAATAAAAAATTCTAATAATTGGATTTTGGTTAATTATTTATTGCATCATTATGACAGAAT
Source organism: Viscum album (assembly GCA_963277665.1). Classification (NCBI taxonomy): domain Eukaryota; kingdom Viridiplantae; phylum Streptophyta; class Magnoliopsida; order Santalales; family Viscaceae; genus Viscum; species Viscum album. The sequence goes on along the minus strand of OY728148.1, from coordinate 2,044,165,433 downwards.
TACGATGTTATTAAACATTTTGAAAACTAAAACAATATTTTTACTATTCAAAAAAAAAATATTTTAGAAAATTATCATAAATTCATGATAAAGTAATTTCAACATGATGGTTTAAAAAATGATATTTATTTTATCATAAAAATTATCTAAATACAAAATTTTAACTTTTAAATTTAAAAATCATTATTTATTAAAAATAAAATTGGATTGATACATAGTTAAATTTTCGAACGTGAAATTAAATAAAATAATTTTATCATTTATTTTCAAATAAGAGTGTTTTAATCATAATATTTCCCGATAATAAAAATTATTCATAAGAAATTATTTTATTATAATAATTAGTCATTTCCGAAAGGTAATATCTATATATGAAAAATTAATTTATTAAATTTTATTTCAATTTTATTAATTCGAACTATTATTAAAACTGAAATGTTGTAATAAAAAAATTAAGAAAAATAATTACACACTAATTTCAGGACATGTAACCATTTATTTCACCTATGTAACCCCTAAGAGTAAGGTGTGGGATGGTGGTAGTTTCGTGGGTTTCCTCTTCTAACAACGACCGAGTGGTAGTCTCTACTAACATGAACTTCTCCCATATGAGATTTTATTCAAGGTTCACTTGTTGAAGATAAACTTGGGCATGGTCAAGGGTGACCCCAGTGATGAAACCTCCCTACCAAGAATTGAAAAATTGTATTCAAATGGATGGAATATATTGGTAGAGTCCATTGACTCTTCTTTTTTTGTTTAGATTATCCTGTGTCAAAATTTTACTAATAAACTATAATGATTATGTTAAAATTATAATCAAGTGTATATTTAAAAGGATATTAATTTAATAAAAATAATATAGAGGTGGAAATTAAATGGTCACATTTCCATTTATATTTACTACATTAAATAATACATGGTTTTGGTGTGAATAATATAAGACAGAATGTTATAAAAAAACAATCATTCAAAAATTATGGGTCGTTATTTTCTTCCCCAAATAAGAATTTTCTTTCCCAAAATTTCAACTCATTCTATTAGTGGAGATAATTTGTAGATACTTATACCTCATTTCATACTCTTTTTCTAATGTCTCTAATTTACATAAATGGTTCTTCCACAACACTTTGACGAGGGGGTAGTCTTGGTGTAAGGAACCATGTCTCTATTGTCCAAGATCTCCACTGGCTTATTATCATAAAAGAGGTCTTGTTACAATTGTAACAATTCAGGATTCAGTATATGTGAAGGGTTAGGTATGTAATTCTTCATGAGAGATATGTGGAATACATCATGAAAATGGGATAGATTTGGAATATGTTTAAATAGATAGAGCACTCATCCTATGTGATCAAGGATTTCATAGGGGCCAATGTAGATAGGGATAAGCTTGACATTATTCGAAATCTTCACGACTCTCTTCCATGGGGATATTGAAAAGAACACTTTTCCACTAACCCAAAATTATATGTCCCTTTGATGGTTGTCATCATAGATCTTCTACCGAATATGACCATCCTTAATGTTGTGATATATGGAAGGAACCTTTTCTGATATCTATTTCATAAGATCTGGCCTGACCATCATTCTCTCACAAACATCATCACAACTAGTATAATTTTTACATCTCTTCCCAAATAGAGATTTATAGTGTGACATTTGAATACTAGAATGAAAGATTTTATTTTATGAGAAATAAACTAATGGGAAATTTTGATCTCATCCATATTTATATTTCATTGATCATGTTCTCAGTATGTCATAAAGTGTCTTAAAAGTATTTTTAGATTGGCCATTAGTTTTGGGGTGATATGTCATACTAAATGAAATTTATTATTCAAGTCATGTTGACGAGTTCTCTATAATTTTTATTGAAAAAATGGATCCTGACTGGAATGATAAAAAATGGAAGTCCATGAAACCTCACAACATCCTTTACTTAAATCATGCAATGTTGATAAAGATATAAGTCTCCCTAGATAGAGATAAAATGGGAATTCTTGGGGAGATGATCCACTATACACCATATCACATTATTTATTTTAGATTATCTTGGGATACTAGTGAAAAATTCCACAGTGATATTTTCCCACTTATATGTTGGTATGGGAAGTGGTTGTACTACCCTTTTAGGAAGCAGTCTCTCTTCCTTCACTTTTTGACACACCAATAACCTTATAGTGTAGTCATAAATCTCCCTTTTCATGTCATCCCACCAATAATGATCATGAGGGTACCTATACAATATAGTGAATCCATGATGTATAGATAATGTTAATCAATGTTCTTCATCCATTATATTTGTATTTATTTCAAAAAAAATGAAACACATAGAGTTGAATGAAATTTTAGTACACCTTCTTGATCAATATTGAACTCAGGAAACATCCCATTATTCATATCCTCTATCTTATTCTATAAGAAAGTATCTTCTCTTTGATATTTCTCAATATTCTATATTAATTATGATTGAGAAATAATTTGGTATAAGGTTTATGATGTCCCTTATCTTACCATTCCCATGTCCAGTTTAACTACGTATTTGATCAATGCAAGTTTCTGAATCCTCATCATTGTTAGCACAATAGAGTCTTTATTACTTAATGCATCAATGATTATTTTTACTCTTCTTAGATGATAATGAATTGAACAATAATAGTCATTAAGACGTTCCAGATTATCCTCTATCTCATGTTCAATTTCATTTTTGTGAAAATATACTTCAAATTTTTTTTTTCTCTGTATATATCATATTTCCCCCCATAAATATAGTTCTCCATATGTTCACATAAAGTAACCACATAATGTTCCAAGTCATGTGTATGATAATTCTTCTCATGAGGCTTAAAATTTTGATATTCATAAGAAATAACCTTATCAATTTTCATGAGGAAAAACCAAATCCATTTCATAGATGAATCACTAAATATAATTAATCCTTCTCCAATAGAGTGTAGAGTTAACATAGGTGCAGTAACCAATATCTTCTTCCTCTCATGGAAACATTCTTCACACTTCATTGTGTAGATGGACTTTCCCCATGTTCAAATTAACTTGATTAGTAGATTATGAATTTATGAATAGTTCTTCAAAAACCTACTATAATATCCTTCTAAACGAACTAAAAATGAATCTTAGTTACTATTGTGGGATGATTCCACTCCTTCAAAACTTTTTTCTTTGTTGTGTCAACTAAGATTCATTCATTGGTCACAATGTACCACAGGAAAGAAACTTTATATAACCAAAATTTATATTTTTTGAACATTAATAATTGATTCTTCTTCCATAGAGTTTGTAATGAAACCCTTAGATGATCCTAAAGCCCCTCATAAATTTTAGAATATATTATAATCATCAATAAAAACTACAATAATTTTATAAAGTACATCCATAATGTCTTTATTCATAAAATCCATAAATATACTAGGATCACTAGTTAATCCAAAGTCAATAATAACAAACTCATAATTCCCATATCTTGATCCGAAGAATCTCTTTGGAATATATTTTTTATTAACTATCATTTAATGATTACTAGATTGATGATAAATATTATAGAAGAATTGAGCCCCATAAATCTGGTCAAATAAATCATAAATCCTTGGAAGAGGGTACTTGTTTTTCATTTTTATCACATCAAGTTCTATATAATCAATTCATAGTCTCATTGATCTACCCATCTTCTTTACAAAGTGAAAATTTCTCTATAAGGATACACACTTGGTTGGATAAAACCATTCTCCAAAAGATAATGGAGTTGTTTCTATAATTCCTTTAGCTTTAAATTTTCTATTCCATATAAGGTAATTAATATCATATTGGATCCAGGTATGAGTTCAATGGATAACTCTACCCCTCTTTCTGGGGGAGGTCTACGTAACTCCTCTAGAAATAAGTCAATATATTCCTGAATGATGGGAAAATTTTCTATTCATATAATTTCATTTCCTTCTTCATATTTTCCAATTATCTATATAAATAACTCCACGATAGGTTCTTCTAGACAAATATCAGGCCGTGATATCAATACATTGAAAAAACTCTAGGTTTTCCATTCCAGACAACTGATATTTCATGATTCTCTAGTTCATCAAATTATACATTAAGAGTCAGTCCATCCATAGTATAATGCTGAATTCTATAATGGTAATGACAATTTGATTTGTGATGATATTATTCTCACCAATGTAAATACAATAGTTTCTATAATCTATTGATGTTTATATAATCTTTTCAAGGGTCTTGAATGATAACTCTACTTATATCAGTTCAGGGATTGAATCTATATTCTTTGAAAACATGGAGTAAGTAATCTAATGCGTGGAGATGAAATAAAAAATTTACTTATTAGATTTTAGAGAACAAGGAGACTACATACCACCACATAATTTTGAGATTCAAATTAATCTATCATGATAGAAAAATCCAGAACATTATACCATGGACTATGTTGAGGTTTATGGTGATTAACCTCTATTAAATTTGGATTTGGATATTGATTGTTAAAGTTCCTTATATGTCCACCATAAAAACTTTATACATTAGACTAGGACTAAACCCTTTTCCCTTTTTCATTAGTGTGGAGAAGTAAAGGCTTCACCTCACTACAACAATTCTAAGAAATATGTACATCTCTTCCATACATGTAATATGTCATACTCCTATGAAATTAGTTCCCAAAATGGTTCTTCCAACATTTATTGAATGTAAGAAGTTTAATTGATTTAATCATCTTCCACGATCAAAGTTATACTACAAGTTTGGGTCTAAAGATATCTTCTTTTGATTTTATTTTTGTGACCATTGCATCTCACAGAACTCCAGTTCAACCTTCATAGCACTTCACATTATCTCCTCATAGGTTTCAAGGTCTCGAATGAATATAATATTCCATATATGAGGACTTATTCCACCGAGGAATATATTGAACATTCCATTAGGATTCGTGAAAAATATTTAGGTGCATAAATAAACACTTATAATGTTCTTTTTAAGGGCCCATATTTTCATGGATCAACCCTTTACATGTTTTTGAAGATCGAAGTTCTCGTAGGTGGATTGAAAGAATTTTGGAGAATTTTGATTATGTAAAAGCTAGAAAAAGGGGATTACCTGTCGTGTAACTTCATTACCTGACATGAAATCCTATTTCATAGGTTGTTTCACAACATGATAGAGGGATTCATGATGTGAAATTAATCGGGGTATGAAATATAAAATAAAGCATTGAGTCAATGTGTTTTTTATAATAACTAAACTGTGAGGTATTACATGATGTGAAACGGGATTGAACATCACGTAATACCAAAATACTATATGATTTATGTGATTTCTAGCCACTCAGTTTTGTTTCAAAACATAGGGCTGCAGTAGCTCTCCCTCAACCCCATGTGATCCGAAAAACCTCTCTTTAGTGTTTTGGGGATTCATTCATCAAGGAAAGATTTCTATATCCATTATTAGATTTGTAGAAATAAGTCTTTAGCATAACATATGATCTAACTCAGTTATTGAGGTTTCTTTGACCAGTTTACTTCCATTTATCCTTTCCATTTAATGGTGTGTGATCCTTATGTTTCTAATGGAGTTTTCTTTTTTGTTGGTTAGTGTGGTTGTTTTGTAGAATCCTTGGGTGGATACAGTTGTTGTGGTGTAGGGGATCATGATCTATTTATTTGATCCTTTCTTGTGAGAAGAACCTCACTGACATTTTTAGGTAGGGATTCATGGAATCTCTATTCTTTTTACACGAAGTCATAGAGTTATCATGTTTACCCCCTATATAATAATGAAATTTACATAATAAAAATTTGAATTAGATTATAGAATTGGTATTAATTCCCTAGCGATGATGTGAACACTTTTTTCTAGACAGTGTGATATTTATTATTTTCTTATTTTGAATTTCATTCCTGATATAAATTGGTAAATAATGTAAAGATTAATCGTGAATTAATTGTCCAAAGAAAAAGATTCATGTTTAATAAATCTTATTGGTGCTATTGTGCTTTGATGATTATCAAATGGATGTAGTTATGCATGTTTAAAATCATCACTTAATTCAATATGGAATAATGAAACATTTTACGATAATGATAATTACTTGAAGGGTTCTATGTTAGCCTCTTGCTTGTAATAGAAAAGTGCCTTATGCTTTGGAGCTGTGAGTGATCGTTGTGTGTAAAAGATGAATTCCCTACTTAGGTCCAAAATCACAGTTTCTATGTTGTTTGTTTCATGATCTTGTGTGGTTGTGTGAGCCTTCGATGACTGAGCCTAGAGGTTTGTTTTGGTATGTCCAGGTCAGGAGGCCCAGTTTTGGTGGTATAAGTTCATTCTGAGTGTGAAGAGATGCATCCGTTTTTTCATATGAGTTTCATGGAGGACACAATAGATGATGTAATGGGTTGAACCTAGGCTTACCTGTTATTGTGAAAGTCGAAGGCTTGTTGATTTTTTTTCTTTTTTACATACTTTACTTTCCCCACTACTTGAGGTAGATGGTATTTATTGCACTTCTTCTAAAATAATTGAAGACACATGGGGTATTCAATATTCATTATGTGTTTAGATTCTAGAGGATGTATGGGTCTATACTCTTACTATAAGTGGAGAAGACTCTATGGGTAGTTAATATACTAACCGTGTTGATCCCCTTGAATTTGGTAGCTTGGAATGATTTATTAGAATAGATGGAAATATAGAAAATGGTAATGTTACTAAATAAATGAATAAATTATTTTTAACCCATGGGGTTGGATCTTACTAGGATGTAATGCTGAGGTTATACTTTTGAGGAACCGTGGACTCGATTTGGTTATTCTTAGAGGGAATGGAACAATGTTTTAATGCTGATGTAATGTATTGTAGAAACAGTAATGGTTAATTAATGGTTAAATAATGAAATTACATAAATTAAAATTGATAAAAATGGATAACCAATTTAATAAATATCTTTAAATTGTTGTGTGCTTATAGGATATCTAGTATTAGAAGAGGTAGTTGGAGTTCTGATGGATGTTAGTTGTAGTTGTGTCTGAGAGTAGGATTTTCCAATAATGTAGTTGTGAGATATGTTATACCATGTAATTTTTATTTTTCTATATGCTAATCCACCTTTTTAGTTACTGAAACTAACACCCCGAGGATTCTGATCCAAATTGGGGTGTTTCCCCAATATCTTAGTGGGAGGATGGATGGTAGATTTCCCCCTTTGGACCGACTCTTTTCTCTTGGTAGTTAATTGTTCTCATATGCATTATGGTTAACTTTCCTGATATATTTGTTTAGATTTATGTAATATATTGGGGTTATTTCACACACACATATATTGGATATAGTTTTCTATATACTACTACAGTTATAACATGTATAGAATGGGATGGACTTTGTGTCCTTACTCGGTGTGTGTGTTGTAATGGATGGAGGTATAATACCCGACATATGATACTTATTATGTGGGTTGTGGTGGCTCCTGAAAAATACCTAGTAACTTATGATAGTGTGGATAGTGTTGAACTTCAATCAAGTTTATATGTTAAATACTTTTTGTTTCACAAGGTAAAAGTTGTGGTGCTCGCCTAGGTGTCTTTAGGATAGACTTTTTAGAGGGAGATGCTCAGGACATGCGAGGTTTGGAAAATTTGGAAAACTAGTGGGGAAGTGGTAGTGGGGTAACTTTGATATTATTTATTATATTATATACTATTTTATTCAATTCATAGTGAGTGTATCCATGTTGAGGTTGGGAAATTTGTATACCAGTTTAGGTGATTAGTTAGTTTCACTTGTTATTAAATATTCTTTAACATCTTTTATTTACTTTTAAATTAGAGGCTCTGTGGAGGATCCTACAAAGTATATTATTATACTCATGCTACATTATATAAACTCGTTTTCAGGTCACTTGGAGTATGTTGGAGATTAGGTTGGTTACTAATACCTTGTGGATTTTGCTGGAGGTGTTTGGGATTCATGGTCGCTGCCATTTTATTGTCTTTTGGTACTTGCAATATTCCCTTTCAGTTGTAGTAGTTATTTCATGAGATACAATATGTGAAATTCAGTTTCTTTTTTGGATGATTATGATTTGGTTGGTTTTTATCATATATCTCACTTCTGTCTATGTTCTCTTAGAGGGTAATTCCTCTCATCTGTGTGTTTTCTCCAACTTTGGTGCTAGTCGCCAACCCTGGGCCTACTAGACGTGGGACTCAGGGGTAATTATCTCTCTTACCACATTTCTGACCGAGGAGGGGTATACATTGTGGGGAGGGGTCATGATATTAATCTCATAGATTCCCATATTTTCATTTTACTTCTACTTTATCTCTAGTAAATACTTCTCCATATTAATCCTCATCGAATGAAGAAAACATTTTTTTGAAAAATGTTCCATTTAACTCTTCTAATAGTATAGAATAAATATAACATCTCGGATTTGTGTTTCTAAGAAGCGTCCACCATTGATCATTTTCTCCCTCTAATTAGTACCCAACCAGGGTGAATTTCTCTTATTTTGAGAAACTGAGTACAGAAAATATCTTTTCTATAGATCTTATCCATTAGTAAGGTGGTCATTGACACATTATGGAATCAATGGAATGTTGTTCCCTTTGAGGTGAATCCAATATGTCTTATTGATTAAACTTATTTATCATAAATAGAGTTCATTGATTAATCATTCTCATGAATTTTTCCATTTTGGATTCCATCAGAGGGCCTCTAGCACATGATTTATTCCTCTCACCATTTACATAGTCCCACCTATTTCTCTCCATTTTTAAAAATTTCAAAAACATATTCACAAATGTGTTTCTATAAATAATATTAATATTCTAAATGGATTTTATGTCTATAAACAACATTGATAAATATATTAGTCATTATCAACAATTACATTTTCTAGATATCCTTCATATTGGTTCATAAAAAGTTTTTTATTAACCAATCTTATCCCCTAGGAGTATCAAAATAGATGTGTTCCAAGGCCTTTTTGTCATGCACTAGTTCACATTTGAGTCTAGTTCAAAGTGGTATTTCTGTGTTATGTAACTAGATAAATATATGCCAGATTCACATCCACTTGTTCATATCCATATATGGATTTATTTTCTTAGAAACCACTTACTTAATCCTTCATCAAAATACTATGATATTTTCCTATATTTATACTTTTCTATAGGGTTATTCCAAAAGTTTGAATATACTAATTTACACAAATAAATAAACATTACTTTGATAACAAATATGTAATACTACCTATTATTAAATAAAATTTCATTACAATATAGAAACATTGGATCTTTCAAATTTTAGTTTCTTGGAAAAATGTAAATAATACATCAAAACATATAACATTCATTAAATCCATTTGAATGTATTCTTATAAGGTTCATCCTAAGTATAACTAAAACATATCATAACCTAGGGAAACAAATCAATGGAAAGGGTGAGTATAAGTCCTTGTAAAGGAAAATAAGGGAAATAGTTTACATGTGATCTTGAGAAATATCAAAAAGAACATGATGAATTTCATAAAATAATTAGAAAAAGGCATATCATAAAAATAAAAAATAAAAAACAATAACATGGAAATGTTTATAAAACATTTAAATGAATCGTTAATAAGTATACCACCAAGGTTTACCACTGCGGTTTCATAAACATTACCAAGTCTATTCACCAAGGTGTTATAAAACATGTCCTCTATAGAGATTAGATTCTTTTCCCAATGTATTTCAGTGATATTAGGATTACACCTTTTATATGTATTAATATTTATGTGATCCACATAAATAACAATAAATTATTTCATTAAAAATAGTTAAAAATCAATTTTTTAGTATTTTATTGATAATAAATGAAATTTTTTCCTTGAATTATGTTAAATATGTTTATTTATAAAATATTTAGAATTAGATCATTCATTTGAAAATTTTGTAAAAATTCAATTTTTACCCTTTAAAATTCACTGTTGAATTTTGGGCATATATTTTTTGATATTTATTATTTGAACATAGTTTTTTTAAATATGTTCCAAACTGAATGGGATAAAACATCCATTCAAAAAATATGAGATAAATTGTTCATTTTATTGGACTTAATGGGAAATGAATTCAAAGCTGGGCTGGAGTCTCCAGAATTGACATTTGTCATGTATGTGGGATATAGCCTCTTTATTTTTGCTTATATTAGTCCCATATTTTTTGAGGAGATCAAGGAATAATTATATCACAAATCATCTGTTTGGAAGGAAATCCTATTCCTTCATTTTGGAGGTCAAATTGGTGGTGAATGTTGTATTAAAATATTTGGCGGAGATTCCCCATTCACACTTAAAAAATAATTAAACCTATCCTCAACTCCACTCAACAAATTGGTGTTTTTATCATTTGGAGGGGTTGGGACATGAATTGTGAGATTCAAGGTAGAGGATAATTGGTTTCACTAAAATTACCCAACCATTATAAGAGGAGTATCTCTTGAAGAGAAGATCCCCTCATCGAACCCTTCTTCTTCCTCTTAATATTGTAATATTTTCATTTGTGTAATAAAATTCCTTGTTCTTATTTTATTTCTTCTATTTTGTTATGTTTTGTTCAAATTTAAACTTCTCTTAATCATACTCTTTGGGTTGGAAATAAATTATTAGAAAAAATATTGGGTTATACTCTTTCTAAATTATTGTAAATGAAATCTGTTTCTACGATGACTACACCACCCATGGAAGAGTAGTTTTCTTATAATAGATCTACATATTACCTTCTTAATTAATTTATTTTGAATAAATGAGATACTTTAATTCACTTAATATGGTCTATTAATTTAGTTTTCAATTTAGATGAAACTAATCATGCAATTGATCAATTCACCCAAAAACAAGTGAGCTCGAGATTTGTGTAAATTATGAGAGTGCGATCATAATCGGTAATACAAGACCATTAGGGAAAAATTTTTAGAGTTCAAATATAATCCCTAAACTCAATAAATACTCATTTAAAAAGTATAAATGTTCTCTAATTAACCACTGACCATAATCTAGATGTATAACATCAATCAAAGAAGGATTCTATGATTGAATGTTCCGAAGCTAGCCTATGGTTTAAGTAATTTCATATTTGTTGTTAATTTAACTCCCGTAGGGTTATAGCGTGAAAAAATTAAGGGATTATAATTAATTGGATGTTAATTTAAATGATAATGATAAACAATTGAGTGAATAGGTAGAGTTAGATCAATTATGACTTTTACATATAAAAAAACGTTTTCTTATTGTGTCATTTTAATTGAACTACTTTTCAAAAACTAGTACAATATTATTTCAAAAAACATCTTCTAGATTTATAAATATAAAAAACCACATCGTTTTAATCAGTTTTCTTATTTTATTTTATTTTATTTTCAAAGTACCTTTAATATGTTGTTAAATTAACTTCCTCCTTTGGGAGATGACCTTTTTCCTCCACTCTACTGCACCTAAGTACCCAAAAATCAGATATAATTTGCAAGAACCTAGTACAACACCTTTCAAAAATCCATAAAGAATAAAATAAATTTATTTTTATATCAAAATCATGGAGTATCAAAAAGTTCATTACAAATATAATCATTTTGTCATTTTTATCCCAAGGAAAGGGAATGAGAGTTTTATGTATGAAAATACCATAAATAATAAATACTTTTTATATCTTGGTGAATACCCATGAAAGATAAAGAGGTTTGAATATTTAGAAAAAGAAATAAAATTCAATTTCTTGAGGATAAACGAGAACTTTTTAGATGTAAAATAGGCAGCATAAGAGGTATAAAACAAGTTTTTATAAAAGGGTAAAAATAGAGGGGATATGGGTATCCCATTGAAAAAAAATAAGTAAGGTAATGAATAAAAATTAAATAATAGAGATTAAATATACCATGCAGAAGACATATACAAATAATGGTTATTGAAATGAAGAGAAAAGAGGGATATTTCCCTTACATTGAATAGTAATGCCACAACTTGAGGATCGATACCTTGGGGGATTGAGGTAACCTCGGGAGTACTCTATGGTAGTTAAAAATATCAAAACATCATATAGGAAGAATTGTGAGTGAAACTAAATGGAGAAATGCGTGGGTATTTATAGTAAAACTGTAGGATTTTTTTATTAATTTATAAATAATGGAATTGGACACCTAGTTAGTGGTAAATGAAGAACCATGGGATTTACCATTGTATTAGAAACATGGAATAAATTTTATCATATTTCAATCATAAATAGTTGACCATAATTTTATATTACTTATTTTTCCATGAATGTCAACATTTTCACAAAAATAAAATTTTTAAATTTAAAGTTCCCATTTTAGTATTTGGAAGGTAAATTATATATTTGGAAATTGATTAAAATTTAAATAAAATAAATAATATTAATAAATTAAAACATTATATGTTTTGGATTGTGGTTAATTAGTTATTACATCATTATGAAATAATTATGATGTTATTAAACATACAGAAAAACTCAAACTATATTTTTACGATTCGCCAAAAAATAAAGCATTTTAAAAATTCTCATAAATTCACCCAAACCTAATTTCAAACTGATGATTTAAAAAATATTGTTTATTTTATTATAAAATTTTTCTAAATATGATAATTTTATCTTTTAAATATAAAAAAAAATAATTATTAAAAATAATAGAGGATTTAAAATGCCTAGTAATATTTATGACACTTGAAAAGAAATTTTGTTGTTATTTATTTTTAAATAAGAGTGTTTTAATCATAAAAATTAATTTAATAAATATTTCATGACCCCCTCCCTAAGAAGTGTACCCCTCATGGGTCGGCAATGTGAGAAGGGAGATAAGGACCCCCCAAGTCCCGCCTGCAGCAGGCCCCGAGTTGGCGACTAGCACCGAGGGTGTAACAAACACACAAATGGGATGCATTAACCTCTAAGAGAACCAATGAGGAAGAGAGAGATAAGAAATACACCAACCAACTCCAACCCGGAACTGGAATATAAAAGAAAAACCAAGTGAACATATGAAATGTCATGCAAAAGTACTACAACTGGAAGGGAGAAACTGCAAGTACCCAAAAGAAAGTAAAAACAACAATAACGACAAGCTCAAAAAGCTCATGCAACCCCAAGCTCGTAGAAACCAGATTGATCTCCAACCTTCTCCAAGTGACCGGAAATACAGTTTGTATATACATAAGGTGAGTATGATAGTATACTCAGTAGGATCCTCCCTGAAGCCTCTCGTGTAAAAGTAAAGAAATCATGCTAAAGAATAGGGAACAACAAGTGAAACTAACTCGTCACCTAAAAAGGTGTACCAAGTTCCCAACCTCACCATGGATACTCTCACCAAGTAACACATACAAGAACATATCATATAATAAAGAATATCATGGGTACCCCACTACTACTTCCCCACTGGTTTGCCGCTTTTCCCAAATGTCTCACGTCATAAGCATCTCTCTCCCAAAATTATTTCCCGCACACACCTAGGCGATGCACCACAATATGTAGCACGTGCAACAAAACCACCACATCCACCTCAGAAAAGTAACCAGGTAGTTCCAAGGAGCCACCACAACTCACATAACTGTATCATACATCATGTATTATACCTCAATCCATTACATCTCATTCACCGAGTAAGGATCCTCAAGACATCACAGCCTATACACATTACAGCTATAGAGTCCATAGGATACTATAACCAGAATATATCCGTGCGAATAACCACAATTCATTACATCCCTCTACACACATATATGGGGGAAAGTAACCGTGGTGCCTACCAGCACAAGTAACTACAAAGAGAAGAGAGTGGGTCCCAAGGGGGTATTTATCCATTCATCCTCCCATCAGAATGTTGGGGAAAACACCCCCAGGTCTCAGAATCCCCAGGGTGTTAGTTGCCCTTACTAAAAGGGTGGAGTAGTGTATAGAAACACAAAAAGTAAAGAATAAACTATAACTTACAACCACACTATGGGATAAATTAGTCTTAGACACAACTGCACCTAATGCCTCTCAGACTCCGGGCTGCTACTTCTATGACTCGGTATCCCATAAGAACACAACCATTTAAAGATATTTATTTGATTAATCTATTTACTTTTTATCTATTACAATTTATGTTAATTAATTCTTTAAACATTAATTAACCATGAAAAATTCCACATTACATTTCATTAGCATCACACCCAAAGTCCACTGTTCCTTCAAAATTACAACCTCATCATTATGATCCAGCAACTCCATCCCCATTGGTTAATAGCATTTATACAATTATTCATTATATAATTCCTTTCCCACATTCCTAGGCATCTATAAAAATATTCTATACGACTAAACACAAGGGGGATCAACATGGTGAGTAGATGTACTACCCTTTGAGTCTTTTTCACTTATAGAAAGAGAATATACCCATCCTTCCATGAGAAGCTAAACACAGAAAGCACGTGTCATACCCCATGTGTCTTCGACTCTTTCAAAAGAAGGGTAAGTAAGACCAGCTTCCTTGGGAAGTGGAAAAAAGTAAATTAGATAAACAACCAAAGAATCAGAAATCATACAACAATCACATCCATCCCATTCCATCATCACCGGTGTCCTCCCCGACACCCACATGCATAAACTGATGCATCTCGCCACTCTTGGCGCCATTTTCCGCCACAACCAAAAGGCATCCATGCCCCCACATATCACAACACCCATCCAGGATCAGATCACAACATGAGCAACAGGAAAAACAAACATCACATCAATTGGGCCATTGGCCCTTTAATAATCAAGAGGGTAACTAAGAACCCTTCAAGGAATTATCAAACAATAAGTTCTTTCATCCATCTTGAATTAAAAGTTTTTTTATTCATAGGCTCTAATATTCAGGAAACCTAATCATTAAGCTATCCCAAATAATTAAACATGCTTACTACACTAATTTGATTAACATAAAATTAAAACAAGAAGAACCAGATTCATTTACATGCCTCTTTATCTATATCCAATAGTTATCAATTACTAACGATTTACGTTCTTTACCAACATTCATCAAGAACGAAAATCTAATCAAAGAAAGGATATATATTACACTATCTAGAAAAACAAGGGGCAATAACATACGATCGATATCAATATATTTATTCGGTTCAAATATTGATTATGTCAATTCCATTGTGGTCCAGTGGGATAAAACAAGATAACAATATAGTTTCACGTAAAAGAAAAGAGAAGTAATGAATCCCCTGCCTCAAATAGATCTTGACATTCTTTATCCACATAACGGGTCACGATCCTCATCTCATGCCAACTGCATCCACACGAGGATGCCACGGTATGAACGCACTAACCAAAACCCATGAAAAATCCATTAGAGACATGGAGATTACATTCTATTATATCGAATTGAGAAATATGAGAAGATGAACCCCAAAATAACAATGATAAAAACATACCATATATCGAAGATTGACCGATACAGCTCGGTTGCATCAAATTAGAGCGGAACCAATCCGAGGAAAAAAGTTTGATTGTGCAACACCTACAGGAAAGATTGAATGGTTATAGTGTCTCATATCCGAGAACAATGAGCAAGAATTAGAGATGAAGATATATCGTCCCTTTAAAAGATTAAACGGAGTATCTGGTTAAGATACGCTTGATTTCCCATGAAGAGTAGATCACATCAAACCATGCGGTTTTACCCAGTAAAAAAATCCCGGCCCTAGGAATAATTAATATAGGATTTATGGCCATTGAATTGGGCTTAAGAGTCTGTAAAATAAGGCTTTAAATGTATTTTACATCAAAGGAAACATCAAAGGGGTGAAACTGTAGGAAGCTGGAAACACTGTTCACATACTCAAAATTTGGAAAAGGAAAAACAATGTTTATGAACATCACCGTTAGAACCTCATCGTTACAGTACACCTACCGTTAGAGGTTACCAATATACCTCACTATTCTGGAAACACTATACACCTATCGTTACTGTACACCTATAGTTACTGTACACCTATCATTAGAGGTTACCGATAGACTTCACAGGTCTGGAAACACTGTACACCTACTGTTACTGTACACGTACCATTATAGGTTACCGATAGAGGTTAACGATAGAACTCACCATTCTGGAAACACTGTACACCTACCGTTACTGTATACCTACCGTTAGAGGTTACCGATAGACCTCACCGTTCTGGAAACACTATTCACAAAACCTCACTGATCGAACACTGTTCTATGAAACTCACCGATATAACACTGTTCGCTGAACCTCACCGATAGAACACCGTTCACCGAACCTCACTGATAGGACACTTTTCACTGAACCTCATAGATAGAACACTATTCACTGAACATCACCGATATAACACTGTTCACTAAGCCTCACTGATAGAACACTGTTCACTGAACCTCACCGATAGAAAACTGTTTACCTACCTTTATAGGTTACCGATAGAACAATTCAATGATGGAACTATTCAAAGTATTTGAAATTTGGAGAAGTGTTGGGGAGAAGTCACCTTGACCTCTAGAAACACCTCAAGCACCGCATTTTCACAAAGTAATGGACAGGAGAGGTTCAAGACATTACATCAGTTATCTCTCAAAACATTCTCATCCTCGAGAATTCAAAACCTACCTAAATAAAAAAAAGAAATGGGGTCTGAAAAACCACCCATCGAGATACCTCTAAAAATAGAGCAAGCCACAAAAGAAACAAAAGAAATTCATAAATAAAACATGAAAGGTCTAACCACAAGGGGAACATCGTTACATGAAAAGAGTTAAACATCTAATAAATCTCGGCACTAATCATAGATCTGGGACTCACGTTCCCAAGTACACTCATCCATGCCACCGTTTCACCACAAGACATAGACCAAGGGAATAGAATACCCGCACAACACCTTCTCCTTGCAGTCTTGGATATCCATAGGTCTCTCCTCAATGGTCACATCATCATCCACATCGATATCTCCTCAATTGATGATGTGAGAGTCATCATGAAGATAATGACGGAGGTGTGATACATGGAAAACATCATGTATCCGACTCATCTGTGGGGGAAGTGCAACTCGGTACGCCACCGATCCAACATGAGCAAACACCTCGAAAGGACCAACAAATTGGGGAGAAATCTTACTTCCACGACCAAACCTTCGCTTTCCACGATGGGGAGTCACCTTCAAAAACACATGATCCCCATCATTAAACTCTAAGGGTATATTTCTTTGATCAATGTATGATTTCTGATGATCTTGCACTGTCTTCATCCTCTCACGACTCACTTGGACCATATCTTTTGTATTCTATAATAGTTCTGGTCCAAGAATTGCAGACTCTCCGACCCCAGTCTAGCACAATGAAAAACGGCAAGGCCGGCCATACAAGTCTTCAAATGGCGCCATACATATGGTGGAGTAAAAACTATTATTGTAAGATTACTCAATCAAGATTAAGTGCCTAATCTATGAACCTCCACAATCAAGAACACAAGAGCGTAACATGTCTTCAAGAGTCTGGATGATTAAATCTATATAACCATCTATTTGAGGATGAAAAGTAGTGTTAAGGTATAGCTGAGAACCAAAATCATGTTGGAGACCTCTCCACACCCTGGAGGTAAAATAAGTATCTCGATCAAAAATGATCGTCCTTGGGAATCCATGAAGTCTCACCACCACCTCTAGAAACAGCCTCGACAAAAATTCCACTGAGCTCAACTCCTTGATTGCTATAAAGTGGGCCAATTTTGTTAAACAATCCACTACCACCCAAACAACATTATGTACTCCCTGAGCTCAAGGTAAACCAGTAAAAAAGTCTATTGAGATGTCCTCCCACTTCCACTGAGGAATATCTAATGGATGTAGAAGACCACCAGGAACACGGTGTTTGACCTTCACCTTCTGGCAGACCAAACATCGAGACACAAACTTTTCAACCGCACACTTTAGTCCAGGCTATCAAAACTGTCTCCTCAAGGCTCAGTACATATTTTTCACACCAGGATGCACCACTAAAGGCGAACTATGAAACTCTTTGAGAACCATCTTTCTCATCGTCAAAGGAACCAAAATCCTTCCATGATACAACACTCAGTGTTGTTCATCCTCAATCCAACCATCAGGGTCCTTGACACAAACAACTCAGTCTCTCCAGACCTCCACCACATGATCCCCCAACTGGGACTCTTCCACCTTCTGCATTAGGGATGACTGTACCATCATCTTCAAATGAAAACCTTTACCCCCAATTTGTCCCATATCAAGATGTAATGCTGATAGTTTTTCCATTACTCTCCAGGAATCACCAGATTCATGCATAGCATCACTACATGACTTTTGAATCAGCACATCAGCGACAACATTCCATTTTCCAATAGTATATGATATTTTGAAGTCGTATTCTTGTAAGAACTCCATCCACCGATGCTGTCGTATGTTCAAGTCACAAAGGGAGAAAACATACCTCAAACTCTTATGATCGGTGAAAACGACAATGTGCTCACCAATGAGGTAATGTCTCCACAACTTCAGAGAAAACACCATAGCTACAAACTCAATATCATGAGTGTCATAGTTATCTTCAAGGGGAGGTAACTGCCGAGACCCATAAGAAACAACTGACCTCTGCTGCATAAGAACACAACCTAACCCCAGATGCGAAGAATCGCAGATAACATCAAACTGAACTCCCTCAGCTGGAATACAATAAACTAGAGAACTTACTATCTTCTCCTTTAGATACTTTAATGCTGACTGAAACTGATCAGTCCATATGAATTTTTGATCATTCCGGGTCAAAGGTATCAGAGGAGTCACAACTTGGGATATGTTGGCTACGAACCTCCTGTAGTAGCCTGCGAGACCAAGGAATCTTCACACCTCTGAAACTGTCTTGGGGGATTCCCAAGACACAACTTCTTCTACCTTCAATGGATCCATAGCTACTCCCTATTGGGATTCAACATGCCCCAAGAAACGGACTTTTCAAGCCCAAAACTCACACTTCGACAACATCTCAAATAGATGATGGTGACGAAGAACTCCCAAAATGGCTTGTTGATGCTCTGCATGCTCCTCTTTAGATGTGGAGTACACAAGGATGTCGTGAAGGAAAACTACCACGAACTTGTCCAGGAACTCACAGAACAAAAAATTCATCAATCCCATGAATACAGTTGGAGCATTCATCACGCCGAATGACAGTACAATTAACTCATAATGCCCATGAAGACAACAGAAAGCAGTCTTCGGAATATCCTCATCCTTCACACGCATCTAATGATATCCTGACCTCAAGTCGATCTTTGAGAAACAACATTCACCATCCAGTTGATCAAATAAATCATCAATCTATGGAAGAGGATAAGGATTATTTATTGTCACTTTGTTTAAGAGAAAATAATCGACACACAACCAGAAACTGCCATCATCATTCTTCACAAACAAAACTGGAGCACGCCATGACAACACACATGGATGAACAAAACCATACTGTAACAGACCATCAAGATGTATACGTATCTCTCGTAACTCAGAAGGGGCCATCCTATATGGAGACATAGAGATAGGAGATGCTGATGGTCGTAGCTCGGTCCAAAACTCGATCTCTAGTCAAGGGGGTAATGCTACAACCTCTTATGGGAAGACATCAATGTACACATCTACAACCCAATGAGACACCAACTGCTGAACCTATGAAGAAAACATCATCATCTCAGCCATCATGTATTTTAAGGAAGGAAGGTTCCTATGACCCATCCGAGGATCTCCCTCGCCAAAAAACACGACTTGATCTCCATCCACACCAATGAAAATGACCTTCATCCTGAAGCAATCCATGATAGCCAGCACCAAATAAAACCAATCCAGGCCAAGCATGACATCATATGGTTGTATTCTTAAATGTAGGAAATATCCCCAAGAGCGGTGTTGCCACAACATTAGCTCAAAGTCTCTACATACTTCAAACAAGTTAGCTCGACCTTCAACTGGTGTAGTCAACACCAAGGGAACTGGAAGCCTCTTTACCTCATGTCCCAAAGCATGGACAAGGGTAGGTGATATGAAGGAGTGTGTCACTCCTGAATCAAACAAGGCATACTCCAAGGTAGAAAACAAGAAAAGGGTACCTCAAACGACGTCTGTCTTGCCTAGATATGGAAACAATAGAGCATGAAGATGACCATGACCTCCTTCGCGGCCTCTCTAACCCTGATGAAGACCACCACAGTGGCCGCGCTCTGCTCTTTGAGGACGGGGAACACCATGGGGATATCGTCTGCCTGCCCCATCTACCCAATTCTTATCTTAATCTGGTGAAACCGGCTGCTTCTACCACGGCTGGAACTGCCTCAACGGAGGAACTTGGAGCGTAGTACCTGGTGCATGATGAACGCTCGGAATGGTCGGGAAACCCTTCTTCTTATGACCATGACCAACACAAAAAAGCACCTAATACCTTGGTATAGGCATGAGAGTTGCTGCCTCTGGAGAAATTAGATGTGAAGGGATGGGACCTACCCCCAGCTGAATGGAAACCCTTCTTCTATGAAGACCGGGAACCCCAGACCGCTGCTTTGCTTTATGAGGAATCATGATGATTCCCCTCTCATGATGTTCTGGTCCTGGACAAAGTCCTCTCGATAACCTCTACCCTTTATAGCACCTCAAGATATGTTTTCACCATAAATGGGGTGACCTAGCGTTGGATTTCTGGACACAAAGCCTCATCAAAATGACTCGCCATGGCCTCCTCATCTGGCAATAGGTCTGAAGAATATTGTAAAAGGTTCCTGAAACGGATTCCAAACTCTCGAAAAATGGAGCTCCCCTGTCAAAGGGTAAGAAGCTCTTGGTGATTGGACGACTTCACAGTCGAAGAAAAAAATTGACTCTAAACTTGTCTCAGAACTCCTCCCATGAGATCACTGACTCCTCACGATCCCCGAGGAACTAGAACCACCACTGCCTCACTGCTCCATGCATCATCGTCACAACCAAGGACACCCAGTGCTCCGTCCGAGCATGAATCGAACATAAGATGATCTCGACCTCCTCTAACCAGTCTTTTATGACTGCATCTGAAATGGATCCCTCATACTTCTGCAAACATTGGCGCTGAAACTCTCAGAGTGTCTTACTCCAAGTGTCGTCATCGTCAACTTGTACCCTGCGACCATCTACTGGAAGATCCTGCTGGACATTTTCTGCGCAAACCTGACGAGGACGTCTACCTAGGGACATAACTGTAAAAAAAAAAAAATCGTTAGATCTCCTAAAACAAGATTATTGAAGACTCAACATTATTTATTTAATTATTTTCTTTTATTCATTTTATGTAAATCTATCCCAAGGTCTACCCATTCAAACACATGCACAATGAAGAATGATGCATGATCCTTTCCTAGGTCTCTACCCTATAACTAGAACCACCTTGTTCAGTAGCCATTGTAAACTTAATAGGCAATACATCAAATCATAGGGGGTCATAAATGCCTATGTCTTAGACGGTCTCCAGTGTTTACCTCACTTTCTAAACAAGAATGAAACCATTTCCCTACCAACCCATGAAACATAACTTATGCCTAACTCCAAAATCCATCCTATCCCTCAACCAGACCTCTGATACCACTTTGTCATGACCCCCTCCCCACAAAGTGTACCCCTCCTGGTCGGTAATGTGATAAGAGAGATAATGACCCCCCCGAGTCCCGCCTCCAGTAGGCCTTGGGTTGGAAACTTGCACCGAGGGTATAATAAAAACACAAATGGGAGGCATTACCCCCTAAGAGAACACACCCGGAAGAGAGAGATAAGATAGACACCAACCAACTCCATCCTGAAACTGGAATATAAAAGAAAAACCAAGTGCATATATTAAATGTCATGAAAAAGTACTACAACTGGAAGGGGAAAACTACAATTTCCCAAAAGAAAGTAAAAAAAATAGCAACCACAAGCCTGGACATCTCCTGCAACCCAAGCTAGTAGAAACCAGCTAGATCTCCAACCTGCTCCAAGTGACCTCAAAAACAGTTTGTATATACATAGGGTTAGTATAACAGTATACTCAGTAGGAACCTCCTCGAGGACTATTGATCAAAAGTAAAGAAAGCATGCTAATGCACAGTGAAAAACATGTGAAACTAACTCATCACCTAAACATGTATACTAAGATCCCAAACTCACCATGGTTACTCTCACCAAGTAACGCATACAAGAACATATCATATAATAAAGAATATCAAGGGTACCCCAATACTAATTCCCCACTGGTTTTCCACTTTTCCCTAACGTCGCATGTCATGAGCATCTCTATCCAAAAAGGGTTTCCCACAAACACCTAAGCGAAGCACCACAACATGCACCACATAAAACAAAACCACCACATCCACGTAATAAAACTAACCATGTAGTTTCTAGGAGCCACCATATCCCACATAACGTGTATCATACATCAGGTATAATACCTCAATCCATTATAGCCCAAACAATGAGTAAGGATCCTCAAGCCATCACATCTTATACATGTTATACTTATTGTAGTCCATAGGATACTATATCCAGAATATATGTGTGTGAATAACCACAAGACATTACAGCCCTCTACACACATATATGGGGAAAACTAACTATTGTGCCTACCATCACAAGTAACTACCAAGTGAAGAGAGCGGGGCCAAATGAGGTAGTCATCCATTCATCCTCCCACGAGAATGTTGGGGAAAACACTCCCCATGGCTCAGAATCCCCGAGGTGTCATTTGACCTTACTGATAGGGTTGATTAGTGTATAGAAACACAAAAAGTACAGAATATTCTATAGCTCACAACCACACTATAGGAATAACCTAGTATTAGACACAACTGCAACTAACATATCTCAGACTCTGGGTTTCTACTTCTAAGACTAGGTATCCTATAAGAACACAACCATTTAAAGATATTTATTAGATTACTTCATTCCCTTTTTATTAGTTCCACTTTATGTTAATTAATTATTTAAAAATTAATAATCCATGAACAATTCCACATTAAATTTCATTATCATCACACCCAAAGTCCACTGTTCCATCAAAATCACAACCTCATAATTATGTTCCAGTAACTCCATCCCCATGGGTTAACAAAATTTATTAATTTATTCATTATATAATTACTTTCTAACATTCCTAGGCATTATAGAAAAACATTCTATGCTACTAAACACAAGGGGGCTCAATACAGTGAGTAGATGTACTACCCATCGAGTATTTGCCGCTTATAGCAAGACCACATACCCATCCTTCCCTTAGAATCTAAACACAGAAAGCACGTGGCATACCCAGTGTGTCTTCGCCCCTTTCGGAAGAAGTGTAAGTAATACAAGCTCCCTTGAGCAATGGGGAAAAGTAAAGCAGATAAACAAACAAAGAATCAGAAGGAATCCAACAATCAAATACATCTCATTCCATCATCCCCGACATCCTCCCCAACACCCACATGCATAAACTAATGCATCTCGCCACTCTAGGCTTCGTCTTCTGCCACAGCCTAAAGGCCTTCATGCCCCCCCATATCACAACAACCATCCAGGATCACATCACAACACAAGTAGTAGGAAAAACAAACATCACATCAATTGGGCTATTGGACCTTTAACAATCAAGATGGTAACTCAGAACCCTTCAAGGAATTATCAAACAATCAATTCTTTAATCCATCTTTAATTAACTGATTTATTATTAATAGGTTCCAAAATTAGGGAATCCCAATTAGTAAGATATCCCAAATAATTAAACATGCTTACTGAACCAATTTGATTAACATCAAATTAAAACAAGAAGAACAAAATTCATTTACATGCCTCTTTATCCATAGCAAATAGTTATCAATTACTTCTACCTTACGTTCTTCAGAAACTTTCACCAAGAACGAATAACTAATCAAAGAAAGCACAGATATCACACTATCTAGCAAAACAAAGGTGAAATAACATATGATCAATATCAATTTATTTATTCGGTTCAAATACTTATTATGTCAATTAAATTGTGGTCTAGTGGGATAAAACATGCTAACAATATAGTTGAACGTAAAAGAAAATAGAATAAATTAATCATGTACCTCAAACAATTATTGACATTATTTATCCACACAAAGGGTCACCATCCTCCTCTCGCGCCAACTGCATCCACCAGAGGATGCCTTGGTATGACCGCACAAACCAAAAACCAAGAAAAAACCATTAGAAGAATGGATATTACATTCTATAATATATAAAGGAAAAAAATGAAAATATGAACCACAAAATAATGACGATAAAACATACCTTATATAGAAGATTGACAGATACAGCTTGGTTACATCAAAATAGAGCAGAACAAATCTGAGGAAGAAAGTTTGATTGTGAAACTCCTATGGGAAGGATTGAAAGGTTCTAGCACCTCATAGCCGAGAAAAAAGAGGAAGAATTAGGGAGGAAGATATCTCGTCCCTTTAGAAGATTTAACGGAGCGGCAGGTTAAGATACACTTGATTTCCCATTAAAAGAGGATCACATTAAACCACACGGTTTGACTAAGTAAAAAAATAAATTTCCTTAGGAATAATTAATATAGGATTTATGGCCTTTTAATCAGGATTAAGAGTCCTTAATATAAGGCTTTAAATGTATATTATGTCCAAGTAAACATTAAAGGGGAGAAACTGTAGGAAGCTAGAAACATTGTTCACATACTCAAAATTTGGCAAAGGAAAAACATTTTTCATGAACCTCACCGTTAGAACCTCACCGTTACTGTACACATACCATTTTAGGTTACCGATAGACCTCACCATTATGGACACATTGTACACCTACCGTTATTGTACACCTACTATTAATGTACACCTACCGTTAGAGGTTACCGATATAGGTTACCGATAGACCTCACTATTCTAGAAACACTGTAAACCTACCATTACTGTACACCTACAGTTAGAGGTTACTGATAGACCTCACTATTCTGGAAACACTGTACACCTGATGTTACTGTACACCTACCATTAGAGGTTACTGATAGACCTCACCATTCGGGAAAAACTGTTCACTAAACCTCACTGATAGAACACTATTCAATGAACCTCACCGATAGAACACTGTTCACTAAACCTCACCGATAGAACACTATTCACAGATCCTCACCAATAGAACATTGTTCACTAAACCTCACTGATAGAACATTGTTCACTGAACCTCACCGATAGAACACTATTCACTAAACCTCACTGATAGAACATTTTTCATTGAACATCACCGATAGAACACTATTCACTGAACCTCACCAATAGAACATTGTTCACATACCGTTATAGGTTACCGATAGAATTGTTCACCGATGGAACTGTTCACAGAATCAGATATATGGAAAAGTGATGGGGATAAGTCAACTTGACCTCCCAGAACACCTCAAACACCACATTTTCAAAAAGTAATAGACCAGAGAGGTTTGGTCCATTACATAATCATTTATCATAATAAATTATTTTATTATAATAATTATTTCTATTAAGAAATGTATTATTTATTTTTAGATAATAAATTTATTAAATTCTTTCTCAATTTTTAAAAGAAAAACTATTCATAAATAGAAAATAATAGAATAAAAATATTATTTTAAAAAAGGAATTTTCACACTAATGTTTGGAAATATAACCCTTTATTACACCTGTATACACCCTAAGAGTATGATATGCAACAAAGGTAGTTTTTTGGGCTGCCTCATCTAATATGGATCGAGTGGTAATCTCCATTATCTTGTACATCCCCCCGTATGCGATTTGGTTCAAGCTTCACTTGTTAAAGCTCAGATTTTGATTGTTCAAGGGAGAACCCCAGTGATGAAACTTCCCTCACAAGATCTGAAAAAGTGGGTTTCAATGAAACTAATATACTGGTTGAGTCCATCTACTCTTTTTTCTATAATAATTATCCTTTTTTAAAAATTTTACTTATAAACTCTAATGATAAAATTAAATTTATTTTCAAGAGTACAGTTCTCAATGGTCATAATTAACCAACGTCCAGATAACAGTTGAATCCAACTAGTCACATTTCCCTTTATATTTACTTCATTTAAAAATACATGGTTTTGTTGTGAATAATATAACATACATTTTTAGTAAATAATTATCATTCAAACATTTCAGGTAATTACAAACCCATTATGAGTGAAACTAAGACCTACTAAAAAATCATGTTCATTCCATCAATTAGCTCATAATAGTTGATTAACTCAATAATTCTTTCTCTAACAAATTTATCCTCTTTGCATCTTACAACAAATATAGGTTAGCGAAATGCATCACACTTATCCATAAAAGGTCACAACTCATATCTAACATGAACACACCATCTCCACATTAGTGAAGTCCTCATGACCACATGTTCATCTAATTATCATATACTATAACCTCATATCACACAACATATTCACATCAATGCATCCAATACCCACATAAAACTAAAATAGGTTGTACCCATCAGTGGATATTTCCTTAACAAGAGTATGTCAAAGACTTAAGGTTACTCTCTTTATATTCATAATAAAGAATGTAGTTTAATGCTTTTCCTCTATCATCTAAAAGGGAATCATATTTGATCCCAGTAGTATCCCATAACCACACTATATATACTCAAGGTAAACTAAGGCGTACTAGATACCATTAGAATAATCAAGTACCTAACAAGTCCATACTTCAATGAATTTATATGGAATTAACACATACATACACAAATGGTTTATACATACTCAAGATGAACAAAAAAAATTATAATAAGTTATTATAACTTTACCCCAAGAGTCACATAACCTACCCAACTCAAATAACACATCTCAGAGTTCACCTCGAAAACTACCCATCGACATGCCTCATAATCTATCCAATTCCATCCATAATAATTCAAGAACCAAGCATACCATTGTAAATATAATCTTAGGTTGTACTTACCCACATACCATATAGGTAAATAAAAACCCACATAAATAATTCATGGTTAATGAATATCTATTAGACATTCATAATGGTTCTCACCAACTCTGGTTACTAACATGGAAAACCGAGAGAGAAAACACCCGAGTGTCGTTATTCCATTCCAACTTATTTTATTTTATCGATTCATATCCCCTTAATTCTAGGAATAAAATGTATAAAAACCTAGTTGACCATAGTCACCTCATGTAAACTAATCTAACCAAATAAATCTTACTCCATGATTCCTTTATAATGATCATAGGGATTTTCACTTGATCCAAGGATATCTACAGGATTAATATCCATCGTAGTATCTATAAAATACCATATAAAAAAATTACTCTTATAATTATATATAGAACCCTCTAATATCATCCAAACAACATTATATGCGATTCAGATGATTGTACCTTTCAAAATCTAGATACCACCCACAATATCATGGATGTGCATCTACATCCGCAACACATAAGGAATCTATACATAAATTCCAATAATTTTTTATCACTTTTGTTCATAAATATAATATTAAATAACTTATAATGATTATTATATTTAATAAATAAAAATTCCAGTAAAAACACTCTATTTTCATAACATTATTTAACACTTCTATCCCTTACAAATAGGAAAAAACTGTATTATTACTCCACAAAAAAATCTCGACTCCCTAAGATACTGAGGAACATTTCAAGACACTATATAAATCATAAACCAAAATAAAACCCTATATGAATCTCATATACATATATATCAAGAATATCATACATAAACTAACTACCCAATCCAGGTTTATTCATAACCCACATTAAAATTCAATAGAGTTTCTACGGTAGATGAAATATCTCATCTCACTACACAATACCTACTTCATAAGGGACTTATATACCAATTTGAGTTCAGTATAATCTTCCAACTATTAGGTAAAAAATAAACCAAAATTTCTTATAGATAATCACGATATACCATTACTTTCAATTCAATAATTTAATAAATTAGTTTTAATAGACATAACATCTCATTACCCTATACAGATCACATCTTAAAGGTCTCACAACCTATTATCTCTATCTAAAGAAACATTTACCCATTTTAATGATTAGTACATTCATAAATAAGACTCATATTATACTAGTTTTCCATTAAAATTACCAATAGAATATCTCTAGTGATGTGATAATACGAATAATTCCCTACCACCATATACGTCTAACATCATAAAATCTCAAAACATGGGTGTTCTCAGTTTCACCAACTATGGATACATAGGTTGAACATCATAAAAACAATATTTAGATCATATATATAAGATCCATATTATAACAGCTTTTAATTATATGTTAAGTATAATTTCATACATTGGGATCAGAGAATAAGAGTTTTAATACATTTTATAGAGGAAACGACTTTATTAATTGAAATTGAAAATTTATTTAGTTGCTGATACAAAATGAAATTAATTTACGTGATCATGAAATAAAATTTTAACAATTTAATTTAACAATAAAATTTCAAAATATGGGTTGAGTTAATTGAAATTTCACATATTAGTAAAGATAGTTTTTTTATTTGATATAATTTGAAATTTATTTAGAAGAATCAATTTACCAATCCTTGAAAATGATCACGAAACATGATTTTTCAGAAATTAGAAAACAGATAAATAATATTCCACCAAACCATTATATTTGTAAAGGAAATAAATATGGTTGTTGAAACATTAATTAAATTAGAATTTTCATAAATAGAGAATAAAAATAAAAACCAATCATGTAAATAAATTATCAGTATTATATGCCTATAATGGAAAATGAACACACATGATAAGGGGGGGGGGGGAATAGAATTTACTAATTACCTCATAATATTTGTTCATCACTCAATGTTAAATATGTCAGTGTTAAAAGTGAAAATCCAGAACATTAATCCCATCACTCAAAACATAGACATACCTAGTCTGTGGGTTGGCCATTACAAGGAATGTGTTCTATATAATGATCTTACATATCCATATATCTTTGATAAAAAAAATATATTCAAATAAAATAAAATAGACAATGATAACAAATTTTAATTTTCCCTAGTATTGAGTCACTAATTGGTGTGAGTCCATATATAACTATGAGACCTCAGGTGCACCACCCTGTACTATAGTGGGTTTTTACTTACAGATTTGGTCTATAATGAAATGGATGGGAGACTATAAAATATTACCAGGGTAAAATGACAATGTAAATAAAGTAAATAATATATGTATCCATAAATAAGTAGTAAAAACATATAACATCATGTCATATAAAAATTATCAGAACATAAGTTTTATCAAATGATCTGTATACATGTCAATTGTCACATAATAGTAGACTATATCAATATATATCCCAAGTTGAACAAAATAAGAAAACTGAAATACTCCTAATTTTTTTTATAAAAAGTATAATACTTATAATAATATATCATGCTCTAACTAAATAATCCAAATCATGCATCATTCATATGCCCTTACCATTATCTAATTATGTATCCTAGTAATCTTTTCAGAAACTAACCGACAGATGAGTTGGGTGTGGGTAAAACTCATAAGGCCCCCAAAAATGATGTATATATAAATATATTTCTCATATAGTTATGTATATTCTAAATTGAAAGATACATATTTAAATGAGAAACAAGATCAAAATATAAATAAATAGATATTATTGATGCACTGGTGATAAGGTTTCACTCTATACAAACCATACATGGGTCAAGCTATTCCGGGTGTCCTTAAACAGATTATATCAATTCGACAGAAATATAATCATCCCCATTAATGAAATAACATATGGGTAAATATATATATCTTATAAATAATAGGTTATACTAATAGTAATATTACTATCCTATAAATATAAGTTAAATCTAGAAAAATATACCCATCCAAAAAATAATGTCACACAAGAGGAAAAATTCCAATCCCTGAAGAAAATATCACTCCCATAGGGAAGGACATCTCCAAAACAATAAATGAAATTCCCTAGGGAATCACTAGCCATATAATTATTTTGTACGTCAAAACACATTAAATCATTCATTGTCTTTCGATGCTCCTAGATTTTCATTTAAAAAAACCTTCTTATATAAAAAAACACAAGGGAATCACCATCCTATTTAACCATTTAATCCAAAAAATACATCTATCACCATTATAGAATCAATCTTTACTAATTCAGTTATCACTATTCATAATTTTATAAATCATAATTCTTCACATGTAATCCAACTAAAACAATTACATTTTGTCAATTTTTCTACCATATTCCATGAAAATAATCCATTTCAAGGAATAATATTAGTTTAAATTTCATTTATGGAACATATATTATCAAAGGGATCATCGCATATCATAATTGTAATGATTTAAATTGAATATTTTGTTTTTAGGTCAACACATGGGAAGATATAAATATTTCACAATGAAATAAAAAATAAAAGAAGTAAGAATTGTGTGAAAATTTATAGACCACCTACCAAAAGGGTAAAATATACTAACTATCAATGAAAAGTAGTAGAGATTAACCAAAAAATGTAATTGGTTTTATGAGAATGATAACATTAAATTGAGAAAAAATGTTACATATATAGATTTAATAATATTATAAATATCGAGAGAGTTAAGTTGTAATAAAACACTCATTGATCTATCACAAAGTGGGGTAGAATAAACTATGGTAATAAAAAAATATCCATTTAATAAAAAATCATTCAAGGGAGTAAAATTATTGTGTTAGAGGGGTCCCCATTGAGTCTCAATTATTGAAATAGCTGAATCAATTTCCATGAGATATTCTGGATGTAAGACACATATTGACATTGTTAATGTTTGAGAAAGCACACCCCAAGTTCATAGCCATGATTTTTCCCATTGTTAATTTTTTTTCAAGATCTGATTATTTTTAAGTATCTCCATAATTGGTACATTCCCTTCTCATTTGTTCCAATCTATTTAAAAAACTCAAATTACACCATTGTTATCCAAAATAATATCTAAACATGTACATTTTATAATCTATTCCATAATAACCTAAAAATATTTTAATGGAATTATAGAATCCCTAGGTATGGACTTATCTTCTATTATAATTTTATATAGGGGTATCTCCCAAAAAAATAGGCCTATAGGACCAATAATTTGACATTGAATCACAATTACCTTTCTCAAAAATTACATTGAAACCAAAACATTTGATGAAGAATCCGTGTAATTACTTGTGACAAGAATCACCCACTAAAATATGTTATTACCCACCATTTCACCCATAAATCATGTCATGGAAGTCTTCCTAGACCACATGGGAAATTAAAAACCATTAAACAAAGAAAAATACACTCATTACATTAGAATTAAATGGGTTCATTCCTTGGAATATGTTCAAGGATTTTACATCTTAGTTTCGAAAAACAATTCTTTGATATCGTATGTGATTTCATTAGCATATTTCTATGATTTTGGGGTGACATGGTGTAGGCTATGATGATAGTTGGCAGAATCCCTCCTAGGTAATTATTTAAAAAAAGTGGGGATATAGTTTATTTATACCTATACAATGTTATGGTAAGGGAGGTATTTGTTTCCCATTAGTTTTTATAGGATTGTGAAGGTTTTGGATGTGTTCATAAGGGACATTGTTTTTTATATAGACCATCATTTATAATAAAAACTATAAGAATTATTTCGAAGAAGGATTTTATTATCTTTCTCCTTGTTTATAATAGATCATTTTAATTGATGCTCTAATACTAGCACTTTCCCAATCAAACATTTTAGGTGATGTATTGGTTACAATGCTTATTGAGATTTCATGGAAATGTACCTTTATACAAATGAGGTGTATGTATGGTAAATTTGTATATAGTATATAAAATATAGAGTTTTCATATGGTTGTCACTACTTTTTATAGGAAACATGGAATTTTTCTTGTTTTTCGTTATCCCATTTAGATATCATTGGATATTTGTAGGTGATAACAATAATAAACAAGAATATTGAACTTCATTATCACATGAAAATGTAAATTGTTAATCGAACTATTTCATAGGTAAATTATTTAAAATGATTTTTCCAATTTTTATTTCCCCACATTTTTTGATTAAGTTAAAACATATTTTCTAAGTGTTCTATGTCACTATATCCTATTAAAAACTCAATGAAATGGATGTTTATTGAGAATATGTGAAGTCAGATCATCCCTTATGGGAAATTATTTTCTTTTAAAATACTATATTTTATATTTAAACTGTTCTCATGAAATATTTACTAGTGAAAATATATGATATTTTTTTGTAATATTGATCTATTATTACTTTGTATCAATCTATAAATATATATGTTTTGGAGTTTCAAAAATATATATTCTAAATGTTTTCTATTGTGGGTTTAAATCCATATAAAACTAAATAATATAATTTATAACCATATAGTTAGGTAATATGTGTTATAAAGTTTAGATAAGGCCCGTGATAGGGGCTTCTTATGTATCCATATGAATGAAATCAAAACCCTTTCTATTTAATGTCACTTAATGGGACACATTATATATTCAATGTTGGAGTGAAAAGTATTATTGTGATTATATTTATGATCATGAATCCTGGAAAATGTGATATCCATTTTAAGGTATTTAATTATAGAATATATGATGTTCCTTTTAAAGTAACACAACTTGGAAACAATTAACATCGTTTTAAGATCATACAATAAGGACTACTTCAATGTAGTTGAAAATTGTGTAGAAAAAAGTACTTGATATAATTATTAATTTCATATAACTTATACCACTAGAGGAAAGGTTCCATGTGAGGGTTGGTGTGGGAATTGCACATGGATGTCCCTTTCAACTTCATTATGGTATAGGACATAGGATAAAAATGGTTTTAAAGATAACACCATGTTAGAGGCCTAGATTTGAATGTCTACCCTATTATTATTTGTGATAGGATGAGGAAATCTATAATAATAGACGATATTTCCCAATTATAATGGGAAAGCAATTTCACCTAATCTGAATCCCAAATATGCATTAATGATATTTTGGGTAGACCAAGGAAGCCCAATGAGGCGCATGAATTATATGGAAGATATATTTTTCAACCAATAAGAGAATGTTAGGAGAGTGGAATTTCCCCAAAAACCTATGGATTATGTCTCTCATCATCCATGAAATAAATATTTTTTGAAACCATTAAGGTCTATTTGGTTAGGGAGAAAATATGATGGTGTCCTTCAACTAGGATGCTCGATTCCCATTATCAAAGGAATACATGATTGGAGGCGATAACTCCCACATTCTGTTAACAGTCATCTATTTTTGTCAATTTTAGTGGTGGTATTGATATAAAGGTACCTATATTAGAAAACTAGGTGAATATCTCACCTAGGTACATGACCGTTTAAAAGTTTTACCTAGTTAGGTGAAATGGGTTTACATTTGTGTAGTTATATGACATAGTTATGTCTCCTTTGTAAGGAAAAGGTCGTGGGTCCGCTAGGGATAACGAATGTGTTATGAAATGAAGGTATAAATGGTAGAACACCCTTCATTACATAAAACCATAGTGAATGGGAACTCAATTGGTATACCTATATGATATAACCATGAACACTTTTAAAAGGCCCTAGTGCAGACCCATTAATATATATTGGGCATATGAATGGGGAAACCAATTTTATTGGGGGTTCCTTTTATGGTATTTCAATTTCGTTTTTCTTGGTGATTTCCTGAGTAAAGTGGTATTTGAATGTTTATAATCATTAAAAGGTTAAGATAACTATTTTTTACTCTCCCTCTTGATATTATTGAGTCTAAACTCAGCAAAAGATAATCATAGAGGCGATGGATTCATATTTTTCACACATATGTGTTTTAATATGTTCACCTTCATTTATAGTTTAAATTATCTAGAAACCCCATTTGAAATTGGTTTTCTAGTGATCCTTATATATTCAATAGGGGTTTTTATCCCAAAATATTCCATGCATCACCATATATTGAAAAATTCTTTTAATCATGGCACATGATGTACAAGAGGGAAAGGATGAAGGTAAAGGGTGATTTGGTCCAATGGATAACAAGATGTATGGGTAAATCATTGATATAGTGTGAAAATAACTAATATAGTTAATTAATAAATATTCAAGGATCTTAGATGGTTTCTTACCCTATCTAAAAATATTCGAATCTTCGTAAATACTGGGTTACATTATTCCTTTTCCAAAATTCAAGTAGAAACATTTATTTGAAATATATACTATATGAAACATTAGAAAAATGTGTTGAAATATTTTATAATTATTCACTACCATTACTGATATTTCAATGGCTCTCCAATAGTAATCCTTTTAGGATATAATATATTAATTCTACATTAAATTTTAATGTCATTGAAACTATGGAATTACATCACATTTATTCCAAATTGGTTAGTGAAATAATAAAATTAAATTAGAACCCTATATTCCTCAACAAGAGAAAACATATGTTTTTTATAAATGTGTAATCCCAAGTCTAATAATAATGTGTGTCATCTTCTTTACAGATGTATATGAATCCATAATTGTTTTTCATCGGTTTTTCTATAAATAATTTCAAAAAAACATAACATTAATTTCATAAAAAATTTAGTTTTTTCCATATATATTTTTAAATATTGATATACTTATACCTCGGTATATGACCATCTTTATATGTTTCCATCATTTAAATAGATTTATTATATAGTAATAATATTTTGTGAAAAAATATGTTTTTATAAATAAATTACTAATAGAAGTAAAAAAATTTAATTTTATTAAAAAACAATATTATATCTATTCTATTAATAAATATATCTGAAGAAAAGTGGACACATGGAAATGATGAGTATCTTGAATAAAAGTGATTTTAATATAATTTTTCATCCAAAAAACGTGTAACTAAAAATGATGAATTGAAAAATATGACAAAAATGTAAATATATATATATATATATATTTAAATATATAAACTTAAAATAGAATTATTATATTTTTATATTTATAAATATTAAAAAATTGATATTTACCAAATTTATTAGGCGAGTAACAGAGTGATTCACATATTTATGGTGTATGATCATTTACCATATCATATTCTATTTCCACAATTCAATCATAGATATCCTTGGGTAATCATGAAATTAATGATTAAATATCATATTACTCAATAAAATGTTAAAAACCTCAAGATGAAAATGAAAAATTTTCATTATAAAACAATGAATAACATTTCATTATTTGGGATAAAAAAATTAAAATATTTTCTTCACACGATTCACCATGATAAGTAATTCCACATCTATAATAAATCTTTTCAAATAATCATGTGAAAATATGTTATCATCATGTTTTATTACGTAGGTATAAAAAAGGTTATAAATAAACACATGTAGTCAATATTTATTATGATCAATTTATTATATATTCAAAACAATTCCAAAAAACATTAGGTAATAAAAATTATGTTTTTAAAATTTTCACATGAAAAATGAATTACTTCAACAATGAATATTACTCCACTATTTTGAATGGTACTCTTATTATAATTTTTTGTTGAAAAATGTGAAACCATTAATGTTAATTTAATATCATTTGATAACATTAAAAATTCCCAAAAAATAAATTTCAAGGATTTTAATGATGATTAATTTATGTTGTCTTTAACTTTAAACATTGAAAAACATTTATTCATATAATCACTCATCAACCAATATTAGTTTAATTTTTATTATCATAAAATATATTAAATAATATGAGATGTTATATTTGATTAAACAAAACCATTATTTTTCAAAATGTATATGTTCTTCTACATCACTCTATCATGTGAACTTGACATACATTTAAGCCATAGATCATATTACTTTAACTATTTACTATAGGATTCTAAGATATGGGGAGACCGAAATTGTCTACTTAATACAAATAGTCATTACAGAACTCAACAACCACATTGGATAATAGTTTTTGAACTATATATGACTTTGGATGAAGTATACATTTATATTAACCCTTGGGAATTTAAATATTTCAACCAAAAGGATACATAAAATGTAAAAATTTTATTTCATGTACACTTATCTTTAAAAAAATAATTATCAAAATATGATATAAAATATAGAATATTGATGGTTTAAAATAAATATCTTGTAATTATAGAATGAATGGAACATCATTCATCAATGAGATTAACAAATTTTTATCATTTCCATGTCATTAAATGTAATGAAAAACTAACATAACATTATGATATAATTTATAACATGCATATGTAGTATCTCAATTAGTGAAGGTGGTAGTAATTGTTTTATTAATACCGGATATTTATTAGATTTCATGATTATTAACTTTAAATCCTTTAATGCTATAAAAATTTCATATTTTATGAATATATACTATGTTATTTAATACAATGAATACATTGATATAAAATACCTTTTTACTGTTTCATAATTTATGGAAAGATAAGGGAAATATGTTCTTTTTTTACTTTCATAGTCTTTGATACTTCCAAATATATTCTACTAGATATCAATACCAATGTTTCCTGAAAAAAATATATTTTAATAATATATTTTATATAAAAATGTTCCAATCTAAATATCACATAAAAGTTTTTCAAATTTCATTATATCAATGCTATTTTTTTAACAATGAATATCCAATAAGACTTATCAAATATGATTAGCCATTTCAACTTTGTATATTTTTAATACTTAAACATTCTAACTTCCAAAATTTGAAATCAAATCATTTCATATTATTATAATATTATATGATTGATGTTTTTTAGTAAAATCATACTCCTATAAATTGTTGAATTCTATTTTTAATATTTAATAAGTACGATCGATTTGACCTTTTATTTTATGAACAATATAAAACATCATTCACCAATTCTAAAATTGATTAAATGAATTTCCTTATTCAAAAATTTGGTATGATTTTTTTTCCTCAGTATTCCATCTATAAATATTTCCATATTAAATAAATTCATTTATAGATAAATTTTAATCTTCATGACAAAACAATACTCTTTTTTCATGTATCAAACACCTGAACTAAAACCAACCATACACATTTAAATTCATTAATGAACACATATAGTTAAACATAAATATAATTTCCACATATTTTTTAAAGATAATAAATTTATCAGCCTAAACAATAAGTATAAAAGGATATTATTCTTGATTAGAGTACTTAACATATATTATTGATCATTCAAAAAAATACAATATAATATAAAAAATTTCTTATTTAAACACGACTATAACAAATTATATGTTAAATAGGATGTATGAAGTGGAATTTTCACATTTTTAAAAATATTCATATTGTTTTTATATAAAAAACTTACTTTTTATTTAATAATTAATATGAACTCAATTTGAAGTAAATTCATTTTATATTTCAAAAATATGATTTTTTAAAAATGGTTCTTCATTAAATTTTTTCAGAGAAATTTTATTTAAATTATATATTATCATAAAAATATTATTTGATGTAATAAAAATAACTATATAATATAAAATTAAAATATTATATAAGGGTTAATTTTGAATAATTTTATTAATAAGATTTATTTTTTAGTAAATAGGGAAAAATACAGATACTTTTAAATGAATTTTTCATTTCATTTAATACAGTCATTAAAATTGACCATTCTTGTTTTGATTTGTATTTTTAAGTATCAAAATATATATTTTATTAAGTATAGTATAAATAATTATTTCATAATCAATAATATATTTCATTTTTGAAGAAGTTCATTTTTAGGCTTAAAAATATAGTTTTAAAACCGTTTTTCATTATTTTTTATGTATTTATATTAAAAATGATATTTTCACATCGAGAAATTAAATCCTGAAAATGGATTACGTATTTTGATTATGGAGGTTCTAATTTTTAAAATATATCCCCTTTATTTTTATTTATTATTTATATTAATTGTGGTAAATATTTTTCTCCTAGGTAAGGGTGAAGCAATTAAAATGAGGTTAAAACAATGAGATAAGGCCCAAAAGTATTTCTAAAACTTTTATTTATCCTATTAGGAAAGAGGGATTCAACCAAATCCATAAATTATATGAAATTATAGAAATTTTGATTCAATATTCAACTAATTATAATAATAATTATTTTTGGAAAATGATAAGCATAGAATTTATGTTTTTAATTTTATTTTTTGTTAAATTATTTTATAATAATAAAATGCTATTTTGAATGAATATATATATTTAATTATAAAGGAATAATTTTTTAATTATGTTATTTTGTTTATTATTTTTAGATGATATAATTATGAGAAAATATCATACTCATTACCAATATAGTATATGGTCAAACTATATATAAGTTTTGAAACATTATAATAAAGCCAACGAAATTAATATGTTTTGGATTAAATGGGAATTACATTAATTTAACAGGTAAAAATAATGTATAAATCATGTTACTTTTTTATATATTTGAGTCCCATTAATATCTTTATGTCCTTGAAATTATATTAAATAAATCGCCCTAAAATGTGTTTAATGATATTTTATGATAAATAATAATTTATTAAAATAATATAAAAAAGTATATAAGGGGGGAATTTTAATGGGAAATTATTTTAAATTTCATATATGGATAATTTTGGGGACACATTATATATTATTAGAATTCATAAGACACCCAATGACTACCAAATAAATTATCCCAAATAATGTTTAAAATGGTTTACTAGGGGGTCAAGAAAAACGATAAAGTTAAAATTACAACATAAACATGCTTTCTTATTGAATATATTTAAACCATATAGTTACCTAAATCCAAAACATTTTCCTTTAGATTCCATTTTATAATATTATGTTATATAAAATATTTAAATCTTTTAATTAATTACAAATATTCCCATTCACTCACTTATAAACAGAAGATCATATTTTCCATTTTCACTAAATCTAAGCACTATAGAGTGGAAAATACCTAACATTATACATTACAAGATTTATTACCTTCATTATAGATCTTTCAGTATTCCCATTAACCATCCAATGAAGTATTAATGTGTAAGCTAAAGAAAATATATCAAAATATATGTAATCATTATAATTGACTCATTCAAAGTATATTTATTCTTCTAAAAACCTTAAATATATTTTATCTATCAAATATGACTGCTATAATATCATTAATATAAATAAACAAAAGTATTATTATGTTAAAACCTTATTTACACCTCCTTTACATCCAATATGAAATAGTAGTATTGCTCGTACATATGTGTCTACTACCTCCTATAAGAAGCGATACGATTCATTATCCATCACCATTTTTTTTTGTTTATTATGATGGATTTAATGTTTATTTATGAAATTTATGACATAATTATTTATAATAAATTATAATATCTTATTTTCAATTTTATCCTCTCATCCATTTGAAAATGATAACATCGCTCAAACATACGTGTGCACTACCAACTCTCTGAGGTGATGTGATTCATTTTAACCTCCTCTTTTAATATTTTGTAATAGGAATATATTTATTTAATATATATGATATTTATTATATAATAATTAATTTTGAAGGTATTTTATGTTTTAAATTTCTTTTGTTCAATCGATAGAAACTTGGAAACATCACTCTTGTGTACGTATGAAGTACCGTGTCTACGAAGTAATGTAAATCATTTTTCATTACCAACTTATATGAATATTTATTAAAGTATATATAATTACTAAATATTAATATTATAAAATGATTATGATTCTAGAGAATATGAAACCATGATCAATGTAAAAGGCCTAGAACCACGGAACCGAATCATGCATGATAAACAAAAAAGTTTTCACCTCGAAAACTGATTTCAATAAATAATTGTTAATATATCGATGATAAGATTGTATATGTAAATATTATATGGTATGATATATATGTATATGTTTTTATAATGTTTTTATAAAAATAAATTTTTATTATATTTGTGTCTTGGATGCGTATAAAGAATTACGAGAACTGATGTAAAGGTTTCATGCCTCACATTTGTTTATGTGAGGCATAAATAGTATTCACCACTGGTTTCATTCGCATAGTGTATAATAACCCATACATATTATATATTATAAATATATTTATATTCATGATATTTAATGTTTTATTTTATTTTATTTATTTAATGTGTGTTATTATTCAAATTTTACCAAGGTAGTAAGCGATTTATGTTACAATCTCATTTATTTTGAGGATTATAAAGGAAAAATATCCAATGAGGGAAATTATAACATAATTATCCTTAAAATCCCATATAATTTATTATAATTGGGTAATTCTTTGAAATATTATGTATTATTTACATTTTCCTCTCATTATTACTCTAAATAGTAGATAAAATGCTTTTAATGAAAATATGACCATTAATACTCATTCGGTGATGAAATTTTCATTCCATGTTAATGATTGTTAAAATTGTTTTACGAATTTTTTTACATATACTTGAATTTTTTAAAAGTTCATTTTTATTACCATTTACTTTATTTAAAATTGATTAAAATAAAACAATTTAATGAAATGTTTTTAGAAAAATGTTCCACATACTTTAAAAAAAATCAAATAATGTTGTATTTTATCGTATATGTTATGAATAAATTTTCCCAACATCATGTCTATACATATATTTGATTCTTCTATTAAAATTTCATCTAATTATTTTCAATGAAAACAATCATCATATCATTTCATAAATTTTTTTTCTTATAAATATGTGATTTCAAAATAGGTTGGCTATTTTCTCATGAAGTTCTAAAGTGATCTTTTAAAATAATTTTTCAAATATGATAACATCATATGATGTTAAATATTATTTATAGGGGATATAATTCAATGATAATATATTTTTTCATTCTCTAGATGGTTTATTATTATTATCAGGAGATATTTAGAAAACCTATTCATTGTACATGGGTTAGGTTATGATGACATTATGAACTCTTTATGATGTTGTATCACACATATATATGGTTTTCATTATGTGATTAGTGGGTCCAATAAATCCCATCTGTGGAATGTGTTATGTGAAATAGATATATTATAATATGATGATAATAAGAGTGGGAATGATAGTGAATAGACATGTTCAAATTTGGATGTGTGAGTATTCTTTATTACATCTATTATCAAAATATAATTAATGGGAAAGATTTTAAATGGATATGTTCACATTTTTATATGTTAGTAATATTTATTATATCTATTCTAATAATATTATCAATGGAAATGAGAAAATGATTCTAAAATCACATTTTTATACAAGAAGCTAATTTATTTTTTCGATTACAACAATATTTTCATTGAATTTTATTGTGAGGAGATATATTCACTTGATTATGATTTACAATGTTTATCATAAAACCTGAAAATTAGATGAATCATGAATGAAAATAACTACTTTGACATATTTATTAATAATGATTCATGATATTAATTTATTTTGGATTTTTTAATTTAATTATTTCTTGGTATGACACTTTTACAATGACATCATGCATTTGATTATGTTATTATACCCTTAAAATAAAAATATCCCCCTATTATGATTTTTATATTTTATTTTTACCCTTAATAATAATTAGATATGACCCATTGCTTATTTTTTCTATCCCTAACATACCTAGAAATGATATATGAATGATTCTAGGGATATACTAAAAGGAATAATAAATTTCTCACTTGAATTTAATTTTGATTAAAATGTTTTAAAATATAATACAAGAATACATTTTTTGTACCATATCTAAATAATACTAAAAAATAGATCCTTGAAGAAGATATATTTTGTATCTTGTTGAAATGTGGTAAGATAACTACCAGCTCTAGGTTACTTGATTCATAATTTTTCAGATGTAATTTGAGGAAGTTTAATAGGATACTTTAGATCAATATTTAATAAAACATATATTATACAACAAAACTAAATGATTCATTCAATGTATAAGTATAAGAATATGTTTATATCATTAATTTTTGGTAAATTAGAGATTTTTATATAAATTGAAATTGAAATCATATGTGGATACTAGAATGTGGATGTAACTATGGAACAAATTCAATAATTAGTAACACCTATAAAGGGGAGGATTTCGTATCAACTGGATCATCATCTATGAAAATTGATTTGGCCTAACACTTCACATTAATATGGACACTCCAAGGATCTATTTTAGGGTTAAATAACATTTTCATTATGGTCCTTTATGTTGAATGAGATGATAAAACCAACAGAAACCGATGATATTATATTATGATATGGGATAAATAAAATGATTCATCGGTGGATAAATCAAAGGATGATTATAATTTTAGAAGAATTTATACCCATTTTTAGGTTTTATGTGATGAAAATATGTGATTATTAAAATTATTTTTGTCTATATTTATGGGAATGCATCCCTTTTGTTTAGTATGTGATTTACTAAAATATATATTTAAGGAATAATGATTTTATATTTTATAAACATACGTTAAAAGATATTTATAACCATTATATTAATTATGATCTTTGATGTTAACATGGTTAATTTTAATAAAAGGGTTCTCATATTTTAGGAACATGTGTTTGACTATATAGATAACCATTTTATTTGAGGAACTATGTATTAATGTTACTTCTGAAGAAGTACATTATATTGATAATAATATTGGATTAAGGTAAAAAGTTTTTTTTGAAATGAATATATTGTTAATTTAAGTCATAATATATTATTTTAAAAAGATATTATGGTGACTTAGGTTATTTTTTGAAATTATTAACATGAATTAATTGAATATTTGGCAACAGAATTCATATGATTTTTTTGAAACATATTGAGTTACATTTTTTTGTTTAGGGATTTTTTTTTAATTTTATCATGGAAAACATATACAATCAATTCATTTTGATTATTTAGTTTTGAATTTTATTAGACCTATTTTTTATGGGGCATATTTTCATCTATCTAAAGAAATTATTATGTTTAAAATTAGTTGTAATTATTGATGTTTTATAGGTTAATGTATTATCCAACCATATTAATATCTATCCATCTTGGATATTAATTTATCTAACAATTTTGGTTTTTTTTGTAAATTTATATATATTGGAGGAATGAATTCTCAAATTTAGCATATATTATGATCAATTAAAATTTAATTTTAATGATTTCAGAAGGGAAAATTCTATAAAGATGTTTCTTTTGGAGTAAGAGATGAGACAAAAGTGTAAACTGATTGAAGCCGAACAAAATAATGAATTTTTTCTTATGAAATCTGTTTAAATAAATAATGTAATGTTTATCATGTTTCCTATATTAATATTAAAATAAATACAAAACTGTAGAAATAGAATAATGGAATAAAAATGTTATAATTCCACCACCATTTTCTATTGAATTGGTGGTATTTTTAATCACTTACAGACAAATGGTTTTATGGTCATTAGAAATATCAAGACAATATTCTATATCACTCATTATTATTCTGTGAATGTTATTTTTCCCCTATATGTTCATATTTTCAGTTCCTTCTAATGTTTCCCTTATCCGGGAACCTGATTATATGTTATTTTTGGTAACTATTTTGTTTCCCACATCCCCATTACTAATGATATTTTTTATCCATTTATATGATGTGGGTTTATAAAGAATGAATTTCCAAATATTTAAACATTGATTACCAAGATAAAAATTGTGAGGAAATTTTTTTTAAGGGTGGTATTATACAATATAAAAAAAATAAGTTAAATGAATATTTTTCTCAATAGATTTATTTACATGAAATATCGAGATTTAAGAATACAACAATATACTATAAAAATATTTTATTTATATTGGACTGTTTTAACCAAGGAGTTATATTATAATTATTAATTAGTTCAAACTCATTAATAGAACATGAAAAAATATTTTATATAGTGAATTTTTTTTATTGATTCATAATATATCAGTAATCAATATTTTGTACAATCAATTTATGATTTAAAATATGTTTTCCCCAGAAATAGTTTTTACTATATTATTTACATGAACATGATAATTAATTTCTATTTATTTTTAAAATGTTATTTTAGGTAATCAATATAATATTTGGTAACATCATTTCCATTTTTGGGTGAATTTCTAGTATTTTAACTAAAAATATATATTTTTTAATTAATATTGAGAAAACTATTTTTATTTAACTTTCATTTATATAAAATAAATAAAGTAATTTAAAATTCACATTAAAATTAAGTAATTATTTTAAGGTGGAATAATATACATTTTAGTATATATAATCCAAATAATTTTAAAGGTAAAATCAGTATATTTTATTTTGAAAGAAATCTATTTATGTTCAAAATAATGGGTTCCAAAAAATATTTTTCATTGTGTTTCGTGAATTTATATAATAATGTATTTCTAAAATACCAAGACATTAAATCCTAATATATATATTACATATTTTTAATCATGAGGTTAAATTTTGAAAAAATTACTTTTTATTTTTAGTTATAATCAATA
This sequence comes from Viscum album, assembly GCA_963277665.1. NCBI lineage: Eukaryota > Viridiplantae > Streptophyta > Magnoliopsida > Santalales > Viscaceae > Viscum > Viscum album. The sequence goes on along the minus strand of OY728148.1, from coordinate 2,044,120,837 downwards.
GTAATCGTGGTAAATATTTTTCACCTCAATATGGGTAAAACATGTAAAAGGAGGTTATAGATATGATATAAGGAAAAAATATTTGTAACACATTTTATTATCTTATTTGGTGAGTTTAGTTTAACCGAATATATACTAGATTTAAAAATATAATATTTTCATGCCACATAGAATATATTATAATATTTATATTATGTTACGAAAATGATAAATATAAAATGCCACTTTTATAATTTTAATGTATCTTATATGATGTCATATGGTTAAAATGTTTTCGTGATTGAATATAAAAGTATGTATTTGAAGAAAAATAAATTAATATTATGATATTTATTTATTTTTAATTTTTAGTGATGATATAATTACCTTAAACACTTACATAATGTTGATATAGTGCATGCACAATTAGTAGAAGTATTAAAGTAATTGATATTAAAAACAAAAAATAATATTTTATTGATGAATTTTGGTATTACATGAACTTAATAAATATTTAGAAATTATAAATTTTGTTATATGTGTTAATATGTTTAATCCATTTCAATTTTTATGTCTTTGATATTAAATTTAACGAATATTCCAAAAAATGACATCGATGACATTATATGATAAAAAATATTTTATTAAATGGTTTAAAAAATAAAAAATGTTCAATTAGATATATTTTTTTGGTAAATATTACGAAATTTAATCTATAGACCATTTTATCCACTTCTAAAATTAGAATTAAATGTACGACACTTAAATGATAAAAAATGTGTCCACGTAGTTACAGTTAAAAGGGGTTAAAGAGGTGGTTAAATGAAAATATATCATTTAAAAATTAATATAAAATATTTATAATATTATTTTTTAAATATATTTTTACCTTATAGTTTCTGAAATTCAAATTTATGGCTACTTGGTTCCACATTACATGATAATGGTATATATTATATTTATATATTTCAAGTAATTCCATGTTTTTCATTTCCCACACTTATAAAAAGGAACCTCATATTTTCCTTTTCCATAATGTTTTATAACTATATCATAGAAAGAAACATTCTTAATAAATTATTAGCGTAATACCCTTTCATTTGGATCTTTTGTTCTTTAAAAAAATTCATCCTATGAAGGATTGAGGTGTGATCCAAAGGAGGTTTCCAAAAGAAGTTTAATCATCTTACTGGACACTTTCAAAGTTTATTTATTCATATAATTTCTCTAAATATTTTGTGTCTATAATGAAATGATGAATCATGTATCATAAATATACTATAGTGTTATTATGATTATAGGGAAACTATTTTTCCACATCCTTTCAATTAAATTGAAGATGTAATTTTCTATTATGAGCACATGTAGACTACATCCTCCACATAGAGATATGATTCATTTTAAAATACCATCATTAATGGTTGGTTATGATGATATATTTAGTGATTATATATGATATTTATTATGTAATCATCCTTCTATAAAAATACTATCTTACCTAAATTATTACCCCCTTAATATTATAAATGATAATGCCACTTGTGTGTACGTGTGGGAAACCACATCCATGAAGAGATCTGATTTAGTTTTCAACTATTAATTACATATATATAAATATGTATAATTTTAATAAAAATATATATGTTAATTATGATATTATAATGACATTAAAAATTGGTATTATTATTTACCTTTCTTTAATATTATCCATTAAAAAGTTGAAATATAACTCTTGTGAAAATATGGATTACTATCTCCATGAAGTGATATAATTAATATTTAATGACCACATTATATGAATTATAATAAAATTATATGAAATAATAAATTATTTTAAATATTAAAATATATTCATTAAATAGATGATGGATCTATGGTAAGTATACAAAGACCAATACTGCTGAACCGAAACATTCTTCAAACTCATCCTAATAAAAAATCTAGGGTTATACAAAACAATAAATTTTAGTATAATAAATTATAATAATATTATGTGAAGTTTTCATAAATAATCCCTTTAAATTACTCATAATGAAAACATAGTATTTTTAACATGCTTCCTTTTCTACCCAAATGAAACACACTATTCACCCCTACTAAAACAGAATATTCACTGGGTCCTGTCCACCCAGTTAAGATTTCCAAAACTAAATAATCATTATCAAATTCCATGGAAGAGAACCAAAAATATTTGAGGATAAGGATTTATTATTTTTTTTGGACTTTGGTACATATCAAACATTCTATTTTATGGGTAGTTATTAGTGAAATGTTCTCAAGACAGGTAAACCAACTCTATGAAATGTGTATAATACTCTATCACTGAATGGTCTACTTGATCTAATGTCAAAAAATATTGAGACTTTTATACCTAAAATATATCAATATAGATATACTATTTTAAGGCCTTATTTTATATTTTCAATGATATTTCCTCATGTAGTTTTTCTTATAAAATGAAATCCCACATTTTCCACTTGGGTCCTTCAAGAATAAATGTTGAAAATCCCACCTTAGAGTCCTTTATAATCATAAAAAGTGGAAAATAAATTTTATTGACTCAATCCATTCCTCTAGTCCATGAGATTCTTTTTCATAATGTAATATTTTGTGTAATTTTCTTGGTAAATCAAAATTATGATATATCATTTTTTCTTGGATTCAATCATCCATTTGATATAGGGGTCAAATAATTTGGTTGAATCTTTCTAATAAAGAAAGGTAAAAATAAGAGTTTTTATTGTACATCCGATAGATTCATTTCTTTAAAAATCCACAAGATCCTTTTAGGATGAATAATATATTAAAAAAAAAGACATAACAATTGATTATATTTGGAACACATATCAATGTAATTTAGAGAAAAATCCCAGAGTAATGAATTGGAACTATTGGAATAGCCTATACCAATGGTTTAGGGTGTCATTGGATAGTTTAGTGTTAGTATAGACCTAAACTGATTGTTTTCCCAAAAACCATTTGTATAGGGGGTTTATACCAATGGTAGCTTTTGAATTGTTTTTAATGGTTTTAGAAACCCGTTGGTATAGGTAATGTAAAAATAAAATCCTTTAATTTATTGATCACAACACCTCCCATTCATATTATGGTTCCCTATCCACTAAGATACAATGAGTTTTATGAACATGATTTCATAAACACATATATTTATATTTATAATTTGTTTAGTTTTTTAATGTTATTTTTGAAAAGAATCCATAAAAAATCTATGTAGCTATACCAAAGACGGTCAAAATCGTTGGTATAGAGCTATAGTAGTGGTTTTGGGAACCATTGGTATATATTCCCTTAATTATATGATCTATACCAAGGGTTATTGAAGAACCATTAGTATAAGGTCTCTCCATGGGACATATACCTACATTTTTTCAAAAAACTATCAGTATAAGGTTTCTATATGGGTGACCTATACAAACAGTTTTACCTTAACCATTGGTATTGGGTCTCTAACTCATACATATACCAACTATTTTGGATAAACTTTTGGTATAACGTATCTCCATGGAACATATACCAATGGATTGAAAAAATCAGTTGGTATATGTAATCTATAAGGTAACTATACCAATGGTTTTATCCAAACCATTGGTATAGTCCCATTGGTATAGCTTATATTTTGTCTAGTTCAAGAATCCATATTAAATAATTGAAAATAATGGATCTAAACATTCCTGTTTAATATTAATAACCCCAATGTAAAAATAAAAATAGTAATAATAATTAATAAACATGAATTGATACTTAAGGTCGTATATTATATTGATATGCCAATGAACCCATTTTAACCAATAACATATTTCTTGGATTTCCTAACCCTTTTATATCAAAAATCCATAGAAAAAATTCCATTAATGAAATTATATAATAAAAAAACCTATGTTGACTGAACAAATAACCCATGATGTCCTGTCATAAGATTGAAGTGTATTACAAATAACTACATGCTAGAAAGAAGAACCTTGGTATAAATTCACATAACAATTGTTATGATTTAACCATATAACACTACACAACATGTCTCAATTATGATAATATATATGAAAATAACCATATAAAATCTTCTATGATGAATTAAATAAAAATTAAACATAACAATACAATTCTAGAAGGTAATTCCTAGAAAAAATCCATTTCTTTATGCGACCATTTCTCACCGAAATCCCAACCCACCATGAAAGTGACATCGAAAAAAGAAAAGTTGTTAGGATACATGACACCCATTCCATTACTAATATCCTACAAAAATGTCTACATTATATAAAATAAATATTAATTGTGTGATAAAAACACCAAGTATGATTCCACTTTATTTTCATTCAATGTGTGTAACTGTGAAACCATTATTTGAATATTTCAAAAAAATCTTTTTCAAAATGAAATTTCCTTAGAAAATATTTATCAAAAAAATATATTGGTGTTTATTTAAAATAATCCATATTTAAGGCCACATTAATATGGATATAAATATGGAATATTACATAATTTTAAGTAATCAACATCATCCATATCTAAAAATATTTTCATGTGAGCATTAAAATAATGAAATTACATCACCGTGAATAAATCCAAACATAAATGTTATATTTCCTCGGTGAATATAAAACTACTACATGAAAGGAATAATAAATTACATAATGTAAATCCTAATAATAATATCATGAACTGTCCCAGATACCCTAGTTCTATGACACTTGAGCCTATCCTAACATGGCCGGAAGGGAGTTCTCGATCCACACGAGTTGGAGAAAACCATCTGGAATCATTCATGATAAATGGTGGAATCTTTATCCACACAAAAATTTTAATAAAAAGATACAATTCATTATTTTCATAATAAAAACCCACAAGGATAATTGTATCATAAGGGAAACAAGTTTTAAAATCGAAAGAACAACCAAAATATACCAGAAATAGAAGATAAGAAACCCAAGTCCCAATGGACACAACACCCCATGATTAAAATATCAACAACAACTACCACCTCTATGTTTTTATTTCCACTTTCTAAAAACTAGATGGGGAAAATCTATAAATACTCGATGGATGATAGGGTGTGAGTTAAAAGTTCTGAAGGGTCTCAGAAAGTATCCCATAATAATATTACACAATAATTAACCACATAAATATTTCCATTTTAATTAAAAAGGCATGGAAATAAAATATCATATTTATAAAAAATCATTCCTTTCATTTCAATTGATGGAAACATTTTAAAGAAGGGATTAATAAACATTTTATATAAATATGTTTATATAAATTCACAAATAATATTTAAAGAGGTTTTACAAAATATTGAATATAATAAAATAATCCAAAATTAGAAATATGTTCATCTTCCAAGTGGTACTATAGTTCATGGTTATGATATCCTCTCACACTTATAAAATGAAAATACAAATGTGCACACATATTCTTTTGAAACTGGTCAAAGATGACCAACTAACATCCAACTAAGGATGAGATATGCCAAAATGTTTATGTTAGTGTTGTAAAGATATAATCCATTGATAGGTAATTCCTATAATAGTGTGTTTTTCTTTAATAATGCACTAACTGACTAGGAATTCATGTTCTCGAACAAGCATCAATAATGGAAAAACTCTTTTATAATTTTTTAAAATACAATTTCCCCATTTCAAATTTCAAAATTCCAATTTCACTTTAAAAACCAAAACATGGGTTTTTAAACAATTCATTCCTTTAATGGGATAAATCAAATCCAAGTTTCTTATCAAAATATTTTAATCTATTTTATCAAATTAAAATATCAAATAATTTTTTACAAATCAATTTCACAATTCCATCAAATCTAAGTCACACCCTAATTCACTAGATTTTGGGGTTATACACTATTTCTAATTCCATATAAATTTTAAATCCTGATCCCCACCAAATCATGTTTTCATCATTTTATTGAAATAAATATCAAACAATCAAGAAATTCATGGTCAAATTAATTGTCCAATATTAAACAGAACCACCAACTAAAACCATGAGATCACATCTCGAGACACCCGTGATGGGAAACTCTAAAATGACATTGGAAACAAATATACAATAATCAAACCTAGATTCAATATAAAAAAGGATTTTAGATCCCTTAACAATAGTAAGATCTAAAAAATAAAAAAATATAAGATAAGGAAAGACTATGAGAGAATAAATGAGAGATGAATTATTACCTGAGAAGAATATAATGATGTTTTGTAGGCTTTGATCCACCATGTAAATGGTTTAGAGTAGCCAACACAGTTTCTTGATGGACCTGTAAATCCATTAAATTATGTTATTCCAAGTTAGGGTTGGGTAGTGGATAAAATGGGGATTTGAGAATATTTAAGCATCATTTAGAATAAAAGAATTCCACATGCATGGTTTTCTAAGCATGACTGAATAGTTTGTAAAATAGTGCAATCTAACCATGAGACCCTCTAAACAGAACCATGGTTTCTACTAAGTGGGTGAATAGTTTGTCAAACCATGGGCCTACCCTGTAAAAATTCACTGCCTGGGTTTTCATGGGATTCACTATTAGGAAATGTGGTTTAGGAAAACCGTGCACCAACCATGAATAACCCAAGAGTCATCCAAAAATTTCAAATTTTCTCACAAAGATCCATAAAAAGATCCCGATCAAATGTGTGATCAAAGTTAGGGTCAAGGAGTTCCAGAGAATAGTAAAATGACGTTACATTCTCCAAAATATAGAAACTTTTTCCCTAATAAATCCTTTAAATATGATTCCATATAAAAAATATGATTCCATATAAAAAATATGATTCCACTACTCTCTTATCAGTGACTCTCTCTCATAAGTCTCATTAGTTTCAAAGCTGTGGTGTCAGATCACTCAAACCAAAGTTATCACCATCCCATTAAGTACCTTTGTTTCAAAATCAACTATATATATTATATGTTCAGTAATGGATAAATCAGACCTAATATCATGATAACTTCATCTTATCACATGAGATGGATCAGAAATATATTTTCATATCTGAGACACATGGAACAAATTATGTATCGATGTCAGCTGTGACAGAAGGGATAAACTAAAATCCACTTTTCCCACCTCATCAACAACATAAAATGGTCCAACATAATGAGGAGAAAGATTCCATTTCATCCCAATTTTTCAATGACCAAAATTAGGTAATGAACCTAAGAACACATGGTCACCATGCAATAATTACAATGGTATACAACGACAACAAACATAAGACTCATACCAAATATGTGACATGATATTCTCTAAAGAATCAACGAAATATTTAATGTCATATATTAGACCAAGATCATTAAAACTAGAGAACATGCACCAATCTATGACCAAAAATAAGGATATTTACATGGTCAGACATAGAAATCTTCAAAAGGATCAATTCTTGTTGCTGACTAGTAAATATATTTATAGGAGAACTCAGCCATCCCTAAATGGTCTTCCCATGCTCCACCAAAATCGTTGAAACATGCACAAAACATATCCTCCTGAATATGTTTAGATCTCTCTATCTAGAAATTAGAATATGAATGGTTTTTTGTACTAAAATGATACTGAGATCCCATAACCTCCGAAAGGCCTCTATAAAAACTAGAAGAATATCAAGATCTCTATCAGAGACTATATAAAAAATTATCTCTATGAAAATAAAAAATATATTTCATATAATGGTTTACCAACTCCTTATCATTTTTTATATTATAAATTGGTAAGAAGTGAGTTGATTTAGTTAGACAATATATCCGAACCCATATCACATTATTCTATATCTAGATATCTAGAAACCCCACCAAAAACTATATAGATATATTTTCCCACTTTCAGGTCGGCACTGTAAATGCCTAATGAATATCCGAAGGTATTTAGTGCTTTGCCTTGACTTTTTTGAACTTATAACAATACAAGACCAAATCATCCATTGTAACAACCCATCCCCCATGGATCATGTTGTGACTACCCCAAGCCCACATCCCATAGGCTAGGGGTTGGAGACTAGTGTCGAATAGATGTACCCCAAAGAGGGGATGCATTTTCCTATGTAACTGTACACACACACACGTCTACAAGAAACATTCTGAACTGAAAACACTGAGTAAATAAGTATTCATGTCAATAATATAAAAATTGACTAATAGTATAAAAATAAAAAGTAAACGGCCATAATACAGGCCTAATAGAAAAATAAAAGTACAAACACCTTGATATCATCCATAGAAAACTCTACCTTAAAGGTAGGGACAATAATATTTCTGAACGTTGCTAAAGCATATCACGTCTTTCAAACCTCCCTAAAGCAGCACCTATCACCGACCCACCAAATACTCAGTTAAAGCTATAGATCGTATTTATAAGACACGACATATGTAGGAGAATCCCATTCAAGGTTGATTAAAACAATACTTACTAGGGTCCTCGAAACCACAAAGGTAACATAACTAAGAAAATACACAAAGTACACAACAAAGGAAACACATGAAGTACATGAAAAAGGAAACACATGAAGAATACTAAAAAGGAGAGCACTATGAAATACATCAAATAGACTACAAAACATGTCACACGAGGTGTATCCTCTAAGAAGTAAAATCAAGAGAGTCACTGGAATCAGCTCACACCAAGTATAGGTTAATGGTATGTAAACATGATTTTAATAAGAATCCATTGTACCCTCAAGTATTAAAACGTGGAGTGTTGGTAGAAAATGTAGTGTAGGTAACACATGGAGTTTCAGTAACACACAAAGTGTAGGTAACACAAGGAGGGTAGATAAAACAAAGAGTTTTGGTAAAATACAAAGTTGTTTCAAAGAACATGGGACTTGCACCCTGGTGGGAGAGGGGAGTATCGACTCAGTATTGGTAAGACACAAAGCCTAGATAAGGCACATAGTCTAGGTAAAACACATAGTCTATGAAAGAAATGAATTATTTATAATCACAAATCTTATAGGTAATATCCAACCACACTATTTCATCATTAGTACACTCATTCTGGGAGTACCAGCTCCTTGATCCAAAAAGCCCATACAACAACTTCCATAGAAACTTATATAGAGTATCTAAAAAATAATTCCACATCGCAGGGGACCCAATGACACAAATGGATAATCATATGGACACACATTTTGAGATTTATGGGATTGTAACTAAAAATGGATGGTGGGGTCAGGGTTCGGTCAGACCCGGTCAGATTTTCCCGACTCGAACAAGGTCCCGAATGACCCGACCCACTATGTTCGGCCATCCCCGGTAGGGACCAAATAGCTATTGGACCGACCCGCTTCCGGTCTGGCCCACAGCTGGTCTGGTCTGCTGGCTCTAACCTAGCCTACTCGAGCAGGTCAGTTCGTGCGATTGGGATGTGGCAGCTATCATGTCTTCTCACCGTCACCGTGGGGGGGCCACCGCATAACCACCCCATGGTCCAGCTGGACCGTGGACCCTCTACCGTGTGACGTGGGCCCCATACATGTCCACCAAATCCCACTGTTGGCCACCTACTGCCAGCCCCTGTCCACTACCCCACAGTGGTTTCCATGGGGATCTCCACCACTGACCATTAATATGGCGGCCGCTGCTATCGCGTAGCCGCGCTGCTACTGGCGCTACTGATCCTCCTTCTGTATGTCACCTCCGTCATTATGGTGACCCATATTCTGAACTGTGAGAACCCTTTTGACACATGGGTTGACACCTCCTCTTCCATGTTATCCAAATTGTCTTCTCATCGAATCGGGGGTCCATCCATGTTTGGAACCTCCCGATAACAATTTTACGCAATCATGGGATTTTATAGGTGAAGAAAGAGAGAGAGAGAACCATGAACACCCAAGGAATGAACTGCAACCTTATTCGTTTGGCCTTTCTTCACCCCATTAGAAAGGAAAACTAAAATATACTAGTAACCCTATTGTATAACCCCTTTAATATCACAGAAATAGTACCCATCCTGTAAGAAATTTCGATCATCAAGTCAACCTATTATTGGGTTGATCCATATTCATCTTTTAAATAATGAATAGGGAATAATGATCAAACTGAATTAAAAAAACTACATGTAAATACGATCAGTCTGGGGAGAAGATTCATTGTTGATAGAGATCCATCCATGAACATCCTCGATCCTTTTTTTGTTAGCATTCTATATTCTTCATCATCAACGAGAGAGTTTCCTTGAATCATTTAAACTTCAATTCTCTAAGGGAAAGATCTCCATTGTAATGAATTATAACGATGTTCCCTTACCCTAATTAAATGAGGAAACACATTAACATGTGTCAGCATTACTGCTCAATTTGAAATAGTGTTGCCACCCTGTTTCATTCTTGAAAGGAAACAAATTCCTTGTCGCTGCTTCACATAGTTTTTTCATTATCACTAAAATATAAAAGAAAAATAAAATAAACATTTTTTTTATTTTTATTCGTCTTAAAAATGACCAAAAAATATTTTCCACAATCGAACTATGTCAGTTGATGTTAGGTCCTGCTTAAGAAAACACACTTCTTTTAACAAAAAGGTTCCCTCAGATTTCAAATCCAAACACCTGTTTAAAAGTTACTAAAACCAAGAAAGTGTGCTATTTTTAATAAACCTAAAATAATTTTGAACATTTATTCTCGGCTCCTAGAGATTCAGAATCATGTGTCTTCTCATTTCCAGGTATCTAAATAATCCCATTTTTTTTAAAAACAAATACATGGAAAATCTGAGACATTGCAGTAATTCCTTGTCTCATACCTGACCACCAGAGTCAATGTGACATGTAATAAAACATAGTTGTGGTTCTTGTGTTCACTTCCCACTGTGAATTATGGAATACCAGCATTGCATCCTTCCTCACCACTAACGGAACAAAAAACTTATTTGGAAAATATGGAATAGAATTTGTGGAGAATGACCATTCAGAAATGTTCTCCCCACTATATAGAGATTCTCTAATGATACAAAATAAATCATCAAGATGTTGTCCCTAAATAATCATCTCAAGAAGAGTGGAGGTCAATTGATCACTATCTATAAAAACCTCTATCCCGATTTCATGAACTCTAATATGTAGTTCTATATAAATATCCATCAATTTCTACACATTCAATGGTTCTATCATGGATTGGGATTCAAGGTTCCTACTTACAGAATCTGTAACATCATTAAATTTCCTAAAGTAATAGTTAATGTTAAATTCAAAAGACTATAAGTATTCCACCAAACACCTCTAGAGGGGAATCAAACATTTTTGAGAGATTTTATAACTCATGATCTTGTGGTCAGAACACATGGAGATCCTTTCTCTAAAATGTTTGTACCACCAAATCTAATACACATTCATCACCACTGGGATTTAAAGGTCATGGGTTACGTAATTCATCTAATGTAGAATAATACACAGAGATAAATAATCAAATATGTGATCACCTTGAATAATAAAAAATCCCAAACATAAATCTAATTCATCACAAAAGAACACATACCCTGTCTCGGACTCTAGAAGAGTAAATAGTGGTTTAGTATTGAAAAGGCATTTCAACTCAACATAAAAACACTTCCATTTTTCATCTCAATAAATCATCTCTCATTTTTGAGTAAGAGTGGTAATAGAATAATCCAACTTAGAAAACCCCCTTACAAACCGGTGATAATATCTTTCTAAACCCAAGAATCTTTGAATCTAAAAAACATTCTCTGGTTTCACACATGTCCTAACAACTCTCACCATTTCAGGTCCAACATAAATACCATATTTTACACCACATTTCATGAGAAAATCAATTCCTAAATCCAAAAATCACATTTTGATATCGTGTCATAGTGATTGTGATTTATCAACAATTGAAAAACTGATCTCAGATTAAAGACATGATCCACCTTAGACATACAGTATACAAGGATGTCATCCATAATGGCTACCATGAATTTATGAAGATACTCATGTAAAATCAATTTCATCAAATCCATGTACACCACACGAGCATTGATTATTCCAAATTGAAGGACAAGGTACTCATAATGGACATACCTTCTCCACAAGGTAGTGTTTGGAATGTCATAATATTTTATTCTCAACTAATGATAATAAGATCAATTATAAATATTTGATAACCACATTCCTCTTTTAACTTGTCAAAAAAATAATAATGTCGTGGGTATAATTACTTTTTCTTTACCATGAAATTTTTGATTTTTTAGTAAGAAAAAAAAGGGTAAGTGGAACATCATCATTCTTATAAAAGAGAATCAGTGTCACTCAAGGTTACATGCTCGGGTATATAAATCCATAATATAAGAGATCATATAACCGAGTCTTCAAATAATTCATTTCAACTGGTCCCATAGGATATAAGTTAATAGATATTGGCTAAGTACTAGTTAATCAATCAATATAAAACTCTTCCTCCTTTATCAGGGACAACCATAAGATGTATGAAGGAAAAACGTTAGGAATCTCAAAAACAAGTGGGGGGATACATTCAGTCATATATTATGTATTTATATCAAAAGAAAACACTAATATAAATTTCCCTATCTATGCATAAAAAGGTTCATCTCCACTCGACCTCTTGTCCAATTCTCCCTAAATGACATGGAATGACACATAGGGTGTAATAAAGGATACCTTACAAAGATAAAAATCAATTCATAAATTATTAAAAATGATCAAATCCAACCTAAATTTGATGTTAAGTGGTTTCATTTGGAGAAACAAAAAATACCATGCAAGATCAATCTATGTTAAATATAACACACATTAAAGAGAATAAAGACCCTTGTCTCCCTTTATTCTATGAGGTGTAGTAATATCCATCACATAAGACAAAATATCCATGGGAATATTTAGTATTATCATGATACCTATAATGACCTTCCCCTAGAAGCCCGGATCCACTGCATTTTTTTAATACAGTGTCATGATTACAAGGAATCAAGTCTGGATGGACTGATCAGATTAACAGTATAGGAAAATAGATTACATAAATGAACATTACATTACACATTCAAACATAAAACACAACATACATAATCCTTTAATAGATTTATTATTATCCTATATTATACCTGCATATCAATCATTATACACTTATTGGAATCTTGGGAAATCAAAACATAAGAAAGGGGTGAGCTCAAATGCTTTGTAGAAGTAAATAATTTAGCGAAAGATATAATTTTTTATGAAAAAATGTGTAATAAAAACAAAAACATTTTAAACATAAAATTGAACATAATATGAAAGAAATAAATCATAAATTACCATGTAAACATGCACATGGATATTATACTAGTCAAAAAATCACATGTAATAACTACTTTAATAACTAGGGAATGAATAATACCAGACATCATAACCATATATTCAAGGAATCGTGCTAATACTAGAAATAATTTTTTTTCAAGGTCTTGTGCCAATACAATAATTTGTATCATGAGACCTACTGATGCATCGAGGGGCCATAGCAGGCCCCACCAATCACATACTAAGTCCAATGTATTCCTCATATTAAAAGGGTGAAACATAATATAAACATTCGTATTAAAACTAGAATACGAAGTGTCAATACATCATCCATAAACCATGAATGGTATAAAAACAGAACATCTGTAGTCAAATATATCATAATTCACTCAATACAATATAGATCATTGTATTATAATAAATAAAACTCAATCATGAATTATATCCAGTAAAGGATGTTGACATAGTTGAAAATTATCAGTAAAACTCTTTGAGGGAAATATCCATTTTTCAAGAAATCATTTAAAAGTCACACAATTTTGAAAGGAAGAAATTTAAAAGACATTTTTTAATCAAAGTTACCAATACAACTTTTAAAATTCTTAAAGGAATTAACATTTTAAAACATTCAAGTCCATATAAAAATATCTGTAAAACCATTTTGATAAAATAGACATTAATGATAATGATTTAGAAGAATAAATATTTGAACCATTTAAAATGATGTTTTATTTTAAGGTTACCTTAAAAATAATCCTTTTGAAATATATTTTTTGAATAATATACATGTATAATAAATATTTCCTAGTAAAAACATACTCATAAATAATCTCAGATAATAAAGAGATTTAGGAATTAACCCTTACAATGCACTTTCGTTTAGACGAAGGTATGTTTAAATTCCTGTATAATGACCATCGTATGTTATTAATTTATACCAGAACCATATTAATATTTATGATATCATATGTGATTCATTTGTGACATTATACTACCCATTTAATAATAATTTCCATAGTAATGTGACATTTCGGGTAATAATCTCTTTCATTATCATACACGTTTTAACTTTTTATTCTTGATCGTATCCCATAGATCATGATTTACATAATTACATAATATAAAAAATGATTTATATTATATATATATTAATAATATAAATATTTATAATAGATAGATATATGAAATGGAAACACCATTCATGGAGATAGTAGTCCATACATATGCATGAACGTAGTTTATGGTTTCTTATCGCATAGTATGGAAGTGAGTAAATGACATATATTTATCTAAATTAATAGATATTATTCCATTAGAAACATTATTTCAAATATATCATACATAATAAATATAAATATTTTTATAAAAATTCTTGAATGGTGATCGTTGAAGATTAATCTCATCGCACCGTGGAGATGGTAAGCCATGCATATGCACGAGCGAAAATATCATTTTATAGATGGTACAATATTGTTTTATTGGATAATATATTATATATAAAGAATAATTAATCTGTTATATTCATTATTTATTTTTACTATACTCATTATTATACCAATCCAAATAATGTAGTGTTGAATAACAAACTACACCACGATGTGGAGGCGGTAAGGCGTACGTACGCACGTATGGTGACTTTGTCATTAATTGGACAAATAGAATAACTAATATGGTTTTAAAACATTTATAATAACATCAATGTGTTTAGAAGGTACCATATTTATTATTTTTTAATGGAAACAACAAATAAATAGTAAGTGGAATAAGAAAAGAACATTGAAAGAGGTGATGAAATAATTACCTCTTATTTTGGGGCTTCATTTTGATTTCAACAAAAGGGATCCTTATGATGGATTTATGATCAATGTAAGACCTCTAGGTTGAATTGAGGGTATTTTTCAGGAGATTTTTTTCGGGTTTGGAAAATAAAAATGGATTTGGAGGTGTGAGGCTAAGAGAAGGGGGAGTATCCTTTTATAAGAGAGGTGAGGGTCCCTTTAGGAAAAGCTTGAAATATTAATTTATTATAAAATAATATTCGGTTTATAATAGATCCAAATAGATTTATTTCTAGGATAAAGTGGGGATGAGCCTAATTCCTCACAACAAATAGGTTTTAGTCAAGTTTAAGTCACTATATTAAAATTATCTTTTAGGTTTAACCCTTAGTAAAATAGTTTAACTTTTACCATGTGTTCTTGAATTATTATATAAAATGGTCAATAAAGTTACAATAAACTTCCAAGAGAACCTAATGTGGTTCATTAATGACATATATATTATTAAATAATTCATTTTGATGAAACTTATATTTTTAGGACTATTATATCATTTAATAAAATAGTATTTGTTTTAAAAACTCATTTATGTCAACTTTGAAACAATTTAGTATTTGTTTTCTGTTAAAGTCATAAAAACCTAATTACTTCAAAGAAAAATAATTTAATCAACCCTGGAATGTCATATTCACATTGAAAATTTGTTTATGGCTTCAAAAGTCTCAATTTATATTTATTTTGATATTTATAAAATCAGTTACTATAATATTTCAGTAATAAGGTAATTACTGCATCATCATTGTTTTATAAATAAATTTAATTATTAAATTTCTAAAAATAATAAATAAAATACCATGATGTATGAAATATTTTTATATTTCTAATGGATATCTATAGTCAAATTTACCTTATATATAACTCTATAATGAAAATATTTTAGTTAATAAAATTTGAATATAACACTTTTAACACTTCTTTAAATAAAATATAATAAATGTCCTAATCTAATAAAAGGGGATCAAAAAGGATCATATTTTTTCCTAAGGTTTATTCTAGTCGAAATATACTTATCCAATTAAAACGCATTTTTTGGGGTAATTATAATATCATTTTTACCTTTAACTACCCTATTTACTTCTAAACGTGGTAAATAAAAAGCAGAAGTTACTATACACCAAAAATTATTTTCATCCCATTGAATAAAATTTTACTTAATGATGACAATGATGTCTATTGGATTTTTAAAATTCAATTAATAGAATTGGTAAAATTACATTTTATGCAAATTTGCAAAAGTGTTTAAAAGGTGGGGAAAAGACGCTAAAAAAGTTCAATTAATGTTTATATGTCTCATCTTACTAAATTACTCCAATAAATTAAATTTTAATAATATATTTTTTATGTATCTATTCTGGATGTAAGATAAATTTTTAATTAAAAATAATTATTTAATTGAAAAAGTATGTTTTTATCTACAATGCATGGTTTTTCACTATTCATAAAAAATTGAATGTTTTCAGAAAAATAACAAAAATTAACCCAAAAATAATTTTTATATTCCAAATTTAAAAATGATTTCTATTTTCAAAAATTCAAAACATAGGTTTTTCATTAATTAATTAAAAATTAAATCCTGTTGTCAAAACCAGAAAGCACGTTTCTGAGAAGTAAAAACTATCAAAAGATTGATATGTGTTTATGTCTAATTTAAATGTGAAATTACTTAAAATGACTAATATTGGATTAAATAATAAAAATATAATATAATTATAATTAAAACCCCTTAAAATTAATAACATAACAATATAAATTATTTTTATTAAAAATTTTGTTTTCAATTAAAATTTTGTATCTTTCACTATTCATCAAAATATGAAAGTTATTAGAAAAGAAAAAAAATATCCAAACCATATTTTTATGTCCTTATTCTAAAGAAGAAGATTATTTTTTCAAAATTAATATATAAAAGTTTCATATATTTTATTTAAAAAGGGTTCACCATTAAAAGGCGGTAAAATTTCATTTAAAAAAAAAATACTGTTTTAGCAAAAAATTGAATTTTTTCTTATTTTTTGTCTATGAAAAACATAATATGGATGTTAAAATTATATGGAGTATATAAAATAAAAAATATAGTAAATACTATTCATAACATCTTTTGAACAACTAGTTTGGTAAGTCATGGTGCGCTCGAAATCGGTGTTGCATGTATCGCAAGCTATTGAATTACTTTAAATAGGCAACATACTATGAAATCATAGTGTGTTACAATACCATATGAAATAAATGAATGAGATACACCAGTATCAAATAAAGTATTTACTAAAGATGAAAAAATAATTATGGCACCTCTCATAGTAGCTCGACCCATATATTCATTCTATGGGGACTCTTTCACTATTCAAGAAGCTTCTTTTGAGATGCATGTGGATAGAACCAACTATTTCATGAAGAATTGGATTTCAAGCCATACCTTTTTGTTCAGATGATCTCATTCCACTATTTTTAGTAGAATAGTCATGAAAAAACATCTAAAAGTAACATGACCATCCATAGAAACCACATACCTTGGGTGCCTAAGTACAGACCCATTTTCAGTTCCTAGGATTTCCACACTTGTAGAAAATTAGTGGGCCTTTTCAAGGAACATCAACACGTCTAGAATATCCTTTTTATTTAGAACCACCATGAGAATCATAACCTATTTTTTTTCATATGAAGCAAATCACAATACTAATACTTGATAAAATAGAACTCCAATGAACCCTAACTTACTATCCAATTTCATCTCAACCATCAGTGCTCTATCTAGCACATCAGCCTAAGAAGAGATATCCATCATGAAAATGTGAGAATGGTTATTAGATCGATGTCCCATCTAAATCCACTATATATTTATCTTCTAATTTGGTAAAATATTTTTTGAAAATTGTGCAAGCTCTACAATGTGATTTTGAGATTCTTTCATGGTCCTTTCAGCCTTCTAAATCTTGAAAAACTCAATTTTCATGGCCAACACCATCGAATCTAGATAGAACTGGCTAGTGTAAATAGATAAAATATCTTTCCAACTTAAAACCTCATGATTCTTAATTGTCAACATTGTGTCACACCATTTCTTTCTTGGTCCCTCTAGCTTGAATGTGTCACATTTCACAATAATAGAATCTGTCATTTCCATGAAATCAAATAAATGTTCAAATATCCTCCACCATTAGTCAACCTGTTGATGATTGTTCATTTCTTAGAATACTAGTGGATTTTGGAAAAATAATTTTTGATCATTAATGATGAATTCATCCCTCCGAGGTTCTGTAGCGGGATCCTGAGAGTGAATCGGTGAAAATTGTTGTCCAAAATATTTGATAACCCGCCGAATTATCTCAACCAGATTTGAGTCCACATGAGGATTATCTCAGTGGGGTTGATCAGTATCTTCCTCCGAGATCTGATTCACATGTCTTATTAGATGAATGATTCTACACAACATCAATAGGAAACATTTAAGATCTTTGAAAGGTCACTCAAATTAACAACTCATCAATTGAAATAGGTAAAATTAATTCCTTTAGATATAATTAAAATCTGAATTTCAACAAATCCACATAAAAAAATGTAAAAGACTAGAAATAATCCTCAATAAATATTTTCCAATAAACCCTTGGTGACTAATGCCTCATTATGATTATATATGGCCATGAGATCAGTCTTAAATACCTTTTATGTTCCAATAAGATTACCCAAACTGTACACTAACATCAAGGAAATATTCTTAACATATACCTATGATACCACTTTTCCACAAACCAGACTATATGACTTGGTACTCCAATACCAGAACCAGTCCTAACATGGTCTGAAGTGAATTCACGATCCCCACTCATTGGAATAAAAGAACATAGAATAATATAAGATAAATGTGAGAAAAATGTTTTCACAGAAACAGTTTAAGAAAAATATATACTTCAGTATTCTCAAAATACATACATAGGAAGAAAAATAATAGAAGTAAAAAAATGTATAAACACCCATTATAGAATAACAAAGTAACAGAAACTGAAAAATAAATAATACACTTAAATTTATAAACAACAATCCATCATCAATTGTTCAACAAACTACTTCCCCCTCTAAGTGGAACTTTCCCCTTGCTCAAACCTAATAGGATGAAATAAAAAAACTCACAGAAGAAAAGGTAGGGTGTGAGGTAAAATTTTACTAGGGTATTAACTTGTGTCCCATAATAACATTTCATAATATTTAACTACATAATGATTTCAATTACAAATCCATAATGGTAATAAACAATAATATTTAAAACAAATAATTATTTTAATTTGAATTAATGGAAACATTTTAGAAATGTATTTATAATAATTTTATATAAAATATTTTATATAAATTTATAATGAATACGATAATTTGTTTTTAAAATAATGGAATATATCAAAATAATCACAAATGAGAAACATGGTAATGTTATAAGAGTTAATATAGATCTATGTTAGGGGATACTCACTCAATTATATAATGAAAATGACAATGTGCACATATGTCCCTTTGACATTGGTCAAAGAGGACTGAAGAAAATCCCACTGAGAATAGAATCACACAATATGTTTATGTTATAGTTGTAAAGAATCAATCAATTTCCATGGAATTCCCATTCAAGTATGTTTTTCCACAACAACTGACTATTTACCATGGATTTAATGTCCTCCAACAACCATCAATAACATGACAAATATTTCAAAATTATTTAAAATACAATTTCCCCATTTCCAATATCAATATTTCAATTTATATTTAAAAACATATACTTATTTGAAAAATTCATGCATTTCTTTGAATAAAACCAATCCATGGTTATTATCAAAACCGTTTAATCAAATTTTCCCAAAATCCAATTTCAAAAAAAATATTCCAAATAAATTTCAGAATTCCATCAAATCTAAATCACACCCAATCCACTATAATTAAGGGTTTCCCTAATTTTTCATTCCAAAAAATTTATTATCCCAATCCATAGAAAATGTATTTTCACAATTTTATTTAAAGTAATCTCAAATATTCATGGAATTGAAGGTTAAATAAGTTGGGAAATCATAAACATAACCACCTACCAAAACAAATAGATCATGTGTCACAACATCTACAATGGTTAAATCCAATGAATAATTTTTGAAAATGTTATCTGAGAATAAAACCATGATTCAAGATCCAAAACAATGAAGATAATATCCCTTAACAATACAATGATAAAAAACCCATGTATGAGATAAGGATATAACAAGATATAACGAATGAGATAATAATTCTTTCCAGAGAAGAATCAAATGATGTTCTCCAAGCATAGATCTTTCATATGAACAGTTTAGAGGAGTCAAAATGGGTCTTTAAGAGCCATGTCAACAAATGAAAACAAGATATGGAGAGTGAGGGTTAAGTGGGGGATAAAACAGGTCTTTAATAAAATTTTGACATTTTTTAGAATAGAAGTATTATGCATGCATGGTTAGTTTGGTAGTGTCACTCATATTTTAAAATCATGCAACCAAACTATGAACACATCTATTGAGGTGAACTGTTTCTACTATGTCACCACATATATTTTCAAACTATGTTCCAACTATGAATACACTATGTGCCAGGGTTTTCATGGTATGTACTAGAAGGGTGCACAGTTTAGGAAAACCATGCACCAACCATGAACCGCCCAAGAGCCTTCCAAAATTTTCAATATTTCACATTAAGAACACCTAAATGATCCCTAAAATATTTTAATCAAAATAGGGGTTTAGGAGTACTTTAAAATAGTAACAAGATGTTACAAATATAAATTCCTACCATTTTCAATCAATATAAAAAAAAAATTCCTAGTGGTTCCAACCCAACATAGAATGTCCATAAATGTATAACTTGACATACACAAGGATCCTATATGATATATTTTGAGAATAAAATTAGGTAAATTATCCCCACTATTTATGAAAAGTTTTTTACTAGTGATATTTTAAAACTTCCATGCATTAAATATCATTTATAATCGAAATCATATTTGATTTATTTTATCAATTATGAGAGTTTAGTATAAGAAATTTATAATAAAAGCCTTTTAAATGATTTTCATTTCCACCAAAGATTTTTTTTAAAATTTTCTTTGAATATATCAAGGCAACAATTTTTATAATCCAAAAAAAATAAAAAAACACATTATCAATAAGGTTTTCCTTGAGAATGAAAATTTTTATAGAGACATATGTATTTCAAATAAAGTAATTTTAGACTCCTTCAAAACATGGTTTTTAGAAATAATGATTTTTGGTCCTGTCAAGAATAGGTCCAATAGAATGATCATAAATTCCCTATAAAATCCCTTAAATTCATCCATCCCATCCCTAATGATATTCAATTCCTAATGGTGAGGATATGTGAAGAAGAGATTAATAAATTTAAAGTAAAAAATGGGAATAAGAACATATATCAACAATATCCACCAAAACTAAAGGTGAATAATCTAGAGGACAATAGGATAACCACTTAAAACATTAGGGAATGTCTTGGTCAAGATAATTATACATTTGGGATAGAGAAACCAAGGGTATTGAGTTAATTATAAAATATTGAAAAAGTAACATGGGATAATTCGCTAGGTCCCAAGGTTAAAAAACCAAGTGCTAACTAATTTGATATATACATTACCTCAAAATAAAAATCACATGGTTACCATGGAATAGCCACACAGATTGAAAAAATGAACATTAAATGAAACTTCACATAGTGACGACCCAAACATTTCACACCAATTTCATAGGATATTTCACTATTATAAAATGTTTACTAAATTAAAGAATATATCCACTGGAATAAATAGATCTATACCACACTGTTATTGTATGGTTACTAATAAGTATTCTAAGACCATTTTCCTTTCTAGATTCTCTCAAAATTTTAATATATTTATTCATGACTACCAAAATTCCTTATAACCATAAGTGATAAAACAATAATCCACAAATAAAAACTATATGTGACCTAAAGACTATAAGACATGTGATACTGTATTCCTATCATAATAAGTTCATGATTATAAAAGATGAATATTGATGAAATGAGTTCATAAGGTTAATCTTATTCTTCATAATTATAAAGAAGAAGGTTTATATGGTTGATCTGCTCACATGGTCCATTAAAACATATAAAGTACATAAGGTTTATGATTTGTGTATGGTGTATGATCATCTATGGAACATATTATATGGTATGATACACCATCATATGGTAAAATAAATATATAGTGTACATGAGTTCATAAGGTACCAGATCATTGTAAGTAATAAATAATCAAATACAAAACACAGAGTTAGATACTCTCTGTGATATCTTTTATTATAAAAAATCTAAATTAAGAATAAAATGTTTATAAATGTAATTTCATCCATTTATTGTTTTTATAAATACAACTTTTCTATGTCGTGATTTTTATAGGTTGTGAAGAAGAAGATGAATTCATGAGTGAATCAGTTCATGAATAATTGAGAAACAATTGTTACATTGAAATTCCTAAATACATTAATAAATTGATGATAATATATATTCCATGTAACAAATAAGATTCCATGATTGATGGAATGTTTCAAGGAAATAGGACAATTAAAATTTATTTGTTCTTTTTTGTAGTGACATACATATTTTAAGGAAAGTTGTTTCTAGGGGAGTTTTAAATACCGAGCTTTCATTTCAATGTTTTATGGATATTTAAATGTTGTGATTTGAATAGATTTAATATATAATATCATATGGTATAATGCATATAGAAAAGTACAAGGAAGAATAATATTTATTGATTCTATGGAAAATAATATATATTTATTCTACGAGTATATGAAAATAATACTGTGAAAAGAATCAATAAGACAACTAGATCTAGAATTATTTTGGTATCTAAATGTAGTATAACTTTCTAAATCATTAAATATATACATTTAGAGAGTAAATGAATGAAAATGAAATGATCTAATATTAAATTATATTATAAAATAGATGAATATTGGGATATATAGAAATATTCCAAAAGATATATTATGGAAATATGTAAGATGATAAAAATGAATGAATAAATTTTAATGTGAAATATATTACATTGTTAAATAAGATGATGATTGAAGAAGATGAAGAATCAGTTTTTATTTATACTATGTTCTATATAATGAATATAATTATTTAATTTGTAAAATTTAAATAAATAGAGGGTTACATTTTTTATTATGTGAATAAGTTTTTCTTTCATTATTCTTTGAATGTAAAGGAAGTGGAAGGAATTATAGGTATCACATTGACAAGAATTTGAGTCTAAATTAGTCAAATGCATTCTTATTATTAACAAAAATTATTTTAAAACATTAAGGATAAATTTTAAATATCTATCATGATTCTATTAAACTGTTTGATTAACTTTCACATGATAGTGTAAAGTTAACATGAGCTTTGTATTTTACCAAATCATTTATTATTCATAGGTTTATAGTAATGGGATGTTTAAATATGGGGTTTTTCAGATAATACCCAGTTTTAAATAATTTCTTAAAATATTTAAGTATAAAAATCTACAATAAATCTTGTGCATGTGTGTTCATATATGGTTTATGCCAAGATGAATATAAGAAAATAGAACAATATATCCATTAACCTTAAAATGTAAAGAGGTAAAATTAAAGGGAAAGAAATTATTAAATCAGTTAAATAGAAATCATCATTTACTTCAAAAAACCTCTCATTTTGGTCATATCCTCAATCATTCCACTCAAAAGGTATATAAAGATTATGTTGATCCCCATAGGATTATTGAAGTGATTAAGGAGAAGGAATTCAAGGGTAAACTTTTGGGATCTTTTATTAAGTCAAGTGTATGATATAGATTATTAGTTAATGTTTTATTTAAAAGTGGGATTTGAAAATACATGATAAATGATGGGAGAATTATGTTACGGGTTTAGTAGAATTGATTATATCCAAATGGAAGGTGAGACACAAGTCGAGGGAATTATGTGAAGGGAGGCATCAAATGTGGACGATATGGTTTTCATCAATAATAGAAAAACTACGATAATGAACCTTTGATATAAGAAACCTCAACCTTATACAAAGGAATTATCAAATCACTATTATTTATTAAATAAAATATATTTTTTAATGATTGGAAAATTTCATAAAAAATACTATTATAATTTACTGTGTAACATTAGTTCTAGAACTAGTTTTTAAATTCTAAATGATAAAGTTACATAATTATTTAAATAATAAAATTAATTAAAAAGTTATAATTTCATTTAATTTTCAATTTTTAACTATTTAAATTAAAATCCTACACAATTGATCCATATTTGGGTTATTATTAGAAATAAAATTTTAATAATAAAAAAACTTAATTAATAAAAATTTAATAAATTATTATTTTTTATTTGGATATCTGACTCATTATCCATAAAAAATTAATTATTTTAGAGGTTTTAATCTATCATTATTAGTATTAAATGAATTATATGTTAAGAATTTAATTATATGCATTGGTATATAATATGGGGATCTGTGGCCCTTTAAATTTGATTCACACTGTAAGTGAAAAAATGTTGCATCTATAGGGAGTTTCTAGAACCATTAATTAATGAATTTTGATGCTAACAAAAATTTTCCCATATATTTTGAAATATGAAGAATATATTAAAATTTTCTTCCATTTCATAGATTAATTAATTCTTATACCCAAAATATCATCAAATAGATTTTTTTTGTTGTTTGTTTTACTATGGATATGAATGAAATTAATGTTTTAATCCTCTATTATAGTTTCTCTAGTCCTTTGGAGGGAAAATTCCTCAAATAAGTAGTAGAGGGTTCCAAGGATGAAAAACCTAGGAAAAAATTACCTTCTCAATGAAATATTACAAGTCAACCAACATAATGAACCTTCCTATTTGGATTTTTCATCCATCAGTAAAATCAACCAGTCTATATTTTTTATTTGGAACAAAAATAATCTACAAGTCACCATATTTTTATTGAAAAATTTCATTATTTTTTCTCATTCCCTACCCTTCATTTCATTTCTTGAAAATTTTATCCAAAATATTATATATAACTGTGAGTTAAATTGGTATGGGTGGAAATAAGAGTGATAAACCTCACATATGTTTTTCTGAATTTGATAAAAAATAATAACGTTTTTGTATTAATACCGAGTAGTGATAGAATCATATAACTTTATTATTATTAATTTTATATCAAATATTTTTTTATCTTGAAAATTTTAAAGTACTTTTATAACATGATGTTATATGATGTTTGATAATCCTTAAGGTCTATCAACTCATCATATTATTCTAATCATAATAAAAACCTTATTAGTAACCCATGTTTTGATACATTTTTCTTTTTTATTCCAAATTAACATTCAATATATATTTTAAATTTCATTCATCAAAATTATGATCCCATTATATTCTTGTTACAATGAATCACATTCTTTGCCAATTAAAATCATTTCACCAAAATTAGATCATTGAACATGTATTCATTTTGTAGTGTTTTCTATGAGTATTATAATGTTTATTTTATAAGAATATAAAACATAAAATCTCAGAGAAATTATTTATTTCTTTTATTTCTTTTCTAACTAGTACTTATTTATATATTTATATGTTTTTTATGATGGAAGAGTGAAAATGTGTTCTTAGAAAGTAATTATTTCAATGATTTTTAATATTCCAAATTTTATCTAGTATCCTACAAGGTGTAAGTTGTCGATTTTTAAGTTAAATAATCTATCAAAGTTTCATATAGTATACATAAACTACTTTATCATTACAGTAATTTTTTATAATTTTATTCTTATATATTTTTAAATAATAATTCCAACATTTTTTCCTTATTAATTGAAGAAATTTCCAAATGATAAATTAAAAATTATAATTTTTCACAAAATATATAGTAATTGACTAATATAATTATCCTCATAATGTGAAGGGATGAATGAACAATTGAGTAGTGAGTATACTACTGATGCTTCAATGGTTTATTTGGTTGAATTCACTATTGTGTTATGCCTTTTTTATTCTTTTCATCCGAGGAGTAAAATTTAAACTAATTAAAGCCTACTAGATATAAATTTTAGTTTATTATTTTTAGATGTTTATGAGATTTTTTTACCTAGTTATAAATTTTTTTACTTTGATTAAAATATTTAAAAATTTAACTCACATCCTTCGTTTCATTTAAATTATATTTTCCTATTATTAATTTTAAGTTATTCTATTTTTATTTAATGTTTTGTATTTCATTTTAGAAGACATTTTTTAATGATAAATATTTTAATATTATACAACTTATATTGGAACATAATAATGGCACATCTATTGTCTTAGTTCATACAATGTCTTATAATTTTGTATTTTTATATTTCTATACTCTTCATTTTCATTTTCAGTTTTCCCTGGTTATTATTACACGTATTTGAAACAAAGGTTTTATGAATTATTATATGGTTAAATTATTTTATTATAAAAAATATTTTTTCATGAAATTTTTTATTTAAACTAAGAACATTGATTGTTACCACTATAGTCAATTCTATCATAGTACTGTAATAATGAAATTTTAATAACTATGTCGTATTAAGGTACTATGGGTTACCACAGATTCTAAATATTCACTATGAATAAAATATATCTTCTTTATGAAAAAATTAAATATATTAAGTCACTTAATGATGATTTATTATAAATTTTTAATTTTAATTTTAATAATTTTCAAACAAAATGTTCAATGGAATTATAAAACTCCATAAAATTGTTCATTTTTCGACAACTTTAACTTTTAAAATGAAATTTAATATTATTAATTATTTCATGTAGTTATAATTTTTTTGAATATATTAGATCTATTTATTTCCATTATACATTTATAGAATTCTTCTTTAGATTAATAAATTATGAATTGTAGGGCTTTGACACTAAGGGAGAAATAAATTGTTTCACTATGGAAGTTCGTTTCATCATGAATCCTTTCCATGGTCAAGTAAATAGTACAGAATTAATAATTTTTTAAATTTGTTTATAACTAATTGTATGAAATCATTAACGTCACTAAATACCACTACAAGTTAATTTTTATATTGGAATATAATATTTGTGTCTATTTTCTTTTTTAAATGCAATGCTTAATTAAATGTCTCAATAATAAGGAATTGAATATATTACATTATGTATTTTTGAAATTTTTTTACCCTTACTATAATATGTCAAATCATTAAAAAATGAAAATATTATTGAATTATGATTCTGTAATATACACATGAATTCCAATCATTTTTGTTCTATTTTTTTTCCTCAAGAGTTACAAATCATCTACAAGTAGCATAATCACTATAAATTTATTTTAATTCATGATTATGTTATTCTATATATAAAATTACACTAAAAATAAGTTTGTAGAACCATATTATTTTTTGGTAAAGTTACATCAATATTATATAATGTTATTACAATTTGGATTTATTGTAATTTCATTTATATTATTTATTTTTTCATAGGATTCATTTTATATGTTATTTATGATATTTATAAATGATTATCATGTCAATTTTAGTAATAAAAACCTTACAAAAAATTAATTTTCTAGTGAATATTTACTTTTATATAACATAAATGGGTTTTTGAAATCATTGAGTTTTTTATTTATAATATCTTGGATACAATCACTAGTGTAGAATATTAGTATTGAAATTACTTGTTATGAAAGGTGATCGAGAATAATATGGAAACAAAACACATAAATGAAGAATCCAAAAGCATGAATTTGATTAATTTTATAGAATATCTATAAAAATCAATCCACATGGCCTATTTATAGGCTCAAACCATAAAAAAATTAATTACTAATTTAATATTAAAATTATTCAAAAAAATATAAGAAAATAATAATTATAAAAAATATTAAAATAAATGTTATATGGAAATTTTAATACATTATTTTTTATCGGTATAATTTTGGTGTAACATCAGTTTCCCCCACATAGAAAGGACTACAACCCAATCCATATTACAAAAATAATTTCATCTAGGTAGAAGGAAATGGGTTTTTGATTCATTATTTTTAGAAATATTATTTTGGGATTATATTAAATAATAATGATGTAGATCCTATAACCCCCATTTCATTCCAAATATTTTTTACATGATATATTAGGGTGTAATACTTAAATTTATGGTCAACGATCGGGTCCAAAAACATCCCCTCATTAAAAATACATTAGCTAAAAAACTTTATTTCATCTTCTTGAGGATCAAAAATATTTTCCACTTAGATTTTCTTTCATTATGTGATTTTATTGATGTTGTATCAATGTGAAATTTAATAATTGGGATCTGAATACAAATATAAAAACTACATATATGAAAAGTTTTGAATAATTATCATAATATAAATAATTAAAATTCCTGAGGGTTAGGGAGTAGAGCCTTTCAGAGGTAGGATGTGGGTAATGTCACTAACCATTTAAAACAAAGAAATATATTCATAAATTG
This sequence comes from Viscum album, assembly GCA_963277665.1. Taxonomy (NCBI): domain Eukaryota; kingdom Viridiplantae; phylum Streptophyta; class Magnoliopsida; order Santalales; family Viscaceae; genus Viscum; species Viscum album. The sequence goes on along the minus strand of OY728148.1, from coordinate 2,044,092,251 downwards.
AGTAATGAACCATTTATTAGTCTTGGTGTTCCTTTATGTTCATGAATTATTCATCAATCATGTTGATTTCTGAATCCACTGTCAACTATATCAAGGGAGTTTTTAAACCATTTCTCTCCCAAATATGAACCGTTATTTCATAGTAGGGTTCATATAAAACATGAACCAAGGGCTTCTAGAAAAATGAAATTTGAAGATATCAGTTTTCCCCCAAATGTTTCATATGCTGGTATAATTATATACTATACCGCCTAAGAAATTGTCCCTACTACAGGAATAGATTCTCCTATTATTGGTAGAGTTGAACCTAATATATCAATAATAAAAATTGTTCTTATAATTCATCCAAGGAATCACTTAGTAGAGGGAGAATCCCTAATTTAAATATGGATTTCTATAACTATTGAATATGATAGTCTATCTCATTTGGTCAACTGGTCTTTATATCTTGCTTATTTTTCCTTCATATTTTAATCGAAAACCTTTACAAATTATAATTATGTTTTTTTAATAATTATGTTTTTATTAGAATACATGTCAATGGAATATTATAATGGGAAATAACTAGTGAGAACTCTTTGTTGGTCAAATATACTAAGGATTATATGTGAAGGAATTGGTTTTTGACTGACTTTTTTTGTTAGAATTCTTCTACGACATACAATATTTAAAATTAGGTGCATACACACTATAATAACATGGAGAGATTTTTATTTGATAAGCCTAAGAATGTGGTTATTGGGAACTCTATTTTGTGGAATATTATTAGATAATTTTATGTGGTGTATAGGCAGGCCTCATGAATATTGGGTGATAAGGTCAATCATGGAAGTTGGTCAAATATCATATTTTCTATGCAATTTACATTCACTACACGAGGTCATGTGTCCCTAGAATGTTAAATCTAGATAAAAATTTATAGGAGATAATCATAAAGATATTATTATATAAATCATAATTTTTTATCATTATTCCATCCTAATATTTCTATTAAGTATAAATTTGGTAAATATATGGTTAGAGATAGTATTTTAGGCCAACATGGTTGAAATAGTATTGTATGTAGAAAACCAATGTTTTATTGTTGATCATGGATGGTGTATTCATACTGAATGTCTCGAAATGTGGTTTTTCAAACCTAGATGGGTGGTTCACCATGAGATGTGTTTATAAAGATTTTATGTCTCCAGATAAGTCACATATGGTAGAGGTTTGATTATGGGGTTTGGTCACTAGATTAACAAACTTCTTGAAAAATATGGGTAGAGCAATGAAACTGTATTGTAGTGAGAGGAGAAATAAAATCAAATAACAATGGGGAATAACCTCACAATGATACCAATTTCAACAGTATAGAAGTATAATAATATGTTATTATATGAGGATATTTGGAATAACATGGGAAGATAAAAATAAACAAGGAAAAAAGTATCTAAAATTTCATTTAAATGGAAAAATATCCATAAAAATGTGATAGAAGAGACTTATTATGGGCTAAAAACATAAAAACATTAAGTGAACAAATTTACCTTAAAAATATTGTATACAATAGTGGAAAAGAAAAATTTTAAAAACTAAAACATTAAATGCCTTGTAGGAACTATGTTGTTTTATTCATTAGAAGGATCATGTTGGTACTCCATAAATCACAAATGAAAAATTTGATTTAGATTTTTTTTGATAAAAAACAATATATTATCTTTTTTAAAAGAAATAAATTATAATGAAATCAAATATTTGATTTATAATATTAATCAATTACTATGTCGAAATTTTCATGAGGTAGAGCTTATAATCATTTTCCCAAGCTATCAATGTTGTGGAAAAGGAATATGGAATACTTATTTTAGATATTCATATTGAGATATGGGAAATGAGTCAGTTCATTATGAATATATAGGGTGAATATTTTTGTGTCTTCAGGGAAGGGAAATATTTTCCTTTTTGGGTTGTGCATATTCTAGGTATGTTTTGAAGAATTTTTTTCCCCAGGAAATAGGGGAGTTGTCAATACCTTTTTATAAAAGAATAAACATGAATTTATATTAATGGTATAATATCATAGTGATCATTTTGGTTTTGGATTTTAGAGATGATAGAGACATGAATAAATACCATAATTACATGACATATTAATATATTGTTCTACTGAATAGAATATAATATTCATACATCAACTCCAAAAATATATGGCCAGAATTCTGGTTTCATTGAAAATATATATGTTCAAGGAATTATTTTCATAACATCAATGTATTATGGAATAAATACCAAAACAAATTTTCAGGAATTTTTACACGATAATGTGGTAGGTTCTTTCTTAATATAAGTGTATGTATTGGAAAGATAAAGTGTTGAGGCATGCCCCAACACCCCCATTGTATCTGTAAAATGGAATATATAACCACAAAAAGTGGTGGACAAAAATATTTATTAAATGAATTAATTGATTGTATTTAAATTGGGAAATTTTAATATCATATTTATTTTTAAACAATAAAAATTAATTCATAGAAAGTTTTTATGGAGAATGATTTTTTTCAACTGTTTAGTGATTTGAAAAATTTAATATATTTTGAAGAATCATGAATGGATGTCAACTATTTTATACATTTGGGTACCCTATTTAAAAAAAGAGTAGTACATTTCATTTAGAATATCATGTATATAGTTTTATATATGAATGTTATTTTAGTAGAACTTATAAATGTATTATATATATGGTAATTCCCATAAATTACATATTGTATCAAAATGTTATCATAGTTATCAGTTATAGAAATAACCTCATGACACTATAATAGTAATTCAAGATATGTATCATAATGAAGAAACATCACACATTCATAACACATATGGATTATGAATATCAATTGAAGATAGATTATAATCATTTAGAATTGTTATTTTTATGTCTGATTATGGTGGCCTATTGTATAGTAGATCATGAGGAATAGACCATGAGTATGAAAAACACATGAATTTGATATCATTATATGTTTCTATATATTATAATGTGTATTATTTTCTCAAATTGTGATCAATATCAGTTTTTATTATTCATTCATGTAATATGATGCATGATTAAGACCTGATATTTTATGATTTCAATTTTGTGGGCCAAGATAACTATTTCAATAATTGTATAAATTTTATTTAATAATGAAGATAATAATTTTAAATTCCATGATGATTAAGAAGATCATTATAGATACTTTACTAGGATGATAGTTCCTTGACTAGATCCATGACTATGGTAAATAAAAAAATCCATTCCAATATGATCAAATAATGATAAATAGAACATATAAAATTGATGACAGAAAAAATTGTTTATTTAAATCATGAAAAAAGGGTTTATATTACAAAATATATGTTTATTGAATGTAATCATAGATATTGAAATATCTTTATCTCTTAAAGGGTTATATTGTTCATGGTCATTTATTAAGTCTTACTAGTATTGATATAAGGACCAACATGATCACACATAATGTATATTAAATTGTTTCTAAAATTCATATAAATATATGTCTAGGATGATGTAGGCCCTATTCTGTGGGTCAGTGAAATATCATGTATTGAAAATCACATGTGCATCACTAAATTAATTAATTTATATATTATTCAGTTTTTGAATAATAATAGTTAAATTTACATTACATGGTATTTAATCTATTTAATTGAATATGTTGAAATTGTTTTTCAATTTTAATATCAGTCATTCATGGTTTGTTAAATATTTTTTTGGATGAATGATATGTTTAATGGTTTTTATTTCATCATGAGATGTAATATTGATACATCTAATTGATGAAAGCATTAAGAATGTTATGAATAATTAAATAACTTATATACCCATGATAGGTTGAGAATATTATTTATTTTTCTTCGGGGACTAAAGAAATTTTTTAAAAACATAATCTTATCCATGTAAGTTATTTTTTACTCAATTACCAGTATTTCATGTCCTTTTAAAAAACTACTATCCTCATAAGACTTAAATCAAGGTTAATATATTGGATCATTAGTGGAGAACAAGATTAGATTAATCATTCACTCTTAGACTATGTTTTGTTTTCATTTCCAATAACCTGTTTAAGGTAATTCAAATCAATTCATTATTTTTTCATGTATAAGTGTCATATTGATGTTCTTATTACATTGATATATATATATATATTATTTATAAGGCTCATACTTTGGTTCTTTCAAGCTACACATATTTTAAGACATATAGATTGTGCCAGAATCATGTCGAACCACTAGGTTATCATTATTATCATCTCATTTCAATTAATTTTACTTAAAATTAATTCCACATGATCCACGGAGTAAATTATTTATTTTCATTATGAATATGTTTTTCTTTGAAATTATTGGTTTAAATTTTTTAAAATTACATAATTAGGATTTTTCTTCATAACGACTTTATTCAACTACTATAAAAAACTTGTGAAAATGTTTTTGAATATCATTTAATGAAATGAAAAATGATTAAAGTATTGAGACAAAATAGAACAAAAAAGATATATATGGTTTGTGAATAAGAGTTTTATATGTATGAATATTCATTTGGATGATTTAAAAGAGATTATAAATAGAATGAGAGGTCGATACATGGATAATTTGATCTAAAGATGAAGTAATTCACTTGAAATTATTCAAAATTAGAAATAAAAATAAGATATTCATGTAATGGAACAAAGAGAATATATGTTTTACAATATTTTAATCACTATTTGAAAAAAACATAAATTATACGCAATATTATAATTCAGTTATTTAGTGTATTTAAATAGTAGATTTATTTAAAACACAATTTATATATCTCCCAAAACATTTAGTATACATGATTATTTGATAGGATTTTTATAAATACTATTTTACATGACTAGACCCACCATATCCCAACATTCATAAGGAATATGTTTAGTGTGACTCATCAAGTTTACCTCCAATATGATAGGTTCTTTTGACTAGCATCAAGTTGGATAGCAAAATATTTGGGAGATAATATGTTCAAGAACTAATATATAATATGCCACCTAAAAATAGTATATCACAAATTAAATAATATAGATGAAACACTAGGAATATTTTAAAAAATTATATATGATAGATAAAAATTTCCAAAAGTATTAATGAGAAAAAAGCAATAAGGTAAATAGGGTTTTATAATGAGAAACATTGAATTCATATATTTTTCATGAGAAGGAAAGAATTATTTAAATGGAAACCAATATAGGGTATAAGAGTGTGAATTCAAATTTAAGGTATTATGATAATTCTGAAATATTCAAATCTATCCTAAATATTAAAAAAATATTTTAAAACACGTCACCTACTGAACAGTTTACATACCATGGTTACATAATAAAAGAAAAAAAATAGAAAATCCCTAATACAACTCTTCTAATTAAAAAATATAAATATCATATTAAAAAGTGATCAAATAAAGAGAATTATTGTTTTTCTGCATGGTTGTTTTATTGGATCATCCATAAAATATATTATTCAGACTATAATGATAGAGAGCTAATTTACATTCCAAAAGAATAAATAAATACTTTATAACACCAATATCAATGAATATAATTTCATGATGATGCTAGAAAAGTTGATTAATCCTAAATAACCTAAAAGTCCAGGTGAAATTACATTTGAAGAATGGTTCTAAAAAGTATAGGTGAAACAGTTCATAAATAATATACCCATAATGTCCATGTTAAAAGGTACTTAATGAATGGAACCAAGAAGGATATGTGAGTTGAATCTTTAATAATGAACCCAATATATCCTCATTAAAAGTTTGGTGATGAAGGAACCCAAACATAAGAATTATAGTGATTATCATGGTGGTGACACGAAGAAAGGAAAAATGTAGGCCTTGAATGAAATAAAGAGGTTTATGAGGTAGAAGTGAAATAAAAAATTTCCTAATGGTGATATACTTAGAAACATTGATGAGGAATAGTATATATTTTTGAAATTGTGTTGAGTCCTCATATTTTTGTGAGGAGGCCTCAATAGATGGATCATGTACCAATATAATTTTTTTTCAGAGTGGTGTGTGTGTGAAGATGTAGATTTCATATAATAAAGGCACCTACCTAGCTAGATTAATGTACACCATTACGGGTGTATGAAAAATTGTTCTAACCCAAATGATTCATGTTTTGAGTGGAATACCTTGCATTGAAGAACACTGAGGCCAAGTTGTGTATTGGGTGAAAAAAATACATGGGATCATTGATGACGAAATGATAGGCCTATTATATAGTAAAAAAGATAGATAATTTATTGATACATGTTTTCTTCATTTGGTGCTCTAATAAAGAAGGTTTACATAGTTATTAGATGGTTGAAGCTCCTTTAATTGGGATATTACCATATTTTTTTAAGTCACCAGAGAGAGACAATGTGGGAAAAATCAAGGGATGAAGCATTAATAGTGAATGGAAAGGGTATGTGTTTGTATAGATTAAGATAGATGAGAAAATGGTTACAAAAAACTCATTTAGTAGCTATCATTCGGAATATGAGTGATTCTAGGAGGTCTGACGAGAGAACACATTATGAGAAATTGATTTTTTCTAATGGTGTATCCAGAAATAAATGTAGTGGATGTGTGTCGAAATTTACATGAAGGGGAGGGATCATTGAAAATGAGTTATCCCTACTGGATATGGATTTTAGTTCTCCACACCCCTTTGGGGATACCAAATTGAACCTACAAGGAAAGAGTGGTAAAAGTATTATAGTTGGAATCCTAATAAGATAATATATAGAAAATATACATATTATCCACACAATTACATGAGGTTGGAGGATTTATATATAAGTGAAACAATAGAAGATTTAACAATAATATTTGGAATAAGAAATACTATGATAACCATAACCCAGTCAGAACCAACAAAAATACATATAAATATCCAAAAACACTAAATAGGGAGAAATACAAACATAAATATTTTATGTGAAAAAATATAATGCAATTTAAGAAATGGGTTCTATGGAATGAATGGATCTAAATATTAATGTCATCCAAAACTATCACTTATGGGTACCAATATGATCTTTAACTAACATAAATGTTTCCACCAAAGTCTCCCCCAAAGTTTCTATTGTCTAAATATTATATTTCACTAACTTGTAAAATTAACATGATTTTTTGAGTATATACACACATATTTGGACAAAATAAGAATCAAAATTCAATAAATAAATTCTAACTCATATAAAAACCACATTTATAATAGACAAAACACATATACATTTCAATGAACTAGTTAAGACAATTCACATCCCTCAATATACGATCATTAAAATTTAATCGATCACCTTGAGCAGCCAAACCGTCCATCCCACATGGCTAACAATTATTGTGGGTAACCAATACATACCAAATATATGTACCATCCAAAGGAGAATAAAACACACATAGAAGACCTACCCCTTTCAAAACATTTTGATAAAAAATGGAGTGTCTTGATCCCTAAATATATCACATGTTTACTCATGATTCCTAGAATAACAATTAGGGTAATATAAAAAATATATTAAGCCTACAGAAAAATTAAAATTCTTATGGGTACTATAAAGACCCATAAATTTCAAGGAAATTTGTTTTTATAAAATTCATTGGGATTTTACGAGTACGCAGTTTCTAATGGCACCTGATTCTGAAGACCGGTGTACCCATAATCATTTTCCGAAGTTTATCTCAGGTACGTTCAGTGAACGAACGAGCGGGTTTTTTCTAAATTTTGAACCGGTGCTCGGAATCGAAATCCCAGGGCATCGATGAAACCGTAGTGCCAGTTTTTGCATAAGAAGACCTTTTCTAGAGTTGTGTTTGCTCGGGAAGATATGTTTAAAAATGTGGTTTAAGTGTTAAGTGAATAAAGTTGTGTCACAAATTTATTTTTCTATGTGGTTTAACTTCCATGGGAGGGAATATCCTAACTCCTCTTGTTAGGATATTAGTGAGGTGGGGCCCACACGATCCCCACCCCTTCAATTTCCTCTAACCCTCATAATGTTGGAAACCCCCATTCTAATTTATGACCTTCCCTCTTCTCTTATTAATTGAATGCCAACACATCTTTATTAAATTAATTGAAACACTTTAATTAATTGAATTAGATGTTTTGAATTTTCAAAATGTTGGGACAAGTGAATAAACTATGGAAAAGCCTTATTTTATTTTTAGTTTTGGTTTTAGCTGTGCGATGAAATGGGGAGACCTCTTGTGTGTTTTTCCTAAAGAACATCATCTTCATCGCAAAGAATGCCAAGACTTCGACGAAGAACACCGCTCCTCCTCGGATGTTCTCCGTCAACATATACGGAGCTTCACCTCACGATGTCATTTCCCGTGACGATCTTCTTTCGATAACTTCTTTGAGGTAGGGGATTGTTTTATGTTCGTGATTATTTTTGGCGTTCATCATTAAATATAAGCCGCTTGTTATCGAATTAACGGGAGGAGGCCGAACCGCACAAACACTGCCGACCCTCATCCCCATTTTTGTTGTATTTCGTTGTGGATTGGAACAGAGGCGATGAGGTGCCGTCGCATCGCGCACTAACAAGGAAAATCGCGGCGAAAGAGCGTGGTGCCGTCGCACCGCGCCGTTGAGGCCGAAAGAGGCTGTGGCCGGAGTCGGGTCGCGGCGGAGGGGCACGTCGTTTTCGCGCCGCGCCGGAGCATCATGGAGGGCCATGAACGGGGCGGGCCTCTGCGGAGGGGCGTGCCGCCGTCGCGTCGCGCCAGTCGGACAAGGGCCGGGACGGTGCAGAGGAGGGAAGCCGGATCCGCCGGCCGCCGCCGCTCCAGAAAGGCGGGACCCGCGGGGTCCCGCGGCAGCACACCGGCCGGCCAACATAGCCGTCCGTTCGAATGTCCGGGGGTCTTAACCCCCGACGGCAGACAGGGGCGGGCCCCCTTCACGTGGGGGCTGCCATTTCAAAATGAGGGGGGAAACGCGCCCCCCTTCCGTGTCTGCTCAATGTCTGGCGGCCGCAACGGGCCGGACCGCCCGCGCCGGCCGGGACGGGCCGCACCCCACCAGGCTGGACATGGACCCAGGTCAGGTTGAACCGGTTCGGGCTAACCCAAGAGGTATTGGGCCGGGTCGGACCGGGCCCAAACCCCCTGATTCCGGACAGATCCGTTCAAATGCCCATAACATGGACTACATACCTCCAATCGACGCACCGTCAGTTGGGTAGAGATCCTTGGATCGAGATTGTCGTTTCTGTATATTACATTTAGGGTTTCAGAGAACTCTGGTTACGGCGAGGTTGGTTCGAACACGAAACCAACCGGGCCCTCGGAGCGGAAACACTTATAACTTGAGCTCCGGACGTCTGATTGACGTGCCGTTGACTTTGTTGGATTCCTTTTTGTGAGACGGTTTTTTTGGATTACTCAGATTGAGGTTTGAACACTGCTGGAGAACGGTCGGTTCATTTTTATCTTAAAAACCAACCGGGCCCCTGGGACGAAAAAGCCAATAACTCTCAGACCGGGCGTCCGATTGAAGCACCGTCTATCACGTTGAGTTCCTATTGACGAGACAGAACTTTGGGATACATCAACTCTGGACTACGTGTCAGTTGATGTATCGACCCCCTAGGCTCATGGAGTGGACCCTCCCCGGAATCGAGCATGCTGTGTGTGGGAACCCTAGAGATGACTGCGACTATGGCGACGATGATGACTGTACTGGGATCCTCTTTGGGTTCGGCAGCGATGACGACCGTACTGGAATCCTCCGTGGGTTCGACGGCGATGATTACTGTTATTGTATACTATGTGGGTCTGACATTACATGACTACTGTTCTTGTATCCTATGTGGGTTTGGCAGTATTTGACTCTTTACTTGTATCCTACGTGGGTCCAGCAGAGTAGCTGGTCTTGTATCATTTGTGGGTCCGATAGCTTAGCTGGTCTTGTATCCTATGTGGGTCCAACAGCTTAGATGAATCAGTGGCTACATCTGATCATCTCTATCACTTTACAAAGAGTATAACTGTGTGAACCGAGTCTTGACTTTCAATCATCATCATCAATATGATTTCCTTGCATTCCTATCTCGAATTGATTATGTTTTCCTGTGTGGACTGGGATGTACTTGGGCTCGTGTGATGGAGCCGAGCTGGAATTGATGACTTAGGTATATATATGGGCATATACCTAAGTATAGTTGGTTGTTACATCATGTTTTTATCTTTCCCTTGTGGTTTATCCTTCATGGATTCTGGTAGACCTTCGGGGGTCTCGGGGTCCCTACTGAGTAGTGTATACTCACCCCTGCATGGGCTATGCCTGCACTACGTTATGTTGGATGCAGATGACGGACAACGTTGATTGAGGTGGGAGCTCATGGAGTTGGACGGTACCTGGAGGTGGATCACTGGACGGGACGTTCTCGGAGTGGACGGCTGGAGCCGAGGAGCAGAGGAGATTATCTGTACCCACCCTTCAGGTGGTATTTCGAGAGGACGACTCAGACTCGATGCTTTACTTTCTAGTTGTGATACTTTCATTTTAGTTGTACTTTACATTCAATTGGGTCTTTATTCTGGCCCATTTAATTTCCATCACTTTCTTTTGTACTAAGTATACTTATTTTTTACTTCAGCTTTCGTACTCTGTGGTGTTTGTTTACCTTTTAAAGGCAATTCCTTCACTTTTATCAGGATTTACGCCTTTGGTGCTAGTCACCAGCCCTTGGCCTATGGAAGGCAGGATTGGGGTAGTCACGGAACATGCCCCGAGGACTGGTCGTGACAAATTGGTATCATAGGAGTTCGTTTCTACTTCAGAACTCAGGACTCTGTTCTTTTTTCTATGTGAAGAAATAATGTAAAGGGTATTGAGTGTGGTTATCAGTCCAGGGAGTCCAGTGTTGGTGCAGCAACCGATGTATCCATACACCAGGACCCTGACTTCTGATTTCCGACTCAGTACACAAAAACATTGATTACATGTGTGTTTCAAAGTTTTCTTTGTAATTACTTTTTGTCAGCTCACCAGGTATACTGTATTGACCGTGGAACACCTATCTCTTTTTAGGATGACCCCACGACGGCAGCCAGCTAGGGTTCCGAGTTTTTTGCGAGACAACAGCCCATCGAGCGACGAGGCCTCGGTGTAGGGACCTATTACAGCGGAGGGACCGATGGTACCTCTACCCGCCGAGCCACCGATGCCACCGGCCCTAGCCGCTGAGAGTGCACGTCGCCTTAGTGCACTGCAAAAGTTTCAACGTCAGAGACCGTCCAGGTTCCACGGGGATACGGACCCTCAGGAAGCTGAGGATTGGTAGGAGGCAGTTGTATGAGTTTTGAGGTTAGTGGGGACACCAGCTGACCTCATGGTGATTCTTGCAGCGAGTCTCCAGCACGTGTCATCAGGTAGATGGTGGAGCCTAATGCTCGAGGTACATGATGAGGTATATCTTCTATGGATGGACTTTGAGATTCTCTTCCTCTCAGAGTTCGTTGCAGCCACCCTCCGTGCGGTGTGCATTCATGAGTTACTATAGCTGCGGCAGGGCAGTATGACGGTAGCCCAGTACTCGGCAAGATTTAACAATCTCCAGCGCTATTCCACGGACATGGTACATGACCCATTCTTCTGGGCCCGTACCTTCGAGCAGGGACTGAGGCATGAGATCAGGGCATAGATGATCTCCCTCTGCATTCCGACATAGTAAGAAGTACTGGAGCGAGCCCTTCTTGTGGAGAGCTTTCTTGCTAAGCCTACACCAGCAACGAGACCTACCACGGGGCGGCATGTAGTGGAGTCTTCTGCTGCTGGCAGTCAACGGATCTCACAGGTGTCCAAGCGGACCAATCCATTAGGAGAACTACCTCAGGATACTGGATCAGAGGTGCAGGGCACTCGTCATAGAGCCAGCCTTACGAGGAGTAGAAATTTCTATGCATGCGGCGGGTAGGGCCACATGGCTCGTGACTGCCCGACCTTCCATGCAGAGGAGCAGCAGACGGTTGAGGGACCACCTAGGTAGAGGCAGAGGTTCGACCGTGGTGGTCCGCAGGGAGTAGGCAGACGAGACAGAGGAGTTGGCCGAGCAGCAGGTGGAGGGCGACGCTTTGAGGCTCTACCACCACCACCACAAAGAGGTCCACCCCGACCACAGGGAGCTGGAGGACAGAGGCATGCTCAGCTTCAGGCATCGGAGACCTACGAATACAGCGCACCTGAGATGATTCGAGGTACTATCAGTGTCTACTCCACCCTTGATGCAGTTCTTATAGACACAGGAGCGAGTCATTCTTTCATTGCCGCTGCCCTTGTTCGGAGTTTGGAGATTCCGACAGAGCCGTTGGCTCGATCCTTATGGCTAGAGACTCCTACGGGATCAGACTCGACGATTACACCCTGGTGCCGGCAGTGTGAGCTTACTCTAGGAGGCGAGAGCTTCATCTAAGATATTTTTTTAGTAGCGTCGAGGCCTTACAACGTCATCATGTGCATGGATTGGTTATCTTCGGTCCATTCTCAGATCGACTGTAGTAGGCGCAAGGTGCGGTGTGTCCGCACCGATGGGAGCAGGTTCACCTTCACCGGTGAGAAGGGAGCCTTTGCAGTGCAGGATGGACTCACACAGAGGAGATGATAGCCGATCACTCATCAGTTGGCTAGCCTCATCCTAGGAGCAGTCGACGTGCGGAGTCTGAGTTTCCCTATTGTGGTGGATCAGTATGCAGACGTTTTCCCTGATGACGTTCCAGGACTACCTCCTCGCAGAGAGGTAGACTTCTACATTGACATGTATCTCGGGACAACCCCAATATCTACTCCAGCATATCGGATGGCTCATGTTGAGATTCGAGAGCTACGGGTATAGCTGGAGGACTTGCAGGGCAAGGAATTCATTTGACCCCGTGTTTCACCCTGGGCTTCCCGGATTTTGTTCGCCAAGAAGGCGGACGAGAGCTTGCGAATGTGTGTCAATTACTATCGCCTAAACCAGGTGACTATGAAGAAAAAGTATCCGCTTCTGAGGATTGACGACCTCTTCGATTAGCTCAAGGGAGCACATTGGTTCTCAAAGATAGACCTCAGGTCAGGCTATCATCAGCTCAGAGTTCGAGACGAGGATGTGCAGAAGACGGCCTTCAGATGTCGGTATGACCACTATGAGTTCTTGGTTATGCCTTTCGGCATAACCAACGCTCCAGTAGTGTTCATGAGTCTCAAGAAGAGGATCTTATAGCCTTACCTCTATTGATTTTTCATAGTCTTCATCGACGACATACTGATATACTCGACTATAGAGGAGGAGCATGCCTACCACTTGCAGGTTGTACTGGACACACTCCAAGAGCACTAGTTTTATGGTAATCTCTCGAAGTGTTAGTTTTGGATAAATGAGGTCCCATTTTTGATACACTTCATCTCTGAGGTGGGAGTTGCGGTGGATTCTTCGAAGATCGAGGTAGTGCTATCTTGGGAGCCACCCAAGAGTGTGAGAGAGGTGCGGAGTTTCCTAGGTTTGGCTAGGTACTACCGGAGATTTGTGCAAGACTTACCCAGAGTTGCAGCACCGCTTTATGCTTTGAAAAAGAAGGGGAGACCCATCGTGTGGTCATATAGATGTCATCAGAGCTTCTAGGAGCTGAGACAAAGATTGGCCAGTGCACCCATCCTGAGGATACCGGAGGAGGGAGCAGGGTACGTAGTTTACTGCGATGCATCAGGGACCGGACTCGGGTGTGTCATGATGCAGGAGTGGGCAGTGATCGCCTATGGATCATGACAGTTGAGGAAGCATGAGCAGAACTACGCTACCCATGACCTGGAGTTAGCAGTAGTGTTCTTCACTCTGAATATGTGGTGGCACAATCTGATGGGTGAGCGCTTTATAGTATATTCTCCCCACCAGAGTCTCAGGTACATATTCTCGCAGAAGGACCTGAACCTGAGACAACGATGATGGCTTGAGTTCCTCTAGGAATATGACATTGAGATAGTCTATACTCCAGGAAAGGGGAACGTAGTAGCTGATTCTCTCAGCAGGAGGACGAGTATTCAGCTACTTGGAGAGGCGACGGAGCAGCTAGCCGCATTGTAGATATCCTTTGTGGATAGAGACAGGGAAGCCTTTCTACAGTCGCTCACAGTCACACCTCCACTTCTGCAACGGGTTAGGGAGGAACAGTGTGGGGATGTTGACTATGAGACGCAGAGTGCACAAATTTCCAAAGGATAGGAACCTGATAGATTTTTTATAGGAGGAGATAACTTCATCCTTTTTAGGGGACGTACCATGGTACTAGCTCCTTTGTAGGAGGAGGTGCTGAGAGAGTTTCACACTCCCCCTTTAGCGGTCTATCCAGGAGTGGCGAAGATGTACCAGGATCTCAGATGACAGCACTAGTGGCCAAGTATGAAGATGGTTGTGGCAGAGTTCAGTTCTCGATCCCTCACCTGCCAGCAGGTATAGGCAGAGCACCAGGTACCATCGTGCATTGTACAACCCTTGGAGTTCCCGGAGTAGAAGTGGGACGAGATGTCTATGGATTTCGTGACTGGAATTCCACCTACTTCCAAAGGACAGGACTCCATTTGGGTGATCGTCGACCAAATCACCAAGTCAGCCCACTTCTTACCCATTAGAGAGCAGGGCTCAGTGGAGAGATTGGGACGTCTCTAAGTCCAAGAGATTGTAAGACTTCATGGTGTGACATCATCTATCATCTCCGATCGTGATGCTCTCTTTACTTCCCGGCTTTGGAAGGGGTTGTAGGAGGCATTCGGGACGCAGCTACACCTGAGCACCACCTTTCACCCTCAGATGGATGGTCAAACGGAGAGGACCATTCAGACTCTCGATGACATGCTCCGTGCATGTGACCTCAACTTTGGTCATATCTGGGAGGATCACCTACCCTTGGTGAAGTTTGCGTACAACAACAACTACCACTCCACCATCGAGATGGAACCATACAAGGCATTGTACGACTGACCTTGCAGATCACCTCTATGATGGAAAAACCCTGGGGAGTGAGCACTTGTGGGACCAGAGATGGTCCATGCCATGACAGAGAAGGTCCATGTCATCCAGGAGCGGATGAAGACAGCTCAGAGCCGACAAAAGTCTTATGCTGACAGGAGGTGGAGACCACTGGAGTTCGAGGATGGTGACCATGTTTTCTTATGTGTCTCACCTCAGTGTGGATTACGTAGATTTATCCAGGGCGGCAAGTTATCTCTGCGCTTCATCAGACCATTCCAGGTTCTCAACAGGATAGGCGAGGTGGCTTATCACCTGGATCTACCACCTCAGTTGCACCTGGTGCACGACTTCTTCCACGTATCTCAGCTAAGGAGATACATGCACGACCCAACGCATATCATCGACCATGGGGAGCTGGACATCGATGATGGGGTGAATTTTAAGGAGGTCCTGGTGGAGATCAAGGATCGACAAGAGTGGGTCCTACGTGGGTGGTCGATTCCTCTAGTGCGCATCAGGTGGTAGCATGGGAACCTCCAGGAGAGCACTTGGGAGAGGGAGGCTCAGATGCGTGCACAGTGCCCTCATTTTTTCCCCTAGTTTGTGATGTATCTTTATGGGGACATAAATCCCTGAAGTGGGAGTAATATAAAGACCCGTAAATTTCAAGGTAAATTTTTTTTCTTAAATTATTTGAGATTTTATGAGTACGGAGTTTCTAATGGCACCTGATTCCAAGGCCTGGTGTCCCCAGAATCATTTTTCGAAGTTTAGCTCAGGTACGTTCAATGAACGAACGAGCGGGGTTTTTTCTAACTTTTGAACCGGTGCTCGGAATCAAAATATGAGGGCACCGATGAAACCGCATCGCCGGTTTTTCCTTAAGAAGACCTTTTCTGGCGTTGCGTTTGCTCGGGAAGAGGTGTTTAAAAATGTGGTTTAAGTGTTAAGTGAATAATGTTGTGTCACAACTTTATTTTTCAATGTGGTTTAACTTCCATGTGAGGGAATATCCTAACTCCTCTTGTTAGGATATTAGTGAGGTGGGGCCCACACAATCACCACCACTTCAAATTCCTCAAACCCTCATAATGTTGGAAACCCCCTTTTTAATTTATGACCTTCCCTCTTCTCTTATTAATTGAATGCCAACACATCTTTATTAAATTAATTGAAACACTTTAATTAATTGAATTAGATGCTTTGAATTTTGAAAATTTTAGCATAAGTGAATAAAATAAGCCAAAGCCTTATTTTTTTTAGTTTTGGTTTTAGGTGTGTGAAGAAAAGGGGAGAGATCTTTTCTGTTTTTCCTGAAGAACTTCATCTTCTTCGCGAAGAACGCCGCTCCTCCTCGGACTGTCTCCATCAACATATATGGAGCTTCACCTCACGACGCTATTTCCCACGATGATCTTCGTTTGACAACTTCTTCGAGGTAGAGGATTGTTTTACGTTCGTGATAATTTTGGCGTTCATCGTTAAATATTAGCCGCTTGTTATTGAATTAACGAGAGGAGGCCGAACCGCACAAACATGGCCGACCCTCCTCCCCATTGTTGTTGTATTTCGTTGTTGATTGGAACGGAGGAGACACGGTACCGTCGCACCACGCGGGAACGAGGAAAACCACGATGAAAGGGCACGACACCATCGCGCTGTGCCGTTGACGCTGAAAGAGGCCGCAGCCGGAGTCAGGTCATGGCGGAGGGGCGCGACGTCGTTGCGACGCGCTGGAGCATCATGGAGGGCCGCGGCCGGGGCGGGCTGCGGCGGGGGGGGGGGGGGGGGGGGCATGACACTGTGGTGCCACGTCGGTCAGACAAGGGCTATGGTCTAAGACCACGGCGGTGTAGAGGAGGGCGGCTGTATCTGCCGCCCGCCGGCGCTCCAGGAAGGCGGGACCCGTGGGGGTCCCGCGGCGGCACACCGGCCGGCCAACACAGTCGGCCGTTCAGAAGTCCGGGGGTTGTAACCCCCAACAGAAGACAGGGGCAGGCCCCCCTCCATGTGAGGGTTGCCGTTTCAAAATAAGGGGGGCATCGTGCCCCCCCCTTCCGCATCCGCTCAGCTCGCGGTGGTCGCACCAGGCCGAACCGGCCGCACCGGGCCGGACCGCATGCGCCGGGCCAGCCGCGCTGGGCCGGACCCCCGCGCCAGGCTGGGACGCGCCCAACCAGGCTGGACCCGGACTCGGTTCGGGTCGACCCGGTTCGGACCGACCCAGGGGGTATTGGGCCGGGTCGGACCGGGCCCAAACCCCCTGATTCCGGACAGATCCGTTCAAACGCCCATAACTTGGGCTACAGACCTTCAATCGACGCACCGTCAGTTGCTTAGCGATCCTTGGATCAATATGGTAGTTTTGGTATATTACAATCAGGGTTTCAGAGAACTTTGTGTATAGCTGGGTTGGTTCAAACATGAAACCAACCGGGCCCTCGGAGCGGAAACACTTATAACTTGAGCTCCGGACGTCCGATTGATGTGCCGTCAACTTTTTTGGATTTCTATTTGTGAGACGGATCTTTTGGCTTACTCCCCTCGAGGATTGGACACAGCTAGAGTATGGTCGGGTTGGTTTTAGATTAAAAAACAACCGGGCCCCTGGGATGAAAAAGCCAATAACTCTCAGACCGGGTATCCGATTGACGCACCGTCTGTCACATTGAGTTCCTATTGACGAGACGAAACTTTGGGATACATCAACTCCTGACTAAGTGTCAGTTGATGTATCGACCCCCTTGGATTGTGGAACGGACCCTTCTAGAATCGAGCATGTTGTTTGGGGGAACCCTAGAGCAGGCTGTGACTGTGACGATGATGATGACTGTACTGGGATCCTCTGTGGGTTCGGCAGCGACGACGACCGTACTGGAATCCTCCGTGGGTTCGACGGTGATGACTAATATTCTTGAATCCTATGTGGGTCCAACATTACTTGAATACTGTTCTTGTTTCCTTTTTGGGTCCGACAGTATTTGGCTCTGTACTTGTATCCTACGTGGGTCCGACAGAGTAGCTGTTCTTGTATCCTTTGTGGGTCCGACAACTTAGCTGGTCTTGTATCCTATGTGGGTCCGACAGCTTAGATGAATCAGTGGCTACATCTGATCATCTCTATCACCTTACGAAGAGTATACCTGTGTGATCTGAGTCTTGACTTTCAATCATCATCTTCAATATGATTTCCTTGCATTCTTATGTGGAATGGATTATGTTTTCCTGTGTGGACTGGGTTGTACTTGGGCTCGTGTGCTGGAGCCGAGATAGAATTGATGACCTAGATATATGTATGGGCATATACCTAAGTAGAGTTGGTTGTTACTTTGTGTTTGTATCTTTCCATTGTGGTTTATACTTCGTGGATTCTGGGAGACCTTCACGTGTCTCGAGGTCCCTAATGAGTAGCGTTTACTCACCCCTGCACGGGCTATGCCCGCACTACGTTGTGTTGGATGCAGATGACGGACAACGCTGATTGTGGTGGGAGCTCATGGAGCGAGACAGTACATGGAGGTGGATCACTGGACGGGACGTGCTTGGAGTGGACGGCTGGAGCCGAAGAGCAGAGGAGATTTTATGTACCCACCCTTCAGGTGGGATTTCAAGAGGATGGCTCGGACTCAATGCCTTACTTTACGGTTGTTGTACTTTCATTTCAGTTGTACTTTACTTTATGTTAGGTTTGTATTCTGTCCGATTTACTTTCCGGCACTTACTTGTGTACTCAGTTTAATTAGTGTTTACTTTATCTTGCATACTCTGTGGTGTTTATTTACATTATAAAGGCAATGCCTTCCCTTTTATCAAGATTTATGCTTTTGGTGATAGTCGCCAGCGCATGCCCTATGTAAGGTGGACTTGGGGTAGTCACGACATGGGCCCCAAGGACGGGTCGTGACAGGTACATTGGATTTTCAACTCCACACCCAATATGTATGGTATAACATCATTAGGATTTTGGATGATTATTGAAGTATAAAACATTATAGGGGAGCCTAACTATGTCATTAACATAAATCCATGGGTGTACTAAAGCCTAAGGAATATTTTGATCTACATTTTGTACCCATATCAATGTCTCTATGGATATAATGTCTAAACAAACACAAAACTAGACCTTAATTTCCTTTAGTGGTCAAACTAATCCGACTATTACAATTGATTTTCTTAAATTCATATAGTTGACAATAATAATAGAATAATCTGATATACTATTGATGATATAGGTATATTAACACAATTAAATTATATTGGTTCTATATTTCTAGATTTTTATGTGTTCATAGTGTGAGTAATACTGTCAAAATATCACACCTTGCCCACTAGTCTCACCCCACAATAGAATATAACCATTCCATTGTAGATGGTTGATTTTATACTCTCTATACTATAATCCACATTTTTATGCATCAAAATACTTCTCCATGCCATAACTTTAATAACCACACTGCAACCCACATCATGTAGTAATTTTTAAATAAATAATAGATGCAATATAATATTGAAAATACAAATACACACTATAAATGATAAGGTGGTGGAAATGACATATCATGGGGTGTTGTTGGTTTATTAATCTTATCATGAGTTAGTGTACTTTTAGAAGTACTATTTTTCTTTCATGATGAGACTTTCCTCCTAGTAATTAGATATCCCATAAAACCATTTCACTAATACCATCATTTACATCCAACTATATAAACTTTATGTCTTTCTAGAATTGATAAGAAAAAAATATACAACCCCTATTCAGAAAGGGAAATTAGTTTCAGCTCAATCAATCCATGAGAAGTAAATTAGATTATATAGGTATATTTATCCCTGAGATATAATATAAAATAAAAATCATAATTATTTTCAAATCCAAAAAGTTTAATTATAATAATTATCATGACAGATCAAAAATAGAGATATTAAAAATAATTAATGACGTAATAGTTGAGAGAATAAAAAATTCAACAATTTAATTAAAGAAAATGAGATAAGTATAGTGTCTACATGAGATATTATCTATTAATATAGTAGGAATCCATACTTTTTGAGATCTGAGGGGTTTACACCAATTCTACATTGGTTAATTGATCACTATTAAATATAATACTATGAGATAATATATTGAGATAAAAATTAAAATTATAGAAATAAAATTTACAAACATTATTTATAATGATATTGTTGGTTGGCCCCATCATGAAAAGATAGAATATTTCATGTAATAATTCCTTAAATCCTAGAAAACTATTATTCTTGATTCCATGAAAACATGGAATAAAATTAGGTTCTTTGTTTAATAACTTTATTGAAGTTATGTATTGGAGTCATTGGAAGTTATGAGTCTAGAATTACAATTTTAATACCTAGATAGATACAAGATCAAATTCACCTTCAATGTCTAGATTCAGATTGTGGTAAAAAAAATATAATATTAAGTGTGGGAATATAGAAAAAATGTATTTCCATATGAATGAACAAGGGGAGAAACCTCATTTTTTCATATTGTGTTATATAGAATGAAAGTTATTTATAGATACAACAAAAAAGTTCTACATAAAGTGGTGATGAAGTAAATATTAGTTTATAGTAATGTTTTATGTTATTAATCTGATCTCATGTAGGAATAGATTTAAGGACCTAAAGGTTATATCATATAAATATAAATGCCTGTATAAGATAAATCCAAGGAGTTTAGGATAATTAATATGCAATCATGGATGTTGGGTAGCTCATGTATTTGATTCTAAAAGTGAGCATGTGAATACAGGAAAATCATTAATGATTTCGTAGAATTATCCCACCTGATAATTCTCACTCAGTTTGGTTAAATAGGTGGTTGGATAACTATTATGTTTGGAAGTATGTAAAGATATGTTGATTGAATACAATATATGGTGGAATTAAATATATAAAGGGTGAATGATGACTTTATCATGGTGGATTTAAACTGGATTCTAGGGACCTATATGCCTGTGAAATAAGATGATAATTGACGTGGATCACATTTTATATCCTTCTTTTTTGGAGATCCTTTGATGGGTTCCCATCATAAAGAGTATTTATAAACTATGTTCTTTGATCAGGCATTCCAGATAGAACTTCCTATAACTTGAAATTGTTAGGGTTTCAAAAGGATTTTTCCAATGTTTTATGTTTCTCCTATAATTGAAAAGTATGGTATATTTATCTATAGTGTATTACTAAATTATAATCCACATAAATTTT
This sequence comes from Viscum album, assembly GCA_963277665.1. Lineage (NCBI taxonomy): Eukaryota > Viridiplantae > Streptophyta > Magnoliopsida > Santalales > Viscaceae > Viscum > Viscum album. Next base: position 2,044,071,023 of record OY728148.1, on the reverse strand, counting down.
TTTATTTTGTTTCTTATACATATTTCATCTATTTGTACATTAGTTGTTCTCTTTTAGGAATTATAATTTCATTGACCGTGGAATTAAAATATTCAATTATATATAATTGATAATAGACACGGTGCATAGGGTTCATAGTTTTCCAAGCTCAATATGTTGATTCTACTCAGTTGTGTTATGGTGTTTGAGAACCTCATAGTTTCCTCAATATAAAGAATATGTTCTATAAGATAATATTTAGTAGTATGTTGATGATTTACTTTTAATCAAATATACTATTTCTTAAGATGAGGTATGGGACTCATGGGATCTAGATATTGTATGCAGCAATGAAAAATTCACTATGGAGATGTATTAGAGATACTTGATGTTTATTTTGGTTTTCATAAAATTCTAACAACTAGTATCATATATGTGTTACACATAACTTGTGGTGAAATTTATTTAGTTTCATTTTATCCATGTTCAAGTGATTTTGATCTATATTGAAATACTATTTATTATCTCTAGTAATGATGTTTGGTTTTATTTCTAGATTACATTCACCCGAATGATTGTTATTGTATCTGGGTATCTAGTTGTTCTAAAAGAACAAAATTACCTTGAGTCTAATTTAGTGTTTTGTTATTATTATAGTTCACATAATTTATTAAATATATTATTAATGACATCCAGAGTCACTAATATTCCCATTTTGAATTTTGATTGATTGGAATCTCATTTGTTTATGAATGATTTAATTATAGATGTGTATGGTATAGTTGGATGTAGAAAGAAAATAATAATTATATATTAAAATAAGATCATTTTTTTACTCCATGATATTTCATTTGAAAAATTTATGGGTAATCAATCAAAATTTAGGTCATTAGAATAATTTCAAATTAAATAATGAGAGCTCAAGGGAACAATACATAGGATTTAACCAGTTGTAGTGGAACATGTAAGGGTTTGTAGATGAAAACATCAAGGTATATATAAGTCGTTATAAGCCCAATTCATTATAATTGGGTTTGTCCTTATTTCTAAATCACGTATTATAATGAATATTTATATTACTGTACCTCTATAAATATATAAATATATTTTTTGGATGGTTTAATATCTAATATTCTAAAAATTTAATCACAGAAATATGGTGGTTTCTTTATAAATATTTGTTCTCTAACATGATCAATATGTTTTTCATGGATCTAGGGTCTAATTACTAAGTGTATAAGAATGAGAGAGAGTTTTTTTTCTTTAATTATTTTGGGATAACCACTTACTTTTATTGAATTGGTGGTTCCAAATAGACATGGAATATTTAAAAATTGTGTTAAATAGTCTTGATAAATCAATGTTTTATATTAATGATCATATGAATAAGTTTCTAAATATTTATGTATGGAGTGGTATTTACAATGTGGATATATAATTTTGGAAAAGTGTTAATGATATATATATATTTTTGGAGATAAATCGTTTTAGATTAATCATTTCATGATGGAATAACATTTTTCCTGGAGATAGTGGTTCTAAAATAGGCATCTTATTACTATGGATTTGAGAAGAAAATATGTTTTCTTCTCCTAGAAGTATAGGAACCCGTGAATAATAATCTTGTTTGGGTAATTTTTTGTCATTGTTACATTTTACTTTCAACCTTCTACAACAATGTTACATAAGAGTGTGGGTGTTTAATAAAAAAATCTACAGTTTTTAAAAACATATTCCCAAATAACGATTAATTAATGAAGGTGAGAAAATGATCATATGAAGGATGATTTTTTAGGATCATATGTGGTATAAAAAGATGTATTAATGGATAGGTAATCAATATATTGTGAATTTTCCTATAGAAATGGAATGTTTTATAAATGGGATGATTATTTCATTTATGTAAGTACCTTCTATAGATAATCCACTTCTACATACATGATGTTTTATTTTTCAATCAACTAAATAGTTATTCAAAATTAAACCATAGCCGTATCATTATCAAAATATAGATAACCCATGGTCCCATTTAACATTATTTTCATATATTAATAGATAAATACATTGGAGTTCATGAATATGAGTAAATTTCATTATGAATAATGTTAAAATATCACATGTTCATCTATAATAAGGGTCACCCTTTTAATATTCAAAACTCAAATAAAATGTAATGGGATAAAAGGTATAGGTTTTACTCATGTTTCCACAATTTAATGGAATTAATTTTCATAGTAGTTTAATTGGGGGTTTTTTGACCAATGATACTAGAAATTCTAGATGTTTTGTTAAAAATGAAAGTATGTTCGGGTGGTATCAGTAGACATAGATTTACTATACATATCTCATATTTTGGATTCATAGTTGTAAGGATTTATAATAGTGGGATATGAAAAAAAGTGAGGTAATGAAGATGGTATATTGAAAAACATGTGAATGGGATTTCAAAAAATTGAAATATATTTCATTCATGTTTATATTTGATTAATTAAATGGTTTCATTATGATGTATTTTTGGAATAAATCATGTCATTAGAGTATAAACAACTATGATGATTTTTTTTTCTGTATATCTTACATGATCATGATCATGTTGGTAATTCATGGTGTCCCCACATGGGAGAAATAATTAGAGATTATATTCAAAATCCATCCTGGGACTTTGGTGAATATCTATATAATTTTATTTAAGTGGATGATTGTTATCATAAACCTAAAAAAATATTCTCAAGATGGATGTTTTTGGTTATCTATGTGATAATTATTTTGTTGTATTGTGTTGGAATATTTTGTAGATAATGTTCATGAATTTTTCATGATAGAACCTGATGAAGACATGCTCAAAATATAACTGGATATCTATATTTAATTCAGTGGAGGATGAAATAATATAAATAGTGACCATGTTTTATAATATATAAGGAGAAAAAAATGATATTATCCATAATGTTAGAAACCACAATTTTTATGATTGAGTGATCTGGGAAGACTCTAGATCTACATTCAATACAGATTTTCTAAATAAAGTGTTGACTATTGAAATTATAGTATTTAATGATCATTATTTATATTAAGATAATAATTAAAATTAATATCCCTTGAGAAATAATGTTTATTAAAAATAAAATTAAAGGGTAATAGATTATAGATTTTCGGTATAAAATATGATCTGGATGCTATCATGGGAGTGTAGAACATGAATAATGTGGTTCTAGAAGTGTGAATATTGATTTGGGGAAAGATTTAGTCAATGAATAGTATATTAGAGGCATTTATTTAAACATGTTTTCCATGCAAAAGTGGTGAAAAAAATGAGATATTCATAATGGGGAGCAACTAGAACAATTGATTGGAGTTTTTGGTGAACATTTATGGAAAATGATTGCAAAATCATTTGATCTATTTTCTAGTAAATCAATGGATACGATGCTGAAGGCCAGTGAAACCAGAAGATAAATGATGTGGTATTTATTAATATCTGGGTAATTCCATGGTGGGATTATTGTGGGTGTTTATGAGAGATAGGTATTTTAGAGGTTTCTCCCCATAGACACTATTAGTTACCATAAGAACATCTCTACTCAATGAAAAACCACTATTTATTAGAATACATGACTGAGTGTGTGATCATTACTAGTATCAGTCTCTAGCTACAATGTGTATACACTAGTATCTATATGTATTTTTAACTGTAAAATAATAGATGAATTAAAATAGAATTGATAATTATAGTATCTATGTATGTGGATTTCGTTATAGAGAAGGCACATATCATACCTCGGATTAAATCATTCTCTACCTAACAATAACCCTCCATATTATTAAAATGAGCATGCACACACCTACCATATCTATTATACTAATGTTATATACCTCAGGTAGGGGGTTTTGAGGCATATCATAATGAATTCATCATTATCTCTTCACCTCCCTTGATTAACCTTCATCTCCTGTACAATATCCTCCTCCTAGAGAAATACTATATCATCCTTTATATAGTCCCTATCCATGTTACTACCTTTAAAACATATGTTAATAATCTACTACCCAACTATTATATACATATTTTATTTGTTATTAATGATCCATGCAAACTTATCCTAAATAGGAATAAAAAATTATTCCTTAATCCAAGATAAAAACTCTCTAGAAATCATACCTTATTTACCATCAATTATGGATCTATGCATCAATAATCCACTACTGATGTGATCCTAATTCCTATAAATTTCCAACCAAATATGATGAATAATTGTTTTTACCCTAAACCATATACACCAACCTCTGCCTCATCTCATAAAATAACATCAGTTTCTAAGGCCCATTATAGAAATCTGTTTAATGTGTGTATATAAATGGGAACAAGAAAAGGTTAGATATCACTTTGAAGTGAGTTCTGAATCTTCAATTCTTGTATGAATCAATCATGAATTCTTTTAATTTAATAACCTATATGTTATATAAAATTATTAGTTTTAATAAAAATATTAATTCTACTCTTTTGCATCTCTAATATTTAATGGATTAAAAAAGAATACAATGTGTCTCGGTATCACTCCATGTGAATGTGTTTCTCAAAATAATTCTATCAGAGAGTCACCTAAAAATTGGTCTTTATGATAGATTCCACCATAAAACTATCACACCATGGGAGAAGATTGATTTTGGAACCACTATCTAGTCAAAATGTGTTTGAGCATAGAAGAAAATCCAAAGTAAAATCTTATGTCAATCCTCTACTACTTAAGAATCAAGCTCACCTTAGAACTTGGTTAGTCATTATCTCTAGATATCATGAAATTAATGTATGTTTTTTTCATCCTCTTCACCTGAAATTGAATCATTCTCTACTCAATAGGTTGGAAAATATTATCATAGTATGTGGGTATAGGTTTTTGTTGAGTCACATGATCTTTTCTATCCTTTTTTGGAAAATTAAAATAAAAATAACCTGGAATTTGATGTAACATAGTTAATTCATTTATTTTCCAATAATGTTTTATATAAAATTAAATTAAATAATCTAGAAAACTTATTAATCCATATTAGTTATATATAATCATAATCTCTAACTAAATTAAACCATTACAAGATAGACTTACTTCAGGTGACCTTGTAAAACACACATGACGATATTAGCGAAGACTGTAATGAAATCATCTATGAATGAATATCCTGAAGAACTTATATTTTTATTATTTTTATATAATCCCTAATTTAAGGGTTAAAGTGGAACAATTACATTTAATTTAGTATAGAGACACATTCCATGACCCGAAGGACTTAGAGGCACAGGTCCAGAATCATCTCAGACAATACATGGAACTGCCCCTCCCCATCATCTATAACGTTATAAAGGTATCCAACTTTTTATGAATGGTCAACTGTATTTTTTGTTTAGAGGTGAATATTCGTGGTACATAGGTAAACTACCATTCCCACTCTTTCATCAAAATCTATTTAGCCCCACTCTGGTGAATACACATGTTCTGAATCCTCCCATTGATCTTGTTCCTTATAGAGACTACTTATTCATTTCATGTGGCCCCAAAGTTGTGGGGTGTACCAAAGGACTTATGTTGAAATGACATCCTTGGGGTTTCCCGAGAGCCTTACTAGCTTATAGGCCTTGGGTGGAATGAAGGATTTAAGAACTTAGAGGACCAAATCGGTGGCTCGAAGGCTAAATTGAATGAATATATTTGGATGCTATAGTATTGCTAAAGTATCCTAAAACATATTCCTCTTCCCATATTTGATCCTGGGTATTTTGGATGCACTTGAGTAGAAATTAATCATATAAATAGTTTTTATATAATATTATATTTTTTTGGTGTCTAAAAAATCATCAATTGTTTATGGAATTCTTAAAAAATCTAATTTTTTCTTTTATAAATGTTTTACGATTAATAATCATGATTTATAAGAATCAATAATTGAATATGATAATTTTTTCTTTGATCGATGAATTTCTATGGCTAAGAAACTATATCATCTGAACTATAGGGTTTAATGAAGTTTAGAGAGCATAAAATTATTTTTTATCATATCATTCAAAAATAACAATTGGGGTTGAGATTTTAATTATCAAATAATTTCTAAGGAATTATTTATGTCGATATATGACCTCCCATCATGGATATATTGGTGATGTTCCTTTGGTTAAAATTAGATTCCTTTTTTAAAATTATCAAACATCCCACAATATTTTATTAAAATTTAATCATTCCCTTAATAGGTAATGATTGGTAAAAAAATATCCTTTTTTTGAGTGATATACTTTTTTTCATTAATATATATGTTATTTATATAATAAATATTTCAATTTATCATTTTATTTATTTTATTGGTTAATTTTTTATCTTCTAATAGTTTCATTTTAATGTTTGTGTATTCTATTTTACATTGATACTTTGATTGGATTACAAAATTTTAATGCCTAATAATTTTTCATTTTTGGTGGAGAAATCATTGTGTATTTTGTTTGAAGTCAATTTACCTACTCTTGAAGTTATCATATTTTCAAATATTGTAAAATATATTTGATCAAATCTTACCTCCTTATCATTATTGTAATAAAATTTTTATTAGTCCCCCAAAACATAATCAATCTTTTGTTTTGTTATTTATAATATATTTATTCCTATAAAAATTTTTAGTAGAGGAAAAATATTTATTTATAATGGGAGGGATATCAAACTAACCTATTGAGAATATGAATCTATATTATATTCCTATTTTAAATATTGAAATATATGAGTACATGGGATATTGGATGATGAAATATTTAATAAATATCAGATTTATCCATTACCAAATGTTGAATTTTTTTTATAGAATTCTATAAAAATAAATTACATAGTTTAATGATGATGGGAAACATGAATATTAAAAAAATCGAGGTCATGAACACTTTATTATGCTTAATGACATCAAACAACTATAGTTATATTTCATCATGTGAGAAACTAAATGATATTTAATGAAATATAAAAATTATATATTTCATAACATCTATTAAAAAAAATAAGATATATTCTCAGAGATGGGAAACATGAAATTGAATTCCAATTGATAGATTCAGTAGTTTAATTTCCAATTCACCTTTTTATAGTCTTTAATGGATTAATATTTCCAATGGAAAATAAAATTACATATAATAATATTAGTGAAAATATTTTCGTTATTCTTCCAAAATAATAGTAATATAATTAGATTTCAAAAGAGTATAATAATAATATGATGAAGCTAATTAATTAATATACAATTAAAACAATCATTCAGTATGATAATAGATTAATGATAGATGATTATAATGTGAATTTAGAAAATAGGGTAGTATTAAATCAATCATTTGATTCTTTAACTTCCAAATTTCATGAATTTTATTATTGTAAAATAAAAATGAAAAAATAACACTATTTAGATAAAAGTTGTTTACAAGATAGTGTAATGGAACTCACTTAAAATATTACATGATTAAATATAATTTATGGAAATATGTACTTTTATAAATTCTAGCATATTGGAAAAACAAGAATATAACAGTTCAAGATAAGATACGTGTAATGTGATTTTTTATGAGATCAAAAAACAAGATAGAAAAAATATTAATAGAACAGAGGACTATATGATAATTATAATGTTTTTTCATTTGATCAAAAAACTTTAGAACATTATGTATGATTTACCAAATATGGTATAAAATAGAAGGATTCATAATGATCATCCAATGTCATATAATGAATTTATTTTTAAGTAACAACATATATATGGACTGCTATCATAGTATTAATTTATTATCTATATACGATAGTGAGATGATAATAGGATTTTAAGATAATTACCATAAAGAAAAAAATATGATTCATGGTAAATATAATATATAATTCAATTATGAAATTGTATTTCAATTATTACCAAACATTTTTATTGGATGATGAGTATTATTATTTATCTCTTGGTGAAATTGGTGGATTTTTTTTACTTGAAAATCAATAAACATTTTAAAAATTCATTTTATTTTGATAAGGTAGGTAATTTTTTAAAAAAAATTGTAGCATTTATATACTTTATTATTATCTATATGCCTTGTCTATGTTTGTTTTGACTAATTGTTCTTCGAATTTAGTTATTAAATTTATATATAATGATATTAATATTAAATAGGTTTTATCTAATTTTTCCTCCCAAACGGAGAACACAAATAATCTCTTTGAATATTAACAACCTAATTTTATATCTTCATAAATTCAATTTAATTTTTGTATTCCACATTACCAGTCTATGTATTTTTTCATTAAAAGTAATATTTAAATATTAAATGTATAAGAGGATGTTTTATTAAAATTATCATTCTTTTTGAAATGGTCAATACATCATAATTTATTAATATTATATCTCATAGGAACCAACTATTTTACATCATAGGTTTAAAAAAATATTTGTTCTCAAAGCCCCATTTTCTAACATTTATATACCTATAAATGTTTGGGTACCAAAATCATAGTTACCTTTTAAAAAGTAACCATGATTTGGAGAAGATGGGACTGCATGTAATATTAACTTTCCTAAAGTTATTCTTTGAACATTATTTACTTATTGCACTAGAAAAAATGAATTATATTGATTTTAGTAAAATAATTTTGTTATTATATTTTTATGTGTTTTCTAAGGAAATATTTTATGTAATTATGAGATACACAAAATATTTTCTGATATTTTTTATTCTATTTTATTTCACCTGAAAATAAATAATACAAAATAGCTACATTTCTCTTAATTTTATCAAAATAGAAGATATGCATTCTGATATTTTCAGCAAAAACACAAATTCTCGTTGATTTTAATTTATCTAAAATATGTTTTATATGATCAATAATAAATAATCAAATATTTTATTCATATTTTAATATAACATGAAATTAAAAAATCCTTCATAATATTGGGGACATTAAATTGTTATTTAAATTTGTGAAAACTTTTTAAATAGGTCATCTAAATTTTACAAAATAAATTTTATATAAAAAGTATAGGATGTATTTTTAATTACATTAGATATTAAAACTTTTTGAATTCACATTATATGATTAAAAAAACAGTAACAGTTTTTTCAAAGGTAAATTTAATTTTTTTTACTCGTATATTTTTGTTTAATTACTTTTATGTACACATTTTCTTCATTGTAATTATATTTATTTATATCATTCGATCCTTTTGATTAATATTACATATGTTCCCTCTAAAAAAAATCTAAATTTAAATATAACAAGAAATAATATTACATGTTGTTAATTTTACATTTACATATGTTATATTTTATTATTATGTTTTAGTATCCTTGTCCATTAATCACTCATGTGAAATATTTATTTAATAAAAAAGAATTAATATTATAATAATCTCTACAAAGGAGAGATTTGATATGTTTTTATTTAGTAAAGAGACTTAAATTTTTTTAATTTAATTCTTTATAAGACAAGAGAAGTCATTCATAAAATATTATTTTGTAATCTTTATGATACTGAGATCAATTGAATGTAACAGTTTAAATGTTCTGAAAGATTCATCTATTTTATTCTTATCAATTATATATTTTTTCAACTCACTCTTTTTTATAATCGCAAAATTATTGTGAGTTGTTTTTTTTCTTATTATCTTTTAGTAAGGCGGATAAGTGCATCCAAAGGGGAGAAAAACAAAATTAGTAGTGTAGAGTATCACTCTTATAAAATCATTATACATCGATTGGAATACACAAATATATAAATGTTTTAATAAATTTGATATTTTTACTATTTTTTGAATAAATAATTTTCATTTATGAAATATTCTCTATGACTATTGTTTTTTATGTTATTTTAAAAATAAAAAAGGTTTAATATTTAAAGCTGAGTAAGTTATCTAATGGGAAATTTAGATTTGGGGATAATTTTGAGTAGTCTTGATAAAAAGAGAGAGTCTACTAAAATAATAGAAATTATATAATTACATTGTATAAAATTAATCACATATAGATTTAGTATATTTTAGAATCTAATTCCTCTTAATATGATTATGTAAATAGTTTAATTTTATTTTACTATAACATTTATTTTAAATTTCATTCAAACATACAATTCATGAGTGTTTTCTTATTGTGAAAAAGAGAATATTATTGATCTAGAAGACTCTTTTTTATCAACGTTTTGAAAATTATGAAACACATTACATTGAGTTTAATATAACTTGATTATTTTTTTCCTAATTATGATGTTGATTACATTAAATTATATCTTCTAGTGAACTGATAGAAACATTTGAAATTTGGATAATAGTGAAATTCTTGTAAAATAATCTATTGAAATATAGAGTTATTTATAGACCTATTACAATTGAATATAAAAATATTTCTACTATTTGGAACCAATAATTAAAGAAAAATACCTATATAATTATACATTTATTCATTACGTCAATTTCATGTGAATCATCTAGGTGATTTCGAGATCATTAATTCAATTGGTCATTATTGTGTTTACTCTGACCATCAATTTTTGTGAGGAATTGTTGTAAATGAAATTAGTTATACTTCCTAACAAATTTTCATCTATTTATATTGATCAATGTTATATCTATGTATAACCTGTTACATCCAACCACTAAGATCAAAGTTCATTTAGGGTTGGTAAACTATATATTCTGAACCATAGTGTTAAATGTGGTATACGATACACATATATGATATTAAATTTTCGTATTAATGAGATGATTAATGAATTATATGTCAATTATTTATAGAATATCATGCATGTTATGTTTCAAACCTATATATTTTTATTGGGGATATATATATAAGAAGATCCATTACTAAAACTTAAATACCTTGGTTTAGATTGTCGAACCTCCGGCAACATTATAGTAAAAAAAAACAAATATTTTATTGGTTTCATTTAGTAATAATTATTATTTATAAATACATTTGAATTATTATCTATAACTCTATGTATTATTTCTATTTAGTGTAATTTTACGTTCAATTGAATTAGTTTTATTAGTTAAGTGTATATCTTTTGAGAGTATTAGTTTAAAAAGTGTGTATAAATTTTATCATTAATACATGGATATGATCAAAAGATATAATTTATAACCAGTTAGTGTTTTTAATAGAGAAAATTATTTACTCTGGTTTCAAACTCATTTCACCCCACTCCCTCATTTTGGATCAATAAATTACCTATATAAGATGATAATCCTTCTAAATGAACTATAAAGAGAGGAACAACTCTATGCTATCTTGATGGGGTAATAACACAATCATATCCATTGTATGATTCTTTATAAATCGATATTCTTTTAATAATAATATTTATTAATTTGTGAGACACATGAAGACACCACCTTGAGATCATAGTTGGCTATTTGTGTGGTTTTACCATATGTTTTAGACTAAAAAAACAATATTAATTAAATAGTATCTATAGAGATTACCCAAGGGAACCAAAAATAATAAATAACACCTAAATTATTTTCCTATAATTTTCATATTGAATGTAAATTGATTTATAAAACTTGAAGTTTATAATATGGAAATCATAGTCAATGTGAATGGATGTAACAACCATTACACCTATATTGGTTTCCTTATCTTATTAGGTAATTTCAAAACCCATTGAATTAATTTAAATATGATCCAAATATTTATCACCCATGCTAGATAAAAAACATAATAAATAAGAAAAACTATTTTTTGGGACACTCTATCAAGTCATGAACCTTCGTGGCCCCACATAGACGAACATTGTACTCACCATTCCACTCCATAACCACCAAAAATAGGAAACCAGATTGTAACGATTACTAAGTAGGTATATCACACAAAATTGGATTCCTTAGCCTTATGTAACTGTACAAAACAACCAATAACCAGGTATTATAACATCTAGGTAACACTAGATTAGTAAAAAATAAGAAAATATAAACGATAACTCTTTTGAAATGTTAATATTCAAAAATAGGTATCAAATACACAAACATAAGGAAAAATAGGGAAAATAGACACCTAAAAAGAACAAGGGAACCCATCCTGAAGAAATTAAAGAAGAATATCTTCTCCATGAATTTCTAAAAACAGGCATTTGATCCATAATTGCCACCAATTTTCACTACTATTATCTTTCTCAACCAACACCATATCTACCAAAGTTTCCAGAAATCTATCTATTATCGTCATATGAATTGAATCGTGCTGGTGATCTCATATATAGTGATAAATATATAAAAAATAGTAAGGAGACCTAAAACCAAAAAGGAATAAGTACTTATTTTATTAGATAAATATTACAATTTTATAGGATATCCAACTCAAAGAATAAAAATATTTTGTTTCAAAACCAAGATAATAATTCATGTCATAAAACTAATGACATAGGGACCCACCAATCATAAACCCTACTTTTCTCAAAAAACCATTCCCTAAGTAACTAATGAATCCAATCTACCTATCTAAATAATGCCCATATAATCTTACCAAATACAATGGGGATATTTCTTTATGAAGATAATTTTTGGTTTATGGAATATATAACCCCTAAACAAGCACTCACTTATTATTTACTAGGGTTATCAAAAGAGGGTGTAATGGTATCCATGAATAGAGGTCCCAAATCCCTATTATTCATAAAATGGAAATCACAGGAGCTATGATTTATTTTAACAAAATATTGGTTAGATTCTGTAGTTGGTATAAGTGATTTTATAATCCACATCCAAAATGTAGAGCACCTAAACCTCCTGAATATTGTGGATTACTAAAATATAAAACTCTATTGATACCCACACCCTATCAACAACATGATCTTGTTAGAGTATTGAACCAGAGGGTAAACTACTTTTTTCAATATTTAGAACTTATCATAATCCCTATAGGGATATCTTCCATTCATTCCCAAAACATGATGTTAATGGACACTAGATTTCTAGAGGATTGTATCACCATACTCTTTATAAAAACATTCATTGGATCTATTATATTTAACCCATAATCTAAAATATGAATTGATAAATGTATAAATACACAAAGAGGAATCATAGAAATTCTTTCTCAATGGTGTTCGATATAGTCATGTAATGAGCTATATTATCACAGTGAAAAACTGAACCCACTATTTTCACACAGTAATTGAAACTCCCCAGGTCACCATCGATATATTTTTTATTTCCCTCAATGATAAAATACAGATGTTCACTCCATATATGTCTCTTTCAAGATGATTCTAGAACATCATTTTCATTTCCTAGATCATGTAATATTTATTAAAATAATCATGTCCTCTAGGGAAGGTAAACTCAAAAAACAAACACCATTAAAGAAATGGTGGATTTTATTGTTACAACAAGGGGTTGTATAAATAGATCCATCACATTGGGGACTAGGGGAATTTCATATGCCCCACTTTTCATGGTGTCATTGGAATTATAACAAATCCTTGATATAATTTATAACACAGTCACTCTTCTCTAATAATTGTAATCCACTATTATCATAAATATATTATTCTTACACTTTTAATTAAAAAATAACAACCCATCATGGTAGGGGAATGTGGTTTCCTCTAAATAAAACCATCTGAAGAGTTTATTGACATGAAATACTAGTCATGTTAGTGTCTAATAAGAAAATAATATCAATTCAATATGATAGGGAATTAAAATAATGATCAATGGGTATTTATATGAGATATTGTAAGGAAATTATATAGAGACATCAAATATATTAACAAATAATTAAATAAAAAATATATAAATACCCATTGATCATTATTCTTTAAACATTATTATGGATAATAGAATATATTTCCTCTTTAAAACTTAAATTTTCATGTTTAATAACCTCTCAAGAAGAATGGATTCCAAAAACTCTAATTTATAAGAGTTATTTCAATAGTAAATTTAATCCTTCAACATAGGTTTTATGTTCTCCAAAATCATTCTTCAATATATTTATCATACACATATTACTTAATAAGAATAATAAAATTTAAAAAAAACGTTGGAACCATTAATATTCAGTTTAAGTTATATTATGGATATAATAACATGTTATTATTCATTCAGGCACTATAATATATTCTAGATTTTTTAGGTTTACCGTCAATATGAATGATTTTATAACCATTATATAAGGAATTTAAAAGGAAACATAAATATGAATAATAAGATATAATAAAGTTACATTTAATTTTTTTCACTTAATTATGGATTGGTAGTGTTTAAAATTTTATTTATCAATTAATTAAATTATATTTTTTCTTCTATAATCACAAAAAGTTGAATTTAAATTCATTACATGAATAACATCAGAATAAGTTTAATATAATGAATATGGGAATAAAAAATCTATAAATCAAATATATTAAATCATTATGAATCCATTTTTATGATGAATTCATGAAAAACAATAACATACTGAACCCAATATGTAGATGTGTTTATAGGGAAATGAAACTGGCACGACCCGCCATCACAAAAATGAGAGAAGGGATAGAAAACTGGCAGAAAATTCCTTCCACATATTGGAGGAGAGATAATGACCTCCCTGATTCCAGCCTGCAATAGGCCCTGAATTGGCGAATAACACCAAGAGTATAGAATCACATGTAATTCATAAGGAATTACCCTTTTTATTTAGTAGGATCGGGAGATACGATGGTAAAAACACAAACAACTCCAAAACTGAAGGTAAAAGTAATGTAAAGCCAAAACTCCATTCACATATGCATGTTCCAAATAAAGTGCTAAAAGGTACAAGAATAATCCAATGGGAAGTACCAAAAGAAATTAAAAGCAGCATTGTAAATGATCCCGGTGTCCGAGCTAATAAGGTCTGACATGGCCCCTGATGTCCTCCTGGAAAATTAAAAGCAATTCTATATACGTAGGGTGAGTATACAGGTAAAATCAGTAGGAAAAATGAAAAGTTATCATGAAAAGTGGGGATGCATTCTAATACCCTGTGAGAGAAGGAGATAACCAAAGCACCTATCAAGGAAAATATCCACCCAAACCTCACCAAGGTACACTCCCCAAATAATGGAAGTCATGTCATGTTATAGTAATAACACATCGATGTTTGGGTACCCTACACCACTTTACCAATTATTATTGAAGACATCCTATGAATTAAACCTCCGCCGTCATTCTCACTACAGTCCCATTGCCGCCCCAACAACAACCTTCTAGGCCACCATAACCACAACTACGCCTGCAAACACTTGGGTCACCAAAACCACACATAACCACACCCATAGACACTTGAGCTAGAATAAGTACCACCACACCCGAAGACACCTCGACCCAAACAACTACTTCCACGCCCGAAGACACCTGACCCTCATCCCGAAGACAGTTGGGAGAAAACCTTCCCACACTCACTTGGGAAAAAAACTACAACGTACCGTGTACAAAAAATATTGGGCTATAATGGACCTCAGGCCGTCACATCCTGCCCAAAAAGTCTAGGGTTACTCGGGAAGGGGAGCATAAAAGATCTAATAACCATCCACTCATATGAGTGTTGGGAAAAATACCCTGCCCTGTGAAATGTGGGTATTCATCACGAAGATCTCAGTTTGGGTGGGGATCCAATAAGAAACATAAGAATGAAATTAAATATATATGTAAAAAAGAAGTCATCCCAACCCAGGGCTTCCAAAACCAGCCCATACATAAACACCCTTGTTACTATTAATTCATAAAAAGCACAACAACCACAAAAAAGTAACAAATCATCCCCAGAAAAAAATTCCACATTGAGCCCATTATTTTTATAAAATTCAAGTGGTTCCATTTAAATAATTCTACACTTTCGGGAAACTAACAGGCATAGAAGAAAAGGAAAAAAAATAGCCAAGAATAAAATTAATCATTCACACACGGTTCTCTTGTACTTTCACAACAAAAAATGGATCCGAGAGACCCCTAGAAGTACGAGAACCAAACCAAGTCCCAACATACGTCCCCACACGACCCCAAATCAAGAAACTAACAACTGCACAATAGGGGATCCCATCCCCAACCATGTCACCTCACAAGTATCAAGCAGAAAAACCATACACATCACCATAATAGAGGAAGGGAATTTTCATATTTCAACACACCATTCCTTTAGTTCTGTATTTTAGTTTGGTTAACTAGGGTGACCATAAAATTATTATTATTCATTGGGAGTCCATTTTATCAACCGAGTTTACATGATTAACCTGTTTCCATGTTACATCCATTCAATCATAGATTCATCAAGAAAATAGAGGAACATTAGTGCACAAGAAAGGACCACCAATGACCATGATTTTTAGTGGACATAAGCACATAAAATTCCCAATATATAAGAAATGGTATATGAGTACAATAGAATCATCAAACCCACCCCTTCATTATTTAAAGGTTCATTTATTATATTCGTTAGTGTTTGGTTTCATCCATACCTATAGAAACATTATCATACCCGCCCCGTATGATACACAGTACAGAGAGATGAAGGAAAAACCCTAATTGGATAATCAACAATCAATGTTTTTTCTCCATGCGCCAAGAACTGGGGATGCACAACTTGCAGGGGATGAACTCCGAGGACTCCAAGAGTGAGTAGGAAAAGCTCCAGCATGGGTGCACAATTCTCTTTGGGAAGAGGGGCTCCAAATGCACCGAGGAATATAAAAGAGTCCATCCAAGAAGAATAATGAATCCCCATGAGATAAAAGGTGAGATACTAGAGTTACATGATATGAAATATTGAAGGCCTTTAAGGGAATATCATGGTTTCTCCACACAGGAGGATGGTTACACACAATTGAATTAATTTTTTATTTAATAAAATATAATCAGAGAGGTGGACATGACAACATTAAGTTAAAGAGTTACCTTTAAATGGAGGAAACATTTTACAAGGGGGAACAATAATTACACAACATGGGGTACATGTTTTGGTATCCCCAAGGGTTTCCCAATTAATGGGGGTTTAAAAAATATTTAATGCTTTTAAAATTATCTTTAACCTCTTTAAAGAGATATTAAACATAAAGGAGTTGTTATAGGGGAATGAAACTCGACAACCACCCTTATAGAACTGATCACTTGACACACCGATCGGGACACACCGATCAATGACACACCGATCAAGACACACCGATCAGTGACACACTGATCGGTGACACACTGATCCAGAAACACCAATCGGTGACACACAAATCATGACACACCGATCAGGATGCACCGATCAGGACACACTGATCCATGACACACCGATCAGAAATAGCCATTTAGTGACACACTGATCGAAACACATTGATCAGTGACAACACAATGACACACTGCCACCGACACCAATGCCCTCCTCACTCACCCATAGCGTCCAAGACATCCCAAAAACCATATTTTGACAAAGTAATGGTCCACGAGGGTCTAGGCCATTACATTAGATTCCTATCAAACTATTACCTTCCTCTAGAATAAAAACCAAACACAAAGAAAAGATAGTTGTCTGAACAACCACCTCACACGATACCTCTCATGAGTAATCTTCCTTCATATATAGAAACTCCTCTCCCTCAAACTGATCAATTGTATAGGCACTACCGCTCCCCTCTCTTAAGAAACCACACAAACATGTAAAGGTCATACCGTTGAGTCATCTGGATTAGGTTGTCACTTCCTCCATGTCAAGATACTATTGAATTTGGGCGATGCTGACTCACCCGCATTGGTTTAATCGCATCCACATTAATGAATTTGGATTAGGGATTAGGTCCTCCCCTCCTCATATTTAGGATACTTCACAAACATTAAGAGAACAATGGAAAACACCCATCTCATTGTTAACAAGGCGATTAATTACATCACATTAAGTCATAAAAAAAGAACATCATTTATGGCTAAGAACATCATCTCAAAACAGATCTGGGTACAGGGTGAAAATTTGAGCTTCTCGCTCCCAAGTACTCTTGAGTCCACCTTTCCACCAAAACACACAAAACAAGGTATCATTCATACACAAATAACTTTCTCCTTTCAATCCTCAATCCTCACTGGTCTCTCCACGAATGTTGTGTCTTCCACTATATCCAACTCTCCACAGTCAATGACATGGGAATCATCAAGTAGAATCAACGAAGCATGGAGATGTGGAAAATGTCATGAATCCTTTCCAACTAAGGTGAAAATGCCAGTTGATATGCCACCTCACTGACTCTCCCCAACACGACGAAAGGTCCGATGAACATAGGAGAGGTATTTCTACCCCTGACGAACATCAGTTGGCCACACCGAGGGGAACCTTCAAGAACATGTGGAACCCAACCTCGATCTCCAATTTCATCCTCCTATGATTGGAATACAACTTATTTCGGTCATGATATTCCTTCATTCTCTCCTGTATACCCTGAACTTTCTCTGTTGTGTTATGCACTACCTTCGGGCCAGGAACACCTGGTTCCCCGACCTCTGTCCAGAACATGGGTGAGAAAAAACTATCTCCCATACAATGCTTCAAATAGATCCATGTCAATGGTAGAGTAATAGATATTGTTATAGAAAAACTCTACCATAGGTATGTGTCGCACCCATGGTCCCTCAAAGTCTAAAACACATTCCCATAGCATATCCTATAGAGTCTAGATGGTCCACTCTATCTGCCAATCTGTCTGGGGGTGGAAAACAGTGCTAAGCCATAGGCCGGTGAAAAAACCATGCTTCAATCCCCTTCATACTCATGAGTTAAATTGTGAATCCCTACCTAAGACTATAGACCTCAAAACTCCATGAAGCCACACCACCTCATCCACGTATCTTTATGCTAAGGCATCCACTGCACTCGACTCCTTGATTGTTTTCAAGTGAGATGATTTTGTCAGTTGTTCCACCACTACCTAGATAGCATCGTAACCCCCTTGAACTATGGGTAGTACCGTGATGAAATCCATATAGATTTCATCCCACTTCCACTCAGAGACATCTAATGATTGTAACAGACCTCCAGGGATGTGGTGTTCATCCTTCACCTGCTGACACACGAGGCACTTTCCCAAAAACTCTACCACTTCCCGCTTCATCCTGGTCCACCAAAACGTAACCATAATACCTTGATAACATCTTCGAAACTCTTGGGTGTACCCCCAGGGGTGAGTTGTGGAACTCACCAAGAACAATCTTGCACATTTACCCAGGGAGAAAAAATATTCCATAAAAACAACATCTGATTCTGCCAGTCTTTCGACCATCCTTCCAAAGAATTTACCTGTCTAACACGGTCATGCATCACTTCATCCTCTATGTCCCCCCACTGGGACCCCTTCACCTATTGAAATAGAGAGGACTATAATTTCATCTGAAACAGAAAACCTCTACTATATAGACCTGGTTTTTTCCATTTATGACTTTGTAAAATTTATACATCTAATTCTAGAGCTAGGAATAAAGACGACATGCGATTCCGAGGCCTGGTGTGCCCGGAATAAATTTTATAAAAATGTTAAGTGTTTTTATACTATGCACGTGGCGGGGTTGTGTTTTCTACTAAATGGTAGCTCGGGTCAGAAATCCAAGGGAATATTTGCGTCCGGATCGTGCCGTTTACCCTTTGTGGGGTGTAAAAGTTGCTGACGCGGGCCTGCTATGAGAGATGTCACCCATGGGCAAAACCATCATTTTGAAATAATGACTGAGTGTTTTTTTTAACACTAGCGTTTTTTTCAAATAAATTTCGAACGAATCCTAGGAATGGAAAGCCAAGACCTCCGTTAAGTTCTAAATGGGGCATTTTTCCTAGGTGTGAAATAAAATGATCGGTTGTGGAGGTTTCGGAATCCGCGACCATCGGTGGAGTTTCTGAGAGTTATAAATTCCAGGTGTTGGAATTAAGGGGGGGGGTCATTTTTACCCTTCTCTCTCTCTTTTCCTCTCCCTCTCCCCCTCATTTGTTATTCGGTGTTCTTCAGCATTCTTCATCGGATCGAGGTGAAATCTTCGCCAAAACATTGTCGAATCAAGGAAGGAGCCTCGTGGATGCATCGTATACGACGTGCATCGAAAACGAGGTAGGATTATTAATAATTTCTGCACACTCATTAATTTTTGGAGTTTTTACCAATTTTCATCTTTGAATTCTATAGGTTTTAGAATGTGGGGCAATGGCCGAATGAACACGACCAACACCCGCGCCCTGTTTCAATTATGATTCTTGGGCGTTCTTCGTCCAAATTTGCAGACGCACCAAATCTGGTCAAATCGATGATCGGGGGCAGGCACTACGAAGGCCTCATCCCGAGGATCCCAAAACCTTATTCAGTTTTGAAATTGGGATACCGGAGCGGTGGTGACAGCTTTTGGATGTTCTGACTCCGGCAAGGGGGATGGCTGATGGTCGAGTGTTGGGCAGCGGGTGCGACCAGGTGGTTGGGACGAGGCGGTGGCGTCGAGTGTTGGTGGTGCAGTCGAGCCGGAGGGGTTCAGGTGGAGAGGAGGCTGGCGGATGGTGAATGACAGTTTCTAGACAGGGCAGCTTCGGGGGAGCACGGGACTAGGCTGGGCGGTGCGCTCGGTCGTCGGAGCGGCAAACCGGGCGGCCGCGGTGCCCTCGAGTGGGCACCGACCGGAGCATGGAGCCAGAGAGGGTGGCTTCGAGGGCGACGTCGGGTGTGTGGAGGCGTCACAACGGATCTTGGAGGGAGGCCGCAACGCAGGCAGCCTGTTGCGCTCGGCATGGGGAACCCAAGGCGGCCAATGCCTCGAGTGTGTGGAGGAGACCCGGACCCGCGCTTCGCGGGTCTTACTGGCGTGACACAGAGACATGCTGAAGGCCGGTCTTCTAGGGAGAACCGGACCCGAGGGGTCTAGTTTTGTTTGAGCGGGCCGTGGCTGGCGGGCCGCGATGGTTCATACCGGTCCCATGGCGGGGCCGCAGGCTGATGGTTCGGACAGGGCCGACTGTGGAGAACTGGCTAGGTTGGCCCCCCTTGCGTTCGGGGGGCCATAATTTCTAGAAGGCATGTCTGTTTGACGCACCGCCTACGGTTGTAGGTCTGTGTTAACGAGACAGACTTTTTGAAGTATGTTTCTGGGTATTTTGGTTCTCCACCCTAGGATGGGTTCCCCGAAACGTTTTACTTTAAAAATATTAAATTATTATTAAAGTTGCGATGGACATGGTTCGTGAGGCGAATGTTCATTTGACGCGCCGTCAGAGGTGTTGTGGACCAATAGTTGCGAGGATCCTTATAAAGATGGTTCAGAACCCTTGCGGATTAGTTTCATTGCTCGGAGGCACAAAATGATTAATGTGATAAATTAATTAATTGTTTAATTAATTAATTAATATTATGTTGGTCCTAACTTCTGCTTGGGATGTCCGATTGATGCACTATCAGTGGCAGCATGACCCTAGTCCTCGTGTAGACTTTTTGAGATGCTTTCCGAAGCATTTAGGTTGGAGACAAGGTGCAACCCCCATAGGGTCTAGTTCACATGATTTATGGTGAAACACCACTTTTTCACCTGACATCCATTTAGGGTGTTTGAGTACTCTTTTTGAAGTGTTTTTCTGAGGGGATTGCAATGGTGCAATACGCCCGCCTAAATTCGGGCCCGAGGCATGGTCCCCATGAGGGGGTTTTTAGACATATGCTTCATTTTTACGACTTATGCTACATAAGTCCATTCAGGTCAAATGAAGAGCCTACACCACTTGGTTATCTGCAAATAATGCGATGGTACGATCTGCGTGATGTGTTTCGGGGTCGAGGTGTGGGCCCGATAGGGCCCCGTTTTCATATAACGCGGGGAGTTGCAGCTTCTGCATCCATAGTCAGTTTTAGGAACCATCAGTGGGGTTGTGACCCTGGCATCGAGACAAAGTTTACCAGGGTTGTTTCAGGCATTGAATCCGGACTTGAGGCATGGGCCCCATGGGTCTTCTTTTGAGCTCTGTGCAGCTTACTCCAACTTTTTCATCAAGCATCCATTTGTGGTTTATGAATAGTTGATTCAACATGTTTTTTAAAGAGCATTACGATGGCGCAGTTCGCCTGAAATCTGTTGGGACCGAGGTGCGGGGCCCACGATACGTCGTATGGTCATAAAGCGATGTTGAATAACTTTTCCACCAGGATCCCATTGTTGAAACCATGGTCATCTATGCATGAATTAGAGTATTGTTTCTGTTTGTTGTCAATCCTCATAGACAGTTCAGAATGTGTTCCATAAAAGTTCTCATAAATGTCAAGAAGATAACAGTATTGAAGGTGGCACTATTTTCCAGTGTTTTCCAAATTTCAGGACCTCAAAAATTAACAAAAGAGGAAACCAGTGTTTTTGGGAATAGGGTCTTGCGCGCCGGATATGTGTCTCGATAGTGACTTGCGCGCCGAGAAAGGACTTGAGTGCCAGTTCCTAGGAGGATTGGAAATTTGTTCACCATATGTTTTTCAAGATCATAACTTCATTATATGGAAAAGGAAAGAGGGTCGCGCAAGTATTGGTCTGGTCATGCAAGTGAGTAGCACGGAAGAGACTAGGGAAGTTGGAGTTGTGCGCCGGAACTTGCACACTGAGAGGCGGTTTGCGTGCCACCACACAGGGTGTCCATTTTTCCTATAAATAGAGGAACACCATCTCATTTGCAACGAAGTTCAGACTTAGAGAAAATTAGAGCTCCCATCACACAGGTGTTGTAGTCGCGCAAGTGGTGGTGGGTTGCTCGAGTTGAAGTTGCGCGACAGTTGATAGCTGCACGTCCAAGGTGGTTTGGGAAAGAAAGGAGTTGAGTCATGCAAGTTTGAAGTTGAATAAGTGAGTGTCACGCAAGTGGTTTAGGTGAACTTGCGCGCCAGTCTGGACTTGCGTGCCGAGACTTGCACACCATCTTGAAACATGTGCACCATGCTTGGAGAAGCGCGCCAAGTGTTGTTGAAGCACGCCAGTTGTTTTGGAGCTGCACTAAAGTTGGAAGATTGGCTGTTAACTTTGGTACAAAGTGAGATTAGTCTATGGGTAAGCGTCAGACTTCAATAGAGCATCTACATACAATAGAGGATGCATTCTTTTCCAATGATGAAGAGACCTTCATGTCTATAAACTGAGTGTGACTTCATCAAAGGCAATGAGCCTGGGGGAGTCAACGGGAGTGACCCAAGGTATGCAATGAGCTATCCCTGAATCTTTGTAAAGCTAGTGAGCCTGGGATAGAGTGACTATACCCGATCCTTTTTAATCCACATCTAGTGAAGTTTATTGTAATTTTGTACGACCGTCAACCTATCAACATATGATCTTTGGATGTAGCCCTTAGTGGTGAACCAAGTAAAATGTGGCATGTCATCTCTCTGCATCTGAATGTTTTCTTTTGGACCATATTCATCATAAATGTTTAACATGTTCCTACCAACATGGGAACATGATCCATAAAATTAAAAGAAAAAGTTGTCACCCTGATCCACCCCTCCCCTCTCAAGGTGTCCCAGGGTCCTACACCAGTTTCCAGCGAGTAAGTAGTCTATCTCATGTATTTTTTCACGAGGATTACAATGGTGTAATCTGTTTGGTAGGGAAAATACTCTTTCAAGTTATCATTAAATTGTGGAATCATGAAAGGGTATTGGTCAGAGGTTCCTTTGACGCACTCCGAACCTACGTACAGTAGTGGTGTTAGTGACACCCAGTGATAGAACGGAGGAGTGGAGAGTTATCAGACCAGTTCGAGGTTTACCCTCCAGCGAGGCTGGGTAGTGGGTTACCCGTTTTTTGTTATGTTCACTTTTCAGTACTTTTCAGCACTTTACTTGTACTGGTTAGAGGTCATTGCATGTATATTGGTTTCCCTTTTATAGCATTTTTCAATCTCTTTTCTTTTCTCTGCACTTTTTCATTGAGTTGGCTATGTGTGTGTGTACAATTTCTTAGGCAAAGGCCTCCCCTAGTTTTTTGTGCCTTCAGCGAGAGTCGCTAGCCCTTGGCCTACGGAGGTGGGCTTGTTGTAGTTGTGACTCAAGCCTCGGTACGGGTCGGGTCATGACAAAGTGGTATCAGAGGAGGTTCATTCCTTGGGGCGGTGTTCCGACATCCCTAAAAAAGAATTGGTTTAGTTTTGGGGAAATAGTGTCAACGT
Source organism: Viscum album (assembly GCA_963277665.1). Taxonomy (NCBI): domain Eukaryota; kingdom Viridiplantae; phylum Streptophyta; class Magnoliopsida; order Santalales; family Viscaceae; genus Viscum; species Viscum album. Next base: position 2,044,046,911 of record OY728148.1, on the reverse strand, counting down.
GTCTCGAGAGCGGCTCTCAGGCCAGAGAGTCCAGAAATGGTGCGGTGGCAGACTTATTTATTCACCGGGACCCTGATAACCTGCTTGTCGACTCGGCACATTGAGACACTTGTTGCAGGAAATTTGTTTGTGCATCATATAGGGCTGAGTCTTTGACTGTCCTTCTTGATTCATATCCCCATCATTGTTGATGTATATATGCTCATTTTACTGTGGTACTCCTTGATCAGATTCAGGATGTCTTTACGATGAAAACCAGAGAGGATACTAGCTCTGATTTGTGACTATGACTCCGTGAGTGACGAGGCATCAGTTCAAAATCCGTCATATGATTACCCTTTCTCTAGGTGGACATGTAGTAGCACCTCCACCCATGGATTAGCGGATAGTACGAGTTGCGAGGGCCAATGAAGAGCACAAGCTAGGTTTACTACGTGAGTTAAATTATTTGAGATCTATGAGGTTTCGCAATGATCCATACCCTCATACAGTGAAGGGTTGTCTAGAGTCGATGGTTCTCCTCTTCAGGCTAGTTCGGACACTGACAGGTTAGATGGGGGATTAGACATCTAGTATTTTTCCACAAAGTAGTTTGGTGTGGTAGATCTAGGGTTAATCAGATGCACGATGAGTTGGTACTCTCGTGGGATTACTTCTATCAGCTGTTTCGTGAGGATTACTACCTCTTCTGCTTACAATTTTTACTGATTCGGGTGCTACTGGCGCTTCAGCAGGGAGTGATGGCAGTGGCTGAGTACGCGACTGGGGTTGCAGAACTTACTCAGTACTCTTTGGATGTGGTCCATGTAGAAAACTTCCGAGCAAATAAGTTTGAGTGAGGTCTCTATAGAGGAGATTTGTTCCAGCATAGTGCCCTTGTGCATCCTCACCCATCTCGGGGTGCTGGAGCTGGGACTGGTGACAGAGAAATTTTTGTCAGAGGGACATCATTTGGTAGGGCCTCAGCACCGGAGGTCTCCCCTTGTTGGGACTCAGGCACATGTTCAAGGACAACGTAGAGCGCCGAGATAGCCTCGATATGACTAGGGATATGTTTGTGATGTGCGGGGTCACATGGCGTGAGACTACTCGACCAAATGTGCTGAGTTTTCCTCATAGTTGGTAGATGCACTGCTATGACAGAGGCATTGTCGTGATCAGAGAACTCCCAGGTAATGAAAAGCTGGTCCCCGGGGAGGTGTTGTTGTCGAGAAGAACTGTGGTTGGTGGAAAATGTTTTGAGTTCTTTACCCCACCACTAGGCGGCCCATGTTAGGCTCAGGGGGATAACGGATGGGGCCGCGGGCGGCTGTGTGCTATGGATGTCTACAAACCTGCATCACATGAGATGATAATGAGTACGCTCTGTGTATTTTTCTAATTTTCTCAGTTGAACTTTTTAGACACTGGGTGAGGTACTCTTTTCATCTAAATCCTTGTTCGAGGGGTTATATAGGGTGACGCAGAGCGTCAGTGTAACCCTGTGTTGGTGTTTTCTGACATATCTTTGAATGTGTGGGAAAGAGGGGTTCTTACCCCACTAAGACACGTTTTTGTGATGCGATAATGACCATGAGGGAGAGTCAGTTCCACCCAAAGAGGATTTTATTGAGGTGGGGTGGATGAGTCTCTCTGACATGTGACTTCATGGCGGGCTTGTATGGTGGAGTGCAATAGCAGGTTCTGGATTTGCCGGTGGTACTTTTCTGCTTGACCTCCCTTTGCATGAGGTGACATTAGTGGGATGGGAAGAGTGCCTGTTTTTGGGATTACTCTCTTTACAAGAGGGGAAAAGACATATGTGGTATGACATGTGCTTTCCATGTCTAGCCTCTGGAGGATGGATGAGTTTGCTCGCCTACCATGTTCATTGGCACCTTGCATGCTCGACGTCAATCTTGATACTGTTATCAAGTACATTTCGAGGTGATGGAAACCCTGTAAACAGAACTAAACATTTCACTATGTAGTGATAGTAGTGGTTGTATGTGTCCTGAAAATGTGGAGACACTATCTTCTGGGAGAGCACTTTGTGGTTTTCTCAGACCACCAGTGTCTTAGGTGCACCCTCACCCTGAGAGACTTGAACCTAAAATGACGGTACTACTAGAAATATCTGCAGGACTATGACTTCGAGGTAGTCTATGTTCCGGAAAATGGAAGTGTGGTAGCAGGTTACCTTAGAATGAAGTCCCAGACTCATCATGCACTGGATGTTTTGTAGTAGTTAGCTTCCCTACGACTGACCTTGGTGGAGCAGGAGGGTACAACTTTTCTGCAGTCGATGGTGTTGACTCATTCGATCCTTGAGCGTGTGAGAGAGTCGTATCTAGTGGATGTCGACATCGTGGTAATGTGTGATCAAATATCCACAGGCGACACACCCGATGGGTATTCTAAAGTAGTGAATCACGAGATCCTATTTCAGGAACAAACCATGATTACAGTTGCGACGTGGAAAGTAGAGGTTCGTCTAGGGAATTCCCCCATATTTCATTGGGCTGTTCGGGAATCGTGAAAGCGGTTGAGAGGTTTCCTACCATCTTTCCATACCCTCCCAACAGTGGGAGTGGGCACACGATGTCTTCCACATGTCACAACTGATTAGGTGCATGCATCTTCCTATGCATGTCCTGGAGAGTAGCAGACCTTACAAGGACGAACCTTCACTTTGGTTCGTGTGTTGTGCTAGCATGGTGTTGGGCATGTTTTTTCGGGAGTTGGAGAGCAAGGTGTGAGCTCTGAATCCTGATTTGTTTTTCCTAGTTTATCTTTTAGGGGATGGAAATAATGAAGGAGGGAATAATGTAGAGACCCAATTTTTTCCCGATAAGACTTTGGAATATTGCTACATATAAATCCAGAGATACGCGCGAAGACAACATGGGATTCCGAGTCCCAGTGTGTCTGGAATAAATTTTACAAAAATGTTAATTATTTTTATACTATGCACGTGGCGAGGTTGTGTTTCTTCCTAAAAGGTAACTCAGATTGGAAATCCGAGGGCACTGTTGCATACAGAGCATGTTTTTTTACTTTAGGTAGGGTGTAAAAGTTGTGGGAATAGGCCTGCTGTGAGAGATGTCACCCAGGAGGAAAACTGTCATTTTGAAATAATGACTTAGTGTTTTTTTAACATTAGCATTATTTTCAAATAACATTCTAAGGAAGCCTCAGAATGGAAATCCGAGACTTCCTTTGAGTTCTAAATGGGGAATGTTTCCTAGGTACAATATAAAATGAGAGGGCACAATGGTTTCAGAATCCGCGCCTGTCGGTGGAGTTTTAGAGAGTTATAAATTCCATGTGTTGGAATTAAGGGGGGGGACTCATTTACTCCCTTTTCTCCCTCTCTCTCTATCCCTCTCCCCCTCATCCATTGTTCGGTGTTCTTCATCATTCTTCGTCAGATCGAGGAGCAGTATTCGCCAAAACATTGGCGAATCTAGGAAGGATCCTCGCGGATGCTTCGCCTACGGCATGCATCGAAAACAAGGTTGGATTCTTGTTAATTTCCACACCCTCGTTAATTTATGCACTTTCTTCCAATTTTCATTTTGAAATATATAGTTTTTAGAATGTGGGGAACTGGATGAACAAACACAGCCAACAACCGATCCCCATTTCAACTATCATTCATGGGTGTTCTTCGTCCAAGTTTGCAGAGGCGAAAAATCAAGTCCAATCGATGATCGCGGGTAGGCGCTATGAAGGCCTCGTCCCGAGGATCTCAAACCAAAATTTAATTTTGAAATCAGGCCACCAGAGCAGTGGTGGTGGCCGTCGGAAGTCCTGTATCTGACAAAGGCTGTGGCCGGAGGTCAAGCGTTGGGAAGCGTGTGCAGCCGGGGGGTTGGGACGAGGCGACAACATTGGGTGTTGGCGGTGCGGTTGAGCCGAAGGGGTTCAGGTGGAGAGGAGGCTTGCGGCCGATGCACGGTGGTTTGTAGACGGGGTAACTTCGGTGGAGCGGGGGACCAGGCCGGGAGGTGCACTCGGTCGGCAGAGCAGCGAGCTGGGCGGCCGCGGTACGGTCGAGCATGCAGCGACTAGAGCGGGGAGCCGAAGAGGGTGGATTCGAGGGTGACATCGGGTGTGCAGCGGCATCGTAGAAGAGCTCGAAGAGAAGATGTTGCACAGGCGGCCTGCTGCGCTCGGTAGGGGGAACCCGAGGCGGTTAGCGCCTCGGGTGTGTGGAGGAGACCAGGACCCGCACCTCGCGGGTCCTGCTGGCACGACACAGAGACTGGATAGAGGTCTGTCTGTTGGGGAGAACTGGACTAGAGGGGTTTGGTTTGGTTGTAGCGGGCTGTGGCCAACGGGCTGCGGTGGTTCGTCCCAGACCCGCGGCTGGGCCGCATGCCGGCGGTTCGGACCGGGACAGCCGGGGTGAACCGACCCGGTTAGCCCCCCTTGGGTTTTGGGGGTCATAATTTCTAAATGGCGCGTCCGTTTGACGCGCCACCGGCAGCTGTAGGTCCGTGTTAACGAGACAGACGTTTTGAATTATGTTACGGGGGTTTTGGGTTCTGGACCCGAAGTCGGGTGCTCCGAAACGTTTTACTTTAATAATATTAAATTATTATTAAAGTTGCGACGAACCTGGTTCACGAGACGGATGTCCATTTGACGCACCGTCAGAGGCGCTGTGGTCCTGGAGTTGCGAATGTCCTTCTAAAGTTGGTTCAGAACCCTTGCGGTTTGGTTTCATTACTCGGAGGCCCGAAACACTTAATGCGAATAATTAATTAATTAATTAATTAATTAATTAATTAATTAATCTTGCGTTGGACCTAATACATGGGATGCCCGATTGATGCGCCGTCAGCGGCAGCATGACCCCAGTCCTCGTGCGTACTTTTTGAGATGCTTTCTGAAGCATTCGGGTTAGAGAAAAGGTGCGGGAACCACAAGGCCTAGTTCACACGTTTTATGGTGAAACACCAATTTTTCACCCGACATCCGTTTAGGGTGTTTGAATACTCATTTCTAAGTTTTTCCCATGAATATTGCAATGGCGCAATTTGCCCATCTAAATTCGGGCCCGAGGCTTGGGCCCCACGAGGGGGATTTCAGACGTATGCTGTGTTTTTACGACTTATGCTACATTAGTACATTCAGAGAAAATGAATAGCCTACTCCGCATGGTTATCTTCAAGGAACGCGATGGTATGATCTGTGTGACATGTTTTGGGGTCGAGGTGTGGGCCCCAGAGGGCCCTGTTTGCTTATAAAGTGGGGAGTTGCATCTTTTGAATCCAGAGTCCGTTTTAGGCGACGTTAGTGGCGTTGTGACCCTGACATCGAGATGAAGTCAGTCATAGTGGGTTCAGACATTGAATCCGGACTTGAGGTGTGGGCCCCATGGGCCGTCTTTTGAGCTGTGTGTAGCGTACTGTGACTTTTTCATCAGGCATCCATCTGAGGCGTATGATTAATCGATCCAGCGTGTTTTTCCGAGCGCATCACGATGTCGTAGTTTGCCCAACATTTTTCGGGACCGATGTGCGGGCCCCACGAGACATCGTATGGGCATAAAGTGACGTTGAATAACTTTTCCACCGGGATCCCTTTTCCAGCGAGTATGTATTCTATCTCGCATGTTTTTCCACGAAGATTACAATGGTGTAATATTTTTGGGAATGTGGAGCCTCTTTCAAGATCTCATTAAATGTGGAAACATGAAAGGGAGTTTGATGGAGGTTCCTTTGACACACTTATAACATACGCACGGTAGCGGTGTTAGTGACACCTAGTGATGGCATGGGCAGTGCAGAGTTATCAGACCAGTTCTGGGTTTACCCTCTAGCAAGGCTGGGTAGTGGGTTACCCGTTGACCTCTTAGAGTTCACCCTCCTACGAGGTTGGGTAGTGGGTTACCCATTGAACTTAGGGTTTACCCTCCATCGGGGTTGGGAAGTGGGTTACCCATTGACTTTAAGGTTTACCCTGCAGTGGGGATGGGCAGTGGGTTACCTGAGGATCTCTTGCGGCTTACCCTCCAGCGGGGCTGGGAAGTGGGTTACCTGATGATATCTTAAGGTTTACCCTCTAGTGGGGTTGGGAAGTGGGTTACCTGATGAGCTATTGTGGTTTACCCTCTAGCAGGGCTGGGCAGTGGGTTACGTGATGACCTCTTGTGGTTTACCCTCCACCCAGGCTAGGTAGTGGGTTACCCAATGACTTTTTTCATACTCAGCCCTTTCTATGAGTCTAGTTAGTGACGTTTCTCCATGATTACCAAAGCGGGACCCATGGTTGTACGGTTTACTGATGAGGCCGCTTGTCATATGAGATTGCTGGGCATTAGTGATGGATATCCTTTGAACAGTTGGTGAATCATCTTGGGCTAATCCTGGAGATAGTGATCCCATTATACACTTGTTCAGGTTTCATATTGAGCATATATACACCCTACTTTTTTTCCCACTCTTTGGGTTCAGTTACTGTCCTTCTAGGAGGGGAAAAGTCGTGTGGGGTATGCCACCTACTTTCCATGTCTAGATCCTCTTGGATTGGATGAGTCAACATCCTTTATTTTGTTGGGTTGAGCTATACTATAACTATTGTACAATTTCCTGGCTCTTTCTTCTGCCTACTACTCACTATTTTAGTACCTCTTTTTTTGCTCCCTCGAGATTTCGGGGCATCCTATGGAGTATATTTATACTCACACCTGCTTGGGCTTTACCCACCCTTGGTGTGTCCTTATAGATGACGGGCAGGTCGATTGAGACTACGGAGGAGCGTAGAGGACATAAGATATTGGGCTACATTCAGTAGTCATAGGATGATTTTTGGGTGTGATACTCACCAGCAGTTTACTTTCGTTTTACCTGTTGTCGGGGTCTGGCACCTTTCTGGTTTGGTGCGTGTTTCTCCCCGTTTTCTGTTCAGTTCACTTGTCAGTAATTTTCAGCCCATTAATTGTACTAGTTAGAGATTGATGCATGTATGTTGGTTTCCCTTTTGTATTAGTGTTGTATCTTTCTTTATTTTCTCTACACGTTTTTGTTGAGTTGGCTGCGTGTGTCTGTACAGTTTTATAGGAAAAGGCCTCCACTAATTTGTTGTGTCGTCGGTGCTAATCGCCATCCACTAGCCTATGGAGGCGGTCTTGGGATAGTTGCGGATCGAGCCCTGATAGGGGTCGGTTCGTGACATCTACCATCATCCACCCTTTTGTCTAGGTGTGGGTAGCCAAATCCTCTAATAGTTTCCTAGCATCTGCCGATTCTCTAACCACATACTTCTGTGACTTTCGGCTCAAGGCATCAACCACCAGGTACCCTTTTCCAGAGGTGTATGAGATCTGAAAGTCGTAGTTCTGAAGAAGCTCCACCCACCTTCGCTATCACAAGTTTAGGTCCCACTGGGTAAAGATATGCCTCAAACTCTTGTGGTCAGTGAAGGCCAAAAAGTGCTCCCAATGATGTAATGCAGCCACACCTTCAATGTGAACACTACTGATGAAAGCTCTAGGTCATGGCTGTTATTGTTTCTCTCATGATGATGTAACTTTGTAGACCCATTAGAGATCAATCCCAGATGCTGCATTAGCGCACACCCTAGGCCATGTCCATAATCATCACAAAACACCACAAAAAACACCCCTTCCTCTGGAAACTTGGGCACTGATGCACTGACCATCCTTTACTTCAGAGAGCTGAGAGCTACCCTACACTGCTCACTCCAAATAAAGGCTGGGTCCTTTCTAGTCAAATCTGTCAATGTAGTTGCACCTCGAGTGAATTTTGGTACGAACCTCCAATAATATCCTGCTAGATCAAGGAAACAAGGATCCTCCGTCAAATTCTTGGGAGCTTCCCAAGAAACAACCACTTCAACCTTCGACATATCAACCAATACCCCATACCGAGACACCATGTGTCCAAGAAAATTCACTTCTCATCACATGAACATGCACTTGGACAACTTCCCATTGATCTAGTAATGTGAAAGGTTATTCAAGACCATCCTTAGGTGATTAGTATGTTCCTCCTCTATTATAGAGAAGATTAGTATGTCATCAATGAACACAATGATGAACCAGTCCAGAAACTCGATACAAACAGAGTTCATGAGCCCCATGGACACAACATGTATGTTCGGAACATAGAACAGAATGACTATGTACTCAAATTTTCCATACCTTCACTATAAAGTAGTCTTTATTATTTCACTATCCTTCACCCCTAAATGGTGATATCCAGACCACCAATAGGTCTTAGAGAACCAACCTGCTACCCTCAGCTGGTCAAAGAGATTGTCTATCCTCAAGAGAGGGTAACAGTTCTTGACTGTTACCTAATTCATTATCTGGTATTATATTCACAACATGATACCACCATATTCTATCATTGAGAAAAAGAAATGGGAAACCCATGGAGACACACTGGTTTAGACAAAACATTTCTTCATCAGATCTTAAATCTGAATCTATAACTCCCAGAAATCATAAGGTGCCATCCGATAAGGATCCGTCATAATCGGACGAGCACCGAGTTGTAAGTCTATCCCGAACTCAATGTCACATTGATGGGGTAGAGTCACATCCTACTCAGAAAAAACATCCAGGAACAATCTAAAAAGACCGGAAACATACATAAACTCATCATCCACTGATTCTGCTAAAATCTCAACCAACATAGAAAAATGATTCTCTACACACCGTCTCCCAACCTGACAACTCCATTTGCCAACAAAAGCCACATGTTTTCCATCCTCATAATATAATATTACTCTTATCTGGAATAAGTCTATAATAGAATGCACAGGAAACAGCCAGAAAATGCCTAGGATGACAACGTATGGCTGCTTTTGCAGCAGAAGGAGATCCCCACTAGACTGATGTGATCCCAACACTAGTCTGCATCTTCAAAAAACATAAAATAGGTGGGTATGAACCCCAACTAATGTACTAAGAAAAAGGGTCATGGAGTGTCTCTCCGTGTCTACGCGCAAGTAATGGTCTAGACTGGGTGTAACAAAGGAGTGAGATGATCCTGAGATAAACAAGGCACAAATAAGTGTGCTAAAAAAGATAACCGTACCTCGAATGACTTTTAACCTAGTTGGAACTACTGCCTCGGTGACATGAAACTGCCCAAACCTTGCTCCTCTTCCCCTCAACTATCTGCCGCCTCCCTTACCATGCCCTAGTTGAGGTCCATGAGGAGCGCCCGGAGGTCGGCCTCCTCCTGGAACGTCTTATCTCAGAGTAGTGGGAGCCTGCTGTCCCTGCTACTTGTTCTGAAAGGGAATGGGTGGAAACAGCTGCTGCTGAGGTGGGTGCTGAACCTTCCACCCCCATTATACTAAGATCGGTCCAGGCACTGATTTCAATGATTCCCAGAACTTCCACAGATGGAGTACCTAGGTCCAGGTTTTGCAAGGAAAGGGAGAGGACCATGAGATTGAAACTAGAACTACTAGTTCCTACTCCCCATTAATCGAAACCTAGAATACCTTGACACTTGGGGCCGTCTACTGAAAAAATTCCCCTTTGAGGAGCCCAATTGGATCCCCTTTAGTGGAATAACTCTCAACGTGTGCATCCTATCCACAACAACATCCTTCTTCTAGACCTCCAAGAATGTCTGTAGGGTGAAGGGAGTAACGTAATATTGAAGTGAAGGTTGGAGTGCCTCCACGAAACTCTATCCTAAGACTCCTCATCCAGAAATAGGTCCAAAAAAGAGAAGTAGATCCTTGAACTAGATCCCCAGATCCATCACTGACATACTCCCCTAGTGAAGGGAGAGTATCTCCTTCCTCTTCCCAGCCTTCATCATAGAAGAAAGGAATTCTGCGCTAAACTCTTTCTCGAAGTCAGCCCACAAAATCTCACTCCCCATCCTCTCTCCAAGGAAGATAGTCCACCAATGACACATAGATTCTCTCATATTACTGATTCACAATAGAACCCAGTAATCAGCATGATCCCAAATCATGATGAATGCTATCACCAACTCCTCGATCCATCTTTTGGTCTCCATGTATGAGACGCTTCCCTCATACTTCCCGAGGGTCTGCAGTTGAAAGGAACGAAGCATCTTCTTCCACTTTTCATCCTCTTCTTATCGATCATCCCTCTAATGATCATCAAAATCATCCTCTTGGGCCTCGATCGCCTGCAATACTCACGGTCACTGTCCAGGTACCATAACTGCAAGGTAAACAAGGAATTCCAAAACTTGAGTAGTGTATAAGATTTAATTTAAATTTTGATTAACATTTTATTTATATTAAATCCCCAGAATACCCAACGCACACAAGAAAACAATTCATTATGATGCATGTACCTTTCCTAGGGTCTCTACCCTACAATCAGTGTAGCCTCAAATTGTTGTTTTGTAGGTCCATACTCCTTGCATCGGATCATGGGGGGACCTAAAATCCCGTGTCCTAGCTAGTCTTTCCTAGACAATTTAACGCTCCATGATTTCCTAACACTGAAGCCATACCATCCTATGAAATCCTCACTTTTAATAACCCATGACTACATCCTATATTAAAACCAACCTCCCTATAATACCATTATGTCACGACCCTCCTTCACGAAGATGAGAAAAGGGACAGAAAACTGTCATACCCTTCCTTTCTCATGTTGAAGGAGAGATAATGACCTTTGAGTCCCACCTTCAGTAGGCCCCAGAGTGGCGACTAGTAGCAAGGGTATAAAATCACGTGTAATATGGATGGAATTACTATATTTATTTAGTAGTATTGGGAGATATGATGGTAAAAACCCAAAAAACTCCAAAACTAATGGTAGAAGTAATGTAAAACCAAAAATCCATTCCCATATTCCTGTTCCAAATAAATTTATACAAGGTATAAAAAACTCCAAAGGGATGTACCAAAAGAGATGAAAATCATCAACATCAATGGTCCCAACATCTGAGATAATAGGTCCTGGAACGAACCTCAGAGTCCTTCTGGAAACCGGAAAGTAGTTTTATATATGTAGGGTGAGTGTACATGTATACTTAGTAGAAGAATACAATAGTTCTCATGCACATGTGGGAGGCATTCTAATGCCCCTTGAGAAAAGGAGATTACCAAAGCACCTAGAAAAGAAAAAATCCACCGAAACCTCACCAAGGCACACTCCCCAAAATAACACAAGTCAAGAAATGTAATTGTAATAACACATCAATGTTTGGGGTACCCCCACCACTTTACCAATGGTTATTGAAGACACCATACGTGTCATACCTCCCCTGCCATTCTCACTGCAGTCCCACTACAGCCCCAACAACAAACTTTTGGGCCACCATAACCACAACTACGCCCACAAACACCTGGTCCACCACAACCACATATAACAACGAACAAAGAAAACTAGGTCATAATAACTACCGCCATGCCCAAAGACACATGGTTCTGAACAACTACTACGACACCTAATGAGACATGGGCCTCATCCTGAAGTCACATGGGAAATAACTTGTCCGCACAAACCTAGTCCAAACACTAGAACAAACCCTGCCCAAATAATCATGGTCTATAATGGACCTTAGGCCGTCAAAACCTGCCAGAAGGGTCTTGGGCTACTCGGGGTAGGGAGCAGAAAGGATCTAATAACCATCCAATCATAGAAGTGTTTGAAAAAACACGCTCCCCCATGAAATTGGGGTGTTCGGCACTATGTGCTCAACTTGGGTGGGGTGTGAATAAGAAACATATGAACTAAATTATAAATATAATTAAACAATAACTCATCCCAACCTAGGTGTTCCAAAACTAGCACATACAAAAACACCCTTGTTGAAATTCATTCATAAAAAACACAACATCCACAACCAAGTCACAACTCATTCCAAGGAAATAATTCCCCATTGAACCCATTATTGTTTTCACATTCAATTGGTTCCATTTAAATAATTTTTCACTACTGGGAAACTAGCAGTCATAGCCACGAAGGAAGGAAAAACAACCAAGCTGCAAATTAAGCATTCACACCCGGTTCTCTTATAAAGTCACAACAAAAAAGGGATCTGAGAGACCCATATAAGTGCTAGAACCTAACTACAACCGAATATATAGACCACATGGCCCCAAATCCACAAACTAACAAATGAACTATAGGGGATCCGATCCCCATCCATGTCACCTCACAAAAATCAAGAAGAACAACCATACACATCACCTGAATAGAGAAAGGGAATTTTCAGATTTCAACACACCATTCCTTTAGTTCCATATTTAAATTTGGTTAAATGGGGTGACCACACAAGGATTATTTTTCATTTAGAATCCATTTAATCAACAAAGTTTACATGATTAAACAGTTTCCATGTTATAGCCATTTAATCACAGAATTATCTAGAAAACATAGGTTCATTAGTGCATAATAATGTACCACCAACTACCACGATTTTCATTGGACATAATTCCATACAGTTCACAACATATAAGAAAAGTTAAAAGTGTATAGAATCATCATTGAACACACCCTTAATTCTTTAATGGTTCAATTTTTATCATCATTATGGTTTTGTTTCTTCCATCCTCATAAGAACATTATCATACCCACTCCGCATGATGCACAGTAATGATATATGATGTAAAAACCCTACTTGGATGATCAAAAATAGAAGTTTTTTCTCCACGCACCAGGAATAGGGGATGCACGAATTATAAGGGAGGAACTCTGAGGACTCTAAGAGTTAGAAGGAGAATCTCCAGTATGGGCACACAATATTCCTTGGGAAGAGGGGCTCCAAACTCACCATGGAATGAAAATGAAACCTTCCATGAATTAGGAAGAAACCCTGTGTGAGAAAAGTTGAGATACAAGAGTTACATGATATGAAATATTGAATTACTTTAAATGAGTATTGTGGTTTATCCATACTGTTGTACGATTATACATGATTGATTTAAATTTTATTTAATAAAATCTAATTAGAGATGTGGCCATAACAACTGTGAGTTAAAGGGTTTCCTTTAAATAGAGGAAACACGTAACAGGTGGGACTATAAATACACAACACATGGTACATGTTTTGGTAACCCCAATGGTCTCCCATTTAATGGGGGTTTAAACATCTTTTAATTCCTTTAAAATGGTCATAAACCTCTTTAAAGATGTATTAATCTAAATGGAGTCATTACGGGTGAATGAATCCCAATAAACACCCCTGTGGTACCGATAAGGTGACACACTGAACAGTGACACACCAATCGGGACACATCGATCGGTGACACACCGATCTATGACACACTGATTGGGACACACCGATTGTGAAACACTGATCACTGACACAATGATCGAGACACACCTATTGGTACAGACTAATCGCATCACACAAATCAGTGACACACCGACCGTGAGGCACCATTCGGTGACACAACGATTAGTGACACACTGACCAGGACTCACCGATCGGTGACAGACTGACCAGGACACACCGATCGGTGTCACAGATATGTGACACCACGGTGACGCCCTTCCACTGACACCAACACCCTCCCCACTCACCCATATCATCTAGGCCACCCAAAGCACCGTATTTTGAAAAAGTAATAGACCATGAGGGTCTCGACCAATACAAAAACCATTGAGACCCAAAAAATAATTTCAAAAATATAAAAGTAATATTTCGCTTACATATATTGAAAAATAAAATTTATTTAATGATATATATATTAATATGTTTCTTATGTAAATTAATATTAAACATTAAATATTTATAAATAATCATTTAGCATATTAAATTAAGAATAAGTCAGTTGTAAGAGTTTCTCAAATCAATTTTTCATTAATTATGAGATGCCTCATATTCAATAATTTTTTTTATTTTTTATGGTGTATATTCTTCTACATAATATCTATTATAATAATTATAAAAAATGAAAGGGATTTATCAATCCATCTAGGGATATATCTTAAATTATTTTTTGATTCAAAATAAATAAATAACCTAAGTGTGTCTCTTCCAATCTCACTTTCAATTCATTATTGTTTATGTATAAATTATTATTTGTGGAAATTGTATGTTATAAATCTATAAAACCAATATATTTTATTCTAATACATTTACTTTCTAGGTTTTTCATGTTATCTTATAATTACATTTATCTTAGTTCACAATTCAACTGAAAGGATGCATGAATGTCGATCAAACCTTGAATAGTTTTTGGCCTTAAATATTTATCCTCTATTTATATATTCATTATATGAAATTAAAATTATTAATATCTATTAAAAAATTATTATATATTTTCATTTTCAATTCACATGTACTTACTTTTAAAAAAATTAAATGCATTCATCACTTTACAGAAGGGTTATTTTATACATTATTTAAATGAGTGTAAAAGGAATATGATTTTTAATATTAGACTAATAATTGAATTTCCCTAAATTTATTTCTATTTGTTTATATTGTATTAATTATAATGTTTTTATGGTTTTCCTATATAATTCATAATCTTACTTTTTTCAAATTATTCATTTGAAAAAATTTGTTTTCAAAATAAAATGATACCTCTACTCATTTTTCAAAGAAACATTCTAATCTTCTTATAAATGAGTTTCTCATTTATATTAATATATTTTAAGGTTCCATATACTTAACTGTGGATATAATCTATGGATACCATAAAATTTATTTCTCTATGATGATTCATTAATGTTGTTTTTATGGATCATATTTCTTCCCAATGGGTTAATTATGCTTCCTTGGAATTGTGAATTTTTTGATTTCATTATAGAACATGTAAGTGTGGTTTATAAATTCTATGATGGGATGGCTTGATAAATTACTCAAAATCGTTATTGGTAATTAATTTTTAGATAAATTAAAAGGGTTATATGATACAGGTTTATTTCTAGTGTTTGAAATTTTATTGGCATGTAGTTATCTATATCAATTATGATATGTGTTTCTTGGTTGATAGCCTTTACATATGTAGTGATTTCAATGTTTATGGTTTTCATATGATCTTATGTCACATTATAATAATAATTATTTTTTATTATATCATAATAATTGAAATATGACCTATTTTCTAGACCAAAATCATTATTCCATGACTCATGATTTATTATCTATATTGAATTGTGTATGATTCTCTTATATTATAAAACTCTAGATTGATTATGTCCACATACCCACATAGTCATATTATTATCACATATTATGTTCAATTGATATTTCTTGTATATAATATGTTCTTAGGGGGGGAATTACATCAAACACACACACACCTCACACATTGAAAAGGCAGGCCTTAGCCCCAAGGGGATATGCCACCCATCAAGACTTATTTATTTTATATGGATGGACCGAAGCCCCAATGGGAATGAATCCAATTAAATTTCACAAAGTAAAATTCACTCTCTAAAAATCTTATTCCAACATCATTCCCATACCATCCTACCTCGATCACCATGATTACATCATACTTATGTCATTGCCTCCTGCATCATGCCTCACTACCTGCCCACACTATCGCCCGCACACATCATGATTAGGTCATGAAATGTGTCATGATTCCCCCAAGTGGATTTTGAGGAATTAAACCATAGTATTTTGGATTCTATATTATAGGGTTTTCAACTATTTCAGTACCCCAACCTCTTCAATTGATATCTCATATGGTTGATGTTTTTGGGAATTTGAGGTCACATTTTTTATGATTCCATTCAACATGTTATAAAGAAGAGTATTAATTGTGATAAATATAAAATGGATTAAACTATGATAATTATAATTTATATATGTTAAAATTAATTTAAAATAATTTTTTATATAGTCTACAAAACCATAAAACATTGTGTTTTGGGTTTTTTGTATTTTGAGAATAATATTTAATTCATGAATATGGTGAAATTTTAATGTCAGATTTTCCAAAAATGATTAATTTAATACCAAATGTAGTTATTAAATTTTATTATTTGAACTTGATTAGGATTTACATGACTATAATATCTCAATTTATTTTACACCAAGGGTTATTTCATTTTTGATTTATTATGATAGAAAATATTACAGAATCTAAAATTACATATTTGGAACCAAATGTGAGATACTATCAATATAAACTTTTATATGGTGAAATAACCGTTTAATATTTTAAGACATTGTATGATTGTTTTCTATTTATGAAATTATTTATTACTCAGATTGTTTCTAAATAAATACACTATACGCTTTTGTTTTAGTATGGGTTGAATTATAGAATCATGAAAATGGGGTGGGGAATGGTATGGTCCATATTAGAAAACTAGTATTTTTCCCTATTTATATGAAATTCATATATCATTAAAAGTATATATGTCTGCTAAATTCTATCTCAATTGTATAGATACTAAATTATTTGTGAAACCACCTAATGGTGTGATTATTGCATCTTGTATTTATGAATATTCCACAATTTTAGATTTTCTGAATATAACTTCTATAAATATTATTAATCTCCCTTGAACTACATTTCACATGACATTAAGTATTGATAATATATCTCTATATATATTCTATATCAATTACATGGAATGGGAAAATTCATTCCATGTTTCAAATCAATAAATAGTCTTTTAAAGATTAACCGATTCCTATGAACTCCCTATGTATGTTTCTTTTATTGTATGGGTCATTTAAAATATAAATGACTTATATATATATATATCTAATGGTTGTATCAAAACTAAATATTGAATATATTTCTATTTTTTGGGACTGTATTGTTGAATTTGTAAAATATTTTCTTTTTTACCTCATATCATGATGTTTTAATTTCAATATAATTCAAACCTAGTTATAAATATATATCGATGAATACATCAATAAGATATGTGACTGAGTTGTAATAATTGAATGAGAAAATACAATAGAATATGGGGTAGGTTTTGTACACCTATTCATTTCATCGTTATTTTTATAAGTTTTCATTGATTTGATATCAGATATATAAATGTGTCTCTAAAATGAATATTATAAACATAAAAAGGTCAAAATAAATAAAAATATGATCTTGCCTATATTGATGACTTATTTGAAGAATACAACATATATAAATACTTATAAAATAATTATCATATATATTTATATATATCTTAATTTAGCGGTTTAAATAAATTACCTATCTAGGAAATCATTTCATACTGAATATGGAAATTAAAATTATAATGAATCCAATAAAAGTTTTAAATATCATAGTTATCTTTAGGGATCTAATTAATAGATTTTTATAGGTTATCTCTATTAGATTTTTATATTATATATGGATGGTATTATTTTATATTCAATGGTAAATTAATATCATGAATATCATTTGATAATTATCTTGTAAAACTTGAGGAATTAGATAATTTAACCCAAATTTAGTAATTTTGGGTTATTTCAATGGAAATAATCAATATTGGGACACGTAATTACAAGAATAAGTACATCAATAGAACCTTAAATGATAGAAGTACTCAAGTAATAGACATGATAAATCACTATAAATGAGATCTATGGTTTCATTCAAATATCTAGGTTTTATTGATATATTGTGATATGTTTCCCTCATTTTTAAGGTCCACTAAAACAATTGCCACAAATAAGAGTTATGTTAATTTATATAAAAGAATAAAATTAAAATCAAAATTAGGTAAATATAAGGTTATTTAATTCAACTATAACCACATTATTTTTTATTAGAGAAATATTTTTGATATTCATCAATGCATCAATAAAATTATTAGGCTCTGTGGAAATAATAATTGGATTGATGATATAATATATGCCATGTCAATTAATGTATTAAGAGAACAATTACCTAAATAATTAATTGGTTATTGTATTTTTAATTTTTTCATTAATTATCTAGTAGTATAATCCTTATGGTAAAAATTGTGTTATAGAATATGATGAAAATAGTTTAATGTGTATATTCACAAAAAATAGAGATGATTATGAACCAATGGAGTTGGTTGGAGTTCATCTTACACATAAATTACTGAATAAATTATCACTATTAAAAGGAGAACATAGTGTCTCATTACATTAGTATAATGGTTAATGATACTTTATACATGGAGGTGATTGAATATGGATCAATACAGGCGATTTTTCAAGGTATGGACCTTGATAACATCAATAATGTGTAAAATAATATATTTACCTATTGATTCATTAACCAACCATCAATGAGAAGATAAAAAATTCCTAAAAAATATATATAGAGCTACCTAAATATGTAATTAATATTCTATATTTTATCTTTCAAAAAAATGTTATGATAGGAATTAGGAAATAGGAATGTGTTCCATCAATACAAAAATAGAAGAATGTGTTGTTGGAAGACGCGAATTGGTCAACATTCCCTATCCAACCATGATGTGAAATAATTAATAAAGATCTCAATTATTATTTATAACTGGATAATTTGAAGTGGGAAATTGAGGATCAAATATATCATTTATTTGTGTGTATTAAATTTAATATAAAGAAACAATATTCTTATGGGATGATGTAACCATTTACCACAACTCCATGGAATTTAGAAAATATTACCATGGATTTTGTAATAGTTATTCCTAAGAATTTAATAGGACATTTTCCATTTAGGTGGTGGTATAAGACCCTAAATTTTAAGATCATTTAATTTATATATGAGAATATTTATCACTCAATCTACTTTCCAAAATGTACATTCCTAAATTTAAATCTTTTCATGGGCTACCACTTTAAATTATTCCATAAAAAGATCCAATGTTTTCTGTATATTATAGGGAATTGTTTAGCATGAATTGACTATGAGGATGATATTCATCAAATATTATCATCATTGGATTAATGGTAAATTTAAAATGAGAATTTAAAATCAAGAATATATATTAAGATCACGTTCAATTGATTTATAAGGACGTACAGATCAACACTTTCCCCTAATAGAGTTATCATATAATAATTTTTTTCATACTAGAATTCATATGGAACAATATGAGGCTTGGTATAAAAATTGGTTTAGTAAATATCATGTTGGGATAAATAAATAGGGAACCAACCTTTTTGTAAAAATCATGATTAAAAAATGATATAGAATATTCAAACCATTCAGTGAAACATAAAAAATAGTAATATTCGTTAAAACAGATATACTAATAAACATTGATGATATTTTTGATTTTAATTGTGAGAGAAGGTATTATTTAAATATAACTATTGAATAGATTTATAATATTTGAGAATAAGAGAATATTGATCCCATTGTATATTAGAACCTATGAAATCCATGATATTATTTGGACAATATAATATCATTTTTCACTTCCACAAAACCTATCCAGTGTGAATGATGTGTTCTATATATAAATTTTGAAAAGGTATATACTAGACACATAAAATGTAATAAACTCAAAGATTTAAATGATGGGGAACGAACCCCCTTATGAGGAATAATAAGATGAATTTTTGTATCATTTAGATAATATACTAAAAAAGATTACTCACCGAGTTAATATTTTCTGGCGAAACCATATATATGAGAAATCCTCTTGGGAACCTGATTTTGTAATGAACCAGAAGTAATAACAATAATTTTAGTAATATTACGGAAATTTTTAGCATGATGAAATTATTTATTGGGGTATAATGCCACACCCTGTGAGTTTTTAAGAATTTTTTATTTGAATATCGTTTGTTTGATAGCTTATAGAACAAGGAACACTAATATAAAGGGTAATAATTCATTATTATACAAGATCGAAAACATCATAAGATAGTTAAATGAAACAAAATTTTCAACAAAATGATTTTGAATAATAATATTGTGTTCTAAACTATTTCGTAATATATTGATAACTTTCATGAAAATATCTTAACAAATTATTTATGTTTGATATATTTATAAATATTGAAGATAAATACAAGTAAATTGTTTTTATTAAATTTATGTTAATATCCATGAAATAATTTATATTTAATATGGATCATTACATTAATTATTCATGGCTAAATTTTATTAAATTTATTAACATTATTTTTATTATATCTCTCTCTATGTGTTTATATTAATTTAAAATTAATTATATCATGATTTTGGGATAGAGTTTTGTGAAAATAATTTCTTATATTTATATTAATACAATTTAAAAATAATTAAAATTTCTTTATGTGGTATAAAATATGTATAAATTTATTTAAATTATTTAAAAGCTAATCTTGTAAAATATATTTTTTCATGTTATGCACACTTTTATTAAAATTGATTTTTAACACTTTTATAAATTCAATATAGTAAAATTGATTTCATATATGTAATTATAATTATCAAATTATTTTGTTGGGTCAATTTTATTTTTATTCCCCAATTAGTTACCAATTGAAAAATTATTGACCAAGGTAAAGGAACTAATAATGTAATTTGGATAAAATAAGGGATAAGGTTATAAAAACAAAAAAACATTCTTAAATATTTTGATGTGGAATTTCTATAAATCCATATAGAAAAAACTGACTAAATGGAAATTTTTAAACAACTTTCATTGAATATGACATTTCATTTTTCTTAATAAATTAATATTTAAAAAATATATCACCCTTCTCATATATAAAATATCCTTAAATCAACCATCCTCCATACACTCCGTTAACTATACATGTTATTTAATCCATACTGGTATTATCTCTGTTACAAACCTATATAATGATAGGTAACCTTGAAAAAAATTAAAGAGTTCCAAACCTATCATTTTAAGGGGTCTTTCTATAGCTAATCCATCCCTTCAATGCAAGTGTTATCCTTTACATAATCATTTTTCTATTGTTTATTCATGTACTGATTCTTGAAAACAATTTATCTATTTAATTACTTATTTTAATTACATTAATAGTATATATTTTTACTTATTTATTTAAAATAATATGTACTTAATCATTTAAATTATTTGATATGTTCTTATTTTTTCCTATGTTACCCACAACATAAATGTTGTTATAATCATTAATTCATGAATAAATAATAAAACACTAATAATGGTTATAATATTTTATAATTAATATTTTTATATATTCTAATATTTCATTTTTATTATTATTCAACAATTATATTCAACAATATATGTAATTACTTTTATAATCAATAATCATATAAAAACTAAACTTTAAAGAATTAAATGAAATCATTTAACATAATTTCCATGAAATGAATATGGGAGTCCAAAAAATTAAAAATATATTAACTAATATTGAATTTTTTTGAAGGGATGATCCCAAGAATAAGAAGTATGGATTGTTTCTTCCAAAGAGAAGCATGTGTTGACAAACCAAATAGTTGAATAAGATATATTCATTTTAATAAGAAAAATTATAATGTGAGTAACATGTAATGATAAATTAGTGGCATGAAAATAAAAATTATTTTTAAGGTTCTTATATATAATTATAATACCCTTAAATTTACTATACATGAAATTAGAGGATGTCCAACACATTGGACATTTGAGGTAAGGTTTTGTCAAACTAATTTTCTATTAATTGATATGTTCATTATATTCCACAATTGTTTTGTTATTTTTTTTCTATATAATACCAATCAATGAAATTTATAATAAATTTAAATAAATTAAAATTAATTAAAAATCATAATATGGTTGTCATTTACATATAGTTTTTATTCAAAATAAATTCAATTTATAAAGGTACTATTTTAAATATCATTTTGACTTCAAGACAATTTATATCAAAATTCATAGTTCATGAAATTGTATGTATTTATGCCAATAAAAAACAATTTATTTTATTATTCATTTTTTATTTTATTTGGTTTATATTCATTCTTATCATTTCACTTCCCATTACATCCCAATTCAACTGAAATGGTTTTTTATAAATGGAACACATCTTATCTCTTCTTTTTGGTTTGGAATATTTCACCTCATTTTCAATATTTAGTATTTAATATTATGATTATATATAAATTAATTATTTTATAAGGTAATTTTTTAATTTATTTTACTTCTATTAGGAAATATTAAAATTGTTTTTCATAATTTTTCACATAGAATAAAATTTCGACATTATACAAATGATTCTTAAAAAATAATTTTCTAACATTTTCTTTATGAATTGTTTTTTCTAATTTTATAAACATTTTAATTTTATTATTCCTAATCAATTTTAAGGTATTCAATAGTAATTTATATTCTTATTATTTTATATTTTTTTTTGAAAAATTAATATTATCTAAAACTGTATATTTATTTAAATTTCAATTATATTTTTATGTTATTATAATATTTTTATATATCTATTTCAAAATACTTTAATATTTCTTATGATTAACTTGGGATATGATATTGTGATACCATCAAACTCCTTATTCTTGATATAGTATCATGAATTTTTAAGGATGTTTTTATAAAAAATGATTTTTACTATAAGATAGAGGTATATTGATATAATTATAAACAATTCCATGTTCTTATAGAATAAATATGAATATATTATAAATAATATAAGGGGAGGAGTTTATTAATTTACTCCAATATATTATTTAATGTTTCATATGTAATAATAAAAGGTTATATAATATAGACGTGTGGACTAATAATAACTAGTTATGGGGAATAGTTGGTTAGAAAACATCCAAAAGGTAATGGGACACTAATAGTTAACCTTAGCCTCTAATGCTATGAAATATGGTTAAAAAATTCTATCATGTTTTTAATTTCATTGTGGTTATCCTGAAAATGTTATTATTTATGTTATTCTCTCATTCCATCATTCTCTTGTTATTCTTAATTATGATTATCAATAGATATCTCTTATTTTTACCCGTATTGGCTATTTATGGTCATCTCTTTTTATACATTTTTCCCAGGGTATAACAAAGTATCTTAAGTTTAATATATCTAAAATTGTGTCACATTTTGTTATTATATTTGTTATATGGTGAATATAATTGAAAATATGTTATTTGTGAAGCTAATTACAATGAAAACAAAACCATTAGGCTATGGGTGTGTATGAATTATGATAAATAAAATTAATGTTATGAAAGTGATGTATATGTTTATATATTATTATTAGAACATATCATTTGATATAAAATATGGTATTTATAGTATTTAATTTAGCACCATATCTGGTAGTATGGGAATATAGATTCGTAAGAGTTCTATTTGAGGATGATTTATAGTTGAATTTATGAAAACACTCGATCCTTAATGTTTAAGGAATGATATTTTATAAATATAATGATTCAATAATAGATAATGGGTGGTGATAGTGTGTTGTAGTTGAATACTGTTTCATGTTATAGCTAACTCAAATTAAATAATAGATCACTGTCTGTTAGGCAGTATTGCTGGTTCATCTACTGGAAGCAGGAATATTATGTGGATGTATGGTCTCATCAGAAGGGAACTAATTGAATGGGACCATGGAGAGGTTTATGGATGTTTTAATAGATTCAGTGGTTGAGGTGTTTGAATCCATTTAGTATGAGAGGTTTTCATGTTGAAAGATATGGTTCTCTATAAACATTTTATTATTTTACAACATTTGTAACTAGTTAAAAATATCGATAAATAGGGGCATACCTAACTTTATAAAAAATCTGGAGTATATTTTTCATTACCTAGATAGAAAATTCAAATGTCATAAATCACTAATTTATAGTTTTAATGCTCATATATTATATGAAATAAAAATTGGATGTGATCTCATATGGATGTAGAACATTATTTCTATAACTTATTATTCTTTTACTTCTTATTTACATTCATTTTATTTTGTACAATTTCGTTGTATGAGGTATTTTTAGAGTGTGTAAGACATTTATCATATTGTAAAAAGTTGGGAACATTATCATCCCCATAATTTTGTACAATAATATCAGAGTGAGAATATCATAGTATATGAGGAGATTATACTTAATTGTCCATTTTCCTATCACTGATGAATACCCACATAATAATAAATGTAATGTACATTAGTCTATTATCCTAAAAAGTTGTATAAGAGATTTTGGTTTTCATCAAAATCATTCTCATTTGTAGCATTGGTAATATTATAATATAAAAATTCAAATTATCTATATTTTATTTAGTTTAATTATCATCCAATAATACAAAATTTCATAAAGGTATAATTTAGATTGAGTTTTTGATAGAACCATATTTAGAATCTAGAAGATAAAAATGAAAAAAATACTTTGAAAAGGAATTTGGAAAATCAATTAGGTGGATTGTGGATAAAAAGTATGGATAAATGTTACTGTAATGTTTTTCAAAATTATATAACATGAATTTTTGATGATATAAATGTACTAGAATATGGCCTTTATCATACTTATGAAGATAATTGAAATTGAGTTAATGGTGAATTTATAATATATGTACGTCAAGACTATAGTACTAAATAATGTGTTCCTGATGAAACTAATATTTATCATAAGTATATTAGAAGGTGGGATAATGTTATATCAGATGTATGTTTTTAATTTTATTTGAATACATATTTAATAATTTAAGGAAATATCCACGTATTGTGTTTAGAAAATTCATCTTTTTTCATTACTTCTAGAGTCATTGTATGCTATTGTGAAATATATAAAAATGACTATGGAAATTAAAATATTGTATTTAAGGATTTATGGTATTAAATACTCAATAATGATCCCTATAGTATGGAGGTCTAGAAACTATGTGAAAGTTACATGATTGATAATAAAATAATATTTTCTTCTCATAGAATAATTTCATAGAGATCGAAAGATTAGTCATGAGACAAAAGTAGTTTTAATTCTTAAAAGTTAAAATAACATTATTTGTGATCATTGAGAGGGGAAGGGGTGAATAAGTGGTATTATGTTTTGATGGTTTATTATATAGGAATCAACATTACCCTATAGTTATTTAGAAATTAATTTTTTGGAAAAGATATAACCATAATAACATGAACACATGTATTAACAAGGTTTACAACTCAATAAGAGTAAGTAGTCCTTATCATGATTTTTAACAAATATAAGTGAACAAAACTATAAAAAACAACAAATTTTTAATCATGGTAATGAGGGAATTTGAATCAATTAGGATTCACTATATTCCTTTTATATAACATGATCTCATCACACACATATTATGATATAAAAGTGTTTGATAAAAAATTAAAAAGCATCACCAACAGGCTTCAACATTTTCACTATGTTTTATAAAAAAATTTAAACATTCATAGTGGTATGTTATTCTTCTTATTATTATTCACATTCCTATATTTTAGTTAATAAAAAACAATTTAAAAAATTATTTATCAAAAATTTTGGATTTTATTTCTTTGAATCATGTACACTCATTCTAATAAACATTTTCCCTTACATCATTATATTGATAGAAAATAAAAAACTATTTCTGGTACCCCCTAGACTAATAGCAAAAAAATATCAGTTCTTCCAATCATATCTTTACTGTATTAATCCCTTAAAATTTATATATAGAAAATATTTGGTTTCACATTATCTAATGTTTCAATATTCTACACAAAAACACAAGATCTCTCACAAGATCTTTCTTTGACACCTCAACATGTTAGTACTTAATATAGTGGAAATAACACAAATTACAATGTTACAAAACTCCACAGATTTATATAGGCCTTGTTACTTTGGGAAATAAGGGTAATGTGTAAACATTAAATTCAATATTCCTGATCATATATTAACCAACCCACTCAAACATATCAATGATTCACCACATTCATTCTTCATGGAATATTGGATCTTCCCTTCAAAATCGTTATCAATGACCACTTAATCCATACTCAAAACTCATTATATATCATAATCTTCCTTCATTACATAAAAAAAATTAATAATCAGATAAACATAAGCACATTAAATGAATTTTTAAAAAATCATATATGTTTTCCACAATCCTTCGCAAAATAATACACTGAAAGAACATCATTGTCTAATAAAACATTGACCAGTAAACTCATATGGTTATTTACTGTTTTTCAGATATTATTGAATAGAAATTCATTTCTCATAGACAAACTCAAAAACCATTGTCTAATATTCTTTCAGGGAAGTCTTTATTCAATCAATCGAAACTCTTAGCCGGAAAGTGTAATACAGAAGATATAGATCCCTCTCAAATATATTTTAATATTAACTCCTCCATCTAATTTATTTTCTCTGAAGTAATCAATAACATTCAATCTACTTTCTTCTATTCAATATAACTATAAATATTACTTTTTTGATCATATTACATGAAACATTTTCTCAGTTTAATTTATAAATAGTTTTTATTATAATCATGAAATTGTTGATAAATAGTTTCAAAACTTATTTATCAAGATTAAAAACTCGATTGAATCATCCAAAACACTTCTCATCATGATCATTTTACAAATCTATCATTTAAAATTCATACAAAACTTATATCCATTGATTTAATAGTCATTTTAACATAAAATATGCATGGTCTATAATTATGAATACCTTCATATAAACATGATGTTAGAGTACATTGGGGGTCCAAAATATCATCACCTAATTTGAATTTACTTAAAAAAAATCTATCTAATAGAAATGTGAATACAATCAAATAAATATTTAATATATACACTATGTTAAACGAGTTCATACTATTGGATTCCATCTATTAGACTCAGTCCATTCCATCAATCAGTTATACTTCTACCATTAACATTTTTAATGAATGATCCAAATTCAAAATTTATTTATGTTTGAAAAATAAAGGAAACTCTTATTAAAACTATCTTACTTATCAAACATATCCATCTTAACACCTAAAACCACTAGGTTGTAGAAATTTCCACAGTAGTATATTTTTTTCATCCAAGGAACATGAATCCAAGAAACATTGAAATTGAATAAATGAATCAAATATCAAAAAATTCTTATCCTATGGAGTGATATCAATCTAGGAAAAAATAATTATTGAGAAAAATACCTTATAGTCTATAAAACACTGACTAAGAAATTTTTCTTAAGAAATTTTTCTATAAATTCTAAAAATCATAAATCGTAAAAAAATCAACATATAAAAAAACTACATTAATAAAAATAAATATACTATTAAAATAGTTCACAGAATATGAAATCATTTTCACCATATTATAAAATCCCCAAAAATATATACCCTACCATGTTAGACAATGAACATACCAATGGATTGATTTATGAAACACGTTTTCTACCCCAATGAGAGTAATTTACAATGACAATATATGAGAGGGGATATAAATAACATACCCTAGACTTGAATATTGTGAGGTTTTAATCCCATAATATTCAATATTTTCTAAATTTTTCTTTAAAAATTATATTTTTTGAATATATAATCAACATTATTATAGGTATAAACTCTATATTTAGTTATTTTAATTCAATATTCTAATTTATGAAGTGATATTTAATATAAAAATATTAACAATCAGAATTTTTCACTTGATTCTTACTAAGATTTATTTCACATTGATTATAGATATTATAGAAATGGGGAAATATCACATTAACTAAAAAATCCACTACTTTGACCTTCATCGTTATTAATTATGTTTCAAGTTGAGTGGTAGCTTCAAAATCATCTTCTATAGTGTTGAGGTTAACTAGATTTTTATTATTGTACTCCAAATCATAATTCTTTATCCAATGATGAAATCTCCTCCATAGGGTGGTTTTATGTCATCTACAGAACAACTAAAATTTTAATCTATAAAAATAAACTAACCAGTCATTAATATTATGTCATATTTTATTATGAAATAACTTTTTCCTTTAAAATATTTGAGAATTATTTTTCCATATATAAAATGATATTCGTTTTTTAAACATTAATACATGGAATAATGTGTAAAAAAATATAATATAATTTTTCTTGAATTTGTCGATATAGAAGGGTACCAATAAACTTTATAAAACATTTAGGGTAAACCTCCGATATATGCATTTTACAGCTTCGTACCCACTAAAATTGGTGTGTAGACAAGATTTAAATCATTAATTACAATCTACATCATATGTTCCACATAATTCAAATATTTAGATAAGAAATAGTACTTCTTAATTTATGTGATTTATAATCCTTGATTGTATTTCATTTCTCCTACCTTGTACATTTCCAATAACTTCTTTATCTCATTGGAGAATTTTTTAGATATTTATTCATCATTACTTTTTAATATAATATAATCAATTAAAAAATTCCAATGTGAGAATACTTATGGTTATATTTTTTATATAGAATACTTTAATTTCATGTTTTTATGAAATTCAACTTCCTTAAGAATGTATCCAATTTAAATTAAAAAGGTATCATAAAATATTTATAACCATAAACACCCTTCATCAAATTTCTTGCATGAAATTCATCACGATCAAGAACAAAGAAACATAGTTACTCAATGTAAACTTCTTCACCAATAATTCTATTAAAAAATTCTAAAATTAAATATTTATTTTCCTTGTTATATTTTATAGTATTGAAATATTATGAATAGTTTTTACGGTATCATGTCTTTATATAGGTGAATGTTTCTCATCAAAATCAATTCCTTAAACCATTGATTAGTGTTTACAATATAACCATTCCTTTATTTATATCAAATACCCATTTTCATTCAAATTTTTTCAAAAAACACATTTCATTCCAATCAATAGTAAAATTATAGGTTGTGGGTACATGTTCACATGTCACATTCATCATAATCAGATTTTATTATTTATTCATAGTTTTAATCAGCTATTATTGCTCTAATTTTTATTTTACATCTCTTGTATAAACAATTTAATACAATGAATTTCATGATGCTATCCTCTATGTTATTCATGTTTGAATATATTTCTATTGATCTCTAATGATATATTAGGATTCATCCTGTTTTCTCATCTTTTGTTGATTGGAATGATATTTTACCTCATAAAATAATGTTTTTGAGTTAGAATCCTCATATAGTATATCATTAATATCATCACTTATTTTGGGAACATTTTCATAATGTATATAAACATCAACTTGATCTTCACTCCCTCTCATATTGT
Organism: Viscum album; assembly: GCA_963277665.1. Lineage (NCBI taxonomy): Eukaryota > Viridiplantae > Streptophyta > Magnoliopsida > Santalales > Viscaceae > Viscum > Viscum album. Next base: position 2,044,017,898 of record OY728148.1, on the reverse strand, counting down.
AAATTTTCATGGAAATATTTTTATTATAATATTATAACTCATTAAAGTACACATATTCAGTAATATTTCTTATTTCTATATTTAATAATTTTTATTGTCTAACATTAAGAGTGTAACCAAGAATGATTCCATATTTTTTTTATAAACCATCCAAATATTACCTCCCTTGAAAATTGATAATACAAGGTATTAAAATAACCCTTAACAATTCCATACGCATGGTTCCATTATAATATATCCCTTAAGGAGTCATATGAGAGTTTGGAATATAGAAACAATGTTTCAGGATTATAATTTAAATAGTAATATAAAGTCTCTAAAATAATATAAACACATTATATTCAATATCAAATTTCTTATATATGTAAAAAACATCTATTATTTCATTTAATATAGACATTCTTATATGGTGTGAATGAATTTGTATTATCATAATCAATTCCATTATTTTTAACATAATCTCTTAAAATTTTAGTTTTGAATTTATCACCTTTACCAGTTCAAATCTTTATTACATAACACCAAAATTCATTCTCTACACTTCTATTAAAACAATTATAAATTTTTTAGCCTCTGATTTATGTTTCAAAAACATATTACATGTAATGGGAGTAAATTATTAAATAAAAAAATAGTTGTATCTATTTATAGATTTTTTATTCATAGGTCCTTATATTCCAGAAAGTATATGATCAAAAGGATATGTTTAACTTATCTCAATATCGAAATTTTCTAAATTTTTGATCCCTTTATTTTGGAACATGGAATAAAAAAAATATATTATTATTATTATGTCAATAATATAGTGAATAAATTATCTCTTTCTCATTATTCTCAAATTCCTCTTGAATATATTTTCCAAACATTTATTTCATATCATGTCTTCTACAATCGTTATTAGTTTTAATGAACCATATAAATATTAGAAATGAAACAATATTTCCTATGATTATGTTTCTCTTCAAAAAACTCATATCATCAATAAAATTAATGAAAAAACCATCTATTCTAAACAAAACATTGTTTCCTCTATCACAACATTGTGAAGGAATTAAAAAGTTGTGTTACAATCCCTCAACAGATATGCACCATTTGGATTTTAACTTTTTTATCAATTATAATAAAAAATATTAATTTAATTCAAAGGGAATAATTATTTCAAATTTTCGTTCTCCCTTAATCACAATCAAACAATTATTTTACAATGTAAAATATCCCATCATAATTTAGTAACAGCAAACATCCACTATATAGGGTCATTCTCATTTCATTGATTTGAGATTAGTTTCAACCACTAAATCTTTTTAAATTCCATTATCTTCCTTCATATGTGGATTTTTTATTTATCTTATAATTTTTTTGATATGTTAACAACACAAGACATCCTTTAACAATATTTATATTTTCATGAAATATTTTATTGAAGGTTTCAATAAGTTCAACTATATTTTTAATCATAAAACTATAATTTTCATATTTCCTTTATTGAGTGGTTTTAATCCCCCTTAAAACATTCTAATAGTTCTTCATTGTTTTATTTAAATGTTATAGATTCAACATGAACAACTATTATATTTTCCCAAATTTTATATTGTATGAAAAATATTCATAGAAGCTATATTTTCTTTGAAACAGACATGTGTTTAATAATTATGAAGCTAATTCCCATCATCTCATAAGGAATAAATTATTGTAAAACATCATTCCATTATATTTTATATAATAAAAAGTATATCCTTAAAGTAGAACCATGTTTTACTAGACTCTTCCCAACTTATTCTTTATCATACATTGCTTATCATCCTTAACAGAATCTCCAGTCATAGTATATATTTCATTTTAATTTGATACATTTGAAATATTTGGATTTTTACTCTACATATTTTGGAATCATACATGGTGTTCATAAATTAATTTTTCATTGAATCATCATCAATTTTTTTTCTAAGCTACAAGTATGGTTATTTGTATCCTTATAAGGTTCACACATTATAGAAAATTCACCAACATTTGAAGCCGAGTCTAGAAGATTGTTTTTCCTTATACACTATTCAAACTTTTTATTGAGTCCAATAAAATTGTTTTCCTTAAACTATATCATTTCTTCAAGCATGATATTTATATTTTTATCTTCATCAAGTAACATCTTCTGATCATTGATCTTTTTTAAAAACTCGGATTTTTCTTTACCAATAGATTCATTTTTTTTTTCAAAACTCACTTCCTTATTACAAATATTATTTTTCATTTTCATGTCAAATAATATTTAAATTACATTATTTAAAATCTTTTTTAAGAATAAAATCTATTTGGGTATCTTATTAATCATCATCTTTAGAGATAATTCATTTATCATTAGACAACATATCATCATTACCTTTCTCAAAAATCAATTTTCAGAAGCATCATCAATATATTTATGATAATATATTTCACAATCATATTGTTCCCTATACATAGACAAAAAAAATTTCTTTTTGAATTTAGATAAATTCTGATACAATCCATTTGAATATGATTTTTTTTTCAATATTCTTTATAAATCTTTTTTAATTTCTATATTATTCATATTTTTCTTCATGTTTCTTCAATATTGAATATATTCTTGTAATGTTTCTATTATATGGGTTGCTAAAGAACATTGATAGTAAAAATACTTTTCAATTTTTTTAATTCTTTAGCATTTCAATAAAACAAAGATATAATATCATCAAAAAATATACAAACTACATTTTCAGTGTCAGAGGCAGTAAAGTATTCCACAGTAATTTTAATTCATTTTTCTTTCATAGTTTTATTAAAAAATATCCCCTATAAAAATATTCTTTGTGCATGACACAATTTTAAATTCTTATTTTATATGTGGACATAATTTTATATAGATCATCCCGAGATAGGGCTTTACAATCTATAACATCAAAATATATAACATTGGAATCAATTTTATCTAAATGTATTCATATTATCATTACAAAGATAGATAAATATGAAAAATTCTCACCAAATCATCTTATGATTCGTATAGAGTCACTGAATCTTGTAAAAAAGACAATAACATATTAATATTCACCCTTCTTAATATATTCAATCATTAATCTAAAGATTTGGAAATTTTTATTATTTAAATATTTCCATAAGAAATGATTTACATTTTCCAATGATTCATTTGGTTGTGCTAATAAATTTAACCCTTATAAATTCACTTTTTAGAATGAGTAATGCATATAATTAATGGAATTCCCTTCCTTATAAAAATTATTCATATCATCTGTTGTTAGGGGAACACCCTCATCAAGGGGATGTAAACCCTTTTATTATCTCACATAAATTCTTATCCAATTTATATAACATAATGTATCATTATACCCTCAATGATATTAGTTTTATTATCATCATTGATACAAATCCCCTTAATTTTTACTGAGTTCTGAACATCCATGGTAGCATTCATTTTCATCAGTATTTAGAAACGAGTTAATAAAGGAAACCTTCCCATTGATACTAATTATAAGAACAAAAAATTATTTTTTTCACTGATAGGGGGAGGGGATGAATCAATGTTCTTTTATTTTAATGTTTTTTTCTTAAGAAACAACCTTCCAATCTAGTTAGTGAGAAATGAATATTTTATAAGATAAATAATAATAACCAAATAAATATTGGTATTACTATAATATACTAATAAAAAAGTATATATAATCCATAATATGTTTTGAATGTAATCAATGCCCACACAAACACATGAAAAAAAACCATTTTTGATATTATATAAAGTAGGTAATATCCATCACTTATGTGACACTATAGTATATCAATAGTGTATGTGATCCTTGAATGGAAAATATGATATAATAATGTTTATCAACTATAGTAATAACCCTCACCAAGAGATTTGAACATTGAAACTATGCTACTTGAATATTTTTGACACCTTTATACTTTATGTTATTCCTCTTCCTCTTCACTTTCTTTCAAAATAGTGAGTATGAACTTCTATAACAACATTTCATCTATAAATTTCCATTATATTCTATTCAATTTGGTACAATTTATCAAATAACATATATCTGATACATCCTTCCAATAATACCAACTGATAAAAAACAATTTATTTTTAAATGTTTCATGATATAAACTATATCTATTTTAATTTGATCATCTCTTCAAAAAATTATTTTGAAACTAAATTCTAGGAATTATCAATCAGGTATCACAATATCTAATGGCATTTCATTCTATATAATGAAATAAGAACTCTCTCTTGCCCTTTTTCTGAAACCTATAACTTTCAAAAATTTACCCAGAAGAAACAATGAAAACTCCAAAACTATGTAACTACCCCGCATTATATATATAGTATTCTTATGAGAAATAGTGGAAACACATGAAAATAAATTGAAAAATCCTCTTCCATATTTTTAAAATTTGTATGAAAACATTTAATGTTTGATCATATGAAAACAACCTAAATTATAAGAAAATTTAATAAAAATAATCATTAATTAAATCTTAAACATTCATAAAATATAATTATAATTCATAAAATTATTTCATAGATATTAAAATTATAAATAATAGTCTCAGAAAATTTACATTCAATGACTTTACAAAACATCATAATTTATATAAAACTCCATCATGCAATATAATTTTATACAAACCCATTTTCCTATAAAAATTTTGAATGGTTGGATTATATGGTTATTTACCTATGGTCTATTAGGATAATAAATAAATCTATTTCTAATAGATCATTTTGCATTCATCTATATGATTAGTCTGGTTTGAAGCCTTTTCCAATCAATTAGAACTATCTATCCAATATAATATTCTTTATGGTTCTATACCATCTGACATAAAATTATCCAAGAACATGTCCATATAAATTAGTCTGTCTACAGAACTAATGAATTTTTTATCAATATTGTTTCATCTAAACATCTACATTACATCCCACCCATATCATCATACATACATTTTTTGACTACTGTCCTTTACAAGAACATTTTTTCGATGATATTTCAATGTTCTTAATAGAGTATATACTTATTATTCCTTTTACATCCATGAACACTAGTTAAATAATAATATTCATCTTGACTACTAAAGCATCACCCTATTTTATATTATATAACTACTCAGCCTCAAAGATATTTAAACATATTTTAATAAAAATTTAGATTCTTACAATATCTTAATATATCATTCCATTTTATTCCATCGATTTGACTCAATCCCTTCACCTTTTTACATTTGGATCCATTTGTTCACCATTATATGTACCAATAAAACTTGTAAATTGATTTATGTTTGAAAAAAATATAATAATTAAGAAAACATTCTCTCTTCTCAACAATATTATTCTTAACACATCAAATCCTATTTTCCCAAAAATATATAGCTATCCATGGTATAACATACAAGATTTGTTGGAAACATTATAATCTCAAGAAATATTGTAGATGTCATAATAAGGTTTTTTTGGAAGGACCTACTCTACAATATTAAAATACATAAGAACAATGAATGGAGGTAAAAATATATAGTTTATTGTGAATATTAGAATGGATTAATTTGTAGTTGATAGTAAAAATACCATGGGTTCTTTGACAATTATTTATCCCAATATTTTTTCATGGTTATTCTAATGGATTATGATTCTTTAAAATTCAACAAAAATGGAAATTTGGACATATATATGAACAATAGTGGGTTCTTGACACTCAATAGAGTTAATAATATAACAGTATATAGAATAACCGTATTCTTATGGTAAATATCAATGATAATGTATTTAGAATTATTTTTTCAGTTTGTGTGTGTAATGGGAATCAATTTCACAAGGTAGTTGCCTAAGGAAAAAATTATGGAACACACCATCTAATAAGAAGATCTGATGAAATGTAAATTGGAATCACAAAAATAGTGAATTATCTATAAAATTTGTGTTTAAGACTAAAACATTTAAATTTGTGTAATATATATGTATAAGTAGGTAATGTCATTCCGAATCTCAATCACATAGTCAAAGAATGTTTTGAGAGTTTTTCCCGAGGAAAATTGAATCCGATCTCATTCTATTTTAATGGTCATAATTATGGAGTTGATTTCTGAATGATACAATTGGTAAGAAACCATCCAAACATGATCAATAATTTACAAGGTACCAGTATATCTTTTCATATAGTAATATTCGTTCAAAATACCATAACCTACTTCCAAGGAGATATTCACTAGAATACCTTCTCGTCAAATTCAAATTTCAGATCTTCTCAATGATTGTCAACATAAAATTCGTTTTGGATGTAAGCTACTATAATGTGATGATAAATATATATAACCATTTCTACCATTTCCTCATATATCATAGTTCCCTATAGATTTATTCTTCCAATTTCATCTCATCACATTTATTTTTTTCACTTCCTACCATAGAGGGTATCAAAATGATCCATATCAAAGCTCTAGTGAATGAGATTCAAGTAAGAGAATTGCACAAAAATAATGTGTTGATACGAACCCCATTTGAAATGAACCTAGTAAGCTATCATGTATCCTCCTAGAGTTTTAATTTTCATCTCAAAAAATCCATCTTTTTAAAGAAGATACACAAAACTGAAATTCAACTCTGTTACCAGATATTTCTGAATACCTCTCAAAAAATAAATGAAAATCTTGGGTCATGATCAAATACAATATAATGTTGTAATCCATGAAACTATTCCACCTTATTAATATATACCATTTAAATTTGATCAAGATAGGATTATTCACTAATAGAAATTTAATGTGTTATATTTATAAGGAGATTGACTATAACGGAAATAAAATTATGCCATTTATTCTTTAGGAAGTCTAGTGAAAAAATCCAAGATAACTTATTCCCATTTACATTATAATTTGGGTAAAATTATTAAAATCCACATGAAATATATCATTAAATTTATCATATACCACACATGGTGATGAGAACTCTATAATATCACTTTTAATTTTAAAACACTAGAAATAATCTTTTATATCTATATACATCATTATTAATATAGGATAAATAGATAATGATGAACTATTAATGTCATCTAATAGCTCCTTCTTAATATCTGGTATTTAATGAACATATAAATTTTTCCTAAACCATAGAATCCCGTAAAAATCATTGTTTAACATGTGCTTATTTCATGCATTCTTATCTAACTACAAATCCTCTTGATTTACATCTATAATCATCACTTGGATGGATGTTTTACCATTCATCTATGAAATATATTTTCTTCCCATTTCATCAGGAATTGATTATTCATATTCGATAAATACATAAATAATAGATATCTTTAGTTCCATATAATAGTCAAACAAGAATGGTATTTCTGACATAGATCATTACCAACCTAGTTTTCCTTTAAAAGGTGATAGTGTGTTGAGAATCCCCATTCCCTAATCAACTCCAACCACATCATTAAGAATTTAATCAACTCTTTCTTCATCAATATATACTTAATGATATTACGATCATAATATATATAACATATTCCACTATAAATATATTTCATTTATATTTTTAATGATGAAAATATTGTTTCCAAATCCAAATCATGGGTTTGATAACTGTTCTCATGAATTATCAATCTATGTGAGACAAAAGCTATAACCATATCATTCATTAATAGAAATAATCCCAGTCACCACTTCTATTCATCACTATAGTTCTCAACCCCTTCTCAACTACTTGATAGTGAAATAATAGTATTATTGAACAACAATTTTTTGAGTTCTAGTAAATATTCCTCATATTCATCTATCTAAATGAACATGGATCCCTATAGTATCATATTCGTTAATATATTATAAATCCATGATAAATATATAAAAAAGTGACTATAGAATCCATGAAACCAAATAATTCTAGAGATGTTAGTTAATATGGTTGATATGGGACACTCATTACTTAAATTAGTTATTGAAGAATTTACTAATATACCATAACTTGGGAATATATGACACCAGATAGAAACCATTTGTAACTAAAATTTACACTTACCTTATTTTGGATATATATATATATGATGTTTTTTCTGGGTATTCAAATAAACCATTAAAAAATATTCATTAGCTTCCATTATCTTGGAATATATTTGAATATAATCTATAAATTATATACACAAACTGATCATTGTAATCTATATATACTTTATTACTTAAATCGATGAATATAGTGGGGTTGTGGCTAAGTCCAAGTAGAATCACTAAAAATTTATAAAGATCATTAGTCATATAAAACATTCTCTTTAGTATATCCTCCCACTTTACCCTCAATTTATGATATCAAAAATAAATTTCAATCATGAAAAAATATTGGGAACTACACACATGATTATAAAATCATAAATACAAGGTAGAGGATACTTTTTCATGATAGTGATTTAGTTAATCTCTTGATAATAAATGAAAATATTCTATGTACCATCACTTTTCTAATTAAAAATAGTAGTTTCATCCCATTGAAAAGAACATGGGTGAATTATTACCTCATATTGATTATCCTATATTTTCCTATTCAATTCGTATAACTCAATTAGGGCCATTATACAAAGAGTTAATGAAATATGTATTAATATATGTATGAGTTTTGAGGACAAATAAACAAAACAATTTAGTGTAAGACTTGGTAATCCTTCAATAAATATAATAGAATAATTATGAACAACAGGTATATACTCATTACTATATTTATACCCTAAGATTTGAAATAAATATTCCATTTGAATGGGTAGAAAGGGACATAGAATTTGTATAATTCTCATTAGGAGTTTACGTTCATCTTCACACCAATGAAAAATAATATGGTGATTTATAATATCAAATGTGACATACCTACCACAAAACATTATATGGGATATATATTGAGAAAGAATATAAATTCCCAAAATCCGAAAAAATTTAACTAGAGGTCCAATAAAATGATTTTCCATAAGCACATTACAAAAATATTCTACAAGGGAAGAGTTATAGACATGAGATTTGATCATTTTTTTCATTAGGTTTTTGTAATACCTACTCAACATCAAGTCACTGGGGTGGTGATATGATAAAACTGGGAAAATGTTTAGATTTAAAATAATATATAGATCCAAAAAAATAAAACACTAAGAATTCTTGAGTAGATGATATGTGTGCCATGTACCACATCATTCACCTAACTAATTTATTTTTTGATATAAAATGCCTTAACATTATCATTTTTATTAGGTTTTTGTTGAGTCTTAACATCCTCATTATCTCTTCTATTATTTAATTTAACCATATAATTCCCAATCTCTCCATATCTAAAACATTAAACTTCTTTGGATGAATCATTCATCTATATTATTGTATTTTCAAATCTTCACATCCCAGCTCAATAATGACAATACTTATATAATGACTTTTAAATTTAAATAAATTCCCAATTCCTTTAATGAAGTTCATTGAGTGTTTTCCCACATTCGTGTTGTCCTGTATGTGATTGGAACTTCATTCCTCAATGGTATTTATATTTCATGTCTCCATGAAGTTCTATTGTTCTATTATGGTCAATAAAAAAATGAATAATTTGAGATCCCAATCTCAATTTCTATCTTTAGATAACAATGAATGATTTCTAAATTTTTATCAAATTATTTTATGTATAACTCATTTAGAAGGATCTATTTTAGGATTTTAATTAATTGAACCATTTTTCATATAGGGTTTATTATATATCCAAATTTTTTATCTTAAAGGCTTTATAGATTTATTCATAGGTACAAATTGATTATGAATCCTCTTGTTTCAACTCATGAGTCCCATTGCATCATTGTATGATTCCTTTGCGGATTGTTTTTTTTATAGATACCCAATTTAATGCCTTAAAATTCCTTAGAGTGTATTTATCCCTCTTTCTTTGTGTTCTTGATATGATTCAACCATTTTTAAAATTTAAACTCATTATGATAGACTTATAAGAAAAAATTATTCCTATTTGAGAACTAAAGAATAGAAAACACGTTTTTCATTGCATTCATCCATTTCTTAAAAACTAGTGGATAAAATTATCCCCAAAATTTTGGTTGACTAAGCTGTATAAAATAATCAGTGACTTATCAATATAACCATTTTACATTTTAATTCTCATCATAATATTTGGGAATACTTTATATGATTATTTAAAAAAAATTATTTTTAATAAATATAATTTTAACGAAATGTGTGAATTAATTATAAATTTTTTTATTTTTTTTCATAAATCCCATTTTTTATGAAAATATATTTTTGATACATAAAATGAAATTACATAAATGTTTTACTTATTTATTGTGAGTTAAGCAATAAAATTTCATACTATAAATCCTTTATACATATTTTCATAAACTTTTTACCCATATTCATACATAAAATTTAATGGTATTGTTTTAATGATATATTAAATCACTGTTCATTTTGAAATGAGGTTCCATATAAAACAAAATATCAAATACTTCACGTTTATCTAAATAAAATATTTATAATCATGTATTTTTTTAGAAATTATACTTATATTCACCATTAAAAGAACCATTATAATGGAATCACCTAAAAATAATAATTCCTATATCTCTTATAATTAATTAATCACTAGTTAACAGTGTCAATTTACCTAACATATTAGTGAAATATACCTGACTCAGTAGTTATTATAACTATATCAAGATCACCATATATTCATATAAAATTTACAATAACTATAGAATTAATAACACCCATATATGCTTCACATTAATAATAAAAACCATTCTTATTAGATTTAAAGATCATAAGAAATAACACTTTAAATAGTCCCTTAATGATGAGAAAATGATTATATATACATAGGTAGACATTTTAAAATTAATAATTCCAATAATATTGGGAAAAAAAGTTCTATAAAAATAATCATGATATTATTATAGTAATATTTAAAATTAGTAGTAGATATTTTTTAGAGAGCGGTTAAATAAAAAACATTAAAAAATTCATTTCACAATACTCAAAAATACATCAAAATGAACCATACTATAATTGTATAATTGATTCCATTTAAATTAATTACAAATAGTGTTAAAAGTAATTGATAATTAATTTTTTCAGTATTTTCTGAATAAAAAATAAAATTATTGAAACATATTAGAAAACATGGATATGGTGGATAAATATTTGAAATAAGTACTTTAAAATAATATTTTAATTGAAAATATATTACCTTAGGTCTCTTCTTTCTTTGTACTTTCTCTAACTCATGAATCATAATATTATATTTGTTTTCTTATTTATTAAAACACATTTCCTTGTTTATTTCATTATAAATTTTCCTTGTTTTTCATTTATAACAATTCTTTTTTAGTTTCTAAAATGGTAAGTTTCAAATTGGTTGTTTTATGATCGATCAGTTTATAACCAAAAACAACATCTTTTTGTTCAAAAAAATAAGAGGCGTTATGATTACATTTACACCAAAATTATAATTTTGATATAATAAGTTGGTCATGAAATATTAACCTTCTTATCTCACGGACATAAAAGTTTGTATGTACACATAAATGATATTTTAAATTTTATAATTAGTGAAAATGAAAAAATATAGATAATATTTCACTTTTATACAGCCACAAATATGTTATAAATACCATATTCATATATTTATTAAAAAATTATATCATAACACATTGGGAAGTACTGAAAATTTAATATCATTGCTTCATGGTGGTGGTATTAACACAATTACCCTTGAGGGATGTTATCAATTTCTAATAATGGAATCTTAAGAGGGTTTCTAATATCATACCTTGATATAATTCTATTACTTTCATTAATATATTAGAAATTAATTAATTCTATTTTTATCGGAATCAATGTTAGGAGGTTATGAAAAACAAAACACATCTGTTAGTCGATCTGGTAGTCCACACCAGTGCATGAACCATGTTTTCATTACCGATGTTTTGGAAATGATATATAAAAGAGTTAGTCTATTAGAATAACAAAATTTCTTTTCAAATAAGATAATTACTTCACTATTTTATAGTGTATGGAATATTATTTAGGGTTTTAGAGGGGTAAATAAACATGAAATTTCCAAGTTATGTCTTATACCTCATCCTCAGATAATATATCATTGGATTTCACTTTATGAATTATAGAATTACTATTTTAAAAATTCAATGAACTCTAGGAATTGCGAGGGTTTTTTTAGAAGTTATTTTTTAGGTGTTGGTTGATATAAAGGGATTAATTTCTATAAATAATTGAGGGGATCATATTCCTAATTATAAGTGAGAAGAGTGGAACTATTATAAATTTTCAATGTTATAAATTAATATAATATCATAATCATAGGATGGTATCTCAAAAACTATAAAATTTATAATCTAATAGGATAAATTGGAAGAAAACACCATCAAGTAAGAATTAAGATAATATTATCTTGCATTGTCACTTTTTTCACTTTAATTGTCCCATTTTGAAAATTTTGGCCTTAACATCGGTGAAAATGTTTTAAAACAGTTTCTATTTAGAATGCCAAAAAATTAAATTGAAAATATAAAATAATTTTAACCATACAATTACAAATTGGAATTCAATTTCTTATGATTCAATTTTTATAAGTGGTATTAATTAATTTAATTAATAAAAAAACCATAACAAATACATTATTTAGAAAATATGGTGGTTTTAAGAATTAATATGATTTTACATCAAAATAAAATAAAGTTATTATTAATATGGAATTATTTAAATATTATTTTTTTCAAATGAGACTAATTTAAATTTAAAATCATCCTATAATAAAATGGTTATTTTCTATACTAGAAATATAATCACATATTAAATTAAAATCAATATTTTCACCATTCACTAAAAAAGAGGTCTTTTTAAAGATTTTTTAAAAATTCACAATAGCCTAAATTTGATATGATGAATTAATGAAAAATATTTCAATGTTTAATAATAAATTTTTTCAAAATGAAACAGAATTTTAAAATAATTTCTTGTGATATATGGGAGAACATTAGTTAAATAAAAATAATCTACTTTCAAGTATTATATATGTATAAATCCATTTATAAAATAATTGTGAATATGAATCAATAAAATTAATAGCTATAAATCATTAGTTTCATTTATTTATAAGATATCCTTGGTTGTTACATTTTTCACCTTTACAAAATTTCGTAATCAAAAACATATTCCTTATTTAAACAAGTGAGAGTATTTTTTCACATAGATTTTTATGATTCCCATATTACCTTCTCAATCAAGTGATTTATCACATAAAACAGATACCTAGTGACTCAATATATTTCAATGTACCTTCTCTATATGATCTAAAATGAAAAAATATTTTCAATATAATATAGATTTTTCTCTATCTGTACCAATTTTTGGATCAAAACAAGATATGGATTAGTTATATATTTCATTCATACGAAACAAAAAAAACAAATCATCTACCTAAGTTAATATTATAGGTAATGCTATATGATATGACAATAATTAAACATTATCAATAATTTTACACGGAAAACTAAATTAGGTGATCAATATTCCTTTATTATAAAAATCCATTTCACCATTCCATGGAGATATTATAATAAATACATGATCTCCTATATAAAATAAATACTTTTTCTTATGGTTGTATTTGTAATAATTATTTATAATCTATGATACCCTAAAATGGTGTTGAATTGTATTTTATTTCTTAATTATCTCATATAATAATTCTGGTCCCAAAAATTTCCCCTCCTTGACTTCATCCCAATATATAGGAAACTAAAACTATTTTCTAATATGATTCCTCCAATGTATTATATGTATAAATGAGTGAAAATTTTAATTCAAAAACTCAGACAAAGACATTGTAGATGAAAAAACCCTAATAATTGAATGAGAAATTTCAATTAATATCTTTTTATTTCTAAATTTCATGTTATGTTATTCAATAACATTGAGGGTGAAAATATGTAATAAAATTTAATTGAATACCCATGGACTTATGGATAAATTTATAGAAATTTGATATGGTCCTAGGTTCATGATTAGACAATATGGATACGGGAACACCATTTTATGAAACTATTTACTTCAGATAACATCTTGTATGATTATCCAAATACACAGAATCAATAATAAGAAGATAATTCACAGATTTAGTAAAAATATAAATAAAAAAACAAATTTAATTATTACAATGAGATTTATTTAGTAATCCCACTATGAAATTCATTAACATGTTTTCCCATTTCAATTCAATAATTTAAAAGGGATAATTCATCCCATTCTATAGTTTTTGTTCATATTTAAACTTCTATAGAGTAAATAATTTCTATTAAAAGCATTTATAACCTTGTTCATTATCTACCATAAACAATATTTATGAAACTCTCTATAAAATTTAGTTCTTATAGAAAGAATTAAATGGGATAGTTTTAATATTCAAATAGTAATTCCTTCTTTAACTGGAAATATATCACAAAACATACCATCATAAAAAATATGATAACACATTCTTTATCCACAATAATAATTGTAAATAATTTTTTATCTAACTCTAATATTTCTTAAAAACCATTATCATTAATTTGATACTCCTTAATTCTGTCTGAAAAATGACTATATTGGTTCATGAGTCAAAAGAGATGAAGATTCTATGTAAAATATTTCTAGAAAGAAAGTTGTTAAATAAATAACTAAAGTGAATTATTCCTGATGTAATAAAGATAATGATGAATTTTCAATTTCAATCCGGGAACCATATACTTTATTTTATTTTTCTAGTTTATATTGAATTATGCAGTCATAATCCTTAATCATTTATAGACATCTTCTTTTACATGTGTCTATTGATTTTTGGGTGAAGATATATATATAATTTATGAATAATATATATGCCACATTTCTTCCTACATAGAAGATTCTTCAAAATTTTTAAAGAAAAAAACTGATATAGTTTCATCATGGTCTTGTATTGGAGAATTATTCTCATGGGGTTTGATTTGATGAGATGAAAATGTGATAACCCGATTATTTTTTATCAAGACACAATAAAGTCTAATTGAATAATTTCTATATGAATAACAAACTAAAAATTATTACGTAGAACAATGAACAATGGGGTATTAACCAATAAAATTATTAATTCAAAAAAAGTCAAAAAATTTCTTCACATAGTTAAATTTTAATCATTTTTTAGTTGACATTTTTAGTTGTTTAGATAACTAAGTATTTTTTTAAAAACATATAGAGTGAAAAAAGTCATCGAAAAAATAAAATATTCATTAAATTTGTAGGATTTCGACAACCTTAATTTTTTTATTTGGTAAGATCAATAATTATGCCATCTATATAAAACCCATTCTCATGGAATTAAATCCTTTGTAACCAAATGATATTTATTGAATTTTACATACAACATATTTTATTTTAATGTCTAAAAAAATCCTAACAAGTATCTCGGGATCCTTGTAGATATTAGAGTATAAAATAATATTATCAATTGAGATAACACAAATATATCACAATAATCATTTAACACTCAATTCATTAGATCCATTTATATAGTGGTAGTTTTTGTTATCCAAAAATACATAAAGAAACTGTAACACCCCATGTAAATAAAGAATATTAAATTTTCACATTTATCCATATTTGTGAATGAAATATTAATATTACTTTAAAGGGGAGTCTATGCTCTATGGCGTACCCAATACGCAACAACGAGTTTCTTGGGAATCTTACGTTGCACTCTAATAATAAAATAATATTATTTTAAATGGTAGTTAACGCCTAGCTGTTGTAATGGCGGGAATGAACAAAACTAACTAAAAAATGATTATATATGTTTGGAAAATATTTTTACTTTTTACAATAAATGTTAGAGTATTAAAAATGCGAATGAATCCAATTTTAAGCGTACACATTCTAATATTCTTTAAAAGGTCGATTAACCGCCTTTTGATGGAGAACATCTTTTAAATCCATTTTTTGACAATTTTATGTGTTCTATTTGACAAAATAAAATTATTCTTTAGAATGGGAACATCAAAATTTACATTGTGTAAATTTTTGGTATTTTTCCGATAAAGTTCATTTTTTAATGAATAGTGAAAAATGTTGTATTTTAATTCAAAACCTCTTTTTAATCTAATTTATTAATATGATTAGATTATCTTTTTAATTGGTTTTAAAGTGAAATTAGAATATATTTTTACCATTTAATCCAATAGTGGTCATTGGAATTAATTTCATCTTGAAATTGGACTTAAACTAGTGTCAATCTTTTGATACTGATTATTTCATAAAAACACGCTATTTCCTCTAACAGCAGGAATTAATTATTAAATTAATTAATGTAACTTATATGTTTTGAATTTTTTAAAATAGACATAATTTTTGAATTCGGAATATCAAATATAGCTTAGGGTGAATTTTTGGTATTTTTCTGGAAAGCATCAATTTTTGATGAATAGTGAAACCACTAAGTGGTACTTAAAAAACTAATTTTTTGTTTAAATGAAATTTTAACACCTCTGTGTCTTGAATTTCAAAAATCCTACATACATGGTTTTCATTAGGAAGTAAAATGTGGTTCAATGGGATTAATATAATTTTTTGGCGAATAATAACTTTTATGATTTAATCGCGATTAGAGGTAATTAGTATAGTTTAAGGTACAAATAATGTTTTAATAATATGAAATGACCAAGAAACATGTCCTACCCTCATTTTATGAGTCATGTACGACCAAGGAAATCCATGGGTCAACTTGGAGACCCAATGGAGCCACATTGGTTGGAAAATGACATAAATACCTTTTTATTTAAAGTTAAAATTAAAATGTCACAAACATGTGTTGTTTTACTAAAAAAAGTTTACATGGGGTTATATAAGTCATATCTTTGACTATAAATATTAATTATAAAGATAAAAATATTTCCTACATCATGATATTTTTTTATAATTTTTATACATTATATAAATTAATTTATTTATGATACCGTGATGATGTAGTGATTACCTCATAAATGAACGATTTAAATAAAATGAGAAGATAGGGTGAAATCTAAGTCTTAAACTTGTAAAAACCCTATTATATGGGTGTATTTAGAACCTTATCACCTTATCCTAAAAGTATATTCTTTTGGGACCTTTTAAATCCGAAAATAATTTTATAATAAAGTAATATTTTATAACTTTCCAAGAGTGCCCCTCCTCTCCTCTTATAAAAGGCCCCCACCTCTACCACCTTACACACTCCACTAAAGCCTTTGTCTCGGACAAAACGTGCCCATTTCATCTCTACAGATCCCTATATACATCATTGAAGCCTCACGTTGGGCAGAATCCTTTCCAAGGAAGCCTTTGAGATCAAATCAAAGAGAGTTACCCGATTTAAAGGTAATGTCTTCCCTTGTGTTCTTTTCTTTTATTTTGCTTCTCCAAACCCCTAAACTCTTTTTATTACTTTTTTTAACAAAAATAGTATCTTAAATATACTAGGATGTTGTTATAAGAAGGATTAGAGCTACACTTTCGCACACCTCCATCTAATGTTTAAAGAACATACTGTTTCTGTGGATGGCGAATTACTGCATCACGAAATGATGATTGTTCAATATTATTTTAACACCTTCAAAGGTGTCCATTAAGATGACACTATATTTATATATGATATATAATATTTTTATGTTTTCCTTAAGCTTCTGTATTTTTCATTTATGGCATACTTTTATGGTTTCCATTATGGATAAACGCGATATCTTCATTTTAGGAAGTGCGGACTACCGCCCCCTCAAAGTGATTTGATTCGTTAATGCCATATGTGGGACGTATAAAGGATGGAATTAATGGTATTAAATATGATATCCTTCTGGAATTATAATATAACTTTATATCATTATTATTTCATTCCATTTAATACAAAAAAAAGAAATGAAAGTAGCGTTCATGTGTACGTACGACTTACCGTCTCCATGAACGGTACATTTCATTTTTATCTCCAAATGTTATGTACTACTATAAGTATATATATATAATGGATATATATTTAATATATTACATATAAATTATGTATATAATTCTGGAATTATAATATATATATATATCTCATTTTGTTTTAATTCCATTAATATGATAAAAAATGAAAGTAGCGTTCATGCGTACGTACGACCTACCATCTCCCTGAATGGTGCTTTTAATTTTTTATCTCCAAATGATATGGAATAGTATAAAATGAATATATACTGGATATATATGATATTTAAAACATCAATACTATTCTGGATATGATGTACCTATAACTACATGGAAAATTCATTTCCAATAAGTTCAATTTTTACTCATATACCGAACATAGACAAAAACGTATGATATGAACTCACTTTTTTAACCAATTATTATAACCTTATAATATGTGATATTCACTGAATAATAATCTTAAAAGTAGGTAATTATGAAATTATAAATTTACCAAATTTTATTATTCAGTATATTGAAGATTGATCGAGTCATGTCGGACACGAGGTAAGGGATCCTACCTCTCTCTTTCTCTTCAAGTACTCTCTTTTATGTCATTTCTTTTATGTTCCATGTTCTTATGCTGGAGGATTTTATTTTATATTCTTCTTTCTGTACTTTTTATGTTCATGTGATTAGGGACCCTATTTTATCTCATCAATCCATTTTTGGAAGTTTTATGTTGCGCCGTTAGGCTGCCGAATTTTCATAAGGGGAATTTCATATCACTTTTTATTCCCGTGAGATTCATGATAAATTTGACACTATTTCCTTTTGTGTGGTGTATTTACTGCCAATTATTATACTATTTGTATAATATACTCTCATTTATGGGTATTTACATCTTCATTGTATGACCCTTCTTTCATGGGGTGTACATTTTGAAGGTTGCCCAAATCGGTAAGGGAACCTTTCACACTCCTCTTTTTAAAAGACTTATTTCGTTATGTCTTTTAATTTACATATTTTTATGTTGGGATATGTTTCATATATCCTTATTGATGTAAATTTTATATCCAAGTGATGAGATACAATTTTCTCTCTCTCATTAACTAATTTAGTGAATTTTAAAGTGACGCCGTTAGGCTGTCGAATTTTACTAAGGGAACTTCTTAACCCAATTTCAATTTCATTGGGTTCAACATGTAGTTATTGAATATGTCATCATTTGACTATGTGTGAATGATTATTGATTGTTTTACACTTAATATCCCCTTATATTGGTTTTTTTAAATTTTTCACACATAATTATGAGATTGATTTATCCTTAATTTAAGGATACCTTCTTTATAAGAGATTTTATCTCATTTTACATTTCTATTGAGACTTCATTGTTTTTATGAACCAATTAACTCTTATATGGTGTATATACCGTACTTTAGAATATTATATCATGAATCCCTTTATTCCAATGATATTATAAGGTTCTTATTAAATGTTATTCCTCAATTATTGTATTCAAGTGTCTCTCATTTTGTTAAAACCCGTTTTACTAAAATATCATTTTAAATGTTTTAATGATTTATTATTATAAATATTTCTCATTAATATCAATGTTTTCTAAATGGTTTCATGGATTTATTTATATGGATATTAATGGTTTAAATTTTTAAAAGCTTCAAAGTGGTATGGGACACTTTTATTCAAAAATCTCTTTATTAAATGTTTAAGTTGGTTTTGAAAATGGTTTTTAGAATGGAGTCATTATTTAAATATCTTATAATGTTATATTGTTATTACAATGTGGGAATGTTATCTTTCCTTTATACTTAACTTATTTGCTATGATTATTTTATGGTTATTGGGCATTGTTTATGAAGAGGGGTGGTTCCGTGATAAACTAAGGGCGGGTGAGCCCGGTATAGCTCTCCAATGCATTGGGTAACGCGAAGGGGTTAAATGTTAAGGTTTCTCCGAAGAGATTTAGGGAATATACTGTGATGGGTATTCCAAATGTAACCAAGAGGGTTACTCCCTATGTAAGAATGTTATAAATGCCTCAAGTTACCTTTATGCCTTATGATTTCTATGATTTATTCATGATTTGATGAGGTATGTTAAAATGATTATGTTTTATGAGTAATGTATGATTTCATATATGGACTAATGTTTTCTTTTCATACTTTTATATCCCTTACTGAGCTTTTTATGCTCATCCCATGTTTTTGAAATGTTTTTCACAGGTCAAGGGAAAGGTGCATGATATGATGATTGTATCAAGGAAGTTTCAAGAAAGAATCCATGTTTTATTTTAAATATGTTTCCGTTGATGGGAAAAAATGAATTCTATCTTTTATGTAACCACTTTGTTTAAATGTGGAATGTAATTCATGATTTATGATCTAATTCTCTAAAACTATAAACCTGAAAATATCCTCAATGTAAATTATTCATTTAATTCAATATTAAGTAAGGTTTAAGTCCAAGGCCTTATAGTTGATATCAGAGGTCGGTTTAGATAACTTTAGAGGTTAGGGTATTCTCTAATCATAAGTGACATTACCATAATGGTTAGTATTTTAGAAAGAGTCCTAGTTTTAGATAAAGTGAATGAGTAAGTATATCTCAGTGTTTATCTTCGTCATTAGTACATGATGGTTTTGTTGATATAATCACACTGAAATTTCTATTTTTAGTGAATGGATTGATTTAGCAGGCACCAAAGTGACAATAGGTTTGAAGGAAACTGTGGTGGTTTTTTGATTAAGAGACTAGATGAAATGGTGGATTCAATGAGGAAACTCGTGGTTCTTCTAAACCAACTATCAAGGAGTCATGATCGACCACTTGAACCTTGGTATGTTCTGTAATGCATCATGTATGAGATGACCAATCGATGTGGATGTTCAGGTAATAATTATAAAGGTAACCATTAGGGTTTATATGATCCTTACTTTCGAGGTAATTATGGGTTACTATATGTTATGATGGAAAATGAAAGGCATGAGATAAAATTGAGGTTAAAATATGTTATGATTATTTTTGATGATTTTTCTCGTTTTGGGGACTATTTTATGAATTATATAGTTTTTGAGAAATGACAACACGCAGACCGTGTGACAACCCGTCACGTCGGACAATGCTTCAGGAATCGAACCCACAACCAAAGTGCGACTAGTATTTATCGCCTACCACTGGACTACGTGATGTCCCTAGTTAGTTTGACTAATTCTTTTTAGTTAGATGTTTTTAGGAATCAAGAGTAATTTTATTTTGGGTTATCTATAGAAATGATTAACCTGTCATGGAGGATATGTGATTAGGTTAAATACTTTTCAATATGAGAGTTTAAGAGCAACTGATGTTATTTGGAGATAAAAGTTAATTTGTACCTTGGAATACTATGTGATTAAATCCTTCAAATATTTGGGTTTCAATCTTAGTTTGGTTTACTTTGAATAATTTTACAGACAATTGTTTATCGAATGGTCCTCGTTGAACTTTGGGTTTTTTTGGACAAATTTTGGGGATTAAGAATAGATTTTCTTTTTATAAAGGATTATACTTTTGTGGATTATCTAATCTCATACAAAAAATTTTGTTTTTGGTTTTCGTCTAAATACATGGGAAATATATAGTTCTCTTTTGTGGATTAGGTGATTCTCAAGAAGTTGATTATATTACTCTTAATGCGAACAAGTCTTCCTAAATACTCGTCTTTTGGAGAAAATATGAGTTTGATTAAGGAATCTAGTAAAAGTTGAAAGTCTACATGACAAGTAGGTATGTTTCATTATGATTTAGTTAATCTCAAAAATAAATTCCTCAAAGAAGAGTAACTTAAAACAAAAATGTTGTCTATTAACTTTTCCTACTGGGGAATCGAATACCGTTTAACCCATCACAAGTTTGTGATTTTCTTATGGTTAACTTTCTCCTAGACATGTTTACTATCACTCTCCATCAGAACATGACCTTTTTTTCCTCCATGTCTATATTTTCATACTTGGAATCCTAGTATGGGTTAACTCGTGTGACCTTTGTACTTCTCTTTCTTTATTTTAAAGTGATTATTTTACTGACTCTTGTTCCGATGTGGGATTTTCAATGAAGTTTCCAAACCCAATTTTAAAATTGCGAGGACGCAATTCCCAAAAGGGGGAAGGATGAAACACCCCAGGTAAATAAAGAATATTATATTTTCACATTTATCCATATTTGTGAATAAAATATTAATATTACTTTAAAGGGGACACTATACTCGATGGCGTACCCAATACACAACAACAAGTTTCTTGAGAATCTTACTTTGCACTCTAATAATAAAATAATATTATTCTAAAAGGTAGTTAACGCCTAGCTGTTGTAATGGCAGGAATGAACAAAAATAACTAAAAAATGATTATATATGTTTGGAAAATATTTTTACTTTTTACAATAAAGTTTAGAGGATTAAAAATGCGAATGAATCTAATTTTAAGCTTAAACATTCTAATATTATTTAAAAGGTCGATTAACCACCTTTTGATGGAGAACATCTTTTAAATCCACTTTTTGACAATTTTATGTGTTATATTTGACAAAATAAATTTTTTCTTTAGAATCGGGACATCAAAATTTACTTTGTGTAAATTTTTTGTATTTTTCTGATAAAGTTCATATTTTTAATGAATAATGAAAAATGTTTTATTTTAAATCAAAACCACTTTTTAATCTAATTTATTTATATGATTAGATTATCTTGTGAATTGGTATTAAAGTTAAATTAAAATATATTTTTACCATTTAATCCAATAGTGGTCGTTGGAATTAATTTCATCTTGAAATTGGACTTAAACTAGTGTCAATCTTTTGATACTTATTGTTTCGTAAAAACACGCTATTTGCTCTGACTGCGGGAATTAATTATTAAATAAATTAATGTAACTTATATGTTTTGAATTTTTTAAAATAGAAATCATTTTTGAATTCGGAATATCAAATATATCTTAGGGTGAATGTTTGGTATTTTTCTGGAAAACTTCAATTTTTGATGAATAGTGAAACCACTATGTGGTACTTAAAAAACTGATTTTTCGTTTAAATGAAATTTTACCACCTCTGTGTTTTGAATTTCAAAAATACGACATACATGGTTTTCATTAAGAAGTAAAATGTGGTTCAATGAGATTAAAATATTTTTTTTGGTGAATAGTAACTTTTATGTTTTAATCGCGATTAGAGATAATTAGTGTAGTTTAAGGTAAAAATAATGTTTTAATAATATGAAATGATATAGAAACATGTCCTACCCTCATTGGATGAGTCAGGGCCGACCAATAAAATCCATGGGTCAACTTGGGGAACCCATGGAGCCACTTTGGTTGGAAAATCACATAAATACCTTTTTATTTAAAGTTAAAATTAAAATGTCACAAACATGTGTTGTTTTACTAAAACAATTTTTACATGTGGTTATATAAGTCATATCTTGGAATATAAGTATTAATTAGAAATATAATAAGATTTCCTACATCAGGATATTTTTTATAATTTATAGACATTAAATAAATTAATTTATTTTTGACACCGTGATGATGCTGTGATCACCTCATAAATGAACGATTTATATAAAATGAGAAGATAGGGGGAAATATAAGTCTTAAACTTTTCACAAACCTATTGGATGTGTTGATTTTTAATCCTATCACCTTATCCTAGAAATTTATCCTTTTGGGTCCTTTTAAATCCGAAAATCATTTTATAATAAAGTAATATTTTATAACTTTCCAAGAGTGCCCCTCTTCTCCTCTTATTAAAGGCCCCCACCTCTACCACCTTACAGATACCTCTCAAGCCTTTATCTCGGCCAAAACCTGACCATTTCATCTTTCCACATCCCTCTCTTAATCATTGAAGCCTCACTTTGGGAATAATCCTTTCCAAGGAAGCCTTTGAGCTCAAATCAAAGAGAGTTACCCGATTTAAAGGTAATGTCTTCCCTTGTGTTCTTTTGTTTTATTTTTCTTCTCCATACCCCTAAACTCTTTTTAATACTTTTTTTTGTAACAACACCAGTATCTTAAATATACTAGGATGTTGTTATAAAAATTATTCGAGCTACACTTTCACACACCTCTGTCTAATGGTTAAATAACATACTGTTTCTGTGGATGGCGAATTACTGCCTCATGAAACGATGATTGTTCAATATTATTTTAACACCTTAAAAGGTGGCCATTAAGATTTAACTATATTTATATATGATATATAATATGTTTATTTTTTCCTTAAGCTTCTGTATTTTTCATTTATGGCATACCTTTATGGTTTCCATTATAGGTAAACACGATATCTTCATTTTAGGAAGTGCAGACTACCGCCCCCTCAAAGTGATTTGATTCGTTAATGCCATATGTGAGACGTATAAAGGATGGAATTAATGGTATTACATATTATATCCTACTGTAATTATAATATAACTTTATATCATTATTATTTCATTCCATTTAATACAAAAAAACAAAATGAAAGTAGCGTTCATGCGTACGTACGGCTTACCGTCTCCATGAACGGTACATTTCATTTCTTATCTCCAAATGTTATGTACTACTATAAGTACATATATATAATGGATATATATGTAATATATTACATCTAAATTATGTATACCATTCTGTAATTATAATATATATATCTCTCATTTTTTTGAATTCCATTAATATGACAAAAAATGAAAGTAGCGTTCATGCGTACGTACAACCTACCGTCTCCATGAACGGTGATTTTAATTTTTTATCTCCAAATGCTATGGAATAGTATAAAATTAATATATACTGGATATATTTTATATTTAAAACATCAATACTATTCTGGATATTATTTACCTATAACTACATGGAAATTTCTTTTCCAATAAGTGAAATTTTTACTCATGTACCGAACATCGACAAAAACATCTGATATGAACTCACTTTATTAACCAATTATTATAACCTTATAATATTTGATATTAACTGAATAATAATCTTTAAATTAGGTTCTTGTGAAATTATAAATTGATAAAAAAAATTTATTCAGGAGATTAAAGAACGATCGAGTCATGTCGGACATGAGGTAAGGGATCCTACCTCTCTCTTGCTTTTCAAGTACTCTCTTTTATGTCATTTCTTTTATGCTCCTTGTTCTTATGTTGGAGGATTTTCTTTTATATTATTATTTCTGTAATTTCTATTTTTATGTGATGAGGGACCCTATTTGATCTCATCAGTCCATTTTTTAAAGTTTTATGTGGCGCCGTTAGGCTCCCGAATTTTCATAATGGGAATTTCATTTCACTTTTTATTCCCATGAGATTCATGCTACATTTGACACTATTTCCTTTTGTGTGGTGTATTTACTTCCCCTTATTATACTATTTGTATAATATAATCTCATTTATGGGTATTTACATCTTCATTGTATGACCCTTCTTTCATGGGGTGTACGTTTCGAAGGTTGCCCAAATCGGTAAGGGAACCTTTCACACTCCTCTTTTTTAAAAGACTTATTTCGTTATGTCTTTTAATTTACATCATTTTATGTTGGGATATGTTTCCTATATCCTTATTGATGTAAATTTTATATCCAAGTGATGAGATACCATTTTATCTCTCTCATCAATAAATTTTGTGAATTTTAAAGTGACGCCGTTAGGCTGTCGAATTTTACCAAGGGAACTTCTTAACTCAATTTCAATTTCTTTGGGTTCAACATGTAGTTATAGAATATGTCATCATTTGAATATGTTTGAATGATATTTTATTGTTTTACACTTAATATCCACTTATATCATGAATCCCTTTATTCTCATGATATTATAAAGTTCGGATTAAATGTTATTCCTCAATTATTGTATTCAAGTGTCTCTCATTTTGTTAAAAACCCTCTTACTAAAATATCGTTTTAAATGTTTTAATGATTTATTATTATAAATATTTCTCATTAATATCCATGTTTTCAAAATGGTTTCAAGGATTTATTTATATGGATATTAATGGTTTAAATTGTTAAAAGCTTCAAAGTGGTATGGGACACTTCGATTCAAAAATATCTTTATTAAATGTTTAAGTTTGTTTTGAAAATGGTTTTTTGAATGGAGACTTTATTTAAATATCTTAAAATGTTATATCGTTATTGCAATGTGGGAATGTTATCTTTATTTAATTCTTAATTTATGTGTTATGATTATGTTATGGTTATTGGGCATTGTTTATGAAGACGGGTGGTTCCATGATAAACTAAGGGCGTGTGAGCCCGATATAGCTCTCCAATGCATTGGGTAATGCGAAGGGGTTAAACGTTAAGGTTTCTCCGAAGAGATTTAGGGAATATACTGTGATGGGTATTCCAAACGTAACCAAGAGGGTTACTACCTATGTAAGAATGTTATGAATGCCTCAAGTTACCTTTATGCCTTATGATTTCTATGATTTATTCATGATTTTATGAGGTATGTTAAAATGATTATGTTTTATGAGTAAAGTATGATTTCATACATGGACTAATGTTTTATTTTCATACTTTTATATCCCTTGCTGAGCTTTTTATGCTCATCCCATGTTTTTGAAATATTTTTCACAGGTCATGGGAAAGGTTCATGATATGATGATAGTGTCAAGGAAGTGTCAAGAAATAATCCATGTTTTATTTTAAATATGTTTCCGTTGATGGGAAAAAATGAATTCTATCTTTTATGCAACCACTTTGTTTAAATGTGGAATGTAATTCATGATTTATGATCTAATTCTCTAAAACTCTAAACCAGAAAAGATCCCCAATGTTAATTATTCATTTAATTCAATATTAAGTAAGGTTTAAGGCTGGGGCCTTATAGAAACACTTATAATTGATATAAATAGTATGAAATTTCATCATAAAATTACACCTTCAATAACATTTATCACATTATACCTGATCCTATAATCAATAATTTAAAAATAATATAGCCCTAGGTACGATCAATAATGTAATAAATATGATGAAAATGATACATATTCTTAACAGTTGTGTTATTGGGTTCTATATAATTAAAGTAGTATGTAATGGAACCATCCTTCATTAAAAAAAATAACAGGATCCCCTTTGGGAGAGGATTTGGGGTGGATGAATCAATTAGTAAGAAATTTCAATAATATAATTTTCATTTTGAAAAAAATATATGAACATATTTGATTGGGGTGGCTTGAAGTTATCTTATCATCAACAATTATGATAATAATAAACTCAATTTCTCGATCAGGAATGATACGATGAAAGCCTCCAAGAAATAATTCAAGATATTCATTTACTATTTTAATGTCACCATTTTGAGATTATTCCTCTCTCTTTAGCAATATTTTCAAGACAAATTTTACATATATATTATATCAATTTCTTATCTTCTTAGTATATTTTCCATGTTTTGAATTTATTCATATGAAATAAAAACTTCTTTTCAAAATAAATTCTTCATCTATGTAGTCTATCTTAACATAGTAAAATAAATTCTAATAATTACATATAATAAGATACAACTATACAATGGGAAATACAACTTGGTGTTTTGGAAAAAATCCCACCACACAAATGAAAATATAATTGTTTGGATAAATTATTTTTCCTTTTTTTCTACCCCAATGTCCTTAAACAAAGATATTTAAAATTATTAAATGAGATGTTATTTCCAATGGAAATTCAATTTTACCATATAAAAAATAATTTCTTGTCCTAAATAAAATAATTAATTAGTCTAATATGAATAATAATGCAATATATCTATCACCACTTCATTTGAGGGTCCATATCCTTCTACAAGTAGTTGAGACAGACTTTATTGGACCATTATATTTTGGATTAGGATGATTCCCACCATGAATAACTGATTTTGGGCATTCATTATTAAAATGGTTCAATTAATTGTAATGTAAAATTTTTTACTACCACATTTTAATTACATGTATAAAAATTATTATTTTACTTTTCAATACCATAATGAGACATGTGCATTAGATTTTACAATTAGAAACACCACCTAGATCTCAAAAGACATTATCTAAAATTCATCTTTCCACACATATCATAAGAGGGAAGTTTATTTATTTACCTTTAAGTATTCTTCAATTAATTATTATCAATTTTATTTCTCAAGGATATATTTATATCGTTATTTTGGTAAAATTTTAAGAATTCAATCTCAACATTCTTTTCAAACATCAAAATTTCGTTATAACTTCAAAACTCATGAGTAAAAATCTATCTTTGTAAACATAGATACAAACCTTAGTAAATTTGATCAATTTTATTATCATGAACAATAATAAAATTCTTTGGATACCAAGAAAATATAGTAAAATTTTCATTATATTAAGAAATACATCCCTTAAAATTTTATTTAACTCATTTAATTTGTTTTTTATTCTGTGTTGAATATATTATAGGAAATAAATTGAAAGGATGATATTTTTAAATAACATCTATATAGTGTTATAGTTAAAGGAAAACCATTAATTATATTTCATATTAAAAAGATAAATAGATATGGTTACCATATATTGTACTAAATTTTATAAAACCACAAATATAGTCTCTAAATCACTAATTTTTCATTTATCATTCCCTTATTACAAGCACCATCAATGGTTTAAGGGTTTTGTTCAAGGAAATTATATTATATTTAAAATATCATCTATGTAGAATTAAATTTCTCTATTCGATGTCTTCCATTATTAATAGCCAATCGAAATTGATTTAACAATTCTAAAAACTTGTCTCTTCCAACCAATCGACATTACTGGCTCATATGGATATTATCCTCCATACGCCTATCTATATCAACATCCATTATTCTTATGTGGAAGAAAATTATTAATATACATCGATTATATTATTAAACATGAATTTCATCAATATATATTTGATGATAATATAAAAAAAATCTTAATATATTTAGTAAATATTTTTACACCATCCTAGAGAATTATGTTTTCTAATCCATTCCTTTGATACCAACTATAATAAATGATAACACATTTAACAAATAAATTCATGATTTATAAAAATAGTTGACATTTTATAAATTTATATATAATTTCAATATTAGTTTTCTTATATAATTATCTAAAAAGTTATATATCATACTCTAAATTTATACACGATGTAAATTGTTTTCACAAAACATGTTCTTTATTAAGAGACACTTTCTTCATTGATTATAACTCTAATAACTATAACTATGACATTATTCACACTTATAAACATAATTAAATTAGACTATATTTTTCTAAATTCTAGATGAGAAATATAAGAGCTTAATTAGGAATATAAAATAAAATAATACTGTTAAACCATATGTAATCCAAAAATATAAATAATAATGATTTAATTTGCACAAAAAACATTATACATCACATTTTCATTAAATTTTTATTTAAATAAATATTTTCTTAATATATTTCATAGAACATGTAATAATAAATAATAAAATATATATCATGATCATAAGGGTTCTACATAAAACATTTAATCTCATGAAAACCTTTCATTGAAAAATAATCCTATAACCATCATTTTAAAAAATTTATAAACGTTATTTAAAAACATAGGCCTTTTTTCATAGATATTGAATGAAAAAAAATCATTAATAACATATTGAAAGAATATAATTTAGGTACCATGGTAAATTATCATAATATTCAACCTTAAAATAAATCATCTATTAAAATATATAACTGGATAATTAGAATATCTCATTGTATAAACCTATAATTTTTATACTTCACAACTTTACCAAATGAATTGAAGGTATATATCAAGCTCAACCGTAATTAGAGATATATGTTGACTATTTTTAAATAATATAAAATTAACACGAACCATATCATTAATAAAAAACATTTACCATTCACTTTAATCAAAAAATACATTTGAATTCACATACAATCCCATAAGAAATAAAACTTTAATTCTCTCATAAAGTTGAAAAACCATATTTCCATTGAGAAGAATATTAATAATAAAAAACCATTTAATGTTGAAATAATGGTTTTCGTTCAAAATAATAATTTAATTTTGTATAGGGAGGTTGAGAAATAATAAAGGATATGATGATGTGATAAATTGGTCAATCTATATAAATTGAAAATATTTTTTACTTAGGATAAAAACATAAAAGTTAACTATATTTTAAATTCCTAATAGTTTCCTTTAAAAACCAAAATAGAATTCCAAATTCAGTTGAAAATGAATTCTTTCATTCATTTTTGTATAAAAAAGTACATTCATTAATACTTTTTATGATCATGGATATGGTATTGAATGATTTTATCATGATGTTAAAGGTAAATCCCACAAATTATATCTAATCTAATTTCTTATGCTCTCTATATCTATAATAATAAAATTATATTAGTTTTATAAATGATTAATAAAACTTGTCTTATTAATTTAATTATTATTATTCTTAAATTTCATTTATTGACATGATATATTCAGTTATTTTAATCATTAAGTTAATGTTGGATGTTTTGGGGTCATTTGAATTATAACCTAAACACCACATTAGTAGATTGATCATGGTCATAGGGATTATGGTTCCATTACTTCTAGAATATTATTCATGGTTTATTTTTTATATTTATATATTAGATAAAATTTTATATCCAACAACGTATGTAATTCAGGAAAAATGAATAAGGTGGTTTTATTGAGATGGTAGTCTATATATAAGCATGTACGATATTTTCTTTTTTATCAAGTGGAAAATAAATAATATAGATAATATTATACATTTATAGAATCATAATTATGATATAAATTACATATTAATTCATTAAATATATTCTTATGGACATCCATATATGGAGGTATTTAAAACTTAATTACAGTGATTTGTGGAGGAGGTTCTCCACACCTACAGATGAGAAACATTTTCAGCTTCTAACTGAAGGATATTATAATGCGGTATACAATATATTATCTTTTAAGAGTAATATTAATTTCATAAAAGATATTATATATTCAAAAACTACATGTTAATAAAAAATCTTCTGAGGTGCTAATGGAAAACAAAACACATCGCTTTGTGGTTGTGGTTGTCAATATGTATACACATACTATGTTTTTATTTTCCATTAGTTAAAAATGAAATAGAAGAGTTACCCCATAAACATAATAAAATATAAATATTAACAATATAATTCTTTAGTAATATTATTATGTATATCATTGATTTAGAGAAGTTATTAGATGAAATAAAATTTAAATACATCGATTAGGACTTATATCTACTCACTAGATATCTCCCATTGGATTTAACCTTATGGATTATTGGATATGTTTACTGAGAAGACCATGAACTCAATTTAGTGGGGAGGGTTTTTGTAGGGTATTTTGGTAGGGATTGGTAAATTTAAATATTGTGTGAATATTTGAGGAGATGAGGTTACCTTAAATAAGTGAGTGGAGAAACACACTGGTAATATTTCAATGATTTAATGCAACATAATGTACTAATCATGGAATTGTGGCTCAAATTTTTTTTTATAACACGAGGTGATCAGGGATATTAAATAATCAAAAATTATTATGATAATATTTTCTGTCCTTATAAATTAGTTTTTACCTTATATAATGTTTTTTTCTCATTATATCTTTTAACATGGTGATAATGTTTTTCCACGATTCTTATTTATAATCACCAAAAATAAAATTGAACATATCACTATATTTTATTCAAAAAATATAAAAAAATAAAATTTTCAAGATCCAATGTTCAAATGTATCATAAATTAATTTTAATATAAAAACACAAACCACAGAAAAATTGTTTTTAGAAAATCGCCCATTTAAAACAAGAAAACTTATTTTATGCTGAAATCAAATCAAAAGATTATTAAAATAGAATTAAAAAAAAATTATTTAAAGGTAAAACATTTAACAATACAACCAATTTAAATAATGGGAATTTTCAAATACTTGATAATATATCACAGTTTTAATAAAAAATCGTTGTTTTTCACAATTGACCCAAAAATCAATATTCATAAAATAATCAAAAAAATGTATTCTAACCTAATTTTGATATGATGATATTAAGAATGATTTAAATATTTTAAATTGAAATTTCTAAATAAATTTAATTTAATTTTTAAATAAATTTAAATAATATATTAAAAATTGATTTAGTCAAATACATCTATTCAATTTTTAATTGGTAAATTCTATATTTCTTTGTAAAATAATGACGAATATAAATGCATACAATTTATAATTATAAATGAAAATATTGATTTTATTCTTGTAATACATAAGTTTTGACATGCATACCCATATAACCTAGCATAATTACCCTCTCCCAAGCCCATATTAACCCTCATATGTAATTTTATGTCCCAAACCAATACTGAAATTAAGAAAAATATAAGATTCTATTTATATATGAAAACGTTACAGAAAATACATCTCTTGGTGATGTGGGAGGTATCAATGCCAAATTAAAAATATTTTAATTTTATTTTAATTCATTAGAATACCATCATTTGAATGATTCTCATATTTAATTTTTACTATACAGTTTTATACATATTTTCTTGTCATAACCTAATATAGAATCTATGTTTGTTTTGTTTAATATTTATTTACCCTTAATCGGGAAAAATATAATTTTTTAATAATTAATTGTTCAATTTCATTATTCTAGGATCTAAAAACATAAATCCATTCACTAATTTATAAGGGAAAATATGTCCACATTTATTTTATATAATGAAATATAACGTCTTGAGTTTCCCCTAAACTTTGTGTCAGTATACATCGTATAGAATATATGTGTTTATGAAAATTGGGGTCCAGATTAGTTTCGGGATAAAATAAAACCTCAAATATTTGTGGGGATAATATAAGCACAACAATTCAACTCATTATAAATCTAAAATAATTCCAATAAATCCTCTTTTTATCTATCATGTAATCGATAAATAAAAAAGTACTAAAAAATTAAAAAACATGAATTTGTTTACTTACTTAGTCATGAATGATTAATTATTATATATGTGTGGATAATAAAAAATCATATAATAATAATAATGACAACTCATATATAAAATGATTATGATGATTACTATTTAGTCATTGTTAAAAATTTTAATATGGTCAAATAACAATATTCAAGATTAATGGAGTATAATTTCATTCACTAAGTAAATTAAATAATTTAAAATATAACAAATAATATTATGTCATTAATAATATTCCATAACATATCTTAGAATGAATCATTAGTTTTTGGTGTGGGGAACATATAGATGTGGGATCTAACATATACTATAGAGTTATAATAATTTTGGTGTGTATAATTAATTAATATTAAAATGAAAATGTTACTATAAAAATCATGGTGCAATATTATATGAAACTATTATAAAAATCGAAGTCCTGAATTTATGGAAGATGATACACTATTATACTGATGAGGGAGATATGATTGAATACAATTAATCTTCAAAAATCACACCTTAAAGATCATTATGTGGTTATGTAAACATATCGTGGAAAATGAATAATGACTTTTGGGAACCATGGATCGTGAATATTCATGTGACTGATTGATTAAAATATTTTATTTTATTGATTATTAGGATATGAAAGTCTCAAT
Source organism: Viscum album (assembly GCA_963277665.1). Classification (NCBI taxonomy): domain Eukaryota; kingdom Viridiplantae; phylum Streptophyta; class Magnoliopsida; order Santalales; family Viscaceae; genus Viscum; species Viscum album. The sequence continues at coordinate 2,043,984,264 of OY728148.1, read as the reverse complement.
GGGAGACATTTATGACAGATAAATTTATACGGTCAAAACAATTGGAAATCAAGGTAAAATTATCCATTATTTATAAAATAACATTGTATAGTCATTGTGTGTGAAACTAAAAAAAATAATTTTATTGATATTAGAGGTTGAACATTTTCTATCTGTCATAAATTTCAATTAGTGGAATGATTGATTGAATATTATATTACAATATAAAGAACTATTATTTTTCTCATTACCCACTATGTGATGAGTCATATTAGGAAGCACATGAGGGTGAGAAGTAAGAAAATAAGATAAACATTGAAGATTAATTTTATGTTTACAACCAAGTTTTATTATCAACTTATTGATAGTTTTTAAAGAATAATTAGAAACTAGATGGTTAAAAAATGTTGTCTCATCTACAATATATGTATAATGAAAAATAGAAATAACAACCTAATTTTTTAATAAATATGATGTATGTGTGTATTATAGATAATTAAATGTAGTATGGTTATAATGTATTCATTATGATAAATATAAATAAATTTTAAAGTTACTATTTAGGTTGAATAATGGGATTTCCATACATCTCATAATTTCATCCACGTCTTAAAGATTCTCTACATCCATGGGTTTTTGTTTAGACAATGTCAAATAATTTTATCCTTTCACACCATTTCACTTTAAAGATTTTCCATGAAACAATATATATGTTTCCTAAGTATCTCCTACTTTAAATCCATAATGACGATTTTTTCGTCACGTCTATATTTTCTAAAATTAATCATTCCAATTCGACCAAATTTAATAGCATGTGAATAATTATATTTTTGAAAATATGAAAAAATATTTCATAGAATGATTTAATTTTCTAATAATAAATCCATTTCAATAATAAATATTACATGAAAAATTATTTTTCTCATATATTTCTTCCATCAAAATTAATAACCATTCTTTATTTAAAACATTATATCTATATTGTATTCTCTTATATTTGAGCTTCCATTTTCATGTAACGAATCCAATTATTCATTCATAGTTAACTCCATTTTTTTATTTTATTTGACTATATACATTAAATAAACTCTAATTTTCTCTTTTATTTATAAGAAGAAAATAATTTATATCAGTATTGAGCCACTGAGTACTTCATCTCATCATTAAGACTATTATAAAACAAGATGAAGTTCAACTCTTTTTGAACAATCTTCATCTTAATTTTCACCTTCTAGTGTTATTCCTAGAGAATATATAGTTCTAGAGATATCCTATACATATTATAGCCTTTCAAAATATATTAAACATTTAATGATATAGTACTATTCTAAAAATTCAAAACATAAATAACCTTTAATAAATTATTCATGGGATTGTTTCACTTATTCAATTTTTTCAAAGTCATATTACATAATCTTATAATATTTCTACAAGATCATCTCACTGAATCGAACATTTTAACATCTAATGACATTTATTATTTCATGTTACCATTACCAAAACATTTTTTTTAACAATTAGACACAATAATTAATCATGCTTTATATTTTTATTACATGTTTCCCTATATGTTGAACAAACATAGATGATTTAGAGACATTAAAAAACCATCAAGTGGAATTCAGAAATATTCTTCTAGACCATTTATGTCCCCAAATACCCAACCCCATGGGTATATAAGGACATATATTAATAACCTATGTGGAGAAACATACTATGTTATATCAAAAACTATTTTGGAACCCTGAAAGAAACATACTTCCCCGAGCATTCTCATTTTTTTGTTTGGTTTATCCTCTATTAACCACCAATATTTTTGAACATAAAATGTATTTTATTTTCTAAAAAAATATTTTCTCCAAAAAAATAAGTTACTTATATAATATTGTATTCTAAACAACTATAAAATATTTTAAAATTGAAATTATCTCTTGAATCATTCTCCACTATGGATTTACTATAATAAAACACATTAAAGTACATAATTTCTTTTTCACCTAGATGCATAGGAATACCGTATCTGTTGAATCACCAATGAAGAAATTACAATGTTGTGGACCTCAATGTTAATTAACCTATTTATACCCCCAAAAAATCATTATGTTAAAAATAAAATGTCCATTACATGGGTTTCCTTCCATTTTTCACAAATTAATCATTTAATTTCGTTCCTAAAATAGAAATCCCACATTTTTTTAATTCCACATGAACAATGTTTATTGTCCCTTGAGATGTTAAAACATACTTGTTCTTACCAGTCATATATTCTAGACTTCAATTCCACAACTCTATACGTCCAAATGTTTTAATTCTAGTAATAGTACTACCATCTAATATTATAGGCCAATACCACATTTCATATTTAACCCCTCTATATCCCACCATGAATACTTGAGTGATATTCCCCAAAAAATTAGAAAATGATGTAAATAATTAATATCATCAGATTTTCTAATAGAGATTATATTATTTAGAAATCATGATATACCCTAAACAAAATGAATATCCAATTAACCTAAATTTAAGCTATTTTCATTCAAGTCACCAATAAATATATTCTTTAGATCTTCATCAACAACAATAATAAAATTTCTAAATCATTTGGAAACATAAGTAGACTTGATTCTTCACTCATATGGTTAATGAAACAATGATCTGTAATCAATAATCCAAGATTCCAACGATGAATTTACACTTATTAGTAAACTAATTATTCCCTCCATAGATGTATTTATTAAACTTATAAAATCCCCTCATATAGAATTAACCATATTATCCATGAAATAATTATTTAAAATTCAGTATATTCATTCAGATGAAAACATATGTTTAAAATATGTTTACATTGATCGGGTATGTTTCTATCCCTCTCTATATTCCCTTTTGGTTCAATTTCTGTAGAGGTCATTTTCTAGATATTCTATAGGCTGCAGAACAGGTTCACACTATATAACTTTGTTACACGACATATAAAGAGTAATGGATGTAAGTGGTGAAATGTGAGATTACACCATGAAGGGTTACATATCATTACTAGGTCTTAAACGACGTGACATTCTAAAAGGTTGGTTTTTAATCCAAGGCGAGAGGTTATTTGGTGTACTTATCCAGGATGGACTACACAATGTGACCATGGATTACACGTGATGAATCAGTCCATGTCAAGTTTTAAAATATGGTTTTGAATGTTTTGGTTCAGTTCTCTTATCATCAGTTCATTTCTCTTGACCCTAGGTGCATCCTAGAAACTTTTTAGAGGCACCTTTTCCATTATATCAATCTGTTCTACATTTGAACATCATTGCGATTGTGGTGCATCTCTATGGATAAATGATCATTCCAATTCTTCTCTTTGATTGATCTCATTATAACCTTATATTTGTTGTACCGGATCCATTTATTTAACTTGGATGTTCCTTATTGTCTTCTTCTACATTTGTTTTGAGATCTTGTTATGGAAGCCTTTTTCTTGTAGGTTTGGTGAGGAGGGTGTTCATCCTTGAGGTATGTGGGTTTCCTCTCTTCCTCTGACATATTTTGTTCAGATTTGGATCAATCCAAAGATATATAATTTGATTACAGGTCCTTTATTGATGGGGTTTGGTTTCTTTGATTTTTGTCTACCATTGTGGGTGTGTGTGAATAAATTTTTAAGGATGGTGGTTCTGTCTCTATCCTATGATGATAAGATTGATTGTTATTTCTTTATTAATTTATTTAAAAATTTAATTGGAATGATATTTTAGTGTGTGGTGAAAAGTTTTTTCATAGTGAAATGGATTGTCCCTATTTAGGAATAGATGGGAATAAAATGGGTATTTGAAAACATTGAAATGATTTTTGAAAAACAACACATGTGTTACCTTGGGTACATAAGTTAAAGGTTTATCTTAGGAACATCTTCCATTGTTTCATGATGATAACGGAGTTTTTTCTTGGGGATTTCCTCTATTGCATAGGCCTGTTATTCTAGGGGAACTATATTGACATTTCAGGGGGTTTAATAATGGGGTATTCCTTTAATTCCTAGGCTTGTGTTCTAGGATCAGATTTTTTGCACATGATTGATTGTGGTACGAGTAGTCTGTGTCATAGACCTATATTATTCATTGGTGTTGTGATACTTGTGGTTTTTTTGTACATCTTGGATTTTTAATTTATTCTTGATGTGCATGTTTATGATTGTTGAAAATGATATGGAAAATGTGATTTGAAATTGATATACCGTATTTTTTTTAGAAATGTGGGAAAAAGGAATTGTTTATCATTTTTTCTATAAATATTATTTACTACTTATGATTCCATGATTTTATTTTAAATGAGAAAATATGCATTTTTTTATAGATACTATTTATGTAAAACCTGGTTGGGATCCTACTAATCATATTAGCTCACACCTTGCTCACCTCTTCGGTGGTGTGTAGACATTTGTTTGTCTTTCAGTGCATGGAAAGGAAAGGCACCGCAGTGAGGAATTGGGGTTCGTGTTAGATAGTTGGGTATATAGTGTGGATATGGTGGGAGTTCTTTTGTACCATTTCTTGGAGTAGCTATGTGTTTTTAGTACTTTCAATTGGACCTATCTTGGGGTATGGATAATTTTGTTGTGGGTTGTTTCTATTGTTTCCTTATAGTTATGGAATATATATTCTCTATTATTCCTTGTTTATTTCATGATTTATATATATATATTCTATGTGGTTATTGAGGTGGGGGAAAATCATTCCCTCTATTGTGTTATTCAATGAGAGGGTGCTTGTCACCAACCCATGGGGATTAGGAATGACCTTCTATTATGTGATAAAATGGGTCAGGTGCCTGGTATGAGGGAAACCCAAGACCATTTGTCATAGTTTGGTATCAAAGGAGGTATCTCGCCAAGAGTACATGATTTGGTAAATCTATTAGACTAGTGATAGGATTGTCATGACTTGATATCTATGTTGTGATAAGTGTCTGACCAGCTCTTTTCATAATGAGACTCAAGTTGCCATGTGATGTTGTGATGTGTTTCTCTATTATTGGTTTTTGTTTAAAAAATCTCGTTTTATTTACCATGCTTTCTCTATGTTGGACTTATATTTTTTTTTGTCTAATAGATTTTTGGTTTGGTGGGCATCAAAATTCCTCCAAGAGATCTTCCATGTGTTTATCAAGAAGGTGCAGTTGATCCTCCTCAAGGGAACCCACCTATAGATCAAAATCCAATCAAGACTATCATACATGAAGTCTTTGATTTTGGTCAGGTTGTACCCCAAGTCAAAACATAGTGGTTGAGGTACAATTAGGAGCTGGATTAGAGAAAGATCAGTCGCATTAGTTAATTCAACAGAAGACATCATCCTTTAAAGGAACTACTAAACCTCAAAAGTCATAGGATTGGATCGATAAGAATGATCAAATCATTAACCTCCCGAATACACCTGAGAATATTATGGTGATGTGTAAAACATCTTGAATTGAGGGATCATGCAGGAAATGGTGGGATTTTATTATTCAAGTAGATAGTGATGTAGAGTTTGATTGGAAGGGTTTCAAAACACTATTCATTCAGAATTTTTTCCCGATTCGATGATGTTGGAGAAGTATATTGAGTTTATATTATTGTAATGGGGAGAGTGTTTGGTGTCGGAATACACCAACTGGTTTTATGAGCTGGTCAATTTTTCATTGGACAAGGTAACAAATATCCATATAAAGGTGTAGAAGTACCTGTATGATATATGACCGTATATCAGATCATAGGTGTTTATGATGATAATTTATACCTATGCAGAGACATTAGATAGAGCTATGATGGAATAAACAAATATGGAATGAGGGTTTTGATTTTCCGCCTCTTGTCTTCCATCTGGTGACATCTTTAGTGGTGTTCATGGGAAGAATATGATGTATATGGACCATCACATAAGTGGATTAAGTGGGTTTTAGCAGCGAGCATCCTATACACCATCCATAACATCTGGTAGTGTTCCTCTGACTTACTATAAGTGAGACAAGGTAGGACACCAGAAATTATTGTCCTGTGCTAATGAAGATGTGAAACAACTGTGGACGTTTTGGTCATCTACAACACTTCCATCAGGATATGAAAACACCTCGATGTTGTCTTGGTTTGTCAGCTCCAAAGGCTATAGTGGTGAAGTTAGAAGATGTGACGACGATAGGGTTCTATCCACATGACTCAATAGTGAATTATTTTCACGCAGTATATGACTATCCAACATATATTAATGTAGGTTCATAAATACTGAGAGGCACTATACTTATTTCATCTTTCATTGAAATTTATTTATTTGACTATAGTTCATCCCACTCATTTATATCTTCACATTTTTCTGACATTCATAAACTTCCAACGAAACATATTCCATTTATAATGTAGTTATAAACACCTCTTCGTATGATAAAAGTGAATGGGTTAAATTGTCCTTTTTTGTTAATGAGAACTGATACAATGTTGGTCTAGGATTTTTTCATTCTTGAGATGGATATGTGTTTGTCATAATTGGTAGGGATTGGCTGGTCACACATCGATATGAGGTTGATTTTTATCATTAGCACATTATGTTTCATGCTATCGATTGGAGATCTCATGTGTTTCAGTGGGAGTGTGACTCAAGGTCTCGTCATTCAAAGACTTCATACCCATATCTCATGATTTTTCTATCTTCTGTTGTGCTTGAACCTTATGATGTCTCTCATTTCATTGATATTCCCGTTATTGTTTAGGACTGTACATACATTTTTATAGATGATTTCTTCAATATAAAACTAGAAATACAATTATATTTTACAATTAACTTAGTTCCAGGTATATAGTTGATATATATGCCTTATTATCTTATAACACCGGTAGATTTGAAAGAGCTCAGATTTAGTTTTAATACCTATTGGAAAATGGTTTCGTTCTCCATAGAGTATGGCCTTAGGAATCTCTATTTCCCTTCTCTAGGAATGGAAATTTTTTACTTTTTTTATGGACTATAAGAAGTTGATTTGGGTGAATGTTAAGAACAAATATCCTTTTCCTCATGTGGATAATCTATTTGATTAGTTGAAGGGGGAAAATGGTTTTCATAGAATGATATTCAGTCAGGATTTCATCATCTCAATGTTTTGGAGTTTCATATACTGAAGACATCATTCAGGAGAAGGTATGGAAATTATGAATACCTTATGATGCCTTTTGTTCTGACTAATGATCTAGTAGTTTTTATGGACATGATGAATCACATATTTAATAAATATTTTAAAACATTTATGGTGGTGTTTGTGGATGATATTTATGTTTATTTGAAATCCAACAGTGAGCAAGACCACCATCTGATTTTGGTTTTAGAAATTTTGAGGGAAGTCACTTTTTATATAGAACACATTCAAAATTAAATTTCTGGATTCAAGAAGTGATGTTCCTAAGGAAAATTTTTTCTGAACATGGATTATCAGTTGATCATGAGAAGGTGAAGGATGTTAGGTCTTAGAAGGAACCACATAATGTATTTGAGATATGAATCATCCATAGTCTTTCTTGATATTACTTATGGCTCTTCAAGGAACTATTGAAGATGGCCTTACATTTAACTGATCTTACTAGGTAAGAGGTGAAATTTACATAGGATATGAATTGTTATAAATCATTTGATGAACTAAAAAGGATTCTGACATCGACTCCTACGCTGATCTCACCTAATCCCGGTTGGGGATATGTGGTGTTTTAAGATGCCTTTTTTGATAGTTTGGGATGAACAATTATAGAGGATTACAATGTTGTATATTATATACCTCGTTAGCTTCATCCACATGAGAAGAACTACCCTACTCACAATTTAGATCTTGTAGTAATCATTCATGTGCTTAAGGGTTGGTGGCACTATCACTTTGGAGAGAAGTTCACAATATTATGTGATCGTAAGTGTCTAATATATATGTTTTCTAGGAAAGACTTGAATATAATATCAAGATGATGGGTATACTACCATTATATGTTTGAATTCAATATTTCCTACATCCTAGTAAATGGGAATGTTGTTGTATATTATCTTAATAGGAAAGTACAATCACATGGTTTTTTGGATTAGAATGAAGAGTGAAATATTATTTGGATTTTCCCTCATTTTCACTTGGATGAACTAGAGGATGTTTTAGGTATGGTAATAATTTCTATTCTGTTTTTATCATCTCTATTGAAGCATTTTCTGAATATTTAGCATTAGTATGATGAGTTTCAAAAGTCTCTAGAAAGAGTTTTTTGTGGGGAGATCATTTTGGGTTGGTCAATTTCTTCATATGGTATAGTTGACATCAGGAAGAATAATTTCATCCCAACATCTGCGAGGAGTTCTTTCCTATTTTATTTTCATAGATCTTTGTGATCTGTACATCTAGGCACTATAATGATTTATAACTACATGATAATAAGGTTCTGGTGGCTGAGTATGAAGTGTGACATCACATATTTTGTGTCTCATTGTTACAACTTCCACCGGATAAAGGAAGAGCACTTAAAACCACCTAGTTTACTTCAAAATATTTTAGTGATGGATTTGATGTGAGATAAGGTATATAGGTTTTTTTTATTATCAGGGAATATCTAAGGGAATAATTCTATCTGGGTTGTTTTTGATTAGTTAACAAAGTCTTCTCATTTCATTCTGATCAAAGAAACCACTATGGTTTAAGATCTGGATAATCTATATGTGCAAGATATTGTGAGGTTACATGGGATTACTTATACCAATGTCTCAGAGAGGGATACTAGTTTTATGTACGGGTTCTGTAAAAGTATTCAGGAGGAAATGGGAACTCAGATATACTAAATTACATCTTAACATCCATAGACATATGGTCAGACAAATTGCGTAATTTAGATTCTAGAGGATGTGCTTCATGCATATATCTCAGATCTTAGTTGATCGTGGGATAGTCATATGGGGATAGTTGTGTTTTTTACAGTAGTTATCAGTTAAAAATAATAATGGATTCTTTCGATGCATTGTATTGGGTATATGTGGGTGATGTATCATTAATAAGAACAATTTTGGATCATGAAACATCTGTAATGATTTTGGATGTGTGACAATGTCTAGTTACAGCCTAGAGTCGAAAAAAATCATCTTCAGATCGACGATGTCATCATTTGGAGTTTTCAATTGGTAATTAGGTATTATTGAATTTTTCTCATCATTTGGGTCAATGTCAGCTTCAAAAACTGGTAAATTTAGGTACGAGATATGTTGGACCTTTTGAGAACACTGATTGACTTGAACAGGTTGCTTATAAGTTAGCATTTCTGATTCAGTTGAAAAGTATTCATGATATCTTCCACATATATAAGATCAGAAAGTATCAACATGATATTTATAAAATTATAAGTTAGAAAAAAATTTAGTTGGAAGAGGATACTTCTATTTTAGATTAACTAGTTGAGATCATTGACTATAAGACGAAAGTATTTTGTGGGAATTCGATTCCGTTGGTCAGAGTTCTATGGAAAAAGGATAAAATTATCATGAGATATGGGAACAAGAATGGTTGATGAGGGATCAATGGCTTCATCTCTATTTGGAGATTTAATATTCAACCTGACTTCCTGGGGATGGAATGTCACACTGATGGGGATTTTGTACACCCTGTTACCTTGATCTGGTATTTTTTCCCTCTCTGTATGTTCCCTTTTGGTTCAAAGTCATTAGAGGTGGTTTTATAGATTTTATAAAAGCTACAGAATAGTTTCCTTCCATGTAACTATGTTACACATTGTGTATTTATTAATGTATGTAATTCGTGAAAGGGTTGATAAATCAGTGAGGGTTACACCTCTTAAACGGGGCATACACAACATGACTTACTAAAAGGTTGGTTTTAAATCTGAGGTAAAGGGTTTTTCGGCATACTTATCTAGTATGTAATTCAAGACATGACCAGGGGTTACATGTCATGAATTTTCCATTATCCAATTTTAATACAAATTTTCGGCAGTTTTGATTCATTTCTCTCATCAGATATTCAATTCTCTCGACCCAATGCTCATTTTATGTGATTTTTAGCGGTGAGTTTACCCTAGATTGATCTGTTAAACATTTGAACTTTGTTGAGATTGTGTTGAATCTCTCAAAGTAAGTTGTATTTTTATTTCTTCATTACAGTTGATTATGGTAGATCATTATCTTTTTAGTACCAGATCCATTTATCTAAGGTGTATATTCCTTCTTGTCCTCTTCGAGATCCATTGTGAGATATCTTTCTAGAGGCCTTTTCCTCATTAGTCGTTTTGAGGTGGGTGTTCTTCCGTAAGGTATATGGGTTTCCTCTCTTCCACCAACATCTTTTGTGTAGATTTGGATCAATCCTAAGATGTGGGGATTTGAATCTAGGGCCTTCATTGAGGCGGTTGGGTTTCATTGATTTTGATTTTCCATTATGGGCTTGTCTGGCACATGTTTTAAGGTAGGTTGATCTCTCTCTAACCTATGTTGATAAGATTTATTGTTCTACATTTATAAATTAATATATAATTGGAATTGTCATGATCTATCCATTTTTATTGAAATGTGTTTTCAAAGAGAAATGGTTTTCCCTAGTTGTAGATAAATGGAAATAAAATGGGTATTTCAAATCACTAAAATGATTTGTGAAAAAGAGAACATGAGATACCATGGGTACTTGGGTGGAAGGATTAGCTAGGGGCCATCATCTATTTTTTTTGTGATTATCAAGGAGTTTGGTCTTGGGGTGTTCCTCTGTTTCCTAGGCCTCTTGTTCTAGGGGACCGATATTGACGTTTTGGGGAATTTACTCAGGGGGTATTCCTTTACTTAAAAGGCCTGTGTTATAGGATCCAAATTTCTAAACTTTACTGATTGATTGTGGTATGATTAGTATTATTCTAGGACCTATAGTATTCATTGGTGTTGTGATACCTGTTATTTTTTTTTGTACTGTTTGGATTTCTGAGTTAGACTTGAGGTTAATGTTTATGCTATTATAGAATTATATAGAAAATGATCTTAGAAATTGATATACTAAATTTTTTTAGAACCGTGGAAAAAGGTAAATGTTTACCATGGTTTCTATAAAACAAAATAGCATATTATCATGCCATGGTTTTAATTAAAATGAGAATACATGGATTGTTATACAGAGACTGCTCATGGAACACCTGGGTGGGATTCTACGGATCCAGTTAGCTCACACCACGCACACCTCTTCTATGGAGCATAAACCATTGTTTTTCGTCTAGTATAGGGAAAGTTAAGCAGGAACAATGAGGCGGTGGGGATCTTGTCAGCTGGTTGGGTATCTTGTGGTGACATGATGTGATTTCATCTATTTTACTGCTTGGAGTAGCTGTGTGGTTTATAATCCTTTACATGTTCGACTTGTCTTGGAGTTTATGGCTACCTTTTTTGTTGGCTCTTTCCATTGTTTCCTTATATTTATGGAATATATATTCTATAGTCTATCAATATTTCATTCTTGATTTATATATAAGTGTATTCCATGTGGTTGTTCATGTCTAATGAAATAATTTCCTCTCTTGTGTTGTTAGATGCCCGGTTGATTGACGCTAGCTAATGGGGATCAAGAACTTCCTTCAGGCATTTGAAGGAACGGGTTGGGAGCCATGTTTGAGGGAAAACCGGGTTGGTTTGTCACAATATGGATCTAGGTATAGTTGATTTAATATGACTTCTATACTTATTATCTTTCACATTATTCCAATCATTATATTGAGTGGAATATCCTATCCCATATTAGTTGAACGTTATTTTTGTAGGTTTTTGGACTTAAATGTAGATAATTTAATCATTCAAAGTGTGACCATGAAAATATTAAGATATAATGTCTATAATTACCCTAAAATCAATAATAGTGGTTCTCATCAAATATATTGATTCCTGGATTGTTAATAGTTGAAAAATTGTAACATTGGATATACAAATGATTCTATTAGTAACTCTTTATTATATTAGATTCAGTGAAATGATATGTTATTAGGTTTCCTTATAATAATATAATACCAATTAACCATTTCATCATGAAATCTTTTGTCCTTATTATTAGATTATCAAACATATAATTACAGTTATTTATTAACTCTATATTGTTTCTCACCACTTTGATGATATATGACTTATTATTTTCCAGTAAAATATATATTCTGGATTGTTTTTTATATAAAAAACATTCCAAATATGTATTATCTAGTACTTATTGTTTGGATTTCTTAAACATTACCATGAATTCCTTATAAAATATATTTCACTTCATTTGTATCCTAATATATTTTATGTTTATCCAATCAAAATATTCATTCCATAACATTCCATATTCCAATAACATTTATAAAAATAAAGGGAACTCCCACATAAGTAAAAAATCATAAGGAAAACAATGGAAAATTGATTATGAAGTCAATTACACCAATACATACTGAACAAAATGTTTTTATTTCATTTTTAGGACTAAATATATTAATTCTAAAAGTAACCTGCCAAAACCACAATTTCTAAATAGAGTCTAGAACTTATATAAATGGATGAAGGCATGAACATGATGCTCTAAAGATGAAAATAAATACCTCCAACATCCACCACAGTACATCACCGCCTTCATACATTATATTAATGAATACTCTAAGATACAAATAACCAATTAGGACATGTAAATGGGAAAAAAGAGATAGTATTGTTTGCAAATTAATTTTACTCCATATAAGAACACTAAAATTTATTTATATTAACAGAATAAAGGGAACATAACTTTGAGTTATATTTCAAATAACTCCACCCCAATTTTTTTTAATGATTCCAAGATGGTTATTGTGGTTCCAATTAATTAAAATTTATAACACTATAAGGAATAGAAATTAGACTATGAATAGTGTATAAAAAACCATTCCATTCCCTTTTGAATTATTCATATATAGACCTGATCTTCTATGAAATCCTAATATAGAAACAATCACTTGACACCTAGTTTTGAAATATGAATCTTCAGACCATCCTATAGTAATGGATCTTCTAAAACCAGTTTCCTCTCATATGATTTGAGAACCAATTTTAAAAAACTATTGAGTCAATAAGGTTTTCCTTATGACTTTTCCAGTCCTTCTTGTTTTGAAAATCACAAACACCTTATCTTAAGGAAAATTGATTTGATGAGAAAAATTGCTTTCTTAAGGAAAATTGATTTTATAAGGAAAATCGATTTTATAAGAAAAATTATCTTTATCATATTTACATCCATATTTTTCTTAAGTATAAGATTCAGATTAATTTTCTCGGAATCGTTGAAACTTTGATATAAAGCATTCTGTTTTAAGGTTCAGATTCTAGAAAAGAACTATAAGGAAGTTTCATTCCGAATTCCGGATATGAACTCTGACTAAGTTCTATTCCAGATTTAGGATACGAATTCTGAAGAAGAATTCTCATTACGAATTCTAATGACGAATTCTCATTACGAATTCTAATGACGAATTCTCATTACGAATTCTGTTGAGGAATTCTCATTACGAATTCTGTTGACGAATTCTCATTACAATTTCTGATGACGAATTCCTATTCCGAATTCTCATTCCGAATTCACCTATTAAACAGATTTTGAGTATCTTTGTTTTATATACTCTGAATTAACTCAGACTCCGAAAAATATCTCTGTTTGACTCCGAACTTTTATATTGCTTACACTTCTAAATTTTGTGTACTCTTTACTATTGTTCCTTCCACTCCGAACCTTCACTCCGAAGTTTTCATTCCGAACTTTTATGTTAGAGTTTAAAACGATGTCGTACATTCTGTTACACTTGTTTTGTTATAAAATGATGTCGTCTGTTTTGTTATAAACTAACCATTGTCTAAGTGACACGTGTATAGGTCCCTCTGATCTTTAAGGAAAATATGACCGTTAGAGAAGGAGCCGACCGTACCTATAAATAAGAGCTCATTTGAAAGAGATCGTTGCTGCTGATGGCTAAAAAAGTGATGAAAGGCTGACTAATCTGGTTGAAGTGATTTCTAGAGAGAGATACTCTTATTAACTCTCAAAGTGTCGTGCGACTCCGAATGCTGGTGATTACATTCGAGGGCTTCTGGGGATAGGAAGACAGAGGTGCCGACTACCTTAAAGTTCGAGGGCTTCCTTGCTGAGGGAGACAGAGGTTACCAACTACCTTGAAGTTGAGGGCTTATAGGAATAGCAAGACAGAGACTCCGATCTTCGTATCGAGGGCTTACCCTGGTGTGGGTAAGACATACTTGCTTGAAAGTATAAATCAAGGGACCTTTATCCAAGGTTGTTGGATACCCTTCTCTTTGGGTTAAAAGACTATTATCTTGATACTTGTAGTTTAACTACTTGTTTTATTTCTGCTGAAATTTGTATCTTAAGGAAAGTATAACTTTATTATACTTCCTTACTTACTCTGATTCATTTAGATTCTATACGCTTTAAGGTAGAATCTCATATTGTAACTTTTGTTAAGGTTCAATTTCCGGAACCATATTTCCGGAACTCTCATTCGGAATCTCTTTCCTTTTTTGTATTCGATGTTAGAGGTGTTGTGAATTTACTTAGTTTAACTTTGTTAAACTTATCCCTTTACTTTGCTTAAGGAAAACATAGTTATTCTTAACTAACTTTAAAGGTTCCAAAGGAATTTTTAAAGTATACAATTCACCCCCCCTCTTGTATATTGAGCATCTACATCACTATTTCGATCATATAATTGGTATCAGAGGTTGGAAACATCTTACTCTATACCAATCTTACATTTGGTATCAGAGCAGGTCTCTGAAATACTTGTTCTCACGAATAAGTTTTTCTTGCTCACTTTATCCCTCCGAACTTTGTCATTCCAAACTTTTCCCATTCTGAACTTTGTTATTACGATTCTTTGCTACTAACAAGTTTGTGTGCAAAGTTATTTTAAGTATGGCAGGAATTAATGTTGGATCTATTGACAATCTGAATCCTACAAGACCACCTATATTTGATTGTAATGACTATGAATACTGGAGAGATCGTATGAATACTTTTGTTATCAATACTAGAGTAGACAACTTTGTTATGCTTACTAGTGATTATAAAATTTCTGACAAGGAAGTTAGAACTTTTACTAACCAGGAAAAGCAAGAATATCAACTCAACTATAAGGTACGCAACACTTTACTATGTTCAATGACCAGAAATATATATAGCCAAATTTCTTATTGTGAAGCAGCTAATTGTATATGGAAGAAGTTAGAGGTTACACACTTTGAGACTTCTAAGGTGATTGAGACAAGAAGAGCTATGCTTAGAGCTGAATATCATGGCTTCAATTTTCCTTATCGAGAACCTATCTGTAAAGTTCAACAAAGATTTATGACTATCATCAACAGTCTACAATCTATGGGAGAGAAAGGTTTAGATGATGAAGCTCTTGTGGACAAGATAATTGATATTATGCCCAATGGGTGGGAATCCAAGAGAACAGCTATAGATGAGAACAGGAAGGTCACTCAAATTACTCTTGATGAGCTTTTTGGAACTCTTCTACAACATGAAACAAGAATGAAGAGAGATGCTGACAACATCAAGAAGAAGAATGGAAATGGTACTGTTGCTTTTACTACAACTTCAAATCAGATGAAAGCTAAGACTCCTGAGAGAGTTACCAGATCCAAGTCTAAGAAATTTATTCTCCAATCCGAATCTAGTGAGAGTGAAGTCTCAGAAAATGAATTAGCCAATCTTGCTCGAAGGATGAACAAGATAGTTGGACAGAGAAATTTTCAATCTAAGTATAAGAAAAAGGACAGGAAAGATAAGAAAGATGGAGAAGTTACTTGTTATGAATGTAAAAGAGCTGGACATATTAGACCAGATTGCCCTATGCTCAAAAAGAAAGAAAGGAAGGAAAGACATTCAGACAGGAACAGAAAGAAGTATTATAAAGCTAAAGCTAAGAAAGTTCTGAAAGCTAATGACACCTGGAGTGCCAGTGGTGGTGACTCTTCAGATGAATCTTCTGATTATGAATCTTCCGGACAGAAGAATCTTGGTCTTATTGCCAGATTACCTATTGATAATTATTGTCTTATGGCTAAGGTACGAAATGCTGAATCATTGACCAATGTTTCTTTAAATTCTAATGATAGTAAGTATTATAACTCTTCTGATGAAGAATCATCTTCTGATGAGGAAAATACTTTACCTACTTATGAAGAAGTCTCTAGGTTTGCTGAACTTCTTGAGATTGAGAATTCCAAACTCAATAAGAAACTTGATAAGGCAAACTCTAGGAATTCTATTCTTACAAAAGAGATATCAGATCTTTCTAAAGATCTTGATAAGAAAAATGCTGATTTTGAAAGTATTTCAAAAAATCTTGAGGAAGTAAGTTCTGAGAAGAAAAAACTTTCTAAAGAATTAGAAAAAGTAATTTCTAAGAAAAATGTTTTCGAGCCTAACTCTAGTTCTAAAACTAATGATTTTGATGATAAAAACTTGGTTGTAAAACTCAAGTCCAAAATTTTTTCCTTAAAGAAGTGTTTATCAAACTTTACCCATGGTAAGGAAAATTTTGATAAGATGTATTCCCAAATACGACCTTTAAGAAATATATCTGGATTTGGTTATACCCATGCAAAACCTATTTTCAGTAACAATTATTTTGTTCCTAAAAGTGCCCCATTTTGTACCAAGTGTCAATGTGGTGGTCACTGGGCAAAGAATTGTTCCTTAAACAAAACAAAATCTCTAGGATTTCACAAAGCTTACTTTTTTAAGAAGATGTGGGTTCCTAAAATTTTATTGTCTGAAAATCTCGGATCCAAACAAGTTTGGATTTAGAAAGTCTAATTTTCTTCTTGATTTCAGGATAATAAAGAAAGTACCAGCAACAATACATGGTACATGGATAGTGGATGTTCCTGGCACCTGACTGGTAACAAAAGCTTTTTTGAAAAGATTATCAAAACGAAAGGAGGAAAGATAACTTTCGGAGACAATGCTAAGGGGGAGATTGTTGGTATTGATAATATTGTTCTTTTAGGTAAAACCTTGATTTCAAATGTTCTTTTTGTTAAGGGTCTTAAGCACAACCTCATTAGCATAATTCAGTTATGTGATGAAGGTTACCTTGTGAATTTTAGGAATGATAAGTGTTTAGTTCACAATTACAAGGAAGAATTTATTCTCTCAGCCAATAGGCAAGAGAATGTTTACACCTTAAACTTAGAAGACCTCAGAAACCAAGATTTACCTTGCCTAAGTGCAATGGAAGATAATTCCTGGTTATGGAATCGAAGATTAGGACACTGTAATATGAGAAACCTATGAAAACTCTCTAAGAAGAAACTAGTTAAGGATCTACCGGAGCATAGATTTGATTCTTCTAATGTTTGTGATCCTTGTAAATATGGAAAGCAACATAAATTTAGTTTTAAGTCAATCAGTGAAGTCTCAACAACCGATGCATTACAGTTAGTGCACATGGATCTTTTTGGTCCAACACAAACTGGAAGTATTGGAGGCAAATACTATGTGTTTGTTCTAGTTGATTATTACACTAGATTTACTTGGGTCTATTTTCTAGCAAAGAAATCTGAAGCTTTTTCTTATTTCAAAAGTTTTAGAGCTCAATTTAAAAATGAGAAAAACCTTCCATTGAAAACTATTCATAGTGATCATGGAAGAGAATTTCAAAATTCTGATTTTGAAACTTTTTGTAGTAAGAAAGGTATTACTCACAATTTTTCAGCACCTAGAACTCCTCAACATAATGGTGTAGTTGAAAGAAGAAATAGAATTCTTCAAGAAATAACTAGAACCATGTTGAGTGAATATTCTATTGCTAGACATTTCTGGGCTGAAGCTGTAAGTACTGCTTGTTATACTATAAATAGAGTTTTGATTAGACCTTTTCTTAATAAAACTCTTTATGAGTTATGGAATGGTAGAAAACCTAGACTATCCTACTTCAAGGTTTTTGGTTGCAAAGTATTCATTTTGAATACTAAAGATAACTTACATAAATTCGCACCAAAGTCTGATGAAGGAATTTTCTTAGGATATTCCACAACTTCTAAGGCTTATAGAGTTTTTAATAAAAATACTTGTACTGTTGAGGAAACAGTACATGTAAAATTTGATGAGTCAGATCCTTTTGTTTTTAAACCATCTCAACTTACATCTTCGGATGTGTTTTCAAAAACTGATTATCAACCTTTGATAGAAGAACCTTCTGATAAGGAAATTGTTCTAGAAGATACTTCTGAAACATTTACCCCAGAAGATTTTCTACCCTATGTTGATGAACAGGTTTTACAAAACCAAAATCATGTGTTTCTTAAGAATCATCCCAGTGATAGTATCATTGGTGATGTAAATAAACCTGTAAGGACTAGAAGTTCCTTAAGAAATGAAGTATAACATCTAGCATTTCTTTCCCAATTAGAACCTAAAAGCACTAATGAAGCTTCAGGTGATGATGATTGGATCAAAGCCATGCAAGATGAACTAAATGAATTCGAAAAGAATAAAGTCTGGACCTTGGTTGAAAGACCTAAGGAAACTTCTGTTATTGGAGTAAAATGGGTTTTCAGAAATAAATGTGATGAAAATGGAGTCATTGTTAGAAATAAAGCTAGACTTGTTGCTAAAGGCTATAATCAGCAAGAAGGAATAGACTATGAAGAAACCTATTCTCCAGTAGCTAGACTCGAATCTATCCGTATTCTACTTGCCTTTGCAGCATTATTTAATTTCAAACTTTTCCAAATGGATGTGAAATGTGCTTTTCTTAACGGTTATGTTCAAGAGGAAGTTTTTGTTGAACAACCTCCTAGCTTTGATGATACAAAACATCCTGATCATGTTTTTAGACTTACCAAAGCTTTGTATGGTCTTAAACAAGCCCCACGAGCATGGTATGATAGACTCACTGGATTATTGCTTCAAAATAACTATGTTAAGGGAAATGCAGATACAACCCTTTTTATAAAGAAAGATAAGAAAAATGTTTTAATTGTTCAAATTTATGTTGATGACATTATATTTGGTTCAACTCAGCAATCCTTGACTGACTCTTTTTCTAGTCTAATGAAATCTGAGTTTGAAATGAGTATGATGGGTGAGTTAACATTTTTTCTTGGTTTTCAAATTTCTCAAAAACCAGAAGGAACCTACATATCTCAACATAAGTATATTAAAGATCTTATTAAAAAGTATGGTTATGAAAACACTAAGAGTATAAGTACTCCCATTGGTACCTCAAACTCTTTAGATCTTGACGAAGCTGGGAAACCAGTAGATCAAACATATTTTAGAGGTATGATTGGAAGTCTACTTTACTTAACAGCTAGTCGACCAGACTTAATGTTTTCAGTATGATTATGTGCAATATATAAATCCAATCCTAAGGAATCTCACTTAAAGGCAGTAAAAAGAATTTTTCTCTACCTTAAGGGAACCATGGATCTATGATTATTTTATACTTCTGGAAATGATTTTGTTCTAAAAATCTTTTCTGATGCTGACTTTGGTGGATGTAGAATGGATAGAAAAAGTACATCCGGAACTTGTCATTTCTTAGGAGATTCTTTAGTTTCTTGGTCCTGCAAAAAGCAACATTCTGTAGCACTCTCCACTGCTGAAGATGAATATGTAGCAGCTGGAAGTTGTTGTGCACAAGTGTTGTGGATGCAACACACACTCACAGACTATGGCTTGAGTTTTACTAAAACTCAAATTTTGTGTGATAACACAAGTGCCATTACCCTAAGTAAAAACCCTGCACATCACTCTCGTGCAAAACACATAGATATTAGGCATCACTTTCTTAGGGATCACACACTTAAAGTAGATATTATTCTTTAGTTTATCAAAACGCAAGAACAACTTTCTGATATTTTCACAAAATATTTGCCTTATGATATATTTGAATATATTAAATAGAAGCTTGGAATGATAACCGTAAGGTAATTTTTCTTAATTAACTTTCTGTTGAAAAAATCTCCTTATAGTAATAAACTCCTTTTCATAGGGGGAGTACATTTGATTGATTGTTTAACAATGCTTTTCAAATTTTGTTTTCAAACTTTTCAGAACGAAGATTTCCGGAATGGAACTTCCGGAACTAAAATTTTTCAGATTGGACATTTTCGTATAGAATACTTCTGGAATGGAAGTGTTCGTATTGAAAATTTCCGGAATGAAAATTTACGTACTGGCAGTTTCATAACCAGATTTTTGTACCGATTTTTTACCCATAATGTATTTTTTGTAATGTATTTTTCATACTAAGTTCTTCGTACTGTTTTTCTTCTTAAGTTTTTTCTTCGTACTGAGTTTTCCGTAATGTGTTTTTCGTACTAAGTTTATTTTTCATAGTAAAATTTTTGCGAAATCTGCCATTACGAATAATCCTCCTAAGCCAATCCGAAAGGTATGATTTCCCTACTCAAGTTTTCTTAGTCATATTTTTCTTGATGGCATTTTCTTATATCATGTTTTTGGATTATAGTTTTATTAATTCCTTGTCTTAATAAAAACCTCAAAAAGATCGGATTCAAGTTTTTCAACCGTCAGATTTGATCTCAGCTCTTTTCAACCGTTAGATCAACCGAGGAAGTTGAACCGTCGTTTCATTGCCTATATAAAGGGGACTCAAATACTCGTCCCACATCGATCTCAAGCTCTCGCGTCCCGAATCTATGCCTTTCCATTTTAAGGCCGTTCCGAACTATAGTTGTCTCCATTCCGAACTTCTCAGAGGACTTCAGATCCGAATGTCTTCGGAGTTAGCGTCTCAAGAAATGTCTTCCACCAAGCCTATTTCTCAGTGGTTAGTTTTCAGAGAAAGGTTAGTCCATCCGGATTTCTTCAACAACTATGATTCTCTTATCTCAAAGAACATTAAGTTGAATGGCTGGGAAGATGTTGTTGTATCCAAACCGGGGACTCAAGATGATGTTTTTACAGAGTTACTTGTTGAGTTTTATGAAACTGTTTCCTTCTTCCAGGAAGATAATAGGGAAAAGTTTTCTTTCAAGTCGTATGGAAAGACCTATAAACTCTCTTATACCAAGGATGCAAGCTTGGTAGGGTTGTCTTATGAAGGAGAAGCCGAATTTATTTCGCATGTGTTTCCAGACTCTAAGGGTATCTTTGTCAAGGAAAAAGCATTAGAAACTCTTGGACTGGCTGATGACAAGGCTCCGAAGATTGCAGGTCTATCCACAAACTTCCGAATTCTGGAATTATGGGTGCAAGGACTTATCGTACCGAGAAAAGGCGATAAATAAATCTTGATGAAGAGTGAGATCTATATCTTAGATTTACTGATAAATCTAAGGAAGTTTAACTTCATGAGGCACATTCTTATTACCATTGAGAATCTTAAGAAAGGAAATCTCAGAGCTCAGATCCTAATGTACCCAGGAATATTATCAAAATTGATAGTCCAGTGCCTTGAATCATTCAAGGAATCCTGCAGGTCTAAGCCAAGGGTTTGTAAAATCTTTTTGGTTAGTGATGACACCCTTAAGAGGATGGATGTGGCTTTCAACAAGGAGATTGGGGAGTTCGTTGATTTTCCTAATCAAGAAGAAACGGTTCCGAAGGCTGCTGAACCGGAATCATCCAAACCAGTGAAGAAAAGAAAGTTGAAGCAAGCTGTAGCTGATGTCCAAGATCCTAAGTCTAAGGAAGTTCAAACCGCTCCTACCAAACCAAAGAAGAAGAAGACCTATCCTGATGAGGTAGTTACAAAGTGGAGAGCTGATAAAGAGAAAAGGAAAGTAGGGGATCCACAGTTCGGATTGGACCCTGCGGAAGCTAAGGCATTAAAGGAGAGAACTACTGATGAGCTTGAAAAACAAGGAAAGGAAAAGAAGCTTATGAAGAAGATGTCAGAAGCTGAGGCAGTCCAAGCTTTGTTGAAATTTAATGAAATAGTATCCGGAAGCATCCCAGTTCCGAGTTCTTTCTCCTTGGAATCTCTACCTGAGACTCTAGGAAGAAATCTTGATTTTCTGAAAGAGACTACAGCTGAGCGTGTTGAGCAAATCGAGCAGATTCAGCAAGTGGGAGAGGAAGAGGAAATTGCTGAAGGAAGTGGTGAAACATGAGATCTTTTGAAACAAGTAGATTATTATAAAGGATCACCTTCAGAACACCTATCACTCCGAACTTCAGAGGCTGAATCCTCTAAGTTAGTAACTCCAGAGAAGGATAAGAATGAGGAAGTTGTTGTTCAGAAAGTTGTTGATGAGATTGTTCAGGTATCTACTGGGGAGCAGAAAACTCCTGACCAAGAATCAATTCCGAAGAAAGACAAGGGAAAGCAACTCCTTGTTGAAACTCCGAAATCAGTGGCTATCAAGAAAAGATAATATGGTGATTCGTCTAAAAGGAAGTTGGAGCTTATTGAGGAAGAAAACTCTCCAAGCAAGATTTCAGATTCAGAGTCATCTTCGTTGGGGCATGATTTTGTTGTCCAGTATTTAAAGAAGTTGGTGGGATCCATTCCGACATTCTCTAGTATTGACTCTAGATGTTAGATGCTCCAACATGCGTTGAATCAGAAAACTGACTCCGTATCTATGGTTACGGACAAGTGCGTTGAGATTGAAGCTCAGTTCAAAACGTTTTTCGTTGGTTACGAAGCTCATAGAAGATCTTGCAAGAGGATGACAAATTGGTCGAAGAAGACTGTGGAAGAGATGAGGTTGTTCGATGAGTTTCAAGACAACGTTAAAGATGCATTTGAAACCGAGGACAAGAAGATAAATGAGTTAACTTCATCCTTTGAAGAGAAGCTGACAGAAGAAAAGAACTTCCGGATTCAAGAAGTGAGAGATCTGAATGGGAAGCTGAATTCCGTTTCTCAAAATTGGAAGTTTGAAAGAGATCATCGTATTGATTTTGAAGAAAGGATGAAGGCTCAGGAAGAAAAGATCAAAGCTCGGGAAGAAAAGCTGAAAGCCCAGGAAGAAAAAATTGAAGCTCAATCCGAAAGAATAGTTGCCTTAGAGAAGCAAGGTGAAGAAGATCATAAAGACCTGAAGAAGATCAAGACTATTCAAAAGGGGCTCATGTCAAAGGAAAAAGATCCGAAATAACCAAATCCGATCTTTTTGTTGTAATTTTTTCTTTGTTGTCGAGATTTCAAATCTAATGAAAGTTGTGCTTGTTGTTTCTTTTGTTGTCATTACTAATATTTCAGGTAATTTGTTATTTTTTTTCCATTCCCTCCAATTCTTTTTGAAAATCACAAAGGGGGAGAAGGAAAAGATCCTTAAGAAAAAGAAGAACTCTAATAAGAGTTTATCAAAGGGGGAGAAGAAAAAGATCCTTAAGAAAAAGAAAAACTCTAATAAAAGTTTGTGAAAGGGGGAGTTTTTTCATTAAAGAAGACATTCTTATATATCACTCCAGAAATCTGAATACAATCCTTAGAGTTCCAAAGCCTAAGGGGGAGATAGTCGTATTCATCAATATCCTTAAAGCAAAGGGAGATAATCCTTACTATTTTTCTTTCTTCTTAGAATTTTTTTTCATAAGGATGTTTGTGCTTTCCAAAAAGGGGGAGATTGTTGAGTCAATAAGGTTTTCCTTATGACTTTTCCATTCCTTCTTGTTTTGAAAATCACAAACACCTTATCTTAAGGAAAATTGCTTTTATAAGAAAAATTTCTTTCTTAAGGAAAATTTCTTTTATAAGGAAAATCATCTTTATAAGAAAAATTATCTTTATCATATTTACATCCATATTTTTCTTAAGTATAAGATTCAGATTCATTTTCTCGGAATCGTTGAAACTTTGATATAAAGCATTCTGTTTTAAGGTTCAGATTCTGGACAAGAACTATAAGGAAGTTTCATTCCGAATTCCGAATATGAACTCTAACTAAGTTCTATTCCAGATTCTGGATACGAATTATGAAGAAGAATTCTCATTACGAATTCTAATGACGAATTCTCATTACGAATTCTAATGACGAATTCTCATTACGAATTCTGTTGACGAATTCTCATTACGAATTCTGTTGACGAATTCTCATTACGATTTCTGATGACGAATTCCTATTCCGAATTCTCATTCTGAATTCACCTATTAAACAGAATTTGAGTATCTTTGTTTTATGTACTCTGAATTAATTCAGACTCCGAAAAATATCTCTGTTTGACTCCGAACTTTTATATTGCTTACACTTCTAAATTTTGTCTACTCTTTACTCTTGTTCCTTACACTCCGAACCTTCACTCCGAAGTTTTCATTCCGAACTTTTATGTTAGAGTTTAAAACGATGTCGTACATTCTGTTACACTTGTTTTGTTATAAAACGATGTCGTCTGTTTTGTTATAAACTAACCGTTTTCTAAGTGACACGTGTATAGGTACCTCCGATCTTTAAGGAAAATATGACCGTTAGAGAAGGAGCCGACCGTACCTATAAATAGGAGCTCATTTGAAAGAGCTCGTTGCTGGTGATGGCTGAAAATGTGCTGAAAGGCTGACTAATCTGCTTGAAGTGATTTCTAGAGAGAGAGACTCTTATTAACTCTCAAAGCTTCATGTGACTCCGAATGTTGGTGATTACATTCGAGGGCTTCCGGGGATAGGAAGACAGAGGTGCCGACTACCTTAAAGTTCGAGGGCATCCTTGCTAAGGGAGAAAGAGGTTGCCAACTACCTTGAAGTTGAGGGCTTGCAGGGATAGCAAGACAGAGACTCCGATATTCGTATCGAGGGCTTACCCTGGTGTGGGCAAGATAGACTTGCTTGAAAGTATAAATCAAGGGACCTTTATCCAAGGTTGTTGGATACCCTTCTCTTTGGGTTAAAAGACTATTATCTTGATACTTGTAGTTTAACTACTTCTTTTATTTCCGCTGCAATTTATATCTTAAGGAAAGTATAACTTTCTTTTACTTCATTACTTACTCTGATTCATTTAGATTCTATACGCTTTAAGGTAGAATCTCATATTGTAACTTTTGTTAAGGTTCAATTTCCGGAACCATATTTCTGGAACTCTCATTCGGAATCTCTTTCCTATTTTGTATTCGGTGTTAGAGGTGTTGTGAATTTACTTAGTTTAACTTTGTTAAACTTGTCCCTTTACTTTGCTTAAGGAAAACATAGTTATTATTAACTAACATTAAAGGTTACAAAGGAATTTTTAAAGTATACAATTCACCCCCCTCTTGTATATTGAGCATCTACATCACTAATTCGATCCTATAATTGGTATCAGAGGTTGGAAACCTCTTACTCTATACCAATCTTACAAAAACAACTCATTCAAAACACAAGTAATATAAATCATGGAAGGATTATTCACATTAAAATTAAAGTTTGTTAAATCTATATCTAGAAAGAGAATTATATTATTAAATTAATAAATCATTTTATTTAGTTACCCAATCATGTAGTGGAAAACACATACACCCATAATATATAATATTCACCTTCAACTACAAGGAAAATTTAAATGAGTTTGAGATTATAACTATTATACATAGTGATATATTTATATACATAGATAATGTCAATAAACATGATGTTAACATTGAATATAAATGACTCTATGACAAAAATGTTTGAGAGAGATGTATACTATATAGAAATTTTATAAAACCGGTGAAATATGTTTTTTATATTTTCCATGTGAGATGAATTATTATTCATCAAGAATAATAAATAATTATCTGAATCAGATGAATAAGATGACTAATAGGTTAAGAAAATCAAAATTATATATGGATTAAAAAAATTATTCAATATACAAATATAAAAGTATCATTTTTATGACACGAAATTTCCTGATGTATTTTCCATAAGTAAATAATACATTAATATCTTATTCTAAATGAAACAATGAAAATAAATTAATCCATCTTGTATTAATATAAAATATGAACATTATTATATAGCTATTAAATTATTTATTATAATATGAAGTATCCATATTATGAAATCATTCAAAACAAAGTAATGAGGTGTCATTGTGTAGTTGAATTATACAATATTAAGCACAATTTCCCAAGCTTGGACATTTATTAGATTCACTATGTTATTCCGTAGAAAAACAATAAGATAAACTTAAAAAATAATAGTAGGAGGGGAATATTATTCTAGATAATATCAATCACATTGAAATTTCCCAAAGTTATATTCTATCAGTGTCACATCCCATAAATGCCGCTTGATCTTTCATTATTCATATATATCTTATATATATCATGAGGCATTATATAACTAGATATTAGGATGATATAATAATGTAATTTTTTAATTTACTATGTTTTTAGAAATATTTATTTTTTAAAAATTACATTTTTAATTTCCTTGAAAACAGAAGTTAAATTATTAATAAATTAATAATTTAAATAAGGTAATTATATTATTTGTCTATTATATCTCTATACAAATGAATTTATTAAGTAGTGTTTTAAAAAACTAAAAGAATTGTATATTTATTATTTATTTTAATATAATATATAAAATATAACGTTTATTTGATTAGTAAATTTTGGGAAACAATATTAAGAATGGTTAATACATTAAAACGTTATTTTCCTAAAAAATATAACATATCAATATATTTAATGTTGTTAATTTAAAAGAAAAAATATAGAATTATATAAATTTAATTTTAAAAATAATAATAATTTTTGGAATTATAATGACAATATATTTTTCATAAGAATTGTTTTTGATTTTTCTAAAATAATTTATTTTTAGCTTAAAAGTAAGAATTATAGACTCTAACAAAACTGTAAATAAATTAACATAATAAGAAGGAACAAAAGGTGTATGAAAAACTTTTATTTGATAAATATTTATTGAATTTTCAAAAAATATAAATTTGAAAAATAAAATTTTAAATTTAGAATCCCTTGATTAACATTTTTAGGACTTTCATAATATTTCCCAAAAAATCTACATTTTTTCTTTTATTATAATCAAATATTATACAGGTAAAATTTCATTTTATGTTTATTTTATATAAAAAAAATATTTATTTTATATAATAAAAATATTTATATCTAGATATTCAAGGATAATTATAATTTTACCCTAAACATTAATGATAAGCTTAAAAACACAATGTATATAAAAAAATTGCGTGTTTCATGGAATACTAATAAAATAGTGTTTTTGAACACATATAAATTTTATCAAGTAAACTTGTATTAATATTTAGAGTCATTTGTAACAAATTATTTAATATGTTCCATTTTATTTTTATTTATTAAAATTAAAATACTTACGTATAAATTTATTGCATTGGTAAAAAATGGTAAAAATTAAAATTATATATGTAAATGTCCTATAAATATGATTAAAGCATATATAATAATAAAGGTCTAAGTTATTATATATCTAATATATTCCTATAATTTATT
Source organism: Viscum album (assembly GCA_963277665.1). Classification (NCBI taxonomy): domain Eukaryota; kingdom Viridiplantae; phylum Streptophyta; class Magnoliopsida; order Santalales; family Viscaceae; genus Viscum; species Viscum album. Next base: position 2,043,956,880 of record OY728148.1, on the reverse strand, counting down.
AGTATCCATTATTTAGTATTTGTGACGTGTAAAACAAGTTCTATATTTTTATTAATTTTAAATATTTAGACGAATTTCATTCTTCCTACTTGTAAAAGGCGCCTCTCACCACTCCTAAAAAACCACTAAAAAAATATGGTTTCCACATAAACACTTACCATTCACTATCATTTATAACATTTTCCTTTTTTATTAAGCCTCTATTCATATTGGAATGGAATAAGACCTCAATTTCCAAAGAGTTTTCAAATATAATTCTTATGTTCTAAATGTGATTTTTTACTATCATATTTTATTTTCCTTATTACCTTACAAATATAAATATATAATAAAATTTTAATTAATACATAATTGTTTTTATAATAAATTCTATTATTCTAAGGAAATAACTATTAATCACATTTCTCCATTTCTGTTAAGAAAAATAAAACTATCAAACATGCGTTTTACAGAGTACCTCCTCTATAAATCAACAATATATGTTTTCTGACCACTTACTCTATTAAATGGTTGTAAGGTTATAATTAATGAAGAAATATGAAATATTTAAATTATTATGATATTTATGTGAAAAATTATAGTCCACCTCAATTCCTTCTGATTTTTTGGGGAATGAAAATGTTAACTTATGTTCTGAGGACTACCATATCCACAAAGTAACATATCTCATTTCTTATCGAGTTTCAGTTTCATTTATTAAAATAACATAATACTTGATTAAATGACTTGGAATTATAATATTGTTAATAAAATATAATAATTATATTTTATCTTTATAAACCTATTTTATAATTATAATCATTAATTAATTATGGAATTATATTGTTTTGGTCGATCTAATAACCCATTTTAAAATTGAATAGAAATAATATCCTTGATTCTTATGGGAACATAATTAGTGATAATGTATTTTATAAATAATAAAATAAATATTTTATTTTATTTTTAGAGTGGTAGCATTATTATTAAACTCATTAATTAAGATTCCATTATTCACTTGTTAAAAATCATGAAATCATGATTGTTCCCAAATTCATCCACACGCATTATTAAAAAAACTACCATAGAGGGTAATTATAACATCATAAATAATTGTAAAACCTCAATTATATTAATTTGTTTTGCATTTTAAATATTATCTTCATCAGAATATAAAAATAATTGTACCGGTATTACAAAAACAAATTCAAAATAGTCAAGATTAATAACACTCGATATTAAAAATAGAAAATATAATAAGGTAAATTACATCCTCAACCAAATAACACAACACATATAATGATATTTTATTAAACACCCATATATAAAGAATTGAACCAATGAAATTCCCCTCACCACTACACCTTACCACTACAACACCAATAACCGATAAAAATAGATAAAAATGATTCATATAATTGTATAGAATAATTATAAATGTAATTTATAAAAGGTTATAAGTATTAATAATGTTTAAAAAATGATTATTATGATAATAAAGTTTTTTAAAAAGATATTACGTCTCTGTAGTGGATGTCAGGAATTATGTTATGTGTTTCTTGCCTCATATTTTCATCTGTTATGATATGTTTCCTATTATAAAACATATTTTATTTTGAATGGATTATCTTCTACCAAATAAATTCATTTTACCATATTTTTTTTAATTAAAGGGAATTTATGATCCATATTATTTACTCTCTCTAAATGAATTTCTAGTAAATATATATAAAATTTGTAAATTAATTTTGTCAACTCCACTCCCTCTATTTGGTTATAATTCTTCATACTAAATCTTTATTTTCCACAATTTTTTTATTCTACAATATTTTTTTATTAATTCATTATCTTCTTATAAGTTTTTGAAATTAAAATATCATTATGATATTTTATCTTGTAAGCAATTAATTCCAAAAAATTATCACATTATTCAGAATAATTCTCATCCAACATGGTGACAGTTCCCCCTACTTGTCAATAATTTCCTTTCCTTCTAACATTATCTTGTATAATTGAAAACCTAATTTTTTCATATATCATGAAACCATAATATTTTTATTCTATTTTAAAACATAATGATTGGTACTTTTTTTATGATATGGGTTTTCAATATAGATATTTCAAAATATTTAAATAGTTTTTTATCTATTTAAATAAAAATTCTATTCTTAAACCACAAGAATAATTAGATAACCATTGTTTTTTAAATGATATATTATGGAAAATTAATTTTCAATGGTAATTTATTTTAAATGTTTTCAAATCATTATTTTGAAAATTTATATTGAAGATGACTTTTATATTTTTTTATTTTCAATTTTTTTAAAGTCTCTTTTAGAATGGTTCCTTCTAAACATATATTTCCACCAAATTTTTTGTTTAATTTGAAACATTTGATCTGAATTTTAATGGGTAATAAAATAAAATTATATTCTCTTTTATTTATAAAATATTTATTTTTAAATGATTTCAATTAATCAAATATATTTATTATTAACAATGATATTTTTTCTAAAAGTACTTGATATTTTTTCATCAAAGACATTATTAATTGAAATATCTTGTACATATTTATAGAAAATATTCAAATGATATCGCCTGCCTTCATACTTTGTAATTATTATATAATGTTATAAAATTTTAGAGGAACTATCCACAACTACCTTTGTCTTGACTAATAATCCATTTTGTATATATACATGAAACCTTATAATTTATTTCTTCTATGATCACAGTATATTTTCATTCTCTAATTTATTGGTTTTAAAATAAATTACACACATTGAATGATACAAAAATTTAATTAAATAATATTATACAATTAATATATGTGGTGTTGATACTATATGAATTATTTGCATGATTGATTTGTATTTACCTATAATTTTATTGAATATGTTATGATACCCATTTAAATACAATGGGTTTATCTTGTTATGATTATTGATGATTTATATAATAGACTATACGTTAAATGGATATGAAACCCATTTTCTATTCATGGGATTATATTCTATAAATATTGAATTATATTCATTTTAATGTTTACTAAAAAAAAATTTATTTCGTTGTGATCATTATTATGTGATTATTAAATGATTTTCAAGTGGAATTACTATGTATGGATAATAATGGGTGGGGTCCTATATCTCCTTCCAATCCATTTTTTAAATGTTCATATATCCCTAATTAATAATTAATTGATATATTTTGGTTTTTCATAACCGTGTACATTAAATATGTTCCTCATGAATGAAATTTTTACATATATTAATGTATGTACCCTATTTGAATGATGTAATTTTATTATGGTTTTTAACATTATAATATTATTCACTCATTTATCATATTTATTAATCCTTATTTACACTTTTTTATTCATGTATTTTATAATTTTAAATACTTATATAATTATTCAAAATATATGCCTTTTATTTATATTTTTTATATATATCTTGATTATACCCATAAATTCATGTTATAATAAAAATTATATTTTAGTTTTTTTAGTTTTTTATCCATAGTATTCACTTGAACTCACTCATTTTTAATGTTTATATTTCCCTAGGTTATGAATATGAGTATAACTTATGATAATTCTAGTAGGAAAGTAGTATTTCTCAATTATAGATAAATTTTTTCTCGTAGTATAAAACTAATTTCGTTTGTAGCCTGTCCTCAATGTCACTAAACCATAAATTATTGCAATTTTGAGAATATTTTGTGTAATGTATCATTTTTAATATGGAGATTATGTAAAATAAATATATTTTCATATAGGATGACAATATTCGATTTCTTATGAGGGTTGTTTAATTTTTTATTATTTATTTATTTATTTGACATATAATAATAGAAAACATTTTTTAAAACCCAAATGATTCATTTAACAGAGCATTTTAAGTATAGGATAATATATAAATTTTTTGTTAAAATATATATTGTGTGAATAATCTATAAATTTTCCATTATCTAGGTATTATAATTTGGATGCAACTATAAATTAGATGAACCTGTGGGTAATCAGTATTAAAATGTTTTGTGATATACCAACTCATCAATGTCTCTAGTGCATGATGAGTGGGCCTAAGACTACACACCAAGAAAATACGTATTAGAGAAAATTATTTGGTTTATAAAATTACCATTAAATGATATCTTGAATGATTATTTATGTTAAATATTGAGGTAAAGGAAATTGAGAGAACACAACCTAAAGAAACCTATGTTGAATAAAGAGTGATTTTGGTTAAACTAAAAGATAATAAAACAATTTCAAAGTGTAGCATATTTTGAGGACGAATTTTTATGAAATTATATTTTAATAAATAAAATTTGGTGTATATTTTTGACCACTCATTATTAAACCCATTTAGTTTTACTAATTTCTTATACTTTAAGGAATTATTTTATAAAATATGTAATAGTCAACACATAGATTTACCCAATGAGAAATTAAATTGGAAAATTATAGGAGTGTAAAATATTGTGATTATTCCAACCAAAAATCATGATTCATGATTAAAATTTTGAACTTAGATTAGTTTACATCAGAATCAATGAATATAAATATAAAGCCTCATAATTGTTCTGGTGGCATATATTATGAAACAAATAATGTTCAATTTCATTCTACTAAAAATAGTTATAATAATCCCCAAAGAATCTGTCTAAAATAATGTTATATAATTATATTTTATAGACTAGGAGTGAAAATATTAACTAATAAACATATAAAATTTAATATATTAGTTCATAGTTTGAATGGAAATAGTGTTCCCCCAATGAGTTTCAATAATAGTATAATATCCTAATTATTGTGATCAAGGGAATTACCCATATAAATTACCTAATCAAAGGGATATTTATGATGATTGGCATAAAATATATCAAATACCAATGAAACAAAGAAATTACTATGTGGCCATAAATACTAGGTTGAGTTGTGATAATGATGTAGACAAAAGGGAACTGATCATACACTCTGGAACTACAAGTGTTGTATTTTTGTCATGTTAAATCCAATCCATTGTACCTATATTATTTGAAAATATTATAAATTCATCATATAAATGACTATATATTGAATTTTTATTAATATAAACTTATATTTGTATGATTATTATATCACAATATTATTTTTATTTGAATATACCATCAAAAATTCATATTATTCTTCAATTTGAGGAATTTGATATAGTTTTGTTAATGGATTGGTCATATCCACATAAGATCTATAAAAAATATATATAAACCATATTATAAATTTGAAATCATCATATTATCACTTATTACTACAAGGATGATGATAAAATTTGTTGGAAATTCTATTTCCTTATATAGTATTTAATTCCAATCAAAAGGAGTATTTAGTTTAAATGGTTATGATGAATCCATTTATTGTGATATATTTCTTTTTAGGGAATATATGAGTTTCCTATTATTTCACTCATTACTAAGGGTGGTACCTATTTATATATCATATCCCTAATCAATTCTACATTAAAAAAAATAAAACTATTCCATTGTTATGTTTTAATTAAAATTGTAATGACATAATTTATTTAAGGGGGGATGCAATGACCAAATATTTTACTATGAAATTTATTAATGTACATATTTCAATAATTTATTATTCTAAATGAAACATAAAAAAAATGAAACTATAATTATTTAAAATAAAATTTTACAATTATAAAATAGTTGTTATAGTAGTGGGTATAAAATAAAGTAACCATATAATGACGTTAATGAGAAAAAGGAAAGAACAAGCATTGGGTAATGGGAGTCACCGTTATTAATTTTATTTATCTTTTCTTTTAAGGAAAATTGAATTATTATATTTTTACTTATTATAATCTAAATGAAAACATAAATATTTCATTCTAAGTGAAATAATGTAATTGAGAAGTCCAAAATCATTGAAATTTTCATGAGAAACATGCCAACAGATTCACCTCTCACGACTACCAAAAGAGCATAATAATGATTATATAATATGAGGTTATCCTAAGTGTCTTTTCAATTAATCCTTATAATGAAACAATCAGGTGTGTATAAATATAATATGTTATTTAACATATGCAATTTATAGATTTTACATTTTTTACTTTTAGAGAAAAATTCTATTAACTTATGTATGCATTTATAATATTAACGAGATCCTTCGATTTTTATAATTAATTTTTCTATAGAAATGTATTTAATGTTATTTATTTAAAGAAAAAAATATATTATATATTTCTTTATATGAATAATATATATATATATATATAATAACAATATTTTTATTTTTAATTGATTATAAATAAAAATAGGAATAATTAATACATTGAATAGTGATTTTCCGATAAAAATAGTTTCTCATTAAACTCAGAGATTTTTATTTTAATTAATAATGTTAAAATTATAATAATTTAATTTGAAAAAATAATAATTTAATTATTTATTTATCATTTCAATATTAGTTCAAGATATTTTTCAGATATTTCTATTATAGTGTTTTAGGCAAATAGTAAAACCTATAGTTTTTACCGAAACTATAAATTTTATAACATTATAACAAGTTCCCAAGGAGTATAAATTTTTTTAATTGGTAATTTATGTATTTAAAATAAAAAACTACATTAAAATAATTCTATATTGAATTTTAAAAACATATGAACAAATGTTTAAGGACATAAGTTTTAATTTCAAATAAAATGTTTTTTGGGATTTTCTTTTAATCTAATAGTAATATATTAACATTTAGTGGTAGTTGTTTCTAATGCACATAATATTGAAATTTTTCATTTTAAAACTATTTATATTCTAAAACTCAATGAAACCATAATGATAAATTATTAGTATTATAATATATTTTTCCACGAAATATGTTTTTTCATGTTAAAGGACATAACATTAACTTTTTTCCTTACAAATATAGTAGAAGATTAAATATTCTTAATAAGTATGTATAAATTATTTAATATGGTTATTTGTTTTGCAAAATTAAAAGTAAATTACTCAGGTAAAAACTAGATACGTCATTAAAACCAGAAATGGTAAAAGTCAAAATTATATGAGTAAAGGTATTTCAATAATGTATAAATAATGTGTTAAACTTATTATTTGTGTGTAATTATTAACATTAAATCATACCACACAAAATTATTACCCATTTTTGAGTCTTCTTCGAATGGGGTACATGATCTATCATTATACTAAGTTAAAATATTTAAAAACTATATTTGTCACCACATATAAAAGAGCCCTCTCTTCACCCCATCAAGACCAATCTAACAATTAGGATTCTAAATTAAAATCTATTCATTATTCTATCACTATAATCATCTAAATTTTTATGGTTATTTTATCAATATAGATTTCTATGAGACCAATATTTCAAAAGATCCATCTATGGGGATCCATATGTTCTCAACATCAGCAAATTTTTCATAAATACATATATTTTATTTCATAGCTTAAGAATATAATTTTATAATTTTAATATAATGAAATTAATATTTTTCATAATAAATTTATTTCTTCTAGTAATTAAATATTAATATAATTTTCCCATTTTTGGTAAGAAAAATCAAACTGTCATTCATTTCTTGCGTGGACTACCATCTCCATGTAATGAAAGCTTCAATTTTTATCACCAAAATATATATTTACTCATTATAATGATGAAATTTAATAATTAATATGAGATGCATTATTATTATTAATTAAAAAAATGTCATACATCTTCATTCGATCCCATGTTTTGGGAGATATAAATGTTATTCATGTGTTGTATGGACCACTGCCTGAAAAATGTAGCATATGTAATTTTCTACAAAGATTTTATATAATTTATGAATATAAAATAAAATTCAATTCACTAACATAAAATATTCTTCAAAATAGAATTATTCTCATTGAATGGTGGTTTTTTTCAAAATGATCCTCTTTCATAATCATAATCATATATAATTCATCGTCTGTTCCTGCTTTGGTCAGCCTAACCACATACATGAAAAATGATATAAAATCATATAATGGGTGAATAAGAGAAATTAATTTATGATTATATATGATATAAATAAAAAATAAATATTATTTTAATATTAAAATTAATATTAATATTATTAGTTATGTTACCACCATTCATTTGATAAAAATCCCTATGAAATGGTTGTCTCTAATTTATTCATCAGGAATAAAAACCATGAATACCATAGAATTATAATATATGATTAAAAATAATTATAAAACAATTAATATAGTACCTTAAATTATCTATAAATGATGAACATTTGGATAATAATCAATAATAACTTTTATTATGAAACTAGTTCGAAACAGTCAAGATTACTCACACCAGATATTAAACATCTATAATAAATAAATAATATGCATGTAGAGAATAATTATATATAATGTTTATAAAAATTTATATATATGAATAATATCTTAAATTAATTTATTAGTACTGTTGTTTTTTATATAGGATAAGCAAGAACATTAATAGACTTCATGAATTAATGAAAGGGGTTTTTGCCTCAAATTTTCATCTCTTGAGACATATATCCTATTATACACCATGTTTTATTTATTATGGATAATATAATTATGAATGAATATATAGATAATTAATTTATTTTCAAGGGCCATGTCATGTATACTCATTAAATGTATTGGAATTCAAAAAATAAAAAATCTGTATTGTTTTTTATTAACTCAACTACCCCATTGTGTAATACTGCTTCCTCTTAATAATATTTCATCCACATTTAGTTTCCTCCATCATAAATGGTTATTTAATTGTGCTTTCTATTCCAAAATAGTTTAAATAGATTCATGAAGCCCTCCCACTAATGGTTCCCCTCTTCGGTCAGATATGATGGAAGATAGATAATGACCACTGAGTCCGGCCTCAACCAGACAATGGGATGGTGAAAACATCGAGGCTATAGAAATATCACATATAGAATGCATCAAATAATTTAATTTTATAGGATCAATATATAGGATATAAACCCATGAAACACAAACACATAATTTAAATGTAAAAAACCATATGAAAATTCCTCAACAATATCAAAAAATACAAGCAATAATATCCAAGTAAATAAAAAATTAATTTCCTACGTCATCGACTCAACAACAGATCAAAAAACCAAGTATGTACTATACATCTAGGTCCCCAAAATCCTATTGGAATTGGAATAAATATTATATATATAGATAATTTTTCCATAACATGGAATCTTATTAGGATCATACCCAAGGTCTCTAAAGTACATGTGGAAGGAGAATATTGGTTCACCAATGAACATAGAGTTAAACCAGAAAGAAGCTACACATGTCAATTATCCAATCCCTGCATCATTGTGGAACAATAATCAAATCATGCATCCAATATATTAACATATCATAAAATACTTTAAGAAATTAATTATGCATCTTGATTCCCAGTAGTTATCTACTCTCAAACCCCAAAATAAAACATCATGTTATCATACCTTTCAATACATATCACATCGTATATTAAGTCATCTATGATGTTGGTGGGGATGGACACTTATACTAATCACCATCACATGATCTAGAATCTGATTCTAAAATTAATAATCATCACATAACATACTCATCACATCATAGTCTTATCCAATAACATCCTCATTACATCATTGAATCATCATACAATTACGGTAGTAGGGTCTCATGAATGTGAAGGATATAATCCTTGTTCACTCCTACCACCACATAAAACCCCAAAAAAATAACACATCCACTACAAAATTGGGTAATATCTAACACCAACCTTCATAATCATTTAGATATCTCCAACACCAACCCTTATCAACATAATGTAATCTTTAAAACTAACCTATATCATCATAGTTTAAGGAATAATGAGGAGGACAGGGAATTCAACCAACCATATAACCACGATTATGGATTTTTAGGAAAACACAAGAAACCCAAAAACATTGGGAATTTTTACGTTTATCCAACTCATGTGGGGAGGATATAAAAATAATATAAAATATATGATGGATAGATGACACAAAATACTGAAACTATGGACTCACTAAAACTTTACTATAGTTGACCACATCACCTCCAGTACACCACAAAATATCTTAAATAAAATATACCTCCACTATATGAATCACACTATACAATCATCACATATAACTACACAATTCCACTAACATTTATAGGTTCCACTAGTTTACATATTTAAACTTGTTTCCAAAAACACCCATTTACTAATCCTTTTGATATAAATGTATATTGAATTTAAATCTATAATTAATTTAATTTAATCCTTTTATAGTATATCAATTGAATCCCATTATATTTCATTTACCAACCCTTGTCATTCCTCATAATAATTAAAATAAATTCCATGAATAATCAGGAAAATAACAAAAACCCACTATAGAAAAAATTTTCTATATCACGACAACTATAAATAGTAAACCACATAATATGATCCATACAAACCAAAACAATACATATATATACCACCACACATCACGAAAATCACAAGAAACAACCATTATGGAACAACTATAACACACCACCCATACTACACAACTACCTAAATCACATCCCATACCTATCAATCATCACATCACTACCCCCACACATTTTATAAACAATCCCAACATGAATATCATGATAAAGTATCCAACATCACACATGGTAGCAGAAAAATATAAACCATACATAGTATTAAATCCCATATTCGAAAAGTCATGTTTAAGGGATTATATTACATTACCTCATTATTTAGCATGGGTATTCTATCAAAAATTCCACAATTATATGGGAAAATCATTTTCTGTATATATATACTTATAATTTTTTTTAATGTGTGTTCAAACAACTAAAAAACATAGGTCTCACATATAAATTAATTAAAAAAAATTATCCCAACATTTTTTGTTTTTTATAAATAAAAACACTCTTTCATAATTATATAAATAGTAAAATTAACGTATTAAAATTGAGATGTATCCACATTATGATAAATTTAATATTACAAAAATTCACTATCAATATGACATTGACACATAATATCCACCCAAAAGAAGGAAAAATAATGAAATCCCTCAGAATTCATAAAAAAAAGGAATGAGAGAACAAGGATCTTCTACCTCAAAGATTATTACGGATTTCCCATGTACAATAGGTAAAAATATAAACATCAATGAACTAAAACCATACAAGAAATCCATGACTCAAATTGGGTAGTGAAAAAAGAGCATAAAAATTGTATCCCATGTTATCCATGAACTAGAACAACATTACCCTAATGAATCTTTAAAATAGAAATATAAATAAATTGGTTGATAAATAAGTAAACCCACATCATATTTCAAACGATCAACCTTCAATGTTAACATGATCATGGATGGAGGAGAGGGCCAAAATGATCTCCCAATATATCCACTTTTTCCAAAACTGATAGGAAATATAGAGTAATGGGGTAAAATGATGGATTCTTGAATTTATAAATAGGATAGTCCTCCTATAAATCATATTATGATACTAAGATTCATGACTTGAGTTTCCATTATACATTCTAATTCATGTTATGAAACAAATTTAGGATGTTAATACCTTGAATTACAAACATAATGAACATTTGTTAAATTTTATGAAGGATAAATCTAAAATTATTTCATGTCAGTAATTATTTGTTCATGTTGTGAGTTAATTATGTTCAGAAATATCACATGAATATCATGTTATCAATCGTTTAAATTTATGTTTTAAGAACACTCACACATCATGAAATACCTACCACATCATGAACCACCTATTCTAGTAGAAACATAGCTCAAATTTCAGTTCAACTCTTATTGATCCTCCTTTAACATATCAAAACCAAATACCAGTAGTGTGATTGGACAATATGGTATGGAACATTACATTTTATAACATTAGCATGAATGTCATCGAAAATAATCGAAACCAAACTCAGAAATTAAGGATAGGGTCTAAACAACATTTCGATGACATGTGTCTCATGGATCCTATCACACCCCAAATTCTATCCAAAACATATTAAAAATCCCCAAAACACTTCAAAAAAACTCAAAAGTAAAAAAACCATAATATATCTCTACAACAACACAAAAAATACTTTCCAAATAATCATCGTCACTACCATTTCAACCAATAAAAAACTATGTAAAAAACCTCTTCAGTATCAGACAATGTTGCACCGAGCACATGATTCAATGAAACCTTTGATCTATATTAGGATATTGTTAGATTCAGGTATTCCTTAATCTCTCTAACTATTTTAAATCATTTAATTGTATAAATTATATTTATTAGAATGGATTTTAATCTTCTTCAGAAACTTGAATTCACAAAACATATCTACAACATATAAAAATTCAACATTTGATAAATACATAAGGTTCCAAAATCACATCATTAAAGAAAAACGGAGAAACATAAAATTCAACAAAATATCCATGTATTGGGAACATATAAACATATCATGATCCCTAGTACTATCCTCTAAGAAACTATACCATATAAATTCATGAACCAAGGGGATGGTTCATCTACATATCACCATCTCTTGATAATCTTAGATCTCTATAGGTCTCCCACTGATTTTTAGTTCATCCTCAATATCCAACTCTTCCCTATGAATAACATGGGATAAATAATGGATATATTAGTGAAACTATGACATATAGAATATTTTTTGAATGATGTACCACTTTTTTTGATTAATCAACTTGTTTTCCACCTCACATAATATCCCCAAAACCTTAGTAAGAATAATTAACTAGAGAGAATAGTTACAACCCATATAAAACATCACCATCCTCCATTAAGTGGAAACCCTCATGAACACATTGTCTCTAACATTAATCTTCAAGGGCCTCATATATTCATCACTATATGAACTCTTTTTATCATATGCCACCTTCATCAACTATTAGAAAAAGAAGATATTCTTTTTCATGCTCTTGATTATGTCTAGACCTTGAGTCAATTACACACCATGTTTTGTCATGTAAAAAAGATAACAACTAAACCATAAATAAAATGTATCAAATGGAGCCTTTCCAAACCATTTGGGATAACTATTTATTTTGAAAAAATCAATCAAGGGAATGTTCTTTAAATAGGATAATCCATGATCTATTTCTTAGAATCACATTATATCCTCCATAGTTTGGATGATATTCTCAACCTCTCCATATATCTACATAGGGAAAGAAGTTCTTAATAATGACTAGGATCCAAAGGAATAAAGAAACACCATAAAAACCTTTAAGTTAAAATGATGATACAAATAATAGATGATGGTCCTCAGTATCATATGAACCCTAAAAAATAATCCATATGCTTCCTCTCTGGGATATCCATGATAATAGATTCACAGATTTCAAGAAAATGACCAGACATTGTCTGCTAGTCCAGAATCACAAATAAATCATCACACCCCCCTTGTTCCTAGGGAAACCCACTGATGAAATCATTCACAATGTACTCAAATTTCCACTCAATAACATAGGGTTAAGAAAAAACAAAGTAACATGATATTCATCTTTTACCTGATGGAAAAAAAGACACCTTGAAACAAACCATGAAGTCAAACATTTCATCCCAGAAAACTAATCTTCCCTCCATAATCCATGGTAAATCATGATCACAGTGGAATGTAACACAAAATATGATCTCTGAAACTCATGGATAACTCTATTATGAATCACCAATGAAAACAAAACCCTCAGAAAAACAACATATGGTTCTAAACATCCCTATAGGGTATCATAATGGCCAATACAGTCACACGTCACCTCGTGAAATTTGTCTTCCCACTGAGACTCCCCCAAATTCCACATCATAGATGAGTCCAAAGTTTTGTGTTTAATACAAACCTTACAATGTTTCTCATACAAATAAAAATGAATTACTAGAAGCTCCACCATCACTTTCTAAACATCTAAAAACTCTAGAATCACATCTCCTTGAGACTTCTATCTTAGTGAATTCAAAAACAAATTCCCCTTTCAAGATTTACATCAAATATAAAAATATTAATAAAAGATTTAAATTATCCATCTCCATTGAGATATTTTTAAATACAACTAAAAATGAAATATTTCATGCTCTCGTAGTTAGTGAAAAGCAAAAAGAATCCCTAAAATAGGTAATCCAACCACTAAATCCGTGCAAGCACAATGGATACTAACTCCTAATCATTGGTGAAGCCGATATTCATTTTTGGACATAATTTAATATTTCCAAAATATTTCACCACCCTTGGCTCTACAATGACACATCTTAATCCATGATTTTATGCATCACACCCTCCTCTAGAAAATGAATCACTGATACATTGGTGAACCTATCCTTTGGGTAAACAAAATTATTTGGAATAAATATTTAAAAATGAATTTTATTACATTCATATAAATTATATCTGTAGGGTAGATATATGTGATAAATCATAAATATTACATCGATAATAGCCTAAATAAGAAGAGAAATTATGAACATCCAACATGTTCTTGAGTGATTACTAGGAATCAACTACCATGATATTTACTTGGTCTATCGCCACAACTAAATTATTCAACACATTACCAATTTAATGAACCCCTCAAGTTTTAAACCTTCAATTTGATAGATTTTCAAAGAGATGGTGGTGTCCATCAGTGCTCATGGATTCATTGAGATTTCTGGAATTCTCCTCCACTGATGTCAAATAGAGCAAGATATCAATGATAAATATGATGAAAAATAGTATAGAACTCTTTAATATAGAGTTCATTAGACCGATAAAATTTTCTGCTGATTTCATGATACTAAAATTCATGAACACATACATGAATATCAAATACAAACATCAGAAGTGAGTATTTGAGATTATTTTTATTTCAACATCATCTGAGGATATCCAGACTATAAATAAATTTTCCAAAACAAAGTAGATACCTTAATATGGTCAATCATATTTATGATGCTTGGGAGCGTGTAATAGTTCATCACTGTAACCTAATTAAACCACTATTTGTCAACACAAAAACTCAAACTACATTCCTCCATCATGGAGAACAACATCGGGGAACACTAAATAGATAAATAGGATTCAATGAAACACCGCTCCATGAGATAATAAATATGTATCATAAACCCGTACAACTCCATAATTAATAATCGTTAAGGTTATATCAAAATTGTAGATGTTTATATTTGAAACTCTAACCCAAAATCAACATCATTTCATGTGGAAATGTCATAACTGCATCATCGAAAACATATAGGAACTCCACCAAAACCATGGAAAGATAATCTTAATAAATATCTATATAAAAGAATTATAATTGAGACAAAATATGATACACTTTCTGGAGACCCCTATGATAAACTTACTAACCAATGAACACCACTCTCTAGACCACCAAATCCAAAAATGAAACTTCCATTCATAATAATTTAATTACTACATACAATGAATACATACAATCCCCACCAATGATATCCCAATATCATTTTATATAAAGGAATAATAAATCCCCCACTAACTAGTGTTATCCCACCACCAGTATACATCCCCAACACACATCAAAAAAATTATCCTCTCATCCAACTGGTGTAGATATCGCAAGGGGGAAAAAGTCTCTCCACATCGAGCGCTAAGGCATAATCCAAATAAGGTCAATGAAATGATAAAAATTTTTAATCAAATAAAGATTAAAGAAGGGTATTTGATAAAAAAAATCTAAACTCAATCACTGCTAGTAATGATGGAACATCCGTCTCTATCAAAAGAATCTTATCATACCCCAATCCTCGGCCTCTCTCTAGTTGGACTCCATGACCAACACATTGCGATAGTCCCTAGGGATTGGGACCATCATGAGCCTAAACCTTCCAACATAATATTACCTTATCCACTGAATAAGATCTAGTGATCCATACTACTACAACATCCTCAAACAAAACTATTGATACTTCAAAAAATGGTCTAAAACAGAATTTTGGAACAGTGCTCCATGACTGGTCCAAGAATAATCCTAGAGGTGGCATTTTCGACATAAGATATTACCTAAAAATTTGAATAAACATTAAAGTTATCATAATATAATATTACTATAAGGTAATTAGAGGATATTTCATGTTTGGTTCTACACTTTTCTATACTCTGAGATACTATGAATTTGCAAACTACATATAAAAACTATTACCCTCAGGAAACTATTTTATACACTCAATCGAGTATCGCCTCCCATAGTGATACTTCTGTCGATAACATTCTCAATTATATTAACCACATGTTATGAAGAAAACAAAAATTGTCTGACCTCATGAATTGTTTTTGGGTGTAATGCATCATACATACTCCACACTCTAGATTCCACATATATAAAAAATTTGGTATTAAAGTGTTTGATGACCTTGAATTGGATCCCCAACATCCATATATTGAGGACCCCCTACTGAAGGGGGATAAAATACTTCATTTATTATACATATATAATCATATATATGAATTTGAAATGTAAATCTTTATGTATTTCAATGAACCAAACACCTACCTCCTTGTTGTCACCAAGATACAATGTCCATAACCGACATGTATCTCCCCACTTGTCACAAACATCCAATGGTATCCTAATAATAGTCCAAGATCAAATCAGAACAAAATCAATAACAACATCCTCTATTAAGTCATTTTTCTTAAAATGAAGGATATTAACTTCATACTTTCCCAAACTCTAACATGGAAATGTATGCAAGGTCCTTTTCCATGCCTCATTCTCCTATACCTAGTTGAACCTCTAATGATCAACCATGTTCACCTGTTGAACCTATACTACCTTAGATACTTACAAATGAAAACTAGGATCCACTCAAGAAAATATAGGAGGAACCCTAAGCATGATAGAATAATTTTTTTTATCAATGTTTACATAATTAATTAATTTTAATTTTCCATAATCTGCTAATACATATATTAATACTATCAATCATGATTCACATACCTTTCTTAGTTATCTACTCTTTAAATATTCCTACCTTAAATGGTTATTAATATTCATAGGGTCCTTCCATTCGATCAAATGGTCCCAAAATGTCACGTCCTTAACAATATCCTAGGCCTATTTCATAAACAATGATAAACATAATTTTTTATTCCATACTATCACATGAAATAATAATGGATCCATACTCTAAAATATATAATATCACTAATCTAAACAATTTGATACAATTTTTTCATGACCACCTCTAAAAAGAGTTACCCAACAAGGCTAGTAATGGAGGATAATATGAAATGAACCCCACCCCTCACCCACCCCCTGAGTCATCCCTCCAGTAAACCATGGGCTAGCTAACCATTTTGGGTATAAAAATCTCATATATGGAACATATTAGAATCTAAAAATTATATGCTTGAGAGATAGGATAAACAAACACCAATAAAAATTATTGAATAATTTAAACATAAACAAAAAATTATCCCTCAATTTATCAATAATGTGAAAAAATACAAACGAAATACTCTATGTAAATACCAAAAGACAAGCCCCGTGGAAATGAATCAACAACTGCCTAAAAATAAAACATAGTAATGTCTCTCTTGGTCCCAAAATTTCTAATGAAAAAATGAATAACTATTTATATATATGGGGTGGGAGTAACTTGTATACTCAGTATGATCATACCCAAGATGTATAGTGTACGTGTTAAAAGAGACTACTAATTTACCAGTGAACAAGTAGTAGAACAAACATGAACCTAAATATGTCAACCAACCAATCCTCACCTCACCATGCCACACCCAATTATTATCACATCTAATATAGTAACATAATATCAAAAAACTAATCAAAGGTTCTCTATAAATGATTCCCCATATATTTTCCAAACACACACCCCAATTTCAAATGTCATGTTCTCCAATCCCTTCCATACATATCACATTAAATTTCGAGTCATCCACAATGTGGGTTGATACAAATCCCTACCTACCCCAACTCCACGAGGTCTAGAATACTATAACAAAATTTGTCATCATCACACGTCACCTAATCACATAAAATCCACATACCATCATAGCCTTATCACATAACTAGGTAATTATTGTATCATGAATGTTATGTACACAAATTATGTGTTGTCATTCACCATACATAATCCAAACCTATATTACATCCACAACGGCATAGGGTTATCTCCAACACCAACCTACATTTTCACTTGGTAATTTCTGACACCTACCAATATTATTATTGGGTAATCTCCCATACTAATCCATGTCATCATTACTTATAGAAAAAAATGAAGGGGGTAGCTTTCCATATGTATAACCACCATCCTAGATGTTTGGTAAAACCCACCAGAACCCAAAACATTTGCGAATTGGTAAGGATATCTAAATAATTTTGGGATCATAAAGGTATTAAATAAAATACATTAAATTTATATATCACCCAATTTACAATTTATGGTTTCACATCAACTGTTCAATTGTAGAACACTTAACCCTCACAACACCATACAAAATATGTCACAACCACTACCTACACTTAATGAATCACACCACAAAACTACAAGAAATATCCTCATAATAGAACATTAAATTATAGATTCCACCATTATCCTAATATAAATTAGATTCCAGTTAACCTCATTTAATAATACATTTAATTAATATATATGAACCCCATTCCTTAATAATTCAGTTCATTTAATCCATTTACCACATATAAATTAATTCCAATTCTTAATCATTTAAAAAACATTTTATTTAATATAATAATTACAATTTAATACATTAGTAATGTGGAATCTAACACCATCCCACCCCAAAACATCTCATATATATCATATAAATAATCACTCTAACATCACATAATCCAATCCATTTTACTTCAACAAGCACTTGTCTCAACCACCTCACATCACATCCACCATGTAACATCCCGGTTCCAGGTGCTGCCCAGAGGTTCCCCTTACATGGTTGTCACATGGCCTCAAGAACATTTCCCCAAACACCAGAGGCTTCCGAATAGAAGCGAGGGCCTTGGGTGTGATAATGGGGAAACTATGCCCTCATTGGCAGAATAATGCAGCTGAAATAAACAGATAACAATAGTGGAAGTAGTAAAAACATAAAATGGGTAAACAATAGAAAATTGCAAGAAATAAGAAACTTAATCCCACACATATATATATTATGCACGACACATATGACTAGGAAATCATCCAAACAAGTCACAATTCTAGAATACAATACTAAACCAACTTTCAATGAAAACAAATAAACTCCAACAGCATCACATGCCTTATCTTGGTCCCATTCTCTCCAGCTCCACTTCAATAAAGTACCTACAGTAGAAGGGTGCTTTACCTTATATAGACCTGAAACAATATAATCATTTTGTTCCCAAGAGCATGAACCAAATAGGGTGTGAGACGAATCCCAGTAGACAACCACCCAAAGATATGTTCCTACCATTCAGTGAATATACATGGCAGAAAATATGCAAAATGAAGCAATAAACAAGGATGTAATCAAAATTAAACAATCCTACAGTTTCAATTACATCAATTTTCATTTATTAGGTAAGTAACCAACATTCATAAGTAACCCTCTAGGAAGTACTCACATCATAACCCCTATGGTTCACCAAATCAAACATAAGAAACCCTCTGGGAAGTACTCATAATATAACCCCTCTGGTTCAACTCTAGCACAGACTCTCTATGGAATACCTCACCGTCAATTCTCCATGTGGTTTTGTATCGGTAACTATAGGCACTCTGGGGAAGCACTCAACGTCCAATTCCCCCTATGGTCTTGTAAAGAAGAACTATAGACACTCTGAGGTGGAACATAGTCTATCCCTCCTATGATCTCACAACATAAAATTAAACATACACTTTGGAGAATCCCTCAGTGTCCATTCTTCCTATGGTCTACAACACCAGGATCCCATAGCCTTGTGTAAATAAATCATGCACAAATGATATATGTCAGCCAAAGTAAACCTCAATAACTACTTGAATAAATAGTCTACAGTATCTCAAATCCTGTCAGATAAAAACACTCCATCATAACAATACAACACATGGAAAACAATGCAGCCTAAAAGGAACATCTAGGAAAAATGGTTAATATCAAACAAACATGGTAAACACATCCATATCAAGGTAAATAACCCTATTTAAATTAATAAATCATATACTCAAGCACAAAAGTCCTAGTAGGAAAATACCGGGCTAAGAACCATAAACACGCAATACCCCGAACAAGGGTACTGGGAACTTTTGCACATATAACTCAAAGAATAACTACATAATTGCACAAACCACCTACATCGGTATTGTGCAATCGATATACATGAGCATCATTCCTTGAATATCCCTATAATTCCATAGATCTACAAAAATTAAAAAAACGTTCAACCAAATATAATGCATGACAGGGGAGGAATCAGGAAACAAGTCTCTAGAAGAAGGAGGAGCTTACTGTGGTGATTATAATTTAATCGACGTCGGTCGATTTTTAGAACAGACAGCATATTATGGGCATGGAGATGAATCATGTAGTAAGATCACTCTTGGACGAGATGAATGGGGAAAAAGGGTGTTCTATCATTCAGACACGACCTCAATCTATTTAATGAAATAAAATGAAAGTATATAAAGTTTTCTTCAAGGGTATATGAAGTGTAATTGCATTAACCGAACTTTGTTTTAGGAAGTTTCTAGGTCACCCAACACATCCATGCATTTGGCCATTACAATACTAGCACATGGCTACCTGCGACAACCGAGTAAATGAAATGTACATATAAGTACACAGCGTGTACTCCTAAAATTTCCCAAAATTTCCCTCTTTCTCAAAAAACAGCCAAACAACAATGACATACCTGAAAAGAAGCTCTGGGTTATTACAAACTTCCCCAATTAAAGAAAATTTTCCTCATATTTCCCTAAGAATGTGGCGTAGAAGAAGAATCCTCAAATAGCTCCGTCCACTACGATTGTACATCAGCCTCCCAAGTCTCGTCATGTGCTCACTCATGCTGCCAATGATGTCGTACCAGAAAAACAAACAAGCCATGAAGATCCTTCTCGCTATGATAAAAATCCGGATAGGATGCTCCATGAATGATGTGTCCACCTCTTACTCAACCTCCATGGATTGATATACATGAGACGGGTCTTTTAAGTAACGCCACAATTGAGAAACGTGGAAAACGTCCTGCATAGCCCAATACCTTTGAGGTAACTGCAAATGATATTCAACTTGCTCGGCTCTCTCCAAAACCTCAAACGACCCAACTTATCTCGGTGAAATCTTTCTTTGTATCCGAATCCTATTTTTTCCTATATTCAGTGTGACACATAGAAAAACCTTATCACTAACCTTGAACTCTATAGTTTGTCTTCTTCTATCAGCATAAGACTTATGTCGTGATTGTGCATTATCTATATTCTTCTGAATCAACTCTATCTGCATTGTGGTCTCATGGACAAGATGAGGTCCCAACATAGCGGCCTCTCCTACCTCTATTCAGGATAATGGTGATCTGCATAGCCTACTATACAAAGCCTCATAAGGTTCCATCTAAATAGTTTCGTGACAACTATTGTTGTATGAAAACTATACCATTGGTATATGCTTCTCCCAAGAACCTCAAAAACCAAGGATGCATGCTCGAAGCATGCCCTCTAGAACCAGAAAAGTACATTTGGACTGGATATCCATTTGGGGATTGAATGATGTACTCAGAAGTGCCTTTGTTCCCAAAACCCTTTGTAATCCCTGCCAGACCCGAGAAGTAAAACAATTATCTCTATATGAAAAAATGGAGTGTGAAACCCCATGTTGACATACAATCTACCGGATGTATAATCTTTACAACTCATTTACACAGAAGGTCTCCTTGATCGGTAAGAATTTATCAACCTTTGTGAGTTTGTTAACGACTACACAAACTTCATCGTTCCCTCAAGGCCACCACGGTAAACCTATCACAATGTCCATCACAACATTATTCCACTTTTACTAGGGAAGGGGTAACAGAAGCAAAATCACTTCTGGTCACAGATTCTCTGATTTCACATGCCGATAGATGGAACACCTCGTTAAAAAACTAGAGATATATCTCTCCATACCTAGCCACCAATACTGATAGTGAAGATCCCGATACATCTTTGTGACACTAGGATGAACTTCCAAAACTAAGGAATGAAAGTACCGCATCATGTCCTCGTGCATTTTTTTTGACACCCATACATGTACATGAAAATATAAGAGCTCATCCTCGCCTACTGTCCATCCTGGAATAGGGCCATCTCCTAAAAAACTATCCCGTAGGACTAGGACTTCATCATATGATAGCTTTCTCATTCGCACTCGATCATGTAGTAAAGAGGTGATAGCTAAAGAAGAAAGTAATTTCTACCCATTTTTACCATACACCTCCAAAAAAATCCCATAGAATAGAACCATAAGTTGTCACTCACTTCTGGGCTCCTGAGCTGCTTATTTCTATGTCCTCTTAATCAACACATCTTCCACAACGTTGCCTTTCCCAAGAGTTTAGTCAAGTTCAAAGTCATAGAACTGAAGGTACTCAACCCACCTTCACTATCTCAGATTCAGATCGCACTGAGTGAGGATATACTTGAGAATTTCGTGGTCGGTGAAAACCACAAAATTTTCTCTCATTAGATAATGTATCCCACAAAATAAGGCGTGATGAACTACAACCAACTCAAGATCATGTGTTGGGTAGTTCATATCATGTGGCCTCAACCACCAAGACCCTTACGTAACAAATCCTTCTCCCTACATAAGAACTTATCCTAGCTCGATACCTGATGCATCATAGTACATAGTATAACTATTTCCTGTCATTGGAAAAACTAGTATTAGTACAGAATTCAACATCCCTTTCAACTCCTGAAAGGCTGACTCACCTGAATCATACCATAAGTACTTCAGACCCTTCATAGTGAGCCCCTTCAATGGCGCAGCTAATCATGAAAAGTCAAGTATGAAACATCTGTAGTATCCAACCATCCATAGAAAAATTTGTACCTCAAGGGAGTTCATGGGATGCTATAAGGTAAACTATTGATCTCACTTTCTCTAGGTCTACTGAAACTCATGTCTCTGAGATACCATTACCCAAGCATTGAATTTGGTCCATCCAAAAGTGGAATTTTGAGATACTAGTATATAACTGATGGTCTCTCAGTGTACTAAAAATTATCTCAATATGGGTGGCATGGTCATCTCAAGAAGGTGAGTACACCAAGATATCATCCACAAAGGCTAACTCAAAATAATCAAGGTATGGATGGAACACTCGGTTCATCATTTCCATGAAAACTACAGGTGAGTTCATGATACTGAACATTATAACTGCATACTCTTATAGAACATACCTTATATGAAAGTCTGTACGAGGTATATAAGATATTCTATTGCGCAACTGATGATCACTCGATCTGAAGTCAATCATTGAGAACACCTGGGATCCTCTAAAATGATCAAAGAGATCATCAATATTCAGCAATGGATATCGGTTCTTGACCATAAACTGGTTCATCTTATGATAACTCACAGAATGTATGAGGGTATCTTCCACCTTCTTTGCAAAAAGGATAGGTGAACCCCAAGGATAAGTATTGGGTAAGATGAAACTCTTTGCCTTCAACTCCTCCAATTTCTTCTTAAGCTCCTGTAACTCTTATTTATCCATACTATAAGGTGGAATAGACACCAGTGCCACTCCTAGAATGATATCAATAGAAAATTAAACCTCTATCTTTAGAGGTAATCCTGAAAAATCATCTAGAAAGATATCATTGAAATAGTCCACCGCTAGAGGAAAGTCCATTTGTGAAGTCCCCCGATCATCTAGATATAAACTAGCATTATGGGCTGTAACTCCTCCCAACCCATGATTCTCATGTCCTGATATTCATTCCTATACATCCCATTCATCCTTATGAAGAAACGATCTATAATATGGTGATGTGAAACTAACCCTACAATGATAACAATCGAAGGATTCCAAGAAGGGAACTAACCAGTCCATTTTGAGAATGAAATCATAGCCTGTTATCTCTAAGAAATAGAGGTCCCATAAGAAGTGACACCCACTAACATCTAGAGGCACTCCTTTCACTTTTATACACTAGTTATTCTTGTCCTCAACGGAGTGTCCAAATTCAAGACATCAAAAGAAGTCAATATATAGAGCCCAAGTTTCTCCACAAAAGAAACATATATCTAACTATGGGAATCCCCATCAAATAGTGCCGAAACTAAAACTGAGGCAACTATGATTGTACCTCTAGCTATAGAGGGTCTGGGATCCTCGTCTTGCTGGGTATTCTCTACTATAAAAGTCTGTCTTGTACCGTGACCCTATGACCCAACCTGACCACCCTAAGATGAACCCCCCTAAAGTTGTTGAAGACTTGCCAATTGGATATCACGTCCGTGACCTCCAACTCAGCCAGAATGGATGGAAGAACTCCAATTCCTAGACTGATGAGAAACTGGTGGTACTACTCCTGAATTTGGGGTAATAGAGACTCCACTGTTACCAGCTTCGGGTGATAGGATCTGATAGAAACGCTGAAGATGACCCATCTTGCCACAAGATCGGCACTCCACCGGGTCCCTCAGGAAATGTGCCCTCATATGTATGCTCTTCCCACACTGGTATCATACCACCTGGATACCAAAGGAAGTATCACGCCTAATATGAACTCTACATGTAGACTTCCTGTGGCGCTTCCTACTGTCAGTCTGAGGGGTAACAACTTTGGATGTTGAACCGACCCGCCTCACAGCTCCAAATTACCTCAGATTTCACTCCTTGATCAGCACCTAGTTTAATATAGATGTTATGTAAGTAAACATGATGATGTTCACCTATTATTGGATTTCGTTCTTGAGACCATCATCAAACTTTCTCGCAAGGAATAACTCATATCCCCCTGGAATGGGTGTGAAGTGATGCAGCTTTGTGAAGCGAGAAGAGTACTCTATAAAAGAAAGAGTACCATGTTCCAAACTCATGGACTATCAGGCTCCATCATCCATCAATGTATCTGGGAAGAAGTAGTCATAGAAGGCATGCTAGAACTCATCTTTTTCCATAACCTGCTGCTATATCACCGGTGATATCACACCCCACCATCTCTTGGTGGAATCCCGTAGCATGTTCATAGCGAGCATCACCCTCCTATATGGATGCATATCCATATGATTGAAGTTGTATAGAATGGATTCTAACCATGACTATGCATCCTAAGGTCCTCCATCCCCTGTGATGGTGGGAGGATGCTGCTACTGGAAATCCCGTGTCAATTCTGCCATCGACAGGGCATGTGGCAGTGCTCCTTGGAAGGTCTGTATCATCCTATTAATGCCCTCTCGAAACTGTGCATCGACACCTGTATCTAGGATAATGGATGGTGCCAAGATAGGAACGAATATAGAACATGTTGTTAATCTCTAATCTTCCATATCTGGTGTATGGTATCCTCCCAGAAACTGTCGTACAATCGGAGGACGTCTCGATGGAATGACTCTACAAGGTCAAACAAACATCTTTGATCAAGACTATCTAGAATTGATAATTAGATGTGAAAGAAGAGAACATGATAAAGAAATAATAAAATTTATTCAAAACATGGATACACTACATGTTCCTTTAGGCCTTCACATGGGTGTGTACTCCTGCATACCGTGTTCGTTTAACACCCCAAACACACGGCGTGTTCCTCCAAAACACGACATGTACTTAAATAATTTTTCCCTGCCCGAGTTCTTCTAAATGAATAACCCATAAAGTTACCCTATAACAATACTACACGATATTATTGTTCTAGACATGGTGTGTACTAGACGAACTTAATGACATGTGTTTTCAGTCACACAGCCGGTTACATGGATGAACCTATATGGAATTTTTGTGCCAGACATGGAATGTACTAACTACCCATTATCCACCTATGTTGTTGGTCACACGGCTAGACACACAGTCTATACACACGGTGTGTGATTCAGGTACACGGTGGGTTTTACCAATGATTTTCCAACCCCATGTCTTATCCCAAACATGTGTTAACACCGTTAGGTACTACACGGCGTGTATATATAGTACCCGACATGTACACTAATAAAAACATTCCCTTCTCAACAGAAGGACATAGGGCGTGTATTTATCATTACACACTGTGCATTCTGGGTTTTTATGAACAGTAAGTCTTTGAAACAACTCAAGAACCCATAAAACACTGAAATGAACATTAATGTTCAAAATTTCAATCCGTGAGGGCCAATACTCCCCGATAATCAAATATTTGCATCTTATACAAGACATATTCAAGCATAACAATGCAATGATCCACCAAATTCTAGTCCATGAGGGCCCATAACACGACAAGAATGAAAGTTTGGGGTTCATTAAAACCACTCCTTACATATTAGAAATAACCTATTAAATAGGAAGTATTTTATCATGACATATATCAAAACAGAAACCATATCTAGCACAACATTTATCACAACAACATGAATCAACAATTCACCCTAAATGGCATGGTAAGAATGCATGACATCTGATCTCTAGAAAGTGACTATGTGACGCATGAGATGGAATAGCCTCATCTCATCGGGTTGAAACAGAAATATAACCTCAATAATATCATGATAACATCAAAAAACATGTGAATCACTCAATAGTGAAATTAAATCGTCTGTAATAATTGAAAAACCATGAAAAAATTAATAATAGAGGTAAATTGGATTTTACATGTACATGGGTTAGCTACTCCTGGGAAAATATTATTACCAAGTACCTATTACTTCATATTCATGGATATAGGCTCCAAACATTATGTCAAGAAGAAAATATTTCATCTTATCCCACATTGTAACCTCCCGGTTCTGGGTGAAGCCCAGAGGTGCCCCGTACCCAGTTGGTCACATGGCCTCAAGCACATTTCCCCAAACACCAGAGGCTTCCAACTAGTAGCAAGGGCCTTGGGTGTGATAAAGGGTAAAATATGCCCTCATTTGTAGAGTAATGTAGTAGAAATAAAAAAATAACAATAGAGGAAGCCTTAATAGCATGAAATGTGTACATAGAAGAAGACTGAAAGAAATATGCAATTGAATAATATATATATATATATATGATTCATGATACATTTGTCTAGGATGGTAGCCAAAAAAGTCACAATTATTGAATATAGTACTAAACCAATGTTCAAAGAAATAAAATAAACTCCATAACCATCTAAAGCCTCATCTTGGTCCCATGCTCTCCATCTCCACTACAATCATGTACCAGAAGTAGAAGGCCGCTGGACCTTATCTAGACCGACAAAAATATAATTTTTTTTGGACCAATAGCATTAACCAAACATAGTGTGAGACTAATCCCATTACACAACAACCAAAATGTATATTCCGAATAGTCATTGAATATATATGGAAGGAAATATGAAAAAGGAAGAAATAAACAAGGAAGTACTCAGAAGTAAACAATCCTACAGTTTCAATTACATAAATTTTCATTTATTAGTTAAATAATAAACATTCATAAGTAACCATTTGGAATTTACTCACAAAATAATCCCTACAATTCAACCATTCAAACACAATAAACCCTCTGGGATGTATTCAATGTCTAAACACTCTGGTTCAGCTTTAACACAGACTCTCTGAGAATTCACTCACTGTTAATTCCCCATGTGGTCTCGTATCAGTAACCCTAGACACTCTGGGGAAGAAATCAACATCAAATTCCCCTTGTGGTCTCACAATGAAGAACTTCAAATACTCCTAGGGAGAACATATTCCATCCCCCTTTGGTCTCGTAACGTAAAAGTAAACATACACTCTGGAGAACCCCTCAACATCTATTCTCTCTATGGTCTTCTACACTAGGTTCCCACAGTCCTGTAAAAATCAATCTTTCACAAACGATATATGGAATCCAATGTAAACATCAAGAAATAATTGGATAAATAGTATATAGTATCTCACAACCTTCCTGATAAAAAAAAATCCATCCTAACAATACTAGGAATTGAAAAAATTAAACCTAACATGAAGATCTAGATCAAATGTTCAATATCAAGAAAAATGGGCAGCACATCCATATCAAGGTAAATACCAATATTTAAAATCATAAATACTCTACTCAATCACACAAGTCATAATAGGAAAATACTATACTAATAACCATAAACACACAAATACTACAAAAAAGGGGTTATTGGGAACTTTTGAACATATAACTCAAAGATTAACTATAGAAAGGCACGAACCAAGTACCTTGGCATTGTACGATCAATATACGTAAGCATCAGGCCTTGAATCACCCTATAACTCTCTAGATAAAAAAATACTAAACCCATTCAACTACGACAACTCATGAATGAGGAGGAATCAGGAATCATGGCTCTAGAAGAAGGAAGAGCATACCATGGAGATTCCAATGCAATCGAAGACAGTCCATTTGGTGAAAGAATAGTGAGTCAGGGGCTCAGAGAAGAATAATTTCCTATGGTCACTCCTGGATGAGATGAACAAAGATAAAGGGTGTTAAGTCGATTAGATGTGACCTTGGTCCGTTTAATGAAATAAATAGAAGGTACAAAACGTTTTATTCAAGGGTATATGTCGTGTACTTGCTTTAAATGCCCCCATATTTGGAGACCTTCAAGTTAACCCACAAGGCCATGTGTTTGGCCATTACACGGCCAGTACAGGACTACCCGCAACAACTGAGTACACGTCGTGTACTCCTAAATTTTTAAAAAATTTCTATTTTCTAAAAAACAACCAAAAACGAAAGACGTACCTGGAAAGAAGATCCGGGTTCTTACACACCATATGATATAACCACCACATGACATAATAAAAAATATCCCCACTATCACAATGTTTCCTATATCACATTTAATTCCAATAAACTATAACATAAAATACCCGAACATTTCACAAACCATCCATCCACAACCATCACTGCACAAAATCCCAAATCAAAAAAGCATACCCAAAAAGAACAACCACACATAGCATTACATATCGATATCCAAAATTAAGGTTAAGGGGGTTAAATTACATTACATCATTAATTAGAATTGGTATTCTCACACATGTTACTGATTTCCATGGGAAAAAAAATTATATTTCCTATATACATTCATATCCATTCATTCAGGTTGTGGTAAAATAATGATCAAATTAAGGTTGTCAAATATATATCAACTACAAAGAAAAAAAGGAACCCAAAATTCAATATTTTCAGCAATGGTAATGAGAATTAATGATTACATAAATAATATCATCAAATAAAAAAATCATGAAACTTTACCCCATTCTGAACCATTTAAGATTATGAAAATTCTTTATTAAAATTAAGAAAAACCCTTATTATCCCTTCAATAGAAGGGAAAAGAATGAAATCCGCACATGTGAACTAAATATAAGAGGATAATGAGGACGCCCTACCTCAAAATATGTTTCATTTGTTTTATACAATAGGTGTAAATAAAAATAACCCTGAAATAAAAACTGTACAAATAATCAACTAATCAATATGAATCACACTAAGGGATCATAAAAACCATTACACTAATGCTTCATGTACTTGAAAAAATCTACTTTTTTGAATCCAGGAAATAATAATTATAGAAAAATATTGGAAAATGATGGAAACCAGTATCAAATTATCAATGATAAATCTATAAAATCCAAGTAACATTAAATAAGAATACTGATTAGAGTATCACCAAAAAATCCCCTTAGTTTCACCCAAAACTGTTAGAAATAATATATTAATTGAATAAAATATAGGGATTATATAATTTATAAACAATAAGGACAAAGAATCATTATAAGTATGAAACTAATATTCATATTGTGAGATTTCATGAAACCCTCCATTTCAGTATGTGTAAAAAATTCCGTTCATGATTACATTGAAATATAGTTGAAATGAAAATTTATTTATTTTTATGGAATTATATTATTGAATTAATTCACCTCATAAATAATCATTTATGTTCATGAATTAATTATTCATAAAACCATCTATTAAAAAAATTCATGAATATGTATTACCTAATCCACAAACAAAATATTCCATTGTGAACACCATTTAATTTTTGAAACCAACCACTATAGTGTAATTGTATCTCAAAACATAGTTGAAACCTCATCGACCCTCATCTGAACAATTAGAACCCAAAAAAACAATGTAACCATCAATAATGTTTTGAAAAATTTCAAAATGAACTTTTAAATCATATATTTTAACATTATAAAATTCCATTACCAAAATGTATCTCACTTTTGAGAATAATTATTATCCTCTCTAATGAAATTATCCCATTATGGTATATAACTTCCATTCCTTCCAATGTTTTCATTTATAATAGGGAACATAATTATGTGTTATCTCATTCAGCATATATATTTTATTTCTCCATGTAAAATATAGATGTGATTGAGCTCTTTTTATAATGAGGGTTTTGAATAGTAATATTTCAAAACATTAAAAATATTTTTTATCCTTTCATATTAAATGTTTTGTCATCCACACCACATTTATTTTGTTAACAGTTATATTATATCAAGGATCTATTAATATAGTTCATTTTTAATGGTAAATGTTTTTCAATTTTGTCACATAAATGGTTTGAAAATAAATATTTTACATAGCCTAAAACATCATCTTTTTATGAATATAATCTAAAATGAAATTTTAGTATATATTTTTATCAAAGAATTATTCCATATCCATTATAATTTTTTTTGAAATTTTCTCTCTATATTTCCATGGTTTTTAAAAGAAATAAATTTTACCTATTATTTATAAAATATTTATTTTATAATTATTTCAAAAGACTAAGGATATTTCTTATTTCAAAAGTTTTTATATTAAAAAAATCCCAAATATCAATTTTTAATGAATTTACTCATCTTTCAAAAATCCTTTAAATATTCAAGGAATAAATTAATATGATATAACCCACCTTCCTTATATATTATTTTAATGTAATTTCCTCCATATTGGATGAATCATCCATTAATAACTTTTTATTGACTAATCATCCATTATGTATAAGTTTTTTCTCTATGAAAACTCTATATTTTAATCCCATGATTGAATAGGGTTCACCTAGATTTCATTCCTGTATTGATTGGGTAAATTGTTGAAATAATAGTATAACATTTATTTATATGGTGTAAATACCATATCATTTATTATCTTGATTGAATAGTATTTACCAAGGAAGATGTTTAATATCATTGAATATACATTTACATTCCATGGGTTTATCCTCGTATGAGTATGAATGATTTATTTATGACATTATATTTGAAAAATATATAAAAACCATTTTATTTCTATGAGTTCTTCATCATGTGATGATTGAATGATTTCTACTGGAATGTTTTATAAAAACAAATTTACTTTAATGGGTTATCTTTGACTTGATATGTGAATTATTTTCTGGTGGTGCTCATACTTATGGATTTTTGAGGGTGGGTTCATACATCTCCCTCCAATTTATTTGATAAATTTAAATAATTCATGGTAAAATTATTCGCAAGTACATTTTAGTTTCTCGTAATTTTTGAATTTGTAGTGTGTCTCATTAATGAAATGTTTCACTATACTACCATTTATTCCATATTTTAATTATTTTAAAGCTTTTTGATTATTCTAATTCCGTATTTATTCTCTCATATATAATGTTTATTGATTGATTTTTCAACCCTCTTTTGACCGATGAATAATTTTCTTCCATAGATTATTCCATGATTTACAATATATGATTTTTTGGGTATAATTTTATTATTTGTGTTGATTTTACCCATTCACTCATCTTATACTCAGTAATGTTATTTAATTATTATAGATTATGTTTAGCCATATCAGGAATCCTATCTCCCCACTTTATTTCGTTTCCTTTTCCAATTGTATGATGAAGTGAATAAATTTTGAAAATTCAAAATAGAGTCAAGTGTGTCTGAATTATGGAGAAATTTTCACTAGTACTATATATTAAATTTATTTGAAATATAGTACTTAGTTACACTCAGACATTAATTATTTTTATTGTTATACTATTTTGTGAGATGCAAGCTTTAAAATATGGAAATTATGTTAAATAAATATTATTTAGCTTGGGTCACAATAAGAATTTTGGTAAAATAATTGGTTGAGGTAAAAATGCATCAAATTCAAATGAGTTTTCAAAAAATATAATGAGACATAATGTAATGTTAATAAATATAAATAAATACTCATTATTAATTGTTTATTATAAACGTATAGATACATTATAATGAATTTGTTTCACTAATTATAATGGTAAATTTAGTTAGAATTATAAATTTCACGGTATATTAACATCATTGACTTTATTTTTGATTGAATTACAAAGACATAATCATAATTTTAAAACTCTATAATATATATAAATATAAAAGTTTTCCTAAATCATATATCAGCCTCATTATTAATTAAGAATATTTTGGAAATATATCCCCTTGAATGTATTAATTTTGGAATCCATATTCTTGGGAACAATGTCCAATGAGATTCATTAATGAGTTACTTAGACTAACTAAATGTATTAAAATTGAAATATAATTAGAATATTTCAAAAGAAAAAATTGAATTGGGAATTATTTTCTATGAAACATTCCATATATCACTTTATGATGATAGTTATAAGACATACGAGGAACATAATATTATTAAAATAACTCTATATTCTTTAGTAGTGGGATCAGTTATGTATTCTATATTGTATACTATATTTGAAATTTAATTTTCCTGAAGTAGGACAAAAAAATATAATAAATCTAGAATAATGGAAGATGAAAACTATTAAAACTACATGATAAGATATGAGAATATACAACATATAATTTCACTATACAATGTAGGGAGTGAAAAATAAATAACAAGGGGATTTAAAATTTA
Organism: Viscum album; assembly: GCA_963277665.1. NCBI lineage: Eukaryota > Viridiplantae > Streptophyta > Magnoliopsida > Santalales > Viscaceae > Viscum > Viscum album. The sequence goes on along the minus strand of OY728148.1, from coordinate 2,043,923,878 downwards.
TCCTTCAAATATATCAAATTTAGATAACATATTATTTATGTTATATGATCATGGAAATGGTATTATAGTTAGTGGTAGTTAACTCATAAAAATATTAATATATTATAAATTTTGATTTAGAAAAATAAGTAGTATAAAACAAGTCATTATTTTAGATATTGTTCTTTTTAGATGAAAGTTCCATATTTTCACAATAATAAACATTCTTAAAATATCAGTATAATGGTAAAAGAACCATGGTCCCAAATCTATATTAGTGTAAAAAGTAAATACATAGATAAATTATATATTTCAAGGAGATTATGGAAAAAAGACAATGTAATAATAGACTCATAAGTTTTATACCCAATGGCATGAGGCATACCTTAATAGAAACATTAATATCATTTGAGAGCTAATAGGATGCCGATTAGACATTTGGATCTAGTGGATTTTGGATTTTTGTGAGTTCTGGTCTTCCAAACTAAATTTTAGAAGATTATTTCTTTTACAATATCATGCATATGTTTTGAGTTATAAATGATTTAAAATTACAATGATAAAAAAAACAGTAATATCTATATGTTAGTAATGTCAAATAAGATTATATTAGTTCCACTTCTATAATTAGAACAAAATAATACTGTAAAAATATAATTATTTATATTTCCATAATAATTTATCCTATTTGACATGTTTACTCATGAAGGATGAAGCATTATACAAATATATAAGAAATATTTAATGTTTTAAATGCATATTTAAAATTATAGGTTTTTTGAGTTGTTATTCCTTACTATTTTTCTAGAAATGGACAATTATTTTTTTATTTTCACTTTTTTTGTAATTACCCTATGTAAGTATAATGTATCTATTAATATTATTTATTATTTCTTTTTTTTAATATTTGTGTACATATATGTGTATGAAAGAATATAATTTTTATTTGTATTTTGTTTAAAAAATAATCTAGTTATATGACAACAATTAGGAAACTCTATTATCTATTAATTATGTGTAAAGACCCGTAAAATTCAAGGGAAAGTTTTTTCTTAATTTTCTTTGGGATTTTCCCAGAACTTAGTTTCTGACGGCACCAGATTCCGAGGCCCGGTGTGCCCGGAATCAATTTCTGAAGTTTAGCTCGGGTAGGTTTAGTGAACGAACGAGCGAGTTTTTATAACTTTTAAATCGGTGCTCGGAATTAGAATCCGAAGACACCAATGGAATCACATAATCAGTAATTTCTTAAGAACTCCTTTTCTGGAGTTTTGTTTTCTCGGGTGAGGTTATTAGTTAAATGGGTTAACTAAAGAATAAAATAAAATATTGTGCTACAATTTTTTTTTATTCTAGGTAGTTCAAACCTATGCTTGGTGTTTGGAGTCGGACCCAGAAATATACTAACTCCACTAGGTAGGATATTAGTGAGGTGGGGCACACACGATCCCCACCCCCTTTATTTTCCTTTTACCTCCCACGAGTATTTAATTTTGGTAACTCACCCGCACCCCCCTCTTAAATTCCAAATGAACTCAGTTAATTAATTAATTGATTAAGTTATTCTATATAATTATTTCAGGAATTAATTTCGAATATCAAATTGAACATTGGCTTGTGTGTGTTAATTAAATAAGACAAAGTCTTATTTCATTAAGGGTTAGTTTTCGTGGTGCGAGAAGGATTGGGAGAGGAATTGCTCAAAGCCTTCGAATCTTCATCTTCTCCATTGGAGAACGTGAAGAACGACGAAGAATGCCTGCCTCCGACGGAAGACAATGAAGAATTATAGTTCTCCGAAGATCGATGATGCGACACCGTGTATCACGACACCGACGATCCTCTTCTCCGTGACGCCGACGAATCCACTTCTCCGCGACGCCGTGTACCGCGACGCCGACGACGCTTACAAGGCCTTCTTTCGCGACGTCCTTTTTCCCATGACGAACCTTTGTTCAACAACGCTTGAGGTACGGGGTTTGGTTTAATTTAATTTATGTGGATTATATCCTCAACATATGATTAAATTATTGGAATTCGTTTGAACCACTAACGCGGTGGGTGAAGACCAACGAACAAGTTCGAACCCACCGATTCTCTGTTCTTGATGCGCGGAATGTTGGGCAACGATGAAATGGGACTGTTGAGAGATTAGAGGTCTTCACATTAATCTATGGGTCCCGATACAACCCCAAGAATAGACAAGAGCAAGAACGGACCACCGGAGCGGCTCCGATGGCCCACGGACTTCACCGGCGGCGCCAGCGGCCAGAGGCGGCGGCGTCCCAACGCGCCGCCAGGAGGGACCACCACGGCTGAAGCCGCGGTGGCAGGCGACTGGTCCCATGGCTGTGTGGGACCTGGGGGAGACGAGGCACCCAACGCTGCGTCTACTGGCAGAAGGGAGTGCCCCCCCCCCCCCCCCCACGTGGGGCCGCTCCTTCAATCAACGGGGCAACCGCCCCCCCATTCAGCAAAGACACGACCAGCATCAAGCTGGCCGTGCGGAGCACGCCCCCACCACGCCCAACAGCAGCCCAGGCCAGCTGGGCCGGGCCACGCCCACCGGGCTAGGCCACACCCTATTGGGCAGGACCCGGACCCGGTTCGGGTGGACCTAGGGGGTCTCGGGCCGGGTCTGTCCGGGCCCAAAACCCCCTAAAACCGGACATGTTCATTATTTTACCCATATCATGGGATACAGACCTCCGATCGATGCACCGTTAGTTGCGTAGAGATCCTTGGAACGAGACGGCCGTTTTGGTATATTACACTCAAGTTTTCAGAGAACTTTGGGTATGACCGGGTTGGTTCGAACACGAAACCAACCGGGCCCTCGGAGCGGAAACACTTATAACTTGAGCTTCGGACGTCCGATTGACATGACGTTGACTTTGTTGGATTCCTCTTAGTGAGACGGACCTTTTGGATTACTCGGCTCGAGGTTTGGACGCAGTTGGAGTGTGGTCAGGTTGGTTTTGAATTAAAAACCAAGATGGCCCCTGGAACAAAAAATCCAATAACTCTCAGACCTGGCGTCCGATTGACGCGCCGTCTATCACGTTGAGTTTATCTTGTCGAGACGGAACATTGAGATACATCAACTTCAGACTATGTGTCAGTTGATGTACCGACCCCTTGGCTCGTGGAGCGGACCCTCACAGAAACGAGCGTGCAGTGTGCGGGAACCCTAGAGCTAGCTGTGACTCTGAAGACTGCACTGAAATCCTACATGGGTTCGGCAGTGATGAAGACCATACTGAAATCCTCCGTGGGTTCGATGGATATGAAGACTACACTGAAATCCTACGTTGGTTTGGCAGCAATGAAGACCATACTGAAATCCTCTATGGGTTCGATGACGATGAAGAATGCATTGAAATCCTACGTGGGTTCGGTATCAATGAAGACCGTACTGAAATCCTCCGTCGGTTCAACGGTGATGAAGACTGCACTGAAATCCTACATGGATTTGGCAGCGATGAAGACTGTAATGAAATACCCCATGGGTTTGACGACCATGAAGACTGCACTGAAATCCTCTGTGGGTTCGGCAACGATGAAGACCGTACTGAAATCATCTGTGGGTTCGACGACAATGACTGCTGTTCTTGTATCCTACGTGGGTCTGGCAGTGTTTGACTCTTTTATTTCGATCCTACGTGGGTCTGGCAGAGTAGCTGGTCTGTATCCTATGTGGGTCCGACATCTTGGCTGGTTTAGTATCCTACGTGGGTCCCAACTTAGATGAATTAGTGGCTATATCTGATTATCTCTATCACCGAAGAAGTATACCTGTGTGAGCTGAGTCTTGAAATTCAATCAATATCTTTGATATGATTGACTTGCTTTCCTATGTGAATTGGGTTCTGTAATCCTGTGTGGTTTGGGTTGTACTATCCTGTGTGGACGTGATCGAACTTGGGATCAGGTGTTGGAGCCAAACTGGAATTGACAACTTAGGTATATGAATGGGAATATACATAAGTAGTGTTGGATGTTACTTCGTGTTTGTATCTTTCCTTTGTGGATTATGCTTTGTGGATTCTGGGAGACGTTCAGTGGTCTAGGGGTCCCTCCTGAGTAGCGTATACTCACCCCTGCATGGGCTATGTCCGCACTACGTTGTGTTGGATGTAGACGATAGACATCGCTGATTGTGGTTGAGGCTTGTGGAGCAAGTCGGTACTTGTATGTGGACCACTGGGCGGAACATACACGGAGCGGACGGCTGGACCCGAGGGGCTGATGAGGCTATCTATACCCACCCTTCAGGTGGGACTTTCAGTGGATGGCTCGACGTTTATGCTTTACTTTCAGCTGCTATACTTTCTTTCTAGTTGTACTTTACTTTCAGTTTGGGTTTGTATTCTGGCCCACATACTTTTCCGCACTACTTTTGTACCCAGTTTTACAAAGTGTTTACTTTTGCTTGCTTACTCTGTGGTGTTTGTTTACTTTATAAAGTCAATTCCTTCCCCATTTTTCAGAATTTACGCCTTGGTTCTAGTCGCCAGCCCCTGGCCTATGGGAGGCGGGCTTGGGGTAGTCACGACACGGGTCCTGAGGATGGGTCGTGAAAAATTGGCATCAGAGGAGTTCGGTTCTACCGCAGAACTTGTGACTATGATCTTTCTTCTATGTGAAGAAAAAGTGTTAATGGAATTGAGTGTGGTTAATAGTCCAGGTTGTCCAGTGTTGGTGCGGCGGCCCACATATCCGTACACCAGGACCCTGACTTCTGATTTTTGACTCAATGCATGAAAACATTGATTTCATGTGTATTTGAAAAGTTTTCTTTGTGATTACTTTGTGTCAGCTCACCAGGTATACTGATTGACAGTGGCACACCTGTTTCCATTCAGGATGGCCCCATGGCGGTAGCCAGCTAGGGTTCCGAGCTTTGTGTGAGACGACAACCCACTGAGTGACGATGCCTCGGTGCATGGCCCTTTTTCTGCGGAGGCACCGACGATACCTCTACCCGCTGAGCCACCGATGCTACCATCCCCAGCTGCTGATAGTGCACGTCACCTTAGTGCACTGCACGAGTTTCAGCGTCAGAGACCGCCCAGATTCCTTGAGGAGACGGACCATCAAGATTCCGAGGATTGGATGGATGAGGTTGTGTGAGTTTTCAGGTTAGTGGGGACACCAGCTGACCTCATGGTGATCCTCGCAGCGAGCCTCCTGCATGCGGCAGCATGAAGATGGTGGAGCTTGATGCGCCAGGTGCACGACGAGGAATCACTCCTCTGGATGGACTTTGAGAGCCTCTTCAGCTTGGAGTTCATCCCAGCCACCCTCTGTGTGGTCCGCATCCAGGAGCGTCTACAGCTGCGGCAGGGCAGCATGACGACCACCTAGTACTCGGGGAGATTTACCGATCTCTCGCGCTATTCGACGGACATGGTACGAGACCCATTCTTCCGGGCCCGAACCTTCAAGTAGGGGCTGAGGCATGAGACCAGGGCATCGAAAATCTCCCTCGGCATTCCAACACAGGCAGGAGTACTAGAGGGAGCTCTTCTCATAGAGATCTTTCTTGCTGAGCCTACGCCAGCAACGACACCTACCACATGGCGGCACGTAGCAGAGTAATCTGCAGCTGGCAGTCGACGGATGACACAGGGGTCCAGGCAGACCAGACCTTCAAGAAGACGACCTCAGGACACTGGTTCAGAGGTGCGGGGCACACAGTGCAAAGCCAAACTTCCGAGGAGCAGGCATTGCTATGCATGTGGCGGGCAGGGCCATATGGCTCGTGACTTCCCAACCCACCATGCAGAGGAGCAACAGACGGTTGAGGGGCCACCCAGGTAGAGGCAGAGGGTCGACCGTGGCAGTCCACCGAGAGTAGGCAGACGAGGAAGGGGAGTTGGACGAGCAGCAGGTGGTGGGCGATTCTTTGAGGCTTTACCACCACCACCACCATGAGGTCCACCCCGACCACAGGGAGCTGGCGGGCAGAGACATGCTCAGCTTTATGCAGGAGAGGCCTATGACCACGGCGCACCAGAGATGATTCGAGGTACTATCTGTGTCTACTCCACCCTTGATGAAGTTCTTATAGACACAAGAGTGAGTCATTATTTTATTTCCACTGCCCTTGTTCAGAGCTTGGAGATTCCGATATAGTCGTTGGCTCAATCCTTAAGGCTAGAGACTCCTATGGGAGCAGACTCGACGATTACGCACTAGTGCCGACAGTGTGAGCATACTCTAAGAGGCGAGAGCTTTGGCTGGGATCTTCTTGTAGCAGTGTCGAGGCCTTACGACGTCATCTTGGGCATGTATTGGTTATCCAAGTCCATGCTCAGATCGACTGTATTAGGCGCAAGGTGCGGTATGTTCGCAACGATTGGAGCGGGTTCACCTTCACCGGTGAGAAGGGAGCCTTTGCAGCGTAGGATGGACTCACGCAGAGGAGAGGACAACCCATCACTCATCAATTGGATAGCCTCATCCTAGGAGCAATTGACATTTAGAGTCCTAGTTTTCCTGTAGTGGTGGATCGATATGCAGACGTTTTCCCTGACGAAGTTCCAGGACTACCTCCTCTCAGAGAGGTAGAATTTTATATTGACTTGTACCCTGGGATAGCCCCGATATCCACTCCAGCATATCGGATGGCCCCCACTAAGCTTCGAGAGCTATGGGTATAGTTGGAGGACTTACAGGGCAAGGGATTCATTTGACCCAGTGTTTCACCCTGGGCTTCCCCAATTTTGTTCACCAAGAAGGCGGACTTGAGCTTGTGACTTTATGTCGACTATCGTCGCCAGAACCAGGTGACCGTGAGGAACAAGTATCTGCTACCGAGGATTGAAGACCTCTTCGATCAGCTCAAGGGAGCATGGTGGTCCTGGAAGATAGACCTCAGGTCAAGCTATCATCAGCTCAGAGTTCGAGACGAAGACGTGCAGAATATGGCCTTCAGATGTTGGTATGGCCACTACGAGTTCTTAGTTATGCCTTTCGGCGTAACCAATGCTCCATCGGTGTTCATGAGTCTCATGAACATGATCTTTCAGCCATACCTCGATCAATTTGTTGTGGTCTTCATCGACGACATATTGATATACTCGACCACTGAGGAGGAGCACGCCTACCACTTGAGGGTTGTACTAGACACACTCCAAGAGCATCAGCTTTATAGAAAGCTCTTGAAGTGTCAGTTCTAGTTACGTGAGGTCCACTTCGTGGGACACATCATCTCTGAGGCGGGAGTTGCGGTGGATCCTGTGAAGATCGAGGCAGTGCTAGCTTGGGATCCACCCAGGAGTGTGACAGAGGTGCGGAGTTTCTTGGGTCTAGCTGGGTACTATCGGAGATTTGTTCCATACTTTTCCAGAGTTGCGGCTCCACTCTCAGCTTTGAAGAAGAAGGGGAAACCCTTCGTGTGGTCAGATAGATGTATGTAGAGCTTCCAGGAGCTGAGACAGAGATTGAACAGCGCACCTATCATGAGGCTACCAGAGGAGGGAGTAGGGTACGTAGTCTACTATGATGCATCAGGGACTAGACTCGGATGTGTCCTGATGCAGGAGCGGGCAGTGATCGCCTATGGATCACGTCAGTTGAGGCAGCATGAACAGAACTACTCTACCCATGACCTGGAGTTAGCAGCAATGGTCTTCGCTCTGAAGATGTGGCGACACCATCTGATGGGAGAGCGCTTTGTAGTCTACTCTGACCACCAGTGTCTTAGGTACATCTTCTCGAAGAAGGACCTGAATCTGAGACAGCGGTGATGGCTTGAGTTCCTCTAGGACTATAACTTTGAGATAGTCTATACTCATGGAAAGGAGAACGTAGTAGCCGATGCTCTCAGTAGGAGGACGGGCATTCAACTACTCGGGGAGGCGACGAAGCAACTAGCCGCTTTGCAGATATCCTTCGTGGATAGAGACAAATCAACCTTTCTTCAGTCACTCATAGTCACTCCTCCACTACTGCAGAGGGTCAGAGAGGCACAACATGGGGATGTTTACTTTGAGATGTGGCGTGCATAGATATCCTCAGGACAGGCACCTGATGTATTCTCTATGGGGGGAGAGAATGTCGTCCTTTTCAGAGGACGTACCATGGTACCAGTTGCTTTTCAGGAGGAGGTGCTAAGAGATTTGACACTTCCCCTTTAGCGGTACATCTAAGAGTGGCAAAGATGTACTAGGATCTCAGATGACATCACTGGTGGCCGGGTATGAAGAAGGATGTGGCGGAGTTCGTTTCTCGATGCCTCACCTGCCAGCTGGTGAAGGAAGTGCACCAAGTACCAGCAGGCTTGGTACAACCCTTGGAGGTCCCGGAGTGGAAGTGGGATGGTATATCTTTGGATTACGTGATTGGAATTCCACGTACTTCCAAAGGTCACGACTTCATTTGGGTGATTGTCGACTGACTCACCAAGTCGGCTCACTTCTTACCCATAAGAGAGCATAGCTCAATAGAGAGATTGGGACGTCTGTACGTTCAAGAGATTATATGGTTTCATGGTGTTCCATCATTTATCGTCTCTGATCGAGATGCTCGCTTTACTTCTCGGCATTGGAAGGGGTTACAAGAGGCATTCGGGACGCAACTACATCTGAGCACTACCTTTCACCCTCAGAAGGATGGTCAGATGAAGAAGACCATTCAGACTCTCGAATACATGCTCCGTGTATGTGTACTCGACTTTGGTCGCAGCTGGGAGGACCACCTACCCTTGGTGGAGTTCACGTACACAAACAGATACCACTCCACCATTGGGATGGCACCATACGAGGCATTGTACGGCCGACCTTGCAGATCACCTCTATGCTGGACAGACCCTGGGGAGTCAGAAGTTGTGGGACCGGAGATGGTCCAGGCCACGACAGAGAAGGTCCAGGTAATCCAAGATCAGATGAGGACAACTCAGAGCTGGCAGAAATCTTATGCCGCTAGGAGGCGGAGGCCACTGGAGTTCGAGGATAGAGACCACGTCTTCTTGCGGGTCTCACCTCAACCTGGATTACAGAGATTTGGCCGAGGCGACAAGTTATCCATGCACTTAATCGGACCATTCCAGGTCCTCAACAGGATAGGCGAGGTGGCTTATCGCCTAGCTCTACCACCTCAGTTGCACTGGGTGCACGACGTCTTCCACGTATCTAAGATGAGGAGATACGTGCATGACCCGACACATATCATCGACCATGGGGAGTTGGACATTGAAGATGGGGTGACTTTTGCGGAGGTCCCGGTGGAGATCGAGGATCGACAGAAGCGGGTCCTATGTGGATGGTCGATACCTCTAGTGCGAATCAGATGGCAGCACATGAACCTACAGGAGAGCACTTTGGAGAGGGAGGCTCAAATGCGTGCTCAGTACCCTCATTTGTTCCCCTAGATTATGATGTATCTTTACGGGGACGTAAATCCCTAAGGTGGGAGTAATGTAAAGACCCGTAAAATTTAAGGGAAATTTTTTTCTTAAATTTCTTTGGGATTTTTCATGAACGTTGTTTCTGACGACACCTGATTCCGAGTCCCAGTGTGCCTGGAATCAATTTCCAATGTTTAGCTCGGGTACGTTCAGTGAACGAACAAACATCTTTTTCTAACTTTTAAGCCGGTGCTCAGAATCGAAATCTGAGGACACCAATGGAATCACAGTGCCTGTAATTGCTTAAGAACACCTTTTCCAGAGTTGCATTTGCTCGGTTGAGGTTATTAATTAAATGGGTTAACTAAAGAATAAAATAAAATATTGTGCTACACATTTTATTTTTATTCTAGGTAGTTTAAACCTATTCTTGGTGGTTGGAGTGGGACCCAAAAATATCCTAAATCCACTGGTAGGATATTAGTGAGGTGGGGCCCACACGAGCCCCACCCCCTTTATTTTCCTTTTACCTCCCATGAGCATTTAATTTTGGTAACTCACCCGCACCCCCCTCTTAAATGCCATGTCAACTCACTTAATTAATTAATTAATTAAGTTATTCAATGTAATTAATTCGGGAATTAATTTCGAATTTCAAATTCAATGTTGTCTTGTGTGTGTTAATTAAATAAGAAAAAGTCTTATTCCATTAAGGATTAGTTTTCCTGGTGCGAGAAGGATTGGGAGAGGAATTTCTCAAAGCCTTCAATCTTCATCTTCTTCGTTGGAGAATGCGAAGAAACATGAAGAATGGCGGCCTCTGACGGAAGACAACGAAGAATGCTAGTTCCCTGGAGATAGACGATGCAACTGTGTATACCGCGACACAAATTATCCTCTTCTCTACGATGCCGACGAGTCATCTTCTCCACAACACTGTGTACCGTGACACCAATGATGCTTACTGAGCCTTCTTCCACGATGCCCTTTTTCCGATGACGAACCTTCGTTCAACAATTCTTGAAGTATGGGGTTTGGTTTAATTTAATTTATGTGGATTATATACTCGACATATGATTAAATTGTTGGAAGTCGTTTGAACCACTAACAAGGTGTGTGCGGTCCAACGAACAAGTCTGAACCCACCAATTCTTTGTTCTTGATGCGCAGAACATTGGGCGACAATGAAATGGGACCGTTGAGCTATGTGAGGATGTCACAGTAATATATGGGTCTTGAGACGACCCCAGGAGAAGAAGAGAGCAAGAATGGTCCACCGGAGCGGCTCCGGTGGCCTGTAGACTTCACCGACGGCACGGGCGGCCGGAGGCGGCGGCATCCCGGTGCGCCGCAAGGATGGACCGCCGCGACGGCAGGCGACCGATACCATGGCCATGCGGGACCCAGGGGAGATGCGGCGCCCAATGCCACATCCGCTGGAAGAAGGGATAGGCCCCCCATGTGGGGTCGCGACTTCAACCAAGGGGGTCAGCCCCCCCCCCCCCATTTCCGCAACGACACGACCATCAAAGAGCTGGCCGTGTGGGGCGCGCTCGCGCCGGGCCACCCGGCCGCCCAGGACGGGCCGGGCTGTGCCAGCTAGGCAGGGCCGCGCCGGTGGGGCTGGACTGTGCCCTTATGGACCGGACCCGGACCCGGTTCGGGTCAACCCGGTTCGGGCCGACCCAGGGGGTCTCGGGCCGGGTCGGTCCGGGCCCAAAACACCCTAAAACCGGACATGTTCGTTCTTTTGCCCATATCATGGGCTACAGACCTCTGATCAATGCACTGTCAGTTGCATAGAGATCATTTGAATGAGACGGCCATTTTGGTATATTAAACTCATGTTTTCGGATAATTTTGGGTATGGACAAGTTGGTTCAAACACAAAACCAACCGGGCCCTCGGAGCGGAAACACTTATAACTTGAGCTCCGGACGTCCGATTGACATGCCATCGACTTTGTTGGATTACTCGTAGTGATACTGACCTTTTGGATTACTTAGATCGAGGTTTGGACGTAGTTGGAGTGTGGTTGGGTTGGTTTTGACATAAAAACCAACCGGGCCCCTAGAACGAAAAAGCCAAAAACTCTCAAACTGGGCGTCTGATTGACCCGCCGTCTGTCACGTTGAGTTCCTCTTGTCGAGACGGAACTTTTAGATACATCAACTATGGACTACGTGTCAGTTGATGTATCGACCCCCTTGCTTGTGGAGAGGACCCTCTCAGAAACGAGCGTGCTGTGTGTGGGAACCCTAGAGCTGGCTGCGACTGTGAACACTGCTCTGAAATCATACATGGGTTCGGCAGTGGTGAAGACCGTACTGAAATCCTCCGTGGGTTCGACGGCGATGAAGACTGCACTGAAATCCTACGTGGGTTTGGAAGCAATGAAGACCGTACTGAAATCCTCTGTGGGTTCGACGACGATGAAGACTGCACTGAAATCCTATGTGGGTTCTGAAGCAATGAAGACTTTACTGAAATCCTCTGTGGGTTCGACGACGATGAAGACTGCACTGAAATCTTACGTGGGTTCGGCAGCGATGAAGAATGTACTAAAATACTCCATGGGTTCGACAGAAATGAAGACTGCATTGAAATCCTCCGTGGGTTCGGCAGTGATGAACACCGTACTGAAATCCTTCATGGGTTCGACGACAATGACTACTATTCTTGTATCATACGTGGGTCTGGAAGTGTTTGACTCTGTTCTTTCTATCCTACGTGGGTATGGCAGAGTAGCTGGTATGTATCCTATGTGGGTCCGACAACTTGGCTGGTTTAGTATCCTACGTAGGTCCCAGCTTAGATGAATCAGTGGCTATATCTGATCATCTGTATCACCAAAGAAGTATACCTATGTGAGCGGAGTCTTGACATTCAATCAATATCTTCTATATGATTGAGTTGCTTTCCTATGTGTATTGGGTTATGTTATCCTGTGTGGTTTGGGTTGTACTATCCTGTGTGGACGTGATCGAACATGGGCTCTGGTGTTGGAGCCAAAATGGAATTGATGACTTAGGTATATATCTAGAAATATACCTAAGAAGTGTTGGATGGTACTTCGTGATTGTATCTTTCCTCTGTGGATTATCCTTTGTGGATTCTGGGAGACGTTCGGGGGTCTCGGGGTCCCTACTGAATAGCGTATACTCACCCCTACACGGGATATGCCCACACTACGTTGTGTTGGATGCAGACGACAGACAATGCTGATCGTGGTTGAGTCTTGTGGAGAAAGTCGGTACCTGGAGGTGGACCACTGGGCGGAACATACATAGAGCGGACGACTAGACCCGAGGGGCTGAGGAGGCTATCTGTACCAACCCTTCAGGTGGGACTTCCAGTGGATGGCTTGACGTTGTTGCTTTACTTTCAACTGCTGTACTTTCTTTCCAGTTGTACTTTACTTTCAGTTTGGGTTTGTATTCTGGCCCACTTACTTTTCAGCACTATTTTTGTACCCAGTTTTACTTAGTGTTTACTTCTGCTTTCTTACTCTGTGGTGTTTTATTACCTTATAAGGCAATGCCTTCCAATTTTGTCGGATTTTATGCTTTGGTGCTAGTCGCCAGCCCCTGGCCTATGGGAGGCGGGCTTGGGGTAGTCATGACACGGGTCCCGAGGATGGGTCGTGACATTATGTCTCAATTTAATTGAAAACATTATAATAATATGCATAATTACTTGAACTTATACCATGTTGGAATTAATTAAAATTAGTAATTATGAAATCTATAACCCTCAATGTTATCTTATAGATTTCATTTATATGTACAAGCATTATCAAACATGGTTGAAAAACATGTCCAAAAAATGATAGATACCTATTAAAGGAGGTTGTATGAATTAATAGATAGAGTGTGAAACATATAGTATCAAAATCCCCATACACATTATTATATGATACTAAAAATAAAATTCAATTAAATAACCTATATATCAAAAGGTCTTGTGTCTTTAATATATTCGATACATTAAATATCAACATAAAAATAAACATCATCTTTATTCAAACATCCATAATATTCTCCATAATCCTTTTAAACTTCTATTACTACATAGGACACCATTGTGAAATGACTATAGAATATGGAGAGAAATAATACCTAGTATAAAAATATGTATGGTAAGTAAATATAACTTAAATTTCAATATTAATTATAAAATATCCTAAAATAGGTTAATAACATTGAGTAATGGAATTAACAAACTATCATTGGATCATGGAATCATAATAATATGGTAATAATATAAAAAATTAATTTTTTTCTTATATAAAGGATAACATATATTTTATAATTTTTTCCAATATAATTTATATCATCATCTGTGATGAAATATAATTAGGGAACTTAAATTTCATTTCTTCATTGGGTTCCCATGTTTCCTCTTTATGCATAGGATTCTATGAAGCTTCCATGATATTTTGTTTTGTATTATTGAATATTAATTTGTATTAATATACCAAGAACATTATCTACTACTCCCTCTAAGAGATATCATACTCCAAATATACCACCTTAGTGTTTAATATATTTGAAGTCTCAAGAATGTATATCATCAAGTGGAATATATTGTACAAATCATACTTTTGACTCAAGTTTTGGGTGGAGTAACAATTGATAGGCGAAATATATGACACGATAATGAATATTATATAGGCTAACATAAACGGGACTTGGAATTCCAGTATTCCAAAACGTCATTACTCTCTTCAATGGGGATATCTGATGGCAATATTTTTCTATAACTTTTAACACTTTATATCATTTAACACATTCATTTTAGATCTTACATTATAATTTAATGGGTTAGTAAAAATTCCAACATGTTTCTTTCGTACTAAAATCATCAAATAAAATATAATTCATTTTTATATTTGATTTTTATGGAGGTAGTATATTTTATCTATTATTTAGGATTATAAATGATTTTTTTGGATCTATTGATAGTGAAAGTGAAATTCTTTTATCATAAAAATGAGAGTATGAGTAAAAAAACAAAATTATGAGTGTGCGATGCATGGAAAAATTTTAGTTCAAAAACGTCAAGATTCTACATAATCAACTTTATAAATGGAATGTTTAATTGAATGTTTCTTCATGGTGGACTATGAAACAAAAATTTCAAAATGGTAACATTTATAGGAGGTCTCTTTTAACATATTCTAAAAATTTTAATTTTATAATTAGTACAATTCCTAATTACTCTATTTATTCAATTATGCAAAATTCAAAATCTGATGTTCCTATGTTTAATTGAATGATTTTTTTCTCTTCCATAAGATGTGATTCCTTTGGATTTTATTATAATCTATCAGAAAAGAATATTGAAAACATAATTTTTAGGCAACTAAACATCATGTTATGTGAAATTTTTATAACCCCTATAATCAATTTATAATGAACATATTTAACAAATTCATATACATTATGATTACCATAAGTAATCAAATGGGTATTAATAGTCTATATATTTTATAATAATTTTTTTATGTAAATATATAGTTGAAATATTTTGAGAAAAAAATATTTACTCGTATTTATTAAGAGAGTTTATTGCTGAAAATATAGGTATGTTAACCCATCAAAGTAACATAGTTTTTTATACAAGATGTTATGAAATCAAATGATGAATTTTAGTACTTGAGGTTAGGGTAAATATTGCAATCACACTTTTAATTTTTGGTTTTTATGCTTGAATATTCATTAGTTGAAAGTTATTTCTTATATATAATTTACCCCATTTATTTTCTTACCATATTTTTATTTCTAGGGTTTTTATGTTTTCCACCCATTATCCTCTTTTCTGTACAAAAATTAATCATGAAATTGTATTTACGAAAAGCCTACCTTAATTCCACCTTAGTCGATAAACATTATATTCATTGTCCACGTTCATGAAAATGATATAATGAATATAATTTTATACAATTTGATAATTATTTAAATAAATTTTAAATAATATAAAAAATTCCTTTTAAATGATTAAAAATTAATTTTTTTCAATGGTTCATAAAAGGTTATTTATTAATTTTTGGAAGAAACTTTTTAATGAATACTATTTAACATTTTCTGCATTAATGAATTTTGAATCCATCATGGTATATATTATTAATGATACTTACTTTATAATTTTAAATTTTTAATTTAATAGAAAATAATTTTATAAATATTATTTGAATTTTTATTTGTAATGTTTCTTAAAAAATCAATATTTTTCTCATGTATTCTGAGTAATTTTTCAATAATAATTTATTGTTATTTTTCATTAATGTGATGATACTTTCATGTTTTGTATTAATCCCTAAGTATTTTATATTAGGATACCATCCATGTTATTAATATGGATTTCTTATTTTCATGTGATGAAGAAATCATTATGAATCCCATTTAGTTTCCTATGTCTATAGTATGATGAATTGTTAAATTTTATAGTGATAAATTAACACATAAATGTTTGATTTTTATTACTTTTAAAGATTGAATATAAATTTATAGTTATTTAATTCATTAGGAAATAATTTACATCTCATGAGATAATATTATATTGTATTGGGAGTGAACAATTTCTAATTATTAAAGTGATTGTGGATTGAATTCAATACATAATGGTCCATATCCACTATGTGATGTTGGTGTGGATAGTGATCTTTCATTAATGAAATGATTTTATATGATTATGATTGTTCCATCATTTATATTATATGTCTATAAGCTTAATATCTACTTATGAAACCCATTATTGATTAATGATGATTCCTCCCTCATATGAAAATTTTATTTTTATGTGATAAATATTCATATAGATTCTCATGATTTTTTACCACTAGAAATTGATTTTTAAAAATAATATGGGATAATAATTATTTTATACCCATATTATTATCATTTGATTCCATCTCATCATCGATTAATATCTATCATTTTTACACTTACTATGTATCTTATCTCAAACATTCTTATGTTTCTATTTTCTACATGTTAAGAAGAAAATTATTGAGTAAGAAATGTCTAAGAATTATACTATGAGAGAAACATATTTTTAGGGATGTTAAAGAGATTTTGATAAATGATTAGATTGTAGATCTATTATTTAAATACAATAAACCATTATGTATATATAAACTATATTATTATAAAATATAATAACGAATTATTAAAAATGAATCAAATATTTATGTATTAAATACATGGATCACCTCATTTGATATCGCAATATATTTTATTTAGTCATAGAGATTAATATTATTTTTTTTGGTGAAATCATTTAATATATTTATATGTATATGATAACATCCTTAAGTTGTAGTAAGATTCCAAATATTTGGTTTCTTGAAAACAAAATCCATATACGAATAAAAAAAATTTGATGAACAATCTATCATATATGAACTGAGGGGTAATAATAAAAAACTTTTGGTTGGGTATTAAAATTTTCATCGCCTATGAAATGAAAAAATAGGCTTATTACACACCGAGTTAGAAATTACTAGGGGATATGTGTTGGTTAATTAACATTATCTTTATAAACCCCTTTGATGAATAAGTGAATAGAATATTTGACATAGAATAATAAACCATAGTGATATATGGTGAAGATAATGTTAAATTAGTCGATATTAAGGTTTCATAAATTTGGGAATCATTAGAATAATGTAATTTATTATATGATTTATCAATATAAATAATGATTATCGATTCTAATGCGAACCATTTTTATTTTAATGATGGATCGAAACTGGAATGATGAACTTGAGGTTGTGGTGGTTATGCCCAAATACTAATGTATCATATTTGTTCTTTATCATATGAAATACTTTATTTCATGGAATTTATATAATAATGCTAATTCATATCCATAATTATTATTTGTTTAATTAATATCCTCTAATCTATTTCTTGTTTTTAATAGAAGTATGTGGGAATGTTCTTCTAGAATATCTTTTGATGCTCCCCTAGTTGAATTATGTTATTTAAAAAAATGGATGGATTTATTTATATAGATCCTATATTAATTTATGATGAAGGGAAGCCAAATTTTATATTCTAAATCAATATAGGATCTTATATCTGATTGATGATAGTGGTGAAATTCCAATGGAAGTTACTTTCACTTTATGTGTATTTCTACATTTAAATGGGGGATATTTACATAAGTTTTCTTTTGAGGAACTCAGTATTTATTAAATAACTATTTTTTGGGAATATGATAATGTGTTTACTAAATATAGTTCAAGTATTCTTGTTGAATAATAGAGTTGGTTTTCACTAGAATATATACATAGTGATACATGTATTTCATATAATCCTTATAGAATGGGGTGGATTAAGTTGATGGAATTGAAAATATACCTCTAATATAATCTCAATAAGGTAATTATTTTGACAAGGGAACCACCGTATTTTATTTTTTGAAGAAATATGGGTTAATTGTTTTTTAAATTATTATTTATAACATATAATGTTTACTATCAAGAATAATTAACCATTGTCTCATATTGATGATCTGATTGACCAACTTTAGAGAGTTTAATACTTTTCAATGATAGAATATTGATCTAGATATTACCATTTAAGGGAATCAAGGATTATATATCTATGAAATATTTTTGTTCAAGATATAAACACTATGAATTTATCGTGATTCCATTTTTGCTTACCAATTCCCATATTACCTTTATAGATCAATTTAATATAGTAATTATATAACACCTTGATCAGTCTATTTTAGACTTTATATATCGTATTATTATATATTCTAAATCAAGGTAGAGCGTGGATATCATTTTTGGACTGTGTATAATTCATTAAAGAAGGATAAATAATATTAAAATTTTAGAAAATTTTAATTCTATCTATATAATGTATCAGTATTATGTCATGTGATCACATGGGAGGAGATATATATGGATAATTTAAAGTAAAAAGTAATTAATATTTAACTCAGAACAACCAAAGTGAAGTAAAACCATAATTTCCATGGTTTTTATGGATACTCTGAATTTTTTTTGAAAAAATTATCATTGATAACAAATCCACAAAAAATAACAATGTTAAAAATATCCATGTTCCTTTGGACATATAAATCTGATTAAAATTTCATGGAGATTAAGGGAATATTTGTTACTACACTTGTGCTCATATTATCCTATAATGGGTAAGGGATTTTTTATTTTAACTACATAATAAATGATGGTAAATGAATGATATCTCCATAAAAATGGAATGTTAGATACCTATTCCAATCTCCAATTTACGGTTTATGTGAAAATTTACCCAACTAATGATCTATATCTAGAAGTTCTAAATTTTATTTTAAAGATTTGTTGGAATTATCATTATGTTAAAATGAGTGAAATAAATAACAATCATAAAAAATTGAGTTATATATTAACAATAAAAGAGTTTAATATTATTATAAATCATAAAGTGGAACTGATAAAATACTATGAATTCTAAATACAATACAAGATGGAAAGGTGAACAAGGTGGTTGATGCTCTATGTCATAAAGAATATGCTAGTTTGGACATGATTAGGATTGAATGAGATCAAATACTAATGTATTTTAAGAGGATTAAACTTGATATAAAAAAGAAATGTGTAAGTATTCTATCATTCCATGATGAATGTTCAACTATTTATTCATGATAAATTTATAAATGATTAGATGAATTATTTGGAGGATAAAAAGACAGTATGGAATGTACCCGATTGTATTCATAATTATGGTATATTAATACACATTATGATTAGATTATGAGTCCCAAAAATACTATATTTTATGAATAAAATATTCCAGTATGAACATAGTTTACATTACATTATTAATCTTGGAAGTAATAAATTTGTTAGATATCATAAAGATAATTTATTGAGGAAAAGCATGATGAAGGTTATAAAAAATTATATATCTTGATGATTGGTATTTCAACATGTTACATACAAGATATATAAGTCTAATGCATTGTTACTAATTTTGGGAACAAATCCATTACAGTAACATTTTAGAGTGTTTTGGTATAATCTATTTTTTTACAATGATATTTAACAATGTAAGTTATGGAGATTTAAAATGATTTTTGAAAAGGTATATTAACAATGTTCCAATTTAGTGTTAGGGAAGCAATAGGAGTGGTAAAGAAAATTATTTATATATATTGGGAATGTTTCCCAATGGTTTCCAACTTCTTTTCGTCTCATCATTAATGGATGAAAAAAGTTTTGTAAAAGTTCTAATTAAAGTTATTCCTCATGTAAAAAATGTAAAATTCATGAAATTCATGATGCTTCTGTGTTTCTTGATATTATTTTTTTTTTCACAAAATCTTTTTATTTCATTAAATCATTAATTTAAAAAAAAAATCTCAGTGAATTATGGTGTTTTAGAGATTTACTAATGATGGATGAGCTGTTAAAGAAATATGGTATATAACGTCTTTATAAGATGTTTTATGTATGGAAATTTTACATTATGTTTTTAAAAGACAGATAGTTTTATGAATATGTATGAAGAGTTTCATGAAAATGATGTAGAGATATTAGATGTTTTTTGAAGGGTTTGAAATTTAATAAATTGGCAGGTAGGACCACAATTATTTACAAGAGAAATACTTATCAAAATTTCAAAGGCTATGAATTCAATAAATTGATTTTAAATGTATTTTTATTATGAAAATGTTTTCATAAGAAAATCTTCTTTTGTGAAGAAATGAAGATTCCTAAATGTTATGTAAGCTTCATGACTGTTTTAAGCTTCACGATTTCTTTGAGTTGCATGAATGCTGCGTGTTTATTGAATTTTGTGAGTTTCAATAATGTTGTAGGTCTAGAAAACTAAAATATTTTGTGATGGGTTGGTATTTATTTAGAATTTTGAGAAAAGGGTTTCGTGAAAGTGAATCATAGATTAACTCGAAGGTATTTTCAAAATATTCTAAAATAAATATATATTCACCATGTTCATGAAATTATAGATTTGTGATTCCCCAAGTTTCATATAAGTAATATTAATTAACATGAACAAAAAAATTAATTTTATGATGGATTAGTGAGAAAACATTAGTTGAGGTAGTAATGAACTTTCATATTTTGAATGGTAGTGAACCATGAGGGATAGTGAGTCCACTATGAACATCAAAAAAACTATATTTTTTAGTGGATTTTTTATATAAGGAAATTTCCTATGCATACTCCTTGGAAGTACCCTGGTGTAGGAAAACCAACTGAAAATTTTGTGTCTCATTTAAGCATCAATTTATGAATGTTCTTTTATAAAGGAAAGTGAGAGAACGATTTCCTTTTTTATGATGAAACAATATCTTAAGATCAATTTTTTTTAATCTATCATACACAGATTCTCCAACATCTCACGATATTTTACATAACGGGGTAATAATTGGTATCCCAAAAGAATTTTCGAATTAGTGTTTCACAATCAGTGGTTTTAATGGGGGTTATTAATCACAAATGGTTTTCAATCATTGATGTATTTTTTTTGTCTTAGAAGAATTATGTATAGACCTAATTCATATCATTAATCATTGATGTAATCATAACTAGGATGTGTGGTATTTCTCATGTGAGTAAATTTGAGTTCTATTAGAAGTAGGATTAATGGAATGGGATTCTCATGAAAAACGATTCAATTCCATCGAAGTATCTATATTTATTACAATATACAAGAAGGTGATGTCATATAAGTATATTTTTTACTTGTGAGGAAAGATGTTATATATATATTAAGGGAATGCTTAATTTAGAGATGTGAAATTACAAGTTATGTCGAGAAGTCACCCCAATGAGTCCGTAGATTCATTCAATGACTGGGTGTATTTTATGATTGAAGGCATGTGAGGTATGAACAAAATTCATGAAAATTTAAATATTTCTTAGTTCATATTGGGAGAACTTCCACCTTAGTTGAATCATAATGTTTCAGTATTTGAAGATGAAGATATAAATGAAGCAGAATAGGATAGTTTACTTAGTACTCATGTGACATATGAGAAGATAAATGATTATAATTAGTCTATGAATAATGGGATGACAAAATAGGTTAAATTTATTCCTATGAAAAAACTAAATATTGAAGATATCCAAGAAGAAGAAGAGATAGATGAGGTCATGTCATTCCTTTCCTCAAATCAATAACGAGGAAAAAGAAATATAAATGGATAAAATCCACTCTCATTATTTAAATGTGATATATTTGGACATATAACAACATGGTTCCCAAAAAAAGGTTCAATATGATGATAAATATGAAGGATAAATTCTAATCAAGAAGTTTTCATCCTATGTGAAAGGTCAGAAAAATTTTAATATAAAAATCATTATAAATAAAAATTGTATTTCAAATGAAAATGATTTTTTATAAGAATAAGAGTTTTCAAATATGGAGTAATACAAAGAATATGGAGAAAATTATATGGTGGTAGATATATGTAACTCTCATGAAAGGGAATAATGGGAAAATGTTGGAGATTTAAAATTTAGGGTTGATCCCCATGCTAACTTATAGTCCACTCTTAAGAAGATATATGTTTGGAGAGATAAAAAGAATGATAATAAAGTGGATCGTGATTTAAATTTCTATATTTAGATGCATACAGAATATATTTTTGAGTTTAAGGAATAAATTCATAATCTTATGTCTACAATTCCATATATCATAGAAAATTTCATTTAGTACAAGCTCCATGTTTATGAACACAAAAGTGTGATTAATGGTTTGACTAACTTATAAAAATATCAAATCAATCATATTGAAGACCTATAAGTGTAATTTTTTTCATGCAATAAAAAATAAGAATATCTAGAGAGACTCTTGACTCTCGAATTGACATATGGAAAGAAGATAAATCAGGAAACAGAAAAGATCAAATTGGAGAATATAGGTCAAGAAAAATAGAATAAATATTCATATCCAAATGATAATGATTTTAGAGGTCATGATCACAAAAAAACATAGGTTATTGATTTCAAACCACATATTCCGCCTCTATGTTTGAAAATTTATTTGGGTAAAAATCATAATATGAATATTCAAAGAAGACGATGAACAATTGATCCTACAATAATTACTCCATGAAATTCACCTTGTATTTGGTGTCATTTCTATGGAAGTATGTGAAATTTTTTAATGTGAATATTATAAAGAAGAAAGGTACTCAATAGAACATTAGTAGCGAAGGTTTCTATGTCATGTTCAATGTGGGAATAAGTATTATAATGGTCACTATATTTAGTTTGGCGTTTTTGGACCCATGGAAAAATATTTCTCATCAACAATATAGATTAATGAACCCAAGAAGATCCAAATTGGTCTAATATAGCATCCCAATGAATCATCAAATGCGCTGAAATTTTAAAATTGGTTTGCATCTCTTTATGATGAATTTATTCCACCATTCTGTGATGAAAATCTTGAATATCGTTCAACAAAATATATTATTTAAATAAGTACGATCAAAAATAAAAGGGCATATAATGCATTTTTTGCAATTATGTCCCTTAAAATAGCAGATTGTGATGGTGTATGGATCTGTAATAGTGTGAACACATCCTATATAATATAAATAAGGATATTTTTATAGGAGTAAAATATGATAAGGCTTATTTTTTAAAATTTTAAATGATGAAGGCCTGAAGAATATTGGCATGAGAAAAGGTACATTTTTTGGAAAAATAAATGAGACATGTTGATTTCTTTACATACAAATGTCTCTGTCATATATTGTTAATTGTAAGTCAATTGTGTGATAGGATTCATCATATAAACATTACCAAGATGTTTTCTATCTTCAATGAAATAAATTTTATTATTGTTCTACAAGGAAAGAAAATTACGAGGAATCACTACAATGTTACTTGAGAATAGGATATCTGATTTCTATCCATGGAGAAAAAAAATTAGTTGTGGTAGAAATATATTTTCCATCTATGTGAACCATCCCTAGAATATATTTTAAAATTTGAGGCATCCTGAGATATCCCCAAGCCATCACATGATCATAATCTTATTTTTTAGTATGGTTAATAAGATAGGATTATCATAAATTGGTATAAGTAAATATAAAACAATAAACTAGATTACTTGAATATATAAATGAATATGTTTGTAGACCTATATCACAATGATAAATTCATGGTAATATGTGTTATGTTCTTTTCAGTTATTATTTTAGAAATATTTAATGGATATTTTTCCTTTACCAGAAGTTCAACATGTTCAATTTCCTGACAAAATATCTCAGGGTAACTAAAAGGATGAAAGGAAAGAATATGCTGAAGATTTAAATTGATAACATTATGGAATTAAAAAACAAGGAATTGGAGAATTTTATAAAGAAAGTCTTGATATGGATTCATGTTTTAGTGGTGATAAATTCTCAACCAAATGGAGTGTCTGAGAAGAGAAATTGGATTACAAATAATAAGGAAAAAATAATGCAAATTGAAAAGGAAGTACGAGAAAAAGTATTGAAACAATTAGTCTTGATAGTGGTATAAATATATAAAATGGATTTGTTGTGAATAAATGAAAAAAATATTATGTTAAATATGTGTTATAAAAATAGACAACATTTGAATACTTTCCAATCCTTGGAATTAAGTTCATTATTCTCAGTAAGTAGAAACATAGAATTTATGAGACTTTTTGAGAAGAGTGGATATTCATTGGATACAAATTAAAAATAAAATAATATAAATTATTTAATATGATTCTTGTTAAAGTTGTTAAAAAATGTTATTTCAATATAGTAAAGAAAGGATAGAATCTTTAACAACATAGTGAATATTTACCAAATGACATTGACAGGGAGGTATGAATATCTGAGGGAGTAGAAGTGGAAAATAACAATTTATATTATGATACTAATGATGAGAAGAATGAATTCATGGTTGTGTCATCATATAGGCCAAAGTGTCGAGTTGAAATTGACTGGAAAAAAATCATCAGTGATCGGGAAGTTCCAGTTCAAACACTGAGAATGATGTCTTTACAGACTTCCTGCTTTCTATATTAGCTAGATCCTAAATTTATTAATGGAGCTTCTAGAGATAGGGACTAGGTTAATGTTATGAATTAAGAGCTTGAAAAATTGAGAATAATCATACATGAGATATTATTTCAAAACTGACATATTAGAATGTCATAGGGACTACATGGGTCTTCTAGAACAAACTAAATTATCATAGATTAGAAATTCATAATAAATAATTACTATTTTGAATGGGTTTCTACCATAATAAGGGAATTTATTTTCATGATAAATTGTAACATATTTCAAGGCTTGATATTATTCTTTGATTCTTATCCATAACAATGAAAATTAAATTAAATTTTTTCTAGATGGACAATAAGATGGAATTTATGAATGGGGTTCTAGAAGAATAAGTTTACATCAATAAATAGACGAGTCCCTTTCAATGGTGATGGTATTAAATTTAGTTTTATGAATAAATAATTATATGTATTAAATGATACACTAAGAGAATTATATTCATGAATTCATTAATATTTTAAGAAGTTCTATTTTATCCATGGTATAGTTGACTGTAATATTTATTTTAACAATGAAAATCATTAAAGGATGATGGTGATTGTTCATGAAAAAGAAAACATATTTGGTTGATCAGATGAACCATAGTGTAAAATGGTCATCGAATTCAACAAAAGTTAGTTTTAAATCTCAATGATTGGAGAACTAAATTTTTTCCATTGTTAATATGATAATAAATGAAAAAAATGACACATTCATTTATCAATATAAATATTTATGTGAGGTTCTATGAAGATTTATTTTAAAGTATTCCAAATAAATAAAAACTGTAGTGGATACCCAGACGAAACAGTCATGTTATGATAAATTTAATGAAGTTAACATCACATAATATAGGAAAGTCATTGGAAATGTATTTTACATAACAAGGACATGACCCTGTATTGTTTTTTCAAATTACATGAAGTGTGGTATCAATGTAATCCTAAGTAAAGACACTTAATTATACAGAAATAAATACTTCATCATGTCATGGGAATAATGGTTTTTTAGTTTTTTATAATATTATAAATCTCATTAAGATTAGTTGGGTTTTAAATATGAATATTGGTATAATTTAGTAGATGAAAAAAAATAAATGTTAGGGTGTTCATTCTATATTGGTATATATTTATTTTATAAGAAGGAAACATGATTATGTTTGGTTAAGTACTATAGAATTTGAATATATTTTTGGCTACTAAATCCAAGATGCAATTATAGTTTATGAAGTAGCATCTTGATGATATGGGATTTGAAGTGAAGTATCCTACTGAATTAATTTTTCTAATTCATGTGATATAAATATTAGAAAAAAATCAATTTTATATCTCATCGATAACGAATATTGAAATCTATTATAACTTTATCTTGCATACGGTGGAGTATATGCTTTTGAGGATAGAGTTTTTTCCTTCAGAACACGATGTTAGAAATATTTTATTGACCGCCTTATCTAAAGAATATTTTGAATGACATCAACTGGATCTTGGTGTACAATTAGCTCCCTAAACATAAAAAACTACTAACATGAGACCTGATCTCTCCTAGGTATGATGTTTTTTCTTCCATGTAATGATATTTTTCTTTCCAATGATATAGCTACAAAGTTGTTGCATTTGGATTCATTAACAAAGGGGGATTCATGGTCAACATAGGGGGAGTAGTGAAGTAAGGGTAGTTGAGATAAATGGGGAGTTATAAATATGATTACTCTAAATATGATCAATAATATATTTAATATCCCAGTATATGTTTTTATTTAGGATGCAAGATAACAGTTTTTCTAATGAATTGATACATTGAAAAATATTACATGATACAATTGTTTCTCATACCAATAATGTATTATGTGATCATACAGTGTGTGTTCATTAAATCATTGATCACTATCTATAACTACAAGAAGAGACATTTGGAATAATATTGAAGAATATTTATATTCGAATCAATGTGTGAAGAGTTTTCATCAAACCAAAATATGGAGATTTAAAAAAAATCCCTCATAGAAACTTTTTAATGTTTTTGGGTAGACTATGTTTGTTGATAAAGAAGGTTGAAAATATCAATTGTAAAGATCTATAGAAATTATTGAAAAGGTATGTTTAAAAGATATATGGGAGAGTTATGGATGCTATGTTAGTGGTAAAAAAGCAATGTGTATAATGTGGAATGATTTTTCAGTGTTTAACAATTTTTGGGTATCAAAATTTAGTGAATTTAATTTTTTATGTTTAATTTAAAGGTATGTCTCATGAAATTATTGAAATCCATATAATTCATAATATTTTAGTTTTTTTCAATGTTTGGTGTTTCAAAAATGTGTTGTGATTCCCAAGTGTTTGGAGATTCAAGAATATGGCTATGTTGAATAGGAAATATGGTGTGTTTCCTCATTTTCAGAAGTTTCAAAACAGGATAATTTCTCGGACATTTTGTTAAGACATTGAGTATTCTAAAAAAGTATTAACAAGTTCATAAACATTTGGTGGAGATCATGAATGTTTTAATATTGGGTTTACATTTCTATAAATAGTCAGCTACCCCTTTATTTGAAGAGATAAATCAATAATGAAAATCCAAAGGCTATATATATTCTAAAAAGTGTTTTGCAAATAATTTTTATTGTAAGTTTATTTTCACAAGAACTATAGTTTCGTGGAGAAAGATGTTTTGTAAAAGTTATAGAAGCTTTATCTGTGTTTTGAATTTTTTGAATGTTTTGAGAGAAGTTGAATTTAATAGTTTGAATGCTAGTGAAGTAAGAGGGACAACGAGTCTATTGAAAAATTTACTATAGTATTTCACTTTAGTGGAGTTGGTACATAGGTACATTGACTGTGTGTGCTCATGGGACATATCCCAGTGTGGGTGAACCATGTAAAATTGAACTGTATTGTACAAGCTTTTATTTCTACTCAAACATTTATATATATACGATTGAGAATATTGTTTTTTAGGATGAAATAAGATCTAAATGGGATGTTGTTTTAATTTTTCATACACTAATTCACAACCTCCCTCTATGTGTATTTAACCTATTTGGGATAAAATTACTATCACCCATTCTTGAGTAGAAATAGGAAAAAATCACCATGGATTTCAACATGTGACAACCTAATAAATCTAATGGAAATAATTATATTCGATATATTGTCAATATCCTTACAAAATCATTACACTTTTTTAACATCAAATAACATTTCTATCTTCATGAGCTCAAAAGGATACACAATGTAGATGTGAAAATGGTACATCTTGTATAACATAAAATCATATATGATAAATATATTTTGATTTCCTTGATGTCCATGAGTATTATATAGTAGGAATTAAATATATACATGAACCTTAATACATCATATCATCATATAAAGGTTGTTATGTTTGAGATGAAAATTGAAACCTAGAATATAAGTTGAGAAATTTCTCTATAGATTTCAAATAAGGATGTGATAAATACATTCCCTGGGTAAATCATTCTTACAAAAATATATTTCACTCTAGAATTCAGATATCTTTTTCTATATACAAATTTGGAATAAAGTACATAACCCAAATACATTGGGATCAATTGGAGGAATATAAGGTATTTGTACTAGGGATAGAGAAGTAAATTATAGATAATGTGTGGGATATTGAGTATAATATTAGATTAAAAAAGGGTAGATATATGAGTTATAATAATAACTTATATTAATATTTTGAGTTTGTAGTTGGTAATAAGGCTTTCCTATAGTTATATCCTTGCAATAATGTTATTATATTTTTAATTAAGGGTTTCTAAGCCATAAATATATCATTCCTTATGATATTATTGATTGTATCAGGTTAGTAAATTATTTCATGGTGTTACCTCTAAAAACCTCCCATGTTCATGATGTGATACATATATCACATTTTATAAATTAAAAACATCATCCTTCACATATACTGGATTTATAGGTTGTACCACTAGATAATGATATTTAATATTAGGAACAAAGGGTAATGATTCATGATCAAAGTGATAAATTTGTTTGGAATATTATCAGTCACCATATCAATGTTTTTTTTATAAAAATTTAAATTTGGGAAATATATGAGATCTATATTATGCGCTGATATAGAGTTATCCTTCATAGTTTTTATCGATGGGATGAAACTTTTAGGGGGAAATTCGTAAAAGTGGGGTAGAATAAAACAAAGCAATATTTTATAATATTTTTTTAATAAATTAGTTTGTTTCATAGATTTTGAATAATGAAAACATAAAAATGAATGAATAATTTATATAAATAATAAAATTAATAACACTTTATGAAATATATTTGTAAAACATAATTTTAAATTCACCTATGAAATACTATTGATCATTATTATCTATTTTCAAATAATTTTTTTAATATTATAATATTTGAAATATATTATTTGAATAATAATATTTTCACCATATTAAAAATGTTGAATTTTTTATTTTATAAAATTATATAATTAATTATTTCATTATCAATTTGTTATAAATGAATATAAAACAATTTTATGGTAAAAAGTGATGTTTTTGGGAAAATGTATTTTATACACATAATTTTTTTATCAAAATAATTTAAATTAATAAGTATTGATGAATGATTTTAAAGAAAGGATTAAAAAATATTTTTATTAAATGTTTTATTTTTCTATTAATGGTTTTTATTAGGAAATAAATAATAAAAATTTTGTGTTACACTTAAAATTTAGTTTTTCTAAAAAATGGTGTTATTGAATTTTTTGTGGTACTTTTAAAATGAATTTAATACCATTATAGGAATTGAATTTAATAAAAAGTTTTATATACTGGAAATATTCGAACCCAAATTTTTTATGTTGATTAATTATATTTTTTAATATTGAATATTTTCCATGTTAAATTTTTTCCAATATTAAACGTTAATATAGTTAATGATGTATTTACATAGAGACATAAGGGTTAAAAATACTTTAAATAATATTTATTTCATATTTTATGAATTTATTATGAAATTTTATTATTCCATCATATAATGATATCTAATTTTATACCACATTTAGATGAATGATATCTTATAGTATTTTTATTTTTAGAATAATTAAAAGTGCGCCACTCCCCTCACATTTAAAAGTGAATAAATTTTCCTCTCCTCATCAGAAATTTTTGAGTTTCATTGTAAGTAAAACTATTCCTATTTAATTTTCCGAATTAAATTTCCATGATCTATTTGTTTTTCCTATAATTAATTACCAATGCTTCATTAATAGGATTTCTAAAAGAGGATTCTAAAAGAATAGTTAATCATCTTCACCAAATAAGTTTTTATTTATTTCTTTATTCTACCCATTCCAAATAGTCTATAACCATCAACATAATTTTTTTAAAATTATTTATTGAATAATATTTTACCTCCCTTCCATATAATTTGAAATAATATCATCATTTGTGTGTAAGTCTGGAGTGTCACATCCACGATGTATCATGATTAATTGTTCATGTCCACCATAAAATGATGATGATTTGAATGGATTTCATGAATATATATGTTATTTATAAAATTATTTTTATTATTATATATTTATATATAATTATTCATATTTACCTCATTCCATTCATTTGAAAATAAAAATACTATTCTTGGGTTGGAACATACTATTGTCTCTATAGAGAGATGTCATTCAGTTTTAATATCCATTAATTATGAATGTCTATAAAATGAATATATTGAATAATTATAATTAATTAAAAATTATTAGTATTATATAGAATAGAAATATAGGAATTAATATGAATTATAAAAACTATCAAAAAATTACTTATATGGGAAAAATATAGTTTACACTAGAATTTACTTTTATGGAAGAATTTTTAATAAATGGGAAAATTGTAATTTATATAAGAATGGTATATTTTGATATTAGTATTAATATAGTTCTTTTATATAATTAATATAAATCAATATTTATTACACATAATCATTTGACATGTATGGAGAAATGCTAGACCTAATTAAATGGTTTGTGTTAAGATTTAATTTTAAATTAGTATTTTTTATTTTGGAATATCGTTTAAGAGAATTGTATAATTATAATATCCTAATATAAATTAATTTTATTCTAATATTATTATTTATAAATTAATCATGTTTTCCATTCATAAGTCTATCATTAGTTATTATAATTATATTTACTTTTTTTAATACAATATGACCTTATTTACTTTTTGGTCGATGAAATGTTTCTTCTATGTCCCTTTTAATTTCAATGTTTCATAGAATGTTATTTTTTATAATAATATAATTATTTATTTAGATTTAAAACCACATTTTGCTTTATTTATATTTTAATAAATATTAATTTTTACAAATTCTTCAATCATGTTATTTATGATTTTTTACAAAAAATTGACAAAATAATTTTTTAATGTTTACCACACGAATATATTTTCCCAACATCCTAAAATATATTTTCATTAAAGTGTCTATATATATTTCTATTGATATATTAAAAGAATAGAATTTTCAGCAATAGAATTTTAAATTTAATTAAAATTAAATGAAAATGAATGGATATATGGTTCATGTTTTCAAATAATGGTTTGAATGTTATTTTAAGGGTATTTTTCATATATGATAAAATAGATTTATGTTAGTATAATTCACGAGCGATATTAAATAATGATAAAATCGATTTTCATTCTCTATAAGGATTTAAATTATGTGATGATAATATATTTACAAAACCTATTTCTTTTCCATGGGGTATGATATGATGAAATGGGGAATGTTTTTATGGTCATTTTTAACACATATGTATGATTTTAATTATGTGAAGGTTGGAATTAGAATTATATATCCCTACAATGAAATAGGTAATTATTTATACATGATGAGACAGTATGAAATAGGAAGGGGATTAGACCCATTTTAAGAATTAAAAGTGATTGGGGGTGAACCCAATCCATTATTGGACTGATTACCACATGTGATGATACTATAGATATTTATCCCTGATAAATGAAATTATTTTTTATGATTTTGATTATATTAGAGTTAATATAAAATGATCATATTATTAGTATATTGTATACTATATTAGGATTCATTAATATCTATTACACACTTATAACACTCATTCCATTTGAAATGGTAAAAACAATTCTCTGAAAAGTGATCTTTCATCCTTGACTGATTCAATAAAAACTTTGAAATACATGATAAGTATCTCACACCCTAATAATTATATTATTCTTATATATTCTCATGAATTGACATCTCCCATGTTTACCTATAATACTTATCTGATATCATCCTTTTATATGTTATGATTATCACATGGTTATAAATAAATTTATTAAGTAATAATTATGTAGGAAGTGTAACATAAGAGAAGAACAATTTGGGATCTGTTGAAGATCATTCATTACATAATTTTATTATGTGTCAAGTTTTAAAATACACTAAACAATATGGTTCTGTATGATGCAATATTATGAATTTTTTAAATATTATTCTAAAATGATGAAATATTTAAAAATGAAATGCTTGGGTAAAATTAATTGTTATCAGAGAAGGGGTTTTTTATTTTTTAATATTAAGATAAAAAAAGTAGTAAAATACTGGGAATTTTCAATGTATATAATATAATCCTATTTGTTTGTTAAGAAAGATATATTGTGGTTTTCAAACAATGATATCCCTATATATATATCAAAATACCAATACATGTTAGGTAACATAATCACCTAGTTGTAATAACTTTAATGGGTTGGTGGGATATTAACCTGATCCTCAATATATAGAAGAAAAAGTGGCCTCATTAGATGCATGTTTTTACACTATCTTAGGAAATGATTTGGAGAATTCACATTATATTTATGAATTATTATGATGAATGAGGGGGTCAAATCATTGACAACATATGATAAAATAATGGTATATATGATTAAATTAATTACCTGTTAGTTGATAATGAGGTGAAATATTTTATGGATTTGATAATACTAATTTTACGAATATATGATTTCTCACACCGATTAATGATGGTTGATTATTATTTTAAACATTTTTGTTTTTTAAAGGACTAATAATAGAATTATAAGGATGAGCGAGTGATGGTTACAATCATAAATTCATGTATCTTATTCTATTATAGTCGTATGAAGTCTGATTTTTCATAGAAAGTATCTTGGAATATTTATTAATATCCATTATAATTATATGTTGAATTATTTGTGAAAAATATTAATGGTACAATAATTGAATCTAAGGTCTATAGAACTACTCTGATAGAAGTTTTTGGGTTTGTGATTCTGAATAATGATATGATTTTTCTACTAGTTTTCGTTGATGTTATTATGGGAATGGTTTGGTTTTCTTTATCTAGATACCATATTAATTGTCAACGAAGATAAGTTCTATTTGATATTATAAATCAACCTATGATTTTTTATCGATGATATTTTGGTAATGATCATCAAAAATAAATTACATCCACAGTATGGTTCTTACTACCTATTCATGAAGGGTTTTTTTTCTAAAATGGTTGGGAAGAAACATAAAATTAAATATATTCCAAAATATTTGGAATATAATGATGTATTTCCTAAATAAATTCACATGTTTTTACAAAAGTATAAAAATATTTTTAATTGAAACTAACACCTAGTGTTATGGATTTTTCATAGACTCCATATTGAATATCCCAGATCGCGTTCTAGGAATTTAGGAAGAAACTATATAAGAATATTTATAGGTTATTTATTCATCCAATCATGTCCCCATGGTGTGAAATTAATCTTTTTCTAAAAATTAGGGATGGGTTAATAGATGTTCATATTGATTAATGAATACAAAATAGTATTACATATAGAAAAATGAATCTTGAACCTCGTATTAATGATTCGATTTACAACCTCTAGAAGCTCGGTTTTTTAAATTATTGACCTCTGGTTTGGATATCATCATTTAAGGATTAAAAATGAGCACATATATAAGGAAACGTTTTATATGATTTATATAGAATATAAATTTATAATAATTCTATTTGAACTTACCAATGCCCCTATTATCATCGTAGATCTAATTAATAGTGTTTAGATATTACGACGATCTATTTCCCAAATTCTTTATAGAAGATATTAATTTTATATATAAATAGTCTAAAACACTATGAATACAATTTCAGGATTAAGTTGAGAACCCAGAGGATGGACAAGAAATATGATAAATTTTGTAAATCTGAATTCTAGAAATATAAGCTATCATTTATGTGCTAAATGAACGTAAGAAATTTGATACTAGTGGATACTTGAAGGATGAATGTTATTGAACATTTTCCTATTCCAACCATCATGAAATAAATCAATAGTTTTCATCTGTTAGGTACATACTTATGATGATTTCTGAGAAATTTATCATGGCTTCCAAATCCATTACCATATGGATGTGTAAGAGAGCCTAATTACTTTATCTTAATCAATACGATGAGCTTTTCATGGAACAAAATAAAATTAAGCTTAGTGAACTATTTCTAACACTACCCAACTATGGAGTGGGGTTTTCTATTTATAGTGATGCATAAAATAATGTAATGGGATATGTTCTCATGCAGAATGATAGGGTAGTGTCTTTTTCTCTCAGCAATTGATGGTTCAAGAGATAAATTACCCAACATATTATTTTGAATTCGCATGACTGATTTTTCCATTTTAGATATAGAGGAATTATATTTTTCCTGAATGGTTTTACCTATATACTATTCATAATAGTGTAAATTATATATTCATATAAAAAGAATTAATTATGACCCAAAGGATATGGTTGTAACTAATTAATGATTATGACTTCTTAGTAAATTAACTCTATCAGATGGTGTTAGAAGAAACATATAAGGTTTTCATTATGATTATTGAAATGGATAAAATAGTTTAATATTTTTTGAAGATTTACATAGACATTATAAGGAAGGGATAATGATCCAGTATTTCTTAGATTGATTTTTAACAATCTATGCATTTTATTATTAAAAAATATAATAAGGAATAAGTAACGTTGTAAATGAAGGTAAGGAATTTTTCAGATTTTGATCTCAATAGTGATGGAATAATAACATTTATAGACATGTATTCATCCCATAAATATTATAATTCAATAATATGTGTTGTTTAAATCTTGTTGTTTGTAATTCGCTAATAATCCTATGAGTATGATGTAATATTTATATCTAAATGAGAATTTATTGTGGGATAATATCAAGAGATATATCATGGAGTATGCATATTAGTTCTTAATATATCTGTAAATTAAGGCTATTTGAAATACTTTTAATAGGATATTAGAATGATAACATATAAATGTCATTAAATAAGAAAACATAAACATGAAATTCGTTATGTGGCTCCCTTGTTCATCAAAAGTGAACTATATTATTTTGGTTTTAGTTAATTTCCTTTTAAAATAAGTACATTTCATTACAGTTTTGGAATATTTATCTTTTAACCAATCCCCCGGATATATGTTAATTACGCGGTAGAATTCCGATAAGAACAAGTTTTTATAATATTTAATTGATATCTAATGTTTACCTTGATGTTTTGAAGAAGACTTCAGTAATATTTTTTTTTGAAAGGCATAATGACCATTTATTAAGAGAAAGAAAAAGGACAACAGAGCAGCGGATGGGGTCAAACAACGGACATGCCCTCATCCACCAAGAGCAAGTCTAGAGATCATAAAAAGACATGTCATTTCCATAATCAGAATCACCAGCAGTCTCCCACTCAGATTGAGACTTGTCCCTATTGAGGATTTTCAAGATATCCAAATCCACTTTCCTTGACACCTTAGACGTTGATCTGGTAGACACAGTACTAGGTACATTAGAATAATCCTTACATGGTCTTCTCTTAAAGGGAAGACCCTCACTTTCAGTAGTCTTTGTCTTGTCACTCAATATTGCATCCTTATAAGAGGCATGACCACCATTGCCCGAGACCCTGATCGGGGTACGCACCTTCCCCTGTTCATCTTCAGAAATGTTCCCCCATTTATCAGGTAACTCAGATAACTGAAAATGATTCTGGATTTCATGTTGATAATCAACATGTAGTTGCACATCACCCTAATTAGAGACATGAACCTGGTGAGAGTCAGGGATCACCCGTTCTGGAGTCCGCATAGGGATGTCCTCAACTAGAGGAACCTCTTTAGCCAAATCAGACCGAGTATTAGAAGGGCCACTATGAGCCTCCTTCGGAGATTCATCAAAATGAAGCCCTTTACCATGATCAGGAGCCGGCTTTAGAATTGCATCACCATCATGAGCAGTAGACTTTGGAAACATCGAATCCTTCAGGTTGGACTTCCTTCGATAGAGGGCTGTTGAATGTCCTCTCACACCACATTTCTCACAAGACATATTCTTCCGGCATAACTCTAAAGAGTGTCCAAAAGCCATACATACATTGCAGAAAAGAGGCTTTTTTTCATACTCAACATCAATTTGAATGTTATCAGAAGGGGTGGAAAGTGGTACCTTGTCGATCAAAGTAGAACTAAG
This sequence comes from Viscum album, assembly GCA_963277665.1. Classification (NCBI taxonomy): domain Eukaryota; kingdom Viridiplantae; phylum Streptophyta; class Magnoliopsida; order Santalales; family Viscaceae; genus Viscum; species Viscum album. The sequence goes on along the minus strand of OY728148.1, from coordinate 2,043,887,940 downwards.
ATCAACCTCCACCAACATCCTAGCAAAATGACCAAACCGAACATCCTCAGTTTCTTTGTCAAGCCGAATGGGAGTCCCAATTGCCATGCCAATATCATGCAGAATTTTGGGATGCCAGAGGACCCAGTTGAGCCCATGCAGACGAATCCAAAGCTGAGAAAATGCATTTCGTGCACGCGAGACATTAAAATCCATAGACCATTCATGCAAATGCAACCATCCAGGTTTTAGAAACAAGGTTCCAATGCTCCATGCCCGAACTTCATTAATAATTGAATATGGAGATGAGAATTAGAAGTACATATCAACCTCTCATATATGGTTACTTAGATTGGATTATTCAAGTTCTTGAAAATATTATTAGATATTTCTATATATAATTTAACATAGGGTGATAAAAACACCATTCTCTATTAAATGATTCATAGAAAAATGTATTCCTCTAAATAATTGAAGTTTATCCCCATTTTACCCACTATAGAATGAAGTTAATTACTATAATATGTTGGAAAAAATTACGGAATGATAGTTATTAGTATCAGAACCAGCTATTGAAATCACAAATAATGTTATAACTACTCCCATATGTTTCCCAACAACATAAATATGACAAAAGAGTTATTTTGATAAAATTAATCATGACATGGATTTCAATTTTGGTGAAATTGTGTCCCTGTAGATATCTATGTGGAATAATGTTATGTTTTTTAAATAATTAGAGATTTATTCCAAAGATATATTGGTCCCTATGAGATTCATTATCCCATTAGGATAATATATTATCATATGTAACCTCAATAAAAATTCTCACAAGTTCACTATGTGTTCGATTTATCTCTTTTAAAGAGTACAAACTAGTGCCTCATTTTTATTGAACTCATTTTTTATACCATTGTAAAATTATCTTTCAAATATAGGAAAACAAATATAAATGAGAAATTGATGAGATAATGTGTTTTAAAATAGGACCCCTAACCTAGTAAATGTTTTATGTTGAAAAAATAAATTTGAAAAATATATATGGGAACCAAATAACATGGTGAGTCAGAGTTATCCTTAGTTATTTGAATGAGAGTGACATCATTTTTATAAGTAAATTATTATTAATGGGTAGAATATAACACACTGCTATTTTAGAGTATATTGTCTCATTAATAATTAAGTATGGTTGATATCTTGTAAAGCATTAAACCATAATCATATCTCAATAGTAAATATTCATTATAAAATATGTCACAATATATGAAATATAATCCTAAAAAATAAATCCTAATTCACATATGAAATTCTATTAATGCTAAAGATATATTTTGAAATAATTTCTTATAGTAATGGTCCTAGTCAAATAAGTTTTTCATAAAAATTTCTATATTATATTAAACATATGAAAAAAATAATAATTTTTGTATAGAAATTTATATATTATCAATTGGTTAAAAATGAAAATATAGTCATTTTAATGTAAAAAAGATATTTTTTTCTAAAAAATATTATCTGTGAGTAATGTGTTTTTATCATATAAAACTAAATTAGTTGGTAATGACACCAACTCCAATAACCCCTAGTGTGTGGTAATATTATCAAATTGTCATGGACATTAGGGCCACAATCCCGAAAGACGGATCAGATTATTAGTATTAAAAAAAATATACATAATTTCAATGTTACAATAGAAATATACAATACATAGCATAAAAGTAGTCTTTTGTCCTTGATATTTTTCATTTTAACATTCAGAAAATCCATAGGAAAAGAAAAAAATTAAGGGTGTGATCATTTTATCAGAAAGATTTATGAAGAATAGAATTAATCATTAATAAATAAGTATTAATCAATATAGTATTCTAAGTAACTGATAAATGATTCTATTATTCAATATCTAGAGAACAAAGTCATCCATGGATAATATTAACTTAGTAATATCATGGAGAATAAACACTGAATTGTAAAGGTTAGAAATGGTTAATATTGAATGTCATTATTTTAGACATCAAGATGTTTATCCCATGAAATCCTTATTATAATATTGTTTAATAATTGGGTAGTTATAACCCAAGTATCAATTTACTATAACTATAATGATTATTCTCGTCTGACATATCGATGAACTAAGGGTACATCAACAATTAGGAACCACCTATCACACATTTCCAATTATATCCTCATATATTTAATTAAAACATCAACTTATATAGAATATTACTTATCTTAAAATATATTTATTTTTTAATGAATGTAGATTTATATTTTATTCATAGTCAATAAATTAATTTTCAATGATAGTAATTTATATAGTAATGCTATATGGATTCGGAAATAAAAAAATCATTAATACAATAAAAATTAATATTTATGTAAAATAAATTTTTTAATGATCAAAATAATTTTAATGTTTTAAGATAATCTTATCTTGTAAAAAATTAATCAATAAATAAGGGAGGAGTATAAAAAAAGTAGATTTTATATTAAAATAAATTCTTTAAGAGAATAAAATAAAATATATGTGAAAATTTTAAAATAGTTTTCTCAAATATTATTCATTTAAATATAAATTTAATAATATGTAATAACCTAAAGGGAATATAATGGTTCTTGCTATGGGAAATTTTGGTAACACTGTATTTGATAAAAGAAAACATTCCTTATGAATTTTTGAAAATAATGTTTAAAATGATCCTTTGAAAAAAATTATAATGATTGCATTAAAAATTATATTATTTATGATAACATAAAATTTTATTACTAAATAATTTCTGAAATATTAAATTACTTTCATAAAACATTTCTAAGAAATATGGATATGGAATAAAAATAAACCCGATCAAAAAGAGAAATAGGATCTTATTTCCGTTTAAACAAAATATTTCAAGAGTAACATGAAAGGAATTTTTAATATAAATAAATAAATAAAAATATATTAATGTTTAATACCTAAATGGTTAATTATATACCCTACATAAAAGTAAATTTGTGCATAATGACAAAGAATTCTCAATATATTGGAAACTGAGTTGAAATCCCTTGCCTCTCTTTCAACATAGCTAATACGTTCTTTTAAACCTTGGTATAATAAATTTATATTAATTGTACATACATTATAGAACCAGATAAATATATTTAATATCATATTTCATTAATTTATAACATTTTATCACCTATTTGTTAACAATGTTTTATTATTATCCTTATTTTGAGTGTTAACCGCCACATTTTTCATGTATGTTTTGATTTTTTACTTTTAGTAATTGCAATTTTTTTCATGTTTACATAAAAAAATTTTATTCATTATATAATATAATATATATTCAATATCTAGATATTTATAGTCATATATACAAGTTATAGTTAGATAAATGAATTACACCGTTCTTGGATACAGCAGGCCATGCGTACACATGAACATTGTTTTCAATTTTAAATAGATGAAATGAAAGAAAGGTAAATAAAAATTAACAATTATTGAGAAATTTTTATGAAATATATATATTATATAATCATTAAATCTATCAATATTATCATCCATGAAAATCATAAATGAACAATGGGTCAAATGCTTTGTGGAGTGAGTGGTCCACATATATGCATGAGAAACATTATCATTTTCCAACAGATTAAAATGCTAGAATCTATGTATGATATTATAAATCTAGAAGAATATTTATATATTATATCTCACATTTTTTCATTGGATACATATTTATAACCATCAATGTAAATTGGTTATTAAAAATGATTCACATTACTATTTGAAGACAATAAAAAATACTTACCCAAGAACAATATTTTCCCATTTAATATGATAGGAAAAAGATAGAATATAGATGTAAAATAATCATGATTAGAAATAAATATATCAATTATACTTTTGTAATTATTTTTGGATGGTTACATAGTATTAAGAGGATGAAAAAGAAGAAATAAACATGAAATTATCAGTAACAATGATTATCTCATATTCTGTAGAATTCTATTAGATCTCTACTTAATGGACATAGGATAGTTCATTTGGTAAGAAAATAAACTCTATAACTTGAATAAAGATTTTTATAAGATAAATTCAATGTTTTTTTAATCTATATTTCGCAAAGTTGTTTATAGAAAATAGAGAATATGTGTACTTCTAAAGTTATGAGAGGGTAATTCGTAGTGTTTTTTAAGTATTAAGTCAACATAAAATGTTTTATGTCAAAATATCATGTAAATATAATATTTGAGAGATAATATTATTATTTTAAATACAATCATCCATTTAATATTTTATATTTCTTGGTTTCTTCACCCTTATCATTGTTCCCGTTGTAATTTGTGCCTCGTGGTGGCATATTTTTTTTATGAATAGTTTACAATGGGTTTGTTTATGGAATTGAAAACACCCATTGGTTCTATATATTAAGGGAATGGATTTCCAAATGTAGACACTCATTGTATATTTTGACCAACGATGCAGAAGAACTCACATTATTTGGGAGGACAGGAGGCCGGGCTCATCAAAACCATTTGGGATAAATTATTTCTTACTTCAGGAATCTCTTATAGATTTAATAAATGTTCATAAATTCTACATTAATTACAAAGTATGATGTGGGTCATCCCAGAGTTAATAATCAACTATTAGAATGTATAGATCTTATAATTATCTATATATATATATATATCTATGGTTCCTCATCAATGGTTATATCTATATGAATATGAGGTTCTACATCGATGGTACCCTCTAATATACAACATAGATATTATTTAGCCATTATTACGATGATTTTAGTTCCTAGCCACACAATGTGGCACTATAAAGTATATATTCATCCAGGGAAACACCATTTGTTTTTATATTGGGATCAAAAACGTAGATGGGATTTCTACATATCCTTGAGAAATGATTCATAAACAATGTAGTTCGGTGCCACTGATGTGGGAAAATTGTACCTTTTAAACTCATTTGATAAGGACCCAGCCATACAGTTTAATGTCATATGAAGGGGACGTCTAGGAAGAATGTTCCTTATTAATGTTTCGTTTGGGACTTGGGCTAAAGCATCCTAGAGATCCTGATGTATATGTGGATTCTATGGATGAATTAAACCCTTCTTGGAATGTGTCCCAAAGAGATTAGGGATGTTTTAGGGTGTGGGTTTGGACCTCATGGAGGATTAATATGCCTCCCATATTAATTTCAATCGCATCCCATGTAGTTAATTCATGTGGAATCATGCCTATAGTGTCCCTCTAAAGGTTTTTCTCTTAGGGTAGTATGGACCTTTGAGAGTATTTTGTTGGGGTTTACTATTTTGGATGATTCCCTAGGAAAGGACCATGAGTGATGTCACAACTCATGATTCTCAAGTCATTATGACTTAGGGGTTTACTTCAGGGATTACTCCTGTAAAGGATTCCCATATTTAGTGGATTATTATTGGGATGTATTCTGGAGACGTATGACTGGATTAAGGGAATTATGGTTGGGGATTACTTTTAAGGAGGATTCCCATTGAGCTTGAGACATAGGTAGGAGTCCTACAAATCCTGGTTATCAGGTAATCAAATGTCTCATTGTTTAATCACATTGGTCTCAAAAATTTTCTAGATTTCATGATAACCATTAACCATTAAGACCACATTTTCCAGGCTCAGTGTGATAAACAAGAGGAAGAAGAAAATTTAAAAAACCACACAATTATCTTTTTTTCATGTGTGGATATGGAGACAAATACCAATGTGATATAGAATAGACATTGAGTGTGACCATTTCCTCTAACTATTCTACTACAATGGAAGAGGAGGTGGATGATGTTAGAAGATGATAGGGTTATGAAAATTACATATATTCACTTTAACATGTATAGGTAATGAAGCTAAAGGATGTGAAGGTAGAGAGGAGCAAGACTTCCACTTCCAATAAAAAATTATAGGGGCTTAATCTTGTAGGGATTCCCTAAAATCATCTCCAAAGCAGGATGAGGATCTAATTCTATATTGAATATAAAATAAATAATAATACTCACCCTCCCCACAATAAACTGGAGGCTCGATGTCTTATGGAATAGAAGGTAAGGACATGGTCTTAACCCCTATATATAATACTAGGATTTCCCTTACATTCACCATGTGGTAAGGGTCTTCGTGACAATATATATTCAAATACACATGGCCCCGGAGGTTTGTATTCATCTATTAGGGACATTAATGGAATCCTTTGATCATATAAATAAAAATAAAAATGGTATACACTCTATTGTTCCTTTTTTAATGGTTCTGTATGTCAAGAGGACTCATTGAAGGTTTTTAGTTTATCCGTTTAAAAAAGGGATCCAAAGTAGGATAGGGCCGACCATGGATGGATTTGAAGAATGTATAAGAAGTGTATCACTCGGGTTGGAAGTTATGTAGGAATAAGTAGTCTCACATAAGAGTTTATTCTCCAAGGAAGGTATGGGAGAACTGATGAACCCTTCGTAGAAAGATAACCGTGGTGACTAAACATGGGTGTGACTTTACACAATCCATTAAGGGTCTCAACAGGTGTTCCAAGAAGTAATTTTCATAGGTCCCTGATTGGAAAGGAGCACCTCATAATTTTATGTATGACCCATGGGGTGAGAGATTTCCTGGAATATGTGTTGTTTTTTTAACACTTGTAGGAAATTTAATTTCACTATCACTCTTTAATTCCCTCTCCTTCAGTTTCATGAAATCTACAAAAAATGATTAGGAGGATTTGAGTGAAAGAATGTGGAGATCAATGATTTGGGTGGACATATGGAAATAGTTTATACAGAAATTAAGACTACATGTCCTATTTATAGTAAAATATAGGAAAATGGGTAAAGGTGTCATATCGCTTAGGTTTCGAGTGTAGGTGTTGCGCATCATTCGGACGCGTATGGTTCCGTGCAAACCAACAGTGCTTGGGGGGGATTTGAGTGAATGGACTTTGGGGTATTTGTGATCCTTTAACATCTTAAATAATTTCCTTATAATCTCCCTATGGTATTTCCATTGGCATCCATTTCATAAATTTTATACAATAGAGTGTCATCAAAATCCCCCCAGGATTGGATTCGATAAAAAATACGATGGTCAAATCCTGAGGTAAAATGGATGAATATAGTGGATGGTCCATGCAGGTATTCAATGATAGTAGTTTGATCGAGTATTCTACGTAGGAAAAACAAGAACGATGTCCATGTAGAGAGAAATCCTCATATATAAATATCATTCTCATTTCTTTGAATAGCTCTCGCGACTCCGAATTTTTTTGTATCATTATGGAAGTCTCCCACATTAACCCTATGATGAAGCTAATTTGTTGAAGATCTAGTTCACACAGATTCAGTATGTTACTGTATGCATTATGCATAGTTTTTAGATAGTTATTTTCATGGGGATCATGAAAAATACCCCAACACGAGGCATTTGCACGAGGCATCTGCATGGTGTTCATGAGCGAGGTACAAGTTTGATTTCATGCCTTTGAAAAATTCCTTAATTTCTTCAATATTTCTCATGAAATGAAATTATCCTGAAACAACATTGATACTTATTTTCAGGATAAATATATTCTTATAAGAGTATAGTTTTTGATTACCATGATAGTACATAAATTGAGGAGATATTGAAAATACCAGGGAATAATTGTTATGATGGATGTGATCGTACACATCTTGATCTGATAAGGTCTTCAATGAAATATCACTATGATATTCTTCAGAGTGCCTATATAAATATTTATGGTCATGTACTTATATGGGTTGTCCTCACACCATCTCCAAAGAACTACATATTTCTTTTGTGGTTTCCAGATCAAAATAATTTCAAAATTACAAACATTTCCAACATGTGTTCTTATATCAATACTGGTACATCATCTACAACAAGTTTTATGCATCAAATCCCATGTAAATTTGATCTGACACCACACACAGCTTAATTAAATCCACAATAATATTCATCCATATTTAAGGATTTATAGACAGATCAGATGATGTGGTAGATGAAAGTTTGGGACTTCTGCCCTGGAGGGGGTGTTAAGCCTACCTGGATGTGCGCGTAATGGGTACACTAAGGTTGTGCGGAATTCACAACCGAATTGATGGATGCGAACATATAAAAATTCATATGGGTTCGAAAACATATGTGCGTCAGAATTCCAAATTCATTATGGATCTACAAATCCATCAAATCCTACATAATAATTCTTTCCATTTGATTCATATAGAAGTTGGAATCAGTTTGTGGTACGTTTCGATGATCTGTAAGGCTCTGATCCTCAGATATTTTATTGAATAATTTACCCCTCCAAGGGTAAACTATAATTCTACTGATAGGATTCCATCTTTAGCACGTGCGATGATGAAAATAGATAAAAATATCAAGAAATAATTATCTAGAATAAGGGGGAAAATTCATTCGGGAGTGTGGATGAGCACTTTCTTGAGGAAGAAATGGTTAATATCCACTTACAAACGTCCAAAATATGTCCAAAGGTGGTGAAGAGAGGAAAAAATGGAAAATTTTATTCAAATTTGGAGAGGGGGTATGACAAGTTGGGATATAAGATTAGGCATAATTCACCAGCTAAAACACATATTTCAAGATTTTTTGGACATGTGTCATAGCAACTGTCTACTATATGTCCGTGATTCTAATAGTGGAATAAGGCCAAGAATGTTCGTTGTTGCAGACATGTTGGTGGAGAAATCATTCTTGGGGTTGGACATCCCCATATTTAAATAATTCATATGATATTACTGCATATTCATATAGGTAAGGATCCTTTTAGAATCATTGGACCATTCTAGGTTTTTTGGGGATGGATGTGAGTCCACTTTAGGACTTACTCCATAAAAAGATGAATCAAGGAAATCGTGAGTGAGTTCCAACCATATTTCCAAGATGTATATAATATTATTCTATTTTCCTTGAAACCAAATGAAATATAAACAAGTATAAGCTTATTTATAGAGTAAAACATAATTCCCTTTGGGAGTAGGGTGATTTATTTATGATAATAATTATTGAATTGAGATGGGGTCATACATGATATCCAATAGGGATGGTGTGTTGGAGACCAATATTTATGTTGACATCATATGAAAGTCTTATGCTCCTTAATTTGTTTAACACAAATTTAAATGTCTAAAAATAAAAAATTTATCTCCACTAGTTCATGTATGAGTAGTGAAGAACCTAATCGTATCCTGACATCTATGGTTTCTTAGAGCCGTGGAGTTGACACCGGTGGTCATTAACCTACCTCCAATGGATAAAACTATTGGGTTAACTACCTATTATGCCATGTCCTGGATTGCATCATACCCAAAGGGGTTCTGGATAAAGTTTTTATTCTGTTTAGGTAGAAGAAGCAGTGTACGAAATGTTCCCCTCTTTTCCAAGGTTCTCCATATCCTTCTAAAGTTGTTGCATTCTTCTTAGATGATACAAATGATGAGGTCCTAAATGTGTCCAAATATCCTCATGCAAGGTATAATACACTGTTCATAATAAATAGGCCCACACAAAACGAGGTCGCATAAAGATAGTCTAGTCGTCACCGCCAAGAGGAGTCCTGAGTTCCATTATCTCATCCTTAATCCGTGAAAAAAGGGGTCAGTAATCCCATGAAATATAGGGCTACTAGGCCATCTTCATGAGAAATTGAAATTTATTAGGAAATCATATTACTAGAGGTAGTTTAATTGTAGTAGTACCTATCTTTTGATGACAAAATCAAATGGGTGCTCCTACATACAGGGCTGAAAATCAAGGGGATAAAAGACATTCGAGACCCATCTGATATTCACTTCAAGGAAAATATTATTGAAGTGGGGATTCATATATAGGAGATAAAGATGATCATTTATAAAACAAACAACAAGATTATTACCACAAATCATGTGGATGATAGGAAAAATAGGGTACTACTGAAAGGATTGATCATTCATCTTCTGAATAATGGCATGACTTTGTTAATCCTAATTACATAAGTTAACCTATTCTAGTACCATATTTTACATTTCCTTTATATTCCATTAAATTAATTTATTTTAAATGGTGTTACACCATATTAAAATTGTATAGTGGGAAAAAGGATACTAATCATGATTTTTTCACTGCAGTACAACCCTAGTGGTACCCTGATTTTGGTTATTGGATCACCCCACGAATTAGGAGAGTTATCTCCATTCCAATAGGTCGTGGTGGAAAAGATGGTAGGAGAACACTCATTTACATGTATAATACCTATATTTGGGGATGATGATGTTAGACCTCCTCCATCCAAAAAGAAAAATAATATGTAATGATGGAGGGTAAAATATATGGTTAAACTCTTTGCTAGGAGTAGTAAGTCATTTTGTTGCCATTAATCTCAGTTATATCCTGAACAAGTGTTTAAACTTTCTTTAATTGTAGGAACTACTTCTATTTATTCTCTCGAGGGGGATATATATGAACCTACATAGACTGATGAGGCTTATATTGACCAAGAAAATATCCATACTAGTGATTCAGATCCCTTAGATGAAGAGGTGTCGAAGAAATATGATCCATCATATTCTCTTGGAATTGTTCATGTCACTATTGTAGAAAGTGAGGATGAATATGTTTATGTCAGAGATAAATTATAAGATGTTATATGCGAATGATTGAATTCCATTTCTGCAGTATTTCAGATTCATCTTGTGAACTAGAAGACCTTGAGATGACTGATGCTGGCGTTGCAGCTATCATCGAGGAAGTTGTTCAAGGTCTTAAGTCATCATAGGAGGGTCATGTGCTGGGTCATGAACCAAATTATCCATGTTTTCCCATTTGTGAGATTACCATTGGGTATGGAATGTAAATATATTCACTGAGAAATCCAAGGATGACCATGGAACAAATACTTGAACATATCAGAAATCCCACTATTTTACAATAATTTGAAGTACTTAATTGGGAATTAAATGTACGTGAGTACTTATCCCATAAGTAGCCAATATTATTTTATAATAATATGACTATAAATCTTTGAATCATAAAAATATATCCATGGATGATGTTATAGAAGTGGATCTGGTGAAGGACCTCATTGCCCATCTTAGTCCCAATTTGCGGAGGGAGGGAAACTCAGGTGGACCTTTCAATGGGATGCCTTTCTGAGCCTCATTTGGTGAACCCCAAGTATACCCAAGAGAGTTCCTCTCATCAAGAGGTGCCATATTAGACTGATAATGTCATATATTCTATGGAGTAATCCTTTCAAGACACTAACCTAATATTGGGTAAAGGTCACCAACTGTTGTGATTGTGCCTCATTTTTTCTATTATTTTGAGGCTAACCATGATTCTAAATCATAGTTTAGGTTTATAAGAGTATGTTTATTGGTATACGGGAATAAATAATATTCCAATTCAACCAGAATCATAAGGCGAGGTAGACACTGTCGTAGATGGAGTAGAACAAGAGGCATATCTAGGTGAATCGGTTCCAAAGCATATTTCACCCACTGACTGCGGCTCCGAGTCAGACTTAGATTTACAGACTACTCTATGTGTCACACATGGTAAGACATATTGGATCATTTAGAAGACAGTTTTCGAGAAATATCAAAAATACATTCCTTAATAGTTTGGCTAACATACAGTCGTTTGTTGGTATGTTGGGATTTGGTGTATTGGATTACCGCTTAATTCATGCTACTATGAATAATACATTTCCCATGTGGTAGAAAGGTTATAGGCTGAGAAACATTTCATAAAGTTTAAATGGATCAACAATTTGATGACTTTAGAGCCGATTTAACCTAAGATGAGGCCTTCCATAACACTAAGATGACAAAATTTTTACATTAGATCAAATAAATGACCATTAAATCATTGTGTCTTCATCTAGAATTTGATATCATAGAGAGGAACTTGAAAAAATCCATCATTAAATGGGAGATACCAATAGAGAAGGATCAACCACTATTGTTTCTACATCCAAATCAATTTTCCAATATGGGGATATTGAGGTCGATCAATTAATGGAGCTTCAACAAGATATTTATGGGGATCAAGAGATCATTAAAAATATTAATAGTCATTCTTAATGTCTCTTGTAATATATGATTGAGAGACATCATGTTTTCAATGATACTTTGGTTTTTCTCCATAAATGAAAAGAATTTGATTCCAATCATATATGTTTTCATATCTTCTCTCTTCATGTGATCATATGTCGAAGCTGATTTTCATTGAATGATTTATTAATATAGGCTAATCATAATCACAACGATAGGGATACGGGTTCTCTAATTTTTACCTAAGCTGAGGGACCTAGTGAGTATAGTTCAAATTTTTCTAGGGTCATATGAACAAACCTATAATATTTTATCTTTCATGTCATGACCTATATTTTTGATTAATTTCAATATAAACGAGTCCTATCAAGAGAAGCTTGTATTTCTCTTAGGATAGCCATTTCAAGTTTTTAGCATAATTAGTTTTGTACATTTTTATTTTTATTGATTTATTTTACCTAAACCGTATAGAGTATAGGTGCAGTAAGATGAGGCTCGAATTTTATCCAAAGTTCCCTTTATTGCTTTTTAATATGGTGTGTGTTCTTTCTCATTTTGTGGGAAGTTTAAATTAATTCACGAAAGAATAAAAAGTATATTCTTTTAGGTTGGACAACTTTGACCATGAATTTTTAGATAATAAACCAAACAAGGATTGATGGTTGTGAATGCTTTGATATTCGTTGTATACTTAAAAGGGGAATCTTGAGATGGTAGTAATTGGTACCTAAATCAAAAAAAAAAGATATTAGGAAATAGAGGAGGTCTCTCCTAAGGATAAAATCACTAATAATTAAAAAACAATTTTGTAGGTTGTTTTATGAAAGGACAACTAGGGTACATACTACATGGTAAATAGTGTCATACATTGGATGATAGGACCATTATGAATTTCATATTATACAAGGATGACTAGGGAACATATTTCATATTCAGATGAAGGAATCCATAGGAATTCCAACATTCTATTGCTGGTGGTTGATGTTAATGATTTTTTGTATCAAGAACATGGTTTGTGTTTTTTCAAAAGGAAGGTGTCTATGAATGAAGGGAATATTTGTACAAGATAATTCCAGTAATTGAAACCACTCCTACAGAAATATGGATCAGGTGGAGGAGGGTAAATTTTGTTATATGGTTAATGTTAGAGGGGATGATATATTTTTGAAAAAGTATGAATGTATCATGCATCCCAATGTAATGCGATTAAGACATTGACCATGTAGATTAACTTCTTACAGTGAGTACATTATTCTATATAGTTTAAATTCATATCACAATGATATTATTGGGATATAATTTATGTTCCTTAGATTTGACCAAAATATTGATGATTCTCCCATTCATGGTAATTTGTTTAGAAATGGTATACCATATTCAGATGTGACAGGAGAATGTTTTAAGCTATGATTTGGTACATTTTGGATCTAATGAGTTATATGGGAAAATGAATTATGGAATTAGAGGAGGTATCTCCCAGGAATGATGTTAATGCTGCTTGAAAACCCCATATTGTGGGATGATTTATGCAAGGAAGACTAGGGCACATACAACATAGTCAATTGTGGTATCCATTGGCTGTAAGACTCTAAAATTTGTGAGAAACTTATGAAAAGCGAAATGGGGTGTATTGCAACATATTAAGGAAATTAATTCCACAAGAATGATGACATTATATATCTATAATATGATGAATGTTTATGGAGATTTAAATCTCTCCTAGCATAGATATGTGGTTCTTCGAGGATAGTACCTAAATATGGTATTGGTATTTAAAGTCACGATTTCCAAATAATCAATAGAATTGTCTCTCTACAATGGTCTAATCCCAGAGGATGGAGTAAGGTGTATGTAGTTTTAGTTCATACATGTATGACCTGGATATTATGGAAACAATGTATGATATATGGTCAAATGTATCAAGGTTATTCCAGTATTATTTGAACATATAAAGGTGGAAATGTAAACCATAGTCTAAGATACTTTCAGATCGAGTGAGAGGATATGGGAAAAATATGAAATCGATTACCACTAAATTTGAATCACAGATTTCAACATACCGGTTGGCGCCAAAATAGAGGAAGAAAAAAGAAGAAGAAACAAGGCCCTACAAACTACCTCGCAATGCCATTTCGCGGATGGCCCCAAGCACCATGGCCGCTGCAAAGCAAAAAAGGTGGGATTCTTCGCGAGCATGTTTGACGATCACGAGCCCACCGCAAAGCAAGGAGGCGGGCCGCTCCATGATCACCTTTGACATTCGTGACCGCCACAAAGAAACCAAGCCCCTCTTCGCACCACCTATGCTCTACATCATGAAGCCTCTTGCCTATAAATACCAGGATCCCCCTGAGCCCAAAGGATAGACATTACGACCCTTCGACTTCCTAGCTCCCAAATTGAGAAGCACATTTTGCTCCGCGAATCATGAGCTACACAAGGTACTTTTCCTTTGTGAAGTGCCTCCCCCTTGACTTGTTTCAATCCCCTATTCCGAGAGGTACGCCCTTCAAGAAGCCCAAGGGCCTTCGCGAAGGAAGGGGATCCCCAAGGGGACCCGGGTTATCGTGGAGTGTTTATGCTTCATGAAACACACCTACTGTACACGTGATCCACAAGACAAGGCAGGGTTACTGTACTTCACGAAGCACATCACTTCACGACACTTTCCTTCACAAGGCACCATTGCTCTGTAAGGTAGTGCTCCGCGAATACCTTTCCACTTAACTAAGAACATCCCATATGCACCTTATCCTTATTCTAAGGATAAGGCACCCCACTTCGCGAACCACACCTCTTCACAAGTTCCCTCCGCCACGCATAGCGACAGATCTCCACAAGGCCCCTGCCTATGGACTCCTCTCCTTTACAATTCATCTTCCCGTGTGACACTTAAAGTTTTCACGATGTGATTTAAATGTCCCCTAGACATAATGTCCCATTTCATTTCTCTGCCCCACAATTCTTCTCATAGGCATGGTAACGACTATTGATTCTTCGCATAGCCACGCTAACATAGACCCCTTGATGGTTCGCTCCGCGACACCCCCCAGTCATGGCCTTACTGATACCTTCCCTCCCGCAAGGGGTAGAGGGTACCAGTTATGTAAGTCCTAGGGGTAAAGAAAAAACACACCTCGTATGAGTTGTAGGACGTTAAAATTCCAAGCACCATCATACTCAACACATGACGTTAAACTATGACCTCTCCCCCATGCATCCTGCGTGTGGGTCCCCACCACAGACATTCTCCACTCCCACTGGTCTCTACAGGGATGGAATCATCTCTCATAGGGGATGATATTATCCATATGGGAATGGTGTTTGTTCACACAGGAATAGGAAACCTCCTTGGTATAATCCCCTAGCCTTTCTTGCAGGAGCTTGTACCCATGAACCTCCATACTTCCCTGGTGCCAAGTACAAAGAGGGGAGATAAACACATGGGTTTTCGTTACCCTTTCTCTCTCCTTATACGCCTTTTCACCATCGGGATTCCATCCTGGAGTAAGTCCCAGTCTCCATCTCCCTGGGCTGATCCATGCGTAAGCCCCACACCGCTTCCCACAGACACAACTTTTGTGGCGTGATCATCAGGTCTCTGCTGCCTCTTGTTTTTGACACCGAGTATGACTCACGTGGTCTTAGAGTAAGCACCGACCATGACACCAACCCACTGAGAACTACAAGGACATTGATCCATGTAAAGGGATGGTACATAGGAATCCTCCCTTAGGTTCAATCCCACCACCCGGTCGTACCAACCTCCTTCACGTAGGTTCACCCCAGTCTTGCATGACGATAAACTGTACCGACACCTCCATCTCGAACTTATAAGACATTGATCCATTTTAAGGCATGGTACATATGAAGCCTCCACGAGGGTTTATCCCAACACATATTGGACCCCCGGTCCATCTTCACGTCGGTTCGCAAACACACCCCATCATGAACTACACGGACTTTGAACCATGTTAAGGCATGGTACGTAGGAAGCCTCCTCGAGCTTCAATCCCACCACCTGGTCGTTACGACCCCATTCACGTCGGTTCACCAACACCTTGGGCATCCTAGAGTTTAATCCCCATGCCCCATCCCAAACTACGTGGACTTTGATCCATGATAAGGCATGGTACGTAAAAAGCCTCCACGAGGTTCAAGCCCAGCAAACCGTTAGCCCCGACCATCTCCGCCTCGGTGTGCCAAGCCCCAATCCATCCCGAACAACGTGGACTTTGATCCATGTCAAGGTGGGGAACATAGAAAGCCTCCACGAGGTTCAAGCCCAAAAATCCACTTTGGACCCCTGGTCTATATTCACGTCGGTACGTCGAATTCCCTTCCTTAACTACATGGTCTTTGATCCTTTCTATGGTAGGTTTCATAGGAAACCTCATGAGGTTCAAGCCCACCACAGGTTGTTCTGACCACCGTCATGTCGGTTCGCCCCTGTCACGCATGACGTTAAACTGTATTCGCCACCAGAACTATGGGGAATTTGATCCATGTTAAGGCATGGTACGTAAGAAGCCTCCATGAGGTTAACTCCCATCACCCATTGGACCCCTGGTCCATCTTCCCATCGGTCCATCGACACCCATTACGAACTTTATGGACTTTGATTCCCCGCCATAGGGATACGTAGGAAGTCTCTTGGGACACAAGCCCATATCCATCACCCATATTGATCCTTACATGGGCCACCAAATTGATGTTATTAATATTTTCATGACTTATTATATTCCCCTTTACTGATTTTATATGAAATGTGCATAATTTGTGTGAAATATTAATGTTTTAATATTAAGTATACTTTTTGAGCATTTTTAGAAGTAGTCCAATTGAGTTAGTTTAATTCTGTAATAATAACTGTCACTATACTGATCCAAATTGTGTGGTTTGTGTTTTTTAGGATTCTACTTTCAATATACCACATTTCATTAGAAGGTACCACGATCCAATTCTGCCATTTGAAGGGTTATATGGTCCTCACAAACAAGACCAATGAATCTGTGAACAAACTGGACCAGCCATGAAGATTTATTTACTGGGCTCAATAAAGAAATCCAAAAACATTAACTCTCCACCATAATTCGTGGGACACCACATTTCATCTTGGATAAAAATTTCAAGGCCCAAATTCAATTCCAAGGGGCCCAAATGAAGCTTTAAAGTCCGTCCCACCATTCTGGCCAAGAATTAAAATTAGTATATTATGCATGACATATCTCATGATGTAAGAATCAAATAGAGATGATATTTTGCAGTGTGAAAGAGGCGATATAGGCTGCCCACTTTGTTGAATAAACCATTCGGATTTGAAGGCATATTTATATTCAAAAACCCTTTCACATTCTGGACTTCAAAAATACTGGATTGAAATGGAATGTTTTACTTTGTTTAATCAAATGGACATAACTTTTGATCCTTAAGTCCAAATGACTCCAAATTTTGAGAGTAGTCGTCCAACTTTATTATCTACAACGTTGAAGAAGGAGATGTCTATAGATTCGGCTGTCATGATGTCCATATCTTCGATCCAAGTGGAGGGGTATTGATGGAATGTAAACAGTCCACTCCTTGGGCTATAAATACTCTCCCCATCTCTCCTTGAGAGGGGTTGGCATTTCAAAAGAGAGGAGATCATATTGGAAAAACCAAATATTTTCCAAAGGATTGGTAGGATCTTCCATACTCATTTTTTCACTTGAGAGACCTTTCCTCCTCTATTTGTTTTCACTTACTTTTGTGTTCTTCATTTTTGTAATTTTGTAAGTCCTTTCTTTTGTAATTCTGTTTTAATGAAAGTTTCTTCTTCAATATCTCTTATTATCCTCCAACTTCTGTATTTTAATATTAATTTTCTTAAAATAGTTTAAATTCATTTAAATATCCTTCCCTTATTTTTCTTCTACATTCAATCAAAAATCTGTTTTTAATTATCATCATCGTTCGTGTGTGTGTTCGACGTACCACTCTTTTCTAATCCCCTTATTTTTCTTCTATTATTAATTTATCATCATAATTATTATGAACAGAATATTAAACACCCTAATGGATGAGTAAATATATCATTGGGGTGAGTTAAAATTTAGGGATGTTAAGTGATTGAGAGTATTTTCTCGATGAGTATTAATTAATTCAACATTGTGTATGTTGGACTTAATATGTCATGGATTAATGACATATTTTGTTTAGAATGTGGTTTCTATGGATTATTGAAACCATAAATACACTACCATAAACAAGTACTGATTGATTTTAGAATCCTAGTTAAGTTAAGGCTTGGATTAAAGCTTTAACACTTAGGAATTCTAATCGACGTCAACTTGTGAAGTGGGTGTTAATTTAAATGCAATATAAAGAAAATCTCAAGGATTTCATAAGATTAACTCTCTAATAATGAACTCACCCCAATCATAATAAATTTCTTAAATCAATAATAATCAATTAGTAATTTCAATTAAGCTCTACAATCAAAACCTCTCAATTAGAATACAATCAACTAAAAACAAACGACTATTTCAAAGTATCATCGCCGAGGATTCGACCCGAGTGCTGCTATACACATTAGCAGAGCACCGGAACTTTGACCGGTCGATAGGCGACAATCGGCCGTGCATTTCAAATGGCACCGTTTCCGGGGATGGTGCTTTAAGTAGTCATTAGTTTTTGGTTATTGTCAAAAAAACGAAAAAAAAACAAAATTTTAAAAAAATTGAAAAAAAAACACAGAGAAAAACCCGTCTTCCTCTTAAAAATCATAAAATGAAATAAAAATAAAAATAAAAACACATCTTCCTCTTTCTTCGAAAATCTCTCTGAATGCCCCGTAGCCTCCCAAACAATACCTCAAATTTGTTTGACCCTGAAATTGAGCGAACACTTCGCCAACTTAGGTGGAACATAATAGATACTCAAATAATTCAAGAACTAGTCCTCATCCAACCAGTTGAAATTGAAATGGACAATCCTAGGGAACAAACCCTAAAAGAACTCACTGCCCCTGATATGAATTACCAACCTCTTGGTATTCAATATCCAATCATAGAACCTGACTTCGAACTCAAATCGAGTTTGATTCATCTTCTCCCTCATTTTCACAGGCTAGCCGGTGAGGATCTACATCTTCACCTTAAAGAGTTCCAAGTAGTATGCTCTACCATGAAGCCTCAAGGGGTTTATGAAGAACAAATCAAACTCCGAGCATTCCCTTTTTCCCTAGCTCACACTACTATGTCATGGCTCTACTACCTACCACCTGGTTGCATAAATACATGGAATGACATGAAGCGTCTATTTCTAGAAATTTTTTTCCTTCTTCTTGTACTGCTTCCATCCGAAAGGAAATAAGTGGTATCCGACAATTCCCAAATGAATCACTCCATGAGTACTGGGAGAGGTTCAAAAAGCTTGTGGAAACCTGCCCACATCATCAAATCCCTGACCAACTCTTGATCCAATACTTCTATGAGGGGTTATTGGCTGTGGAGAGAACTCTCATTGATGCCGCAAGTGGTGGTGCTCTGGTTGATAAAACTCCTGCAGATGCAAGAGATCTGATAAGTAACATGGCTGAAAACACACAACAATTCCATATTCGAGCACATGCTCAAGTAAAGCAAGCCCGCGATAATCAAACAATTGAGCCAAAAAAATGACCAAGTGGATGAGTGAACTTACAGGTCTTGTGCGACAGCTAGCTTTGGATACCAAATCCCCAACCTCATCTTCTCCGCAATCAATGTTTCCTGGACCAATCACAGACTGTGGAATCTACAACTCTCCACCTCATCCAACTGACACTTGTCCACAACTTCAAGAGGATCAATCCAATTCATCTGGACCAATGGAGGTCAATGCAGCATATGCTCAGCAGAACACAAATCCTCAACTATCAGGTCAGTTTGTTAGAAACTTCAACCAACCTCACTCTGATCCCTTCTCCTCTAACTTTAACCAAGGATTGAGGTATGGTAATACTATCTCTCATCCCCCTCAATTCCCTCCTAAAAACCCAAACCAATTCAAATATGGTCAAGGTGGTGGTAACTTCCATCAACCTTATCCTTTTGTTCCTCACCCTCAAAGGAACAATCCTCCTCCTGGATTCCACTTTCTGAATGAGCCTTCCCAATTCCCAACCCAATACAATCGCTTTCCCAAGAACCAAAATCAATGTAATCCCAATCCGGGACAAGCCTCTTCTTCCATGAAACCATGGGAAATTACAGTGGAAGATCTTTCCTCCTTCACCCGTTCTAGTCTTAAAAACATTGAAACTCAAATAGGTCAACTTGCATCCCACCTGAGCCAGCAACAAAAATCAAATTCTTCCCAACTCCCAAATCAACCATTACCCAACCCCAATGGTAATGTTCGTGCAATTGCACTTAGATAGAGAAAGCAAATTGTTGTGCCTCAAGATAAATCCTTAAACCCTCCTTTGAATTTTGGCCTAGAAATCGAAAAGAAAAAGAAACTTGAAAAAGAACCTGAATCCATTCCCTCACCTCCTTCCATTCCACTTAGGAATCCAATTCCTTTTACACAAGCTGTTTCTAAACCAAGGAAGTCCTTTGAACCTGATCCTTAAATGCTCTACATGTTTATAGGTGTTGAAGTCAACATTCCCCTCTTAGATGCCATAAAACAAATTCCTAAGTATACCAAGTTTTTTAAGGAATTGTGCACTCACAAGAGGCAAATTAGGACCTTTGAAAATGTTTCCACCCAGCAGTCCATACCCATTAAGTGAAAATATCCATGTACCTTTACGGTTCCATTCCAAATTAGAAGTTCAAACTTTGATGATGCACTCATAGACCTAGGAGCCTCAATTAATGTCATGCCCAAATCCATATTCTCCAACCTTGGTCTAGGTCCATTTCACCCAATAGGTGTTGTCATTCACTTAACCAATCAAAGCACAGCCAGTCCAGAGGGAATAATTGAGGATGTCCTTGTTCGAGTAAATGATCTTATCTTCCCAGCTGACTTCTATGTCCGTGACATGGAAGGTGAGACAAATTCTTGCAAATCTCCTCTGATTCTAGGAAGACCATTCCTTATGACATCTAAAACCAAAATTGATGTCCATGCTGGCATCTTATCCATGGAATTTGGCGACCAAATGGTCAAGTTCAATATTTTTCAATACATGCGATACCCATTAGAGAATCAATCTGTATTTTCTATCCATGCTTCTAAAACTCCCTCTGAGAGTGTGTTTAATACTAATCCATCATATTCTTCATGTTCTACTAATAGAGGAGTTTGTGAATATTTCATCCTCATTAACCAATTGATTAATGGTGAAATTGATGTTGACATTACAAATTAAAACTACATTGATCTAAAGGATCTTGAAAACTCTTTGGAATCTCATCTCACCTCTGACCTCCAATGCTCCAACAAGGATGGTATTGAGGAAAAGGAACTAGAATTCTCATTTGTTGATTTAGATCAGATTATCCCACATTCATCCTTTCCTATCTATGATTCTGAAAATTCCGTTATATCTGAAGTGAACTCTGAACCAATGTGTTTATATTGTCCTGATGGTAGTGATGTTTGTGATATTTGTACCCTAATTAATAAAGTGATCACTGGTGAGGTTGAAATTTACCATTCTTTGGAGAACAACATTGAAATAAATGATATTCAAAATTTTATTCAGTCTTATGACTCCACTGATCCTCATTACTCTACATCATTAAGTGATGAAATAAACGAGTCAAAAACAATTGGGATCTCATACTCTACTTTTGTGTTATCTAATCCTTACATAAATGAACCGTCTGAATTAATCCATCTTCCTGAATTTCCATGATTAGAAAACCATCAAATTGTGGATGAAATCATTCCTTAGGTTGAAGAACAAAGTGAGGATAGAAATATTCTCTTTCCAACCCCATTGAATTATAAGCACACCAACAAGGATGGGAAGAAATTATCCAATGAATCATCAGGCCTCCCAAAGAAAATGTTTTTCTCGAAGCACACTGGAGTTGAGAAAATACGATGGCCACCGTCAGACTATGGGTAGTCCACTGCAATTGTCTATATGTAGACAAATAAATGCAACGCTTCTTGGGAGGCAACCCATGTTTTCTTTTACTTTTATGAAATTTCAATTTCTTTTTCGTTTTTCATTATATGAATAATGAATTTTCTTTTTCAGGTAACTTCCCACTTTCCTGGAACCACCTTGACTCCCACTGAATCCCCAAATTTTCTAGAGGACCCACCACTAGATGGAGATGGAAACCCACCAAATCCAAAACAGGGGGAACCTCTTTCCCTTTAACTCTCTCTATCTCTTCCTCTCTCTACCTATTTCTTATTTTTCCTCTCTCTTTAATTTTTTTTACCACTTTCTTTATCAAAACCTTTCTTTTTCACTTTCTCTTTTGTGTGGGTGTATCTTTATAAAAAAACAAAAAAAATATAAAAACCTAAATAACTAAAAAAAACCAAAAAACACAATCACTTAAAAAAATAAAAAAAGAGTCATGCTTACTCACTATCGAGTTTTGAAATTTTGTCCAACCATTTTGGGGAGTTAACAGACATGTTTTCATCTCAAATTTTTTATATTTTTATCATGACTTTGGATAAAGAATTTTGTGTCAAAATTAACAAATTCTGAATGCTGAATTTTTGATTTGGAAAATGATTTTTCCCAACCGTGAGGACAAACATTTTATTTCATGCCAAGGCCACCTATGGACATCTTTTCAAGATGTGTGTTTTCACCCCCATTTGTGAGTCTTGAGTTTGTGGACCTTCGAGCTGAATTTCCTACCTTAATGTGTATTAATATGATAGAGGCATTTTTTGAACCACATGAAAATCACAATAGCCAAATAGCCTCCCATTTCCATTACATTAATCCTCCTTTTGAAAGCCCCTTCAAGCCTATGAAAACCTTTTCATTGATAGCCACATTAGAAGCCTAATACCTTATCCCACCCAATATCAACATGGATTTTCATTGCATATGTTTTTGAAATTTACGTGTGGGGGGGGGGGAATGGATTTCATTTTTGGGTATCATTTCCTTACTTTACGGTGTGTTATCATATTCTTGAGGGAAGGCATCCATTTTAGTGTGGGGGGGAGGTTTTCATTCAGTGGGATTTGGGAATGTATTGTACAAATGATATTGAAAAGTGTTCAAAAAAAAATTAAAAAAAAAATTCAAAATCAAAAAAAAAAATAAAAAAAAAATGAAAAAAATGGGTTGTGTCTTGGGTAGGTCAAAAATAAATCTTCCTCAACCTTTGATCTTGTTATAAATATTACAATTAGTGTTTCGAGGAGATCAAACATGGGTTGGGATATGAGTGTGAGATCTGTTTCAAGGTCAACTTTCGAAAAAAAAGAAAAAAAAAGAACAATTGCATTATATTCTTATTGGGAGAAGTTTTTTGTTTTGTAAATATTACATCTTCTCATTAACTTCATATTTTATTCCTCTACTATGTCTTTCTTCACACAATCATTCCCTTGTAAATATGTGTTTTCATTTCCTTCCATGTTTCATTTCAAAAAAATGTGCATTGATTTTTGTATGTTGGTATTTTAACCCTCTTCTTATCTCTCTTGGACATTATATTCCTACCGTCCCATAGCCATAGAAAAACCTCTTAAAAATACCTCTTGATTCTTGTTCACTTTGGATAGGGATTAGAAGCTGAGAGCTCTTTTCAAACTCTAAGATTTTCACTTTTGGTTGGTGAAAGAGTGAACCTCCACAAATGAATTTTATCATCCTGAGAGGTGTGAGTTTTGAGTGTCCACATTTTCCATTTCTAAATTTGAGCATGAAAAAAATGAATTAGTTTTGTAACATTGTTTCTGTAACAAATTGTGGTGGAATTCAAAATGGATGAGTGAAATAGTCTAAACCTCCCCTGATTGGAGAAAACAAAATTTTAAAATCTGTTGGTGAGTAAAATTTATTTTGTCATGTTTTTATATTCGTTGCACATGAGGACATGAACAAAACTACATGTGGGGGAGTTGATGTTATTAATATTTTGATGACTTATTATATTCTACCTTTACTTATTTTATATTAAATGTGCATAATTTGTGTGAAATATTAATGTTTTAATATTAAGTATAATTTTTGAGTATTTTTAGAAGTAGTCCAATTGAGTCAGTTTAATATTTTAATATTAAATATCACTATATTGATCCAAACTGTTTGGTTCTTGTTTTTTAGGATTCGACATTCAATATACAACATTTCATTATAAGGTACCATGAGCCAATTCTTCCATTGGAAGGGTAATATGGTCCTCACAATCAAGACCAAAGAATCTGTGAACAAACTGGACCAGCCTTGAAGATTGATTTACTGGGCTCAATACAGAAGTCCAAAAACATTAACTATCCACCATAATTCTTGGAAAAATACATTTCATCTTGGATAAAAATTTCAAGGCCCAAATCCAAGTACAAGGGGCCCAAATGAAGCTTTCAAGTCCAGCCCACCATTCTGGCCGAGAATTAAAATTAGTATATTATGCATGACATATCTCCTGATGTAAGCATCAAATCGAGCTGATCTTTTGCAGTGTGAAAGAGGAGATATAGGTGGCAGACTTTGTTGAAGAATCCATTCGTATTGGAAGGCATCTTTATATTCAAAAACCCTTTCACATTCTGGACTTCAAAAAGACTGGATTGAAATGGATAGTTTTACTTTGTTTAATCAACTGGCCATAACTTTTGATACATAAGTACAAATGACTCCAAATAATTAGAGTAGTCAGAAAACTTTATTATCTAAAACTTTGAAGAAGGAGATTTATAGAGATTCGGCTTTCATGATGTCCATATCTTCGAGCCAAGTGGAGGTGTATTGATGGAATGTAAACAGTCCACTCCTTGGGCTATAAATACTCTCCCCTTCTCTCCTTGAGAGGGGTTGGCATTTCAAAAGAGAGGAGATCATATTGGGACGACCAAAGCTTTTCCAAAGGCTTGAGAGGACCTTCCATACTCAAGTTTTCACTTGAGATACCTTTCCTCCTCTCTTTGTTTTCACTTACTTTTGTGTTCTTCATTTTTGTAATTTTGTAAGTCCTTTCTTTTGTAATTCTATTTTAATGCAAGTTTCTTCTTCAATATCTCTTATTATCCTCCACCTTCTGTATTTTAATATTAATGTTCTTAAAATAGTTTAAATTCAGTTAAATATCCTTCCCTTATTTTGCTTCCACATTCAATCAAAAATCTGTTTTTAATTATCATCATCGTTCGTGTGTGTGTTCGACATACCACTCTTTTCTAATCCCTTTTTTTTATTCTATTCTTAATTTATCATCATAATTATTATAAAAAGAATATTAAACACCCTAATGTCTGAGTAAATATCTCATTGGGGTGAGTCAAAATTTAGGGATTTTACGTGATTGAGAGTATTTGCTCGATGAGTATTCATTAATTTAACATTGTGTATGTTGGACATAATATGTCATGGATTAATGACATCTTTTGTTTAGCATGTGGTTTATATGGATTATTGGAACCATAAATACACTACCATAAAAAAGTACTGATTGATTTTAGAATCCTAGTTATGTTAAGGATTGAATTAAAGCTTTAACACTTAGGAATTATAATCGACGTCAACTTGTGAAGTGGGTGTTAATTTAAATGCAATATAAATCAAAGCTCAAGGATTTCACAAGATTAAGTCTCTAATAATGAACTCATCCAAATCATTATCAATTTCTTAAATAAATCATAATCAATTAGTCATTTCAATTAATCTCTGCAATCAAAACCCCCTATCAAAATACAATCAACAAAAAACAAACGACTATTTCAAAATATCATCGCCGATGATTCGACCCGAGTGCAGCTATACACATTAGCAGAGCACCTGAACTCTGACCGGTCGATAGGAGACAATCGGCTGTGCGTTTCACACATCCCGATGAGATCATTCAACTTCATTCCCCTCCATAGTATTCGGGAATCCACCCACGTGCTGGCCCCGACTTCGTTGCCCCTTTAAGAGGTTACACACATCTGATCCACTCCAGCCACTGTTCTGATCAGTCCGATCTGTCTTCCCTGGATGTTAAACTCATGGAATTCTCTATTCTAAACATGGGAGGCTAGGTAAAACCTTAGAGAAATGTCTATAGCACATGATTCCCCGCATTTGACGTGGGATGCCTCAGGCTTCCACGCTCTTGAGAATCCCTATAATAAGGAGAAGAAAACCCGATGCACCATTGTTCCAGCACCTAGACACGCTAGCGATGCCTCAACGTGACTACTCCCCCAACTGAAGGTTGCTGCCTTGACCGGACACCTTGGATTTTCACGACAGGGGCAGTGTAATTAACCGGCATCTATGGAAATATGGCACTGGGAAGAGTTTCATGAACTACGTCTTAATCTATAAGGGAGACCCAGACTAGGTGATGAGTTTTGAGGAATAATCCATGGAAGGAAGAACTGACATCCCATCATCGTGTTTCAATCAAGGAGAAAAAATCCCCGAATAGGGAGCGGATAATACCTGCCTTTGGAAAGAGAGAATGCGGGGAAACAGAACAGCGCTGACGTCCCTCAAACGTGATGGATATGCATGCTCTGGAGAAAGTGTTGGAAACAGAAATGGTGAACCCGAAGTGAAGTTATTCTCTTGTAAAGATTAGTTGCGCTCGATAAATCAGTAGACTGACATGTCACCAGATCGCGATATCTGGTGCTGGGCCCCACCAAACAAATAGCGGGCCAGGCGTGAAACCCACCAGAAGATGGGGTAGTAAATTTTTTGGTAATCTCGGTCTACGATGTTGTCAGCGTGGATCCCTCTTACCGGTCATGGAAGACGGAATGGCGCTGGAACACTGGGAGTCGATTTCTTTCTGTCAGTACTAATGAGATGATCTCCCTACTTTTAGGAACCTAGTTGTTGCATCCGGACCCCGACCAACTCCTTCCCACCGACGCAAGGGTCATTGGTAGTATCAATGTAGCTACCCAACACGATTCTGCCTCTTCCACGATGGCCTCAACTGTCGTGGATACTGGGCGCCCACGCCCCCTCTCACCATCAGAAATTATCCAATAGAGGGTAATCAATGACCTTGTACATAAGTATGAGGAGTAGGGGGTCATCCCTATGAGGGACATGGACCAACTGGATTTAGAGGCATCTACGCCTCGCTTTCAACGCTGCCCCCGAGGGCTGCGCAGGGAGTTGCTGCTCCCCACTCCAACCTTCAATAATTTCGGGGGCCTCTCCCCGAAACGCCTCGATGACTCTATTCCCTATTCCGATGTGGTGGGAGATGTTCGGGCTAGCTAGACCATAGTTCCGTCTCATGGGTTCCCAGCGAGGGCCCCCACTAAGACGTGCTAGCCCTGCCACCCGGTTCCCCGTGTTGAATAGAAGGTAGACTACCTACCTACACCACCGGTACCAGCCTGGCTGACCCGACGCCAGAATCAGGCACATGCTGAGGAGGACGCCCGTCAAGGGGCGTCAACGTCAGTGGCCACTATGGCCCGAGCCACTACCGACATGCATCATCATCCACCTCCATACGCAAAGTATGGGAAACTATATGCTCGAACTGGATCGAGGCCCCATCCCCCCATGGGCGGGCTGGGTTGACTCTCCTGGTCATTGGAACATGTAGTAGCTACTTCGGACTAACCCACAACAATCCCACCCAGTACAGAGGCCCTCCCTGTGCAATTACCATGAAGGATGCGAGCCTTTCCCACTTTCATGCCCGACCCTAAGGTATGCACCCTGCCACCTTCGACCCGAATGAGGGCCTTCCCCATGGTAGTAGCACCCCACATGGGAGCCTCTCCCGCACTAATTACACTAGGTACAGAGCCATCCCTCCTGCCACGAACCCTCAGGGTGGGGATATTTCATATTCATCCACTCTCCAATGTGAGGACCTTCCTCACATCTTTGTAGTGACTGTCGAAGGTCCTCCTCATCCTGGAAACCAGAGGGGTGGAGACAAACTTAACTTCACCGGCACCCATCATGGAGGTCCTACCCGTGTTTGGTCCAATCACTACAGGGACCTGCCTCACAATAACGTCACTAAGAGAACTAGGCATGGAGGTCCTACCCATGCTCCAATCGGTTCCAGCGGAGGTCATACCTGCACCAGCACCCAACACTGAGGTCCTCCCCGTGTCCCCTTTGACATCTTCCCCGGTTCTCCTCGCACCCCGACCCAATCAGGCGGATGTACTCCCCGCCCCAGCACATGTACGGCCAAAGGAACCCCTCACACCGAGATTTATCTCTTCCCTGAAGATCCATTTCGGGGCAGGAAGGCTGATCGTCACTTCCTCAAGAAGAACACCGAAAAGCTTCAGACTATGATCAATCCGGTCTGTTTCTCGGATTCTAAAGCATAGTACAACTCAACAGAAGAGTCATCCCCTCGGTCCTCTGTATCAAGGGTCGGGGTAGGAACAAGGCGTATAAGCCTCATCCTTCCGGAGTTTGAAGTCCATTGGATTCCCTCCTCTCTTCACAGGTACATCCAAGAGGAGGAAATTTTGGTAACCCCGTAGGTTCCGACCGTGCAGTCACCATCTTCATCACTAGATGCATCATCTACCTCGATTAGAGATCACATAGAGCTATTTTGGGGAATTACAGTGGTTGAGCTACAGTATGACCCATCGCTGGAAACTGTAGTCCCTACACTAGAGACTATGGATGTCAGCCCGTCGTACTATGACATTGTGTCCAAGTCACCACACTCCTCGAAGGATGGCCCGAAATTCGACTGCCAGTTGGCTCGTTCTCCATATTCTCCGCCACCCAGTCTAAAGTCTCAGCGGTCCACCTCAGTACCACTACCAGTCCTCCAGCTGCCTCTAGTTGATGAGTGGTGCAACACAAGGCCAGACCTTGAATACAAGAATATGAGCTTATGGAAAATTCTTGAGGCGGATCACTTCCCAGAGACGTTCTGACTGCTGATGACACCAAACTTCTGTGCGCCAGAATCCCTCGCCCTAGAGGAAGTTGAGTGCTTCCACAAAACCCTCGAGGTGACACACTTACTTCTCCATTATCATTGGGTGGTGTTCCCCAGGAGCCGAGTGCACTTTGAGGAAACTGGCGAGCAATGTCGTCCGGTCGATTTGGCTGCACTCCCCGCGGCCCAGCACCCTGAGTCACCAGGCCGCCAGAAGACCCTCCAGCAGTAATGCGTTCATATTTTCAAAGTACTCCGAAAAATAATCAGGGAGGCTACCCCCACATGAAAATATGTGGTTGGGGGAAATATTCTTCCATTCTCTTCATTCCCATCCGACGGCAGCTCGACTCGCTATGCAATATTGAGGACATGCCCCAGGGAAAGTTCACAGTCCACATGGCTGAAGTCGTGGACAAGGAGGATGACCTAGAATTTCCCTATGGAGATTTACCCGATGAGGGCGTTCCACCACTGTTGGACCCACCAGGGTAGATTACTCGTCAGCATAGAAACCTCCTAGGCCTCCCTGCACCCACCGAGACATTGGTACTCAGCCGAAATGTTGGTAACTGTAAAGAGCACGTCTGAGATGTCATGCACTCTGACCCATCAACCTCAGTACAGAAGATGTAGGAGGACCCCGAAAAGGTTGCGTTGTGCCTACAATTTTCTGAGTAGAAGAGGTTGGTCGATGAAATCCTCACTGAACGCGCTATAGAGCGACGACCCGACTATGGTGATCCTAGGTTTGGGCAGCAGGGGCAGGAAATACTTTTCTATGACGAGATGCTTCTAAGAAACCCTAATCATACTGCTTCCACGGACAGAGTTGAAGCCAGAACCCATGGAAAGTGGGCGTGATACATCTCACCAAACCCCTCCGAGTGGCGTGACAATTCGAGGAATCCAGCCCGGGATCCCCTAGCCACCCTGCAAGCCGCTCCACCTGTTGCTCCATGAGCTGCTGAACACGTATACCGTGTCAAATAGCCTGGAAACATACTCGTGGTTAGGGATCCCCGTCAAGACAGGGACCCCTTCCTGGACGATCCAATGGAGATACTCATCACCCGCCTCGAGGAATTGGAAATGTGATAGGTGGCAGTCCCACCAAATGGTAAGTCGTACCCAGCGTGGGTGTATGATATGTCGGCACCCCCTGGTTTTTGAAATCCCACTTTCTCGCCTTTTAACAGGACTGGGGACCCACCGCAACACCTAGCCTACTTTTACTCAAGGTGTGGCCCCATGTTAGGGACTCTAGCACAATAAAAAGCCACCAAGATCTGATATTTTGTGCAGACAATGGAAGTCCATGTGTTTGTCTGATACAGCCAGCTCCCCATTGGATCAGTAACAGGTTGGGAGGATCTTCACTAGAAATTACAATACCAGTTCAGCTCCACCACGTGGAAGAACATCATTGCAGACCTCTTCAAGTCAAAACAGGGGCCTGATGAGCACGTCACTAAGTTTATTGCCCGGTGGAAGGGGCTAACATAATCCCTCGAGATTCCACTGAATCAGGAGAAATTACTGACGATGTGAATAGGTAATGTCAAAACAGAGCCGGTTCCCTCACTGATTACTCATAATTACCCCTGAGGGTTCTAAGACTTCTCAGATAAGGCCCAGTACCTTGAGGAAGCTCTACAACAGGATTTTCAGGCACGCCTACTGCCCCCTGTGATCCAAGCAAGGAGGGCTGCAAGTGCCGAGCCCGCCGCAGTCACCCAAATAGAAGCCCCAAGGTAGCTAGAATTTCTATAAGTAGCACTAGATCCACAAAATCGCAGAGGCCCAACACCACAGGAACAACCTCCTACCCAATAGTGACCACCTCAAAATAGGCAGGTTCACCCGCACAATGTGCCACTACCACCTAGGTGAGATAATCTGGCTACGCCTCCTCGGCAGGCTTCTCTGGCCCCTCGTTAGGGCCAGGCTGCTAGATCCCCCTTCCCAGAAAGAGGGAGTCGGGCCTACTCGTTCAATGAGGCTCACGTCCCTAGTTATTTCTGTAGCACTTTGGAGAAAGGGATCATGAAAATACCAGGGTGAAAAAGTCTAGAAGAGGTGAATCTCACCGATCATCCCAACTACTCCCTTATCACTGAATCATGGAACACACTATCAAGAAGTGCTATGTGCTCAAAGAATGGATTCAAGACCAGGTTGAAAAAAACATAGTTAGGCTAGGACCAACCCTGGTGCAAGTAACATGCGTTGTCATAAGACCAGACAACAGCAGTGGCAATGACGACGAGTGGCAGCAGATTTCCAACCGCAGAGCCCAAAAGTACGATGATTGGATGGCTCGTAAAGCAGTAGATTGCACCCATGGTATCATCCGGGCACGCCTGAATCTATTGGAGCCTTCATAATCTACATCTTCCACCTCCGCATCATCGTCTCAATCGGCCTCTTCCCAGAAGATCAAGCATCAGTAGTTCAATAAAAAGCAATGAGCCCTGCCAATGTCATCGTCGTCCCTCACTCTCGATGACTTAATGCTCCCTGAGATGGGGATCCCTCCCAGAATCTGCCCAGTGGTGGATGAATATTCATGTGATTGTTAGGGGTAGGCTTTGGTTAACACCATCGAGCTGGTAAATCACTATATGACTCATGATGACAGGGAACACCTGGTGAACCTCCCCAACGTCCCCAGCCGACGCCAATGTCGGCGAAGCCACAAACATATGGGTAATCAAAGAAGGTCATTTGACACTTTCAGCCAATCTGTGCACACCACTGGGACTAGACAGTAGGCCCAGCGCAGAGCTCAGCATGCGCAACCTCCCCATCTGGTGTCCTCAGATCTACCCCCACCAGCATTTGTGTTACTAGATCAGGCAGAGCTACCTCACCCATACTGCAGCCAGTCTCGCCATGCGACAATCCAATCTCAACCTTCTAGTCCTCATCTAGTAGCTAATCTTAATGCCTCAACTAGTGAGCAGTGGGACATACCCAGCACTAGCCAGCCGCTGGTCCAGCCGGCAGGGCCCGTTGTGCCTCCATTCGCAGAGTAGCCTCCTGTAACCCGAGGATTGCGCTTGGCACGAAAGTACGATGTCCTCAAACATCTCAACAGCATTATGGCGAGGATCTCTATCCTCAAGGCTCTTCTTTAGTCATCGGACATTCGTGAGGCACTCGCTAAGGCTTTAAGGAGCCCCCTCTAGTTTGAGACGGAGGTAGCAGTTGCAGAAGCCTTCCATGATGAGGCAATTGATAACGCCAAATTTCAGGAAGTTATCTTGTTCTTTGGTGAAGACGAAGACCCTCCCATACAAAATCACATTCATCCATTGTATATAACTAGCCAGTTCAATGGCATGGTGGTCTTTCGCTGCCTTGTTGACACGGAATCTGGGATCAACCTAATCCCGACTCGGATACTGCGGATGCTGGGTTTTTCAGAGGATGATTTAACTCCCGATGACCTAAGAATCCAGGTATATGCCAGGACTGAGCAGAGCCCGGTTGGAAAGATCCATTTGAATACCTAGTTCGGTGGCCTAGTTTCCTATACCAAATTCATGGCTGTCTCCCAGAACACCGTGCACAACGAATTGATGGGCAGGCTATGGCTCCACCTTCATGCAGCAATCCCTTCATCGTATCACCAATGCCTCAAATACTCCCTCAATGGTCGAGTAAGAATGATCGAAGAAGATGATTCTCCTTTTTACTCCTGTGAATCCCACTATCCTGATGCTGACTATTACAGGAGAAAGGATAAAATGATTATGGCAAGTGAGATTGAGCCCGCCACAGTCAGAACTGACCCTTCAGCAGGAAAGGATGACGATTACGTCTTCCCGATCCATTGATTTGAGGCCACGACCCCCGAAATGGGGAATGATTTGTTGTCTCTAGTACAAGAGGAAGAAATATTCCCACGTCCAAGAGATAGTGGAAAATCACATCGTAATTTTACACAAATGAGGAAAAATTGATCTCGGAACCTCCTACCCCTGTACGGTATCGAGACATCCACCCAATAGAAACGACAGTACATCATACATGTCTGTTTCACCGGGATGTGATTGACCGACTCAAGACGATGTTCCACTATTGCTTTGATATCATCAAGCATGGCCCCTTGGGTCGAAGACCAGATGGGGTCAGATCAACTGACTTCATCGCCATGGTCTCAGCAGCATGTGAATCTCACGATATGCTGTCCACCGCCACCAAGGCTGAAACCAGCCTCCCATCGCAATTTTTTGACCCAGGAGAAGCTTTCCCCGTGGGGGATCCCTCTGCAGTTGATGATGAGGATTTGGAGGATGCTCCCCTGACTTTGAAGATGGCGTCAACACCATAATCAACGAGTTGGTACATGTGAACCTCTGTAGCGCGGTGGACCCGAGACCCACATTGATCAGCACCTCCATGCCCCTCGATGAGTATCAACGATACATAGATTTCATAAAATAGCACCGTGACATGTTTTCCTGGAGTTACGACGAGAATCTGGGACTAGATCCTCAAGTTTCCATCCACTGCATTGGTCTCCCGGTAAATCATTGTGGGTTCAAGCATCCTACCAGAAAGATACACCCTTCTCACGGTGCCATGGTCAAGGCTGATGTTGATAAACTCATTAGAGCCAATTTTGTGAAGGAGGTCCAGTACCCCAAGTGGCTAGCCAACATTGTGCCAGTCAGAATGAAGAATGAAAAGATCAGAGTCCCCATCGACTTCCGAGATATCAAATGTCACTGTCTGAAGGATGATTTTCACCTTCTAGTGACATAATTGTTGATCGATGGTACGACCAGGTTCCAAGACATCTCCTTCATGGATGGTTACTCTTGATATAATCAGATCTAGATGCCGCCCGAACACGAGGATTCCACTGCTTTCAAAGCACCCCAAGGTACTTTCTATTACCAGGTTCTGCCCTTAGGCCTGAAAAATTTAGCCGCCACCTATCAGCAGGCCATTAACCACATATTCAAGCCAATCTTTGGAGCATTGGTGGAATTATATATAGACGATGTGGTGGTCAAATATCACTAACTCTAAGACCATATCAAGGACCTTGAGAAAGTGTTCGGCTTCCTCCATTCCCACCGCCTGAAGATGATCCTGCTTAAATGTGCCTTTGGGGTCACCTCTGGAAAGTTTATCGGCTTCCTCGTTAGACACCGGGGCATCAAGATCGACCTATAGAAGATCAAGTCCATCAGCCAGATGCTTCCCTGAGAAATATTCGGGAGATTTGAGGATTTCAAGTCCACTTAGCCTACATACGCTGATTCATTGAGAACCTGGACGGAATGTGTAAGCCCCTTTCTCGGCTCTTTAATAAGGGTATCGCCTATGAATGGGACGAAGAGTGCCAGACCGCGTTCGAGGATGTCAAGCGATATCTGCTACAGCCTACGGTCTTGATGCCACCCTTCACCAGAAAGTCGCTGGTCTTTTATGTGACCGCCCTGGAATGATCCCTTGGCACCCTACTTCCCATAAGAACAATGAGGGGACAGAGAACAGTCTATACTACCTCAGCCGCATGCTCCTTAATACGATGACAAGATACGCTCCCATCAAAAAGAGCTACCTCGAACTGGTATTCGCAGTACAGAAGCTGCGACATTACCTGCAGCACCATGAGGTGTAGCTGGTATCACAGCTAGATCTGCTGAAGTACATACTAAACTGCCCCATGTTGATAGGCCATCTAGTGTAGTGGGAGGTGATCCTCCAGCAGTTTGACATCAGGTTCGTGATGAAAAAGGCTATCAAGTGTTAGGCATTGGAAGACTTCTTATCTTCCCATCCAAACTCTGTGGACCAGTCCTTGGACTTGGATTTTCCGGATGAGGCAATCCTCTCGGTAGACCATGTCGTCGCATATTGGAAAATGCACTTCAACGGTGCCTCCCGGAGCCCCACCGGTAAGAGGCTCAACAATCCTAGGCTCAACAGAGTGGGCTTGGGTATCTTCTTCATCACCCCAGCGCATGTCGTTCTTCCATACTCATTTATATTGATAGAAGGATGCACTAACAATGAGTAAGACTATCAGTCTCTTATCACTGGCCTCGAGCTGGCCCTCGAGATCGATGTGCCCCATTTGCATGTGAAAGGGGATTCTGAGCTAGTCGTCAAGAAGGTCAACAATGACTATGTGGTCAGAAATCCAGAGCTCTCACCATTGTTAGAATTCAATCTCCATCTAATTTCCCAGTTCACTTCTCGGCTAGAGGTTATCCATGGCCCTCAATCACAGAACGATCAAGGGGACGCCTTAGCTAGTTTAGCTGCATCACTGGCAGAGCCTGAATAGGATGATCTGATCATCCACGTGGCGCACTGGAGAGTCATTTCTCCCGTCACCCTAGAGAATAATGATAGTCTAGAGGTAAATCATCTCACCGCCGGTGCCTCTACATCAGGGCCCCCCGGGTAGCCTGGATGTGGTAATCGAAGTAATTTATGATTGGAGGGCACCCTTGGTCGAATACCTCCAACACAGTAATCTTCCGTCAGACTGGGCTGAGCGCGAGTGAATCCGACGCCGCGCATTATAGTTTACCATCCAGGACAATCCCAGTCTTGAGTGGGTAATCTACATGCATGGGATTGATGGTGTTATCCTCCATTTCATTCAAGGAGTTAAGATTCCATAGGTCATGCAAGAGGTTCACACCGGTTCTT
This sequence comes from Viscum album, assembly GCA_963277665.1. Classification (NCBI taxonomy): domain Eukaryota; kingdom Viridiplantae; phylum Streptophyta; class Magnoliopsida; order Santalales; family Viscaceae; genus Viscum; species Viscum album. Next base: position 2,043,852,221 of record OY728148.1, on the reverse strand, counting down.
GCGGTGTGCACCAGGCTGGGCCGAAGCTGTCTCACCAGATCCGGAGACTTGGGTACTTCTGTCCCTCTATGATCCAAGATTATATCGAGTTCTCCAAGAGATTTCATGCATTCCATGTTCATGCTAACTTCCTACATCAGCTTCCAGAACCTCCCCACACTACCATGTATTCTTGGCCCTTTGTAGTTTGTGGATTAGATATCGTAGGACTATATCCACCAGTGACATCTCTCCAGGGCCGGTTTATCCTGACCGTTATGGATTTCTTTTCCAAGTGCTCAGAGGAGATCCCTCTAAAGGTGGTCAAGGACCATTCGATCGTCATCTTCGTGATCTTCAACATCATCCACCAGTTTGGAGTCCCTCACGTTGTCCTCACAGATAACGGCACAAACATCTGAGAATATGAGATGAAGAAATTGTATGCCAATTACAATATCCATTCGAACCATACCTCCCACTATCATGCACATGCAAATGGACAGATTGAGGTCGTCAACAATACCCTCTCTAACATTTTGCAGAAAATGCTTGGTCAGGACAAGAAGAGTTGGCTGGAAAAGATCCCCAACACCCTCTGGGCTTATCGGACAATGACTCGGAATTCCACCCAGGTGACCCCGTATTCCCTGGTGTACAGAACTGAGGCCATTCTTCCCATTGAGATTCAGCTGCCCTGGTTACGCACTGCGGTCTATGACTAGCAGGTTCTAGATAAAGTGTCCGAAATCCATCTGGCTGAATTAGAAGCACTCAAAGAGAATAGGATTTGTGCCCTTCATAATCCGGAGAGGCACCAGAATAAGATCTCCAGAGCCTTCAACAAAAAAGTTTGCCTCCTCTCCTTCTTAAAAGGTGACCGGGTATTGTCCCTCAAGACACCAATGATACCCGGTAGGACACCGCCCAAGATGGAGCCCAAATGAGAATGACCTTACATCATTCACAAGTTTAACTCCAATGGCGTGCACTCCCTGGTTATTGTGGATGGTGAACGTATAAATACTCCCACCAATGCCAAGTTCCTCAAGAAATACTTTTCCTAAACTGTGTAGTCCAGCGTGACTTTAATCTTCACAGTCCAGCATGTCTTTGAACTGCAAAGTCCAGTAGGACTTTAGACTGTCCGGTCATGCACGACCTTAAACTGCACGACGGTCCAACAAGACATTAAACTGTCTGGTCCTACACGACTTTAAATTGTTCATCATCCTTCATGATGTTAAACTACACCCTCAAGAACAACGTATGGCTTGATTACCATCCTCATGGGATACGTAGGAATGCTCAGATTCCTCATCCTGAGTCCAGCCCCACATTCTTCTCATTCAACTACCCCCTGGGTACAATTTCCTCCGAGGATCCCTTGTGAAGCAACCTCCAATTCTCCGAGCACCACTGGCAGTAAGCTTTGAATGTCAAACCATGTGCCCCTCCTCGTTCTTCTAATCCTCTCACGTCCTCACCGCGTGATGCTAAACCCCATGGTCATTCAGAACTATGTGTGGCTTGATTCTAATCCTCAGGGGATACATAGGACTGCTCAGACGTTTCGTCTCCTGGAACAACCCAAATTACAGAATCTTCCCCGGGGTTTAGACGTATGACAGGGGTGAAAATGTTTTCCCCAATTCACGTCAAGATCTCCTCGGTCCAGCCGTAAATCCTGCTTCCTTGAGTCGTCCTCCTCTTTTAGAGATGGGTACAACTATGCTTTACCCACTCCTTGGCTCGGATTCCATCACCTCCCCCATCTGGAAGGGACCTTGAATGGTATAGATGCTAGGCCTAAGGGCTCTCTTACCACTTTGGGCCGACACCCTCGAGGATGTCGAGAAACAAGCCGATACAAGTCTCGAATTTTGAATATGGTCAGCGGTCGATTCTCATTTTTCCCCCATTTCAGGTCACTATAGGGATTTTGTGTTTCGAACATAGTCAAAAGTCTTCCTGGAACGTTAAGGACAAACCAAGATGTCCCAGACATTGAGTGTAGTGGTTCATTCTACCCCGTTGTATCTCCAAGGGACAAACTCTCTCTGGGCAATGCCAACTGTCAGGCCCCTTGGCCTTTTAAGGCCCCCGACCTGGGTTCTATCTTTTGGGATTGTACGGTGTGGTATGGGATTATGTCCTCATTCACGACGGGCTACTCGATGTGCCATACACATCCCTGGATGAGATACCTTATCATATCCTCGTCCTCACAGTAAGACATTAAACTACAAACTGGTCAGGCCTTCCTGAAAAAGGCCCAGCCTTAGGCCCCTTGTCCATCTTGGGTTCCCGGACCACGTCCTCACTGCAAGATGCTAAACTAAAAACCGGTCGGGCCTTCCTAATCGAGGCCTAGCCTCAGACCCCTTGGCCATTTCGGGCCCCGACCTAGGTTCTCTTATGGGAGTGTACGGTGCGATGTGGGATAATATACTCATTCTGTCGGGTTATTCTCCATGTCATACGCCTCCCTTGATTAGGGTATCTTACTCCCTTCCTCGTCCTCACTGTAAGTCGTTAATCTAAAAGTTGGTCCGGCCTTCCTTGCCAAGGCCCAGCCTTAATCCCCATGGCCTCTTTTTGGGCCCCTGTCCCACGTTCTCATAGGGTGTACGGTGTGGTACATGATCATGTCCTTATTCATGTCGGGTTACTCACTACGATGTACACCTCCCTTGTTGGGGGTATTCTACCCCTATTCCCATACCTCCAAGAACTACGTATGTATTGATTCCCATCCTCATGGGATACGTAGGACTGCCCGAATGTCTAGACTCCGGTTCCAGCCCCATCTCTTAGAGATTTCTCTGTTATCTAGGCCACATGGCCTACCCTTTCCGAGGGAGAGGACTATATGTTGTGGTATGGTAAAATGTCCTCACTCACATCGTTTTTGTAACAACCATGCCATTCGCCACCTCCACGGAAGTACCTATCACTTTACTCTATACCCATCACTTAGAATCTGTCGCTCTCAAGTTGTGCACCCTCGTCGACACTCTTCGGTGATTAAACAATTTTTCTAAAGGTACTCTGGTTTATTACCTGGAATGTTGGGTTCTACTCGGACATGCTTTCACCCATTTCTCAGGCTTCGTGTACCCCTTCATTAGAGAATTCATCACCTTTCACACCTACAGGGACCCCCAAAACGGCATCGATACAACACCTAAGGGCTCTCCTACTGTTATGGGCCAACCCCCTGAGGGTTTCAGAGAGCAAATTGATACAAATCCCGCATTTCGAATATGTTCAGTGGTCGATGCTCATTTGTTGTTCCCACTTCAGGCTAATGCGATATGGATACCACGTTTCTTCCATGGTTAACAGTTATCCTCCATCGCCACACCAACCTCAATAAGCACAAAATTTCGGTTACATGATTCACATCCTTTTACACCTCATCATGTCCAAGTAAACCTCCAACACTCTTGACACTATTGTTTAGTGCGCATCTGCACATTAGGAGAACAAATGTGCGGTAAGGCCATCATTCGGGGCTCCTCACCGACTCCCCATTGATGGTAATTCCAGGTATTGCAATAAGGATCTTCCTCCCTTGTTTCTCCCACCGAGTTTGACTCACGTTGGCTTAGAGATTGGGTCGAGGTCTGCGCTTATTTGGAAGGTTTCCACACATCTATGGTCTGAGCTCTACGACTGTAAACTAAGATCTCCTATGAACTATATATGGCTTGATTCCCATCCTCATGGGATACGTAAGAACACCCAAACCTCTTGACGTTGGGTCCAGCTTGAGTTTTTCTAATTTGACGTTTCTGTCCTACCTTCTAGATTTTGAATATGGGACCTTGTGGTGTGGCATGGGATTAACTCCTCATTCACGCCGGGTTTGCAATAGCCACACCACACGCACCCCATTCTAAGAATTAGCCTTCCTATTTCATGTCCCACATGACATTAAACTGTATGTTGTCCCACATGACATTAAAAGGCACCCTCTAGAACTACGTGTGGCTTGATTCCCATCCTTATGGGATATGTATGACAACCCGGGTGTATTGTTTTCGGGTCCAGCATAGCTGGGAACTAGTTCCTCCGACCCCTTTCCTTTTCACCCGAATTTGGGCCCCTTGTACCGAGGTTCCCTCTCTGAATTGTGTATGTTGTGATCATTTCCCCATTCACGTTGGGTAATTTTTTATTTCACCATAAAAATTCCCCACCTAGAATCTTCTCAACCACGTCTATGCTGCATGACGTTAAAATGCATGACCGGTCCTATCATATGACCCTAAAATGTGGCATTATCGTCCTGGCCGCACGGCGAAAAACGACATTGTATTGTGATGTCCCCACCCAAGGAGACACCATGTTTGGTATTGGTCACACACCATACCATTTGTCAATTCCTGCTATGGATTGATTCTTGTGGCGACGCCAGGGCCTGCTACCCTAGGCCTGTCACCTCACGAAAGAAAAAAACCACTTACCTTAAAGGAAACACCATATTTATCAAATCCCGCTACTTTTAGTGCAAGGGCCATACCCGCACGCCCCTTTCTCCCGGCACTGGTACCCTACCATGCCCACTTCAAAAACTACGTGCATCTTGATCCCCATCCTCATGGGGTACATAGGAATGAATGTGCACTTTGCCTCAGGCCTAGCTCAACTCTTGTTTTTGGTCCCTCGACCTAAAACCACTCCAAGGAACATGTGGTGGTCAGAACCCCCGGTTCCCATTCACGTCGGGTTTTTTTAATTACCCCACCATGTGTCTCCCACGTTTCCTACCATCCATGGTCCATATTCTAAAACCCTAAACTAAGATCTCCCTATGTGAAGGGACTCGACTCCCTCTATCTAATCCGTCTCGTTGTCGTATTTTGATGATTCTAACATAGAGCCCGAAGTGTGGAATTTTCATGGCGAAATTCCCATCGTTCTATGTCCATGTTTCGTGAGCTCGCTATTTGGATACTCATCCTCTTCCACATCCAAATGAACCCACAGATGGAATGGATGTTAGGCCTAAGGGCTCTCCTACCATTTTAGGCCAATGTCCCTAAGGATCTTGTACGACATTTGCGACAGGTACCGTATTTGGAACATGGTCAACGGTCGAACCTCATTTGTTTGTCCCCATCCTTGGATAACACGATATGGATGATGCGTTTCAGCCACGATCAAGAGTTATCCTCCATCGTCATTCCGCCATCATTGTGATCCAGATTCCGAGCTTCATGATTCACACACTTCCACTTCCTCATGTTCAAGTGGAATTCCGACATATTCATCTTTATCTATTCACACGTCTAGGTGTGCTACATGGATGTGTCATCATCATTGGTCTAACATTCATCAAAATTACCTTCACCCTAACATGTTCCTTACTATGTCGGGAAAGCCCAACCACTACTTCTTGTTTCCCACATCGATCATGACTCACTTGGGCTTAGTAGTTTTGGTAGGACGTGTACCAGCGTAGCAAGGCTTCTCATCATCATGAAAGATGTTAAACAGTACTCCAAGAACTATGTATGGATTGATTCCCATCCTTATGGGATACATAGAGACACCCAGGTATTTTTCCTAAGGTCCATCCCCAGGAATCATAAATCCTACACCTCCCCATGTCCACCCCCCTGGCCTGACCCTTTGTGAAAAACTGTGCAACTGCCACTCTGCCCTGAACAAGTTCGGGATGCCCCAAGATGACATTGGGAAGGGATGGATCCCTCACCGGAGAGGCCCTGTCTGAAAGAAGGGATGATCCATGATGAAACCGATTTTTCCATCCAGTGTGATTCTTCCACGGTGGCATAATTTCAAGAGTGCTTGATTCTGATCGAACAAACCCTCACTCCACATTCCACGCTTTGTGTGCCCCTTATTTGGACAATAGTCCTTTTTCATGTCTAAAGGGACCCCTAAATGGTATGGATGCTCGGACTAGGGATCACCTACTATCCTGGGACAACGTTTTGGAAGACTAATGGGAAGCATTTTGATTCAGGCCCTGTGTTTTGAACATTGTCAATGGTTGGACCTCATTTGTCGTCCCAATTTCAGGATAATGCCACAAGGATAAATTATTTAGAATACGTTCAACCATTATATTTTATTTCCATGCCACCCCCACAGTGTTCTGGATTTTGGTTATAGTGATCACACCTTCCACTCCACTATGTTCAGGCTGATTTCAACATCGCTGGTGTTACCGCACTCGTACACTTGAGCACACCGGAAGAACGACTCGTCGATTGTTATGAGTCCCTAATCCTCTGATCAGGAATCTCCCATGTCTTTCTGGAAAATATGAATTGTTTACCTAAACCTCGGATGCCCGAATCATGGTCAACACATTATGTTCGGATGGTATAACCTGGTGATCACCCCTTTTTTCTCACATTGGGATCGACCCGCGTGAGCTTAGGGACTGACCACTAGACATTTCACGAACATAAGAGATACGTATAAAGCCAACATCGATGACGAAATGCATGTATTCTATGGAATCAATTAAATCAAAACATGATAGAAAATTTGAGGATTTTTAATCCTTACAACACTCGGGGGTCTATCTCTCACATGGACAGGTTGACCCCATCAAAAGAGAGTTGCAGTTCCACCACCCTCTGACTTGTGGCATCCATCAGTTGCTACCATCGGCTCTACTCCCACTCCTCCTCAGCAGTGATGGGGCGCAACTCATCAGCCTCAGTTTGGGCCCACTCTACGTCAACCTGAATGACAACAATTTCCTTGGAAGCTTTCCACATACGCTCCTCTGCCTCTGCCAGTTGGGCCTTCAATCGCAAGATCATCTCTGATTGCGCATTGAGAGAGGTTGAGTGCTCATCCGCCCGGATTTGTGTCCTCTGGATCTCATTTTCATCCTCCCAGAGCTTCTTGATGTTCATCTACTTCCTCCGCAGCCATCCCACACTAAGGCTGCGATCATATTCCCAGATCGACTCCTCCATAAGATCTCGGATGAGCTGGTGAAGGTGCTGGGCATCCACTCAACAAGCGCATAGTTCGCACAGCCGCAAGTGAAGTATGTCCATATCATCCATCCATACTACTTGGGGGGTCTTTTCAATAAAGAGAATGATCAGTTTCCATGATTGGTTATAGGATCTCTTGTTGTGCTCTTCATCATAGGTTGTCTCATCCCAGTCTGCGTGATTGGTAGGCTCATGTGCAGGGTACACCCTTTGGAAATCTTTAGCGATATCTGCATCTGGCGTTGGATTTGGCAGGTCATTTGACTTCAGATCAGGTGTGGCAGGACTTGGGTTGACCGGTTGATCCTCGTTGTCAGACTCTACCTTAATATCCATGGGTACGACCCCACTGGAGGTCCCACCAATGATGGGGATCGCTGCTACTCAGTTGGGATTGGTAACTATCTCCACGATTACTGGCATGCCCCTGGGAGGGGAGCTACCAGAAATCCCTACCAACCTCACAGCAGCGGCCCATGCCAGTCGAAGAACTATACGTAACAATGAAGGGCATGGACTTTAGTTGGCACGATCGACATGTGGCAGTAATGAAATCTGTAGATAGGACTTATAGAGATCTAATTTCTGGTCCCACTCCTTGGTTGATGTTGACGGGATCCCGAAGCGTGGCCCTCCGTATATTGTCAGAAGGTCTAGATATTCTGGAGAATCCACCTCGGGTGTCTTAGCCCCGCCAGACATAGAAATGGGAGCAGCCTCATGTGTCGGTTCTGAGTGTCCTGCATCAGCACCCATCGGCGGGTGAGAATGAGGTCTGTGCACAAGGTCCTCCTGTACGGTTCAGATATGGGTAAGAAGCCCATAATTAATTGAGAGCAGACCTTGATGAATGAAACTTGGAATGTTACCTTGAGATCCTCTATGAAATCATCAAGACCTGAGTCTTGATCGCTGACCTCGCCTTCCTCCAACGGGCTCCATCCATCGGCCTTGTCCCCCCAAGAGGATTCGTCTGATTCTTCCGGTAAAGGTAAGCACTCTCTCAGCTCAGTGGACGACAATTGCGGGGGAACCGTCTGATCCACCAGTACCCTCACCCGGTCTATCATTGGATTCGGGGCACCCTTAGAATGAACAATGTCCTCCAACTCAGCTAGATATTTCTCCACCTCCACATGGGATACTAAGAAACCGGCCCGAGCAAGGCCTATACCTGATAAATTCATCCCGAGAAGGTTCTGATGTTGCCACATCTCAGGTGGGATGAGGAATTTCTGGTTGACGTCCCAAATTTCCCAGGCCTCCGGAAAGATAGAATTCTCAAGCTTTTCGATATGTCACAACTGTTTTCCCAGGTCATGAGTAGATATCTGATGGAATCCCCTTGGCGGCCACCCCTCCAAATGGCTCTGCTCTCCCGGGACAACCGGATCCGCCGCCACTGCCTCACCCTCAACTGGAACAGGTCTCGCCGCCACTGTAGCCCCACCACCACAAGAGTCCCTTGTCACCTTCCAGCCTCAACCTCGAGATGGGTAAGGCCCACCATATCCAACTCGTACAGTTGGCTGCCTCAGCATTTCCCCCAGATAAGTTGCCTCCCAGCTTATGGCGTACTCTGTCACCTGTCCAAAGGCGACAGTAGGCGGAGGCAACACATTCTGGATTTTCCTGTCTTCCCTTGTGAACATGAGCCCCAATTGCCTCACCACACACAGGTACTCTTAATGGCACACCTCCCAGTAGACCTGCGGAGTTAGTCATTGAACACATAAGAATTGCCTTTAAAACTGGTGTGAGGTGTACAGCTTGCAAAGAGGCATGTGGTCCACCCTTGCCACCAAGACTCTACCTTGAAAATCCAAGAGATCGGCCCACTTCTCTACTGTCCCCTGATCATCGTCGGTGAATACCCCCGTCGGCAATGAAAATGGTTTAAAATTAAACTCATCCACCTTCCCTACCCGGTTTAGAACCAACAATACGGTCGATTTTGTTGGAAGGCTCCATACTGCATTCAGTATAGATGGGAAAACGTTTGACCCCAGAGACGATATGGGGTTAGTGTATTCGTAGGCCCCCCTGATATGCTACGTGATCCATCCTTATAGAATATGGAAGGGCCTGCATATCCTCTATGTCCTCTTCCCCTCTCTAACATGTCATAGCATCTTGTATAATTTGGCGTGTATCGGGATCCCCAGATTGACCCACCCTCCTGTGGCCAGTGTAGATGCCATGATAAACGTGCTAGGTCACACCCCCATATTGGTATCCCTCACTGGTAGGATCCAACCATAGAAAAGGGCCACGATAAACGCCACCAGTCTGACTATCTGCTACTGCTTGGTATTGACACTGAAACCCCTGGTCTTCCACTGGCTGTCCTCTAAGAACCGCCAATACGAGTGATCCTTGAACCGTTTAGCCCCCTTCGAACAAGTATGAGGCCTTAGGGGAAATTGTAGATCCACTGGGAAATTCAGGAACTCCATGAACCACCGCCTAATGTGGACATCGCTCCCTGCATCCTTATCTTCCTCAGGCACCAGCCTCATCAGTTCCATCGCCAACCGTGGAATCTGTTCTGGATCCTCCCACACACTCATGACGGGGATAAACTAATTGTACATAGCCCCTAATACCATGACCCAAAAATCTGATGGACATCCCACAGACTGCTGTTGACCTCCCCATGATATAGGTGAAATGTGTTTTCCCTAGACGACCATCTACTCAACAACTCCGGTATCAGCTGTTTCGGTTGATATATGTGGAATTGGGAGGCCCAAGCGGCCTCATACAAATTCAATCTCCTCAGATCGGCTCCGAACCCTTCACACGAGGCACCTACCTAGTAGACCCATGCCCAATCGTTGGTGAAGTTTCCACCCTGGCGCAGGTCCCACACCTCGGACCACCCCTTATTCAAATCCCTCAATGTTGCCTTCAATATCATATGGTACAGAGGAGGAGATGTCTCTGGCTACAACTCTTTCCCATCGATGTTTTTCAGGTGGTGGTATAGGTAGTCAGCAATGATGGGTGTGAAGTCCTCCTGCGCATGGCCATCATCCGCCTAGAACCATTGGAACTGGCACGGGGTGCTCCTGAACCATTAAACTGGTTCCTCCCTACATTCCTCATGAATTTAGAAATCATCCCTCATCTCGAAGACATACAAAGGTAGATTACTACACAACAGATAGTTCTTTTGGCTCACCGATAGCAGATCTATCATAGATTTATGGTCTGAGGGGGTACATACCAACTCTCCTAGACCCGGAAAATTCGCCATCTAATCCCTATGGGAAGCATCTACAAGAACACCCTAGGAAGCTTTATGATTGGCCATTTAGTTTTGATACCCGGACGATTTTAAGGTCAGGTCGCGAAGCCTGTTCATGAAGCTCTTTCGCGAAGCCTTGCCTCGGCCTTCAAACGCGCGTTCACATAGCGCTGTCGAGGAGTCAAAGACTTTTGGTTCGCCGGGAAGCTCGATTCACGGAGAGCAGTCATGGAGTACACGTGGCTTCATGAATCGAGAATGAAAATGGAAAAAATCGCGGATAAGGTAATGTACAAAAAAAGGTCGCCCCCTATTCATAGGCGGCAGCCTTCGGAACTTCACAACATGTCCGGAGTGGGACGAGCTTCGCAGCGCGCTAGGCAGGCATGTCAGCTCTCCCCCTCACGAGTCCTCTTTGCGAACCATCTCTGTAAGTAGCCTAAGATTATTGCGATTGACCCTAATACTTCCACCCTTTATTTCTATGCGACTCTATGTCTGAGGGGGGAATTTTTTGGCGCCAAAATAGAGGAAGAAAAAATAAGAATAAACGAGGCCCTGCACACTGCCTCACGAAGCCATTTTGCGGAGGGCCCCAAGTACCATGGCCGTCTTGAAGCAAAGGAGGAGGGATTCTCAGCGATCACGTTTGACATCCGCGAGCCCGCCACGAAGCAAGGAGACATGCCGCTCTGTTATCGCCATTGACGTTCGTGACCCGCAGCGATGCAACTGAGCCCCTCTTCGCGCTACGTAAACTCCACTTTGCAGCGTCTCTTTCCTATAAATACCAAGCTACCCCAAGCCCAGAGGACTGAAATTCCAACCCTTCGAGTTCCTAGCTCCCAAATCATGAAGCACATTTTGCTCCGCGAATCATAAACTACCCGAGGTACTTTTTTTCTACAAAGTGCCTCCCATTGACTTGTTTTAATCCCCTCTTCAAAGAGGGATTCCCTTCTCGAAGACCAAGGGCCTTTGCAAAATAAGGGGATCCACAAGGGGTCCCGAGTCGTCGTGGAGGGTTTATGATTCGCGAAACACCCCTCCTGAACATATGATCAACATTCGAAGTCATGATCACTTTACTTTGTGAAGCACATCACTTCACGACACTTTTCTTTGCGAGCACCTTTTCTCCGTAAGGCAGTGCCCCGCGAATCCCTTTCCACTTCGGGATGCACCTCTCATATGCACCTTCACCCTATGATAAGGATAAGGAACCCCACTTCACGAAGAAAACCTCTTCGCAAGTTCCCTTTTCCATGCAGAGCGATAGATCTCCACATGGCCCCTTCCTATGAACCCCCCTGCTTTGCAATTCCTCTTCCCGTGCGACCCTTCAGGTTTGCACGATGTGATTTCAATGTCCCATGGACATCACATACCGTTGCGTTGCTATGTCCCTTAATTCTTCGCATAGGCAGGATAACAGATATTGCTTCTTCGCATAGCCATGCTAACATGGACCCCTGGATGGTTCGCTCCACGACCCCCCCAGTCACGGCCTTACCGATACCTTCCCTCCCCCAAGGGGAAGAAGGTACCAGTTATGCAAGTCCTAGTGATGCAGAGAAAACCCACCTCATCCGAGCTGAAGGATGTTAAACTGCCAAGAACTAACGTCCTCCACACATGACGTTAAATTGTGACCTCTACCTCACACATCCTGCATGTGGGTCCCCACCATGGACATTCTCCACTCCTACTGGTCTCTACGGGGATGGGATCATCCCTTATAAAGGATTATATCCTCCTTATGGGAACAGTGTTTGTCCACACGGGAAAGGGCAGCCTCCTTGTTATAATTCCATATCCTTTCTTACAAGAGGTAGCACCAATTCACCTCCATAATTCCTTGGTGCCATGGACCAAGAGGGGAGATTGACACATGAGTTTTCGTTACCCTTTCCCTCTCCTGTTGGGCTTTGTCACCATTGGGATTCCATCCTAGAGTAAGTCCTAGTCTCTTTCTCCCTGGGCTGCTCCATGGGTAAGCCCCACTCTACTTCCCACAGATGCACCTTTCATGAAGTGATCATCAGGTCTCTTCTGCCTCTTGTTTCTCACACCAAGGATGCCTCATGTGGGCTTAGAGTAAGAACTGACCCTGACCCCAACCCACTGAGAACTACGAGGAATTTGATCCTTGTCAAGGCATGGTACGTAGGAAGCCTCCCTAAGGTTCAAGCCCAACACCCAGTCGTACCGACCTCCTTCACGTCAGTTCACCCCCATCTAGGATGAAATTAAACTGTATCGACACATCCTTCCCAAACTACGATGAATTTGATCCATGTCAAGGCATGGTATGTAGGAAGCCTCCATGAGGTTCATTCCCAACACCCATTGGACCCCCGATCCATCTTCATGTCGGTTCGCAGAAACAACCCATCATGAACTGTGCAGACTTTGATCCATGTTAGGGCATGGTACGTAGGAAGCCTCCCCAAGGTTCAATTCCACCACCTGGTCATTCTGATCCCATTCACGTCGGTTCACCAACACCTTGGGCATCCTAGAGTGTAAGCCTCATGCCCCATCCTGGACTACATTTACATTGTTCCGTGCTAAGGCATTATACGTAGGAAGACTCCACGAGGTTCAATCCCAACAAACCATTGGCCCCAACCATCTCCTCCTCAGTGTGCCATGCCCCAATCAATCCCGAACTATGCAGACTTTGATCCATGTCAAGGCATGGTACGTAGGAAGCCTCTAAGAGGTTCAAGCCCAACAATCCACATTGGACCCCCGGTCCAAATTCACATAGGTACACCAACATCCCCTTCCTGAACTATGTGGTCTTTGATCCTTTCTAAGGAAGGGTACGTAGGAAACCTCTCAAGGTTAAAGCCCACCACGAATTGTTCTGACCACCTTCTCGTCGGTTCACCCCTATCACACATGATGTTAAACTGTATTCACCACCCTAACTACGGGGAATTTGATCAATGTTAAGGCATGGTACATAGGAAGCCTCCACGAGGTTCAATCACATCACCCATTGGACCCCCAGTCCATCTTCAAGTTGGTCCACCAGCACCCATTATGAGCTATGTGGACTTTGATTCCCCGCCACAGGGATATGTAGGAAGTCTCTCGGGACTCACGCCCAGAACCATCACCCATCAGGATCCTTACCCGAGACACCACATCCAAGTGAGATCATGACAATTCTATCCCCTACACAATATTCTAGAAGCCTCCCATGTGTTGGTCTCCAGCATCGGTGCTCCCTCAAGAGGTTACACCCAACTGATCCACTCCAGCCAATGTTTCTATCAGTCCGATCCGTCTCCACTGGACATTAAACTCATGGCATACCCTGTGGTAAACCTGGGAAGCTGGGGAAAAACTTAGTGAAATTCATAAGGAATATGATTCCCCACATTTGGCGTGGGATGCCTCGGGATTACGCACCCCTGAGAAGCCCTATAATATGGGGAAGAAAATCAGACGCGCCAGTGTTCTAGCGCCCAGACACGCCATCAATGCCTCAATGTGACTACTCCCCCAACTGAAGGTTTCTGCCCTAACCGGACCCCTTGTAATGTCATGATAGGAGTAGTGTAATTAACTGGAGTCCATGGAAATATGTCACTCAGAAGAGTTTCACGAACTACGTCTTAATCTATAAGGGAGACCCAGACTAGGTGATGAGTTCTAAGGAGGAGTCAACGGAAGGAAGAACCGACATCCCATCATCCTGTTTCAATCAGGGAGCAAACGTCCCCGAATAGGGAGTGGATGACGCCCACCTTTGGAATGTGGGAATGCGGGGCAACAGAACTGCGTCGACGTCCCCGGAATGAAATGGACGCACATGCCCCAACGAAAGCGTAAAAAACAATACCATCATCGAAGCTGAAGTGGATAAAAGAGGCTTCTCCCAAGGGATAAATTACTGGTATTTGGAAAACACATTTTGTGTGTCATTTTATAAAATCCAAAGTAAGGTGTACACTTCATAGTCAAATAGTGAAATACTTCGGCTGATAGGAAATGAAATTTTTGAGAAATTATTTTAAATCCAAGTGCGGAATATTACAATAATGTCCTGAAAAAGATCTATCATGTATCATAGATTCTACCACTAAGGTTGTGGAATGATTATGAATATTTTAAAGTGTTAAAGATTAAGAGTATGTTGTGTGTAAGGGATATTTACAAGCATAATGGAATCAATTTTACTGATATTGTCCATGATTTGGACCTCTGTTGTACAGATCTGACTTATATGTAGAAGGGGGACACCAATGTTTCCTTAGTGGACCCCCTAATGAGGTGACCCAAAATAAAAACTCTTGGGTGTACCCTTTGTTTGTATGTTGAAGAGGGGTTATTTTTATTTTCTTCATGTATGGTAATAGAATTTAAGCCAAGGTATTAGTACGCATATGAAAATAATGAGAATCAAGACACTTGTACTTTTAATAATAATGATTCCCCATACTGATTGAATTCATGTGTGTTGGACTGGGGGGGGGGATACACGTTCACGTGTAAGGTGAGAACATGTACTGGATATCATCATATAGATCTGGCTCAAACATAGGAGTGTATATTATTTCCTGTGTTATGCTATAGCTAGGCCCAAAATCAATGATCTTGACATCACTGTGTATCTCAGAGGGGTGAGAATCAAGCCACACATAGTTCTTGAAGGAGAGTGTAATTTATTTTCATGCGTTAAAGACATATGGTGTTCCTTTTAAGGTTATTAATCCAGGACCATTGTAGAACAATATTTAATTGATAAACCTTATTTATGTGGATAACTCCTTTACCAAACTCTTAATCCCATGTGATCTGTGGTCAGAGTGAGAAACTATGAATGGGATATGTTTATTTTATGACACATGGGAAATATAAGTGAAATATAGGGGCATGTTGATTATGTGGTGGATGAGCCAGGATATAGGATCGATGCATATCTACGTATCTCATATGGGTGATATTCAAGTTGTACATAGTTATTGAATGAGATTCATTGTTTATGTTTTAATTTTGACACATTTTATAGAGGGGTTGTTGTGATTTAAATGTGGATGAACCCATGATTGTAGATCTTGGTGTCACTATGTATCATGTTGAAGCATGAATCCAGAAAAACATCAATTTAAAGAGTCATTCAGTTTATCGTCATGCGGTAAGGATGTGGGTGATTCTTATGGGAAAAGAAATATCGTATATGGATCAATGTGTAGGACCCATGCATCACTACATATCTTGTTTGGGAAATAATCTCGTCGTATATAGTTATTAAAGAAGGTTCCCCCCACAAATTGGTATCTAACATGGGGAAGGGGGTCCAAAATATTTTATAGATTAATTATATTTCCTCACACATGAGGATTAGGTACCATTTTTCATTTCATTGTAATGATAACGGAGCCATATATTCTGGAAAATTTCCCTTTTATGATTGGGTTTGTACATAGGGAAAGGGAAAATTTTCATTGTGGTCTTGTCAAGACTAGATTTAGGAGTTCTGGGAATCACTACATATCTAATTGGAATGAGAACCAGGAGACACATTGTTCATTGAAAGATCATGTTGTTTACATGCATATGATGAGGACGTTGGCCATGAAATTTTATCATCATGTAGTAAGGATGTGTAAATGTTGTGACTTATACCTGTAAAAAGGGTCCCAAATGCGATTATTTAGTGGAAATGATATAAGTGGTAATTTTTCATAGGGTACTCCAATCATTTATCCTTATGTATGGTGACAAGGATATATCAAACCCATGAGTGGTTAGTGTGATGTGATTGGGAACTAAATTTGAAAAGGAGGCCCATTTTAAAGGGACTAAAATGGATATCTCATATCATGGTACACTGGGTGTTTTTTAATTTCAAATGATACTATGTTAAACATGTATTTTAATGTCATTTTTAAGGATAATGGGTGTCTTTTAGTTTATTATCAAGCAATAAGGACATTAAATCATGAATTTTATGGTTACATGACAAATACCCACTATGTAGTTTAACATCTTGGATCTTGGATATTGATCATGTAATGACACAAAATATTTATTTAGGGACTTAGTATTGGATAGGGTAATATTGAGTTATCTATCTATTGAGATTAAGGAATAATATTCATTATATTGGATTTTATGTATGGAGTAAGGTGCCTGTCACTTTGGATCAGTCTTCAAAGGCTCCGTTCCTGGTAAAATTTGTGTCCTAAGGACCAAAAATCACTCTCCATGGAGGAATAAATATATATAAACCTTCTTGTTAAAGGAATATGATATCATGTTTTGATATACCTTTAAGTGATTCAAATTTAACAATCATATTTCATCAAGCCACTCTACTTTATACAGTCATTTTTGGGACTATTCATTCGTAGATAGATGGTCACAAAAAGAAATATCGAGTGATGGTAATTGAACCTCAATGGACATGACTAATTCTATCCCATATACAAGTGAATACGAGGATTCCCATGTTCTAGTACGGGTCATAGTTCAATAATCCCAAAATGAATGAAAGAGATTTTTTGGCCAAGACTTCTTATCTTCATCCACCATTTTCTAGAGCATTTTTGATTGGGTCTTTTTAGAATTCTCTATCTGTCCATTAGACGCTACATGATAACAGGATTAATGGTTTAATTTTTTATTTAATTTCTGACATAGCTTCTCTACCTCAATACTGAAGAGATTGTGGTAATTTTTCATTAATATGGTATGAGGGACACCTAATTTGATAATGATGTTATATTTTATAAAGATAACAATGTTTTTGGGCCTAAATTCTTTGAGGGGTATTGCGTCATCCAATTTGGAGAAACAATTGGTAGCACTCAAGATATATTTTAACTTCTTATATGTAGCTGGAAGTTAAATCCCCACTAAATTCATTTCCCATGTGGAAAGTATCCATGTGTATTTGTCTGTGTGTAGAAAATCAGGGGGTTGAAGGATTAAGATGGAATTCAACTGAATGGAATGTCATTTCATGGTTAATTTCGTGCAATCATGTTCCCTTGAAGTCCAGAAGCATCCAAGACATCATATTTGATCAGAAAGATTGCACACTGACAGGTGGGAACCACATTCTCCTACATGTACTTATTCTATAACATCCACAGTATCTTCTCCATCAACACATTTGATAAGGACTCCACGAAAGACTCATTTATAGTGGAATCATTTATGATTTGAACCATAGTAAATAGTGAAATTGGCTCCTCACAACTGGATATACATTCTTCCTTATATGTCCAATGGGAGCACCCCATCCTAAATGTAGTAATTGTTGGGAGTCATCCATCCCATGGTAGGACCATATGAATGAATTATGGGTTTGACTTCATTGATATCCTATATTATGACATGAAAATATGTTTATACCATCTAACAAAGGGAAATGCTGATAACTATTTCATCCCGATTTGGATCTGTCATGCTTGTGGATATATTTTCGTATGCATCAGGCTAGGCATTCTCTGATCAGGGGACATTATTCAATGTTGGATATTAGTGTAATTATTCTACTAACCCCTATACACAGTCAAATAAGAGAATTAGATTCTATTTTCTAATGATGTACTTCTTATGGATTTTATTTATTACTAACTCAGAGTCACCTTTGACTTCTTGGTGGTATATCAGTATTTTTTTGTGCCAACTACTAGCTTGCTATGAGAGCTTGATACTCCATCTCATTTTAAGTACAATACTATGCTAATATGAAGTAGTATGAAAACACAACATTCTCCATGGAAATAAAAAAAATCCAAAACACTGATTTGTTGAATTAATGGTCATCCATTTTCATTTCAATTGGGATCCTGGATGCACAATAAAAATACATTTCAAATGTTTGGGGCCACATTGAATTGAGAATATTTATTCATTGAAATGATCAGTATTTAATGGTGTTTCTTCTGTAGTTGGATGATCGTGTAGTAAATATATCAAGGATGAGATTTCACTACTTTTAAAGGCATAACATGTATGTAAAACTACTTTAGAATAACTTCCTACCATGTCAAACCTCATTTCAGCATAGGAAGATTGCAGATAAATTTGAGCTGGTTATTTCAAGAACCAAATTGGATATCATGGTGTTGTATATAATTCCATAATTTGAAAACTGGAAATATTAATTCTTAGAACCTCTTTTCAATATCTAAATAACATGTATTAATGTTGAGTAGGGTTTGAAAAAGATAATAATGTCTATTTTAATTCCCATAAAAATTATTTTGTGCTAGGAAATTGACAAGTGATCGCTTCTAGACAGTCACATATATAATGAGAGGTTTTCATTCTATAGATGGAATCAACACCAGTGTGCTGAAGATATATGTATTGAGGGTGTTAAATTCTTCTTGAAAATTAATGGTCCATTGAAATATGATCTACGTTCTCATCAATTTGGGGAAATTGAAAAAACAATTCATTATGGTTAGATATAAAGCACCAGATAGAGGATATGTGTCCTTGAATTATTCTCAACACCTTCTGGTTTTGAGGAGGCAACATTCCACGGATATGTTTAGTCTTCTCAGAATCAACCTCAATGTCATGATTTTTCACAAATAAACCATGAAATTTTCCAACGGTTTCCTCAAAGGCATATTACAAGGGGTTCATCTTCAAGTTATGCTATCAAAGATTGTTGAAGATGGAATCTGTGTCTGCTAAGTGGTTTGAATATTTCATTTAATTGACCAGTAAATCATCGATGTATCATTAAAAAACCCTAATAATGGTTTGAAGATATGATTCATGGCATGTTGGTATGTGGAACCAACATTCATTAATCAAAAGGGTATCAATAGATAACAGAATACCCCCTAAGGAGCTCTAAAACCTGCAGATTCTTCATCGTATAAGGCCATTTGTATTTATTTTTATCATAAATATTCATCCCTGATGGAGAGGGATTGATAACTAGTAATTGTATCAATTATGAGTTCTGTTATTGAAACCACGAAATCATATTTGGTACAATTCCAGTTGAGATATCTGAAATTGATGCAAAATTTTATTTTCCCATTGATATTATTTATTTGGAAAATATTGGATAGAAATTTTGGGTATTATAACTCTTGGAGAAAGTAATTTGTGATGACCTTTTCCATTTCACCCTCAATTAGGGAAGTGTGAATCTAGTCTATCCATCGGGTTTGGTGCCTGTATCCTCTATGATATTTTGGAAAACTCATCTGATGGGTGTCCACTTTGGGGTTCAGGCAATGATGATCTCTGTAATTATAGGTGAACATATCCCAATGTAAATTCACATTGGAGGTATATACCTCGTGTTATTTCCTAACTCATCATAGTATTTTGGGATCCTTTTTATACCCAAATTTACTTATTTTTGTTCATCCACAATTTTGGATATTCCTTCCTCAAATAATGGTAGGTAATCCAAAAGATCTTCATATTCATCCTCTTATTTATTCATCACATATTACACCTCCACCTGAAGAGTTGGTGGTGAATAAATTTATTTAGATTGAAGCGGGGTGTCACTATTTAGACATCCATAGGATGAGGTAATCATTTATATCAAACTTTCTAGAGAAAATCCTTTTTGAAACCCTGAAGGGGAAATGAGGGACTGAGAATCAGTCTCTTTACTAATTAGAATTTTTTATTAAGAAAAAATTCACTTTTAAGGAAAATAAGGAAACTAGTAATGTTCAAAATCACCCAACCTGATACATAATATCTAAATCATTGAATTTAAATTTCACCCTTCTTGATAAATTACCTCTGAGGAGACTCTATTTCAGTGTTGTATCATTCTCTTCCAGATCATCTTTGAGATAGTTCTCAATGTTTTATGATATAATGTCCCATGTTTGTATGAGATCTTTCACTTAAATATTATTGATGTTTAATCCATGTGCCTGTATGACAAGATGTTTTTTTGGATCCAGTCACCTTTCCCCTTGGTATTAATAGGATGAATATTCCTTCCAACCAGACTATCAAATTCCAATTTCATATTAGTGACTTGAAGTCCGTTGTCATAAAAATCATAATCAATATTGATGATTATTTCCCACTAATTACACCCCATCAATTCCTTACCACTGAAGTGGTTATCAGATTTAGAAACTTCCTTAACATCATTCTCTAGGACAGAGATAGAAGATTCCCTGATGATGATTCAAGCACCTTAGTATAAATTTACTCCACCATCACGGAAAAATTTAGAGGCATATTTTCTTTAGGTTAGGATATAAGAAGAAGAGGAATGTGTAAGAAAGAATATGATTTATTTATTTTCAGCCTTCAGTAGATGTTGATAAACCCTTATGAATTAATAAGAGTGCCCTTTCCCTTCCTTTAAGAGGATTTAATATTGTTCAAATCAATAACCACTTCTTTGGACTCAACAAGGTAGTGTGAATCAGAAAACCCATCCTCATGGTACGACACCAATCTCTTGGAGGGGGGGGGGGGTCTCACCATGGGAAGCCTCCATATCATTCCCTTACTCGAATTTAAGACCTTTTTCTTCTCCCAGCACTACAAACCAGTTTTGAGAATCGATATCCATACATTCGGACTTAACTATATAGGAATAGGATGTTCTATCCTATAATACCTATACTAGAATTTCTGAACCTTTGGGAGGCATGTAGACACATCCCATAAATTGGGTTTCTTTCTCATTTCCTCCCTATCATAAACTTATGAACGGACATCAGTGCCTTGGACATCACAGACTTCCATGTTTACCACCACATTATCAATAACACTAGATGAAACTGGATGCCTTACCAAATCCGCATCCATAGAGGCCTCCCCTTCCACTCCACCAAGCTAAACTACCTCCCCTGACATTTCTTATGGAATGGGGTTGATACCCAAATCATTCTCAACCATGAAAAGACATCCACGAACGATGACCTTGAATCCATAGTTTAGCACCCTTCACTGTGAATGGAGGCACCGTAGTAGGACATGAAACCTGCAAGAGCTGATCCTCTCACAAAGTATTAGGAAACTCTTGATAACATCCTTCCTGGAAATCTATGCTATCCAAATTTTTTAAGTCTTGTGGAATGGGTGTTCCAAACTCACATGAAACATCCCCATTTACCTCCTAATTCCTTCTTAAACTGACACCATCCGAAACATTCTGGTTCATAGCGGGGTCTACCTGCACCTCTGACCTAGATGATTTTCTGGAGATAGAGACTGAGAGAATCGGTCTCTTCACATTCCTTCTTTTTCATGAAAATGTGTTATATCCAAGATAATGGATATTTTTTTGGAGATCCGGGGATGGAATAAATACATTTTAATTTAATATTTCAATATCACTTGGAGGGTTGATAAATTCTTTAGTGTCATCAGACTAAAATGATATGGTTGACATTATGGATGTTTCTGAATGAGTGCCTAAATTCAGGATCCCTCATTCTATTTGATTAATTGGAAGAACATAACGTCCACTAAAATTCATGAAAGGGGTAGATTGAATAATATCTACACTATTTGGGGAACTAAGAAGGGAAAAATTATTAGCCATGGATTTTTTCTGTCCCTTATGATTGAATAATGCGTCGATGTATTGTGTCTCATAGGATTTGAATGGGGCTTTGTAAACATGAAATTTACTAATTTGACCATTAATACAATATTTGAGACATTTTTAGTATGATGATGGAGTAGTTTCATGTTGATATATCTAAGGACATTCTAGTAGGACGTTGAATGTCGTATCATATAAAAAAACCATGATCTCTAAATCGGACCAGAGATCCATTTACTGAGTTTTGATTGTGATCATGCCAAGAGTTTATTTTTCATTATTTTTATATACATATAACATCATACTTGATAAAGTCAAGTGGTATTCATTGAGATCTAATGGGAAATGTTCCTGAACTGAGATGTGGTTGACTGCTGAGAATGTTTCAATTAAGTCTCATTAGATATTAATATAATTTAACTTGTAAGATATATACAAGTTTCTGAAATGTACTTATATGAAAACATCCTCATTCTGGTCTGTAAAATAGATGGAAATATGGAATTACATAAGATCATATTTTTCATGATATACTTCAGTAGCAGCAACCTGACTTCAAAATATTGAGGGCTTGATAATGCCTCAATGACTGCTTCTATGAAGTATTTTGAAAGAATTAAGGTATCCAAAATTGATAAATTTTTTTGTAACATAGGCCAATATCTTAAAAAATCATATTTTTTTCCAAAGGTATGTGGTTCCCAACATTGGGATTCTCTTTCACATGATTTTTGGGAGCCATAGTTCTTGATGTGGATAGACCCTCCCTTGGGGTAAGAGTTGTAAGTGATCATGTTCATAGTGAATTAGGTCGATTGGTCAGCCTACCTATTGAGGAGGTGGTGTAATTACTCTAACCGGTATTCCATGATGATCATGTCAGGTAATACCCAGTCATATATGGAGGGAGAACTACATTATTCCTTCTCAGCTAACCACAATTCTTTCCCATGAATTTATACTACATAGATGGTTTGAGTGGGGGATTGGTTGAAGTAGTGTGTCCTAGAATGACCACATCTTACCATGTATCATCAAACATGATGAACTATTCCCCTAGATCAATAATCAAATGTAAGTAAATAAAATTCATAATTAGAATCATCATATTCAAAGGGATCCATTATGTGAATAATGTTAACAAAACTAAAAATCTACTCCTCATCTGATGCAGGTTCAGTCTGACAGGTCGAGTATTGTTGTGGCATTTGGTGGGGTGGTGCCTGTAGTTTTGGGACTATAGAAATGAAGTCATATAAATTAATGGATAATAGTGGTATTGAAATGAGACCATCTTATTGAATTTTATTTTTATCCTTCAATAAATTTTATTTTAAGAGTGTTTTCTTTTAGATGAATGAGATGATCATGAAGCTGGCTGTGCTATAGAGGAATCTGAAGGAGGCACAATTGGCTATTTTATCTGTGTTCATAGATTAGTTTGAGTTTGATTGTTCGTTTTTCTAACCACCCTTTCACCGATATTCTCTAAAATATTTCACATAACTTATTTCCATTCATTGTCTTCCTCTATTGGGATATTGGAAGAAATATATTCCACATAATCGGGTTATTTATTTAACTTCACTTTCCCAAATTCCACCATCTCTTATAGAAGGTCTTTGAAAACAACGAAAACATAAACGTGGCACCCCAAAATCTATTGGAAGGGGAAATAATTCTAGAGATATTCATCACCTTCCCTCTAGGTATTCTTATATTTTTAAACTGAATTATCTTATTTTTTAATGTTGAGAGGAAGTTGTTGGGGACTTGGTAATCTCGACAAGATTATACACTGTTTTTTATATCGTCAAACAATTTCTGCTTCTATTTAATTTGATCATTTTGGTGAGGTGGACATTTCATTTTATGATCAGGAGGTGGAACCGTGTGATATGGTGCAAGATTTGAAGTAGGAGAGATTATATAAGATTTTTTATGTGTAACTATAATGCACCCTTCTTTTCCTATTCTCCTTCCCTGAGATTCTATAATTATTTGGGAATTAGATTTGGTCTTTGTGATGGATTTTTTTCACCAGTTTATCAATAGAGGAAAGGTCCAAATACCATCATGTGTATTTTATAGGGATCAATGGTGAGTGAAACTCATCATGGATATTTTATACAAAAATTGGAAAAAAATATATTCTTGAGAATTTGGTAGTATTAAGGAATATGTCAGACCATTACACAGAGCAATGAAATATTAGACACTTTAATTATACCATTGTTTACAATTCATGAGATCAAAGATAGTTTTATTTTGTAGTGTTGAGATGAACAATAAATGAAACATTTTCATAGGTATTCCCACCCAATAATTGTCCAAGACTTCAAACTAGTGTACTGCATGAAGGCCAGTCCATATAGATATTTCACAAAGAATGTGAGTTTTACTACTTACAACTATTTAGGGATACCCATCATGGGGTCAAAAAGAGAGACGGAATGCATCAAGTGTTACTCCAGATCTCCCATGATGTTAAAGATTCAAAATGTGGGATTCCCAATGATTTTCAGGGGAGGAGTCATATATAACCTTTTTAGGTAAGCCTTCCTTTCTAGTTATATCAGCTCACAACATTAATTTATGATTTCTAATTGAGCCGTTAGTAAAAAAATGTATTCCTAATAATTTAGGGAAAGTACAACTAAGATAGGTCCCCAACAATTACAGTAAATAGATCCTTAACAGCATAAACTACTGGTAGGACCATTTGTGGCGGCACTGATGTCACTTTTCACTGTTTCCCTATAATGGTAGTCTTGTAAGGATGAGCCTGACCATGTTTTGGATATGTACACAATGGAGGGAATTATTGGTCTACTACTGTGGGATCCAAGAATATTGGTAATTTGTATTCAAAAGTGATATAATGTTCCAAATATTCTTTATTTTTTTTTGAAAAATTTTCTTTAATGAGGTGTACAAACTAGAAGAAACAGTTTATGTTCTTTTTTCAAAACATATGGAGCAGGAAGGCTCCCTCAAAGTAGTTATTTTTTGAATCTACTCAATTAATTCATTTATTAATACTATTGGGAAAATATTTCATCTAGAGAAATGAAATTAACCTCCCCAAGAAGAATATGGGCAAAAATTTTATTCTTACTAATTCCCATGTTTGTTTACATTGTAGGAGGTACTGGTTGATTGTTCAGGAGAGTTCCCAAAAATTGGGAAAGCCCTGGTTTTGGGTATATAATCCTTTTTCATTTATTTATGTGTGTACCACATTATGGACCGAAACATTCCCCTTTGACTTCTCAAAATGGGATACGTATTCTGTAGTATTTATAGGGATCTCATTAATTAAATTCACTAATGAGAAATGAATTAATAGCATTATACAAATTCCATTATGATATTTCCTTCTTTTATGCTATCCACGAGGAATTTTAATCTATCTTGTTGATTTATAGGGATCTATTTGGTGGAAAATAACTCAAAGTAATTCTATATATAACTCAGTCAGGAGTGTTCCCAATGAGGATACCGAATCATGAGATGGAAGGAGAAGGGAGGATCCACTGTTTTGTATTTTCCTTAATTGGTAGAAAATACATTACCACTAAGGATGTGATTTTTTGGGTGAAAAATCCACCATCCCTAAGGGATATGGCTATTTCTATTCTAATTTCATAACACTTCAGGCTTGGTTATATGACATCAAGGGTAGGGTTAAAAATATCCCCCAACCTTGTGGGATGGGGTTGCTCCAAAACAGATGGGGATTATATTATTTTGGCTTCAATTTGGATTTTATAGAGTTTTGTTCAAACGTGGGTCAAGTAAATCATTCAAAACGTACTAAAATCAACTTTTTTGGAAGACCATTACTCTATTTTTGACATTTTCACTCTATGAAAATTGACATCATATAAGAGGGATTCCTACTTTATATTCTCAAATGAATGACATAGAAACATCTTAATAGGTTTCTCTCTTCTAGCCTGACATTGAGGATAGTTGGTTGGGGCTTATTCTTTCTAATAATACCTTCCATTGTGAACAAATTCTAGTTATTCTGTCAAACCTAGTGCTGTTAACTTTCATGATACCAACTTTAGTGGGATTTGTTGGTAAGGGAGTGCAGTGAAATGAAATTCTCCATGTGCACCCCATCCTCTAATATGAACACCAAATGGGGTATCTACGACCAGCTGTTGAAACCTCATTAATGCACTGTGGCTTGTGAATTAAACGGATCATTGTTCTTTCCCAATGTTTCGATGTCATAAATTCATAAGAGATGCAAAGTAAAATTGGCACTGAAACCCTTCTATTACCATGATGTGAGTGTGACACTCTTTATAGGGAAATACCTTTTACATTAGGTAATGAAGCTTTTTCCATATATTTATGTCGATTTCGTGCATAAAATATTCTTGCAACACATGTAGAATGTTTTATTGAGGAGTGGTAAATGGATATAAAATTATCAGTATGTCATCGTTATCCAGTTGTTTCCTCATATTTAGAATTTTTTCATTATATTTTTCTAGAGGTTTTTCTACCTAGTCCAACCAGAGTGGATGCTTCCCAACTATTTTATTGTAAAAATTGATATTAATAGAGACTTACTCTATTTGACTAGAATTTTATGTAACCCAAGGGTGGTTTTTATAATGAACTTCTCCTAGGGATTCCTTTCAGTTGAGAAAGTATTTCACATACCAGTGGAAATTCATCATACATAAATGGCCTTGTGTTCACAAGTGCCACACGATAAGAGGGATTCCTTGTCACTACAATTCCAATTTTAGAATTATATTGACAATATGAAACAATATTGAAGAGACAATGTTTTTAGTGAACCCCATCATAGAAAGGACCACCATGGTGGAATACAAATAGTGGAATACCCTTTTTCTTATTGATATTATAGCTAGGAATAGGGCTACCACAACTCTCATTTGAAGATATGATTTCAAAATCGATCAAGTAGTTTCCATGACGTAAGGCTTCATTGTGATATGTCTAATTAAGAACATCATAATTACTGCTAATTCTCCCGTAATTTGGTAATGTGATTTTAGGATCTTCAACTATGATATATAAGGGTATGAGTGATTCAAGAACTCCAGCATTAATGGGATTTGGATCATAGAACATATCTTGATTTACCAATAATGTTTTATAAGCAATCATCATTGATGTGTTCTTATGATATACCTATTCCACTTGTTGTCATAAGCGGTTCTCATGGGCAGGTGTTTGTTTTAATCTTTGAGTGGCCATTAGAATAAGATGATTATTTCTAATTGGAGTAGGTGTATATATTTATAACCCAATTGTCTATATACTATGGGGGAGTTTCCCCATGACCCTCTTAGACTGGATAATAGGTGTGTGTGTCCACTCTCTAGTGTTATGATAATGAGCCACACCATTTTTGGGGACAAAGTTGTGTTTACATCCCGTAATCACTACTTTCATGGGTATTATGATATCCTAGAATGTCTGTAGGATGTGGGAAGGGCTTTTCATTTTCTCTTCCACAATATCCTAGATATTATTGGTGAATTAAGTGACAAGAATATGGATATATGAATATACAACATCTGTAGTGCTTGTATGATTCTTCTTCTATCGTCCCATTCCTACCAGTGGATACTGAGAGTACTAGTGTGTTGGGGAAGATATTTGAGTCTTCACCATTCTTATTATTATTAATTTATTAAATAATTCTACATATTCTAAATGAAGAGGATACTAGAAATCATGGTTGGTGCATGTAGGTGTATGTTCATACTCACAACTTTCCACTAGATCTATATGATGGACTTCCTTGAATGCCCCCAGGTGATTCTACTGGCCGGATGAATATAGGCTAATAGGTGTACGTGGCCAATCTTAAATTTCCACCTAATCAGGATGGTGGATTCTCTAGAGAGGCAGTAGTTGTGACCTTGCTCCATATTGACATATTTTAATCCTCGATTGGATGTATTTCATGACAATTTTTTAAGGACTTGGGCCAGACAACCGATAACAACACCCTCATCATGTTGAGGGATCACTATTGTGCAGCTTTGGTGACTGCGAATGATGGCCGGAGCCGTTGAGAAGGACCCCTTGTGTCTCTTGAATGAGGTTGAATGTGGTCTCCTGATCCATCTCCCTATGACATGGGAGGGTATTTTTATTGAATTTTCGAGATAAGATCCCAGAACAGTTGAAAATGTGGGGGTCGAGATTGTCTTCTTCAGAACAACTAGTCATCATTGAACAACTGATCGGTGGTGATGGTTGAGCTAGATGGTATTTTGGGTGGCCTCCAGGGTTGATATTTCAACCTTATAATATTACTATTGGACAAGAAAGTTAGAGACCCACCGTTGAATATGCTGGGCTAGTGATGGGGTTCTATACATAGATGAAGACCCGGTCTGAGAGGTAGACGAATATTTCATTGGTGAAAACTATAATGGCACGATTGGATTGAGGGAAGTTCGGAAAATAATTACCTTTATATATGAAAAACACAAATAAGAAACTCTATCAAATAATCTTTTCATTTGAATGAACGCATGAATGTTTTATTTTATTGTGTACCCTTATCTTATCAACTGAAAGGGACCCGAAAAGTGGGTGAAATTATCAACTTTTTTAAAGATTCATGTCTGGTTCCCTATTTTTGGTTCCCCATAGAAATTGATGAATCATATAGATTTTTGTTTTTATTAATGGTTTCCAATGGGTTTGTTAGTGGAACCAGAAACACCCAATGGATCTATATCCGAAGGGAACTTCTTACCAAAGGAATATTATTTTTAGGTATTTTTAACAATAATTCTTAAGAACATACATTGTTTTAGGGGATGGTATGTCAGGATCATATAACAATTTTGGGGTGAATTATTTTGTAATCTAATACTCTCTTATAGATTTAATATCTGGTCATGAACCATTCATTAAATCCATTATATGATGTGTATCATCCAAAATATTACACTCAATTATTAGCCTGTATAGATCTTAGAATCATTGGAATGTATTCAAGGTTCTTCATCAATGGTGATATTTGATTGTATCTAAGTTTCTACATCGATAATACCCTATCATGTAATACTTGGAGATTATTTGGTCATTATTACGATGAAGTAGGTTTCCCAACCACTCAGTGGGGGAACTCTAGAGTATATCCTCATCCATGGATTTGAGATTTATTTTAAGGTTTAGATAGAACCCATATACGGGCTTCCAATGAATCCTTATTAAAGGAATCTGAACTCGTGTAGTTTGATTCCACATAATGGGGCACATTGTACCCTTTAAGGTTATCTGATAAGGAATCATCAATACAGTTTCACATCATATGGAAAGGGTGTCTATGCCGAAGGATCCTAGTCAATGTATGGCGTGGGACTTGTGTTGAATTATCTTGGAGAACCTGAGATAGATGTGGATTCCCATGTTGAATTGAAACCTAATGGGAATGTGTCCTAGAGAGAATAAGGCTGGTTTTGGGTGGTGGGCTTGGAACTCATAGACACTACTTACGTATCCCATATCCATGGGAATAAAATCTCACATATTTAGATCAGGAGGACTCAAGACTATGGTGGCCCTTTAAAGGATTATCTCAAATGGTAGAATTTACCATTTAGAGGATAATATTGGGGCTTACTCATGAAGTGGATTCCATGTGAAATCACGATGAGAGATGTCGAAACTCATGATTATAAACTCATGATGATTTTGTGGTTTACTTCAGAGATTAATCCTAAGGATGATTCCACGACTAATTGGATTATGATTGGGGATTATTCATGAGGTAGATTCTAGGATTATGGGGATAAGTAATAGGTATTACTCCTAATGATGATTCCCATTGATATCAGGCCCTATAAAGGATTCCTATGTATCCTTGTTAGTAATAATAAAAATTTTTATAGTTCAATAAAATTGGTCGTATAGATTTTGTGGATGTTATGATCTCCATTAACTTCTACGACCATTGGATTTGTGTTTGGTGTGAGAAAAAAAAGGAAGTGGAAGACCTTATAAACCCCACAATCTTCTTTTGTCCACAGGTGGACATGGAGACAAATCCCAAAGGGATAAGAATGAGGCATTGAATGTTACCATTTCCTTTAACCATTCTCCTCTTGTGGGAGAATAAGGGGACACCTATTAATGATTTTGGAGTTATATAAATTTTCTCTATTCTCTTTATCATAAGGATTGATTGAAGGTGAATGGAATGAAGGTAGAAAGAACCAAGACTACGACCTCTTACTTGAAAGGATATGGGATTACCCTAGGATGGATTCCCTATAATTAGTTCCATAGTAGTGTGAGGTTATAATTCAATGTTGACTGGAAAAGAATGAATAATAATCTCCTTCAACAACAGGAATTGGTGGCTCTAGTTATCAGAGATGAGATGGGAATGTCATCATCAAAAAACTTATATCTGAGACCATGAACTCTCCCACATGATCTCTAGGGTAGGGGTCCTCATGACCATAGATATACAAATCCACATGTCACTGATGATCATAACCATCATTTAAGACCATTATGTGAAACCTATGATTTTAGAAATTAAAATATAAATGGAAAAAACTCTATAATGACTTCTTCTATATAATTATAAGTTAGGATGCCTCAATGGAGGCTTTGATATGATCTATCTATGAAAAGGTAGAAAAAGGAGGAGAGGTGATTATATGGATTTATTTGAAGAAGTACTAAGTAATTGCTCACATAAGATGGAGGGTTGGGTGAAATAGGGAGGCTCATGCCAGGGGTACTTCGTATAGGAATGATTTTTCAAACAGATGGAACATTGGGCGATTGAAAACATGGGTGAATACACTTAGGGGATACTTTTCTCAATCCTTCACAGGTCTCCACAAGCGTTCCCATAAGTAACTTGTGTAGGTTCCTAATTTGAAAGGGGTAAAACATGATAGTATTCGTTAATCACTGGGTGAGTGAGTTTGTTGCACATTTTTTTTACATTGAACCCCAGGAGGACATTTAATTCCACTATTACTCTTTAATTTCATCACCTTAATATTTTAGAAATCTCCCTAGAAGGTTTCAGGGTGTTTGAGAGAAAGGCTAGTGTGATTAGAGCCTCGATAGGCCATATGGAAATTTCATCCGTAAAAATGATGACAACAGGATCCTATTTTTAGGAAAATATAGGACCCTAGGTAAAGGTGTCAGCTTGCGTAGGTGTCACACATAGGTGTTGCATGTTGGTCAGTCACGTAGGGTTCCACAAAGTTTACATGCACTTCGACTATTCTTGGGGGACTTTGGAGAATGGCCATCAGGGTATTTTAAATCCTTGACCTTATCCACTTCATTCGTTATATTCTCCCTAAGTTATTTTCCTTAGTTTCCTTTTCATCCATGTTATAAAATAAAGTGTCATCAATCATTTAATTTTAACCCCTTATTCAAATATATTTTAAATTACTATTGTATTAATTTACTCAATAATTAAAAGATTGATAATGTTAATATTAAATGAAAAAAGATCCTTAAAAGGGGGATGGTTGTAGTTTTAAACCATATAACACTAATTTTTTATAATGATTGATTTTTATTAATTTAAAATAGATTAATAAAATATTAATTATTATAATTATCATTCATGTATCCTTTGAAACGATGATTTTTTTTTACTTTAAATACATCAATAAAATTAGGGGAATGGAATTTATTCCTATAATATATCCCTGAAATTCCAAATTTAACTAAAGTTCATAAAAGTAATAATTATTCAAATTTATTTTACTTTTAGTATTTTCAAAATCATACATTTTATTCAATTAAATTGATACTATATCGGCATTGCGTAACAATTTAAGATAATTATCCACATCTTAAAATTTTAAAATAAATTTCCATGATAAAAATAAATAATTTCTCTTTCAAATAACTGTTAATAACATAACCCATGTTTTATTTATGCCTTTAAATAGTACTATAGATATTAAAATTTGAAAACTGTAATGTTTGTCTTTGGCTCTCACTTAAAGGTTATAATGGTAAAAATCATATCCAAATAGAAACAAAAATTCATATTTTAGAATTTTGGATTATTATGGATGAAATTGAATCATCCAATAAAATGAAGGAAAGTGTTCAATTTATTTTTAATTCTTTATAACATTTTTTATAACCATAATTATTCATTTTACCATTACTATGGTGACAATCATTTAGTTTGTAACTATTCACAATGACATAAAATAAAATGGTCTATTTTATAAATTTAGACTTCTTATTTCTAAATAAGTAATAAATTTATCATGATTAAATTTTAATAAGTGGAATAAATTAATTAACTAATAATACACAAAATTTATGGAAAAATAATTTTTTTTAAAAAAAATTTCAGTTTAAAGAATTTCTTCATAATAAATTTAAAAATAAAATTTATTCTATTGAAAATATTTGTTTTATTATTAATATAATATTAAAAAGTCTACATTGAAATTGTTTTAAAAAAATGAAAATTTTATATTCGTGAAAAATATATATACTTTTCTATGAAAATTGGTATTTTTCAATGATTTCTAGAAAATAATTCCTATTATAAATATTCAAAAAATTTACCATAAATTAATTTTTATATAATTATATCATAAATTATGTTTATTTTCTCAAATTCTGTTTGTAATTGTCTTATGAAAAATTATAATTCTTCTGAAAAATCTGGAATATAAAAACACATTTGAAGAAAATGTATTTCTTAATCATTGAATTAATTTTCCATGAAGAATGTGGTTATTTATTATTAATAATTATACTATAAAAATACTTTACACATATTATCAAAAAAAATTATTCCTATTCTTTCCTTTCATCCGAATGGAAATGAAATTATTGATATATTAAATAATAAACGTTTAATAGTCTAACTTGATCTGGCTAAATCTCAGTGTTTCCTTCTATATAAACAATCAAACATATTGTTCATTTAAAATATTAGGGTGTTAATAAATCATTATCATAGAAATAGTTAAAGGGAAATATGAAGGTCCTATAGAGTAAAACAAAAGTAGGTTTCCAAATAAGTAAAAATTAGTTGGAAGGTAAAATATGTACATGGAAGTGAAAAATAATTCCCAGGGACCAATAGAGAGTGATATAGAACATGGTTAAAAGAAAAGTTAACAAATAAAAAATATAATTCAATATTGGTAGAAATGATCATTATTTTATTGAAAATGATCGTAATATGATAAATGTTTTGATTCCAGATCCTTTTCCAAGAGTTGATAAATTTATACACTATCTAATGATAAAGAAAACAAAAATGTACGTACTTTATATCTTTCTATTTCATAAAAATGATTCATTATCTATTTTGCATTTAAATCAATTTTAACATCATCTCTTACTCTAAGAAATTCATTTACATGATTAATTTTTATATTCATGAATAATATTTTTAACAGATCAAGATTACCATAGAAGATTGAAAATATATTTATGTTGTCTATATGTATCTTTTAAATACAAATTGGATAGAATAAGTTATCCATTAATACAATAATCTCTAAAAAACTTGACTATAATGGATTTTATTCAAAATTATCTATTTCATATATAGTGAAATTCATAACTCTTCTAAAATATTTCTATCCAAATTAAAAATCCAAAAATATATATTATTTTAGAAGACATTTATTCCCAGAAAACATAATGTATATCATTTTTTCACAAACCAATAATGTGAATACATTGACTACATATCCTATTAAAACAAATATATAACCTTAATCACTATAAGAAGTTTATAAAAGAATAAATACTTATAAATATATCCTTTACTTTTATTCCCTAAATCCCTTAGTTCCAAAAGTATAGTAAAATTCATCATAAATTATTTTTTTGACAACTCAGAAATCATTTTTAGGATCACCAGTACTATCCCATTTTCCTTGTATGATTCAGTCATCTTATTATCTCAACTATAAATTATTTAATCAACATCAGAAATATACTAAGGGTAATTTTTTCATTATTTATTCATTTTACATAATATAACACATTGCCATTAAATAACTTAGTCTATCATTACCATTCAACATACTACTTAAAATCCTAAAATAGAAACTACTTAAATATAATTCTTATATATTTCATGATTCATATAACGAAACATTATTTGTTAAAAATTATTATTGAACATAAATACACAACACATTTACCCATTCCTTTTTAGATATAGTAATATCAAATGATTATACTTTGACACTTGGTTTCACATCTGGACAGTTCCCTTGATGATTGGGGAAGATATTTGAATAATTTTCAATGTCTTTATAATGAAACTCTAGATTTTAGTGTATTCATTAATTATATTATTATCATTCAAATAATTATTTGTATTTATAAATATGAAACAAAATCTCATACCACACAAACATTATATTTGATATTTATATCTATAATTTCTACCTGATAGAAATTTCTTTGTTCCCACCTTCTTTATTTATGATTTAATTTTTTAATGGTTCTCATAAGACCTATCATTCACTTGATTTCCCCTGATGATATAGAATATATAAAATTAAAACTAGGTCAAAATGAAACATGACAATATATCATCATATGAGGAAAAATATTAAAAAATTAGTGTACTTTAACGAATCATATTAACCCCCAAACAAAATATTTAAAAATTCATTCAGAACACATAGGTAGTTTGAATCATTATAAGATGATCTTGTAAAGTTATCCTAATATTACTGCACAGATTATTCCTCTTAATTCAAAGTGAATAACTTACAATCCATTTCATCTAATTCTTCATGATGAATGTATTTACCAAATAAAATCACATTAAAAGTTCTTCATTCCATGATTTCAATTTATCAATTGTCTTTAGTATTCTACATCAATGAACACATTTGATCAACATATACTTTCAAATAATAATATACCATAATTATTATCTATCTTCAATTACATAAAAGATATAGGATTATATTTTTAATGGAATTAATACATTGAGAATATTCAAATGAATTAATATTTTAACTAATATATTATGAATTTTCACTCAACTATGGATCCAATATAGGCACATCATGATGTGTAATAAGTGGTTATTTCATATAGAAAAGTTTATTTTTCATAACCTGAGTAATATTTCTTAATATTTATATGGTATGGTCAGTTCCATTATCTTTTGTATAGGTTTTATCATCATAATATATCACTACATTTTATATGGGCGCTTCTTCTCTTTATTATATTATATGACATTAAAAAATAATGGAAAACATATTGTTAGCCCATAACCATCAAGAATATTGGGCCATAAAAATCCCGATAATGGTAAAATTTCTCAAATATTATAAGGGAATATAATTATTCTTATGTTAGTTATGTTCATTTAAAATATTTTTCCCAAGGGTTCCATAAATCATCTTCTAGTAATAATTTTAACAATCCCTACTCAATTAAAAAAGTGGTTATTTTATTAAATTAAAATGGATATAAGGGATATAATTCTAAAGGTGTAATTATTTTAGTACTCTTAAAAACAATATACATACATTATTTTCATATTAAATTGGAAATATATAATACACAACATAAAATTATTCTTATATCATATGTATTCTTCATAATATACTTATTTATATCATAGTGAGATGAAAAAAATAAATGATGAGCTCAGTTATTCAATTAGATTTATGTATAGTAAAATTCTTGAAGAATCAATAAGGAATAATCAATATGGAAAAATAAATAATTGAAAACATATTTCTTTTAATAAATAACATATGCAGGAAATGAATACATAGATGATATCCATGTAGTAATTTCATGGAAAATTATAAATAAATTCTCAATGAAGTATATGATTACTATTTGACATCATGATTTCATTAATCATTGTATCTGTAATATACCCTTGCAAAAATACATATTAATTTATATGGTTGTATACAAAATAAACCCATGTAATTTTATCTTACTGATTTTCCCCATGAAACTTATCAATACATTGAGGGGATGTCTAAAACTGGTCCTCATAAATCATGGAATTTCCAATGAATTTATCATCTATTGAATGATCAATTCAATTTATAAACAATATTCCTTATCAAAAAATATATATTGAGTAAATAATATGAATTTATAATGTTTTACCCCATCAAAAAAATTAATTTTAAAGTAAACATCTTATGTAGGAATGGTATATAGTTTAGGAAATAATCATATCCATGATACAATATATATAGATATGATAGAATAATGCAGTTTTGAATGATCAATTGAAATTATCTGTTTGAAGATAGTGTTATCATTGTCAAAATTAATCATGAAATGAGAGAGTATCAACCAAAAAGTGGATTTTGGATTTAAATAAATTACATTATATATTAGAGTAAAATTAAAGTGAATCATTTAAAATAAGTTTCCATAATGTTTATTCTTTTCATATTATTTGATATCATTTACATGAAACTAAATGTTGTAATAAATTTATAAGGGGGAAATGTCTGTTAACGATAAATATAATAAATGATTACAAACATTTTGACTATTTTTCCTGAATGTTGAAAAATAAAACTCAATTTTCATGAAATTTTCATTTAAACATTTTTGAAAGTCACATATAATGTAATATTTTACTAGTAAATAATTTTTTAAATAAAATTTCTTATATGAAGAAAAATTTCATATTCTGTATATTGAAGAGAAATATACATGATGACAAAATTGAATATGAGCGTCTTTTCTATTAAAAATTACTATTGAAAGAGTAAGATTAATTTAATATTCAATCACCATGAATAAATATATATTCATGTTAAATAACATAATATTGTATAATATATAGAACAAAATAGTTAATTAATACAATATAAGTCTCAATGGACTGGAAAATGAGACAAAATTCATTACCTAGTTTTTGGATTTCCGAAAAAGTTATTTTATCCTCATATATAAAAAATTTAAAATTATTATACATACATGACAGATCCATATGTATATATATAACATAATATAAGATTAAATTATAAAATTGTATCACATATTTGTTAATAATATTCTTTTCTTATCATTATTTTAGGTGTTAACCGCTGTAATTTTCACGTCTATTTTGATTACGTGGTTTCGTCCTTGTATATATATCATCGTTCCTTAATATCTGGAATGATATTAAAAAAATAAATCTCGTATATATTCAATAAATATATATATATACATTTATTTATATTCATCTATAAAATCTATTGTTACAAAAATTAATTACACTCTTCATGGAGATGATAGGTCATAATTACACATGAATGATGTTTTCACTTGTTAATCGACGGAATGAAATAACGGTAAATAAAAAAATAAACTTTAAAACCATTATTATGTCAAATATATATTATATATTATTAAAATCTATCCTTATTTCCATCAATGTAATTAAAAAATGAAAAATATATCTCATCACTTCGTAGATGTGGTAGTCGCACGTACACCCAAGCGAGGTTATGATTTTTCAACGGATTGGATGCTAAGAGGGTATATATGATATTATAATCCTAGAGGAATTTTTTTCATAAATATCATATATATATATATATTCATTATCTCCATATTTATAACCATCTATGTAATGTGTTGATGAACAACCTTTTAAACTGGTATGTGGAGACGGTAAGCCACACGTATGCATGAAAAATGTATTTGATTTTTATAAGGTGTAAAAGAGATGGAATATGGTTGAACAATAATAATAATAAAGTATTTTATATTATTTATTTAATATTTTATGATTCTTAGAACATATTATAGAAAATTATAATAACAAATAAACTTGAAATAGTTAGTGGGGTTGAATACCTCATCTTTGGTAAACTTCCTTTAGATCCCTTCTTAAGGGACATATGGATGGTATTTTGGAAATATATGAACCTAGAGAAGTTGGGTAATTTTTTTTTGATGGTAAATGGACTTGTTTGGGGTAATCTAGGATGTTTAAGGTTTTTTATAGAAAAACGTTAATTGGTATCATTTTATAGATGAGTATATGGGAATTTTTTGAATTTATTAATGTATTAAATTAATATTAATTATATTTTATGACAAAAATTAATCCAAATTTATTTAATTACATGATAACATTAATAATATTGAAAATCCTTTCATAAGATGAAATTTTTATACGTTTTATATATTTTTCCTCAGAAATCATTATTATTTAACCCCCGTTATCCCTTTTGATGATTAACATGGTATTAATGTATTTTTCCCTTTAATGGTAAATAAAGTCCAAATGAAATTAAAAAAGACACATAAATATACCATGGTTGATTTTTTTACCAATATTCTAATATTTGTAATAATTTTATATATTTTTCTATTTTAAATCGTTTAATAATATATTATTTATTATAAAATATCACTACTATCATATATGAAACTATTCATTTAATTTGATGTTCACTACATCATGGAGAGAGGTAATTTGATTGTAATATGCTCAAAAATCAATAAAATATCATATGTATATATAAATTTTTGGGAGCACCATATTTAAATAAATCTGTTTCACTTATAAAATTTTCATATTCATTTATTTTATTTAATTATTGTATACATTTTGTGTCATGATTGAGTAAGCATTGAAACAAATTATTCAATAAAAAAATTAATTAAAATCATAAAACTAAATCATTCATATTTAAAGTAAAATTTTACAACTAATAGTATGTTTTATTTATCTCTATATAAAATATGATAGATATTAAAATAATATAATTGACATTTTTTTCTTTATCTAACACTTAAAATAATAAAGGAAAAAATCATATCCATATGGAAACTAAAGGTTATATTTTCTAAATTAGGATTATTATGGATGAATTAGTATCATCTGATGTAATGTATTCTTGATTTGGGTTGATTTATAATTCCATATCACATTATTTTTATCCATACTTACCATATAAACCCTTATAGTGGGGAGAATTGGTTACTGTGGTTACTATTAATAATGACTGAAATAATATGATTTTTAAACATCGTACTAGATGATTCTAAAAATAGATTCAATTTTTCAAAATTCAATTTCAATAATTGGAATAAATTTATTTAATATTTGAATGAAAAATGCAACATAAAACTATTTTTTTCAAAAAAAAAATCATTTTTATGTTTGTAAATGTTTTTCTTCATAATAAGAACCATATAATGTATTCCATATAACATAATTTAATTATTAGTAATATTATATAAATAATATACTTTTAAACCATTTTAAATAAAATTTATCTTTTTATATGCTTGAAACAAAAATACAGATTGAAGGGAAAATCAGTATTTTCACAAAATCACGGGAAGAACGAAATTTAATGAAAAATTAAAAAAAATTCCCTTAATTTAATTTTATTATGATGATTTAAAATACTACAATAATTTTATAGAATATAATTTTAAAATATGGTATAAATTATTTTTAATCCCCACAAATAGAAATTTAAACCATTTTTTGATGAAAATTTATTTTTGAAGAATAAAAATATTTTACTACGAAATAAGTAAATAATTATTATTAATAAATAATTATATAAAAATATTAATATGATAATAAATATTATAATTCTATTAATTCTAACCGACAAAATGGATATCTTAAAATGATTAGATTAAATAATAATATGTTATTAATATATCAAATTTTTTTAAGGTCTTTGTTGTGTGTTGTGTATGATATCAGACAAAGTGTTCTATTAAAATTAACGGTGTTAAATTTTTTTAAAGTAATAATATAAAATTTATAGATGGTATATTCAAGGATATATTTTAGCTTTCATCTAAGGGTTTTTAGTAGACATGGAATAAGAATTAATTTTTTGTTATGATTGAAAATGAATATTTCTAAAAATGGGATTCATTTCATTTTGAATGATAATAATAAAACGATTATCTAACTATTATAGAAATTTATTTTTTTAAAATTATTTTTAATATATTTAATTTAAATCAAAAAATTCCTAAAAAATCAGTTTCATTTTTTACCATAATGAATAGCATCAGAGGTAAAAAATTCATTACTAGAGTAAAGATTCAAAGTGTTATCATATTTGTAAACAAAATAGATACAAGTTAAAATAACCTAAAAATGTATAAATAATATATTATGAATATATTTATACACTATATCACTCTATATTATAAATGGATTCCAATTTGAGCCACTCTACCATAAAAGATATATTATACTATTTTAATGGTTAGAATAATTACTAGTTTTTCACTCCCATCACTTATAAATGGGCACCTCTTATCTTCAATTAATCACACATTCAAAAACAAATAAGCTTTTAAAAAATAAATTTAGATATCTTATAAACATACCAATATTATTTTTATAGTTTTTTCATCTTAAAATATTATCTGAAGGGTCCTCAATATGAGTATGAACAAAAGTTTCTCAAAGAAGAGGTCATCATTTTCACTGAATTACTTATTTTTGCATGATATACTTCAGCATGAGCATCCTGACTTCAAAATCTTGAGGCCTTTATAATGCCTTAATGAGTGCTTCTATGAAGTCTTTTTTAAACAATTAGTTTATCTAACATTGATACATTTTTCATAACATAGGCCAATATCATCCAAAAAAATCACAATTTTTTTCCAAATGTATATGATTCCCTACATTGAGATTCTCTTTTACATGAATTTTAGGAGCCACAGTTCTTGATGTGGATGGAACCTCCCATGGGGTAAGAGTTGTAAGTGATCATGGTCATGGTGAATTAGGTCGATTGGTCAGCCTACCTGTTGAGGAGGTGGTGGAATATCCTCTAACCGATATTCCATGATGATCAGGTTAGGTAATACCCAGTCATATGTGGATGGGGAACTACATTATTCGTTCTGATCTAACCACGGTGCTTTTCCATGAATATATACTACATAGACAGTTTGAGTGGGTGTTTGGTTGAAGTAGTGTATCCTCAAATGACCACATCTTACCATGTATCCTCAAACATGATGAACTATTCCCCTAGTTCAACAATCAAGTGTAGCTAAATCAGATTCATTATCAGAATCATCATGTTCAAAGGGATCCATTAAGTGAATATTGTTAACAAAACTAAAAATATACTCCTCATCTAACATAGGTTTAGTCAGAAAGGTCGAGTATTGTTGTGGCATTTGATGGGGTGGTGCCTTTACTTTTGGGACTACAGAAATGAAGTCATATAAATTCATGGATAACAGTGGTATTGAAATGAGACCATCTTATTGAATATTATTTTTATCCTTCTATAAATTTCATTTTAAGATGGTTTTCCTTTAAATGAATGAGATGCTCATGATGTTGGCTATGCTATAGAGATAACCGAAGAGGCACAATTGGCTATTTCAACTGTGCTCACAGATTAGTGCGAGATCAATTGATCATTTTTCTAACCATCTTGTCACTGATCTTTTCTAAACTATCTCTCTTAACTTATTTCCATTCATTGTATTCCTCTATTAGGATAGTGTAAGAATCATATTCCACTTAATTAGGTTATTTATTTAACTTCACTTTCCCAAATTCCACCATCTTTTGTAAGAGGTCTTTGAAAAAAAAAAGAAAACATAAACGTGGTACCCCAACATCCATTGGATGAGGAAATAATTCAAGAGATATTCATCACCTTCCCTATATGTATTGTTATATTTTGAAAATTAATTATCTTATTTTTTAATGTTGAGATGAAGTTGTTGGGGACTTGGTTATCTCAAAAAGATTATACCTTTTTTTAATATCCTCAAACAATTTCTGCTTCTAGTACACTTGATCATTATGAAGACGTGTACATTTCTTTTTATGCTCCGGAGGTGGAGTTGTGCGATATGGTACAGGATTTAAAGTAGGAGAGAGTATATAAGATTGTTTAAGTGTAACTATAATGCCCCATTCTTTTCATATTCTCATTCCTTGAGATTTTATAATTATTTGGGAAATGGATTTGGTCTTTGTGATGGACTTTTTCACCAGTTGATCAATCATGGAAAGGTCAAAATACAATCATATGTATTTTATAGGGATCTATTGTGTGTGAAACTCATCATGGATATTTTATACACAATTGGAAAAAACTATTCTTGAGAATTTGGTAGTATTAATGAATATGTCAGACCATTCCACTGAGTAATGAAATATTAGACTCTTTCATTATACCATTGTTTACAATGAATTAGATCAAAGATAGTTTTCTTTTATAGTGTTGTGTTGAACAAGAAATGAAACATTTACATAGGTATTCCCTCCCAATAATTATCCAAGACATCAATCTTGTGTACCGCATGAAGGCCAGTCCATATAGAGATTTCACAATGAATGTGAGTTTCACTACCTCCAACTATTCAGGGGTACCCATTATGTGATCACAATGAGAGACGAAATGCCTCACGTTTTACTCCAGATCTCCCAGGATGTTAAAGATTCAAAATGTTTTGCAGGGGAGGATCCATATATAACCTTTCTAGGTAATCCTTCCTTTATAGTTGTATCAGTTCACACCATTCCTCTACGACTTCTAATTGAGCCATTAGTGAATCAAATGTATTCCCAAGAATTCGTGGAATATATAGCTGAGATAGGTTGTGACCAATTATAGTAAATATATCCTTAACATGAGAAAATACTAGTAGGACAATTGGTGGTGGTACTGATGTCAATTATAACGGGTTCCCTATTAGTGTATTCCTATAAGGATGAGCCTGACCATGATTTCAATATGTACACAATGGAGGGAATTCTTGGTCTAATACTATGGGATCCAAGCATATTGGATGTTGGTATTAGACATTGATATAATGATTCAAATATTCTTTATCTGTTTCGAAAAATTCTCTTTACTGATGTGTTCAAAATTGAAGCAAGAGTTTATGTTCTTTTTTCAGAACATATGTAGTAGGAGGGCTCCCTCAAAGTAGTTATTTGTTGAATCCACTCATTTAATTCATATATTAATACTATTGGGAAAGTATTTATTCTAGGGAAAGTAGATTAACATCTTCAAGAATGAGGTGGGGAACAATTTTATTCTTACCATTTCCAATGACTGATTACTTTTTCTGAGGTACTGGTGGATTGTTCAGGAGAATTCTAAAAATTTGGGAATGACCTTGTTTTGAGTATATAAACCTTTTTCATTTATTTTTTTGTTTACCTTATTATA
This sequence comes from Viscum album, assembly GCA_963277665.1. Taxonomy (NCBI): domain Eukaryota; kingdom Viridiplantae; phylum Streptophyta; class Magnoliopsida; order Santalales; family Viscaceae; genus Viscum; species Viscum album. The sequence goes on along the minus strand of OY728148.1, from coordinate 2,043,809,285 downwards.
GACCAAAACATCACCCTCTGACTTCTCAAAATGGGACACGTAATCTGGAGGATTTATAGGTATGTCATTAATGAAATTCACTAATGTAAAATGCATTAATATCATTCTACGAGTGCCATTATGATATTATCTTATTCTATGTTATCCACAAGGCCTTTTAACCTATCTTGATGATTTATAGGGATCTATTTAGACAAAAATAACTCAATTTATATCTATCTATAACTCGGTCATGAGTGTTCCTAATGAGGATACCGAATCGGGAGATGGAAGGGGCTGGGAGGATCCACTGTTTTGTATTTTACTTAATTGGTAAAAAATAAATTACCACTAAGGATGTGATTTTTTGGGTGAATAATCCCCCATCCCTAAGGGATATGGATATTTCAATTCTAATTTCACAACCCTTCAGGCTTAGTTAGGTTGACATCGAGGGTAGGGTTAAAAAATCCCATATCCTTGTGAGATAGCGTTGCTCCCAAACTAATGGGGATGATATTACAGTGGCTTCACATTTGATTTTATAGAGTTTTATTCAAACATGGGTCAATTAAATCATTCATCACGTACTAAAATCATCTTTTTTGGAAGACCATTATTTTATTTTTTAAATTTTCACTCTCTGACAACTGACATCATAAAAGAGGGATTCCTACGTTACATTCTCAAATTCATGACATATAATCATCTTAATATCTTTCTCTCTTCTAGCCTGACATTGATGATTGTCATTTGGGGCCTATTCATTCTGAGAATACCTTCCATCATGAACAAATTCTTTTTTTTCTATCCAACCTATTACTATTACCTTTCATGATACCAACTTTAGTGGGATTTTTTGGTTAGGGAGTGCAGCGAAATGCAATTCTCCATGTGCACCCCATCATCTAATATGAACACCAAATAGGGTATATACGATCAGTTGTTGGAACCTCATTAAAGAAATGTGGATTTTTCATTAAATGGATCGTTGTTCTTTCCCAGTGTTTTGATGTCATAAATTCATGAGATATTCCAAGTCAAATTGGCACTGAAACCCTTCTACTACCATGATGTGAGTGTGATACTCTTTATAGGGTAATACCTTTTATTTTAGGTAATGAATCTTTTTCCGTATATTTAGGTGGATTTCGTGCATAAAAAATTCTTCCACAAATGTATAATGTTTTATTGAGGGGTGGTAAATGGATAGAAAATTATATGTATGTCATCATTATCAAGTTTGTTCCTCACATTTAGCATTTTTTCATCATATTTTTTTCGAGGTTCCTCTAACTGGTCTAACCTGAGTGGATGTTTCCCAACTGTTTTATTGTAAACATTTATATTAGTAGAGACATACACTATTTCACTAGAATTTTATGTAACCCAAGGGTGGTTTGTAGAATTACCTTCTCCTTGGAATGTCTTTCAGTTGAGAAAGTATTTCACCTACCAGTGGCAATTCATCATACACGACTGGCCTTGTGTTCGCAAGTTCCACACGATAGGAGGTATTCCTTGTCACTACATTTCCAATTGTATAATTATCTTGACAATACAAAATAATACTGAATAGATAACGTATTTAGTGAACCCCTACATAGAAAGGACCACCACAGTTGAATACAAATAGTTGAATACCCTCTTTCTCATTGATCTTATAGCTAGGAATAGGGCTATCACCGCTCTCATTTGAAGATATGATTTCAAAATCGATCAAGTAGTTTTCATGAAGTAAGGATTCAATGTGATTTTTCTGATTAGGAACATCATAATTACTACTAGTTATCCCATAATTTTGTAAAGAGATGTTAGGATTTTCAACTATGTTATATAAGTGTATGAGTGATTCAAGAACTATAGAATAAATTGGATTTAGATCATAGACCGACTCTTGATTTTACAATAATTTTTTATATGGAATCATCTTTTATGCATTCTTATGATATATATATGCCACTTGTTGGCATAAGGGGTTCTCATGGGTAGGTGTTTGTTTTTATCTTAGAGTGGCCATTACAATAGGAAGATTATTTCCAATTGGATTAGGTGTATATATTTACAACCCAATTGTCTATATAATATGGGGGAGTTTCCCCATGACCCTCTTAGACTGGATAAAAGGCGTGTGTGTCGACTCTCTTGTGTTATTCTAATGAGCCACATTATTTCTGGTGATAGAGTTGGGTTTCCATCCCTCAATCACTACTTTCATTGGTATTATGATATCCTAGAATGTCTGTAGGATGTGGGAAGGGTTTTTCAATTTCTTTCCCACTATTTTCAGGATATTATTGGTGACTTAAGTGACTAGAATATGGATATGTGCACATTCTACATCTGTAGTGCGTGTATGTTTCTTCTTCTATCATCCCATTCCTACCAGTGGATACTGAGAGTACTAGTGTGATGGGGAAGAGATTTAAGTCTTAACCATTTTTATTGTTAGTAATTTCTGAATTAATTCTATATATTCTAAAAGAAGAGTTTACTAGAAATCATAGTCGGTGAATGTAGGTGTATGTTCATACTCACATGTTTCCACTAGATCTATACGATGGACTTCCTTGAATGCTTCCAGGCAATTCTGTTGGCTGGAAAAATGTAGGCCGATAGGTGTATATGGCCACTCATAAGTTTCTACCTAATCGGGATGGTGGATTCTCCAGAGAGGATATAGTTGTGACCTTGCTCCCTATTGACCTATTTCCATCATCGATTGGATGTCTTTCATGACATGTTTTGAAGGACCTGGTCTAGATAACTGATAACAACACCCTCTTCATGTTGAGGGTTCACTATTGTGTAGCTTTGGTGACTGCGATTGATGACAGGATCCCTTGAGAAGGACCCCTTGGGTCTCTTGGATGAGGTTTTATGTGGCCTTTGGATCCATCTCCCTAAGTCATGGGAGGGTATTTTTATTGAATTTTTGAGATATGATCCTAGAACAGTTGAAGATGGGGGGTCGAGATTGCCTTCTTCAGAACGACTAGTCATCATTGAACAATTGATCGGTGGTGATGGTTGAGATAGATGGTATTTTGGGCGGCCTCCATGGTTGATATTTTACCCTTATAATAGTACTATTGGAATAGTTAGTTGGAGACCCAGCATTGAATATAATGGGTCGGTGATGGAGTCCTTCACGTATATGAAGACCTGGTCTGAGTGGTAGATGAATATTTCATTGGTGAAAACAATAATGACACCATTGTATTGAGGGATGTTCTGAAAAGAATTTCCTTTATATATGATAAACACAAATAAGAAATACTATCAAATAATATTTTCATTTGAATGAAAGCATTAATGATTTATTGTATTATGTACCCTTTTCTTATCAACTGAAAGGGACCTGACAAGTGGGTGAAATTATCCACTTTTTTAATAATTCATGTCGGGTTCCCTATTTTTGGATCCCCATGGAATTCATGCATTATAGTGATTTTTGTTTTTATGAATTGTTTCCAATGGGTTTGTTAGTGGAACCAGAAACACCCAATGGATCTATATTCGAAGGGACCTTCTTTCCAAAGGCAGATTATTTTTAGGTATTTTGAACAATAATTCGTAAGAACATACATTGGTTTAGGGGATTGTATGTCAGGCTCCTGAAACAATTTTGGGGTGAATTATTTACTAATTCGATACACTCTTATAGATTTAATATAAGCCCATGAATCATTCATTAAATCCATTGTAGGATGTGTATCATCCAAAAGTTAAAATTCAATTATTATCCTGTATAGATCTTAGAATCATTGATATGTATTCATGGTTCTTTGTCAATGGTGATATTTTTATGTATCCGAGTTTCTACATTGATAGTACCATATCAGGTAATACTTAGAGATTATTTGGTCATTATTACAATGATGTAGGTTTCCCAACCACTCAGTGGGGGAACTCTAGAGTTTATCTTCATCCATGGATTTGAGATTTGTTTTAATGTTCAGATAGAACCCATATACGAGCTTCCTATGTATCCTTATTAAAGGTATCTGAACCCGTGTAGTTTTATTCCACATAATGGGGACATTGTACCCTTTATGTTCATGTGATAAGGACTCATAAAAACAGTTTAACATCATATGGAAAGGGTGTCTAGGATGAAGGATCCTAGTCAATTTATGGCATTGGACTTGTGTTGAAGTATCTTGGAGAACCTGAGATAGATTTGGATTCTCACATTGAATTGAACCCTAATGGGAATGTGACCTGGAGAGAATAAGGTTGGTTTAGAGTGGTGGGTTTGTAAATCATGGAGGATTCTTATGTATCCCATTTGAATGGGAATAAAATCCCACATATTTAGGTCAGGAGGACTCAAGACTATGGTGTCCCTTTAAAGGATTATCTCAAAGGGTAGAATTTACCATTTAGAGGCTAATATTGGGGCTCACTCATGAAGAGGATTCCATGTGAAAGAATGATGAATGATGTCGAAACTCATGATTCTAAACTCATAATGATTTTGTGGTTTAATTTAGTGATTAATCCTGAGGAGGATTCTATGATTAATGGGATTATTATTGGGGATGATTCATGAGGTGGATGCTAGGATTATGGGGATTAGGATTAGGTCTTACTCCTAATGATGATTCCCATTGATCTTAGGCCCTAGGTAGGATTAAAATGTATCCTTATTAGTAATAATCAAAATTCATATAGATCAATAATATTGGTCATATAGATTGTGTGGATGTTATGGTCACTATTAACTTCTAATACCATTTGATTTATGCTTGGTGTGAGAAACAAAATGATGTTGAAGATGTGACAAACCACACAATATTCTTTTGTCCACAGGTGGACACGGTGACAAATCCGAAAGGGATAAGGACGAGGCATTGATTGTTACCATTTCCTTTAACCTTTATCCTCTATGGGAGAGTAAGGGGACAACGATTAATGATTTTGGGATTATAGAAATTGCCTTTATTCTCTTTACCATAAGGATTGAATGAAGGTGAATGGAATTAAGGTAGATAGAACCAATACTGCAACCTCCTACTTGAATGTCTAGGGGATTAAACTATGATGGATGTCCTAAAATTAGTTCCATAGTAGGGTGAGGTTATAATTCTTTGTTGAATAGAAAAGAAAGAATAATACTCTCCCTCCACAGTGGGAATTGGTGGGTACAGTTCTCAGAGACGATATGGGAAGGACAGGGTCCAAATACTTATATCTGAGACCATGAAATCTATAACACGATCTCTGGGGTAGGGGTCCTTATGACCATAGATATACCAATCCACATGTGACTGAGGATCCTAACCATCATTTCAGACCATTATGGGAAACCTATGATTTTAGAAATTAAAATATAAATGGAAAAACTCTATAACAACCATTTCTATGTAATTATAAGTTTGGAGGCCTCAATGGAGGTTTTGAGATGATCTATCTATGAAAAGGTAGTCAAAGGAGGAGAGGTTATTCAATGGATTAATTTGAGGAAGGACTAGGAAATTGCTCACACAATATGGAGGGTAGGGTGAAATAGGGAGGTTCATGCCAGGGGTACTTATTATATGAAGGTTTTTTAAAACTGATGGAACATTGGGCGATTGAAAACATGGGTGACTACACTCAGGTGATACTTTTCTCAATCCTTCATGGGTCTTCACAAGCGTTCCCATAAGTAACTTGTGTAGGTCTCTAATTTGAAAGGGGTAACACATGCTATTATTAGTTAATCATTGGGTGAGTGAGTTCTTTGCATAGTTTTTGTTTACATTGAACCCCAGGACGACATTTAATTTCACCAACCCTATTTAATTTCATCTCCTTAAGGTTTTAGAAAGCTACCTAGAAGGTTTCAGGGTGCTTGAGCAAAGGACTGGGGAAATCAGAGCCTTGATATGCCTTATGGATATTTTATTCATAAAAATGATGACACCAAGATCATATTTATAGCAAAATATAGGACCCTGGGTAAATGTGTCATCTTCCGTAGGTGTCACACATAAGTGTTGCATGTTGGTCAGTCACGTAGGGTTCCGTGCAGGTTACATGCACATCGACTATTCCTGGGGGACTTTGGAGAATCGCCAGCATGGTATTTAAAATCCTTGACCTTATCCACTTCATTACTTCTCTTCTCCCTAAGGTATTTTCTTTAGTTTCCATTTCATCCATGTTACAAAATAGAGTGTCATCAATCATTTAATTTTAACCCCTTATTCACCTATTTTTTTAATTACTGTAGTATTAATTTAGTAAATAATTTAATGATTAATAATGTTAATATTAAATGAAAAATGATCCATAAAAAGAGTATGGTTGTAGTTCTAAACCATAAAACACTAATTTTTTATAATGATTGATTTTTATAAATTTAAAATCATCTAATAAAATATTAATTATTATAAATATCATTCATGTATCCTTTAAGACAATGATTTTTGTAACATTAAATACATCTATAAAATGGGTGGAATGGAATTTAATCCTATAATACATCCATGATATTCTACGTTTAACTAAATTTCATAAAAGTAATAATTATTCTAATTCATATTAATTTTAATATTTTCAACATCATATATTTTATTCAATTAAATAAATACTATATCGTCATTCCTAAACAATTTACGAAAATTATCCACATCTTAAAATTTTAAAATTAATTTCCATGATAAAAATAAATAATTTCTATTTCAAATAACCATTAATAACATAACCCAAGTTGTATTTATCCCTATAAATAATACAATAGATATTAAAATAAGAAAACTGAAATTTTTGTCTTAGTCTCTCACATAAATGTTATAATGGTAAAAATCATATCCTAATATAAAAAAAAGAAATATTTTAGAATTTTGGATTATTATAGATGAAATTGAATCGTCGAAAAAAATTATGGAATGTTTTCAATTTTTGTTATTTATTTGTAACATTTTTTATAACCATAATTATTAATTTTACCCTTACTATGGTGACAATCATTTAATATGGTCACTATTCACAATGACATAAAATATAAGGGTCTATTTTATAATTTTAGACATCCTAATTATAAATAAAAAATCAATTTCTCATGATTAAATTTTGATAAGTAGAACAAATAAATTAATGAATAATACACAAAATGCAAGGAAAAATAAATTTTCACAAAAAAAACTTTTTCAATTTAAAGAATTTCATCATACTAAATTTAAAAATAAAATTTATTTTATTGAAAATAATTAATTTCATTATTAATATAATATTATAATGTTTAATTCAAATTTTTTTTAAAAAAATTAAAATTTTATGGACTTGAAAAATATATATACTTTTCTATAAATTTTTTTTTTCAATGATTTATAGAAAATAAATCTTTTCAAGAATATTCAAAAAATTTACCTGAAATTATTTTTGTTATACTTATATCATAAATTAGGTTGATTTTATAAAATTATATTTGTAATATTCTTAGTAAAAATTATAATTCTTCTGAAAAATATGGAATATAAAACCACATTAGAAGGAAACGTATTTTTCAATCATTAAATGAATTTTCCAAGAAGAATGTTCTTATTTATTATTAATAATTATACTATATAAATACTTTACATATATTATCATAATTTGTTTATTCCTATTCTTTCCATTCATCCAAATGGAAATGAAATTATTGATATATTAAATAATAAACGTTTAATAGTCTAACTTGATCTTCCTAAATCTCAGTGTTTCCTTATATATACACTATCAGACATATTTTTCATTTAAAATATTAGGGTGTTAATAAATCATTTTCATAGATATAGTTAAAGGGAAATTTTAAGGTCCTCTAGAGTAAAACAAAAGTAGGTTTCCAAATAAGGGAAAATTATTGGGAAGTTAAAATATGTACATCGATGTGAAAAATAATTCCCAAGGACCAATAGAGAGTGATATAGAACATGGTTAAAATAAAAGTTAACAAATACAATAAAATAATTCAATTATAGTTGCAAAGATCATAATTTTATTGAAGATGATCGTAATATGATTAATGTTTTGATTCAAGATCCTTTTCCAAGAGTTGATAAATTTATACACTATCTGAAAATAGAATAAACAGAAATGTACTTACTTTATATCTTCCTATTTCATAATCATGCTTTATTCTCTTTTTTGTGTTTAAATCAACATTAACGTCATCTCCTACTCTAAGAAATTCACTTACATGATTAATTTTTGTATGATTGAATAATTTTTTAAACAGATCTAGATAACCATAATAGATTGAAAATACATTTATGTTTTATATACATATATTATAACGAAAAAATGGATAGAAACAGTTATCCATTAACACAATAGTCTCTAAAAAACTCAACTACAATGGCTTATATTCAAAATTATCTATTTCATATATAGTGAAATTCATATCTCTTCTAAAATATTTCCATCCAAATTAAAAGGACAAAAATATATATTATTTTAGAAGACATTTATTCCCAAAAACATAAAGAATATGATTGTTCAACATACCAATAATGTGCATACATTGACTACATATCCTATTAAAACAAACATATAACCTTAATCACTATAAGAAGTTTATAAAAGATTAAATAATTATAAATATGACCTTTACTTTTATTCCTTAAATCCCTTACTTCCAAAAGTATAGTAAAATCCATCATAAATTATTTTTTTTGACAAATCCGAAATCATTTTCAGGATCACCAGTATTATCCCACTTTCCTTGTAAGATTCAATCATCTTTTTATCTCAACTATACATTATTTAATCAACATCAGGAATATAATAAGGTTCATTTTTTCATTATTCATTCATTTTACATAAAATAACACATTACCATTAAATACCTTAGTCCACCATTACCATTCAACACAGTCTTTAAAATCCTAAAATAGAAACTACTGTAATATAATTCTTATATATTTCAGGATTTATATAACCATACATTTTTTGTTAAAAATTATTATTGCACATAAATACACAATAAATTTAGCCATTCCATTTTAACTATAGCAACATAAAATGATTATCCTTCTACTCTTGGTTTCACATGTGGATAGTTCCCTTGATGATTGGGGAAGATATTTGAATAATTTTCAATGTCTTTATAATGAAACACGGTATTTAATTGTATTCATTAATTTCATTATTTTCATTCAAATAATTATTTGAATTTCTGAACATGAAACAAAATCTCATACCACTCAAACATTTTATTTGATATTTCTACCAATAATTTTTACCTGATAAAAATTTCATTGTTCTGAACTTCTTTATTTATGATTCAAATTTTCATGGTACTCATAAGACCTCTCATTCACTTGATTTCCTGTGATGATATATAATATATAAAATTAAAACTAGGTCATAATGGAACATGACACCATATCATCATATGAAGAAACAATTTAAAAAACTACTGTAATTTGAAGAATCATATTAAAACCACCAAAACAATATTTAATAATTCCTTCAGAACACATAGGTAGTTTGAATCATTATAATATGATCTTGTAATGTTATCCTCATATTACTCCACAAATGATTCCTCTTACTTCAAAGTGAGGAACTGACATTCCATTTATTCTTATTGTTCATGATGAAAGTATTTCCCAAATAAAATCACATTAAAAGTACTTCATTCCATGATTTCAATTTACTAATTGTCTCTAGTATTCTACATCAATGAAAACTTTTGATCAACATATACTTTGAAATAATAATCTACCAGAATTACTATTTATCTTCAATTACATAAAAAATATAGGATTATATTTTCAATAGAGTTAATACATTGAGAATATTCTAATGAATTAATATTTTAACTAATATATTATGAATTTTTACTCAACTAGGGATCCTACATAGGCATATCAAGTTGTGGAATAAGTGTTTATTTCATATAAACAAGGTTTTTTTTTCAAAACCGAAGTAATATTTCTTTATATGTATATGATATGGTCAGTTCCATTATGTGTTTTATAGGTTTTATCATCATAGGAAATCAGTACATTTTATATGGGTGCTGCTACTCTTTATTCTAATAGGCGACATTACAAAATAATGGAAATCATGTTGTTATCCTATAACCATCAAGAATATTGGGCCATAAAAATCCCAATAATGGTAAATTTTCTCAAATAATATAAGGGAATATAATAATTCTAAATTTAGTTAGGTTCATTTAAAATATTGTTCCCAAGGGTTCCATAAAACTTATTCTAGTAATAATTTTAACAAACCCTACTCAATTAACAAAAGTGGTTATTTTATTAAATTATCACAGATATAAGGGATCTAATTCTAAAGGTCCAATTATTTTAGTACTCTTAAAAACAAGATATATACATTAATTTCCTATTACATTAGAAATATATAATACACAACATAAAATTATTCTTATATCATATGTATTCTTCATAATATATTTATTCATATCGTACTGAGATGAAGAATATAATGGATGAGATCATATATTAAATATGATTTATGTACATTAAAATTCAAGATGAATCAATAAGGAATAATCAATAAGGAAAAATAAATAATTGAAAACCCATTTCTTTTAATAAATAACATATGAAAAATGAATAAATAGATGATATCAATGTAGTAATTTCAGGGAAATAAATAAATAAATTCTCAATGAAGTAGATGATTAATAATTTACATCATGATTTCATAAATCATCGTAACTATAAAATACCCTTGTACCAATACATATTAATTTATATGTAGGTATACAACATAAACCCATGTAATTTTATCTTACTTATTTTCCCCATTAAACATGTCAATAAATTGAGGGGATGTATATATTTGGTCCTCACCAATCATAGAATTTCCAATGAATTTATCATTTATTGAATGATCAATTCTATTTATAAAAAATATTCCTTATAAAAAAAATATATTTGGTAAATAATATAGATTTATCATGTTTTACCCCATCAAAGAAATAAATTTCAAAGTAAACATCCCATCTCAGAATGGAATATATTTTATGAAATAATCATATCCATGATACAATAAATATAAATATGATAGAATAATGGAGTTTCCAATGATTAATTGAAATTTTCTATTTGAAGAGAGTGTTATCAATGTCAGAATTAATCATGAAATGACTGAGTATCAATAGAAAAGTGGATTTTGGAATTAAATAAATTACATTAAATGTTAAAGTAAAATTAAAGTGAAAATTTTTAAATAAGTTTCCATAATGTTTTTTCATTTCAAATTCTTTTATATCATTTACATGAAACTAAATGTTGTAATACATTTATGGTTGGGAAATGTCTGTTAATGATAAAATATGATAAAATAATACACACCTTTTGACTATTTGTCATGAATGTTGAATATTAAAACTCAATATTCTTGAAATATTCTTCTAAAAATTTTAAAAAGTCACATATAATGTAATATTTTACTAATAAATCATTTTTTAAATAAAATGTCTTATATGAAGCAATTTTTCATATTGGGTATATTGAAAAAATATACATGATAACAAAGTTGAATATGATCATCTTTTCTATTATAAATTACTATTGAAAGAGTAAATTTAATTTAATATTCATTCACCATGAATAAATATATATTCATTTTAAATACCAAAATTTTTTAGAATATATAAAAAAAATAACTATTTCCATAATATGATATATGTCTCAATGGAGTGGAAAATGAGACAAAATTCATTACATAGTTTTTGGATTTTGGAAAATGTTATTTTATCCTCATATATAAAACATTAATATTTATTATACATACAAAACAGATCCATATGTATATATATAATATAATATAAGAATAAATTTTACAATTTTATCACATAATTGTTAAAAATATTATTTTCTTATCAATATTTTAGGTGTTAACCGCTGTAATTTTCATGTCTATTTTGATTATGTGGTTTTTTCCTTGTGTATTTATCATCGTTCCTTAATATCTAGAATGATATTAAGGAAATAAATATAATATATATTCAATATATATATATACATTTATTTATATTCATCAATAAAATCTATTGTTACAAAAATGAATTACACTATTTATGGAGATGATAGGTCATACTTACACATGAATGTTGTTTTCACTTTTTAATCCATGGAATGAATTAAGGGTAAAAAAAATAACCTTTAAAACCATTATTATATCAAATATATCTTATATATTCTTTAAATATATCCTTATTACCTTCCATGTAATAAAAAAAATGAAAAATATATCTCATCACTTCGTAGATGCGGTTGTCGACATGTACACCTGAGCAAGGTTTTGATTTTACAATGGATTGGATCCTAAGATGGTATATATGATATTATAATACTAGAGTATTATTTTCATAAAAATTATATATATTTATATTCATTATATCCATATTTATAACCATCTATGTAATGTGGTGATTAACAACTTTTTATACTGGTATATTGAGATGATAAGCCGCACGTATGAATGAAAAATGTTTTCGATTTTAATATGGTGTAAAAGATATGGAGTATGGTTGGACAATAGAAATAATAAAGTAACTTTTTTTATTATTTATTTAATTATTTATGATTCTTAGAACATATTATGAGAAATTAGAAGATGAAATAAACTTTAAATAGTTAGTTGTGTTGAATACCAAATCTTCGGTAGACTTCTATTAAATCCCTTTTAAGGGACATAGGGATGGTATTTTGGAAATATATGAACCTAGACGGCTTGGGTCATGATTTTTTATGGTAAATGGACTAGTTTGGGTTAATCTAGGCTGCTTAAGGTTTTTCATAGAAAAGAGTTAATTGTTATCATTTTATAGATGAGTATATTGGAATTATTTGAATTTATTAATGTATTAAATTAATATTAATTATATTTTTTGACAAAAATGAATCCAAATTTATTTAATTATATGATGGCATTAGGAATATTGGAAATCGTTTCATAAGATGAAATTTTTATATGTTTTAATTATTTTTCCTCACAAATCATTAAGATTTAACCCCTATTAACCCTTTTGATGATTAAGATGGTATTAATGTATTTTACCCTTTAATGGTAAATAAAGTCCAAATGAAATTAAAAAAGACCCATAAATGTACAATGGTTGATTTTTTCATCAATATTCTAAAATTTTTAATAATTATATATATATTTTTATTTTTAATAATTTAATAATATATTATTTATTATAAAATATCACTACCGTCTTATATGAAACTATTCATTTAATTTGACTTTAACTACATCATGAAAATAGGTAATTTGAATCTAATCAGCTCAAAAATAAATAAAATTTTATATGTATCTATAAATATTTGGGAACACCATATTTAAATAAATCTCTATCACTTATAAAATTTTCAAATTAATTTATTTTATTTATTTATTTTATACATTTTGTGTCATTATTGAGTGAGAATTGAAGCCAATTATTCAATTAAAAAATTAATTAAAATCGTAAAACTAATTCATTCATATTTTGAATAAAAATTTTCAACTTATCGTATGTTTTATTTTTCTCTATAAAAAATATGATAGATATTAAAATAAGATAAGTGACATTTTTTTCTTTATCCAACACTTAAAAATTATAAAGGTAAAAATCATAACCATATGGAACCTAAAGGTCATAGTTTCTAAATTAGGATTTTTATGGATTAATTAGTATCATCTGGAGTAATTTATTCATGCTTTGGGTTGATTTATAATTCCATATCACATTATTTTTAACCTTACTTACCATATTTAACCTTATAGTGGGGAGAATTGGTTACTGTGGTTACTATTAATAATGACCAAAATAATAAAATTTTAAAACATTATACTAGATCATTCTGAAAATAGATTCCATTTTTCAATACTCAATTTCAATAATTGAAATAAATTTATTTAATATTTAAATGCATAATTCAATAGAAAACTGTTTAAAAAAAATCATTTTTATGTATGTAAATGTTTCTCTTCATAATAAGAACAATATAATTTATTCCATAAAGCATAATTTAATTATCAGTAATATTATATAAATTATATAATTTTAAACCATTTTAAGTAAAAATTATCTTTTTATATGCTTGAAACAAAAATACAGTTTGAAGGGAAAATCAGTATTTTCACAAAATCACGGGAAGAACGAAATTTACTGAAAAATTAAAAAAATTCCCATAATATAATTTCATTATGATGATTTAAAATATTACATTCATTTTATAGAATATAATTTTAAAAAATTGTATAAATTAAGTTTAATCCCTACAAATGGAAAATAAATCCATTTTTTTATTTCAATTTATTTTTGAAACATAAAAATATTTTACTACAAAATAAGAAAATAATAATTATTAATAAATAATTATATAAAAATATTCATATAAAAATATATATTATAATTCTCTTCATTCTAACCGACAGAATGGATATCTTAAAATGATTAGATTAAATACTAATATTTTATTACCATATAAAAATTTTCTTTAAGGTCTCTGTTTCATGTTGTATATGATATCAGACATAGTGTTCTATTAAAATAATGGGTGTTAAAACAATTAAATTAATAATATGAAATTTATATATTGTACATTCAAGGATATATTTTAGGTTTAATCTAAGGGTTTTCAGTAGATATGGAATAAGAATTAATTTTTTGTAATGATTAAAAATGAATATTTCTAAAAACGGGATTCATTGAATTTTGAATGATTATAAAAAAATGAGTATCTAAAAATTATAGAAATTGAATTTTTAAAAATTATTTTTAATATATATAATTCAAATTAGAAAATTCTTAAAAAATCAGTTAAATTTTTTTCCATAATGAATAGCATCAAAGGAAAAAATCATTACTAGAGTAAAGATTATAAGCATTATCATGTTTATAAACAAAATAGATACAAGTTAAAATAACCTAAAAATGTATATATAATATATTATGATTCTTTTTATACACCACATCACTCTATATTATAAATGGATTCCAATTTGAGCCCCTATACCATAAATGTGACATTATACTATTTTAATGGTTAGAATAATTACTAGTTCTTCACTCCCATCACTTATAAAAGAGGACCTCTTATCCTCTCTTAATTACATATTCAATAACAAATAATCTTTTGAAAAATATATTTAGATATCTTATAAAAATACCTATATAATTTTATAGTTTTCTTCATCATAAAATATTATCTTAAGGGTCCTCAACAGGAGAATGAACAACAGTTTCTCAGAGAAGAGGTAATCATTTTCCCTGAATTACTTTAATTTTGTTTAGTATACACATTAAAAATAGTTTATTACTATTTTTAATTTATGAAATAATAATAATTACTATAATTAATTATTTCAGTTTTAATTCTATAACCATTTTCTACCTTTATTCATTCTAATATGAAATTGTAACATCATTTGTGCGTACGTATTGAAATCCACCTCAACTAAGCAATGTGATTCGTTTTAAATGTATTCTATACATGGATGGTCATAAGGGTAGATTTATGGAATATATATGTTATTAATCATATTATTATGTTTCTATAATTAGACATTACTATTTAAATTATCCTCTTCACAATCATTGTAAACGGAAAACATTACCCATGCCTAAGTAAAAACTATTTTCTCCACAAATTGGCATAATAAAATTTTCATTAAAACCTTATATTAATTGTTATAAAAATGTATATAATTAATAAATATAAAATCATTAAGATTAGTGATATAATTATTCCCTGAATATTATTTAAGGATCAGAACTATAAAACCAAAACCTAAATTTGAAGTATTGTAGTTAACACCCGATGTTTATTTTAATGGTGAATTATTATTAACTTTTTAATTTTAATTATAATGAATTTATATTTTATTATATAGTTATAAATATTTTTTTATAGGTATATAAAAAATATTATTTTATTATATAGAATCTTTTGAATGATAATGAAGAATTTCTAGACCCGATATAATTGTTTTTGGTTCAATCTCATTTTTTATCAGGATTGTTTCTGAATGAATATTAATTAGGATATTTATGTGTTAATTTTATTTTAAAACTCATATATTATATTTTATTTTATTATTTATGTGGTTTAATATTATTACATGAAATAATTGAAGATTGTTTTAATAAAATTTGACCTTATTTTACTGTTTAATCGAGGAAATTTTTCTTCCATGTCTGTTGTTATTAAACTATTTTCCAAAATAACATTTTTTTTGTATTCCAATAAATATTTAAATTTTTTGACCATCTATAGATTTTTCTTAAATTTAATAAAAAAATATTTTTTCGATATTCTATAAAAATTTATTTATGACTTTTTATGATAGAAAGTGTGAAAATAATATTTCTTTTAGTGTTAACCAGATGAACGACTTGTCACAATCTCATTACACGTATTTTATTCTAAAATTTAAATACATGTTTCCATTTTTTTCAAATAATATAATTTTATCAATATTACAAAAATTCTTATTAAATATTTTTTCAAAATAAAAATAATATCTTTATAATTTATTTCAATGAATGGTTTTAATGTTCTTTTAGAGTAATTCATTATCTATATCAACATAATTTGGTTTTTTATGCTTCAAGGGGACTACAATGAAATAAAACCATACATGTTTTCTATATATAGATTATTATTATATTATCAGGAAATATTTATGAAAACCATTTCTTTTCAATATGTTATTCTATTTTTTCAAATATTTAAATAATATTTTCAGTTTTTATGGGTGGGACAAAAATTATACAGCCCTAAAATTAATTGGGTAGTGATTGATATATTATGAGATAATATGAAATATCTTGGGGTGTGAACCCATTCCAATAATGAAAATATTTTAAAAAATTAAAACAATGCATTTTGATATTTTTTCCAGTCTGTGATGATTGTGTTGGTAGTGTGGCGGGATTTATTATTGGATTTTGGTGCTTATGAATGGCCAACAATTAAAATGACGTTTTCAAATAGTTATGACATGTACTCATGACTATTAATTTTTTATGTATGATTCCTGACCCTTATGAATCATTTAATTGGAAATTTTACTTATTTATTCCATGATTCTTTATTTATGATGCATGAAGCAATGCGTATAAACATTGTAAGTTATGATCTTGATATCACACTGTGATGATTATAATATTACTTCATATGAATATCAATTGATATCTACCATGTTTTCCCTAATTGAGCATCTAATCACATCCTTTTGTATGTTTCCATTTCCCAATGTTATAAAAAAATTAAATTAACTAGTATAATTATATTTAGGGAATTTGGAGGGATGCAATTTGTCAGAGATGTGAAGGATCCATTAGGAAATATGGTTATTATAAATATATTATATAGTGTAACTAAAAAGTCATAGATATAGGGAATTTATTATTGTGATATATATTCAATATTCAAATAAAATGATCTAATAATTAAATATCATATTATTGGGTTTCCACTATTATCATTATGGAATGAATTTTTTTGACAAAAAAATGATACTATCTATATTTAAATCTAATTAGGATATATGTATGATTAGTTTTAAAAAAAATTAATTGCATTTCAAGATTATCCATACCAGAACCAAGACTCTATAACATCTTTTTTATTTCCACTATGTTGAATCATTAGCTATAAAACAAATTTTTTATCAACATTAGTTGAAAAAACATATATTTAGTATCAATCTCATTATAAATATTATTAACAATATTGTTTTCTTTTTCAATATCTATCTTAGTGAAATTATATCATTTCATCGAAATTTTAATAATATAATATATGAAACTAGCATTTATAACTATTTCTTGAAATACTAGAATATTGTCACAATCTTTTGGTGAAGTTTTATTATTTTCATCATCCAATGTAAATGAGAAATTACGATATGCTGAAAAATTTATAACAAATTTGGTCGATATCATTACCATTAAGAATTGTTCAAATTATGGGGATTTATTATAAAATTTGGCAATATCATAGCTTTTATCACATAATGAATCACTAAGGTTATCAAAATTTGAAGATTCATAACATTTTTCTTAATTATCATTCATAGATCTAAATTACCTCATATATTTAATATTATAAGTTTTCATTGATTTTATTACTATATTATTTCTGAAATAATCATGTCATAAGTGTCATATATTTTTCATTCAAATTTTATTTCTAATGTGGATTTATTCTTATGATCTTTCTTGTCACGACCCGTCCCTTGGGACCCGTGTCATGACTACCCAAAACCCGCCTTCCAAAGGCCAGGGGTCGGTGACTAGCACCAAAGGCATAATTTCCTAAACTAAGAAGGACTTTCATTTATAACCTGTAAACACTCACAAACAAGTACACAACAAGATACCAACACATGTAAACTGTATAACAAAAAGATCGCTAAAAAGTAAAAAAGAGATAGAGTACAAGACCAACAGTAAAGGTATAATTAACTGAAAGTACAAGTAAAACTGAGAAAAAAGAAAAAATAGCTTCTGGGTCATCCTTCGAGGTTCCTACTTGAAGGGTTGGTACAGATTGCCTCCTCATCACTCTATGTCCGTCAGTCTCCTCTGTGTACTGATAAGCCATATGGTCTACCTCTAGGTACCGTCTAGTCCTAGTACTCTCAGCCTCTGTCAGCATTGTATCTCATCTTCATCCAACACAACAAGGTGTGGACATTGCCCATGTAGGGGTGAGTCTAACGATACTATGTAGAGATCCTGATACCCTCAAGGTATCTCAAAATCCATCAAGGATAAAACAAAAATTACAAAATCAATAGATAACCATTCTTATGTATATGCCCAAACATATAGCTAAGTTATCAAGTAATCCATCCCAATCATGAAGAAACACAGTTGTAATGACTCAGCTCACACCAGGATTTATTCTAGGGATAATATCAAGTAACATTATGAAGCCTTGGAAGTTGGAGAAATCCTCCTATATCGAGTATAGTGGGCCTGTTGTGTCACATAGAGACACTTTCCACTAACCTTGGACAGCTGAGGTACTCCTCCTATCGAGTACCATGGGTCTGCCGCGTCACATAGAGGTGCTCCCCCCTGTGGGTCTGCCGTGTCACACAGAGGCACTCTCCCTCATGGCCTGCTAAGGTACTCCTCCTGTCGAGTATTGTGGGTCTCTTGCGTCACCAAGGCGCTCCCCACCGTGCATCTGCCGCATCACTAAGGCACTCCCCACTAGGCCAGTCGAGTCACTCAGAGTCAAAATGGTCAGTAGTCGTCAAGTCTCATCAAACTACTAGGTTATCACACAATGCTCGCTCATATCCAGGAGGATCCACACCACATGCTACTATTCGATACTCCAACTTCCGTGAAGTCCCATGAGGATATATCTCAAAGTTCTACCATACCATAGAGGTCTTAACGCAATGGACGACATGTGAATCAGAAAAATGATCGGTGCATTATTATCCTTTTAGTCTCATGGGACCAGTTGGATTCATGCCAGATCCAACCTGACCATAACCAATCTCAATCCAAATCTATATGGGGTATCACTCAAAGAGACTATCGCGCTCCACGGTTCCCAATACCGTTGAAAGTTTGTCAAATGGACATCTGTTGCCAATGTTGTGGTCAAAATAATGTAAATGGGTCATAGTGGGCCCGAGTTCGGTCCGATAGGGTCGGACCGACCCAGCCTGGCCTAACCCGGTTCAGGTCAACACTGGCCTAACCTGCTGGGTCCGACCCGGTCTACACTGGGCGGCTTTCCCTACTTCGTCCGGCCCGGACCGCGAGGCCCGCAAGGGGGGCTCGGCTGAGGGGTACCGTGAGGGCACAGGGTGGCTCGACTTAGGGTGATGTTTCGGCCGTGGGGTGGCGGTGTAATGTCCCATATCTAGAAGCCACCCATAGGCACATCGTACCCGATTGTTCAAAATTCCTCAAGTGCATTTCCTCAAATGCCAGAGGCTTCTGACTAACTACAAGGGCCTTGGGTGTGATAGTGGGGAAACTATGCCCTCACTGGCAGAGTACACAACGGAATAAGACAAAAGAAATAGTGGTAGAATTATTAAACCCTTCAAAAGTAAAATGCGGAAGACTAGAAGAAATAAATAGATGGAACATATAAATAATGATGTATGATACATATGTCTAGGAAAACATCAAAAAAAGACACAATCTGGAACACAAACAGTACTAAGACAAAGTACAAAAGAAACAGATAACAACTCCTCATCCTCGCAAGCAAAATCTTGGTCTCATGCTCTCCAGTTCCTCAGCAAATCAAGTACATGAAGTGTAAGGTCGATTTCCCTTATCTATTCCTGCAACAATATAATTTTTTAGGGACCAAAATCATGATCCAAACAGGATGTGAGACTAAATCCCAGTAGGCAACCACTCGAAGAACTTGCCTAAAATTTTGTGAATATATATCATGTAAAAGTATAGAAATTAGTAAACAAGAAAGTACTCAGCAGTAAAAAATCCACAATATCAGTATCAACCAAGAGCTAAACACAAATAGGTAACCCTATGGGATGTACTCACAACCATCCCCTCTGGTCCCACATAACAAGTACAAGCAACCCCCTGGGAAATACAGTCATTCTAACCCCTCTGGTTCCGTCATATTAATTCATAAAGACTCTATTAGAAAGAACTCATGGTCAATTCCACTTATAGTATAAGGTAGTCAAGGACTCTCTAAGGAAGCACACAAGGTCAATTCCCCTTATAGCCACATGGTCAATAGACTCTCTGTGGAATCTCACTCAGTCAATTCCTCTTATAGCCCTAGGTAATTCAGAGAATCTCTGAGGAAGCTCACCTGGTCAATTCCCCTTATATCTTGGAGTGGTTCAAGGTAATTCAATGTAAAAAAATGACTCTCTGAGGAAGATCACTCAGTCTATCCCCTTATATTCTATAAATCTCAAAGACTCTATGAGGAAGCTCACTCGGACTATCCCCATGTAGTCGATAATGTCCAAAGACTCTCTAAGGAAGCTCACTCGGTATATCCCCTTTTAGTCTACTACACTAGGTTTTCATGACCCCCTATAAGTCAACACATATTAATTATATATGGACAGAGTAAACCTACAAATACACTTAGCTAATCAGTCTATGGTATCTCAAACATGTCAGAAAACAACACTCCATCCTATGACCACAAGGCATGGAAAACAGGTAAATGACCAATAGGCTAAACATGACCAAAAATTCATAAATAGAAAAATAATGAGGAGGACATCCAAGTCATAGAAATTCAACCCTATTCATAACCCAATAACCTCTAAAAAATCATAAAAGAATGGAAGGCAAGGTAAAGGGGCTAAATGGTAAACACACAATACCCCGTTCAAGGGTAATGGCGCAATCACACATAATACTCAAATACATTCAACAGAAAGGCACAAACCACATAACATGACTGTAGGAGAATGATATACTTGAATCAAGAGTCTTGAATCACCATAGAACATTGTATATGTAAGAAAATTCATAAAACGTTCATCCCATGATAACATGGAAAAGAGGAGGAATTGAAAAACGATGCTTTGGGAGAAGGAAGAACTCACTAATGCGATTCCAACGCACTCAACAGTGTTCGAATCAGAGGACAAATGAAGGATCAGGGGATCTTCGAAGATTTGCAGTCGTACCCTCACTCTCAGATGAACCAAACCTAAAAGAATGGTGTTCTATCCGTCAGGCGTGACCCTAGTGCGATTAATGAAAAAACAATGTATACTACGCGTACTTTTGGAGTACATGGCGTGTACTTTCTATTTACATACATCGCATTAGGTGGCCTCCTTGTAACCCAAACATGGTTGTGTGCATGGACATGACTTTTCCAACACACAGACTCTAGCGGCATCGCAGTACACGACGTGTACCCATAAAATACACGGCGTGTACCGATAAAATACACGACGTGTACTTTGAAAATTTCCATATTTTCCACTTTATCTAAAAAACAACCAGAAAAGGAAAAACATACCAGAAAAGAAGATCTGGGTTCTTACAGACTTCCCCCTTAATGAAATTCATCCCTAAATTTCCCTAGCATGGAATATAAGAAGAAACCCTGAATAGATCAGGCCAATGTGTCTATACATCGACCTCCCTCTCCCAAGTCTCGTCCTATACACGTCCGTTCTGTCTTAGCACTCATACTAGATGAACAGACTGGCCACAAAGAAACATTATAATATGATCAACAATCTGTATGGGATGATCCTAGACTGATGCATCCACCTCTAGCTCAACCTCCTCTGGTTGAAATATGTGGGACGGTTTTGAAAAGTAATGTCGGAGCTGAGAAATATAGAAGATGTCGTGCATAGCCCAATACCTCTGGGGTAACTACAACCGATAGAAAACTGGACCAACAATTTAAAACACCTCAAATGACACAATGTACCTCACTGAAAGATTAACCTGTCTTTTAATCATCATATGTCCCAACCTCGGTGCGACATGCAAGAAAACCTGATCCCCGACCTCAAACTCCAGAGGTTGTCTCAGTTGATCAACATACGACTTCTGACAAGACTGCGAAGTATCTATCCTCTTCCGAATCAACTCTATCTGCTATGTGGTCTCCTGGACAAGAAGAGGTCCAAACATAGCTAACTCTCCTACCTCAAGACAACATAAGGGTGATCGACATGGTCTACCATACAAATCATCGTAAGGTGCCATCTGAATAGTTGCTTGAAAACTATTGTTGTAATAAAACTCCACTGGAGGTATATGCCTCTCCCAAGAACCTCCAAAGTCTAGAATTCATGATCAGAGAATTTACTCAAGAACCTGAATCATAATCTTGGACTGGCCATCTATCTGAGGGTGGTGTGTTGTACTCAAAATTAAATGTGTACCCAAAGACTTCTGAAGCCCCTACCAGACCCGAGAGGTAAAATGTGCATCCCTATCCGAGACAATGGAGCGAGGAACCCAATGTAGGCGTGAAATATCTCGGATGTACCAACGTCACAACTCATCAACACTTAAGGTCTCATTGATCATCAAGAAGTGATCAACCATCATGAGTCTTTAAATTACAACCCATACCGCATCATTCCCTTGAGGTCATCTCAGAAACCATGTCATGAAGTCCATCGTGACATCGTTCCACTTGGAGTAGGGAATGTGAAACTATTGTAGGATTCCTTCTTGTAACTGATGCTCCACCTTCACCTACTGATAGGTGTAACACCTCATGACAAACCAAGAAACATATCTCTTCATACCTTGACACCAATACTGATGATGTAGATCATGATACATCTTGGTGACACAAGGATGGACTGCCCAAACTAAGGAATGAAAGTCCCACATCACGTCCTCGCGTATGTCTGCTGGCACCCATACACGCCCCTAGAAACATAAGATCTCATCCTTGCCTATGTTCCATCTAGGAATAGGGTCATCCCCCGACACACTCTCCTGTAGAACTAGTCCTTCAGAATCTGATAGTTGCCGCATTCAAACCTGATCAGGAATGGTAGAGGTAACAACTATAGAATATAGGAACATCTACCCCAGACAGTCATGCACCTCCAAATGAATCTCATAGAAATGTGCCATAGGCTTCCACTCACACCTGGCCTCATGAACTGCATGTATGTGATTCCTCCTTCTCAGTTCATCAGCCAATGCATTACCTTTCCCAGACATGTAGGCAAGCTCAATGTCGAAGGACTTAAGGTACTCAACCCACATTCTCTGCCTTAAATTCAATTCACTCTTAGTTAAAATTCACTTGAGACTTTTTTGGTTAGTGAAAACCACAAAATTCTCTCCCAGAAGATAAATTCTCCAATACAGTAAGGAATGTGCAATGGATTCCAACTCCAGATCGTGCGTCGGGTAGTTCCTCTCATGTGGTCTCAATTGCCGAGACCCATACACAATGACTCAGTCTCCTTTCAAAAGAACATCTCCCAAACCGATAACTGATGCATCACAGTAACCCATATAGCTCCTTCCTGGATCTGGATAGACTAGTATCAGTGCTGAAGTCAACCTCCCTTTCAGTTCTTGAAAGGCTGACTCACAAGAATCTGACCACACGAACCTTGCACCCTTCTTAGTCTGACCGGTCATCGGTGCTGCTAAGCGTGAAAAATATAGAATAAAGCATCTGTAGTGTCCATCTAGCCCTAGAAAACTCTGCACCTCAAAGAAGTTCTTCGACTACTCCTAGGAAACTACTTCCCTCACTTTCCCTTGGTCTGCTGATACTCCCGTCTCTGAGATAACATGACCCAAGAAGTGAATCTGATCCATCCAAAAGTGGCATTTTGAGAGAATATCATATAAATGATGCTCTCTCAGTGTAATCAGAATGATCTCAAGATGTGTGGCATGGTCATTCCTAGTTTGAGAGTACAAAAAGATATCATTCATGAAGAAAAGAATGAAGGAATCCAAGTATGGATGGAGCACTCAATTCATCCGTGTCATGAAAACTGCTAGCGCGTTTGTGAGACTGAAAAACATAACTAAATACTCATATAGACTATACATGCTCCGGACGGATGTAAGAGGTATATCTGATGGTCTAACATGAAACTGATGGTATCCGGACCTCATGTTAATCTTCATTAAGAATCGGGCTCCTCGAAGATGATTGAAGAGATCATCAATTCTCGGTAAGGGATATCAGTTCATGACCATCCACTAGTTCAGCTTCCTATAATCCACGCAAAGCCTGAGAGTACTGCATTCCTTCATAGAAAAAAGGATACGCGATCCATATGGAGAAGTACTGGGTCAGATGAAACCATTTTCCTACAAATCCTCCAGCTTCTTCTTGAGCTCCTGCAAATTAGGTTTAACCATCCGATAAGGAGGAATGGACACTGGTGTTGCTCCTAGCACGAGCTCAATAAAAAACTCAGCCTCACACTTCAGGGGAAAACCTGAAAAGTGAATTGGAAATACATTAATGAAATGTTCCACCACTAGACGAAAGTCTAGCTGAGCAGTCTCGTGTTCTTCCAGATACAGACTAGCAATTTGGGCTGTAACTTCTGCAAACCCAAGATGCTCTAGACCCACTCTGCTTTCCTGGACATCCAAATATCCGATGTGAAGAAAAGATCCCCAATATGGTGATATGAAAATCAACGTACAATGATAGAAATTGACAAAATCCTTGAAGGGAACTAACCAGTCTATCCCGAGAATGACATCATATCCTGTCATCTCTAGGACATTTAGGTCCCATAGAAAGTGACACCCATCGACCTCATGAGGGAACTCCTTGCAGTTATGTACACTAGCCTTCCTAGTCCCCAGTGGTGTGTCTAGTGTCAAGATGTTGATAGAAAAGAAGATGGAAAGAACAACATTCTCCACAATAATGAAAGATACAAATATATGGGAAGCCCCTGTATCAAAAAGAGATGAAGATAAAACTAAGGCTACTAAGATCGTACCTCGAACTATAGAAGGTCATTGATCTTGATCCTTCTTAGTCTGCTCCACTGCAAATGTTTGGCCTGCTTCACGGCCCGGTGACCCTTCATGACCACTCGGAGCTGATCAACTCTACTGTTGCAGATAACCTGGTGACTCACTACCACGACCCATATGGCCGGAAGATCTCTGGTTCCTAGACTGGTGAGAAACTTGCGATGCTGCTCCTAAACGCGGGGTTATAGAAGAACCCCTTCCACTAGATGCATGTGAGAAGATCTGGCAGAAACGATGAAGATGTCCCATCTTGCCTCAAGATCGACACTCCATCGAGTCTCTCTAGCACTGGGGCCTAGTATTCCCGCTCCTCCCGCACTAGTAGCATACTACCTGGCTGCCTGAAGATACATCCTTACAACTCTAATCTCTTCGATTAGACTCCTTGCGGCACTTCCTACTATCAGATCGAGGGACAATAACTCTGGATGTCAAACCACCCTATCTCACTACTCCAGAATCTCATAGATTGTGCTCCATGATCAGTGCCTGGTTGAAAATAGAGGATATCGAAGTAACCATGAAGATGTTCACTTGTGATCAGATGTCGTGCCTCACACCATCCTTAGAATTTCGTGCAAGGAATAACTCATCGTCTCCTGGAATAGGCATGAAACGCTGTAGCTCAGTAAAGTGAGATGAGTACTCCATAACAGAAAGAGTATCCTTCTCCATACTCATGAACTCTTGACCTCGATCGGTCCCCAAGGTCTCCAAGTAGAAGTAATTGTAGAATATGCACCAAAACTCATTCCAAGTCATACTCTGCTGGCATCCTGATTGTGAGATCATCTCCCACCACCACTTGGTGGAGTCTTCGAGCATATAGGTAGTGAGATTCACCCTATTCTCTAGATGTATCTCTAGATGCTCGAAAATCGTTAGTTTGGCCTCTAGCCATGACTCGGCAGCTTGGGGTCCTCCATCCCCTGAGAAAGTATGAGAATTTTGTTGCTGAAAAAACCGTGTTAATTTCGCGATCGATGGGGAAAGAGACGACGCTCCCTAAAAATTTTGCACCAACATCAGGCAGCCTTCCCTGAACTGTGCATCAACACTTGTGTCAGGTATAACGGCTGGTTCCAAGAATGGCACAATGGGAGGATCTGATAGAAGTCCCTGATCCGCCATATCAGGTTTCTGATCACCATCTGGCAACTGGAAGAAAACCAGAGGACATCTCAGTTGCATGACTCTGCAAGGTCAAGCACACACCTTAGATCAAGATTATCAAAGACTGAAAACTAGGAGCACAAGAAGGAAACATGACAATGAAAGCATTCAAGTTACAAAACATGACTAAATGGCATGTACAATTTCTACATGGTGTGTTACCTTAATTCATTCACATGGGCGTGCACTCCTACCTAAAATGGTCGTATAACACCCAAAACACACAGCGTTTTGTCCTAACACACGGTGTAATCTTGAATCCTCGTTCCCTACCCAAGTTCTTATACACGAATAACCCACACGGTCCTCTTAATCAGAGACTACACAACATGTTCACGACAGACAGAGAAAAACCACACGGTCCTATTAATCCTAGACTACATGGAATGTTCATGATGGACATGGTGTGTACCAGAGAAGTTTCAATGAACCGTGTTGTTAGTTACACGCTGTTTACATAGATCACTCTACACGGCATGTTCTTCAAGTGGACACGACATGTACAACGATCGAGTACCTAGTTCAGACTATACAGCGTGTTCAAAGTTGACACAAATTGTACGTTTATGGTTTATCCATTGGTGTTGTTCGTTACTTGGCTGGATACTTAGGTCATACAACACGACATGTTCAATCATGACAAGACATGTATATCTCAAACTTCCCTCATCTGTTTCGTTAGTCACACAGGTAGACACATGGTCACTACAACACGACATGTACATACTATACACGATGTGTTCCTAAAAGATTTTCACAACCCCGTGTCCCTACCCAAATTGTCAGTGACACAGGTATAGAATACATGGCGTGTATTCATAATGTACACAATGTGTATTCTGGGATTTTCCGAACAGTAGCATCATAAACTACTCTGGAGCCCAGAAAACACAGAAAACGAGCATTAAGGTGCCAAATTCCGATCTGTGAGGGCCCATAATCCCCACGAATCAAATCCTGTAATCTTATACATGTTATAAAAAATCAAAGACAAGCTAATGAACCACCAAATTCAGATTCATGGGGTCCTATAACACCTCAAGAGCCAAAATTTGGCATCCATCCAAACAAAGCCTTACGCAAAGAAATACTTATCTACAACAGTATTCTATGAATGCGTCTATCACAACATGATGAATATTCTACACTACATATATCACAACAACATTAAATTTCTAATGCACACAAAATGAAATAGAACAATGAATGACATGTGATTTATAGCAAGTTCTTATATGATGCATAAGATGGCACACCCTTATATCATCAGGTTGTGACAGAAATAGAACCCCAATAATGTTAAAAGTAATAGCTCAAAGAAAGTGAGTCACCCAACGGTGAAAATCAAATCAAATGTAAGATTGAAAAATTAGAAAATTGCAATAAAAAGGTATATTGGCTTTCCCTATAGACGGGTTAGCTACTCCCGGTCATAGATTTTTACCAGGTACCTATTTCGTCCTATCCCTGACTATTGTATCCAAACTATATGTCAAGAGAAAATAATACCCTTTTATACCACTTTTTAATGTCCCGGATCCAGAAGCCACCCAAAGGCGTCCCGTAACCGGTTGGTCACAAGGCCTCAAGTGAATTTCCCCAAAGGCTAGAGGCGGTCGACTAGAAGAGAGTGCCTTGGGTGTGATAATGGGGAAACTATGCCCTAATTGGAAGATTACAAAGCGGATAAAGACAAAAGATATAAGGGTAGCGGTAATAAACCATAACAAATTAAGCAACAGAAGAATATATGAAATAAAAAAGCTCGATCATATAAATAATGATGCATGATACATATGTCTAGGAAAAAAGGAAAACAAGTCACATTGTTGAATACAAGCATTACTAAACCAAAGTAAAAAAAGAAACAGATAATAGCTCCTCAGCATAGCAAGCCAAAGCATTGTCCCATGCTCTCCATCTCCTCAGAAAATCACGTACCTGATGTGGAAGAGTTCCTTCCCTTATCTATTCTTGCAACAGTATAATCTGTTTGGGCCAAAAAGCATGACCCAAATTGGGTGTGAGACTAAATCCTAGTAGGCAACCACCTGATGATCTGTGCCTAATAGTCAGTGAATCTATGGCAGGTAATGTTACATAAAGCAGTAAACATGATATTACTCAGCAGTAAACAATCCACAATATCCATATCAAGAAATAGCTAAACATAAATAGATAACCCCCCCTGGGAAGTACTCACATCCATCCCCTCTGGTCTTACCAAACATGTACAAGAAACCCTCTAGGTAGTACACTCAACCTAACCCCTTTGGTTCTATCATAATAATTCATAAAGAAACCCTGAGGAAGAACTCATGGTCAGTTCCCCTTATAGTCTAATGTAGTCAATGAATCTATGTGGAAGCACAATAGGTCATTTCTAATTATATCTCCATGTTCAAGAGACTCTCTAAGGAAGCCCAATCGGTCAATTCCTCTTATATCCCCAGGTCATTCACAGACTCTCTGAGGAGGCTCATCTGGTCAATTCCCCTTATATCCTGGAGTAGTTCAATGTAATTCAAAGTAAAACAAAGACTCTATGAGGAAGCTCACTCGGTCTATCCCCTTATAGTCTATAAAGTACAAAGACACTCTGAGGAAGCTCACTCGGTCTATCACCCTAGAGTCTATAATGTCCGAAGACTCTCTGAGGATGCTCACTCTATCTATCCCCTTTTAGTATACTACACCAGGTTCACATGGCCCCGTGTAAGTAAATGGATAGTAATGCTACATGGCCCAAGTAAACCTATAGAGATAATTTTCTAATCAGTCTATAGTATCTCATACATGTAAGAAAACAACACTCCATCCAATGACGAAAAGGCACAGAAAACTGGTAAACTACCAACAGGCTAAACCGGACCAAACAGTTGTAAACAGAACAAGCATGATCAAAACATCCACGACATAGAAATTAAACCATATTAATAACGGAATAACCTATACAAAATCATACAATCATGGCAGGAAAAGAACATGGGAATAAAGGTAAACGTACAATACCCCATTCAAGGGTATTGGCACAATCACACATAATAATCAAAGACCTTCAACGGAAATGAACAAACCACCTACCTTGATGTTATTAGATCGATATACTTGAACTACAAGGATTGAATTTCCTTAGAAGGTTGTATATCTACGAAAAAACATAAAACGTTCAACCCATGATAACATTGAAGAGAGGAGGAATTGGAAAATGATGCTCTGGGAGAAGGAAGAACTCACCGATGCAATTGCAACTCACTCATTGGTGTTCGAATCAGAGGATATATGGAGGCTCGGTGGCTCATCGAAGATCTGTAGCCGTACACTCACTCTAGGACAAACCAAACATAAAATTAAAGGTGTTCTGTCCATCAGGCGCGACCCTAGTGCGTTTATTGAAAAAAAACAAAGTACAAGGCGTGTACTTTTGGAGGACACGTCATGTACTTTATATTTCTGTACTCTGCATTAGGCGGCCTCTATGTCACCCCATCATGGCCATGTGCGTAGACATGACACATCCATAACACTGACTCCAGCGGCATCGCAGTACATGGAACGTAATCATAAAGTACACTGAGTGTACATTTAAAATTTCCATATTTTCCACCTTTTCTAAAAAATGACCAGAAAAGGAAACACATACATGAAAAGAATATTGGAGTTCTTACTGGCGGTCCAGTCACGGGCTGGAGGTTCAGCCGTGGGGATGCAGTCTGCCCGTGGGGTAGCGGTCCGACCACACAGCGACGACCCGACCGTGCCAGGGAGGTTCGACCGTGGGCTGACTGTCCGGTTGTGGAGAGGCAGTCCGGATGTGGGGTGGCTGTCCGGTTGTGGGTCGTTGGTCCGGCTGCGGAGCGGCAGTCTGGCCGCGTGGGTGGCGGTTCAGCAATGGGAGAGTTTTCTGGCCACAAAGCGGCAATCTAGTAGCGAGAGGGCAGTTCGGCTACCAGCCGACGTTCCGTCCGTGGGGTGATGCATCATCCATGGGGTGGCGCGGAGCCACGAACGACAGTGGGGGCTGCGGTCGGCTTAGAGGCCGCATGGCGGCGGGGGGGCCGCGGCGTGGTGCTGTTGTGACATTGCTTTCGTCGCGGCCGGTGGTGTTTTCTGTCTCCGTTCTCATGCCACCTCGGTGGTAAGTAGCTATTCCTCCATTGTGTTCAATAATAAACCACAAGGTTTACGGAGAGGATGATCCTTGTTTGTTTGGCCCACAAACTCTGCATTAGAGCAGAAGAAAGCGGCTATATTTCATTCTTGAATTACAAAGAATTATCAAGAACAAAAGAGATAAGAATTTCAATCAACCACCATACAACATCCCACAAATAATTAAACAAAAACAAACCCGTACCTCGGGTTTTTCATTTACGTTGGCACGAGAAGGAATTTCAAACATTGAGTCGTCGTAGATGAAGACATCCCACGTTGGAGGAAGTTGAAGATATCTGCGTTCGTCGCGTTAGCCGCACGCCTCAAATCGCAGGATTGTTCGTTTGTTCTTCATAGATGAAGTAATTAATTGTCGGTGAGAGCCTTCTTCGTGGAAGAACGCATTCTTAGTTGGAGTTTTCTCCCAAGATCTCCTTCCTCCAAATTCCACCAAAAATTACACGTATCCAAAATGTGATATGTTTCCCCATTTTAATTTTCAGAAAAATTTTAAAACAGGTTAATTAATCACATAGGTTAGAATAATTAAGTGGGGGAGGGTTGTAATAATTAATATTGGAGGAGTTGAAGAGGCTCTCCCACATTTAATAGGGAGTTCGTGATGATTCAAGCCTCGGGTGCTCCCCACAATCAGAACCTCTCATGAGAGGTTAGGCTCGGGTTGTCCCCACCAATATATCCTCTCATGCAAGGTTACGGTCTGATGGTCACCACTTCTCAACTTCCACTTGGAGGTTTCTAACAAATATAATAAAAATAAACTGTTGGACAATTTTATTTTTATTCAATTCGTTCATGAAAAACCCAAAAACTAACTTCCAACCTCGACTAGCTGCCATCATGTTGAATGTATCGTTAAGAGAAAACTGCAGATACGAGTTCAACAGTGTCCTCAGATTTCAATTCTGAGCACCTATTCAAAAGTTAAAAAACACACTCAGACGTTTACTGAACGTACCCAAATAGAATTTCATAAGTTCATTCCGGACATTTTGGCCTTCAAAATCATGCGCCATCAATTTTCGCAGACTCGTAAGATTCCCATTTAATTAAAAAAATTACAAGGTATTTTTGGGTCTTTACATCCACCCCACCTTAGGGATCTACGTCCCTGTATGCCAAAACTCAATTAGGTAAACAAGTGAAGGTACTAAGCATGCATCTGAGCCTCCGGCTTCAATGTGCTCTCATGGAGGTTCCCAGGCTGTCAGCGAATTCCCACGAGAGGTATCAACCTTCCACAAAGGACCCACTCATGTTGATCATCAATCTCTACTAGAACCACCATAAAATTCTCCCCATTTTCGATGTCCAGCTCTCCATGGTTGAGGATGTGAGAAGGGTTGTGCACATATCTCCTCAATTGGGATATGTGTGAGACATCGTGCACCCAGTGAAACTGAGGTGGAAGAGCTAAACGGTATGCCACCTTAACAACTCTACTGATTAACGGAAATGGTCCGATGAATCTCGGAGATAACATGACACCTGGGAAAAAACTCTGAAGACCTCATCGGGGTTAGACTCATAGAAATATTTCGTCACCATCCTCATACTCCAGAGGTCTCCATATCCTATTGGAATACGACTTCTTGTTTCTCTGTGGTGTCTTCATCCTCTACTGGATGATCATATCCTTCTCTGTGGTAGCCTGTACCATCTCTGGTCTCATAAGTGATGACACCCATGGGTCAGTTCATCACAAAGGTGATATGCAAGGTCACATATAAAACACCTCAAAAGGTGCATCCCAATGGTGGAGTGATAACTGTTGTTGTATGCGAACTTCACCAAATTCAGGTGATCCTCTAAACTGCCACCGAAGTCGAGGACACAAGAACGTAGAATGTCCTTGAGGGTATGAATGGTCCGCTCAGTCTGGAATTCCTTATGAGGATGGAAGGAGGTGCTCAAACGAATCTATGTCTCGAAAGCCTCCTGTAACCCCTTCCATAGCAGGGAAGTAAAACATGTATCACGATAGATGACAATAATCGAAGGTACTCCATGTATCCACATGATCTCATGTATATAAAGGCATCCCATACTCTCTACTGAACCCTACTCACTGATCAATTGGAAGTTGACCGACATAGTGAGTCGGTCGATGATCACCCAGATAGAGTCATGACCTCTGGATGTTCTTGGAAGTACTGTAACGAAGTCCATGGATATCCCATACCACTTCCACTCTGGGACCTCTAAAGGCTGAACCAAGCCTTCTTGCACCAGATTCTACCCCTTCACTTGCTGATAAGTGAGGCATAAAGAGACAATATTTGCAACTACTTTTCTTTCCCAGCCACTAGTGATGTCTTTGAATATTCTCAAACATCTTTTCCACTCCTTGATATACCGCTAAAGGGGAAGTGTGTAACTCCCACATCACTTCCTCCTAAAGAGACACTCGTACCATGGTACATCCTCTGAAGTGGATGACGTGCTACCCACATTCATAAAATCTATCAGGTTCTTGTCTTGTGGATATCTGAGCACGTCTTGCCTCGCAGTCAGCGTCCCCACGCTGCACTTCCCTGACTCACTGAAGATGTGGGGGATTGACTGTAAGAGACTAAAGGAAATATTCTCCATCTCTACCCACAAAGGATAGCTGCAGAGAATCAACATTCTTTTTCACCTCACCTAGAATATGTATACCATATCTTTTGTTGAGTGCATCTGCTACAACGTTCCCCTTCCTAGGAGTATAGACTATCTCGAAGTCAATGTCCTGGAAGAAATCAATCCAACTTCATTTTCAAAGTTTCAAGTCCTTTTGAGAAAACATATACCTAAGTCTCTTTTGATCATAGTACAATGTAAAATGTTCTACCATAAGATAGTGTTGCCACATCTACAAGGTGAAGAAAACTGATGCTAACTCCAGGTCATGGGTTACATAGTTCTTCTCATGTTGTATCAGATGTCGAGAACCATATGCGATCACTTGTCACTCCTACATCAGGAAACATCCGAGTCTAGTCCTTGATCTGTTGCAGTAAACTACGTACCCCACACCCTCCTCTAGAAGCCTCAAGATGGGGAAAAAATTCATCTTCTGCCTCAGCTCCTGAAAACTCCACTAGAATTTCTCTGACCAAACGAAGGGTTGGACCTTCTTCATCAACGCTGATAGTGGTGCTGAAACTCTAGAGAAATCTAGAAAAAATATCCTGTAGTATCCAGTGAATCCCAGGAAACTATATACCTCTATTACACTCCTGGATGTCTCCCAAGAAAGAACCGCCTCAATCTTCACTGGATCCAGTACAACTCTAGCCTCCGAGATGACATGTCCCAGCAAGTGAACCTCCCAGATCCAGAACAGGAACTACGAGAGATTACCATAAAGCTGGTGATCTCGGAGTGTGTCTTGTACTACCTACTAATGATAGGCTTTCTCATCCTCAGTAGTCGAGTATATCTGAATTTCATCGATTAATAAAACTACAAATCGATCAAGGTATGGTGGAAAGATTCTATTCATGAGTCCCATGAACATTTTTGGAGCATTGGATACATAGAATGGCATAAAAAAGAACTCATAGTGGTCATACAAATATCTGGAAGCCATCTTCTGCACATCCTCGTCTCTAACTCTGAGATTGTGATATCCTGATCTTAGGTCTATCTTTGAGAACCACTGTGCTCCCTTAAGCTGATCAACAAGGTCGTCAATCCTTGTTGTTGGTACTTGTTCTTCACAGTCACCTGGTTCAGGCACCGATAGTCACCAGAAATCCTCAAGCTCCCATCCAACTTCTGGGAAAATAGAATCAGGGCTGCCCAGGGAGAAACACTATTCCAGATGAATCCCTTCTCGTGCAAGTCCTCTAGCTGTACCCGTATCTCATGATGCTCTATGGGAGAAATCTGATACATAGGTGTAGATATCGGTGTTTTCCCAATGTACAAGTCAATGTAAAAGTCCACCTCTCTGTGATGAGGTAGTCCTGGTACATCATCTAGGAAAACATCCACGTACTGGTCCACCACTACAGGATAACTCAGACTCTCCACTTCAACTACTTCGAGGGTAAGGGTAGCTAACTGATGTGTAATCGGCTGCACCCTTCTCCAGGTAAGTCCATCCTGCACTGCAATGTCTCCCCTCTCTCCGGTGAAGGTAAACCTGGTCCCATCCGTACAGACACACCACACTTTTTTCATAATAAAGCCTTTTAAGCCTGGACTGTAGATAACGATCCCATACCAATGATGACATTGTAAGGCCTCGACGCCGTTACTAGGAGACCATAGCAGAATCTCTCGCCTCCTAGAGTAAGATCACACTACGGGCACCAGTGCGTAATCGTAGAATCCGCACCCATATGAGTCTCTAGCCATAAGGATCGATCCAACAACTCCGTCAGAATCTCCGAGCTCCGAATGAGCGTAGTTGAAATAAAAGAATGGTTGGAACCTGTGTATATAAGTACTGAAACTATGGTGGAGTAGACACAGATCGTACCTCATATCATCTATGGATCACTATGGTCGCAAGCCTCAGTTTTATGGATATGAGCTCTACCCTGTCCTCCTACTCCCTGCTGTCTGGGTGGACTTCCTGGTGGTAGTAGAGGAAAAATCAAGAATCGTCTCCCACCACCAGATGCACAACCATCTCCTCTACCATGTCCTGCTGCTCCATACAGACCTCCTTAGTCGAATCTCTGTCTCAGCTTAGGAGGTCCCTTAATCATATTCTGATCATATATACGTCGTGATGGACTTTCACGAGCCATGTCAACCTACCCGTTGCATGGGTAACATTGCCCCATCTTGGCATGAATGGCTCAATCATGGGTGCCCCACACAACCGACCCTGAGTCATGTGGTCGTCCACATGTAGGTCTGTTCCTCTTGGACCACTATGACGTCTGTCTTCTACCAGTTGCAAAAGACTCAACTACGTGATGACTGGTAGTGGGTCTCACTGCTGGTGACTTCTCAGCAAGGAAACTCTCTATCCAAAGGGCTCTCTCTAACACCCCCACTTGCGTCGAGATTTTGAGTGAGATCATTGAAGACATGATATCCCTACAGAGACCCTTCTCGAAGGTCCGTGCCCTGAAGAATGGGTATCACACAACATTAGTGGATCAGCGTGAGAGGTCAGTGAACCTCACTGAGTAATGACCTATAGTCATGCTGCCCTACTGCAGATGAAGAAGCTCTTGTATGTGCACTATGTGAAGAGTTTCTGGAAAAAACTCTTCCTAAAATAGGCTCTCAAAGTATACCCAGAGAAGCGTCACCTTGTTGTGGAGATGCAGCATCATGATCCACCATCTTCCTACTGCTTCTTGTACAAGTCTAGTGGCAAGGATCACCATGAGATCATCTAGTGTCCCTACTAGTCATAAATATCTCACCACAACCTCCATCCAAACCTCAACTTCTAGTGGGTCTGTCTCTCCCCCGAACCTGGGTGGCCTCTAGCACTGGAACTTGAGCAATGGGCTCAAGTGGCATGCACCGTCTGCTACTGGGGCTAGTGGCATTGGTGGGCCAATGGGGATTGGTACCACCGGTTCGTCAACTAGAAAAGGGTCCTACAC
This sequence comes from Viscum album, assembly GCA_963277665.1. Lineage (NCBI taxonomy): Eukaryota > Viridiplantae > Streptophyta > Magnoliopsida > Santalales > Viscaceae > Viscum > Viscum album. The sequence goes on along the minus strand of OY728148.1, from coordinate 2,043,772,955 downwards.
CGAGGCCTCATCATTTGGTGGGATATCAGTGTGTAAAACTCTCCATACCCTGGGTGGCTGTCTATGTGGAGGAATCTTGAAAAGAAATAGGTACACCACGACAAAAAATTTATACCTGGTGAGGTGACCATGTGAGCTGAATCAAAGAGTTCACAAAGAAGACTCATGAAAACACACACGTAATCAGTGTTTTCATGCACTGAGTCGGATATCAGAAGTCAGGGTCTTGGTGTATGGATACATCAGTCGCCGCACCAACATTGGATTCCTTAAACTGATAACCACACTCACTACACATAACACTATTTCCGTTAAAAATAATGATCATATTCCTATGTTATGCGGTATAACCGACTCCTCTGATACCAATTTGTCATGACATATCCAATAGGGCCCGTGTCATGACTACCCGAAGCCCGCCTTCCATAGGCTATGGGTTGGCGACTAGCACCAATGGCATAATTTCTTAAATTGGAATGGTATTTCATTTATAACTTATAAACACTCACAACCATGTACACAGAAAGATACCAACACAAGTAAATTGTATTAAAAAAGAGTGATTAAAAGTAAGAAGGGGACACAATACAAGCCCAATAGTAAAGGTACAAGAAACTGAAAGTACATGTACAACTGAAGAAAAAGGAAAAATAGCTATGGGGTCGTCCTCCGAGGTTCCAACATGAAGGGTAGGTACACCTCACCTCCTCAGCACTCCACCTCTGTCTATCCCCTCTGTGTACTGACAAGCCATATGGTCCACCTCCAGGTACCGTCCAGTCCTGGTACTCTCAGCCTCAATCAGTGCTATCCGTTGTCTGTATCCAACACAACAAGGTGCATGCATAACCCATACAGGGGTGATCATAACAATATACATTAGGAACCATAAGACCCTCAAGGTCTCTCAAAATCCATCAAGGATAAAAAACAAAAAAATAAATCAACAGATGACCCTACATGGGTATAATCCCATACATATACATAAGTTATCATTTAATCCATCTCAATCATGATGAAACACAGAGGTACTGACTCAAATCATGCAAGAATTTATTCTAGGGATAATATCAAGTAACATTTTGAACCCTCGGATGTTGGAGAACTCCTAATCCATCCAGTACAGTGGTCCTACCACATCACATATAGGCGCTTCCCACTAACCATGGACTGATGAGGTACTCTTCCTTCCGAGTATTGTGGGTCTTCCATGTCACATAGAGGCACTCCCCACCATGGGTCTGCTGCGTCACACTGAGACCCTCCCCCTTGTGTCCTGTTGAGGTACCCATCCTGTTGAGCACCATTGGTCCGACGCGTCACCAAGGCGCTCCCCACTACGGTTCTACCGCGTCACCAATGCGCTCTACAATAGGCCAGTTGAGTAACTTAGAGTCGAAACATTTAACAGTTTTCAAGTATCAGCAAACTACTAGGTTCCTACACAATACTCACTCACCTCCGAGAGGATCCTCTCCATAAGCTATTGGTCGATACTCCAACTTCCATGAAGTCCCACAAAGAAGTCTCTCAATGTTCTTCCACGTCATAGATGTCTCAATGAAAGAGACAGTGCGTTAATCAGACCCACTGTCTGTTAGTTATTAGCCTTTTCATCCGAGAGGCCTGGTTGGATTCGCACCTGATCTAACCTGATCGTACCCCATCTCAATCTAAATCTCAGTGGTGTATCACTCAAAGGGACTGTCTCACTCCAAGGTTCCCAAATCCACTTAAGGTTCATCAAATGGATGTTTGGTGCCAATGTTATGGACAAATAGGTAAATGGGTTGTAGTGGGTCTAGGGCCGGTCTGACCCGATCGGACAAACCAGGCCCGACCTGGCCTGTGCCAACTCAATTCGTGTCAAACCTAGCCTGACCCAGTGGGTCCAGTCCAGTCTGCATTGGGTGGATTCACCTGCTAGGTCCTGCCCAACCACCGAGGGTTGCGAGGGTGCCGCGACGGTGGATCGGCCGAGGGGTACCATGAGGGTGAGGCGCGACTCGATTGAGGGTGGTGGTTCAGCATCAGGGGGGGAGCTCGGCTGCGGGGAGGCGGTCCGACCGCGGGGCAGCAGTCCACCCGCAGGGCAGCTATTCAGCCGCGGGCGGTGGTCTGGCCTCAGGGTGGTGGTCCGGCGGTGGGGCGGCAGTCCGACCGTGGGAGGGCGGTCCAGCTGTAGGGTGACAGTTTGGCCATAGGAGGGCGGTTTGGCCGCATAACGGTTGTCAGTCCATGGGTCGGTGTTTCGGCCATGAGGCGGTGAAGAGTAGCGGACGAAGGCAGGGGCTGCGGTCGGCACAGAGGCCGTGAGGCGGCGGTGATGGCCGTGGGGTTGCACTATTGCGTCGTCGCCTTCATCCTAGCCGGAGGTGTTGCCGACCGCCGTTGTCATGCCTCCTCGGTGGTTCGTAGCGGTTCCCCCATCGTGATCAACAATAAACCACAAGGCATGTGGAGAGGACTTTAATTTTTTGTTTATCCCGCAACCTCTGCATTAGAGCAGTAGAAAGCGACTATAATTCATTCTTGAACTACAAATAATTATCAAGAATGGAAGAGAGAAGAATTTCAATCAACCACCCTAAAACTTCCCACAAATAATCAAACACAAACAAACCACTATGTTGGGTTTTTCATTGATGTTGGCGCGAGAAGAAAGAACGTATGTCGATTCATCATTGATGAAGACATCCCACGCCATAAGAAGTAGAAGATATCGGCGTTCATCGTTCCTGCCACATACCTTTAATCCCAGGATCATTCGTCGGTTCTTCATAGTTGAAGGAGTTCTTCGTCAGCGAGAGCATTATTCATGGAAGAACATGTTCTTCATTGGATATCTTTCTCCCAAGAGCTCCTTCCTCCAAATTCCACCAAAAATCCCAAGTAGCCAAAATTTGATATGTTTCCCCAATTTAATTATTGGCATAATTTCAAATCTGGTTAATTAATCACATATGATGGAATAATTAAGGTGGTTGGCTCAAAAAATATTGGAGGAGTTTAAGAGGATCTACCATATTTAATAGAAAGTTCAAAAGGTTACAAGCCTCGGGTGGTCCCCACCACCATAACCTCTCATGGGTGGTTACGCTCGGGTGGTCCCTACCACCATAACCTCTAATGGGAGGATAAGGTCTGGTGGTCCCCACTTCTCAAATTCCACATGGAGGTTTCTAAAAAATAAAATAAAAAAAATGTTGTAAAATTTTATTATTATTCTATTCTTTCACAAAAAACCCAAAAACTAACTTCCACCATCGATAAACTACCGTCAAGGTGAAAGTCACCTTAAGCGAAAATCGGCGCTGCGAGTTCAACGGTGTCCTCATATTTAAATTCCGAGTACTGGTTCAAAAATTAGAAACAACCACTCACACATTTACTAAACGTACCCGAACAATAGTTTAGAAATTCATTCTTGGCACTCTGGGCCTTGGAATCATGCACCGTTAATTTTCGCATACTCGTAAAATTCACAAATAATTAAAAAGAAATTTTACATGGAATTTACGAGTCTTTACATTTCTCCATTATATTCATACAATGATATATCAATAAGTTCTTTTATCCAGTAATTCTTTTCATACCCTTAAATGTTGAGTAGGTTCACCTTTAATAAAATCTTGATTACAATTATTTGAATTATGATTATAACTGTTCATCATTTAGATAACAGACTTAATAGTATATGTCTTGAACATCAGTTCACAATATATTGATGGAAAATAAACAATTCACTTATTTTATTCATTTTCATCTTATCATTTATGTCATGTATGATATTTCACAATAGTTCCTATTAAATCATCATGATGAAGAAATTTAAAATTATTAGTCTTATCAGTGATTTCCCTCTTGCATTCACATTATTATATTAGAATTTATAATATCTTTCTCACATGATGGTCATCATTGATCTCTTTACCAATTTATAGAAAAAGAAATTTCATGATATTTAGAAATTCATAATTAATCTAAGCCTTTTATAACCTTAGATGAAAATAAAATTAATTATATTCATTATGAATAATTATTCATTATGTTTTAAAGATGATAGATATTTTGAAGCATGTATTATCTATATATTTTTTAAAATTTTATTTATTATCTCAATTGATAAAATATCATTATTAATATATTGTCTCATTGTGAATATAAAAGTGTTCTTGAACTTATATTTAGATTGATATTCTAGTTTCACTACATGATTTAAATTCAATATTTCAACCCCTATTATCCTTTAGATTTTAGTTATGATTAGAAAATTATTCAATCACATATTGAAAAAAGGTATTAATTTGATCAAGATACTATACATAGTCATCCCAATCAAACATAGAAGTATCATTATGATTTTATTTATCAAAGGATTATATTAAAGGCCTTATCATAATAAAAATTTCCCTTACCCTATTATATTTTATGGTAAATTAATATTTATTGGTTCATAATGATAAATTAAAATTATAAATATTTAATAGTATATAAAGGATCTACTAAAATTTTTTATACTAAAAAAATATTATATTTAATATAAAAGAAGCCGATGGATTGTATTATCAAATATAAATTTAACTTTTATTCTCATTAAAGTATTTATTTAATTTCTAATTATAATTTTTTAGTCAATGAATATATCATAGTAATCAACCTATATACGTAGGATAAAAATTCAGAATAAAATAAATATGTAAAAATATGAATACATAACCAATACAAACAATACAATTTTAAAATTAAACAATATAGTAAAAATATTTGTTTAGTGTGAAATTACCGCATAAATAGATGTGACAACTTATTATTGACATTAAATTTATATCATGGGAAGTAATTTAGTTTAAATAATTATTAGAGGATGATCTGTAAACTAAATTCAATATATCAAAATGTTTTGAAAACTTTACCATACTTTACTAAGCTAGTCACCATCATCAATTTATATTTCTAGAACCTCCTTGACAGATACATCAAAAGTAGGTAGTGTTATCCTTTAGAATCACTTTGAAATCACATATAGGAAACATGTCTAAATACCATACATTACATTGAACTCTATTGGTCAAAAGAACAGTATTATACACCAGAATCGTGTAAATTATGATGATATGGGAATGAAAAATCATAAGGAAAAAATAAGATATTTACAATTAAATTGATAAAAATATGAGATCATAGAATATAATACCGATAGAAAAGTATATTCTAAATTTATCATTCCATTAGGACAATGATAAATTAAAAAATGTCTAAAATGGATTTAGATAAACAAAATTTATAATAACATCGGTTCCATAATTCCTTAGTAGGGTTTATAGATGGTGGGGTAGTAAACATTATTGATCATATTCCAAGTATATTAGTTTTGGATTCAATTGAATAATTAGTAGAAACAATATCAATTATATTTTATAATTAATTCTATAATGATGTCCAATGCACTATCAATATTTTCAACTATGTTATTTTAAATTGAAAGGGTTGGATCATTTTATCGAAATACAAAAATAAAAGATAAGTGTTTATAAATATAACATAAATGAAATATTCAAATCAGATGAAAAATTCATTTATATAATGTATTTATGAACTAGGACACAAATATTCATTATTCGCGAAATATATATACAATGTTGGGCCTTCACATTAATCTCTTTAAATTTATCAACAAATAAATTGGAAATTCTAAAAAAAATATGAAATCTAAAAATACAAATAGATGATCGATTAATCACTATTCATTCGATCATAAATACGGTCTTGATTTTGTATTGGGGGTAAATGAATTTAAATACTGGTTTTATAGGGATTTTAGGGGTCAAGTAACACATATTTATTGTAGTTGAATCCATTGAAACTCAAATTCTATAATATTACATGTTATAAAATTCTTTATAAATCTATGTTAACAAAATGAGATACTTGTTCCTTACATTGTAGATCCTCTACTACTGTCCTCAATAATTACATGATAATGGTCATTGAGGAATAACCAAATGACTCTTCCCTCTAGGGAACATCCATATAGTGATCTAAATCACCCAATGATTTTGTGAGATCCTCATCTAAACTAGGATATTCTCATATCTTATGGAGGTTATAGAATGAGAAGGACGATATATCCAGAAATGAGATAATTGAAAAGGAATTCCTCAATGGATATCACACAAAAATCTCAATAGCTGCATTGTCCTTCAGATATGACCCATGAAATTATGCAGTCTCAATGAATTTACTCATAAATTTATAACCTTCAAATAAATGGTTTTAGCTATTTCATATTTTTCTGAGAATGATCTATTGAATATATAATAAGTTTCATATTATGAATCATCTATAATAATGATAACAAGATTTGAAATATAATTGAATGTTAATGTTTATAAATTGAAATTTACGTTAATAATAAAATTCCTTATTGATAATAGAATATGATTAACCCACCTTATATTATAATCATATTTCATAAAATTAATGGATGAGGTAGTGATGTAATGTATTATATCTCCCCCTACAATATTCATAAAACAATTCATACAAGATTAATTTGCTTAATATATGGAATCCCATACCACACATCTATGTTGTACAATATTATACATTACATCAAAACATCATTTGTATTCATGTATTTCTAGAATATCTATATCAAAAATAAACATTCACTAAATCCATATTGACATTGTCTATTTGAGAATATATTTTATCATATGTAGTGACATAGGAAACCACATCCAAAACACTTATTCGATATTTTAAAACCAATCATAAACATCAACTCACATCTAGACACATGTAATACCTTTTTCATAAAATTATAAAATATAATATGATTTTTAAGGAAACAGACAGATTTATTATATAACTCCCATAGATATACCTAATCTCGGGTAGATCATATGAAATTGGATTTTATATATTGTACCATATCTCATATATGAATCATGAAAAATGATAATGACCATTGAAAAATCGTATGTATTGATGGATTTAGTGATCGTATCCATCAATATTCCACTTAATATTGATCCGTATAAGAATTATTGTATTTACATTTATATTTTATCATATAAAATAACTTGTGGAACCATATAAAATACATCCTTAAGGTATATTAAGAATATTTTAAAACATACCATCAATTCATCTCATATCACAGTAGATGAAATACCTTGTTAATGTCCATCCTAAAAAAATTTGGATAAACTCTAAACATATTAAGAGATTCTATCAAGTTTTTATAAAACTCAATACTGAATTAGTCAACCAAAATCTTTAATCCAATGGGTCTTTAAAAATTTTAAAACATATATGTATCCATGGTTTCATATATTAATTCCATGATATGCCTCTAGAAAATCCCCATTTCTACTCACGAAATAATGTGATCTAACATAGTATCCATAAAACACATGTATCATTATACATTCACCCCTAGTTATATAATATAAAAAATATATTATCATATGATCCATTTGTGAAATGATTTGAGTTACCACAAGCCACTGGGTATAAAAATTAAAAATATCCACACATATATTCACGATTCTATGAGTATAAATTGAAAAACATGATCCATAAATCAGATATAATTTAATATAAATGATAAGTACATCACATTTACCTCAATTAATATATCAAAACATTTCATATCTCACCCATGTACGATTCATATTATTTAAATTCACCTCAATTAAGGGATTATATGTCAGAGTCATCACACAAGAGTTAAAATACAATATTTTTTATATCTGAACAAATGACATGATGAATACCATACACCAAAACCCACTGATTTACTAACACTCAATGACTCTGTTATAAATGTATAAAAGTTTAATGCTTCTAATTCTAGCTATTACATTAACCATAGGTATGGGTAAATGCTGATATAAAACATGAAGATCTAGAATACCAAAGATATAGTGTATGAAGAACCATGTGTGATTCTAATGTGGAAAACCATTTCATAAGACTCATTTTTTCCTCATGATAATGCTTTCCATCTCTATATGAAATCCTATAGATGACAACCATATAATTTTGTGATCACCAGTGTTATCTATTGCATAAATTGGATATAAATAACATAATGTGATAAATTGATATATTAACTATCATTTCACTTCATGAGTACCTGAAATAATTGTGAAAGAATATAAAAGTTTATTCTTTTATCTATATAAATGTTTATGACACAATCCTATAGGACTATAATGACAGACTACTTTTTTACCCTACATTCCCACTTTACAAAGGAGGATGGAATAAATCATATAAGTTGGAGAAGTCATCTCCATGATCGAAACATGGTGATAGGATTTTAGTTCCCCCTTCCTTGGATCCCTCATTGGATATTCTTACCATGATCGATTCTACGTCATATATTTAATTTATGTTTTTAAATTCATTCATAATTCTATCTCATGGATCATTCTAGTTAATTATGCCACTTCTATCTTGAAATGGAATAATACTTCAATCAAAAGAGGTAGTAATACTTGGGATGTTTTTTAGGTCTCTATGTTGTGTAGTTTGGGAAACTGTAATGTCATCCTCTTTTAGAGGGATCCAAATTTCTATGTATTTATAGGCATGGAACCTAAGGCATCATGTGGTGGTCATGAGGTAGTTGATTCCAATGATGGAATTTATCAATGTATTTTTACCTCAAACATCACATGTTTATTATATGGGGTCGGAATTCTGGATTAGTTCAGAAGTTTAACTTCTTTTGGAAACTGATGGGTCACATGTTTAACATATTATATGGGAATGTGGGCGGTTTATTGTGTCCGATTGGGGAAAAATTTCACAATAGGATTTGGTGGAGTATGTCCACTCTTGGGGGAAAATTTCAATCATTGATTTAGTATAGTGTGTACCCCCCGGATAGAATATTATAACCTAGATTTTGTTGACTATGTCCCCCTAATGGGGAATTTTTTACACAAGGATGTTCTCATAGTGTGTCCCCCCAAAGGGGAGGACTTTAGACATGGATTTGGTGGAGTGTTTCCCACCGAGGGGGGATATTTCAAAAACTGATTTGGTGGAGTTTTTCCCCCATGGGGGAATATTTCACACTTGAAGTTGGTGGAGTGTTTCCCCTAAATGGATTATATTTTACACATGAATGTTTTCAAAAGTGTTTCCCCCCCAAGGGAGAATATTTCACACTAATACTTGGTTGATTATGTCCCTCAATGGGGACCATTTTAGGATTTTATATTATTAGGATTCAACATAATAGAGTCATCCAACATACCCTATTATTATACAGGGATAAAATAGCATGTAGATTTATTTAGTAGTTTATGGTTGCATGAAAGGACTAGACCAGAAATTTTAACATCATTTTCCAAGGAACCTCATATCATGGAAGGAATTTTTAAAAGGTATGGTGTATGGATTAAAAAAAGAAGCCGCATGTCGTAGGAGGTTCATCCCATGGTGAAGGAGGATTCTACAGGGCTTATTCATTGATGTTTTCTGGTTTAGGAGATTCATCCAATGGAAGGGGAGGATGTATTTGGTCATATCCATGGATGTTTATAGGTGTATTAGTTAATACTCAAGTGTAGTAGAAGGTGGAATCTTGTTATGATCATACATATGGAATCATGTTTTTGAAACAAAGGGTAAGGCTCATGTTTAATATTTTGTGTTGAGGAAATTTTCATGCAGTTTAACATCGTATAACATGGGTGTGGAGAAAGTAATTTTTATTCCATGAAACTCGGATGTTGTTGGAGCTTACACCATGTAACATCCCAAGGTTTTAAATATAAATTTAAATGTAGGAAATGTTATTTTATTTATATATTTATAACTATCATTAAAACATAAGTTTTCCACTTCTATGTTTAGAATTTTGAAAAACAGTCATCTATAATTTTGAATGGTATGTTATTTGGAGTCTGATGAAACTAACTTGATTTTTTTGTGAATAGTAAATAACCCATAAAAATATTAATATAAATAGTATTATGAAACTAATGAATAGTAAATTTTATTAGTATTTTATTTTCTTAAGGATTTACCATAATGACATCTTGATTAATTTTTGAAAGTAATAAAAAATGAGTTATAGTTTAAAAATTGTTATTTTCTGAATAAAGTATGGGTTTATTTAAAATTAAATTAATCATAATAAGAAAATTATTTCAGAAAATTGTAGTTAATTTTTGAATTGAATATGTTGAAAAATGTTTAGGGTGATTTTTTGGTATTTTTATGAAATTACGGAATTTTTTATGAATAGTAAAATATGATAAATTACGATAAATGCTTAATACTTTTTCAACAGCCTCATAAGTGATAAAAGGATGATGTAATAACAATTGGTTCAAACTCACTTGAACTTATTAGTATTTGGGGTCACATTAATCAATACTATTCACAGTCTGGAGAAAAAATATATTAAACTAATGATTAAAACAATGTAAAACCCCTCCTCTCCACCACTATAAATACCACCCTCAACCCCCCTCTTCTTAAAACACTGGTAGAGAATTGATCATTGCCTATGTTCTGCCCAATATAATTACCAAGGCTTGTACCCATGTACAAGACCTACTGGTCTCACCAAAAGACCAAAACCAGAGGCCATTTGGAGGATCTCAAAGAGAAGATGTGAAGGGGTAAATATCCTCTTTTTTATTCTTGTGTTTTGTTTTCAATTATTTTTTCATTTATTATAATATTGTTTATTTTTCTTATGCAAGAGGAATGAAATATCTAGAATATTATATATTCTGGATGATATAATGTTTTTGGAATGAAAATCATGCACTTAAGTTAGCTCCACCCCCTCTTATAAAGAAAATGTTTGTGATGTGTTGTTTACCAAATTCATGGACGATGTGTTTTCAATTTCCAATAAGTCCTTCAAAATTGTTGGTAAAACCATTTTTATGGTTGAAATAGAATGTAGTATTTATTTTATTACATATTTTATATTCTTTAATGAACTTCTATGAATAAAATTAATTTATATAATGAAACAAATTTATGATTATTGAGGAACCAGAAAAAATGATCTAAATAAATATCATTAACATTTTATCTAATAGATCATCATCATATATGATAAAAAAATTATTTATGGTATCATTAAATAATTTGGAATCATATTAACACCATTTCAATCTACTTATGGTATTTCATTTCCATATGACAAGGAAATCAAATACAAATTGTCCATGGAAAGCATGTAAAGAACTCACCTCAAACAATTTAAAGAACAAAGTATTATTAATTAATGGATGTAATGATGTTATAAAATGATCATATAATGTTTTATAAACATGGATATGTTTATTTAAGATATTAATTACACTCTTTTAACCATTATATATGATTTTTAAAAAAGTTTGAATTAAGGAAAACCAGAGGCAAGGAAATTATTAACCCAATTTTATTTCTTTGGGATAACGTTATACATCATTTTTTACGTGGTATTAAAACTATTTTGTGATGAATAATTGATATATTATTTTTAATTATGTGTGTTTATTGTTTATATAAATATTCCATCCACTCTATTATTCCTCTTTTAAATTATATGATATTTGTAAGGGGATTTTCTGTTAATAATTTTATTTCAAAAAATTCAAAAGAAATGTTTTTATGATATTATAATGTTGTGTGATTATGATCTAGTTCTTGGGAATTTTTATGATTATGGCTTTGAACTTTATATCCCTCCAATGAAATGGGTATGTTTATGTTGGAGGCCACTAGTAAGATTACCTCTTGTGTAGCTATGATGGTTACACCATAAGGTTGATGTGACAGTTACATTATAAGGTAGCAATGAGGGTTACAAATCATAAGGTATCCATGATGGTAACATAATAAGTAATTAATTCCATAATATATCTTTATAGGTCTATTTATATTTTTTTATGTTTTTTGGTGATCTCCTAGAAATAATAAGTTTTACAAAGTAAGAATATTTGGAAGACACGTATTCCTTTTTGAAAATTATTTCATACGATTACAAGCATTCATGGACTGGTGTTTTCTTTTTCTTATTTTTATATCTCATATTTTTATTTTTCTCATCCCATGTGTGTAAATTATTTTCAAAGGTTATAAGGATGTATAAGAAAAAAAGGAATCTATGTTAAATGTAATGAATATTTTTCAAAGAAATCATGTTTTATTTGAAATGTTTTATATTTTGGAAGGAATGTATATTGTTGTCGTAGTTTCAAGTCTGTATAAATGTGGAATATTATGTATATATTATTTAAAAAGTATATAAAACTATAAACATGAAAATAACATTAATATTAAAGGAAGTTATTTCTTTACTAAAATTCACTATTATGAAATGTAATAAGATTGGGTCCCTATAATTGGTATCAGTTGATTGTTTAGATAAATTATGGGTTAAGATGATGTTAATAGAATATCATAAAATATTTTTTAATATTTGGTTAATTTTAAATGATATATATTTTAAATATTAAAATTTTTCTTTGACTAATATATATATTTTAGAATGATTTTCTTTATAAGAAACAGGGAAAATAAAGTAGAGGGGTACTGATATAATGATATCATTTTGAATCATCATCCCAGAATGGTAGGGATTGGAACCGAGATGTTTGTATCAACAATGAATCAGATGACATAGGAAATAAATGGTTGTTCCATCCATCTTATAGAACAACTAGAGGTACCACAATGTAACATGATGATAATGGAACATTTTTTGAGGCAACACCCTCCTATTTTCAGTGGATATTCTGACCTTGTAGCAGAAGATGGATGGATTAAATCCCATGAAAAGATATTCAATGTGATGGGATGTTCAAATAATAAATAAGTAAGAATTCGATTTACCGTTTTTATGATGAATTTAATCATTGGTTGTCAATGGTCAAGAATATCTGGGATAGATAAGATATTGATTCATTAGATTTGGATGAATTTAAAATTTCTTTATTTAAAAAATATTTTCCTAAGGTGGTTCGACTTAGGATGGAGAAGAAATTACTTGAATTGAAGAAAAATGAGAAATATTCATTGGTCATGTGTGATGAAAACTTTACCCGACTTGTGAGTTATGCTCCAAATCTTATTATGGATCTTGATAAAAAATAAACTTCTTTTACTAAGGATTGAAGACAAGGTATTGAAGGTCATTGGCCTCTTGTGAATTCAAATGTTATGAGAAAATTGTCTGTTGTGCTGAGAGGGTAGATATGGATTGTTATAATGATCATGATCACTTTGAAAACATGGATAATAAGAGGTATATATGGAATGAAATGGGTAATAATTAAACAATGAAATATGATGGTAAAAATGTTCAATTTTCAGTTAGTGAAACATGTGGTAAAAATAACCTTGGAGAATGCCTTTCCAAAACTAGGAAGTGTTTTCGATGTGGAATGTTTGGACATATGGCCTGAGATATTAATGAAAATGATCCTAATAGTAATCCTTAAACTAAAACAATAATGGGATTTAAATGTGTTGTGATGGTTAATTATGCAAATGTCCTCCCAAAGAATGATCTAAATGATATAAAGAATATAGAATATACTACGAAAGGTGTTGTGAGAGCCTTTGGGACTACATTAGATAATGCCATTCCATCCAATAAATTTTTATCTGGTACTTTAATTGTTTACTATGGTTTTTATAAAGTCATGTTTGATATGAGGTCTACGCATTCTATTATTTTGAGGTAATATCTGGTAAATTTGAAATATCACCTCAAAAAATGATACAATAACTTTTCGTAACAACACCAGGGGAAATGTTATAGAAAAAATAATGTTTAGGAATCTTCTTATTTCTATATGTGGAAAGACATTACATAAAATCCTTCTTGTTTTTTCCTTATTAGAGTTTGATGTCATTCGAGGAATTGATTGGCTTTCTGTTTATCATGCTAAGATTTAATGTAGATCTAAATAACTTTTTTTTCATAAAGAGTTTCAGTTTGTATAAAAGAATGAACCCATACAATGTATAACATATCAAGAAGCTAAGAAACTATTGAATGATGGAATTTAATGTTATCCTTCTCATACTATTGAAAATAATGTAACTTTTTAGATTAATGATGTTCCAGTGTTAAATAAATACCTTAATGTTTTTTCTGACGAGTTTCTCAGTGTCATACCTGACCGGGATTTAGAATTCACAATTGAATTAGTTCTAAATGCTAAGACAATTTGAAAATCATCATATCAAATGGATCATGTGGGACTTATTGAAATGAAAAATTAGTTGTAGGAGTAAGTTGACAAAGGATTCATTTAACCTAGTACATAACAATGGTGTGGTCATGTTTTGGTCGTTAAAAATAAATATGGTTCCATGAGACATTGCATTGAATATTAATACTTGAATAACATCAATATTAAAAACAAATATCCTTTTCCCAATATTTATTAATTGTTTTATAAGATCTTGAGAGATCACTACTTTTCCAAGATTTAATTGAGATCTGGATACCATCAGAGGAAGGTGAAGGAGGATGAAATCCTAATAACATATTTTCATAATAGATATGGGAATTTTAAATTTGATTTTATGTCATTTGTGTTAACTAATTCAACTATTGTATGAATGGATCTTATGAATAGAATATTTTATGAGTTCTTAGATATGTTTTTTTATTTTTATTAATGAAATTAAGGTATTTTCTATGAGTAAAAAGGATCATCGAAAACAAGAAAGGGTTATTTTTCAAACCTGATAAGAAAAGAAACTATATAAAAATTTAAGCATGTGTGATTTTTGGTTGCAAAAAATTTATTTTCATGGGAACATTGTAAATGAAGATGGAATAACAGTTGATCCTAACGAATTAAAAATGGTTGATGAATGCCCAAGACCTACAAATGTTACAGAGATTCATTGTTTTCGTGGATTATAAGGTTATTACAAATAACATGTTACAAAATTTTCATGGTTATCAAGCCTTCTAACTATGTTAACAAAAATGGGATAAATTTATTTAGACAAAACAAATTGATGTTTTATTTTAGGAACTGACGAAGATATTGGGGAATTCTATAGTTTTGGACATTCCTTCCCAACATGGTGAGTATGTCATCCACAATGATTCTTTATTAAAGGAATATAGTTGTGTTCTGATGCAGTATAATCCGTAACTTACTTATGTTTCAAGACATGTAAAACCTCATGAGTTAAATTATCCCACACATGATTTGGAATTTGTAGATGTGGTTTTAAATTTTAAAATTTGGATCCATCATTTATATAAAGCGAAATGTAAAATATATACAAACATTAAAAGTATGATGTATATATTAACTCAGAAGGAATTAAACATGAGGCAGAGAATATGGATTAAATTGATAAAATATTATGATTTCATGATAAATGACTATCTAGGAAAATCAAACAAAGTGGCAGACTCCTTGAGAAAAAAACATCATGCATCATTAACAATGTTATGTGTGGAACATGACCCCTTGATAAATGATTTCAGGGATTTTGGATTATAAGTTATTGGTGTAGGAAATAAATCTATTTTGAATCATGATTCAGTGCAGTAATCATTGTCAGACAGAATTAATCAATCATAGAAGGATTAACGTGAGCTATAGAAAATGGTAGAATTAGTTAAATTTTGTAAGTTTCCAAAATTTAACCATGATAAATATTGTGTTTTGATATTTTCAAAATATTACGTGTTCCTTGTGATTACCAATTGAAGAATTATATATTGAATTAAGATCATGGTTCACCATTTTATGTTCATCCTGGTAGTTCTATGATTTAATGAGAACATTGTGAGTATTACTGGCGGGATGGAATGAAAAGAGATATTGTAGATTTTACTGTGAAATGTTTGACATGTCAACAGGTTAATATAGAGTTGAAATTAAAAAATTGTATGATTCAACCTTTACCAATTCTATAGTGGAAATTGGTAAATATAACAATGGAATTTATTGTAGTACTACCAACGACTTCTCATGGTAACAATGAAATTGGGTTTATTGTTGACCAACTGACATAATATGCACATTCCATTCCTATTTGAGTTACTATATATTTGGATCAACATTATCAACTATACCTCAAAGATATTGTTAGGTTACATAGATTTCCTCTTTCAATTATATCTGACCGGGATCCAAGGTTCAGTTCAAAATTTTGGAAGGGCCTTCAGAATTCGTTGGGTAAAGAATTAAATTTCAATGTAGATTTTCATCTTCAATCATATGGAAAGACTGAGAGAATGATGAAGACTTTAGAGGATATACTTCGTGCTTTTTCAAGGGAATACTAGGGAATTTGGTATCATCATCTTTATTTAGTTGAGTTTTTTTATAATAATAGTTTTCATTCTAGTATAAATATGGTGCCTTCTTAGTCATTGTATGGGAAGTAGTGTCGAACTCCAGTTTTTTAGGATGAAGTAGGGGAAAAGAAGTTAATGGGACAAAAATTAGTAGAGGAAGTGTCTGAGAAACTAAAGATGGTCCATCAATACATGATGACAGCTCTGTGCAGGAAGAAATGTTATATATATAACAGGTGGAAATACTTTTCTTTTGAGGTAGGAGATATTGTTTTTCTAACAATATCACCATGGAAAAGTGTTATGTGTTTTTGTGGGAAAGGAAATAAAATTCCATGGTTCATTGGATCATATAAAATCCCAGAGAATATTGGACTAGTCTCCTACCGAGTATATTTGACTCTATTTTTTTCTAAGGTACACTATGTTTTTCATGTTTCGATGTTGAGAAAGTATGTTCTAGATTCATCTCATTTCTTGAGCTTAGAAACAATTCAACTGGAAGAGATATTTTCTTATGAAGAGAAACTTGTTCATATTCTTGATCTAAGAGAACATGTATTATAGAATAATGTAATACACTATGTAAAGGTTTTGTGGAGAGGCCACATGGTTGAAGAAGGAACAAGGGAATCTGAAAATTCTACGTGGGAAAGGTACCCTAACTTATTTAATAAGTAAATAGAATTGTGAGGATGTAATTTCATGAAGGTGGGAAGAATGATACAATGCGAGGTATTAAAAAAATTTTAAATGCATGAAAATTTGTTTTATGTATATTGTTATAACTATCCTTTATACATAATTTTTCCTCTCCTATGTTTTGAAATTTGAAAAATTGTTATCTAAAATTTTCATCAGTAAGTTATTTGGAGTCTGATGGGAACCGACATGATTTTTGGTGAATAGTAATATAACATTATGAATAGTAATATGAATATTAAAATGACCCTAATGAAAAGTAAATTATATTATTATTTTATTTTCTTAAGTCTTTATCATATGTACATATTGATTTATATTTCATGGTGATAAAAAATGAGTTATAGTTTTAAAATAGTTAATTTTTGAATAAATATGACTTTATTTGAAAATTTAATTAATAATATTTAGAAAATTATTATATAAAAATATAGTACTTTTTTGAATTCTACATGTCAAAAAATGGTTAGGATGAATTTTTTGTATTGTTTTGAAATTCTAGATTTATTGATGAATAGTAAAATACAACAAATTACGATAAATGCTAAACACTTGTTGTATTGCATCATAGGTGATGAAAGGATAACCTTAACACATTAGTTTTGAAAAAAATTCACTTATTACTATTTGGTGTCATGTGAATCATTACTATTCATAATATTCAAAAAAGTATTAAACTAATGATTTAAATAATATCAAACCCCTCCTCACCTCCACTATAAATACCACCCTCACCCCCTCTTCCTCAGACACCTCTCAATATTTTATAATTGTCTGTTTTCTACCCCATATCCTTCCCATTTCTCTTCCCCACATCCAAGACCTTATGGTCTCACCAAAAATCCAGAACTAAAGGACTTAAATACGATCTCAAGGAGAAGAGATCAAGAGGTAAAAAACCTCTTTCTTATTCTTTTGTTTTATTTTCAATTACTTTTCTTTTTTATATACTCTCTAATATTTCCCTTATAAAAGTTTAATGAAAGTTATAGAATAATATATATTATTTATTTTATTAATTTTTTGGAAAAAATTCCTCAACTTACTTCATGTCCTCCCCCTCTTATAAAGACATCATTCGTGGTTTGTCATTTACCAAAATCATGGATGGTGTATTTGTAGCATCCATTAGTTCCTTAAAATCTATTTTTAAAAACGTTTTTATGGTTGAAAAATAAATTAAATTTTTTTGTAATAGCTTTTATATTATGTAATAAATTTATATGCAAACATTAATTTATATAATGAAACTAGTTCATGATTATTGAGGAACCGACAAAAATAATCTAAACAAATATCATTAATGTTTTTTCTAATGAATCATCATAATATATGATAAAAAATTATTTATGGTATCATTAAATATTATTTAAACTTATGAATTTCATTTCACTCCACTTTTGTAATTTCATTTCCATATTACAGGAAAATCAAATACAAACCAGCTATGGAAATAATGTAAAGAACTCACGCGAAACAATGCAAAGAACAACATATTATAAATTAATGGATGGAATTATGTTATAAAATTACCATATAAGGCATTACAAACATCATGAAGTTTCGTTAAGAAAATAATGAAACTTTTTAACCATTAAATAGGAGGTTTACACAAGTTTTACATAATACAACCCCATGTTATGGGAATTTTTTACCCAATTTTCATTATTTGGTTTGACTTTCTACATCATTATTTACGTGGTATTAAGATTGATTATGTGATTAATTATGATTATATTATTTTTAATTACTTTTATTTATATATTATATAAATATTCAATCCATTCTATTATGTCTAACTTTAATTATATGATACTATTAAGGGATTTTTATTTTAAAATCATATTTTAAGAATTCTATTTTACAAAATTCATAAGAAAAGTTTTTATGAAATTATTTATGTTCTATGATTATTTAATATTCTTTTGAATTGTTATTATTAATGGTGGTACATAAATATCCCTCAAATTCATTGGTTATGTGTTTATTGGAGGTCGTCCATATGGTTAATCCATGTGTATCTACGATGGTTACACTATAAGGTAGCCATGAAGGTTACATTACATGGTTGTGGTATCGGTTACAAATAAAAGTTAGACATTATAGTTTAAAAAGTAAATATGTAGTGCCCTTAGATACCTTTTTGGTTCTATTTATGTTATTGATGTTTTGTGGGAATATTTTGGAAAACTCACATTTCACAATGTAAGTATATATGGGTGACATGTATTTATTTTTGAAAACATTTTCATACATTTACAAGTATTCATGGACAAATGTTATATTTTTATTCTTTTTATATCGCTTACTGGGGTTTTGTGCTCATCCAATATTTTTAAATTATTTTAATATTTTATAAGTATGTATAAGAAAAATAAGGAATCCATGTTAATTATAATGAATATAGCTCAAAGAAATCATGTATTATTTTAAATGGTTTATATTTTGGAAGAAATGGATACTATTTTTGTGGTTTCCACTATGTATAAAAGTGGAATTTTATGTATGTATTATGTCCCAAATCACTAAGACTCTAAACTCGAAAAAATCCTCAATATTAAAGGAAGCGAGTTCTTGAATAAAATTAAATATTATGTAATGTAATAAGGCTGGTTCATTATACACAATGAGGGGGACCATGTAATGTAAAGATAGAAAATCAATTATGATACATTTAATCCATTTCCTAGGGTGACACCACCTTCAGGGAATAATGTACACTCATCGTGTTCCACTAGGAGGGTTATGCTGTAAACACTGTTGTGTAGGTGTGGAAATCAGGGGTATCGACATGAGGTTTTATATTATTAGGACAAAAGGTCATTAGGGTTCCAATTCAAAGGATAAAAATGTAGTTTTATGTATCATTCCACACATGAAGTTTTGTGGGAGTTCATAAGGGTATATGGTAATAGTTGCATGAGGACTTCAAGTGAAGTTTTATTGGTCCGATATTGGTATGAAATCCCAAGGAACTCAACTTTCATGAATGTCAATTATATGAATAGAGAAACCAAATGGTGTATTGGAGGATATTTTTTTTAAAAAATTTAGGTTTTTGTGAATTTTTTTGTCATTGTGATGGTCATGGGTTTTATAGAGGTCCTGGGTATTTTGAAAGAGTATGTTTCATAAAATAGGGTGACCTAAACTCAGAGTGATGTATATGTTATCATGGGGTTGGTTTCATGAAGGATAGTTATCTTTCAAAACACCATGATCCATAAGGTGTTTTCTTCTAATGTGAAGGCCATTGACCTTTGTAGAAGGAATATCCACTAGAGGTTAAGGTTCTCAAAATCCATGGGAGTTTGTTTCATAAAACATTTCCACTACTTGAGGTATATCTCTTCTTTTTTTGAGGATGATTCTATGTTTGGAGAATTCAGGTATTTTCTCAAAATCTAAAAGGTTGTACCCTACTAAATGTTGGAAATATGGGGTATTTATTGCATTAGTTTGGGTAAGGGAATCATTTTTGTGAACAATGTATGTTTTTGTGTAATTTAATGAGATTAACTATCTGATGGGGTTCCATGAACCATAGATATGTTGTGAAAACGATATCGCCTCAACACCATATAGTTGGGGACTTATGTGAAATGGGTCTCGGAAAATCAAACTTACACTACGTAGAGATTTTCATCTAATTATTCACTACGATGGAAACTTATATGAGCTACATCCATTGATAAGGCTTCCCAAAATCATGATGTAGTAAATTATATATATTTTTAGTACATTTTATGTTTAATTTTCTTCGAACTAACCACACCTTCCTAGACCTCTCATGTGACATGCATATTTTTTTTTGTTGAAAATTCCCCACACCACCCTCAAAATTAATTCCAATGAAGTAGAGGTGGGTCATATTTCTAAGGGAAAACTGCAAAAAAATAATAATAATTCGTTATCCATATTCACAAAAATCGACATGAATGTACTCCAATAAAAATGAGGGGTGTTCTATTATGGGATAGTGAATTTATTTCAAATATATTTCAGTTCTATATTTTTTAAAAAATCAAGACCTTCAGGGGAATGTTTTGATTTCAGTCTTCACCACTCATGAAAATCAACTTTTCTATGAACCATGGTTCCCCAAACAGATTTTTGTGAACAAGACTCAGTGGAAGAAACTCTGAAAACTACACTATTGGGATAAAACCTCTATGAAATGACCTCCCTGATCCATACTCTAAAAACTTATAAACTTTTGAATAATGGATACTGGTGGTACTAAATATTTCACTAATCACTAAAAGGTGTTGGCTGGAACCATAATAATTGAAAAAATCTTCGATACTGAGTCAAACCATGAAACACTGATCAAAATGGTCATAGAGGCTATATGGTATTACTTATTCAATAATAGGTTACCAATTTATGGGTTTCAGATCTGGTATGTTTCTTTATCCCTTATTGTTATCTGGATGATCTTGCCTACTAGTTGAGGAGTATTTCTAGATGTAACCAATGGATCATGGATTTTGGATTCCATTTCTTGAGGGACCACATATATGTTACACTATAAAACATATGGAACCAAATAAACGCCATCAACAGGGAGGAATTGTATGCAGAAGAGTCTCCCCAACAATATATGTATATTCCCAACTCGTGTCTCCCAGACCATATCAAAATCTATACAGATTAATTGAAATTTTCTAGTGTCAATATACAATGAATGAATGAGTCTAAGAATAATATGTATGATAGAACTATAAGGAATATGAAGTGGAGATAACACATGTTTGGATCTATAAGGAGAAATTGAACTCACAATTCCACATCAAGAGTTACCTAGATATAATTCCAAAACTACTAAATAGTTAGACACTAGGGACCAACACATTCTATCTTCACCATGGGGAGGTCATCATCATCTTTTGTGATCTCTACCATAATGGTGGGATCAGAATACAAGGGGCTATGCATGAATAATTCGTCCCATATAAAATTTTTCGGAGGAGAAGGGGAAACATACAGCCATAGTAATGGTAATTATATGGGAGGAAAAATTGAAACATCCATCCATAGTAAGGTTCATTCTATGAATGATTAATGGGAAAAGTGAGAAAACAAATAGGGGAAAATACATCCATTTCATGAAATGGTTCATGAATTTCTCTAAACGAACTAGTGAAC
Source organism: Viscum album (assembly GCA_963277665.1). Taxonomy (NCBI): domain Eukaryota; kingdom Viridiplantae; phylum Streptophyta; class Magnoliopsida; order Santalales; family Viscaceae; genus Viscum; species Viscum album. Next base: position 2,043,750,793 of record OY728148.1, on the reverse strand, counting down.
TTGCTACCATGGTGGTCACACAAATCCCCTAAGAAATTCTAAAGTGTCATGGAGAACTCATAATGGAGGATCCTAGAAGAAATATAATGGACATTATGGAGATAAATTTTTATGTCTGAGGTTCTCATTGTTAGGTTAGAAGGGTTTGTCTACATGGTGATATGTAGGTGGATTCTCATAAAATGGGTCACACAAATGATGTGTGGATAAGAACACCCTTCATGGAGATAGTATTGGAAATGGATAATCACATTATCCTTATAGTCTAGATATTGGTGAAGATATAAATAGTTTTGTGTCACATCATCCATATGAAGAATACCTTCCAAGTATGTGGGACCTTCAACTTCGTGTATGGTTAGGTTGCTTCAATCTTATGGGGATATGAATATCTAAACCATATCTATCCCCCCAGAAGAATAATCCAACCGTACAACCAAAACATCAATGGTAATTTCCCAATTTACATGGGATCAGTGGACATGATAGTAAGGATTGTTATACTGAATTGTATTATATTCTATCTTCTTCCTCTTCTTAGAAGGATAGTGGACAAAGATGTCACATGGACCATCAAACAATGGTCATACCACCTCAACTATTGGGTTGGGGTACTAGTGATGATGGTAGAATACACAGTGATCTATGATCCATACACCATAAATTTCTTTGTGAGGCAGTTTTTAAACCACAAATAGTTTACCCCAAGGGTGTTCAGAGGAGTACACATTAAAAGTTAACCCATTATCCTCAAATAGTTATGGTTTATTTTTTCATGAATATAATAATGGGATAAATTTGTTAACACCACCACCACTTCTTATGGTCTCACCCGAAATTAGGTGTTGAGTTGGGAGAGAACATATCCCTGGGACTTGCTGAGCTAGTATAACACAATGGAAATAAGGAATAAGGGGTACCAATATAATGGGGTCAATGGAGAGTGTAAGGATGGATACACTATGAAGGAAGAGTCTATAAAGCGGGTATAGTAGTAACTATAAAGGTTGTAATTCTTAGTCCTTCATAGGTGGGAACTGTAGGGAGGGGAGCTGCAATGTGATCTAAACTACTAAGTATGTGGCTTTGGGAGGATGGATCATGCCCTAGGGTACTATTTAGGAATTGTGTATATGGTTTGGGGAAGTGACTTCATCACCTATATATTCCCTATGGCACTTTTTTTATGACTCTTATGAGAGTTATAAAATCTATAGACAAATAAACAATCTCCATTGGATATAGAAACACCTCAACCTATGGTTAGAATCCACACCTGGTTGGGTCAAATAATGGTTAGATTCTATTCCCCCTAAGCTAAGGTGGTCCAATATATGATGTATTTAGAGGAATTGGTCCACAATCAGGTCAATGTGTGTCCCCTAACTAGCCATGTGAAGGATTTTCTATAAATTATATATTCTCTAGATCTTTAAGTAATTTAGGTGGCTATGTCCACTCCTATTCAAAAGGGGTTAAAGGAGGAGTCATGGGAAATAAAATCCTGTGATGACTCTCCAAGGGATTGATATCCAACCATTGATTATAAAAATCCTCAAATATTTTGTGACTTGAATATAACAAACTAATTTGAATCACTTCCTAACCCCTTTTCACATATAAAATAATTGTAAAACTCATAGGTGTGGGATGTTTTTTTGAACCTATGATATATGGATAGGGATCAATGACCCTTCAGGGGGTGATTGTGGGGCCTATCCCTATTGTTTCTGTCATAGTTTTGAAACCATTAGCTAATTTGGTGCCTGAAACTAATGTGACACCCATTGGAGGAACACAATTTCCAAAGGGATTACCTGTAACATATTCAAACTTCTCGTCAGAATGTACCATTATTGTAAAAAAATTCCATTTTTTACTTTAACATTATTTTTTTCCGTTCATAAGTCATTCTTGGATAACCATTTACCTTAAACAGAATCTAAAATCAGGTTTGGATTTCATCTAGATATGGTGAAGACTGACAATGGGTCAATGTCAGTGGATGAGAATATACATTTTATGAAGGTATTTCAAGTGGTCATAATCACCAATCCTTCCGTAGAAGTTTTATTCAAGGGGGTTAATGGAGTTAGAGATTGAATGATGGAGTCAGATGTTGGGTATACAACCAAGGTGATTGGGGAAGCTATTATGGTCGCACCAATCTTAGAATAACCAACAACATCGATTTCCAAGGATGACACCTTCATGAAGGTGGTCAATATCCTTCCACTGATGGATTTATTTTGGGAATGTGTGATATTTCATCCCTCCTCATAGGTGACATATGATGTATATAATGTTCAACATATATTTAACGTTTTGTAATGGAAATTTTTCCGATGGATATGGGTATTAGCATAACTAAGGACTAGTCTGAAGATTCCCCATCCACTAACAAATTGGTGGTATTCCCTTCATAAGATCTGGCACCACAAGGGGAATTCGAGGATTCCTGATCGGATGTTACTAAGGATAAATTATTCATACAACTTATGTCATTTTTTATATTTATTATATCATCAGAAAAACTCCACATGTTCATCTATCAAACCTGTTGGGACCTATTTACAATAGGCTAGTTTCCCTGGGGAATGGTGGGGTGAACTATAGTATTCTATATGAATTATCTTGATATTTTCTTATTGAATGGGAATGTGAAAAGTGGCATGAAAGTTGATATATTCTTGAATAAGAAGATGGTTGTCAAAACTCAGGCTCTCCAGGAAGCTGAAGAGGAGGTCTTTCACTAAGAAGTAAAGGAATGAGTGCATGCGACCATCATCACGTCCCAAGAAGAGATCATCAGCCAACTTAGAACTCAATTAACATAAAATAAGGATCGGGAAGTGGAGTTATTTAATTTTATGGGTGATTTCCATAATAACAAGGATCGAGTGAACAATCAGGATGAAGATGATCATCTTGTCATAGAGGAAGAGGTTGTTATTAAGGTAGAGTGGAAGAAGACCGTCGATGCTACATAAGAGAAGATACCGGATCTATAGTGAATAATAATTGGGGTAAATAATTTTGGAATTTTGTATTCTAATAAAATAAAGTAGATGTCTGTACATTAATATGTCCCTCCAAAACATTGGATGGATTTTTTTGAATTCTATGCATGATTTGATTTTATTAAATTTTTCCAGCATCATTGATCATATTAATAGATAGACCAACTATTAATACCTAATCACATGTGAGACATTATAACTATGGGAAATTATGAAAAAATAGAATATTTCTCATTTATATGATTGTAAGAAATAGGGGGATATATTATGTGTCTAAACACACTTATTGAAAACCATGGATGGTCTAAACTACAAATGTTTTGGATAGAGAGTGAGACTCACTAAAAAGATGAAACTCATTATCAATTTATACTACTGAATGAATGGGGTAAATCTAGGGTCATTGAATTATACCTTTAAAAAGTGGGGATGAAGGGAGACAATCGAGAAGTCCATGATATAGAACATAAAGTGGGTATTGTGGTAATGAATGATAAGTAATAACCATTTAAAAACATGGAATCCATTATCGTTTTATTGAATGTGGGGAAAAGAAAATGAGGGTTGACTGATGGCCAGGGTCACAACATGAGAGATATCATTTAATTTTTTCAAATGTCTTTAGAGGAATGTTCCCAGGCCAGTCGGTGAGCCATTGTGTCCAAGAACCATTACGGTTGGGGGTGGGGCTTCTGACATGAAATATAATTGTGAACTATGCCAAGGGAAACAAAAATAATGGGGATGAACTGATAAAATGATTTATTGTATTTTAAAACCCTTGAAATTATAATTCCATGTATTTTACAACATTTGGTTCACATAGAAGTCTAAAAAAGGAAAGACTCATCTTCCAGAGGTAGCATAGTCCTGGATGTTGAAAGATAGTCAAAAAACATGATCAATGTGTAGTGGATCAGAATTTAATTGATAAAGAGGCTTCTCAGGTGAGGGGCTAAGATTAGTCGTAGTTTTACATCATACAATATGGATTGTGGTTATTTAGTTTAACATCATTTGTATAGGAGTATTTATTGAACATTTTAACATCATGTGACTGAAATGATGTATATCATTTTTTAATGTCATGTGATTGGTAAAATGTATAACACAATTTAACATCATGTGATTGAGATCATGTAAAAAAACTTTTATGGTCATGTGGTTCATATGATGCATCACATAGTTTAACATCATGCTATTTGGACAATGTATCACAATGTTTAACATTATGTGATTGGTATGATGTATCACTTATTAAAACAACATTTTATTGGGATGATGTATCACATATTTTCATATTTTATGATTGGTATGATGTATCAAATATTTTATCATCATATAATTTGGATGATTTATTGAATAGTTTAACATCATCTGATTGGGATATGTGAACTGACTTATATAACCTCCTATCAACCATGGTGGTGAGGGGAGTAAGAGGGTAACACAATGGGGGTATTATCTAGAGGGGTCTATGAGCCTAAGGGAGATTAAGATTTGGATCTAATGTTTTTATTGAACCAATGGGTTTAGAGAGTACATCCATGTTTTTATGGGATCCATAGTGTGTATCCTCTAGCTCTATAGATCGTTTTTTCCAAATATTTTTTATCAAGTCCCCTATGTGAGGGATTCTATCTCTTTTTTGGTTTCCCATATGTGTTTTCAACCTATAATACATTTTTTGCCACTTACCTTTGGTAGTTTATAGTAATACCAGTCTAACCAGGAAGTTCCTAATTATTTAAGGATTTAATGGTTTCACCACATGGTTGAAAATAGTTTAAGATCAAACTATTTTGACCTAGATTACATGTTTAGAGTCATAGATTGTTGACCATGGTGGTACAAATAGTTTAAGGTATAAATTCTAGGATCTATAGGATATCATCATAGAAAAGGTTCATATGATGTTTCATAGTTCAATACAAATTGCAATCATGTTCCTAGGAGGCGCTACACAAAATAATAGAATATAGGGTGATTCTCACATAGTTCAAGGTATTTGTGCTTAATCCATAGTGTTTTTTGTATCAAATGGATGTGTGTGGCATATGGTATAGTAAACTCATTTTGAATGAGAAACCTAAGAGGACCTTCTATAAAGAATATCCTAGAGACATCCTTAATATATTTTATGGTCATTATTCTTGGACATGTGATCCTATTTTATGGTTGTATACTTCATAAAAAATTGTCATAAATAGATTAAAGGTCATAATGCTTATGCCACAAGGGAGACTATTTAAATGGAATGTTCATGAACTAGGAAGGGAGGTTACCTATAGTGAATTTATTTCTATGAAGTCCCAACACCACATGAAACATTATTAGGATAAATTTCACATATTTTAAATTCATGATGATTGAACTTGGGATAATAATTTAATTTAGTATAGTCATTGAAATATGGTTTCCATTTCTCTGAACCTTCCATGAGGATAAATCCCTTTCCAACTACTATGATCTCTTGAGACACAATCAGTGTGATAAATCAAGAGTTTTATGGAGTTTCCATAGGTTGTATGGAAGATCACAATAAGGGGAAAATGTATAAAAAATACTATGAGGATATATAGTGTATTTAAAGACTAGGATTGTGAATTGGGAATGAGAAAAGTGTTGAGAAAGAATGTTGACTTTGATTGAACATATATTATAGAATTGTTTTTCATTTTAGGATGAGGTGAATAAATGAGGGACCGATCATTGACCATGTTGGAAAAATGTGATCTTAGATGTATTACCGAGAACCTATTAAGGTGTGAGACCATGCCAGAAGGTGAGGTAGTGTAGGTAGTAACTATTGATATTAGGGATCCCATTTCAAATAATAATAACGATGGTTATATAAATCGAAGAAATCATGAAGCGAAAAAGTGGATTTGGAAAATTTATCAAAGGAAATGTTGAGTGTTAGGGGAGATATTCATCAACATTCTTGAATGCATTAGATGAATAAAGAGGTATTAAGGGATCAAGCCTCAATCATAAGGGAAACTTACTCAGAATAATTTGATAGTAGATATGGACTCAGGATATGATATATGACCATAAATTCATATCCAAATAAAATAGGATGAAAGTTTTAAGTGTTTATATAATTTATCATATATAAGACTAGCATTTAAGGGGTGATTTAATTTTTCTGGAGGGTATCAGATCCTATCATATTTCTTATATGAAGCATCCTATGTTTGTTTTATAGTGTAAGACTATAGTTTATTTTTTTTTCTGATGAGGATGCTGATTCTGGTCAACCAATACTCTTCATATGATTCATCCCAGTTTTAAAAATGTGTAAGGATATAGTGTAACATTGTGTGCTGAGGACGCCATTTTTTTCATCCCATACTTTTCTTATGAGTAAACCAAATTTTATATGGTGTAAGGATATAGTTTAAGATCATGTGATTGGGATGTTGTTTTTTTATCCCATAAATATAATTTGATGAATCATTATTTGATATTTGGTAAGGATATGGTTTTACATCATGTTCTATGGATGTTGGTTATTATCATACCATATATTTTGTATGAGTCATACTTGTTTTTATACGGTAAGGTTGTAGTTTAACATTATCTACTTAGTATGTTGGTCTTGGGTGTTTAAATTCCTATAGTTTATAATTTGGATTCTTCTATATTAAGGAAAGATAGTTTAAACCATATGTTAAGTAGCTAGTTTATGGTAATAGAAAATGTAATAATGGATGTGGGTGTCCTAAGGGCACTTGTGTGGAATTAAATAGTGATAACCAAATGTGATGGTAATGACAAAGATACCCTTTTCCACAAAAAAAATGTAACCATGTCGAACTGATGATACTGGGGCAGGAAAGACCCTATAATTGGTTTGTAAAGATTGCTGGAACCAGGATATGGGAATCTAGGTTCACTATATAATTCAATGGAATAGGAATAAATCCATAAGTGGTTTTGGAAAATGGTATGGTATGAGACCAATTATGGTAGGGGTTATCCTCTTGAGTGATGATATCAAATTATCTCATATTTTTTATATAATGCATCATAAATAGTGGATAAGGCTACAATTTAACATCATTTGTTGAGGATGTTGTTTGGGGTAATACATTGAGCTACCCCATTCCTTTCTTCCTCATGTTGAGTATTGTGGTCATCTCATCCTAGTAATGGGTCAAAAAATATGGATAGGTATTATACCATAAGAGGAGGCCCATAAGAACATTTTGGGGAGATTGCACTATATATAGTGGGTAATGTTTTTGGTGAATCTACATCTAGTTCCAAAGAAAAGGGGTTTAGGAGTAGGTAAATATGATATGGTAATAAGAATAAAGACCCTTGTAGTTCTAGTAAAAGGTGAAGGAATATTCTTATCAAAACACTTGAGATGAAGAAAATCATGTGAATGAGGGACAAATTCCCATCGATTATGTTCATACTTCTTAGACCATGAGTAGTTACATTGAGGATTTTTAGGTGGTTATTAAGAGTATAAACCCACTATAATGATTCCAATGAGGCTCTGAACTATGAAAATTAATCCAGAAACCAGTTTTACATAGTTTAAGGTCATTTGGTTTCGACTAGGAGGATATTGAAAATATATTAATGTCATGATTCATGGACATAGGTAGTGTTTTTAAGGGTATTTGTGTGGCACAAAAGATTTAAAAACTTATGTGATATGATTGCGATAAAATCTCCCATGAAACATTAATATGTTGAATCAAACTGAACTTAGTTTATGTTCATAATTCTTGGACTGTAATTATAGAAAATGGATAAATTTTGGTGAATGAAAATTTTTCCCTTGGTTAAAATGAGATACTTCATATCAAAAGATGGGTGATGTCCTCTCTGGTGAGGATATTGAATAATATTACATTTTTTATATGAGGTATCTCATTTTAATACTAGGTAACAATATAGTTTAACATCATGTTAAAAGGATGTTTTTTTGTCATCCCATATTTTTCATATGGGTAATCCTTATTTTATATTGGGTATGACTACATTTTAATATCATGTGATGAGAACACTGGGCTTGGTAGTTAAAATTCATACAACTCTAACTATATATGACGCTAGTTTATGTTCATGGATCTCAGACCGATGGGAATAAAAATGGTTTAAGGCCATAATTCTTGGAACATGGGGTTTATGTTATTTTATGTTTAAAGAAATTATACCCTAATTGTTGCATTGTATTTTTTGTATCTTTGACCATCACTCCTTTTTAAATACCATTTACTTTGGACCAATTAAAAATAGTTTAATGAAATACTACCTATACCATATGATTTATGGGAAATACTACTTTAAGAACAATGACTTATTAGGAGGTGTGATACACTCTTTTTTACATGGTGAATAAAGAGTATAATTCATTGTATTAGTCAAAATGGATATTTTCATTTCCCTCCCATTTGTGCTAAACAATTGGTGTTTTTTTCTTGGTATCTTTTTTGTTCTAAGACCCATTACCATGTCACCCTACAAGAACGAGTGGAGAAAATTCCTTTTAAATGCACTTATAATCATGTTCTCATGGATCCACATGTTGTGTAGAGAATGCATACTACTTCTATAAATGTATTACAACTTATCTAGACAAATTGTTTCCATTACTTTTGATAGAGGCCATCCATAAATATTCATTTAGAGTGTTGAAATATATACCTTAATAGGTATGAATGCCTCTTTTCTATAAAATATGGAGTATGGGTTAACCTAGTTGGAATTTTGAGTTGTTGTCTGATAAGCTCAAATGGCGTTGGTGATCATTTTGATATAAATAATTTTGTTCTAGATAACATTTTTATTCAATATATGAGAGATTTTATTTTTGAATGCCTCAATATTCCAATTATCCAATGTTTGGTAGTGATAAGTATGATTGGACAATATTTTTTACAATGTGTACAATTTCGTTAGTTTAGAAGTCTAGAAGTTGGGTTTATTATTTGTGAGAATAGTATAAGCCAACCAAAACAGATGAATTATATAGGATCTCATGAACACGATAAAATATTGGGATTTAACTTCCTTAAGGGGAACCAGTTCTATCCATTTGGAATATAAGTTAGTTGAAATCACAATTATCCTGTACTATTGAGTTTTTACTGGAGGGTATGTATCAACAATTTCATGTCCCCATACTATAGTTGGCGCAAATTATTTGGTATTGTGAATAATTTTTGGTCTTCGATGAATAAATTTGGCATGGATTTGAAATCCGTGACACCACTTGATGAAATTAATTCATTCATAATCCATGGTGGTCCAAAAGTATCCATACATTTAAATTTTGTTTGAGGGATTCAATCAGATTTGATTGGTTCCCTATGATCATAAATATACATCCTCCATGACTTAGGGAATCACGTTACCATGGATAGAATATAGGATAATCCCATTGCACCCATTACTGTATATGTGTTTACTAATGTTAGGCCCACTATGGAGAGTAAAATGTGGTTCACACCAAAATATTCAATCAAAATTGAATTGATGAGATTTTATAATTTGACTTTTGAGACACATGGAAAATGGATTCATCTAATAGGTTGTTTTGTCAAATATTTTGGTATTTTAAGATCCTAGAATAGACATACATGTAGCTAATTTATTTGCATATCAATTCCCATTTAATGAGGTGGAAGAGGCAATGACCCTCTATTGTACCACCTGAATGACTAGTTCTTCTTAATTGTGATCTATAAGAGATGTAATATTCAAATTCTAATGAATCATCTCAACCATTCTGTAACTGATGGTCTTGAGTTACCTTCAACACAGAAGGAAATTAGGCCATCAACCGATGGGTACATTCTAATAGGGGAACTAACTCTTGATTTTTGAATATATAGTGACACTTGATCTATTTTTGGACTATCAAAACGTATCAGTTCACATGTCAACATGGGACATCAATCTTGAGGAAGAAATTGAGACTATTAATTAGTAATTGATACTCTACCTCTTTATTGGTGAATCCTACTAAAAACATGAATGAGTATGTAACTATGGATTATGTTGGGGTGAGGATGATGATCCTAATGCCTCCCCTGTTATGCATGGGGTTATTTACCCTTATGTAAATTAGGCACTAAGATTTTCCATTAATGTGAATCTACTAACAATGTGTATTGTAGCCCACATAGAACATCAAATCATTTTTTAAATCAACATCTAGTAATTTTTCTTTAGGGGATCTACATGTGGTCAATAAGTCTACGAATGCTAGGACATGGATGATTTTTTGGGACAAACATTATATTGAACTTGTAGAGGATTACCTACTATCATTCCAATCATCCAATAATCTTGGGGTGGTTAATGTTATAATTTAATGCGTCTAATTAGGACATTTGAAGTATCTCATTATAATTATAATATAGACTCAAATTGTAAACTATAAACCTAACAACATGGAAAATCATATCGATGAGGTGTATATTAGTCTCTATGTTGAGGATCATGTGACTGAGATAGTATACGTTTTTCCCCACCCTTGTTGTTTTTCTGGGATAGAATGTCACTAAGGGACCATTCCAAATATGCAATATAGAGAACAAAATTATTTTTTTGAGACACTTGGAACAAAACTAGAGGAAATATTAGGAACTTATTGATACCATCAAAGGTAGTCTAATACTTCACATTGAACTAGTAAACAGATACATTTTTCATGAAACATGATAACGAATTACGATTGCTCAGTATATTTGAAATAAATCATCATATGTTTGATAAAATTCCATAAAGGATTCATAAATACTATATATTTCTTATGTGTGGCATTTGATTGATGGAATTGATTGTTATTTGTCCAATATCGATGCTAGTACATCTTATGAAAACACCAAAAAATTGTTCATTTGTAACATGAAATGTACTCTTCATTGGGTTCATCATTACATGTATAGAGTAGAGGAAGAAAATCAATTTCTAAAGATAAATGAGATTGTTATGAAACTAGTTGTGTTTGACCACCAAATCTTCCATGTAACATGCCTCTAATGTCCTGAGAAATTTCATAAATATGTTGTGCATGGCTCGCTGAAAAATGGCACTAACATTTTTCATACTGAAAAAATCAATTGATATAAAAAACTCCTTGGGGTTCCATGAAGGTGTCCAACATCTCATCCTCTAGGTCTACTTAGAATCGATGGTACCTAGATTATTTATCCAATAAAGAGATGTACTAGAATCAAGTTGTAGAATCAATCATCATCTCTTTAATTGTATGGGGAAAAATTCTTCAAAAAATGGTGGTTGGGGTCTCTGAATTCAATGAAGACTCTAATCATCCCATTATTCTTCTTAACATGTAAAATGATGGATATAGATTTGGTGTACTTGACCTCCCTAAAAATGATATAATTAATGATATTATCAACTTCTTCGATGAACATAACAATATAAGAGGGATGAATCTTTTTGGGAGGTAGTTTTAACCATTGATGACTCACTGGGAGGCTAAGACAATAAAAAGATACCTAAGGATCTGGACATTAAATATCATCATAACATCAGGAAAATAAATTTCAGTGCTGCCTTTGTTTGTAAACATACTATTTCTTCTCCTCTTAATACATGGATTCACTAATCAATGTCATCATCAAATCATCATCCATACCAAGGTTCACTTGGGTTAACTCATCAGCAATGGTAGAAACTACCTCCTAAAATAAATAAGGGGATTCTTCCGAATCGTCTATTTCATATGAGATAAAGGGATTAGAAATAATATGATTCTATTATATAATAGATGGCCCATGGGTACCATAATTTTCTACATTGGGGGATATAAAATCATCACTAAGGGGTTCTTACTCGATTGATACTGTGGATAAATAAGATATTTTTCCAATTGCATCTGGTTTATAGCGGGGATGTCCACTCATGATATCGAATCAATGTTGATGAATCGACCATCATTGATTCATCCCTTCTTTGGGGATAATTTGGAAATTTTTTGTATCAAAAGAAACGGGGTGGAATTATATGTAATTATTGTGAGTAGGGTATTTTGGTATTATCTAGGCATGTTTGATGATGGATTACGAGAAATATGTGAGAACTATATTTTATTAGAGACAACAAAACAACCACCATATTGTGATTAATTCGATCTAACAGATGAATTGGGATGAAAAACTATCTATCAACATAGACCCTGACATATCTAAAACCTATTTTTCGGTGGTAGAGATGATGGAAACTAATTTTTATTGAGATAGTTGATCTATGTTTCCTTGGAAGGAGGATGAAATGTCCCTGACCTATAACTATCCATGGATGGGGTTTAGGGACCATGTGTACTTCAGAGTTTGGGATCATAAGATTCAAATGATGGGATAATTCCCTCTAATTTGGTAGTAGGGGTGGAAGTTCCCTCATGGTGCCACCCTTCAATTCAGAGTCTGAGAGGTCCATGATGACTTGATGCTTCCCAAAGTCCCATCTCTGATGGAGTGGTAATTCTCCATGAATTTTATTTTGAGAGTCATTTCGTTATTCCCCATGTGGGTTGCAGCATGCACCATGAGAATTGCCCCTAAGATGAGAGTTCACCATCATTTTTGAGGATAGTTCTTTAGAGAAGGGATTGTCTTCAGTATGGGGAGGTCCTACGTTCTTCTTGGTGGTAGTGTATATGTGAACTCTATATTTGATTGTGGAATTTTGGGGAGGGCCAGCTTATTTTTTGGTGGTACTGAGGGGATGACCTTATTGGTTGTCGATGGTTAGGGTTGAACCATGGAATCGAATGATGGTAGTGTGGTGAGGACATTCACATTGGTTTTTGATGTTTTGGGTATGACCTTTTATTAGTCAATTGTTGTTCTAGGAGTACCTCCAAATTTTTTGATGGTTGTGTACGGAGGACCTTCTCATTATTTGGTTATGGTGTTAGGTGGGACTCTTCATTGGTTTCCCTCATCAGGAGACGGATATAATAGATTTTGTGGGTTCTAAAGAATGAGAATTACACCCATAATAGATATTAGATGTATGGGATCACAATCCTTGATGTGAATTGACATAACTCTATTCATGTATTATGGGGATGTTATGGGATGTGCTGGTTGTGTAAGGGACCAATAGTGATACAGAGGATTCCAAATTTTAGGAAATATTTAGAGTCATCAAATAGAATTAGTTTTGGATGTTTTGGACAAGGGATAGTGGGGTTTGGATGGAGTCACCCAACTCTTTAAAATATTTTACTAGCCAAAGTTGGTGCCAAAAGTTATTGGTGGTTTCCCTCCTAGGAATCACTTAAATGGTGGACTTGATAAGTACATCTTGAACATCCCCTAACTCCTTTACATCAAAGAGTGAGTTGTCAAAGGGATATAGGGAGAGGCTCTAGATGCAGTTCAAGATTAATACATGGGCTGGGTTCCCCCATTGTGGACATCGAGCATAGCTACTTCGATGGGGTTTTGATTCCCCAAGATAATTTCCCGAAATAACCCTGGTTATAATGACCACTTCCACCTTGTATCGATGAAAAAAAGAATCGATCATCCACTATTGGGTAATCATAGAGGGTGAAATGTGATGTGGGAGCATATATTTTGAAGTCATGGTGGCTATCATTATCATAGTATAGTCTTCAGATATTTCGAAACTAATGTTTCCCTTACCCCTTCACTTGTTAGTGTGAGGTATCTAGTATCCAGAATATTTAGTCATGTAAGGAATGTGGATTCCTACATCAGAAAATTTGTAGTGGATGTAATTCTTAATTCCCAAACACTGTTTGTTCTTCCTGAGATATATGATGTTGTGATGCTGATAATGTCATAGTCTGAGTATTCAAAATGTTATCTACCACAAGTAACATGATATTTTCATACTGAGCCCAAAACATCATTAGTGAGAGCTATTTCTGAATACATATTTTTTTGGACATGAAAATCTATCAGTCCCAAACAATACTAGTCCACATGGATTATGGAGATAAGTTTAATGTCAGTTTCACTATTGTTTTTTTTGAAACATTCCAATGGGGATTTTGTGATGCACTTCTTTGTTTCTCTATATTTCCACTTTCCAAAGGCTGGAAACTTCCATCACATTATCCATTGATGGTGAACCTTTGATTGAAATAGGATGATGGGATATTGATTAATCCTTCCATGGATTACTCTATGGAACTCATCAACTATTCCGGGTCTCCCTCATAGATTTCATTCATGTTCATGAAACTCATACACAGTACCATCTCAAGGAGTATTACAAATAATTACACTTATTCTATCTCAATAGGGTAGAAAACTTCAGTCAAAAGAGGTAGTAAAGTTGGGAATACTGGACATGTCTGTACATTGGATAGGTTGGGAAACTCTAATATCTTAATATTTTGGTGTTATTATCATTGCGAGTCATCTTTTTTTAACCTAATGCATCTTGTTTTGTTCATGAGTTATCTGGTGTAAATGGTGAAATTAATCTAAGTATTTTTAACTCATTTGACCCATGTTTATAATATGGGGTAGGGATTATGGAATATTTCATAGGTTTATATCTTGTAGAGTGGGATGTGCCAACGTTTTAACATAATTCAGGGACTATTTCGTGGTTAGGTGTGTCACCATGTGGGTAATTTCACACATGGATTTGGTGTAGTGTTTCTTCCTTTGGGGGAATATTTTAGGTGTGGATTTGGGGGATTGTGTCCCCTAAAAAGGAAGATTTAATAATTGGATTTGGTGGAGTTTTTCCCCCAAGGGGGAATTTTTCACACTTTAATATTGTTGGAGTCTGTTCCACCAAGGGGGAATATATCACACTTGTATTTGGTGGAGTTAATCCCCTAATGGGGGTTATTTTACAATTGAGTATCACGTATTGTATCCACACATTAGGAAAGAATTCACACTTGATTTTTTTGGAGTGTTTCCCCATAACGGGGACTATTTCGCACATGGATTTGGTGGAATGTTTCCCCCAATGCAGCTAATTTCAGAATTTGATTTGGTTGAGTTTTTCCCCTAAGGGGGAGATTTTACACTTCGATTTTTATGAGTGTGACCCACAAGGGGGAATATTTCACACATGGATGTTGTTAGGAATGTGTACCCACAAGGGAAAAAATTTCCCACGAAAATTTTATTTAGTGTGTTCCATTAAAGGGGACTATATAAAACATGAATTTTTTAGGATTCAACCTCATGGAAGCATCCACTATACATTCTTGTTAAATAGGGATCAAAACCCAAGTTGTATGATGTTGTAGTTTAAGGTCTATTCTGTGAAGTTTAATTTCAATTCATACGAATTCACATGTCATAGAAGGATCATCCATGAACGACAATGTGAGACTAATTAAAGGAAACATCCCATGGTAAGAGGTTAATCCTATAGTGTGGGAGGATAGTGTTCATATTACACACGAATGTCTCTCAATGTATTATTATCATAACATAGAAGGGTAGGATGGTTTTTGGTTTATATATGTAATATTCCTGGTGTAGGAGTTTCATCCCATGGTGGGGGAGAAGTATGAATCCCATGATTACCATACATAGGGAATCCTATGTTCATTACACAGGGTGAGGAAATAGTTTAACATCATGTGTTGAGGACATGATCATGATGTGCATCTTCATATGACTAGAACATATATATTTTATGGTTTACGTCCTAGAGATCAAACATATATGGGGATTACACCCGATGGGGGGTCATGTTAAGAAGTGATAAAGATCAGAAATAGGGAATCTCTAATGAGATAAGTAAGTTGTTTCCCTCAGTGACACCACCAATAAGGAATACTTGTCTACTCCTAATACATATCTAGGTGGGGGATATCGTAAAAACTATTATGGAGGAGTTTCAATCACGAGACCCAATATATGGTTTTCTATCCTTTATAGAAAAAGGAATTAGGGTATTAATTATTAGTATAAAAATATAGGGTGATAGATGAGGAAAAACAAGAATTTATGTGGGAAGACAAAATGGTAGACTATACCAGTTTCATCGATACATGGGTGTGGCTAAACCGGTCCTCGATTTGAATTGGGGAGCAAAGAATTATACATTGGGGAAAGATTTTTGGATAAAATAAAGAACCATTATGAGGCTTCGAAGAAGGTTTATTTATGTTTGAGTTTCATGAATGTTTTAGGCTATATGAAGGATATGTGTCTCATAAGGGTTATGCATCTCTGTAAATAGTATGTTTCTTGACACTGGGTGATCCTTCCTTATAGTAAAGACTTGGTTCCGATGGGGTGGGATTCATGAAGGATAATTATCTTATGAAACCGCTAGAGTTAAAAGTGGAATTATTCTTCTAATAATTACATGAAATTTCTAGAATGGAATCTCCACCATGGGTTGAGGTTCTCAAAAACACATCAAATTTCATTTTTCTAAATATAAATACCTTTAGAGGTCAATATCTTAATTTTCATTGGAGGATCATGAGTTTCAGAAATTTAGATCGTTTCTTTGAAGCTGAAAGGTCATAATAATTAAATTTTATATATTGGGTGGGGGGGTATTTATAGATTCATTAGAGGTATAGTAATCATTTTCATGAATGAATGGTGGTTTCACAGAAGATTTTGATCTTTGAAATCCAATGAGGTTCTAAAAATTGGGGTTATTTTGTCGAAAGGTCTCCACCTCAATTCTACAAGGTCGAGGACTTTCGCAAACAGGATCTCCATAAAGATAAATTACACTCCATAGAGGATACCATCTCTAAATTTTTTTTCCAGAGATATCCACAATCTGAAACCATTCTCAAAGCATCTAAATTTCATGAACAAGTCAATTAAGTGGATTTATAAGCTATTTTGGTGAGAATTATTTTAAAAAAAACCACACCTTCCATGATCCCTCTCAAGACATTCATATTCCAGTATCCATAATATCATGATACATTTCATATTCCTAAATTCTATTTAGATTAATATAAAAAAATATTCACCCATCATATCATATGACAACTGATTGATCATAAGATCAGACCTCTGGTCAATTTTATTTTAGGGTTTCTTAAACTCTTGAAATATTAATGCAGTTATTTCTACATCCTTATATGGAAATTAAAACCCCCAATGAAACATCATTAGTTTCAAATATATATAATGTAATCTATATTGAATAAAATGGGAAATATATTTAAATATTAATTTTTTTAGAACATGTTCATGGGGAAAGATATATATTAATTATTAATTTTTCATCACATGAAATTTTAGAGGGTTATGTGTGAGTGATAATATAATAATGTTATTTTTTGACGAGTCTATTAATTCATATATTTCATAATGTATTGATAATATATTTTACTTTTCTTCAGAGGATTATTTTTTTAAGTAATGTTTTTATTCCTGATACATTTTGGGAATTAAATAGTAATATATCACTTTTGAAATATGTTTTATACTCCATATCCTTTCCACATGTTTTAGAATGGGAAAACCTCATTGGATAAATATTCAATTATCATATCAAGAATATAATCTTATATGAATCACTCATGTTATCACAAAAGAGTTTGAGAACAAAAAATAGGATATGTGGTTAATGTGTATGGAATCTAGAGGGTTTCTCCTAATGTTTCTTCGAGATAGGATGAACCCAAGAAAACAACAGGATTTTAGGATCATATCATGATACTGATATGTCATCTTTCTGATTTTTATTCCAGCTTTTTTATATTTAATTAATATCCTGAAATATATGTTTTGAGATGGGTAATTTCATGCTGAATATATTTTATCATTATAAATTAGGATGAATGTTTTTAAATTCACCTATTTTATACATTAACCAATTACCCAATTCCTACCAATCTGGTTTATTATATGAATTGTTATAATATTTTATTCCATGGAAGTAATTGAATATATTCTTACTATACTTATGTAAATTTATTAATGAATAAACCTAACAGATGGTTAAATTAAAGATGAAATGTTGGATTATACTATTGAATGATCTCTGGAATTTGTAGAAGGATGTGAATAAAAAATTGTTCTTATGATGATATAGCAAAATAAAATGTACTTGAGGAGGGATGATATATTTTGAGTCCTAGAATGATTCATAGGAAAATTTGAAATTGATTTCACAATATAATATGATAAATGATATATTTGGATAATGATTAGAAAATTAATCAATATATAAAAGATATATTATAAAATATTATTGAGTGTAACAATATATGTGAGACATTTCATAAACAATATTCAATATAAAATATGTGTGTGATAAAATTAGAGTAATATGGGATAAAACCAATGTTCTATTTGTTAATCCTATAATTAATTTAGATAAAATAGATTATATGTAACAATGATCATGAATCATATGGGATAATTAATGCATATAAACAATGATTTATGAAATATATGATGAGATGTGAATAAAGATACCAGATTCCATTAACATGATATATAGGTCCTTATGAAATAAAATGAATAGATTTTAAAATAGAATAACATGAATATACAATCAAAACATACATAAAAACTAATTCATGAAACTATGAGTCTATAACTAAATCATTTCATATTTTGGAATCAAATATTTTATTTTTAATTATATTTTCAAGTGAAATGTTTTGATTAAATATTATAAGTGACAAGAGAGGATAAATAATGAAAAAAAATTATTGAACACTTGAAATATATATATCAATAGAAAAAGCAACAAGATTTTTCAAAAGGATATATGATATCCTTTGTAGATGTTTAATATTAAATGAAACTCAAAAATAGACAATGATATAGTTTGAAAATGATAATTTTATAACCATTTCAATGAATTGGAAGGTGATAAAATCATGGGATTAATTTCATTATTTGTATGAAGTTAAAAAATATAACATATTATGGAGAAATAAGAATAAATATTGAAAATAAGAAGAGGGACATAAAAAATATTATTTAATATTAGGAAATAATATGTACAAATTGTTTTTATATAGAAAAATAATAGTTATAATAAATGGTAAAATTAATTATGATGACGAATAATAATTTAAATAAAAGAACATATAAACCCGATGCATCATTTTGTGTAAATATCATATATTTATCATATATTTTAAAGAATTATAAATACATGATGTTTGATATTTTTTGGAGGGCCTATGAGACAATATAAAATGTGTGTCCCATTCTTAAAATATGAGTGGGGTAAGATGAATTAGTAGTGACTCTTATAGGTGGTGATTTATCGATTTTTTTGTAAATATATCCTTCTTTAATCAGAATTTCCAATTAAAAAATATTTTAGTCACGAAGACATCAATTTTATTTATTTATATAATACATTAATGGGCTAATAATTTTTCCTAGACATATTGTATGAAATTTTTAGGGAAAAAAGTAAATTCCATTTTTTATTTAAAACTTAACAATGGTCCTTATAATGGGGGAAAAATATCATCATTAAAGGTTATTTTTGGTGCTAGAATCTCATTTCAAACTTTAATTATTGAGTTTTTTGTGAACAGAACACATAACCAACCCTTATAAACCATTATGGGGATAATGAACAAGTTTCACAAAATATTCAGTTTGTGAATGTAATTGTACATTTCAACACACCACATATTTGTAACGAATATGTGGTGAGAAGTTCCACAGATATTTCAAACGTTTAAAATTTTCTAAGGCCTATGTGCACAAGAAATAATGGTGCATGGATGTAAGAATCCATGCATTCAACCCTGACATGAAAAACCTTTATGTTCCTAATGAGATTTCAACCCATAAATGTTGTATGACAAATCCCCCACCGAAAAGTGTAGAAAATCACACCACTCACGTTCTGAACCCAAGAAGATTCAGGAAAACAGCATTTGATTTTGACTATAAATATATACTCACACAAAAATATGGGGATTCTATCCATAAGACGAAGTAACACTAAGTTTCATGCAACTGTTGTTCTTTCATGACAACATGCAACACCAGTGATCATGAACCCTCAAAGGTAGATGATCTGTTCGACCAACCTCATGTGGTCCCAAGAGTGACATGGACTAGGGAATAGTTATCCTCATGTAACTCCTCCTAATGTTGTTTGGGTGTGAAAAAATAGGCACTTCCTTCGCGCATCCCTAATATTTACAGAACTCCCACACATGAGTGAATTTATGCTTCTTGATTCCATCATTTTATCTTATTATAGATCCCTCTGGTCACCCATAGTTTTAACAAAACCAAACCTAGTTTTTCACAACCACTTCCTACTCCCCTACATTACATCCCCTATCCCTCTATTTCAGCCACTACACTAACTATTTTTAACCATATGTACTCTAATTATTGTTTCATCCATGTATAGGGAACCTAATGTTAGCATATGGTTTGACCACTCATCCATGAAAGTTATAACTCTATGTCCCACCCAAATGCTCCTAAGTAGTGGTCATAGAAGCCCTAGGGGAAAGGAACGAGTCCTCCCATTTCTGAGATGCATGATATAAAAAATAATAGTTCCACATTCATGTAATACAATATTAAATAGCATGAAAACATCCTTAACTCATGATGTAAAACTGTAGGCTTACCCCATGTGAAGAGAACGAGATTCCCCATGTACGATCATCATGGGATGTAATCTTCTCACCAACCACTGGTTTGGAAACACAATGTGGTAAAATTATATATTTAATCCCCACACCATTCCATGAATATGATCCTTTATTTATGTGAGAATCATTACCACATGATGTTTACTACATGGAACAGTCTTGCAAACATGACCTTACACTACATAAACAAACTACATGGGTTTCAATATATGTCTTCTAAAACGTTTAGGTAGGATTCCTCCTCGAGGTCATGTACCCATATTGGAAAACTATGGTAGTGTTTTATCATATGATAAAACCTCCACAATATTACTCCATGGGGAATTTAAAACCAATGGTAATCTATTTAGTTGTTACCTCCTAGGGACACACCTCTTGAATTTTCCTCCACAAGGCATTTTGATCCAATGTTAAACTATCCAGGTGTTCCCTCCTAAGGGAAAACCTAATGGATACACCTAAACGGGGTTTTCTAATGCATTGAAAAAATATCTAGGTGTTCCCTCTTAGGGAAACACCTCTTATATCTACCTCCATGGGGAATTATTTTCCATTGGTAAAATATAAATTTGTTACTGCATAGGGGAACACCTCTTGGATCCTCCTTAATGGGTCGTTCTGATCTATCTACTCTGGATCTTCCTTCTTGTGTCATTTTGATCTACCAACCTATCAACACAAGACATAAACCATATACATATATCTATAAGATGTTATACACCTACCATGATATATCACTAGAGGACGTTATGATATATATAAAAGGAAGTGGAACTTGTGACCTGACCTAGAATACATTCCCCATGTAATAAGAATAAGGTGCTTGAAGTAAAAATCCATTGAAGAATTATGAAACTCTTAAAATTAGCATCTGATCACCACGGTATTTCTTGGATCCAATGACATTTATTCTTTATATGAGATGGGAATCCAAGAAGAATATTTACATGTGATCTATCTTCTCAATTCCCAGACATGCCCATTGATTTTATTAATGACTAATCTTTTTACTAGAGGTTTTTTCCCTGTTAATATAGAAAAAATGTAATTACCCAGAATAAATATAGAGATAACAACATGACTAAGTTCCATGCACAATAAATAAGTATACAAGTGAGAAATAGAATAGGAAATTAGCTCTAAGGAGTAATATTTTGAAGGAGGAAATACAATACAATCATCGCATTTTGATCAAGGGTAAGAAATCACTAATGAAATTAATTAATGATCTGCATCTCTGGAATGTGAGAATATAGAGAAATGAAAAAACAAATAGTTCATAAGCACATGAGATTTCATGAGAAATAGAAATGGACTAGCATGGAACTCACATGTGAATTTATGTAGTTGGTATAGGGTACACTGAAACTATGAAATCATTAGCGTGGATATATCTCCGCCTTTGGAATATTGGTAATGTTATGTCATTGGGAATCAATTTTCATATATATTTACTGATGTATGAATCCAAAATCCTTATGGGAATCAAGATATGGGAAATTAACAACCTATCTTCCATGGATACTGGGGCTAGAAAAATGAGGATGTAGAAGCCTCACACAACCATGCTTCATCCAAGACTTTTTCCAAAACATTGGATACCGAGAACCTACACACCATATCACCCTCTAATATCATCTAGATATTGGTTATTGAATCCCTCATGATATGGTATAAGACTTAATTAGTAATTCCCACTAGGTACATAGACCTCTATGGCCAAGATGGATCGACACCTAATTGACATCGTCGCCCGAGATGATATCACAGTGGGAAACCACCCCCTGTTCCAATGATAAACATATAAGAGAGTCTCTACCCGAAGAATGGTCATGGTTCCATCCCATAAAATAAATATGTAATATATTTTCTATCGAATCCTATAGAGACTAGTATGCCCAAGCTACCATGGAGACTAACCACTTGACCATGTCAACACCAAAACGGAATGTTCCCTCAGGCTCAAGAGTAGTTGAACTTCACCCTTACTCCATCCCCTATGAGAATCAAATATAAATTGGGTTGAGGGTAGGCATAGGATGCTTCACAATAGTGGAGATTATCTTTACCTCCAGTGGCCCCTTCCAGTACCAGTGCATCATTCTAGATACCTAGAATTGGTTAATAGGTATATGTTCTACCCGATTTTAATGGATACCCCAGTCGTCTCATGGGCAGGATAGTTTGAAAATTTCAATCACCTAAACCACCAAAATTAATTAAAGGATTCCCTATGATGAGTATAATCATTGTTGAGGTCATACCTAATCTTTCAAAAACTAGAGAGGCGGTCCCCCACTCTTTTAAAAAGCATCATAAAGGTCCTTCCAATGAACCTACATTCCAATGCAGGGATCCTCCAAACTCTAAAACCAAACTAAGTGGAGGTCCACCCCCACCACTTCATCAACAATAAACACATAGGTCTTTGTCATTTCATCACTAACCAGAGTGGAATTCATCCTATTTCTTTCGACAATCCATATGTTGGTCCTACCCATACTAACACTTCTCAACATAGAGGTCATACCCATGTCACTACCAACCAGCACAAAAGCCTTCCCATTCTCTATCCAACAAAAGAAGAGTTTATACCCACTAATTTAGAAGTCAAATAAGAAGCCCTCCACACTCAAATTATAGTAAGAATGATGTTACTCACCATAGCATAAGACACCAAAGCGGCAGACCTCCTCACATTACAACTAACCCACACAAAGGTCCTCCAATACAAAATACATATCCATCCCTGACGAACAATCATTTGGAAGATGAAAGAATACTCACCATTGAAGTTGAAAAAAAGGGAAATGAAAATTTGTTTTAGACCTCATCAGTCTCTCAGATTTTGATGGAACATATGACTAAATAATGCAGAATCCACCCCAAATTCAAGAGTCTAAGGTAAGAGAAAGAAAAACATGGTCCACAATCTCAGATGATGGTGTATATAGGATCCCAAATTCACTCCCTCAATACTTGTAGATAGGATAAATTTATTATACCTTATAGGGGTTCACGCTACAACCGTCTCCATCACCTTTATTTTCCCTCCTCACCACCTCCACCCATGAAGTGGTAGATGAAACATCTTTAGTTGTAACAAAATAAATAAATATTTTATTATTAGTATTTTTATGAAAACATTTATTCAATGTTAGAAATAATAATATTAGTAAAACAAAAATTTAAATGAATATTTATTTATTAATTATGAAATAAATAAATAAATTAATGTATTATAATGAAAATTTATAAAATAACATTTTTTCTAGTTATTGTTATCAAATAATTATACCAGATTACTTGAAAAGTTAACAATAGTTAAAATATGTTTTAATATCTTTAATAAATTTTCACTAATTACTAAATTATTAACATGAAATAATTTTTATTATTATAAAAATGTATTTTTCATAAATAAATTAAAGTATTTATAATTTAACACTTAAAAAATAAATTTATTTATAATTATAAAAACATAAGTTTCTATAAATGAATTTAATAATGGAAATTTAGGAATTAGTTTTATATACCATTAATATTTGTAATTAAAATTGTATACTTATATATGTATACATGATTATTATTTAGAATTAATAGAATATTATATAATTATAACTATTAATATAGGAATATAATAAATAAATAAAATTTTTAATGGAACAAATCTATATATATATAAATTTTTTTTAATAATTTTTTTTTTCTAAATTCAAATTTTATTTTTTAAAAAATATTTATAAATTTAATTAAAAATATGAAATGATGAAAAAATTTGACAATAGGAAATGAAACCCTCTATTTGAAATCCTATTTATGATCAATAAAAAGGGCTACATATGGTTGAGATGAGAAGAGATTGGGTTTGAAGGGCTTAAACTTAGTAGACCGAACATGGAATAGAGGATAGATCTTTATTGAGGGATTTTATTTTGGATATCTGATCGAGTTAGAGATAGAAATTGGAGTGTTTCAGTATCAGGAAATTTAGAATTTATGGGTATCATCTTTGAGAGTATCAAGGAAGGGTCAATGGATTCAATAGTCGGAATGGAGATGAATGATCTCATTCAAGATTCAGATGCAGATTCAGATGTCGAAGATGGTTTGTTTTTCATATCTATGAGGTAGTTGTCATGGTTTTATTTTTAGTGTCTTATTCGTCCCCCACGGATCAATTTCCTACCAATTTGAACACAATTTATCTATTTATAATTGTCAATTAAATGTATATATTAAATTAGAATCATTTTTTCCAAGATTGTGGTATGGGGTTTTTTATTTGTGTTTAAAATTGTTTAACAATTTTTACATCTTTTCTTAATGGTTTTTACAATTTTATGACTTTTTAAAAAAGATTGATGATGAATATTTGATTAATAATTATATTTTCTTCATGATTCATTGAATCCATAAAAATATTTCACCATTTATATTCAATGGAGTGTGATTTCATTTATTGAAATGTATTTTTTATATCCCCTAAAATTGACCATCAGATTTATTTCTTTTTGGTCATTGGGATGTTTGAACCTTGAATCCATTTACATATCAGGATAATAAATTGAATCCAATAACATTTAGTTTGGTTATTTCTCTTGTTATATATGTATGTGTGAGAGAAGGGGGTACTGAGGGAACATGGAGGAAGTCTGTAAGGATTATCAAACATCAAGATGGATGTAGCCCTTGTTTATCTTTTTTTTTTGAATTTCGCGGATAAGCTGAAATCCACTCCGCTGTCAAAGAAAATCATAAAGTAATATCCCTATGTGAAAATAACTATAATGATAACAGAGAAAATTTTAAATTTTAAATTTTAATAATTTTTTATTTTATTCTCAAGGATTTATATTTATCAATCTTATTTAATGATATGATTACTTTTCTCTTAATCCCCAATGTTCCCCAAATATTATTTGATTACTAAAGAAAAGTGTGTTTTCAATTTAGAAGTTAATCTTTAATGCCTAATTTTAAAAAAAATATATTCATGAAAATTAAAATTAAAATTAAAATTATAATATATTATTCCACATATCAATTTATGTGTAATTAAAATTTCAAAATTAATGTGCATATCAAATTAAAAATATTTTCTATTTTCATTATATGTGAACTAAAGTTATAAATGTTGTATTTGTAATTAGTCATGAAAATGCACTATATCATTTCATGAGTTATTATAAAAATATTTTTTAAGGTTATTTATCAAACTATTTAATGGAAATTATTATTAATAAAAGTATAAAATAATGTGTTTAATTACAAAAGTATTTAAAGGGTGGTATATTAAGAATAATTTACAGAGTGTTATAAATTCATTTTATGAACTTCTTTTGAAATAAAAAATTCTCCAAATAAATATTTAATTTTCTAAAAAGTTGATTTTTTAAATGTATAATTATTTTATTTAAAAATAATTCATGATGTTTCAATTGGGATTTAATGGGTTGTGATTGAGAAAGGTGGATCATCAAAAATGTTGTTATAATAGAAAAATTCATCACTATGGAAACAAATGAGTTGATATAGAATGGGTTGGTAGTGATATTTCTTATGTCCACATAGTTTTCGTAGGATCTTCCATGTATTAAAAAATCAATAAGGAAATTATTGTTTAAAAAAAAATTCATATGAGATATCCATTTATTTTCAGAGAAGTATTTTTGGAATGATTTTTAAAATATTACGAATTTTTGAAAAGTTTTGAAAAGTAATATATATATATATATATATATCAAATATTAAATTGAGATATAAATGTTTAAAAGAGATTTTTTATTATATATTTTTTAATGTTTTTGTCACTCGTTTTAAAACCCCTTACTATGAAATCTTGTGGTTATACCTTATTTTAAAATTCCTTTTAGAGGTAATTTAGAAATTCTATGTTGGACAACATCACTTATGAAGATACCAAAAGATAAGATAATGATATATTTAATTTTATTTTTATAAAATTCTGATAATTTTAAAAATTTTATCTTATTCTCTACAACATAGAACATAATAGTTCTTGGAATGTAATATTTACTGTGTATTTTTTCAACTATCTTGTATAAAAAAAATACATGGTATTTTTAGCATTGAAACCAGAAGCGTGGGTATGGTGTATTTACAGTTATAATCATAGAAAAAATATATAAAAATTTGGATATTAGATAGTTTCATTTGAGGAAAAAAATTCTACATGACAAAATTTTATTTTCAATTTCTATATAATTAGGTACCCTTTGACGTTATATTTTTCATAATTATGAATATAAGAAATTTAAAATTTACTTAAGTTTCATGAATGAATTTCAAGGTTGCAATTAATTTAAGGGTAATGTTACTTCATGAGTTTTAATAAAAGCATTCTTTATTTTATTATTTGTATTTTGATTTATACATTAATTTAATGTTAGTTGGAATAATATTAATAAAAAATGTAAATGAATATTAAATTATCAATTAATAAAATAAATAAATGGATAAATAATAATGAAAATTAATTAAATATTATTTTTACATGTTAATTTATTTAAATCATTATATTAAATTACTTTACAAGTTATAAAATTTTAAAATATATCATAATATATTGAATCAACTTTCATTAATTGTTAAATTTTTGACATGAAATAACATTTTTAATATAAAACATTTGTTTTAATAAATAAATTATATAAATTCCTATTTAACAAATAAAATAAATTTATTTTTAAAATACAAATACTTAATTATATATATATAATTTTTATTAATTATGTAAAGAAATTAGTTTTATAGAAAATCTATAGTTGTAATTAAAATTTTATAATTATATATATGTGTATTGTTTTGACTTATGAGATGATTATAAAATTTGAATTATGAAGTTAAGAATATAATAGATAATTTAAATTTTGAATGTATATATATATATATATACAAAAAAAATTTGAAAACATTTTTTTAATGAAATTTATTATATAAATTATTATTGTATTTATTAAAAATGATTTATGAATATTATTAAAAATGAAATGATTAAGAAAGGGGGAAAGGTGAAATTAAACACTCAATTTCACTTCCATGGGGAGTTCAAGCGTGAGTTCTATAAGAGGCTTAGCTGAGTGAATATGGGGTTTGAATGGATTTAGAAAACTAGAGTCTAAGCATAGTCAACTAGATCGAGCACAATTTGGGGCTTCGATTCGAGATATTTGAGCGAGATAGAAATTGAAATGATGGGTTCATATTCCAACAAACCAAGTGCACATGTGTTTATTATTTGGGAGTTACAAGAAAGGTATGATAGATTTAACCACCAGAAGATGGATTAATAATCTAAACTGGGATTTAGATAAATATTTGGATGGCTAAGATGTTTTAGTTTTCTGATATGTGTGGTAGGTGTCATGATTTTATTTTTGGTGTCTGATTCTTCCTTCTTGGATAATTTAACTACATGTTCAAACTAAAATTATTGGATTAACAGTTTCAATTAAATTTATATAATAAATTATAATAATTTTTTCAATGATTATAGTATGATATTTTTGATTGTTGATAAAATTGATTAATTTTTTTTACATATTATTCAAGTAGTTTCTACGATTGTGTCTCATTTCAGCAATGCTTCACAAATAAGTTTTTATGAATAAATATATTTTTTCACAATTAATTGAATCTACTAATTTTTTTTGGCTTGGATATATACTAGAAAGGGATTTCATTTATTAGTATTTCTTTGTTTTCATTAATATCCTATAAAATTTGTCTTCATATTTATTTCTTATTGGTCATTGGGCAGTTTTTACCTTGAATAAATCTACATATTAGGCCAAAAATTTTAATCCATAAACCATATATATATTTATTTATCGTAGTATATATGTTTATGTGAGAGGGTAGAATGGATAGGGAATCTGGAGGCAGTTTGTAAGTTACTAAAGACTACAAGAGGAATATATTCCCTTATCTCTTTTTTATCGCGTTTTACAGATAATCATAAATCCAATCTTTTACCAATGATAAATTTAATGGGTTATCTGTGTGTCCAATGAGATATAATGGTAAGGGTGTCATTTTTTTATTTTATGTTTAAAAAAAATTATTTTATGGACAAGTATTTATATTTTCAATTATTATTTAAGATAAATATTATTTATCTGTTACACTCTTTTTTTATGAAATATTATCATTTTACTAAAAATATTGTTTTTGTATTAGAAGATTATATTATATTTATAATTTTTTAAAAACTATATGAAATAAAAATAATTTTAATATTATTATTATAATTTTATCTTATAAATATTACATTATTTTTAAGTATCATTTCTAAAGGAATGATCATATAAAATTAATAATATTTTATATTATCATTTTATGTTATATGTAAAAATGGTGTATGTGTTTTCATGTAGACATGACCATTGAACTATATCATTTCATGAATAATTATAAAACATATGTTGTTAAATTTTTATTAAATTATATTAAATAAATTCTTATTTATTAATGTATTTAAATAATATTTTTAATTACCAAATTATTTAAAGGATGTTATGTTAAGTATAATTTACAAAGAGATATAAATTCATCTTATGAATTTCCTATGAAATATGGATTTATCGAAAAATAATATGGAATTTTATAAATGTATATTTTGTATAATTGTTATTATTTTCTTTGATAATAATTGATGTAGTTTTGAAGTGGTTTAAGTTGTTTGTGATTGAGAAACATAGTTTTTTCAAAAAAAATTTAAAAAAGAAATATCCGGCCCCTGGGTATCAAATTATTTGATGAGGAATGGAGATTGAACACATTACCTCACAAGAGTGATATTTATTGTGGTCAAACAACTTTCATAGGATCTTTAATCTAACAAAATAATTCAGAATGAATTTTTTTTCAAAATGTTTTCATTGGAGAAATCCATGTTTTTTCAAATAAATATTTCTGAAATGAATTTTAAAATATTTTTTATTTTTGAAACATTTTGAAATGTATTATATATATATATAATATTTATATTTGATAAAAAGTTTTTTAATGATTTTTTAATAAATATTTATTAATGTGTTTTCACTAGTTTTAAAACCCCTTAGTGGGGAATTTAATGTTCATCCCTTTTTTAAAATGGTCTTTATGGGTATTTTAAAAATTATAAGATGGGAAAATTCACTAATGGGTTTAGTAAAAGTAAATTTAATTAGATATTATACTTATTTTTGTACAAATATAACAAATTATAATTTTTTTGTAATTATCCTAATCTAAGACAAGAAATTTTTTTGGAATACAAGATGTATTCTGTATTTTTTTAGTTAAATTTTAAAATAAATGAACAATATTTTTAGCAATGAATCTGAAAGCATGGGTTTAGGGTCATTATTGTTTACATGTAGGGTTATATGATGGCTCCTTCATATAATGAGCATTCCACCGAGCCACAGATGTACAAAACCACCCTCACACATGAGCCTGTGGTGAACACCCAGTCCTGTTTGGTTGTGACAATGAGGTCAGTAAAAACGACGAGAGATATGCCAACATGGAACAAATGTTTTCCACATGTAGTGAATACTTTCCTGGTAAACCGATAGTATAAAAAGTTGAAATTGGTGCCACTACCAATATCTCGACCAATGATGACTAGATATCAGTCCAACCAAGACCAAGTCCCTACCTCTAAGAAATATTGGGTGTGAGAGGATCTGGCTAAGATCAGATATCAGCAGTGTTATTTCCAAATTTGAAATCAAAGTTTTACATCCATTAGTTCCATACCACTGGCCAAGCCATGTTTTTTGACCAAATTATCTAGGCGATGCTCCACCGCATTCAGTATTTTCAGTTAACCTACCTAGAGAACCAATAACACCTTAAAGCCAATGAATATATATAACAAAGATCCAAATTACGTTTCGCTTAGTCGATTAGAACACCACTTATCATAGTTACTGCTAGACCCATAAACTTACTCTCTAAAAGATCCTCAGAGTGCATCATCATTTCATGGAAGAAGTGTCTCTCCATGTTCATATCATAGGTCAGGTACAGTGTGATTCTCTCAATTTCAGCTAAATGTTGCATCAACCTGGGGTATACATGGATGAAGAGAGTTCCCCCAAGCCATATTAATGTTTCAAATGGTTTTAATTTAGTTTCATGATAATAAATGGTATATGGGTTCCAATTCAGATAAAGACATTTGAAACACACCTCAAGGGGTGGCATAATACTAGGTAGACTTTCCATTAGGAATCCTTACTCTTCAGTAGAGGTAGACTCATAGACATTGAGATCCTTAAAATTATGAAATGATAACAACCAAAAAAACTTGATAATGGAAGAGAGTATATAGATCCCTATAAATAATATCAAGTTCTTATAAAATAGAAAATGGATCCTACGATAGCCTCCTTTATCTAGTAGATTGAGGAGCAAAGTGTGTCATCACAGATCTCATTGACTATCAACGCCCAAATTATAGAAACATCCCATTGACCCCATCTATAATCCGATGAGGAAAACAAACCCCTTCGAAAAATTCATCTAGTTAAGGTTGTTGTTCTTGACCATCCAGGTAGATAAGTGGTTGAGTTATATGACATGAATTTAAGATACAAGTTATCAGGATGACCCAAAAAGTGCAATTATCCTCCTTGGGATCTAAGCCGAATTCCCCATGGGTCAATGAACCCACCCTCTAAGTGGATGAACCGATCAATCTGTTAGTTACTAGAGTCCTAAGAAAATATAGGGATCCTTTCCATGATTAATTGAATAACCCTCTAATCACTTTTACAGAGTCCTTAGAGATAATACATGTAAAAATCCTGCATGATAAAAAGCCTTACATGGAATGATGGAAAACATCTGAGCACCCATGGAGTTTAAAAATCCTATAATTTCACTATTCAATGGGATGTGTGACCAACTACAACACTTGTTCCACTTTATTTAATGGAATATACATATGTTTGATACCTGATAATATAAAGAGGCTTCCAATGTATAGTTTATTGAGTAGTGGTTGGATGGAAATTCATTTTTCAGGTAAAACCAGCTTCCCATAGGTTTCATTTCTGATCAGGATTTCCTTCATAGAAAGTTCCTCTACAAGTTCAAATCCATCATGAAAAATACATGTATTTCCGACATGTTCTAGTTCAACAATTTCTGGATGATTGAGTAACATATACTTTAACCTATTGGAAAGGCCTCCCATATTTACTCAACATGTCTCTACCCAAAGATAATCAACTAACTATATGCAATGGGAATGTTAATAGTGAAAAATTCCCTAACCGCATCCCCCAGAATAATCTAGGTAGACTCTTTTAGTTGTCTAATAATTTATCAATTTTGGAGGAATCGTCACAGTAGGCCATAAAAAAGTCACACTCATTTCTTCTTAGTGCTCCAGAAAGAATACCCGCAAGAGAACTGATTGTTTCCGCTATTTATGAAATGACCCCTGAGATGGAATAATTGTTAGACCCTTCTTATAAGTTCCTCATTATGTGATACAACCCTATAATGGTTTTCCATTCTCATAATAGACATCTCCAACACCACCCTTCTAAGAGTAGCCCCCTCAATGAGAGAATGTGGCTCCAACCCCTCATCTAGTCCAATCTCTCAAAGTACCCTATATAGAATGATGTAACTTGAATTATAACATTATTAATTGATATGTTCTTAGATACTACATATATTTTCTATATAATATAATTTCGAATCATCTTGAATGAAATAATACCTAGTATGGAAATATCACTAGTCACTTTAATCATTTATTGTACCATTGAATTCTCATAAAAATCTTTAAATAATTCTATGTATTCCAATATTGGATCCAAGACAATGTGAATCAGGGATTGGTCAAGTTGGGTGATATATCAGTATAAGTAAACAATGTATCTACCAATCCTCACAGTGATGATGAGGTATTGGGTGAATGGAAACATGATTCCACCCATAAGGGGAATAAATGAGATGATGTTTTTGCTCTTATAGAGTTTCCTTCCCCCATGGTGTTGTATAGGATCACATAGAATGGCCAGAACTTTATATGGATTCTTCATCCCTTTCATCCACTCCCTATACATCAATATTACATCCCTCTAGGTCCTAGAAGAATAGACGATACTAGTGAAAGGTATATTGGAGTCCTCTACCAGTGTCGAATCTATCTCACTCCCTTAGTGATTCCATGACTCATGGGATGGAAGATTATCTCAGGGTCTTCCCAAAAATGAATGACCTGATGGATGATGAGATTGTGTATTCATCTATGAACAATATTGAGTTGGTTTACCTCTTCAGAATGCCAGATAGTGAGGAATACCATGAAATCCACTAGATTCATTCATCCAACACCATCAATGGAATCTATTACAACATGTGAGCCTCTAAAATTATTTGGATAATTCCAAGAATCAAGAAATATAAACTATTTTGAAAATACTTTGTTTTTTACGGATCGTAGTATGTACCATCTTCTAATCCCACTCTATCAGCAAAACCTCAGTAGCCGACCATTTTAGTTTATGAAGAAACCCATCAATGACTGGGAAATAATCAACTGTATCCATCTTGAGATAAGATACTCCTAGAATAAACTATCCAAGTAGTGTCTAAATTTATTTTAGCTAGTGAGCTGCATAATGTTTTGATCTCAAGAAAGAACCCAATGGTTTGGTCAACATCAGAAGTTGTTCTACAAGCCAAGGAACGACCCCTTATAGGGTAAAAAATTCATTTTCCATGAATGTCAAACATGTTGAAGCACATCACCAACATATTTATTATTATTTTGATCGTTAAGGTCATCTGATTGTGAAAGGAAATGTTTGAGGCCCAAAAAGATTCTTTAAAATATCCTTCCAGGATTTAGAATATGTAGGTGTCGCATTGGCCTTTCATATCGAGGGTTCCAATCAAGATGAAATCCAAGTAATATTCTCATTATATGGGGATAATGAGGGTTTCCTTATGATGAGTAATATATTCCCTCAGTTCA
This sequence comes from Viscum album, assembly GCA_963277665.1. Taxonomy (NCBI): domain Eukaryota; kingdom Viridiplantae; phylum Streptophyta; class Magnoliopsida; order Santalales; family Viscaceae; genus Viscum; species Viscum album. The sequence continues at coordinate 2,043,717,186 of OY728148.1, read as the reverse complement.
TCACATGCCATTTCAATGGTTGTTTAATGGGTTGTGATTGAGAAACACAGATTTTGAAAAAGTATTTCTAAAATAAAAATTCATTACTTGGGTATCAAATGAGACAATGAGTAATGTATTGGTGATGAATTTCTTATGTCCACAAGGTTTTAATAGGATCTTCAATGTGTTAAAATAACCCATAAAGAAATTATTATTTTTTAAAATACATTCAAATGAGAAATCCAATTTTTCTATAAAAGTATTTATGAAATGAATTTTTAAATAATAAATAGTTTTTAAAAGTTTTAAATATTATTACATATACATCAAATATTAATATTTTATATAAAAGATTATAATAGATATTTTTTATAAATTTTAATTACCGTTTTCTTACGTGTTTAAAAACCCCCTACAAGGAAATTTAAGGGCTATCCCTTATTTTAAAATTCCTTTTAGTGGTAATTTATAAATTCTAAGATGGGCGACATCACTTATGGAGTTACCAAACATGAAGATATTTATATATTTAATTTTATTTTTATAAAATTATGATAAATTGTACATTTTTTCCTATTTATCTATAATATAGACCAGAATAGTTCCTATAATGTATGCTGTAGTATGTATTTTTCAATTATCTTCTATAAAAAAATACGTAGTACGTTTAGCACTGAATCAAAAAGTGCGGGTTTGGGGTATTTATTGTTTTTATCATTGATAAAATCCAAAAAACATTCGATAGTAGACATTTTCATATGAGGTAAAAAAATATACGCAATACAATTTTCATTTGAACATCTACAAAATTATGTACCCTTTGAAGTTATATTTTCTTAATTATAAATATAGAAATTTTAAATTTACTGAAGTATCATGAATGAATTGTGGGGTCACAATTCATATAGGGGGGAACATAACGACATGAGTTTTAATAAAATATTTTTTTTTTGTATTTGGATTTAAAAATTAATTTAATTTCAATAATAATAATATTAATAATAAAAGTGTAAATGATCATTAAATTATCAATTAATAAAATAAATAAATAAATAATGAAAATTAATTAATTTTTTTTGTTGTAAATTAAATTAAATAAATGTATCAAATTACTTGAAAATTCAATTTTTTATATATGTCTTAATATAATGAATCAAGTTTAATTAATTATTAAATTATTGACATGGACTAATATTTTGATTATAAAACATTATTTTTAATAAAATAATTTTATAAATTACTATTTAAAACTTATAATATATTTATTTATAGTTATACATACATGATTTTATAAAAATAACCTTTAGTAGTTAACTCTAGTAGTTAATTTTATGGAAAATATATATTTGTATTTATAATTTAATATATATACAAATATATTTTTTTGAAATATGGAATGATTAAAAAATTTAAATTACGACTTTAAGAATATAATAAATTAATTAAAACTTTAATGTAAATATATATATATACACATATATAATTATGAAAAATATAGTTTTAATAAAATTTATTATTGTATTTCTTAAAAATATGATTTATGAATATTATTATTGTTGAAGGAGGCCTGGGAGTGTCCGAACCTCTAAGATCCCAGCTGTGCCAGTTGTTGTACCTTTGAGGGGTGGGGTGGTGATTCCTAATGCTGGGTAAAGTAGTGACCAGACCCCATCCGCAGGCCTATCTCAACACTGTCAGGCTCGTTCTAACCTAATTGGTGACAATATATCACTGGTGCCAGGGGTGTCTTCAGGGGAGGTTGCTGCACCTATACCAACTGCTGTTCTGGAGGAAATGAGGCAGAAATATGACATACTGTGCATAGATTTGGGAGTGCAGGTAGGATTGGATGAGGTTAGGAGGAATGAACCCATGTCTGAAGATGCTGTGGCTACTCTTTCTGATGTTTCTGAGTCGTGAAAGTGGGAGAATGGTCACTATAAAGTTCTGAGTCATGATGCTACTATAAATAATCATGGCCTGGACACGGATGGGATCTATAATCTTCAGTTTATGGGCAGGGGACTGGAGCATCATCACGACACTCACAAGCATGTGATTCCATTTCAGAACACTTCAACCAATTTGGTGAAGGTAAGGGTTGATGATCTTATACCATGTTCCCCAATTCGGTTTGCTGTATTGGAAAGTATAGATATTAGAGAGGCTCATGAGGTTGAAGAGGATCAAACCCCTTTCCATCAAAACAATGAAAATAATCTTTCTATTCTTCCGCACAGTGATTTTGTTCCTGAACTGATTGTTAGGCAACTAGGTGGTGGTGAGGTTGGCACGGAGGAAGCCAACCTAGGTGAACTAGATCATTCGGCTGAATAGGTACCAATTCTAATTAACAGCATGAGTCTTAAAAAGAAGAATGGGAAGAAGTATTACTCCTCTCTTCCCCCACCTTTGGAGACCCACTCTGCGATGAAGTTTCTGGTGTTATTGCTCAACGTGTTGAAGGATGATTCTCAGGTTTTAATCAAGGAAAACATCAATGAAATGGGAAAATCTACTGAAAAGGTAAAGAACATAAAAGAACCTATCCTTTGTTCTGAGGTGGACATGGTAAAAGAATTTCTATATGTTGACATTCCACAGGAAGAGGATGATATGATGGGAAGAGATGTAAGAGTGGAGGTCAACAACGAGCAGGCTAAGTGGATTGACAAACAAGATTTCATCTTAATGAGAGGCTTTAATGATCGGAAAATCAGCAAAGAAGAATATATCCGAACATGGGACAAAATGACGGACCATTTGGAAGATGTTATTGGGGAAGATCCTGATGCTAAGGTATGGCTAATGAATTGGAATCTTTACAAGGAGGAAAGAAACAATAGGCTATGGATATGTTTTGGTAACGTTTCCCTTTCTTATGATGCCTCACCCTCGGACTGATTTGGGAAGTGCAGTCTGGACATCTTCATTGGGCTAGAGCACTCTTCCATCACCTTTGCATGCCATTTGCGATATGGATGATTTGGAGGGATGGCAACATCGGGAAGGACCATGCTTGAATGGGATAGCCGAGTGTCCCGCATAGGGATGGTGGTTGTTGTTGTTGCTTGAATGAGGTAGATCCTGTTTCTTTCTGTTTTTTGTTCGGGGTTGTTTGGGTGTTTTGCTGGACCCTATGGTTTCTCACATTTCCCACAAAAGTGTTTTCTTTAATAAAAATTAATTTTCATGTCAAGTCATGAATATTATTAAAAAAATCAAATGATGAAAAAAGTGGAGAAGGGGAAATCAAACACTCAATTTCATTTTCAAGGTGAGTCCAAGAATGATGGCTCTAGGAGGCTGACCTGAGTGAATATGGGGTTTGAAGGACATCAAAGGTGTAGAGTTTCATCATAAACCAATGGATTGAGATCAATTGGGGGCTTCGATTCGAGAGATATTAGTGAGATAGAGAATGAAAATGGTGGGTTTATATTCCAGGGAACCAAGAGAATATTTTTTTTCTTATTTAGGTCTTCAATGAGTGGTATTATAGCTTTGACCACCTGAAGATGAATGAATAATCTCATTTGGGATTTAGATAATTATTTGGATGCGTAAGTGGTTTCTGTTTTCTCATATGTGTGGTAAGTGTCATGCTATAACTTTTGGCGCCTTCTCCTTCCTTCTTTGGTAATTTTACTACATGTTCAAACTAAACGTATCTATTTTTAACTTTCAATTAAATATTATATAATAAAATATAATATTTTTTAATGATTTTGGATTGATATTTTTAATTCTTCATAAAATCAATTAACAATTTTTACATCTTCTTCCAACATTTTCTATGGTTGTCTCTCATTTCAGAAATACTTCATAATAATCTTTTATGAATATGTATATTTTTTCATAATTCTTTCAGTCCACCAATTTTTTTATGGGTTATAAGGTAGAGAGCGATCTAATTTATTGAAATTCACTTTTTTCTAATATATCCTTTATAATTCGCCTTCATATTTATTTATTATTGGTCATTGGGCAGTTTTAACCTTGAATCCATCTACATATCAGGACAAAACATTCAATCCATACACCTTATAATTATTTGTTTCTATTAGTACATAATTTTTTGTGAGATGATATGATGGATAGGAAATCTGGAGGCAGATCCTAAGGTATTAAATACTACAAGAGGGATGTTTCCCTTGTTTCTCATTTTTTTATTCTACTGATAAGATTAAATCCAATCTGCTGTCAAAGAATGGATGATCCATGTGTACACAGATCAATAAAGGTAATGATGTAAATTTTTGGTTTTATGTTTTTAAGATGATTTATTTTATGGTTATGGTTTTATATTTTGAATTATTATTTATGGATATGATTATTTATATCATAAAATATTTTTTATGAAAATATTATTAATTTACTAAATAATTTTCTGCTGTCAAATTTGAAGTTAATAATTTTTGTAAAATTTTGTAAAAAAATATAATTAATAATATTAACTGTAATATTTTTATTATAATATTACCTTCTAAATATTACTTTATGTATTAGTATTATTCCTAAAGGAATTATCAACAAAATTAATCATATTTTATATTATCATTTTATGTGAAATGTAATATGGAGTCTTAGTTTTCATGTAGACATGACCATGCACTATATAATTTAATGAATAGTTATAAAACATATGTTGTAATTTTATTTATCAAATTATTTAAAAGGAATTATTATATATCAAAGTATTTAAATAATGGGATTAATTACCAAAGTTTTTAATTGAAGTTATTTTAAAGAAATAATCTAGAGTTATATAAATTCATTTTATGAATTTCATTTGAAATATGGATTAAAAAAATGATATGTAATTTTATGAATAGTATATTTTTTTGAATTATTATTATTTTCATTGAAAATAAATCATGTAGTTTGTAAAGCAGTTTTAGTGGGTTGTGATTGGGAAACGCAGTTCTTAAAAATTGTTTTCTTAAAATTATAATTTGGTACATGGGTATCAAATGAGTTGTTGGGGAATGAGGATTGAAACCATTACCTCACAAGAATGATATTTCTCATGGCCACATGGCTTTCATAGGATCTTCTACCTAACAACATAATCCAAGAGGATGTTTTTGTTCAAAAATTTTTCATTGGAGAAATCCAAGTTATTTCAATGAAATATTTCTAAAATGAATTTAATAATAAATTATAATTTTTAATCAATTTGAAATTTATTATATTTATAAAATATTTATTTTTGATAAAAATGATTTAATTACTATTTATTAAATATTTATTAAATTGTTTTTATTGGTTTTAAAACCTCTTACTAGGGAATATAATGTTCATCCTTTTTTTTAAAATGTTTTTCATGGGTATTTTAGAAATTATAAAATGGAAAACATAACTTATGGGTTTACTACATGGGATGTAAATTGGTTATTATAATTTATTTTTGTACAACTCTAATAAATTTTATTGTTTTGACTAATTATATAGTACATAAACAGGAAGATTTTCTGGAATGCAAGATGTACTTTGTACTGTTTTAGTTATCATTAAAAATAAATCAGATATATGTTTAGCACAGGTTATGAAAGAATTATTTTATGGTATTAATTGTTGATATGTTGGGATATTTGAGGAATCATTCATATCGTGAGAATTCTATCGATCCACATAAGGAAAAATCCACCCTGAAACATGAGGTAGTGGGGAACACCCCTTCATACTAGGATGTGATAATGTGTTTGGTACCAACCCTGATATATGTTATCAAATGAAATGAATGTTTGGATCATGAAATGAATCCTACCATGGTAAAACAATATTATAAATACTCTGCATTGGAGAAACCACCCATCTCTCAACCAGTGGTGAGTGGAGCTAAATCAAACCAATATCAGGTCCCTTCCTCTGAGAAATATTGGAAGATGGAGGCTTTGGCCTCCGATCAGATATCATTAGTGTTCTTTCCTGTTTTGACTTAAAATATTCACATCCATGAGTTCCATACCATAGGCCAAGCCATGTGTTTTGACCAAATTATCATGAAGATGCTCCACCACATTTAGGATTGTCAGTTTCCCTACCTTGGGAGTTAAGTGCACCTCAAATCCATTTAATATCTATACCAATGTTTCAAAATTACGGTTCTCTTAGTCGATTGATACCCCACATCTCCCATTTATCGATATACCCATCAACTATCATGCATCAAGAGCCTTATATTTATACATCAAATCATGGAAGATATTTTTCCCCATTTTCAGATCATAAGCTCGATACAATGTGATTCTCTGATTTTTAACTATATCTTGCTTCAACGAGGACAATCCATGGATGAAGATAGTTCCCCTCTAGACACACACATGGTTAAAATGTTTTTCATTAAGATTTATGATAATCATAGGGATATGGGTTCTAATTCAGAGATGGACATGGGAAACACATTTCAACGGGTGTCATAGTACCTTGTAGACAACCACGTAGGATTCCTTTCTCCTCAGCAAAGGTATACACGTAGCCATGGAGATAGTAAAACTAAAACAATGATAACCACCCATCAGAACCATGAAAATATAAATTATTATATATAACCCTAATATGAATTTCATGTTTTTATAAAATAAGAGACAGATCCTATGATATCCTCCTTGTTCGAGCAGATTGAGGAGCATAAGTAGCCCATCACTGATCAAAAATATGATCAACGCCCAATATTGTAGCCACCCCATAGGACCTCATATATACTCTTACGGGGAAACAAAAACTCCTTCACCAGATACCTCTATTCAATACTGTTGGTATTAACCATCCATGTAGAGAAAAGGTTCGCATATATGGTATGAATTTGAGGTACAAGATGTCAGATCCACACCAAAAGAGCAATTATCCTCCTTGGGATCCAAGTCGTGATGCACCATGGTTCAATGATCCCAGCGTCCAGGTGGATAATCTTATCAATGTGTTATTCCATAGAGACCCCAGAAAATATGGGGATCATTTCCAAGATGACTTGATATCATCTCTCATCACTTTCCTCAAGTCCTTGGAGACACCGCATGTGGAAATACTGCATGATAGAAAGGCTTACCTAGCATGGTTGAAAACAGTGATGCACCCATAGAGTATAATAATCATATAATTTCACTATTCAATGGGTTGTGTAAGACACTACAAAACATGGTCAAAATAATTTTATGATTTAGACATATGTTTGGACCACAATAATAGAAATTGGCTTCTATGAAATGCTTTATTGATTAGTAAATGGATGGAAATGGGTTTTTCTGGTACAACTAGTTGCCTATAAGATCCATTTCTAGTTAAGATGACATTCATAGAATGTTACACTACCAATTCAACTACAAAATTAATAATACATGTATTTTTTTCCTTTTTCAAATACAAAAAAATCATAATGTGTGAGTCACATATTTTTCACCTCGGGTAAAGGCCTTCCATATTCAATCAACATGTCACAACCCCAAGAGAATCTATTAACGATGTGTGCTGAGAATGTTAACTGTGAAAAATTCTATAACCTCATACCCCATAATAATCTAGGTAGACTCTAGTATTTTATTGATAGTTACTGATGTTTAGAGGAATCCTTACAGTAGGCCATTAAAAAGTCACACTAATTTCTTCTTACCACTCCACCAGGAAGATCTATAAAAGACATGATCAGCACTGTTGTTTATGGATAGACCCATGAGATCGTATAATTTTCAGAACCTTTTCCTGAAGATCCTCATTAGGTGACACTACCCTATAATGATTATCCTTCCCCGAAACAGACATATTGAGCACCTCTATACCATGTGTATCCCCCTCGATTAGAGAATGTGTCTCCAACCCCTCATCCCAGTCATTCTCCCAAAGTACCCCTTCCAGAATGAAGGAACTTGAATTATTAATTTGGGAATTTACAGGTCCCCAGATACTTGATATATTCCCTCTATAATATAATTCTGAATCTTCCAAAATGAAATAATCCCTATGAAAGAAAGATAAATATTAACCCTAATCGTTTCTTGTACCATATAATCCTTAATAAACCATAAAATATTTCTATGTATTCCAATATTCTCTTGAATTCCAATTGAATCTGGTCTTGGTCATGTTTTCTGAAATATCGATATAGGTGTCCTAATTATCCACCAATCATGACAATGATAGCGAGGGATTGGGTGAATGGAAACAGGATTACACCCACGAGGGGAATAAATATGATGACTAGTTGTCCCAATTAGAAGTTTCCTACTCCAATTGTTTTATCCATGATCACACGGAAAGGTCAAATCATCATATGGTTTTTACACCCCTTCTAACTACTCCCTCTACATCAACATTGTATCCCACTATGTGGTACAATAATAGGTGATACTGGTACAATGTAGATCAGAGTCCTCCACCGGTGCCAAATCAATCTCTCTACCTTAGAGATTCCATGACTCATGGGATGCAAGATTCTCCCAAGGTCATCCAAAAAATGAATGAATTGACTAACAATGACGTAGAGTATTCATCACTGATCACTGTTGAGTTTCTCTAGCTCTTCACAATGCCTGATAGTGATGATTACCATGAAATCCCTTGGATTCCTATAGCAAACACCATCATAGAAAATTACGAGGACATGTGAGACTCCAAAATTTTTAGGATAATGCCAAGAATCAGGAAATACACACTATTAAGAACCGAAAAATGATATTTTACTGATCTTAGTATGTACCATCTTCCAATACCACTCCATTAGCAACACCTCAGCAGTAGACCATTTTTGTTGACCAATTACCCCACTAATGAATAGGCCATGATCAGATTCATCCATACCAAGATTCGTTACTACTAGAAAATAGTCTCCCACTATTGGTTCAGTGATGTTCACATAGTCGGTAGCAAAATGTTTGGATCCCCATCTAGAACCCATTGGTTTGGTTAGCATTACATGTGGTTCCACAAACCAAGGAACAACCCATTATTGGACAAAAATTTATTTTCCATGAATGTAAAACAAGTTTAAGTATATCACCTATATATTTATGAGGATATTGATTATTAAGTTCATATTATTTTTAATAGAAATGTGTGCGGCCCTTGCAGATGCTTTGTAAATCTCTATCCAGGTTCATGTATCTAGAGCTGACACATGGCCTACCATGTTGAGGATGCCAATAAAGATGAATTGAAAATCATATTCTCATTATTTTGGGAGAATGATGGTTTCCTTTTGAATATATACATATTCCCTCAGTATATCACATGCCATTTCAATATGGTTTTAATGGGTTGTGATTGAGAAAGGGGGATCTTAAAAAATGATTGTATAAAAGAAAAATTCATCACTTGGGTATGAAACATGTTGATAAGTTATGGGGCGGTGGTGATATTTATTACGGAACCATGGTTTTCATTAGATCACCCATTTATTAGAATATTCCATAAAGAAATTATTATTATTTTTAAATTTTTTCAAATGATAAATCCAATTGTTTTCAAAGAATTGTTTATGATGTGAATTTTCAAATAATAACTATTTTTTAATGTTTTTGGAAAGTATTATATATATTTCAAATATTAATATTTCATAGATATTTTTTTAATAGAAAATTTTTAATAATTTTTTGTTAATGTTTTTTTCATTTGTTATAAAACCCCTTACCCAGAAATTTAATGGTTATCCCTTATTTTAATATTCATTTTAGAGGTAATTTAGAAATTATAATATGGAAACAATCACTTCTAGAGTTAGGAATTGTGAAAAGAATTATAGATTTAATTAATTTTTTTAAATGTATGATAAAATGTATATTTTTTATAATTCTACACAATACAAACTTGAATAGTTCTTGGAATTTTAGATGTACTATGTATTCTATCTATTATCTTTTTTTAAAAAATACACACTGTTTTTAGCACTAAATCTAGAATCACGGGTTCAGGGTAATTGTAGTTGGTATTAGAGAAAGAATCTAGTAAACATTGGATAATAGACTTTTCAATTTGTGGAAAACAAACTCTACGTGATACAATTTTCTTTTGAACATCTTAATAATTAATTACCCTTTGAAGTTATATTGTTATTAATTTTGAAGATGAAAATTTTGAATTTACTTATGTCTCCGGAATGAATTACGAGATCACAATTCATTTTGAGGGGAATGTGACGTCATGAGTTTTAATAAAAGAATTATTCATATGAATATTTTATTTTTTTTAAACATTAATTTAATGTTAGAAATAATAATTTTAATAAAAAAATTTAAATGAATATTATATTATCAATTAATAAAATAAATAAATAAGTGAAGAAATAATAATGAAAGTTTATTAAATAATATTTTTACTTGTTAATGTTATTAAATAGTTGTATCAAATTACTTGATATGTTAATAATTTTTAAAATATTTATTAATATAATGAATAAAGTTCCATTAATTGTTAAACTTTTTACATGAAATAATATTTTGTTTGTAAAAATGTTTTTTTACTAAATAAATAAATAAATTTACATTTAACATTTAAATTTAATTTATTTATAATTATAAATACTTAATTTTATAAAAATAAATTTTATTAATTTACTTTAGCAGTTAGTTTTATAGAAAGTATATAGTTTTAATTAAAAAAGTTTAAATATATATATTTGTGTGTATAATTTTGGCTTTTGAGAAGATTATAATATTTGAATTGTGAAGTTAAGAATATAATAAATTAATTAAAATTTGAAAGTAAATACACACACACACACACATATATATATAATTATAATTTTTTTATTAATATTTTTTATATACATTATTATTGTATTTATTAAAAAAATAATATTATTAAAAAAATAAAATTATGAAAAAATGGGATAAGGGGAAATGAAACAATCAATTTCATTTTAAGGGGATTACAAGTGAGAGTGCTCTAGGAGGGCAAGACAAGTGAATATGGGATTTTAAGGGCTTCAACGGAGTATAGTTTGAGTATAGACCAATGGATCGAGCTCAATTTGGGGCTTCAATACGGGAGATCTAAGTGAGATAGTGATTAAAAATGGTGGGTTTATATTACTAGAAACCAAGAGCATATGTGTTAATTCATTGGGAGTTCCAAGAAAGGAATTATAGTTTTGACTACCAGAATATGGAAAAAATAATCTCATTTGGGATTTAGATAATGATTTGTATGCCTATGATTTTTCAGTTTGCTGATCTATGTGGTAGGTGTCAATATTTTATTTTTTGTGTCTGATTCGTCCTTCCTGGGTAATTTTTCTACCTGTTTAAACTAAACGTATTTATTTATAATTTTCAATTAAATTTCTATAATAAATTATAATCATTTTATCAATGACCCTAGTTTGATATTTTAAACTTTTGATAAAATAAATAAACAATTTTTACATCTTCTTCAAATAGTTTTTACGATTGTGTCTCATTTTAGCAAAGCATCGGAAGTATGATTTTATGAATACGTATATTTTTTTTCAAAATGTGTTAAATCTACAAAATTTTGGTGTCTAGGATATATAGTGGAGAATGATTTGATTTATTGAAATTCATTTTTTTCATTCATATCCACTAAAATTGGTCTTCATGTTATATTCTTATTGGTCATTCAGTAGTTTGAACCTTTAATCCTTCTACATATGAAAAAAAATGAATCCATCTAACTTATATTTATTAATTTCTCTTATTATATAAGTTTCTGTGAGAGGAGAGGATAGAGAGTGCATCTAGGGGCAGTTCGTGTGGTAGTAAATAATACAAGGGGGATGTATCCCTTGTTTCTCTTTTTTTTTTGTGTTTTTCCGATAATATGAAATACAATCTATTGTAAACGAAAATATAAAAGGACGATCCATTTGTGCAAAGAGATATAAAGGGAAGGGTGTAAATTTTTTATTTTATGTTTTTAAATTTATTTATTTTATAGTCATGGATTTATATTTTTAATTATTATTTAATAATATTATTATTTATCTCCTAAACACTTTTTTTCATGAAATATTATTGTTTTACTAAATAAAATTATGTTTTCAAATTAGAAGTTAATATTTTTTGTATAATTTTGTAAAAAATATATGAAAAAATATTAATTGTAAAATTATTATTATAATATTATCTTCTAAATATTACTTTATTTTTAAGAATTATTTTTCAAGGAATGTTTATAGAAAATTAATCTTATTTTATTTTATCATTTTATGAATTTTTTAAGAAATATAGATTTACCTAAAAACATTACAGAATTTTAAGAAAATTATCTTTTGTAGAATTATTTTTATTTTCATTGAAACTAATTCATGTAGTTTTGAAAGTGGTTTTAGTGGGTTGTTATTGAGAAAATATGTAGTTTAAAACTTTTTTCTTAAAAGTAAAATACCAAACATGGGTATAAAACAAGTTGATGAGGAATGTGGATTGAACCCATTACCTAACAAGGATTATATTTATTGTTCCCACTTGTCCTTCATAGGATTGTTCATCTAACAAAACAATCCATAAAGAATTTTTTTTATAATTATTTCATTAGATAAATCCACGTTCTTTCAACGAAATATTTCGAAATATAATTTTAAAATAAAGTTTTTTTAAAACAGTTAGAAAATTATTATTCATATAAGATATTTATCTTTGACATAAAATGTTTTAATGAATTTTTAATAAATATCTATTAATGTTTTTTTTCACTAAACCACTTACTGGGGAATTTAATGTTTATCCCCTATTTTAAAATGTATTTCATTGGTAGTTTAGATATTATAATGTCGAAAACAACACCTATTAGTTTAGAACATGTGAAGTGAATTAGTTATTATATTTTATTTTTTACAAATTTGATAAATTGTATTGTTGTGTCTAATTATCCATTAGCTAGACTAAAAGTATTTCTGGAATACAAGATGTAATTTGTATTGTTTCAGTTATCTTCTAAAATAATCCAACAATATTTTTATCAATGAATCTGAAAAGCGTGATCTTAAGGTCTTTATAGTTAAGACTTTTGGTTATAGGATGACTTCTTCATATGTAGATCATTACGTTGAGCCGCATATATGAAATCCACAATCACACATGAGGAAGTGGTGAACACCCCATCCTACTAAAAGTTTATTATGAGGTTGGTACCAACCTCGAGAGATGTTCCAACATGAAACAAATTTTTTGATCTTGTAGTAAATCCCCCCTTGTTAAACCAATAGTATAAACAGTTGATATTGGTTTCACCACCCAGATATCGACCAGCAATGAACAGAGAACAGGACAACGAAGAGAAAGTCACTTCCTCTGATAAATATGGGATGTGGGAGGCTTTGGTCTCCGATCATATATCATTTATGTTCTTGCAAATTTTGACATAAATTTTGATATCCAGGAGTTTCATAACATAAGACAAGCAATGTGTTTTGACTAAATTATCTAAGAGATACTCCACTGCATTCACGATTGTTAGTAGACCTACTTTTGGAGTCAGTAGCTCCTCAATTCCTTTGAATATCTATATCAAAGTTTCAAAATTTCCGTTCTCTCAGTCTGTTAGCGACCCAATTATCACAATTAATGATAGACACATCATATAACTTGCTTCAAGAGCCAGAGAGTGCTACATAAAGTAATGGAATAAGTGTCTCCCAATGTTCAGATCATAGGTTGGGTACAATGGCTTTCTCTTAATTTCAAACCTATCTTCTGTCAACCAGGACTATCCACATATGAATATATTTCCCCTCTAGCCACATCCATGGTTAAAATTGTTTTTATTGAGTTTCATGATAATCATATGGATAAAGTTTCTCATTCAGAGTAAGAAATGGGAATAAAAACTCAAGAGGTGTCATAATACTAGGTATGCTTCCTAGTAGGCATCCTTACTCATCAAAAAAGATAAAAACATTACAATGATGATCCTTAAAATGAGGCAACGATTCCCACCCATCTGAACATTGAAATCGGAAATGGGAATATCGATCACTCTGATAAATTTTCAGTTTTTATAAAAGTGGAGGAGGATCCTATGATATCGTCCATTCTCGAGTAGGTTGGGTATATTAAGTGGTTCATCACCAATCACAATCATGATCAACACCATAATTATGGAACCAACCCATGGGACACCAGATTTTCTCTTGTGGGGAAAAATTACTCCTTAATCAAATTCCCATGGTAAATCATGTTAGTCTCAACCCTATAGGTACAAAAGAGGTTGAGGTTTATAGTATGAATCTGAGGAATAAGTCATCATACCCACCCAAAAAGTGAAATTATCCTCCTTGGGATCCATGTAATGCTACACCTTAAGTTAATGATCCCACCCTCTAAGTGTATGAACCTATCAATGTTGTAGTTCCTAGAGGCCAAATAAAATATAGAGATCATTTTCATGATGACTTGATATCCTCTCTCATTGCTTGACTCAAGTATTTGAATACACTAGATGTGGCAATCCCGCCTAACAGAAATCCTTATCTGACATGGTGGAAAAAATATGAGCACCCATGGTGTTTTAAAATACTATAATTTTTCCATTCAATTGGATGTGTGACCCACTACAACACTTGGTCCAAAGTATTTCATTGCGTGGACATATATTTGGAACCCCAGAATAAAAAGAGGCATCCATGTTAGGGTTTAATGATTTGTGGATGGATGGAAATTTGTTTGTATGGTACATCCAGCTACCCATAGGGTCCATTGCTGGTTATGAAGACCTTGATAGAAATTTCATCTACCAGTTTAACTACATCATAAAAAATATAAGTATTTACAACCTCTTTAAGTTGAATTTTTTTTGATGAGTGGGTTGAAATGTTTTTCACCTGGTGGAAAGGACTCCCATATTTACTGAACATGTCACTTCCCCAGGAGAAGCTACTAACTATATGTGCATGGAATGTTAACAGTGAAAAAGTCCCTAACCTCATCCCCTATAATAATATTTCTATACTATAGTAGTTTTATGATAATTAATGATTTTTTTAGGATTCCTTACAATATTAGAAAAATAAGTCACACTGATTTCTTCTTACTGTTCGAGTAAGAAGAACTGAAAAATAAGTGATTGTCACTACTGTTTATGCAGAGACCCCTAAGATGGTAAAATTGCTAAACAATTATCAAAGAGTTCCTCATTTGGTGAAACAAAAATATCTTGGGTACCTTCCTAGGAACATACATATCCACCACCACCCAACCAGCTTTATCCCACTCTATGAGAGAATGTGGCTCCAACACCTCATCTAGGCCAAAATACCAAAGTGCCATTTCTAGAATGAAGGAACTTGAATTATTACTTCAGGAATTGAAATTTCCCTATTCACTAGATAATATAATTCTGAATCATGCAGAATGAATGAATCACTGGGAAGGAATGCTCACTAGTCACACTAATCATTTCATGAAACATATAATCCTGAAAAAACCCATTAAATAATTCTATGTATTCCAATATTGTCTTAATGACTATGTGAATCAGGGTTTGGTCATGTTTTGTGTCATTGCAGTATAGGTGACCTATGTATCCCCCAATCCAAAAAACCCTAGTGATGGATTGGGTGAATGGAAACATGATTTCACCTGTGAGGGTCAAAAATATGCTGACTACTTTTCTCACCAAGTTATTTCTTGCTCCCATGGTGTTATCCAAGATCACATAGAAAGGCCAAAAATTCATATGGGTACTTCACCCCTTCCAACCACTCCATATACATCATCATCGTATCAATATAGGTCTTAGAAGAATATGTGATACTAGTTCAAGGTAGATTAGAGTTGTCAAATTGCGCCGAGTCAATCCCACTCCCTCAGAGATTCCATGCCTCATGAAATGGGAGATTCCCCTAGGGCCATCCCATTAATGAATGACCTGACTAACGATGAGAAAACATATTCATCCATGAACACTGTTAAATTGGTTTACCTCTTCACACAGCCTTATAGTGAGGAATTCCATGAAATACCCTAGATTCCACTGGCTAACACCATCAATGGAAATTAAGAGGACATAAGAGCCTCCAAAATTCATAGGAGAATGCCATAAATTGGGAGATAGATATTATTTAGAATATACAAATGGTTTTTTATTGATCTTAGTATATACGATCTTCAAATCTCACTCCATCAGCAACAACTTAGTAGACGACCATTTTAGTTGACCAATAAACCCAGCAATGATTAGGACATGATCGGACACATCTATACTATGATATGTTACAATTAGAAAATAGTCACCCACTAGTGGTTCAATGTAGTTTAACTTGTCAGCAGTGTCATGTTTCAATCCCCTGATTGAACCCCATGGTTTGGTCAGCATCAGAAGATGTGCCACATTCTAAGGAACACCCCTTGTTGAAAAAAACATTCATTTTACTATAATGTATGACATTTTGAATCACAACACCTACATATTTATGAGGATTTTGATCCACAAGGTCATATAATTGTCAATGGAATTGTGTGAGGCCATTAAAGATGCTTCAAAAATCTCCCTGCAGGTAGAATCATAAGCATATATTGCATTGGTCTACCATGTTGAATAGGCTGATCAAGATAAACTCCATGTTATATTCTAATTTTATGGTGAGGATTAGGGTGTACATATGAAGAATAAAATATTCCAACAGTATATCACATGCCCTTTCAATGGGGTGGATATCAACTATATCTTGGTGGATGTCTGTTATAAGAAAAACCACATCATGACCATGATGATTCACAAGATGGGGATGATCAATAAAGATATGACTCCCTTAAACCTAACAATTCATGCTAATGATAGAAGTTAATAGGAACCATGTGGTAGTGGATGGTTGAAGACCCAGTTTGGTGGATTTTTATAAAGAAGAAAATTCATTTTCTTCTCATGAGATATGCCTATAACATACTGCTATATAAATCCTGGGTTCACTTGCCTATGGAGGTCCCCTCCTTACATCACCAGTCCCTCAAGTACTCTCTCAGTGGTCAAGTGGGGGTAATCTACGGTGATGTGTACCACATTTAATCCTACGAAACTTGTTATCTAGATGTAGAATATTACAAGAGAAGGGTTAAAGAGGTCCAGACCAATGGGATTCAGCGTATCTATTCTCCCAATGATCAATTATCCACTACAGTCAATTTTTGCTTCAACATGAATGAAATATTTTTTATCCTGATATATCTACTAAAGACAATTTCAGACAAGGGATGTTTAATTTTCTTCTTTTGAGAAAACGTTTCAGCATCAGTAAAAACAATAATATTATATATATTACCACATTATCTAACACTAGATAGGATAGGGTTATACTAGATATCCTTACTCCTCTCAGGTACTAAATATTTTTCCATATGGAAACCATTGCATTCCATTGTCGCCGGTTCTTCATATTAGGGTTGAATTGAAAGAAGTGGACATCCCAAAACTTATTTGACATCAATCATGGACCTCACAATTGAAATCCTATCATAGTTTTCTTGACAGATTATGTTTCCATGGTTTTTAAATAGGCATAACCTCTCAATTAGGATTCTATATACTCCCATGCATTCACTAATGATTCCACTGAGTTGGATATCCTGGAAAAACCATATCCTCCCATTGACTACCCAACCTCAAACAATAATGATGATTTATATGGTGATCCTCTTGCATTTCAAGAGGGTTTCAAAACTAACTATGATGAGTTAAATTAGGTGAACATTGGTATTGAGGAATATTTGGGGCTAACACTGATTACTATAACCATATAACAATAGGAACATATGTATTATGTGGCCTTCCTGAAGTAGCAACACGATGTATTCACTTGGACCTATGATGAGATGTCAGGGATGGAACATCAGGTCATTGTTCACCATTCTCAGCCTCTCAGAGAGTCATATCAGGTTCAATAAGCCTCCTAGAGTGATGCATCCCAATCAAATGCATATTTTCATGGCCAAGGATGATAAGATTATCAAATTGAACATTATCATGTAAGTAATGTTCCCTAAGTGTATAGAAATCATTGTCTTGTTCATGAAAAATAAATACAAAATCAGATTCTGCATCAGCTTCTAGGACCTCAAATCCGATTGTCCAATTGATGACTTTCACATTCCAGTGAAAAAAGTGTGGATCAATTCAATAGCCGAGTTCTAGGACCTATCTATTATGGATGGATACTATGAAATCAACTATATATTGGTGGACCTCGAGGATGAAGATTCTACCACATTAAGAGTGTCATAGGGAACTTTTGGCTATAATATGATTCCATTTGACCAAAACAATGTAGGATCCATTTATTAGTGGTCCATGCATCACATCATCAATATAGTCCTCTGGATTTTGGTGTATTTATTTATTGGTGAATTGGTTGTCAAATCCCTATAGTGTCTGGAAAATATCAACGATCTTGAGAATGTGTTCACCTCCCTCCACTCAAATCATTTAATGACGAATGCCTAGAAATTCACATTTAGTATTACTTATAGGATGATTAATATTTTTTTTCATATATAGAGGAATCTATATTTACCCGGTGATGATCAAATCCATCATCCAAATTCATTCCCTGAGCAACATCTAGGAGCTGTGATGCCTATAAGTCCACTTATTCTGAATAATATAATTTATTATTAACATATTTGGAATGTGTAAGACCTTTTCATGAATCATGAACAACGTAGACAATTAACATTAGTATGAGGATAGTTAGAATTCATTTGATGAAATCAAAAAGTATCTTCTACAACCTCCATGTTTGATGCACTAATCTCAAGGAAGCAGCTGGTCCTCTCTGTGAAATCCAATATTAGTCCCTCCATTACTTTCTCACCCAAAAAAAAATAGTTGAGTGAAAATATTTTATATTATCTTAGTTTCATGATCCTTCACATGAATAATAGATAATCCCCTATCAAAAAAGAGCTTCCTCACAATGGTTCTCACAATACAAAATTTTAAGAATTATCCGTAGCATGATGAGATAATTCTTTTGAGATGAGTAGATTCAAAAAAATATATTATCAAATACCCCATGATGATGAGATTATTGGAATGTTGTGAAGTTATTGTTTAGAATTTTGACATCTATTCTGTTTCACAGAAGGTCGCCAGAGGCTATGAATTGAAAAATTTCATGGATTCCCATCGATACCATAATGAATTTCCCATATATGTTGATTTCCTAGAAATGTATTTCCTCTCAGTGGATCTTGATATTCTGTACTGAGTGATGTATTTAGATGGAACATCCAAGATCCCAGCCGATATAAGTCTTAACAATCCCAAGATAAATATTGTATTCCTAGGGATTTTATTCCTCACTAAAACATAAGTCATCCAACCATAATCATTTTTATTTTAATAATGTTGTTACAAAATGAGGAAGAGTATTAGGATCTCATCAGTAGACTCATGTTTTCTCTTAAGATTTATGTCCCCACAAGCATGTGAAGGGATAATCAAATATTTTCATCAAGAAGATCAATTTTGATTACATCACATGAAATATAGTTTTCTTACCCCTATTGGATAATACACACCAACTATGTATGAGTTTCCTACTCAACTAAGAGTTACTCACCTTCTATGATCATAGAATGGTTGAGATGATCCCTTGGCTTGTTTAACTGAAAATCTCATAGATCCTAAATAGGATGACATTGTTATTATTTTGGCCCATCATTGGGTTATCACCCATTTCATTATAGATGATGTTTATAGTAAATATTTAAACCAACTAACAACCAAAAATAGACTCTAGGACCCTCAATTATACCCATATAATAAGAAATTCAAAATTGGATGACTCTCATTATTGAGTACCACAATCGTACTATTCTCGTACAAGTATGTTCCAAGCATGAATGAATACATCATCATTCATCATAGTTCACCCTCAGTATTGGAAATAAGTATGAACATTCCCTCTATAGATTTGGGTTTGATGGAATAATCCACCATTCCATTCAAAGAGAAGATATTTTCCATTTCATTTAGGAGGTCCATGACCAATCGTGTGGAACCCATAAAGAGGCATTGAATCTCTCCCACTAGATTTGAAGGCTTGGATAGTATTGTACCACTATGGTCCATTGCTGCCTCGAGTGAACTAGATTGTGTTATGTGTGTAATATCCATTATTACTTTTTTTATCGACCATCCGAGCTTCTCTACACCACCAAATATGCTTTTCTCATTACCATATAGTGACTGTACATTTTAGGGTTGTATTCTGTAGTGACAGATTTCTAGTTATGGTTTATTCTTTCCATAAACTACTTCTTATCCATGTGGAAAGAGGCAATAAACCTCATGGATGTTAAATCATATTCCATGATCGAGTGGGTGATCTCCCACATCCTCCATTGATTTGTAATTCCTCATTGTATCCTCAATGAAAATGGAACCAAATTCTGAGCTTCGAAGATAACTAAATTGTATATCATGTTAAATATTTAGTCCAACCATAATTATGTTTACCATGACTAGGAATATGGGTAGATTTTGGTGTTCAACAAAACCCTCTCTATCATTCTACAAAAGGTGGTGGGAAGGAACAATAATTTTTTTTATGGATAATCTCCTCAACACCCTATGGGCCTATCTAATAATGAATCATAATTTGAACCAGGTGATCTTGTATTTCATGGTGTGCTGAAAGAAGTATGTATGAACCATAGATGTTCACTTTCTATCACTATGAATAGCTATTTATGACCATCATATGATTGAAAACATTGCGTAATTCCATCTATATGAGTTTTAATCTCTTGAAGATAACATGATCTATAAACATTATAATCTTGATAGGGAAAAATAATAACATTAGAGTGTTTAATAAGAATTATCACATTTGGTCCCTCCTCTAGTGTAAACTTGGTTAGGAACATAGGAAGCTACAAATACTAGAACAAAATACACCAATACTAGAGCCAATGGGGGAATGACCCTACATAATCCATAATTTATATTCCACTATATAATAATATTTGAACACTATGGATAAATATCATATCATTCCTAAAAAAAACACTAATTTTCTCAAGAAGTAATTCACATGAGTCCTAGTACAAGCATTATGACATTATAATTTGTGTGGGTTATCCCCTTGAATGTTTCATGTGGCATAATTGTGGACTTCTTTATCCCTCAATTTAGATTGGGGTTTTCACTTGTCCATAATTCAGTTATCCATTTGGGATACTTAACCCCATCTGCATAATCTATATGAACTTAAACTAAAATCCAAGGATCATGAATTATGAAAATTAAAAACATTTTTATCTCATATATTACAAATGGAATCATATTAAACTATCAATCCCAACATACTCAATTGCTGATGATAAAATATAATGTTACCATCTTTAAAATCATTATGATTCATGTGATTTGAGATGAAAAAAAGGAATCCTTATCACATGATGTTAAACTATAGACTTAACCCATTCCCTAAATAGAGGATTCCACATGAAAAATGTGGGATGTATCAATTTCATATCTAGTGGACAGTGCCTCCATCTATTTTGGTGTTCTACCATTCAATGTTCCATAACTATATGTGTCTTGATTTCCATCCTTATGGGATACATAGTGATGCTTGGACATTTTATGTTAAAACACCACAAGAAATTTATCAACCCTTCAACCCCTTGGCCCCATTCACAGTCCAAGTAGTATCACCTTAAACTATTTTCAATTCATATCAAGGAGTGCATGTGTTTCATGAGCCTCTTATTATGCATTCATGTCAGGTTTTACCAATTTTTTTCAATATATAGATCCTTTAAACAATATCTTCCCTAGTAAAAAAACTATGTAGTTAATGTTTTTGATACCTATCCCCTAGTCCGAGAATAAAGACCTTAAACTATGTAAAATTTGTTTCATGTATCTTTAATTCTATACATGCATGTATGACCTTATCTAATCTTGGGTTATACCACTTTCATTCCATGACTATACTATCAAAATAAAATACCCCTATTATTCTAGGTATCAAAACATTAAACTAGTTTCCTATTTTCCAAGAATAATCACTTTAAGATATTTTCCATTGTAATATAATTATGAACTATAAATGTTTTGCATAGGTCCAAGAATTATCACCCCAAACTACGGTACCCGGTCCAAACATTATTACCCTATAAAATTTGTATTCACTCCTCATATGCATGGTTTTATTGGTCCCTAGTTTTTCAATAATCATTTTCCTCTATGCCTCTCTAAAAATAATCATGGCTTGATTCCCATTATCACAAGATATATAGTAACTTTTTGACTTTTTTTCTTCATTAACAACTGCCTATTAACTATAGAACCATATATTACCCGCAGTTTCATCACCCCAAAATTTCTTTAAGGGACAACTTTTTAGGCATAATCCCCATTAAACTACATAGGGCCATTATGGGGTTTATATTACCTTGTAGCTTAATATATATATGGAATGAATTGGTGGCTAAATTCACAAGCCCCACCAATGTCTTCAACGCATGACACTAAAATGTTATTATACAACCTATATATTAGGGATGCCTCTTAATAATAAATTATTTTAGCTAGTATCAAACTAGGATCCTGGATATAAAAAATATGGGATGAACAAGAACAAATGCCCACAAGATGACGTTAAATTGTGTCTTCACACAATATAGACTAGGAAAGCCTCATATCATAATATGAGAAGATTAATTATCCTCATTGAATAGGGTTCCCCCTTCTGGTGTGAGTATCTTACAATGATGTATTTCAAAAAAAGTGTGTCTTGATTCACATTCTCATGGGACATGTAGTGATTCCTAGATACCTCATCCTAGACCTATCTCCATAAGTCGACTCATTATGTGGGCTACACTTCCCCAAATGACATGATATTGATCTGGGTATAGTTTCTCATGAGTGTTTTGGTAGAGGAACCATTAGACCCTCCATTCACATTGATTTAATAATATTCCATTTTACACAAGCCTCCCAGGGACACTCGTGCGCCCTTATATTCCGAGGTATGTGAAATTAAACTATAAACAAGTGTAGTATGACATTCATGAATTTAAAATCCACTCCCAATATACACGAAGTATTACATTAAACTACAATTTTAACATATTGGAAACTAGGATAATTTATAGGATGTTCATGGGATGTTTAGAAATACCCCGTATATAACCAGGATTCCTCATATGATAAATATGATATGAAATTCACATTACACTGAATGAAACTATAAATACTCCAAATGTGAAAAGTTATTTTATCCTTTCCAAATAAGGTGTCATCCACCTAGAATAATTATCATACCCCTCCATGTTCAAGAACTATTTTTCTTGATTCCTATCTATATGATCTATATCGTGAAGCCTATATATTCCATATCATGCCTGCCATTTCTATCGACTTATTTCAGGGACATTCCCCTTTTTCTACTTCAAAGCTTCATGCTTTCCTTGATTAAAAAAAAATATAATCCTGATATAAATAGGATCCTAAAAATAATAGTATCACACTAAAATGTATCACCTACACCCCTTGGCTTACCCCTCAAAGGATCTTCGACAGCAGACATAGGATCCTAGTTAATTAACATGGTCAATGGTTGGTCCTACATTCTCTTTTCAAATGTTTAACCAACAAAGGAATAAAACATGGGTTGAAAACTTGTTCAATATTTTTTCCATGTCCTTCAGTTATTTATAATTGACTATACATATATTAAAATTCATTATCACCATTGGGGGAATCTTCAAAAAAATTCTCCCATCATTGGGTTCTCAATTTTTAGGCAATTGGAACTCTATACCACTACTTATTTATCACACTGAGAATAGATCATGTAGACTGAGGTGTTTGTAGAGGACCATCCCCAATAAAGGTTAAGACACATGAGTTCACAAGTTTCAACAATCTATGACCGTATAATCTAAGTCTATGTCCAAAAATCATGAATATAAAAAATGTGTGAGTCTTATTTGTAATGTGTTGTGTGGTATAGGGACTCTGTGGACCTCAATTCATTCCAGGTTTTCCACCCCACCACATAATACATATACATTTTATATTACCCACATAGTTTAATCATTATGACCATAAACTAATTTTCATGTATGCAATGATTTATTTCATGAGGTTGGGACTCCTTTTTCCCATTTCACATCATTTTGTGACTCTATTGTGTTGTACATGTCCTCCTAGGGTACCTACACTAGGTTTCAGTATTATGACCATAAACTGAAAGTAATCCAACAAAATATCAGGACAATATTTTTTTTCTTCATGTTTTCATGGATATGTTTTTTTGTAGGATCAAGTGTCCTTTTATACCCCTTATTTCACATCAGGTTACCTTCCTTCGTGGGATCACATGTTCCTTCAAGACACACACCTTGTTTCCAAATAGTATAACCTAAAATAATGATATATGATCAAAACCTTTTTACCTTAAACTATTTTCAACTTTTACCCATGTCTTACATGGAACATTTCCTCACTTAACCCCCCCCCCCCAAATTCACATTGGGATGCTACTCTTTCATGGAAGACCAACCACTTTAGAGACCAGATGTTCTGATCTGTATGAAGTAAAAATCTGATCCACACATAAGTATAAAAACCATGAATTTAAATTGTATGGACACCCTCTTGGAAATTTCTTGTGTGACAATGGTTCCTCTTTTCACAGCATTCATGGATTCCTTTATCAATTTATCATTCCACATAGATCCCTAGTGAGACAACCTATTTATGAATGCATCATAAACATGAACTGCGTGTCACTGTCCCCATATTTTGTTTGTCAGAGTAGGATTTTTCATAGTTCCCACACCATATGGTCCTTTCTAGGGATAACTCCCATCATGTTACCATTATAAAGTATCTTCTCTTTTGGATGGATGGGTGTAATTCACTTCCATTCACATTATATTAAATTGTATCCCTACCACTAGAAATTAACATTATATTCCCTATGGACTTGACATGAGGAAGAATTGTTTGGAGACTCAACGTGTGATCCCACACACCACATCCCAATCACATGATGTTAAATCGTGTAATAAATCATCCTCACAATATTACACTAATCTAAATTTCCAAAATATGAACCATAGGATTCTAAACTATGTGTCTATTCTCTTAGTTTCATAATAGAAAAGTGCATGGAATCTAATACACTTGCCTGAGAATACCTTCGATCCAATGCTAGTCACATACAACATTTTTATATTCTCAAACTATTTCATAGTATTTGATACGATGATTCCCAATAAAGTTTATTTTCACCTTTGTTCAGACCAATAAACCAACCCATTTTCCTCAATGTCAGAGTGGTAAAATTTATCAAGTGTTATAATCCAATCGAACAGTTCCTCACATAATCACAAATCTTCATGTTCCCCTTAATTGTTTCATTATCCTCCTCCACTTCGGAATGTAACCCCTAACAATAATGGTTCCAAATCAAAACGGTAAACCTAATATCTTGGGCCAACACCTTGGAAGAATTTGGATGACATTCTATGATAGGTCACATGTTTCAAACATGGTTAGAGGTCAACCCTAATTTTTTTCCTTATTACCAGCTAAATGGTATGGATGCTATGTTTTAAACACAGTCAGTAGTTATCCTATTTTACCACACTACTCCCCTTGTTTTCTTGACTTTGGTAATCTTGATTCATTCTCTTCATTCACCTCATTCCTGTAGAATTAAATTCCCATAGATTTAACCATTAATGCACTATAACATGTGGAAAAAAATGTTGGCTATTTAGGGAGCCTTGATCTCTATATATATCCTCTCTCAATTAAACACTCTTAGTGGTCAGTAAAAAATTCCAAACCAAAAGTGTGTAATGATTGTATAGTACTCTCTTAAAAATTGAAGTCCAATGGTTAGTCATTGTTTCTCCCACAGAGTATGACTCATAGCAGCATATGGATTCATATTTGGTTTTTTTAACAAATATGAATGAATTGAGATAATATAATACCAAAAAATAAATATTTTCATGAAATTATGCAGTTCTAAACAATGAATCTACATAAATCAGTAAGGGTCATACCAATATAGGAGCCTATCTTATGTCCTACCAAATTCCCCAAAACCTCTTCTTCAAAAATTAATTACTATGATCTTTCTGTCCTCTGGATTTTGGCATCAAGGACTTAATGTCACCTCCAAGGATCCACATCCTCTTATTTATCCTTAGGACTAATATCACTGGCCCTAACATACACTTTATCCCTCTCATCTTGTAGCTCAGCTATTTGAGATATTTAAATCCATTCTTGATCCTTTAACAGATCCATTTGATCTCTTAACTGGATGAAAACCTGTTCATGATCATTGAGGAATGAATTTTACTCATTCACCTACTCCTCCAGATGTTGAATTTCTTGGTTTGCCTCATGGATCTTCTGGGTGATATCAGATTTCTACATATTCTTGGTGACATACAAATGTTGGATCATCACATGCACCTTATTGGAAAGGTATTAATCAAAAAGTGAATGTAATGAAAAATAATCCACCCCTATAGTTCCCAAGATTGACATCCAATAGTGAAGATACCCCACCCATCCCACAAAGTAGAACTCTGGGGTCTGGGAAATGAAATGATGCTTTCCCCTACAAGCTTTATGCTGGAAAATGTCATTATATTCAGTAAAATCAAAACCAATGTCATCTAAACCCTAAGATCATGAAGGCTCATTTTCATGGAATAATACAATGATAAGTTAAGTAGGATCCTCCTCTGAGATCCTCTCATACAGTTCAATATCCATTTTAAGAAGCTAGTCATCTTAATCTGAACCTTACACAGTAGTATCCCATCCTCCAATATTGAGATCCATATCACCATTGTCATAACCCATGAAAAAATCATGATGTTATCATTGTACAGAGACCTGGTTAGCTAGAATGACTAGATCCTCAATGGTCGACACAATCATAAGGTAAGGGGTCCTGAATACTAAATCTACAGACACTTTTTGTATGCACACCCTATAATGAAATTCTTGAAATAAGAGAACACAAGTCAACTGGATAATTAATAAAATGTTAGACAAATCTAGATAATTTGAGAGAAATAATTTATATAGGATGTTCGTCTAAAGGATCCCTCCCTGAGTCTCAATAGGGAGATCCACCATAGGAGACCCCTAAAAACTATTTGATACATCAATGTCTATAGATTCCCTCCCAACATAGACTCAACATAAGATGCAAAATAAAATGTGAAAATTCTACTTCAAATGATCTATGAAAGTCTAAAAAATTAATTAACTGGATTGAGTTTTAAATTTATGGTGATGCACAAATAACAAAATGATGAGCCGCCTAGTTGACTTTCTTCACTTGTAGTGGATGAAGCTGTTGGAATTACAGGTCTTATCCCCCATATATGGAAAGTATGATCAGAGGATTATAATATTTCACTTTATCCACTTTGACAGGCCCTCCAAGTGTAATGACCATAGTCATAGATTTTATAGTGTTCTCTCTAGTACCCGATGGAGCACCCATACCTCCTACAATATGAAATCCTTTCCTTTTTCATATTTCTCATGTATGAGAAAGATTTTAGTTATGGATTATGAAAAAATGGGTAGGGGCTGAAACTGAAAATAAATTCAATAAGATTATATTGATGATGTCAAATAGGACATTTCAATTTGAAGCAGTAATCTCACTTATCTACTAGGGACTCCCCTAATCAGTGGATAACCCATAGTATTTATTTATTTTAGATTCCTATGAGCCATTATATTGTGATTAATCCTCAGTTGAATCATTATAATTTGTAATGTCATAATGTTTTATAACACTATCTAACATTACTCACACTAGGAAAGAAAAGTATTATCATGCATCCTATGCAAATGGGATAAGGTAAAAGTGGATTACATGTATTAAAATTTATTGTTAAAGGACACCTTGTTAGTAAATTGGTTGAATCATTTATTTAAGCTTCCTACTAAGATCCTCCATGGCTCTACTCATCCCATCCAAATAGATCACTTCTTTCTCTTATGACTACTTCTGGGGAAGAATCCCTCCTCCATAAGGTGGTTGTGTAATAACACCTAATGTTGTTATTGATGATGATCCATCTTGAACCACCCTTGATGTCTAGATTTACCCTTATAGTGTATCCATTCTTCATCTTCACTTATCTAGCCCCTCACTCGCTAGATTGATCACCCATATGAACTACTATATTATCTCACCAAGCTGCACTACCACCCAGTTTTTTCATAACCCTTGGAAATTATATCATCTAAATTGGTCATTGGAATCATGCTATTCTTTATTGATAACTCACCTATCATCATACACCACAACTGATGAAGGATAAAAGTATGTCACACTCCATGAAACCATTTTTAGAATCTACTTGTCCAGTGGTGGATGCATCTAAATTTATCAGGGAATCTAGATAGAATTTATGACTTGTGGTTGATTTTTCAATTTATTTTAGCCACCTTCACTCTTGCCCCGAAAGACCAAAAGTACCCCCTATTATATAATTTCACTTGCATGTTTTCAACTATTTCACCGACATGGGTTGAGAATGGTTGGATGTTGTAGTTTTCATAATTGTGGATTCCAACCATAACCTTTCTCTTGATGAGAATCACTGGATAGCCCTCTGAGAGGTTGAGTAGATAGGGATACCTTCTGGTAGTTAGAAACTTATGGCCTCCAATGTGTGTCATTATCCATCCACAGAGAAATTGGAACATCCATATAGCCTCTAGTTCTCATATACATATTCTTAATGTCCCTACTGGCTATACAATCGATATATTTTTGTTATCATATATTTACCTTGTCTTCAACCTCCCTAATGGCTACCATAACATGAATATCAGAGCATATATCTACATTGGATTATCTGACTAGATGCATCCATAACTGAGGAAATGTAGAAAGGAATGTGGTTTAGCAAAGAATAATATATCAGTCCTCCACCATTCCATATTCCCAAAGTTCAAACTCGGACTCCTCCATAATCAACCAATATTATCCTGACTTATGTGTTTACTATTTAGTCGGACACTACTTTGGTCACCTAGGAATATTAACATGTTGATCATCCTTATATAACATGCCAAACCATTTCATGAATGTGATATCCCTGTGGAAGGGAGGATGAAGCTTCAGTACTATGGTAAATGTGTGTAGAAATGTTTTCAACAATAGAAAAGTTTATTATATATTTGACCAAAACATTATCATAGAAATAATTTATTCATATAGAAACCCATATAGTGGGATGCCACTGATTCAATAAACATCCAAAAACTAATTCCCACTTACCCATGGTGGATGTGTAATGTGTTGTATTCTGGTGAACAATAATAAAGGATCTCTATAAATTGTTCATGTTGGTAGTATGTGTGGAATTATGACATTCATACATTCTCCAAAAATATGATGTAGCGCAGCTTGGACCTATACTCCAAAAGAGTGTTTCTTACTTTGTGTGCTCAGGACTACTCATTAGGGAAGTTTCCTCCTACTCATAATTCCTTGTATTTATGTCATCCCTTGTAGTTACCTTTCATTATACATTGGATGTTTATTTTATATTTGGTCAATAATTCTTATGCCTAGAGTTTATCATCAAAAACATTCATTTTCCTTCCACTCAGCATGTATATAGTTATTTCTACTTCATATCAGGAAGGGTTACCATTGATAGTGATGATTGAATGGTTGATCTTGTTCTCATGATTTAACTAGGATTTTGGCATGTTAAAATCGATTCTCAAGATGTTGAATTCATCGATAAACCTAAATTTGTACAATGGGAGTTGGATTCTTGTTGGTATGTTTCTTTTATATCCATTCAATATTCCCAAAAGTGTATGATTTCTAGAAATACCCCTCCTTAATTCAATAATTCATTTTTTCCTTCAATTTTGTCCCTTCGATTAGTGAAGCAGCATTGATCTCATTTTTTAGTCGGTTTGTCATTTCCAATGATTATATAAGTTAAAAGGATAGAGCATGAAACATTGGATTTTTTCTTTCAGAGGGATAATTTTTATGCAACATTGGTCATATTCATGAAAAAGGCACCCTTGGTTGTAGAATTTGTTTGCATGAAAGGATGAGTTAAAAAAAACAGTAATAAGATTTCGTTTTTTCGAAAAAAGAGGAGTTTTGTGATTGAGAAAAAGTGATTATTTCATGAGATGTTTAGTACAGTACAAGGGGGTCCCCCCCTCTAATTTATAGGAACTGACCACCAATTTGTGCATAGTGTGCAATTCCAGTTGTGTTACCATGAGTGAATTTCATTCATAGAAATAGAAATGCATCAATGTCTTCAACATTACCTCATAAACCAACTATATAGTCCCATGTCAGCATAGATTCTGGGGGGTAGGGATTTTATTTGAACAGAAATATTTTCTTGGACCTTGAACGGTGAGTTTTGGATGATCCAAACACATGAACCACCCCAAATTACAATTTCTGGGCTCAGGAAAAAGTTGTGTGCAATATTCAATGCGTGTCTATGCAAAGGTATAGTTTGGCATACTAAAAATTTGTGTGAAAAAGGTGATGTGAATTTCTGAAAATATATTCTACGGTGAGGGTGTGTCTATGACCTCTATAAGAAATAATGTGTGGTTTGTGAATGAGGGAATCCTTGAATGGAACATCGGACTTCGAACATCCTTCTACACACCACAGACAACGTCAATCAAGAAATGTTACATGGAGAAGACCCATCATTAATAGTAAGAGAAGAATACAAAATTAATTTCCTCTCCCAATGAGTTTCACACCAACATCCTAATACATTGGATATAAATAGACTCTCACCACCACCCTTGGGAAAAATCTCCAGATGATGAAGCGATGATCTGTTATGCTGAAATCATATTATTTAATGATAGTTTGCAATGATAATGATCATGAACCCTCAAGGGAATATAATTCACAAGAAAATCCTTAAGTGGGCCTAAAAATTTCATGTACAATGGTATATTGATACACATTTTACTCATCATAAGGCTCGTCGGGTGCGTATAGTGAGATTCTTCCTGCACACAACACTGATATGCACCCAACTACCAAATTTGTGTGTTATTATGCCTCTTAAAACTAATATTTCCCTTATTCTAGAATCCCTTAATCATGTAACATTTTCATGAAACCTAATCTTATTGCGTACAACAGATTATTGATCCCTACATGACATCACTTGTGCCTCCAGTGAAACAATTACCCTTCTTGTTACTTATAAACATAGGTATCCCAATTCATGTTTCCTATAAGAATATAAACCCTAACATTGACCTATTGGTCAACCAATACTCCATGAATGTTCAAATTTCATTCCTGATCAAAATGATCATGAACAATGATCACATAATACCTGGGTCTGGGGAGAGATTCATCCCATGCTCTAAGATCTATGATCTAATATTTCCTTATTCGATGTCCTGATCATTCAATGTTAAAATACATGACAACATCCTCAACACATGATGTTAAAATATTTCCTAAAATTATGTGATGAGAAAAGGATTCCCCATAGATGATCATCAGGGGATTTCACCTTCTCTCCCACCAATGGATTGGAAACCCATAGAGGTAATCATCTAGGCATAATCCACATTCCATACATCATAGATACTCCCATTATGAAAGGGTAATTCTTACTATATTATGTTAAACAAGATGGATTATGCCTGTCAAATGACAATTAAATAAATCATAAAACTACCTGAATTGGGTCATTATCTTTTAGAAATGGTTTTTAGGAATCCTCCACGAGGTTCAATCTTTTCGTTGGTAAACTATCTAGCTGTTCAATTCAAGAGGACAACCTACCAGATCCACTACCATGTGGCATTTTGATCCATTGATAAACCATCCAGGTATTCCCTCCTAGAAAATAATCTCCTGGATCCACCTATGGGGTGAATTATGATCCATTGGTAAACCATAGAGGTGTTACCTCCTACTGGAATACCTCTTACATCCTCCTCCATGGGGAATTCTGATTCATTATTAAACATTCTGGGTGTTCCCTCCTACAGTAACACCTCCTGGATCTGCCTCCATGGGTTTTTTTGATCCATCAGTAAACTATAAATGTGTTCCATCCTAGAAACAGAAATCCCTCATCCACATCCACATGTTGTTATTATATATTGGTAATATATCCAGGTGTTCTCACTAATGGTGTGATAACCTGGATCTTCCACCATGGGGCGTTAAGATCCATCCACTCTTAATCCTCCCAAAGAGTCATTCTGATCTACCAAACTGTCAATATAAGACATTAACCTTCTCCCCACCTCCACAAGATGTTAAATTCATGACCTTATTCATGTATAGAAAATGTACTGATACATTTCCATATGACATATAACATACAACCTAACATAGAATACTAAACCAATTCAATAATCATTTTATTGTAGAGGTAAAAATCATTGGAAGTCTTACTCCCTAAGTTTCATTACACTGTGATCCACATGGGATTCCCTAAAAAACATATGCAATATGCATCATATGATATTCCCCTCCCATGAAGAATATTTATAGGATACCAATGCTCCTATTGTCTATAAATTCCTAGAGATGACCAACATGACTACTCTACTCACCCAAAGTTTCTTTCCTATTGAGAATAAAGTAGTGTAATTTATCGAAGTCCACATATAGGTTCCCTCAGGAATTATTTTGACAAATTTAACATAAATCTATGTGGGATACAAGGACAATAAATGAGATCAATGGAGGAATCCATTGAATGATGAACTAAGATCCCATCATCCCATTTTGATTAAGGGGATGACATCACTAATGAATGTGATGAAAGCTTCCAACCTTAAGAAAATGGGAATGTAGAGAAATGAAAATGCACATATTGAAAAGGACCTGGAAAAATAATGAAAAGTAGTGATCATTGGGGAAATAATTTAAATCCACAACAAACTTAATTCATACCCTTTCATGGTGAGTTTACTTATTTTTGAACTTTTATCTTGAAAGTTATAAAAAGTTGTAAAGGTTTTATTTGGATTAATCATTCACATCCCTTTATGAAATGTAACTATTGATATTGATTTCACATCCCAATGCTTGAATTTCATATTTTTTTGGAATGTTTCATTATAAAATATAAAGATTATTTTGTAATGTCTTTAGAAGGGAAAAATGAAATTTCACACGTGACTATAAAAATGTAATTTCATTCATTAACCAATATAGGATATATTATTTTGAATTAGATCAAATAAAATTCAATTTTTATGAATTTCCCAGATGGAAAAGACGAGTAACATATTTTCATAAATTTCGATGTGAGAAATCCAGAATATAAAACCCTATTATTTGATATTTATACAATAAATGTATGTAATGATAGTTTTAATTATATATGTTCCCATGTTATTGAAACCATAGAAGTTTCAAAAGGAATTTGAAAATTTTATTTCGAGGATAGACCAAATTCTATGATATGATACATAATATAAATATATTAATTTTAATGATTAAAACATTGATTTATATATGAAGTTTCATTAATAAGAGGTGGATTTGATTTTTTTGAGCTTTATGAGTTTCAGAATTCAAAATCCTGGTTTTTAGAATGATGGTGGTAGGTGCACTATTAAAGCAATTTTAGTGATAACTATGTACCTTAACTATGTGGGACCATGTGTTTGTGTTGAGGGTGTCACACATTTTTTCAATCAATTCACTCCAGGACACATGGCCATGAATTTCATCTACCAATAAATGAATATTCAAACCACATAGTTTGCACATGGTTAGAAAAATCATGTTACTATCCCACATGATTAGTGTAAATTTGGAAGTGAGTTCACATGGTTGGTGTGTAGTTAACCAAACATTGTGGTCAAACAACGAAAATCATTAAAATAGGTGAAATTATCATTTTCCCCGTGATTTCTTATAACATATCTTTTACTATTTTCTCCTTCTATATGCATATAGAATCCCAAAACATAGAGATATCCTCCTGTCCTCCTAGGCATGGTGAGATCTACTCTATCTGATCTGCAAACAACTCACTATATATTGCGTTAAAATACCATTGGTGTGTCTCTGATTCCGTATTTCCTCTTTTATCGAATTATATTTTTATATTGAATACATTTTTAATATGATATAATATGCCCTATTTTCTGGTTGATTGTGTGTTTATTCAATTTATCTAAAACATTCTCCAATAAAAAATATCAATAAATGATGAGTGAAGTTTCCTAAACATGTGGTAAGTTGAATCATTATTTCCCTTTTTTTCTGTCCTGTTTAAAAAATAATCCATTATGATTCCCACCAGTCCTTTTATTTGTCTCCTTATAAATTTGTAATTTAACTTTTAAATTATTATGATGAAATTAAAATTTACATTATACATTAGAATTTCAAAATTATATAATTTATATTTTGAATCAATACACCACATTTTTGTGTTTCTTCCATATTCATTAACCTTTATTCACAGTCTTGGAATTTAAATAACATTTTGGGGTTCATTGAATTTCTATCTCAAAAAATGAGAATCTTGTTAGAATTGAATGAATAATAAGTGATGTGGATGATTCTAAATTATCTTAATAGAATAATTTTTATTACTATAGAATTATCGTTGTATATTAAATGTCCAACCGTAATAGAATGAAATTAAAATGGAAAGGGTCTACACTTTTCCCATGTCAATTAAAAAGAGGTTTGATTGATTATTATCACATGATAAATTGGTTGTGACATGGGATTTTCCCATGGCCTTCTTAGTTTATTATATATTAAATGTCTCAAATTATATAATTGAATTTTGGTAATACATGGTTATAGAAATGGGATTTTTTTACGTACTTTTAAATTTATTTTAATGATTATGATGTTTTTATCTTGTAAATGATATGTCTCATAGAATGTTATTATTTATGAAATGAAAATAATTATTTACTATGTTAGTAATGACACTCATACATGGAATCCATTATAAATTATGATATGCAGGCATATCATTGCTTATAAATTATGATTCATAGGTTTGGATTCCCTTATAAATTGTGATACTCATTCATGATATGCTTTATAAAATGGTATACTCAAGCATGAAATCCATTATAAATTTTGGAACATGTAAATGGATCCCATTTCATTGTTTCAAAATCGGTCATGGAATCCATTTTATATTGTGATACTTGGGCATCGGGTCCCTAAATGTTTTTATGCTTGGACATGGAATCCTTTATTTATAATATGTATCTTTTCTGATTATGCATGGATTTCCATGTTATACATTTTTTATGACTAGTACCATATATATATATCTGTGTGAATATATGTGTTATTATATATATAGTACACATATATACATACATTTATCTATATAAATATGTATACCTATATATATGATGACATAATATCAATGATATACCATATTTGGCCGAAATATGTATTGTCTTCCGGTTATCCTTTGATGAACCTTTGTTTTAATTCATTATAATTATTTATTTTTTACCTTATTCCTATATATTCACATTTATATATTTAATATTCATAGACTAGATTGAATCATACATCGTTTGTGGTGGCCTAAATTTCTTATCTCACACCCTATTTGGGATACTATTTAGTACCCGGTCAGACCTTGTGGTTATAGGTTTTGACCAATGGATTATACAATCACTGTTATTCTTGTACATGAGGTCTTAAGATTACAAGACTATTCCATATATAAATATTCTCATGGAGATAGACATTTGGGATTTAGTATTTTTATTATTGTTTTAATGTATGTATGGTTACATATATGTTTGTTTCCTTTTTTACTAACATAACTTCATTATTTAAATTGTATTATTTATTTCATATTATGTTTATTATTATTGGCATGAGTTATTTCCATTTTATATAATTTAGATTATTCCATCTATTTATTTATTTATTATTTTCCAAATATGATTGATACTAATCCCAAAGGTATAGTCCCACCATTTTTCTTCCATTTCACCCCCTATAATAGTCGAAAACCTCTAAAATATGGGGAGGAACTCTTGAAGAATTGCAAAGACTGGTCAGACTACATTTCATAGATTCATTTGGGGTGGTATGTTACAATGTTTCATTAGATAATTATTTTATAATTTTTATTATGGTTTTTGGATGGTAAAGAGGAGACTATAAATTTATTGGAACTAGATATATTGTCCACCCTTGGGGTGATCAAACCACACAAATGGATAAGACCAAGTATCCATGGATTGGACTGTTGTTCATGGTAAATGTTATTACAATATATAAATATTTCACCGCGAGTGATTGATGTAGTTTATGATGTTTACCAATTTATGAGACTTGTAGTATTTTACTATTGGCCATGTATGGAAAGGAAGTATTGGTATTTTCATCTCGTAGGAACATAGAGATTTACAATCAATTAATATCACATTCCATGTAGATTCAATTTCTGGATTAGATGATATATATTGGATGTGCCTTATATGATTTAGTAGCATGTTTATTATTATACCATATTTAGGTGATTTATCATCTTGTTTATCTGTATATCATGGATGGGTAATTTTCCCATTTCTACATATAATTACATTTCTATATGATATATTGTTCTGTTAAATTTATGATAAAATGATTTGTTACTAATGTTTCAACATGAAGCTAAATAGTTTTTCCCATAATGTTTAATGGTGATCCTTCTATAACCAATCATGAAATGTTTGATCCATGGACCATTGGTTTTATTATGTGAAACATTTATTCTTATGATTAAATTTGTTAAAATATAAAATTATGAATTGTTTGTTCCATTATAAATTTTTAAGGGTAACCCATTTAGTCTGACCATTATATATGAACTTGTAATATACTAAAATCAAGGGTTGAGATCTTTTTTATAATTACATGAATGAATATTTTATCTTATAAAGGAAAGAACCCGTATAACATGACAATGGTAATTCATCCAAATGAACTTTGATTATTATATATTCATTAATAATTTAAATAATAATTGTAAATTATAGTTCCAAAATGATTTATTATTTAGAATTATTTTGGAATGAAATTTTATAACCTTGGAATGATGAACTATATAATTCAATTCTTAAATTCACAACATGGCCCAATTAGGTTAGTTGGGGAATGATTCTTATCATATAATCCTAATAAGGGTGTTTCAAAAATACTTTTTAAAATGATATCACCCTTTTAGTCCACCTTATTCATTATATTACATTATATTTAACTCTAATTGGGTATGATTATGCTAAATAGGATGATTATTTATGGTTCAAATGACCACTTATATAGGTTACGTGTAAATCTAGATTGATATCTTACTTAAACGATTCTCTTTAAATAATCAAAAACAATTATTTTATTTTTAAATTATTCATTGTGAAGATTTCATTAATTAAAATTCAAAATTTCAAAATAATGTGTCATTTACTGTAAATCGTGAAATTTAAATTTTCATTATCAAATATTATATATGAGATTTTACAGATAAATTAAATTAGAAAATTTATGTTATGAGGTATATTTCATAATTGAAATATGATATATTATAAATAAATCATTAATGGAATGAAGTTCATATAACTTTCCTATGATTCCTTATGTCATTAGAAAAATAAATTATCCTGTATATTTGACTCTCATAACTGGTACATAATATTTTTTAAAATTTTCATTTTAAATGTTAAAAATAAAATGGTAATTTTTAATTTTGTAAATGAAACCATAATGGGGTGTTATTAGATGTAACAATCGTTTAAGTGTATATTAAATCATACCATGATTTTTTCCTTGAACAAAAAATTTTATCCTTTCAAGTAATCTTATGTGAATTCTACTTATCTTTTGTTAATCATAATTAAAATGTGTTATGTCCTAGAGACCTTTTAGAATGAATCTATTTTAAATATTTACACACTTTGTTTTATTAAGGTGGTACCCTGATTGAGGTAGTTCCCCTTGAATTAAAATATCACTTGTAATTATTACTTTCATTTTCAAGAAAACAGTGTCATTTAGGATCCCTTTATCCTATGTATGAATATTTATGTATTAATGAATCCAATGATATATGTATAGTCATTTTATAAAGTAGCACCATTTTCGGGATTTTAGAATCATGAAATGTTCATATTCAGTGGGTTAGACATTCCTACAGCATGGTCGAACACTTTGTAGTCCATGTGACACTTCATTGCCTTTAGTTATGGATGATTGGTAGGTCACCACAAAGATTAGTAGTTGTATGATTATTATGAAATTAGGATTAATATTTTTAATGATCCTTTGGATACTTTAATACAAAGTACTGATAGGCATATGGATAATATCAATTGATGTACCATACCACTAAGGATATATCAGGGATGTACGGGTTGATACATGAGGTAACTATCATTTTTCATAAATAAAAAACTATGAGGTTGGTGTAAATTATTAACTATTTGATCTATTTCACTACATTCACTGTCCATCTTTTTCTTTAGAGTGGCATCAGAGTTAGAGGAATTAGAGTTGGCCCAGTACTCGAGATGATGTTACAATGTAATCAGGTGGTGTTACACTGCCGATCAGTTTAGTCCTAGATTGTATGCATGATTACAATGGAATGAATTAGTGCATATCAAGAAATATTCACCTAAATATTATGAGTAATTTTAAACAAGATCACTTTAAGAGTATTTTATTCCTTATCATTCAATGTGTCAACTAATAAAGGCATATTAGCCAAATAAGTTACCTGTGTTAGGTGGTGGATGGGGTGTGTGATGTTGGATTAGTTCTCATTCCTAGTAAATCATTACAAGGAAACTATTATGGTGTGTATAATTGTATCAAACATGTGTTACTGTGTCCATTAAAGTAGAGTGAATGAATTCATACATGACAATTTGGAAATATTTAGAACATCTAGAAGCCCATGAGGATACTAGATTGAGATATTTCCTCCTTGAGATGATAATTGATATAGAACCCTATTACGGAATATGATCAAGTTTGGATACTATATTCCAGTGTGTGGTGTATAAGATTTCCATTAATGTAATGATTTTGAGGTGTGTTGATGTTTTCTATGAATAACGATGACAAAATGGTTGGTTGTTTACACAACCATTAAGGGCATTGTGAGTCAAGGTTAGTCTATGATGGGGGGTTGAAAAAATCATGAAATATCATGGTAGTAAAATAATCATGTTTAGAGAATGATGATTTATCGACAACTGTAGATGAGGTATTTTAAAAAATAATTTGTAAATTAGTGGTTCGACTATTCAACTTATAGGTAGTTGGTTTTGGATGGTTAGAAACCATGCCGATCACTTTTTCTTAGATATAGTGTGAGTGTATCTAGTATTATTGGTAGTAATATATATTGTTTTGGTGAACTCTTAGATTAGTAAGGATCATGACATTATCTATCCATAATCTATGGTATACTAGGAGAGCTTCTATGATACATTGAGATAAAGAAATAAATTAAATTCCTTATTAGGAAAATTAATAGACACATTTTTAGTTGTGCATTGTGATCAATAATAATATTAGATTCATGGTCTATCCTAAGTGATATTTGGATTACCATGTGGAATGGAATTGTATGAAATCATAGACACTAAATGTTTCTTTAACTAGATCTCCTTGAGATATATCATTGTTGGGATCAATCATTGTTCATCATATGTGGATGTATCAGAAATATACCAATGTCTCACTTATAAAAACTAGAGAATGTACTACCTTAGAATACCTCATAATACTCATATAGTTTATTATGTGGTTACATCAACCTTATATTTAGGGTCGTTAGATATAGTTATAGTGTGACGATATGAGGGTGTGGGATCAGGTACACACCTTTGTTCATGCTATAGTACAATGATAGAAATTAATATTTTTTCTAGAGACATAATTTGTATCCGACTAAGGGATTACGTAAATGTGCATGGAGAGAACACACATTACGTTATTTTAATGGTTTCATGACAATGTTTTATATTATTCTTCTTTTAAATATAATCAATTTTTATTATAGTCATTTAGTAGTGGATTGACATGTTTTTCTTCATATTGGTTGAATGTAGTCGATGCGGAACTAAGTCTAGGACATTGTGAGGATGAAGTCAATTCAGTGAAAAGGTCAATTTAGTATTTTTATTGATAAACCAATTTAAATGATATTAATTGATAATTGATAATATGATTTAATTAAAAAATATCATTGGAGGTTCATTAGAGATCTCTGAGAGTTTTTAAGTAGAAAATTATGATGGTTTGAGAACCATGACTATAATTAGACATTCGTTATAGAACCTTTAGTGGGTAGAACCATGGGGTGGATGAGAAAATGGATGATGAAAAGATTGTGTAATAGGATATTTTTTATTGATTAAGTGATGTATCAATGATTTTGTTTTTAATATGA
Organism: Viscum album; assembly: GCA_963277665.1. Lineage (NCBI taxonomy): Eukaryota > Viridiplantae > Streptophyta > Magnoliopsida > Santalales > Viscaceae > Viscum > Viscum album. The sequence goes on along the minus strand of OY728148.1, from coordinate 2,043,676,807 downwards.
GCATTACCGTGAGTTTCCAATTCTTTTGTAACATTTTTTTAACATGAATCTTGAAGATGCATTATGAATTTAAAATGAAATGAGGAAATTTAAATGGTATTTATTTGACCAATGTGGTTTGAGTGATTTTTAATTGTTCCATAATAATTATTTGGGATGATATGTTCTGTGTTGGGGAGAATTTGTGGTCAATTGTTTTAGAACTGTGTAAATTTATAGTTGAATTTGGAATTTCAGTTTGATGGGAAGACCAAATGTTATGATAATAATTGGAATGTAATACATTTTTGAAAACAAATAAAAGTGTTTTAATTGGTTTTTATTTAACTATAGTTCTATCAATTGTTCCATTGATTTTTGGGATTTTTGATCATCAAAATTATTGTGTTTGGAAAGACAAAGGGAGGAGCCCAGTTAGTATACAATTTGTGATATCTATGATCTTAAACCATGAGGGGACTAGATAATTACTAGAGGGTTTCACATGGTTATTAAAATAGTAAACCAATGTCCACATGGGTTTGTGAGTAATCTACAAAAAATTATGATCCAACCCACATGGATTCCACTTGGTTAAACAAGCTATGAGCCAAACTCGTATGCTTAGTGCCACTTAAGCAGTGTGTGCACATAGTTGTCTAATAGTTTAGAAAAACCATACAACTTACTAATGTGGATGGTATTACCCATTTACACTTGATTTATTTTAACCAATTATATACTTTTTACCCTCCAATGCCCGCAAAATATCCATATTTGGGGAGCTCTCATCCCTCCCACTTTTCATGGTGATATCTCCTTCGTATGGGCTCGAAATTACTTTTAGTCTATCACGTTGGAATCCCCTTGTTGAATCTACAATTCCTCATTATTTAATTATTTTTTTTATCTTTACATATTTAATTATATTTCAATGTGATATAATATTACATATTTTATGAGTTTATGTTGATTTCAAGGATTTCTCTCAAATCGACACAAATCAAAAAATGATAATGTTTGTGTGAGGAGCCATAAGAATATGTTAGTTGGTATCATGATTTTTTCCCATAATGTATATCATCTTTAGAAAAATAATTATTATTTCATGAATCAAACATTCAGGGTGAGACTTCATTAATTTGAAACATATTTTTTAAATTATTGTAACAAAATTCATATTTCCATTATGCTTTTAAGTTTCACCATTAGGGAATATCTATCTTGCCTCGAACTAGCCTTTATGGGTGTGTTAGTAATATGACATAACATTTATAATTATTCATGGAATTTAAAACTCATTTTTAGAGGTTTATACATTCCCTTTGATATAATAAAACTCTAGTTGGAATTGAAAGAATAATAAGTGGTGTGGATATTTTCCCCTTACCATAAGTTCTTGATTTAGGTTAAACTAGAACCATCCATGTATATTAAATCACAAGTTATGATAAAATGAAATGTTTACATCATGGATATAAACTTGGAACATATCAATTAATTAATCATATGATTGATTCATCGTATCTAATAAATTGATAGTGTCATGGAAATTTTCCATGGACTTATTAATTAATTAAAAATTAAATGGCCTCAATGATATAACTATGTTATGGTAAGAAATTCAAATGGACATGGACTTATTTTTTAAATATAATTTAAATGAGATGATCAATATTGATAAGTCTTATCTTTGTGTATATATGTACCATAGAATATAAAAAAATATTAAAATTCACGCTCTTATTTACAATGTTACTCATGATACTCCGGAATATAGATATGTGAAATAATAAATCATTCCAATGGTACTAAATGTAATATGATGAAAAAAATGAGTTAATTCTTGGAATTATTAATATAATTTTTAATTGGGTAATTTTAGAACTAAATAATGTGTGGTTGTTGGATTTTTAGCACCACTAATAAATTCCCAAACATTTTCAGTTGATAAATAATTTTTCTAATTACACAGTTCAATCACATGATAAGTACACTAAAAGCTGAAGAAGAATGCATGGATGAGAAGAAAATACAAAAGATGAATGCATGGAGGATTTTATGTGATATAAATTATTTATTATATTACTCCACTATGTACATATGTCTCATTCTGAAATAACATTGATATTATCAGCTACTTGAATGAATGTTGGACCATGAAAAGGGATTATATCCAAATTTGAACAATTACTATGATGAATGATATGTTAATATTGTACAATGTAAATGATAATAATTTCTTATGATAGAAAATTTCCTATGAGATTAAATCATTTATAGTTGTGGAAACATTCTTTTGGGAGTTTGATAAAATTACCAAACACTATAAGATGAATATTACAGTTTCATAAAAATTAATCATTATAAAAAATGAGGTAGTAAACTAATATTTGGGTGAGATAAAACAATGTTAATCCCATATAAATTGTTGTATATTTTTAATACATTTTATTAAATTTCGAAAAAATTAATTTTCTTATAGATATGTCTTATGATGTTTGGAAAGTATTGGAGAAGGAATGAAATTTGTTTTCAAATATTATGTTTATATAAATGAATGTTAAATTTTATATATATTATTGCTTAGTTCAGAATAACATTTGAAAAAGTATTGCTTAATATTATTTAGAAAATTAAAAATAAAGTGACAATTTTACACGACAATACATAAAATCATGTTTATTATTCATAATCTCATAGAGCATACCCAATACATATTTAAGAATAGTTTGATGATATTTGGTAGTTAGAGGAGAAAAAATAATTCTAATTATATGTTCACAACAAGGTATATAATATTAACTAAAATGTTATTTATGATTTGTAAAGAGTTATATAAGAGTATGTAAATGGTTATATGGGATATGAACATTAAAATATAGATCACATAAGAAAAACATTGGTGATATTTTTAGGTAATATAAGGTTTTCAAAGTAAATATAATAACATTCTACTAAATATGTAATATTAAAAATATATCTCTAGGTAAAATGTATGATTATAATAATTTGATTCTTTTTAATATTTCATAATTATTAAATAATGATAAATGAAATTATAGTGACCCCATATTAATATATATTTCTTTTAAATCATTATAAAATTTCATATATTAAATTTCAAACAATTCTCTCACAAAATCAGAGAAAAATTTGGATGGGTGACATTGAGTGCTACCTACATTTGAAATATATTTTATAAAAACTTGTTTCCATTTATACAAAATAAAACTCTAATATTATCCCTTATATACTTATCATAGGATAAACATATAATTATGAAAAAGGAATGGGAATGAAAAGTGGTGATCTCAAATGCTCTTAAATGGAAAACTTTTGACCAGGTCATCATGGAATATATCAAAATCATATGGGAAACATGATTAGGGATAAATTTCTTACTAAAATGAACATTGAATAATAAGAGTTTTCTATAAATAAGTAAACATGGGCATTTAATCTCAAAATAAAAATCATGTTTTATAACATATGAGTGTGACAAAACTATTGAAACATAGAAAAAGAAAATGATATCGTAATATCATTGAATCAAAAATATGTAGATAAAAAACACTATATCATTATAATATTGAAAATATCATCATAAAGAAATCATTAAAGTGTGTTCTCTAGTTGACCTCCTATGAACCGTAGTCAAGTCTCAACAGCATGATAATATATCATAGTGTGAATAGGATTACAAATCATTCACCATATATAGAATTGCATGATATGTAAAAAAATTGGTTCATTGGAGTACTATCAAGGTTGAACAATTAATTTCATATCACGTAGAAGACAATTTGTTTAAAAAATGAAATGAATACAGAAACAAAATACGAATGATAAACACCATGATAAAGAAGTGGGTTTTAAATTATCTTCTCAATAAATAACTATAGGATATACCATAATGATTCAAAATATTATATGATATTAAATAATTTTCTATTAAATTATTTTAATAAATATGTGTAGGACTTGTAAATTGGGTTAAAATTATGAACGAAATTAGAAGGATCAATGACTATTAAAATAATGAACTAGATAGGTGATACTTTTACAATGAGAAAAGGATCATTTAAAAAGGATGGATATTTTTTATTTTCTGTTAGAATAGAATTCAATTGGAAGAGTTTTGTAAAAAGTAATTAAAAATATTAAATTGTATCCGTGGGTGAAATAATTTCATGGGGGTAGAGTTTATATGAAATTATACATAAGGAAGTCGATATAAAATAGTTTTACATAAATGAGAGAATATTTAAGGTAATGTAAAACATGTATTAGCTCGATAAAATAATGGAATAGTCAACTATGTTCATTTTTCAGGAAAATATATATAGAATATGGAATAAATTTATTATTATAATAGAGATAAAATGGAAGAAAATAAAGATAACATGTAACCCAAATATTACATAGGTAGATCAAAAGATTACTTTTAATGTATTAAAACACCTTTATTGAAATAGATATTTATAAAAGTATAAAAAAATATTATTATTAAAAGTATAGAATAGAAATATGAAGGTCAAGAGTTATAAAAAGAACTACGATTATAATTAAAAAATTGAATTTTAGCGGGAAGGGAAATTACAGATTAGAAGGTTAAAAAGGAATTATAGTGGATGAAAATTATTCCCAATAATGATATACTCTTATAAGGAGGAATTAATTAAGGTAAAATCACAATTTTTTTTAAAAAATTCATAAAATTGGATGGTAAAATTTCATGAAATAAAATAATATGTGGGATCAGACAATCATAGACATATGGAGTTTATAATTAAACATATTAACTTAATTAATGTGGGTTTGAGTGAAACTAAACCCTTAAAAAAATTAGATTATAGTAAATTGAAAATTCATTGAAGGTAGAGCATGATATTTATTTCTAAATTCCAAATAGTTCATGAATTTAAGGAGGGAAAATTCATTTAAAATAAATATATTATAAAATATAAGCAATTGGTGTATATGAATATATCACTATACAACAAAATTATAGGGTAAAAAAGACATACAATGGGTCCTGATTTATTCTACAAGAGGAACAAACTTCTTTAAAAAATTATGTTTTTTTAAAAAATATCTATAATTATTAATCTAACTTTAATTTTTTAAATTTCCATTATTATCATGTTGTATTCAGATAATAAATATTTTTTCAGTTATGTAGGTTAGTTTATTGGGTTCATTCAATATTTGGGAAGCATCGTTGATAAATTTACTATGGTCAAAAGTGTTCTATAGTATATTCATTATATTAGTAATTCTAAAATTATATGTACTTATACTTACATTACCACATTATTTATGGATTCTCATTGGTTTTCTCAAAATGGACTCAAATTAAGAATAGTTCCTTTGTCACATTATTTAATGCAGTTTAATTTACTATATCCATTTATAATTAATTTATTTGTAGAATGTAAAATATTATCCTTAAATAAAATTCATATTGTCACAAACCTATTTCATACATATTAAATAAAATTTTAATTTCATCCATGTTAGTTCTTAATGATAAATACATATATAGTGTTTTATGGTGGCGGTAGTCTGCACATACATGAACGAGAGTCTCTTTTTCAATATAAAATTATGGAGGGTATAAAGATAAAATAATTATAATTTTTTTATCATGATATTGAATTAATTTTCTAATTTTATATTTAATAACTATTTTGGGACATCCATGTACTATGATTATGGAAAATAAAGTCCGGGGTACATGGAGGTGATAGTTTGCACAATCTTAGGAAGACATCTTCATTTTTAGAATGATTTTGCTGCAGGTAAGAAAAGTTATAATTTTAGTAAAATAAAATTCAACATATTAAACACTATTATCTTATAATAGTTTTATTTAAATAGAATGTTTTTAAAATGGTCATTAAGAAGAAAATTTGAAGGAGTAAATATTACTCAGTTGGAAAGCTTGAGATTTCTCTCAAAATTCTTCTTAGAACAGAAGTGTATAAGAAAACTTATAGGGACCAGGGGTGTATGGATGTGAAAGGGACAACTACAAGTTCTAAATTGGGTATTTTTTAAAGAATATTTTTTGGGGAATTTTAGTATTGAATGGGTTAAAGTGATCACCTTTTATAAGTGGAGAAAAGATAATATTTGTTATCTTAAATTATGTTTAAATAATTTAATGAATCTTTTTAGTGGAAATATGATACAGAAGTTGTAAATAATTTATTGGAGAGGGGTTTTAGATAATAAAAAATAAAAAATTTATTTTTTAATTTTTACTTAAAATGTTTTTACTCTTATTCCATTATATTTTTGTAGTTTACGATTTTATTTTTTACCATGTTAAATTTTTTTACGTTGAAATTAGTGTTTTATTAAAACTTTAATAGAAAATATAATAACAAATTTTTTCATGTTTAACTTAATAGTATTATCTATTTTATCAAATTAAATATATTATTATTGAGAAAATATACTTTTAAATTAAAAAACTTAATAAATAATAATACTATTTTGTTGAATATATTAGTTTTTACCATTAAGTGTTCTTAATATTACTTAATATTAATTTCGAATTGAATTAGCATTAATATATTTTTATAAAATAATTAACACATTATCATAATAAGTATATAAAATTGGTGAATTTAATTTATTAGATAAAAATTATACAACAATAATAATATAGTTTTGTGAAAATAATGCTTCTGACTTTTATCATAATCTTCAAATATAATCTATTTTATGATAATTATCTGAATAAAAAGTTATCATTATTAAATAAAAATAACATGTTGAAATAAAATAATAAATCCATTTTTTATATTAATTTCTACAAATGATGAAAATTAATTTTTAAGAGAGGCCAATAAAATAGTTTTTAGAGAAAAAATTTAGTTTTATTTCAAAAATGATGGACATGGGGTTTTTAAATATAAAACAAAATTTTAAAATATTTTTCTTTTCATAAATAATATATCTATTATATTTATCTAAACATCTATAAATAAATTCTATATTTAATTAATAAATGTATTCTTATGAAATGTAGATATAGAAAACACATGTACCACATTGATTATTTTGGTTTGTTATAAGTTATATTCAATAAGATTTAAAATACCATTATGAATTATTACTATTGATATTATATAAATTATAAATTTATTGTATTATTAGTATATTTATGGGGTTATGATAAATCCAGTTGAAAATGATAGAGAATATGTGGGCCTCAACCGGAAGCATCATACCCTATGAAGCCCTTTTTTAGAGCATCCGAGGGATATAATATCACTAGTCATTTACTATGATCATGACCATGAAAATATTCAATACTGAAACATTATTGTAACAATTTATTAGTGAATATCATGATATTCAAGATTATGTTACAAACCATGTTCGTCGAACCACCTTAAGAAAATATCACCATCACACACCTTACCCATATGAAATTCACTCGTACAATAAAAGATTGTGTATCTAAAACCTATCTATATTTATTTTTATATTTATTATATAAATTAATTATTATAACTAATTTCTTATAGATTTATAATTATTAAATAATAATTTTTTATAAAAACCTTATTTTTATATGATGAATCAAAAATTGTATTTGTGGGAAATGAATATTTTAAACGATGACAATATTTTTGATGAATTGAATATTATTTTAAATAACTTATATTTTATTAAAATTTTATTAATAAAAAATAATTATTAAATTAAAATTAAAATATAACATTATGAATTCAACTGTCATTTGTATAAGGTTTAGAAAACTATTAATGTCAGAAAATGAGTATTTCTCAATAAATAATGATTTTATATTTAAAATTTTAAATTATTCTGTTTAGATAAATATTTTTGTAAAACAAATATTATTTTTTAAATAATCAGGAAAACATTATCCAACAATAAATTTTTTATAATTTTCTGAGACTGTCCAGTTTTTTGGTAAAAAATAAATACAGTATAATTATACTATTTATATTATAATGGCATAAAATCCAAAAAGTGGTGTAATAATTTCAATAAATTGTATCAAGGACAATAAATATGTTTACCCTATAAAATAATGTCTAGATAATTTTATTTTACTAATTTTAATTACCGTTAATGAATCCTCAAAAACATATGTAATATTTTAAGGATTTAAAAATGGATCTTTATAAACACGACTCACTTACACATCCCAAATTGAATTTTATTAATGATTTAAGTTATTATCCTTAAAAAATAATTAAATACACACCCCATTGGAAGAAACCATGTACAAAAAACCATTATAATGTTTTTGTTACTGATTACTTTATTATATAAATTCAAAAATATAAATCGGGAAAACATTAAACCAAAATCCTCTTTTTCTATAATAAGCAAACCAAATCCCACTTATCATCCTTAAAAACCTATAATAATTTATTTACACTATATTTAAATTTATATGTCCCTCCCAATCCCCAAAAAAATATTAATAAAATCCTACAATTATTTTATAATCTCGCTCTCAATGTATTAGATCCTCCCTTTCTCATCTTTATTCAAGAACCTTTTTGATATTATTCTTTATGAATTTCAATTCTCCTTGTTAGAATATGTTCTTACTCATCCTTAAAAATATCATTATAATTTTTATTTGATCAAGTATCACATTAACTCTCATTAAACCCTTCCATGTATCATTACATATCATCGTTATTCAATCAATGATATCCTTTTATTTTTCAAGATAATCATTTTTTTGGGAATACACACATGTGTATCCATTCAAAAGAATTAACCAAGGTGAACCTATCATTAATTTATTCAGAATATCCATTTATATAACCAACACTCCAACATTTGAGGAATACAAGTGATTACATGCAACTTTTATTGTATGATTTACATGTCATACTTATTAAGGAACAATATATAAATGTTATGGGTGTGCATGAAATTATATATCCATCCAATTAATTAGATAATTTTATAACACAATAGATACCATGTACGGAGAATCATAAGTAATCTTAATCACACTATTTTTTACTTACTGGTGATAATCCGTGACTTATTCCTATGATTTCATGTTTTATGTTGTTTCCAGATTCAATTGTTTCCTTTATATTATAATAATTTATATTGATTCAATGTTAATGTTCATGATTATGAAACATCTTATGATTCCTTGTTTTGTGTATTGACTCACATGTATTAATTTTATCATGTTATGATTTTATTATTCGATAACTAAGGTTTATAGGTCAGACATTTATTATGTATATCCCAAGTATATCTTATCTTGTTTTAGAATATGAATGAGATTTATAGTCATTTTATGGAATTTTAGATTATGTATTTGTATTTATATTTATCATTTGATGACTTGTACCTACTTACAGAAATATAATACGAATCATGATATACTGGGGTACTATTCATTCTATCATCATATAATAATTAATAAAACAAAGTGAAAAAACATTATGGGTTATCATGATTTTTAGTAGAGGAATGAATAGTTTTTATGGGTTAATATTAAAATAATATAGTGAAATATTTGGAGATAATACAGAAAATAATAAAAACTCCCAAAAATTTGGTTATTGTTTGAGTAAATGGTTTGCAATAAAATAAAATCATGTTCGTATAACCAAATTTGACGTGGATCAAGTATAACTATATATAAGGGTAACAACCTTAAGAGGGCACAGTAAGCCGAACTTGATCACTACATTGTTCATGAAAATGATACTTTCTATAAAACCAGTTTAAGATACTAAAGGAATATGTTTTGTAAATTTCACGAGCTATTTATGAACCATTATGAAGGGAAAATTTCAAATAGAATTTTATTTTAGGAAATATATCATTGAAAAAATAGTTCAAAACCTAGAAATTCCTATTTTAATGATTATATGTAATTTATGAGTTAATAATTTTATGTTATGGTTTTCCCATTTCAGTGTTTAACAGTAAAAAAGTATCATCCATAAATTTTACTTTTTATTAGTCAATGGATTGAAGTAGTACACACTAAGTGAAAAACCAATGTGATCTGAAACTATTTGACTCAACAAATGAAATTCCCAACCCAAAGGTAGTGTGAGTCGACATATTCTTGAAAGTGAATTATTAAGTAAAGTTTTTTTATTTGAAAATGATTAGGTAATCTGTTTGATAACAGTTATAAAATAAAATAAAATGTGTATTTTTATTGAAATTATTATATGGAATTAATAAATTATTTTAAATAATCAATATTTTAATAAAATATTATTATCAAATTACTTTTATTAATAAAAAATTAAAATATACTTTTTATGATGTCAAAATTAATTTTTATTAAGGTTTAAAAACAGTTTTTTTCAAAACCCATTAATCATCAATAAATGTCAGTTGTCATTTTAAATGTGAAAATTAACATAATTATAAAATTATTTAGATCAAATGAATATTCATTGGGTATCAGAACAAAAAACTATCCAACGGTGTATTTTCCAATTTTTTTTGAGACAACCAAATTTTTGGGCACAAATTAAATAATATATAAATATATACTATGTTTTATGATATCATAATGACCTAATAGTGATGTAATAAATACCATAAAAGGGATATTCGACTATGTTATAAATGTAAAATAATGTGATTTTGTATTTATTTGATTTATTTTATAATTCCTTAGTGAATCCTCCAAAATATATAACATATTTTATGATTTTGAGTTCATTTATTTAACAATGTGACTCACCTCCACAATAGAAAGGCTAATATTTTAATATATTTGACCAATGGAATTATAAAATAATATTTTCCACTCTTTTTTTGGAAAAAACCATGGGAAAACCCATAGAATGGATTCTGCTTTTGAATATTTAATTATATAGATTCCAAAACCTATGTTTGTGAACTATTAAAGAATTCCCCACTCATTTCATATATAAATCCATCAAATCTATAACATTTCTTCACAAAACATTCTTGGATCACATCCCTACTCTATCCTCACTTCTCTATAATCATCCCAAGGTGCCCCAAGCACTAAATAATCGTCTCTTCAGGCTTTTGAATTCAGACACCCAAGTAAGGGTTTCCTTTCTCATTTTTAACAACGTTTCCTTATATTTTTACACCATTTTATTTTCAATTAAAAATGATGGGTTCTATTTTTTAAAAACCACCACACTTCCGATATTAGTTTTTAATTATGATGTACCCCTTTCTCTCTCATTAATCTCTACCATGTACACCTATTACCATCCCAAAATTTCATAAGAGCTATTTCATTCCTTCTCCTACATCAAGATTCATTATTATGTTATTCTATATGATTAAAAATTACTGATGTTGAAACACGTATTTATATGACCCTATTAGTTCCCATTTTAGGTATATATGATTATATACCCCTTTCCCTCTCTCAAGTCTTTTTATGAGTTTTTATGTCACGCCATTATGTTTCCAAAATTGCACCATGATTTTCAATGCCAAAATCATTGTGTAGTGAATACAATACCCATACCTCTACCAAGGATATTCAACATTATGAATATATACCATTTTTTATTCCTTTCATGTATGTATTCTGAACTCCTTGCTATTTTGATGAATTATCATGAATAATGAATACATGTTCTATGATCTCTGTGGCACACTTAAGCATGAGAATGACATGAAAGTGATGGGTGCGCCCTAAATAATATAGCACTCTATTGTATTGGGTAATATTTAATATCATGATACTTCGTGTTGGGATAGGGTTTTACCTGATTGATTTTAGGAAATTATCCCACCATGTTGGGACAGGTGTTTACCTAATTCTGTTAAGTGCATGATGCAGTGTTTGAAGTTGTTTCAACATTTCCATGTTATGAAAATCATGATATATCATACCATTATGTTATTGTTTCTATTATTCTCCATTGATATTACAATTGCCTAAAAGTTATTGTTTTATTCATTTTATGTCATGTTTACTCCCTTGCCGTGATTTATAGATCACTCTTTTCATATGTATGTCCACAAGATAACTTATGCAATGATATCTAAGAAGGAATGTTCTAGTCATGTAATTTTTATTCAAAAAACATTGTATTTTATTTATTACATTTTCATGTAATTTTCATAATCCAAAAAGACACTAGACCTCTCAATGTTTTGGGTTGTATTGTTATCGTTGGTATCAAAGTATATGTTTTTTTGGGATTAGGATTAGAAAACCCTAGTTAGAGACTTAGGGATAAGAATAAGTATAACAAAAGAATACCTAATTTATTATGATTATATAATAGGTGGTTTATCAGTAAAATACATCTCTATATGGTTATGAACAAGTGGTGGTGGCTCTAGCACAGATGTATCTAGGTGTAAAACCCAAAAACACATCTTTGAGATAGAATTGAATGAAAAATAGTGCACAATAATGGGCCTTCATTCACTCTTGGTTTGACACTCCCATGTGATATGCTTTGGTAAATTCATAAGCTTAGTAATAACCATTATTATGTGAACAAAAAAAAATCTGATAAGAATATATATTAGGAAATAGATCATAGATAACATAGATTAAAGCCTAGAAATTAATAAGTTAAAAAATAAATGTAATTTATATATTATTAATTTCTCATTAGATTAAAATTTATGTGTTTAGGAGTTTAAAATAGTTACACCTAAATTTTATTTTAATATAGCCTATGTATAATAATAGGATGACTTGATATAACAACCGATGTGATGATCAATGTGATAACTATTCTAATGAGATTCCAAATATGATGGGAGCGGGAATTAAAATAATTTAATGATACTCTCTTAGTGACCTTGTGTTTTTAATTAAATAATCGATCAATAGGAACGTCCACCCCCCAAAGAAAGAAAAATTCACAATCAAGATCATAATGAGAAAAATGCCTACTACTTTTAATAGACCATCTGAATCCTCAATCGCTGAACAATGGACTAACTCCCTTGAGAAGCTCTTCTCCATACATAAATTTTTTCAACAAGAGAAGGTTCTCCTAGATACTTATCATATGCAAGGGATGTTGATCAATAGTGTACATTGATAAAAAAATATCATGCTTGAGGAAGAGATCAAGGTGATAGGATGGAAGGATTTCCTGAAAACAAATATTTGATAAATATTTTCCCCGTACCCTCAGTATTATGATGCAAACATATATCCTTTAACTAAAGAAATAGTACGATGAATCTATTTGGAATTACATCTAAATATTCACTAAACATACAAAATACACCTATGGTTTGGTTGTTACCCCTGAATTTATGGTTGAACGCTTCTTTGGTTAGATAAAACCTACCCTACAAAAATCCAAAGAGATCCTTGACGTTGAATACTATGATGATATTTTCCAATGTCACATCCAAGTCTAGATGGATATTGGAGAATCTGAGGGGTATCATGGGGATAAGAAGCAAAAAAGTGGACATTAATTATAGTGGTCTGATGGAAAAAGCCTATGGTGCTATGAAATTCCCGCATCCCACTTTCCAAAGGTATGAAATGAAGCACCCTAGAAATTTCCTAAAGGGTACGATGAAATGCTTTATTTTTTGGAATGAAGTATACCAAGACAACAATTGCAGATAAGAAAAACCTTATACTATTACAGATGAAATGAATTCTCCATTCGATCCTCAATGCATTGCTCGTTGATAAAACTACAAAGAACCAGGTCCATTTGAGAACTAGTTCTTTAAGGTAAGGGTTTTTTGAGGCAACCAAAATACTCCAAAGCAGAAATGGGGGGCTTTTCCATCACTAATGCTGAAGTGAATCCCGAAAATGAAGTGGTGAAACATACGCTATTTATCTATTAACAAATATAGACCAAAATTTTTTATTCTGGATCTATGCATTATTTTATATCCTAAACATTTTGTAGAACAATCCAAACATCACCACAAATAATAGAAGTGGAGATGTCAATGAAAATAGAAAACATGTAAATTATTGCATCCCAGGGATATAACACCTCCCCTATCACAATTTTTCGAATTGAACGTCTTGAATATTCTCATCATACTTCCCTTGGTGAAATTTGATGCAATTCTTGGAATCAATTGTATTTCTATTTATGGAGCCAACATAAATTGTCGCAAGACGGAAACCACTCTCCATTTAATTAATCGGCCCCAATTCTATTTAAGTATAGGGAGGATGTTGAATCTTCTTTAGAACCATCATCTTAGGGACATATATTAAATCCCTATGAGAATGTGTATCTTTCTCAGCTGATTGAGTCTAAAGACGGAACCATCCTTGAAGACATGCATATTTTAAGGGAATTCTCTAATTTGTTTCTCGATGAACTTCCGGGTCTTCCTCCTAGAAGAGATGTATAATTCTCAGTTTATCTTATAACTGGGGTGTTACCAATATACAAGGCACCCTATAGAATGGATTTTGTAGATATTTAGGATCTAAATAAATAACTACAGGATAATTTTGATAAAGGGTTTATACACCCAAGTGCTTCACCATAGGGTGCACTAGTCCTCTTTGGTAAGAATAAGGATGGGTCAATGCCCCTTTTCATTTATTATCATGAGCTCATCAAAATCATTATAAAGAAAAAGTATCCTTTTCCATGAATTATGATTCCAAAACCCTTATATTGGTTCTTGATTCATTCATTATTTTTTCCTATTATCATTAAAAATTAAATGATGTTATTAAAAAAATTATTAAATATTTTTTCATCCAAAATATTTTTTCAAAGGCTTATTATCTATAATTTTGTATTCATTTACTATGTATTTTCTAGATAATTTTTTTTAGTTAAGGTGGTTTGGCCGATTTTTTTGAAAAATTATTGATATAATGATCATTAATAGATGGATTTTAAAATATATTAATAACACCCAAAATATCACATATTAATTTCTTTATTTATTTGTTAGAAGATAATATATAAATTCTAATAGAGTTACATAAAATGGGAGTAAATTAAGAAAGGTGTCTTTCTATGTTCATTTTATATTGTTTTTTTATTATCATATTATTTATTTCAAATTAAGAATTTAAAATATTATAATTATAAAATATTAATAGTTTCATAATTAACAATTTCATATTTTAAATAATTTTTTAATTCATCTAGGCCAGCCTGTAATGGGAAAAAAATGTGTCTTTTCATGGAGGCGGTAGTTCACATGTACATAGAAGGATATTTAATTTTATATATATTGTGGGGGGGGGGGGATAAAATATTAAATAATTATCAATTAAGAATCATAATAATTGTTTAATTATAATGTTTTTTCATTAGATATCTCTTTCTTAACATTTATGTAAGTTGTTGATGAAAAATACAACTAACAATTTATAGAGGTGAGAGCCCACACAATCACCTAGAAACATCTTCATTTATTGAATGATATTGGAGTAAAGTGGAAATTCTATATTCAATTAATATAAGAAAATATTATAAAATTAACATAACTATTATTATCATCCTTTCATTGATATCATATATTCAGAAGATGATGAGCATTAAGAAAATATTAAGGAGTATGCATTACTCGTGTAGGGAACATGAACATTCTCTTTATAGTATTATTAATAATGATGGGATTAGAAAATATTATAGAGATAAATATCTTGTTGAAATTGAAATGAATTATTGGAGAGGTCAATTGGGGATATTTTTATGATAATTTAAAAGGTTAATTTTATTACTCAATGTGTAGAGGTAATATACTTTATTAAGTAGAGGAAATGAAACCTTTGTGAAAACCATTACTTATGAAAAATGCTATTAAAATATTCATGGGTCAATGGCTAAAAAACAGAGACATAAGTATCTTGATAGGGTTATGAATATATAAATCATCACAACTATATTTGGACCCATGTTCATAACATTATTTTACTCGTTTTCACTATATTTTTACACATTATAATTTTTCATTTCACCTTGGTAATTTGTTTTTTACAATGTAAATTATGGGTTACCATAAATATAATATAAAAAAATTGACCAAATTTTCGTATAGTAAATTAATATTTATAATATTTCTAAACTAATTAAATATTTATCAAAAATGTTAAAATTAACTTTTAAATTGTAGAATATAATATATATATATATATATAAACATTGTTGAATAAAATTGTTTTCTTCCACATTATGTTCTCTTAATAATATTTTTTATTGAAATCTAATTTAATGGGAATTAATATATTTTTCTATATATGTAAACATAAAATAAGTATTAATTCTATAAATTGGTATAATAAAACTTATTATATAAAAATTAAGAACTACTAAAAAATAGTTATTTGAAAATAAATATTTCACCATTATCATGGTTATTAATATTAATATTATTAATCATACTATAATGACTTAAAATAGAATTAAACATATTAAATAATTTTAAAATTTTTATATAAAATATGAAATCCAATTTCATAGATATAATATCATGCCACCATGTACCCCTAACTATTTCCCAATCCAGAGGAATGTTGTGTGAACTCATGCACCCCTCCCCATATTATGGAGGTTCATTAACTGCATTGGGGGTCTCAATGGAAACATTATGGAGATTATAACCTCTATTTAGAGTTCAAATAATATTATAAAAAAACAAAAACATATAACCCTATCCAATAAAACATCATGAGAATTTTATGATCTAGTAAACAATTAAATAAATAAACAAACAAACAAAGAGAACCAAACAGTCACTTAATAGAAAATGATACATTCCACATATGAACCATAGAAGTTGGGATTGGTACATACATGAGATAAAAGAAAAATAAAATAATGAAAAATCTAGACATAACTATTTTCATATACCAGTATGATTCCATCGCCCTAATCCACTCCTAGCATGCCTATTAAACCCCATGTTGTGGGAGATCCCAAAGTATAGACATGTCATCTACAATAAGTGGTATCTACTCAAGTTCTCGGTCGTGTCTTGAGAAGTGTGGGAGTAGAAATTAGTATCCCACTAAGTAAGGACTACCTAAAATAACCCATTGGGCATAGGTACAGTAGCAGTACTGTAGCAGTTGTAACACTATAGCAACGACGTGAGCTGTAGCGCGACAGGTCACTGTAGCGGTGACATAGTACGGTAGCAGCGGCGGGTACTGTGTAGTACTGTAGCAGCGTGGGTACTGCAGTAGTACTATTCACAGAAAGGGATTTGGGCCAAAAAAAAGGGCCTATGGGCCATGCAATGGGATAAATGCCCTCTGGGCCTTCAGGCTATGTAATGTGTCTTACTCTACCCAGTTTAAGTGGTCTTTGCTTTTCTTTAATAATAAATGAGGCTTCGGCCCCAACCATTTAAAAAAACCTGGGGTGTTGAGTTTACCCTAGGAGAGTTACACACCTACTTCAATTAGTGTTGTTGTGTCTATGAGAACTCCTCAAATACTATTCCAATTATCTACTTACCATGTGTAATAGACACATATGTGGTCTAAAACTCACGAACCAAGGGGTAATTTACAACTCCTTGAGCTCCCAATGTCCACTTGGAGTCTATGATCACTATAGCCATAAGAATGAAAAGCACCCACTAATGGGATATGTTATCCTAATGTTTTACTGTAGTCTAAATATATACCCAATTTCCATGTTCATCATATGTCTAACTATCAACAATAGAAAGTTAGAGTTGAGTTTAACCATGTGTCCAAACATGTAAACATACAAATAAAGTAAACAAGGCTATAAAACTTTCCAAACATCACAAATTCCAATATTTTTAATTTAATATTTAAATTTATAATTATCATATATTTGATGTCAATTCATCTCTCATTTCCAAATAAATGTTAAAATTTACTAGTATATACCATAAGAATAAAAAAATTATAATTAATTAACAATATAGAATAATAATCCAACAATACATTTTTAATGAGTCACACTAAACCATACCATTTAAAAATAAACATTTTAAATTTATAGAATATCAATTACTATTTAACATCATCAATACTCAACACATTTAGAAACAATTATTCAATATTCAATTTTATGATTTATTTAAGTATAAAATAATGTTTACATCCACCAACAATTAATGATGATTATGATGAACAATTTCACAATCACCAATTCAAATATTCATTTCACTTTCAACCATTTAATATTGGTATCTAATTAAATAATCCAATATATTATGTTCATAGTTAAATTAAGTCAATTTACATTAATGTTTCAAAATTAAAGTTTAAAAAATGCCAAACAACTCTTTATCTAATATCCAGTGTAATCATATGTTAGGGTTCATCACCTTGATGACTTCTTTGCTGGGGTCAAATTTATATTAAAGGTAAATTTAAATGTGAAAAACATTTAATTAAGTATTTCATTGAAATTATTCCAACAAAATGTTAATATAGTGTGGTAACACAACCCAAACTCTTAAAAAAGAAGATGATTAGAGTTAATTCAAAGAGAGAACACACCTCTGATTGAGAGGATCCCATATATTAGTTATAAAACTTTTGTTCGGCCTGAAATGGGAAAAATGATAGAAGTAGAAAAACAACCTAATAATATGTAATATAATCCAAAAGGGTATATATTTAACTATATAGGTGAATATCTAAGGAGAATACGGTTTAGGGTTTATATCCTAACATATATCTCATGATCAAAAGTGATGGTGCCTAAAACATCCACGGATTGAGGGAAGTCATAAAAGACCATTGGAAAAGGTGGTAAATTTGTAAAGGTATTACAATAGGGATTCAGATGGACAACCCTATAAAATTATGGCACTAGACCAAATTTAAAAAGTTACCATGTGGTCACCTGATTCATCGCATACCACTTGAATGCATGTGTACACATACATGGATCAAGGATTTGTCCTTTTACATCAGCTAGCTGATGATGTTGCACCTACGCCAAATCATTTTATAGTGCATCGTACTTATCCATGTAACCATACTACCATAATTCCACATCTAAAAATAAATTTTATAAGCTTCAAATATCTTGGTACACTCTTTTGTTCCCTACTTTTTGTACCTACCTGCTCAACTGAATGAAAAATTAAACATTTCTCAATAATAGAAAGCTTGTAAATACACTAGGTTTTACAATATCACCGTAAGCGTTTTCCCCAAATTATTATTCCTATCATCAATTAAAATTGTAACTTAAAATAAAAAAAATGCAATTCACTAGTCCTGTAAATATAAAACACACCAAAAATGTTCCATCAATGATGTCCTACTCCCTATAATATATCAAACACCCATAATTCAATGTAATCAAACATCTCATGTGAATTCATACATTATACCATACATTCATCACATGGACATTCGTTTCAGAAGCTATAGTCTCCTTCTAAAGACTAAATTACTAATTCCTAATGAGAATTATTTGTTATATAACCAATCCATCTCCCTAAAAAACATGTATTTAGACCAATTATGAGAAACATAATACCATAATATAATTCCTATACCTTGTGTAATACAATGAGTGATCTACTTCATCTACAAGTACCAAAGCGATATAACCAAATGGTAACCACATCCATCTAGTTTAATTAATAGAATAGTCCTATTTTTTTTTTGATTATTGGGTTCATTGATACTTGACACCCTTGTCACAATATAGAGTCAACATAATGACCTTCCATGTTATTAGACAATATTCACCATCGAAGAACTGTCACGAACAATTAATTCTAGTCTCACCTATACCGATTAATTGTTTATTATCGTCATAATACCCATGATTTGAACCTATTATGAGGCATGATGACATGATTAATTTGTCTATTCCCAAGTTCATGGAACCCCCTCCCCCATAGGACATTTCATTTAGTTGTAGACCCAGAATCATGACATTTCATATTTTGGACTTGACTACTAAATGAAGTTATGATTTATTATCAACATTCAAGGTATAACAACCAACAAAAAATACCCTTAAACTTGATAAAATCATTATATTTGGATGGTAACATCACTACTTTCAACATTTGATGTATTTAGAGAAGAACCAATTCCCACACATAAGCCTGGAAAACCTGATATCTCTTGTAATTTTTACCTTAAACCCACCCTACTTTTTTCACATCCCTTACGAAATTAGAATAAAATTTCATGGCCCATAATACCCCCTTCCATGTAGAAAAATGATCATAGTTCCATCATAGAATGATTTTTTAATAAACAATATGCCCCAACCAAAAAACATTTTACTATAACAATTGATCAATATACATTAATATCATGTAACACATTTTACTTAAGGAAATCCCACTATAGTCCTAATACGTCATCGATGGTAGTACCATGATGACACCCCCATCCCACCCAAATAAGACCCTAGATTTATCACAAAACAAAACCCCCAACATAACAAGTCACACTATATTATCATCAACTAAATAATGAGCATAACATATGAATTGTCACATATATTTTCCATCCTTCTACTAAGAGGAATTGAAACCTCCAACCTAATGGATTCAAATTTCCCATATTGATCTTCCACTAAATAGTTAACCACATATATAATCCTACCTATATAAGGGTGATTCAGGAGAAACTAGTAATATTCTACCCCATAAGAGATTCCATATCAGTATTTTTCTGGACAGTACACCAAAAGAATTATGGGGCATATCTGTTCCACATGTAACTAATAATTACCATGAAACATAAACTCTACCTCATTCTAGAATCATATGAACATCCCCCATAGAACCTATTAATAAACTCATTAATCATTAGAGTAACACCCTCTAACAAAGGTTATTGATAACCCTTCTCAATTCATAGGATGCCAAACCCACAAGAAGCCATCACTTTTCTATTGACACTTCAATTTGAGGGGGACCACTAACCAAACCCACTAAGCCCATTACACTGTCTATGTAGTCGTAATTTTAATATCACCATGATAGTAAAAATAAAAAAATAACCTAGTATTTAAAAAATATTGACTCCCACTATGTCCATAATTAAAAAAATTAATTCAAACGAAAACAGCATATGTACCCTCCCAAATGACATGACTCATTCAATCCCATAGGTTTCATGGCCCACTATGAAAATGAATAGACCCAAAATAATGGCCATAATGGTGTTAGTTCAAAAATTGCATGCATACATATTATAATAATTTATGATTAATAACGCACACATCATTTCCCCAAGAATGAATATCCCTTAGTGCTTCTCACATTATCAAAGTAAATTACACAGTCACATATCTCATGGTGCAATTTCAGGTCCAAAATAATATACCTATACCATGTAGAACATGAATAAACATTAGTGATGCAACGGTTGGGTGTTCACCTCACCATGAATTTAATTCCCATATTTTTTGTAAAATTATCTACACTCATAGTACTCTAAAATAAGGGGAAAAATAATTGACCGGTCTTATTCTCAACCCTATGTGTTTCCCAAGATTTGGTATCAAGACTAATCATTTACTCATTGCTACCAATCCCACTATTTACACATATATGATCACCGATGAACATCTAAATAGAAACTATACATGGGAATGATATCGAAAGGTAGCTGAACAACCCTTCTCTTATGAAAGAAGCATGAAAAATCATGGCACTAGCTCTGGAGTTCTTCAATAAAAAAGAGGAATCATGAAAAATATGGATATACTTTATTACTTGGGGGAATTACTCATATATTCATAGGCTCAATATAATACCCTATTTCATGACATATTTTCTAATGGACACTATCATTTCCACACTAACCACCCATCCTTTGAGTGGACATGACCTACATGTTTCACAACTCCAACTGGGGTGGAAAAAGAAAAATCACACAATCCAAAAGAATAAGTTTTACAAAGGGCCTCACATTTTTATCTATCACTATATCCATAAAGTCTAAACCCATACGAGAGGAAAACAAGACCCAAATCAGTACACAACTTCCCTCAGTAGCCCAAACACTCCTATAATGATTGAGGCATGGTCACTCCTATGATCCCCACCCATCACTCAAGGCCTTAGTTAAAAAATATGTTATTTTCCAAATTCATGATCTTAAGGAGATTATATTACCTTCATAGGCTCCAGATTTATTTTATTTCATTCACATATATAAAACATTTTTCAATTTGAACAATTTTTTTTGGAATGAACATCTCATAATACAAATTATTTTTCAAAATTAAGAACCCCATAAATTATTTTTCATATGATTCATATTCTAAACTATTCATTTTAAATTAATATTTATCATTTTATAGTTATTGAAAATTATGTAATTTATTATTCAGTAATTATTACATGTTATGCTTTCCCATTATTTATTATGATATACTTTATATTATCAAAATACAATGTTATAAGTTTTGGTTAGATAAGATGAAATCAATAATCTATGAGAGAAACAACTTGTTGATTTCCTAGTAGAACCTTATTTAGATAGGTCCATCATTTATGTGTCATTTTCTTTTCAACCCATACATAATGGAATATTTTAAGGAAATTTCCATCATAAATCCCACATAACATTATATTGGAAAACACCATAAATCACAATGCTTACACTTTTTGTGACCAACACTATATTTTCACCAACAAAATGTATAAATCATAGTCATATATAAATAAGAACAATATAATAATGTAGAAAATATATAAATCATAAAAATTTGATATTAACAATAGATATAAAAAATACATCACCTAATGACAACATATAAATCATATTCCATGTGCATGATGCATGTCATGTGAAACCCTACCGACCCATAATGATACATGAAACACACAATATCCCTCACAACATACATTCTTGAGTGATGAAATCCAATAAATCATAATGTCATCAATAAAATTGAACACTATATGTGTCACTCTCTGTGACATTATATAACCAGATAGGGAAACCTCATGAGAAGAAACCTCATCTGTGATAACTTGGATATGACCCATATATGTGTTAGATACTCCATAGAAGGATATAATTTACAAGACCTGACACATTTCTAGTCTCTTATCTACCATAACCATAATATAAAATTAAAAATTTAATCACTAATACTAAATTATAATCTATTCCACCCAAGAACACATACCAGTTCATTAACTAAAGGAACTCTGCCACGTCTCAGGCATGAATACTCACACACTAAATATTTTTAACTAGTGATGAGGGTTTTAATGGACTAATTAAAGACAATATTACATCTAGTTAGAGTTTTAATAAAATTTTAAATAAATAATAATAAAATACTATCATGTTCAACATCAAAATAGATGTAACTACTAATAAAAAAGTCATACAAAAAATAAATATACAGAGAATCACAAATCATTAAAAAATGGAAAAGGATACATGCTATTGTTAAACCCCAAATGGAGGGACTCGTATATATATTCGACAAAAGAAAAATGAAATAATGGATAAACATGACTCAAATTGTTCTGAGTGTATGTTCCAGGATAATCAGAATCGAGTTGGTGGGTGTACCCAACTATAATTTGTCCGATAACAATGATCAATCTGAGATCTGTCATGATAATAAAACGCTAGATCATCAGAATAGAATGAAGACAGAAAGAAAAGTATGGGAGTCCCAAAACCATATATATTATCATCATATGTTAGTTATAATTAATTTAATTAAAAGACTATAATTATCATGATGGAATTCTCTCTCCTTTGATGTTTCCAGTCACAATCTGATTTGATTCGTTATTGCATCGTAGAATCCAAGTGTAGTATTCCTCTAGCAGTGATCCAGACATGATACATGTATCTATAGATGTTGCCGAAGGGATATTTGGGTGCTATCATAGAAGAGATTTTTCTTGTGATTCCCTTCTTCAATCTATTTGATCCGGTGGAGGAGGATCTCTCTCTCTCAAAGCATGAGAGCATTCTTGTAAAAAATAATTCTCTCTTGGATTGAGATCTTTTTCAAGGTCTATGTTTCATAATGACAAAAAATTATAGGATAATGAGAATTATATAATTTGGATTTTAATTAAATAGAATAATAAATTGAATTAATTTCCCGAAAGAATTTATTCATTTCATTTAATTCTTAGTAAGAACCAAAGTCTAATAATATAAGTTGACTATTATTATTACTTGAAATGCACCCAGTGAATTACACCTAATAATCTTTAGTTAAATAAATAACATTATTTCTCACAAATTCCCAGAAAAAATTCACGACGTGTATATTAATATATACAAAGTGTAATTTTGTTTTTTCCATTCTCTTTATTTACTACACCACATTTAAAAGACCATGAATAATGGATATTTATTTCTCAAATAAATATCACTGCATTACTCGCTAATAAATATATATTATTTTTTCCATAATATAATCTCTCGAATAACTAGTGTCAAAATAAATACGATCAGGCTTCCTTTAATAATTATTAAACCAAATATGGGAATAATATTTATTTAAATTATTAAATTAATATTTAACTGATATAAATGGACAAAATTTATGTGTGACACTCTAGGACTCTTTATGAATGTCATTAGGTGGATGCTGCCAAATTTATATGGTCAGCATCTAGAAACACACCAAGGCACCCTTAGAGAATGAAGTTAATGATGAAAAAATGTGTTACCAAAAATGAATGATTACCAGGTAAAGTAATCCATTTGTCTTGATATCTTGAATCGAGAGGGTTGCATGGTAGTCCCAAAAACCCATGTTCTCGATTATTCATTCTTCGACATTCCAGAATTCAAATTTCCCACTCCTCAAAATAGACATGGATTTATTTAGGATATATCAATTCCATCAAAGGGACTGATATATCTAATTCCTTTATGGAATATAAGGGACAAATCCTTTCTCACATTATCTATTAATACAATATTACTCGTGACACACCGAACATATCATACCTCACATTGAATAGTGTTTCATCATAGTTTTCATCAATACATATATGTCCTTGAGTATTAATACCCATCAATAATAATATCAATGTCTAAGGACAAATACACACATCCATAGATAGGAACATCCAATGACACTATGAAATGTGGATTTCATGCTGGAGGGTATCGTTCTTATAATATCCTCCTAGATATTACCAAGTGTGCACACCATGAGAAGGTGGCTCAATGTTTTATGAGTCCTCACCCCTAATGGTCTATGTTATTTGGGTCCCTAAATATCATCATCCAGCCATAGAACGTACATTCAAGAATAGTTTTATGGAAAATTCAGGTCCCCATCATATCAGGGATTGTTTATGACCCTTTAATGAAACAGTTATACTTAGGATAATATCGAATGCATTGTCATGTAGAAGAATAATCAAGATGTGATAAGGTATTTATTAATGAATAAAGTATAGATTAGTGGGTTCTAGGCCCCTAACTCCATCATAATCCCACATAGACTAGAGGCAACTGATTACAGTCTTTAACCCGCTAGCTCTCACATGATAATCATGCTTCTGTTGAGATAGTCATTTAGTCATGAGGTCTTCCACATTCTATTTCGTTGACACTGTGCTCACTTCAACTTCACCACTTTGATATAAAACAATTAAGAGGTGATACTTATAGAGTATGTTGTTTGTCTGTTGATGTGACCATGGTTCTATTGCAAGAGCCACAACTACATTATTATCACAATACAATTTGATAGGATCGTTAATGCTAGGAACTACATCAAGATCCTAGAAAATGTTCTCAATACAAACAGCTTCCATGTCTGCATCACATGACACAATATAATCTGAATCAACTATAGAATCAGCGACAACAATTTTCTTTGAACTCTTCCAACTCACAACCCATCATTTGAGATAGAAAAAATATCCTGATTGTGATTTCATATCATTCTAATCTGTCTGAAAAAAGCATCAACCTACCCTATGATAATAAGATCCTCATCTCTTACATACACCTAGAACATATTCGTAGTTCTTATCAAATACATAATGATTGTCTTAATATAAGTCCAATTCTTTTCTCTTAGATCTGTTTGATATCATCCTACCATGCTCAGTGTATAGGAATCATCAAGACTGGTAAATAACATGGCATTCATGATGGATCCTAAAGGAGAACCATATGGTATCTTACTCATTATATTGTTTTATTGTTGTGTATGAGGACACATTTTGTTATAAATATGTAGGCCATGTGACACTAGAACCAATCCCAACTTTGACTATTACATACTAAATCTTTTTAGTATCTGGTCAATGTATGTACCTTAACATAGTCCAAGAATCCTCTTGGGTCTATCATGAATGATATTGATCCCTAGAATGTAGGCTGCTTTACCCAAGTCCTTCATGGAGAAACACTAATTCAACTAGTCCTGAACAGACTATAATAATGTTACATCATTTTCAATAAGCAATATGTCGTCATCATATACTACTAGGATAATGACTGCATTCCCATTAATCCAGTTATAAACACATGGATCACATTCATTCTTAATGAAAAAAATTCCCTTATTCCTTCATCAAATTGAATGTTACATAACATGGATACTTTCATTAATACATAAATGGAGATATGAAACTTTCAATCCTGTTTGGATTCACATTATGTCACAAAGCCTTCTGGCTGTGTCATATATAAATATTCATGAATTTTCCCGTAAGGGAATACTATTTTTACATCCATTTTCCTAATCTTATTGTCATGGTAAGCTGTTATGGAATGTATGATTCTTGTGGATTAAAACATTGAAACTAGTGAGATGATTTTATCATAGTCAATTAATTTACACTTCTGAATCCTTTAACCACTAGATATTATTTATAGGTTCTAACATCACCTTCAATTTCCATATTTCTCTTGAATACCCATTTTCATCCAACTTGATTTACATGAACTGGATCATCGACCAGAACCCATACATTATTATGATACATGGAATACATCTTAGAATTCATAGGTTCTAGCCATCTTTCTGATTTTTAGGTTTATATTTCTTCCTTGTTGGATATAGGTTCATAATTGTCCAACAATAATGATTCACCATCCTTGGTGACTAGGAAACCAAATCTCTCCAGTTCCCATACCTATCTTGAGATCATACACAGTACTTCTATTTCTAGAACCTATTTCATGACAACCTGTAGAACTTTTTCCTGTACCATCTCCTATGTATCATGAGCATAAACTTTGTCGAAGTCACTCTTGCTCCCACAATCATTTTGGAGGATGTTCTCCCTCTCAATAGAGATGGCTTGTCTAGAGACAATCACCATTTTCTGAAGGGTTATACAGGTATTATCCTTCAGTTTCCTTGGTATATCCTATTAAGATACACCTCATGCCCCAGGGTGCAAGTTTGATTCCCAAGAAGACCCTAACAGAAGTCTCACACCCCCGTACACGTGTGTGCGAAAAAATGGGTTTTTTCCATTTCATAATTTGGAGGAAATTCCATTTGCCTCTTTAGTTGATAATCGGTTTAATGTGAATGTTGCAGTTTTTAATGCATATCCGCAAAAGGAAAATGGAGGATTTTCATGACCCATTATCGACCTCACCATGTCAAAAAATGTGTGGTTACTCCTTTCACTAACACTATTTCACTATAGTGTTGAAGGCGGAGTGAGCTGATATAGAATCCCAGACCCCCGTAGAAGATCGATGAACTCTTGGTTCAGATATTCTACACCTCGATCTGATCAAAGTTTCATTACCTTCTTACCAAGATGATTCTCAACTTCATTCCAGAAATACTCAAATTTCTCTATGAACTCTTAATTAAAACTCATTATGTAGACATAGCCACATCCACTCAAATAATCAGTAAAAGTAATGAAGTAAAAACATCCACCTATAGCTTCTAATAGAAATGGTTCACACAGATCTGTGTGTAACAATCCTAGATGCTCCATTGACCTTTCTCCCTATCCACTGAAAGGCGGCTTGGCCATTTTACATTATAAACAAGCATGGAATCCATCATGTGGTTTTGTCTCTATAGAGTCTAAATAGCCATATTGGTAGAGATATTTCAAGTGCTTCTCGTTCACATTACCGAGAAAGTGATTCCATAACTGGGTGATGTATGAGTCATGTGAGTTTGTTTCGTTATCGATTTACAACACATGGTTTTCATAAAATAAAACATTCAAACCATTAATTAAATGTTCCATATAATAAAATATGTTGTTCTTATAAAAGAAGAAACCCTTATTTCAAAACTTGAAAATAAATCCTTCCATATCCAATATTTATACAGAAATTATGTTCTTGGATACAGTAGGCACATAGTAACAGTTATGTAAAACCAAAATCATCCCATTTTCTAATGAGAGATTGTAATCACCAATGGCCAAAACAACCAGCCTCGTGCCATTGGAAGCTCTAAGATCCACCTCACCTATTGAAATATTTCTAAATCTACTTGGTTCCTTCATTTGAATACAGATGTGATCCTTAGAAGCTGTATCTAATACCCAATGTGTAGAAATTTAAAGATTAAACTCGATAATGAACACACCATTAGAGTCCCCATTATTCTGAGTGTAGTTCATAATCCAATGTCCTTAGACATGGCTAATAGCATGAAACATTTGACATATGTGGAATGATCCATATGTTTCATATACATATATAGTTCCTTATAACTCGCGTCTTTTCCATGTGCAACATGAACATGCTCTTCCAACACATACAATTTCTTTTCATGGCGAAGGGTGACGCATAAAGGCCTCTGCCATTCATGAAAATTGGTGCGAGTGATAAGGTTTTCCTTCTCGAGTAGGGTCTGAAATGATATGTCTGAATTGATTTTCTTGACATTTCTACAAATTAATGTGATCAAAGGTTTAGTAATTTATTATGATAAAACTGATACGAATAATTAAATTACTACTTATAAGACTCCAAATATTTTATTGAAATCCTATATCCCTCACCATTGACTTATGAATATTCGGATTCCTGAATATTATAGTGGAAA
Organism: Viscum album; assembly: GCA_963277665.1. Classification (NCBI taxonomy): domain Eukaryota; kingdom Viridiplantae; phylum Streptophyta; class Magnoliopsida; order Santalales; family Viscaceae; genus Viscum; species Viscum album. The sequence continues at coordinate 2,043,647,909 of OY728148.1, read as the reverse complement.
TGATCCATATTTTCATTTTTCATTACCCCAATAAGGGATTTTCAAGAACCATTAAGGGTCTTAGGTAGTCATTCCAAATTCCAACTGGATTAACCCATAGCTTCTTGATCTACTGAGTGGACTCCCCATTCCTGAAATCCATTTTTTTATTTCCTCAACCTTTGCCTCTTGGTCACACAAATTACTACTGTGGAATTAAAACCTTGATGCGAACCAAGTCATGTCAACCCAAAACCTTGAATTATAATTCCTTGATAATTGAAATCACCCCAACTAGGGTTGACCTAGAACATTGATCTATTGTTCGATTCTAACCAAGACTATGGAAGGCTATAATAATTTAATATTTCTTTGAGGGATTTAATCCTTATACATAAATTTCCATTTTATTGTCATTGATTTCATGATTGTTAATATTATATGGGATATAATTAAGTGATTAACCATGCCTATAACAGTATTTATGCATCATCCGGTCTTATTTTAGTTCTATCTTGCATTCTTGTTTAATTTATTAATTGTGTGATCATGACAACACACCCCCAATAAATAAACCATTCAAATGATAGAAATAAAATAAATGGTATTATCATAAGCTTGTCCAATTGGTTAGTTTATCTAGTGGTTGATAAACAAACCCATGACCTAGGGGGAAACAATGTGAACCTTGTGTTTACAGCTTTCAACCTGTCCACTGTTGCATTTCCTTGGATTGGATTCACCTTGGCTCCTAACTTGCGAAGCCTCCACTAGTTTGAGAGATCCATCCATTACATATTCTTTTATCTCACACATAGGTGAGGGGAAAAATAGGGTTTTACATAAAAGAATCCTTGGGCATGCTAGCCCAACATATTAATGAGGAGAAGGCTTACATACCAATTTTTTTTAATAAATACATTAAAACGAACCATTCACATAAAAATTTCATGGTGTAGCTCAAGATCATCCATACATGAAACTCTATTTACACATAAATAAAACTAGAATTTAATTCATTATTCATTACTATTTAATACAAATCACGCTTGAATCAATTAATTATCATTAATTAATCAATCCTTTTATCTTCAACTTTTTTTAAGAATTTCCTTGAGATTTCCACTCATCATAATTTTAAACAAATTAAATCAATTAAAATTATCTGTTTATATGACTTGTAACTTTGAGGCTACTTGGTGAATTCTCATTCATAACTACCCAATTAGTAGAAATAAACATTACGTATATGTTAAATTAAACTCATATATATGAAATACCTATCAAATGTTGTACCTCATCTTTACACCTACACTATGGTGCACGTATGAAGGGTTTGTATAATATAATGATAATTTTTAATAAATATACGTAATTTGGATCAGTACACGGTGTGTAATTCATACTACATGAAGTGTACTTTTGTTCACCGTACATCTGAAGTACATGATCGGGGACATGGCGTGTATATGTACATTGGATATCATTAAAGTATACATAATGTTTAGTGGGACACACGACGTATAGTATCCGAGTTACACGATTTCTAGCCGGGAGAGCCATGTATGAGGTACATGGTCCAACCCTAACCCGATGCGACTACACGCCGTGTTCAGTCAGACACACGGTGTGTAATTCAGAATCCGTGTGAAACATGTTCATGGTCAAAAAACGAAGTCTTAAAGACCTAGATAGAATCCATTTACTTTGGCTGGTTTTGGTTGACCAGTGTTATGCATTGAACATAGACTACACTATTTGTACTGTAGAATACAGGTCGTGTGTTCTGGTGTTGTACGGACAAGATCATTTCTCACCTCTGGATGAGATCCCCTAATTTATTTTAATAAAAAATGATAATAATAAATAGTTTCTTTAAGGTGAATGAGAAACGATAAAGGAGGACAGATCTCGAGATTCATATTTTCAGAACTATTAAAATGAATTAAAATAACTTAAATATTAAAAGTGTAAATCATCAATGAAAAACTAAATAATTATAATCAATAATATAACCCCTCTTATACCCCTTGAAGGTTATAGGCGTAGTAGAATATCCTTGGTGGGTGTACCCAAATATATTATTTCTATTAACAATGATCAATTTGAGATCCTTCACGATAATAAAACACCGTATCTTCAGAATAGAATGAAGAACAAAAGAAAATGAATGGAGTCTTGAAACCATAGTGGGGATCATCATATGTTGTTTATAATTAATTTAATTAAAATACAAGAATTAACTTTATGGAATTATCTCTATCTTGTTGTTTCCGGTCATGATATGATGTGATCTGTCATTGCGTCATAGAATCCAATTGTATAATTCCTCTATCAGTGATCCAAACCTGATCCACATATCTCTCAATGTTTCTGATGTGATCTATGGGAGATAGCACAGAAGAACCTTAGATTGCGATGCCCACCTTTGATCATTTTTATCTAGTGGAGAAGGATCTCTCTCTCGTAGCATGAGAGCATTCTTATAAGAAATGAATTCTCTCTTGACCTGAGATATTTCTCTAGATATGTTGTTCACAATGCCCATAAAGTCTAGGCTGATGGGAATTATATAATTGGGATTTTAATTACATAGAATAATAAAATAAATTAATTACCCAAAATTATTTATTTATTATATTTAATTCTTAGTAAGGACCCATGTTTAATAATAACAGTTGACTATTATTATTATTTGAAAAGCACATAGAGTATTACACCTAATTTTATATAATTAAATAAATAATATCATTTCTCAAAAATCCCAAAAAAATAAATAAATGGCGTGTATATGAATATAAATGATGTGTACTTTTGTTTTTCCATTCTCTTTATTTGCTTGACCATGAGTTTAACCATAGTACCAACATCCAACTAGGGGCCCCATATTTAACCATTTATCAAAACCATTGGGAATAGGTTCGACATAATTTAAAAACATGTCAACCAAAAAATAAAATCAACTAGTATATAAAAAATTCCAAAATTCAAAACCGGAATACATTATCCATTGAAAATTTAAAAAATTAATTATCATAAGGTTAGTGTTAATTTATCATTGATTTACAAAGTTTATTTCTAATTTAATAATATAGTTCGAGTGAGTAAATAAATAAATAATCATTTTCATCCCTATTTAAAAATCAGAAAATCCATTTTTAATTTGTCACACTGAACCAAAAAATTTGACAACCCCACTATTCAAATTATATGTTTGAACAAAACATTATAATTCTTTGATACTGAACTCATTTTAAAAAACTTATTTTTCCATTCCTGATTAAAATTTCAGTAATTCTCAAATAAAAGTTACTTCTACCATAATTTTCATGGGTTGTGAAATTACCTTTCACAAAAACCTATTGAAATAATCATTAAACATTATTCTGTTAAACATAGTTATACATTTAATTAGTCAAATACAATATGTTTGAAGTTAAACTAGGGATGATGACATTACTGTTATATTTTCAATTTTTATTAAACAAGACCCACCAAGTCCATATCTAATTTTATGGTTATGATGAAGTTATGGTATACCATGTAGGTTACATCCTTACAAGAGTACATAGAATATTTAAGGGTAATTTGAATGAGGAACTCCTATAATTAAAATTATAATTTAAATTTGACCAACACATAATGAATACGGCATGGAAACACTTCTCTAACTCTTAGAAAAAGTTAAGGATTATTGGTTATTGAAAGGAATAACCTTTTATAGGTATATAAAGGTCTGAACATCATGTATTAGAAATATATTTGGTCTAAAATAGGGGAAGGTAAAGAACCAGAAAAAATCTATGAAATTACAAATTATTAAACAAATAGAAAATATATTACTTAAAAATTTATTAATCAAAGATAATGTGGATGATGATTCATATACTAACCATTTCCTCCAAATCACATGATATTATATCCAAAAATACCAATAATAAATTGAGTAATATTAAGGTCCTTAGAGTGTGATGGAAATTTATATGGGACTTTTACTGGGTGTTTGGAATGAAAAAACCCAAATAAGTGGTGCTGCAATAACAAGCTATATATCTGACTTTTTAGTTGGTGAATTGTACTTCTCCCATCTTCTATCCAGCCTTAATTCATAATCTGAAAACCAATTTTATGGGTTTCTAAACCATTAGAAAACTATTCCAAACCTAATTCCTTGATAAGACCCACCCATCAGTTCAATATTTTAAATTCTCAAGAAATAGAACACCCATACTAGCATGGGGTTTAATGTTATATTTCGTTTCTATAGGTGATGAAATTTAATTTCTATCATAGTATAAAAAAATCTTTTTCATATAAAAATTTCATTTATGCATCCAAAACAATATATAAACATTTTAGAAATACCTAAAAATTGATATTTTCTTTACGTTTTAACTATAAAAATTTTATAAAATAAAATTATTTTAGAAACATTTTATTCATTATTAAATTATGATAATGTCATAAAATTGATTGTGTAACACCCTGAAATTTTAAATTAAGGACCTAGTATTTGATAGTGTGTAAGACACAGAATACCAAGAGTAGAAATGATTATAAAATCCGAAGAATTTAAAATTTATTAAAAATTTTAAATAAATTAAATAAATGATATATATTTCAATGGATGAAACACTAAGTTAGCTTTAGTTATATGCAATAACTAATTCGTTAGATAACTTGTGTTATAGGAAAGATCAAATTTTACAAAAAGTTATTAATATTATTATTTAAAATTAAAATTATCTACTAAACATTAAATTTATTGTTATGAATAGTAACAACTAACTTATAAAAATATATGGTTGAATTAATTGGTTTCCAATTTATTATAAGTTAAAAAAATCTATGGAATAAAAAGGAAATGATTTTAAAAAATGTGTTTTCAACCAACGAAATTTTATCATAATAAAATAATTTAATTAATATTAGTGTATGAAAATTGTGAAATTTATATATTATAAATTAAATATTTTTTTTACATTCACCCGACATATTTTATAGGCATAAGATAATAAAAAAAATTTACACATAACTAATTGTATTTGTATAAAGGTAGTTTTCATCCTTTTAACGCCAGACTTGTTAAAAAATAATCTTTAAAATTTTATGATATTAATTTAATAAAATGAGATTAATTTTTGAAATATTAATGTCAAAATTATCATACGGTGAAATTTTCATATTTTTCATAGAAGAATCATTATTTATGAAATGTGAAAAATAATAAATGTTAATTGATATTTGACTCTGTGGATAGATAATTTATAAGGATGAATTATTTTATTAATTTTTTAAAAGATAAATTATATAAATTATCCATATATTAATATTATGTAGGTGTTTTTAATCAATTTCCTTATGATTTGGGATGTAAATAAACTTTAACCTTTTCAAAATATTCACTTCAAAAACCCACTTTGAAGCCACGTCTATGGGGAAAATTTTGAATAAAATTATGTCTCTTAAATTATTTTAATTTTAAAAAATGATATATATATATTTTGAATCATCATAATTTTAAATGTCTAATAACGTCAGATTAATTTTTTATTAATGTTAATAGAGAAAAAGGTTAATATTAATCAAGCGACTAAGGTAAAAATATGTTTACTTAGTAGTTAATCTTAAAAGGTAAGGTGTAGAGATGAAAAAAATAAAAAACAAAATATATTTGAATTATTAGACCATATAACATATTGGATCAATAATGGTTAATTATTTGAGTAACATGATGTAAGTAAGGCCTCCCAATATTGTTTACTTTTCAGAATTTACAAGAATGTAACTCCTCCACCACTGTAAATTGGAACTCACTCCCCTCAATTATTCACACCTACCAATCACATTTACTCATCCAAAACCTTCTCAATTCACTTTAAAATATCATATACTCATTATATTATACCTAATTAGGGAATAAACACAACCATGTATAGTATTCTGTCAAAACTAAAATAAAGATACATCAAGAAGAGGTGATGTTCAACAACGAACATTTTTGTTTTATTTCATACAAAAACATATTAATATTTTTTCATATCATGATTATAAAATAAAAATATTATACAAAATATACTTAGATGTTTTTATTATATATATATGGACTATAAAATGACACAAATCCATCAAATGAGTTTTGAAATCATCGTTTGTTTGTACGGTGGAATACTGCCTTACCAATCTATATTGTTTGTTTTTTCAATACCACTATTCAAGGATGAATATAATGATGGAAATACTATTTATGTATGAAATTTATGATATATATATGATATATTTTTTCTTATTTAATGATTTTATAACACATAACTTCATGCTTACCAATTTGTGCGAATATGATAACATCATTCGTCTGTACGACAGACTCCCGCGTTGCGAAGCAACATGATGCAGTCATGATTTACGTGGAATTTATTAAAGATGGGTTTAATAAAAATATGTGATATATATAAAAATAAATATGATACTATAATATATATAATTTTATTTTATTTATATAATATAATAAGAAAATGGAAGCAGTGTTCATGCATACATATAACCTATTGTCACCATAAATGTTGCCATTCAATTCATATCAACAAATTTTAAAAATCACACCAAATATACATATAATGAATATATATGATATTTAAAACAATGTTTAAAATATGGATATGATAAAATCATGATTGAATTAAGAGGATCACAATAAATATTAATTCCAAACTTACTCTAAAAACAAAGTTATTACATACTCGTTTTCATTAATATATATGATTATGTATTTAATGAATGTTTACTATATATTATTGTATTCAAACTTTTTTATATGTATTTTTAGTTTGTACATATAATATATTCATTTATTAATTATTACGTCAACATTATTATAACATTAAGGGTTTATTACATAATTTCATTCTAATTGAGGTCCTTTATTCTTCAATAAAAGTTGAATGAAATTACATGAACATTTCATAGTAAACCCTTACATTTTATTCTAATATAGAAGTTATAATACAATTTTACACTGTTTTTTTAATTAAAAGTATTTATAAAATGTTTTAATAAAATTTGACTTCATTTATCTCTTCCATCAGAAATCTATTTTCTTAAAAAACCATGGATTCGAAAAATTATTGAAAAATATATTCTTTATAGTTGTAAAAACTATTTATTAAAATAAATATATACCCATATTTCATTTTTATGAAATTATTTCAATAGAATATTTTTATATATTTTCAAATAATTCACTTTCATTTACTTTTTACAATGAAAATGAAATATTATTTTCACTATATGTGGAATTAATATTTGTCCTTTAAATGAATATTCCATTGAATTTTTACAAAGAATTTTTTATTGAAAAAGTTTATACAAGTTAATTTCAATAAAAAGAATTTTCAACAATTTTTTCCGAATGAAAAATATATTTTACTCGGGAATGTTTTAAAGATAACTTTTAGGTTATAAATGGAAATAAAACTTATTATTAATATAATGGGTATACATTGTACTAATACCATCCATATTCTTACTCTGAGTATCTTAAGATACTTTTGACCATGGATAGTATTGAAATTCAAATCCATGAATCAGTTTGTAGTCATTAACTTCCCCTTGAATTATTCTATTTCCAATGATGATGAAACAATAAATTTTCCCTAAATAAAAAAATTATTTGCCATAGACATGATTATTTAATAAATCATATACAATTTTTTTCATATGATTTTCGCATAGTATGTTTTTGATTATATATGTAAATCTTGATAAAATTTTATTTTTTAATAAACATAGAAACTAGATAAGGAATATTGTTTAGTATTTAAATTTATTATCTGATATATGTGGAATGAATTATAAATGTACGACATGGGTTTTGGGACATTTTATTTAATCCCATAGATACTTCAATTTTCTCATGAGACGAATTTTTTTTCCAAATCAGATGGATTTATACCTAATGTGTTTTAAACTATCTGGGGAATTTCTTTGACAATAAAGGTACAATTTTCCTCAGAGACATGGAATCTAATATGTAATAATTTCTTTATTTCATATCCATTTATTATATTTCATGATATTTTCATTAAGAATAAATTTATGGATGCATTTTATTCTTAGTATATTGATTAAATAGATTGGTTTCTATTTATCTACATTTCCATATTAATTTTTTCCTTATCCATTTATTTAAATGTAATTTACGCTTAGTTATTTAACTTTACATATTGATTTTTATTTATAAAATTATTTAAATGGAATATATTCTATATTATTTACCTTTCCATATTAATATATGATTATTTAAATAATATTACATCCACATTAATTAACCCATTCAGAGAATTTAATCTCACTATGAATTTTTTCCTTTCACAAGATTTAATTAAGTGTGAAATAAAATATATTTAGGGATATTCTAGATTGAATAATTTTATTCTTAAAAAATTAAAGAAGAAAACTTTTGTGGCAAATTTTGTATAAATTTGTACCATAAGAAAAATATATGTATATAGTTTACTAAGAATACTATATTAATTTGTACATTTAGATCTAAATCTTGTATCTACGCTAAAATAATGATGGTATGAACCAAATCCATACTTCTAGGTTTGGGTTCACCATAGTAGGCATGAGATAAAATTTAGAAAAAACCTTCAAAAATCGATTTTGGAAAACATATATTAAGAAACCTAACCATAAGGTATAATTTGGTGATAATTATAGAAGAACATCCTAATGTTTTGGTAGGGTGGATATTATTTGGGACTTCCTAGAAATACATCCATATATGGATATACAAGTATACATATATCTAGAACATATATACCAAGGTGTAATTAATAAAAAAATGGAATGTCAGGATTAACTCGAGCACAACCTGGTATATAAAAACGTGTCTAACTACACACCTGTTTTTACACTCTCATGGGATAATATTAGGATTATTCATATTTTAATTACAATACAATATGGATGATTTGAATAAACAATTAAAACGAATGGACTGGGATAAACCTATGGTTACTATGATTGTAAATAATGTTTCAAGATCCATAAATATGAAAAATAATTATTTAGTTTTCCCACTATCATTATTATTTGTCACAATATACTCTTTGGTTGTAGTGAATGGATGAAACCCGATGTAATTGTGTTCACATTTAACATTAATGATTATGTTGTGACAATGAGAAATCAAATGGTATATTTATTTGAGTGAATGATATTATGTTTATTAATAATCATATTTCCAAAAATATGATTAACAACCTATACCTTAACAACTTCCGGACTCACTAATTAAGATAAGGATTGAGTTTACTAAGAACTCGAGTGGTGGAGACCATTGAGAAAAAAGGCATGATTTCTTCCAGGAATGAAACGTGGAGGGAGACACCCATGAACTTGTCTCGTTGAAATGAGGATATTATTTTATTTTGGAATATAAGGGCATTAATAAAATAACTGCTGAAGATAAATGATTAGTGCGATAGAAGGAAATAAATATAATCATGTTGAACAATTTAGAGTTTGTTTATATAAATGAGGGGAATATGAGAATTAATCGATCTAATTATATAATCTAAAGGGTATCCCCTAGACCATGGAATGACCTATATGAAACAAAAATGGATTAGCTGATTATGTATTGTGATTCAAGAAATAAAATCTGAGGTGTTTTACCAAAAGTATTTTTGTGACAAGAACTATGAAAAATATAGGGATTATATTAAATTATAGAATAAATTTTGCATTATATAACATAAGTGTTGTAGATTCCATCCTAAGTTAATGAGATTAAAATTAATTCCAATGACTTAAAGAACTATTTTTTTGTATTATGTGATGGGACTCTAACAAGATTAAGGACATTTTCGTGAATTTATTGAATGATTACATTTTAGTGGAAAATTGTATTTGATTAATAATGTATTTGTTTTTTGTATACATAAGTTTATGGGTTTTTATATAATTGAGCATTGATATAAAAATAATATTATTTGACTTTGTGGAAGAAAATAATTTGAATGGAAATCCATAGTAAATATTTAATGATTATCATTATTTTAATGATTTCCATCATATTTAACTAGATAATAATTGTAATTATATAAATTTAGTTTATAAAAATATCAACCTGTATAAAGGGTAATAACCCATAATATCTGGAAATGTTGTTGGATATGAACCCATGATTGAAGGATGATATGGGTATGACGCCTACCACTGGCCTACATAATATCCTGGATAATATGTGAGTATTTTTAGTTAAATTTTTTAAAGAATAAATATTAATGATGAAACAATACTATTATTTTTGATATTTTGATATTGATATATTAACCATATTGTGTTCAGAAAATAGTTAGAGACATATGGGAAAACTAATATATTTTATATGGATATTATGTTAGGTTAAAAGTAAATTTTTTTTCATTAGGAATACAAGATATAATTTTTTGATATTTATTTATTAGAGTAAGTGATTAAATGATAAATAAAGGATGAATTTGTTCATATGAAATATAAATTCATCATTTAAGTATATTTCCGTTATTATTTTATAATAAAATAATTATTAAACATTAGAAAAAGTATCTTCAAATAAAATCATATAATTTTACCATAATTTTTCTGATATCATTAACCTTTCAACAACTATTATATTTATGGAGTTGATGCCCCCAAAATTCCATTGATTAATCAATTTTGTGATTAATGACCACAATTACTCTATATAATAATTTACACTTTTCATCGAAGTCAATATTGTTTACTTTTCACTAATGTTCTCTTATATAGAATGAAAGTTATATGTTCTTCCATATGACCATTGTAATTACCTTTCTATTTTATTAATTTTTATTTTTTGAATAGTTTTATTATATGGGTATTTGGTAAAATTAATTTTAAAATGTCAAAAAATTTAATACCATGATCATGTTTAAATTGTGATGACCGAATTTATTTAATATAGAAAGAATGTAACACCCAAAAATAAAAAAATATGGACATTGTATTTGATAGCTTTTATGAAACACCACACCATGCATAGAAAAGAATATGAAATCCTAATAAATCACAATATGTTTACAACATTAAATAAAACCAATCAATGATATATATTTAAATTCACACAACATTGAGTTATCTTGCATTACGCGCAACAAATTTCTTTGATAGCATGTGTTACAAAAAAGATCGAGTTTTACAAAATACAATTAATAATATTATTTAAAAAAACATTGTCTCCCAGAAATTAAATAGTAGTTTATAAAAATTATATAATAACTTATGAAAATAAATTGATGAATTAATTTGTTAAAATGTAATTATAAATGAAAATAAAAATCAATGGAATATAATGGAAAATGTTTTCTAAAAAACATTTTTTATGCACCAAATTAATTTTTATCATAATATATTAAATTAAATATTATTAGTTGTTGATAATAAATAAATTTATATATTATATATTAAATAAGAAAATTTACATTGATATGATTGATTTTATAGGAATAAGATAATATCAAATCCAACTTTACACAATAAAAGCTATATTTTTCTAAATATAATTTTCTTGACTTTTAATGGTGCACTTATTTTAAAAATAAATTTTAAACACTAATAATGTGAATTTAATAGAAAAAAATCCATTTAAGAAGTGTGATTTCAAAATCATATTTGGGTGAATTGATGACATTTTTCTGAGAAGATGCATTTTTTGATGAATAATGGTAAATAATTAATTTTAATTTACAATTAAAATTTCATGTAAATAATTTAAAAAGATAAATTAGATTTCTCATTGGTTTTGTAGTTACATTAGATAAATTTTAAATATATTAATTCAATTTAGTTAATTTTAATTAATTTCATAGTGATGTTTCACATAAATTCATTCCAAAAATTTGATCATTTTCACCTTAAAGACCAACTTTATCATCACGTCTACATGGAATTATTTTAAATTACATTCAACAACTTTTATGAGATGAATTAGGAAAAATTGGATTCCAAAATTTTAATAATCATAATTTATAATGTATAATAAGTTGTAATTTAATTGTTTCCAATGTTATTAGAGAATGTTTTATTTTATCACAATAATTAAGGTAAAAATGTGTTCACTTAGTGGTTAATATTAATATATAATTCATAGAGATGACCCAATACTATTACAAAACCCATTTAATCTACATATATCAAACATATAACCTATTAAATTAAAAAAATTTAATTTTTGGAGGTACAAGAGATAATGGAGACCACCAATAGAGTTTACTTTTTGGTATATACATGAATTCTACTCCTCCAAAAAAATGGAACTCACTCCCATCACTTAATTACACCTCCCAAGACATTTTCTACAACCAAAACCATCCCAATTAGCTTCCAAAACTCTATATACTCTTTATAAAAGCCTTAAGTTTGGAATAAATCCCACGAAGTAAGGCCTTTGCTGAAAACCAAAATGAGATGCCCAAAGAATATGTAACATTCATCAATAAACATTTTGGTTTTATTTATGCCTCAAACCCTGTAAATTCATTTAATATCATTAATATATAATATAATAAATATAATAAATATACTTATATTTTTTATAGATGATAATACTAAAAAATTCACACACAACTATCAAATGGTTTATGAAATCATTGTTCATGTGTACGAATGAATATCACATCATGAACACTTGTTTTTTTTTCTATTACCACCTTTAATGGATGGGAATAATGATGAAAAAAATGTTTATATATGGTATTTATAATATTCATGATGTATTTATGAATATATAATTATTATATAACATATACCTTCATTATTTCCATTTTTTGGGAATATGATAAGGTCGCTCGTGTGTACGATAGGGTGACGCAACATTAAGTGATGTGATTCGTTCATGATTTACAAGGAACGTATTAAGGATGGTTTTAATAAAAATATGTGATAAATATGACATAAATATAGTATAGTAATAATAATATACATATTTATAATTTAATTTTATTTCATTAATATGAAAATAAAATGGATTCATTGTTCATTACTTTATACGACCTACCATCTCCATGACCAATGTATTTCATTTCTTAAAAAATATTTCATAAAATAATCTAAATAATTATATAATGATTAGATATTATATTTAAATAATTTTTAAATTTTTTTATTTGATGAAATATTGATCAATTCAAGAGGAACAGATAAATAATAAATTAACACATACATGAAAAATAAAGTGGTTATTACATGAGAGGATAAAAATAATGAAAGACTATTAATTAATGAGTAATTTTTTTAAAAGTTCATATATGATATAATAAATATTAAAATGATTCTACAATTAATTAATAATATTTTGAAAACACCTATACATCAGTTTGAAGGGAATTCAACCAGAAAGAAAGCGTAATGTATGATATTTCATCTCAATTTAATTTCATTAGAGAACATTTTAATATTATAAACCATAATAATTTTATATAGTATATACACTACCCTTAGCATGTAATGTATGAAAATAATTCATTATTAATGCTATTTAAAATTAAAATTTGAATTATTTTATCTATGTTTTTTTGAATTAAAAATTACAATCTGGTAAATAATTTAATAACTAAATTTCTTTTCATTGGATTATATTAATTCCTAATTGCCATTAATATTATATTATTATTTCTATAATTATTTTTGAATATATATATTTTTATATCCACTTCATTATGTATTTTTACAATCGATACACGTAATTTATTCATTTTTAATCCCTGCATGAACATTATGATCATATGAAAGGATTTCTTCAGAATATCATTCTAATCAAGAGTGTTTATTCTTGAATATTAGTTAAAAGAAATTTCAAGTCCATTTCGTGATAATCCATTAGATTTTCTTATCCATTGGTAATTCATGGTAATTTTCAATCCATGGTACCATTTTCCCACTCTTTGGATCATAAATGTATAGAAATAATGTTTTGGGATCATGCACAATCATTTTAGTCCTCAATAAAAAATAATTTTTTTCAAAATATGTTTTCTTAAATTTTTTTAAAACTAATTTATTTTTCATTTTCATAATTTTTTTTAGAATACATTTTTTTCAGAATTTTAATTTTAAAAAATAAATAAAATATTATTATCTCTTACCAAATAAAAAAATTTCCTAACCTTTTTACAATGAAAAAGTAATTTTCATTTTACCTCATATAAAATTAGATTCTATCACTTCATTGAATCTTCATTTAAAATTTTGAAAATAAATTTTAAAGTAATTTTTTTTAACTATGATTTTCAATTAATGAATTATATATATGGTTTTCAAAATGAAAATGATATTTTTCTCATTAATGTTTTCAAATATATATTTTTATCATATTAAACATGGAAACCATTATTCTTACTCCAATGGGTTTACATCATATTGATACCATCTTTATTCTTCCTCTAGATGGATTGTGATTATTTTTAACAACACTATTTTTGGCATTCAATTTTACGAATTTTCATAGTCATTAACATCCACTTGACTAATTCCGATACTAGTGATAATTGAATATTAACTCTCTCCTAAATATCATCGTAATTTATCATGGACTGGTTATTTTATGACCGTATACCATTTTTATCATATGGATTTCACTTATAAATTTATTTTATTATCAAGGGAAATATTGATAAATATATTTTAATTACTCAATATAAAAATTTGATAAGGTACAATGTTTATTATATAAATATATTATTTGATATATAATGAATGATTTGAAATGGCATGAAATATGCGAGGGACAATTTAAAGTAATATCATCGATGCATCCACAGTTTCATGAGATGAATCAGTTGGCCAAACATATGGTTCTATACCTAATAGGTTTTGAACCATATTTTGAAAGGTCTTGACTATAACGGTGCCTTGTTCCGAAGAAACATCGATAAAATAATTAAACATTAACATAATTTTGATATAGTAATTAATATACCTAATATTTTAATTCTGAAAAAATTATGGATTCATTCCATTCTAGGTTTATTGATTAAATGGAGTAGTTTTTAGTTATGTACATTTCAATATTGATTATTCCATTTCTAGTTATTCAAATGGAATTTATTCTTATTCATTTATCTTACATTATTTTTTTATTATACTAATATTTAAATGGAATGTGTGCTCAGTTATTTACCTTATCATATTTATTATTATTATTGATTCATTATTATTTACATTTTACTTAACCCTTAATTATCATTTTAGTTCACCTTTATTTTTTTCACAATCACATGGATTTCATGAAGTGTATTACAAAAGATATTTAGGGATATGATAGACAAAAAAAACATTATTTTCACATATGAAAAGAATTTTTTTATAATTTGTGTATTCATTTTTAATACAAGACTCATGTATGTATCTCATTTACCTAGACTAATAAACTAATTAGTTATTTGGAATCTAAATCCTTAATCTATTCCTCTATGATGGTTGTTGGCAGCAAAATCGGGATTCTTGGGTTAATGTTTTTTATAGATGGTGTTAGAAAAGACTATATTTTTCTTCATTCATCTATAAATCAATTATTTAATAAAAATACAAAAAACATCATGGAACAATATTCATATTATATGAAAAAAATCAATGTCGTTTTTTGAAATTAATATTCAACAATTTAGTAATTTATCATTTATATGTATATATAAATTATAATGAAAAATTGATTTTAATTTCAAAATGATTTTTTAATAATTAATATTCTTATTAATATTTCATACTAATTGGTAAATATGTTGGTTATAATATATTATTCATATCATCATTATAAATTATAAATTATATATTTATTTTCATATAATGAAACTCATAAATTCAATATATAGAATAAAATATAATTCTTATATAAAATGATCATATTAGTTATTTAACCACATTAATATTTTTAATATATTAATGTTAAAAATAACCTATATTTTATTTCAAAAATTATTTCATAATGTAGTTTACTCAATTTTCTCATTCCGAATCCAGATCAATATGTTAAAATTTATTTAACATTCCAAAGTTCATTTTTCTTGAGTTATATATGTGGTGAAACATATAATAAAAATTTATATTTAAATGGAAATTTATTTTAATTTCACGTGGTCTTACAAAAATTTACCATGATATATGTTAATATTTTTTATTTCCATAAAAAATGATATAGATTTTGAGTTATAGTATGCATTTCATCATGAATATATAGAAATGAATCATTGAATTTTGTGGAAATCTACGAGGAACATTGAGATGGGATATTATTAGTTAATAATTATATATATAATGATCTTAATACCGATATGTTTTTTATGTATAAATTATAACTAAGAATAAATAACTATGAATAAAAATAATAATTATATATGTTTATCATGTTTCATGGAGTCTTCCCAAAATAGAATTATTAGAAAAAAAATGATAAATGATGAAATTTTAAAAAAGAAGTTGTAGCCACCTGATAATGTAGTGATATTGGATGAGTTCTACAGAAACACTAAGATAGAAAGAATTAATTGATTTCTATATATAATTAGAACAAATATTTTATAACTACTTGGTCGATTAGAAAACTTTTATTGTACATTTGATAATTCATTCAGATGATTTTCATTGTTCATCTATTGTAATCAGTTTTTTCTTGTTAATACATATTGGTGATAGAATTATTACTAGTAAAATGATATAAACATGATATTATACTCATCATTATAGTACATAAGATTTTTTTGTGTGGGAAAACAAACTCGAAACATTGAGGACTTATTCATCCATATTTTAAGTGAAAATCTTTGACGAGTTTATTTTTAAATTTTTAAATTGTTTAATAAAATATGATTTGGGGGAGTCTATGATAAATTTTAATTATGGGGTCTATGATTTTAAAATAAAATGTATCAATAATGATTCAACTCCCTCTTATTGTTTATCACATCATTATGAATTCCATACCCAAAGAATCTCATGAGATACACCACATGTTACATGAGATAGACCTTCAGTTTCATGACATAAACATATTATTATGTTATATATATTTTTAGTGTAAAATATGTTGTGTGAAACATATTATTATGTATAATGAATGTCTTACAATATATGTACCCTGTGTAAAAATTATTTTTTTGTGGTAAAACTGAAAAATATACATGTGAAAAAACTTAAATAAACACAATATATTAACCATTAATTCCATTTTCTGTGACAAATATTATGTAGTATTATTAGTGTTGATTGAGACTATTATTGTTCGTTTATAGAGTTATATGAGATATAATGATAAAATTAACATGAGAATGGAAATGAGGTCATTCTTAATAAAAGAAAAAATTATTATATGAGTAAAATAAAGAATTTATAGAAGATTATTAGGTGGTAAAAAATGGTGCATTTTATGAAAAACAATTGAAATAAATCCTTAGAAATATTAATACAATCATAATAAGTGGTTTTAAAAAATAAAATAGATATTTGAATATTTTAATTCAATTTATATATATATTCTGAAATAATATTTTGGAAAACACCATTTCTTTGAGGTATACCTCCTAGGGGAATATAATATATCAATGGAGAATAAGATATGGATTGAAATATGAGAATAAAAGATAATTTTAAATAATTAAATTGGGAGAAAATCATGGGATAGAATGTACTAGATGGTTTAAGGGAATAATATTTTATGTTATATGAAATGGGAATAAATATTCAAAAGTATGTTGATAAAAAAAATATCCTATTGAATAATATGATGAAATATGTGCACATACTGAGTTTTGAAAATATGAAAATATGTTTATATAATGTGTTTTTGAAATTCTGAATAGAAAAAAATGTTGATGAGATGACATAAAAATAATGATTCACCATTATAGAGTGTTTTTTATATGGGTTTCATCTCTATTAATGAATTATAATGGTCTATATACTTATAAAAAAATATAAATAGTATCTTTGGATATAATTTGTGTTTTTAAAAATCGTAAGTATTAAAAAAATGTTTCGATCCTTGGGAAATTGTGAACCATCTAGAAAATATTGAAAAGTTAATATATCATTATATAAATGTTGTCATTTAAATATTATACTCTCAAATACACTAAGAATAGTTATTTTAAAATTAAAACTATAAGAATCTCAAATTTAATGAATATATCCCAACCATAGTAGAGACTAAATCATGTGAATTCATGTATTCTGTTGATTCACGATTTATCTTTGACATATGGTGACTAAAAAATGGCTTATTAAAAAATTTTCCATTTAATAAGGAAAAATTTCTATGTCAATTTTTATATTTGAATAAAAAGGATAAATTCCTTACCTTACTATAATGGGGAAATTGTTGTTAAATGATCAGTTTCACATCATGTTGGCCACTCTGGGAAACCATTAATTCATAACCATCGCCCATAATATTTGATTAAATAGGTAGAATTGAATCAATCCATATATGAATGGATCAACAAACCATGACTCATCAATTCATTCTATTCTAAAAATATTACATACACAGCATCATGATGTCTGAATGTAATTAACATCTCATTAACTCAATAACCTAAAAAATGAATTATCATATTATGTCTATGTGTTGATTAATTATCATGAATAATATGTTATCTAGGTTTTAATTTAATCCTCATTAATAATTTAAAATAATTATTTTGTTATACAATAATATTAAATTATTAAAAATTAATTTTATTTTTATTGTAATATATATCATATGGTGAATTGTTATTATATTTTTAATATTTTGTTTTATAAATAAATTTTTAATTAGACAATTCAATAATAACTAACATTAATTCTACCTAAATATTATTTAGGTCAAATTTTTCAATAAAATTACAACTCAAACTCATTTATTGTATGGTCCATACCATATTGGGTAATATATTTTTTTAGTATCCACGTTTTTATAGGGAAAAGTTACTCTATTAGGGTTTCATAATACTCCCCTTCCATGGTGTATTCACTTTATATATCAAAATCCTCATTAACTCTATATCTCTAACCTTTAGATGTGACAAATTTAATAGGTGACTGATCCTAGTGGTATTCATCTGTCTTTATGAGGGGTTTAATTATATGCCAACATTACCCTAGGTGAAGCATAATATTGAATAATCTATCATGATGTTTATTGGTGAGAATCCACAATTGTTTATTCCCCATTCAATGAATGGAAATTACAGGTATCGTGGTCCTTTCTATCTACCTATGATCCACACATTCCATTCTATCGGGTTCTCTATACATGGACCCCCCTGTGTAGTTCTATATTCACCTTTAATGGATTAAGATATTATTAGTGGGTGATAGAGAGATGGTTCATGCTTGGATTTGGAGTTAACATTTTCCTCTACATACCATGTTCGAGGAGTGGATGAATGGGTGTATTGGATGGTAGAACCTGAAAGGTACTCTTTCAACGATAACCTAAAACATTACCTAGATGCAAGAAATGGTCATTGGAATTGTCAGTATCAGCGATGAAATTTTCATTACACTAATACGATTTAGAGGTTTGTGAATCATCCATTATGCGGTGGTTACCCAAGTATTGGCTCATTAATAGAGATGATTTGAATTTTAATGGGTTTTATTCAATGTAGGGGTCCCTTGATTGATGAGGAAATATTTGATGTATCCTATTAGTGTGGATGTAATAGGGTTTGGATGTATCTAGTTTCTAAACCTCATCAGTTTATCTATCTGATTATTTTCATTCATAAATATTTCTGAGGTGTTTTCAGGTTTTTTGGTATTATGATTTTCCCCATTAAATGTAAAATTGGGAACTCCTTTTCGTTTCCCTTTTAAAATGATTAAAATTTGTATTTATAAAATTAAATGAAAATTAATTGACAATATTAACTAAAAGTATATGCAATTGTCATATTTTTTTATCTAAGTGTGATGAGGATATTATATGTGGGGTCATATTATCTAATCACCAATAAATTTTTGAAAATATTTAATGATAATGAGAATTTATACATGACTATAGGTTTTTAAATATTTTTTTTGGATCAATTATGTGTTTGGATAAGATTATTTAATCATTGAATTGTTTTTTGAAATTTTGAATTTTATATATCACACATAACTCTTATAATAATTACCATATATATAAACCCTCAAACCTTATTTTAGGTGTACATAATTACATATCTACTTTATACATTTATTCAAAGTGGGATTCATTCATATATCATACCAACTATCCTTGAGGTACATTATATCCCTATCTAGCCACAAAACATAGCCCGTCACCACATGTTCCCCCTATACCCAAAATGTTTTTGTGCCCTTTTTTACCATTACTTGTTTCATTTTTATTGTCCATATTGTTTTTAATTTTATAATTTTTGTTTCAATTCATGTCGCTCTCCCACTACCAACATATATCATTTGATGCAACTATAGATGTATTTCACCTATAAGATCCTATTGTATTTTTCATCCTTTATAGTCACATCCTCAATGAAACTAGCCATGTGAAATCACATATTTATTCAACAATATTATTCTTAATCATTGTTTTAATCCATGATGATTCATATATGTTTAAATCGATAACATTTATTCATGATGTTGTACATCGACACACTGTATCATCTTAATTTCAACTTGGATCACACAACCTTTAATAAATATAATTATTTTTTCTATTTTATAATATATTATTATTTTATAAAAAGGTACATCATTATAATAAACCAATTCAAATGAAATAAATGTGTCTATATGGTTTATGGGAATTATTCATGACTCTATAAAATTAAATATTGGAAGAAAAAAATTATCATTGTGATCAATGTGGTGGGACACTACAATAATAATTTTACATATCCTTCTGATATAATTAATGTCACATTACTGTAATTAGAAAATCGTGGAAAAATATTTTTTCTATGTTTCAAAATTATATGGATTGAAATATTAAACCTATTAAAAATAATTTTAGTACATCCATAGAATTAATAGGATACTTATTATTGATGTTCTCAAAGTATAACAACCATTATTGTATCATGGATTTGTATTAGTATCTCTTTACACTTCATTTGGGTCCTCAAATTATTCCTATATTTTTTTAATGATTATAAAACTATTACTAATGAGATAAAAAATTTATGGTAAATTTTCCAAAATCTGTTGGATTCTTGGATGTATAGGGAGAACAATTTTTATTCATTTTTCTATAGGTTTAATATAATTTTTTTAATAACTATTATCTATATTTTAGTAAATTGTACTTCTTTAATCCTTTTACTAGATTAAAAACTTCTAGTTCAATCCCACCATATCTCTCCATGGGTCAACACTGACCATTTTGTTTATTCCATGATTATTTTTCATTCCTCCAACCATATTTGTGGATTTCCTTTGGTACGTGGTAAGTTTATAGAAAGGAAACACTACACATAGTATAGGAAAAATACACAACATTAATACTTATTAGTGGATTCCTAGTAATCCATATCATATCTTTGAACATCATAATTTGAAAACAATAGTCCAATTAATGTATTGGAAACACATGATATCCTCCATATAGATGTAATTTTTTATATGATTATTTGATTCACCTGTCTCAAAAACCATAACATCTTCAATTACCATTGTGATTTATTTCAATATCCTTGTAATCTATCTCTCATAGTGATTCCATGAACATGTTATGGATTATACTATGCGTTAAACTATATTTGGATTCATTTTTATTATTTAGTTTACATCACTACATTAATTACTAGAAATGTAACTATTGTAGAGGTATTCTTTTCTAAAATTTCTTTTTGTGGGTTTCATATAATATTTATATTCATATTCTATCTATATATGTTAGAGTAATATTTTCTTTCCTGGTCAACATATATTTTATTATGACCAATACTACATTGAAAATATCATAAAATATAGAATACCACTCTAGCTTTTATTATACAACATTATCCAATAGTATTTTTTATTGTATATGGTGATGATATCCTTACTATAGTCACTAACTAACAAGGAATAAATATTCTAAAGTCAAATAATCATCAATTATTTTACACCAATTACTTGAGGATCCTATATTATATTCTTCACAATAACATATCTCTCTAAACCACGAGGTTATTTAATTCACAATGAAAGTATGAGATAGATATATTGTTGGAGGTCTATTTATGATATATGGATAAACTTTAATTGGTTTTTCCTAATGAAATAATTCTTCATGATGTTATTAATTTGAATCCTTTTCTAGAGAGATAAAAAACATGATGAAAATCATAATCAATTTAGGATAAATTACTTCAATGTATCACACAATATGATAAAATTTATTTCATTCATAGATAATTTTAATAAATTATAGGGTGATTTTTCTTTGACATCATCAAATTAATAAATCATGAAAACAAATATTCTATTCCATATTTTTATAAATAACATTAAATTATTGGGATATTTTCTATGATAAATTTTCTTGATTATTTTTGAAATGTATGTGTAATAAAATATTTAATGTATTTATTTCCCAAAATTTAATCTCTTGATGAAATAAGTAAAAAAATATCTTCCATTATAGTTTTCATCTCAATTATCATATTTGTATTATTATATTTGATAAAATTATATAACATTTATAACCCATGTAGGATGATACTTCCCTCTTAAAAACTTATTTCTTATAATTTTTTATTATATATGAACATATATAATTAGATATATACATATTGATTATCTTTATTTCATACCTTTTATACTTCATTATTACTAATTTAATGATGACACTGAAATATTTTTTTCATCAATATGACTTGATAGTTCTTTATAGGATGGAAAATGAGGTATGTAATTTCAATATTTGATAAGATATTTTCAATGGTCTAGAATAAATATTCTAAGAGTACACAAATGATGTTAGACTATCAGGTGGGAGACACCCACAACCATTGATAAAATTCATAATGTCCAAATGCGGTGATCCACATAATGGGAAGTAATGAGGACAAAAATGTCCTAGGAATTCCATGTATCATATGTTTTATTGGGTATTTCTATATTAGAGCATTTTTATTATCCATTGGAATTTTCATCATTGATTATTTTTATAATGTTAGGAAAACATTAATGCAAGATGCAATCCTTTATTTATATTCACATGGAGAATTAACTTGTTGTGGGCATTCCATGGGTTGTGTGATGATTAATTTAATTATCATGATATTATTATTCCCTTTTATGTTTTAAAATAAGATATATCCTTACAATAGTGATGAATGTTGATTAATTTAATTAAATACCACAATATTATTTGGCATTTTCATATGAGATTGCAAAATAAAAATATAACAACCACTGAGAGATGATGATATCTATATACATACCACATGGTACGATATTATATGATTTATGGTATATGATTCATTTTAGACTTTGTAAGAGAGTTTCAATTATACAAATTCGTTTTTATCTATTTTTTGGCCATCATATGTTTTAATGTACCACTTATATAATACAAAGTTTACCTTTTACCTATGAGAAAGGGTCTATGAGGCTCACACACTAAGTGTATTTAGAATATCATTAGATACAAATAAACTATATCATAAGAATATATACGGTCAATGTTTAAATAAAGATATGTATTCATGTTCTGTAGATAATAATTGAATCCTAATTTATTCTTAATGATGATTAATGGAATAAATTATAATTTTTAAAAATTCAAATTCTATTGAGTGAATGAATATTAAATTTTTTATTTATCAGTCAAAATGGATAAAGTCATGGACCTGGATCTATGTGATAAATTAATTTATTAATTCGATAATCATATGGAAATATTATTTAACATATTTATTAATGTAATTTAATTATTTATTATAGAAGTAATATATTAAATAATAATAATCCATTATGTATGTTTATTTATTTATGTAAATAATTTTTAACATCATTGACATATTTAATTTTTATTGTGAAAAAACTAAAGGCCTTTTGAGTGATCATATGACAAAACAAAATATTAAATTCATTATTGTATCACAGATTAGAGTTAGTAATCAAATATACCACTAGTGATAACTCACCCCAAATCGCGATTGATTCCATGGATGAATGACATAAATTAATGTGCTCGATCATCATGGGATATATAATGAAATATAGATCTATCATAGTAGAAACCAACACATATGGACCAACATCATACCCATTATGGATTCATGTTTGGATATTAATATATTGATTCTGTTTTTGAGATTTTGGAAATGATGATAAACCAAAATGGCTGAACCCAAATAACATATGACATTTCATCCTACAGTAATGATCATGAATATTGTATTAAGTGTCCACAAGCTAATTTTCCCTGAGTAAAATGTGTATGTAGATATCCATGATCTCATACTCCATAATGGCCTCCATTAATATTTTAACCATAACAAAAAAAAACAAAAGCTAAAAGATGTATGATCTGAATGGTAGACTGTAATAGTGGAAGTGACTAAATCGATGATGATAATTATATGCCAATAGAAAAGTGGTATAATTTTGGGCCAAATGTGAGGGAATCCTACACAAATCATGTCCATTAAAAGATCCTAAAATCTTATTTAATACTAGATGTGTATCGTTGATGGGATTTGGTTAGCTTTATCATATTTTTATGTATTTTTCATACGGATGACTTGGATTCTTGGTCCAAAATGCCTAACTCTCAATATAGATATTTTGAGTTTCTTTATTAAAATCATTAAAGGGTGTGGGGTGGGGTTAGAGGGCATGTGGATTTGTAACAAACTAGTTGTATGAGAATTATATTCAATTATTATTCATGTGTTTCAAGAAAAATATTACCTTAATGTAATAAATTTTAATAAACCAATATTTTTAATGATAAATAGATCAATATGATATGATAAATCATAAATAATTATTTTTTTCAATGAGAAATAAATGTATATGATATAAAATCAACATATTGACAAAGGATAAAATAATAAATTTTATTAATTTCAAAATATTCAATAATGCCGATGATATTTGTTATAGTATTGAGGAAAAATTTTAAACATGATAATTTTATCAGTAATTATGATAAATATTATCTATATAAGAGATTATGAAAAATTAAAAACAAATTGGATAAACATTAAACCTATTGAAATTGAAAAAATTAACTTAAAACAAATGGTTGTATATGACGTATGTTTTAATTTTTATATGGTTTCTATGATTTTATATTCATTATAAAATAATTTCATTACATATATTTTTACAATTAATAAATATGTCATACAAAAAAATGTGCTTGGTATCTTAAAATTATTATTTATCATTAAATTACTCATTTATAAATTATATCATATAACAATTTTTTTATATTACATATTGTTTTACAAATATCAATAACAATTAAATTTTATTTTAAAAAATTACATTATATGAAAGATTGGGAATCCTCAAACAATCAACTCATGGATTCATTAAAACCCATAATAAATCACAAAACAATTGAAGGAAATTTTGATATTATTATAAACCTTATCCATATATAAATTCAAATGATGTGATGTTACATTTCTAATTAGGTCATAATTTATAATACAGTAAATTTGATACACTATATTATCCCATGTATGAATATACTCTACTAGGTTGATCTTCCATTAGTTGAAGAAGCATTTCAAAATATGGCCTTGTTCACTGATCTATATCCTCTACTGTATGTTATCATTAACTTCAATCACTTTATCACTCATCCAATTAGCATCCTATTTTGAAGGCATTATCTCCAAGGAAGCCTCCATTATTTCTTATAGATTAAATTATCTCCTCATGGAATTTTCATTTTTCTTATATCTCATTCACTGTCACCCACTTCTAAGAAGGTACTAAACTCTAAGATAATATGTTTTTAATTGTAAGCTCAACCATTTTTGGGATAAATCATTGTTAGGATCCTCCACAATAATAGATATTCCTTAAACCTAGGCATGTGGAGTGAATTATCATTTTAGAACATTCACCATCATCTTTTTGGAAGATCTAGTTTGCATGGATTTTGGAAAGTGAGATTATTCATTTCACCCTGTATGTTTCATTAAATTATTGAAAATGCATATCTGTGAGTCATGATTTACCCTATGTACATTATTCCTCCTTGTTCAATGAATTTCTCTACAATGCATTCCATCTTCTCGATCCACTAAGCAATTACTAGAGATCTCATCACATGAATCTAACAAAATAGAAGACATGACCTTCAGTGTTTCCTCCACTTCTAGTATGTTGGCTTGGATGCGAAGTGTTTTTACCCTTGATTTTGGACCGATACTCGAACATCCAAACATTTAATTTGATTTCACAGATTAATAGTCATAATGATTCATCAAGGACTCAGTTTGTTATCTATATTCAGAAGCATTAACTTGAAACCAATGTGACCTATTTTTATCCTTCATGGGACATGCAGTCATCTTAACCTTTATCACAAGCTGAATTTATCCTCACATAATATAAATCATCATTTCCAACTTTCACAACCTTCTCATTCCTATAACTAGGGGAAATGAGAACCATTCCAACATCTCTCTCATGAAAATTTACCTCATTTCTAGAAACCAAAATAGGAGAAAAAATGGAAACAATATCATGGGTGCTCGACCCAACCATTACTATGACATGTATAGTTGGTCTTCCTCCTTCAATGTCATGACTCAAACCGAAAATAATATTCACAACAATCGGTTTGTGATTACAATTCCTAGCCTCTTTAGAAAAAGGAGACACATTTGGAATACCCTAATTACTAAGATACTTGATTGGAGGTCTCCCCAAGGGATGTCCATCACCCCGTCCCAGCATTTGGAAACACCTTGGTCAAGTAGTCAAAACGATGAGTAGAAAGGAACCCAGGATTCATAGAGAACATGTCGCATCCAACAGAGATCCCAATCAATATCAATAGAGATCGAATAAAATGGATCCATGGGGATTTTATCTTTAATAAAATCCAAGGAAAATGTGGATTTTAGAAATACCGAGTTAAGTAATTAGAGAAATGAAATAGGTCCACCATGTTACCAATCATCCAGAGAATCTACATATAATAAAATGGGTGGGGAGTATGTGGAAGGTGGATCCACATATTTGTGATGAGAGGATTATGTTTTAGGTGAAAATAAAACATCCAATACAATAAGGAGAAGTAAAGACATGTTTTAATATTCAGATCATTCTCCCAAGCTGATATATGTTCCTACTATGGTTTAAATGGGATAAAAAATGTCATGAGTCCTAATTACCAATAATATCTCTTTATTGACTTTTCTATGAATTATTGAAAATTTATCGAAGGAATCCCTTTAGGGCCATTTCAATTTTAAAAAACCCACTAATGAGATATCCAAAATTGTAGAGGATTTCATGAATTGAAGGAAATAAATCGAAATCCAAATAACCATGTTTCCATTTCACTAAACTTTAGGGAAAAAATCAATCATGGGGAAAATGGTGAGTTGATAAAGGTCAGTTAAAGAAGATATGTTTCAACATCCGGGATCCAAAGGGGGAAATGGGTAGGAGAGAGATATTTGAAAGCTTCATATTTCCTCTATTTCTGGGAATGAGGAGGTTATGAAAGTCTGAAATGAAGGGGGATCCATATCTCTGTGATGGGAGGATCATGTTTTAGGTAAAATCAAATAACCTATGAAAGAAGGAGAAGTTAATTCCTATTTGAACATTCATATAATTCTCCCAATATGAAATATTATCGTCTTATGATATAAACAGGATAAAAAATGTCACAAGTCATATTTCCATATAATTTCCCTTTCTTAAAAATTCAATGAATAAAAGAAAATCTGTCGAGGGAATCCACTGAGTGTTAGTTCATTCTAAAAAAATCCACTAATGTGATATAAAACATTTTACAGGTTCTCATGAATTCTAGGTAATATATCAGAATCAATTTAACCATGTTTCTGTGCGACTAATATTTACGGAAAAACAACATTTGTGGGAAAATATGGAGATGAGAATAGTTGGAGAAATATAATATGATTTGAGAACAGGGATTCAGAGTGTGAAATGGGTAGGAGGGAGATGTTTGGCTATTTATCATTTCCTCCGGTTCTAGGAATGAGGTGGTTTTGTAAGTCAACAATGAACGAGATTCTCATCGATGTGATGGAGAATCATTTTTTAGGTGAAAATAAAACAACCAATGAAAGAAGAATATATGAAGTCCAATATTAAAATTCATAGAATTCTCCCAAGATTATATAAGATCCTATTATGTTTTAAATGAGATGAAAAATGACATGATTCTTAATTATCTATAATTTCAATTTTATGAATATTCCAAGAATGAAAGGAATAGCTGTCAACGGAATCCACTAAGGGTCGGTTCATTCTGAAATAAAAACTAATGTGATATCCTACATCATGTTGGTTCCCAAGTATTCTAGGGAATAAATTGGAATCGAAATAACCCTCTTTTCATGCAACTAAACTTTAGGGAAAAACATAATCACATGGCAGATGGGGAGCTGAGAAAGGATGGTGAAAGAAGAGAATATTCAAGATCAGGGATCCGGAGGGGGAAGCTGAATACCTCCCCCCCTTTATGTGAATAAACAAGGAGGGGATGCAGAAGCACATATATGTTTCCCACTAAACTAGTGAGGCTTACGAATTGGGTAGAGGAGCCCTATCTCCCATGACATTCTTCCTTTTCAAATATCAAATATTATAATTAAAATTATTTTTGATATATAAAAAAATTATTTATGAAAATATAACAGGGTGGAGATGTAAGTATGAATTTTCCATACAAATTATAAATCATAGATCCGCATTACATCATTTATAAATAATTATAATATTACTAATTTAATATTAATTAAAATTCCATCCCACTCACTTAAAAAAATCCATTCACCTTACCACCCCTACTCACAACTAAATAAAAATCGATCAACTAAAATCTACCTAATTAATTTTTCATTATTATTGAAAATATCCCATTGTTTATGGTCCACTCAATAATCTTCCAATCAATGGGCTAATACATTTAATAAAGGAGTTGTCCCGAGGAGTGTGGTAATAACTCCTAAACAACCAATTTTCATTTCTATTTATTTCTTCTACTTATAATTCATCATAAAATAGTCTAACTATACTAGTATAATGAAATTAGTATCACATGATTTTTTTATATTATTTTAATAACCATTAGCTTCTATAGATACACCCAATGTTAGGGATAAACACTTCACATGTCATGGTCGGCTTACAGCACCATGGATGCCAATTTTCATTTTTTATCTCCATCTCATGTGACTATTTATAGAAATAAATTAAATGAAATAAAATTATACTTATGTCATAATTGGGATTAAAGAAACTTAAATTGGAAAATATATTCAATATATTAATATTAAGAGATCCTAGTAATTTTAATATCATCAAAATAATAATACCGAGATATAAATCACAAATTAAATTTTTTAAATAAATATTTATAGGTAAAATTTTTTCTACTGGAATGATAAATAATATAAAACTCTATTAAAATGGAGATTATTGAACAAGTTGATAAAATTTTTCACAATTTCAAGC
Organism: Viscum album; assembly: GCA_963277665.1. NCBI lineage: Eukaryota > Viridiplantae > Streptophyta > Magnoliopsida > Santalales > Viscaceae > Viscum > Viscum album. The sequence goes on along the minus strand of OY728148.1, from coordinate 2,043,618,260 downwards.
AGAACGAATTTTTTTTTGAGAAATTGAACCAACAACCCCATGATGTTGATGTGAAAAAAACATACAATAAACGAATTAAATGTGATAGAAAATTGTAACGTCCCCAATCCGAGTGACACCCAAAAGTTCCCTGAACCTGTTTGGGTAGATAAACTCAAACACATTTACCTAATCACCAGAGGCTACCGACAAGCATCGAGAGTTAAGGTAATACATTGTGGAAAGTATACCCTCATTGGTAGAGTATACACATAAAAATTTTAATATAAAACAATAGTAGAAGTAGTAATACCTCAAATGTAAACATCGGATGACTGAAAGTAAATTCGACCAAAGACACAATATATACACGATGCGTGACATATGTATCTACGAAAACAACCAAACAAGTTAAAATTCTAGAAATCAATATAGAAAAAAAATTAAAAAAAGAAACAATATATTCCATCAGCATCGCAATGATTAACATTGTCTAATGCTCTCCAACTCCAACAATAACCATGTAACTGATGAATAAGGTTGCTTTCCATTATCTATACCTATAATCATATAATATTTTTTGGTCCAAAATCATGACGCAAATTGGGTGTGAGATGAATACCATTACGCATCCACCAAAATATGTGTACCTAATTGTTAGTGAATATATATATAAGGTAACATGCATAAATGAAGAAATAAACTAGAAAATACTCAAATGTAAAAAGTCCAATAGTTTTCAATTACATTCATATAGATTTTTCATCAAATATATTGAATCATGTAACCTTAGGAACAATACTAATCTCTTTTTTCCCCCATGTAAATAATCCAAAATAGATATCTTAGAAGATGATCTAAATAGTCAAGTAAGACCAAGTCCAAGATTTTTCTTCGGTTTGGCAGACTCGTCATAATAATTCAAGTATTCACAACGAAACATTGTAAAATTTATCATAGTCCAATCCCCCATGTCCAACATAATAGTAAATCATTTAATAATAACTCTCTTGGATGCTCTCACGGTCTATCCCCTTTAGCCTAACACCACATCAAACAATTAAATAACGACCTACCGGGAAAGGTCTCATAGTTTAACCCCGTTGGTATAACATAGTATAATCAATTAAAAATGACCAACTGGTAAAGCTATCATGATCTTTATCCTTGGTTCCAACATTCATTTAATCAAATAATAATTATCACCTAGGTAGCTCTAACGGTGTAACCCAACAATTATAAATGACCACCTCAGAATCTCTCACGGTCTAACCTATTTGGGAAGCTCTCAATGTCTTACCCCCCTTGTTTAAAATTCATAATGCATGTCACATACATTTCATATAATCAATAAATCAATCCTAACAAAATAAGGCATGGAAAATATGGCTATTCTAAGAGACATTCTATACGAAATAGCCATAAACAACAATCAAGGGAAAAGGAACCCATGGGGTGTCCCATAAACAAGGTATCTAACCTTACACAAAAGGAAAAACCCATTTACAGTCTATAAAACCATATAAGGTAATAAATAGGGTTACATTTCAAGTCAATAAATACACTGAATGTGTGTATGCAGTACTTTTAGCATATATAATCCAAATAAAAACAATGAAAAGACCAAGAAACCTACCTCGATGTTGTACGATTGATATACTTGAACGTCAACCCACGAATCAACCAAGATTAATGTAGATCTATAAAAAGCTCAAAAATACCGAAACCATGAATAACTCAATTTATTGGATGAATCAAGAATATAGGCTTTATGAGTTTCAAGAACTCTCTAGTGGGATTCCAATGCACCCGATGATGTCTCAATCGGAGCACAGATGGAGAGTAGATAGGGGTTCTGTGTTCATCTGTAACATCCCAAGTAAGTAATGAATAGTAGATATTTTTATCTATGTCTATATAAGAATTAGATAGTGTTTTAGAGGCTTAAAATGAGAATAAATCTAATCTTAAGCATGGAATACACTAATATTCTTAAAAGATTGTTTTACTGCCTTTTGATGGAAAACCATTTTTTAAATCAAAATTTTGACAATTTCATAAGCTCTATTTGACAAAATAAACTTATTATTTATGATTCGGACATTGAAATTTACATTGGATATTTTTTTCGTATTTTTCTGACAATGTTCATTTTTTATGAATAGTGAAAAATACTGCATTTTACATCAAAACTGCTTTTTCATATAATTTAATTATATGGTTAGATTATATTTTTAATTGGTTTTATTGTTTAAATAGAATATATTTTTAACATTTAATCCAATGGTGGTCATTGTGATGAATTTCACTTTGGAATTGGGCATAAACAAGTGCCAAATGTTTCATAGAAATTGTTTCAGAAAAAACCCGCTATTTGTTTTGACAACAGGAATTATTTTGAAATTAATTATTGCAATTTATATTTTTGTAATTTTGTAAAATGGATTCCCTATTTGGAATTAGAATTTCCAAAATATGTAATTAAGTCACTTTTGTTTTTGGACATTATCAATATCAATGACGGTAATTATCTGTAATTATCTTGATTAATGAGTAATCGGGTGGTTAAGGATAACAAAATAATATAATAATAATAAAAAATGACACCAAAATGTGTCCTAATTCTACTATTTGTCTCATGGCAGACCATGGGATTCCTTGTGCCAAACTTGGGGACCCCATGGAATCACTTTTGTGTGAATGTGACTTTTTATCTTTTTATTTTTAAAGAAAGTTAAATATAACAAAGAGTGTATAACCTCAGTAAAACATTTTTAAGTTTTTCTATAGAAATGATATATTAGACTATAAATATTCATTTTAAATATAAAAATATTTCCTACATCATAGTATTTTTTTATAAATTTTAAACATTAAATTAATTAAATTATTTATGACATCATGATGATGCAGCCATTACCTCATTAATAAAAGGATTTAAATAAAATGAAAATATAATGTTAAAACTATAACTTACACTTGTAAAAGACATATTGGATGTGTATATTTCGAACCCTTATCACCTAATCCTCTAAATACATTAATATTTGACCTTTAAAATCTGAAACACATTTGAAAATAAAGTAACCTTTTATACCTTTCCAAGAGTGGCCCTCCTATCCTCTTATAAAAGGCCCCCACCTCTACCTCCTTACCCACACCTCTCAAGACTTTGGCTCATCCAAACCTGCCCATTTGGTCTCTCCACATCCCTCTATTACTCTTAGAAGCCTCACATTGGGCAGAAGTCTTCCCAAGGTAGCCTTTGAGCTCAAATCAAAAAGAGTTACCCTTTTTAAAGGTAGTGTTTTCTCTTGTGCTCTTATGTTTTATTTTGCTTCTCCAACCCTCTAAAATCATTTTATTCCTTTAGTTTGTAACCAAACTAGTATCTTCAATATACTATGATGTTGTTATAATATTTATTCAAGCTACACTTACACACACCTACATCTAATGGTTAAAGAACATACTGTTTATGTGGACGGCGAATTTCTGCCTCACGAAACGATGATTGTTCAACACACATATAACACCTTCAAAGGTGGCCATTAAGATGTCACTATATTTATATATGATATATGATATGTTTATTTTTTACATAAGCTTCTTTATTTTTCATTTATGGCATATCATTATGGTTTCCATTATGGGTAAATGCGATATCTTCATTTTAGGAAGTGCGGACTACCGCCCCCTCAATGTGATTTGATTCGTTAATACCATATGTGGTATGTATAAAGGATGGATTTAATGATATTATATATGATACCATATTGGAATTATAATTCTATTATGTATCATTATGTTTTAATTCCATTAAATATGAAATAGAAATTGAAGTAGCGTTCATGCGTACGTACGGCTTACCGTCTCCATGAATGGTGTATTTCATATCTTACATCTAAATGTTACATAATAATATAAATGCATGTATATAATGGATATATATATGATATATATGATATCTACATCATGAGTATATCTCTAGATATAATGGATAAATGAACAACTTGTAATTATAAAGAGTTTATTTTTAGACTCAAGTACCAATTATCAACAAAACGACCATTATTAACTTAAAAAATTACATGGTGTTCATAACATAGATATAAGTGATATAAAAGGAATAATGAAATTGAAAAAGGGTTCTTACACAAGTAGAAATTAACTCATGTTTATTATTCAAGACATTAATGAACAATCGAGACAAGTCGGACCCAAGGTATGGGACTTCGTCTCAACCTCCTTTCATTGAGGCATTTTTTTGTTTTATACACAACCTTATTTTATACAGTGTATAAACCCCATTGACTTTTACATTTATCCAAAAGGAATATTTTTTATACGAAGCATTTTACTAAACGACAAAAGGGAATGTTTTTGTCGTACGTATGCGGCGACAACAACTTCTCCACCGCCGTGACCATTATTTGAGTTTCGGCTTCCTCTACAATTCATACCTTATTTTAAATTAAAAATAAATACCATGTTTTACTTTTCTTTTATTTTGGTATTGAAAATGGTTTTCATAATTTTTTTATTATATCAATGTGTTTTATTGATATCTTGTGATTGAAATGTGGAAATGTTATGTTTTCTTTATGCATGTTTTATGTGATACAATTATGTTATGGTTCATGGGCATTGTTATGAAGACGGGTGGTTCTGTGATAAACTAAGGGAGGGTTAGCCCGATATAGCTCTGCAATGCATTGGCTAACGCGAAGGGGTTAAACGTTGAGGTTTCTCCAAAGAGATTTAGGGAATGTACTGTGATGGGTATTCCAAACGTAACCAAGAGGGTTACTCCCTACGTAAGAATGTTTTGAATGCCTCAATTTAACTTTATGGATTATGATTTCTATGATTTATTCATGATTTTATGCGGTATGTTAAAGTGCTTATGTTTTATTGGTAAAGTATGATTTCATTATTATGTATATATGTACTCATATTTCCTTTCAATATTTTTATATCCCTTACTGAGCTTTTTATGCTCATCCCAAGTTTTTTGAAATGTTTTCCACAGGTCAAGGGAAAGGTACATGATGTGATGATAGTGTCAATGACTTGTCAAGAAAGAATCCATGTTGTATTTTAAATATGTTTTCATTGATGGGAATAATGAGTACTGTCTTTTATGTAACCACTTTGTTTAAATGTGGAATTTAATGCATGTTTTATGATCTAATTCTCTAAAAATCTAAACCTGAAAAGATCCTCAACGTATATTCTTGAAGTAACTCAATATTAAGTAATGTTTATGGTTGGGGCCTTATAGTTGGTATCAGAGGTCGGTTTAGATAAATTTAGGAGTTAGAAATCTATTAAATGATTATCCAAAAATATTTTTTATGGTCAAATTTAAATGATATAAAATTTAAAGATTACCATGTCGCTTCGCCTAAGATATTTCATGTGTTAAGAATTGTTTTTCATAGAGGAAAAAAATCAGATTTTCTGGGAAGGCATACAAAGGGAAATTCCCTTTCAAATCAGTATCCTGAGATGGTCAGAATCAGAACTAAATAGTTTGTTGCAGTGATGGATCAGGTTACTCAGCTGAAAAATGTTGGTTGTGTTTATTGATGGTATTTTGGTGTTTTCTAAAAGTAAAGAGGAGCATGAAAGTCATTTAAGGGTTATTTTTAAAACCTTAAAAGAAAAGAAATTGTATGGGAAATTCAGCAAGTGTGAGTTTTGGTTGCAACAAATTTCTTTCCTTGGTCACATTGCTTCTAAATATGGGATAATTATTGATCCTGCAAAAACAAAGGTTGTGGAAGAATGGCCAAGAACGAAAAATGTAACTGAGATTCGTAGCTTCCTTGGTTTGGAAGGATATTACCGAAGGATTGTTAGAAATTTTTCACAGTTATCTAGTCCAATGACTCAGCTAACTCGGAAGGGTGTTAAGTTTATCTGGAAAAAAGAATGTGATGATTGTTTTCAGGAACTGAAAAGAAGATTGGTGAATGCTCCAATTTTGGCACTACCTTCCAGGAATGGGGAGTTTGTTATCTACTGTGATTCTTCATTGAAAGGACTTGGTTGCGTCTTAATACAGAATGATCAGGTAATTGATTATGCTTCACGATAGTTGAAAACTCATGAGGTAAATTACCCTACACATGATTTGGAATTTGCTGCTGTTGTTTTCGCTTTAAAATTTTGGTGGCATCATTTTTATGGAGTAAAGTGTCAAATATATACCGATCACAAATGTTTAAAGTATATATTCACTCAAAAATAATTGAACATGAGACATAGGAGATGGCTAGAATTAATCACGGATTATGATTGTACAATTCATTGCCATCCGGGAAAATCAAATAAAGTGGCTGATGTTTTGAGTCGAAAAAGTAATGCTTCATTAGAAATGTTGCGTTTGGAACGTGATCCTTTGGTTAAGGATTTGATGAACTTTGGCATAGAAGTTGTTGGTGCAGGATGTCCTTCTATTTTGTTTCAGGTATCAGTGAAATCTTCTCTATCAGACAGAATTAAGCAAGCACAGAAGCAAGACAGTGAGCTGCAGAAAGAGGTAGAGCTGGTTCACAAGGGTAAGTTGCTAGAATTCAATATTGGTAATGATTTTGTTTTGAGATTTGGGAAGAGATTGTGTATGCTATGTGATTCACAGTTGAAGAGAGATTTGTTATGTGAAGCTCATAGTTCTCCGTTTTCAGTCCATCCTGGCAGTAGTAAGATGTATAGAGATCGTCGGGAGTATTACTGGTGGGATGGAATGAAAAGGGATATTTCTGATTTTACTGTAAAGTGTTTGACTTGTCAACATGTTAAAGAAGAGTGGAAGTTACCAAAAGGGATGCTAAGCCTTTACCAGTACCAGAGTGGAAATGGGAGAATATATCCATGGACTTCATTGTGGGATTGCTGAAGACACCTCAAAGTAATAATGCAATCTGGGTTGTTGTTGATCAATTAACTAAATCTTCTCATTTCCATTCTATACGAGATACCTTTTCCCTAGATCAAATTTCCCGTTTGTATCGTAAAGAGATAGTCAGGTTACACAGAGTTCCTATCTCCATAGTATCTGACCGTGATCCCAGGGTCACTTCTAACTTTTAGAAAGGCCTTCAGAAGTCGTTGGGTACTGAATTAAATTTTAGTGCAGCTTTTCATCCTCAATCAGATGGGCAGTCAGAAAGAACGATTCAGACTTTGTAGGATATTCTGCATGCTTGTTCGATGGATTATCAAGGAAGTTGGGACCAAAATGTTTCTTTGGTTGAGTTTTCATATAATAATAGTTTTCATTCCAGTATATAGATGGCACCATTTGAGGCATTATATGGGAAGCGGTGTCGAACTCCATCTTTTTAGGATGAAGTGGCTGAAAGGAAGCTGATGGGACCAAAATTGGTATAAGAGTTGGAAGAAAAAGTTCATTTGATACAGAAACACATGAGAACAGCTCAGAGAAGGCAGAAGAGTTATGCGGATAACCGGAGGAAGGATCTATCTTTCGAGGTAGGTGATCATGTTTTTCTCAATGTTTCACCATGGAAAAGTGTAATGCGATTTGGTAAGAAAGGAAAGCTGATTCCAAGGTTCATTGGACCATATTAAATTCTAGAGAGAGTTGGATCAGTTGCATACCGAGTGGATTTACCTCCATGTTTATCTCAGGTACACAATGTTTTTCATGTTTCAATGTTAGGGAAGTACATGCCAGATCCATCTCATGTTTTGAGTCCAGAGGTAGTTCAGCAAGAAGAGAACCTATCTTATGAGGAACAACCTGTCCAGATTATTGGAAATAGGGAGAAAGTTTTTTGGAATAAGGTGATTCATCTGGTAAAGGTTTTTTGAAAAAACCACATGATTGAAGAGGCAACATGGGAATCTGAAAATGCAATGAGGGCTAAATACCCCCACTTATTCGATAAGTAAATAAATTGTGGGGATGAAATTTTCTAAAGGGGGGAAGGATGTAACATCCCAAGTAAGTAATTAATAATAGATATTTTTATCTATTTCTATTTAGGAATTAGATAGTGTTTTAGAGGCTTCAAATGAGAATAAATCCAATCTTAAGCACAAAATACACTAATATTCTTAAAAGATTGTTTTACTGCCTTTTGATGGAAAACTATTTTTAAAATCAAACATTTGATAATTTTATAAGCTCTATTTTTCGAAATAAACTTATTATTTATGATTGGGACATTTAAATTTACATTGGATATTTTTTTGGTATTTTTCTGACAATGTTCATTTTTTTATGAATAGTGAAAAATACTGCATTTTACATCCAAACTACTTTTTCATATAATTTAATTATATGGTTAGATTATCTTTCTAATTGGTTTTAAAGTGTTAATAGAATATATTTTTACCATGTAATCCAATGGTGGTCATTGGGATGAATTTAACTTTGGAATTGGGCATAAACAAGTGCCCAACTTTCCATTGAAATTGTTTATAAAAAAACCCGCTATTTGTTTTCACAACGAGGATTATTTTTATATTAATTAATTCAATTTATATGTTTTGAATTTGTTAAAATGGATTCCATATTTGGAATCAGAAGGTCCAAATTTTTTAATTAAGATTCTTTTGTTTTTGGACATTATGAACAGTAACGACAGTAATTATCTTTAATTATCTTGATTAATGAGTAATCGGGTGGTTAAGGACAATAAAATAATATCATAATAATAAAAAATTACACCAAAATGTGTCCTAATGATAATGGCTGTCTCATGGACGACCATGGGATTCCTTGTTCCAAACTTGGGGACCCCATGGATTCACTTTTGTGTGAATGTGATTTCTTATCTTTTTAATTTTAAAGAAAGTTAAATATAACAGAGTGTATAACCTGAGTAAAACATTTTTAAGGTTTTCTACATAAATGATATATTATAATATAAATATTCATTGGAAATATAAAAATATTTCCTACATCATAGTATTTTTTATATAATTTTTCAACATTAAATAAATTAAATTATTTATGGCATCATGATGATGCATCGATTACCTCATTAATAAAGGATTTAAATAAAATGAAAAGATAATGTTAAAACTATAACTTACACTTTTAAAAGGACTGTTGGACGAGTATATTTCGAACGCTCATCACCTTATCCTCTAAATACATCAATTTGGGACCTTTAAAATCCAAAACGCATTTGAAAATAAAGTAACCTTTTATACCATTCCAAGAGTGCCCCTCCTCTCCCCTTATAAAAGGCCCCCACCTCTACCTATTTACCCACACATCTCAAGCCTTGGGATCGGCCAAACCCTGACCATTTTGTCTCTCCACATCCCTCTTTTACTATTAGAAGCCTCAATTTGGGCAGAAGTCTTCCCAAGGAAGCCTTTGAGCTCAAATCAAAAAGAGTTACCCGTTTTAAAGGTAGTGTTTTCTCTTGTTCAATTATGTTTTATTTTGCTTCTCCAACCCCCTAAACTCTTTTTATTCCTTTCTTTTGTAACAACACAAGTATCTTGAATATAATTGGATGTTGTTATAATAAGTATTAGAGCTACACTTACACACACCAACATCTAATGGTTAATGAACATACTGTTTCTGTGGATGGTGAATTTCTACCTCACGAAATGATGATTGTTAAACACTCATATAACACCTTCAAAGGTGGCCATTATGATGTAACTATATTTATATATGATATATAATATTTTTATGTTTTACTTAAGCTTCTGTATTTTTCATTTATGGCATAATATTATGGTTTCCATTATGTGTAAACGCGAAATCTTCATTTTAGGAAGTGCGGACTACCGCCCCCTCAAAGTGATTTGATTCGTTAATACCATATGTGGTACGTATAAATGATGTATTTAATGATATTATATATGATAACATATTGGAATTATAATACTATTATGTATCATTATGTTTTAATTTCATTAAATATGAAATAGAAATGGAAGTAGCGTTCATGCGTACGTACAACTTACCGTCTACATGAACGGTGCATTTCATTTCTTACCTCTAAATGTAACGTAATAATATAAATGCATGTATATACTGGATATATATGATATATATGATATCTAAATCATGAGTATAACTCTGGATATAATGGATACATGAACAACTTGTTATTATAAAGAGTTTATTTTTAGACTCAAGTACCAATTATCGACAAAATGACCATTATTAACTTAAATAATTACATAATGTTCATAACATGGTAATAAGTGATGTAAGAGGAATAATGAACTTGAAAAAGGGTTCTTACGCAAGTATAAATTAACTCAAGTTTATTATTTAGGATGTTAAAGAACGATCGAGTCAAGTCGGACCCAAGGTATGGGACTTCGTCTCAATCTCCTTTCATTGAGGCATATTTTTGTTTTACACACAACCTTCTTTTATATGGTGTATAAACCCCTTTGACTTTTATGTTTATCCAAAATGAATCTTTTTTATATGAAGCGTTTTACTAAATAAAAAAAGGGAATCTTTTTGTCGTACGTATGCGGCGACAACGACTTCTCCGCTACCATGACCATTATTTGAGTTTCGGATTCCTCTACATGCCATACCTTTTTTAAAATGAAAAATAAATACCATGTTTTACTATTCTTTTATTTTAGTATTGAAAATGGTTTTCCTAATGTTTTTATTATATCAATGTGTTGTATTGATATATTATGATTGAAATGTGGAAATTTTATGTTTCCTTTATGCATGTTTTATGTGATATGATTATGTTATGGTTCTTGGGAATTGGTATGAAGATGGGTGGTTCCGTGATAAACTAAGGGCAGGTGAGCCCGATATAGCTCTCCAATGCATTGGGTAACGTGAAGGGGTTAAACGTTGAGGTTTCTCTGGAGAGATTTAGGGAATATACCGTGATGGGTATTCCAAACATAACCAAGAGGGTTACTCCCTATGTAATAATGTTATGAATGCCTGAAGTTACCTTTATGTCTTATGATATCTATGATTTATTCATGATTTTATGAGGTTTGTTAAAGTGCTTATGTTTTATGGGTAATGTATGATTTCATTCTTATGTATATATGTACTCATGTTTTATTTCCATTTTTTATATCCCTTACTGAGCTTTTTATGCTCATCCCATGTTTTTTGAAATGTTTTTCACAGGTTAAGGGAAAGGTACATGATGCGATGATAGTGTCAAGAAAGAATCCATGTTTTATTTTAAATATGTTTCCATTGATGGAAAAAATGAGTACTATCTTTTATGTAACAACTTTGTTTAAATTTGGAATTTAATGCATGTTTTATGATCTAATTCTCTAAAACTCTAAACCTGAAATGATCCTCAACGTGTATTCTTGAAGTATCTCAATATTATGTAATGTTTAAGGTTGGGGACTTATATCATCGGCCATTCTTTCATGCTCCTATACGAACCACATCCAAAAGGAGATGTTTTTGGATATGAGATGTGACCCCGCTCCAATTTATAATATAAAAAGTGAAGTACACATCGTGTTCATTAAGACTACATGCCAAGTATTCGCCTTAACCGGCTCTAGACTTAAGTTTTCTGTCAGGTCACCACACAACCATGTACTCGGTCATTACACAGCTAGTAAAGGGTTGTACGTGACATCTGGGTACACTATGTGTACACAAAAGTAAACGGTGTGTACAATGAAAAGCTTCATTTCTTCCTTTTTCCTAAAAAACAACCCGAAATCATGATCCATACCTAAAAAGAAGATTTTTTTTCTTACAAATATTCCCCATAAATCAATTCATCTTTCAATTTAATTTCCAAGGGTGTTGAAGAAGAAGCTGTGAACAACTCCGGTCATTGTGATCATACATTGACCTCCCTCTCACATGTCTCATCATGTAATCTCCTGTGTGGCCATAGAATCTATACCAGAGGAATAGACTGTCCATAAAGAACCTTTTTCCTGCGATCCAAAATCTAAATAGGGTACTTCTCGAAGGATGAATCCACCTCCAACTCATCCTCCTCAGGTTGAAAAACATGTGACAAGTATGAAAAGTAACGGTGTAGCTGACAAACATGAATGACGTCATTCATATCCTGGTACCTCTGAGGTAACTCCAAACGATAGGCAACCGACCCAACTCTCTCTAAAACCTAAAATAGTATAACATAACTTAGTGAAAGTTTCCACTATATCTTAATCCTAATGTGTCCTAACCTCAGTGTGGCATGCTAGAAAACATGATTTTAGACCTCAAATTCTATATGTTATCTTCTTTGATCAACAAAAGATATCTGGTAAGATTGTGCAATATCCATCCTCTTCCAAATCAACTCCACATACTCAGTGGTCTCCGGAACATGACGAGGTCCCAGCATTGCAACCTCTCCTACCTCCAGGAAATACAAGGGTGATCTTCATGGCCTACCATACAAATCCTTATAAGGATCCATCTGAATTGTTTCATAAATATATTGTTGTAGGCACACTCCAATATGAGTATGTGACTCTCCCCAAATCCCCTAAAATCCAGCACGCATGACAGATACATGTCCTCAAAAATATGAATCGTTTGATCAGACTGACCATTTGTATGAGGATGGTATGTTATACTCAGAATTAACATTATACATAATGCCCTATGTTATCACTTGTAGACATGAGAAGTAAAATGGGAATTCTGGTATGAAACGATAGAGTGCATAACCCCATTAAAACGTAAAATCTCTTGGATGTAAAATCTTCTATGCACGTCGACACTAAAGGTTTTCTTAATCAATAACAAATTAACAATCTTCATGATACATTCAATTAAAACTGATACCACATCATTACATTAAGGCGGCATAGGAAATTCAATCAAAAAATCCATCGCGACATCATACTTCCACTTGGGAATGGGTAACTGATATAATAGCCATACCAGTCACTAATGCTCCTCCTTCACCTACTGTGAGGTGAAAAATCTACTAACAAACCCAGCAACATCCATCTTCATTCTGGGCCACCAATATTGATGATGTAGATCGGGATACATATTGGTGACACTAGGTTGAACTTACCCTACTGAGGAATTAAAACCTCACAATATCTCTTTGTGCATGACTTCTGACACCCATGTGCACCCTTGAAAATGAAAAACCTCATCCTCTCCTACAGTCCACCCAGGAGTAGGGTCCCCTCCTGACAGAATCGTCCACAGGGCTCTCCCTTCGGAATCAGATAGCTTCCTTATTCGCACTTGATCCATAAGAGTGGATTTAATATCTATAGAAGAAAGAAAATTATTCCCACGTCTATCATGCTCCTCTAATTGAATCTAATAAAACAAATCCATAATACACCACTCATGTCTGGTATCCTGAAAAATATTTATCTGAGTCCTCCTACTCAACGAATCAACCACTACGTTGCCTTTCCAAGGTCTGTAGGCAAGATCCAATTCAAAAGGATGATGATATTCATCCTAGATTCGCTGTCTCAAATTCAGATCTCACTGAGTAAAGATATATTTGAGGTTTCTTTGGTCAGTGTATACTACAAAATTATCCCCAAAAAGATAATTTCTCCTATAATGAAAAACACGCACAACTGCAGATAACTCAAGATCATGTGTCAAGTAATTCCTCTCATGTGGCCTCAACTGACGAGACCCATATGCAATGTATCCATCCAATTTTATTAACACCTATCCTAGCCTGATACCTCATGCATATTAGTAAACTGTGTAACTTTTGCCCAAATTTTGCAAAATGATGATTGGTGCTGATGTCAACTTCACTTTCAGCTCTTGAAAAGCTGAATCATAGGAATCTGTCCAAATGTATTTCACACCTTTCTTATACAGGCCAATCGGTGGTGCTACTAAGAGTTAAATGTTCTTTATAAATCATTTGTAGTAACTAACCATACCATGAATCCTCTATTCCTCAAAGAAGTTCCACAGATTCTCCCAGGAATCTACCGCTCTAACATTTTATGGGTCTACTAATACTTCTGTCTCTGAGATGACATGACCCAAGAAGTGAATTTGATCCATACAAAGGTGGAATTTTGTGAGCAGATCATATAACTGAAGCTATCCCAATATACTCAATATGATCTCATGATGGATGACATGTTCATGTTGAGTGTGAGAGTAAAACACTCTATCATCCATGAAGACTACCACAAAATAATGCTAGTAATGATAGAATACTCAGTTCATCGTATCCATGAAAACATCGGGTTCGTTCATGAGACCGAATGACATAAAAAAAATTTCTTTTATAGACAATACCTGCTCAGAAAGGTTGAAAGAGGTATATATGATTTTCTAACACGCAATATTCGATAACACTCTAGCTCCATAAATAAGATCAAAGAGATCATCAATCCTTGATAAGAGATATAAGTTCCTTAATGTCAGCTGTTTCAACATCCGATAATCCTGACAAAGTATGAGGGTACTGTCTACCTTCTTCCCAAAAAGGATAGGTGAACTACAATGAGAATTATTAGGTCGGATGAAACCCTTTTCATGTAACTCCTCTAAGTGCTTCTTGAGATCTTGTAACTCTAGTGTAGCCATCATATATGTAGGAATGGACATCGATGCCTCTCTTGGAACAAGATCAATACATAAATCTACCTCTCGCTTGGAAGGTAAACCTAAAAATTCATCTAGAAAGTCATCTATGAAAAAATCCACCACTGTAGTGAAGTCCATCTATGAATTCCCCTAGTCATACAAATATAAACTAATAATCTGGGCTATGATTCCTCCTATCCCACGATGCTCGAGTCCAGCACTATTCTCCTGGACATCCCATTCTCCCTTGAGTAGAAACGATCCACCATATAGTGATGTGAAACACACCATGAGACTATAGTTGTTAATAAAATCCTGAAAGGAGACCAACCCGTATATTATGAGAATGACATCGAAGCCTATAATATATAATACATAAAGGTCCCATATGAAGTGACACACACCATCCTCAAGAGGGCACTACTTTCACTGACGTACACTAGTCTCCCTAATCCCGAACGGAGTTTCTATCGCCATAACATCAACATAATTAAAGACTTAGAGCCCATGGATCTTCATAACTGAAATAGATATAAAACTATCAGAATACACTATATCAAAAAGTGAAAAAGTTAAAACTGAGGTAACTAGAATCATACATCTAACCGTATAGGGTAAAGGATCCTGACCCTTCTAGGACTACTGCATTGAAATTGTCTGACATATACTGCAACCCTACGACCATTCTTGTCTACCCTAAGGAAAACCACCCCACTGTCATTATAAACCTATCGTCTGGATATGACATACGTGACCACCTCCTCAGTATGAACTACATGAAAAACTCTAGATCCCTTACTAATGAGAAATTTGTGTTCCCACTCAAGAACGTAGAGACATAACATATCCACTATCACTCGTTTCTGAATATAAATTCCTGTAATAATGCAGAATTTGGCCCATATTGCCGTATGATCGCCACTCAACATAGAATCTCAACCAATGTGGTCTCGTGTGCCCACTCTGTCCGCACCGGTAGCCAACCACATGGATACATTAAAAATTTTCACGTGACATTTCCCTATGATGATTCTTGATATCGATCGATGGAGTGCCGACCTTGGTTGCTGAACCACCCTAGATAATAGCTCCAAACTCCTTCATGTTGTGATCGGTAATCAGGGCCCAATTTACTATAGTAGTCACCAAAGTCAACAAGAAAACATTCACCTGTGATTGGATGTCATAACTGAGACCATTGTAAAATATCCTAGACAGTGATTACTCATCACCTCCCAAAACAAAGTGCAATGTGATGAAGCTCTATAAACCGAGAAGAGAAAACCATCACTAAAAGAGAGCCTTGCTCCAGATGCCAGATATCTCTGGCTTGGACTGCCTTCAATGTCTTAGGGTAGATGTTATCATAGAAGGTCATCTAAAACTCTTCCTAAGTCATATCTCGAGGATGTACCACCTGTGACAATACCTCCCACCATCTATTGGATGAATCATGTAGCATGTAAGTCAAAATGATTCACCATCCTCTTAAGAGGTGTCTCTAGATACTCAAAGATAGAATGTATGGCCTACAACCATGAATATGAATCATGTGGTTCTTCATCCCCTTAAAAAGTTAGAGGATGCTGATGATGGAACACTTGTGCCATCTTTTCCGTAGTCAGGGCATGATGTGATGCTCCCTGAAAAGTCTACATCTTACAAATAATTCCTTCATTGAACTGTGCATAAATACCTATTTCCGGTATAACAGATGGTGCCAAAATGGGCACGATTGGGAGGATCTACTGGTAGTCCCTTATCTTCTATTTCCAGTGTCTGATCATCACCATGTACTTGGAGTGAAACTGGAGGACATCTTGGTAGCATGAATCTACAAGGTCAAACGCACACATCTATTCAAGATTATCATGGACTACGTCTTAAAAGACCAAGAATGAAACAAGATAAGGAAAACATTTGGGTTTTACAATAGAGGGTTACACGGCATGTATAACCACTACATGACGTGTTCCCTTATGATTTATCATCAGCCTGTACCTCAGCCAACCTGGTCATGTAACATCCTATACACATGGTGTGTTCTTCCTCTAACACGATATGTACAACTTATGTTCCATCCATCATTGTCGTTATTAAAACCACTAGATACATGATCAACATCATCATGGCGTGCAATCCATGTACCCGGCTTGTTCTAACAAAATTTTAGAAACCCCATATCTCTGCTCAAACAGCCAGTCACAAGTTCAACAACTACACAACGTGTACATACAATACAGGACGTGTACATATAGTATATTACATGTACAGAAGAAAAGTTATTTCTTCTAGAGCAGAATAACACATGACATGTGTTCATAACACCACACGTCATGCTTTCTAGGTTTGTTAGATATTAGGCCTCTGAAACATCTCCAGAACCCCCAAAATCATAAAATTTAGCCAATAAATTCCATGTTTAGATCCGTCACATCCCATAATCCTCGCAAATCCATGTTTTGTATCCTCATTTATATCATATAATAATAAAACTCAATTAATGTTCAAACATGATCCACTAAATTCTGATCCAAGAGGGACCATAACACCTAAGGGACTAAAGATTTGCATCCATCCAATGAAACATTAAATATTCCTAAACCCTATCTAAATAGTTGGTATTCTATCACAACATCTATCACAACATCATGCATATCTAGAATAATATCTATCACAACAAAATGAGATCAGTAATGGACTCTAATGGCATGACCAGGATGCATAACATGTGATCTCTAATAAGTTCCTATATGATGAATGATATGGAATACACTCATATAATTGGGTTTAAATAGAAATATAACAACAATGATATCAATAATAACAACACAAAACATGTGAATCACCCAATGGTGAAATCAAATCAACCATAACAATTGAAAAACCCAATTTGTTATTGAAATATTTGAGGTAACATGGATTTTACATGTACACTGGTTAGCTAATCTATGGAACATATTGTTACCAACTACTTATTCCTTCATATATTAGTCTATTGGATCCAAATATTAAGTCATGGAATAAAAGAAAACCCTTTGGATACCACTTTGTTATGTCTGAGATCTGGGTACCACCCAAATGTTTCCTGAACTCGGTTGGTCACATAACCTCAAGCACATTTCCCCAAACACCAGAAGCTGCCGAATAGTAGCGAGGGATAAGGTAAGACAACAAGGAAACTATACCATCATTATATAATTATACACAGAAAAATCTAAATATAAAACAAAATCAGAAGTTGTAATACCTCAAAAGTAAAAAAAATATTTCTTGAATGTAAATCCTACAAAATTAAAAATTTAAATATATATATGAATATATATATATAGGATGCATGTAATATGTTTCTATGAAAACAAAAAAAATTAAGTCGCAATGCTGAAAAGAAATATAGAATCCAAAATACAAAATAATAATAATAACCTCCAGTAGAATAACAAGCCTCATCTTGGTCCCATGCTCTCCATATCAAAAAATAATCAAGTACCTGATGAAGAAGGGTTCTTTCCCTTATCTATACTTGCAGTCATATAATCTATTTGGGTCCAAAATCACGACCCAAATAGGGTGTGAGGCGAATCATAGTAGACAACCAACAAAAGATCGGTGCCTAAGTATCAATGAATATATATAGCAGGAAACATGTAAAAGTGAAGAAATAAACAATGATGTACTCCATAGTAAACAATCATATAGTTTTCAATTACATTCATTTAGAGTTATCATTAAATCAATTAAATCATGTATCCCTGGGAAATATCTTATGTTATGCATTCTGCCATGTAATATAACCAAAACAGATGTCTCTAAAGACTGTCTAAACAATCAAGTAATACCAAGTACAATATTTTGTTTTGTATTGGTATACTCATCAAAATAATTCAATTATTCTCAATGACCCTTTTGGAAAGTTGTAAGAGTCTAATACCCCTGGTCTAACAATACAACCAAAACATTTAATAATAGCTCTTTGGGAATCTCTAATGTTCTATCCTATTTACCCTAACAACACATCAAACAATTAAATAACAGCCCTCTGGTAAAGCTTTCACGGTTTAACCCCTTTGGTCTAACATAGTATCATAAATTACAAATAACCACCGTGGAATGTTCTCATGGTCTAAACCCTTGGGTCCAAAATTTATTTAATAAATTAATATTGATCACCTGGGTAACTCTCATGGTCTAACCTAACAATTATAAATGACCACATGGACCCCTATGACGATCTAACCCCTTTGGGAAGCTCTCATAGTCGAACCCCATTTGGTCAACATTCACAATGCACATCATTGGCATTTTATATAAGCAGTAACAAGATCCTAACAAAACAATGCAAATAAAACATGGAAATCCTAACATGCATTCAATATCAAACGACCATAAATAATGAATCAAAGGAAAATGAACCCATGGGGTTTCCCGTAAAAAGGTATCCAACCTTAAGCATATGAAAAAACACCTTTTCAATTAATCAAACCATCGTAGGTAAATAACATGGTCAACATCCATGTCATGAAATACCACAAACATGGGTATGCTGAACTTTTAACATCTATAATCCAATGACAAAACACGATATGTAAAAAACACCTACCTTTATGTCGTACGATCACTATAATTGAATGTCATCCCTTTAATCGGCCTAAATTAGTGTAGATCTATAAAAATATGAAAAATTTCCAACCTTGAATAACTTACGAGAGGATGATTCAGGATGAGAGGCTCTAAGATTTTTGAGAACTCACTGGTTGGATTCCAATGCACCAGACAGTGTCTCAATTAGATTTTGAATGGATAATTTGGAGGGGTTCAGAGTTTTTCAGCCATTCTGTTGCACTCCTGTATTAACCATGGCCAAAATAATATGTTTCTTAATTTGATACGCGACCCTAATCTGAATTATCAAATAAAAATAAAAGTACAAGATGTGTTCATTAAAACTACACACCGTGTATTAGCCTCCACCGGATCCCTAATTAAGAGGTCTTCCTGGTCACCACACATCCATGTGCTAGACCATTACATAGCTAGTATGCGACTGTATGTGGAAAATGGGTATACAATGTGTACACGTTAGTACCATACGTGTACATATAAAATCCTCATTTCTTTATTTTTCATAAAAAAACCTGAAATCATGATCCATACTTGAAAATAAGATCTGTGTTCTTTCATAAATGGACTATAAAAATTAATATATACATGAAATAGTTCCTGAAATGATTTATATATTATCAGTAGTTTATTTTATAATAGGTAAGATCACATCCATCAATCTAGAAATCAAAGACAGTGTTTTCCCATCCCAAATTACATTTTTGGGAAATACATCATATTAAACACGTTTTTTAGTTATATTGTTTTTATATTACCTATTAAAAATATTTTATAATGATTATACTATTATTTATGTTTATTAAAACTCCATTTCATGTTCAATCATTAAATGGATTTAAATAAAAGATAACTCGTCTGTCATGGCAATATAGTCTCAATTTCATTTTTTATTGGGCTATAAATTATGTCCCTTGAATATAATCTAAAATATTTATTATATTCTGAAACTTCATTATATTAAGTGGATATTATCATTAAGTATAGGAAATTTACATTTTCACTTAAAAATATAATTCATTAATGGATTCATTCTTTGAATAAATATAACATTATTTAGAATAATTCTGATCCACTATGATGACCTTTTCTAATTAGAAAATATTTTTTTTTCTAGAGGGATTTGTTTTTGAAATATGGTTACATAAAATATTATATAATTTTGATATATCTCCATATTTTATAGAAGGGAAATTTTTAATCCCTTTATCCATTATGGGATTTATAAATACATTAAAAAATAAAACTGTATTTTCATTCACATTCTAAAATTTTATCTTGAACTTGGGATTTATTTAATGAAACTGGGATTAATTTCATAAATCAATTATTGGTTATTATTTTACGGTTTTTTAACATGGAATTAAATGTTTAGTTTTATGATAATAACAATAATGATTTGTGAAAATTAATTTTATGATTTCAGTTCAATTTTCATCTACACGTCTGATGACTCAACCTCTTACGGTATAATGATCATGATCAAAATCTAAACAAATTTGTACTTATTTTTGGATATTATATTTTTATATGGTCTAATATACCATCATTTCATGTATTGTATAGCCATTTAGAAATTATATCAAAAAACTTCAATCTTTTATGATTTTCATGATAAAATTTATGATTAATTTCTTATCCAATACATATGTATAGTTTAACATAATTTGATGTTTGGGGTCATATATAACCCTCTAATGAATTAGTTAAATGGTTATGACTCATGACATATGGATGAAATGTGGGGTAATTATCGGGTTTCCCCATATCATAATGCATAAAATTGATTGAATTTGTATGTAACATAATGTGTGGGTATGGTTAGGTTTGTTCATAGTTTCATGATTACCTATGAATAATATTATGACACCTTTTGATGTTAGTCTATTTTTTGGTTTTTCTTCAACGATTAAGGATTATTTTTACATGTTTCCAAATAATTTCAAATGTTTTATGCATAGAAGATAGTATTTTATGATACTATGATTTCATTTCATGATATGTGATATCCTATCACTTCTTGTTAATAAATATTTTGATTATATAGTATTTTTATTAATAAATTTAATCTATGTTAATTCTTATGATCTAACCACATTATTAATCATTAATAATTCTTAATATATTTATCATTTGAGATCACTACCTCTTTATTTAATATTCCCTAGGAAATTATATATTAAATTATTTTAAGAATAATTCTTTTGATTGAAATGTTAATGGGAGATATTTAAGAAAAAATATTTACTAATATTTTATTATATCTTCACTTGAATGATATAAAACCTATGAATTTTAACTTATTTCATTTTTGTGAAATGTAATTTTTAAATTAAACAATAATGTTAAATATTACTACAAACCAGTCTGAATCACCTAGTGCAGTATGAGGGGCCAAATTTAATATTGTAAAACTCTATATATATTAGGATATTGAGTATCTTCAAGGTCATAGGTGGAATCATGCTGAGATTATTCCTTTAATAATAGATAAAAAATAATGACTGTAATAATAAAATATATAATAAAAACAATAAATAATAGAATAGAAAATTACAGAATAAAATGTATTACATCATCCCACGATATAAAAAAATTTCATAAACTATCTAGAATACATCCCAAAATATATCCTAACATATCTCAAATATATATTTACTATTAATAAATGGAAAATTAAATAAAAGATAATATTTACAAAGTAATTCAATAGTATTTCCTAAAATCAATTCAAATAACCTACTCTTATAAGAATTAATTAATTAGGGAACATTACCTAAACTAAAACCCTAAATATAATATTTGTTGGTATACTAAGATTATTATGAAGGATTTCAGTCAAAATCTAATAGATTGCGACCAACTATTCCTTATCATACATGTAGAATTCACATAAAAGTGAATGTGATGAAAAATAATATATGAATAATCATGCAACACTTCATGTCATGAAGACCTAATAAAGAATCAATGGTCCTTATCCCTTACTTCCTCAGTTAATTAATGGAGGGGAAGGTGTTTCAGAAACATATTAGGACCTACAACACATGGATCATTCCTTATCACTCTGGTTAAAACATTGTTAATAACACCATCACATCCCTATACACATATGGAGTTCATAATAATTCATACCAACACATATTTGTAGAATTTAGGGATCTCATACAATTAATATAAACACATCCCCACTAACTCTACAGAGGTCACGACAATTACAAAAACCCACCCCCATAGACTCTGTGGAGGACAAAAAAATCACACTTATCCACCTTCATTGAATCTATACTGGTCATCAAAATCACATAGAACCATCCCTAAGGTTTATAAGTAGGTCACCACAATCTCACTGACCCTTATATTTTTACTTTTGGTTGGAAACTAGGAAAATAAGACAAAGACAACCCATCCCGACATCTCACTCATAATGGACATCATATTCACAATGGTATCGAGATATAATTATCTTGATCGTCATCATATCACATGTTAGGCTATTCTGTATCACCTATGATGATCCCAAATCACTGCGTGAACCTAGACAAATATTCTTTATCCTAATTGAAAACATTTCATAACCCAAAGAACACATTTCAAGAAATAAATTTTATACAATCAACTATAAAATCATATATAAATGAGACCCACATTATTTTGTTTCATGTAACAAGTGATATAGAATTTTGTTCCCAAAACCTTTCCCCACTTATCAAGTCCATAATAGAATCAATATACTATGAATGGATCATCCATAGCTCAGTTAACCATGAATACAACCCTACCCTTAACTCTAGTACAAAGAAAACCGTTTTTTATTTTTTTGGTACTGAAATTGTAATTCCCCATCGAGGGAGTGAATGCATCAATTTAGACCTCAACATATCATATAAACACCAAAATAGAAGATTCTAATGGTTACATATTCATATTTATACATATCATCTCATACAGTTCTAGAAAAATGAAACACCATGGTTAGGGCTTCCTACCTCATACATTATAGAGTTTCACCAACAAGAATCTCTATATAATTTAATATTGAAACCTTGGTTCCAAGAAATCATCCCTAATATGACCATATTGGCGGTATAGGTAGGGGATAAATAAAGGAATAATGGATCCATGTAATTTTTGGCGTTATTATTTTCAATAGGAATATACCATAATAAACGACTCTTTGATAATCCAAGAAATGTAGACGAATAAGAAAAAAATAACCAATAAGGGAGAATTATACACCCAAATCCCATATTGGTTTAATAGGAGGATATACGGGGATTTACCTATTTTAAGACACACAATATAAATATCCATGGAATATTCATTGAGTGAATAAAATCACACACCATGAAAGTATCGATTCAACAATTTTAAAACTCTACCTCATTATATTCATTAAGTGACACTTGTGTAATGTTGTAAATGTTTTGAAAAAACATCTAATCAACTACAAGAAAAACATGATCTTATAAAATCTATTATCGAGCTATATTGAAACTTTTAACATCAATAAATCACTAATAAAATCTAGTTTAATATAACAACCATACATATAATAAAGTTGATCTAGTGTTTTAAATATTGAATAGGTACAATATTAATGGGGAATCACCCTATTGGACTGATACTTTATCAGTCTTAGGAAGACATGCACATACATGATTCCAATAATACTTTGCATATATATAATTATTGCATATGGAAAATTATTATATTATTGAAATAATTCATATAATCGTTATTTATATCATAGAGATTTGAAATCAAATAAAGGAAGATCTCAATTTATCAATATAGTTAATGTGTAGTAGAATCTATAAAGAATAAATATGTGTTGATCAATATGACTATGTGGATAATCAAATCACATTAGATTCAATAAAAAACTTAATCTCAATGTAAGTAAAATAAAAATACCAACATAAAAATCACATGGATATTGAAACTGAAATATAAATAAAGAAAATATATAAATACATCCATTTATAGTCTTACCTTAAAGGCATCGACAAAGATGTCATGATCCTTACCATGAAGTCCTCAAACTGAGATATTTTTTTTAAATGGGTAGGTCTAAACCAAATACCAATCTAATGGTGAATTCCTATATTATTTTATCATGATAATGTTCAATGCATCATGGGGATATATATTACAAGGACCTAATAGTATATTTCACATCCAATGCATTAATCATATATTTAATAATCAATTCAAATAATTATAAAAATACCTTGGGAGTTAATATTTATCCATACTCAATCAGTAATAAAAAACATTTCCGTAGTCAGAGAAAATACATTATAATTTTATTTCTTATTCTAGAATAATATTTACAAATTATATATAGTTAAGAAAATTTTATTTTAGTGTAAATTATGCATTATAAATCCATGACACTGAAAGTATGGACATGGTGCAAGAATAATGTCAAATGAAATAATGGATATTGATATGGGATGTGATAGTGAGAATGTTAATGACCACAAGATGATGAATCAATAAAGGATGAATGAAGACCACCAACTCATTAAAAATTAATATTATTTAGTAAAACCAATCCTTTTGGAATTATAAAATAAACCATAATCAAAACAATAAAATAAACATCCATGTATCATTGTTTAAGAACGATGTTATAAATCACATTGAAAGTCTTTCCATTTCTCGAGAAAATAATACCCTTTTATTTTGTTAACATTTTAAATAAAATATTTGAGTATAATATAAAAATATTTTCATTGAAAATAAACATTGAATATTCTAAGGTACTCTCCAATAAAATGTAATGTAATGATATTTTGAAATTCTATTTTAATATAAATTTTAAATCAGTGGTTCTTTCGTACATTTAGTAAAAACATCAAGAAGTAACTCATTCCAAATATGATTAAAATATTAATCTTAAAATATTATAAATCATGTAATATATGGTTAAATTAACATAAAATAATCATTGGAAGGTAAATTAGATCAGTCAAAAAACATTTAAAATAACCTCAACATGGAAGAAAAAGAGCTTGTATGAATATTTTAAAGCATATTATTAAACAAATTAACTTTCATGTAACATATATATTTATTCTAGACCTAAAATCAGAATAAATATAATATAAATATGTTAAAATAAAACAAAAAAACAATAAAATAAAATATATTTTGTTTAACATATTATAATAATATAATTTTCACAAACAATATAAAAACATAAAAAAACCCAAAATAAAATGATAGTATAATTAAATATCTCTACCTAGGGAATATTATTAGTTATTTATGTTTGATATTAATTTATATTGAATTTAAATTTATTAAACATTTTTTTATGAAAATTATACCTCTATATTACATTTTTAATTGCAACTTTTTAATCATTTGAAATCCATTCCCTAAAGAGTTCTTACTTCCTTCGACCACTTATGGGTGTTAAGTAAATTTATCCAAAATGACATACATATATTTTTTATGAATAAATGTGTTATAAAATAGATTCATCATCATACAGTTTTTAATATTTTAATTAACATAATTTTAATTTATTAAATAATATTTTAGAATAATCCATGCAATGTGTTAATAGAAAAATAGATTGCATCACTTTCAGGAAGTTGTAGGAAAAAATTACACAGAATTGATGTTATCCTTACCCAAAAGAAGGATGTTTAAGATGTATTTTTTTAATATATATAAAATATAATAATTGTTTTAAATGTAATATATTTTTATTAGTTACATCATTATAACCATTCAGGTGTATCTTTTATGACAAAATATTACACTACTACATAGAGATAGTTAGTCGTACATACACACAAGAGATATTTTAATTATTTATATTATAGAGAGGATGAAACACCACAACATTTGGCGGTATGTCTATTTTATAATTAATTTATTATCTTTGATAGTTTACATTGTCAGAAACACTGAGCTTAAAAAACACCGAAATATTATTATTTTAACATGACATTACAAAGTAGCTGTTAAATTCACTAGTGTAAATAATATTAACTATATTATGATATGAATATATATATATATATATATATATATTAATTTCAAATTCAATAACATTTTATTTATGATTATAAAATAAATGCTTATTTTTTAGTGAAGAGTTATTATTCTTAAAATATATATTCTCATCAAAATGTGATTATTTATGATTTCAATCAGAAAATAAAAAATGAATAGTTTGGATAGTTTTTATAAATTTATTAAATAATATGAAATTAATTTTTGAAATCATAATATTGAAATTATCTTATTGTGAATTTTTATGATTTTACAAAAAAATATATTTTTTAAGTTAATAATGAAAAATATGTACATTTAAAACACTCTTATTTTCATTATATTAACAAGTCATCCTATGAGTTTAAATTGATATTAATGTAAATTGAATGCATATATTATTATCTATAATATAATTAACTTAATTTAAAAATTATATATAAAACATTTTTGTATAATTTCAGTTTTTTCTTAAAAGTACATTTTTCAAAAAACTGTTTTTTGTCTCGTTTTTTCTGTTTATTTTTAAAATTTATTCTCCAAATTTTATGTTTTTAATTTTTCAAAATGGATTACATATTTTTAATCATGAGGTACACGAGATTTAAAATGTTCTTTTTTCTTTTTAGTCATAAAATGCTACTCTGGTAAACAAATAATTACTTCAATATAGATAAAACAATGAAGTAGGTGAATGTTAAAAGTTAAAAGATTAAAATAATGGAAAAATACCTCATGAAATGGGTGACTAATGTGTTTCATGATCATAAATAGCCTTAAAAACATTAATTAACAACCAAATTATCTAGAATTAATACTAACGTGATGTGGTTACATTGAAATAAAAATATTTATTATTTAATAACATAAAAACTACCCCTACTCGTGTATAAATACCCCCATTTACACATCACCTCTACACGCCATCTTGATCGAAAAGAAACATAAAAATTCTTATTAAAAAAATACATATTTGGGTTCTATATTTCCTAGTCATCCATAAATACCAACCCTAGTGTCCATAATAGGAGATCCAATGTAGGATTCTTTAAGAGAAGGTAAATCATCATAACTTACTATATCAATTTTTCATTTCTTATTATACATTCTTTTAATGTGTATTATCCATATTAAAATAATAAATATAGATTAATATAGATAATTATATGTTATTATGATTATTATAAAAACATATTACACCATTTATACATCATATGAAAAACAAAATCATCACACAAGTGTATATACAACTTACTATCTCCAAGTAGTGGAGTCATTGTTTTCATCACCACATTAAATGGATGGTTATAATGATGATAATATAGGATATATATGATAATACTTACTTGATATGTATTCTATAAAATTAATAAAGCATCCCCTTCCTTATCCTTTCAACCATTATGAAATTGTTTCACCTCTTGTGTGCATGTATGACTTATCTTCTCCATAAAGTGATGCAATTAATTTTTTATGATCATACATAAAGATGTATTCTAAAAATTTATTTAACAATAAAATATAATATTTATAAGATTGATATAATTTTTTATATGATTTATTTATATCCTATGCGAAAGAACCTGGAATTTCATGATAAAAAAATAATGAACAAGGCAATTAACACACAAAATAGAAACAATTATTAAATAATAATATTGAACTGGTGGTAAGATGTTGTGAAAGTATAATATATGTTATTTTAAATATGAATAGAGTTCTATTATAAATTAATAACATGTGTAAAACAATTATACATGTGTTTTTAACACATTTGAAGGATGTCTAGCCTAAGGTAAAGGTTTCTCCTCTCACTTTTAATTTTAAGGGATATATTATTTATTAGAATTTATTTATTTAATGGGGTGTATATATTGGGATATTAATATATCATATAATGAATATATTTATAATAAATTTATTTTTTGTTTCATTTTATGACTATTACTTTTTAGGGGCTTACAATTCAGATGTCACCACAATTGTTACTATTTATTTGACAATAAAATCAATATTCAGGGTAGTTTTTCAAAAACATTCCCTTGGGGGAAATATTTATGTTTTATATGTTAAACTAAAATAATTTTTTTATTATTTGGTAATTCATTAAATTTTCATGTTATAGTATTGTTTTTTCAATCATTGGTATTTAAAATGACAGATAAAATGTTTTTAATATTTTATTTCTTTATTTATATCTATTGAAAATCCTTTTTCATAAAAAAATTGTTTATAATTTTTTTCAAATTTTTTTTAATAATTTTCAATATCATTAATCAAAGACATTTTTAACCATTATGTTTAAAAAGATGTTTTTATATGAAAATTATTTTCATTTTTAATTAAATTTATATCTTTCCTTTACATAAAATACGAAAGGAATGATTGATTTCATATGTACCACAAGAAAATAATTTTCAGCTATGATGGTCACTCAGTATTTAAAAAAAAATTATTTAACTTAATTTCAAGTGAATGTATTTTCAAAACGTTTTTCATTTTTTAATTATTATATTAAATATGAAGATGGTATTTTCCTATAATTTTTTAAAGGATATTTTTATGGTATTTCACTTCATCAACAACTTCAAAACATTATCACACATTTAAAAAACATGGGATTCTATTTATTGATATTATTTTAATTCCGTATTCGTATGGTATAAGATCATATTCAATGAGAATGTGATATTTTCATACCAATCTCTATATTAGTCTAGATGTTTTATGGTTATGTTTATTGATTGGGGAAAGTATTCAAATATCATATGATATATTTTCAAAAAAAATTATGTTTTTTATGTTTCACTCCTCCAATAGGGAGAATATATTGGATTTAGTATGTGATGTGTGAGGTATGATATAACCCCTTGATGCATCTACAGGCCTCATGTAACAAACTAGTTTGTGTATTGGCTAATGTCTTACCTGCATATGTATAGTGTTTTGGATGAATCCTTGACTATAAGTTTAGGATATAATTATTTATGTATTATATCATTACGAATTTAGTTATTTATATTCCCTATGATTATTCAATTAGTTTAATATACCTAGATAGGTTGCAGTCTCATGTGATTATTTATATGTCATTATTTTTGTATATTTAATTCATGAAATATTATGCTCAAGTTATTGATTAAATTGAATGGGTTTATATTAATTACCATTATATATTTTTTATACATTATTTACTCATAAAATTCATTGTACTGTTACCCTTAAGGAGAACTTGAGCTCAACACTTTCGTATGTTTTATTTTTTCACAGGATACCAATAAGATTATATTTATTGATATAAAGGGTTAAGCATGGAGAACAATGGAATTATCAAAGAATTTTTTTTTTCTTTTATGTATTAAAATATAATGTGAATTTCTAGTATGTATCTAGTTTACCAATACTATTAAACTACTCAATCCTTTGAGATGCGATTCATTGTATCTTATGCTAATGTAATAAAGTAACCACTGACTCTGGGTTACAAGGTTCAGAGATTTAATGTAATTATAAATTGAATATTATTTATAACTTTGGGAAATATTTTTTGTAAAATATAGATTAATAAAAAATAAACTGATAACATAATTTGAGAATATTCCAAATGATTCCATGCTTATTATTTTGATATTAATTATATATAACTTTTGAATTTATGATGTGAATTTCACTAGTTTTGAAATTACAAATTATGATTCATAATGAAATTACATATTCTAGTGTATAACATGATTTATGAATGGAGCATAATAGAAGGAATTCTAATCGCATAAATTCATGTGATCCAATTTGTAATAATGATCATCTATGGGATAGATTTAAGATAGTCTTTTGAAGGGAACTAATCTCCAAAAAATTCTCATATTATAATAAAATATTTTAATGTGTTGACAAGATAGATAAACAATTCAATAAGTAATTTCGATTTTAAGGGAAGCAAGATGGGAAATGGATGGAATCGAGAAATATGGATAAAGGGTGGAAGGGGAAGAATGATTTTCCAATATGTTTTAATTGTGGGAAGAAACACCTTGGTATATATTTAAAAGGAAAATAAGTGTTCTTAATGTGTTGGAAAAAATACCACCCTGCACATAAATTCAAGGTTAGGAAATAAGTTTCTAAAACTCAATGCTTCAACTATGGGGATATTGGGAATTATGAAAATAAATTATAATATCAAAAAGGGAATATTCCGTTGAATAATCTAAGGTATCAAGGTCAACCTTTTTATTTTGATATAACCAAAGTGGAATAATTTACATTCTCATGTATTTGGATCCAAGAAATATTTTTTAAAATTATTTTATTAATAACATTAACATTTTAATAATCATAAAATGTATAAGGATTTTAATATAGTTCAATTTCATAAAGTAATCTGAATTTTTTTTGAATGGAACCGATGACCATGGAAATTGATTACGTGGAAAAATGATATTTGGGAAAACCCATTATTAATAGAAGAAAACCATTATATGATACAAAGGTTGAGATAATATTGATGAATATACTTTTATGTAATAATATTGGTGATCATGAAATCAGTTCGTGATAATATGGTTTATGTTATCATTGTAAGGTTTACTAAATGTTTTAATTTTTAGAATATATTATACAATTTTATATTTTATTTTGGGAATCAATCTAGTTTTAATTAAGGTTTTATAGTGATCAAGGTAATCTAATATTTTATGTGTGAAATTAAGAGTTATGTTATATTGTTTTGGTAATATAATGTATAGATTATTTTTGAAATGTAGGGAACATTATTCTAATGTTTTTTCTATGAATTTGTATAGACATATTTTATATGAGAATTAATAATAACTAATTATTTAAAGGATTAATTTGACCATTTTATGTTATTGTTTTTTATAATATGTTCTAATAATTATAGTTTCCATAAATATTTTGATGCCTAATAAATTAATTGTGGATCTATTTATTCATTTAAAGGGCTTCATACATAAAAACATCATCATAAATATCCATTTTATGGAAAAATATATGATGTTGAAATATATCAAAGGACAAACAAATATGAGATTATGATTATAAATAATGTTTTTTTATTTATGCACAAATTTACCAATATTGTAAAATAATTTCTCAACTCAAGGAAAATGTTTTTGTGGAAAAATCTAATATTTAAATTTTTTAATCAAGAAATAAATGAACTTTTAACACATAAAAAAATTATAGTTTCATGATGATTAACCTTATAATAACAATATTATCTATCACTATAAATCAAAAAATAGATAGATATATTTCTTTTCCATATCCAAAAATTAACTTTCATATAATGTTCAACTAGTTTGAATCCTACATTTTTAATAACCATCACATTTACCATTTCCCAATTTTAATAGGATTTTTTCTAAACCCCTTTTATGATGTGGGTTTCCCACAAATGAATTTTAAAATTTAAACCTTTGAATTTTTAGGTACAATTTAAAATTCCGAGGAGTGAGTTTATTCATGTAGAGGAGAATGTAACACCCCAAGAGTTTATGGTATGTCTATTATCAAATAAATGTTATCACATTCATAGCTGATGATGTATGGAAGAATATGATAAACCTAACTATAAAATATTAATATTTTAACATAACTATCATAAACTAGCCATTAAATTGGAAGGTGTGAATAAGATTAAATATATTTTTGAAATGTATAGTATCTTAATGTTACCCAAATATTTATTTATTTTTATAAATAATAACATAATATTATATAAGGTCATTTTATTCTTTAAATATATGTTTCGTACAATATGATATTTTTAATTATTTCTATGAGAAAATAAATATAATAAATATTTGAAAATATTTGAAAATTTATATGATAAATTGAATTTCATTTTTTGAAATCATAATATTAAAATTAGTTTTCAGTGATTGATTGAAATGTTTCAGAAAAGGTTGGGTTTTTAGTGAATAGTGAAAAAATACTACTTTTTATATGAAACACCCCATGATTTCATAGTTTGTTTTTTTCCTTTAATGTAATTCAATACCTTGTGCTACACGCAACACTGAGTTCGAGCACACCACGAGTTACCAAACTAGCCATTCAAAAAAAAGTTATGAATGGTATTAACTAAATATTGAATTTTATATACTTCATATAATTTTAATGTTCATATTATGTGTTACTTAAACATAATATGAGAAAAAAAATCAATTTTTTAGATAAAAGATGTAATTTTAAAAAAAATAAAAATTTACCTCCTTTTAATGGATATCCCTTTTTGAATCCAATATTTGACAATTTAATAATTTTAATTTTACAAAATAAACTTTTTATTTAGAAGCGGGAGATTAAAATTTATTTTGGATAAGTTTTAGTTTCTTTTCTGATAACATTAATATTTTGATGAACAATGAAAAATACTAAATTTTAATTGAAAACATTTTTTTTAATAAAAAAATTTTATAATGTTAAATTATACATTTGAATGGGTTTGAAGTTTAATTAGATTATATTGTTATCATTTAATCCAATTTTGGCCATTGGATGCAATTTTACATATAAATTTGACATAAACACATATCAATCTTTTGATAGTTTT
Source organism: Viscum album (assembly GCA_963277665.1). Taxonomy (NCBI): domain Eukaryota; kingdom Viridiplantae; phylum Streptophyta; class Magnoliopsida; order Santalales; family Viscaceae; genus Viscum; species Viscum album. The sequence goes on along the minus strand of OY728148.1, from coordinate 2,043,585,549 downwards.
TACTACTCAAAAACCCGTTTTATAGGTTTGACAATGGGAATAGTTTTTAAAATTAATTAATTAAACATACATGTTTTTAATTTGGTAAAATAGACATAATTTTTTAATTTGGAATATCAAAATTATATTTGGGTGAAATATTTGTATTTTTCTAATAACATTCATTTTTTTATTAATAGTGATAAACACTGCTTTATTATTTAAAGCTGATTTTTTTTTAAATAATTATTTATGATATAGATTTATTTTAATGACAAAAAAGATAAGAAATACCTATATTAGTTTAATGTAATTAATTGGAGTCATTTTATAATAAGATTATATGTATAAAATGTCGTGGAACTTTTTAACGTCTTTCGCCCACCTACTAGGATAATTTGCAAATTCTCATAAAACATAATTTTACCGCTTATGTGAAACGATTTGAAAAAATTATAGAGACACAGTTGATATCAGTATGTAAAATTTGGTTCAATACGATTAAGATTATTGTTATTGAATAGTAACTTTTGAATTGTATTTACCAAGAGTAAAAGTAAATAGGGTAATTAATGATATAAATGATATTATAATTACCCAAAACATGTCCGAATTATATTGGATAAGTGTATTAAACAAAAAATAAGCATTGGTAATAAAATATGATCATTTTTTATCCACTTTGTTTAGATTATTACATTTATTACTATTTTATTTTAAGAAGAGATAAAAGTGTAAAATTTAAAGTTTAATAAATAAAGTTTTTTACTATAGGGATACACATAAAATAAATTATACTATAAATAATCATTCGAAAGATAAAATTATTTACTACATAATGTAATTTTATTTATAATTTTTAGAAATTCATTAATTAAATTTATTTATGACCCAATGATGATGTAATAATTACCTGATTAATGAACGATTAAAATAATTGATATTAAAAATATGCAAATAAATGTATATTGAGAATTTTTGATACATTAAACTAATTTTATAGGTTAATATGATATTTTAGGGTTAATCTAATGTATGTTATTCGATGTAATCATTTTTTTAGACTATAACAAAAACAAAATAATAAATATTTTTAAAATTGACATAGATGAGTTCTTAAATTAATTCTATATTATTAAATGATATAATATTCAGAAAAATATATGGTTTAGAAAAAGGACTTATATAATGATATATATTTTATTAAGGAACCACTTAGGACTCTATTGAAATTTTAAAGTAATTTTATAAACCGTGTAATATAAAAATACAAGAAGGCATGGTAAAAGTTAATCTATTTAACTAAGAATTAAATCTAAAAGATAAGGTTAATACGGTGAAAACAAATTGTCTAAAATCTATTGGCTGAGAATATTTAGACCCATCCCCACCTTATCCTCTAAATACAGTCAATTAGACCCATTAGAAACAGAAAATGATTTTATTACAAAATAATATTTCAAGCTTTTCCTAATGTGACACTCACCTCTCTTATAATAGGGTTCTTCCCCTTCTCTCAAATTCACACATCCAAAGCCATTTGGATCAGCCAAAACCTGCACATATCTCCTCCCAAGTACCCTCAATTCATCATATAGGCCTTATGTTTTTTAGAAAGAAAACCTAAGGATCCCTTTTGTTCAAATCAAAAGGAAGCACCCAAAGAAGAGGTAATTATTTAATCGCCTCTTTCAATGTTCTTTTCTTCTTCATCCACATCCTCTTTCTTTGATATTTCCACACAAAAATAATTAATCATGTATATTCAAAATAATTAGGTGTTATTATAAATATGGTAAACAATATTCATTATTCTATCCACCCTATGAATGAAAAATTCACCATACGTTTGTACGTACGGCTTACCGTCTCTACGTCGTGGTGTAGTTTTTTATTCAACACTACATTATTTGGATGAGTATAATGATGAGTATAATTAATATAAATAATGAATAAAAAATGGTAATGATTTAATATATATAATAGAACATCCAATTAAGGACTGTTTTACCCTTGATAGAATGATATTGTCGCTCATGCGTATGTACGACATACCGTTTCCACGACACGATGAGATTATTCTTCAACGATAACCATTCAATATTTTTTATAAAAATATATATTTATTATATATGATATATATTAAATAATATTTCTTCTGGAAGAATACATATTTATGTAGACAAATTTATTTCATTTACATACTTCCATACTAAATGATATGAAAATAGAAACAACATTCAAGCATATGTACGAACTACAGTCTCTAAGAACTGTGTTTCCATTTCATTAATCTATTTATTATAAATATTTATATTATGAATATATATGATATATAAATTTTGATTTATATTATTGAAGTATGTAAATCATGATCTATGTGATACTATCATGAATAATAAGTTAAAACTCATATGATAAAGAAAGCGATTATTACTTGAAATGTTAGTTTAACAACAAAATTATTATTAAATGGGTAGTATAAAGTCATAAATGAATCATATATGATATCATAAATATTAATATGGGTCTGGTATAAATTAATAACATAATAGTTTATTTATATATGAGGTTAAATGTACCCTCTACTAATGGAAAGTAAAAGGTAAGGGTTAATTTCTCAATCTCATTATTATACGAGATTGTTTATATCTATGTTTTTACTGGGAAATATTTATTATCCATGTCCTTATTTAATAAAAGATATTTCAAAAATATTAAATTTATGGAAATATTTAACTAAAACACCATTTTAAATGGTTTAAATATTTATTCTACTAAATCATTCTCATTAATTTCGATGTTTTCAAAATGGATTAAGGATTTATTTATATGAAAATGAATGTTTTAAAATGTTAAATCCTTTCAAAAGATTCAATTTTGTGTAGGAAACTTTGATTAATAAATATATTTTAAATGAATTACTATTTAAACTGTGTTACTTTTAAATGATTTCATTAAAAATGGATATTTCTCTCACATAGGATTACTGATTGTTTCCATCTATGTCAACATCATTTACTTGATATTATTAATGATTGAGGATTATTTATTATAATACAATGTTCTATATTGTATTTAATGATTTATGATATATTTGAATATGGATGTACTATTTTTATTCCATTCATGGTTTACAGTTGAAGTATTGACATTTTGTATACTAGTTTTAATTCCAATGTTTATGTTATATTTCACCCTTTTCATATAAGGAATGCAATAGACTTAGTAAATGACGAGTGGGGACCGATATAGCCCCATGATGCATCGGTAGGTATCATGAGGGAAATTATTATCTTGGCATGAGGTCTTGATAAAATTCATATTTATAGTTTTGGCACAAGCCCTTGACTATGTGGTTATGATGTCTAACTTTATCCATTCCCTCATTATGGAATTAGTTATTACATGTGATTATTCGACATGTATAATATCCATGTGAATAAGTTATTGAATTATTTGATTTAAATTTTCCTAATCATCATGATGTTTATGTTTAAACATATTCTGTTTTAGTCTTATTCATTTCCTTAAATATTTAAGCTTATTTATCATACTTTCCTCTATATTGTCATCCTTAATATGAATTTTAGTTCACCGCATTATATGTTTTATTTTTTGCAGGATGGGAAGAAGTGTATTATAATTGATATACATGGTTAAGCTAGGGGAATAAAGGAATTCTCACAGGATTATCTATGTAGTATTTTATGTTTGAAATTTTAATTTAATGTTCATGTACATGATATATTTTCTAAAACTTCTAAACCGATTGGTCCCTTAAGAGATTGTTCAATGTAATCATGCCAATGTATTAAAATATTTCACTGGTTCCAAGCTTCTAGGGTTGGGGTGTTACATTTTGTATCAGAGAAGGATTATTAAAAACCATGGAAACTATATTTAAGAAAACTCTTATTAGAGAACATTACCCTAAGAGAGAATTTGAGGATTAGTATAGAATAAATTTCAAGAATTTTGATAATGTAGATATTTTGTATATTTTACATGAAATACATCCCTGTCTAGATACGAGACGGTAGATATCGCTCTAGAACAGATGTATCTTATGGTAAATCTTGAAAACACCTCTTTGAGCTTGATTCGAATGGGAACTGGTGTACGACAATGGGCCTTTCATCACACTTGGTTACGACACATTCGTGGGTTATGCTTATGATAATTCACATTTTCTATACAAAATGATTTGAAGGTTTTTAATATAATATGAGAATAAATAACCTAGGTTATTCCTAAGGTGTTTTATATTGAAAATAAGGTGTCATGATATTCTATAAATAATTTTTTTTGACTATTGTTACTCACACTATTATTTCGTGTTTTAGTCAGTGGCTGGATTCCAAGGAATTCAAAGTAACACTGAACATGATGTACAAGTTGGGAAAGATGGTGGAAATGAATAACTAAATGGAATGTCGATGGGTGTAAAATATATCATGTTCATGCTGAAGAAGATTTCCAAAAATATGATCAACAAAATATACCTTAACGAACTCCCAAAATCAACAAATAAAAGAAAAGAGGATAATGATAAGAGAAACAATAGTAGAGACTGTAGATAAAATAAATCATAATTTCCATCATACCGGAAATGTGTATGGAGACATAGATGAAAGTGTCTCAATGGAAAAATTAAATGATTTATGTGTGGAAAATATGGACAAAAATTAAATAATTTCCAATTAAAAATGAAGAGTACTATAGAATAAAATAAAAAAAATCCTAAGAATACTTTTAATGTAATTTTTTGTAAATGTTGGGGACCTGGTCACTACACGAGTCAATGACCTATTCTATTGGATAACCACTAGGTCCAGGAAGAACCTAGGTGAAATAAATGGATGGAGAAATGTTTAAAAGTATTACTTCTCTGTACTGATGGGATTATTTTGGAATAATTTTCTCTTGTATATGTAACCCTTAAGTTAGTTATGTGAATATGATATTTGAGTTAGAATTATCTTTTTATGTGGATATATTTATAACGAACCACTTGGGTTTATATGATCATTGAATTTCATGAATGTACATGTTATTAATATTTGGGATGAATATTCGAGGAATGAGATTACATTTTTGGTTAAATTTTGTTATAATTATTTCGAAGAATTTGTCTCATTTTTGGAATATTATAAAATATAGTTTTTTAAAAAGGAAAAAACGCATACCGTGTAACAACCCATCATGTCGGAAAAAGATTTGGGATTCAAACCCACAACCAAAGTGTGACTATGATTTATCGCCTACCACTAGACTACGTGAAGTCCTTGGTAAGTGTGACTAGTTATTTTTAGTTTAATTATTATTTTATCAATAATAAGTTAGTTTGGGATCTTCTGTTTTATCAAATGGATATCCTTAAAAGAGGTAAATGATTTGGTGATTTTGTGATAAATGTTATTTTGGAATACGTTCTCTCTGTTGGGAACACTATATGCCTAATGAAAATAGAATACTATGGGATTTCATTTGAGAAGTAATGGTGGATTTTTATTTCGAAAGAATCTATGTTTTTTATATATATTCAGGTTATCAATAGAAATGATTAACCCATCATAGTGAATATGCGATTTGGTTAATTTCACTTTAGTATGATACTTTAAGATTATTTGATGTTATTTGTAGATAAATGTTATTATTTACTATTAATGAATATATAATAAAATTATTCTATGTTTTGTGTTTGAATATTTGTTTATATTATATTGAAATATTTTTAGGACAATTGTTTTTTGAGATTTCATAATTGATCTTTGGGTATTGTTTGTTTAATTTTTGAAATTAAGATTACACTTTTTTATATAATGGATAATCCATTTTTGGGATAATCTGATATTGTATCAACCATTTTGGTTTGGGTAAACTCTAAAGTCAAGGAAAAAATATATTTCGTCCTTTTTTGGATTATATGATTCACTAGAAGATGATTCTAGCGCTTCATGTGTGACCACGTCATCTTGAATAGTCATTGTTTGGAGAAAAGATTGGTTAGTGGTATAAATTTTTAAAGGATGAAACTATAATAGAAGAGTTAATATATATTATTATGTTCTTATTTAATATAAAAAATAAATTCCTCAACTTTATTAAATGAAACTTAAAATAAAAAACATTTTCTGATTACTTTTCCTACTGGGAAAGTAATGACCATTTTAACCCATCAAAATTTTGTGGTTTTCTAGTTGTTAACTTTGTCATGATCATGTTTTATATAACTCTCTATCATAACTTGATGCTTAGTTTATCTTCTATATCCATGTTTTTCTACATCGAATCATAGTATGGATTATCTCAAGTGACCTTTGTACTTCTCTTTCTTTATCTTAAAGTGATATTTTTATTGACACATCTTCTGATGTGGGACATTCAATGAAGTTACCAATTCTATTTTTAGGATTGCGAGGAAAAAATTTAGAAAAGGTGGTAAAATATAACACCCCATGATTTCCTAGTACGTTTTTTATTGTAATTCAATTTCTTGTGATACATGCAACATCAAGGTCGAGCGTACCATGACTTACCAAAACAGCCGTTCAAATGGTGGTTTTGAATATTATTAACTAAATTTTAAATTTTATATACTCCATATAATTTTGACATCTATATTATCAGTTCTTTAGACATTATATAAGAACACATTCAATTTTTAAGATAAAAGAAGTATTGTAAAAAAATGAAATTTTACCGTCTATTAATGGTGAACCATTTTACATCCAATATTTGAAACTTTTATATAATAAATTTGACAAAATAAACATCCTCTTTATAAGGAGTACATAAAAATATAGTTCGACTAAAATTTCAGTGCTATTCTTATAACTTTTATATTTTGATGAATAGTGAAAGTACAAAATTTTTATTGAAAACAAATTTTTGAATCAAAATGATTTATAGTATTAAATTAGACATTTTAATGGTCTTTAACTATAATTTGATTATATTTTTTAAATTTAATCTAATTTTTATCAATGGAATTAATTTATCAATTCAATTTTACATAACCATATATTAATAATTTGATAGTTTTTACTTCTCAAAACACCTCTTTCTAGTTTTGACAATGAAAATATTTTTTAAAATCAATTAATTAAAATTATATGTCTTGAATTTGGTAAAATAGACATCATTTTTGAATTTTTTATATCAAAAATAGCTTTGGATGAATTTTTGTTATTTTCTAAAAACATTCAGTTTTTCATGAATACTGATAAACATTGCGTTATTGTTTAAAGCCGACGTTTTATTTAAAAACTTTTTTTAACTTGATTTTATTTTCAAGTAAAAATATATACATAATTTCTATATTAGATCAATGTAATTCATTGGAGTAATTTTATAATAATATTATATGCATAACATTTTATTGAACTTGTTAACGTCTTTTACATGTCTTCTAGGAAAATTTTCATATTTGCATAAAACATAATTTTTCTGCTTTTGTGAATTGAATTTCAAAAATCCAAGAGACAATATTGATATCAGTAATCATGGTTTGGTTCAATTGGATGAAAATAATTTTTTGTGAATAGTAACTTTTGAACTTTATTTACAACGATTAAAAGTAAATAGGGTAATTAAAGGTTAAAATGTTATTATAATTACCAAATCACTTGTAATAACTCAATTGGATAAGTGTATTTCTACCAAAATAAAAGTTATGAATATAATATGATACTTTTTGGTCAACTTGGTATAGATTAGTACATTTATTACTATTTTATTTAATGAAGAGTAAAAAGTGTAAAATTTAATGTTTAATAACTATATAATTTTTAATATTGGGTTAAACATATGATAATTTTGACTATAAATATTAATTGTAAAGATAAACTGATATAATACATAATGATATTTTATTTATAATTTTTATACATTATGTAATTAAATTAATTGAAGACACAATGATGATGCGGTAATTACCTTATTAATGAATGATTAAAATAATTGATATTATAAATATATAAAATATGTAAATTTAGTATATTGATTAATTACAATGAATTTATAGGTTAATATGACATGTTAGGGTTGATTTAATGTATTTTATTTGAAGTAGTCATGTTTTTCTGATATTCCGAATAACCAAATATTAGTAGTTTTAAAATTGAAATAAAAGGTTTTTTTAAAACAAATACTATATTATTAATTGATATAATATTCCAAAAATATAATGTTCATCCAAATTACTTATATAATTATATATATGTCATTAATAACCACATGAGTTTCTATTGTAATTTTATAGTATGGTTATTAGCCATGAAATATAAAAATACAAGAAGATATGGTAAAAGTTAAACTATTTTACTACGAATTAAATATAAATAATATGGTTAATATGATGACATAAACAGATATAAAACATATTGGTTGATAATATTTCGACCCATCCCTGTCATAGACACTAAATAAATCTATTTTGAGCCATTAAATATTGATGATGATTTTATAATAAAATAATATTACAAAATTTTCCTAATGTGACCCTCACCTCTATTATAAAAAGGTTCTTCCTCTTATCTCAAATTCACAATCCAAATAAATTTATCAACACCAAAACCTAATTAAATCACCACCCAACTTCCCTCAATTGATATTATAGGAATTACATTGATCATAAATCCATCCTAAGGATCCCTTTTGTTCAAATCAAATGGAAGCACCTAAAGAAAATGTAATTATTTCATCAACTATTTCAAAGTAGTTTTATTGTTCTTCAACTTCCTCTTTCTTTGATATTTCCATACTAAAATAATAACTCCAGTAACTTAAACACGCTGATATGTAATTATAAATATTGTAAAACCATATTCATTATTCTGTCCACCCTATGAATGACAAAGTCACCATAAGTGCGTACGTACGTCTTACCGTCTCCACATCGTGGTGTAGTTTGTTATTCAATACTACATTATTTGGATGGGTATAATAATGAGTATAATTATTTTAAATAATCAATATAACATGATAATGATTCAGAATATATAATATAACATCCAATTAAACACTATTTTACCATCTATAGAATGATATTGTCGCTTGAATGTACGCATGACTTACCGTCTCCACGACGCGATGAGTTTCATCTTCAATGAACACATTATATATTTTTTTATAAATATATATATTGATTAAGTATGATATATATGAAATAATACTTCTACTAGAATAATATATATATTTTTGTAGATAAATATTTGTCATTTACTTACTTCCATACTATATGATAAGAAAAAACAAACAACATTCATGCGTACGTACAGACTACCATCTCCATGAATGGTGTTTCCATTTCATATATATATATATATTATAAATATTTATATTCTTAATATATATGATATATATATAAATATTTTTTTCTATTATGGAAGTATGTAATTCATGATCTATGTGATACGATAAAAAATAACATGTTAAAACACACTCGATAAAGAAATCGATTATTACCCAAAATGTTACTTTACCATGGAAATTATTATTAGATGGGTAGTATGAAGTCATAAATTAATCATATATGATATAGTAAATATTAATATGTTTTTGGTATAATTTAATAACATACTATGGTAATTATACATGAGGTTAAACAAACCCTCATCTAAAGGAAAGTATCATGCGAGGGTTAATTCCTCAATCTCATTATTAGGTGGTATTGATTATGTGTAAGTTTATAGTGGGAAATATTTATTACCCATGTCCATGAATCACAAAATAGTTTTCAAAAGGACTCCTTTTAAGGTAATTTTTAACTAAAACATCATTTTAAACGGTTTAAATATTTATTTTTCCAAATCATTGTCATTAATGTCAATGTTTTCAAAATGGTTTTAAGGAATTATTTATACAGAAATGAATGTTTTGAACTGTTAATTCCTTTCAAAAGTTTAAAAGTGGTATGGGAAACTTTGATTCAGAAATCTCATTTAAATGTCTTCATTTCTAAATTTTGTGACTTTTAAATGATTTCATAAAAAGGGATATTTCTATCAAAGCGTTTTACTGGTCAATTTCAACTATGTCAACATCCTTTACTAGATATTATTCATGATTATGGATTATTTATTATAAGAAAATGTTATATATTGTTTTGAATGAATTATGATATGTATGACTATGGATGTGATGTTTTCATACCATTCATGGTTTATGGTTGAAGTATTGACATTTCTTATGATATTTTTAAAATTAATTTTTGTGTTATGTTTCACCATTTTCATATGAGGAATGAATTGTAATTAGTAAGTGAATGGTGGGGCCAACTATAGCCCCTCGATGCATCGTTAGGACTCATGAGAACAATTAGTGTCTTGGAACAAGGCATTGATAAGATTATTATTTTTAGTCTTGATACGAGTCGTTGACTATAGGGTTATGATGTCTGACATTATTCATCCCCTCGTGATGAAATTAGTTAATACATGTGATTATTAGACTAGTAGATTATTCATTTGAATACTTAATGGAATTATTTTATTTATTTTTTCTATATTATACTGAATTTTATGTATAAAAGGTTTGTGTTTTAGTATTATAAATTTCCTTACCTATTTATTCTTATTTATGCATGTCTCTGCTATATTGTTATCCTTACTTAGCCTATAATAGCACCCCATTCAATGAATTATTTTTCCCAGGATGCAATGTATATTATGACTGACATGTATGGTTAAGCTCAGGGATATGAGTCTATTCAAAAGAGACACAATGTTGTGGTTTTTCAATTCACAATGTAATGAAGAACTTATGTATGTATATAGTACTTACAAGGCTAATAAGCTGATTGCTATTTTAGGATGTGATCCCTTGTTATCCTTCCAATGTTATCTAGTAATTCACCGACTCTATGTAACACGGTTTGAGTCATGACATTATAAAACACTTATTTTCATTATATTAAATTTTATTTTATGATTTGAAATTTATCTAAAATTAACTTAAATAATGTTTAGTTATATATAATATATTAAATATTACTTAAATATTCTTTTACCATATTTTTTATTTAAGAAAAAATTTGGGATTAAAAACACATTTTTTTCTAAAAAAATATTTTACATTGTGTTATCCAGTTTAATTTAAAATTTGATTATACAACTTTATTGTTTTTAATTATTTAAAATGGATTCCCAATTTGAAATTAATAGTTTGAAAATAGTTAATATTTTAAATTTTCTTTTTCTTTTTAAAAATTTAACTATGGTAAAAAAATTATTTACCACAATATAGGTAAAATAATGTTACATGTTAAATCTACATGGTAATACTAGAAAATTCCAAAAAATAAACAATTAAATGGGTTTTATATGTGTTTCAATACACTGACCAGAATTTACACTATTAAATATCTACCAAAATATTTGGAATTAATTCCATGAATAAGTGGATAGATTTAAATAAAAAATAATCATTATTTTATCACTTAAACCCACCAATCATGTATAAATACCCAAATTTCTTCCTCACATATCCTCCTAACCTATATCAACTAAACCATACCCATTTTCCTTCTCCAAATACTTACATAATTTATGGAGGTAATTTTCATCCTAAAATAAAATCCTTAGAGTCCATAACAGAAGATCCAAAGGGAGATTCTTTTTAAGAAGGAATCTATATTTACTCACTCTTTCAATTTCATTTTCCCTTTATAATTCCTCTTTATGTGATGCTCTCATCCTAAAAAATTAAATAAAATATAAAATATATAATTTGAATTTATTATTATTTTGACACAACCATATTATACCTTTTATCGATATTATGAAAAATTAAAGCACCACGCGTGCGTACATGTCACATACTATTTCCATGAAGCGGTGTAATTAATTTTTCATCACCACATGAATTAGATGGTCCTAATGATGAGATTAAAGGATATATGTATATGATAATAATTACATGATATTGAATCTGTAAAATTATTATAACATCCATTTCATTTCCCATTCAACCATTTAGAAATGGTATTATCACTCGTTCATACTTGTGACTTACCCTCTCCACGAAGTGATGAGATTCATTTTACGATCAAAATTGAAATAAGGTTTTAATAATTGTATTTAAAGATTATGTATTATATGTATAACATTGAAATTATTCTTTATATTATGTATATATATCCTATGGACGGGAACTGGTAATTTCATGAAAAAATAAACATGATCAATCTAGGATATTAACACTTAAAATAGTAAAAATAATAAAATATTAATAATGAACGTGTGGTAAGATGATATAAAATAATTATATAGGATTATATAAATATTAATATTTTTCTATTATAAATTAATAACATTTTTATAATGATTATAAATGAGGTTTGAAAACATTTGAATAAAGTTAGACATGAGATCAGGGTTTCTCATTTCAATTTTACATTTTTCATGTATATGCCTCATTCACCACTTATTAATTTTGTGTGGTGAATATTATGAACCATTTATATGGAATATCATAAACATATTTATATTAGTGTAATTAAATTATTTATTTTATGATTATTAATTTTATGGTGCTTATGTTTCTGATGAAACCAATGTGTTAAGAGATTATTTCACAATCTCATCATTATTTTGGTATTTTTTGTTTAAACCTCCCTTAAGGGAATTATTTAAGATATATGTTAAAATTAAAATATTATCTAATTATATATTAATTTCTAAATTTTTTTAAAAAAATATTACAATTTTTTTACTCATTGGTACATGAAAATGATTGATTTTTTATGAAAATTATACATTATATAAATTCAATTAAAAATGAATTTTCAGAAAACCCATTTTTTATAAAAAATGTTTCAAAAAATGATATAATTTTTTTACAATGATTTATAATAGAAAATTTTACCCTTTTAGTTTTATTAAATACATGAAAAGGAATATTTATATTGTTTTCAAAATAATTCTCATCTGTATTTAATTGAAAATATTAATGGAATATTTATTTTAATGTGTATGACAATTATGGAATTTTAGAATTTATGACCACAAAATGTTTTAAAATTAATTTCAAGGTTATTTTCAAATTAAATTATTTTCAATATATTTTTTTAATTTTTCTAAAAGGTTAGTTTCAAAATAAAATGGTCATTTTCTTCAAAATGTTTTAAGTATATTTATATGGTATTCCTATTCATCAATGACATCAACATTATTTGTACTAATAATCTACTATGGATTCATTGTATTTATATACACATTATTAAATATGTATATTTTTTATTATATTTTTTTAATATAGATGTGCTATTATAATAATATTTTCTACAATACTGTAGATTGTATATGGTTATATTTATTTACGGGAGAAAATATTAGAATTTTTTATGAATTTTTTTAAATAAATGTTTAAGTTTCATTGTCATGTGATTATTTATAAGGAATTATTTGATCATATTTTATTCTTTCCATATTGTGATCATGTTATTGGTTGAATGGAATTTGTATCAATTTATTACTATGAAATTTTTTATGCTTTCTTTACTCAAAGTTCTTGTTGTATTTTTTCTGGTAAAGATCATCTGAGATCACCCCTTTCACATTTTATGTGTTTTGATATGATTTCAAGATGATTATTATGACTGATTTATAGGGTTAATATATAGATATAATTGATTAATCAATGTAACGTCATATTTTATATTATGTTTTCAATTTTACTATGAATTTCTAGTATGAATCTCGTTTATGAATATTGTTAAATAATTTAGTCCATCAGGATGTGATTTCTTTAATTTTATGAAAATGTAATAAAGTAACAACTGAAATTAGGCTACCAGGGATGGGGAGTTATATAATATATATATATATAATGAATATACCATTAACATAAATAACATCTCAGAATGGTTAGTATAGTGATTTAATTATGTAAATTATTTAGAAGATTTTAACATGGTGTGCGATGAAAAGAACATGGAGAAGTTTAGTAAGAAAATATAACTCTTCTTTCACAAACCACATTTATCTTAAAAAACGATATATATTTTGATTTCATAATTTGGTGAGTCCAAGACCTATAGAATATGACTAGTTAGTATTTCAAGGAATATGGTAGGTATTGGTTAATCTATGTGGCTCATGTAGTGATGAGAGATTAGTATATAAGAATCCCTTTTATATGTGAGGTGGGTGGAAACCTAATAAATACATGAATCTTTATTAGATAATATATTTAATACTCAAGTCAATTGGCTCCAAATTATCTTATTATTGATGATAATAGGGTAAATTTTGAAATCTAACCAACCAATGGTGATTGAGAATGTTTTTTTCATATTGAATCTGTATCAATTTATTTGAACCCATTAAATGAATTTTTTACAAAGTGTTTATTATTTAACATGGTTACAATTCATTATAAAAAATAAAATAGTTAACAATATTACCATATATTTATAATTTTAATTCCAACTTTAAAATCAATAATCATTATTTAATTTCTATAATTAATAAAAATTAATTTTAATACATCTTCATAAAACGTAATGAAAAATGTTTTTAGAGATATGTTTGTTTTAATCGATTTTTTATATATTAGGATCAGGTATAATGTTTATTTTAATGAACATTATATGATTATATTAAAAAATATGTAAATTATATTTCATTAAAAAATAACCAAAACCCAAAGGAACCTTTTAACTACATGATAAATATAGAAGAACTAAAAATATTCTATTTTAAATAAATCATTACAAATATTTCAAATATGATACGAATATATTTCTATGTGAAACACTATATTTTTTTGTAGATTATATTAAATTTGAAATACAAATTAGGACATGATAAATTGATTTAAAAAAATTCAAATGATTATTATCTCAGCATAAGATGATAAACTTGAAAGTATTTGTAAAATATGGATTTTTTACTATTCAAAATAAAAATCATTTAATTTTAAAAAAATATGAAAATTTCACCCTCAAATAACTTTGACATGATGAATTTAAAAGTTGAATCAATTCCATCAATTTAATTTATGAATATTTTTAATTCCAGTTTTAGCACATTTTTGAATAAATATAAGCGAATTACATTATAATTCCATTAGAAATTGATGCTTACTTGATACAATTGAATCTTAGGAGTTACACTCTTCCTCCTTAAATTTTTTTATCCTTGATATTTTCATGGATATATCTTCAGGGAATATTTTGAGCATTTCATTATGAAAATTTATTCAAGTTCCACATTTAATTTTATAAAGTATGATATCTATAAATTAGTTTCTCCAATTGAGTCTCTTGATTTAGAAACTTATGTTCTATAGTGTAAATAATTGAGACATGCTCACCACACAAAGAAAAAACTATAGGATTTCATGAAAGAACACGACTTATTTTACAAACTTTTCACTATATAAACATTAAATTGATTATTTTTATAAAAAACCAATAAAATTAAAGGATTAATATCCTTGCTGACTTGAAATGTAATGGCCTGGAACTCAGTGGTCCATTACATTGTCAAAATCTATTGCTTCGGGTGTTCTGGGAGGCATTGATAGCTCATTTCTAGAGTTTTCTAAATTTCTATTTTTTCCATTTCTAGGTCAGGGCATGAGTATGTTACAGCATCAGTAGGTTGATCTGTCGGTAGGAAGATGTGTCAGTGAGCCTGGGAATCAGTGAGTCAGGGCATCAGTGATTCAGGGAGTTGGTGAGTCAGGGAATCAGTGATTCTGGGTGTCGGTGAGTTAGGGCATCAGTGAGTCACGATGTCGGTGGGTCAGGGGGTCAGTGAGTCCAAGCATCGGTGAGTTAATAAATAAACAAAATAGTAGTGTGAAAAACCATGATCCAATGTTTTATAGTATTGAGAAAATTAGGATCATAAATAACATAAAAAAATAAAACATAAAAATTTATTTAATTCATTATTATACATATTCATATTGGCCATTGAGTTATTCTTAGTATAAATAATCACATGAGGATATACATAAAATAGGGGTGACCTAAAAGAATTGTAAGTGGATAAAGAAATTAAGATATAAATATAAAATAATGTTAGAATAATCATCATATTCATCATAAAATAATCAGGGGATCATGATCATAATAATGAGAGAGACCATTAGATAAAGTAATGAAATTTTTCAATTCATAAATATGAAACATCCTATCTTAGTAGTAAACTACCACATATAGTTTGGAAA
Source organism: Viscum album (assembly GCA_963277665.1). Classification (NCBI taxonomy): domain Eukaryota; kingdom Viridiplantae; phylum Streptophyta; class Magnoliopsida; order Santalales; family Viscaceae; genus Viscum; species Viscum album. The sequence continues at coordinate 2,043,569,385 of OY728148.1, read as the reverse complement.
CAATATATCATCATATTTAAAAATATTTCACTTTTTCTCATGAGATAAATCACATTAACCAATTCATTGTATCACTATATAATTCTAGGAACACCCGTCACATTACAACATTTACCTTGTGCTATATAATTTTGGGTGCACCCGTCTCATGATCACATTTACATTATCATGCAATCCAATTAGAAAATTTATCAATATTGTAAAAAAATTAACCCATGCAAGGGAATATGATTAATTGCACAGAGCATAAATTCATGAATTAAATTTGGTAAATAAAAAGGGAACAAGATTCATGGTATATGAATCATCCATATTTGGTGATGAAGAAGAAATCCCAAGGGAAGTAAATGGTGTGTTTTAAGAGAGAAGAGTCATTTTATAAAATCATTGAATTTTTCCTAAAACTATATTAGGAAAATTTATATAATTGAATAGAAATATTAAGAAGAATGAAACTATATTTTAGGGATATTAAATTTTCATCCACACTAGAATTTGGCATGAAAGGAGAATAACCCAAATAAAGGAGAATATGTTTTAGAATCCACTTACATTATGTCCAAATGATTCCTTCACTTTAATATCCTTAATAATCAAACTAAAATAATTAATTTAAAAATAAAGTAACTTTTATACATGAATTATATTCATTATGGTTTTATTAAGTTAGTTTTGATATTTTTTATGGGTTATAGAGTTTAATTGCATCGTTCATTTTCGTAGTTTTTATAATCAGTTCACTTGTATATTTGAATTAATATTATTATAAAATAGGTATAAATACCTAGAATTTCTATTATATGTTATTAATGATATTATAGAAGTATAAATGATTTGAAAAATAATTTTTTAATATGGTGTGAGGATGAATCCTTAGAAAAAAATCTAATGATTATCCTTTTCGGGTAATTTTGACTGGTTTTCAATAACAACGAACTCATTTGATTTTTAATTTTGTGTTATGTGCATATGTTAGTCAGAAAACATAAAAGACGGTCATAAAATATATTTTAAATTAAATTTGAACCGTTATAATTTTTTTATTAACATCCTTAAAAGAATTAAAGGAAACTGAAATTGCATCGTCCACGATGTTGGTAAATTGACACATCACGGGTGATGATTTCATTTTTAGAATAAAATAGAGAAAGATGGAAAAGATTAATGATGGATACTAGACTAACATGATATAATTAAAGTATATATATGCTACTGGAGTTATTATTCCATTTTAATTTGGGGAGTTTATGATAGAATAAAAATATAAAAGAACATGAAAATAAATTAAAAGGAAAGAAAGAGGATTGTACCTATTGAATTTATTCTACTTCAGAACCTCATTAGGGAAACATATTTTTTTTCTTTTTTATTAAAAAAATATATCTTAGAAATGGGGGATGTGATTGAAAAGATTATTGGGAAGTTTTTGAACAATTATTAAAGAATAAAAGGTTTAAGGAGAAGATGTGGTGATGGGTGATAATTATATTGGAATAGAGAGAGGTGTTTTCCCACTATTTTAATCATTAGTTTATTATTTAGGACTAATTATATGAATAATTAGAGAATTATCAAAAAAAAATTTATAATAATGAAGCGGTGTTCAAAATTATCGTTCTTACACAATCTGTGACTCAATGAATAGTGTTGTCGACCTATAATGTCTATAAATGGTACATTACTATATTTTACTATTTAATAAAAATTTATGTATTTCAAAATAATCCCAAAAATTCACCCCAACCATTTTTTGATTTTTATAATTAAAAAATGGACTCAAACTTACGAAAATTATTTTATAAATATGAGTAATTTAATTTTTGATTTAAATAGAAAATTAATTTGAAAGTACATATTTTAAAATGAAAACTTATTTTCTAAAACAATGATAAATTAATTATGGTCTCTTAAAATAATATTAAAATCATAAGGAAAAAAAATAATAACCGATTAATATATTTTATGAAAATATTTTTTATTTTAATTTATTAAATTAATCATAAATATGTAATTAAATATTTATGACTTAAAAAAATACCAACACTTAATTAATAATTTTTAAAAAAATTTATTTAAAAATTATATGATATAATTTTATCATAATTTCATTTATAGGATTCCTGAATTTTATTTTTAGTTTCCTGGGTGAGATTACTATGCATTTTACTAGTTTACATTCCATAAAGATCATATTAGTATTCCAATGGTTAAGTTATTGTTTTATCGTTATAGGTTCCTTAGATTCTAGAAACACTTCTAATTTTCATTAATTATTTAGTTATAATATTTTTATTATAATACCTAATGATTTTATGTGATTTATACTATATGAAATTACTATAATAAGGGATAAATTACATCGATAAAAGTTTGGGTCATTATAAAAAGTACCTGGAGTGTACTCATTTTCTTCATATGTATGTATCCCATTCTTTATGATTGAATGTGTTCCCTATTATAAGAAACCATGAGGTACACAATATGTAGTAAAAACTATGATGTTAATAATCATAGCGTTTCAAAAAAATTTATTACCTTTGAAATGCATCCAATACATAATTTTCTAGGAAACACAGTGCTCTTGGATTTAAAAAGATACGGTATACACAACATGTAAGTAACTTATAATACATGTATCTCTACATGATGTTTTCTAGTATTTCATGATCCAAACATTGATCCTATTTTTTCAAATATTATATCAAATTATATTTTATTTATCAAAATTTTTTATATAATAAAAATGTTAAAAAAATGTATGCGACAAATATACATAATGTACACTCCATGTACACTGATATTTCCCAAGGATAACCATTAGAACCTTTAGATGGTCTGAACCAATTGCTTGTTCATTTTTTATCATTAACTGATTAATGGTAATGTTATCAAAAATATATATTTGAACAATTTTATGATGTTGTGTATTAAAGTAAATATTTTTAAATTAATGAAAATGGAAATACATGAAACCAATAAACAAATAATAAATACTAAAAAATTAAAAATGTGATACCTTTGATACCACATCTAGGATCTGGGCATAGTGGAAGAATCCTTTGTAGAAATGACAAAATTCTTCATTATGTATTCCATAACTAGGAATCTTTGATTTAAATTTTCAAAATGTTAGATCCTACAAAAAATAATACAATACTTGACTACATTAAAATATAAAATCTAGAAGTATAGGATCTTCACAAGTCAATTATAATTAGTTTATGAGAAGATATAATGTTAAATAAACAACTAATTATATATTCATTGATGAACGGTTTAATAATATAAATATTATTATTAATATTTTGACATTTGAAATTCAGAAATAATTTAAATAAATCTATAGTTTTATCAATTTTTGTAGGATTATTAATCTAATTATTATTTGACTCATTTACATTTTCCAATCCTTAACTAATGAATATTTTTTAATAAATAAATAACATATAATAATCCATCAAAAAATATAATAAATATTGTATTATACAAAATGAAAGAAAATATTTATTATTATTATTTAACTATCTTTTTAATTACAGTAATGTGTGATTAATTTTTTTTGATAAAACAAACATGAATAAATATTATTTATTCTCACATGTAATATTCAACAAAATAATTTAACATATATTGAAGATGAATATAAGTTGTGACCCTTTTATCATCATTCATAGTGGAATTAGGAATAACCAACTAAATTAAATTTTTAACCTCTAGAAACATGTGAATATATCCATATAAATGTATTTTCTATCATGCTGTCCCCCAAATTACTGTTAACATTTACCATGTAATATAATTATTTTATCAGAATACCTAAAATCAAGAAGGTTTTATGATAGTGACCTAAACCTATTCGATCGATTCAATATTATAAAAATTTATATAAATGAAAATTTTCATCAAACACTTTGTCCATGGATTTATTTACATGGTTCCATAACTATTAATGGTTTGGACATGTTAAACTTCTTGAATAGTCCAAATAGATCAATCCATTCAATACTTATAAATTAATGTTATAAAACTGACGACACAGCCTATTTATGACACATTAACATGAGCATATATTGAAATTTGTTTAATCAATACATTAATGTACATGAGTTATGATATCCATTAATGATAATCTTACAGTCTAAGGATGCATTTATTGTCTAACATAGTGGAAATGGTTCCCCGTAGTCCGGTATCAATCCCATGATCAAATCTCGGAAAAACACCAAAATTATGGTTGAATATTTCAGTTTTAGGGTGGGATTATTGGTGAGGAATTTTTGGAGAGGCATAGGAATTGTTACCGGTAGTGTGTATCATCATATTTTTGTGGTGGGTATCCAAATCGACAATGGTGGTGTTGCTGATCTTGTCGGCAGAGGTAGGGGAGAGAGGAACATCCACATCAAGGATGGTGGAGGTCATCGGTCTCATATTAGTGGAGGATCTACATCAGTGGAGTCCACATTGGTGGGTAGAAGGTTAGGGAGGTATTTCCTTAGTTAATGTGACACCACTGAAGGTATCGTGTGGAAAGATGATAAGTGTCAGGTACATGTAGAATGATAGGGAGTGATAGGTCAAATAGAAATATATATATGCCTCAATATACATCATGTGTTGATCATGATGGTGGTTCAAATCACTAACAACCAACTTTTTAGTTCCACCCTATTGGGATAAATGATAGGGTATTCCATATTTCATTAGTACTAGTAATTTTTCATCTCTTCAAGGGGAAATGCTAGTTGTGCATCCATGAATGATTGAGATCATGATTAATGTGTATCAAAATATAATGGTATGGTTAGTTCTATTTGTTTAATGTCTTTGGGTCCTTCAGGGTCATGTATTCTGAAATATAATCATGTTGGGAATAAGAGCAATATAAGGGTCCCCCTCAACAAAATTGAAAATAATATTATCCGAATAAATGAAATAAGGCATTCAGGAAATCCGGTAGTTAAAATACATAGATCAATACATAGATCTATATATTAGAACATATGATGAAACATAGACATATGGATTGTTGGGAGGAGAGTAATGGCAAGAGGGGGGGGGGGTGAATTGCCTTTTAAAAAATAATTAACAATTTAAAAACAAAGTTAAAAGTGCAGCGGAAATAAAAAAGGCAAGACACAAAATTGATAACGGAGTTTGGCCTAAATCCAAGGCCTACGTCTCCGCTCCCAAATCAACCGTTGAGAGATTTACTACCTCTTGATTTTGAATGGTTTTTGCAAGAAACCCACTAGACTTTAAGGTAGTCTAGAACCTATTACAGCTTGCTTTTAATGGTTGAGCAAGAACCAACTAGCCTTCTTACAGGTGAAGGCTATCTCACCTATGACTCAAGACTTTTAAAGGGAAGGCTTGACTAACCACTTCACACCTTGAAGGTGGTGTGAAAACCCAAACAAAAAGGAAGATGAGAGAAAGAGGGGTTTGTAGGCACAAACCCAAATTGATGCTCAAAAAGATAAATAATGAAAAACCGTAAGAGGAGAAGCCTTGGGCGTCAAAGGATTGATGAAGTTGATAAAGATCGCTCCCAAGATTCTATGGTGGTGCTCCTTGGTTGTGGAAGTGAGTTGGAGCAAATGGGTATCCTTGAAGGAATGCGCCGGAGGTTCGCCAAATGATCGAACAATGTTCCCGTGGGCTACCGTACATTACCGGGGCTTCCTAGTCCTTTATTTATAGAGGGGGAACTCTCAAATGGCCTTTGGGGGTCTTCGGAGCCATTGGAGAGGCCTTCGGGGCCGTTGGGAGTCAAGTGGACAAGTCTGGTCAAAGCCCAACGACTAGTTTGACTGGCTCCACCGGCTGACCGGTACAGTGCCACCGGTTGGCCGGTGCTTTGGAAAATGGAGAGGCCTTCTGCCCAGGCACCAACGGCTGGCCGGTGAGGAGGCCACCGGTTGGTCGGTGGTGAGACAGTAGGTGTCCCTTCTGTCTGGGTTCCAGCGGCTGGCCGGTGATGGGACACCGGTTGGCCGGTGGTCTGGACAGAGGGGATGCCTTCTGTCAAGATTCCACCGGCTGGCCGGTGGTCATCCACCGGTTGGCCGGTGGACTGAAATCAGTCCACTTTTTCCTTCTGGCTTTCTTGGCCCAATTCCTTGGCAACCTGAAATCATTCCTATCATCCAAAAACACTTAAAACAAGATTAGATAAATAAGAGAGTGATTGTGATCATGAAAATTAAACCACGAGGGGTACGATAGGTACAACAATCTCCCCCTATTTTGATGATCACAATCACCAAAACAAGAAATGTAAAAGACTGAAATGAAAGGCATGATTTAAAGGATAAATTGAAAAGTAAAGAAAAGCATGAGAGAAAGATTTCTCCCCCAATCAACCAAGAATTTCTCCCCCTTTGTGATTATCAAAATAGCACGGGGCATAAAACTTGATTGAGGGAAAGGTTGAAAAACAAGATAGACATTTTAAACCAATTGAAATTTTTGAAATTTGAATTGAAAGTTTTGAATTGAAAGTTTTGAATATAAAACAAAAATGCTTAAACGATCCTAACTCCCCCTAAATAAAAACAACAAATCACCGGGGAGAGGATTTTAGAACCGAGACAAATTTTGGTCTGGTGAGACTCGCTAAAAAGTATTTTTCAATCCAAACTTGTCTAGTGGTGGGTCTTCTCCTATGAAATTCATCATTAAAGGAAATGGTTTTGGGCCTTCCATACCGGGCATTTTTGCAATTGCACTCATAAATTAAGTGCCTGAGTTTTTTACAATAGTTGCAAAATTTATATTGGGAGCTCCCCCTTACAAAAATAGTAGGAGCATGGGAAGAGGAAGCTTGCTTGGAATAGCCAAGCCCTTGGGTGGTTCTAGATATGAATTGGGAACCAAGGAGCTTCGAAAGGTTATGTTCACCTTCGGTGAACTTATCTAGGGATTCCCTTAAATCCTTGATTGTTTATTCCATAGAATCAACATCGGGAAGGTTTTGGATCTTGAGGGACAAGTATTCCTTTTCTTTGAGAAGTTGATCTTTTTTGGAAGAAAGAATTTTGAATTTCTTTTTTAAAGAAATAAATTTGGAAGAAAGTTCGTGAAAACCTTCCTCCAATTGATCTCTAGCATGTTGGAGATCCTCATAAGATAAATGATTGAAATAATTGGAAGAACAAGAGGAAGAGGAGTCGGAAGAGGTTACCTCATGAAATGCCATTATACATTTTTTACCGTTGTCACTTGAGGAGGAGGAGGAGGAGGATGTGGAGCTATCACTCCATGTGGCCTTGAATGCCTTCTTCTTTTCCTTTTGCTTGGCCTTTGTCTAGTGGAGTGGGAAATCGGGCTTGTAAGTGCCCTCATGGGTCACTTCCAAAAGCTTCCAAATTTCAAGAGAAGTGGTGCAAGTAGAAATATGATTAAATTCATTACGGTCTATCCCACAATGAAGAGCATTCATGTCTTTGCCATCAAGCTCAAAATTAGCAATGTCTTCGGGGGTCCATTTAGACTCATCTTTTCTAGAGAGAGTGTAGCCTTGCATAACAATTCTATATATAGGATAGCCAATACTTTTATGAAATGTAATCATGCGAGTTTTCCAATAAGTGTAGTCGGTTCCATCAAAGAATGGAGCACGACCCAATGAATAACCTTCGGGGGCGAAAGAAGATGAAGCCATCAAAATGGATCTTGAATTTGAAACCGGTTAGGGTATTACTCAAATTTTTCCTTTGATACCAATTGTTGGGCGGAGAGTGATGGCAAGAGGGGGGGTGAATTGCCTTTTAAAAAATAATTAACAATTTAAAAACAAAGTTAAAAGTGCAGTGGAAATAAAAGAGGAAAGACACAAAATTGATAACGGAGTTCGGCCTAAATCCAAGGCCTACGTCTCCGCTCCCAACTCAACCGTTGAGAGATTTACTACCGCTTTCTTTTTAATGGGTTTAGCAAGAAACCCACTAGACTTTAAGGTAGTCTAGAACCTATTACAGCTTGCTTTTAATGGTTGAGCAAGAACCCACTAGCCTTCTTACAGGTGAAGGCTAGCTCACCTATGACTCAAGCCTTTTAAAGGGAAGGCTTGACTAACCTCTTCACACCTTGAAGGCGGTGTGAAAACCCAAACAAAAAGGAAGATGAGAGAAAGAGGTGTTTGTAGGCACAAACCCAAATTGCTTCTCAAAAAGATAAATAATTAAAAACCGTAAGAGGAGAAGCCTTGGGCGTCAAAGGATTGATGAAGTTGATGAAGAGACTCCCAAGCTTCTATGGTGGTGCTCCTTGGTTGTGGAAGTGAGTTGGAGCAAATGGGGATCCTTGAAGGAATGCGCCGGAGGTTCGCCAAATGATCGAACTATGTTCCTGTGGGCTACCGTACGTTATCGGGGCTTCCTAGTCCTTTATTTATAGAGGGGGAACCCTAAAATGGCCTTTGGGGGTCTTCGGAGCCGTTGGAGAGGCCTTCGGGGCCGTTGGGAGTCAAGTGGACAAGTCTGGTCAAAGCCCAATGGCTAGTTTGACTGGCTCCACCGGCTGACCGGTACAGTGCCACCGGTTGGCCGGTGCTTTGGAAAATGGAGAGGCCTTCTGCCCAGGCACCACAGGCTGGCCGGTGGTGAGACAGTAGGTGTCCCTTCTGTCTGGGTTCCACCGGCTGGCCGGTGATGGGACATCGGTTGGCCGCTGGACTGGACAGAGGGGATGCCTTCTGTCAAGATTCCACCGGCTGGGCGGTGGTCATCCACCGGTTGGCTGGTGGACTGAAATCAGTCCACTTTTGCCTTCTGGCTTTCTTGGCCCAATTCCTTGGCAACATGAAATCATGCCTATCATCCAAAAACACTTAAAACAAGATTAGATAAATAAGATAGTGATTGTGATCATGAAATTTAACCACGAGGGGTACGAGAGGTACAACATGGATTTCCATATTTCAGGTCCATTCTCATAGATCTATATCTTGTATATTTATAATAGAGAACACCATGTGAAGGTGTATCAATGTATTATGATCCTTATACAGTTGATAGAATATGTTTTTATGTCCCATAAGAAAATATCATTTTTCTGTAAATAAAATTTCATGAATAATGTCTTGGAAACACAAATTTTTTATCATATTGGGAAACTAATATAACCCTTACATTTTTCATATATTCGAATTACATTATCAATTACCAATAATATGAACATGAGTAATTACAATGTGATAACTATTTTTTAATAATAATAAAATGTAATTGAGTACTATAAAAGTCAGTTCTAGGGAACCAAATCCAATAATAACAAATATAGTGATTCCTTAACATTCACACTCTATTTTTATATAATACTCATGATTCCCTGAAATTTTATAGTAAAATTTTTTATCAGCCACATGTTATATAATAAATGTATTGATATTATAAGATCATTAGTAAAACAAAAAACATCACATGATATTCAACATGGACACATCACCTCATGAATTGTGTCTTCGATTTATCTGACTCCTTGACTTGATCTGAGTATTACCAAACCAGAGGTCCATAATTATATTCCACAATTTACCCATAAACTAATAAAATATGTCATAAATATAGGGAAAATAATATTTATTTTTATTCATATATATATTATATTCTGATAATCATAACAAATATAAATATTTCCATCACCCATTCTGCAAAAAAGTATTGATGCTACCCAAGGTGATATACTAGGATGAATGGAAACCCTCTATTTTCAATATTTTGACTAAATATTCATCTATGATAACATATGGAGTGTGATATAATAGGAAGTAATAAATATTTTTTATATGTTCCATTTGTATGTTTAATTGAGAAATCCACCTCCCTTTATAGAGGACCAGATAAGTCATCATATAATACTACATAAATCTCCATGGAAACCAATAATATATCACAACTAGATGAATGATTCAGTAACTAAAATATATAATATGACATAAAAATAGTAATCCTTGTTGATAATTTCCTATTCGGACAAACTAACAATCCCATTCACACTTAAACAACTATAAAATTTCGTCAAGTAGAGTAAAAATCTCAAAAAATGATATAAATAATCCTAAAAATGATGGGAAAACAAACAATCCATCCCACATATATCATTAAATATATCTATATCAAGAACTAGAAAATTAGAAACTAACTCAATATTAATGGATGAGAGTAAAAACATAGGGCATCATAAACCATACTAAATTTTCTTCCCAAGAGGAATCACCAAATCTATAAAAAATAATTTGAGTACCACTGTATGTTTTAAAAAATAAAAAAAATGATTGATATAATAAAATGAGAGGGACATTTATGAAATAGATTAGCTTCTACAGTTGGTTAATAATTATCAAACCTCTCACTAATGATGGTCAACCATCACCTTCCACTTCAAACTCCTATACTCTGTCAAATTGCATCAAAAAGGACCTATGGATAGATCCCAATAAGAATAGAAACATATGACTATTCTAGTGTTCCTCTATTTACCTAATAAATTTATTTCATTTTTTTGACATAAAAAATTTTATATTGGGTTTTATATGAAACACATATCTTAACAAAACAGTAATATACAACACAAATATTATTATTTAATTTTGATGTAGTAGTTAGTTTGATGGATTTGAATTAGTATTAATATATTATGATTTTTTTTTGATTTTCTCCCTTCATAAAATTATTAATCAAAATTATATTGACTACCAACTGGATGGACATGAATATAATATCTTTTTATGAAAAATATGACATTTTTCATTAAAATATTTTCTAAATGCAGTGTATTTATATCATTATAGATTAAATTAATAATTATAAATAAATTAATAAAATTAAATATTTATATCATATATTAAATTAAATTACATTACATAAATTGAATAATTTTTTTAGGAAAATACTGGAAATAAATTCAATTTATTCTTCAGATATATATTTTCCTAAAAATGGTTTCTATTGAATTTCTTAATGTGTATTACAAATAATTTTTCTAATATATAAATATTTTTTTCAAAAAATAATAATATTTTATGAAACTATATTTCCATGATATAATTTATATGAAATTTTAATTGTTTTCATAAAGGAATAATATTTTAAGTATCTAGTAAAAATTATAGATTTTTTTAAAACATACATTTTTTTCATTAAATCATGAAATTAAAAGTTCTATTTATATTTTAGAATGGAAATAAATTTAAATAATTCATTTTAATTATATATAATATTATCAATTAAAGATGAATTGAAATTATAATTTATTATTCTATAAGATCATTTTTTATGTTAAAAAACATTTCCCAAAAAAACGTTTCCATGATGTTTCATGAATTTATATTAAAATGTATTTATGAAACATATATATATGGAATATATAAATATGTATTCTATATTTGGAATCATAATTTTGTAATTTGGTAAATAAGAACCCTTTATTTTTTGTAATTTTGGATACTAATCTTTGTAAGTTTTTGTAACCTTGGTTTGTGTAAAACATGAAATATTTGGTTAAAACTATGGGGAAATTAATTAACATATATAAAATAACTTATTATAACCAATTTTATGATGTTGGTTATAAAAATACATGATATATATGAAAATATTGAAATTTATTTAGACTCTTCTTCGATTTAATAATTTATATGATATTCCGAATAGGGAAAATATAAAATGTCACTCTCTTGATAAAATTTATTCATATATGCGTTCATATGGATAAAACATATTTATGAATGAATATAAACTCTTTTTTAACATTAATATTTATTCATGATTATTTATTTTAAATTTTTATTCATATAATTACATTAAATGCTTACACAACTCTAACAGATTTCTTATCAAAGTAGTAGAAATATAATATTAAAATATTTTAAAAAATATAAACCTGATATGATTTTGGGGAATTATAGTTTTCCAAAAATATTTTGGTAAATAATAATGTATATATATTTTTAAATGAGTTTATATTCTAAATTAATTTTTATTTTTTTGTCATCAATTTAAAATTTATCTAATAGTTCCAATAATTACTCCAATTATATTTTATGTTTAATAAAATATTATTAAATTATTTCACATTCATAAATTTTTTCCCTTTATTAAGTGAATTTATATTGACTACAATATATTTGTTTTCCCAATTATGAGTTAATATTCATTTCATAGTAAATTTGTTAAAATGTAAATAGTAAATGACATTGATATCATGGTAATCATCAAAAGGGATAACATGGGATAAAATAAAGAGATAAGGGTTGAAAACCCACAAAAAATTGTATAAATATTATTAAATGAGATTATTTATACGCATATAATCCTAAATTTAAAAAATTATAATGATTTACTAAATGAAGGTTATATTTCATTCCTATTAATTTAATATTTCAAGAAATTCCATAGGTTCCCAACTATTCACATATAATAAAGAAACCACCCTCCTTTTGAGAACACTATTTTAGAAATGTCCATTCACACTATAATTGCCACATAACTCACAACATACAAGTTGTCCTAGTATCACTTAATTAAAAAAATATAATTCATAAGTTGTAATATAATGTCTTTATCCAATTAGATTATAAATGTCCTAACCGATATATTGAAATTTTTTTTCTTCCTCTACCAACAAAAAATATTATTAAACCATGATAATATAATAACATATATATTTATAATATAATTTTTTACATATATGGGAAAACATTTATTAATATTCTTCATCATTTAAATATAAATGAATCCATCATTTCTGCATATGTTTGGACTACCTCCCCACCAATCGATGCAATATGTTTACATCACCAACTCTCATAGATAGACATAATTATGTAAATAATATATATATATATATGATATTCAATAAATATTTATCAATATGAATATATAATATAGAATCGATTTTATTATATTTTACTCTATTGAACAATGATAACATTATTCATAAATAAGTAAGGATTAACACCTCCATGAATCATTGTAAATCATTTAAACGTAATTCATCTAATAAGAGGTATAAATATATAAATAATGAATAATTTAACTTGTATAACATGATTAAGATTATATAGATTATGGATCTATGTATCCTTTTACCATTTAAAATGAACCTATTTTATTTTTGTGTTCTAAATCGGTTGTCCTTAAAATGTACAAACATGAAATTAACAATTTTATTAATTAAATAGAATAATGAAATAAATTGAATAAAACTAATATGAATAAATTAATAAATAAAAAAATTTAATAATCAATTATAATTATAATAAATGTTTTTTATTAACAATTCATATAATGTATGAAGCTATATGATGCATAGGTATGGTATTTCTCACCTCAATATTATTTTTTGATGATAATTATGCCACTTTCACAATATATATTCCATATTGTGGTGAATGAACTAGATTTTTGGATTTCTTTGAAAATTATTATATGAAAAAATAGTCTTAAAAACTTTTTATTTAATCTATTTTAACATCTTTTTTTCAAATATATATATATATATATATATATCACATGATATTTATCATTAAACTAATATTTTTAATTATTCTATTTCATTATTATTCATCATTTTCCATGTTCATTAAAATGATTCAAGAATGTTATTTTACTTCAAATAATTTAAAAATTATTATCAATTAATTTTTTTTATTTAATTATATTTAAAATTATTGTTTAAAACATTTTCTGTACATGAATGTTTTTTTAAAATTTAAAAACATGGAAAAAAGAATATTTTCCTTACTTATAGGAACAAATGGAATTTCATATTATCTTGTTGTTATTTATTAATATTATTCATTTTGTATATTTTTTCTTAAACATAAAATTTAATTCCTATTTTTTGTGGAATTAATATTTTTATACATTCTTCAAACAAATGGTATATTTATCCACATTTTTAAGGAAAAAAGAAAAGCGGTTTTATTATTTTCTCAAATTAGTTTCTCAATTCAAAGTGATGGAATATATAATATTATTTTCTTTAGGATATAGTACATTAAAATTATTTAATATTATGGGTGATTCTAATACATTTTATATGTTATATGACCATAATATATCTTATTAAATGGGTGATCTTGATAAAGATTTAGATTAATTTTGTAACATTATTTAACATTAAAATAAAAAAAGTGTGAGTTAATCACGGAGGTTTCTCTTATGTATTTAATTGGATTCCTTTTATTTCTGTCATCGAAGAAAAAAATATGAATATAATTCTAAAAAACCCTACAAAACAATATATTTTTGTTTTATGGTTATTTAATGATTTTCATTTAGTTAATTATTTTTTCTACATATGTATATGATTTGTTTAATACAGTTAATGAATAATTTGAAATAGGTAAAAAAGGTGTTTCCCCCCTAATATATCATGTTGATTATTTTATTCTCCTGAAACATTTACAAATTATCCTTCATATGGAATAAAGATTTGTATAAATGTTTATAAATATATATTTATAGATATAGGACATTCCATAGAGGATGAAGGTGTTCCTATATAAAGATATTTTTATGAAAAAAGGATATTGTGTATAATTCACCACTATTTTCTTTAATGATTTGCCTGCTGATATAATTCTATAAACAAAATATATCCTTCAAATATTCGAAAGGGAAACCATTTTTATAAATCATATAATTATGGTTTTTCTACGCAATGATTTCTTATAGATTTTATCAAAGGAAATGTAAAGATTAAATTATATGTTAACATGTTATTATTTTAGTACCATATAATTTAATATACTATGAAGAATTAACATTATTTTTAATAGGTAATAATGTATAAGAGAACTAATATCAAGGTACCAAAGGTGGAACCTGTGGTAAAATTTATGTAATCAATAACAAATTTATGGTGTCTTAGATGAAGATATAAATAAGATATACTAATAAAATTTATTTAGTTGTTCACTTTGATTTCCATTAAAAAATATTTTATTGTCTCAACAATTTATTTCATCTCATCAACAGTCACTATTCCTAATGGAATGATAAAGAACAAAACAAATCCTCATTTCTCTTCTAGAGGATAGATAAGAAATAATAATGAAAATATACTTCTCATGTGATTTAGAATCCCACTTTATAATTTAAATTACATTCAAAAAAATTTATAATGTATTCCAATCCTCTTATATACATTGATATCATGAACAACCCTGGTATACATGTCCCTTGAGGTATTTTTATGAACCAAAAAACATATTTAAATAAATAATGTTTCTTAATATCATAATTAATTATAGTATGTATGGCTGACATGATATATTATAGATATATATTAAATAAATGGCATTATTTACAAATTTAAATCTCTATTGACATCCATTTCAATCAATATGTAATAACTATGAATTTTTAACTGAATCATAAAAAATTGGAAAGGTTTTCTAGCATTCTTGATGTGTATGCAATCAACCTCATAAATAATATTTAATTCATCTTAAAAAATTGGGATTATGAGTCATAGTGATTTATAAATAAATTTTATTTGTTATTTACGGTTAAAGTTTGAAATACGAATAAATTGAGATTAATTTTTCGGTACATGATTTATATTTTTTTCTGTATGTAGGAAAAATTAACGACACAAATGGCAAATAATTGTTAATATATTATTAATAACATTTAATTATTTAGTTGTATACATATCGAGTTTCAAGAGTTATGATGTTGTGTTATTTTAATTTAGTGTTGATAAATTTGATGATGATAAATGGATTAATGTAATAAATAATATTTTGAATTTTAATGTGGTGGCAGAACATATTTATAAATTCAATTATTTGAATATATATTTTAGGTATTCAAAAAACTTTGTAAATAGGTAATCATAACATATGGATTTTAAGGTTACATGGACATTAATCCCACATCCCTCTAAGATCAACATATATAGAAAAATAGAAATGATTAAAATTGTGTTGTTTAGAAGAAACATCATAATATCTCAATACACCATTCTCACTAACCTCGTCGTACAGGTTTAAAAATATCAATATCTAGATACTGATACTCTAATTTTGATTCCAAACCATGTATAATTATTTACCAATGAAGTGTTTTATAGTTATAAATATCCAAATAATTTTAACATACCTAAATGGTGAGAATGTTTTAGGAGACCATTTTTGGTTCATAAAACAATATGATCTTATGTAGAATCTAGGAGTGTCCTATACAAATTAATTACTGGATTCATTAGAACAATATTTTTATTCCACTTTCCATTTGTTTCTCCTCTAATATTTCCTAAAAATGTATTGGTTTTATAAGTAGTAGATTATTAATTGAAATTTATTTCTTGATTATGGATTTATAAAACACATGAAATACCTTAAGAAATATATTTTTATTGATAATATGCATTTTATTCTTATTTTTATGTTTTATCATCTCTTTCATATGAATAGAGAAAAATAATTGCAATAATATTTTATATTATCAATGGATCAACTCATGGATATATTATTTCGGTTCAGAAAAATGTACATAATACTATAAATAAACATAAAAGTAACATGACAACAGTTATAACAAACCACAATATTTAGCATCTTCTTGGTGTTTTAAGATTTTTCAAGAGACCAGATGTTATGAAAGCAATTACATGGATCCCTCTGATATCATATTTTATAAAAGTGAATGTTGACGAGGTAACTATAGGTACACATGGATTCTCAAGGTGTGATGGGTTTTTTAGAAATTATTATGGTTTTCAAAAGTTTATTCCAATGAGATATTTGAAATGTGTTTTAATATGATACTATAATTTGTGAAATTATTTTTTTGATTAGATATGAAGTAAAATTTTGATATCACCATCTTTGGTTTGAATTAGACTTAACAATTATAGTGATGTAATTAATAAATTTGTCAAAGAACGTAACTTGGATTGATCTAGTTGAATGGATTGTGATCCTAGATTATATATACTATTTCAAATGGATGATGACTCATGTTTACATTGTTCCAAATTGGGTATTCTATGAACTCTTAATGGATATTGAATAAGAATGTTTAGAGTTTTCATTTGTACAACCCTCTTTTTTCACACATGGTGTTCACTATTATACATAGGGACATACAGAAACACTTATGTAAACCAATTTTATGAAATTATACAATTATATTATTAATATATTTAATAAGATTCAAGATCCTGTAGGTACATAATTCTTTTGGTTTTGTTTTTTAGTGAAAATGTTATTTTGATATGAATTATTTTATCAGTATGGGAAATAATTTCAATGTTATTTATAAAAATTATGGTTAATATGATCATAGATTTTGAGGTAATTATGGTTAATTGGGAAAAAAGTTATTATATTTTGGAAACATATTATTTATCATACAGATATCCATGAGATTGAAAATGGATTTTCAAAATAATTTATTAAATTAATTTTCTAAGAAGTTGATTATATTTTGACCATTATAAAAATTAGGTTAATGGAAATATTATTTCTACTAATATAAGAGTCTATTTTTGGAATATACGGTGATTTAGTATTTTAATGTATATATGAATGTATTGTATCTTTATAGTGATTCATTATATTTATTATAATAATTTGGTGAAAAAATAGTAAGTGTATCATGGATGATCATGTGATAAAATCATTATAATATTTCGGTTTTGAACTAGGTCAATCCTAATTTGAAGAGTTTTAAGGTTAGTTATTTTTGGAATTATATACATTGAACATTGAGTGTTATTTATAAGGTAATAAATATTACTATTTTATTTTTTTGTATAAATATTTATTCATAATGGATATTATCTTATCATTTTATAATAAATTTGGATATAATTATTGTCCAAATTTCTGAGGAATAACTTTTTATCTTAATGGTAGAAATTTTGATCAATTAAATAATAATTTTGGTGCTTCATGTATGAATGTTTTTTAATATTAATTCCATGTAGTAATATATGTGATATAATTGTAAATTGATCAAATAAAAACCAACGAATGAAATGTTTCTCATGAAATATAATAATATGATGTATATTTGTCCATGTTTTATATCATTATAGAAAATGAATTTCTAAAATTTACAAAATGGATCCTAAAATAAAACATATATCAATAGAACATCATTTATGATTAATTTATGGGCTTATTTATCCCATATTTATTTATTATATTATTGTAACATATTGAAATTTTAAAATTAAGCTCCATGTAGATAGTGTACAAGATACACCATTTTGAGCTTAAATGAGAAACTAAATATAATTATTAAATGTCCATTATAACCTAATACTAGGAATAGAGGTTGTTAAAAATTAAATTAATTATTTAAATATTCATCACACATGTTTATAAAAATAATTTATTGGTTACTAATTAATTTGAAATGAAAATAATGACCAATTGAATATAAATGATGTGTTTTATAATGAACTATTATTATGTGCCTAAGGAATTTATTTTAATAAAATAACTAAATTAATATATTTTATTTATATTAATGAAATATATATATTATAAATTCAATAAAATATTTTGAAATTCATCCAATATATTTTATTATCATAATATAGCAGTAAATCATATTTTTTGAAAAACGAGTATTTTTGTAAAAGTAGATATAATTCATTTTAATGGAAGACATGTTTTAAAGAAAATTAGACTTTTTTTAATTATAATAAAATAAAAAGACTTTTTTTTTGAATAGGAATATCAAAATTTACTTTGGTTTTTTTATTTTTCAAAGAAGTTGCATGTTTTGAAGAATAATTAAAAATAATGGATTATAATTGAAAATATATTTTTTAGTAAGTAATAAGTAGTGTTATATTATATTATTAATTTGTTTTAGAGTATTATTATATAATTTTCATATTTTTTTAGTCCAATTTCGGACATTTAAATAAATTTAATTTTTTAATTGGATATAAAAATATCGTGAATGTTTGACATTATTCACATTAAAAATCAGTTTTCTTACCCGAAATATGGGATTAATTTTATGTTAACTGTATCTAGATAAGTGTTTCAGATTTTGATAAATGGATTCAATATTTGGAATCATAATTCCCAATTTTAGTGAATTGGTCACTTTTATATTTGGCCAATATGAATAGTAATTTTAGTACTTCTTATTACAACGAATCTGTAATATCATTTAATTAATTGTATAAGTAATATTATATATATTATTAAATGAACCTAAAATATTCCCCCAATATTATTTTATGAGTATCATTAGTCAATAATTTCTCAATTATCTGTTATTTGGGTTTTTATGGCCATTTCAAAGGGAATGTAACGTTTATAATATTTTATTCAATGAAATGTAAAACATGTCAATATTTTGTTATTAAAAAGTTAAATACTTTCAATATGAGGATAAATAGAGGATATATAATACTATAAAAATTTTATTAATTTAAAATATATATCTTCATCATTGTAACTTATTTTTAATTTTATTGAAGAAATAATTACATTAATGGATTGAACAATGATGATGGATTAATTTTTTAATTAATGAAAATACCAAAATTTTTTATTAAAAATATTAAAATAAATATAATTTAAATAATTAAGATCATAAAATATTTTTATATACGAATAATACATATTAGGGGTGTGCTATCATATTTTTTCCTCATTTAAATTGTTTTCTTCTATTTTTTAAATTCAATATAATTTCTTTTCCAAAGGAATGACATAAATATTAAGAAAAAAGTGATTAAAATAGTCTAATGTATGGGATCATGTTACAATATTTTTCCTAAAAGGAAATGAGATCGGTAGGGAGACCATCAAATCAGGTGATATCTTGATTGACCCCCATGTTGTCACGGCCATCAGCAACCGTGTTTGTTCTCGATATACATGTGTGATGATATAGTTGATATCTGAATGAGAACATTTTCAATACATGCATCGAGTAGTAATAATCCATGAAAGATGAGTTACGCAATTCCAAATAGCTTACACAATGGTCATCGAGAAACTTTCAATCTTGATATTTTTCCAACCAAATAGGATGGAAAATTCAATGGCATGGATTGAACTGAGAATCTTCACCTTCTATGGAGGTTTCATAGACACATTTTCCTATGAAACATCCAAGAATATGATCGAGATGATTATTGATGCCTCAACACACCCTGTAGGCCATGGGTTTTCCTTGGTGGCACCATCCATATGGATTTTGATCCATCCAAGTAGAGGGGACCACCAGAACACCTCTTGTGTGTGATGTTGTTGACAGAAATTTTCGTTCATCTTTAACCGCTTCAAGAAACCAAAGTCATGAATGATGTTGTGGAAATGAACCTTTTGTAATAACACATCATCGTGTATAGAAATAAGGATACTCATCCGTCCTGCATTAAAATTGATTGTGTAATTGTGATGGATAATAACATTTTGATCATATGAGATCACATGGTGGAGTTTAGCAACATTAGAGAGGAAAATTTTATTGATTTGTTGAGATCCATCCATTTATGCCCAATTATTTAGTTATGATCTAAATGAGTAATAAAACCACCATCCAAAATAAAAAATGTAATAATATATTTCAAAAGATTAAAATAAGTAACATTATAATGAAAAAGGTGGTTGGAATCTTCCCTATGATGATTGCAGATTCTACACTTAGAATAAAGTTGGTTACCAAAGGATTTAAGGAAATTTGGTTAGGAACTGTTTTGTGAGAAAGACGAAAGATAAGATTAAATCTATAAGGTTTAATCTAGATGTTTTTAAATGTTTGATCCATTTATAATCAATCATTGAATTACCACAACAATGATTGTAGAAATTAATAGTGGTGAGCATACCATTTGGAACTGGTTCCCAAACCATGAAACTTGTAGTGTGAGAGAAAGAGAAATTTTCAATAACATTCAGAATAGTATCGGGGAGGTGATCATGTTGGGAATTTAGAATATCTTCGATAGTGTAGTTACTATTTTCATGAGTATAATCCACTAAAATCATTGAAATTAATTTTTTTCCATCCCATCTGTTTAGCCGAAAAATCATGGAAGAGTCAAGGAGACCATCCACCTAGAATTAATCATAATTTTGTTGAAAGAGTATTTTATGTAAGGTCAAATGTAAGAATTAATGAAACTAGAGGTGAACATCTTATTATTGTTAAGGAATATATTTTTACAAAGGTGATATCATATGAAGAATTATGAATAAGGTTCAAAGTAAGTCTATCCTGAAGGGATTCATTAAAGATTTTTAGATTTTTAAAACCAATACCACCATTCTCAAGGTACATGCAATAGGTTTACTAAGGAACTGACACATGCTTTCATTCTAGTGTACTACCAGTCCAGATGAAATTCCCAATGTAGAGGTTAAATTTTTAATAATACCAACAAGATATTTATAGATCATCATGGATTAATCCATTTTGGAGACAATGGCTGATTTAACATGGAATGGCCTACCCACTATGTAAAGATCATTAACATCCACGAAACTAACTGTTTACCAACCTGGTCAAAAAATAGACGCAAAATGACAAGATTTGAGCCTACCCCAAAAGATATAGACACTATGGTAAGTGAAAGGAAGCACACATTATTTAAGGATGAGGTCATTTATATTGATATATTTTTGGTTGGGGGAAGTTATTCCGAAAAGAGATGAAGGATTTGTTCCAACTAATGGCATAGAATGAATTCTCTTCACATTTTGAGAGCATAGTTTTGAGTTTTAGGATTTTCCTTTTATCTCATTTAAGGAATATAATGATGTCATAATCATGAAAAATGTGAGTAGGTGTATTTAAATTCCTAGAGACATGAATGGGATTAAGTTTATTCTGGGTCACCAGAAAAATAATCAGTTAGGTAAGATAGTATTCCGCTATTGAGAAAAGGATGAAAGAGAGAGGATCACCTTGTCTAACATCTTTAGTGATTTTAAAAATAACCTTTGGGGATCCATTAATCAAAATGAAGATAGACGTTGAGTTTAATAGAGTTCTGATCGCAGCGATGAATTATGTATTAAAACCAAAACCTTACATGAAATTGAATATGAATATCCTGTCCATAGTGTTAATGGATTTTCTGATGTCATGTTTAATAGAAATTTTACAACCTCTGTTGGGTTTATTTAAGTTGCTGACTCATTCTGAATCAAGACAGATACAGTCTTGAATGGTTCTTCCCTTTATGAAACCAAATTGGTTCCATGAGACAATTTTATCTATGATAGTGGAAATTATATTATAAATGATTTTAGTGATATTTTTATAAAGTTTATTGATAAGAGAAATGTTTCTAAACTAATTATTCATAGTGTAATTATCCACTATAGGGATTATGGTGAGAAACTGAGCATTGAGGGAATGAGGGATCACCCCATTGGGAAAAAGGATTTCATAAGATTAAACACTTCAGTATGGACAATATACTAATAACATTGAAAGAAACCATTATTTAATCCATTATGACCGAGATCACAATCAGGATTCAGAATAAAGATAGTGTCTTTGATTTCATGTTCCTTCGGAGTTCAATTGAGGAAAGTGTTGTCTTCTTCAGTGATCACTATTGGAATGACCTCACGAAGGAGGTATTTATTAGTTTTAGGACCCTTACTGATAGTTTCATAGTATGAGACAATATAGGGGGGAAATGTAATATTTATTCTCAATTAGGTTGTCCCCTTCCTTGAAAAAAGATAATCTATTAGGTACTTTGAGATACATTGAATAGAATTATAGAATTTGGTATTTCTGACACCATCAGTTGACTATTTAACTTTAAACGCTTGTTTTATCATATTTTCTTTAAACATGATAATGGAGTATATGTTGATTGCAATATTTAGCTCCTGATTGTGAACAGTGTTAAGATCAAAGTTGGTGTTATTGGTTTGAATGTAATTGAGATCCTTCTCGAGAAGCATGATTTCATTGTTAACTTGTTTTTATTTGGAGCTGCTCCGATATTTGAGGGATTTTTTTGAGATGATTTAATTTGAGGATACATGTAAAGGAATCTTTGTTATCTGACCTGGAGAACCAAATGATTTGGATGAAATGGGATCACTCATAATTATAGAACCAACCATTGTTAAATATTAAAGGCAGACATGGTTTTTTGTCTTTGGATAAGGCAATGGCCAGTATGGGGTGATGATCAGAGTTCAGCATATGGAGAGTGGTGATAGAGATAAAGTCCCATTTTTAAAGCAAAAAATAGGTGATGGCTCTATACTATTTGGAAGAAACCACATTGTTATAATGTCTCCTCTACCAGGTGTATTTTGCACATGCAATATTAATTTCAATGATATTGTTTTCCTCAATTGGGGATTTTAATTCTCTAGTGGAAAAAGAGGTATGTAAAGCACCAATTTTGTCTCTTGAGTTAGGAATGACATTAAAATCACCAACAATAAACCGAGGGTAATTAATGTTTTTTCTTAGAAGAGAGATATTGTACCAGATATTTCTTCTTTCTTTGTATTTTTTTAGCGTAAACAAAGGACGAATAAACTAGAGTTCCCTAAATATTAAAAAATTATGTAAAAATATGGTCAAAGTTATTGAAGACATTTTTATTATATAATGAAGAGTGAAAAAGAATCCATAGAGAATCAATATTGAGGTTGTTATTGACAGCACTATTGAAAACATAATTGTGCTCACTTAAATATGTGTATTTAGAGGATAAAGAGATTATATGGTCATCAATAGAAAATAACATGGGACTATGGGTATACAAAATTATTTTTAAAATATTGAATGTCTAAGGAATAGAGATTCCCTTTTAATTCCAAAAGATAATCTTCATTTAAACTACAATTTGAAGTTAGAATACCCCTTTTTTTACATGATAATTTTCATATTTTATACCTTATAATCTCCTAAGTGTTAGTGATTTTTTACTGTACATTTATGGATATGTCAAGATTCATAATTGAGGGTTCCTTTAATTATTTATTCAATAATGGGTCTATGTAATTATTATTACATAGTATAAAATGGTTGGTAATATGGTTGGAATTCATATTTTCATTATTTAATAATCATGTGTCACTATGTGAGGGAGAAGAAGTAGGCATACCTGGAGCATTTGAAGGAGATTCATTGTTATGTTTGAAAGTGCACTAATCGGAATGTGATAATTGTAGAATTGGAAGTGCATCATTATTTTTCTTCATGTTATTAGAATCTTGTACCAAAAATTTATAACAAAGAAATTCAAAAATAGATTTTTTTGGAGTTATAGGTTGCACAATAGTGGAGGTGTTGTTATATTTTTCATCTCTTAACGGACAGCAAGGTCAGGTTTGGTTATTGGGGGAAGAAATTAGGATTGATTCATTAGTTATGGTTGCATTCTTCCTATCAAGTGGTATAATGGCTACCCCAGAGTCCATTGATGGTTGATTATTCCTATTATAAGTTTTGAGGGATGACTGTATAGGTTCCGGAATCAAGAATGAGCTATCCTGCAAAGGTTTGAGAGTTTCCATAATCTAGGAAGAAGAATATGTCACAATAGTATGTGACTATTTTTTAGTGTTATGTTTAGTCATTGGGTAAGACTATGAGGTCCCATATTTCAAATCATGTCCAATTGAGTCTATATATTCAACACAGATTTCATCAGAATGGTTGACATGGGAGGGAGAGTCATTATCATATGTAATTCTATTAGCAAGACTCATAGACCCTATAAGAGTAGAGGGATTACAGAGGGAGGGACCTGAGGGATGTCCCAGATCCAAATATGGGGAGATGCTATGAGAAGTTCCTACATTGCATGAAGATCAATGCAGTTTAGTAGTTGCAGGATCCTTCCCACCCAGGGAGTGAACAACATTCTGTATGGGTGTGGAATTCGACTTCTATTCAACTGGACATGTAATGGAATTTTCAATCTCAGTGTCTTTTTTAAATGTGTCTAATACTAGAGTTTCTAATTTAGTAAATATGTATTGATCTTTTTCCTCCCCTTTAACTAGATCATCCCAGTTGTTACCCGAGTTTTTCCCTAAGTGAGTTGAAGTGTTAGTTTTTTTCACCCATGTTTTGGATTTCTTCTTGTGTGTTTTAGGTGCATATCACAAGGGGGATTTTCCTTATGAAGACTCCTTATTTCATTCAAATAATTTTCAGGTGGTTGGATTTCATATTTTCTAATCACTCTACAGTTGTAGAAGGTATGAACAATGATATTAAAATAGTCACAAAAACGGGGTTTCCTCTAATTGTAAACTCTAATTTCTATTTTTTATTCATTGGAACTGAAATTGATAGTATTAGGTATCTTTGAATCAAGAATAATTTCAACCATGAATCTAGAAAAGATTCCTAAATCTGTATTTATGGTTCGGTGGTCCATTTTGAGTGGATAACCTATGTAGTAGTCTATGTCATTCATGATTTTTGGGTCCTAAAAAACTAAATAAGATCATAGGGTTTTATCCATACATGGGTTAATGTGTTATAATAAGTGTGCGGGTTAAATTTATAATCCCAGTCAGAAAGTCGAAGAAAACCAGGCTTTATAAATAAATCTGTATTTTTCAAATTGGAATAGAAAAATAATTTATATTAATTTAATATTTTTGGAAATTCAAAGAGTTCCCCACCCCTCTCTTATAAATGGAACCTCTTATTCTTTCCTGTTCACACATGAATACCAATTTATATCATACAATATCATCCTGATTAAATTTCTATAATCCATTCCCATGTTATAGATTTATTAATTTAGTCACAAAACCATCCTTCAGGTTCTTAAGTTGTTAAGAAATGAAGGATTTCAAAATAAGAAATATTGTTTTTAAATAAGGGTTTATGTTTTTTTCCTTCTTCCACATCAATAACATGTTTTTAAAACATGATGAAAGACTAACTAGAGTATCCTAAATATTCATATATTTTATTTTGTTACTATCATCACCTAAATCCAACTCCACTCCAATAAAATGGGAGAATAAGTTATCATTCACATGTATGATAGACTACCACCTCATGAACCGATGAATT
Source organism: Viscum album (assembly GCA_963277665.1). Classification (NCBI taxonomy): domain Eukaryota; kingdom Viridiplantae; phylum Streptophyta; class Magnoliopsida; order Santalales; family Viscaceae; genus Viscum; species Viscum album. Next base: position 2,043,543,370 of record OY728148.1, on the reverse strand, counting down.
TGATTTTCAATCATCATGTCTCAATAGATTTTATTATTATGGAATTAAATTTTATATATTATATTCATTAAATATTTATCATTATGAGAAGATAATATATCATTTATTCTAAAACCTTTCAATTAATATAAATGTGATAATGTTGTTCGTGCGTTTGTGCGAACTATCACCTACACAAAGGGATGTATTTCGTTTTTTATCACCAAATCACATAGATGATATATATTAGTATATATACATGATTAATAAAATATTTATGATATTATTATATTTATGGAAATATTCAATGATACATATCACCTTTCTATAATTATCATTAAAAAATGGAAATGTGACACATACGTACGTACTTGTTACCCTCACCATGATTATAACATAGTTAATTTTTCATTTCCATATTTAATGGATGGAATTAAAAGTATAACTGGTACATAAATGTTTTAATTATTTCATGTATATTATTATTGATATGATGGATTAATGTCCACTTTATCTATAAGAATCATACCAATGTCAATTTGGACTCCTATAATAAATATCGTCAAAACATCCGATGTGAACATCAATAAGTACTTAATTATTACAACACATTAATATGTGAAATAAAATGAATGATAAAATTTATAAATGTTCCCAAAAATGTAATTAATTAAACAATATTTATTATCTAGGAATATAAAAATTGTACTTGATTAGTTATACTATAGATAAGGGACTCTTTAACTAAAAGATTATTTTAATAGTTTAAAATATTTATTATTTTAAAAATTTATCTTCTATGTAAATTATTTAAAAATGTGTCTTATAAATATATTAATGTGATAATGAATATTTTAAAATCGTAATTTTAATAATTAATTTCAAATTTTGGAATGTGGTATTGGACATTTTTATTTAAAAATATAATTTTTAATGTTTAAAAAGGGTTTTACAAACGTATTGATTCTTTCAATATCTTAAAATGTTTTCTTATGAGTGAAAATTCAATTTTAATATTGAAATGTTAAAAATTGGTAGAATTTATGTGTTATGATTATATAATTATACTTGGACATATGATCGGTATTTACTTGATAAAAAAGTGATTTTTGGTTCTGTTATAAACTTATGATGGGTATGTCTATGATGAACCTTCAATGCATTGTGTATGGTATTCGACCATATAGTCATTCCAATTTTAATAGTGACGTTTATGAATGTTGACTGTATGGTTATTAAATTTCTATAAGTGAAATGTCTTGAATTCGACCACATGGTTATTACATTTGATTATAATTATGTCATATGTTACCTAATTACACATTATATGATTTACTATGTGTTTTGATGGTAATAACATGATTTGAAAAGGACAATATAATGACTTTTTATTAAAATATGATTCATTCTAAAAGGTAAAAATGTATGTTTAAAATAATATTTTTATCATTTCTTTCTGGACTAATTATTTCCTTTCATTTCTGTCTCTTACTGATCTTTTCTTCTCATCATATGTTTTATATTTTTTACATGGCTTAACGAAGTTTAGGTACATATGCTAGGTCAAGGGGAAAATTGTGAATATTTATCATCATGAGAAATTATAAATATATTTTTCTGTTTTCTATTTTACAAAAAATGGATATTGTATAGAAGATATGAATTATAATGTATGGGTTTATATTGTATTATTTTTTCTTCATTCTATAAAATTCAAAACTAAAAATATATTCAAATGTTAATTCTCATTAAAAATAACTATAATACGTAATATTTAATGTTGGTTCTTATAGTTGGTATTTAAGGATAGTTTATAAAATTTATAGGTTACGATAGTGTTAATATCATGATCTAATAAGATTTTAGTTTCTTGTTAATTTGAAATGACATAGAATTTTAATATTAACATGTTGCATCATCTATTATATTTTTTCTCATATTGCTTTTCTCTATATTAGCCATGGAATATATAATGGGAAGCACAAATAGGAAAATAACCTTCCAAATATGTATCTTGAGATTGTTGGAATTCGAACTATTTTTTTAGTGACAAATCTATTGAAACAAGATATAATTGATGGTTGTATCCATGCTAGAGAGAAACTTGTTCTACAATGACGGATCCTGTCTATAGTGGAACATTTTAGGAGGAAAAATCCCTCGTTATTCTATGGTTTATCCAACCATGTGCTACATTGAGAATGGTTCTAATCTTTAAATAACATATTTGATGTCTTGTTGACAAAAAAAAATATTTAAATTTATGTTTTTAATGGTTAAGATGACAAGTACTATTCTATGATTAATAATATCAAATAACATGAATATATTTATAACATGGAATGAGATGATTTTACAAATATTTTTTGGAAATATATTTTCCAACGAAAATTTCACTTAGTATAGAAATAAATTCCTAGAATTGAGACAAAAGTATGAATATTCAGTTGCTTCATATGAAGAAAAAATCATTTGTTTGGAAATGTAAATCCCAAATTTTATCCAAAATCTTTATTTTATGATAATTAATGATTACTATGTATGAAGACCAATATATGGATTTGAATTTTTTACTAAGGAGTTCAAAATAAATGAAAAACTTGTTCGATGTGATTAGAATGTAGAAATGGATTTTGTTGACGATCATGTGTCCCATGAAGTTAACAAAAATAAGAGGTATGGTTGCCAGAAAGTTGGAAATTATTCATCAAATAAATTTGATGTTAATAAAATAAACTTCCCATCTTATAAGAAGTGTGGTAAAAATAATCTCAGATAATTTTATTAAAATATGGGGTAGTGCTACTGATGTGTTATGTTTGGTCATATGGATCATGATTACATGAGAGATAATCATGAAGGAAAAGAAAACTCAATGGTAATATCTTTACGTTGAAATGAGTTAGGACATTATTATATTGTGTATCCGAAGTTACGTACTTGGGGAGGAAATCTTCATGATCAAAAAACAAAAAGATATGGGAAAATTTATTTCTACTACATCAATTGATTTGGTGACATCTGGTGATGTGATGGAAGTCTCAGGGTGTTCATTATATTTTTATGGTTATCCATATATACAAGGTTTTAGACATAGCTTTTGTGGTTTTGAGTAATGTGATAATAATGCTATTAAAGAAATTATGGTAGGTTTTTTGTTGGGATTATGTTTATGTAAGGAAATAATTTAATTATATATATGCATTTACTTTTGGACATGATGTTTAAGGTGATAAAAAACATTAGGGTTTATATGATATTTTATGATTAATGTAATTTTTAGGGATTTACACCATAATTATAGGAATGTTAGGAGGATAAAATTGTTCTTTTAAAATATTAATAAATGTTTTTACTATATTTACATATATTCATAGATAGTAAAAGAATTAAACAACTTTAAGAAAATTATTTTTATTGAAAAATGATGTTCATTTACTTTTATTTATAGGAAATTAAATAAATTTTAACCCATCACAAAATTACGATTTTGTAATGGTTCACATTCGCATTACAATATTCTCTATAACTCTCCATTATAGATTTATAGTTAGTTTTATCTTAAATGTGCACGGTTTCCTACATGTAATCATATAATGTGCTATCTTAGGGTACCATTGAACCATTAATCTTTTTTCCGACGTGGAATTTAAAAAAATGTATTTGGAAAATTCAAACACATAGTTTTCAATCCCATGTTCAAATTTACAGGAATCAATTTATTTATTTGGGGGATATTGTATCATACTTGTATTTTAAAAGGAATCACTATGTTAGAGATCATATAGGAAACATGATTTTGATCATAAATGAACAGAAAAGTATTGTTATTATATTCCAGTTATAACTTTGTCGTTAGAATGGTAGGTATGCAACTAATTGACATAGTTATAAAAATATGGTTTATATATATTTATAATGTTAATTAATTGGTGAACAATTAGTTATAAATGAAAATAAATACCAAAATAGAATAGAGGTTGTGTTTTATGATAAACTATTATTATGTTCCTAATTGAATTTTTTCTTAATAAATTAAATGTTTTACTATTATTGAATTATATTAAATATATATATATATTATATTTAATAAGATATTATGAAATCCATCTAGAATAAATTATAGGAATAATGTTAGAATAAATGAAAATTTAAGCATAAAAAGAAATATTTTTCTAAAACTAATTTAATCGCCTTTTTATGGAAAACATGTTTTAAAACCAAATTTTGAAATATTTTTTTAAATATATCGGAAATATAAAATTATTATTTTTAAATTTATAATAAAAATAAAATTTGGTTCGATTTTATTAATTTTATGAGAAGATTCATGTATTTATTAATAGTGAAAAATAGCTTGATTTTAAATGAAATTTTATTAGACTAAATAATTTTTAGTGTTAAATTATATATTTAATTGATTTTAAAGTGTAATAAGATAAATTTTATATAATTTAATACAATATCAGACATTTTTTTAAATTTCATATTGCAATTGGATATGAAAAGATTGTGTACTTTTGAAAATTTTTACTTTAAAAACACGTTTCTCATCCCGTATATGGGAATAATTATCAATTAATTTTAGACACTTATGTGTTCTGTATTTTCAATAATATATTCCATGTATGGAATCCAAATTTATAAATGTAATAAACAGTTCCATTTTATTTTTTCCAATATGAGTAGTAATTTTAGTAATTTTTGTATCCACGATTAAGGGTAAATCGTGTAATAAAGGGTAAAAAGAATGTTATAATTATTCACAAAAGACCCCAAAACGTGACCCAATTTTAGTTTAGGTGTAATTTTCATCATTATTAATTATAGGATCATTTATGTGACCATTTATGCCCGTTTTTATGATAAAATAACATTTACAATATTTTTTTCAAGTAAATATCAAAGTTGTCATACTTTTGTTTTTAACAAGTTAAATATTTTTAATATGGGTATACCTAGGGGATATATTAAACTATAAATATTACTTTTCAATAAAATATATTTATCTTTCTCGAGGTAATTTATTTTTAATTTTAATGGATGAAATATTTACTTTAATGGCTTGCACAAGGATGATTTAGTAATTGTTCAATTAACTGAAATATCAAATAAATGATATTAAAATTATTAAAATAAATATAGTTTGAAATAATTAATGTTATTGAAAATTTTAATTATTATTTTTACATGTATTTTATGTTTTTTTATATTTATTTTTAATATTTATTTTAAATTTATATATTTTTTATTTACTTTTGAAAATTCATTTTAATGAGTATTGTCACAATTTTAATTAATGGAAATTTAATTAAATAATATTTTATTAAATGATGTAAAATTTATAAAAGACTCACATTCGACCAATGATTGGGATAAGGGTTTAAATTTACTTAACTATTCATTTATGGGTATTTTGGAATATTATAGTATCTTTATTAACTTTCAAAGATTTAAAACAAATGTTATCATAGTAAGAGATAAACAGGTTAAATTGGAGTTAAAACAAAAATAAAAGGATTAAAAGTACAGTCAAAACATGTTTAACATTTATTGGATGAATTTATTTAAACTCAAAATATTTATATATTGTAAATAAATGAATTTTATACATTAATAATAAAAAATTAATTTATATTAATTGAATATTTTGAGAAATTGCAATAGTTCCCCTCCCATATCTTATAAAAGGGACATATTCTTATATTTTATTCAAAAATAAAAACCAATTTTAGAGAGAAAATATATTCAAAAATAAATTACTATAATCCCTAGACACATATTATATCTCTTATTTTATTCATAACATCACCCACAGTGGTCCTATGATTATTAGTAAAAGTTGATTTCTAAAGAATATGTATTGTTTTTAATTTTGTGATTTAGTTTTGTTTGTTCTTACACATCCTCAAAATCATCTTAAACCATGATGAAATAATAACTAAAGTATCCTAAATACATGGATATTTTAATATGTCAATATATTTCCATAAATTTATATCCACTTAAATCAAATGTGAAAATAAGTTATCATTCATGTGTATAGTGGATGATTGCCTCATGAACTGATAAAATTCAATTTCTATCACCGTGTATAAATTATAGATAAATTATGGAATTTAGGATGATATATATGATAATAAAGACTTATTTATCATTATTAATTGATATTATATCATTTATATTCCCACCCTTCCATATATGTAAATATGCTAATGGTGTTCGTGTGTATGTGTGAACTATCATCTCGAGGAAGTGATGTGATCCTTTTTCACCACCACATTAAATAGATTATATATTTAACATTATCTATAATATTGATATTATATTAATTATATTATTATAGTTTTGGATAGATAAAATTATACTTATCACCATTTCATAATGTTTTTTGAAAAATGGAAATGTTACTCATGCGTACATACAACTCACCATCTCCCTGATTGTATCATAGTTTATTTTTCATATCCATATTTAATAGATATAATTACAAGTATAATTGATGTTAAAAATTTATAATTATGTCCTTAATATTATTCTTAATATGATTGACTGATTAAATAATTCATTATTAACATCATAACAATGTCATTCTAGACTCATGTACCGAATATCATCAAATTGTTTAATGTGAACTTAAATAATTAAGTAATTGTTATATCATGCTAATGAATTATATAAAATAAATAATAAACATGAAAAATGTTATTATCAAATTAAAGAATTAACCTATGTTTATTATTCAGGAATATAAATATTATACATGATGATTCAGACTCAAGTCAAGGGAATCTTTAACTAAAGGATTATTTTCAATGTTTTAAATATTTATTGTTATAAATATTTTTATTTCATATCCATGTTTCCAAAATAGTTCTTATGAATGTATTTATATGATAATTAATGTTTGAAAATGGAAATTTTTAAATTTATTTCAATTTATTTAATGTGGTATGGGGAACTTTGATTATAAAATATCATTCTAAATGTTGAAAAAGGGTTTTGGAAATGGATTGATTATTTCAATAACATGAAATGTTTCCTTAGGTTTGAAAATGAAATTTTATTTATGACATGTTGATAATATCATACTTTTATCTGTTATGATTATATAATGGTAATTATACATTTCAAGGGTGGTTACATGATATCAAAATTATGGATGGTTCTATTAAAAATTAATGATTGGTTAGACTATGATATCCCTCCAATGCATTCAGTATGGAAGTCGACAGTACAGTTCATCCATTATAAATAGTTAAATTTATAGAAGTCGACTATATGGTTATTTACTTTTTAAGAGTGAAATGTATGGAATTTCACCCCATGGTTATCCATTTGAGTATTATTATATAATAAGATACCTATTTATATCATATATACTTGATTAAATGTTTTCATTAAAAAATTTTGGATTTTTAAAATTAAATTTAAACAAATTTTTTTAAATGTTCATTCTTTTTTCCGGGTAAAAATGTATGTTAATTTTAAAAACAAATTAGGTGATTTCATTGGACTAATGGTTTCCCTTATATTATGTACATTACTAAGATTTTTTTATTAATATATGTTTTAAAAATGTTTTTCATAGGGTTTAAGGAAGTTTATGGATAAGGATGGGATCAAGGGAGAAACTGTGAAGATTTATCATCATAAGAAACCATGTTTTTTTTCAAGGTTTTTAAGGACAAAAATGGATGCTGTATAAAAGTATCAAATGGTAATGTATGGGTTTATGTTGTAATATTGTATCCTAATTATCAAATAATCTAAATTGAAAATATTCTTGAATTCTAATTCCAGGTCAAAAACACTAGAATATGTTATTTTGATGGCATTACCTTACAATTTTTATAACTAATTCTAATATGATAATGTTATTTATCACTCTACTTGATACCTTAGACATTAAATTATCCTCCATGTTCAAAGTTTTTTACTTCCCATTAATGTTCTCATTATGTGGGAACCTGATTATACGTTATTCCACAAGACTATCATATTTACCGTCTCTAATTTTTTAAATGATGTTATTTAATCATATTGACGATGTGTGATTTCATCTACTGTATTTTATAATATTGAACTGTTATTTCCTTTCATGATCATATGTCATATTTTCAACTCCATCATATTGTTTTTGAAAATGGTTTTAGTTCATTCAATTGGCCATAAGATAAAATTGTGAGTTTGAAATTCCTTTATGGGGGAAGAATTATATAACCCATGATTTTAGAGTTTATTTTATTTAAATAATGTAATTTACTATGTGTTCAATGAACAACAAAAATCTTAAACCAACCATGATATGTTAGAGAAATATATTTATATAATAATAACTTTTATTACCAAGACATTTGATTTGTGTTATGTAGTAGAATAACCATATTATAAAATATATGTATAGTTATTTAAAGAATAAATTTAATAATAAATCATATAAATTATCAATTGGTTAGAAATATAGATAAGTTTTTTAAGATAAAAGTTATATTTTTATAAAACTATATTCATATGAGAATATATATTTTATATTAATATATTAAATTAATCAAAATTTGTAAATGATTATCATTATATATATATATATTATATTGAAATTTAGTTAATTAATATTCATATATGTATGGTTATTGGAAAAAATGAGTATAAATTCATTTTATCCTTATATATTATAATTTCTAAAAAACTTTATCGCATTTTGTTCGTGGATATTATAAATAATTTCTATAATTTTTATAAAATTTATTTAATAAGTAGAAATTATTTTAATATCATAATTTAATAATACACATGGTTTTAAATTATAATATTTTTATGAAAATAAATTTTTTTTGTGAATTATTTAAAATATAGATTTTTGTAAACAATTAATTTATATTCATTAAATAATATTATTTAAAATTTCCATTATGTTTTGAATTTTATTAAAATTTTAAAAAAAATTCTATTTATTTATACATAATTAAATAAATTACATAATAATGATTATTATACTTTATTTTAGTTTATATACATTTTCTGGATTCTAAATACATTTTTCTAAAAACTTATTCACTATTTTTTGGTCATTTATATTAAATTTTATTTATTTCCCTTATAAAAATATAATTTTGAAAAATATATTACATATCTTATATTATAATGCATAAATTTGAAAAATTGGACCGATTTATTTTTTTCATTATGAGTACTAAACGTGGAAAGACTTCTCAACTTATTAAGGGTGTAATATGTAAAAGTAGGAAGAACATATGGATAAAGAATTTAAAATAATTCAAAAATATTCATCTATACTATTATATGATTTATTTTACCAAATTAATCATAATTATGAAAAATATTTCAACTTCATTTCACTTCTCTTTAGTTATACCAATTATATTATTTCTAAAAAATGAAAAACACAATATTTCATTATCTAGATTTTAATTTAATTTATTTGATTTTATAATGTTGGAAAAAGATATGAATGAATATTAATGTTATATTGATAAAAAATATAATATTGTTATGCCGGTAATTTATTAACAATTTTTTTGATGTAATAATTACATTAAACTCATACACAATGAAGACATAATGCTTATGTAAATAGTATAATAAAGAAAATTAATTAATTTAAAACCATTAAAAGGACTATGTTTTGTGCGATACACGGTGTAATATGAATAATTTAATGAATTTTAATTCAATATTTATAGTAAATATGTTTATATTCAGAATCCAATGTTATATTGATGACTTCAATATAAAATTAAATGAATAGAACTAAAATTGAATTTAATGCAATTTTATGTTAAATATTATTCTATTTATTTATTTATAATACCAAAAAAATATTATATTAAAAAATATTATTGATATATATTATATAATAAAATAGTTTTTTCACATATGGGTTCATTACCATTTTATGGTGACATTATTAACCCATAAATAGCATAAAACATTAATGTCGTGGTAACAGTTAAATTTTTTAATTGGGGTTTAATGTAAGGGATAAGTGATAATAAAATATCTAATCATGTATACATTATATTGGATGATATTTTACTAAATCATCCCCATCATAGCTTATAAATATATAATTTTTTCCACATGAAATTAAAAATTAATTTCAATTAATTTAATAAATAATACAATTTCATGGGCACCCGTCCACTAATATACAAATGGTAATGAAAACATCTATAATCCTCCCATATTTGTATCATTTTAATTTATCAAATAACTAAAAAATGTCTCCTGAAAATTCCACTTCCTTTTCTAGTGTTCTTTTCCACACCAAAATACAAATCCTTAAATTTTGCCTGTGTAATTCAGAGAGGTTATCCGAGGAGAATGTAAAAGTTGTAACCAACATATTTCATGTATATTTATTACTAAACATATATAAAATAGTTATAAACATTTATTATCGTAAAACAATGATATTTAATAATATATTTATCTTTCAAAATATTTTATTTCATTGATAGCTTGCATTACATGAGAAAAAAGTTTTAAAAAACCACAATATATTTCTAAAATAATAATATTTAAATGTTACAGTTATAACCTATTTATGAAATTGGAAGTAAGAAATATTATTTATCACATTTCGAAATATATATAAATTTCACATCCAATACATATTTATATAATCTTTCTTTGGAAAAAATAACTCAATTTTTAGTATTCATTTTATTGCTAAAAAATATTTTATAATTAAAAATGTTTTTACTTTTTTTTGTTAGAGAAAATTAAAATATATTTTTTATTTTATAATATCAAAATATTATATTTTTTAAATTTGAATAACAATATTACATTTGATTGAAGTCTTGGTATTTTCCAAGATGATTTATTTTTAAGGAATATTGAAAATTACTATTTTATTTTCGACATGCATCATTCCGATTAACTTCAAAATCACCATATTGTATTTAATTTGATACTATATTAGTACGATTATTGAAATTTTTTGTATGATATTATTAATTAAGTAGAAATTAACATTATAATTTATTTTGGAATAATATCACCTTCATACTTAGAAATTCTTTTTTAGAAAACCTTTTTTCATCACGGTTTGATGGATTATGAAAAAAAGAATTTCAGTAACTTAAAGAGGGTAAATATGTAAAAATAGATTCCATGTATTGAATCACTATAAATAATTTTCTTAAATTTTTTTAAGATAATTTTTTTTATAATAAATATAAACAAGAGAAAAAAAATGATTCCCCATAGTATGATGGGAAAATAGTATAAATGATGTACAAAATAATTGATATTACTTCAATGTTTCCCTATATGTATTATTATATGATGGTATTTCGTCTTTTATAACCATATGATCAATATTTAAAATTTTATATGTCTTTTGTTTTTATGAAATGAACGACATAATATTTTTATGTAAATAAAAATACAAAATTTTACTCTCTTGTTTTCAATTTTCTCTTATATGTTCGCATTGGGTTAAAAAATACTCATGAATTAATTGTAGATGTTATTTGAGAATAAATAAATTATTTTAATTTTTATGCTATTTTTAAATTTCAGTGATTATATAGCTATCTTAAATTATTACGTAAAACTGATATAAAATTTATTTAGTTAATTTAATGTTAAAATAAATAATTTTAGAAATAGTAATAGTAATAAAATTGCATTAAATTATTGCCTCCCAAAAATTTAATAGATTAATATAACATATTTAATATGTTTTAAAGTATTATATTCAAATTTAATAATTATATTGATGATTTTAATGTTAATTTAAATGGATGGTTCAAAAATTAACAGTAATGATATTTTAAAAAAATCAATAACTTCATAAATGATTTAAAATTAATTAAAATATCATCGTCAGATGCATGAATTTTATATTGTAAAAAATAAAATCCATCATCCATTTATGGTTTTATGGTCCTTTAATAGTACCATTCATATCCCATAATTGTAAGAAACATTTATTTTTCAATTATTTTCAATAGGGTTTAGAGGGTGTTAATACTATAAGATAATTGTTAAATGATGTAAACACATTATTAAAACCATTTTTCTGTATTATTTATACTATAACCATATAAAATTAAAATATGATCATTTTGGGATCCAAGTTTCCAAAAATGATACTTAATAATATTTAAAGACATTGATATTAATATTATGCTACTCACCTCAAATATAAAAGGTGATATCCTCCCCTTCCATCGTTACACGTATCAATTTAGATATCATGAACACTACCTCAAAACATTACACAAAAAAATTATTATATAAATTAAAAGGGTTTTTTATAACCAAACGTCCAACCCTGGGATACATAAGAATAGATAAAATGGAGGTTTCTCTAAGGCAAGGTAATCATTTTAACAACTCTTAAATTTACAACATATTATAAGAGATCAAAATATGCCATTACTATAAATAAATATTAAATATAATTTCATAAATATACATATATTCTATTATTATTATTATTGTTCAACCAATTTTAATATATTTTTAATAATTCAACAAGTGAAAATCATTTCTTGTGCGTATGTACAAATTATTATCTCCATGTAGAGCTGTAATGCATTTTTCATCCACAAATTACTTGGATTTTTATAAATATGAAAATAGTGAATATAAATAATATTTATGATATCATTAATATTATGGAAATAAAATATATGAATTACATTCTTACCATTTCACTCTTTATGAAAAAGATAATGTCGTTCGTGATCACGTGTGTACTACCGCCTCTACAAAACGATGAAATTATTTTTATTTTCCCAAATATATATATAAATATATAAATATAATATAATATTTATTTCATTTTTAATATTTTCGTGGTTATGGAACCATGATCAATGTGCAATGAATAGAACTATCGAATATAAACTTACCTGAAAAATGAAATCGTTAACACTTGAAAATAATTATTTTAATAAGGAATTATTAGCACATAAGGATTCATATATTATAAGTGGATCATATATGATATAATAAGTATTAATTTTTTATTTTATATAATTTTTACAAAATTTATATTTTTTATAGTTGAGGATAAAATCACTTATCATGAAATTATGGTATGGTGTAAGGGGATTTCAGATCTCACTTTTACTCATGTGAAACTTATTCCATACACACCTATTTTTTATTTTTTTTGGTGTATATAATTAACATTTGATACGATATATAAATAATATAATTATATTCATAAAATATAATTTATCATTTTATGTTATATCATTCATGGGTATTATGATTGATTAGTTACCACAATGGTAAGAGTTTATTTCACATTTTCATCACCATGAAGGATTATATATATGTTTATGTCAATGATAGGTGATTTATATTATATTTCTATCTTGAAAAGAACATAGTTTTTTATCCTCTTAATATTTATAATAATTGAAACATTCATCTAAATTTCTTCTCTTTATGTACTCAATAGACCGAATGAATATTTTTAAGGATAAATGAATTTTTTTTTCATTTGGTCTGGAATATTTTCTTGTATATGTCTATATATTCAATAAAATGTTTTCATGAATTATTTTATGATTATAAAATTATTTTTTAATGTAAATATTCATAATTTTGGAATTTCTATAAAATAATTTCAATGGAATCCTTTTTTATGAAGGAACTATAGTATGACCTTTTACCAAAAATGTTGATAGAATATTTGATTTAGACTACTCAGTATGAATGAAATATTTTGTTGAAATTACCTCTAAATGCTTTAAAAATTCTTCCTTAATTTTCCACGATTTTATAAAAATAAATTATTTTTTAAAAACATTCTTTACATTTTCTCCAAATTTTATTTTCAATGTATAAATGTTATGTTTTAATAAATGTTAAAATGGATGTTTATGGTATTTATATTCATCAATGAAAGAAGAAATTATTTTAATTATGGTGTAGTAACTATATATTTTCTAATCATACACTTTTTTTTTCTAGGGATGGTTTATTATCATTTTTATTAGGAAAAATATCATAATTTAGTATGGTGATTTTTTAATCTTAATGTTTATATTGATGATTAATTGAATTTTTATTCAACTATTTTCTATGGTCAATGAATTAGACATAGTAAGTGATGTTTTGGGCCTAGTAAAGTTCATATCTACATCGATATGCCATATGATAAAAACATTTTTTTTATTTGGAAGAGTGATTACCAATTTATGTATAATTTATTTTTGTGAGGTGTTGATGGTTATTTTATTAGGTATGATATTATGAATTCTATCCTTATAAACTAAATAATTTATTTATATGGAATTATTTGAACATTTATTATATATATTGATATATTTAAATACCTTTTAATTATTTTTATTGAATTTATTGATCATCATTTCTTCTTGATATATTATTTTTCATGCTTTGTAAAATGATTAATTAGTTTTTTTTGAATTATTTACATTTCTATATTAAATATCTCTTAAATAGAAAAGTTATATTCCACATTATGTAACCCATGTTATGAATTATAACACACCCTTGTTATGTAATACTTACCCAAGGATATGAAGTTGGAATATTTAAATCAGTTCAAGGAAGATGAATGGTTAAACACATTATGTGATAAAATTCATTATCAAATGTAAAATATGGAGAATATATGTATCCAGTTTACCAATAATAGAAAACTATTTGGTTAATTGGTTGGTATATAATTTTTTATGGAGAATATTTTATAATGTATTAACTCACTCTGGGTTACTAAATATAGGTTATTTATTATTGGTATTGTAAGATGTTTACTGAAAACATTAGGAACAATATTTTTTAAATCATAGAATAGGAAACATAACCCTGTGATAGACATTGAGGATATTTTCTAAAGAATATTTTTTAAGATTCTATTTAAGATAATTTAGGAATTTTAGGTACCATTATAGACTAATAAATCAATGATTGATTACATGTGTAATGGACTAGAAACCACTTTATGGAGGTTTTAAGTGATATAAGTACCATGGAGGAATTTATTGAAATTTAATAGATATATGAGGTATATGTAACAATTATATATAACATGTCTTTTAGTAGGAAGGTTATTTGAGGAATTATTATATTTTTTTTAACACAATGTTTAAGTTATTGAAAAACACTCAGGATAATATGATCAGTGATGTTAATTTCATAATAATAAATTTAGATTATTTTATTTTGTAAACAAAACAAGAATTATAAAAACAATTTGTGGATGAAATTGATTTTATGATTAATTTTATTATTCAGGGTGTTAATTAGGTTTTATTTGGAAATTTATATTATTTATTTTAATATATTTTTATAAAAATTACAACACGTGGCTAAGGTAAAAACCCATCACATCCAACAATAATTCGTGGCATGAAACCACAACAGAATCATGATTAGAGAATAATTCCTATAATTGGACAACTTAATGTTCAGGTTAGTATGATTGTTTGAATGTTTCTTGATACATGATGATTTAGTTGAATTTTGAAAGCACATTATATGATAAAATATTTTTTAATTATGGATATTTTTACTGGATTAATGATATTTCATGAGGTGTTATATTAGGGTGAGGTACATATAACGTTTAAGTGTAATGTAATGTATTATTTTTGAGGAAATAATTTAAATTTTTAGAGATGTAAGATTAAGGGTATGATATGACCATTTAGAATTACACATTATAAAATAATGAGGAAATTAAAGTAATTTTTGATTTATGGATATTTATTATTCTATGTAAAATATTTGGAATTATTGTTTAATATTTGTGATTAATTAATTATTTCATCATAAAAGGCTTATTAATTTTAGGTTTTATTATAAATTGTGCAAAATAATATGAAATATATAATATATTTTTAATATATTGTAATTTTTTGTACATTATATTAACTATTAAAATTTTATTATAATGCTATAAGAAATAAAAAGTCATCTAAAATAAGCATCTTTTGGAGAAAAGATGTTATTATATTGTAAATTGATTAATGAATGAAATATAATTTTTAGGTAAGTAAAAGTAATTATTTTGTTATTAAATATGGTAAAATAATTCGTTAACTATATGATACTAATATAATAATAAAATTTTAATCATTTTATATTCATTTCTGATGATTTGAAGTTCATTCCACAACTCAATGATTTATGGTCTTGTGGTCAGTTAAATTCCCATTTCTATACTCTTTGATACATTCTATTATCCATTGTACATTATTTTTCTCCTCAATGTATATATTTCAACTTCACACTAATGTTCTATTTATTTTGTAACCTCAATAAGTGAGAATTCATCTTAGAAATATGTTTCCCACTTACCAATGTCAAAATATGTTTTATTATCCCTGTATATGATGAGGGTCTTCAAAAAGGTTGATAATTTTGTGGCAGAGATAAAATTTCATGGTTAGAATTTAACTAAAGGGATAGAATTAAACACCCCATGATTCTAGAATATAATTTTCTTTAAATAAAATAAATTTCATTGATATCATTCATTACATTAAACATCTAATTTTAACGATCTTCAATATAATCTAATTCTTTTATTTGAATAATATAATTATAAAATAGACATAACATTTTAGGGTATTAAAATAATTAAAAACATTATGACATGTATATAAACATAATAATGAATAATAATTTATCCATTATATCTAATGATATAAGAACTCAATTTTTATATTCCTTTCACTCTTAAAAAAACATGTTTTCAAAATGTATTTTTATTATTTTTTGTGAGTAATAAATATAATTAATTTCTGGACCTTTAAGAAATATTATTTTATTAAAACAATTTCATTTTTTAAATTAGTTATAAAAAATATATTGTGGTGAAATTTTGGTTTTTTTACAAATTGATGGATTTTTAGTGAATACTGAAAAAAACAGCATTCTCCTACTAAACATTCAATTTATATATTTCAAAATAACCGTAATAATTTTAATCTAATAATAAATTTACATATTCAAAGTTTAGATAAAATAATATAATTAATTAAATTTTAATGAACATTATAATTTATCTTTGTGTAAAAATACTATGAGACATAAAAGGCATGTTTTTCATAAAACCATCGTTCAACAAATTTTATAGGATTATTATGACATGAATGTTTCTATTTTTAGATATATAATTTTTAAAAATGGAATCAATTTTTTAATCATAAAACTTAATATTATTTAATGCGTTCAACATAATATTTTTAGCTAATAAATAGTAAAAAACAGAACATATTTGTCATGATATAAAAAGGGAAAATCAACTTATCCTAGGATAAAACTATGTTATATGGGAACTATTTATCATATTAGATATAATTTTTTGAAGGAAATTTCTCCAAAATTTCATTGTCCTCAATATAATTTGTTATGGGCCTCTATCTATGAAAATGACATATATATTATATTAATTAAATAAAAAATGTTAGTTTATTATTTTTTAAATTTTCATATATCTTTATAATGGGATATATATATTTTTATAAATAAATAAGAAATTTAAATTTTTATAATAATAAAATAAATTTATAGATGATAATTTAATTCAATTTTTAGTGAATATATATTACCTTAAATTCTTACACAACACCATCACAATGTTTTTTCAATTAATAGAAAACTAAAATAAATTAATATAAAAATAATAAAGGTAAATTGTTTTTGAAAATTGTTTTTCACCCAAATTTTATACATTAATATAATATTTTTAATATTTTTAACAGTTTATATTGAAACATCAAAATTATATTGATGAAATTATAGGAAATGTACATTAATATTTCCAAAATGATGTTAATGATATTTTATAATAAAAAAAAATTATCAAATGATTTAAATTTAATTGATATCCCATAATTTCTCCAGGTAATGGTATATGGTTTTCAATATCTACCCTTGTCCATTTGTTTATTTGTTTTCCTTTAATGGTAAAATTTTTGGCCCATTAATAGTAGAAAATATTTATCTTTTGGAAATTATAAAAAAGGATAATGATGGTTAAAACTACGAAATAAGGGTTAGAATGACCTAACTAAGTGAATAAATGTTTTTTTTATATTTTTACCATTACCATCTCATCATTGAATGTGAGCCATTGTGATTCTATTTTTAGGAGTGCATGACGTAAATTTATTTTAAACATTAATTATAAATGGACACATAATCTAATCATTTGTTTAGGAAAATTGAGTCATCTATCATGACCAAAACCTTAAAAGATATCCCCTAACATCCTTATACTCATTATATATTTTACGGTCATACCAAAAGACCAACCATTTGGTACTTATCAACAGATAAATATGAGGTTTCTAAAATAGAAGATAGTCATTTTTACGATTATTTCAAATTCATGTCTTCTTATACTGAGAATTAATTTATTATAACCATATTAAAATAATAAATGATTTATAATTAATAAATTTAAATGTTATTATGTATATTTTTAAACTATTTTCTATATAATTTTCATCGTACTAAAATCAAATAACATCGCTCGTGTATACATTTGGATTACCATCTCCATGTAGCAGTGTAATTAGTTTTCAATCACTACATTACATGGATGTTTATAAAGATTGGAATAATAAATATAAATGATATTTATGTTATTATTATGATATAAATATAATATATCAATTACCTTCTCATAATTACACTCCTTCAAAAATGGTAATGTCCCTTGGGCGTACATGTGGACTACCATCTCCTTGAAGTGATTTGATTCAATTTTCATTTGTAACTTTTATGGATAAATATATGTATATATTAAACATATTTTATGATTATATAATGGTTAAAATTATATATATGATGATAATTTCATTCTAGATAATGGTTATCTAAAAACTAAACAGATGGGTTGTATCGAGTTCCTAAAATTTTTTTTATATAAAACCTAGCTCTTCAAGACATGTGAGTTCTAATATTTTCAATAATAAATGAAGTACGAAAAAATAAATACATGAAGTAAATAGATAAAAAATATTATATTTATAGTGGTTCTAGGAATAGAAATCCCATAGTACACTCCACCAACAGTCCACTCCATAAGTACAATGATTTTCAATATAACATCCCTTTTATTGGGGGCTCTATGATGAGTACTAGAAGAAATCACTTAACAAAAAGGTACAAGATAATTAAATCATTATCTCTATTTATAGAACCTATGTAATTTCTAAATACACACTCGTACAATGAGTGTAAATGAAAAATAATGAATAATCTTCGAAAGAAACAGTTGAAGCACATAGTTGGGAGAAAAAACTGATAGTAGTTAAATAGTAATCCAAATAATATGATAGTATTCAATGTATATATCAGGATAAACTTCAGTGAAAATGATAAAACATGTATTTATAAAATGAGTGTTTATTTTTTTGGTTTCTTTGTATATTCTTTCAATGAATGTGGATACTAATCCTTCTTTACATTCATATGTCTCATATTTATCATCATCTCTATCGCTTTTTATACAGTGACTAACAATTCAATTTTATCACATTTCAAACATAAAACAGAGATAATGCTAATGGTTGAGCAAGATATGCTTTGATAATTAATATTGCATTCCACAAAAGAGATGTGTTCATTCCTTCCAAATATATAAATTAGTTTTAGCGTAGCTATGTCAACAATTTACCAGTTATTGAGATCATTCAAATCGTTGAAAATAATATATATATATATATATATATATTTCATAAAATGGTAAATTCCATTCCAAAAATTATTTAAATAAAGAACATGAGTAGGAAATAGATTATAAAATTAATCATAAAATTCTATATAATATCTATATATTCATAAGATATTCAACTGATGGTATCATCCATCGTAGGATAACATCCTGAGAGACTATGAAATATAATGAAAATCCTCATATTCTTCATAGGATAAACATATATTGATATTGCAGAGAATAATTATTCAGTCTAAGATGAAATTTTTATGTAGGTGAGGTATATATCTTTCATAACATCTATGAATCTCCTAACATAATCTTTTGTGGATATTAATTTTCTAAGATAAAATCATCATAAATTTTCAATATAACTAATGAATCTGACTTGAGCATTCACAAACACAGTAATCCTATTTATAATACAAATTATTACTTAGTTATATACACTTCTAACATAGAGTTTTTATTATTTTTTGAATACATAATAATCTCTTCGATTCTTGTAATATAAAATACTTCAGCATAGATTAGATAATTCACTCAACGTAAGATAAAATTATCAAAACATTATACTAGAATAGGTAAGATAAACTTTTTTTGTATAATTGTAGGGATTTTATGAATCATAAAAACATATTAAAATTGATATATATTGGATCAAATAATATTTCCAACAATCTCCCACCTTTTTTATGATCAATACATCCCATGAAAGAGAAAAAATCATAAAATAATATTTTTTGTTTCATAATTCTAATGTGTGATAAAACCTTTATAATTATAAAATCAAAATTTTTTATCCCTCATTATGAATACCCTACCTTTAAAAATAAATTTCCTCTCCCAATAATGATAAATACATTAAATTTTTTCATTTATTTTATTTATTTTCATTTTATTTTCCCCTTTTGAAGTAAAGAATATTAATTTTGTAGTACGAAAAATTAAAATTTTAATAGGTTAAATATTTAAATTCACTTTTTTCTCTCCCACTATTTGTGACATAAAAATATATAGAGTAAGTAGTAAACTAAATATTTCAGATAAATAATAGTAAATAGCTAATCCTATTGATTGTGAAATTTTTTTATTATGTTGTGTGAATAAGTAATAGAAATCATTGTGAAAATAAAGAAAATAGAATATGAATAGTAAACAAATACTAAAACATAACGATTATATTGATAAATAGTTAAAACAATATAGAGTAAAATGATAGAGAATTAATAAAACAATAATAGGGAATAACTCGTAAAATGATATAAGTTTATAAAAACTAATCTACCTAAAACAATTTAAAAAGTTTAAAACAATTTAATTGTTAGTCTTTTTTCACAAACACATAATCAATTGCTTAATGATTCCATTAAACCAAGAATTATTGGAATGTTTAAAATATTCCATTATACAAGGAATGATTCAATTGTTTCTAAAGTTACTATTCACAAGGAAACAAACTAAGAAAATTTATGAGTGTGAGTGTATTTTTAGTTAAACATGAATTTATTCTTATGGGATTATTTCTTGAAGGATAATGGATGTCCATAGGGTAAAGTAGATTCATTGATAGGGGAATCAATACTTTCAAAAAATATCACACAATGACAGTAGATATACATAATACCTTGTATATATCCTCGATCGATACATACTAGTGTGTATTAAATGCTATGATAATCTTTCTAAGATTTCACTAAATCGTATCCATATATAGGAACAAAGGATAGTTGTGAGGATGAAATAGGTAAAGGAACAAATTTGTATTTTGAAAATAGTGTATTTCCATTTTAAAAAATGGCATATGAGTCAATGATTCATTTCAGCCTTTGTAATGAATAATCATGATGATTAGTGATGAAGGTTTTAAGAAGACATTTTCCTAACTTTTGAAAAAATGCACCAACACATGCATAAATAATTTTCACGATGACATTCATACAAAATTATAAAAGTGTTATAAAATTGTTCCATATCCTCATTAATTTTTTTAATTATAATTCTGAATACCCTCTTATTCTCATAATAATCTATAAACATATACATCACTACAATATGAATCTCCATCATACCATCTAAACAATCAACTGAAATGACTTCTTTTCAATTTATATAAAATGTATTATCTTGGGTCTTAACAATGTAATAAACTTCTTCTCCATATTCATCCTCACCAAAAGACTCTTTCTTTAGAAAATTTACAAATTCTTGGTTATGATATTGAAATCTATTCTCTAGGACATTAAAATTATTTTCTAGAGATCTGGATTTTTTTTGTAATCTGGCGACGATTTAACTTACATATTTTTGTTCCTACAATGTTAAAATACAAACTTAGAGAACATTTTTCCTATAATATATAGGTAGGTTTAATAATTAACTTATTAATTTATGCGATATATATCGGATGAAATACATATATCCTTCTAATTTCATCTTTTTTGTCTCATGGAATATTCAGAATCACTTATTTAATAGTAAGTCACACTCCATTGATGTAATTATTGAATTATTTATGATTATATCTATAAAAACCTCATCTACCATGTAAAATATCCATTTTATTTGAAACATCATAGGAGGATTCCACCAAAAACATATAAACCATTTCATTGAATAAAAACATTACTTCATTTTTATCATCTCTTGAAACAATAAAATCATATAGAATCCTTATTTAATTTTTGGATTATAATAACTAAATTTTTAATGATTCAAAAACCAATCAAAATTTGAAAATCTTCTATGAGATCTCTAAGTGGTATCTCCATAGACATTATGAAATTATGAATTTCCAAATTCATCATTGAAAAGAATGAATATTTCATCTATGAATTTCTAATTTTTAGAATGATTCGGTTGAATTTATACAACATTAAATAAATCGTAATCATGGTGATATTCATGAGACTCAAAAATGATTTATCATACAAGTAAATTTTATAATTCTTTTGAATGAGTATCAATAATTAGAGGTATTATTCTGGGAATGATATACCCACTCCACTCTTCACCAACCAAAAATATACACGATGGAATAAGATAGATATTTCATATTGAATAGAATAGAAATAGAAGATAGTGAACCCTATTTATGAGTAGTTTCTTATCAAGATTAAAAAACACAACAAACTATTCTTTAATTTAAAATAACAGTCTCTTTATCATCATGAAATTATAATCTAGCGGAACATTGAGCTAGTCTTTCTATAAAAACCTGTATTTAATGAAGGCAAGATAAATCCCCGAGATGAAGTGGGATTATATTCAACTTCTATAGATATTGGAAGAAAAAAATTCAAATAGGAATTCCAACACAAACCACATATACTAAAAAATGTTTCATTAATATTTTCAACCCTTGAAAAGAGCAGATGTATTATCAACCGAAAAAACACCAACAAGATTGAAGACTAAAATTTTCATTCTATTAAAAGGAAATAAATTTACAGAATTTTTCTATACATGAAACATTTATATCATAAAGTACCTTGATAAATTAATGGGATTCTCAATCACAAAAAAGTATATCTGGGTAATGTCTTAATTTTTTTTGAACTTGCCATTGTGTTGAGAGATAGAGTATTGGATAAACATGATTTGGACCTTCTTTTCTAGTTATAGATCATCATCCATATTCTTTTCAATATTAGTAAATCCAAATAGAGAGTTCATAATCTTTGTAGGACTAATATAAAATATGTTGTGCAATAAGGTATTGAAATAAGATTAGGATCCATGCATGTATCTAAACGCATCATCCATTTCCAATGAAGTTAATTGGAAAATATTTTAAATCACTTTTTATGTGACCATATCATCATTTTCTCAAAAATAAAATAATTATGTACCATATATCTAATGAAATTTTAAACCAAAAACCATGTTTATCTTTAACTAGTGACATATTCTTAATCTTTATACCTTATAACTATAGTGAGAAGAATATATATTACATCAAACCAGTCAAAATATATCAATCATCTAATTATTACATTCATGTACATCTTTTGATGATTTATTGTACATGATGATCCAAAATTAGTTTCCTTATTTTTAACCATTGTTTATAGGACTCTAAGGATTGGTGTGTTATGGAAAAATGTTTTGTGTAGAAGGGAGAAATAGGGTTCAAAGGATTTCAAAAATATTTCACGCATAAAGAAGATACACTTATATTCATTTTCTTGGAAATCTAGGGGTTATATAGAGATGGGTAGAGTAATTATTACTAAAACCAGGTGTTATAACCTATTTGATATGAATAGTACTAAAAATAGAAGAAAAAATAAAACAATTAAATATAATATGGTAAATAATGACATTACATAAATTATGAAATTATTATTTAATAAATAGGAACATTATTTAAAAATAAAGAATACTAACTGTATTATAATTAAATAAAATCTATCATCAATAAAAGAATTAGTAAAATATTTTGCTAATTTTTTTTATGTGACTAAATTTCTGAAGAGATATAATTATTTTTTGCATTATCTCTTGATAAATGATATCTAAAATCAATGTTCTTTGTTCTTGAATGTTTTATCAAACTAGTTGATTCAATGAAAAAACTTGTTTCATCTCATTTAGTTAGTACATAATTGAAATTAAATAAAAAATCCATTAATGTGGGTTTTATCCACAACACATATGAACAAGAACTTTTTACATTAATATATTCATATTTACTATTTGATAATGCTACAATGTTTTGTTTCTTACTTAACCAAGATACTAGGGATTTCCTAATAAAATTTAAATTTCCTAAGGAGCACCTTCAATGTATTTTACATGAAGAAATATATGCATCTAAATATAAAGTTTAATTTAATTTATACGATTTTGGGAAAATATGAGAATGAGAAAATGTTTTTTTAATATCTTAAAATCCATTTCACATCAATTAAAATAGGTTCTTCTAGATTTTATTGAAATATTGAATAATGAAATACTTTGAACAAAATATATAGCCTCCATTAAGTAATATATAAATAAATTCCAATGATTAATCTATACACATTATTGTCAACCGGTTTTTATTTTTAATCTGTATCATGTTTAATATTAGAGAAAAAGGTTGTTGACTAAGCCTTTCATATTTGTATTCCAAACATCTTATGTAAATAATATATATATTTTCATTGTTTTGAAACATTTCCAAAATATTTTTGATAAATTTTATATCCTGGAAATTTTTTACCTCACTGATCATACTCACTTAAGATTTATTTTTCATATATTTTGATAATATAATTTCAATGTTTTTATTTATTTTTTGATCCAAAAATAAAATCATGAATTTATGATTTAACTATAAAATATTAGTGTATGATGTTTTATTAAATAATGTAGTGTATTATAATCCTATTGAGAAACCATTTTATAAAATAAAATAACTAAATATTTCATACCATTCCCCCAGTGCTTGTTTATGACCATACAGAGCCATTGTAATTCTAAAAAAAGAATTTTAAAAGTGAGTGTCTTCAAAACAAGGCGTTTTTCAACATCAACATCCTATATTAAAAATTACATTTTAAAATTAATGTAACATTTATCTCATATAATTTAAAATTAATATAATATGCATATACATGAAAGATTATAATATATTATAACCTTGCTACTAGAGAATGGGTTTCTTCATAATCTATTCATTCTTTTTGATATTATCCTTTGTAATCTAATCATGGTTTTTTAGTTATTACACCATGACAATCTTGTTTCTAAAACCCCATTTTTCCAATTACATGATATTTAGAGGGTATTTTAACTAATACATAAACATTTATTCTTTTATGTTGATTTATCTCTTATTTCAATGAAAATAACAAAAATTCAAAAATTAAATCTTATACTATAGATTTAGGTTATAGATGGGACAAAAAATACAATTAAAATGGTTTTCCTGTATTTTTTATAGTTTACACTCCATTATATATGCTTCTTATAAATATTTCTAGAGGCTTTAATTTATAATATATATGTTTTATCAGAAACTCAATTTTTGTATCATTGTTTTCAACCCTTACTGGATTTGGATTAAATTAATAAACATCCAACTCATCATCCTTGATGTTATTATATAGTGGTTCATGTAAAATGACATTAATTAAATCACTTTATTCATTAGTGTTAATAAATTTAGGATCAAAAGGATCACTCTTATCAAACATCAAATGAATTTATTCTACAACAATCAATGCCAATTTTTTGGAAAATAAATAGGTTTTTTTGTAGTAGAGTAACCTAAGAATATAACATCCTTATCCTTTGGATGGATATTTCTAAGATTATAATTAGTGTTCAAGATATAATTCTTAAATCCAAATACCTTTAAGTATCATACCTTCTGTTTTCTTTTATTTCATTACTAATATGGTGTTTTCATTATTATATGTCGTATTAGAACTATGTTAATTCCACAAAATGTCATGTTGATGGCGTCAAACTAAAATTGATTGGGAATGTTATATTCACATATCATAGTGCTATAAATTTCATGAAATATCATATTCCTCCTTTTAAAAAGACTATTCTTTTGAGGTTTGTTGGGGGATAATAATTTATTATTGATTCCTTTATTTGAGAAATATGAATTAAATTCATGAATCTCAATTTCACCTCTACGATCACTTCTTAATGTTATGATTTTATCATATATTTCATTTTTAACAATCTCAATGAAATTAAAAAAATTGAACATGTTTCACTGTTAAATATTAAATATTAAAACCATCTAAATATCGAAAAATCGTTAAGTAACACAAAAAAACAATTTCTCAGCTTGATATGAAGTTATACTATGTTCATACAAGACCATATGGATAATATCTAGATATATTGATGTGTATACCTCTTATGTTGTTTTAAATTTTTTCGCCTGTTTGATGCCCATTTCAAATGATTCAAATAGATGTTTTTTATGATATTTAATTATAGAATAGTTTAAAATAAAATTATTTTATAATTTTATTTTAGAGGATGAACACTATAATTCCCAATAATTCTATTCAAAATCATTGCTTCATTAATTTTAATATTTAATAAATTTAATTTATTTGTATACACAATGAGATTTTATTTGATGAGTAAACAATATATTTTCCGTGTTCATTAAACTTGAGAATCATATCTTTGAAGACTAAATCTAAATTGTTAGAAAAAGTAACATAATAACCCTTATAAAAATTAGGAGATACTTATGAAGTTGTTTATAAATTCTACTATGTAGAAAAATTTATTAAGGAGGATATAATTATTTATTACAAAAAAATCCATTACAAAATATTTTTCCATTTTAATTTTTAATAAATTTCACACAGCCTCCATCAATCCTTGTCAGTGAGTGAAAATTTGAGAAATCACCACTCATATTTCATTAATAACTATATTACATATACAATTTTTCATTGTACTTCTGGTTGTTTTCCCGTAAAATGACAAATGAAAAAACATAATTTTTGTATCCAAAATCATTAGGATTTACAAATGTTTTCTAGAATATTTATAGGCATACAAATTTGTTTTTTAAATACATAATAACATGTTTCAAAAAATATTTCGAAAGAAATTAAATTTTTATTGCAAAAAATTGATGATTTTTCAAATTATGATTGTTTGAATGATATCGTTTTTCAGAACAGAGAAAATTGTTAATTTTTTAAAGGATTCATTTGAACATGGTAAAACATTATTTTTATAGAATTTGGGATTTTCACCATAACATCCTATTCCAAAATTTTCATTATTATGTTGAATTTTAATATGGGTTTTATTGACACAATCTACGGCATTATTAAAGAAACATGAAAAATTGTTAAATAGTTGAACCACATTCTATAGGTATTATATTGTATTATATTGTTTAATCTTTCAAGTGGTAGATTTTTCAAATTTATTTTTAAGGGTTAATTTTTTAAAAAGTCTTCCTCTCAGTAATAATTGTTTGTATGAGTTTCTGAGGGACATGTATTTTTATTTAGTCACTCATATTTAGTTTTGAACATGGCACAATATTAACTTAAATATTAATATGAGAATTTTTCATTATTTGATCCAAATTCATGATAATAAGAATATATTTTATGCACCTCATTGGAATATTCCATAAATCATATTATCACATTTTGATTAATAGTTTCAGATTCTAGTTCAAGTAATATGTGTTCTCTATAATCTTATGAAGCACTCCAAGTTTCCATCAAAGATTTATTATTGTTATTATTTCCAACATTATTGAAGTAAATTTTCTATATTATTATCATCCTTAAATTTACGAAAACGGTTCATTATATGATCTAGTTTATTGAACTCTTATTATATAAACTATTTAGAATTTTCAACATGTCATTTTTACTTGTTGAAATATCTCCGAAAAACTATTCTATTATTATAAACAATTTAAACAATTGAGGAAGATATAGAAGATTATCATTTGATCCATAAATATTTGAGGAGTATTATTCTAGATATATTTGTGATATTTATATGTTTTTTTATTCCTTCAATTTTTATAAGTAGAAACCCTCAAGAAAAACACTATTTTATGGTCATTATAGGTTATACAATTTAATATTACATTTCAGATTCCTAATTCATGAGAGATCTAACATGATATTTTCTCTTCAAACATTTTACCTCTTTAGATTAAATAAATAAAGATAAATCCTATACAATTTTGTGGTAATGCTATAATGATATTCAAATCATGTTTATGTTCAGTGATAGGTTCTCCAATAGACTTGATATTTTTGATAATCTCAATCATCCTTCATTTTAGTTGAGTAATTGTTTTTTACTTTATCTATTTTGAATGTATCAAACATAATAATGGCCTATTACACATTTAAGAGCCTTGAAATCTATGATACCTTCATATGTAACTACTATATTTGTCCTCATTTAATGTTCTATATGACATTAAAAAACTATATTGAATTCATCTATTCCCAATATGATGATTATAGAATTCATAGCATTGAAATTCAAATATTATTAATAATCAGATATATCATCCCATGTTTGAGTACCTCTCATATAAATTTCATAGGGCTTTACTGCAATAAGATAAACATAAAATCCATGATTATTCATGTATATGGTCATGAGAGCTTTCATGAAACCATAATTTTCACCATTGAAGTATGGAGTTGTATCAATTGGAATATCATCTAGATTATTATCCATGGAATACATTATATAATTGATCATTTTAATTCAAACATTTATAGTTTCAATCTCATTATTCACATGCTATGATACAAATTTGTTTCTGATATAATTGCAAGTTTAACAGTAAAGGGGGGGGGGGTGTGAATTGTGATCCTAATATTTTCATCATTGAAAAACTTACTCTTCAAGATATATAATATTGGATCATTTCCATAATAAATATATATATAATAAACAAGAAAATAAACATATGAAATTGAACCAAAGAGATTTACATTGGTTCAGGGAACAAATATCCCCTAGTCTGCACCGCCAATAATCTACTCCATGAGTTTTGTGATTTTAACAATAACAACCCTTCAATCGGTGGTGCCTATATGATTTCAAGAATTCATCACTTAATAAAAAATTACAAGATATTTCAACAATACACTCCCATTACATAACCAATCCATTGTCATAAAAGACATTACTACACTTACTACAAAAAAATATAATGAACAAACATTGAAGGACACTGCTGTAGAACCTAGCGGCAAATAGAAACTGAAAATAGATGATGATTCATCTAGAAAATATGTTAGTATTCAAATTATATTTTGTGATAATATAATTTTTAAATTATAAAAATTATATTCACTACATGAGAAATTATATTTCATATTTTCTATGTAAAAACATTATGGAATGAATATTCAAATCGTCTTTTGAATTCATATATCTCATATTTTTTTCATCTCCATGTCTTTTCATGTTTGGAATCAAATACCATTGAAATATCATTTTGAAAAAAATTAATTATTTAATAATATTGGTTTATAAATCCATTCATTATTAAAAAGATAATATAGGCCATAAACTACATTTATTATTTCCTTCCAAATACAGAAATTACTTTGGCAACATTGATTTTAAAAATATTATTTTTC
Source organism: Viscum album (assembly GCA_963277665.1). Lineage (NCBI taxonomy): Eukaryota > Viridiplantae > Streptophyta > Magnoliopsida > Santalales > Viscaceae > Viscum > Viscum album. Next base: position 2,043,513,595 of record OY728148.1, on the reverse strand, counting down.
ATTATATCTTTCCATTTATGGAAAATAATGTATAGATTGATATTTACTTAAATGGATAAAATATTATATGATACACTATAAAATAATGGAATTTTTATCAAGATATTATCAATGTAATACTGATATTATTCATAAAAACTAGTTATTTTTATGATATTCCACTGATAGTAAAATATATCAAAAGATAAATTCATTATGATATTTATAAGATAAAACATTTCTTCTTCAACTTATTAATATAAAATGAAGTTGACACTATGTAGGACAATTCTTAAGCATAATTTCAATAAGATACAGAAGTGGCATACATTAAATTATTAACTTCTCTAACTCTCCTACGATAATATTTTTTTTAATATTTTCTTCATAAGAAGGTGTATTCTCAAATTTTCATTATTTATAACCCATATAACTTCTGAATTAAAAAAATAAACTACTCTCTTTATAATATAAAGTCTTATGTATTTAGATAATAATCAAATGTGGATTTTTCTAATTCTGAATTGATAGAATCTATTATCCGATTATCATAGGATAAAAAACTTCGGTGAAGATCAAATTCTTCACCCAATGTAACATAAAATTCACAAAACTATTGTCTAAAATATATTGTATTAACTGATTATAAAAAAATTATATATTTGTTTAGTAATAAAAACAAAAAAACCGAGATATGTTAGAAGAACATAATTTTTCCATCATTCTTTCTAAATTTAATGATAAAAAACCCATAAAATATAATTTTTTCCAATAAAATAATATTTCCGCTATACGAATATTAATGTAAGACAAAACTTTTAGAATTATAAACTCATATAATTTTATCCCACTTTAATAAAAAAATATACCTTTGGAAATAATTTTCTTCTCCTAAGAATTATAAACACATTAAAAATTTTCATGAAATTTATGTATTCTCATTTTCATCTCCCCAATTTGGAATAAAGAAGATTCATTTTTCATAGCCTTATAAATTACCAATTTTAACAGCTTAATTTTTTTTATCCTTATCTTATACCATTTTTTATTTTAAAAATAATTAGACTATGGAATACGATCAATATTAAAAATAAATAAAAGATATTAGTGAATGGACAATATATTGAATGGAATTTGTAATTAAGTTGTTTCAATAAGTATTAAAGATCAATAAGAATATAAATAAAATCAAATTTGAAGAGTAAAAATAATAAAAAAACATTCAATCAAATGGAAAAAATATTTATAAAAATATAGAGTTAAAATATAAAGAAGAAATAAGATAAGAATAGTGAAAAAATACTAAAGATATAGAATAATATAAAAAATAAACATCCGAAATAAATTAAATGTTTTGAAGACTTCAAATGCTATCATAAAAATAGATTCAGAGGTATAAATATTCAATTAGACCAAAAATAATTATAAATTATAAATGATTCCATTCAACCAGGAGTGTTTCAAACATTTTTAATGTTCTCACCTACTAGAAACCGACTTCTCAAATTCATGAGTATGGGTATATCAACTGTTGAATATAAATTTTTTATGGGGTGATTTCATGATAGATAAAGGAAATACATAGGTAAAGATGAATCAAGAATATGGGCATGAGCTATTTCACCAACAACATCGCCAAAGGTAAATATAGATGCTTATAGACCTGCTTGATCTCCTCAAGTGATCGTTATTCAAGTAGGATGGATATTAATATTAGTGGGATAATCTATTTCCAAATTGAATATATATACAAGAATAAATGATATTTTAGAGTATGAAATATGTAATGGTATAGATATTTTTTCACAAACCCTTGTATTTTCCATTTGAACAATGTCATATGGGTCAATGATTTGTTTTTTCATTTGTAAATAAGAATCATGATAATTACTAATACATGGTCCAAGAATTAATTTTCCTCTTATCGAAGATAAATATTCCTTATGGGAATGAACTGTAACAGCCCGAGATTTTATGAAAAATATTCTTTTTTTTATTTCACTAATGTCTTGTGTTGTACGCTACACCAAAAGGAGCTTGCATAACACGCATCCTTGAATTACCTTGCATTACACGCAATCGTGACCTTCCTCGATAGCGTGTGTAGTACGCAATACCGAGTTTCACTAAACAACAATATGCTATCAAAATATTATTAAAACTAGCCGTTATGAATAGTAATAACCAATTTTTAAATTTTAAAAAATTTAGCTCTCAAAATGGACTTCATTTTTGGATTCGGAGTATCGAATTTAGCCTAAGGTGAAATTTTGGTACTTTTCGGATAACTTTCATATTCCGATGAATAGTGAAAATTATTAAATTATAAATAAAAACAAATTTTTTAATTGAAATAATTAATAGTGATAAATTATTAATTTGAGTGGTTTTAAAGTATATTTAGAATATATTTTTACAATTTAATACTATGTTGGTCATTGGTTGTAATTTCACATTTAAACCAGACATAATCAAGTGTCAATCTTTTGATATATATTGTTTCCTAAAAACACGCTATTTATTTTAACAGCGGGATTTAATTATAAAATTAATTAATGCAACTTCTATGTTATGAATTTGGTAAAATAGATTTCATTTTTGAATTCGGATTATGAAATATATCTTAGGATGAAATTTTGGCATTGTTCTGAAAAACATCAATTTTTGATGAATAGTGAAACTACTAAGTGGTAGTTAAAAAAACTAAATTTTTCATAAAACTTAATTTTACTGCTTATGTGAATGGAATTTAAAAAATCCGACAGACACGGTTGATATCAGTAAGTAAAATGTGGTTCAATGAGATAAAAATAAATGTTTTGGTGAATAGTAACTTTTTTTTTACCGCAGTTAATAGTAAATAGGGTAACTAAGGGTAAATATGATATTACTATTACCCTAACACATGTCCTAATTCTATTGGACAAGTTTAATTCGACCAAAAACAATCTTAGGAATAAAATATGACCATTTAGGCCCACTTGGATTAGATTAGGACATTTATTATTAATTTATTTAAATAAGGGTTAAAATAGTTAAAATCAAAGTTTAATAAGTAAAATCATTTTTAATATGGGGTTATACATAAGATATATTCGATTGTAAATATTCATTAGAAAGCTAAAATGATTTCCCACATAATGGTATTTTATTTGTAATTTTTAGACATCATATAATTTAATTTATTTATGACACAAAGATGATGCAGTAATTATCTTATTAATGAAATATTGACATAATTGATGTTATAAACACCAAACTAAATGTACTTTCAGACTTTTTATGAATTAATCTATTTTTTTAGGTTACTATGATATATTATTATTGATTTAATCAACTTGGTTCGAACATATAACTCTTTTATGACTTTCACAAAAATCAGATATCAAATAGTGTCAAAATTGACACAAAATAGTTTTTAAATCTAATATTATATTATTAATTGTTATATTATTCCTAAAAATCTAAGGTTCGGCCAAATTACTTATATTAGGATATATATATTAATAATAAACAATTTGGGGTTCTTTTGGCATGTTATAGTAAGTGTATTAACCATATAGTGAAAGAAAACTAAAAGACACGGTAAAAGTTAAATTATTTAACTTAGAGTTAAATCTAATTGATAAGGTTAAAATAATACCCGAAACTTGTCTAAATCCTATTGGTTGATAGGATTTCGACCCATCCCCACTTTAGCTTCGAAATAATACCCTTTGGAACCATTATAAACCGATTTTGACTTTAAAATAAAATAATAGTTTGAGGTATTCCTAAGGTTCCCCTCTCCTCCCTTATAAAAGGACACGTCCTCTCCCTCCTCCTCACACCAATTTGAGCACTCAAGCTCGGCCAAACCCTGCCAAAATCTCTTCTCCACTTCCCTAAAAACATCCTAGAGGTTCTGGTCTTCCTCAAAGACCAATTTTAGTTCCCTAAGAGGAGGTCTCAAAGAGGCACTTCAAAGAAGAGGTAATTACCGTTACCAATTCTTTCATCTTTATTTCTTCTTGCACTTCTTCTTCTTAGGTTGTTTAATTATGAAGTAATAACATCAGTATCACTCATATACGGATATGTTATTATAAGTATGAAACAAACCTATTTCACCTTCTATACATCCTACGGAAAAAGAAATCACCGCGCGTGCGTACGTACGGAATACCGTCTCCACGCCGCGGTGTAATCTATTTTCCACCATCACCTTACAAGGATGGGTATAATGGTGTAATGAGTAACTATATATGATTATTATGAAGTAATATTGATACTGAAATAATATATATATACTCCAATACAATTCCACGATCATAGGAACGATATCATCACTCGTGCGTACGTACGGAATACCGTCTCCACGATGTGATGCGACTCGTTCTACATGATCTTCATTTCACAATGATTATATAAATGAATTGAATGAATGAATATGGTATATACTACACTAATACCATTCTGGAAATGAATTATCTATAACCTAAAGATAAGAATAAGAATTTATTCGACAAAACACGCATAAGAACAAAAAGTTATAAAGACCCGAGTAACAGGTAACAATGAAATATTACTAACAAGCAGCTAATAATATGACCATATATGATATCATATCAATATGTATGATTCTTGAATAAGTCAATAACATTATTTAAACCATTATACAGGAGGTTCGGACACTTACGAAGCAAATCGTACCTAAGGTAAGGGAAATATCACAATCTCATTTTTATCCGAGATTGTTTATTTGTAAGTATTTACTGGGGTGTATTTTATCATCCACATCCATGTTTACTCAATATGTAATATTATTTCCATCCACCTAAAATTGTTTAAATCCATTTTTACCCTTCGGTGAGTTTTTAGTAATACGTATGAAAGGAATCTTTTGTCGTTTTTCGTACGAGGTACTTTTTGACTTTTCCGACAAAGGTACGAAGAATGTTTTTTTAACTTATACGGCACGAACGGATTTCTACTGTTTAATAAAGCCTTATTTTCATGAAGCTTCCTCTAAAAGATTTCATGACTATTTTAAATAAAATCTCTTTCTTTTAAAATTGCATGATGTTTTGTGAAAAGAAATTGATTTTGAAGAAGAAAGGATATTTTCCTCAAGAATTCAATTCAAGTGTTTTATCAAAATTATTTTCCATCTAAGATAATAAAGGGTTCTGTTTCTATCCATATTTTTACATTGATTTGACTATGTTGTGATGGAATTATGTTTATGAATTCCTTTATCTTATATGAATTGATTTATGATGTCATGATGTTTCAAGAATCCCATTTTTGTTACATGTGTTATGCGATGATGTATGTTTTATGGTTATGTGGCACACATAAGAAATGATTCATTATAAGATGGGTGGGACCTATATCTCCCTCGAATGCATTGGGTAATGATTTTATATCTCATGAGATAGACATGGCTGGAACGGAAGGTTATTTCGGTTCAGTGATACAGGACTGAAACGAGGAGTGAACTCGGTTCAGAAAGGGACTTTGTCCACTAAGATAGTCTTGGCAATGAGTCATGACTAACAAGAAATGATTTTCCATGATTATGTGTGCATGTCACAAAGTTTCAAGTTTTATGTTATGATTATGGGGATCTCATTTTCACTTCTATGATTTATCCCATGTTATGATATTATGAGCTCTTTTGCAGGTTAAGATTTCCAAAGGCTATGTTCTTATGTATATGATGTGATTGATATTTCTTTTGTTTACCCTTACTGAGCATTTGAGCTCACCCTTTTATGTTTTCTTTTCCCTAGGATATAAAGAAAGGTTTTTAGGTAAAAAAAAGGAAGATCTTTATGGGAGATATTGAAGATCTTTCACCACGATTAGAAGATTACGTTCCGAGTTTCCAAAGACACTAAACTATTACGATCCTTGTGTGTGTGTTTTTGTTATGTACTATGTATTCCGCAAAAGTAATGTAATGTCTATGTACGTCAAGCTTCGGGTCTCTACAGTTGGTATCAGAGGAAAGGTTTAGTCAACCTTTGGAAACTAGGATGCGAAAACGTTAGTGAGATCCCTAGAGATATTTCTAAGGTATGTCTAGGGATGTCCCTAGGGATAAGTATACGTATAGGTTATAGTAATAGAATTACGCTAACGATCATAGAATTAAACCTAAGATGTTGGATATTGAAGGTACTCCCCCTTTATTATGTTGTTTTCCCTAGCATGATTTTTGCCTCTCACACTATTCTTTTTGGGTTTTAGACGATGGCTGGAACGTGAAGGAACCGTGTTGATCAATGCAATGGACAATGCAATGATTGCCCTCCTGAACAAACAAATGTTATGGGAGATGGAGTGAAAAATCTTATTGCTATACTTACACAAGCTATGAATCATTCTGGACTTCCAAATGAGCAGAGAAGGGAACAATATTCTATTGAGTCCTTCATGAGGCAACGTCCACCTTCTTTCAGTGGGTCTTCTGATCCACATGTGGCTGAACAATGGATCAGTACTACTGAAAAGATATTTTCAGTTCTTCAATGTTCTGAACATGATAAATTCATCTTAGCAGTATATCGTTTGGAAGGTGAAGCTGATCAATGGTGGAATCTTATCATGAATACGAGGCCAAGAGATGAAATTGAGTCCATGGAATGGGACGAGTTCAAGAACTTGTTTTTCAGTAAGTACTTCCCTCGTATTCTTTGAACAAAGATGGAGAAAGAGTTTCTTGAACTGAAGCAAAGGGATGATGAATCTGTTGGTACCTATGAAGAAAATTTTACAAGACTTGCAAGGTATGCTTCTGGAATTATCATCCAAACTGAAAGTAAAGTTGATCGATTTTTCAGTGGCTTAAAACCAAGTCTTCGAAGGGCATTAGCTATAAGAGACTTCAGTAGCTATGAAGAAATTGTGCGTTGTTCTATCAAGGTAGAAATGGAAGTTGGTGTTACATATCCATCTCATGGTTTTGACAAGAAACGAAAGATGGAGTTCAAGGAGAAATCTCAGAATAATGGTGAAAAGGAGATGAATGTTTCCTTATGCACAAAGTGTGGAAAGAAGCATGGTGGAGATTGTCTTAAAGGGACTAGAAAATGTTTTAAGTGTGGAAAAGAAGGTCATCGAGCAGCTGAGTGTCGAAGTAATGGAAAAAGGTTTTCTAATGATGTGAATAAAGCAAACACTGCAGAGAACGCACCGCCAACACTTCAATGCTTCAAGTGCAAGGAAATGGGGCATTATGCTAATAATATCCCTAATCCAAGGGTTAGTGATGATCAACATGAGTAACCACTGAAGGCAAAGGACAAAGGAAAATCACATGCGATCACTATTGGCAATGTTGAATATGACAACGATGTGGTGGAATGATTAAGTGTTTATGTAATGGGATTCCAAAATAATGTTGTATCATTGAGTATTGCAATATTTATTAACGTGGTATTCAAAGTGATTGAGATATTTTTTGGAAATAAGATGATATGCGCATAATGAAGACGAGAAAATGAAATGTTTAATAGTATTCATGAGCTCATGATTGATATAAGGACTAAGTGATATCATGGTTTGAGTATATAGAATTTTGAGGATTTTGGTATGTGGAAAGTGTTAACTTTTAACTGCACTCATGTTTTCACTAAGGTATTCAAGAGAAAACACGATTAAGGACTTTGAATGTTTGGAATGTGACCAACAAGACATATCTTATGATATATGGGGATCGACGATGGTGTTAAATCTCTGGTAATCGTTGTCACTATATTATGAGAGTGGACTGCAGTATTATGTATAAGCCTAAAGATTAGACTGGATTATGTTGGACATAAGTTAGTATTGTTTAAGGATAGAAGATTTTCGATATTATTGATGGGATGTTATAGTAACGTAGTTTTAGAAAAAGGACAACCTGCATGACGGGCGACAGCCCATCGCTTCGGACAAGGCTGTAGGAATCGAACCCACAACCGAAGTTCGACTGGCCTTTATCGCATACCACGGACCTACAGGAAGTCCCTGTTTAGTAGAAACTAGTGTTATTATATTAAGCAGTATGATATATGAAGTATAAGCCCATTTTAGGAACCATATATGATTAATCTCACTATAGATCGACTTATGTATATAATTTTTGCTAACCTTTTGATTGAGACAGATGGAATGACCCGTCATTCTATAACATGATCTGCTAACACTTCACGAATAACAAATTCAACTTCATTTATTTAAGAGATGAAGTGGAAATTGTTCAAGGCATGAACAACAGTGAGATTGTACCAAAATAAAGAAAGTATTTATTCTAATTCAAATTTTCAACTTTAGGAAAATGATCTTGAAAACCAAAAATGTTGTCATAGTTCTCTTATACCTAATGAATCAGATGGTAACTTAGATCGTCACAAATTTATGGATTTGTGATTACTGGATTTTCCATAGCCATGTTCTCTACCACTCTCCATCAGAACATGATGGTTAGATTTCTCTTCCATATCCATATTTTCACTTATGTGGAAACCCAGTGATTAGTTTATTTGGGTAACCGTTACGTTTCATACTTTTGTTCTTAAAGATTGGTTTTGGTATTCCTTTTTACGATGTGGGTTTCTATTAAAGAAACTTTCGAATAGTAAACCATTTATAACCCCGACGAATTTCGAGGGCGAAATTCATTTTAAGGGGGGTAGAATGTAACAGCCCGAGATTTTATGAAAACTATTCTTTTTTTTATTTCACTAATGTCTTGTGTTGTACGCTACACCAAAAGGAGCTTGCATAACACGCATCCTTGAATTACCTTGCATTACACGCAATCGTGACCTTCCTCGATAGCGTGTGTAGTACGCAATACCGAGTTTCACTAAACAACAATATGCTATCAAAATATTATTAAAACTAGCCATTATGAATAGTAATAACCAATTTTTAAAATTTAGAAAATTTATCTCTCAAAATGGACTTCATTTTTGGATTCGGAGTATCGAATTTAGCCTAAGGTGAAATTTTGGTACTTTTCGGATAACTTTCATATTCTGATGAATAGTGAAAATTACTAAATTATAAATAAAAAAAACTTTTTTAATCGAAATAATTAATAGTGATAAATTATTAATTTGAGTGGTTTTAAAGTATATTTAGAATATATTTTTACAATTTAATACTATGTTGGTCATTGGTTGTAATTTCACATTTAAACCAGACATAATCAAGTGTCAATCTTTTGATATATATTGTTTCCTAAAAACACGCTATTTATTTTAACAGCGGGATTTAATTAAAAAATTAATTAATGCAACTTCTATGTTATGAATTTGGTAAAATAGATTTCATTTTTGAATTCGGAATATGAAATATATCTTAGGATGAAATTTTGGCATTGTTCTGAAAAAAATCAATTTTTGATGAATAGTGAAACTACTAAGTGGTAGTTAAAAAAACTGAATTTTTCATAAAACATAATTTTACCGCTTATGTGAATGGAATTTCAAAAATCCGACAGACACGGTTGATATCAGTAAGTAAAATGTGGTTCAATGAGATAAAAATAATTTTTTGGTGAATAGTAACTTTTTTTTACCGCAGTTAATAGTAAATAGGGTAACTAAGGGTAAATATGATATTACTATTACCCTAACACATGTCCTAATTCTATTGGACAAGTGTAATTCGACCAAAAACAAACTTAGGAATAAAATATGACCATTTAGGCCCACTTGGATTAGATTAGGACATTTATTATTAATTTATTTAAAGAAGGGTTAAAATAGTTAAAATCAAAGTTTAATAAGTAAATCATTTTTAATATGGGGTTATACATAAGATAAATTCGATTGTAATTATTCATTAGAAAGCTAAAATGATTTCCCACATAATGGTATTTTATTTGTAATTTTTAGACATCAAATAATTTAATTTATTTATGACACAAAGATGATGCAGTAATTATCTTATTAATGAAATATTGACATAATTGATGTTATAAACACCAAAATAAATGTAATTTCATACTTTTTATGAATTAATCTATTTTTTAGGTTACTATGATATATTAGTATTGATTTAATCAACTTGGTTTGAACATATAATTCTGTTATGACTTTCACAAAAATCATATATCAAATAGTGTCAAAATTGACACAAAATAGTTTTTAAATCTAATATTATATTATTAATTGTTATTTTATTCCTAAAAATCTAAGGTTCAGCCAAATGACATAGCTGAGGATATATATATTAATAATAAACAATTTGGGGTTCTTTTGGCATGTTATAGTAAGTGTATTAACCATATAGTGAAAGAAAACTAAAATACACGGTAAAAGTTAAATTATTTAACTTAGAGTTAAATCTAATTGATAAGGTTAGAATAATACCCTAAACTTGTCTAAATCCTATTGGTTGATAGGATTTCGACCCATCCCCACTTTAGCTTCGAAATAAGACCCTTTGGAACCATTATAAACCGATTTTGACTTTAAAATAAAATAATATTTTGAGGTATTCCTAAGGTGCCCCTCTCCTCCCTTATAAAAGGACACCTCCTCTCCCTCCTCCTCAAACCAATTTGAGCACTCAAGCTCGGCCAACCCCTGCCAAAATCTCTTCTCCACTTCCCTAAAAACATCCTAGAGGTTCTGGTCTTCCTCAAAGACCAATTTTAGTGCCCTAATAGGAGGTCTCAAAGAGGCACTTCAAAGAAGAGGTAATTACCGTTACCAATTCTTTCATCTTTATTTCTTCTTCCACTTCTTCTTCTTAGGTTGTTTCATTATGAAGTAATAACATCAGTATCACTCATATACTGATATGTTATTATAAGTATGAAACAACCCTATTTAACCTTCTATCCATCCTACGGAAACAGAAATCACCGCGCGTGCGTACGTACGGAATACCGTCTCCACGCCGTGGTGTAATCTATTTTCCACCATCACCTTACAAGGATGGGTATAATGGTGTAATGAGTAACTATATATGATTATTATGAAGTAATATTGATACTGAAATAATATATATATACTCCAATACAATTCCACGATCATAGGAACGATATCATCACTCGTGCGTACGTACGGAATACCGTCTCCACGATGTGATGCGACTCGTTCTACATGATCTTCATTTCATAATGATTATATAAATGAAATGAATGAATTAATATGGTATATACTACACTAATACCATTCTGGAAATGAATTATCTATAACCTAAAGATAATAATAAGAATTTATTCGACAAAACACGCATAAGAACAAAAAGTTATAAAGACCCGAGTAACAGGTAACAATGAAATATTACTAACAAGAAGCTAATAATATGACCATATATGATATCATATCAAAATGTATGATTATGGAATAAGTCAATAACATTATTTAAACCATTATACAGGAGGTTCGGACACTTACGAAGCAAATCGTACCTAAGGTAAGGGAAATATCCCAATCTCATTTTTATCCGAGATTGTTTATTCGTAAGTATTTACTGGGGTGTATTTTATCATCCACATCCATGTTTACTCAATATGTAATATTATTTCCATCCACCTAAAATTGTTTAAATCCATTTTTACCCTTCGGTGAGTTTTCAGTAATACGTATGAAAGGAATCTTTTGTCGTTTTTCGTACGAGGTACTTTTTGACTTTTCCGACAAAGGTACGAAGAATGTTTTTTTTATCTTATACGGCACGAACAGATTTCTACTGTTTTATAAAGCCTTATTTTCATGATGCTTCCTCTAAAATATTTCATGACTATTTTAAATAAAATCTCTTTCTTTTAAAATTGCATGATGTTTTGTGAAAAGAAATTGATTTTGAAGAAGAAAGGATATTTTCCTCAAGAATTCAATTCAAGTGTTTTATCAAAATTATTTTCCATCTAAGATAATAAAGGGTTCTGTTTCTATCCATATTTTTACATTTATTTGACTATGTTGTGATGGAATTATGTTTATGAATTCCTTTATCTTATATGAATTGATTTATGATGTCATGATGTTTCAAGAATCCCATTTTTGTTACATGTGTTATGCGATGATGTATGTTTTATGATTATGTGGCACACATAAGAAAGGATTCATTATAAGATGTGTGGGACCTATATCTCCCTCCAATGCATTGGGTAATGATTTTATATCTCATGAGATAGACATGGCTGGAACGGAAGGTTATTTCGGTTCAGTGATACAGGACTGAAACGAGGAGTGAACTCAGTTCAGAAAGGGACTTTGTCCACTAAGATAGTCTTGGCAATGAGTCATGACTAACAAGAAATGATTTTCCATGATTATGTGTGCATGCCACAAAGTTTCAAGTTTTATGTTATGATTATGGGGATCTCATTTTCACTTCTATGATTTATCCCATGTTATGATATTATGAGCTCTTTTGCAGGTTAAGATTTCCAAAGGCTATGTTCTTATGTATATGATGTGATTGATATTTCTTTTGTTTACCCTTAATGAGCATTTGAGCTCACCCTTTTATGTTTTCTTTTCCCCAGGATATAAAGAAAGGTTTTTAGGTAAAAAAAAGGAAGATCTTTATGGGAGATATTGAAGATCTTTCACCATGATTAGAAGATTACGTTCCGAGTTTCCAAAGACACTAAACTATTATGATCCTTGTGTGTGTGTTTTTGTTATGTACTAAGTATTCCACAAAAGTAATGTAATGTCTATGTACGTCAAGCTTCGGGTCTCTACATGAACCGCTATAACCATTTCATACATAGAAAGTATAAAAGAAATGTAACATTGTTCCATATCCATTTTCTAAAATTTCTAAGAAGATTTTGAACATCCCCCATCTTCACATAAGAATATATTAAATTCATTATCACGTAAAACTACTTATCTTCCATATGTAATAAATGATCAACAAAAATAAATCTTTTTTCATTTTCATACACTGGTCACTCTTGTGGAATTGAAAAGGCATCATCTTATTATTTATTTTCTTCCTCATTAAAACATTCAGGCTTTAGTCTATTTATAACATCTTGGTTCAGATCTTCAAATATTTTCTACAAGACATAAAATTTATTAGATAGATATTTATTAGATAGATATTTATAAATCTATCAGGTATGGAAGATCGGTAATCTGCCGATGTAGCCTGGATTTCAGAGAATTTTGGATTAGGACCCTGCATTTAACCCATACACACACAAAAATTATATGGCACAAGTACGGGTTAGAATTCATGGGCTTAATTGGTTTTATTGGCACCCGAAGATTTTAAATGACATTATGTCTTGCAATAGATCCCCTATTAAAATTGATCATAGAAATTTGAATGGGGATCTAGTCCTTTATGCTAGAATTATGGATGAAGTAAACTTAGCCAATGAACTTCCTTCTAACATAGGTTTTAATGCCCCTGATCTTAGATTAGAGCTAAGCATTGAGTATGAAAAGAAGCCACCCTTCTGTGGAGTATGCAAAATGATTGGGCATAACCTTGCAAACTGTAGGGTTTTTAGGAAACAAATGGACCCTCCTATTAATAATGATTGGCACGAGGTCAAGCATGATAAAAAAGAGAAGAATGTCATAGTTAATACTGAACCCCCACAAAAAAAGAAAAATATTTGGGTTAAAAAATTCGGTGACCTTCTATCCCTAGAAGGAAAATCCTGGGGGGATTTGGTTACGGAAGAAGAGGCCCTACAATACAAAGACAATTCAAATGGTCTAGAAAAACCAGTGGTTGAGGGCATCAGAGGTAGTTCAGTTAAGAGCTACCCTTTTACTCTTTCCAATCCTCCCAATAATTCCCCTTCCTCTGGTACTTCATGTTTAAATGAGAATATTTGTAGGGACTTGGAGGAAACTTTTCCTTCAGTTCTCATAGATAATTCTGCTGATCCTAGAAAGACACATGGTAAGGTTGTGAACACTGCAGATCCAGGTAACTCTATGCTTTTCACTTAAAATGATAATCATGTTTCTTCTGTTTCCATTTCACCTGTTATAGAGACTCAAACTGTTAATCCTGCCTCTCCTGGAATTACTTCTTCTCACATTTCATCACACACACTTGATTCTACTTCTATATTGTTTATAGAACCTGTTTCAGTCGACAAGGTGGTGGCCAATACTCCTTTTGACATGCATACTTCTGCTCTGTTGCAACACCAGTCTGAAAACTCTTCTTCGGTTTCTGTTGAAAAAACTTCTAGTCCTATTAATGAATCGGTCTTACAAGCGACTAGGATTGACCATGTCATTCATTTGGCTCCCAGCATATCACACACCACACTACATGTCCCTGTTTCAGATGCTGACTCAATCCATAATCCTACCTCCTGTTCGATGTTCAACATGGTACGCAGTCCTCCTGCTGGCAGGAAGGACTATGTTGCTATTCCTAATTCTGTTTTGGATTCTTTGATACCTGATGCACCTGAAACTGTCCAGCCTGATTCTGGTACATTTTCTCATCCTGTGCAACCTTCTGCTCAGGTTCATGTTCTATATATTGTCTAGACAAGACCTAATTTGCCTCCTGCTTCCTCAGAAATTCCCCCTCTTGTACCGACTACCCCACCTCATTTCACCCCAGATAGTGAGATTATTCTGGTTATGGATGAGAAACAGCTCTCATCTAAGCAGGACACTATTCATGGACCGGACAAAAATCACACTCTGAACTGTACTGATCTTATGAGTACTCCAGTTGCTGCCCCTAATCCAAAATCAGACCTGAAATCTGATTCCTCTCAAAGATCTGAAGCTCATGAGAGTCAACGGGATTCTACCTCTTCCTAAATGGTTACGAGATTCCAAAAGAATATGGGATCTGGTAAATCTAAAAAAAATAAGGGTTCTATCCCAATATGCAAATAATAATGAATATCCTTTATTGGAACTATCAAGGTATAGCCAACAATGACACCTCCACAACACTTAGGAGGATTTTAAACACTCATAAACCCCAACTCTTTTCCATTGCTGAACCTAATGTCAACTTTAAAATGAACTATATGAGATTTGGCTCTCTCAATTACAATTTTTTAGGAGCATGCAAAAGTGGTCCTCATTTTGACTCTTTGTGGATATTTTTCCACAACTCTTTATAAAATGCCAACATTTTTAGAATTTCTGAACAACATCTTACCTGTGACTTCTTGTGGAATGGTCAGAATATCTTTTTCACTATGGTTTATGCCAAGAATAGATACCAGGATAGGAGACCATTATGGCAAGAACTCCTTGATATGGCGAAACACATTCAAGAATCCTGTGTTGTTTTGGGTGACTTCAATGCCATCCTTTCCCCCTCTGAAAAAATTGGTCCCTCGCACCTTTCTATATCATCCAAGGAATTTAATTCTACTATTGATGACTCTAACCTTTTTGAAATCAATCTCATTTGTGCAAAATACACTTGGTATAGGATTCATCACAACAAAAACGTTGCTAGTAAACTTGACAGAGCTTTTGTCAACATGAAGACTCTTGACAACTGGGACAAAATATCCAGTGTAACCCTTCCGAGACTCAACTATGATCATCATCTTATCCTTGTTAGCATTCTTACGAATGATCGCAAGCCAATCATTCCCTTCATATTTAATAATGCTTAGTCCTCGAATCCTGAATGTTTCACCTTTATCTATGACACCTAGAACTCCACGAAACACCATAATGACTCTTTTTCCTGTTTACGCAAATTAAAATTTCTCAATCAGGCCCTTAAAGGTTGGTGTAAAAATACAAATACTCAAATAGATCTTGATATCTCCTATCATGAAGATGAACTCAATCGTATCCAAAATCAGAACACAAATTCAGATTTAAATATGGATCCTCAATTGGAAGCTAATATCTCTTCTAAACTTAATTCCCATCTTACTTTTAAGGACAATATTCGTAAAAAAATGCTCAGGACTAAATGGACGATAGATGGTGATCGAAATAACAAATTTTATAACTGTCTTTGAAGAATTATAAAGGTAAATCATCCTCTTACTATGATCATTAAAAATGACTTGATCATTGATTCTTAAGAATCCATTACGGACCATGTCACCTCGTACTTTTATAGAATTTTTAATGGTCCTGATATAAATATTGATCTTAAACTGGATATTATTCCTTTAATGGTGGATGAACAAGACAATGAGACTCTTTTAAGCACCCCTCTTGATCATGAAATCAAAGACACAGTCTTTGGTCTTAATCCTGATAGTACTCCTGGTCCGGACGGATTCAATAATGGGTTTTTCCAAAAACATTGGGATATAATACACAATGATGTTTGTAACCTTGTTAAGACCTTCTTCACCCATGGATCTCTACATCATGGAATCAATGCTCAATTTCTAACCTTAATTCCTAAGGTTGAGAATTCTTCTAAGATCCATCAATTCAGACCAATTGCTTTTATTAACACTATCTATAAAATAATTTCCAAAATTATTGCTAATAGACATGCTCCTATCTGCAATAGAATCGTCTCTTGGAACCAATTTGGTTTTATTAAAGGAAGGTCTATCCAAGACTGTATCTGTCTTGCTTCGGAAAGTACCAACAGTTTAAATAGAAGCACAAGAGAGGGCTATGTGGCCATCAAACTAGATATCAGAAAGGCTTTTGACACCACGGACTGGAATTTTATCTTCAAAGTTCTAAAAAACATTGGCTTTAATGATTCTTTCATTGGTAGAATTAAGACTCTATTTCGCTCAGCCTATATCTCTATCTTGATTAATGGTTCCCCTAGAGGTTTCTTCAATTGCTCAAAGGGTGTCAGGCAGGGTAACCCACTTTCTGCTATCATTTTTGTTATTGCTGAGGATTACCTAAGGGGACTTCTTAACAAGCTGGTTGATCAAAATATGCTTAAACCTATTCAAGTTTCTAGGAATTTAAATGCCCCTAACCAACTTTTATATGCTGATGATATTATTTTATTCATAAAAGTGGATCAAATAAATATTCATGTTCTCAAGCAATCGATTTCTCACTATGAACAAATCTCTTGGAAAGCAATTTCTTAGAACAAATCGAATATCTTTTTTGGAAAGCATTTTCCTATAAGAAGGAAATCTAATATCACCACTTATCTGGGTATTAAAGAGGGTTTTTTACCTTTCAATTATTTGGGTGTTCCAGTATTTTGGGGTTGGCCCAAAGCAACCTATTTTGCTAACATCATTGATCAAATCACAAATCAACTCGCTAGATGGAAAGGGAAAACCCTCTCCATGGCTGGGAGAATTTGATTGGTTAAATCGACCATTGTTTATAAAATGGTCTATTCCTTTATGGTTTATAAATGGCCCATCATCATCTTAAAAAAATTAATACTTATATTAAAAACTTCATTTGGTCTGGAAGAATTTTTTAAAAGAAGCTTGTTACAATACCATGGAAATCTTGCTGTAAACCCATTGCTAATGGTGGTATTGGCATAAAAATTTTACAATTGTTCAATGATGCTCTTCAGGCCCACCTCACATGGCACATTATTAATTCCACTTCTAAGGCTACTGAATTCTTGAACCATAGATTCCTCTTTAAGCTTTTGAAAAGTAATTTTAATTTCATCAGCTCATCCATCTGGCCCTCTATCCGGGACTCTTATCATAGGATCATGCAAACTTCTAGATGGATAGTCAGTGCTGATTATTCCATAAATTTTTTGTGTGAAAATTGGTGTGGTACCCCTCTTATATCCTTGTTACCCTCTAATAATCCTCCTGAAGATACTCATCAGACTATAAAGGAGGTCTTACAATCTCACCATCATGATCTCCCTGAAAATATTGAGAAAATTATGGACAATCATCTTTTTTCTCCTGATGGTGATTTCCTTGTTTGGGAGACTTCTACTAATTGTATCCTAGATTAAAAAAATTATTATAAGCATGCTTTCTCTGATAATGACTCTAGTTTTCTATGGGTGAATCATTTTAACAAACCCTGGATTAAACCTTCTAGGCTCACCCTTATTTGACGCATTGCCCATAATAGATTACCAATGGAAACTTGTCTTCAAACTTTTGGTTTTCAACTCTGTTCTAAGTGTCTCCTATCTAATCAGTATAGGGAGGATGCCAATCATCTTTTTCTATCATGCGCGATGGCCTCTACTCTATGGAATTACATTTCTGATTTATTTAATTACAAATGGTTCTTTACTGACCCAATTTCCTTATTATTAAAATTTTTTACTAGATATGATATTTCTCTGCAGATAAAAAATAATTTCCTGGAAGTAGTGGCAGAGCTTCTACATGAGATCTGGTACCTTAGAAATGCTCTCATTCACAATAATCACCCTCTCAATCTAAATGCAGGGAATGCTCAGATTCTTCTTGCGGTTCATGAAGCTGCCTCAATACAAAAAGACGGTTGTAACAACTCAGTTGGTGACTTTGTGATTCTTCGACAACTTCGTGTTCTTGGCATCTACCCAAAGCCCAAACACTCACTTGAAGTGTTCTGGAAATCTCCAATTCCAGGATGGACTAAAGTGAACGTCAATGGCACCTCCAAAGGCAACCCAGGACCCGCCAGTTGTGGTGCCATCTTCAAAGACTCAGCTGGGCAGTGTCAGGGCTGCTTCTATGTTGGATGTGGTCACTCTTCTTCTCTAGAGGCAGCAATGTTGGGGGTCATTCATGCTATTGATTTTGCGCTTCAAAGAGGTTAGAGAAAGCTCTGGATACAAAGTTATTCAACCACTGTCATTCATGCCATCGGGAATGGCAACATCTTTTGGCCTAGACACATACCACACGTTGGATGAATTGTCTGAATTTGATCCATGGGATGGACTATATAGCTACTCATGCCTACCGGGAAGCGAATGCTATTAGTGATGCTCTTGCCAACAAAGGAGTTCAGCAGAGCATGACTTGGATGGAATCTATTCCTTCTGACTTACTATACCTTTTTGATAGATATTGTAAAAAAATCTCATCTTTTCGCCTATTGTAATCCTTTTTTGTTTATCAATAAATTGTGCTCTGGTCTTTTACCAAAGCATTGCCCCTAAAAAAATGTTAAAAGATGAACTTCTTGAACTTTTTCTTCTAATAGAGATATGATTTCCTCCTTTAATTGATGAATTTACATGTTAATGTTTTATGAAAATAAGAATATTTTTTTATTTCAACTTTTATACCTATTTGAAAATAAATAATCACTTATATTTGAATAAAGTCACACTTCATAGTTGTAATTGTGTATTTCATTGTATATTTCCATAGAAACATCTTCTATCTCTGAATAAACATCCAACTGATTTGGAACATTTGAGGATGGTTCCACTAAAAACTTCTAAACCACTGACATTACTAATGACTTTAATTCATTAGAATTATATCTTGAAACTATGTAATCATGAAGAATCATTATTTAATTTATATATTCCAATAACTACATTTTCAAATATTTCACATTCGATATCAACTTTGAATATCTCCCCAAAGAACAATTAGTATTATCACTAGTGACATTAGGCATATCTAAATTTCTATATTCTTCATTGAAATGAGATAATCTATATTTTTTAACATATATACATTCATCACAGTCTAATTGAATTTATCTAACCATAAGTAACTCTTCAACATGATGATATTAGAGAGACTCTAACCTAAATATTCTTGTAAATATACATTTTTTCTAGTTATTGAAAATTAGAATCAATAATGATATGTGATATAACCGGTATTATAAGGATTGTATAAACTTTTCCAATAAAAAAATAGATAATAATAGAGGATTATCTCTCCCTATTTACTAGAATAGAAACACATGTAGTTGAAATATCTTGATGAAATGTTTGTTGTACCCCACACTATTTGATTTTCATGATCACAATCACTTTTATATGTGTCTAACATTGTTTGAAGTGTTTTTGATTGAAAGGCACAAGGTTGCCAAGAAGTTGGCCCAAGAATGGACATCAAGTGGACTGAAATTCAGTCCACCGGTCAGCCGGTGGCTTGACCACCGGCCAGCCGGTGGCACCCAGACACAAGTGCAAGCTACTGTCTTGCCACCAGTCGACCGGTGGCTCTGTCACCGGTCGACCTGTGGCACCCAGCCCAAATAGTCTTTGCTACTGTCTTGCCACCGGCCAGCCGGTGGCTCCTCCACCGGTCGACCGGTAGAGCCTGGACCAAATCTCCTCTCCTCTGCCAAGGCACCGGCCAGCCGGTGGAGCTGTACCGGCCAGCCGGTAGCCCAGTCAAACTAGCCGTTGGCTTTGACCAGTCAACCTTCTTTTGGCTCCCAACGGCTCTTTTAGCCTCTCCAACGGCTCCGAAGCCTCCCCAAGGGTTCCATGCCTATAAATAAAGGCCAAGGAAGCCCCGGACACCTACCGGAACTATACGGAAGCCTACGGACACCTTGTTGATCATTTGGCGTACCTCCGGCGGACTTCCTCAAAGGAACCCTCCTAGATCCATCCAATTCCACATCCAGGGAGCTCCCTCAAAGAAGCTTGGAAGCAGCCTTCAACATCTCCAATCATCAAAGGCGCCCAAGGCTTCTCCTCATATACGGTTTTATTGTTTTATTCATTTTGAGCTTAAAATTGGGTTTGTACCTACAAACCCCAAACCCTTTTCTCAACCCCCTTTCTTTTGGGTTTCACACCACCATTAAGGTGTGAAGAGGTTAGTCAAGCCTTTCCTTTTAAAAGGCTTGAGTTTTCGGTGAGCTAGCCTTCACCCGTTAAAAAGGCTAGTGGGTTCTTGCTACTCCATTTAAAGCAAGTGGGTTCTTGCTCAACCATAAAAAGCAAGCTGTAATAGGTCCTAGTGCTACCTCAAAGCCTAGTGTGTTTCTTGCTAAAACCATTGAAAAGCAAGCGGTAGGAATCTCTCAACGGTTGAGTTGGGAGCGGAGACGTAGGCCGGGTTTTGGCCGAACTCCGTTATCAATTTTGTGTGTCTTGCCTCTTTTTTTCCGCTGCATTATTTACTTTGATTTTTAATTTGTTAATCAATTTTTTAAAAGGCAATTCACCCCCCCCCCTCTTGCCATCATTCCTTGCTTCTTCCGATCCATCAATTGGTATCAGAGGGCGTATTTGAATAATTCCCTTAACCGGTTTCAAATTAAAGATCCTATTTTTTTTGATGGCTTCTACCGCTTCTTCCTCTCAATCCCCCGAAGGACATTCTTTGGATCGTGCTCCATTCTTTGATGGAGCCGATTATACTTTTTGGAAAACCCGCATGACCACATTTCTTAAAAGCATTAGCTATCCTATTTTTAAAATTGTCATGCATGGTTACACTCTCTCTAGTAAAGATGAATCTAAATGGACCCCCGTAGACATTGCAAATTTTGAGCTTGATGGCAAAGCCATGAACGCTCTACATTGTGGGTCAGATCGTAATGTTTTTGATTGTATTTCTTCTTGCTCTACTTCACATGATCTTTGGAAATTTTTAGAACTAACCTATGAAGGTACTAGCGAGGCTCCAAAGCAAGAATCCGATCAAAAGCAAGAACCCGACGAAAAGATCAAACCCGTTTGCCCACCTCACAAGAAAAGGGCCAAGAAAAAGGAGAAGAAGAAGGCTTCAAAAGCAACATGGAGTGATAGCTCCACCTCTTCATTCTCCTCCTTCTCCTCGAGCGACCAAGGTAAAAAATGCCTAATGGCAAATCATGAGGTATCATCTTCCGACTCATCATCCTCTTGTTCTAGTTCTTCTAATTCATTGAATCATTTATCCTATGAAGAACTCTCGCACGCAAGAGATCAATTGGAAAATGGTTTTCATGCTTTATCTTCAAAATTTGTTGCTTTAAAAAAGTCTTTCAAAAAACTCTCCTCCGAAAAAGAACAACTTCTCAAAGAGAAGAAGGAGATGTCCCTCAAAATCCAAAATTTTCCAAATGTTGATTCCATGGAATCAACCATCAAAGACCTAAGGGAGACCCTAGCTAAGTTCACCCAAGGGGAACAAAATTTGAACAATCTCCTAGGTTCCCAACGTTTATCTAGAACCACCCAAGGGCTAGGATATACCAATGTAGCTTCCTCCTCCCATGCACCCACTATTTTTGTAAGGGGGAGCTCTAGTTTTAAATTTTGTAACTATTGCAAAAAACCCGGGCACCTAATTTATGAATGTAATTGTAAAAATGCCCGTTATGGCCAACCCAAGTCTTTTTACTTTTCGGACGAATTTTATAGGAGAAGACCCGCTATGAGACAAGTGTGGATTGAAAAATCCCTTCTAGCGAGTCTCTCCGGGCCTAAAATCATCTCTTTTCAAAATCCCTCTCCCCGGTGATTTATTGATTTTATTTAGGGGGAGTTAGGTTTGTTTAAGCCTTTGTTTTCATTTAATTCAAACTTCCAATTTCAACACTTGGTTTCAAATTTTTCAATTCAAAATTTTCAAATCAATCTTCATTTCAAAACTTTCAATTCAAACTGTTATTCAAATTTTCATTTCAATTTCAAAAATTTCAATTGATTTAAAATTCTCATATCTAGTTTTTCAAACCCTTTCCCTCAATCAAGTTTTATGCCCCACGCTATTTTGATAATCACAAAGGGGGAGAAATTTCATGATTGGTTGGGGGAGAATCTTTTATCTCATGCTTAGTATTTATTTTCAATTTATCTTTTAAAGCATGCCTTTCATTTAAGTTTTTACATTGCTTAGATAAGTGATTGTGATCATCAAAATAGGTGGAGATTGTTGTACCCCACACTATTTGATTTTCATGATCACAATCACTTTTATATGTGTCTAACATTGTTTGAAGTGTTTTTGATTGAAAGGCACAAGGTTGCCAAGAAGTTGGCCCAAGAATGGACATCAAGTGGACTGAAATTCAGTCCACCGGTCAGCCGGTGGCTTGACCACCGGCCAGCCGGTGGCACCCAGACACAAGTGCAAGCTACTGTCTTGCCACCGGTCGACCGGTGGCTCTGTCACCGGTCGACCTGTGGCACCCAGCCCAAATAGTCTTTGCTACTGTCTTGCCACCGGCCAGCCGGTGGCTCCTCCACCGGTCGACCGGTAGAGCCTGGACCAAATCTCCTCTCCTCTGCCAAGGCACCGGCCAGCCGGTGGAGCTGTACCGGCCAGCCGGTAGCCCAGTCAAACTAGCCGTTGGCTTTGACCAGTCAACCTTCTTTTGGCTCCCAACGGCTCTTTTAGCCTCTCCAACGGCTCCGAAGCCTCCCCAAGGGTTCCATGCCTATAAATAAAGGCCAAGGAAGCCCCAGACACCTACCGGAACTATACGGAAGCCTACGGACACCTTGTTGATCATTTGGCGTACCTCCGGCGGACTTCCTCAAAGGAACCCTCCTAGCTCCATCCAATTCCACATCCAAGGAGCTCCCTCAAAGAAGCTTGGAAGCAGCCTTCAACATCTCCAATCATCAAAGGCGCCCAAGGCTTCTCCTCATATACGGTTTTATTGTTTTATTCATTTTGAGCTTAAAATTGAGTTTGTACCTACATACCCCAAACCCTTTTCTCAACCCCCTTTCTTTTGGGTTTCACACCACCATTAAGGTGTGAAGAGGTTAGTCAAGCCTTTCCTTTTAAAAGGCTTGAGTTTTCGGTGAGCTAGCCTTCACCCGTTAAAAAGGCTAGTGGGTTCTTGCTACTCCATTGAAAGCAAGTGGGTTCTTGCTCAACCATAAAAAGCAAGCTGTAATAGGTCCTAGTGCTACCTCAAAGCCTAGTGGGTTTCTTGCTAAAACCATTGAAAAGCAAGCGGTAGGAATCTCTCAACGGTTGAGTTGGGAGCGGAGACGTAGGCCGGGTTTTGGCCGAACTCCGTTATCAATTTTGTGTGTCTTGCCTCTTTTTTTCCGCTGCATTATTTACTTTGATTTTTAATTTGTTAATCAATTTTTTAAAAGGCAATTCACCCCCCCCCTCTTGCCATCATTCCTTTCTTCTTCCGATCCATCAATGTTCATTCTCAAAATTTCACAATAACCCACACTCTTGTTATTGTTTACTCAATAGTCCCTTCATCAGCATGAATTTTACTTATAATAAAACTCCATGATATTATTTCTACTAAAATATTTCACTCATTTCTGTGGGATGACTCCCGCATAGTTAAAGTGGGATTTTCATAAACATTTAATGATACAAGAACCAAATGATTCAAAGATTAATTCCAACAAAAAACAGTTTTACTCAAAAACATTCACATAACATTGTAATCCCATGACAATGAGTAGTTTTATTATCATCCAAAAAAACAATGACATCAATAAATAATTATCTTAACATTCTACCAAAGGGAAAAAACATACAAAAATGTTTTTTGAATTATATATATACATAAAAAAGGACCAATACAGATTAAAGGTATCTCAATCAGAAAAAATTAAAAATTATAATATTCTTGAAACAAAATTTTACAAACTCACTATTAGAGTGAACTATTCTAGATTGGATGAACATAACATGGAATTAAATTTATAGTTAAAAATAATTTACCAGTTTATTTTCCATATCAACATATCCAAACAGATATTATTATAATTTCAAAATGACTAAATTCATCTATAGCATTCAATAATGTACTAAAATCTACGTAGACATCATGAATTCATTTGGAATATGCATCCAATTCTTGTGAAGTTAACTAGAAACTATTATTATTGACCATTTTTCTGACCAAATAATAATTATCACCAAAATGAAATACGTTGGTCTTGTAGAAATAAAGAACATCCCTTTACAACATAAAACTAATTCCTCTTTCATCGAAGAGATATTCCCATCATTGATGGAATGTAACTTCTGTTTAGAATAATATTTATTCCATCAAGCCAGTCAAAATCAATAGTTAGTCCAAATGGTATTTTCTAATAGTTACATTGATGCCTAATTATAATCTATGATGCTATATTGGTGATATTTTTTTTCAATTTATGATAGTATTTACAGAATATTAGGGTTATGGAAACCAATGTTTTGGTAGAATAAGGAAATATTGGTTAATGGTTTTTGAAATAGATGAAGCATATAGTTGTTACACATACTTTCATTTTCTATAATCGATGGGTCACACAAAAAAGTGAAGAGTACACATTACAAAAAATATTTGATGTGAACTAGCTGATATGACTAATAATCCAAATGGTGGGAAAATAAATATTTAATAAATAAGATAAATACTTTATTTTATTTGAATACAAAATTACGATTTTTAAAAAAATATAATTATGTAAAATTAATATATCCCAATTTTGATTTAATGAAATCAAATCGTTCATATGGAAAATGTTAACTAAAATTTATTTTAATTGATTTTCTATGAACAAATTGAAGAGATATCAAACTTTTGAGCATGATATTTTAAAAAATTATGTCTAAAATAATTATCCTTTTTTCTCTAAAGGTTTATTTGATTCTATTAAATGTTGATAGAACTTTTGTTATCAAATTTGGTTTCTACACAATTGAAATTAAATCCAAAATATATTAAGGTGTGTTTCACCCACAAGAATTATGCACAAACAATTACTACAACAATATATATAGATTTAGCGTTTGGTAATGATATAGGGTGTTTTTTCTTACTCGAAAAATATTCTTTTGATTTTAGAATAAAAATATTCGATCTTTTGGTACTCATTATCTACTATCTATATCTAGAAAAATCATCATTTGAATATGATGTTAAATTAAAGTCAGATGATTTTTGGAAAAAGAAGAGAATTATAAAAATATCTTTTGAATATATTATAAAACAACTAGAATCATGTAAATTATATTATATTGGATTAGATTAATATAATGTAAAATGAAATTTTGAAATAATAATATCTTGAACACTTCTAATAAGATATAACATATTTCTAATGATTCCTAATTATAACTTGTTGTCAACTATTATTCCAGTTTCATACATATCATGTTTAATATTTAAGCTCATAGGAGTTGACTATGTATATCTATTTTCAAGTGAAAATATATTTAAAAAGTTTATATTTTCCTTGTTTTAATACATTTCTAAAATATCTTCCATAAATTTGAAATCGTATAAAATAGTTTAAATCTCCCATTATAGTAATTTAAGATTCCTTTTTCATATGATTTTATGAGTCATTCCATAGTTTTTGATTTTATGATCCAAAAATAACAATACAAACATAAATATATACTATCAATATATTCAATGAAGATGATATCTTAAAAAAATTAGGGTATGAACTTCATACAATGAAACAATTTGCAAAAATAAAAGGTCATAATCATTCATACAATGATAACAGTTCTTGTTTATGTCCTTTGAGATCCTTGGTATGTTTGAAAATATGATTTTGAATGTGAAGGTCTTCAAAACCAAGTGGTTGATATACATAAACATAATCCATTAAAAAAATAGAAAAGAATATTTTAAATATATCATATATAATTTAAAATTCATATATGATGCATATGCTAGAAGGATTATTATAAGGCAACATCCTTAATCCTTACTTAATATTAAATTAAATGAATAATTCACATGGAGGATCTTTTTAGGTTTAGAGTTTTTGAGAATTAGGACATAACTATTATATCTCAAAAGATTAAAAAGTAGAAACTTCTAATAAGTTTCCATAAAATAAAAAACTCTTAAAAAGAAACATGTCTAGTTCCATGTTTTAGGTTGCATGACTTTCCATTGATCCCATCCTTGACCCTATTCCACGTTAAGTCCTGTGAAAAACATTTCAAAAACATGGGATGAGCATAAAAATCTCAGTAAGGGATACACAAAGAATGAAAACTGTTAGTTTTTCAAAACAACAAGTAACCAATGTATACTCTATCAAAGTAATACTTTTGACCTTTTCGAAGTAGTAAAAACTCTTCACTGAATAAAAATTCATTACTTACACTTCTGTAACCAAAATATTACCATAAAACCCATATAAAGATTACATAACATATAAAGGTAACTTGGGACATAAACATACTTAAGTGGAACAACCATAAGGTCTACTTCCACACATATCACTTAATGGAATAGAAATTCAGCCAACTTCCATTCATACTTAATGGAATAGCCATACAAACGACTTCCATACCCAATGCATTGGAGGTTATAACGTAACCACCCGTCCTGGTATTCACGGCACCACCCGTCGTATGATTTATCACGTAACCACCCGTAATATGTCCAAGTACCATTATAAAATTATAACACATAAAACCAATATAAAGGAATGATAACATTTCCACATTTCAATCAAAATATATCATTTAAATATATTGACATAATATAATCCTTTATCAAAACCATTTTCAATAACAAAATACATAAAAGAGTTTATGGTATTTATTTTATTTTAAAAACATTACAGCTTGCTGAGGAAGCCAAAGATCAAATAATACTTGCGGCGGTGGAAAAGGTCGTTGTCACCGCGTACGTTAATAAAAACATTCCTTTTTGTCATTTAGTAAAACGCTTCGTAGAAAAAGATTCATTTTGTATAAAAGTAATAGTAAAAGGGGTTTATACACCGTATAAAAGAAAGTTGTGTATAAAACGAAATATGCTTCAATGAAATGAGATTGAGACAAAATCCCTTACAAAGACGGTATCCTTGGTTTAAGGATAAATCAATTACATAATTATGTGTGACAAACGAATACACCAAATATAAGTGGATATTAAGTGTAAAATAATCAGAGGTTATTCACACATATTCATAGAACAACATATTCAAGGAGTATAAGTTTATCCCAAAGAATCAAATTTGGGTTAAGAAGTTCCCTTGCAAAAATTTGACAGCCTAATGGCGTCACTACAAAATTCCAAAAATGAGTTGATGAGAGATAAAAACGGTATCTCATCACATGGAAATAAAATTTAAATCAATAAGTATATAGAAGAACATATCACAACATAATAGTATGTGAATTAAAAGACATATCAAAAGAAGTCTTCTAAAAATAGGAGGGTGAAAGGTTCCCTTATCGTCATGGGTATCTTTCGAAACATACACCCCATGAAAGAAGGACAATACAACATTGATGTAAATACTCATAAATGAAAGTATATTACACAATGAGTAAAATAATGGGCAGTACATACACCACTCAAAGGAAATTGTGGCAAATGTAGCATAAATCTCACGGGAATAAAAGTGAGATGAAAAATCAATTACAAAAACTCGGCAGCCTAACGACACCACCTAAAACAAACAAAAAAGGATTGATGAGATCAAATAGGGTCTCTCATCATATTAAAATAAAATGTACAACAAGAGGAATATAAAAGAACATCCCCCAAAATAACAAAGAGGAGCTTAAAAGAAGTGACATAAAGGAGAGTACTTTAAAAGAAAGAAAGAGGTTAGATCTCTTACGAAAATTCGGCAGACTAGCAGGGCCACTCAGAACTTCCAAAATGGATTGACGAGAGAAAATAGGGTCTCGAATCATATGAAAATAAGAAGTACAGTAGGATTAATATAAAAGAACATCCCAATCATAAGAAATATGAGCTTAAAACGAATGACATAAAAGAGCGTACTTAAAAAGAAAGAGAGGAGTAGGATCCCTTACCTCGGGTCCGACTTGACTCGATCGTTCTTTAAACTCCTGAATAATAAACCTGAGTTAATTTATACTTGATTAAGAACCTTTTTCAAGTTCATTATTCCTTTTATATCAAATATTGACATGTTATAAATATTATGTAATCATTTAAGTTAATAATGTTTGTTTTGTCGATATTTGGTTCTTAAGTCAAAGGTGGACTTCTTACAATTACATGTTGTTCGTGTGGTCAAAGGTTCTTTATATCCACAATGACATTCCTGATTTGGATATCATATATATCATATATATCAAGCATATACATGTATTTATAATATTACATAATCATTTACAGGTAAGAAATGAAATGCACCGTTCATGGAGACGGTAAGCCGTACGTACGCATGAACGCTACTTTCATTTCTATGTCATATTAATGGAATTAAAACTAAATGAGAGATGTGTATATTTTTAATTCCAGAATTATATTAATCCTTTAGATGTATCATTCATCATATATATCCATTATATGTACTTATAATAGTACATTACATTTGAGGATAAGAAATGAAATGCACCGTTCATGGAGACTGTAAGCCGTACGTACGCATGAACGCTAATTTCATTTTTATCTCATAATTTAATGGAAAGAAAACAATAATTATATAAAGTTATATTATAATTCCATTATAAAATCATATATAATAACTTTAAATCCATCCTTTATACATCCCACATATGGCATTAACGAATCAAATCACTTTGAGGGGGCGGTAGTCCGCACTTCCTAAAATGAAGATATCGCGTATACCCATAATAGAAGCCATAAAGGTATGCCACAAATGAAAAATACAGAATCTTAAGTAAAACATAAACATATTATATATCATATTTAAACATTGTTCCATCTTAATGGCCACCTTTGAAGGTGTTATATGAGTGTTGAACAATCATCGTTTCGTGAGGCAGAAATTCGCCATCCACAGAAACAGTATATTCTTTAACCATTAGATGAAGGGGTGTGTAAGTGTAGCTAGAATACATATTATAACAACATCCAAGTATATTGAATATACTGGAGTTGTTACAAAATAAATAAATAAAAAGAGTTCTGGGGGTTGGAGAAGCAAAATAAAACAACAGAGCACAAGTGAAGATGTTACCTTAAAATTGGGTAACTCCCTTTGGTTTGAACCAAAAGGGTTTCTTGAAGAGCTTCCTGCCTAATATAAGGATTCTAGGATGAGAAGAGGGATTTGGAGAGACAAAATGATCAGATATTTTGGAACCAAAGGCTTGAGAGGTGTGGGTAAGGTGGTAGAGGTGGGGGCCTTTTATAAGAGGAGAGGAGGGGCACTTTTGGAAAAGTGTAAAATGTTACTTTATTTTCAAATGGTTTTTGGATTTTAATGGTCCAACATTGTTGTGTTTGAAGGATAAGGTGATAAGGGTTCGAAATCCACCCATCCAATAGGTTTTTGATTTTTGTAGATCCTAGAGTTTTCATTATCTTTCCATTTTATTTAAATCGTTAAATAATGAGGTCATCGCTCCATCATCATGATGTCATAATGAATTTAATTTATTTAATGTCGAAAAATTATATAAAAAATAATATAATGTAGGAAATCTTTTTATCTTTCCAATGATTATTTATAGTCAAATTTCGGACTTGTATAACCACATGTAAAAATTGTTTTAGTAAAACAAATCATGTTTGTGACATTTTTATTTTAACTTTAAATAAAAGGCATAAATGTCATTATCAAACCAAAGTGGCTCCATGGGGTAACAGAAATCGACCCATGGGTTGTATTTGTCGGACATAACTCATCCAATAGGGTTAGGACAAGTTTCAAGATATTTTAATTTTATTATAATATCATTTTTACCTTAAATCACACTAATTACCTTTAATTGCGATTAATAAAACTTAAAAGTTACTTTTCATCAAAAATTATTTTCTTCCAATTGAACCACATTTTATTTATCAATTAAAATAATTTAAATTTCATTTTTGAAATTCAAATAACAGAATTGGTAAAACCCCATCTAAACGAAAAATCAAATTTTGTAACCACCACTTTGTGGTTTCACTATTCATAAAAAATTGATGTTTTTCATAAAAATACCAAAGATTCACCCTAAGCTGTATTTGATATTCCGAATTCAAAAATGATGTCAATTTTACCAAATTAATTACATATAAGTTGCATTAATTAATTTTATAATTAAATCCCACTGTTAAAACAAATAGCGTGTTTTTATGAAACAATATCATTCAAAAGATTGACACTCGTTTATGTCCAATCTTAAAGTGATATTAATTACAATGACCACCATAGGATTAAATGGTAAAAAATATTCTATTTACACTTTAAACCCAATTAAAAAGATAATCTAATCATATAAATAAATTAGATTAAAAAGAGGTTTTGAATTGTAATACAACATTTTTCACTATTCATTAAAAATTGAACTTTTTTGGAAAAATACCAAAAATTTACACGAAGTAAATTTTGATGTCCCTATTATAAAGAAGAATTTTATTTTGTCAAATATAAAAAATAAAATTTTCAAAAAGTGGATTTAAAAGAGGTTCGCCATCAAAAGGCGGTTAATCGACCTTTTAAATAATATTAGACTTTCTACGCTTAAAATTTGATTCATTCGCATTTTTAGTCTTCTATAATTTATTGTAAAGAGTAATAATATTTGAAAAACATATATAATAATTTTTTAGTTAGTTCTGTTCATTCCCTCCATTACAACAGCTAGGCATTAACTACCATTTAAAATAATAATATTTTATTATTAGAGTGCAACGTAATATTCCCAAGAAACTTGTTGTTGCGTATTGGGTACGCCATCGAGCATAGCATCCCCTTTAAAGTAATATTAATATTTTACTCACAAATATGGATAAATATAAAAATGTCATATTCTTTATTTACCTGGGTTGTTACATCCTTCCCCCCTTTTGGGAATTGCGTCCTCGCAATTTTAAAATTTGGCTTGGAAATATCCTTGAAAGTCCCAGATCGGAACAAGAGTCGGTAAAACAATTACTTTAAAATAAAGAAAGATAAGTACAGAGGTCACTCGAGTTTACCCATACTAGGATTCAATGTAGGAAAACATGGACATGGAGGAGGAAACATAGGGTCATGTTCTGATGGAGAATGATAGAAAACATGTTTAGGAGAAAGTTAACCACAAGAAAATCACAAACTTGTGATGCGTTAAACGGTATTCGATTCCCCAGTAGGAAAAGTTAACAGACAACATTTTTGTTTTTAGTTACACTTCATTGAAGAATTTATTTTTGAGCCTAACTAAATCATAATGAAACATACTTACTTGTCACGTAGACTTTCAACTTTTACTAGATTCCATAATCAAACTCATATTTTCTCCAAAAGATGAGTATTTAGGAAGACTTGTTCCCATTAAGAGTACTATAATCAACTTATAGAGATTCACATAATCCAGAAAAGATAACTATATATTTTCCAAGTCTTTAGAATCTATCCAAAACCAAAACCAAAATGGTTTGTACAAGATCAGATAATCCAGAGAAGGATAACCCTTTTTAAAAATAAAATATATTCCTAATCTCCAAAAATTTTCCAACAAAACCCAAAGTTCAACAAGGACCATTCTATAAACAATTTTCCCATAAAATTATTCAAAGTAAACAAAACTAAGATTGAATCCCAAATATTTGAAGGATTTAGCCACATAGTCTTCCAAGTTAAGTCGTAACATTTATCTCTAAAAAACATCAGTTGATCCTAAAGTCTCGCATTGAAAATTAATTAACCTAATCACATATCCTCCATGATAAGTTAATCATTTTCATAAAAACCCAAAATCAACTTACTCTTAATTCATAAAGTCACCTAACTAAAAAGAATAATCCATACTAACCAGGGACTTCACATAGTCTAGTGGTAGGCGATAAATACCCATTGCACTTTGGTTGAGGGTTCGATTCCCGCAGCTTTGTCCGACGCGATGGGTTGTCACACGGTCCGTGTGTTTTACTTTTTATAAAACTCCAAAAATAACCCTAACATGTTTTAACCTTAATAGTTTCCTTATACCTCTCATTTTCATAAAAATTCATTACGGTCTCAACATCTTAATTCTTGAAGTCTTATTTCACCACCATAATATAAAATAAAATGATTCCCAAAATGAATAACATCATACCATGATCATGGAGTCCACTCAGTTTCATTGTCATCTTGCTCACATAGGTAGAAGTCCCATGCATTACAATAATGATTTAGAGATCCTTCAAAATCATTTGCTTCCTCCCTCCAAATACACCTTTTACAACATGGGTCATATGGGTGTTCATAGAAAAACAGTTTTGGAAAATAATCATGTATGACATATAATTCCAAAACATCTGATAAAACTTGATTTCTATAAAATAGTTGGACAGAATTTGAGTTGAAACATTCTATTATTAGTCCTTTTAAAATATCATAAGTATGTGCTGAGAGACTATATTTTAAAATCAAATACAAATAGGTTGTGCAAGGGTCTCCTTCCTCATCACCATCTTTAAAATCATACTATACTTCAAATTCTTGTGATAAGGTAAAATATTTAAAAATACCTTGATAATATTTACCTTTATTGAAAATATGAGAATATTGTGAAAATAGTATTTGTCTAAAACCAACCCATGATCCACGATGATAACGAGGTATAGTGGAGGTGTTTGATATCTCAAACAACTGCCTGCAAGTGAGTTGTATTCTAGAAAAATTTTCACAATCATCCGAACATGACTTTACAATAATTATTGCAATCATGTCATCAGGAAGAGATAAGAATTTCGTTTTAGATCCTTCTCCTTCCATTCGTAACCGAATTTACTTGTCCTGAAAAAGTTATAAAACAATGATTTAAGTGAAATAATAGATATAGGGACAAATCATGTGTCTAACAAAAACTCCTAATCCCTAAAGTTGTCTAAACCGACCTCTGATACCAAATATAAGGCCCCAGCCTTAAACCCTACTTAATATTGAATTAAATGAATAATTCACAATGAGGATATTTTTAGGTTTAGAGTTTTAGAGAATTAGGAAATAACTATTATATCTCAAAAGATTACAAAGTAGAAACTTCTACTAAGTTTCCATAAAATAAAAAACTCTTAAAAATAAACATGTCTAGTTCCATGTTTTAGGTTGCATGAAATTCACTTGAGCCCAACCTTGACCCTATTCCACGTTAAGTCCTTGAAAAACATTTCAAAAACTTGGGATGAGCATAAAAATCTCAGTAAGGGATAAACAATGAATGAAAACTGTTAGTTTTTCAAAACAACAAGTAAACCATATATACTTTATCAAATTAATACTTTTCACCTTTTCGAAGTAGTAAAAACTCTACTAAATAAAAGTTCATTAATTACCCTTATGTAACCAAAATATTACCATAAAACCCATATAAATATTACATAACATATAAAGGTAACTTGGGACATAAACACACTTAAGTTGAATAACCATAAGGTCGACTTCCACACATATCACTTAATGGAATAGCCATTCGGCCAACTTCCATACATACTTAATGGAATAGCCATACAGCCGACTTCCATACCCAATGCATTGGAGGTTATGACGTAACCACTCATCCTGGTATTCACGGCACCACCCGTCATATGGTTTATCACGTAACCACCCACAATATGTCCAAGTACCATTATAAAATTATAACATATAAAACCAATATAAAGGAATGGTAACATTTCCACATTTCAATCACAATATATCATTTAAATATATTGACATAATATAATACTTTATCAAAACCATTTTCAATACCAAAATACATAAAAGAGTATATGGTATTTATTTTATATTAAAAACATTACGGCTTGTTGAGGAAGCCAAAGATCAAATAATACTCGCGGCGGCGGAAAAGGTCGTTGTCACCGCGTACGTTAAAAGAAACATTCCTTTTTATTGTTTAGTAAAACGATTCGTAGAAAAATATTCCTTTTGTATAAAAGTAAAAGTCAAAGGGGTTTATACACCGTATAAAATAAAGTTGTGTATAAAACAAAATATGCCTCAATGAAAGGAGATTGAGACGAAGTCCCTTACAAAGGCGGTATCCTTGGTTTAAGGATAAATCAATTACATAATTATGTGTGACAAACGAATACACCAAATATAAGTGGATCTTAAGTGTAAAACAATCAGAGGTTATTCACATATATTCATAGAACGAAATATTCAAGGAGTATAAGTTTATCCGAAAGAATCAAATTAGGTTAAAAAGTTCCCTTGGTAAAATTCGACAGCCTAATGACATCACCTCAAGAATTCAGAAAATGAGTTGATGAGAGATAAAAAGGGTATCTCATCACATGGAAATAAAATTTAAATAAATAAGGATATTGAAGAACATATACCAACATAATAGTATGTGAATTAAAAGACATAACAAAAGAGGTCTTTTAAAAAGAGGAGGGTGAATGGTTCCCTTACCGACATGGGTATGTTTCGAAATATACACCCTATGAAAGAAGGACAATACAACATTGATGTAAATACTCATAAATGAAAGTATATTACACAATGAGTAAAATAATGGGCAGTACATACACCACTTAAAGGAAATTGTGGGAAAATTTAACATAAATCTCACAGGAATAAAAGTGAGATGAAAAATCCCTTACGAAAACTCGGCAGCCTAACGGCGCCACCTAAAACATAAAAAAAGGATTGATGAGATCAAATAGGGTCTCTCATCATATTAGAATAAAATTTACATCAAGATGAATATAAACGAACATCCCACAACATAAAAAAAGGAGCTTAAAAGAAGTGACATAAAGGAGAGTACTTAAAAAGAAAGAGAGATGTTAGATCTCTTACGAAAATTCGGAAGCCTAAATATGCCACACAAAACTTCCAAAATGGATTGATGAGAGAAAATAGGGTCTCTCATCATATGAACATAAGAAGTACAGTAGGATTAATATAAAATAACATCACAATCATAAGAAATATGAGCTTAAAAGAAATGACATAAAAGAGCGTACTTAAAAAGAAAGAGAGGAGTAGGATCCCTTACCTCGGGTCCGACTTGACTCGATCGTTCTATAACGTCTTGAATAATAAACCTGAGTTAATTTATACTTGCTTAAGAACATTTTTAAAGTTCACTATTCCTTTTATATAAATTATTGACATGTTATAAACATTATGTAAGCATTTAAGTTAATAATGTTTGTTTTGTTGATATTTGGTTCTTAAGTCAAAAGTGGACTTCTTACAATTACATGTTGTTCGTGTGGTCAAAGGTTCTTTATATCCAGAATGAAATTCCTGATTTGGATATCATATATATCATATATATCCAGAATATACATGTATTTATAATATTACATAATCATTTAGAGGTAAGAAATGAAATGCACCGTTCATGGAGACGGTAAGCCGTACGTACGCATGAACGCTACTTTCATTTCTATGTCATATTAATGGAATTAAAACTAAATGAGAGATGTGTATATTTTTAATTCCAGAATTATATTCATCCTTTAGATGTATCATAACTCATATATATCCATTATATGTACTTATAATAGTACATTACATTTAAGGATAAGAAATGAAATGCACCGTTCATGGAGACGGTAAACCGTACATACACATGAACGCTACTTTCATTTCTATCTCATACTTCAATGGAAAGAAAAAAATAATGATATAAAGGTATATTATAATTACAGTATAAAATCATATATAATAACTTTAAATACATCCTTTATACATCCCACATATGGCATTAACGAATCAAATCACTTTGAGGGGGCGGTAGTCCGCACTTCCTAAAATGAAGATATCACGTATACCCAAAATGGAATCCATAAAGGTATGAAACAAATGAAAAATACATAAGCTTATGTAAAACATAAACATATTATATATCATATATAAACATAGTGACATCTTAATTTCCACCTTTGAAGGTGTTATATGAGTGTTGAACAATCATCGTTTCGTGAGGTAGAAATTCGCCATCCACAGAAACAATATGTTCTTTAACCATTAGATGAAGGAGTGTGTAAGTGTAGGTAGAATACATATTATATCAAAATACAAGAATATTGAAGATACTTGAGTTTTTACGAAAGAAATGAATAAAAATAGTTCCGGGGGTTGGAGAAGAAAAATAAAACAAAAGAGCACAAGTGATGACGTTACCTTAAAATTGGGTAACTCCCTTTGGTTTGAACCAAAAGGGTTTCTTGAAAGGCTTCCTGCCAAAGATAAGGATTCTAGGATGAGGAGAGGGATTTGGAGAGACAAAATGATCAGAGCTTGGCCGAACCAAAGACTTGAGATGTGTGGGTAAGGTGGTAGAGGTGGGGGCCTTTTATAAGAGGAGAGAAGGGGCACTCTTGGAAAAGTATAAAATGTTACTTTAGATTCAAATGGTTTTCGGATTTTAATGTCCCCACATTGATTTTTTTCGAGGATAGGGTGATACAGGTTCTAAATCCTCACATACAATAGGTTTTTGACATGTTTAGGTTCTAGATTTTTCATTATCATTCCATTTTATTTAAATCGTTAAATAATGAGGTCATCACTGCATCATCATGATGTCATAAATAATTTAATTTATTTAATGTCTAAAAATTATAAACAAACTACTATGATGTAGGAAATCGTTTTAGCTTTCCAATGATTATTTATAGTCAAATTTATAACTTGTATAACCACATGTAAAAATTGTTTTAGTAAAACAAATCATGTTTGTGACATTTTCATTTTAACTTTAAATAAAAGGCATAAATGTCATTATCAAGCCCAAGTGGCTCCATGGGGTACCCAAAATCGACCCATGGGTTGTATTGGTCGGAAATAACTCAACCAATAGGTTTATGACAAGTTTCAAGATATTTTAAGTTTATTACAATATCATTTTTAACTTAAATCACACTAATTACCTTTAATCGCGATTAATAAAACTTAAAAGATACTTTTCATCAAAAATTATTTTCATCCCATTGAACCACATTTTATTTAACAATAAAAATAATTTAAATTGGATTTTTTAAATTCAAATCACAGAAGTGGTAAAACCCCATTTAAACGAAAAATCAAATTTTGTAACCACCACTTAGTGGTTTCACTATTCATCAAAAATTAACGTTTTTCAGAAAAATACCAAAGATTCACCCTAAGATATATTTGATATTCCGAATTCAAAAATGATGTATATTTTAACAAATTCATAACATAGAGGTTTCATTAATTAATTTTATAATTAAATCCCACTGTTAAAACAAATAGCGTGTTTTTATGAAACAATATCTTTCAAAATATTGACACTCGTTTATGTCCAATCTTAAAGTGATATTAATTACAATGACCACCAGTGGATTAAATGGTAAAAATATATTCTATTTCTACTTTAAAACCAATTAAAAATATAATCTAATCATATAAAAAAATTATATTAAAAAGTGGTTTTGAATTAAAATACAACATTTTTCACTATTCATTAAAAATTGAACTTTTTCGGAAAAATACCAAAAATTTACACAAAGTAAATTTGGATGTCCCGATTATAAAGAAGAATTTTATTTTGTCAAATATAACACATAAAATTGTCAAAAAGTGGATTTAAAAGAGGTTCGCCATCAAAAGGCGGTTAATCGACCTTTTAAAGAATATTAGATTGTCTACGCTTAAAATTGGATTCATTCGCATTTTTAATCCTCTATCATTTATTGTAAAGAGTAAAAATATTTGAAAAACATATATAATCATTTTGTAGTTAGTTCTGTTCATTCCCACCATTACAACGGCTAGGCATTAACTACCATTTAAAATAATATTATTTTACTATTAGAGTGCAACGTAAGATTCCCAAGAAACTCGTTGTTGCATATTGGGTATGCCATCGAGCAAAGAATCCCTTTAAAGTAATATTAATATTTTATTCACAAATATGGATAAATTTAAAAATGTCATATTCTTTATTTACCTGGGGTGTTACAATTAAAATAATTACTAACCTAGCTACTTGATAAAGGGTTTCTTCATAATTCATTCCTTATTATTGATTGAATAATTTGGAAACTAATCTAACATTATTTATAGTTTCGACACCCTAATTAGCATTAATTTTTAGAAAAACGCATTTTGACGCAATTATAAGAAACTCATATTGTCTTAAAAATAATTCATAAAATTTTTCTTTTAAATTTATTTTACACTTTTAGCGTAGGCAAGACCAAAGTTTCACCTAATAAATATTTTTATACAGATTTAGGTTTTATTTTGGACAAGAGGCATAAAATTCTTATCGGCTTGATAATTTTCTTTTAATTATTTATCCATCATCTTTATTCTTATAAATATTTATAGTAATGGTATATATTGTTTTTAGGTATTAGAGGCACCAAATTTTTTAGTTTTATAGTATCAACCAATACCAAATTTTGTCTAAATTAATGATAATCCAAATAATCACCCTTTTGTTATTATTAAGTGGTTTATGTATCACATCCTTGAGTGAATCACTTTCTTCATTAATTTGAATCATTATTTTATCAAAATGGTGACATTTGTCAGAAATCCCCATCGTTAATTATATATCAATCCTATACCTTTTTTTTTTTTGAAAACTCTATAGGATTAAGCATTAATAGAGTAACCTACGAAGATACCATCATCAGCCTTTAGATTAAACTTTACAAGATTATCCTAAGTGATCAAGATATAAATCCACATTTAAATACTTGATGTATCCTACCTTGGGTTTTCTATTATTAAAATAGTCATATGATGTTTCTTTAATATTGGTCTTATTAAAAAAATTTAATAAAAAACATCTTGTTTTGAAAAATTCATCCCCAAAATGAGTGGAATGTTATATTCATATAACATAATCCTCAAATTTATTGCAAAGTCATATTCCTACATTCAAAAAACCAATCTATTGAGATTACCTAGGGATATAAAATGTATAATTGATTAATTTCATTGTCCAATATCAATTAAATTCATGATTATGAAATTTACCTACATGATCAGTTTTCAACATCACGATTTTAGCATTATTTTCATTTTTCACAAGCTTACAGAAATTCATAAAAATATAAAACTCTTCACTCTTAGATCTTAAAAATTAATCCCAAGAAAATCTCATAATTTAATGAAATAACACACTAAAACCCATATTATAGATATATTTTTAGATATAGTAGGTTCAAACATATTTATATGGATTATATCTAGAGGTCTAGATATAGAAACCTCTATAATCGGTTTAAATTATTACATGTGTTTCATTCCCAATTTAAATGCATCTCATATATTTTTTATTTAATTTATGGTTAGTAAATTTTGTAACTAAGGTTATTTTGATAATGTTTTTCTGAGATTGATCATTATAATGTCCAATAAATCTAATCCAAATCCATGATTAATTAGTTTTAGCAATCAAACAATTTACATTTTGTCTACACAATGAATTGGGTTCTAATGTGTAAAATATATCTATTATAGGTTCATTAATAGTGATAAAATTATTTCTAAAAACTAAAAAATTATTTTTATAAAAATAAATAGAATATTCGTCCTTGAAAAATTGATAGATACTTATCAGGTTGGCCTCAAAACATCAATATAAACAAAAATAT
Organism: Viscum album; assembly: GCA_963277665.1. Classification (NCBI taxonomy): domain Eukaryota; kingdom Viridiplantae; phylum Streptophyta; class Magnoliopsida; order Santalales; family Viscaceae; genus Viscum; species Viscum album. The sequence continues at coordinate 2,043,473,435 of OY728148.1, read as the reverse complement.
TGATAAGAATAGACTGGGTATTTCCAAAAGATCTAATTCCAACAATATTGAATTTTTCATTATCACTCAATTTGACATTGCTATAATAAATCTAAGATAGTGAGTGAATTTTTCTAAAATCACCACCCATATGTATTGATAAACAATTATCCAGAAACCAGTTTTCATTGATTCTCATTTGGTTTGTTGTAGATGATGAAAAATAAAACCAATATTATGTTTTAGTAACCAAACTGTCTTTGTTACAGATATATTATCTATAAGAAAGATATATATATATATATATCCATTTTTTCCTAAATCATTTCATTTTTAAAAAATCTTTTGTAATGAAGGAATTTTTTATTCCACAAAATTATGGATTTTTCAAATTAATGATGTTAGAAAAATTTCCTATTTCACCAAAGTGAAAATAGATAAATTTATAAATATTTTTATTATTATAACTATTTATAAAATAGTTTTTTTAATATTAATTTCACCCTTACCTTATATTCCTAAATTTTAATTCTTAAGTAAAAATATACCATGTATTTATTAGATATCACATTCTCTTTTATTAAGGATACACAATACATCTTTAGTATTTTGAACATTCTTCTATAGAATTCATATTTTTTTAGATTGTTTATAATTTAATAAAGTAGAGTTTTCCAATATATTTTTTTTATGTATGAAATATATTTTTTCATGTATAAATATTAATTAAAAAAATTTATTTTTGGAGTTCTTGATGTCCCTATTTATCTTCATTAGTATTTCATATGTTGTCTATAATATGGTAACATATTAATTTAATTCTTAATAAAAGAGTACATAATTTTATGATTAAAATTTATTCTTAGTAGTATAATAAGAATATACATCATCTGGATGTTCCAAAAATAAAATATTAGCATTTTGATTAGTATCCACTTCATCAGATTCTGATTATGTGAAGTCATTATATTCTTCAAAAGCACTCAATGTGAACTTCATAGATTTCTTATAATTCTTATAACTATACTTCTTCAGATATTTATTTTATTTATTCTTATCATCATTAATTTTATTAAAATTAGGCTTGAAATATCCTAGTTTCTTTCACTCATAGAATTTCAAATCATTAGAATTGTCACCATGCCTTTTATACACGTTGAAAGGCCCCCTACAGCCTCTTCTCTTATTTTGGAACATTTGTATCATTTAATAAAGCGATTAAATATCATCATTTTATCAAAAGTTTCATTTAGAATCTTATTATTAATATTGTTTAGTGATTTTTATTTTTTTCCATTCATCGTTAGAAGTATAATCCATCATAGAAACACTCTAATTTTTAATCATTCTAGGTTATCTAGATTCAACATCCATTTCAACTTCATACATAGTGGTAGTTAGAGTGATAAATTTTATCATGAAACATTTAACCTAGATAAATTTTATGATTGATGTTGATATTCCACTCCAATGTGGTTATAATACTCTATGATAATTAATATCTTGTCCGGGTTCAATGATAGGTTCTCCAAGAGCATAAATGTTATTGACATTATCAGTGGGCCTTCCATTAAGTTCATTAATATATTCTCTTTCATCCAATTTGATTGTATCAAAATTAATCATAGTTATATAATATTTAATATCCTTTACATTCATAGTTCCTTCATATGAAACTAATATATGTGTCCAAATTTCATGTGCTATTTTACATTGAGAAACTCTATTGAATTCATCTTATCCTAATCTATATATTATAGAATTCATGTATTTGGTATTCAAATAATATTATTATTCAGCTATGTCATACCATATTTGGGGATATTTATTATTAATTTCAAAGGGATTGAGTGCTTTGAGTGATAATTTCATTCCAATATTCTTCAGATAGATGCTCAAGCGATCATTCCAAAAACCATAATTTTCACCATTGAAGTACAAATATCTAGATATTAACATACCTTCCTGACCATCATCTAATAAAATCATTGAAAAATAGATTTCTAGAATTTATACTTTAAATGTTTTTATATTTACATTAATTTTCTCTCGTACAATTTTTTTCCCCTGATAATTCCTATGTGAGTAATTTGGAGGGGTGTGAAAAAGTTCCAAAAAAATCATTATAGAAAACCTCTCTCATCATGATATGTGAGTTATTATCTTTTCCATAATAAATATAGGTAGTTTAATTAAAAAACATATATTAATAGATATAAAACAATATATTTGTAGTTCTTAATGGATTATAAATACACTAGTCCACTACAATAATAAACAACTCCAAAAGAATGGAAATTTTCCCAATAACAACCCATTAACCATGGGCCCCCACTAATTAAAAGTAGATTTCAATTAATAGAACGTTCTAAGAGATTTAAAACATTATATCCCTTCAAAATAACTATCCAAAATCACAATAACCACTCTTACATCATGTGTAAATAAAATTAAATGTATAAACATTGAAATAAAAATTTGCAGCACACAGTTGTGAGACACAAATAACAACAATGAAGGATTCTTCCACATAATATGATAGTCATAAAATAATAGATTTGGATGATGTAAATTTAAAATGGTAAACATATAATAACATTATGATACTTTTGGATTAATATTTTCTATGTACATACGTTTTAGGAGTGCACATTCTAATCCTTCTACTAATTTATCTCTATCATATTTGTTGTCATCTTTGTCTCTCTTCATACAGTGAATAACATTTACTATTATATATCATTTTAAAAATGTGAACAACATAAAAATAAAAGTCAAGAAAGATATTCGTTTATAAATTTATAATACATAACATAATGTAAATGAATTCATTCATTCCAAATAGATAAACTACAATATAGGTTGAACTGTCAAAAAGTTTCTCATTATTTAGATCATTCCATTCATTGAAAATATTATTAAGATTTATATTTCCTTAAATGTAAAATAAATTTTTTATTTGATCTAAAATAATTAAAATATATAATAAATAGATCAAAATATTATTCATCACAATTTGTATAATAGTTAGATCTTTTATTATATTCAATTGACAATAGTTTTCATCGTATGATGACTTCAAGAAAGACTCCGTAAGATAAAAACGGTCTTCATATTCTTCTTAAGATAAAATGAATTTGATACAATAAAGGATAGTTACCCAATTTAATTTGAATATTTTATAGGGGTAATACTTAGATATCATAACTTCTCATATTCTAATAAGATAATATTTTATGAACACTCTTTTCCTAAGATAAAATATTCTCAATTTTTTATTCTAAATAAAGAATCTAACTTGATCATTTAGAAACTCAAACATTCTCTTACATGAGATAAAGCCTTATGTATTTATATAAAAATACTATTTTTTTAATTCTATGGATATGGAAGATATTATTTGATTAATGTAGTATAAAACGATTTTGCGTAAAATGAATACATCAATCCCTGTAAGATAATGTTACCAAAAATATTGTGTAAAACATTTATGAATAACATATCATAATAAAATTAATTATTTTTTGAATCATGAGAATACATAAAAACTATGATATTTTGGAAAAACATAATTTATCCCACAAAAAATGTGATAGAATTATTTGAACTAGAACAATAAAACAAAAACATCAATGGAAAATGTATCAATTCAAACATATGAAAAATGAATTTAATAAGGGATTTTTAATAAATAGATATTAAAATATTAAAATTAAATCAAATAAGATATTAAAATAATTAAAATTAATATATTATATAATATTAATAACATTAAATTTAATATATTGGATATTAAAAACACAAACAAAGAAAGCTATACATGAAGTAAGAAGATTTGTCATCTCACTTTTACTCATATGTGACATATTCCATATTCACCACATTTTTATATTGTGTGGTGTATATAATAACCCTCTATTATGTTATATAATAAATCAATTTTTATTTAAGGTATTCAAGGTTTCATATTATTGTATATTCTTTAAGACTTTTATCATTCAAATGTTACCAGAATGGTCAGAGTTTATTTCGCAATGTCATCATTATTTGGGGTTGTTTATATTTAAGTATCCATTGTTGAAATTTTAGTACCATTCATTCTTAAAACCAATATATTTTATTCTATTCTAGTTTTTTTTAAATTACACATCATCCTCCCATTTTTTCCACTTTATGTATTCATGACACTAAAATAATATTTTTATGTAAAATTGGATGTATATATTTATTTGTTCAGTATTTTTTCTATTTGGGTGGATATTTTCATTAAGAAAATTTATTAAATGAATTTAATATTTTTATATGACATATTATAATAACTTTTACCATGATTTAAATTATATCAAATAAGTTTCGAAGAAATCTTCATGTCATTGGTCAAATGGGTTTATTTTTTTAACATTTCCAAAAAAATGCAAAGGGAATAAATTTTTTAACATACCCCACATGAATAGTAACTTTCTTATTTATGATCACTCAATGAATTTATATTTACTTTAAATTTATCACTGATTAATTTGAAGGAAATTTTTTTACCTAATACAAGAGGTTTTTTTATTTAAAAATATGGTTTTAAAATTAATAGTGTGTTTACCTCAAAAATTGTTTTAATGAACTTTTTTTGGTATTTGTATTCATTAACTAATATAAACCCTCATTTAAGTTATGCTTCACATGGAATGTGTTGTAATTATATAACATTATATAGTTCAATGGATTCATTTTTATCATTTTCATTAGGTAATATATTGACATTACATATTCTAGTTTTTCAATATATGACTATATATTGATTATGTACTGAATATGTATTCACCTTGTTCCCAAAATGAATGAATTGACCCTAGTAATTGATTGTGAGGTCCTGTTACAAACCCATGATGCATCATTAGGTTTACTAGGACAAACTAGTTTTTGTATTTGGGACAGGCCTGACCCATTTTTATAATATGTATTCCTATAAATCCTTGATGGTATGTTTATTATATATATAATTTGGATTCCAATATTATAAAATTAGTTATTGATAACTATGTGATTATTTTTATAGTTATTAAATCCATTTATATGTTGCTAGATTATGTTATTATTAATATGAAATTATGTTATCATAATTTATTCCTTCCATATTTTCATTTTTCTCATGTTATTTATTAAATGGAATTGTATTTTGCTATTTTTTTCCATATTAATTATGACTTGTTGACCTCATATTGTATTAATTTTAAATTACACTTAGAATGAATTTGACCTCACCTTAATTTTGTTTTCCATTCCCCTTGATATGAAGAAGGAATATTTGAACGACTTCAATGATTCATAATAAGTACTCTCATTAGGATTTATATTTATTTTTCCAATGTAAAATTGGCATAATTTACTTTTCAATTTTACCAATAATATTAAACAATTCATCCCTTTACAATAAGATTGCTTATATTAATTGCTAATGTAAAAAATAAACCACTAGATAGGGGCTACTGGAGTTGGGATATTTAAATTTATATAATAAAATAAGTATCTTTACAATAATTATATGTCATTATATTTAAATAAATACCATTACTTAATTCTGTATCCATCAAATAGGAATGAAAACCACCTTTCAATCATACATGTTGACCACCACCATGAAAACTGATGTAGTTAATATTGGATTCCTAACTCTACTGGAATGATATAATGATTAATTTAATATATATATATATATATATTTTAAAAAAGTGATATAATTATAATTCTTTGAGTACAATTTATCAATTATTTTATCACAAATCCATCCATTGAATAATGACAATGTTATTTGTGTGTATGTGTGGATTATCAACTCCATGATGTATTGTAATTTATTTTACATTAAAATGTACTATTGTGGTTATATGGATGGAAATATTGAATAACTATTACATTTATATAATTATTAAGATATAATAGATGATGTAACTATCACAATTTTGACCATGTTCAGTGCATTAATGTAAATTTGATGTTAAAAACCTAACATCCAAAAAATATTCAATGTGATCATTACCATTTTAGTAACTATATAAATAATTGAAATTAATTAAATAAAAGGAACAATAATAAGTATATTATAATAAAAAAGTAATTATTCATAATTAAAAATTATACAAATTTGTTACAAGTTATATAAAATATAATGCTATAAAATGTTTAAGGTTCGGGTTTTCTCATCCCAATTTTTTATGATTTATTTCCGTTTCATAGTATGTTTTATTTTTTGTAGTTTCTAAACTATATCATGAATTTATTTTATAATTTAATACTAAAAATGTTGTTGAAACCCCAAATAGTATTCTCCTCATCTATTTAATTTTTTTCAATTGTTATGAAATGGGGAATACTTTTTCATTTAAATCCATATTTAAAATTATTATTTTTAAGAATCATTTCTTCATTTTATTGATCCATAAAATGCTTCAACAACATTAATATATCTACATAAATGGTTATTAAATTTCATTATAATGTATTTTAGTTTCATATTCCATTTTTTAAATATTTTTAAAAATGAAATGTTCTTAACATTATTCAAACGATTCATTACTGAATATTTTTTTCCAAATATTAAATTTTTTTTATTAAATAAATGGAAGGATAATACATTTCTCCATTATGAACTTTTTTTAAATTTTTTTATCTTAATTTAATATATATTTCAAAAAAATATTACATTTTCAATAATTCGGTAAATCTGTTGCTTTTAAACTATTTTCAAATGAAAGGGATATTTCTTCCTATTTTTATGTGAAAACAGAAAGTACATTTTTTATGGGTTAAAAAAAGTTTTTCAGGTTTTTTATAATTAAAATAATAATTATTATAATAATTTTCTTCATGATATGATATATTTTAATTATAGATGGTTATGAATGAGCCTGATATAACTAAAATATGTGTGAGCCTAATAGAGATTAAATGATGGGTGATCCAAATATAATCCCCCAACACATTGGATAATCATCATTATCCTCAATAAAATATAGTATAGAGTTCAGTATTGAGGTTTATTCTATGGATTTAAATAGGCTCCAATTTTTTATAACTTGTGTGAACATGAGATTTTAATATAATAACTTAAAATTATTTAAGGTTTTTATTCTAATAATAGGTTTTAAATTTTTTCATTTATAAAAAAGTGTTTTCCAAATGTGTGTGTGATTTATTTTATACCCTTGAAAAACTATGAGTATAAGGTATTTGTTTTCAATTATATCCCCTAATGAAGTTGTTTCCAGTAAACTGGATAGATATTTTGTTAATATGGATTCTCTATATAAATGGGATAATGTCTCTAGTATCACTCTACCAAGGTTGAATTCGGTTCACCACCCTATTGTAGCCAACATTAACACTAACAAACGTAATAGTATTCTCCCTCTCAAATATAACAATGATTGGTATACAGATCTTGAATGTGTGTCCTTCATAATTGTTTTGGGAATACTATGAGTGATCATCAGGATTCTTTTTCCTGCATGTTTAAACTAAAAATTTTAAGACAGACCTTAAATGGTTGGTGTATAACTAAAAGTAATAAAATTGACAATGATATATCCTCTCCTGAAAAACAGTTATATCAACTACAAAATAATAATACCAACTTGGACTTTATCATCGATCCACAAACTGAAATAATCTTATCCTTAAAACTCAATTACCTACTCACATTCAAAGATAATATGTGGAAACAAATCCTCAAATCCAAATGGTTAACCGATGGTGATAGAAACACTAAATTCTATAATTCTCTTCAATGATTTAGAATGTCCAATAGACCTCTTACTAAACTTTTACATAATGATGTGATTATTGATTCTGAGGAAGCTATCTCCAACCATGTTGTTTCATGCCTTCATAATATTTTTAATGGTGCAGACATAAATATTGATCTTAGACCTGATATCATCCCCAGGATGGTGGATGAAAATGATAATTCATCACTCCTATGTACCCCTTTTGACCATGAAATTAGATCCATTGTTTTTAGTTTAAAACCGGACTGTGCTCCTAGTTCGTATGGCTTTAATAAAAAATTCATTAAGAGTAATTGGGATGTTATTCATTTTGATGTTTGTATTCTTGTGAAGTCTTTCATTTGCAATGGTTTTATCCCTCATAGTCTTAATTCCCAATTTCATACATTAATCTCCAAAGTGAAAAATGCGTCCGAGATACACCAATTTTGGCCTGTTGCACTGATAAACACTCTTTTCAAAATAATTTCAAAAATTCTTGCTAATAGGCTTTCCCATATATTCAAAAAAATATTTTCTTGGAATAAATTTGTCTTCATTAAGGTAAGGTATATACAAGACTATAGGAAAAAATGTTGTTATCAAACTTGACATTAGGATGGTCTATGATACTATTGATTGGTGATTTATTTTTAAGGTACTAAAAGGGTTTAGATTTAATGATAAATTTATCAAGATGATAAAAACGTTGTTCAGCTCTGCATCTATTTCTCTCATGGTCAATGGAACCCCTAGGGGCTTCTTTAAATGCACAAAATGGGTTAGACAAGGTGACCCGCACTCGGAAAATTTATTTGTAATTTCCGAAGATTACCTCACGAGGATCCTCACTCATTTGGTAAATAAAAAAAAAACTCAAACCTATACATGCGGCCAGAAATCCTAGAGTCCCTACTCATATCTTATATGTTGATGACATCATCTTGGTTCTTCAAGGGGACCAATAGAATATTCATGTTCTTAAACATGCCCTTACTCACTATGATAATGTCTCCGGTCATGCCATTTCATGGCATAAATCACATATTTTGTTTTGTAAAATCTTCTCCACATAGAGGAAAAACAATATTACCAAAGACCATGGTATTAAAGAAGGCTTCTTCCCCTTCTCTTATTTGGGGTTACCTATTTTTTGGTGAAGACCTAAATTTATTTACTTTTCTAACACAGTAGATCAAATTATTAATCAATTCTCTAATTGGAAAGGCAAGTCCCTTTTCATGGCTAGTAGAATCTGTTTGGTCAATTCGTCCATTGTCTCCAAAATGGTCTAATAACTTATGATTTATAAATGGCATGCTAGTATATTCAAAATAATCAACACCATTATTGAAAACATCATCTAGACTAGAAGTATATTTCAAAAAAAAACATGTCACAATTCCCTGGGTAACCTGTTGCAAACCCTTTGAAAAAAGGGGTATTCTTATTAAAAACATAACGTTTTTTAATGATACTCTTCAATATAGACTTATTTGGAGACTTTTCAATACTGACTAGAATTCTATTTATTCCTTAAACATAGATTTGTCTCCAAACATAAGAAGGGGAACCTTAGTTATATCTCTTCCTAGATAAGGCCTTCCATTAGGTACACTTACTATAAAATCATGGAGAACTCTAGATGGATAGTGATCGCTGACTCTAATATAAATTTCTGTCTTAACAATTGTACGGGTGTTCTACTGGCCTCGATGATTTCTCCTAATTCTACTCTAGTAGACAGTAGTTACACTATTAATGATGTTCTCTATTCTAATAGGGATAATCTCCCTGAAAATGATTCACAGATCATTGTTAACTACCCTTTTATTATCTGTGATGATTTTCTTGTCTGGGAACCCGCACCGAATGGTATTCTTGACTGAAAAAATTCCAATATGCACAACTTTCTTGGATCTGAATCTATCATTCAATTGTTTAATTTTTTCAACAAGACATGGATTAGGCCTACTAGACTAACTCTAATTTGGCGCATTACTCATAACTGATTTCACACTTAGGGATTCCTTCAATATTTTGGTATCTAGCTATGCTATAACTGTCACCTATGTAATCAATATAGGGAGGAAACTGACCGTCTATTTTTATCTTTTGCCACAACCTCTCCTCTTTGGAAATATATTTTTGACATTTTTGATTGAAAATGTCATACCCCCAACACAATTTCCACTCTTCTTAAATGTTGTGTGCAACACCAAGCCTCTTAGAAAATTAAGAACAAATTTCTATCTGTTGTTGATTAGCACCTACATATGATCTTGTATGATATAAATGATATTATACACAATAAATGATCATTAAATCTTAAGGCAAGGAAAGCATGGATCCTCATTGTGATTCGAGACGCTGCCTGGATTCAAAAAGCTCAATGCAACAACTCGGTTGGTGACATGGCAATTTTTCATAGGATTAGGGTTGATGGAATATACTGTCAACATATTTACACATTTGAAGTTTTTTTGGAAAACTTCAATGCCTTGATGGATCAAAGTCAATGTTCATGGTGCATCGAAGGGCAATACTGGACCTGCAAGGTGCAGATCCATTTTTCGAGATTCTGTTGGCAAGTGTCATGGGTGTTTCTTTGGAAATCGTGACATAGATTTGTCATTTTATGCCAAAATGATGGGAGTAATTCATGATATCAAGTTTTCCATTAAAAAGGGCTAGAGGAAACTAGGGAGTGAAAGTGATTTAACCACTATTGTCTAGGAAATCCTGAATGGTGTTACTCACCTTTCCTATCCTTTGATCAATCTTTGGATGTAGTGCCTCGACTCTCTGCATGATATATACTACATTTCCACACATACATTCAGAGAGGCTAATGATGTTGCTGATACCCTTTCCACCAATGGTGTTTATCAGACCATGACCTTGATGGAAACCTCCCTTCAGATTTACTTCAGCTATTTTATAAAGATTGTAAAAAAATCCATTCATTCCATCTCTTGTAATCATTTTGAATTTTTTATTCAATAAAATGTGCTTTGTCCTTTGACCAAGGCACCACGTTCTCTTAAATAAATTCTTCTTCCCATTATATCAAATGAATTTTCAGAGGGGTTAATAAATATGTTATAAGTTTTGAAAAAAAAATCCTCATGTTGCCTCATATGGAACACAACCTCCAACCACTCTTACTGGGTCCCTCATGGTGGAATGTATCACAATTGACCATAAAAAATTATGGTGTATCTTATAAGACAAATATCTTATTAATATTATCTGATGAGTCTTATTATTTTTATGTAAAATTTTTACCTAAATGGAATGTATCTTCTGGAGCATAATTCATTGACCTCACCCATGAATGTATCACAACTGTTTTTGATGAATCAGAGTGGTACCTCATAATGCATCATATACTTCATAATTATGGGGAACATAAGGATGTGTTTTCTGTGGTGTAGTAATATTTCAAGGAACTAAAAGTGATATTCATCAAGAAAAAAAATAATCATAAATCCTACGGAATAAATAAATATACACCGATAAAATAAAAACTCATAATGATAGACATGAATCCCAATATACATTAGTATTTTAAGGCTTCATATGATGATACTTAGTTATAACATCACTTATAACTACCCCTTATGTAATGAATCAGATATAGTCACCATTTAAACCAGAACCCGACCTAGTCCATGTTATGGATCTAAGGACATTCCCTATCCTCACTGGCTAGATCAAGTGACTGAGTATCATAAAATATGGGTTGGTATCGATTTACCTGAGTTTAGATGCATTAAACAACCAACAATAATAAATAAAACAAAAATTAAAATATAATCCAAACAAGACTTTAAAAAAATTAATAATTGAAATACATAGTATTAAACAAATCCCAAATAGGTACACCACTCATAAGGAGAAGAAAGTATGACTCATGAACCGCCACACGGTAAGGGGACATTACCCGCAAACCTTCTCCACATCACACTACAGATAAAAAAAGATAACAACGTGAACAACCATCTCCAAGGACCTTTCCCTTACCTGTGTAAGACATTATCAGGTATACTTACACCTAAAGGTGAGTGTACTATGTGATTTTATGTCCCATAGGATTCAACAAAAAAATATTCCATGTGATAAACATTTCAAGAAAAAAAGATCCCATGTTTTTATAAACAAGAAATGTAGACCAATATCTAAAATGTGTGATTATTAATAAAAACTATTTTCAATAGGGAAAAATTGAAGAAGGTACACTTTTAAATAAACCAAACATGCTACTAATTTTTTCAACAAAACACATCCTATCCTGACAGTAGGTAAAATATATCCAATGAGCACTAGTCATGGGAACACCATTAGGAACTAGCTAGTTGTTGGTCCCTAGGTACATCGTATCTTAGTGTATAAGTAACCATGACAAATATCCTTCTTGTGAATTAGACATTAGGAGTGGAAATGCTAATTAACTAGTGGTCCCCAAAAATTATCAAATTTCAGTTAGTTTTTTCATCTCTAAACATGATATGTGAAATAGGTACGATACAACTACTAGATCACAAGCATACTAGTCCTAGTCCACTAATTAAGATACATGAATTTTTATTTTTGTGCTTAAAATAGTACCACATGTTATAAAATACCATTTTCACATAATAATACCATTTCTAAATCATACACACACAAAATATTACGAAACTTATTTTTCACCCTTTGTGTAACTCAACAAACCATTCAAAATTTTCATAAATTTTTTTTAAAAGTAAAAAATTTTATTTCACAAAAAATTTATTTCAAAACCAACATTAAAAGGAAAATACACCACAATACCATACGAAAATTGAATTTTCAACAGTATAAAAATTTAATAAATAATTTACATATATTACATATTTCCCAAAAATTATACCACATGAGTTACATATGAAAATCACACAATTTTAAGAAAAAAATGAAGCATTAGAATCAAACGCTTAACCAATTATATGAAAAATAAAACTTTCACCACAAAAATAGGTAAGAAACATTCTAGAAAGGTCAATAAATCCATATAACTCATCAATGAATGCTTAAACATGGAAACACCTACCGTATATATAAAAAACCCCAATTATTTGTGCAAAACAGAAATCGCACCACCATTGCACCAAAAGGTGATGATACTGAACCATATTCCACAATATTCATCAAGGAAAAAAAATCATACCATAGGTACGAATACCTAGTTAATGTTAATTTTTAACTTCAATAAGGAATGGATAAACACTAAGTAAAATGCAAGGCACAATAGAAGAATTCACTTACTTGAATAATATTGAACTTCCAACACCAAACCCCTTCAAACATGGGTTATAAAAGAGATTGAGGGAGCTTCATAGACTTAAATTTATGCAAGGGTTTAATGGGGGATGAAAGGGTCCAAATAGGGTTAATAATAAAAGGGAAAACATGGAATAACAAATAAAATTTTATGACCAGGACACATGTGCACAATATTTCTACATAGTTTAGTAAACCATGCAACCAAACCATATGGCATGTTATTTTCACCCAAAACATGTCCATTTTCATCAAAATAAAAGAATTTTCAAGGGGGATCCAAGGGTGAAATGATAGAACAATAATAAAGGTAGAAAATACCTTAAAAAAAAGATATGGATGTGTTCATTATCCCCCCGATGAAAAACTTTGCACCATGGAAAGTGAAACTAATTCTTGAATGGAGGACAATATTGGGCACTCTTACTCAACCAATTATTTCTTATCCCAAGTCTTGTTCACATCATTCCCATGCTTCCAAAGGACCTGGACCAGTGTAATAGTCTTTCCCCGATGCACATTATCTTGGGAATCCACTATTCATACTGACAGTTTAACAACAGATAAATTGGGAACTATTTCCATCTATCCCCAACTCAACATTTCGACAAAATACAAGTTGTGATTCATCAATTGGTAGACATGTAACATTTCATTAATATATGTAAAATGATAGGGAAAATATAAGTTGTATTCCAACTTTCCAATCATTTGAGTGATCTCAAAAGGTCCTACATACCTCGGTGTTAGGTTTCCCTGCTTCCCCAAATGTCACTGGCATAAATGAGGCGCCAACTTTAAGAACACTCAATTAACCATAGATAAATCATGATCACGAAACCTCTGATGAGAATATGTTTTGTGTAGACAATAAGCATTCAATAATTTTTATCTATTCAACATTACCTTCTCAGATGTCTCTTATACAAGGCTTGTCCCCAACAGTGAGGTCTCACCTACCTCGTCCCAACACATAGGGACAAACAAGTAAGACCATATAATTCCATAAAATGATCCATTTGAATAGAGGATAGATTAATGTTATTAATATAATATTTGACCAATCCAAAATCTCTATCCCAAGATCCTTCAAATTAAAGAACACATGCCGGAAGAATTTCTTCTATAATCTTATTTTTTCACTCTTTCTGACCATCTGTTTGAGGATGGTATATTGTGGTCACCTAAATTTGTGACCCCATGGTCTTCTAAATGGATTCTCAAAACCAATTGGTAAAATAGGGGTCTCTACATGAGACAACTAACGAGGGAACACCATGAATCCTTACCACCACATGAATATAAAATCGTCTTAACTCATCAAATTTGGTTTTATATCAGAATGGAATAAATTGGGTAGATTATGAGAGATGATCAATCACTACTCAAATAGAATTTTTACCTTCATGTGTATGAGTAAATCCACCAATAAAATCCATGACGACATCATCTCACTTCTTGGTAGTAAATAGGAAATGGATGAAGCAAACGGGAGGGCCTTTTATTCTCTTCTTCTACTTAGTGACATGTATAAAACCTCAATAAAAAATATCTTTATACTGTATCATACCTAGACATCATAACTTCTGACAAACATTATAATAAATTTTGGTGTCTCAAAGATGAATGACCCCCTGATATTGGTGGCTAAAATACATTGATCCCTTCTTTAGTTACAATGACACCAGCGAATGTCCCATGAATCACAATATTCCCTCAGTAGATGAAGACCAATCAAAAGACTTCTCCCCACCATGAAGGAACTCCATCGACCACTGAAATAGCTCATCACTGGGTTATTTCCAAATCAACTCTAAAGGTGAATTATTCAACTATATAGTCTACATGAATGCACCTCCGTTATCCAAGTGTATCTAGGAAAATAACCCCATCAAAGTCCACTCATCATTGGACATTATCAATTCAAGCACATGTACTTTCCTACAAAAGGCCTTAGCCACCAAATTACCCTTTCCTAGGGTATAGAAAATATCAAAGTCAAACCCCTTCAAATAATTGATCCAACGACACTTCCTTATATTAAGATCCTTTGTGAGAAGATGTAGTCTAAGCTCTTATGAATAGAGTAAACCACAATATTTTTCCCAAATAGGTAGTAACAAAATTCATTCAATACATGAGTCACCACTGTTAAAACCATGTCATGGGTGAGGTAATTCATTAAATGTCATCAGGGCTGGTGAGAGACATTAATCACCACAAGATCACCCTACATATGCACGCATCCATGACCCTTACCGGAAGCATTTAAATACACTACACATACCTTCATAGATACAGGTAAGATTAAAAACGGGTCGATAGTCATCATCTGATTCAACACCTTGAAGGATTACTGGAATTCATGTCTACATTAAAACATCACCCCATTTTGGGTGTGCACAGTCATGGAGGAAGCTAGCCAAAAGAAATCCGGAAAAAAAACTACCTATAGTTACCTGGATGGATGAGGAAACTTCCGATCATGGACACATTTTTGATGATCCCATGATATAAATTCATTGATCTTCTTGAGGACCACCAACAAACCATATTACGAGATAACATGTCCCAAAACTTTCACCTCTATAATCCAAAAAGTGAACATCTAAAACATTAAAGAAAGATGATGATCCCACAGAGTGCCAACATGACCTGAAAATGAAGCTCATGCTCTTCCATAGATAAAGAGTTAACCATGATTTCATCCACGAATAAAAAAAAGACTTGAGATATTGTGGTAAAACCAAATTCATGATCCCCATAAATACCACTGGGGCATTGCACAATCTGAAAGGCATGACCAAGAACATAATGTGGTAGTACCTGATTACGAAGGATTTCATTGAGATAACTTCCTCAATCACCATGACTTGGTGGTAAACCAAAAACAATACTATCTTGTAAAAAAACATTAACCCCTTCAACTGACCAAACAAGTCATCTATTCATGGAAAATGATATTTGTTTTTGATGGTTACCTTATTCAGCTTCTGGTATTCAATGTACAACTGCAGGGGTCCATCACCCTTCATTGCAAAAAGAATTGGAGAGGCCCAAGGAGGGAAGCTCGAGAAAAAGTAATCTTTTTATTCTAAATCATTCATATGTATCATTAATTCCCTCAAATCATTGGGGGCCATACGATATGAGGAAATAGATATCATTTGTGTTCCTAGAGACCAATTAATATAGAACTCCATGTCCCACACTAGGGAAATCCTGAAAAATCATCGGAAAATTTCATCAGGAACTCATCCACTACATTAGGTAATACACCATCAAGAGAATTACCTTATCTATCTAGCATAATCACTGTAAACTAGAAGACAATATTCCAAAATGTTCAGAGTTTAAGACCCACACGACCCAACAGAAAATCACATTACCCAATTAAAAAATTGGGACTCCCACAAGGTTCCATGCAACTCACCTACCACCTATAAAAATTAATATGAAATTGAAATTTCACTATCCAATCCATACAAATGATTAAATTGAAATGTTCCATATACAAGATTAAGAGGTCCCACTCAAACTCAACCCCTGACACGAAAAGCGCAAACAACGAGCACCTATGACCTTGCTCATTCCTATTAAACAATAGATTCAAAAAAATAAATCACAAAAGAAAAAAACACAATTAGAAATCTAAGTAGGTTAAAAATACTAGTAAATATAAAAGAAAAAGTATCACTAGTGTAAAAGATAATAGCAACTAAAGAATATGAAATCAAAATGGTACCTTGAACTGTCGAAGGCCTTACATCGGATCCCGCTAGAGCCTAATCCAAAACAATAATATTCCTTGTGTATTCCTATGAATTTCCTCTTCCCTATGTATATAACCTAAACTAGATCCTCCCATAATACGATCTAGCCCTCCCGCCATGGACACCAATATGAGATCCCATTGTTCTTGATGGATCTGGATGAACTGACACTCTCCCAGAAGCCACCGATCCTTCCCCACTATGTAGTAGACGTGTCACCTTGAAAAGAACAACAAGAGACCCATATCTCCACAGTAATAATAAGGAATCATAAGAGACTTATATGCAGTTCGAGTGTGACCTGGCTACCCGAACTGGTGGCACATAACGAACCTCACATCAGACGTAAAAAATGAGAAGTACTTGGAAGAATGGACTAGACAACCAAATCCATTCTTCCCCTACTCCTCTCACAAACTTTTCTTCTTAGATGAACTATAATTTACCATCATTGATACCTTCTCATTGAAAATATACATTCCATTGTAATCAATATCCTCCATGAAAAATCAATCAAACACCACCGCAAAGGTCTTCATCTTGAAAATGAATACATGATAATGGATCTTTGGATGTAAACCCATCTCAAAATTCTATACTTTCATCTCGACATTTGAGACCATTTAATGTGCATATCAAACAAGATCAGAAAATCAGATGGAATACTACACCACTAACTAATCCCCCGGGATGAGTTCAATATACATCTAGGTTCTGGAATAATCAAAGTCTTCAAGATAATAATATTCATTGTAAGTATCCTTGATGTCCATCTAGCTTATCTTCTCAGGCTTTCCAGCTTGAAGAATTAATTCCCACCACCTAGGGATAGGAACCTACAATAGAAATAAGGCACACTTCAACCTGAAATCCTCATGTGTGTCATGTAATTTGAACATGAACTTGATATTCTCAATCTAATCCTCTACATCCTGGGGGTACATGATCCCTTGAAAGGTAGGAGTCTTATTCTTCAAAAAATCATATGATTTACCCTTTTAGGACCATACTCATCTTATCTAGCCAGAGATAGAGTATCAGAATGATCTTCTCCCTATACTAGAGATTAGACAGCCCTGGCCATGGCTTCTACCAACATCCAATCAAGTGGTTAAGAAGAAATATTTATGATTCCTCCTGAGGATCCATGGGAACTTTCTGGGGAGTAATGTTGCTAAAAAATTCAACATTTAAAAGGGAAAACATTATTCAAAAAAATATGAAAAATTGCATAAATAAATAAAATAAAAATATACAAAGCTTATCTCAACAATTAAATAAACAACTACATCACCCCCACCTGATGTCCATGTGTTTTCTGCAACCCACACGTCTCACTAAGAGGTGAATTCAAACAAAAATACCAATATTCCAAGGTAACATGAGGTTTATCATGAGATGTCTGATCCAAGCACCCTACACACAACTAGAACCATGGGACCTGAAATTCCTAGATAATGTCTATCTAGACTCACCTCAAATAATATAACCCAAAGAGCTTAATATATTCTGATAAAAAAATTTCACAAATAAAATTAGGTCTCCATACAAATCGGCACCCTAACTGGTCAATGGTAAGGCTCGAAGGGAGTTACCTATCCACATGGGTCGGTACCTATCCCAAGTATCATAAATAATGGTTTTGGAATGATTTACCAATGTTTAGACGCATTAAACAGCCAACAACAACAAATAAACATAATCTGAAAATATAATACAAAAAATACTTCAATAAAATTCTGAATTAAAATACATAGTTTTAAAGAAAACTTAAAGAGGACCACAATTCAAAAAGCACATCATGTATTACCCATGAACCACCACACGGTAAGGGAAAATCACCCCCATACCTTCTCCATAACACTACACCCAGAAAAAAATCTAACTACCTGAACCACCCTCTCTAAGGATCTTTACCTTCCTTGTGTCAAAAATTATCAAGTATACATACACCCAAAGTTATAAGTATTGTTTGATCTAAAGCCGAATATGATTCCACTAAAAAAATTGCACGTCATAATCATTTTAATACAAAAAATATAAAAAGTTTTTATAAAGAATAAATTCTAGAAAATTTTCAAAAAGTTGTTGCGTTTAATGAAAATAATTTTGAAGAGGTAAAATTTGAAGAAGGAAAACATTTATATAAAAAACATTCTACATAATGTTCCAAAAAATCAAAATTCAAACTGATCCTAAGTAAAAATTATCCAATGAGAACTATTCACGGGAACACCCCTAGGAACTAGCTAGTTGTGGGGCCCTATGTACATTGTATCTCGATTTATATATAACAATTACCAATACCATTATTAGGCACAAGCCAAATGGAGGGGAAACCCCAATGCCGTAGTTGTCACATAACATAATAAATTCATAGGTAGTGTTTTCATCGTCAAAATTTCTATGTGAAATAGGGATGATATCACTAACAGATCACTAACATACTAATCCCTGTCTTCCCTCCCTGATTCCTAGGTTTCCCTCATTATTCACTAAAAAGTTACACATGTTATAAATAACCATGTACATAGAAAATTACCATTTCTGAATCATAAACAAACCAAACAGTACCCAATATGTTTTCACACATTGTGTAACCAAATAAACCATTTAAAATTTTCATAAAAAATTTACAAGAGGTAAAATAAGGCTTTACACATAAAATCCATTACAATATCAAATTTCAAGCCCAAATTCACCCCATTACAAGTCCAAAATAGATTTTTCATCCCTAGAAAAATTTATTAAACCATTTTATTTTTAGAATAATTTCCCTCAAATGATACCACATGATTTACACATGTAAACCACACAATTTGAAGTAAAAATTCATCTCTAGAATCAAACTCTTAACCAATTATATCAAAAATAAAATTTTCAACAGACACAATTGGTATGAAATATAAAAAGAAGTCCAATAAAGAATATAAATCATCCAAGAATTATTAAACATGTAAAAACCTACCTCATATGTAAAAACCCTAAATCATTTTGAGAAACTTCAATAGCATCTCCATTGCACCGCAAAGGGATGAAAACGAACCATAATCCACAATATTTAACCGGAAAACAAAAATATATAACCATATTATGAAACCATAGTTTATGGAAAATTGTAACATCAAGAAGGAATGAAGAAACACTAAGTAAAATGGAAGGAATAAGAGGGGAATTCATTTACATGATGAATTAGGAATTTCCATCATCAAAACACCCTTCAAAATTGGGTTTCAAAAAAGCTTGAGAGATCATGAGAGCCTTCCAGAGTTGTAATGGTCTAATGGGGGAATATAGGGTCGTAAGAGGGTTAATCATGGAAGGGTAAACATTTAATTACTGATTAATGGTTATGATTTGGACACATGTTCACAATTTGTCCGCACAATTTAATAAACTGTGTGGCCTCTTATGTCTACCCAAAAGATGCCCATTTTCTTCAAAATTCAAGGGCATTCAAGGGGGTTCCGAGGGGGAAAATATAGGACAATAATAGAATATAAATGTTCCCTAAAAATGAAGAAATGGATGACACCTTAATTCCCAAATATCCTATATAAAATATACCAAACATTGCATGACATGAAAACATTATAAAAATCATTATTTTGATAACAATATTCAAGGAACCCACACAGATGAACTATTAATTGATGTTTTGAAATGATTGTCAATAATTATTGAAATTTGTTCTGGATTATCTAAGGCTATCAACCTACACCCAATAAAAAAAATCACATTAGAGAATTATGTATTAATAAAAGTTTCAACAACCATCAAGGTATAAATAATGAAATATGTAATATCAAAATATTCCAAATTTGCATTAAAACAGAAGTACCCCTACATCATATGAGAAATAATCCAAAATAAAACAACAAGATCCAAGAGTAACCAATTTTTAAAAGATGAAAACCAATATATATATATATGTTCCATATAGATAGTATCAATCTATCTCATCACCAAATACTCAATCCCAACTAAATGAATACCCAGCTCCTCAATTTGATTCCATTCCCATTACTACTTTAAATTAATTATGTTCTATAGAAATTTGAGTACAGATGTATGTAATTAAAAACATAACCCAAATACTATCCCACCAAGCCCTCCATAAAAAGTAATTTTTAAACCACCCAATTATGATAATTTTATAAGAATACTATTCATGATTTATAGTTTTCATCAATTAATTTAAAAACATGGAAATTCACCGACATCAATTTTTTATAAACAATTTAATATATAAAAATTATTAAACACTATAAAAAATCCATTTTCCATTTTCAAATTATTAATCCTAAATCCATATAAAATAAATTAATTATGAATAGTCCACCAAGGAAAATATTGGCTTGGTATAGCTAACATATTATCCCAATTTAATTATAATAACTATTGTGCACAAAACATGTCCTTGATATGATAAACTAAAGAGAAGATGATTGACCCTACGAATGAACATTGATATAATGTCACTTAAACTAGTCCGTCACTAATTTTTTTAGGGAGTAAAATAACCCCTAATGTGTGAACCTAACTATGAGTCAAGAAGACATGCCTTTATAGAAACCCTCTTACTATGTTCCTAAATCTCATGTGTGATGAAAATTTAATATAATCTACAACATTTGAAAAAACAATATATATTTAACAAAAAACACACTTCAAAACAATAAACTCATTCATTGAAATAAATTTAAAAAACATTATTACATGGTTCATAGAAAAACCCCTTTTTTATAAAATTTAAAGGGGAAACATATTTTATATTAAAACCAACCAAATAGATATTTTAATAAATCTTAGATCTTCCTTTATTATATTTGGAATCGCATTTTGAAATTATTAAGAATGTATAGTTCATAAGAAATTGAATTTAGATAATAAGACCAATCTTAAACACATGTTATTTGAGATATTTCATGATATAAAAAAAATTAAAGGTGAAGTGGTATCTATTAATCAATACAATTTCCTACAATATATACATAAATGTTTCATTTAGAATTAACTATCCAACATTCACAAGAGAATAGATAGATACCACGTACCATAAAAATCAAAATGATTAACATAATGACCTTCTTGGATCATAATAATTAAACATATTATGATGTTTTATATAATTTAAATACCATTATATCATTAAAATTAATTATATTTTTCTTAATTAAAAAAGATTTATGATCTATATCAAGATAATTAGGATAGATCTAGTAGAATAGAAACGATCAATAATGATCACAATCATATACTTGAGTGTGAAAATCTAAAACCCATGGATTCACTAAAATTGATCTTGTTGAGTAATGTAATATATATCAGATCAATGAGGAGTATACTATGTTCAGAGCTTCATTCATTGGAAGATGGGTAAATAAAAGGTCTATAAGGACTTGTTGATAAAATTCTGATTAATTTATTTGCATTTCATTTTTTTGCTACATGGTTTAAAAAATTATTCTCAAACCATTTTCCCCATTCCAGGATACTTGGGGAGATTCATGGTTTAGTTACATTATTTAATAAACCATTCACCAACTAAGATAAATTTCCCTCTCTCATGATTCATGATTAGGCCTAATATGGTTTGAACTGTGAGCCCTCCAGTAGATCAATTTCAATATTATTTATTTTTTATTTTCCCATTTTTAACTAGGTTTAGTGGGAACCATTTTACGACATGAATTCCCATGGGACTAATCCTTGAAGTACATGTCCCAAAGTAATAGGATAAAAATTCCATAACACAATATTTCTGACCCAAAAACACTTCCAAAATTCCATGATGTTTACTATCCTCGTGTATTTACTACACCCCACATGATAATTGTTCGGTAAAAAATTACCCATTTTGATAATAAAATGGTTAATTACATGAATACCATAAGATGCATTATATAATGGGTCTATTATCTCAAATCAGTTACTAATAATTCTATGATCCAATATCCTCGGGATACTCAATTGTAGTTGAACATAATTTCTCAATAGAGCTAAATTAGTTTTGGAAAAAAGGCCATGTGGTTGGTCAATGGACATGTGGCTTAAAGTCCTTGGATGTACTGAAGTCTATGTGGAACATGACCCTAGATAAAGGCGATAAAATCCCAATTCTAGTGAATAGTTAATTTTATTTACTACCACATCAGTACCATCTAGAGTATTACCAATGCTTCATAAAAAAATATTCCATTCCTAGATTTGATGATGACTTTTTTTCAAGGATACAGGGCATGTATAACACTCCAAAATAGGATTTTTAGTTTCCAATGATGAACCCAATGGGTTTTCCATATAATGTGACTTACCATGTAAAGGGTCAGAATACTCTAAAAACTCTAAAATTTCAACAATAACACCCCAAGACTAGGATGAAATAATAGATGATTGAAAAATTATATTTGTACCAAAAATATATTTTGGGATGTGGAAATATTTATCAAAATCAATGTGAGCAACCCAAATTTATCCATTATCTTCTCAACTACAACACTATCTATATTGTCTTCTAAGCAAGAAAATCCCAACATTCACTAATTGTTTTGATTCACATCCCTTATTTGAGGTTCCATATATAAATAATTAAACAGAAAATGTTTCCCTATAATCATTATTAATATTTAAATATTAAATTAAATTATATATGGTAGTAAGATATCTAAAATAAACTAAATGATTATCCTAATTTTCACATTAATTATGATTATTTAGAAAATATTCCCAATGGATCATAATTAACTTGATTTCATAATCAAATATAATTATCCAAACTCCATCATCCTGGATCATATGTTTAATTTATTAAATATGTCTATGATACAAGGTATCTTACCTTGAAGGATCAATCATTTTACCCGTCTTTGAAAACTACATATATAAATAGTTACCATATTACAATTTAAATATGAAAATATAACATAATGAATTTTCCAGAGTCCTTGAAATCATTCAATGAATCTTTCCTTTTTATTAGGGAAATTAAAAAAATAAAAATGTTTGCTTAGATTATCATAATCGTTACGCACAATAGAATAAATCTTTGTAAATAAGGAATAACCAATATGGAATCATGGATAGTGAAAAAATATCTCATTCACTAAATATGTTGTGTTTAATGTAAATTTATGGCTGATAACAACATTCAAATCATACTGATAATCAAAACTATATTCTCAATAATTTAAAACCAGATATTTATATATTCATGATATTATAATTATGTGTTCGACTAAGAAATCCTAAATTATTACATCAATCCCATAACTAATATAGTCATAATAAATATGTATATGTTAAAGAAATACCAATATAATATGGAATGCCTATAATGATATTTTTCGATCCTTTGAGGGTCTATCTATAACAATGCCCTAGAAATCACCTGTAAATACTATGAATTCCTCATATTTAGATTTATTAATACAATTCATTCTCAAAAGTGTTCAATAAATCTCTATTTCTGTTTTATGAATCAAGAATAAAAAATCTTTTCCCAATTAATTAAACAATTCTCCAAAAAGGATTTATTCCAAAAATATTTTGTTTGGAAATGTTATATAGTTAAAAAATATGAAAATATCATAAATCATAACATAAAAATCCATGATACAGAAAACATGTACATGAAGAATAATAAAATGTTCAATGAAATAATCAATAATGATATGAAATTTGATCATGATAATGTTAATGGTTATAAACCCATGAATCAATAATGGATTTATTAAGATCATCAATTAATAAAAAATAAGGTTTTTTGTAAAACCCAAAATTATGGAAAGATAATGTTAAAAATAAAAAATTTAAAAAAAACATTGAAATAATTATTTTTATGAATGAAATTTTAAATCACATTAAAAATAATTTCATTATTTCATGAAAATAACAACCTATTATTTTGATATAAGTTAATATAAAAATCAATGTATATTGATAGAAACAATTTCATTAAAAATAAACATGGATACAAGTAAACATAAATTCAATGAAAACAAATTACATGGTGGTTGAAAATTCTGTTCAACGTGGTAAATGTTAAAATAAATATTTTTTTCAAATATTTTGTAAAAACTAAACAATTAACTAATTTCAAAAAATGAATATAAAAATACATTTAACAATTTCTAATGACCGATAAATATTATTGAAAGGTACATAAAATAATATTTTATATTAAATGATAACATTATAGAAACATTTTAAATAGCATCGACATGGATGAAACTATGTGGGATGGAACAAATTCAAACATGATTATTAAATGGAAGTCCCTCACATATAAATTACTTGATGATTATTGATTCATTGAGAAATGAAATAGAGTATAAAAATTTATACCAAAATATTAATATAGGATAAGAAATGTTATTTGTGTTATGTTATGATGATTATAAAATATTAGAAAAGGGAATATAAATAAAAAAATCACAAAAAAATAGATCGAAATAAAAATACCTTACCTTGGGTCTCCCCTTTGTCAAACATGTTTTATCATCATATATAATGAATTTAAATTTACTAAATAATTTAATAATAAAATTTTACACATATATTATTTTTTAGGTCCTTTTATAATAATTTTAAATCTTTTCTATGAATGGTTATTTCTTACGCCGAGAACTCAAGGATAATCCAGAAATTTGTAAAAAAATTCACGAGTATATAGTAATTGGATAAATGTCATACAACTGAATTATACAATCTCAATAATTTTAATAGTGTCAAAAAATCATTAATTATATACAATATAATAATAATCCATTCATTGTTTCAATAAAAAAACAAATCACATCGCTTCATAGTAGTGTTAGATAACACGCACGTATGAGGGATATTATCATTATATAACTGGTTAAAGTGTAGGAAGGTAAATGATATATTCTATTTAAATAATAATAATAATAATAATAATTATATGATATATATTGATTAATGTTTTCTTTATAACCATCATATTAATATAATGATAATAAATGAATTAAACCTCTATATGGATATGACAGGACATATGTGTGCATGAAAAATGTATTCATCTTCCATATGAGGTGAAGGAGGTAAAAAAGGGTTGTGAATTTATCATAAAAAAATATCAATATGGTTCTTATACTTATGTAATTAGGTTAATATTTTTATTTAATATTAATATTAGGTTTTAAACTAATGGATCTTTGAAAATATCAAAATGAACATTTAACTCATCTTTAATTAACCCCCTTTATGTATCGCCACCATCCTTTATGATGTTGAATTACATTGAGACCACAAATTCAAAGATATGTGGATGCATGTTGAGTTTTTATTGGAATATATCTTGTTCTATACAAGTTGATCACTTTGTGTGGAGAATAGTAGAGAGGTGATACACATCTACCAGGGGGTGTTTGTAAAACTTATTGATACTATATAAATTTTAATATTATATTGTCACACTGAATCCATATTACTCAAAATTATCATATCATAAAATATTATTAGGCTTTGGAATAAATCCAATCATATAATTCTGTATAAGAATATTATTTCCTGTTATAATTATTCCCTATCCAAAATTTTTCACCCTTTCAATATATGTTATCGTTAATTGAAGTTTTAAGTATGTACATCAGTTACTCCTCATTATGACCAGAATTTAAGTTGAACATATTCACTAAAATTATTTGTTTTTATTCATAATATGGTATCCTTTTTAAATTTTTCTATCTATATAATTACTTAAATTTACTTTTATAAGATTACCCTAAGTAAAAATGAAAACCATTTTTAGAAAAATAATTCTTTTAAGAAATAAAATAATTTTAGGGAATCTTTATGTATAACTTTTATTAAAATTTTGTTAATTTTTTTAGAAAAGATAGCTTGTTTTCAATTCAAACAATTACAAAACTGAAATGTTCCATTGAAATATATTATGGAGAGTGAATAACTATAAATAGTTTAATAAAACATTACATAAATATTAATAATGTTTTGTAGATATTTCTAAGATGATCATAATATTTTTTGTGAATAATATTATATATAAAATAAATTTTTTATCTAGATATTTTTGTTATGAACATTCATGAAAATATTATAAAATTATATTTTAATAAAATTTATAGTATTATTAAAATTATTATTATTTCTATTCACTAAAAACTCAACCATTTCTAAAAAATCTAAAAGATTCCCCATATGAAAATTATTAATGATTAATTAATAACCATCATATAATTTATCAAATAAAATGTATAAAATTATGAAATTTCTTCTTGATTCACAAAATTAAATATTGTTATATGTATTATGATATAAATTCTTTAAAATGAAAATATTTTAAACCATCATTGAAGCATGGGTGTTAAAATATATACCAAAAACAATGTTTTACTTAACCTTGACATTAGACAGTTATTAAATATATATTAATATGTATATTGGTGTCTCTCATTTGGTATCAGAGTGGGGTTTATTTATTTATTGGGATTATATTATGAATAATATGAGGAATTAATAAAAAACAACATACTATGATTGAAAAGTGTTGTTGGACGAAACTAAAATGTCAAAAATTAAATTAAAGGATACTATATCAGTTATAAAGTGGTACTGTAGTAGTGGAGGTGTTGTAGAATCACCAGGAACTATAGTGGTGATGAACATTGTAGCAATGGTGGGTACTGTACGGGTACTATAACAGGTGGGTATTGTAGTAGTACTATTCAAAGAATAGGCATTGGGAAAACATATTTGGGCCTACGGGCCATGTAATGGGAAACATGCCCACTTAGCCTTCATGCAATGCAATGACTCTCCCTATACCCAGTCAAAATAAGTCTTTTTATTGATTTAGTAATAAAATTTGTCTTCATTACCAACATTAAAAAAAATAAATGATCATGAAAGACATTTGACATTGTTTAAAAAATCTAGATATCCAATATTACTCATTTTAGAAAATAATATAGTGGAATGTATCTTGTTTTTATAATGGGTGAGTTATGATATGTATTTGTAGTATTCTATTCAATTGGTGTAATGGTTTTCATTTGAGTGGCTTATATCATTCTCACATTGGCTGAATGTAGTTAATATGATAAATAAAAACACATATTGAAAAAATCATTTCATATAGGATCCTACTGAGTTATACAAAAAATCAAAATGATGATTCAATCTTATATTATCAATGTAACATATTATTTAGATATTGAATTTTTTTATGAAATCCATTTTAATCATGATATAAAAACATCACTGGGATAATGAAAATGATTTTCGAATGTTTTTAGCCATTATATCAATGAATGTAATTGATCTACTGTATCTTGGGTCAAAAAACATCAGAATGAAGATTATAATGCATGGTGATACATATTTCATATATATATATATATAATAAGACTATTAAAAATCAAGAGAAGTAAATTTACAGGTCCCAAATTTTTGAGGGGTAGAATTTTTTTGAGTTATATTCCATTCATATTCCGGTGTCTCGATACTAATCATATTTTAATATAATGAGATTATTATTTTGATATTTGTGAATCTAAAAAAATGAAAAAGGTAATCTAAATTTGATTTCATTATTTTTTACAGGGAAATAAATTTAATTGAGATATAGTGATCATATTTAATAAATCATAAAATATAAAACTAATTTATCACTAAAAGAGATAAAATATATTTATAAGTATGATGATTGAAAACGAATTAAATCATTGGAAGAATATAAAACCTTATGAAAGATGAAAAAATGAAATAAATAATAAGGGATATATATATTATAACACAATCGTTTCATTTCTTGAAATTACATCATTATTTTAAAAATAATTCATTACATTACTCAAACACACATGTTATGATCATAATGGTATAATACCTTCGGAAACATGTAATCATAAAAAACTAGTTCATTGGTAAACTACATAATATCAAAATATATTATTTATAACTAGATAAATTATTATACATGTCATGCATAATAAATTAATTCATATCCTCAAAAGGTAAACATAAGAAATTGTGAGTTAATATACTCATTAATTCTAAAAAAGAGAATACATAAGTATTGAATAAACATAAGTGTATGGTAAAAGGAGCACAAAACCATACCCTATATATCAAGGAAAAAATATCATGTCATGGAATATATATTAGTAGTTAATAATATATGAACTATATAGAAATCAAAAAACATGATCCATGAGATAATTACATTAGATTAATAAATAGAATTGTGGATCGCATATAATAATATAAAATCATTTCCATGGCACATGTATAGGTCTATCATAATGAAATGTGTTCACTCCCCAAAAAATCATAGTAGTCTGGGTTCACTCCCAAGATCCTTATAGTGGAAAATGATCCATATTGATCAAAGTTTAATCTACATTCTAGTCCTATCTATCTCATGTGATATAAATAATAAACTAATTAATTAGTGGGATATATTGATCCCTCCCATCATATAATTAAAATAATAGTATTGTTTTCCCAATGATTATAAAATCGTCAGAATACCTCAACTCTTGATATCAAATGGTTTTTCTAAACATTTCCCCAGTTCATAACATGTGGAAATGTGATATGATTCATAACCAATTCATCATTTCATTATATCATATCCCATGAATAGAAGTATGTTTTATAATAATATCATCATGTTATAATTCTTGGAAGAAAACCAATATTCATAATCATAATTCCATCAGAAAAATATATAATTCAAATAGAAAATTATCCTTGTATAATATCCACAATAACAAATAGTTAACATAAATTTTTGGCATATAATATGGGAAATGATTTTGAAAGGTAATTTAACATATTTCATGAGAAAAATATTATTCCCATTTTAAATATTACTTTTTAAAACGAAAATCTCATAATTTGTTTTGGAAATACCTTTTTTGAAAATAAACCTTGAATGTTATAAAGGAAGATTTAGAAATTCTTTAAAAAAAATCTTGAGGTTAAAAACCGTTCATCTTTAAAAACAATTATAATGACATAAAATTTTTCAAAATTAGTTTCAATGAAAAAAACCTTTTAATATTTTAATGGATACATCAATGAAAATTTTGGTATGACAATCGTGATTTTCGATCATGTCATACCTATAGAAGATAATATTTTATTAACATTTTTCATAAAAATAAAAATAGGCATTTTTTAAGAATGTATTCTTTTATCAAAAAAATCATAAATTCATTCATGGATATTTTTTTAATTAATACATTGGATAAATAATTTTTGAAGCACTTTTTTAAAACATGGTTTTGAATGAAAAATCTGTTTTTAACATTAGAGAGAAATGAGGATTATTTTTATTAAAAAAAATATTTTGAAGTATTGAGTACATAAAGATAAAACAATTAATGTAAAAAATATATTCTCCTAAAATACCATATCATATTAATATTAATGTGTTTTTTGATATATGGATAACAATATTTTTCCATTGGAAACATAATAAAAAACAATACCGATAAACTATGAGATTATAACATAGAATATTTTCCGCATTGGTAACGTCAAATTATAAGAAAAATTAAATAATAACATTATATGAAACATAAAATATCATTATAAAAAATATATTCAAGATATTACATAATAAGTTTTCTATATATATACATCATAAGAAATATTTTGGTGCATAACATAACAAATGTCTCAAGTAAGGAAAACTGAGAAAAAAATTCATTACCTTAAGTATTGAATTCTGTCATACACATTCAAAACTCTAATATAAAATATAAAACCCTATAATAAATATATCATATAACCATATTATATATATATATTTATAATACCATATACTATTTTCTTATGTTTTTTAATAACTATTTATTAACAATTCCATGTTAAAGTAAGTTTGTGGGAAATGTTTGTTTTCATTTCATGTACATTTTGAATTGTTATTTTTGGTCCCTATACATTGATAATGTTACATAATCTAAATTATGTAAAAATTGATATAAATAAAATATAAATTCATTATATATGTATTTAGAGTAATTTATTATATTTAGAGATAAAAATTAAAATACATCTTTCTTGGAGATGGTTGGATGTATGTACGCTTGAACGTTGTTCCCATTTTCAAGATGGATTGATATTTTTAATGGTAAATAATATATTAAAATTTCATAATAAATTTTATGTCATATATATCACATATTATCATTAAAACCATGTTATTACCTTCCATTCAAAGAATGGAAAAATCATGTTTCTTCTTGAGGCAGTAGTCCACCATACAGAAGAGAAATGTTATATTTTTCCCAAAGAATGAAAATTATGATGTAATATTTTATATAATTATTCCATAAGTATTATAATATCATAAATATTTTACATAAAAATCCAATCCATAATTATATCCACCTATGATATGTGGTGATTAAAACGAAGAACAATGGTTTGAAAGGCCGTTGTCCACCATACACACAAATGATGATTTGATATACCATTTCATGAAAGATGATATGGTTGTAGGTAATGACCTTATCAAAAAATTAAATAAAATTTAAGATAATAATTTTATTATATCTTTATGGTTTACTAATATTTTATAGATGCAGAGAAAGTAATAATATAAAATGCATGGTTAGGGGTGTTACTCCAAGTCAAACAACATCTTTTTATTTATTAAAAGTTATTCATAGTTTGGATTTATTATTAACTAAAGCATATATAATGGGATTATGAATGTAAGTAATTGATTTGGACATGTATTTTTGGATTCGAAGGGTTTTTAGGTTGAGAAGAGGATAGGTGAGTGGGTAGATTTTTATAGGTGAGGTGAGTGACAAAATTCTAAGGTTGAGAAAATGAAAAAGGTGAAACCATTTTTATAAATTATAAAAAGGTTTTGATATTGGAAATTAAATATCCTATAATATATAACATTCTAATCTGTCCATCGAGTGTGTTTTGGACATGTTTTGGACCATTTGATTCCATTACCTACTTACTCCAACCCCTGATAAACCTATTTTTTACATTAGTTGTGGTAATATGGATTACCCTTTTAAAAATTAATTGGGGTAAGAAATCCTGTTTTCCATATGATCTAACATAAATTTTTATTATTCCAAATATTTAATCCATTTTTATAAATTTCATTCACATAAGTTGAAAATTTAATTTAAAATTAAACCTATATATGCAATGAGAAAGAGAGCTTCCAATGAGAAAATGATAAAAATATTAAAAACATTATATCATAATTATATATGAAATTTATTATAATGAACTAAATTGAATTTATATATATAGAATTATCCTAATTTAACTATTAAATTCATTTTAAAAAACATAACCATATAGATTCTCTAAACAAAAAGTATTTTTTCAATAAAAACAAGTATTTTTAAATATTCATTCAAATATTACTCATTTTATAAAAATAGAGAAGAAATAAACCAAAAAAATTTCATTGTGGTGATTTAAAATTAATTTCATTTTACTAAATTTTTTCTATAAATTATTATATAAAAATTTATTTTTTTTATTTTTCACAAAAATAAATAAAAAAACTAATTTTCAGAAAATAGTATTTTTGAAACATATATGATCAATTGTAAACATTAAGTACTTTTTTTAACCATTATGATCACATTATATGAAAAATTAGAAAAAATATTTAACTTTTCTTATTCATATCACTAATGATAGAGACTAAATTTTAATGGTCTTATTAAATTATTATATTAATAGTTTCTTGTGGTTTGTTCAAACATTATGTTCTGTCTAACACATCATATCAAAGAAAATAAATTTATTTGGAAAAAATATTTTCATTAATACTCTGGGTGTTATATTTTACCACCAATAAAATTAATTTCCCCCTCAATTTTTTTACTCTAATGTTAAAAAAT
Organism: Viscum album; assembly: GCA_963277665.1. Lineage (NCBI taxonomy): Eukaryota > Viridiplantae > Streptophyta > Magnoliopsida > Santalales > Viscaceae > Viscum > Viscum album. The sequence continues at coordinate 2,043,440,741 of OY728148.1, read as the reverse complement.
GTGGGTACTTCCACCTCATTATTTCCTTAGGTCCCCACATAGATTCATCAAACTACTGGTTTCAGCCCAAAACATTTACCAGGTGATTTTTCTTGTTTTTTATAGCTTTATATATCTTATAAATAATCTCCATTTTATTTTCTTTGTTAAAAATATTATACTCTAGCAGTATGGTCTCTGATTTCATTACATGTGAAGGGTCTTGTTTTTTACATTCTCAGAAGAGGTACATTGTAACATCCCATGTAAATAATGAATATGACATTTTCATATTTAGTAATATTTGTGAATTACATATTCATTTTAATTTATAGGGAATTTTTTGTTCTATGGAGTACTCGATAGGCAACAATCGGTTTCTTTGAAATATTACGTTGCACACAACGTTGAGTTGTACTGAAAACTAATATAATATTATTATTATTTTAAATGGTAGTCAACACATAGTATTTTTATTAAAAATAATTAATAAAACTGACTAAAATATGATTATATATGTTTGTTAAATGTTTTTACATTTATCCAGTAAAGGTTAGAGGCATAAAATATGAATTTATCTAATTTTAAGCATAAATACTCTAATATTCATTAAAAGGTCGATTTACCACCTTTTGATGGCGAACCCTATTTAAATAAGTTCTGTTAACTTTTATATGTTCTATTCATCAAAATAAAATTCTTCTTTTTAATCGGGACATCAAAAATTACATTGGGTAAAATTTTGGTATATTTCTGATAAAATTCATTTTTAATGAATAGTGAAAAATACTGTTTTTTAATTCAAAACTGCCTTTTAAGATAATTTATTTATATGGTAAGATTATCTTTTTAAATGGTCTTAAAGTGTAATTAGATTATATTTTTATCATTTAATCCAATTTTTGTCCTTGAATGTAATTTCACTTTGAAATTTGGCATAAACAAGTGTCAATCTTTTGATAGTTAAAATTTGTTAAAAACAATCTTTTTGTTTTGACAACTAGGTTTAATTTTTTATTAATTAAGTAAAAATATATGTTTTTTGTTTTTAAAAATAGACATAATTTTTTAATTCATCATATGAAATATATCTGAGGCTAAATTGATTGTATTTTTCTGAAAACCCTAAATTTTTTATGAATAGTGAAAACACTCTGTGGTTGTTAAAAAGAGGATTTTTTCATTTAAATGAAAATTTAACACTTCTATGGAATTAATTTCTAAATTAAAAAAAACATGGTTGTTATTAGAATTAAAATTATGGTTCAATGCGATGAGAATAATTTTTCATGAATAGTATCTTTTGAATTTTATTTCACGCGGTTTAAAGAAAATAGGGTAATTCAATGTAAAAAAATAATATAATAATATTAAATTTACCTAAGATGTGTCTTAATCCTATATGTTGAAACATTTAATACCATGGGAATCCTTAGTTTGATTTCGGGACCCCATAGAGCCACATAAGAGTGATAATGACACATTATATTATTAAATTTAAGGTAAAGACAAAAACGAAATAAACATAAATCTTTTATTAAATAATTTTTTACATGAGGTTATATAAGTTATATATTAGACTATAAATATTAATTTGAAATTTAAAAATATTTCAAACATAATGGTATTTTTAATAAATTTTAGACATCATATAAATAAATGTATTTATGACACAATAATGATAGACTATTTACCAAATTAAAGAATGATTTAAATAAATAATATTATAAAAATAAAAATAACATAAAAAACCTATACAATTTTTATTTTATGATTTTATTTAGAAAATAGTTATCTTATATTAAACGTTAATATGTTTTTACCTTTATTAACCGAAAATCATTATATAATAAAATAATATTTTCAAACATCCTTTAAGAGCCCCTCCTCCCCCTTATAAGAATCCATCACCTCAAACCCCTTTCTCGAACCTCTCATGGCCATTGGATCATCTAATAAATATGAAAATAATCTCTAAATATCACTATATTACACCTATAAGCCTTTCATTAGGCCTAATATACTTCAAGAAATCCTTTTGGGTCAAACCAAAGGGAGTTACCAGATTTGAATGTAACATCTTCTCTTAAGTTATTTTCTTTTATTTTTCTTCTCCAACCACCTAAACTATTCTTATTTCATTATTTTATTAAAACAAAAACAACCTCAATAAAAGATTTTTTTTAATATATTTATTATAACTATTCCTACACACACCTTCGTCTAATGGGTAATGAACATACTGTTTATGTGGAAGGCGAACTACTCCCTCAAAAAACGATTATTGTTCAATATTCTCCTACCACCTCTCATGGTGGCTATTATGATGGAACATTATATAAATGATATATATTATGTTTATGTTTTTTATGATTATTTAATTTTTATTTAGAAACATACCGTTATGCTTTCTAATATGTGTAAAGATGATAATTTCATTTGAGGATGTGCAGTCTACCACCCCCTCAAGGTGATATGTTTCGTTCATAAAATACGTGGAATGTATAAAGGATGATGTTAATGAAATCATTTAACATATATATAATATAATATTATTCTTTAATTATAATATACCAATTTATCATTATGTTTTCATTCCATTAAATATGCAATATAAATGATAGTAGTGTTCATGCGTACGTAAGACATACCATCTCCATGAATAGTGCATTTCATTTCATATATCCAAATGCCATGTACTATTATAAATATATATATATATATATATACTGAATATAAATTATATATATTATATTTAAATCATGAATATTATTCTCCATATAATATAATTTTTACCACATGGACAATTAGTAACAATAAGAAGTTCATTTTTGACTCAAGATCCGAATATCGACAAAATGTCTAATATTAACTATAATAATTAACTAATTTGAATAAAAAGGTAATTAGTGCTATAAAAAGAATAATAAATTCTAAAAGGTTTCTTATGAAATTATAAATTAACATAAGTTTACAATTCAGGAAGAACACGTAACATACAAGACAAGTCAGACATGGGGTAATGGTTTTCTTTTATCACTTTTAATTCTATGATATTTCTATTATTCACCATTTATTTATTATATGTATTGTATTGTGTAATGAGATTTGATAAATATTATCATGATTATCATTATATTCATGGTATTCTGGGAATCATTTGGTGGTTACTAACTTTTGTTCATACGACGTGATTGATTACAATGTCTTTGGGGATTTCTTAACTCACTTTTAATTCCGTGATATTTCCATTCTTCACCACTTATTTATTTAATGTGTTGTATTTTTTAATGAAATTTGATATATATTATCATAATTATATCTATATTCATGATGTACCGTGATTCATTTTTTTTAATTATCTTTTGGTCATACAACTCGATTGATTAAAATTTTTTAAGGGGTTTTCATCTCACATTTTATTCCCATGAGATTAATGATGTGTTTGCCACTATTTTTTTGTGTAGTTTATGTACTTCACATGACTGTATTATTTGAATTATAAAATTTAATTTATGGGTATTTACGTCTTCATTTTATGATCCTTCTTTCATGTGGTGTATCTTTCTTAAGTTACCAAATCGTTAAGGGAACATTTTAACCCAATTTCAATTCCCTTGGATAATCTTCTAATTATTAATTATGTCATGCTATGATTGTGTGTGGATTCACTTTTTATTTATTTACATTGTAATTTCCACTCCCCTTTGTGCGTATATACTTTTGATTCATATAATCACTCCATCTATAAGTTATCATGTCGTTGATATGAACATGATAAGGGTAATCTTGTCTAAATTTCCATTCATTGAGTTAAACATCAAAGTCATTGGTTTTGTTTTAAAAAAACTTATGTGAATGTCCTCTGATTTATTCACTCTGAATATAAAATCATATTGAATATATTTATATTTGTCACACATTATTATTTAATTTCATTATCCTTAATCTGGCGATAAATTTTTTATAATGGATTTCGTCTCAATTTACATTCCATTGAGACTTCATTGTGGTCATTTATCAATTCACTTTTATATGGTTTTAATACTGTCATTTGGCTTATTAAATCATTAATCCATTTATTTTCTGATATAATAATGTTTTTATTATTTTTATTCATCAATTATTTGTATTCATGTGTGTAGAGACCCGAAACTTGACGTACATGGACATTATATTACTTTTGCGGAATACTTAGTACATAACAAAAACAGACACCAAAGGACCGTAATAGTTTAGTGTCTTTGGAAACTTGGAACGTAATCTACGAATTGTTGTAAAGGATATTAAACTTCTCCCATAATGATCATACCCTTTTTTTATACCTAAGACCTTTCTTTATATCTTGGGGAAAATAAAAAATAAAAAGGATGAGCTCAAATGCTCAGTAAGGGAAACATAGTGAACATAAAAAAATACATAAACATTTGAAAATAAAAAACTTGAACATGAAATTTAAACATCAAAATATTGAGCAAAGTCATAAATTGTGGAAGTACGTAAGGCATATATCATAATGGTAAATCAATCATGATAAAATATAATGGGAATAAAACATGTAATTGTGGAAACCATTCATCACACGTTATGATTTCCATAGTAGCCAAGGAATTGCCGCCAAGACCATCTTATTGGACAAAGTCCCTTTCTGAATCGAGTTCACTCCACGTTTCAGTCCTGTAACACTGAACCAGATTAACATACCATTCCAGCCATGTCTATCTCATGAGATATAAATCTTTACCCAATGCATTAGAGGGAGATATAGGTCCCACCCAACTCATAATGAAATCATTCTTACTTGTTCCACAAAATAAACATACATCATTCATAATAACCCAACGAATAAAATGGGTTTCATAAACATCATCCCATCACCACATAATCCACATAAAAGAAATGGATATCATTTCATAATAAGAAAAGTGACACCATGCAAATTATAGAGACATTATACTTGAAACATATACATATGAAATAATGTCATCTTAGATGGAAAATGGTTTTGATAAAACACTAGAAATGAATTCCTGAGGAAAATATCCTTTCTTCTTCAAAATAATTTTCTTTTCAAAAATTGAAATGAAATTTTAAAATAAAATATATTTTGTTGAAAATAGTCACGGAATCTTTTGGAGGATTCTTCATGAGAATAAGTCCTTATAAAACCATAAAAATCCTTTCATGCTGTATAAGTTAAAAAAACATTCTTCTCGTACTATTGCCGGAAAAGTCAAAAAATTACCTCATAATGTAAACAAAAGAAAGATTCCTTACATACCATGTAGTAAAAGTAAAAAATTCAAAAATGGGTAAAAGGAATTTAAACATACATGAAAACATTTTTATAAAACATGGACATGGATGATAAATATAACCCCTGTAAATACTTACGAATAAAAAATCTCGGATAAGAATGAGATTGGAATAATTATCCCTTACCTTATGTCTGATATGCTTTGTATGTATCCAAACCTCTTGTATTATGATATAAATAATGTCATTGACTTATTATAGAATCATATTCATTGTTATTATATCATATATTGTTCTCTTATGGCTTTATATTACCCATTCTTTTGTAAATTCCATGATAAAGAGCGTTTTGGGTAAAATCATTTCATTGGTCATCCGTGTTATGACATGTAATTATTCATATGATTACTTAGATCATGATTATGTAATTCCAGAATATAAAACATGATTTATATATAATATATATTCAGAATATACATATATATAATAGATCGATAAATGGAAATAAATACACCGTTCATGGAGACGGTAGGTCGTACGTACGCATGAACGTTGTTTTCGTTTCCTCATTGAATTGAATGGAATTAATTGGATGAAAAAATATATATATACATAAATCTAGTATCATTATTATGTAATATATTTCATGATTACTTACTATATATACTTTATAATCATTCATGAATGGTTAATCATTGAAAATGAATCTCATCGCGTCGTGGAGACGGTAGTCCGTACATACGCACGAGCGATGATATCGTTCCCATAATTATTGAATTGAATTGGAGTGTATGATACAATATATCAGAATCTGTATGATGTTATAATAACTATGTATAGTTATTATTTACACCAATATACCCATCCAAGTAAGGTGGTGTTGGAAAAACAGATTACACCACTGCATGGAGACGGTATTCCGTGCGTACGCACGAGCGGTGATTTCATTTTCCGTAGGATGGATAGATGGTGAAATAGGGTTTTTTCATACTTATAACATAATGCCAGTATATGAGTGATAATGATGTTATTACTTCATAATGAAACAACTAAAGAAGAAGAAGTGGAAGAAGAAGTAATGTTAAAAGAATCGGTAACAGACATTACCTCCTCTTTGAAGCGCCTCTTTGAGACCTCCTCTTAGGGCACTAAAATTGGTCTTTGAAGAAGACCAGGACTTCGAGGATGTTTATAGAGAAGTGGATAAGAGACTTTGGCAGGGGTTGGTGGATCTTGAAGGCTCAAAGTGGTGTGAGGAAGAGAGGGAGGAGGGGCGCTTTTATAATGGAGGAGAGGGGCACCATTGGAATAACTAAAAATATTATTTTATTATAAAGCCATATTCGTTTTTTATTAGCTCCAAATTGAGTTATTTATAAGATAAGGTGGGTATGGGTCGAAATAATCTTATCCAATAGAATTTATACATGTTTAGGTTTCTATTGTAACCTTATCATTTAGATTTAACTATAAGGTAAATAATTTATCTTTTACTGTGTCTTCTTGTTTTCTTACAGTATAAGGTTAATAAACATACTTTAACAAGCCAAAAGAACCCCTCGTTGTTTATAATTAATATATATAACCTTATCTAAGTAATTTGGCCAAACCATAGTTTTTTAGGAATAAAATAACAATTAATAATATAATATGTGTTTTAAAAACTATTTTATGTCAATTTTGATACTATTTGGTAATTGATTATTGTGAAAATACTAACAGAATTATTAGTTCTAAAAAATACAACTAAATCAATAATAACATGTCATATTAACCTAGAAAATTAGTGAAATTCATAAAAAGTCTCAAATTAAATTTATTTGAGTATTTATAACATCACTTATATTAATATTTCATTAATAGGATAATTACTACATCATCATTGTGTCATAAATAAATTAAATTATTTAAGCTATAAAAATTATAAATATAATACCATTATATAGTAAATATTCTTATCTTTCTAATGAATATTTATATTCGAATTTATCTTATTTATAACCCTATATTAAGAATGTTTTATTTATTAAACTTTGATTTTAACTATTTTAACTATTCTTTAAATAAAATAATATTAAATGTCCTAATCTAATCCAAGGGGGCCTAAATGGTCATATTTTATTACTAAGGAAGTTTTTGTTCGAATTAAACTTATCCAATAGAATTAGGACATGTGTTAGGGTAATAATAATATCATTTTTACCATTAATTACCCTATTTACTTTTAACCGTGGTAAAAAAAGTAAAAAGTTACTATTCACCAAAATTATTTCATCTCATTGAACCACATTTTACTTACTGACATCAACCGTGTCTCTCGTAGTTTTGAAATTCCACTCACAGAAGCGGTAAATTTAAGTTTTATGTAAATTTGCAAATTCTCTTAGGATGTGGATAAAAGACGGTGAAAAATTCGATAAACTTAATATATATCTGAAATTATTATAAAATGAATTCAATGAATTGCATTGAAGTTATATAGGTATTATGTATCAATTTGTACCTAAAATAAATTTAAATAAAATAAATAATAATTTAAATAAAAAAGTCAGTTTTTAAATAGTAACCCAGTGTTTTCACTATTCATCAAAAATTGAATGTTTTTAGAAAAATAAAAAAATCTCACCCTAGGCTAATTTCGATATTCCGAATCCAAAAATGAAGTCCATTTTGAAAAATAAAATTTACAAAGTTTAAAAAAGTGGTTATTACTATTCATAATGGCTAGTTTTAATAATATTTTAATAGCATATCATTGTTTAGTGAAACTCATTATTACGTATGACGCAAGATATCGAGGAAGGTCGCGATTGTGTGTAAAGAAAGCCAAGATAGTTTTGTGTGTAGTGAAAGATTCAGTTGATGATTTATATAACATTAAAACCAAATATTTCTCATAAAAGTCTCAGGTGTTACATTCTACCCCCCTTAAAATGAATTTCGCCCTCGAAATTCGTCGGGGTTATAAATGGTTTACTACTCAAAAGTTTCTTTAATAGAAACCCACATCGTAAAAAGGAATACGAAAACCAATCATTAAAAACTAAAGTATGAAATTTAACTGTTACCCAAATTAAATAATCAATGGGTTTCCACATAGGTGAAATATGGATATGGAAGAGAAACTTAACCATCATGTTATGATGGAGAGTGGAAGAGAACATCGCTATAGAAAATCCAGCAATCACAAAGCCATATATTTATGATGATATAAGGTACCATCTAATTCATCAGATATAAGGGCACAAGGAAAAAAAATTTGGTTTTCAAGATCATTTCCCTAATGTTGATGAATTAAAAGAAATACTTACATGATTTTGGTAAAATATCACTATTGTTTGTGACTTGAACAATTTCTACTTATTCTCTTAATGAAATGAAGTTGAATTTTTCATTCATGATGTTTTAACATATCATGTGATAGAATGATGAGTCATTCCATCTGTTTCAAACAAAAGGTTAGAAAAAGTTATCAAATATACAAGTCCATCTATGGCATGGTTAATCGTATACGATTCAAAAAATGGACTTATAATTCAACTATCATACTGTTGAATAAAATAAAACTAAATTCTACAAACCAGGGACTTTCTGTAGGCCAGTGGTATGTGATAAAGGCCTATCGCACTTCAGTTGTTGGTTTGATTCCCACATCTTTGTCTGACGCGACGGGTTGTCACCCATCCTGCAGGTTGTCCTTTTTCTAAAACTACATTATTATAACATTCCATCAAAATTATCAAAAAAAGTTCTATCCATAAACAATAATAACTTATGTCCAACATAATCCATTCCAATCATTAGGCTTATCAAAAATATTTCAGTCCAAGAACATAGTATAATGAAAACAATTACTAGAAAGGTTATCTACCAAGAATGTGAATACAAGGATTTATCTCACATATATCATAAGATATTTCTTGTTGGTTGCATTCCAAACACATGAATACCTTAGTCATATATTCTTTTGAAACATAAATTACCATAGAACCTTAGTGAAAACATGAAAACTGTCAAAAGGTAACTATTTCCTCATACCAAAATCCCAAAAATCTATATAATCAAACCATAATATCACTAAGTCCTTATATCAGTCGTGAGCTCATTAATACAATCAAACATCTCATTATCTTCTTATCCATTCATTATGAGCATATCATCTACTTTCCAAAAATATCTGAATAACCTTCCATGGTTACCAGTACCATTCAACATATACTTCCAAATACATTAGGAAAAACAATAGTGTAACAATCCTTAGATGATTCTTTATTCCATAGTACCATACATTATTCTTTATAAACATACAATCATCCCACTAACTTCTTAAACCACTGACTGAGCTTCATCATTTATTTCATCTCATATTTCATTTGTAGTCTCTTCATCATCATCCACATAAATACTACTCATATGACCTTGCTGATTCTCTTCATGAGATTTTCCCTTAGGGCATTGGTTTGCATAATGCCCATACATTCCACATTTAAAACATCAAATCATTGTTGATGTCGTAGAAACACCATTATCCGTATCCATGGTGTTAACTCAACCTTTTCCTTTGCACTTACTGGCTTTGTGTCCTTCTTTTCCGCACCCAAAGAATCTTCCAGTTCCTTTGAAACAATCTCCCCGATGCCTCTTCCCACATGATTTACTTGAGGTAAATTGAACTTTATTTCCTCTATGATCATCATAAAACTCCATATTTCTCTTATTATCTGAGTCGGGAAACTTACCAAAGTTGAGATTATTGATCATATTATGATATTTATGATTAGGCATAATAACGATATTTGGACTTCCAAATCCCGTTTCATTTGGTTTCTCATGAATAATATCAGTCCATTGTCTGTTATATCCTCCATTATCGTGAATCTTCATGTTTCCAGCCATTTTCTAAAACCCAAAAAGAATAGTGTGAGAGGAAAAAATCATGCTAGGGAAAACAACATAGTAAAGGGGGAGTACCCTCAATATCTAACATCTTAGGTTTAATTATAATATCGCTACCGTAATTCTAGGGCTATAACCAATACTTATACTTAACCTTAGGGACATCCCTAGACATACCTTAGAAATATCTATAGGGATCTCACTATTGTTTTCCCATCCTAGTTTCCAAAGGTAGACTAAACCTTTCCTCTGATACCAAATGTAGAGACCCGAAGCTTGATGTACATGGAAATTACATTACTTTTTCGGAATACATAGTACATAAAAAAACAAACACCTAAGGACCGTAATAGTTTACTGTCTTTGGAAACTTGGAACGTAATCTACTAATTGTAGTGAAGGATCTTCAACTTCTCCCATAATGATATTCCCCTTTTGTTTTCATACCTAAATCATTTCTTTCTATCTTGTGGAAAAGAAAACATAAAAAGGGTGAACTCTAATGCTCAGTAAGGGCAAACATAGTGAACATAAAACAATCCATAAACATTTGAAATTAAAAACTTGAACATGAAATTTAAACATCAAAATATTGAGCAAAGACATAAATCATGGAAGTACGTAAGGAATATATCATAATGGAACATCAATAATGATAAAATATAATGGGAATAAAACATGTAATTGTGGAAACCATTCTTCACATGTTATGATTTCCATAGTAGCCAAGGCATTGCTCCCATAACAAATTTGTGGACAAACAACCCTTTCAAAATCGATTTCACTCCTCGTTTCAGTCCTGTAACACTGAACCTGATTAACTTACCATTCCAGCCATGTCTATCTCATGAGATATAAATCTTTACCCAATGCATTAGAGGGAGATATAGGTCCCACCTATCTCATAATGAAATCATTCTTACTTGTGCCATAAAATAAACATATATCATTCATAATAACCCAATGAATAAAATGGGTTTCATAAACATCACACCATCATCACATAATCCATATAAATAAATGGATATAATTTCATAATACGAAAAGTGAAACCATGTAAAAAATAGAGACAATATACTTGAAACATTCACATATGAAATAATGTCATCTTAGATGGAAAATGGTTTTGATTAAACTCTAGAAATGAATTCTTGAGGAAAATATCCTCTCTTCTTCAAAATCATTTTCTTTTCACAAAATGCCATGAAATTTTAAAATAAAAGAGATTTTGTTGAAAATAGTCACGAAATATTTTGGAGGAAGCTTCATGAAAATAAGGGTTTATAAAACCGTAAAAATCATTTCATTCTGTATTAGTTTTAAAAACAGTCTTCTCGTACTTTTTCCGGAAAAGTAAAAAAAGTACCTCGTAACTTAAACAAAAGAAAGATTCCTTACATACAATGTAGTAAGAGTTAAAATTTCAAGAATGGGTAAAAATTAATTTAAGCATAAATGAAAACATTTTTATAAAACATGGACATGGATGATAAATATAACCCCAGTAATTAATTACAAATAAACAATCTCGGATAAGAATGAGATTGGAATAATTATCCCTTACCATATGTCTGATATGCTTCGTATGTATCCGAACCTCATGTATAATGATTTAAATAATGTCATTTACTTATAAAAGAATCATATTCATTTTTATTATATCATATATTGTTCTCTTATGAATTTATATTACCCGTTCTTTTGTAAATTCCATGTTAAAGAGAATTCTGGGTAAAATCGTTTCATTTGTTGACCGTATTTTGACTTGTAATTATTCATATGATTACATAGATCATGATTACTTAATTTCAGAATATAAAACATGATTTATATATAATATATATTTAGAATATACATATATATAATAGATCGATAAATGGAAATAAATACACCGTTCATGGAGAAGGTAGGCCATACGTACGCATTAACGTTGTTTTCGTTTCCTCATTGAATAGAATGGAATTAATTGGATGACATACACACATATATAAATAAATCCAATATAATTATTATGTCATATATTTCATGATTACTTACTATATATACTTTATTATCATTTATGAATGGTTAATCATTGAGAATGAATCTTATCGCATCGTGGATACGGTAGTCCATACATACGCACGCGTGATGATATCGTTCCCATAATTATTGAATTAAATTGGAGTGGATGATACAATATAACAGAATCAGTATGATGTTATAATAACTATTTATAGTTATTCTTTAAACCATTATACCCATCCAAGTAAGGTGGTGTTTGAAAAATAGATTACACCACGGCGTGGAGACGGTATTCCGTGCGTACGCTCGCACGGTGATTTTGTTTTTTGAAGGATGGATAGATGGTGAAATAGGGTTTTTTCATACTTATAATAACATACCAGTATATGAGTGATACTGATGTTATTACTTCATAATGAAACAACTAAATAAGAATATGTGGAAGAAGTAATAAAGTTAAAAGACTCGGTAACGAACATTACCTCTTCTTTGAAGCGCCTCTTTGAGACCTCCTCTTAAAGCACTAAAATTGGTCTTTGAAGAATACCAGGACCACTAGGATGTTTATAGGGATGTGGAGAAGAGAATTTGGTAGGGGTGGCTGAGCATGAAGGCTCAATGTGGTGTGAGGAATAGAGGGAGGAGGTGCCCTTTTATAAGGGAGGAGAGGGGCACCTTTGGAATAACTAAAAATATTATTTTATTATAAAGTCATATTCCGGTTTTAATAGCTTCAAATTGAGTAATTTTGAAGCTAAGGTGGGGATGGGTCAAAATACTCTCATCCAATAGAATTTAGACAAGTTTAGGTTTCTATTTTAACCTTATGATTTAGATTTATCTTTAAGTTATATAATTTTTCTTTTACCGTGTCTTCTTGTTTTATTACACTATAAGGTTAATAAACATGATATAACAAGACAAAAGAACCCCAAGTTGTTTATTATTAATTTATATAACCTCATCTAAGTCATTTGGCTGATCCTTAGATTTTTATGAATAAAATAATAACAAATAATATAATATTTGTTTTGAAAACTATTTTATGTCAATGTTGACACTATTTGGAAATTGATTTTTGTGAAAATCATAAAATATTTATTAGTTCGAAAACAGTTATCTAAATCAATACTAACATGTCATATTAACCTAGAAAATTAGTGGAATTCATAAAACGTCTCAAATTAAATTTATTTGAGTACTTATAATAACAATTATGTTAAACTTTCATTAATAGGATAATTACTACATCATCATTGTGTCATAAATAAATTAAATTATATAATGTCTAAAATTATAAATAAAATACCATTATGTAGGAAATCTTTTTAGATTTCTAATGAATATTTATAGTCGAATTTATCTTATTTATAACCCTACATTAAAAATGTTTTATTTATTAAACATTGATTTTAACTATTTTAACTATTCATTAAATAAAAAAATATTAAATGTCCTAATGTAATTAAAGTGGGCCTAATTGGTCATATTTTATTCCTAAGATTGTTTTTGGTCTAATTACACTTATCCAATAGAATTAGTACATGTGTTAGGGTAATAATAATATCATTTTTACCCTTAATTGTCCTATTTACTTTTTACCGTGGTAAAAAAAAGTAAAAAGTTACTATTCACCAAAAATTATTTTTAACTCATTGAACCAAATTTTACTTACTGACATCAAACGTGTCTCTTGGATTTTTGAATTTCCACTCACAGAAGCGGTAAAATTATGTTTTATGTAAATTTGCAAATTCTCCTAGGAGGTGGGTAAAAGACGGTGAAAAGTTCGATAAAATTTTTATATATCTAAAATTATTATATAATGACTTCAATGAATTGCATTGAACATATATAGTTATTATGTATCAATTTTGACCTAAAATACATTTAAATAAAATAAATAATTATTTAAATATAAAAGTCGGTTTTTAAATAGTAACCCAGTGTTTCACTATTCATCAAAAATTGACAGTATTCAGAAAAATACCAAAATTTCATCCTAGGCTAATTTGGATATTCCAAATCAAAAAAATGAAGTTCAATTTGAAAAATAAAAATTAAAAAATTTCAAAAATTGGTTATTACTATTCATAACGGCTAGTTTTAATAATATTTTAATAGCATATCATTGGTTAGTGAAACTCGATATTGCGTACGATGCAAGCTATCGAGGAAGGTCGCGATTGCGTGTAAAGAAATCCAAGACAGTGTTGTGTGTAGTGAAAGATTCCATTGATGATTTATATAACATAAAAACAAAATATTTCTCATAAAAGTATCGGGTGTTACAAAGTGTCTCTCATTTTGTTTTTAACTGTTTAATTAAAATATTGTTTTAAAATTTACGAACATTTATTCTTCTAAATATTTATCATTACCATGTTTTAAAAATGGTTTTATGTATTTATATTTATGGGCATGAATGTTTTGAAATTAAAATTTCATTCAAAATTTTCAAAGTGGTATAGGACACTTTGATTCAAAAATCTCTTTATTATATGTTTTAAATGGGTTTGAAAATGGTTTGATAAATAATTGATTATGTTAATATCATGAAATTATATATTGTGATTGAAATGTGGAAATATTTTATTTCCTTTATGCATGTTTTATATGTTATAAATATGTTTTGGTTATTTGGAATTTTTTACGTATACTGGTGGTTCTGTGATAAACCTACTTCAGGTGAGGCCGAGATAACTCTCCAATGCATTAGGTAACGTGATGTAGGTATACATTAATTTTTCACTAAATGGATTTATGGTATATTCTCTGATGGGTATTCCAAAAATAACTCTATGTGTAGCTGTGAAAAATACAATGTATATATGTTATGTATGCCATAATATACCTTTATGATTTATGATTTCATTGTGTTACTAAGATATATTATGATTTCATGATGTGTGTTAATATTTAAAATTATAGTTTCATTGATTTTTATTTATTGATGGGTTGATGTTTTCATTCCTTATTTCATAACACGTACTGAGGTTTTTATGATCATCCCATGTTTTGAAATGTTTTTCATAGGACGTAAAGATGAATAGGGTCAAAGATAGGATTATGGAAAGGTCATTGTGTCGAAAACATATAACTAGACATGTTTCTTTTTTTAAGAGTTTTTATTTTAAGAATAAATGGAAACTGATTAGAAGTGTCTACTTTGCAATTTTTGAGATGTAATGTAATATTAATGGCCAAATTCTCTAAAAATATATTCCTGAAAAGTTCCTTAATGTGAATTCTTAACATAACTCAAGATTATTTAATTTTGTAGGACGGGTCCTAATAGTTGGTATCAGAGGTCGGTTTAAAAAAATTTAGTGATTAACAGTTTTCATTAAATAGATGGTTAGCCCCTTTTTCTATTATTTCAGTGAAATCCTTGTTTTATAATTTTTTTAGATCAATGAAAGTCAATTACAAATGGAAGGATGAGGATCTCAAACGATATTATTAAATATTCCTAATGATATGATTACAATAATTATTGTAATGTCTTGTTTAGATGATTGTGAAAATTTTTATAGGATAAAACTCACTTACAAGCAGTCGTTTGAGATATAAAACACCTCCACTATACGTCAACATCATCGATGATCCTGGTTTGTATTTAATAAAATATTATTTTCAAAATATTCTCATATTTTAGAGAATGATAAATATTATCAAGGCATTTTAAAATATTTTAACTTGTCACATGATTTTGAAGCATATTATGATTTTGAAAAATGTTCTAAATAAGTATACCATTGTGAAACCTATTTATATTTTCTTATAAAACATAGTATATCAGTACATACTTATGGTATTTTAAAGGGAACATTAATTTAAAGTTTCAACTCAAATTAGGTATGATTGTTTTATAAAAATCATGTTTTATCATATGTTTTGAAATTATTTTTCATACATGATTATTTTCCGAAACTATTTTTTTTGAACACCCATATGACAAAAGTTGTACTTTGTGTATTTGGATGAAGGAAGAGAATGATTTTGAAGGATCTCTAAATAATTATTTCAATGAATGGGCCTTATACCTATTGAAACAAGATGACGAAGAAACAATATAGACACCATGATAAAGGTAAGTTGTTATTTCTATTAGGAATAGTTTTATTTTATCATATGGAGGTGAAATTAGAAAAAAGGAAAATATATACAAAGCTTCATGAATTAAGATGTTGACGTCTTAATGTGTTGGGGTGAAAATGGAATTTATAAGAAAACCATTGAGGTTAAAACATGTTAGGGTTATTTTTGAGTATTATTAAAAGGACAACACACAAATCACGTGACAACCCATCGCATCAGAAAAAGTTGCGGGAATCGAACCAAAAGCCAAAGTGTGATTGGGATTTATCATCTACCACACGACTACATGAAGTCCTTTGTTTGTATGAATTATTCATTTTAGTTAAATTATTTTATTAATCATGAATAAGTTGATTTGAGATCATATGTTTTATCAAATGGATATCCTTTGTATAGAAAATAATTTGGTGATTGTGTGATAAAGGTTATTTTGGAAGTTGTTCTCTCTTTTGGGGAAAATTTTATGTTTAAGGGAAATAGAATACTACGGGATATTATTTTTGGAGTAATGGTCGATGTTTTATACTTTTCTTGTGGATATATAGTTATTTGGGTACATATGGATTTTATTAACCTATCATATAGAATATGTGATTAGGTTAATTACACTCTAGTATGAGACTTTTAGAGTAGTAACTGTTTTTATAGAGATAAATGTTAAGATTTGTTGTGGAAGACATTGTGATTAAACCCTTATGAGTTCTGGGTTTCAATCATAGTTTTTATTATATTGAATAATTTTAAGGAAAATTGTGTACTGAATGGTCTATGTTGGACTTTGGAAGCTGTTTTTTGAATTTTGTAGATTAAGAGTAATATCTATTTTTATAAAGGATTATCCTTTTGGGAGATTATGTGATCTCATACTAACCATTTCAGTTTTGGTTGATGTATA
The DNA here is from genome assembly GCA_963277665.1 of Viscum album. NCBI lineage: Eukaryota > Viridiplantae > Streptophyta > Magnoliopsida > Santalales > Viscaceae > Viscum > Viscum album. The sequence goes on along the minus strand of OY728148.1, from coordinate 2,043,423,610 downwards.
AATACATGGTAAATATATAGTTCATCTTTTGTGGATTATTTTATACTATACAAGTTGGTTCTAGCACTTTTGATGTTACTATGTATGTTTGAATACTTATCCTTTGGTGAAACGTTTAGTTTGTCGTTGAAATTTATTAAAGGATGAAAGTCTACATGACAAGTATGTTTATTTATACTGTCAGATAAGCTCATAAATAAATTCCTATAATTTATGAAAGGTAACTTAAAAAAACATTAATCATTAACTTTTCCTACTGGGGAATCAATGACCATTTAACCAATCACAAGTTTGTGATTTTCTGGTGGTTAACTTTTTCCTAATCATGTTTTCTTTTACTCAACATCATAGAGTGGTGTTTTATTTTATCCTCCACATCTATGTTTTCATGGAATTCTAGTATCATTTTCATTGGGTTACTTTTTTACTTCTCTTCCATTATTTTAATGTGATAGTTTTATTGACTATTTTTCTGATGTGGGAATTTTGATGATGTTTCCGAGCCAAATTTTAAAATTGTGAGGATGCAATTCCTAAAAGTGGGGATAGATGTAACATCACAGGTAAATAAATATTATGAAATTTTCAAATTGATTACTATTTTTAAATTTAATATTAATTTTACAATAATGGTTATGCTATGTTCGATGGTGTACGTGATACACAACAACATGTTTCTTTGCAATCTTACGTTGCACACAACGTTGAGTTGTACTGAAGAGTAATATAATATTATCATTACTTTAAATGTTAGTTAACACATAGTAGTTGTATTGGTAGGAATGAATAGAACTATATAAAATATTATTATATATGTTTGATAAATGTTTTTACATTTATCCAATAAAATATAGAGTGTTAAAATTTGATGGAATCTATTTTTAAGCATAAATACAATAATATTCCTTAAAAGCTCGATTTACTGCCTTTTGATGGAAAACCCTACTTAAATATAATTTTTGTCACTTTTATATGTTCTATTTGAAAAAAATAATATTCTTCTATAGAATCAGGACATCAAAATTTACTTTAGGTAAAATTTTGGTATTTTTATGATAAAATTCATTTTTAATGAATAGTGAGAAATACGGTATTTTAATTCAAAAATGCCATTTAATATTATTTATTTATATAGTTAAATTATCTTTTTAAACAAATTTAAATTGTAATAAGATTATATATTTAACATTTAATACAATTATGGTTATTTGAAGTAATTTCACATTAAAATTGGGCATATATAAGTGTCAATCTTTTGATAGTTATTATTTCTTAAAAAACGCCTTTTGTTTTGACAACGAGAATTAATTTTTAATTAATTATGAAAAAATATATGTTTTGTATTTAGTAAAATAGATATCATTTTTTAATTTTGAATATAAAATATAGCTCAGGATGATTTTTTGGTATTTTTTCTGAAAACCATAAATATTTGATGAATAGTGAAAACACTGAATCGTAGTTAAAAAATGAATTTTTATTTTAAATGAAATTTTTCATCATTTGTGAATTGAATTTTGAAAATCCTAAATACATGGTTGATATAATTAATTAAAATATTGTTTAATAAGATGAAAATTATTTTTTTAATAATAACTTTTCACATTTATTTAAAGCAATTAAAGGTAAATTGGGTATTTCAAGGTAAAAATAATATAAAAATAATATTAAATTACCCGAACATGTTTCCTAAAACTATTTTATTAAAAATTTCTAGCTATGGGAATACTTGGGTAGATTTTTGGACCCCATGGATCCACTAATGAGTGATAATTACACTTTATATTAATTAAATTAATGTAATGAAAAAAGTGAAATAATCATTTATCTTTTAGGAAATCAATTTTTACATGAGGTTGTATAATTTAACTCCTAAACTATAAATATTAATTTGAAATATAAAAATATTTCAAAAAGCACGGTATTTTCTCTATAATTTTTAAACTTCAAATAAATAAAATTATTTATGACACAATAATGATGTAGTGTTTGTCATAATAATGAATGATTTAAATAAATATGAATAAAAAAATTAAAAAAAATATAAAAACCTAGTCTAGATCTTATTGGATGATTTTATTTAGGTCATGAGTCATATTATATTTTACTTTAATATGTTTAGGACCTTTAGAAAGAGAAAATAATTATACAATAAAATAATATTTTCAAACTGTCCAAAAGAGCCCCTACCCCCCATTTAAAATGACCTCACTTATATCCCATTTCTCACACCTCTCAATCCCCTTGGATCGTCCAAATACTGCTCAAATAATCTCTCAATATACCTCTATTACATTGAGATGTCTTATCTTAGGTAGAAGGCACTTCAAGAAATCCTATTGGTTCAAACTAAAGGGAGTTACCCGATTTATAGGTAACAACTTCTCTTAAGTTCTTTTCTTTTATTTTACTTCTCCAACCCCCTAAAATATTTTTATTCCTTTTTTATAACAACACCAGTATCTTCAATATACTATGATGTTGTTATGATAAGGATTCAAACGACACTTACACACACCTCCATCTAATGGGTAAAGAACATATTGTTTCTATGGACGACAAACTACTGCCTCATGAATCAATGATTGTTTAATTTTATCCTAGCACCTATCATGGTGGACATTATGATGGTACTATATTTAAAGCTGATATATATAATTTTCTTGTGTTTTCTATTATTTTTGAATTTTTCTTCACTGATTCTTGTATTCTTTCCAATATATTTAAACATGATAATTTCATTTGAGGAAGTGTGGACTACAACCCCCTCAAGGTGATATGTTTCATTCATGAAATAGATGGAACATATAAAGGATGGAGTTCATGAAATTATATAACATATATATCATATAATATTATACTGTAATTATAATTTACTTATGTATCATTATGTTATCATTCCATTAAATTTGAAATAAAAATTAAAGTAGCGTTCATGCGTACGTACGGCTTACCGTCTCCATGAACGATGCATTTAATTTCTTATATCCAAATCACATGTACTATTGTAAATATATATATATATATTCTATTTATATATGATATATATGGTATTTAAATCATGAATATTATTCTGGAGATAATATACTTTTGATCACATTGACAATTTGTAATTATAAGAAGTTCATTTTTGAATCAAGTTCTGAATATTGAAAAAATATCCTATATGAACTCAAATAATTAACTAATTGTTATGAAAAGGTAATAAAAGATATAAAAATAATAATTTTTTTGAAAATGTTCTTAATAAATAATAAATTAACTAAATTTATTACTCATTATGAACAAGGAACATACAAGAGAAGTCAGACTTGAGGTAAGGAGTTTCTTATCTCACATTAAATTCTGTGATATTTCCATTATTAACCATTTATTATTTTCATGTGGTGTATTTTTTACTACTATTTGATATATATTAAAATGATTAACATTATATTCATTGTATTCTGTGATTCATTCAGTTTTTATTAAATTTTTCCATACGACTCGATTGATTTCAATGTGGTAAGGGATTTCATATCTCACTTTTAATTCCGTGATATTTCCATCGATTGCTACTTATTTATTGAATATGGTATATTCTTTTACATAAATTTGATATATAGTAACATTATTATCTATATATTCCAGGTATTCTTGTGATTAATTTGGTGGTTATTATCTTTTTTTTCATATGACTCAATTGATTACAATGTTGTAAGAGTTTTCCATCTCACTTTTTATTTCGGTGAGATTAGTGCTATGTTTTCCACTATATACTTCTATGTGGTTTATGTACTACCCATTATTTTATTCTTTTTTTAATATACATTAATTTCAAGGTATTTACAACTTCATTGTATTATTATTCATTCATGTGGTGTATGTTTCTTAAGTTACCAAATCGGTATGGGAACCTTTTAACCCAATATCCATTATTTGGGTTAGTCATATAATTATTAATTATGTCATGCTATGATAATGTGTGGAATTAATATTTATTTATTTATTTAGTAATTTTCAATCCCCATTGTTTGTATATACTTTTTATACATATAATCACTCCATTGATAAATTCTCATATAATTTATATGAACTTAATAAGGGTAATCATAACTCAATTTCTATTCATTTAGTTAAACATCCAAGTCATTGGTTTTGTTTTATAAAGAACATGGGTGAACGTCCTCTAATTTATTTACACTGAATATCAAATCATAATGAGTTTATTTATATTTTTCAATCAATATTATGTAATTGGTTTATCTTTAATCTATGGATACAGTTTTTATAAGGGGTTTCTTCGCAATTTACATTCCACTGAGACTTCATTGTTGTTATGAACCAATTCACTTTTATATAGTGTTAATACAATCCTTTGGCATATTATATCATGAATCCATTTATTTTCATGATAATATAATGATCTGATTAATGTTATTCCCCAATTACTTGTATTAAAGTCTCTCTCATTTGGTTAGGAACTCTTTAACTATAATATTGTTTTAAATGTTTTATACATTTATTCTTCTTGAATAATTCTCATTAATGTCCATGTTTTAAAAATGGGTTTAAAGATTTATTTATGTAGAAATTAATGTTTGGAATTAAAATTTCATTCAAATTCTGTAAAGTGGTATGTAACACTTTGAATAAAAAATCTCTTTATTAAAATTTTAAAATGGTTTTGAAAATGGTTTGATAAGGCATTGATTATGTCAATATCTTTAAATGGTATATTGTGATTACAATTTGGAAATGTTATCTATCCATTATGCTTGTTTTATGTGTTATTAATATATTATGGTTATTGGGAATTTTTTACATATATGGGTGGTTCTGTGCTAAGCCTAGGGCTGGTGAGCTCAAGATATCTCTCCAATGCATTGGGTAACATGATGGATGTAAACGTTACTGTTTCTTCTAAGAGATTTATGGAATATATATTGTTATGGGCATTCCAAATGTAACTCCCTATGTATCTGTGAATGCTACAATATATGTATGTTATGTATTCCATTATTTTTTTAGGATTTATGATTTCTATGTGTTACTCAGAAATCTTATGATTTCATGTTGTATGTTATGATAGAGAAGTATAGTTTCATTGATTTATATTTATTGACGGGTTAATGTTTCCTTTCCTTATCTTATATCCCTTAATGATATTTTTATGCTCATCCCAAGTTTTGAAATTGTATAAATAGGACATAAATATGAATATGTTCAAGGATGGGATCAAGGAAAAGTCATGTTGTCTATAACATTAAACTAAACATTTTTCTTTTTTAAGAATTTTTATTTTATGAAAAAAATTGAAACTCAGTAGAAGTATATAAATTTTAATTTTTTAGATTTAATTTAATTGTTATGGTCTAATTCTGTAAAAATGTAATCTTGAAAATATCTTAAATGTGAATTCTTGACTAGACTCATGATTATGTAATTATTGAGGTTTGGTACACATATACATAGAACATATGATTAACTTGAGAGATGTTTGGTGGATGTTCCAACTGATAGGCTACCATCTCGATATGATCAATAATATCAAATGGATCGATATTTTAATACCTCAATCTTCCAGGATACACTTCCCATTGAATAATACAATACTGTGTGTTGTACGCAACTCCGAGTTCTAACACGCCAAAAAAAGAGACTAGTCGTTATGAATAGTAATACCCATGTTTTACATTTTTATAAATTTTATCATTCAAAATGGAATTCATATTTGGATTCAGAATATTGAAATTATCTTAGGGTGAAGTTTTTGTTGTTTTCGGAAAACTTTCAATTTTTGATAAATAGTGAAAAACACTTAGTCAAGTTTAAAAAGAAATTTTTATTTAAATAATTATTTATTTTATTTAAATTTATTTTAGGTCAAAATAGATACATAATACCTATATATGTTCAATATAATTCATTGTTGTCAGTTTATAATTAGTATATATATATAAATGTTTTATTGATCTTTTTACCATCTTTTACCTACCACTTAGGAGTGTTTGTGAATTTACATAAAACTAAATTTTATCACTTTTTTCAGTTTTATTTTAAAAATCCAAGAGAAAAGGTTAATAGAAAATATTAAAATGCGGTTAAATAAGATAAAATTAATTTTTTGTGAGTAGTATCCTTTTACTTTTATTTACCACAGTTAAAAGTAAATAGGTTAATTAAGGGTAAAAATGATATTATTATTACCCTAAAACATGTCCTAATTTTATTTGAAAAATAAAATTAGACCAAAAAAACCTTAGGAAAAAAATATGAACCTCTTTGGACCACTTTTTTTAGATTATGACATTTATTATTATTTAATACAATGAAGATTTAAAAGTGTTAAATTCAATGTTTAATAACTAAAACATTTTTAATATAGGGTTACATATAAGATAAATTCGACTATAAAAATTCATAATAAATAAAAAAAGATTTCATAAATAATGGTGTTTTATTTATAATTTTCAGACATTAAATAATTAAATTTATTTATGACACAATGATGATGTTGAAATTTCCTTATTAATGAAATATTAAAATAATTAATATTATAAATATTTAAATATATTTAATTTGAGACATTGGATTAATTCCACTAATTTTATAGGTTTATATAACATATTAGGTTTGGTTAGATGAATTTTTGTCAAAGTAATAATTATTCAATGATTTTAACAAAAAAAACAAATACCAAATAGTGTCATAATTGACATAAAACAGTTTTTAAAATGAATATTATATTTTTAATTGATATAATGGTCCTAAAAATCTAAGGATCGGCCAAAAGACTTATTTGATGATAGATGCATCATTAATGAACCACTTGGTGTTCTCATGGAAATATATAGTGTGTTTATTAACCATATAATATAAAAATAAAAAGAGAAATGGCAAATGTCAAACAATTTAAGTACGAGTTAAATCTAAAAGAAAAATTAATATAGTGACCCAAACCTATCTATTACCTATTGGTTGAGTTTTTTTCAACCCATACCCACCTTATCATTTATTTAATACATTTTTGAGCCATTATATACAGGAAATGATTTAATTATACAGTAATATTTCTAACTTTTCCTAAGGTGCCCCTCACCCCTCTTATAAAAGCGCACATCCCCTTCTATCTAATTCACACCTTCAAAGCCATTTGGATCAGCCAAACCCCTCCCAAATACCCAGTAAACTGTACTCCATTCATCTTAGAGGACATCATTTAGTCATAAATCCAATCTTTGGAGCTCTTTTGATCAAATCAAAAGGAAGAACATGACGAAGAGGTAAATATTTCATCACCACGTTCAACTTATTTTCTTCTTCCACTTCATCTTTCATTGATTTTTCGACACTAAAATAATAAATCCACTATATTATATATACTGGGATGTTATTATAAATATGTTACAACCAAATTGATTATTCTATACATTCCTTGAATGACATGTCACTATACGTGCGTACGTACGACTTACCGTCTCCACATCGTGGTGTAATTGTTATTCTATACATTATTATTTGGATGGGTATAATAATTATGTGTAATTCATTTAAATAATAAATAAAACATGATAATGATTATTTATATATCATATATTATCTTATTATATATTATTTTAATATCAAAAGAATGATATTGTCGCTTGTGCGTACGTACGGATTACCGTCACCACGAATGCGATGAGATTCATTCCCCATCGTATCCATTCAAGAATAATTTTCATTTTATGATTAAAATTATGATTAAAGACTTGATATAATTCTTGATAAGAATAAGATACATCCCATCCATATCAAATATGACTCACATAACAATCAATATAAATGAAAATGAATCTGTTAACACCCAAAATGACGAGAATACTAAGATATTAAAATCAAAGAAATGAAAAATGATAATATATGATATCATATTAATGAATATGATTGTTGAATAATTTAATAACAATTAGTTCACCATTATACATGAGATTAACCTACCCTCGACTGAGGAAAAGTACAAGGTAAGGGGTTTCTTATCTCACTCTTAATTTCGTGAGATTTCCATTGTTCACCACTTATTTATTGCATGTGGTGTATTGTGTACTACGATTTGTTATATATTACCATGATTCTATTTATATTCATGGTATTATATGGTTCATTTGGCGGTTATTAACTTTTGGTCATACAAATAGGTTTTTAACTACTAATTAAGGGTTTATTTTTCACAATCTCTTCGTTATCCGAGGTTGTTTATACATAATTACCTATTGGGACCTCTTTATCATCAACATCCATGTTTCAAAAAAAAGTATTTAAAAATATTCTTACTATTTTATAGATAATGGGTTAAGCTGATTTATAAGCTTGATTGAATTTTTATAAGATTTTTATAAAGGAATCTTTCTGTCGTTTTCCAAAAAAGGTTCTTTTTAACATTTTCGACAAAATTAAGGTAAGAAATTCTTTTTTTACCATACACGGTAGGTGCGGAAATTTTCCGCCATTATAAAATCATCAAAGCATTCCTTAAAAGCTTATAATAATATTTTAAAAATAAATTTTTCTTTTATAATTATGTGACTCTTAAATGATTTCAAAATAGAAAGAGATATATCTCAAAAAAATGTTATGTTTTCAACTATGTCAACATCCTTTGAGGGATTGTAATATTATTTGATGTTGATTTATTATGATACAATATTTGCATATTGTATTGAAGGTTTTGTGATATGTTTGACTATTTATGTGTTATTTCATACCATTCATCGTTTATGGATAATGTATTGAAATTTCATGTGGTAGTTTTAATACGAAATGTTATATAATATTTGAACCTCTTCTTATGATGAATGTATTGGACTAGTATGTTCCGGGTTGGAGACCGGTAAAAGTAAGACCTCTGGGTTGGTGTCTGATTACAGCAGACCCTCAGGGATGGAGTCTGGTTATATAGGCTATCTGGGATAGAGTCTAGTTACAGAGTCTCTCTGGGTTGGAGTCCGGTTATAGAGGCTCTCCGTTATGGAGTCTTGTTATAGAGGCTCCCCGGGTTTGGGTTTGGATACATTTTCCCCTAGGTCCTAGAATAAGCCTTTAAAATAGAAATTAGAGTCCGACATTATGCATTCCATCATTAGGAAACTGGATATTGATATTTCATGTGATTATTCTACTGGTATAATATCCATGTGAGTAAGTAAATGGAATTGTTTTGATTCTATATTTTCCATATTATGCTGATGTTCAAGTTTAAAAGGATTTTGTTTTCGTTCTATACATTGCCTTAAATGTTTATGCTTATTTTTGAATGTTTTGGATATATTGTAATCCTTACTAAGCATCTGTGCTCACCAATTTCTATGTTTTATTTTTACCAGGATGTAAAGAAGTATATTATGACTGACCTACAGGGACAGTCTCTGGGATCCCACTGTTGTCTATGGAAACAATGTTATTGTAGTTTTCTATTTTATGATGTCATGTAAACCTTATGAAGGTATATAGTTCTTACAAGGCTACTAAACTAAAGAATCTTTTGAAACATGATATTTTGTGATCATGCCAATGATATGTAATAATGCACCAAACCTGGGATTCTGGGGTCGAGGTGTTACAGTTGGTATCAGAGATGGTTTAGTAAAATCCTTGGAAAATAGATTTAGGTAAACTCTAATTAGAGCATATTTCCCTAAGATATACATTGAAGTTTAGTATAGAATAACATCCAAGAATTTTGGTATTGTAGATATTTTATGTTTTTTCCAAGCAATACATCCCTATCTGGATACAAGCAGGTAGAGGTGGCTCTGGCACAAATTTACCTAGGGGTAAAACACGAAAACACCACTTTGAGCTAGACTTGAAAGGGAAATGGTTCATGACAACAGGCCATGCTGTACTCTTTGTTACGACACTCCGGGGGGATATGCTTATGATAATTCTCATTTAATTTAAAAACCATCATGAAGGGTTTATGCGTATATACTTCCCCAATGAAAACATTTTTATGATTATGGATTATATCTATAAACTATTCAGTTTATGTTAAGTGTTTTACTAGTTTGGAATTATGTATTTCAAATCATAAACTAATCTAGTTTATGAAATTGTTTAGAAATGGCACCTAGTGGAAGGACTGGAAACTGTATCGATGCACACACACCATGTAGGTATTTCCCTCATACTCCAGATAATTATAGTGGAGATGGTTATGAAACCAGTGCTGATCAGCTAATCACCATACTAGGAAAGCTTACTCAGGTTATGATTAATAACCTTACCCATATGGAGCACCCTGTTCCACAGCGTGGATGATCAATGTTAGATCACTTCATGAGGTAACAACTACCAACATTCAATATGGGTACAAATACACTAGTAATTGAGCAATGGATAAATTTCTTAGAGAAAATATTCCACGCCTTGGGGAGTAGTAAAAATGAAAAAGTTGTCTTGGATGTTTACCACCTCACTATTGATGCCGATCAATTCTGGTTGTTTATTCAAAACACAATGGAAGATGAGGAAGTATCAAATATGGAATTGACCACGTTTAAAAATATTTCCTAGAAAAATACATTCCTCATGACCATCGAGCCGATATGGAAGGATTATTTTTGAGGCTGAGGAAAAAGGAGGATGAGAATGTTGCAAAGTATGAAGCTAACTTTACATGGTTAGCAAGGAATGGTTCAGATTTTATATCTAACATAAGAAGTAATATACACCGTTTCTTTGATTGGTTAAAAAAATTTCTCCGTCGAACATTAGTATTGAAATCCTTCTAATCGTATAAAGATTTATTATCTTGTGCTATCAAGACTGAAAATGAATTCTCTAAATCTTATGAAAATAATTTTAGGTAAGAGAAGAATAGAAAAATGGAGCATTAGATAGATAAAGGGAAAATGGGAAAGAAGTATTTTCCATTATGTGATAATTATGGGAAGAAACACCCTGGTACATGCCTAAAAGGAATGGGAGTTTGTTACAAGTTTGGTGAAAAAGGCCACCAAGCTCATGATTTCAAGGGGGAGAAAGAGGCTTTCAATGTTGAATGCTACAATTATAGAGAAATTGGTAATTATGAAAATGAATTCCATAATTACCAATGAAACATTCCTTATAAAAGGCCAAGGGATCAAGGAAAATCTTACGCTGTTACTATAGTTTAAGTGGAATAATTAATGTATTTGCGTTTTTGGACTCAAGGATTATATTCTGGTTATAAGAATAATGTCGTAAATATATGGATTGTACTGTAGTACATGTTGTTTTCATTAAAAATTTAATATGACTAAGGTAATCATATTTTTAGTATGTCACAATAAGAGAAACATTACTTTGTTTGGGGAATCTGCTATTATAATAGATTTATGAATTTAGATACCTTTTACAGAGAGTATAGATAGAGGTATTTTGGATAACTATAAAGGTTGGAATGGATTAAGTTGAACATTGGATAATATTTTTTTAGGTTAAAACATTTCTTATGATTATTTTTGAAAAATGACAACCTGTAGGTCGAGCGATAACCCGTCGTGATGGACAAAGCTGCAGGAATCGAACTCACAACCATAGTGCGACATGCCTTTATTACATACCACAAGCATATAAGAAGACCCTGGTTATTTCAAAATATTTTTCTTCATTGAAATGGTATGTGTTAATATTTGGAGCATTATATAATTAGGATAAATATAATATTTTTTTGGGTTCTATTATATTATTGAATGAAAGATGAGTTGTGGTAGAAATTAGTTGAAGGATGAAACTATACTTGTCAAGTATATATATATATATATATATATTTCTCTTATTCTATGAATATATTAATTCTTAAACTTTAGGGAAGTGATATTAAATAAAAAATGTGTTATCCTAATACCTTATATTTTGTTGAACTGATGATATTTTAAATCATCATATATTGATGGCGTTGATGCCCTCAATTTTAAACTTGTTTTTGATTGATGTCCTCAATCACTACGCATAAATATTTGAATTTTTTGTCTAATTACGTGTCTATAATTTCCACCAATGTTTTCCTATTCAAATCCAAAATTTGGTGGTGACATTCTCATTTAACATTCACTCTTGTTGAAACTAAATTTTTTAACCCTATTTCTGATGTGAGTTACCCATTAAGGTAATTTCTATTTTCAGCATTTTATTTTCGATGAGAAATTTAAATTTGCGAGGAAACAATTTATTGAAAGAGGGGAGAATGTAACACCACAAGCTTCCATGATACAGTTCTCTTTGAATAATACAATAGCGTGTGTTGTATGCAACTCTGAGTTCTAACATGCCACAAAAGAATAAAACTAACTATTATGAATATTAATACAAATTTTGTGAAATTTTATAAATATTATCATTCAAAATGGACTTCAATTTTGGATTCGCAATATTGAAATTATCGTAGGGTTAATTTTTGGTATGTTTATGAAAACTTTCAATTTTTGATGAAAAGTAATAAACAGTGAGTCATAGTTTAAAAACAAATTTTTATATAAATAATTAATTATTTTATTTAAATTTATTTTAGGTAAAAATATATACATAATACCTATATAATTTCTATGTAAATCATTGGAGTTAGTTTATAATAATTTTAGATATATAAAAATTTTATTGAACTTTTTACCATCTTTTACCTACCTCCTAGGAGTATTTTCAAATTTACATAAAACTAAATTTTACCACTTCTATGAGTTGAATTTCAAAAATCCAAGAGACAATTTTAATATCAAGAATGAAATGTGGTTTAATACGATGAAAATAATTTTCGGTGAATAGTAACCTTTTACTTTTATTTACTACGGTTAAAAATAAATAGGCTAATTAAGGGTAAAAATGATATTATTATTACCTTAACACATGTCCTAATTATATTGGATAATTATAATTCACCAAAAAACATCCTTAGGAATACAATATGAAAATATTTGGTCCACATGGATTAGATTAGGTCATTTATAATTATTTAATTCAAAGAAGAGTTAAAAGTGTTAAATTCAATGTTTAATAACTTAACCATTTTTAATATATAGTTACACATAATAACAAATCAACTATAATTATTAATTAGAAATATAAAAATATTTCCTACATAATGGTATTTTATTTATAATTTTTTGACATTAAATAATTAAATATATTTATGACACAATGATAATGCAGTAATTACCATTTTAATGAAATATTAAACTAATCGATATTATAAATATATAAATAAATGTAATTGGAGACTTTTGATGAATTCCACTAATTTTCGAGGTGAATATAACTTATTAGGGTTGGTTAGATGAATGTTTTTTCGATGTAACAATGCAGTTATGATTTTAACAAAAAACAAAATAGTGTCAAAATTGAAATAAAATAGTTTTTAAAACAAATATTATATTATTAATTGACATAATGGTCCTAAAAATATATGGTTCGGATAAAGGACTTATATGATGATAGGTGTATCATTAATGAACCAATTGGGATTCTCTTAGAAGTATATAGTACGTTTATTAACCATATAATATAAAAATACAAAGAGATATGACAAATGTCAAACTATTTAACTATGAGTTAAATATAAAATATAAAGTTAATATAGGGACCCAAACTAGTCTATAGCCTATTTTTTGAGTGTTTTTAGACCCATAATCACTGTATCTTTTAAATAATCTATTTTTGAGCCACTATAAACCGAAAATTATTTTATTATAAAATAACATTTCTAGATTTTCCTAAGGTGCCCCTCACATCTCTTATAAACGGGCACTTCCCCTTCTCTCTAATTCAAACCTTCAAATCCATTTGGCTCAGCCAACCCCCTCTCAAATACCCTCTAAACAGACTTCCCTTCATCCTAGAGGGAATCCTTTATCCAGAAATCCAATTTAAGTATCCATTTTGATCATATCAAAAGAAAGAACCCGAAGAAGAGGTAAATATTTCATCACCACTTTCAACATCCATTCTTCTTCCACTTCCTCCTACTTTGTTCTTTTCATTCTAAAATAATAACTCCAGTTCCTTTTATGTACTGGGATTTTATTATAAATATCTTACAACCAAATTCATTATTCTATCCATCCCTTGAATGACATGTCACCATACGTGCGTACGTACAACTTACCGTCTCCACGTCGTGGTGTAATTGTTATTAAATACATTATTATTTGGATGTGTATAATAATGATTTCTAAATAATGTAAATAATAAATAAAACATGATATTATAATGTTTTGATTATTTTTATTCCTCAATTATTTGTATTCAAGGATCTGTCATTTGGATAGGAACTCTTTACCGAAAATATTGTTTTAAATGTTTTAAACATTTATTTTTATTAAATCATTCTAATTAATGTCCATGTTTTAAAAATGGGTTTATGGATTTATTTATATGAAAATTAATTTTTGGAAATTAAATTTTATTTCAAATGATTCAAAGTGGAATGTGACACATTTAAACAAAAATCTCATTATTAAATTTCTAAATGGTTTTGATAATGGTTTGATAAATCATTGATTATGTCAATATCTTTAAATGGTATATTGTGATTGCAATGTGGAAAATTTATCTTTCCTTTATTCTTATTTTATGCGTTATTAATATGTTATGGTTATTGGGAATTGTTTATGTATACAAGTGGTTCGGTGGTAAACCTAGGGTAGGTGAGCTCAAGATAAATCTTTAATGCATTGGGTAACATGATGGAGGTAAACGTTAATGTTTCTACTAAGATATTTTGGGAATATATATTGTTTTGGGAATTATAAATTTATCTCCCTATGTAGCTGTGAATTCTAAAATATATGTATGTTATGTATTCCATTATTTTCCTTTAGGATTGATGATTTCTATGTGTTACTCAGAAATCTTATGATTTCATGATGTATGTCATGATAGAAAATTATAGTTTCATTGATTTGTATTTAATGACGGTCTAATGTTTCCTTTCCTTATTTTATAACCCTTACTGAGATTTTTATTCTCATCCCATGTTTTGAATTTTTTTTCATAGGACAAAAATATGAATATGTTGAAGTAAGGGATCAAGGAAAAGTCATGTTTTCTATAACATGGAAATAAACATGTTTCTTTTTTAAGTGTTTTTATAGTATGAAAAAATTGAAACTGAGTATAAGTGTCTAAATTGTAATTTTTTATATATAATTTAATTGTTATGGAATAATTCTCTAAAAATATAATCCTGAAAATATCCTCAATGAGAATTCTTGATTTAACTCAAGATTATGTAATTATTAAGGTTTGGTACATATATACACAAAACATATGATGAACTTGATAGATTTTTTTTGGAAGTGACAACTGATAGGATACTATCTCGATATGATCAATAATATTAAATGGATTGATATTATAATATCCCAAGCTTCCATGAAACACTTCCCTTTGAATAATAAAATAGTGTGTGTTGTACGCAACTCAGTGTTCTAACATGGCCAAAAAAAAAGAAAACTAGTCATTATTAATATTAATACCAATTTTTTTAAATTTTATATATTTAATAATGCAAAATGGAATTCATTTTTGGATTCAGAATATCGAAATTATCCTCGGGTGAATTTTTTTTTCTAAAAACATTCAATTTTTGATGAATAGTGAAAAACTGTAAGTGATAGTTTAAAACCGAATTTTTATTTAAAGAATTATTTATTTTATTTAAATTTATTTTAGGTCAAAATATATACATAATACCTATATATGTTCAATTTAATTCATTGTAGTATGTTTATACTAATTGTAGATATATAAAATTTTTATTGAAATTTTTACCGTCTTTTACCTACATCCTTGGAGTGTTTAAAAATATACATAAAACTAAATTTTACTGCTTTTGTGAGTTGAATTTTAAAAATCCAACAGACATGGTTAATATCAAAGAGTAAAATGTTGTTCAATAGGGAAAAATAAATTTTTTTGAATAGTAACTTTTTACTTTTATTTACCACGGTTAAAAGTAAATAAGTTAATTAAGGGTAAAAATGATATTATTATTACCCAGAAACATGCCATAATTCTATCGTATAAGTACAATTCGACCAAAAAAACAACCATAGAAATAAAATATGAACCTCTCTGATCCACTAGTATTAGATTAGGACATTTGTTATTATTTATTTAAAAGAAGACTTAAAAGTGTTAAATTCAATGTTTAATAACTAAACCATTTTCAATATAGGGTTACCTATAAGATAAATTATAATATAAATACTAATTATAAATCTAAAAATATTTAATACATAATGGTATTTTATTTATAATTTTTAGAAATTAAATAATTAAATTTATTTATGACACATTGATGATGCAGTAATTATCGTATTAATGAAATATTAAAATAATTGATATTATAAATATCTAAATATATGTAATATGAGACTTTTGATGATTTTAAATAATTGTATAGGTTAATATAACATTTTAGGGTTGGTTAGATGAATTATTTTCGAAGTAATAATGTTGTTATGATTTTAACAAAAAAAAAATACCAAATACTGTCAAAATTGACATAAAATAGTTTTTAAAATGAATATTATGTTATTAATTGATATAATGGTCCTAAAATTCTAATGTTCTTCCAAAAGACTTATACGATGATATATGTTTCATTATTGAAACACTTGGGGTTATCTTTGAAGTATATAGTTTGTTTATTAACCATATAATCTAAAAATACAAAGAGACATGGAAAATGTCAAAATATTTAACTACGAGTTAAATCTAAAAGATATAATTAATATAGTAACCCAAACCTATCCATAACATATTGGTTGAATTATTTTCTACCCATAACCAAATTATCATTTAAATAATCCATTTATTATCCATTAGTAACCAAAAATGATTTAATTATACAAAAATATTTCTAGCTTTTCCTAAGGTTCCCCTCAAACCTCTTATAAAAGGGCCCATCCCTTTCTCTCTAATTCACACCTTCAAAGACATTTTTCTCTACCAAACCCCTCTAAAATACCCTATAACATGTCCTCCCTTAATCATAGAGGACATCCTTTAGTTATAAATCCAATCTTAGGATCCCTTTTCATCAAATCAAAAGGATGAACCCGAAGAATAGGTAAATATTTCATCACCACTTTATACGTCCATTCTTCTTCCACTTCCTCTTTCTTTGTTGTTTCCATTATAAAATAATAACTCCAGTATATTATATATACTGGGATGTTATTACTAATATGTTACAACCAAATTCATTATTTTATCCATCCATTGAATGACATGTCACCATACGTGCGTACGTACGACTTACCGTCTCCATGTCGTGTTGTAATTGTTATTGAATATGTTATTATTTGGATGGGTATAATAATGATGTGTAATTCATGTAAATAATAAATAAAAGATGATAATTATTATTCATATTTCATATACCATCCAATTATATATTATTTTAATATCAAATCAATGATATTGTCGCTTGTGCGTACGTACGGATTACCGTCTCCACGAACGCAATGAGATTCATTCCCCATCGTAACCATTTAAGACTAATTTTTATTTTATGAGGAAAATTAATTATTAATGACATGATATCATTCTTGATACGATTAAGATACATCCCATCCATAACAAATATTACTCAAATTATAAGGAATATAAACGAAAATGAATCTGTTAACACCATAAACGACGATAATACTAAGATGTTATTAACAAAGAAATGTAAAAAGATCTTATATGATATCAAATTAATGTATATTATTCTTGTATAATTTAATAAAAAATTAGTCCACCATTATACATGAGGTTAACCTACCCCTTACCAAGGAATAGTACATGGGAAGGGGTTTCTTTTCTCACTTTTAATTTCATGAGATTTCCATCATTCAGCACTTATTTATTTCATGTGGTGTATTGTGTACTGGAATTTTATATATATTATCATGAATCTATTTATATTCATTGAATTCTATGATTCATTTGGTGGTAAATAACTATTAGTTATACAACTCAATTTATTACAACTAATTAATGGTTTATTTCCCAATCTTTTCATCATCCTAGGTTTTATATACATAATTTCTACTGGGACCCCTTTATGATCCACATCCATCTTTCTTAAAAAATGTATTTCAAAAAATTCATACTATTTTTTAGATAATGGGTTAAAGTCATTTATACCCTTGTTTGAAATTTTATAAGAAGTTTATAAAGGAATCTCTCCATTGTTTTCCAAACAAGGTCCTTTCTAACCATATCGAAAATAAGAAGGTAAGAATGTCGTTTTTTAACATATAATGCGGGTGCGGCTATTTTTCGCCATTATAAAATTGTCAAAGCTTCCCTTAAAAGCTTATAAGAATATTTTCAAAATAAATGTTTCCTTTTATAATTATGTGAATCTTAGATGATTTCAAAATAGAAAGATATATTTCTCAAAAAAATGTTTTTATTTCATCTATGTCAACATTCTAAGATGGATTGTAAAATTATTTGATATTTATTTATTATGACACAAAACATCCATATTGTATTGAATTTTTTGTGATATGTATAACTGTGGATATGTTATTTCATACCCTTTATGGTTTATTGAAAATGTATTGACATTTCATATGATAGTTTTAATACGAATGTTTATGTAATATTTGAACTTCTTTTCAAGATGAATGTATTGGACTAGTATGTTCTGGGTTGGGGACTGGTAAAAGTAAGCCCTCCGGGTTGGGGTCCGGTTACAGTAGACCCTCAGGGATGGAGTCTGGTTACAGAGGCTATCTGGGATGGATTCCAGTTACAGAGGCTCTCCTGTTTGGTGTCTGGTTATAGAGGCTCTCCGGTTAGATTCCGGTTACAGAGGCTCTCTAGTTTTTGGTCTGGATACATTTATCCCCTAGGTCATGGCATGAGGCCATGCCACAAAAATTAGAGTCCTACATTATGAATTTCATCATTATAAAAGTGGATATTGATATTGTTTGTGATTATTTTACTAGTAGAATATCCATGTGAATAAGTAAATGTGAATATTGTTATTTTATCTTTTCCATATTATTCTGAATTTCACATTTAAAAGTTTATTGATTTAGTTCTATACATTGCCATTAATATTTATGCTTATTTATGAATGTTTCCACTATATTTTTATCCTTACATTGCATCTGAGCTCACCCCTTTCTATGTTTTATTTTTCCTAGGATATGAAGAAGTATATTATGACTGACCTACAGGGATAGTATATGGGATCATTGTGATATCTATGGAAACAATTTTGTTGTAGTTTTCCATTTTATGATGTAATGTAAAACTCATGAATGTATCTAGTAATTCCAAGGCTACTAAACTAAATGATCTTTTAGGACTTGATCATTTGTGATCATGCCAATGATTCGTAATAATGCACCAACTCTGGGGTTCTAGGGTCCGGGTATTATATATATACCTAGGGAATATTTTCTACTTATTTCTAAATCTAATTAGCTTCTTCCATAGAGAAATTCATAGAAACACATTGTTTGAGACTTGAAATTCTAGATCATCATTGAGATTGTGAGAATAACAATTCTTCCAACTATAAAATGACTTAATGTTTTGTTGAATAAATATACGATTCTTTTCCATTTATTTATCAACCATAGTTACTAATACTTTACATTCTCCAAATTCATTCTATCATGTTTTAGAAAAAACTTATTTAAATATAGGAATTTAGAAAGAATAATCCGAATTCTATAGTGGAAGTTATTATTGTATGAATACTCGACTAATTGAAGGTGTTGATCGCCATTATAATTGAAATACATAGAAACAAATCATGATAAACCCTATAGGGTTTACATTTTTCCCTTAGACTAACCATATATCAAAAGATGATATGCAGTACTAGAACAAGAATCCATATATAGTGTTCATTGAAGAATCTTCCAAAAATTTATGTTAAAACTCATATCCTGATCAAACATAAGAGAATGTGGTACCCAACGTAACCATACCACTTCCTGAATGTATATACTTGCAATCAGATCATGATAGAATTCATATCTCATAGAGATTATGTTTGTTGAATTTGTGTTATAATCAACCACAATCCATATATAATTATACCATTTAGAAATTTTGGGGAGTCCGATGAGAAAATTTATGTTGATTTTTTCTCATTTCCATTCTGGTAAATATAATGGATGTATCATCCTCATATACTTTTTCATCTCAGACTTAACATTCTTCTCACGAATCGTCCCAGTGGGGCCCGAGTCGTAACTCCCCAATCCCGCCTCCAATAAGCCAGGGGATGATGACTAGCACCAATTAGTCATGGTACTAACAGGGTAGACATTGCATATAAACCTGTACGCACACACACATCTCCAATCCCACAATGCTGAAAAGTAAAAATAGTAAAAAAAAATAAAATGCATCTATACACTAAAAACTCAACCAACAGAGTACGACAAGAAGGTAAAGTACAGTAATGGAAAACCTTGGGCCAAAAGTACAATCCCACCAAAGGAGAGTCTGTAACAAAGTCCAACTTGTGAAGAAAGGTACTAGGACTGCAATCTGTAGCCGTAGGAACACACCTCGGCCCATCTGATCTCACCGAGCACCGTCCGGTCCTGGTCTACCTAGAATCATGTCAAAGGCTCACTCGTCTGCACAAGACACGACACGTGCGGACAAAGCCCATGCAGGGGTGAGTATAACAATACCCAGCAGGACACCCCGAAACCACAATGTAATAAAACAAGGTAAATACCACAAAATAAAAGATACAATCATCTGTACAGAGTATATGGTTGTGGAATATATACCAAGAATATCTAGATATACTCTTGCACTAACGACCATCGTGGACCACCCCAAAGATCAAGCTCCAAGATTTCACTAAGCACGGTACTGGTAGAACACACTCCTAGGTCTAAAGAGAGAGATACGAAGTACTTGTTCCAGGAGAACACACTACACAAGTACATGGGAATAAGATGTTCTGATGAGGGTCACAACCAATAGCCTTGGGGTGATTCCAATAACTTAGTCTGAACTAATCCGCTAAGCAGAGGATCGACGCCCGGGTAAGGTAGGTCACATAGATACCAATAACTCTTCCTAGGGTATCAGGAATGAATAGAGGATCCGACTGTAAGTCTCATAGAGGGGATTCCAACAACTCTATTCAGGAAGTCCTCTTGAAGGGATCATACTCATGTATATAAGAAATGATACCAGAACCTTCAGGGGAACGACCAAGGGTACAAACCCTAAGAAAGCTAATCCATGTCACAGAAGACAAGTGGCTCAAGCCTTGTAAGACAGGTTACACGCCGTGTTCCTTGACCCTGGGTACTACCCATGTAAACGACACGTGTTATTTGGCTCATCACATAAAAAGTAACTACACGGCGTGTAGTATGATTACACACCGTGTTCGAGAACCTGGGACTCACTCTGTGTATGTTGTCCATGTTCCCGTACACGGTCTATATCCATGTCGCCTGCCCGTGTACCAGTACATGAGGTATTCTATGTATCTAGTTGGGTCTGGCTGGGGAGGGGTATACACGCCGGGTCCTTGCCCGTGTACCCAACCCGTGTCCATGTACTCCCTAAGAACACTCCAGGTGGAATTCCGACGAACACACTCCATGTAGTCCATACTACATGCCTTGTAGTCGGGATTTTTCCAGAAATGATGTCTTCCTCCTTGTGTTGCGGCTGATCCTCCAGATCCACAGTTTCTCGTCCGTTCATCCTGATACTCTAAGGGTTGGTTTGTTTCATCATATGAACATCTAAACGAGTGTTTTCGGTTGGTAAATTAGATAATAATCATCGAATGATCCATCTGAAGAAAATTTCCCAAAAACTAATATATTTTGATCTGGTTCGAATCATTCGCCGGAACAGTCTTCTCAACTCCATGAGATCGCACTGTGGTTGGATCTACAATTTCGGATCATTGCTCTAACAATCGAATGTGAAACGATCGATTTCCTCCATGAACATGTAGAATGTAACGAATAACGTGAGGGAGAAATACCAAAAATCAAACAAGAGGGAAAAACCATGATCATTGTTCATAATTATTGGTTTTCATCATCATTAGATCAAAATCAAAATAATCAACTGATTATAATCTCGAGTATTGGATCTCCTGATAAAACCCCAAATCAACCCCGCCCGCAAAACGATCAATCCGTAGGCTATTAAGTTCGCAGATTAGATCGCGCTCATCGTAGGAACCTAGAACGAGGAAAGGAAATCGAAAACAAACATCCTAACTAGATATAAGGTGTTCGTTGGTGAAGAAGGAGTCGTTGTGTCGTCGTCGTCGGTGAAAATTGTCAAGAACATCGTCGCAGCATTGGGTGTTTCCTCCAGAGTTTTCCCAGAGCCTCCAGGGGTTTTAGGGTTATGAGGTTTGTAACCCTGGACCCCTTCGAAAGCCTTTATTTAAAATGGATAAAAAGTTAAACAGTGAAATATATTTAAAATGATTTATCTGTAGAATAGAATATTTTTTTATTAAATATTTTATTACTGTTACGTCCAAAAACTAGATTTCACCACCCACCAGCGCCGACCGATGTTAGGACCCACCTAGAGTAAAATCACTATTCTGAACGTGACAATGCCTTCAAATTTATGACCAGGGAACCTATTCAGGAGTTATTCATCTTTCTCAAGAAAACCGCACGTGTGGGTCATTTAATTATTTAATTAAATTCCAACATTTGTTTCGGACTCACCGGGCCTCAGAACTGCACGCCGTCCTATACCCTAGTCTCGAAATAATTACAACATATTATTAAAGATAAAACATGGACAAAAAATATAAGACATTACATCACACCCACCTTAGTGATTTATGTCCCTGAAAAGACAAAACAAATGCTACTAAAAAATATGTGGGTACTGCACGCGAATCTGAGCTTTCAGCTCACATGTTCTATCCTAGAGATTCTTGTGCTGCCACTGGACACACACTAAGGGAATAGCTATTCCACGAAGGATCTTCTCCTACCGATCCTCGATCTCCACTGGGTACTCAGCATAGGTCGCTGCATCATCGATGTTCTGCTCGCCCCAGTCGATGACGTGCGATGGATCATGCACGTACCTCCGTAGCTGCGACACATGGAAGACATTGTGTACCCAGTCCATCTAAGGAGGCAGATCCAAGTGATACACCACCTCACCAACTCTACTCAGAATCTGAAAAGGTCCAATGAAACTCATAGATAGCTTGACCCCTCGACCAAACCTATGCAATCCCCGTCGAGGTGAGACCCGAAAAAACACATGGTCTCCCTTCTCAAATTACAAGGGCCTCCTCCTCCTTTCATCATAAGAATTTTTCCAATTCTGTACAGTCTTCATTCACTCCTGGATGACCTTCACCTTCTCTGTAGTAGCTCTCACCATCTCTGGGCCCATGAGTACTGACTCTCCTGGGTCAGCCCAACAAAGTGGTGACATGCAAGGTCCCTGTAAAAAGCCTCGAATGGTGCCATAACAATAGTGGAATGATAACTGTTGTTGTAAGAAAACTCTACCAGTGGTAGGTGAAACTCTCAGCTACAACCGAAGTCAAGTATGCAAGATCACAACATATCTTCTAGAACATGGGTGGTCCACTTTGTCTGACCCTCAGTCTGAGGATGAAACGTTGTGCTCAAGAATAATTGAGTTTCTACTCAAGAGAAATTGAGTTCCAAAATCTTACTATAATCCCATACAAAAACGGGATGTGAAACAAGTATCACGGTCTGAGACGATCGTGGATGGAACTCCATTAAGTCAAACAATATCCTGCACGTAGAGGCATCCCAATCTCTCTAGTGAACTCTACTCCTGTATGGATAGGAAGTGCGCCGACATGGTGAGCCAGCCAATGATCACCAAGACGGCCTCGTGTCCCCTGGATATACGTGGTCAACCCGTCACGAAGTCCATGGATATTCCATCCCACATTAACTATGGCACCTCAAAGGGCTGAGTCAAACCTGCTGCAACCTGGTGCTCAGCCTTTACTTGCTATCAAGTAAGGCACCGAGAAACAAACTCTTCCACTCTCTTCATTATTCCTGGCCACCAAAACTGATGTAAGAGGTCCTGGTATAACTTTTCCATGCATGGATGCACCACCAAAGTAGATATATGGATCTCCCCCAAAACATGCTCCTGCAACGTCACTTTCAATACTGTACACCCTCTGAAAATAACATTGTGCTCCCCACCATTTGAATATCCATCAGCAGCATCACCTGTGGATATCTGAGCACATAGAGTCTCACAGCTAGCATCCTCAAGCTGTGCTTCCCTGACTCGCTATAATAGAGGAGGGGTAACAACCATCGATTAAAGGTAAGTTACCTCATCTCTACTAACGAAGGATAACTGTAAAGAGGCCAATTGTCTCGTCGCCTCATCCTGCAACTGTGAACTAGACTTCTTACTAAGGGCATCTCCCACAACGTTCCCCTTCCCAGGAGTATAATCGATATCAAAGTCGTAATCCTAGAGGAACTAATGACATCACCTGTGTCTCAAAATCATATCCTTCTGAGAAAAGATATATCTGAGACTCTTGTGATCAGAGTAGATGATAAACCATTCGCCCATCAGGCAGTGACGACACATCTTCAACACGAAGACTACCACTGCCAACTCAAGATCATGGGTCATGTAGTTCTGATCTTGTGGCCTCAACAGACATCAGCCATAGGCAATCACCGCTTGCCTTTGCATCAGGACAGAACCAATCCATGTTCCTGATGCATCGCAGAACACTACATACTCGACACCTTCCTCCAGTAATCTCATGTTCAGGGTGCTCGTTAGACTCTGTCTCACTGCTGTAAAGACTGCTCGCATCTCTCGGTCAAAACGAAAGGCCTCCCCTTTCGGTCAAAGCAGCCATGGGTGCTGAAATTTTGGAGAAATCAGGAATAAATCTCCAATAGTAGCATGCCCACCCAGGGAAACTCCGCACCTCTATCACGTACGGGGTGGCCACCATGATAACAATGCCTATATTTCGTCTGGGTCCACTACTACACCATCTAACGAGATAAAGTGTCCCAGAATGTGGATCTCCTGTATCCAGAACATACACTTCGAGAGTTTTTTGTATAACTGGTGCTCTCAGAGTGTGTCCAGAACCATCCTTAGGTGCCTCGCGTGCTCCTCCTCGGACACTGAGTACACAAGGATATCATTGATGAAGACCACTATGAACTAGTCTAGATATGGCTGAAAGATCTGTTTTAGGAGTCCCATAAACACTGCCGGGGATTTCTTCACGCCGAAGGGCATCACCACGTACTCATAGATACTATAGCGACATCTATAAGCCGTATTTGGTATATCCTCTACCCTTACTTGAAATTGGTGATAACCTTATTGTAGATAAACCTTTTATAACCATCGTGCCCCTCTTAACTGGCCGAAGAGGACATCGATCCTCAGTAGTGGATACAAGTTCTTCACAGTCACCTGATTCAAGGGCCGGTAATCCACACAAAACCTCAAGCTCCCTTCTGCCTTTTTGGAAAACAACACTGGGGCCACGTAGGGTGAAACACTAGGTCTTACGAAGACCTTCCTCTAAAAGTCTTCCAGCTACACCCTCAGCTCACGAAGCTCTGCAGGAGCCATCCGATATGCTGATATAGATATCGGTGTCATCCCGGGTTGCAAGTCAATGCATAAATCTATCTCTCGATGGGGAGGAAGTCTGAGGACATCCTCCGGAAAGACATCCTCTTACTCAGCCACTACTGTGGAGAACTAGAAACTCATAACATATTCTATGACAAGGGCTAGCCCAGCCAACTGATATGAAATCAGCTGTACCGTCTTATGAAAGAGTCCATCATGTGCTGCCTGGGTCTTCTTTTCACCGATGGAGGAGAACCTCGTTCCACCACTGCGAACACACCGCACCATTCGCCAAAAAAAATCTATCAGGGAATGAATTGTGGATAGCCAATCCATGCCATGAATGACATAGTAAGGCCTCGACGCTATCTTCAAGAGGTTCCAACCGAAACTCTCACCTCCAAGGGTAAGGTCACACTGTCTACAAAGGTGTGTGATCCTTGAATCTTCTCCAGTCGGTGTTTCTAAGAATAAGGGTCGAGTCAATGGCTCAACTGGAATCTGAAGGTCCTGATCAAGATGAGTAGCCAGAAAATAATGACTTTCACCTATGACTATCAGCACGGAAGCCAAATTATAAAATAAATATATTGTACCTCTAATCATTCCGGGAGAACCTGGGTCATAAGCGTCTACTGCCTGGAGCTGTCTCTACCTCTATCCACCAGCTCCCTGAGCTTAGGGTGGACTTCCTAGGGGTGGTGGTGGAAAAAGGTCCAAATTACGACCACCTCTAGGTGCTCTCCCAGGTCCTCTACCACATCTGCCGCCCCGCGGATCTGTCTGCTCCATACATTGCCTCTGCCTTGGTGGTCCATCCACTGCTCTCGTGTTAGTAGTACGACAGGTCGGACAATCCTGATCGAGATGTCCCCTACCATCACATGTGTATCATTACCTCTCTTGAGGCTGGCTGGATTCCCCCTTTGAACCATAAAAGGCAGATCCCCTATCCTGGGATCTTCTCTTAAAAGGTCTCCCCTGTCTGGGTCCCGGACGTCAGCTCCCTGATTCCGAGGTATCTTCTCCAACTTGCTCACTACTAACAACTACCGGATGTATCTGCTCTGCCAAGAAGCTCTCGAACACCAATACACGTTCGAGCACCCCCAGCATAAGTAGGAATGCTCATGGGTATGATGCTTGCTTGGATATCTCTGTACAAGCCCCGCTCAAATGTCTGAGCTCTGAAGTACTGATCTCTGAGCATATCCATCAAGTACCGCAAGAGGTCAGTAAACCTCAAAATATTGTCAGCCACCATCATGGTTCCCTACAAGAGCTGAAGAAGCCCCTATATACGTATTTCTCTAAGGGTAGCTGGTGAAAAATCCTCTCTGAAGAGATGATCAAACTCCGACCATGAAAGAGTCGCCTCGTCGTGAGTCTGGATAACCAAACTCCACCATCGCCCTGTCGTACCCTACAGAAGGCTCGCTTCCAGGATCACCATATGGTCTGCTGGTGTCCTGAACTAACAGAAGACTCTGGCCACTGCCTCATGCCAGTCCTCGACTTCTTAGGGGTCCGGATCACCTCAAAACATAAGGGGTCTCTATCTCTGAAACTCGTGGAGTGCGCTCAGCCTGCGCTCCTCCTCCACTGGTACAACAGGAACTAGAAACTACTCCACCAGTGGTGGAATAGCTGGAACACCACCCTGACGTAAAACTGGGGGATCTGGTCCCTCTATAAAAGCTTCATCACTGAGGTGGACATCCTCATGATCAAGCTGCGGGATCCTAGCGGATGCGCTTCAGAGAGGCATCCTTTGATGAAACAATATGTATCTCAGTTAGTGAGTATATCTGGAGAGCTGACTCAAGAAGGACATGGAAACCACAAACCATTCTTATATGATGAATGTACCATTATTTCCCCCCTGCAACTACTGTTCTCATGCTCCGAGTCGAAAAAGAATGTTATCAGTGTTCAGGTGTATGCATACATCGACCGCCCATACCAACACTGGGGTCCCTGGCCTGAAGGCCGATCTTGAAACCCTTAACACCGTTTCCCCAACCCAACTCAAAGACTCTTGGTCCTAAGGTACAATCGAACACCTTTGATACCACTCTGTCACGACCTGTCCCAGGGGGTGGGGAAGCCGTAACTCCCCAAACCCGCCTCTAATAGTCCAGGGGCTGGTGACTAGCACCGAGTAGGCATGCTATTAACATGGGAGGCATTTATTATAAACCTGTATGCACACACACACGCATCTCCAAGCCCACAAAGCTGAAAAGTAAAAACTACTAAAATAGGAAAAACCATGCATACACTAAAAACCCAAACAACAGAGTACGATAGGAAGGTAAAGTACAGTAATGTAAAACCCTAGGCCAAAATTACAAGCCCACAAATAGAGAGTCTGTAACAAAGTTTTAACTGTGAATAAACATACTGGGACTGCAATCCGTAGCCATAGGAACACACCTCAGCCTGTCTGATCACAATAAGAACCGTCCGGTCCTAGTCCACCTAGAATCCTGTCAAAGGCTCGCTCATCTGCACAAGACACGGCACGTGCGGGAAAAGCCCATGCATGGGTGAGTATAACAATACCCAGTAGGAGACACCGAAACCACAATGGAATAAAACAAGGGAAATACCACAAAGGAAATATACAGTCAGCTCTACACAGTATATGATTGCAGAACTTATAACAAGAATATCTAGATATACTCATTCACTAACGACCATCACAAAACCACCACTAAGATCCAGCTAAAATATTGCACTAAGCACACTACCTGGAGAACACACTCCTAGGTCTAAAGAGAGAGATACGAAGTACTTGTTCTGGGAGAACACAATCCACATGTTCTTTGGAATAAGATGCTCAGATGAGGATCACAACCAATATCCATGGGGTTATTCCAACAACTCTATCTAAACTAATCTACTAAGCAGAGGATCGGCGTCCGGGTAAGGTAGGTCACGTCTATACCAGGAACTCTTCCTAGGGTATCAGAAATTAATAGAGTATCTGGATCTAATTATTACAGAGGGGATTCCAATAACTCTATTCAGGAAGTCCTGCTGAAGGGATCATACTCTTCTATATTGGAAATGATACCAGAACCTTCCGGGGAAAGACCAAGGGTATGAACCCTAAGAAAGCTAGTCCAAGTCATATAAGACAAGTGGCTCAAGACATTTAAGACAAGTTACATGGCATGTATTATGGTTACACGTCGCGTTTCTTGACCTCGGGTACTGCACTTTTAAATGGCACGTGTCATTTTTCTCATCGCATAATAAGTAACTACACGACATGTAGTATAATTACACGCCTTGTCCGAGCACCTTGGGCTCGCTCCATGTACGCTGGCCATGTGCCCGTAGATGGTCTATGTCCGTGTCTCCTACCCGTGTACCAGTACACGGGGTATTCTATGTATCTGGTCGGGTCTGTCCGGGGAGGAGTATACACGACGTGTCCTTGGCCGTGTACCCAACCCATGTCCGTGTACACCCTGACTACATGCCGTACGGTCTGCCTATGAACACACACCGTGTATCCCATATTACACACCATGTAGTCTGGATTTTTCTAGAAACACCGTCTTCCTCCTCGCGCTGCGGCTGATCCTCCGGATCCATGGTTTCTTGTCCATTCGTCATGATACTCCAGGGGTTGGTTCGTTTCATCATACGAACACTGAAACGAGTGTTTTCGGTCATTAAATCGGATTATACAAAATGAACGATCCATCCAATGAAAAACACCCAAAAACTCATATCTTTCGATCCGCTCTGAATCTTCCACCAAAACCATCTTCGCACCTCCGTGACATCGCTCTGGGGTTCAATCTAGAATCTCGGATCGTTGCGCCAACAGTCGAATGCGCAATGATCGATTTCCTCTAAGAATGTGTAGAACGTAACGAAGAACGCGAGGGAGAAATACCCAAAATCAAAAAAGAGGGAAGAACCTAGATCGTTGTTCATGACGATCTATTTTTGTCACCGTTAGATCAAAATCAAAATAATCAACAGATTATAATCTCGAGTATTGGATCTCTTGATAAAATGCCAAATCTCACCCGCCCGCAAAACGTTCGATCCGCAGGCTAATCGATCCGCAGATTAGTCTGAGTTCATCATAGGAACCATGAACGGGGAAAGGAAATCAAAAACAAACATCCTACTTAGATCCATGGCATTTTTTGGAAATGATCTGGTCTCCACGTTGTCGTCGTCTGTCAAACTTTTCATGAACGTCATCTTCGCATTGGGGGTTTCCTCTAGAGTTTTCTCAGAGCCTCCAGGGGTTTCAAGGGTAGGAGGTTTGTAACCTTGGAACCCTGCGCAAGCCTTTATTTAAAAAGGATAAAAAGATATCCATTGCAACAGATTTAATAAGATTTCGCTAGTGAATAAAATAATTTTTTATTAAATATTTTATTAATGTAACGTCCAAAAACTAGATTTCACCACCGACATGTGTCGGTCAATGTTACGCCTCTCCTAGGGTATAATCACTGTTTTGAACGAAACTGTGACTTCAGATTTCTGATCTGAACACCCGTTTGTGAGTTATTCTACTTTTTTCAGAAAACTGCACACGCGTGTAATTTAATTATTAAATTAAATTCAAACATTTGATACGGGCTCACTGGGCCACGGAACTACACGTCGTCCCAGAGCTTGGTCTTGAAATAATTCCAAAATTCTATTTAAGATAAAACATGGAAAAAAACTGAGATACATTATAATTCTAAAATACCAAGCACCGAGATACAAAATATATGACATCTCTCTTCATTTCATCCCACAATAAATAAACTTTCAATCCACTATAAATAATCATACTTACAGTACGAATAGATAATAATGAACTATGTGATTCCACTAAGAACTCCTTATTCGATTTTGGTATGGATGAAACCGATAACATTTTTCTAAACCATATCATTCTATCATGATCAAGAATAATCCTAGAAATATTTTCAACCATCATGTGTATCTCTTCATCTTCCGTGTACATCTCTTTAATCATTACATGGATAAATAATTGATCCTTTAATATTGAAGATTTTATTTTTCCACATCCTTCATGATTTCTAGGTCATTAATTTAAAAAAATACAAAAATAAATGAATTTTTTAATACTCCTCATAGATAAGCTATCATGATCCTTTCGACTCAATGAATCATCCACCTTGTGTGCCTTCCTAGGGAGGAAATTTATTGAGCATTCATAAAATTTAACCATCTATAGCCAACTTATCCGGTGTGTATTCATGTCCATCTATGTGAATATATACATTAAATGTTTTTGATCAATATATATGTCATACATTCTAAATAATGATAATGATTCCATATATTTAATTCAAAAATTATCACAACTAACTCCAAATCACGAGTTCTGTAATTTTACTAATAAACCATCAGTTACTATGAGAATTAAGATATAACCATGTAATTATTCACAAGAACATGTATCAATCCCTTCAAGGAAGAATAAATATAATTTAAAAACCCTTCTCTACTGTAGGGTTATTTAAAAATATGTTCTGTAACTAACATTATATTCATTTTCGTTAAATTTTCCTAACATTCAAAAATCTATATGAATATATTTCCTTTCACTATTAACATATTGAGTTGATTAGATAGTCAAGATAAATTATACAAAAAACATCGATAATATAAACATAAACCAAGAAAAATATAGATCTCATTCACCATGGTTTATATAAGGAAATAATTAATATCTTCCCACATTGAGGGATCTACTAATATACACTCTCTTGACACATTGTGACCTAAAAAATGAATCATTTTTCTTATAAAATTCTAGCTTTAAAAATGATCATATAGTTTCTCTATCAATATGGTATATTTTATAATTATGAAGTGATATTTATATCATTACTTACACTTTTTATAGATAATAATAATGGCTATAAATCCTACAACAAAATGATCTAGGTAATAAATAAATACACTATTCATTTAAACCATGAATATAGTGGCGGAATATGTATGATAGAATGAAATCAGTGTATATTTATAGTGTCCCTTCCTTTTACAGAATTATGTCCTTGGAATATCCCCCTTTCTAATATCGTTTTTATGATATAATAAATGAATATTAGTCTTGGAAAAGTAATGATGTTTGCGTCGTTGATCAAATAGGTCATTAATAGAGGGAGTGGATATGTTTTCTTGATCTTAATATTGTTCAACTATAGACAATCCTATAGAGTCACATCGATTAATATTTCATTTTAAAAAAATTATAGGTGAAACCAAATGTGACACACTTATCTAAATGAATCCCTTGTAAATTTTCTCAGTGAATTTCAATTTCAATTCAGTCAACTAAATTGGGTCAATTATATAGAGAGTATTTAAATTGGTGTGGCACTAGCGATGAGTTTTATTGATAACTCAAAAAAAAATTTTGGGGTAATTCATAGAAACTCTTCTATAAAGACATCAAAAAAATGCATGAAATATGTGTATCATATATGTTGATTTTCTCTCAAACCATATAATAGAGCACCCCACCATAAATACGTATGAAAAATAATATACTGAGTGTGATTTCCATCATAATTTCATATTTATCATCGCACTAATATATGATCATAGGTTGGTTTTCAATATCAAATGTGAATTAAATTCCTTGGAAATTAATATATGGTATATGTAGATAAATCAAATCCATTCATATGATAACACCAAATTAAACCACAAGGAGAATGAAATGAATTATTTGAAGAAAATTCTCAAGAACATATATTGTATTTGAATAATAAATAGAATTATGGAATGCATATAAGAATATAAAATAATTTATATATTAGTCAAGTCTCACATACAACGAGATCATAATGAAATGTGTTAACTCCCCAAACCATCACAGTAGTCATTGTTCACTACCAAGACCACGATAGTGGAAAAACATATATATTGAACTAGGTTCTATCCCCAATCCAGTCATATCTATCTCATGTGATATAAATAATTAAATACTGAATTACTGGGAGATATAGATCCCTCTATTCATATAATGAAAATCAGATGATTGTTTTACAATAGTTCATAAAAAATATAGCATATTTCAACTCATGATATCAAATAGATTTTCTAAAAATTTACTCAGATAAAAACATGTGAAAAACTCATATACTTCAGAACTAATTCATCATTTCATTATATACTATCCCATGAATAGAAGTAGTTTTGATAATAATGTAATCATATTATAACACTTGAAAAAAAACTATATTCGTAAACATCATTTCATCACAAGAATATACAATTCAGATAGAATAGTATCCTTGGATAATATCCACAATAATCCACAGGTAACATCAATTTAAGTCATATATTATGGGAAATAATTTTGAAAGTTAATTTAATATATTTCATGATAAATATATTCATCCCATTTAAAATATTTCTTTTTAAAACAAAAAATTCATAATTTTTTTTGGAAATACATTTTTTGACAATAAACATTGAATGTTATAAAGGATGATTTATAATTTCATTAAAAAAATTAATGAAGAGAAAAACAATTCATATTTTAAAAAACATATAATACTATAAAAATTAAAAGTCATTTTCAATGAACAAAAACTTTTAATATTTATATGGATTCTTAAAATAAATTTTTGTTATGATATTAGTTAATTTTTTTCATGTCACACATATATAAATGATAATTTAATTCACATTTTTCATAAAATAAATAATAGCCATTGTTTAAAAAAATGTATTTTTTTCTCAAAAAAAATATTCATTCATGGATACCAACATATTTAATCAATACATTGGATACATAATTTTAGAAGAATATTTAGAAAACATGGTTTTGAATGCAAAATTATTTTTTAATATAATAGAGAAATGAAGATGATTTTTAATAAAAACATTATTTTGAAGTATTGAGTACATGAAGATGCAAAAATTAAATTAAAACATTTGTTCTCATAAAAACCATAGGATATAAATATTAATTATATTTTTTGATATATGGATAATAATACTTTTTCATCGAAAACATAATAAAAACTATCCCATTAAACTACGGGATTGTAACATAGAATCTTTTCCACATTAGTAACATTTAATTGAAAAAAAAATGAAATAATAACATTAAATTAAACATAATATATCATTAGAAAAAATAAATTCATATTATTACATATTAATGTGTCTGTATATACACATCATAAAAAAATTTATGCATATAACATAACAAATATCTCATGTCATGAAAATGGAGGCAAAAATTCATTACATTTAGTATTGAATTCCATCACACACGTTCATTCCTCCTATATAATAAATAAAATTTTACTATAACTATACCATATAACCATATTATATATATATATATAATACCATATATGATTTTCTTATGTTCATTTGTTATCTGTTTATTAACAATTCCATTTTAATGTATTTTTTTTGGAAATGTTTGTTTTCATATCACGTAAATTTTGATTTTTTATTTTTGGTCTGTGTACTTT
This sequence comes from Viscum album, assembly GCA_963277665.1. Classification (NCBI taxonomy): domain Eukaryota; kingdom Viridiplantae; phylum Streptophyta; class Magnoliopsida; order Santalales; family Viscaceae; genus Viscum; species Viscum album. The sequence continues at coordinate 2,043,389,495 of OY728148.1, read as the reverse complement.
GATCATGTTGCATAATCTAATTAATTTTAAAAATTCTATAAATAAAATATAAGTTCATTATATATGTTTTTATAGTAATTCATGATATTTAGAGATAGAAATTGGAATATATCATTCTAGGAGATGGTAGGTTGTATGTACCTGTGAACATTGTTACAATTTTCATGATAGATTGATAGTTTTAAATATATAAAATATTACAATTTCATAATCATTTTTATTTCATATATATTACAAATGATCATTAAAACCATCTTATTACCTTCCATTTAAATCATGAACAAATCACATTGCTTCGAGAGGCATTATTCCACCATAAAGATAAGAGAAGTTATATTATTCACATAGAATGAAAATTATGATGTTAAATGATATATAAAAATTCCATAAGTATTATGATATCTTAAATATCATATATAACCATATAATGCATAATTATATCTAGCTGTGATAGGTAGGGATTAAAATGAATAACATCAGTTCACTAGGAGGTAGTCCACTGTACATGAAAGTAATGATTTCATATCAGATTTCATAAAATAAGACATGGTTATAGGTAATTAACATAACATAAAAATATATTTTTATATTTAAAATAAAAATTATGTTATATCATCATGGTTTAATAATATTTTTTGGAGGCAGGGGAAGAAATAATATAAAATGTATGGTTATGGGTGTTACCCCCTATTCAAACATCTTTTTTTTATTTGTACAAGAAGGATTCATAAATTCGATTTATTATCAACTAATTAATATAGAATAGGATTAGGAAATTAAATAATTTATTTGAATATTTATTTTCTTCTTAGGATGGTTTTGATTTTGAGAAGAGGATAGGTGATCGGGTGTAATTTTATAAATGTGGTGAGTGACACACTTTTAATATTTTGAAAATTAAAAGGTGTAACGATTTTTCCCCATTGATTTTTTTTTGAAATTATACATTTAATATCCAATAATATATAAAATTTTAATATTTCCATCAAGTGGGTTTTGGAAAAGTTTGGGATCATTGTTTTACATTAACTTTTTAATTCAACCCCTGATAAGCCTTTTTTACATTAGTTGTGGTAATATGTTTTACCCTTTTAATAATTAATTCAGTTATGAGGGGAAATATTAATTTAAAATTAAAGCTATATATACAATGAGAAAGCATGTTTCCTATGAGAAAATGATTTGAAGATTAAAAGGTTTTTATATAAAAATTCTATATGAATATTATTATAAGGAACTAAATTGGAATAATTTTAATATAATTTATCAAATTGTACTACTAAATTCATTTTAAAAAAACATAACCATATAGATTCTGAAAACAAATATTAAATTTTTTTAAAAACCAGTATTTTTAAATATTCCTTCAAATATTTTTCATTTTAGAAGAATACAAATGAAATAAAAATAAAATAATATCAATGATATTATTTAAAATAATTTTCATTTTATAATAATAATTAAATAATTTTATAAAATAATATGTTTTTTCATTTTTCACCAAAATAAATAAATAATGTTTTTTTCCAGAAAATAGTATTTTGGAAACATATAAAATCATTTCTAAAATTTATGCACTTTTTAACCATTATTTTTTCAATATATAATAATTTTATATAAAATATTTAATATTTTATTCATATCACTAATAATAGAGACTATGTTCTAATGGTCTTATTTAACTCTTATATTAATAGTTTTTTTGTGGTTTGTTGAATCATGATGTTGCGTGTAAGATAACCTAACAAAAAATCTAATATATTTGGATAAAATATATTCATTAATACCCTAAGTGTTATATTATACCCTCCTTAAAATTTGTTTCCCCTTGAAATTTTCTTACCCTAATGTAATGATATGTGGGTACTTTCACCTCATCAATTTCTTAGGTTCTGAGATAGATTCATCAAACAACTGGTTTCACCCCAAATATTTTACTAGGTGATTTGTCGTGTTTTATAGTGCATTATTTGTTAGATCAAGAATCTCCATTGGGTTTTTGGTGATAAAAAGATCATACTCTAGAGGTATGGTCTATGATTTCATTACATGTAAAGGGCAATTTTATTACTTCCTCTCGATAGGTACATAGAACACATGATGAACTTGTGATATGTTCAGTGGAAGTACTAACTGATTGTCTACCATACCGTTACAATCAGTAATTTTAAATGGATCAATATACCTAGGGATTATTTTCCACATATTTCTAAATCTTGTTACCTTCTTCCATGTATAATGTCTTAGAAACACCTTGTTATATATTTCAAATTCAAGATCATCATATTTATTGTAAGCGAAAAACTTCATCAAAATCTGAGATGTCTTGATGTGTTATTGAATAAATCTATGTTTATTTTCCATTTATTTATCTACCATTGTTACAAAAAGTTTACTTTGTCCAAATTAATTCTATCAAATTTTATAAACATACTTCGTGATATATACACATTCATAAGTAGTCATCTAAATTCTTGAGTGAAAGTTATTATTGTATGAAAACTCAAATAATGGAATGTGTTGATCCCAACCACCATTGAAATACTTATAATGAAATCATAATAAATCCTTTAGTGTTTAAATTTTTCTATGAGACTAACCATATGTCTGATGATGATATGTTGTACTCAAACATGAATCCACATCATATTCTTGTTGAAGACTCTTCAAGAAATTTAAGGTTAAACTCATATCCTAATTAGACACAAGAGAATGTGGTACCCAATATGAAATTACCACTTCTTAAATGTATATTCTTGACATATAATCATGATAGGATTCATATATTAATGAGATTGTGTTTGTTTAATTTGTGTTTTAATCAACCACACCCCATATATCATTATAACATTTTGAAATTTAGGGGATTCCAATGAGAAAATATATTGTGATGTTTTCCTATTTCCATTGAGTTATATATAATGGATGTAATACCCTCTTATACTTTTTCATCTCATCCTTAACATTCTAAAATACCAAGCCCCAAGATACAATCTCTATGATATATATCTTTATTTAATCCCACTAGAAATACTCTTTCAAATAACTATAAATCATCATACATATAGTACAAATATATAATAATGAACTATTGGATTCCTATAACAATAAAAATTCAAATTTGTTAAGGATGGAACACGTTAATGTTTTTGTAAAGACACTTAAATTTCAAGGAAATTTTTTTCTTAATTTTCTTTGGAATTTTACAAGAGCACAGTTTCTGACGGCACCTGATTCTGAGGCCCGGTGTGCCTGGAATCATTTTCCAAAGTTTGGCTCAGGTACGTTCAGTGAATGGACGAGCGAGTTTTCCTAACTTTTGAACCGGTTCTTGGAATCAAATTTTGAGGGCACCGATGGAATCACAGCACTGATATTTTCTTAGAAACGCCTCTTCCATAGTAGCATTTGCTCGGGCGTGGTTTTTAATTTTCGGGCTTAAAGTTAAGAAATAAAATAATTGTACGACAAACTTTATTTTAATTCACTTAATCCACTTGGAATCCACTTGAAGCCGCTTAAAGCTGCTTATTCTGGGTTGATGCGGATAGAGTGCTATCCAAAAATATCCTACCCTCTTGGTAGGATATTTGTGAGGTGGGACCCACACGAGCCCCACCGTTTCTTTTCCGCTAAGTAACACACCCGCGAAAACCCATCATATGAAAGTCAACTGACGCGTTTTCTAAATTTCTTAATGCACCAATTAATTGGGCGATTTTCCTCGTTGAATTAAATGGGCGGTTTATTCATTAAAATTAATTCTATGAATTAATTTCATTTGTTTCTTAACCTGTTTGAAATCCGTTGGAATAATAATAAAATAAGACCAATGTCGACTTCTTGAGGATTACATGTTGAGAGGCTTTTGACAGAATTCTTGTGCCTTCACCCTTCCTCGCGAAGAACGCGAAGAATGTGAAGAACGCGAAGAGCACCGACCTTCGACGAAGAACACCGAAACCAAGGAAATCGACGACGCAACGCCGTGTGCCGTGGCGCCGACGTTTCCTCTTTCTGCGACGTTCTTCTGCAACGTTCCTTCCTCCACAACAAAAATCTTCGATCATCCGTTGAGGTGAGAGTTTTCAATTCTTTAAATTCCTTTGTGGTTTTTAACTCAAGATGGATTTAATTATTAAAATTAAATCTGTTTTTCTTGAACCTCGGAGTTCGTCGACCCGCACCGTATTCCGCGACGACGCGACGCCCTTCCGCGACGATGTGACACATTCCGCGACGCGACGGTCGCCTACTTCCGTGACGATCAATTCCGTGAAGAACGTGCGGGGGACACATGACGAGGTAGGGGTTGTTTTGAATGTTTTATATTCCCGTGAACGTCTCCTTTAAAAAGAAGAACCCGATTAACAAGAAAAATTTTAATTCATTAAAATTGTTGTTTGATATGTTGATTATTTCTCCCAAGTTGATACCGTCTAACACGGAGGGTGCGGGCCAAACGAACACGGCCCGACAACCCTCAGCCGTTCTTTGTTGTTGTGCGAATTTGGTGGGCGACGACAAAACATGACCCAAGGGCGATTTGATGATTCCGCAGTGAAGAACGGGTCCCGGGAGGAGCAGCGGCGCAGTTGAGAAGGAAAACGGACCACCGGAGCAACTCCGGTGGCCTGCGGAAGTCTCCGGCGGCGCGGGTCCCCGCCGGAAGAGGCCGCCACGGCTGAAGCCGCGGTGGCGGCAGCCAGTGGACCCGCAGCCGCGCGGGTCCGGCTCGCCCGCATGGTACACGGCAACATGCTGCGTCCGCTGAAGTCCAGCACGACCCTTCGAGGGATGTGGCATCCTCAACCCGCGGGGGCGGCGCCCCGCGGCTGCCGCGCTCGGCCACCCGGCCGAGCCGAGCCTGGCCGGTCCGACCGGCCGGGCCGCGCCCTGGCCGGACTGGACCGGGTCCAGCCGGGTCGGACCGGACCCGGACCCCCCGTCTTCGGACCATTTCAGTCTTTTTCACGTAACTTGAGCTACGGGCCCCCAAACGACTCACCGTCAGTGGAAACACGATATTTGGATCGAGACGGTCGTTTCGGTACATCGCACTCAAGGTTTCGAAATACCTTGAGTTCGACCGGGTTGGTTCGTACACGAAACCAACCGGGCCCACAGAGCGGAAACGCTCATATCTTGCGCTTTGGACGTCCGATCGACGTGCCGCCATCTAAGTTGAATTCCTCTAAGTGAGTTGGATCTTTTGGCTCACTCCGCCTGAGGTTTGGACGCAGGTGGAGTACAGTCAGGATGGTTTTTCCTTAAAAACCAACTGGGCCCCTGGGACGAAAAAGCCAATAACTCTCAGACCAGGCATCCGATTGACGCGCCGTCTGCGACGTTGAGTTCCTGTTGACAATACAGAACTTTTGGATACATCAACATCGGACTTTGTGTCAGTTCATGTATCAGCCTCTCGGCTCGTGGAGCGGACCCTCCCGAACAAGCTTGCTGTGTGCGGGAACCCTAGAGCTGGCTGCGACTGCTACTTCAACAGCGATGACTGTGCAGAGATCCTCAGTGGACTGCAGCGACGACTGTGCAGAGATCCTTAGTGGACTGAGATGACGACTGTGTAGAGATCCTCAGAGTACTGGGACGACTACAGCACTCAGCGATCCTTTGCGGGTCAGTGCTACAGGTCCTGTGTGGGCCCGATCCTGTGTGGGTCTGATCCTGTGTGGGTCAGCGCTCAGCAGTTCTGTGTGAGCCAGTGCCTACAGGTCCTGTGTGGGCCCGATCCTGTGTGGGTCTTTGCGGGGGTTAGTACATATCGATCCTTTGTGGGTCCGACGACTTAGATAGATCAGTGATCATCTCTATCGTCATTTGAAGAAGTATACCTGTGTGAGCTGAATCTTGTGTTACTCTCCTTTGTGGATTGTGTTGAGCTATCCTGTGTGGATTTACTATTTACTCTCCTTTGTGGATTGTATTGTGCTCTCTTGTGTGGGTTTACGTTTTGCTTTCCTGTGTGGACTGGGTTGTGCTTGGGCTCGGGCGTTGGAGCCGAACCGAAATTAATGACTTAGGTATATGTATGTGCATATACCTAAGTAGTGTCGGATGTTACTTCGTGATTGTATCTTTCATTGTGATTTATCCTTTGTGGATTTCGGGAGATCTTCAGAGGTCTTAGGGTCCCTACTGAGTAGCTTATACTCACCCATGCACGGGCTATGCCCGCACTACGTTGTGTTGGTTGCAGAAGATGGACATCGCTGATCGTGGTGGTGGTTTGCAGAGTAGGATGGTACCTGGAGGTAGACCACTGGGTGGGACGTACTCAGAGCGGTCAGGTGGACCTGAGGAGCAGTGGAGACTATCTGTACCAACCCTTCTGGTGGGACTTCCAGAGGACGGCTCGACACTGCGGATTTTCCTTTCAGTTGCTATTTTTCTATTTCAGTTGTACCTTATAGTTGGGCTTCTATTTCCGGAACCTTTTACTTTCAGCACAGCTTGTTACAGTGTTTACTTAGTGTTTACCTTTCCACTTGCTTACTTAGTGGTGCTTGTTTACTTTTCAATGGAAATGCCTTCCCTTTTTTCCGGGATTTACGCCTTAGTGCTAGTCGCCAGCCCCTGGCCTATGGAAGGCGGGCTTGGGGTAGTCACGGCATGGGCCCCGAGGACGGGTCGTGATAGTTTTCTAAACCATGTCATTCTATAATGATCAAGATTAATCCTCTTAACATTTTCAACCATAGATTGCAGCTCTGCGTATTCCTTGTACAGAACTTTAATCGTCACATGGATAGATAGTTAATCATTCAATTGAGAAATATATGATTTCCCCACAACAATAAGGATTTCAAGGTCTCTCATTTAACATAAAATAATATAGGATTTTTTTAATAATCCTCATAGAGAAGATATAATGATCGTTTCATCTCAATGAATCTTCCACCTTGTATGATTTCCTAGGGTGGTGATGTATTCAAATTTCATAATATTTAACAATATATAACCAATTTATCTTGTGCATCTTCAACTACATATATGTGAATATATACATTAAACTTTTTTGATCTGTATATATATCATACTTTCTCTACAATGATATTGATTTCATATCTTTAATTCAAAAATTATCACACCTACCTCCAAATATAGAGTTCTGTAATTTTTTTCAGTAACCATCAATTACTATGAAGAATAATGTATAACATTTCCATTATTCATAAGAACATGTTTAAATCCCATCATGGATGCATTAATATATATTACAAATATTTCTCCACTATAGGTTAATTTAAAAATAGGTTACCTAATTAAACATGTCTTAATTATCATGAAATTATATTCACATTCATCAATCCATAGGATGATGATTCTTATCATTGTTAACTTATTGAGTTGATTCAATAATCCTGAGAAATTATACAAAACCCATTAATAATATCAATAATAAAACATAAAATATATATATCTCAATCAACATGGTTTTTCTCAACCCATAATTAATAGCATTCCTGTATGAGTTATTTACCTATATACCTTTTCTTGACACCTTGTGACCTAAAAATGAAACATTTTTCATCTAATATTCAAACTTTTTAAATGGTTCATATATTTTTTCCCTTTTATAGAATATTTAGTTAAATTATGAAGTGATATTTATATTATTAAATAAAATTTTTATAGATTATAATAATGTTTATAAAGATTACAAAAAAATGATATAGGTAATAAGTAAATAATCTATTCATTTAATCCATTATGATAGTGGGGGGATGAGTATGATAAAATGGAGTCAATGTATATTTATAGTGTCCCTACCTTGTATAGAATTATTTCTTGGTTGTGTCCCCCTTTTTAATACTCATTATATGATATAATAAAAGAATATTTTTCATGGAAATATAATGATCTTAGTGTCATTGATCAAATAGGTCATCAATACAGAGAGTGGATATTTTTTTGTGATAATGATATTTTTCAACTATTGATAATCAATGTAGAGTAACATAGTATTATATTTGATTTTAAAAATTTATTGGTGAAACCAAAAGGTTTCATTAATATATAAATGAATTCAATGTAATTGTTCACAGGTAATTGTACTTTCAACTGATTAACTAAATTGGGTCCATTATATCGAGTGTATTTAAATTATTTTGGCACTAGTTGTGAGTTTTATTGATAACTCAGCAAAATGTTTTGGTGGATGTCTAAAAAATATTATATAAAGACTTAAAAAACACCGAATAAATAGGTGTATAATTTATGTGGAGTTTCTCTAAATCCATCTAAGAGAAAACCCCATAATGAATATGACTGAAAACCAATACAATGGGTGTGATTTCCATCATAAGTTATTAATTATCATTGTTGTAATATACGATCATAGGTTGGTTTTCAATATAAAAAGTGACTTCCCTTATATTAAAATTAATGTGGGATATATGTAGATAAATCAAATCTAGTCCTATGATAACACCAAAATCATCCATAAGGAGCATGATTATCATTATAGGAAAAATGTTCACATAAACATCAGTTAGATAATATTCATAGACTCGATATGTGATCTCTACACCATTAATTGTTTCATTTATAATTTTATGTTGAATCATATGTGTGGAACCTTGATACATTTAAAAAATTTCAAAATTGAAATAATGGGTACATCTAGATTCAAATAAGTCATTTTCAGTTATATAGTTGATGGTATGTTTACCTTTCACCATGTCGTTTTTAGACACCTCATTATAAGGTATAATTATATATTATTTACATTTTCCTCATGGTTTAATAGTTTGTGGATGTAAATCATCATTATTAACCATCATATTTGGTTATTGGTTCAAATAATTGTAATACATCTTGCAGTTGAAATATTGGAGAATTGGTAGTGCATTATGTGGATGTCTCTTTCTAATTTCACCATTAACAAACTTTTTCCCATTAATTTGACATATTATTTTTAATGAACATCCCGTACTAACATAAATAAATTAATAGAACCATTATGAAAATTTCGTCCATTCTTCTTACTACACATTTAGCGTAAACGAAATATCATCTATATCTCTACATGGTTTTTAGACTTTTTTTTTCATATTTTCTCTTTTTATAAAAACCATTATTTTGATACATTACTCCAAAACCATATTTCCAGCATGATATAAAATATAAAAAACACTTTATTGATATTTATGTATATTATGATTGACTGCCTTCATAGACTTTGTTTTAAGCCATGGAAGAATCGATCAACCGTAAACATTGGATTGATGATAATAATAGAAGCGTAACTCTTAGGTATTGAACAATATTCCTCATAGAAAAAAAATCATTTTCAGTTATTATTTATTTTAAAGAACATATTATTCATATCCATATGAAAAAAATAAATTACTTATTAAAAATATTCACATGAACTCATCCCAATACATGGTGTAAATTTCACAAAGGTACATTATAATCTTGAGGAGTTTCAAAAATTGATACTCTTCACCTTCTAAATGAAAAACATCCAAAATGAATTTTTCATGTAATTATTACTAGATATTGGGAAATATATTTTAAAATGTAATAATAAATTTCTAAAAAAACTAGATGGTCCCAAGACTCTCTAAAAATTGTGCATTTTAATTTATGAAGGAATCAATATAGTTTTTTACCTACACTATTCATTTGGACGTACATCATGACTCATTGTACAACAATGTTTCTCATGGATAATTAGATTTTTCATTCCATCTCCCATAACACTGAACTGATCAGGAAGAAAACCATTAAATTTTATGTTCCATTCAAAATCCCTAAGGTTTCATTTTATTCTATTCATTGACTAAGACCAAAAAGAATTTTATATAAACCGATTATTTTAGCAGGGAACTACATAATCCTGAAAAAGTACTATTATGATATATTAATCATGAAACCATATTTTTAATCGTTAAAACATTAGTATTTTCATAGTTCATTAATATTCATAATCTATTTAAATCCTTGATGATCAATTGGAAAGTGTTTTTGAATTTCTAAATAATATCCACCAGGAGTGTCAAACTTGGGGTGCAGTAAGGCCAATTTTTATGTCAAAGTGATGATCAACTCTAGATTAGTGCAAACGTATTGAAGTTAATACAAATAAGTTTTATTTTCCTAGATTCCCATATATTTTTTGTATCTAGAAAATTTTAGAATTACTTGTAAACCGCTAACTTAATATTTTACAAAAATATTTGGAAAATTTCCTTCACGTTGACTCATCCTCGAAATTATCATTTGACACATCCATAGGGATATAAATATTGTTTTCTAATCTAATATTACAATGTTCATCTAAAAATATGATATCATACAAAATAAAAAGAAACATTATTTTCATATATAGAAATTATATAATATTCATGAACATTAAGTATATTTCACAACCACACGCCCATGTATAATAAAGATGCAGTGCCTTTGGAAACATGGTAACATAAACAATAAGTTCATTTGTGAACTAAATAATATCCCACTATATTTTTCATAACTAGCACACTTCTTATACATACAATAAATAATGTATTTATTTATAACCTAGGGAAAGAACCCATATTAAAGGGTGATATTAAAATATCAGTATGAGTAAACAAGGGAGATACATAAGCATTACATGAAGATAATTGAATTAGTACACTAGAATAACATTTTAAAACTATAATATTCTTATAAAGATAATAATATTGAGTCATTTAATGAGTAGTTGATACTAATAAGAGCTAAATCATAACTAAATCCAAGAACATAACCCATGGGAGTATAAAAATGATATAAGACAATGAATCCTGGCCTACAAATCAGCATAATGAATGATTTTATTAGTGATAATGGACCACTTATAAGGATATCATAGTGGAATGGATTAACTCCTAAAATTATAAAAGTGGTTAAGGGTAATTCCAATAAAAATCATAGAAATGAAAATCCGTTACTAAATTGGGATCAACCCCATTCTAGTCATGTCTGTCTAACGAGATATAAATATTTAACTATTTAATTAGTGGGAGATATAGGTATAAAAAAAAATCTCAAATTGAAAGTAAAAAATACATGTTCCCAAAGATCAAAAATCATTTATTATATCATAAATCATTAAATTAAATGGGTTTCATAAACTTCTAATCATATCATAACCAATTTGAAAGAGATAGGATTCATAAACATTTCATCATATCACCAATGCATAACCAATGGAAATTTGTATATTTCATTAAAATTTGATCTTGTATTAACAATATAAGATAAATAGGATTCATATAAATCATTCCATCATAAATATAAATCATTAAATGAAATAATAATAATTTTATTCTTGGATCATATCATCTTTATGGAATAGGTAACATCAAAAAATTATATTATTAATGGAAATGATATTAAAATATTATTTTAAAAATATATTTGGGGAATTATCATTTCTAATTTAATTATAAAATTTTATATAAAAACTTCATTGAACATTTTGTAATATTTTTTTCTATGTAAATAATTTTTGTAACATCTTATGTATTATTAAAAAATAATTTAAAATATATTTTGATGATAATATCATTTCCTATTTGAAAAAATATTGATTAAAAATATAACATTTTCGAAATATTTGTATTTGAAAAACACCTTGTAATATTATAAAGTATTACTAAATTAAATTATTGGTTGTGATGGAGGATAATTCCATTCATTCTATACAAGTTAAAACTAATATTCCTACAACAATTAATATAAAAGTAGAATTGGAAATTATTTGAAAATGAAATGAATACTCATGTGCAAAAAATAATTGAAAAATTATAAAATGATTAAAATATTCTTTAATAAATCATTTTTATAATGTTAAAAGCATTATTTCAAACACATTTAGAAAACATGGATTTTGATGAAAAATGGGGTTTCAACCAAGGAGATAAATAAATGAGATTTTTCATTAAAACCATGTTATAAATATTGAGGATATAAAGAGAGTAAAATGAAGGGAAAAAATGTATTCTCATGAAATAACCATATAATAAGAAAATTTTTTACATCCTTGAGATTTGTAACAAAAATTTATACCATATTAAATACAACCATAAACAATCATGGAAAATGAATAGATTATAACATAAAATATTTACCACTATGGTAAAATTAAATTGTACGCACCATGAAGAATTGGAAGTAAATGAAATATAAAATATCATGAGAAAAAAATAAATTCATGATATTACATTTAAATTAGGATATAAATACACCTTATTAAATAATAGAGGTTTATAACATAACATATGTATCAAGGAATGAAAATTGAGATAAAAATCCATTACCATAAGTATTAATTTAATTCATTCACATTCAAACCACCTATATAATAAATATAAGTTGATTATAAAAAATAAATGAACCATAATTATATATATAATATATTATATTATTTTATTATGGCCTTTTATGATCCATTTATTAATAATTCCATGTTAAAGGATATTTTTTGGAAAAATTGAATTGTTTTCGTGTATGTTTTAATTTTTTCGTTTTGTCCTACAAAATTGAATCATGGTTACATAATATATATAATTTAACCATGATATAATTATAATATATATTAATAATATATTTTTTAGAGTAATTTATAATATTTAGATATAGAAGATTAAATACTCTGTCAATGAAGACGGTAGGTCATATATACGCATGAATATTGTTTCTATTCTTTCAATGGATTGAATTAAAATGAAATGTAAATAATATATTACAATTTAAAAATAGATTTTAATTCATAGATACCACATATATTAATTAAAATGATCCATATTACCTTCCATGTCATGTGTGAATAAATCATCCCTCTTCGCGACGTGGTATTCTGTTGTATACACGAGCAAAAATATTATATTTTTCAAATAATTTATGGTATGAAGTTATATGTGTTATAATAATTTCATAAGAATAATAATATAATAAATATTATATATAATAATTATTACATCATTTAATTCATCCATGATAGGTTGTTATGGAAAACGAATAACATTGGGTCACGACCGGTAGTCCTCCGTACACATGAATGCTGATTTAATATCCCAATTGATGTAATAGAAGATGGTTATTAGATTTTAAATGAACATAAAAATATAAAAATATATGTATTATAATATTGATATTATAACATAATGCATTTATAATAATTTCATAGTGTATGGGAAGAAATATAAAAAAATAATCAGTAATGGGGGGTTATATCTAATTAAGAAAAATTCTTTTAGTTTGCACAAAATGATTTTTTTGGTTTAATGTGACACAAAAATAAACTTATAGGATGGGTTTTGGGAAGTGAGAAAGTTATTTTAGATTTTACTGGTTAAACCAAAATGTTTTATATATGTTATGTGGAGAGGAGACTAAGTGGAATTTCATATGAGAGGTGAGTGACACACTTATAATATTTTGAAAAAAATGGTGTCCCGACATTATTTTCATTAGGATAAAAATGGAAAACTAAATATTAATAAATGAGATAAGGTATATATATGTTCATAAAATTGGTGTTTTATATGTTCTGATTCATTTTTAACCTTTATAATTTTATTTTAACCCCTTAGTAAACCAAAGTTTACCTCAACTGTGGTGAACATTTTTCACTGTCATTATTATTTATTATGGTAAACATCTAAGTTATACTTATTATATTAAATAAATTATTGTAATTAAAAATATTTAATCTAATTTTCCAAATTCTATTCACAAAATTTTCAATATTAAATTTAAAATTAAATCTACAGATGTGATGTGAAAGCAGTTTTCTAAAACAAAAATGTTCAAAAGTATAAAATGTATTTAAATCAATATTAAATATTAAATTGATTCTAATGAATTAAATCAGATTAATTGATATATAAATGAACTAATTTTACGTTCAAAAAAATTTAAAAAGAAAATAAACCGTAAAATATATTTAAACAACAAAATATTTAAAAAAACAAGTATATTTTACTATTCATTAAAAACTTATTCTTTTATAATATATATGAAAAATTATATCTAAGATAATTATTAAATTTTTATTTCAAATATTATGTTTATTATATAAAATTATTTTTATAAAAGTGAAAAAAATATATTATTCTTAACAAAAATAAATAAAATTTTTTATTTTAGAAATTAGTTTTTTTGAAACATTCAATGAATTTTATGAAATATTGTTACTTTTTTGTCAATATATTTTCTTTAAATATATTCATTATACTTAATAATTTTAAATTAATTTGTTAATATTCAAATAGTTATGTATAATTTATAGGTAATACTTTTCATATCTAAAAAATAATATTTATTGTTTGTCGTAGCTCATTAAAAATCTGTGTTTTGTGTAGCGCCTGGTCTCAATGAAATTTTATTTAAAATAAATAAATTATTACAAAAATGGTGTGTTTTTGTCTTTTAGTGATGATTTAATTTAACTATTTTTTATAGTATTTAAAAAAAATTCTTTATCAACTTTATTTTTACAAGTAATTAATTTGTTTTATTACACAATTTGCTACCTTATTTATATAAATTTTTAATTATAATTAATTTAATGATTAATTAATGGTGAAATATAAATAGTTTATTTATTAAAAATATCCCACATTCAAAATAATAAAATTAAATATAATATTAAAATTAAAATAAATTTTTATATAAAATTGATTTATTATATTATAGTAATAATTCATAAAATACAGGTAAATAACATCCCTGAAATGTAAATTTAATTATGAAGACTATTAAATTAGTTATTCATGTTCAATTAAATTTGTTTTACTTATAAAAACTTTTGTTAATTATATTGTTTCACTATATATATCATATTTATAGTTTTAAATTTAATGAAATATATTGTTTATAAATTAAAAAAAATTAAATCATAGTAAAACATTGATTATAATATAATTGAAAATAATTATAGAATAAGTAAATTTTAGAAAGTGATATATATTTTTTAAATATTTTTATGATAAAAGTATTTTTATCATTAAATTTTTTTATTAATAACTACTAACAAATGAATTTAATTAGAAATATTTATGATATATAAAATAAAAAAGTACTCAAAAGATTACCAAATGGAATGGATTTATAATAAAGTATTTATTATGGTTAGAAATACACTTTTCAAAAATTGTTTTATTAATTATACATTTTTTTCAAAAATTAAATATATAGTTTTTGATGAATGATTTTTTTAACATAATATTTATATCAATATTATTATAGGTTATCAATCATTTTATTATTACTTGATATGAAATATGATTAAAAATGTTTAATGTTTGAAATGTAATTTTTAGTTAAAATTTAAATCTTGTTATAAATTATATTTCAATTTTAATGATAAATTCATAAATTTTAAATTTTAAATTTTATAAAATTGAAATTTTTCATAAAATTTAATGCAAAGACTCATTATTAAATAAAACCGAAAAATAAGGAAGTGGAATTTAATGGGGTTAGAAAAGACATCCTTCCCTCTGTTAAGATCAAATAATCTCCATACTAACTTCATCAATCAAAGTAAACACGATTATAATCATCAAAATCCCAATTAGATTCATCTTCTAATGGACTTAAATGACTTCCTTAGTCATTTCTCATACCTGTGATTGATATAGATTTTATGGTGGCTTCATATGTGAATAGTAATGACTTTGAATTATATTATTCAAAGGGACCCATGAAAAATGCTTCATTGTATATTTACCGACCCGTTACAATAACACCACAATATGATATTTTCAGTCTAAATTCATTTTTATGTTTAAAAATGATTTTTTCTATAATATTTTTCTGTGTATGATTTTTTTTATTAAAGATTTTTTAGTCACTTATATAATATTAAAATAATAAAATAAAATTCATATTTTAAATTAGAATGTTTAAATTATGTATTATGGTTGATTTTATTTTTAGTGTGAAAGAATAATTTACCAATGTAACAATTAGTCACCATGGTAAAAGGTAAAATGTGTAAACGGTGTTAATACATAAGGATTAATAAAAATATTAAAATAAAATTTAATCTATATATGGTAGTAGAAGGGATTTTATTAAAGTATACATTTCAATTCTATGTAGTTCTAAATTTTGGATCCATATCCATTGAATATTAATGTTTTTTATACTATGAAATTAATATTTACAAAAATTCCACCAAACTCACTTATAAGATGATCCCCTCAATATATAATTCCTCTATACACATAAATACCAACAGATATGAAAATATTTACCCAATATATATCCTAAATTTATTATCGTCATCCTATTGGTTTTAGTCTCATCATATGATCAACATTCATCGTATTAATCCAAATATAGAAGGATTAATCATAGGAAGATTAGTAAGAAGTCCTAGGCAAACCATTATATTTAAATTCCATTTATTCCTCTTCTACCTCATCCAAATACATTGTAATCATATTAATATAATGAGATAAATTTCATAAATATAATTAAATTTCATTTTTATGGAATAAGAATTATATACCTTCCACCTACGAATTCGATTGTGAAAATGGCTCTTGCCTTACGGTCTATTTATCATCTCCAAAGAAGACATTTTTTTTATTCACTAGTTTAATAAAACGATGGTTCTATGACACGGTTTAATAAATATATATTATATTTTTCAGAATAATAAACTAGAAAAGAATATTTTAACATTGATTTTTCATATATTCTATTCTAGTTTTAACCGACGATGATGTAGGTGATGTTAAAAATTATAGTTTTAATAACGTTTTTTTAAAAATAGTGACTTCTAAACATCAAATACAAATTAAATTTAAGTGATATTTGAACATCAGTTCTTTTGAAAGAATATTATAATGAAAATGAGTTTCAATGTTAATTTTCTATTATTATCGATATTAAATGATATATAATTTTTTTTATAATTTTTTATTTTCACATCAGTTTTAGTTAAATATTGATTTTGAAGGATCTATATTATTTTTGTAATTTTTATTTAGATGTGGTTTTTTACCCAAATAGACATCCAAATAGAATTTTAAATTGTTTTTTTTGAAGATCGCCATAAAAAATTTAGAACAAACTACATATCATTTAATGTTAGTTTTTGTTGAAAACCAACATTTAAAGAAACATTGAACATCATTTTTGGGTTAAAAAAATGATGAAATCCAAATAATTAATATTCCATGACAGTTTAAAAAAAATAAATGTGTAAATATATATTTTAAAAAAAAAGATACAATACATGTTCCATGAAAATACCAAAAATATTCCCAGTACAACATAGCTAACAACCTAATTTACAACAAAATGTTTTAAGAATAATAATTTTCGAAAGATTAATTAAAAGGGATAAACATGAAACTAATTTTAAAAAATAAATATATTTAAAATATATTTTTAAAGCACACATCAACATTTTGTAAGGTATTAATTCATATAGATATGAATTCAATGATCATATACAATTAAAATGTTATAAGATTCAAAAATCACATATTTTCATGCGTGACCTTAAATATTTAGTATCAAAAACTGTATTTACTTCAATCACCACCCCTGTACTGATAATCATGAACATGAATCTTAAAAAATTATAGACACATTAAATATATTTTTTACAATGAATCTACTATAATGAAAATTTTATGAGAAAATAATATATATATATATATATATTAAAAAATTATTATCTATTATAATATTTATTAACCCTTACTTGTATATATTTAATTTTCTTTGTATATTGTATCAATATGTAATAATTATTAAAAACATTCCACAACCTGTAATTTCATATATGGACTAAAAAAATGTATAATGAGAAGAATTAAGATTAAATAACTAATAAAATATAATGATTCCTAATTTATTATAAATAATTTAAATGATTTATAAAATCCACTTAACAAATACAAAAACCAATATAATTTAAATTTATGTGGTTAGAATACGTATATCATCCAATGACAACGTAGGTATATAAATTTAACAATTAATCAAATTATAATGAATATTCTTTCACAATTACATTGTAATTTTTACCCATCATGAAATGGAAAAAACTATCACCTAATCTCAGAATTTTGAAATCTGTGACATATATATATGTAACTCTAAGAACATCATTCATATATTAAAATTTTTCAGAAATATATTTTGGATCCATGAAATCATAAAAGATCTGTGTATAACATTGAATGAAAATAATATGTAGATATATAATTAAATAACTATTCAATTATGTTAAGTATAATCAAATTTATTTAATTAATTTTTAACAAGTATATAAATTTAAAAACATGTAAAAGTACATAAACACATATATGATGAGATCATCAAAAATAATATGATCCATAATATATTTTTTAAATATTATTAGTAGATATTCTGCACGAAATATATCAAATATCATCAAAAAGTAAAAAATAATATCTAATAAAAATGAAATGATTGATAACCATTTTATCCTTTCAGAAATATCAGATTAATCGATGTTATTAGTTTGTATATTTTTTTTAGTTTGTTCTAATTATATTGATTTTAGAAAATATTTTATAAATTTGATATAAGAAAATCATATTTGAAATTTTCAATAAAAGGTAAATTATATATATAAACACTATATTCCGTGTATGTTAGGTGATGAAGAAGGATAGTTGTCCAGAGTAAAAAATAAACCACATTTTCTCCAACTCTATTAACCTAGTCTATAAGAAATGAAGCAGCGTAAATTAGATGAATAATATTATGTATGAATGTTTTACTAGACCATACAACATAGGCAGGTGATATACTGAATCCCCTAATTAATGTAAAACTCTATAAACTACAATTAGAAAATGTGGATATCCATAATAAATTCAATACATAATGTTGGGTTTTAATAAATAAGTTGAAGATATCAGCAGGCAGGTTATGTCGGTCATGATTGTACATTTTTTTTAAATATTGACAGCATCAAATTATTTCTTTTCATCTCCCAAGGACTCTTTTTTGTATTCCATATCATATTTTAAAGAATATATTTATTTTTCCCATGAATTTTTAAATTTATGAACAAAAACATTTCTCATAATGAAACCCCCTCATATCCTTTAACACAATTGAGTTTCCTAAAAATTTCTAAATAAGAATCCACAATTTCTATCATACCCTCACAGATTAAAGTACCCTATATCACATCCTTTTAAAGTTAATCTAGAAATTATATAATGAAATGGTATATTAGTGAAATTATTTTACAAAAGAATAATATTCTAGAAAAATAAAAAATAATTTATTTCAATTTTGTCGGATACATCATTAAATTATTCTATAATTATTTTCCAAAAATTGTTCTATTTATTTTTTTATTATTGGTAAGGGATTCAGAGGACAGAACTAGATTTATTCTGAACCAATACAAGATTATCTCTTAATCTATAACTCATTTCATTGATCATTTTCTCTCCAAGTAAATTATAACCACATCATGATAACAAAATATAATATACATTTTTCAATTAGATATCTTAGTGAGATCTCATTTATGATATCTACATTAAAAAAGGAAAAATCATGATGTTAAATATAATATATTTTACAATATAATACAATTAAAACAACACAAATTATTTATCAGTTTTGTTAAAAAACAATTAGTCCATGACTCTATATCTATATATCCACATTTTGGGCGTTTTTTTTTCATTCTATAACTACTAAAAACATATTTTATTCATCTTTTTGTACTGATAAATCATAAAACCACTTCATATAATCGAAAACATTTTGTAATTTCATTCATTTGATGAATATCTAATTTCATATCTAATTTAATTAATTAATACTTAGTTATAATAAATATATATCATATGACTAATTATATATTAATAAATAAATTTTTATATTTTAACAACATTGAATCCAACACATTATCTTTCACCATATTGTATGTGAATTCCAAATCCTGATATAAATTTTTATTCCTACATCGATTGTACAATAAGATAAAACTTTTAATGTACATTTAATTTGGTCTAGTTGGGTTATTGTTATCATAATAAATAATATATATTATATATTATCAATGATGAAGTGAATTTGTTTCTATATATATAATCACACATTTACCAATATTCGTAATTGTGATCATTATATAATTATAAGAAAACTCGCATGTCCTGTAAATAATTTTGTCACCTTAAATGTTTACATTAAATAAAGAATTTAATTATTTAATATTTAATAATATAATAAAACATAGATATACCTCATTAAATTTTACTCAGACTAGGTGTATGATAGTTGAATAGTTAAATGTACTGATATTATGCATACACATATATTATTAGAAAAGTTAGTATCTAAAAAAATTAATATAAACTTTTGTAATTTAAAAAATAGTGTCTCACATGGGAATGATTAAAAAAAATGATTTCATTATTCATAACAAAAAAAAAATTAATATAAAACAATAAATTAAAAATAATTTACATATTATATACATGATTAGTATTTATAAAATTAAACATCATAGTTATAAAAACCAATTTTTTATATAGGTAAATTTTACCAAAACATAATGTTGTATGTTGGGTTATTCAATCAAAATCTATTTATATATAATAATTTCATATAAACATTAACTCTAAAATAATATAAATAACCCACAGACAAACACACACATATTTAAATATCCAAATTAATAAAATATTGTTGACATTTGTAAGATTTAAATAAGAAATACAATATAAATATTTTCCAGAAGTATTGGGTGTGTAACTTAGTGTTTTCCCAAAACCATTCAATATGACCATTTCATATAATATGTACCATATCAACATTATTTCCATTATTATCATCTTTTAAAAATGAAATAGATAATGGAACATGAAATAAAAATATAATATCATCATGATCCTCATCATCCAAATGAATTTATTTCAAATAATAAATAATGTGACAATGATAATTCGATCGGATGGTATAATAGAATAGTTATTTTTCATTTATCAACAAGATAATTTACTCTCCATTGAAACTAAATATTTTCAAAATAATTAGTCCAAATCCCTAATCATTATATTTCAACCAATTATTTCTATCATCCAGACTGCACTTAAACAATGTTACTCAAAATTTAGTGGAGTAAATTTCCCATATATCCTCAATAACTCCAAAATATGTCCATGATTAATAAATTGGGTTTTTATCTTTTTCTCTCAAAAAAAGAAATTCATCATTAGTTTTCATTACAACAATTATTTTTAGTAGTAATAATTTCATCCTAATATGTTTGTGTAAAATGTATAACCATTAATAGTAAATTTTGAACCTGTGATAACATTATGATCTGGTCCCCCTATTGGGTTTTTTAACACTCTGGACACCCGTCGCACATGGGTAGTTTCCTCTTCTGAATATTTTTGGAATGAATCTTTATGTTTCAAAACCATCCCCTCAATGTTTAATTTTCTATTGTGGGGGATTAAGAACAGGGCCATCCATATCTAGGAGCGTATCAAATGCTGTGGAATTATGATAGTGTCTCGTTTACCCTACTGTGTCGACTATAAACAGGAGAGTACTAATCACATTTTCATCATGGGAGAATGTTAATGTTCTGTGTAGACCAGATTTGTGGAGTTTACGGGCCTTCATGATCGAAACATGGTTGGCTCGCCATTTATAGAATATTGGTTCCATGGATCGGGGAACCCCCACTCCAGGGTCCTCAAGCTTAATATTCATGGGTATTACACAGTGATGGAGCTGTCCCGGACTTGGAAGGATCAGTTGTTTTGGAACAATCTCCTCTTCTCATCCATGGTTCCACACTCCTGGCCAAATAAAATTCTATATTAAATAGATTGAGTCATTCCACCCAAAGGGCATTGCAATCTCAGAGGTAGAAATAGACTCAAAAATACATCATGATGCTTTTAATGTCCTCTGTCCAATTCCATTGTCGATTTCCTATATCATACAGCATGTAAGGAGGATGGTCAATAATATCACCAAAGTGAGACACTCATTGAGGGTTGGTAATAAGGTTGAAGATAATATTTCTTCTCTGTAGGTCATTGGACGTGATATGGTATGCCACCATAATGTGAACACCTTGAAACCTGAAGGAGATAACCAAATTAGATGGGATTCCCATGGCCTTCATTAGTTTATAACTACTTAGATACTCCCCCTTCCCCTTGGGGTGGGGGGGGGGTGGGGGGGGGGGGGCTATGTCTTTTGTACTTCTCCTTTTCTCATTAAAAATTTAATTGATTGATTTATATATTTAGTCAATCATTTATCCATGAATTAATTTTATTATTATTATCAATAATAAACCACATTACATTTATTTTTAGATATCACACCTATAATATAGAAATATGTGATGATATCTATTATTTTACCTCGCCTATATTCTTAAAAATGTATAAATATTCATGCATGATTTCATCATTTCAAATCAACAATACCTTTAATCCATGAATCCATACACATTCACTTTCAACTTTTAAATATAGGGATATATAGAAAAAAATGTACTCCACTTTATAAAAATAATTAGTATATAACTAAAAACCATCCTCTCATATATAGTTTAGACCAATAAAACCCTTCGGTCAATGATAATTTTAAACACATTCCTTAAGAATATTCATATAGACTTCTAGAGGACACACACATCACAAATAAGTAGGACCACATATAATAATCACCCAGACCAAATGAATCCCCAAATGAACTATTATATAAATATGTTTTTTTGATAAACATATCTACTTGAAAATGTATTAATGAAACATCATTAACCAATACATGTACCAAATTTTGATCAAATAATTTGATACAAATGGATTTGAAAAGGTAATATGGCTTGATTATAGTCATTCTGATTGGTATCAGTAGTATACCATAAAGTATTTCTAGTAGTAGTTATTTCATCGATACATGATTGTAATGGATACTAATAATTATTAATTTAAAAACCCTCAATGAAACCAAATTATATACACTTTATAAATATATATTTGTTACACTAATACTATTAATACATTAAAATTAATTCATCACATGAAACCTAAATAATGTGTGATAGATCATAGGTAAATAACATTATTTTCCTTAAATAGTTAATGTTATCTCCACGAATATTCCCCTAGATATGAATTACAATCTAGCTTGTTATAAAGACCCTACACATTTACATATAACCTTACATTTTTTTAAGAATAATTATACATCAGAGTAGAAGCCAAGGATCATAATGTCTAGTGTCTTGGAAGACTAGGTACATAATCATACATTATAAAAAACGAATTTTCATTTAAACTCCATAATGAGCTCATATCATCCATTGTTCTCACAAATATTCATAGGGTATAATGGGGATAAAATGAAAAAATGTATGAACTAAAATCTTAGTAAGGTAATAACCATAAAAACAAAGTATTAGCACAAGCGACAGTAAACATGATATGATGATATAAAAAGGAATTTAACATATGGAATCATAACAAATAAACATGAGATCATTCAAAAATATAATCACAGAAATGTGTCATAAACATGAAACCTCAATTTAATATGAGTCAAGGATAATCTCCAAAACCACTTCCTATAGTATCAAAAGACCAGTCTAGCAACCATTATAGTTGCACATAGTAGCACAAGACAAGGCTAACTCACAAGACCGTCACACATAACATCTCATGAGACTAAACCATAACCAATTCAATGGGGCACTATTTGGGTTAAATCATCAAAAATTTCATGAATATGTTTTCCACATACAGAATCATACAGAATCAATCTTACATAAACATAAGGGTTACTCGTGGAATGAATTGGTTACCATAATCATGACATAAAGAATAAGCAATGGGAATATTATGAATGTGTACACGAAAATAAGGAATTAGAATATAAATTTACCTTTATAACATAAAATAGTCATATATCATTGTAAGTTTTTTCAAAAAAAGTTAGAACATGTAAGAAATATATTTTTGAAATTTTAGAATTAAAAAATTTTTGTGCAGTTTTACGGAAAATACAATAGAGATTTTAAAATAGAAAAGGGAAAAATATTTTATATAAAACAAGAAGATGACCAAGAAGGATTCCAAAATAAAAAATACTGATTTTATAAAGACATTGTTTTCTTAAATCAGATGATATATTTTACTTGAAATTGGTTAAAAATATGGGAAGTTCATTTAAAATGAGTATGCTTATTGGGAAGTATCGAGGATGGAATCAGATATAATCATTTATATCATCTAACGTGAATAAGGGATGGATCCTGAAAAATTTTTGGGTCACAAAAACATAATGTAGTATTTATACATAAAATGAAAAAACAACTTCATTTTGATAAAAATAAATATATAGAAACCCAAAGAAATAAGTGTGGTTCGGGTAGAATTCTTTACAGATTATCAGCATGGTATTGGGTGTACATAAGAGGGTTTCATGAGAGATAAATAGGTTTCTCATCAATTAGAAATCATGAAGTTAGTATAGGGGAGGTGTTAAATCATAACCCATCATTGGGAATTATACATAAAATTGTATAGCATAGAAGACATTATTGAATGAAAGTGAAATGGAGAGGATCCCTTTAATTTAGCCGGCTGATGTTCTACACATGATATTAATGACATTAAAAATCAAATTAGGTTTATAAATTAATAATTAAATAACTTATTCTATATTTTTATTTCTTATTATAACCTTTTTTGGTTAATTTATAACCATTTTTATTGGTTATGATGTTCAATTACATTGTTCGGGTCTGTTTTCTTACATGGTTTTATGTGTACACTTATATTATTAGAAAAGTTAATATATAATAAAATTGATATAATATTTTGTAATTTAAAAAATATTGTCTCACATGTGAATGATTAAGAAAAAAACAATGATTTTATTATTAATAACACATTTTTTTAATATAAAACAATAAATTAAAAATAATTTACATATTATATACATGATAAGTATTTATAAAATTAAACATCACACTTATAAAAATAAATTTTTTATATAGGTAAATTTTACCAAAACATAATGCTGTATGTTGGGTTATTCAATCAAAATCTATTTATATATAATAATTTCATATAAATATTAACTCTAAAATAATATAAATAACCCACAGACACACACACACATACTTAAATATCCAAATTAATAAAATATTGTTGACATTTATAATATTTAAATAATAAATTCAATATAAATATTTACCAGAAGTATTGGGAGTGTAACTAAGTGTTTTCCCAAAACCATTCAATATGACCATTTCATATAATATGTACCATATCAACATTATTTCCATTATTATCATCTTTAAAAAATGAAATAGATAATGAAACATGAAATAAAAATATAATATCATCATTATCCTCATCATCCAAATGAATTTATTTCAAATAATAAATAATGTGACAATGATAATTTGATCGGATTGTAGAATAGAATAGTTAATTTTCAATTATCAACAAGATAATTTACTCTCCATTGAAACTAAATATTTTCAAAATAATTAGTCCAAATCCATAATCATCATATTTCACCCCATTATTGCTATCATCCTGACTGCACTTAAACAATGTTACTCAAAATTTAGTATAGCCAATTTCCCAAATATCCACAATAACTCCAAAATATGTCCATGATGAATAAATTGGGTTTTTATATTTTTCAGTCAAAAAAGGAAATTCATCATCAGTTTTCATTACAACAATTATTTTTAGTAGTACTAATTTCATCCTAATATTTTTGTTTAAATTTTATAACCATTAATAGGAAATTTTGAACATGTGATAACATTATGATCTGGTCCCCCTATTGGGGTTTTAACACTCGGGACACCTGTCACACATGGGTAGTTTCCTCTTCTGTATATTTTTGGAATGAATCTTTATGTCCGAAAACCATCCCATCAATGTTTAGTTTTCTATTGTGGGAGATTAAGAACATGGACATCCATATGTAGGAGCATATCAAATGCTGCAGAATTATGATAGTTTCTCGTTTACCCTAATGTGTCGACTATAAAGAGGAGAGCACTGATCACATTTTCATCATGGGAGAATTTTAATGTTCTGTGTGGACCATATTTGGGGAGTTTACGAGCCTTCATGATCGAAACATGGTTGGCTCACCATTTATGGAATATTGGTTCCATGGATCGGGGAACCCCCCCTTCAGGGCCCTCATGCTTAATATTCATGGGTATTGTGTGGTGATGGAGCTGTACGGGACTCGAAAGGATCAGTTGTTTTGGAATAATCTGCTCGTCTCATCCATGGTTCCACACTCCTGGCCAAATAAAATGCTATATTAAATAGATTGAGTTATTCCACCTAAAGGGAATTACAATCTAAGAGGCAGAAATAGACTCGAAAATCCTTCATGAGGCTTTTAATGGCCTCTGTCCAATTCCATTGTCGATTTCCTTTCTCATACATCAAGGAAGGAGGATGGTCAATAGTATCACCAAAGTGAGACACTCATAGAGGGATGGGAATAAGGTTGAAGATAATATTTCTTCTCTGTAGGTCATTGGACATGATATGGTATGCCACCATAATGTGAACACTTTGAAACCTGTAGGAGATAACCAGATCAGAGTGGATGCCCTTGGCCTTCATTAGTTTATAACTACATAGATGCTCCCCCTTCCCCTCGGGGGGGGGGGGGGTAGGGGGGTTTATGTCTTTTGTACCTGTCCTTTTCTTAAAAAAAATTTAATTTATTGATTTATATATTTAATCAATCTTTTATCCATGAATTAATTTATTTATTATTATCAATAATAAACCACATTACATTTATTTTTAGATATCACACCTATAATATATAAATATGTGATGATATCTATTATTTGACATCAGCTATATTTTTAAAAATGTATAAATATTCATGCATGATTTCATCATTTAAAATCAACAATACCTTTAATCCATTAATCCATACACATTCACATTGAACTTTTAAATATAGGGATATATAGAAACAAATGTACTCCGCTTTATAAAAATAATTAGTATATAACTGAAAACCATCCTCTCATATGTAGTTTAGACCAATAAAACCCTTCCTTCAATGATGATTTGTAACATATTCCTTAAGAATATTCATATGGAATTCTAGAGGACACATGCATCACAAATAAGTAGGACCACATATAATAATCACCCAAACCAAATGAATCCCAAAATGAACTATTATATAAATATGTTTTTTTGATAAACATATATACTTGAAAATGTATTAATGAAACATCATTAACCAATACATGTACCAAATTTTAATCAAATACTTTGATATAAATGGATTTGAAAAGGTAATATGGCTCGATTATAGCCATTCTAATTGGTATCATTAGTATTCCATAAAGTGTTTCTAGTAGTAGTTATTTCATCGATACATGATTCTAATGGATGATAATAATTATTAATTTAGAATCCCTCAATGAAAACAAATTATATATACATTATAAATATATATTTGTTACATTAATACTATTAATACATTAAAATTAATTCATCACATGAATCTTAAAGAATGTGTGACAGATCATAGGTAAATATCATAATTTTCCTTAAATAGTTAATGTTATTTCCACAAATATTCCCCTGGATATGAATTATAATCTTGCTTGTTATAAAGACCCTATACTTTTACATATAACATTACATTGTTTTAAGAATAATTATACATCAGAGTAGAAGCCAAGGATCATAGTGTCTAGTGTCTTGGAAGACTAGGTACATAATCATACATTATAAAAAACAAATTTTCATTTAAACTCTATAATGAGCTCATATCATCCATTTTTCTCACAAATTTTCATAGGGTATAATGGGGATAAAATGTAAAAATGTATGAACTAAAATCCCAGTAAGGGAATAACCATAAAAACATAGTATTAGCACATGCGATAGTAAACATGATATAATGATATAAAAAGGAATTTAACATATGGAATCATAACAAATAAACATGGGACCATTCAAAAATATAATCACAGAAAAGTGTCATAAACATGAAACATAAATTTATTATGAGTCAAGGATAATATCCAAAACCACTTCCTATAGTATCACAAGACAAGGCTAGCGACCATTACAATTGCACATAGTAGCACAAGACAAGGCTAACCCACAAGACCGTCACACATGACATCTCATGAGACTGAACCATACCCAATTCAATGGGGAACTATTTGGGTGAACTCATCAAACATTTCATGAATATGTTTTCCACATACAGAATCATACAGAATCAATCTTACATAAACATAAGGGTTACCCTTGGAATGAATTGGGTACCATAATCATGACATAAAGCATAAACAATTGGAATATTATGAAAGTGTACATTAAAAGAAGGAATTAGAATATACATATACCTTTATAATGTAAAATAGTCATATATCATTGTACGTTTTGTCAAAAACAAGTTAGAAAATGTAAGAAATATATATATGAAATTATAGAATTAAAACATTTTTGTGCAATTTTAAGGAAAATACAATAGAGATTTTAAAATAGAAAAGGGAAAAATATTTTATATAAAACAAGAAGATGACCAAAAATGATTCCAAAATAAAAAAACTGATTTTATAAAGACATTTCTTTCTTTAATTAGATGATATATTTTACTTGAAATTGGGTAAAAATTTGGGAAGTTCCCATAAAATGAGTATGCTTATTGGGAAGTATCGAGGATGGAATAACATATAATCATTTATATAATCTAACGTGATTAAGGGATGGATCATGAAATTTTTTTTGGGTCACATAAATATAATGTATAATTTATACACTAAATGAAAAAACAACTTCATTTTGGTAAAAATAAATATAGAGAAACCCAAAGAAATAAGTGTGGTTCAGGTAGAATTCTTTACAGATTATCAGCATGGTATGGGGTGTACATAAGAGGGTTTCATGAGAGACAAATAGGTTTCTCATCAATTAGAAATAATGAAGTCAGTATAGGAGAGGTGATAAATCATAACCCATCATTTGGAATTATACATAAAATTGTATAGCAAAGAGGACATTCTTGAATGAAAGTGAAATGGAGAGGATCCCTTTCAATAAGCCGGCAGATATTCTCCACATGATATTAATGACCATAAAAATAAAATTAGGTTTATAAATTAATAATTAAAGAACATATTCTATATTTTTATTTTTTATTATAACCTTTTTTGGTTAATTTATAACCATTTTTATTGGTTATGATGTTCAATTTCATTGTTCGGGTCTGTTTGCTTACTTGGTTTTAATGTTCAGTTCATGTTCAGATAAACATGTATGATGAAGGTGGTTGTTCAGAATTGAAGTTATATTTTATTATTTATCATACATAATTTTAAATGGTTGAAAATTTAATTTTGTTACTTTGAGTGAAGTTGAATCATTATATAAAACTATAGTGACAATCGTTTGGGACAATTGGCGGTTTTAACCACAATGAACATGTTTTGTATTATAAACCAAAACCATGTCTAAAAAATGATTCTAGAACCAAAAATGAGTCATAATACATATATTATGGTCTGGGTCAATCATGAAAATGTTTTAATGAGAATAATGGAATACGGTAATAGAAATTGAATACCCATCGTCCATGAATGTGGTAAATTAACACATCTCAGAGGCTGTCTTCACTAATATAATAAAATAATATTAAAGGAGATAAGATAATAACATATTCAATTATCATAAAAAAGTACTATACATATAATGTAATGGAGTTTTCATAACATTTTTTTATTAGAGTTATGGATAGAAAAGAAATCAAATAAACATGAAAAGAAAAAGGAAGAAAATATAAGTGGCATTTACCTCATGAATAAATCTTCTTTGAGAGCTTCTTAAGGGGATATGATTTGATATTTTGAAGTGGCTAGGGGCTATTTCACATGGATGAGGATCTTGAAGAGAGATTTGGGAAGAATATTTTCATGTCAAAAGGATTGAGAGGAGTGAAAGGAAGAGGAAAAGATGGGTGTTATTTATAGAAGAGGGGGGAGAGTTTTCATAACAATATAATTATTATTTTATTATTTTTCTATAAGACAACAAATAGTGATGATTCCCTGACCATGAATAGTAAAACAATCATGTGATTTCAAACCAATTGATATTATATAATCATATCATCACCAATGACTCAATAAATCTATAATTTAGAATTTATTGTAAATTATCGAATTTTAATATTCATAAAAATCTTATATTTTAGAAAAATCCCAAAAATTCACCATAACCAATTTTTTACATATAGAATATAAAAATTAACTCCATTTTTCAATAATAATTTTCTAAACATGAATAATTTAAAATTTTATTAAAGTTATAATTTAGTGAAATGTACTTATTTTAAAATATTTATAATCTTATTCCCAGATATAGGTATATCAGACTTCCACATGAATATTATTTATATATTATCTTATGTAAAGTTAATATTAATTAGGTTATGTAACTTATCATAAGGGTGACGTTACTATTCATAAGTGTTTGTTACAATTCCCCAAAAATTATGTTGGTTATATTATACTCCAAATAACTTACTGAATGCAATAGTGTACGTCATATTTTCGAAATTCAAATCACAAATGTGACAAAACCAGGTTTAAAGTTGAAATAACACTTAGTAGTTCATTAAGTTTTGATTTCATGTGACTTTATGTAATAATCAAAAGGAGTTAATTTCCATTGAAAAACATTGTGTCATTATATTCATCCCCCCTTAAAAAATTACCCTCATTTTTTTTACATTCTATGACATTAATAGATGTGGGTACTCTTCCTTCATTTCCTCCTCTAGTTCCCCAGTTTCCACTTCATACTTATAGTCCATCCATATTACCTTTACTAGGTGAGTATTCTTGTTACGTATAACTTTATCTCTATGATCCAAGATCTTCAATGGATTCTCCTCGCAAGAAATATCATCCTCCAACTGTACCACCTCTGAAGAGAGTACATGTGAAGGATCTAGTATGTCCTTTTTTAAGAGGGATAATTAGAATAAATCATATACATTGTCCATGGAAGGTGGAAGATCTAGTTGATAGGATATAGCTCTTAAACAATCATGAATCTCAAAGGGGCCGATGTACCTGGGACTTAACATCCCTTTCATTCCAAACCTCATGAAATTCTTACATAGAAATATGAATAGAAATTCCATGTCTCAAACAATGATACGAAGGTCTTGTCGATGATTTTTTTCACAACTATTTTTTCAACATTGGACTACCTTCATGTGCTACTGAATAGATTTCACCTTCTCCACTATTTCATCAACAATCTTACGTCCTAGCAGATTATGATCACCGACTTCATCCCAACACGGCGGTTTCCTAAAACGTTTCTTGTAAACGGATTCATATAGTTCCATTTAGGTGATTAATTAGAAATTGATGATGTAGTACAATTCAACCAATGTAAGATGTTACTACCATACTCCTATGATGTTTATATAACATGCTCTCAACATATCTTCTACTGTGTGAATAGTTCACTCATATTGTCTATCAGTTTGAGGATGATAGGCCATACTGATGTTCAATTCAGTGCTTAGAACATGTTGAAGACATTGCCCAAACATTGAGGTGAATCTCATATCACAATTAGATTCAATAGATATTTGTACTACTTGAATCCTTACCACTTCTTTGATGTATATCTGGGCAACTTGATCCAATCAGAAGTCCTATGGAATTACAATAAAGTGACTTTTCTTCGTAAGAGGATCCAAAAATAATAATATAGCATTTTTTCCTTTGGATTTCCATGGATGTTTGGTGAAAGAGTCCATGGTGGTGTTCTTCCACTTCCATGTCGGTATGGGCAGTGGTTTCATCATCCCCTTAGACTTTTTTCTCTTAGTCTTCACTTTCTAACATACTAGGAACTTTGATGTATATTTAGAAATATCCCTTTTCATATTGTCTCTCCTATATTATTCTCAAAGATCACAATACATCTTTGTTCCCATAAGTGGATAGATATGGTTAAGCTATATGAATTATCCAGAAGTTCCTTCTATATCTCTTTATTGGATGGTACACATAATCATGACCCATATTTTATAAATCCTTCCTCATCAATCAAGAAATCATAGGATTTCCCATTTTCAATGGCTCCAACCTTTTTCTAAATTTCCACATATTTTCATTGATCATCCTTTATTTTCACCATAGAGGATGATTAAAAAATAATTTGTGAAAGGATTTATAATTTTCTTCCCGTAATGATTCCTATGTCCATCCTCTGCAAATCTTAGAAGATCTGAACCTTTTCAATTATCATCATTGATAAGGTTGCATGATTCTTTCTACTTATAACATCTACCACATTGTTTGTCTTACCAGGATGGAAGTGGATTGAGAAATAATAATCCTCGATGAGATCTATCCATATTCATTTGCGTATCTTCAGATATTTCTATGTGAATATATTTTTGATACTCTTGTGATCAGTATATATCTCACACTTCTATCTATAAAGATGATGTTTCAAGATATTCAATGAAATAATAATAACTCCCATATCAAGATCATGTGTGGGATAGTTTTTCTCATTGATTTTCAATTTCCAAGAGGCGTATACTATCACTATATAAGTTTGTATCAACACACAACTTAATCTCTTCTTTGATGAGTTAGTGTACACCACAAAGATATATATACCTGTTTGGAGTGTGAGTACTGGTGTTGTGACAAGCCTTTTTCAACTCTTTGAAACATTATTCACATTACTGAGTCCTGAAAAACATTACTCCCTTCTATGTCATCTTGTTCATTGGGTTATACAATTATTAAGTGTTCAACACAAATCATCGATAATATCTGTCTAGACACGGAAAAATGCACATCTCCGTCAAAGAAGTTGGTATGGCCCACTCTCTAATTGTCATTGTCATGGATGAGTCTATATATATCCCTTTTTTTATGATAACCTTCCTCAATTTTGATAATTCCTCCATCCATAACTCATAATTTTTTTATGTTTCATACAACTTCTCCCTTTTCAATGTTTGAAACACAATATTCAAATTATCCACATATTCCTCCTTTCTCTCAAAGTATATCTAAATATCATTAATAGAGACTACAAAAAATTTGTCAAGGTAATATCAAAAGAATCAATTCATTAAATCCATGAAAATATCTACAAAATTTGATAGTTAGAGGGTAATCACTATGAACTCATAGTGTCCATACCTAATTTGAATATAATTCTTTGGAATATCTTCCTACCTCACATTTAATTGATGATATCCCAACTGAAGGTCCACCTGAGAGAAATAAAAAGCCCCATGAAGCTGATCGAACAACTCATATATCCGATGGATGGGATACTTGTTCTTTATTATCGTTTTATTGATCTCTGGATAATCAATGCATATGCGCATTGATCCATCCTTCTTCTTGACTATGTGGACTGGTGCACCACACCATGATGCACTCAGTCATATAAAACCCTTCTCCATGTTATATTGTAACTACTTCTTCACCTCTTATAGTTGTATAGTATCCATTGTAAAAGGTAACTTTGATATAGGTTGAGATCTATGAATAAGTACAATTGAGAACATAACCTCTCAATCAGGACGAAGAACAGAAAACTCTTCAAGAAATACATCGGTTTAATCTATCATGATGGGAATGTCCTCAATCATGATTCTCTCATTTGTCTCAATAATTTGGGGTTGATATTATTGCTCATAAAGAATTAATATCCACAGTTGAGACAATTATTCTAAAGAAGATTTATCTTCCTCTTTACACTTGTAAAGAATCAGAGGATGATTTGGGATGGGAAGAGTGATTTACCCCTCCCAAAAGTTGATATTGAAATTATATAAAGATAGCCAATCCATTACTAGTATAGCATCAAACTCCACTAAAATATGTATAAAATTATTTTTGTGGAGGTTCAGTCCACAAAAATTAATCGGGGAGGGGTTATAAACCATGGGCGCAATAATTTCCCCATTCACAGTTCTCATAGATAACTTGTCCTCCAAATTTTGTGGTGGTGTTTGAATAATTTTACTAAACATGCATGATATTAATGAATGCATAGAAAAAAATCAAATAGTACATTCACTATTCTTGAATGAATAACTAGAGTACCTGTCACCACATCGTTGTTCGGCTCCTCCTCATCAGTAGTGATAGCATAATCCCTTCCATGTTTAAACTGAGGATGTTGTTGATTTCATCCGACAACCCTTGTCTTAGGGAAATTGTTTTCATAATTCCCATGCTCCTTACCATTTTAACAATACACCATTTATTGAGAATTTATCTGATCTTTCCTTTCTTCTTCCACATCAGCAAGATTTTTCATATCCCTTTGGTTGTTCTTAGACAGATGTCACAACTTTCTACATTTAAAGCAATTATGTGTTCCCTTTAGACATTTCCCATGACGCTTCTTCCCATACATATTAAAAGTTGGATATTTGGTATTCTTTCTATAATGGTAATTTTTTAATGAACCAACATTGTTGTTATCTATTTTTTTTTATCTTCATCAGGCCCATGAGCCCACTAAGAATCTTCAATCTCCATTTCAAACATGAAGGCACAATGGACATTCTCATTAAAAATATCGATGTCTCAAATCACCAAGGCTTCTCATTGAAATGAATTTAGTCCACTAAATAATATATCCACTTTACATTCAGTGTTCATGAAAAAACCAAAGGAATACATTAAAGGACTTATAAAGTTACCTTCATACTCCTCAATAGAATCATCTTCCTTCTTCTTTAGACTGAGGAACTCTCTTTCCATATTCAGATGGAGGGTTCAGAAAAAATTATTTATTGATATTTTTTTATTGAATTCCTCTCAATCCATGGAATCAATATCATATTGGGAAATTTTATTCTTTATAAGTGTCAAATATTGATCATATTCCCCATAATAATAATAGACTGCTATTACAAATTTCTCTTCATCGGAGCATTAGAGGATGGAGAATATCTATTCAATAGAGTTAATCCACTATTCCGCGAGGAGGGGATCATTTCTTCTCTAAACAAGGTAGGCCTTTGCTGTATGAAGGATTCTACAATAACTTCCTCTTTCTATATAGGAGGAGGGACATCCACATTATTCATTTTATTATTCATAACTTGATCCAGCTGGGAAAGTATTATCATTGTGTTTTGAGCACCCATTACCAACATGTTAGGCATATCATTCGGGAAATATTCATATTCCCTATCACTTTGGTTGTTGGATCTTTTTATTCTATTTCCAACCATTAACTATGAAAAATTACGTACAATTATAGGGCTTTAATACTTAGTTATTGAACATAAAAAAAAACATTTTAATATAAAAGGATAAACTTATAAGGGAGAATTATAACCTAACTTGTCATTCCATAAGTTTAAAATGAGGTTATCCTCAATATATTTATTAACATGTATTCTTATGAGATTTTTTATTCCCTTAATAATGGTTTGTACCGAGCTCATGAATTTAACAAAGAATATCCCCTAGGAGTGTCAAACCAAGAGTGCAGCAAGGCTCGTTGTCGTCTACCAGGATACCCCGGGTCAATCCAAAAACTCATATTCAATGCCTTCACTCCTAGGTACATCTGTTCTAGAGCCGCCTCTACCAGTTTGTATCCAAAAAAAGAATGTATTTTCTTTATAAACCACTTAATCTATACTTAATAAAACATAGGGGTATTTTCTTATACTTCGTATCATATATAAGGTTCTTACTATGATCCTCTACTCCTAATCTCCAAAAATAAATAGAAAATCCTATGATACCAACTATAACAACCCTATACCTTTATATATATCATTACATGATTTGAAGCATAATTATTCAGCAGATTAAATTCCATGGATCATAACGTATATTTTACTGGAAGACTAGGTAAATAATAAATCATTATAAAACAACTATTTATTTAATCTCCATAATGAATTCCCATCATCCACTGTGCTCAAAAATCATCATAGGGTAACATGGGGGATAAAATTAAAAAAGGGAAGATCTATCATCCTAGAAATGAAATAACCATAAGAATAAATCATTGGAATATGGGATAGTAAGAATGACTCGATGATATAAAAAAGAAAGTAATATATGTAATAATGACATATAAACATGTGATCATTCAAAAATAGAATCAAATAAATGTGGTATAAACATAAAACATTAATTTAATATGATTCAATGCAAACTTCCAAGAATATTTACTATATTATTACAATCCAAGGCTACCCGCCCAGACCGTTTCACATAGTACCACAATCCAAGGCTAACCACCAAGATAACCACACATAACATCTCATGACACTCAACATTACCCAATTACTTGGAGAGATATCTGTGTGCACCCATATTACATTTCATGAATCTTTTTCCACAAAAATAATGATACATAATCAATATCACATACACACAAGGGTAACCTGTGGAAAGAATTGGGTATGACAATCATGACATAAAGCATAAACAATTGGCATATCATGAAGGTGTCCATGAAGGAAAGGAATTAGAATATACATGGAAGATCATAATGTAAAATAGTAAAATGTAATTTTATGTGATGTCAAACATAAGTGAAAACATGTTAGAAATGTATTTGAGAAATTTTATCAGTAAAATATTTTTGTCAGGTTTTATGGAAAATATTATAGGGATTTTAAAATAGAAAAGAGAAAAATATTAAATATAAAACTAGAAGTGATCTAAGAAAATTTTCATAATAAAAAATGATGATTCGATAAAGACAACATTTTCTTAAAAGTCCAATTTAGTGCACTTAAAAATGGGAAACAATTTGGGATTTATCCTTAAAATGAGTTTTCTTTATTGGGATGTATCGAGGAGGGAATCACATAAAAGCATGTATATCCTCGAAATAGAATGTGGGATGAATCTCCAAACATGAGTTTGGGGAATATAAAAACAATTTATAAGTTTTAAATAAAATATAAAATACAAATTCATTTTGATAAAAATAAAGATAGAAAAACTCGTAGGAATAAAGGTGGTTCGGGTAGAATTCCGTACGGATTATCAGTATGGTATCTGGTGTACTTAATATGGTTTAATGAGAGATAACATGGTTTCTCATAACAGATACATCATGATGGAATTATGGGGTAGGTGAAAAATCATACCACATCACTAGGTATTACACATAAAATTATATAGCATAGAGGACATTGTTGAATGAAAGTGAAATGGAGAGGATCCTTTAGCTTGCGTATGATGGTGTACTCCACTTGATTTCAAGGACCTGAATAAAAACATTATGTTCATTAATTAATAATTAAATAACCTATTATATATTCAAAACATTTATTATAACCTTTTTATATTCATTTATATCCATTTTGATTGGTTATGAGGTTCAATTTCATTGTTCGGTTCTGTTTTCTTGCTTAGTTCTAATGATTGGGTTATGTTAGGATAAACATGTATGATAAAGGTGGTTGTATAGAATTTTAGTTATATATTATTATTCAAAATCAATAATATTACATAGTGGAAACTTTAATTTGATTAATTTGAGTGAATTTGAATCATAATATAAAACATTATTAATAGCCTTTTGGGTTAATTGGAGGTGTTTGGTTAGAACGAACATGTTTTGTTTTATAAACCAAAAAAAGTTGTACAAAAGGATTAAATAAAAAAATATTAATAATAGTATTTATATAATGGTCTTATTCAACCATGAAAATGGTTTCATTATCATACTTTAAGATGTTAATGGAAATTGAATACCTATCGTCCATGAATCTGGTAAAATAACACATCTAGGAGGGTATCTTCACTATTAAAATAAAAGATGAGTAAAGTATAGATGATAATAAATTTTTACATTATAAAAAAAATTCTTGTAAATGTAAGGTACTGGAGTTTTCATAACATTTCTTTGAGGAGATTTAAGAATAGAAAATAAAACAAATGAAGATGAAAAGAAAAATAAATAAAAGAAAAAGAGGAATTTTGATCTTGAATCAATCTTCATTTAGATCCACTGAAGGGGAGAGGATTTGATATTTTGAAGAAAATAGTGGATTTTGGACTTGGGGGAGGAGCTTAAGGAAATATTATGGAAAACTATTGGCATGGTACAAGGCTTGAGAGGAGTTAAGGGAAGAGGTATAGATGGGTGATATTTATCGTGGATGAGAGATGAGTTTTCCAAATATTATAATCCATAGTTTATTATATTTCCATTAGACAACCAAAAGTGATGATTCCATGACCAATAATAGTAATAAATTCATTTAATTTATAAAAAATTGGTCTTATATCATCATATCATCATCAATGACTAAATAAATCCATTATTTATCATTTATTATAAAGTATTGTATTTTACGATTCAAAAAAAAATCATGTATTTTAGAAAAATTCAAAAAAAAAACATCCTGACCATTTTTCATCATGTAGAAAAATTTAATAAAATACATTTTTCAAAATTATTTTTATAAATATGAATAATTTTATATTTAATTGAAAACCTAATTTACATGAAAAATACATATTTTAGAACATTTATTTTTATATTCCCATATATAGGTTTATCATACTTCGACTTGAATCTTATTTATATACTATCATATATAATGTTACTATTCATTATATTATATGTTTATTCATAAGGGTAACATTACTATTCATAATGGTATGTTACTATTCACAAAAAATTAAGTTGGTCTTATTAGCCTCCAAATAACTTACTAATTGAAACTGTTTATATATGATTTTGGAAATTCAAATCACGAAAGTTAAAAAATTATGTTTAAAGGTCAAATAACACATATTAGTTAATTATGTGGTGATTTCATGTGATTATATGGCATAATCATAAGGAGGAAATTTCCATTGAAATATAGTGGTTCGTTACCAATGTAATATATATTTTGTCTTTCCTTTTATGTCTTACGGCATTTCAATAAAACTAACACATATACTCTTCTCAATATTGATAACATATATATTATGTTTTATCTCTAAAATTTTACAACAAGGTATATCAAATATGATTTGAAAATTTCTTGTACTTAACGTAACATCCTTTATCTCCAAATGTGAAATCAATAATTTTCACCTTTTTGTAATATTCATAATGTGAAAATCAATTTTTTTGGTGGAATTATATTCTTATATAAAAGTAAATTAATTTTTTAATATATATTATAGATGGTCTATTATTAAAAAAGAGTTAACATTCAATGTGAATTGTCTTGATTTCATTTTACAACTGATAATATCAAGTCTCTGCATCATAAATAGAACATGATTTATATACTTTTGTACCATGTCGAGATAGGCATTATTATGTAGGAAAGTTGTTTATAATGATCATTATCGTATAATGGAATATAAAAGACTATTTATTGAATGAATAAAAAATTATAACACATGTCTCCTATAGAAGTTTCAAATTACCAATCAAAAGTGAATGATACAAATCAATATCATTTTCTAGTATTTTCTAGTCGATAAATAATTGAGCTAGTCATAATATATTTTTTATTCACAAATATATATGAGGATAATTTTTAAACTAGAAAAACTATGAACAATCGTTTAGAATAAGATTATAATATGGATTCATTTCAATTGTTCACATTCCCATTAACAGATTTCAATATTTACATACAAAATGAGGAATTTTTTTATCAAATATCTTCCACAATGGTGAATTATAAAGGCAATGAAAAATTCCATTAGATATCCAATGATATAATTTCTATATAAACATTTTTAATCATTTTATTTATCAATTAGATTCTTAAAATGAGGAATTATTAGAATATTCCAAATTTCATTAGCATAAGGGTTAGTTTCGATACCTGATAATGATTTAGAGTTGAATTTGTTTCTATTTTATATCTTGATGTTCCAAATTTTTGAACGTTTTATAAATATTTACATTACATCCTATAAAATACACAATCATTTTGGAAATATCATATCTTTTTATTCCCCAATACAACTTGGAATTATATTTTTATTTCACAATAATTGTAATATGTTAGTTGTTTACTTCTAAAAGTAGTGATTTGAAAAGTTCAATTAATTTAGATAATCATTTATCACTCAACCCATTTCTTGGATTAAAGTTAACTATTCTTAAAACTGATGATAACCCTATAAATTTAGTGAAATATGAGAATACATGTTTATCATAATCTCTATATAATAATAAAATATAATATTTTTCAATGAACTAAATCATTAATTAATTATTCAATATAATCCGTTGTCTCATGCTGAATATTTTCATGCTCAGTATATGTGGAATTTTATATTAATTAACCATTTTTATACAATTTGTATAATTATTATAAAAAATATATAAAATAATAATAAATTTTATATATATTGAATTTAACATTAATGTATTAAATCACATCATGCATGGACTAAAAATATGATAATTTTTTTGAAGATTTTATTTATAAAATTTTATGAAATCATAAACACCATTTTCTTATTCACCAGTGGATATTCGAATATTTATCCAATTATAAAATTAATTAGCTATGATCAAAACATAAATGGTCAATATATTAAGACATATAAAAAATGAAAATATATAAAAATGAATAAATTTAAATAAAATAAAAACAATCAATTAACCATTTATTCAAAATTATTTGACGAATGAAAATATTTATTCAAAATTATGAAAACATAGAAATTAGAAATTTAATTAGAGGTGACTAAAAGGATTTGACCAAAAAATAAACACATACTAGATTAAATGAATCAACTTGATGACAAACAATAACCACAATTTAATCATAATGATTTTAATATAACTATTCAAAATATATATTTAAGTAATTTGTTTAATTTAATTAATAATATTTTTAAATAATACAATATAATGTATTTGATAATTTTACAAAGAAATATAAATTTTAAATAAATTTATTTGATAAAAAAATTATGTGGGAGAATTTTAATAAAATATAATATTTTGGTTTAGAATGTGGTATAATAAGAAATTAAATTTTAATTATTTATTACAATAATGGTGTAATAGAACTCCAAAATGGTGTATTACATCCGAGAAAAACTACTAAAAATCCATGCCACAAAATATTAAAATATCTATTATTCATTATCTAATTATAAATAAGGTTAACTAAAATAAAATTTAGCAATAAATTTTTTTAAAATATAGACAATTATGAATACCCAAAATTTCAATTACAATGATATTTTACCACACTAATAAATGAATAATAATAACTAATACGTATATATTATGAAACTAAATATTACCATAAGAATTTATAATTAAAAAAGATATATATAAATATATATAATGAATTTAATTTTAAAACTAACGAATACCAAATAAATATTATAAAAATAAAAATAAAATTTACACTTTCAAAATATCGTTATTCAATATAAAATTATTTGATTGGGATATCTATAATGGTAATTCATGGAACATTGACTTCAAATAATGAAAAAATACATTTCCATATAGATATGAAATTTGACTGTGCTAAAATATAATCAAGATCAATAGATCTGAGATTGATGGACCGAATCAAGAAAATGGTGAGTTTGGAGGTTGAAATGGTGATGATAAATGAATAAAGTGGAGAAAAAAATATATTAAATTAGAAAGGTTGAGGGATATGGTTTAGTTTAGAGATTTACCCAGTGAGGGTATTTGGGTTTATAGAAAATGTTCTATAGATGAATGAGGAGAAATATGTTGATGTTAATTTTTTAAAGACATATGACATTTGTCAATAATAAAACATAAGAAAACATTTTTAATTCAAATCATGGTATGTTATTATAAAAACCAACGTGGAAAGTGAAAAAAACATTACATATGTAACCAAATTATATTTCATAAAAATAATCCCCAATTTAAATGTTGGATTTATATAAAATTTCATGGTATGTTGAAAATATATTTTATGCTAATTTTAAAACAAAATGGATGTTTGATGTGAATTATTTTTGTTTTTATTTAAAAATGAATCCAAAATTGGAATGGAAGGATATATAGTGTCATTTTGTTAAAATAGTCATCAAAAGAATATTTATTCCCATTGTATTATTTTTTTGAACAATAGATGTTATAATTGCAATTAGGAATCATATTTTTCCACTAATGTGGTTAAGACTATATAAAGATAAATTTTTCCATAATATCAATGAGATTATCACTAAATGAGTATAGTGATTTTAACTATAGAAAAATCATAATACTGATACATCTGTCATAAAATAATGTTATTTGGGACAATCTATTGAGATACCTTTTTGGTAATGGAATTGTAATTACTATATAACTCTATAAATATTGAATTATTTTGAATTTATAATAGCTCCTTCTATAAAGATCAAAATAAACCAAATAACCCCAAGTTCCATATGTTATAATATAATATATAATAAATTAATCACATGTGATTATACATGGAACATAAAAATTCAAATCTAGAAGAAAAATGATGATAAATTTATTATTAATAAATCTTATATTATTTTACATGAGGTTAGAGTTTTTCTAACTAATATTAAATCCATGGAAAGGGGTTCCAAAATCAAATATCCTGCATCAAAACATGTATCATATTATGGACATCTTTTACTTTATATGGTGTATCCATTACCACATTTATATAATTTTCCCATGATTATCTTTTAATTATATATATATAAATATCCAATTCATGTTATATAAATGAAGGTAATTTTAATAAAACAATATCAAAACCATAATGTTATTATAGACTCATTTTCCATTTCATTGGGTAATGAAATTTATTATATGACTGTGAAATTATATGATTCTTTTATTTCTTCCATTTATTTATTTCATATTGTAATAACAGTTTTTCAATAGAAAATTGATATTTTAAAATAATAACCATATTCATTTTTGGATTCCTTCATCATAAAAATATGAAATATTTAAGGACATTTAACAAACACTATAAATAACTTTCTCTTCAATGAATATATTTTCATATCAAATATATTTTTTAATTAATTAAAAATATAGTTACATATAATCTTATATAATTTTTATATACCTTCATATTTTTTTCATCGTTAATATGTTTCAACACTTTCCAAATTTGTGGGGTTTCTTCAAAATAATATAAAAATAATACAAATTATTTTCCTATGTTGTTGGAAATTTTTTTCATTAAATCTATATTTAATTACATAAACAATAATTTAAATAAAATTTACATTAGTATGTATTCATTGATATGGGTTCATTAAAAATTTCGTTAAACATTCTTTGAAGTATTTTAGAAATTAATTTTGAACTTAATGTTTTACAATAATTATAAAAAATATTTCTAAAATATATTATTATGACTTAACTTATGATTTCCTCAATAAATCCATAGGATCTACCACTTATAGATTAATTTTCAAGATCATCATTTAAACTGTTTTCTTCTTCATTTAAGTTACTTAATTTTGGTATCAACTGATCTACCTTAATGACATGTTATATGATAGAATTTTAAAATGTTATGAAATACATATTGTTTTTAAGAGTTTTTTATGATATAGAGTTCAATTGATATCTTGTGGAATACATATTTGTTTTTTATCATTATATAAAATTTGGGGACCTATATTTCCATACAATAAATTGGTTATGGTTTTATATTTTATTAGATAAGGATTTAATGTGTAGAAATGATTTGGATTTCTCACATCCTAATGTATATACATTATTGGATGTCATCAAAATATAATGTATAGACATGATTTGGTTTTCTAAAAAAAATTAGATTACGTATTCATTGGAATTTATCATATTTACATGTTATTTTTATAATTTATATATTTTTCCCACGGTTTATCATTATTTTAACGTGGTTATAAGGCATGATATTTGTGTTATGAATCCCTGGTGGACATTTTGTAATCTTATAAACTCGGGAAATGATTTATAATGTCAAATAATTTATTTTAGGTTTTTATTATGAATCTTTGTTTATGTTAAACACACATTTTATCATGATCATTATTATTATATAACCCATTTATAAATCATAAATACGTTTCCCATTAAAAAGTGTTAGAGCTTTATCCTTTTTTTACATACCTGAGATGTTACATACTGTACAATGTGTACAAGGATGTTTTATAAAGTGTTGACTGTTGAAGATTGTGAATAAATAATTTATAATAATATTCTTATATAGTTTATATCTAATGGTAGTAAATATTTTATTCAGGGTTTTTATTATTATTGTGAGATGTTATGTTTAATCAATTAAATTAATGTAAAATATATGTATATATGATTTAGGTTATCATTTTAATTCCTTATAGATTGTGTAGTGGCGTATCATAATTAGGATGAGACTACACATTGGAATGTTTTATAGGGGAGTGGGTGTGTGAAATTGATAGGGATATAAAAGAATGACCTTTCTAAACTAAGATAATCTATCCTGATTAAATTTTTCATCACGGAATAACCATTTATTATTTTAAACCCAACCCAAAATATCCTTTCCAATGCCTTTATACATTGAAATTTGGGGTTTGTGTGTGAACCATTTTTTCACTCCAATTATGAACCAATAGTTTATGTATCATTTTTGGGTCGATGAGAATCTTTTTGAGGGTAGTAAAAAAATATATCTCTAG
The DNA here is from genome assembly GCA_963277665.1 of Viscum album. Lineage (NCBI taxonomy): Eukaryota > Viridiplantae > Streptophyta > Magnoliopsida > Santalales > Viscaceae > Viscum > Viscum album. The sequence goes on along the minus strand of OY728148.1, from coordinate 2,043,344,788 downwards.
AAAATTGAAAAGGGATTATCATAAAGGATATTCATTCTACGTCAAAATATTATCATTTTTTTGAGGAATGGTTCATAATTAGTGAACCTTGTCTAAAAATTTCTTCTAGAGTAATTATATATCATTTTAATACTAATGATTTATACTAAAACACTAATAGATAAAAAGGATCTATTGAAATTGATGTGGCATATGAGAGACAATTATTCTCCTAGAACATGATGAATTAACATTAATAGAACTTATGAAACCAAAAAACATTTTAAAAAATATTAAAATACAATAACCAATTTTCATAACCAGAAATCCATTAGTATAGGTTGAAATAAATAACGTTTGAAAATAAAATGAATATATTATTAAAATATCAATCAAAAATATAATTCACATAAAAGAAACATATAGACACAAATCTATAAAATAATATATATTATTATATAGTTTATAAATACTTATAAATGGTGGCTTGTGTTATCTTTTGAATGATAGAATAACAATTTCATCGACGATTAATTTAAAATAAATTAAAATTCTTAGTAATTTAATGAATTTATATTTTATATAATTTCTTGTCCTACATATAAATTCGAGGATATGTTTAATGATAAAATTTTATAAAAATTGCGTTAAATTGATGAATAAAATGAGTCCCATGATTTATTATATTTTAATTCCCAAGTATATGGCATGAATTTTATGAATTAAGTGTGAGATAGGGTCAAAATCATAATAAATTCATCATTCATTTTATGAATGGTCTATTCATTATGTGAATCTCTATGGGTATTCAGTATGTGATGTCAGGATGTTAAAAATCACACATGTGAGTAAAATATGATATTGTATATTGTAACATTATGCATCACATAATTAAGTATGTAGATAGACCAATGATTCCTCATTAATCATTTAATACTTAATACCACAGTTTTTGATTTGGTAAGCCTATACAGCCCTAGGATTGACTTAGGAGGAATTAATTAATGCATTTTATAGATAAATGAATCTAAATAATTTTTTTATACCTAAAAATACATGGTGAATATAGGATTTTGGAGACCAATATCTTTACATCACCACCTCTCAAGATTCCTAGGTGATTGTCGATCTGTAGCCTCCCCTCCTCAACCACTCCTAGCTGGGGGGATTATTCATCCTCCCCCTTCATCCCCACACCCATTACCACTCAAAAAGTTAATTAATCCTTCCATCCTTCTTATTTTCACCTCCATTTAAAAAAGATATAAAGTTCATTCAAACATCGATGGAACCCCAATGGTTCCACTCTCCTCACTCTAGTTCATGAATCCCTCTGAATTGATGGATCTTTCTATGGTAGTTCTCAGTGGTATCAAATAGACCATTGCTGAAATATTATATATATTTATCTTTAAATAGTGGAAGCTATAGGATATGGTTGTTATTTAGTACATGGATTCAAGACACATCTTAGTTCATTTCCCATTGGAAGAAGTTCTCATCCATGTCTGGTAAAATTATCCACATGTTTTCAATTCTCTATTTTTGGTGGTCATTGGTTTTACACATAAAAAGATACCAACCTATCATAGAGATTTGGATCTCACTCCCCAGACTCCCCCTACAATTTAAGAACCTAATAATTCATCTCTTTATTAGAAAATATTTCGGATGACTACAATGCTCGGACAACTAAAAGAAGGTCATAAGCCGCCCAATTTCCCCTAGAATTTTTTGGATGTTTACATTAACAATAATAAGGTGGATACCATTTGAATAGATATTAATGGTGATAATTGGTGGTACCAAAAGGTTTTATGGGAATATCGTGTCTTCTTCTGTTCATCATGCAATCATCTCATCTATGAAACCTCGAGTTTCAGGAATCGATTCATGGTGGGTACGCCGAGTGTCCCTTTCTTATGCTTCATTTAGTGTTGGTATCCATCTATAGGCTATGAAGGATTTTAAGAATATTAGTTTGATTTATGGGTCATTAGGTAACCACTTTTAGGAGGATGATGCAGGATCCATTGAGGTCACGAACAATTATGGAACGATTCTCTTGATTGATGATACCCTTTGTAATGGTCCATAAGTGATGGTACTGGGAATTAATGAGGTTAGTATTCATCCTACCATCCATAAATATTTTAATTTCCATAAATAGGAACCTAATGTTTCTGATGTGTCTTCTTATATACGATAAGATTTTATAGGCAATGTAAGCATGGAGAATGATGGAAGCAGAAGTCCACCCCCCTCCCCCCACATTTAAAGCGGTTTTTCATTCATTTTGTGTGGATTATCAAACCCAAAATCCTTCTAATGTTGTTCAAAATTCATATATTCAAGGGAATCATGTGTAGGAACATTCCCAAGTTGATGGACTGAATCTAGTGAAGAATTTGGGTTATTTAATAATATTGTCCACCATATAACATGGGAACTCGTTTAATGGATTAGATAACGAATCTTCTTTTGAATCAGGTCGCTCTATGTCCTTGGAGACAGAACATGTAAAAGACCATATTTAGTTATATCCAAAGAATGGTAAGTACATATTCTTGGATAGTGATGGGTTAATTCATTATGTGTGGAATATGAGGAGAGGGAAGGATTACACTTATATACCTAGACCTCAGGTCACTAGTTATATTGAGAAGGTAGGACCCCTCAAAAGGGGATTATTACTTTAGTTGACACCCCAATGGGAATATTCAAGGGATCTACAACACATGGGGAGATGGAATCATCCCTTTATAAGGAGGATATTATAACCAAGGTATGGGAACCGACTACTATTGACCTGAAGAATGTAGATAAGGAATATGTGGAATCATAGAAAATAAAATATCTCCTCATGTATTCTGATAAATAAATACTAGATATTTCCTTCATGACCAAAATCATAGAGGATCCTTCCCACAAAATTTTTAAAGCCCTTTTAATGTTGATTAGTATGACGAACAATGGTCCTAGAATAATAAATAGAATAATATTTTCATATAAATTTTCAATGAGTGGAAAACCAGTCTGTAGAAATGATTGAAAACTTGGGACATTATGGATTATTTCCTTTACGATATCATTATGTAAAAATAAGGTATAGATGTTACCTCCACCAAATGGTGATTATTCAAGGTAAAACAATATATCCGTTTAAAATCATTTCAGAATGGAATCATGATTTTTGATGAGGTTAATCCTTATGTATCCTAGATTTTGATGTTTTATGTAATTTAAATTCTCATAATACCTTCCATTATACCTATATTATCAGTTACCATTCACATAGATGTGTAAAATGATGACTTATTGGGTAAAGTGAGGATGGTATAATTTTAATGTTTTATATTTTTTCATTAATTAAATAAAATCCTTTCATTCTTTTGAAAAAATTATTCTATTATAAAAAATAGGTTAGAATAACCTAAGATATAAATTTGGGAAATTATCACTATCACCATTAGGCTAAGGGGGAGAAAGGAATTAATAGTTGAATCACTCTCTCACTATTACTGATAGATGAAGAAGAATTGTAAAATTGGAAACTATGACATAATTAAAATATGTCACATCAATCCAAAGATGATAACCATTTTTAAACTATCATAAAACATGAAACATAAATTTATTTTTAAATTCATTATATTCAATCCAAATGAAAAACATTTTCTTGGAAATACATATGAGTGAAGAATGGTTTTACATGAACTCCTCTTTGAAATACTACATCAGTTACCTTTATATTATATATAGGTAAAACGTTGTTCCCCCATTCCTCCTAATGAAGTGTGATTCAAAGATGGAACAATTTATGGTGAGGTTGTTCTAGATAAACTATTTATAATGTAGAGTAACATGAAGTTCCAATAGAGATTTAATTTCATTTGATCCTCAAATTGAATCGACAATAACATATTTATAGATCATGAAATAAAAAGTATAACATATATATAACCATAACATACTCGACTAAAAACATATGTATTCAATATAAGCCTGATTAAGTAGATATAAATTCCAACCAATCCCTCATATATCCATGTGCCCCAAAATTCCAAAATCAATGAAATCAACATGATATTCATGATTTTAAAAATAATTTATATTACTAATAAATATGATTTTGGTTCCAAATAAATTGAATTGTATTACTGGAGAAGAATTTGATACATATATTCATGAGTTAACCTTTTTTTCCTAGAGTTTCAATCCTTGAATAGTCCATGAACAACATGATATATAGATGGAATTCCATTTTTCACATGAATAATCAACTAATGAATGGTTCTGCAATCTATAACCATGATAAGTATGTTATTATAAAGATATTAAAACAGAACTTATGGAATTATATGTTCAAACATGTCGAAACATAATGATAAATTTTGAGATCTAAGATATCATAAAATCATCAACATGAACTATTTACGAATATTGATAATGATTTAATAAGAATTTTATTGGGTTATCTCATCAAGTAGGAGAGAGAAATCACATCCTTGTGTTCTTCAACAAAGTCCTTATTGATAATGACCAAAACCTTCTCAATTCATCATCAGAAGGATTATTGATAGAAAAATCACCGTCAAAAGACAGTGGATTAATTAAAAATAATATATAAAGACTACAAATAATGTATATATGGATTTTATAATATATGATGAATTTACTAGTTATGAACATCCAATACATCATCTTTACTTGAATCTAATGATGTTAAAAAACCATGATTTTTTATATGAATGGAAATGACATAAGTGAGTGAACAACTAGAACCCTCATAGGTATGTGTTTTTTTTGCAACATTTAATAATTATACGGACTCTTTTTCTTATGTATAATGAATAAATCATTGTGCAACATCCATTCAGCCAAAACAATTCTTATAAAATCGATGAAAAAATATCAAACTTCATGAAAAACATAGATACAAAATCCAAATCAACTAGACTATACATTTTTATCCAATCCAATTCTGAAATAAACCCCTTTATAAATAGTAATACCACAACCCAATATCTATCCAACATCCTTAAATATATTCTTACTAGTATCATTCTTTTCAATTTCCTTTATTTCCACAAAAGTATTCTGACTATCCATCATAAAGTTCACTATCCCCAGAATATAAGTTGTGAAATTCCATAGTTGAGGGTATAGAAGATAAGAAATAGCTTCTAATATTGCAGGTTGGAAGTCTTAGAGACATGATGAACAATAATCATAGGAATGTTCTAGCCTAAATAGTTTTGAATAGTTAGGAGAGTTTAATCAAAATTAGAATAATGGATGGAAAATATATTCATAAAATTATAACCAACTAATTCCATGTTGATCTTGAAGGAAGTATATATAGAAATCCATAATATATTTTTGATGATCATCCTATCTTTCTAAGATAATGGATTAAGAATATATAAATTAGGAAAAGGCATAGTATGTAAAGACATGAAACACATTTGAAAAGTCAATAACTAAAAGAGAAGAAATTACCCAAACATTCCCATATAGTATTATTAAATAAAATATGATTTAAGAAAAAATCATCAAAGAGAAATTCATAAAACCCATAAAATTTATGAAATCAAGATTACTCATTTCGATGCCATTTAAAAACTTCCCATATAAAGAAAATTAATTAAGGAAATGCTAACTAAAATAGTGATACATTATGGGTATTAGATATTAGTGATAGAAAAAAGTTTTTATGCCCTTATCTAACCACAAATTACAAAAAATTGAGAATATATATTGATATTATTTTTTCCCGTCAAAATTGCCCCCATAATGTTTTATGATGATTTTTGTGATCTTGGTGTTTCAATAAATTACATCCTAGATACAATGTTTTCGTAATTTAAAATTGTATAATTGAATCAGAAAAGGGCCATGGTATGACATGAAAATAGATCAACCATTTTTCCAGTAGGAGTTTTAGATGATATGATCATGGGAGAGAAATGAAAGATTTTAATAGAGATCCTCTAAGTTATCACTATAGAGGATGAAAATGATCTGACCAATTCAACCATTATTTTGGGAAGACTATTTCAAAATAAAAAAATGAAAATATAATGTACGCAATGGAAATCGTACCATATAGAATAGATAAGTATGGTTCACATAAGTATTATTGACTCCAAGAAGAATCCTTCAAGAAATCATGATATTTTTTCATGATCCATTGAATAATGTACTAATCTAGTGAAGGATTCTTGTTTTCTTCATGAATTCATATCCATATGAATGAAAAATTCCATTGAACAGAGCATAAATAAAGCGAGGACCCATAAAACTATAAATTCTAATTTTGTGTTTTAATAAAAGGTATAATTTTATTTCATCAGGTTTTTTTATATGACGCAGAATAAGATATAATTTATTATACAAAAAAAATTCAAGATTTAGATGTGGGAAACCTATATTTAATCAAATTTATTAGAAACTTACTAAAACTATAATTTAAACCACTATCACGTTATTTGAAGTATTTATATCCCATATAAGTGGAGAGATAATTATTAATCATTCCCAATTACCATACCAAAACATATAATTATTTTACCTTCTCAAAATAAACATGCAAACCATATGAAAAAACAAGAGAAATATATCTTGAATAAACTATAATGAAGCGATTTGTTATAAATTAAAAGACTTTATTAAATAATTTAATTCCTTTTTAAGTAATGTAGTTATTGAAAAAAAAATCACCACTTTCCCTTTTATTCCTTTATAAGTTATATGAAGTCGGACTTGAATGATTATTACACATTAAAAACATTGTTAATATATCCATTATATAATGACTATTATGAAAATTATATATTATGGGTTATCATAAAGTTCAACTGATTTATAAAAATGAAGTTATGGTCGTGATGAGATGTTTAGTACCATATGGATCACATTTATCATATATTTTGAGGGTTATTGGTTCACTAGTCTATTACCTTTACCAAGCATGAGTGAAGATTGATCAAATAAAAAAAGAAGACAACTATTTTTTTGATATGTTAATGCTCATTAAGATCATGTCACAAACCATGTATATGAAAATACCCCCAGAAAATATGAAAAATGAACATCAAGCACTTGCAGTATTCAATGGTGTAATAATGTGTTATGTATCTAGACCCAAACAATGTGTTTTTTTGTTTTTATAAATTAATGAATATATTTATCTATTTTATTTACTTTATAATGATTAAAGAATGACATTGATGAATATTATATTTTTATAAATAATTTATATTATGGAAATAATTAATATAAATAAAGTACTATTTGGATGAATTCATGAATTTTTTAAATAAATTATATTTTAATAATATAATAATATTAAATAAAATTTAGTAAATGTAATTGAAATTATAATTTTATGAATTCAAATGTAATATTTGTAAGGTATAGAAAATTATATTCTTAAAAAAACTAGTATTTTTTATTAAATTTGGGTTTTATTTTTAATTTTAAAATTATTATATTTTGAGAACTATGTATATGATATATATATATATATTATTTTTGAAATAAACAAATCATAATTATCCAAGAGTGATTTTTCATTATATTAAGATGCAATCATATTATATTGGTAAAAAGTAAAAAGGATACTGATTTACGATGTGTATTATGACAACATAACAGTCTAGAAATCATGTAATAAACATTACAATTATTACCGAAGAATCAAATTATGTTTTCCCATTAAAATAATCTATTTTTATGATATTTAATTAAATTATTAAACACTTAATGAATCATATAAAAAAATATTATATTTTAATGTTTTAAATTTAATTCATTATGAACATGATTCACTTCCACATCACCGAGCGAATTATTTTTATGATTTTAGTTTTTATCATTATAGAATATTTAAAACCATGAATACTTAGTAGGAACCGTTGAAAAAACCCATTTTATTGTTTTTTCCGTTGATTTATTTAACATATAAATTCCAAAATTTATGATCCTAAATCAATAATGAATGCCACTTTAATTTTCTCTAAACCCCACTAAAGTTTCCCATACACTACACCAAAACCCATGAAGCATGATCTTATTCCACATTTACCACTTTGTATCGCTCACATGCATCCAGAATGATCGTAATATTCTCTTCCAAAATATTTATAAGAACACTTTAATCATAATGGATCCTCTAAATCTCTAATTTATTTAGGTAACTTCATTATATTATTCATTCATTACAAATTTATTATGTGGGGAAATATTTATGCACATCCATCTTAATTTATATATGATTCCCATGTGTTGATATACACCATTCACTCTCATTTAACCCATCCTGGAATTATTATGTATCCCGTAGTCTGGTCAAAATTGTCCTACAATTATTAATTCCATACATTTCTACAGTTAATACTGATCCTCATTTCCACTGAAATATACTCACCTAGATGTATCTATAAACCGTTATTGGGGATAACATGTATTTACCCCCATAATACCCAATCTTGGGAATAGAAATGAAGATTGATATCCTTATGTGAAATGATTAATATTGAACAATAATTCACATACATGATATTAAATTGAAAGGCTGGCCAATAATTTTATATCCCGACACTGCATTGGGTAATGTTTCTATCTCATGAGATGAGATATGTGGTTCACAAGGGTGTATCATAAAGACCATATTTTATGTGGGAATGGTGGTAATAATTGAATTATATTTAGAAAGTCATGTTTTATATTGTTTCTATATTCCAAGATTAATTTCATGTTATCATAGTATATCATGCTTCAATTTTCATGTTAACGATTCTCACCACTTTAATGTATTTTTTATAATCCTATTAAATAACATATATGGCTTTATCCATGGTATGATTTCTATTATTCGAATTTCTATTTTTCAGCTCACCCCTTTCTGATTTATTTCATAAAGTTATTCAATGAATTTTTAGAAGTGAAATTAATTTTTAAGATCATGTTATAAAGTTTTGAATAATATCACTATATTTTGGTTTTCATGTTTTTATAAAATATATCTAATTAACCAATTAAAATTGGTAACACGGTATTCTATGGTGTTATTAATTGTATTTCTTCTTTTTAAAAACATGAAATAATATTTATTAAGATATGTGTTATCATAGTTGGTATTATATAATTTTGTAGTTATTTTTTGATTTAGGATTATAAAACATCATTAAAATCCTTATGGATAAAACTAAACATAGAAAAATATCACAAAATGTTATTAAGGTTTAAAGTTAGGTTTATCAAAAAAATAAAACCATTTTTGGATTCTTCATGTGGATGGGATTTTGGAATAGTTGGGCCTTGGTGGTAATAATCTCTAAAATGGTGTATTGGGATATACATGATCATAACCTAATGCATTGGAAAAAACCTTAAAACAAACATGCTTTGAAAATCATTGGGTATATTCTTTGGAAAATTTGCAGGACTATTATGAACTATTATTAAGGTGGTAAATACACATTAAACCATTTATTTGGAAATAGATCATGGATAACATATAGGAAAACCTTGAAGTTCATAGGATGAGGAATATATGAAGTATATCATTTATTTTCATGGTATTTTATTTATGTCTATAATAGTTTAAAAAATCTCATCCCTAATTTCTAATTTTTTTTGGTTAATGACTTGAATATAAACAACTGAATCAAAAACCAATATGATGGGGAATTTAAATAATTACCTAATTAGATGCCAAAACCAATGGGTGTTGGAGACACATAACTCATCAAAATACATTCTCAATTTTCAGATTTTTTCAATCAAAAAAATGAATCATGGGGAACAATTGAATCCCCCAAATAAAGAGAAAGTTAAAATTAATACCTTTATTTGAGGAAGTCCACTAGAATTATGTCAATATAATGATCCATTAATCATATAAAATAGATAATATCCATTGGTAAAAACATCATTATAATTCAAAACTATGAGAAAAAGATTTATATGCTGGTTACTTATCCTATGAAAGGAATTGATGATCAATATATGATGTTGTTAAAAACATATGACTGAGTTGGAGATAGAATCAATTTATTGGAATGAATACTAAAAAATTTTCAAAAAATATTTCTCTCAAACTCAATATCATAAAATTGAGTGGGATTTACATTATCATAAAAATAGGCAAAATATCAATTAAAGAGTTTGAGAAAAACATCAAAACACATTTATCATACAACTTCAGCTACGTAATTTCACTAAACATTAATGATTACTCTTATTTGGTGGATAACATAGAATCCATGATTTTTTTTTTCAATTTTATAATTTGACAGCAACAATGAAATTTTCAAGTGTTCCCTTATATTTTAAATGGAGATTGGAGACTCTCATGAGTCTCTTTTTTGATGAGATAAAAATAATATAAGGGATTTTGAACTTGGTAGAGTGATGGAGGAATCCCACCATGGAAATAATGTACAATATCCCATATGAAAAAAGTGTGGGAAGAATCATACCAGAAATTAATTGAATGGGGAAAATAAAGGCTTTAGGTGTGGTAAGTAAGGATTTTATTCTAGAAAATATTGATGAGAGAAAACAAGAAATGTGATGGATGGAAGGAATTCTATAGTTAACCCTCAACATAATTTCTTATTATTATACTATAAGGAATAATAGAATAATGTGAGCCAATTAGCTAACAAAATGGTTGTTGATGATAACTAACATTAATAAACTCCATGGATTAAAGGTAAAGGGTGAGATTATGCTATCACAATGGCTGAGTTAGACCTTGAAAACAGTGTGGTGACAAGTATATTTGTTATTAAATCATCTATATTCACCAAACTATTTTATTATGGTTCTATGCATTCATTAATATAAATTATGTTTGGTATAACTATTCAAACACCACCGAAAGGCATGGAAGTTGAGTTATTAGTGATAATAGAAATTGTGTCAATGGTTTCAGACCAACCATGTAAATAATTATGTATCAATATTTTTGGATTGGTTTCCTATAAAATATTTTGAAACTCCCTTTTGAAAAATTCGATGTTACTCGGGTCATGGATTGGATTTCCTTGTAAATATCCAACAAAATGTACCGAGATAATGAAATTCCCCTCTGTATCGCAAATATTCATCTGATTCTATTCATGTGAAATATAGAGGATGAATCTCCTTTGATATGATCATTTCATGAATGAATATTACTTCCTTATGAGAAAGTGTATCTATCAAAAATGATTTAGACTAATGAAAATATTATCCATGATGACATTCCCATTATAACCGATTTCATATATGCGTTACCTAAAGAGATTAATGGTCTTCCTCTATGTTGGCATGTTGGGTACTTGATCGAACATATAATGAGTGATTTTTATAATATATATGATTCCATATAGAGTTTTCATTTTGCAACATGACAATATTAAGAAGAAACTAAAAGGGAATACAAGTAAAGGGTATATACGACCATGTTCATCACTATGGGGTGGACTAGTCCTTTTTTCAAGATGAATTATGGTTCAATTCTACACTGTATTAATTCTCACGAGCTCAATAAGATCATGATAAAGAAAAAGTATCATCTATTATGGACTTTTTAATTTTTCATTCAGCTACGTGGAGGATGAAACTACTCCAAGGATGATCTTAGGTTGGGATATTACCCATTATGTGTGAAGAAGGATGATATCATCAAGGATAATTTTCCTTTGATTTATGATTAATATGAGATCATTTTGATTCAATTTGGACTTACTAATTCTATATGTATATTCATGCACATTATTTATAGAGAATTTAGGGATTACCAAGAAATATTTGTGGCTGTATTTATAGATGATATTATAATCAACTCCAAAATAAAGGTTGAATATAAGGTGGATTTAAATTTTGTACTGAAAACATTATGATATTAAATTTACTTTTGAAAGTATAGTAAATATTATTTTAGGATATATAATTGTTTATTAAAGGGATATTTTGTCCCCAATGAAGAGATATCTATAAAAACATAAATAATAGAGTTAATTTTAGAATTTCCCAAAGCTGCCTCTTTGACATAAATCTATTGTTTACTAGGAATTTATATATAGTATCATTGATTTTGGATAAACTTCCCATGATTTTCAATCCTATTAAAAAAACCAAACATGGAAAGGGTGATGTTTATATAAAATTATGAATGTAAAAATATATTTAAATAAATGAAGAAGAGTGTAATCACTACATTTATTGGACATATTACCTATTAGTGGTGAATGATTTGGGATCTATGATCATACATCTAACAACATATTGGATTTTGAAATCATAATATCTTTAACTATATATTAAAACTCAAGGATATATGATTATGGATTATCATTGTTCAAACCATTACTATCATGGGAAGGAAATCAATGTGAATGATGCTTTGAGTAGAATGGATCACTCCACCCAATACTTGATGAGAACCGAAAGGGATCCATTCATCATAGAAATAAAAATGATGAATATGGGAATAATTAATGTATCTTCATCCTATATTTCTAAAAATAGTATTATATGATATATTCTTGAGGGTATTATGGATTTCCAGAAAAATGTTAATGTTTTCTAGAGAATGGTTTTGAATATGTCATTATTCAACATTTCAATGATAGTGTTTTAATATATGGATCCTGAATACGAGACCCATAAAAACCATAACTTAATTGATAAATTATAGATGATTCCCACATCTGAACCTTTCCTATTAATCTAAGAAAAAATTAATTATAGAAATTTAAAGAAAAAAATATGGTGGAATAGCATAGAGATGGTCATTGTGGAGTATGTATCTCGATGCTTAGTATACCAAAATGTCATGGAAGAATATAAATACCATGATCCGAGTAACCTTGATTTTGGGGGTTATTTTATTAAATTGGTGATATATACATGAAGTAATATCATAATGTACGAGTTTGAATTTTTTTTATGTAAAACTAGATATGTACTTGAATTTCAAATTACTTTTGAAAAAAAAAATGAAACATAGTATATTTTAGGAATACACTGTTCCTGTTTTCATAGACCCATACATGAATCATAATACCTTTCATAGAATCATTTGGAAAGGAATGATAAGAAATGAGTGAGTTTATATTCATAGTAATGGTATTCACAATGTTAATCTTATGAAAAATAAATTAGGCGTAACCAATATTAAATGTGAAATATCTGAAACCACAAGCCATTCGATAAATAAAAGGATCATGGAATATAATATGATAGTAATAATTGTCGATCATATAATTCCATATAAATAATCACTGAAGATTTAATATTTTTCATGGATGTCATTACTACTAAAATAATCACATGGATATAACAAAATAAATGCATAATGATATAATTTATAATTCTAGACATCATAAAAACACCATCAAGGACTCATTCCAGGACATATTTTATAAATGGGTAAGGCCTCTTTCAAATACCCAAACTATTCTATGTAATTAGAACTTAGAAATAAGTGAAGTGAAATATTGGGACCCACCATTTACTTAATAAGTACAATGCATTCCTAATATGAAATTAGAGAAACATAATTAGAAAAAAAATTAAATTTTAAACATTTCTTAAAAAATGTTTACAATTTTCAAAATCAATACATATAATCAATAAAAAATTAGTGTAAAATATAGAATGGAATCAAAATTGAACATACGTATTCAGACTAATCATAAATCATCCAGTGAAATAATAGTGGCAGTGTCATTATAACATATCCCCAATTAAGAAAAATTAAAATTATAGTTTTTTGATAAAAAATTGAAATAAAATAAATGTTTTATTAAAATAATTCATGAGGAAAATACGTTCTTACATTTTTAAAAAAGTTTTCAAAATCATAAATTTATACCTATTAAAAAGAAAAAAAAAATTGGAATTATTATTGGAATAATTTATCGGAGTCATAAAATATATGAGTGGGGATGATAGTGGAAAATTCCACTATATCGAGTATGTTAAAAAAGATTCCTATAGCATTTTGATAATAAGTAAAAAACAACATACTTTAAAAAATAAAAGGAATAGTTGTTTTAAATAATATTGTATAAAAATGAAAACATGGGTAAAAATTACTTTTAACAATCATATTATAATAATATAATAATTTTATATTATTTTTTGAAAACTTGGACATTAAATATAATGGATTTTCCATCGAGAGTGAAATGATGTCGATTAAAAAATATTATCTGATTCTCATGAGTTAATAAATATTAAAAATCGAAAGGAAACATTTAATCTATAAGAAAAACCCAAGTATAATAAAATATATTGATATTTTTATATAAAGAACAAATAATTCTATTGGTAGGGAATTAAATATAAATGATATAGAATATTGATTAAATTATAGAATAAACCCTTAACTGAAGTCCGAATTTTTTTATACGTTTCAATCATATTAATAATATTAATAAAAGATATAAATACAATATATATTAATCATATAAATATTTATTATTTTCCATGAAATATTGGGATAAGAAAATGAGTTACATCGTTGAAGGATAAGGTATGATATACCTACACATTAACATTTTTTTCATTTTACAATTGTTGGAATGAAAAAAGGTAAATAATAATTAATCATTAATGAATAATTATTATATAATATAAATCATATGTTTCATCAAAATCAACCTTATTTACATCTGTATCATTACAAAATTAAAAAAAGAATCAAACCTCTTCGTGGAAGATGTAGTCAATACATATGCACAACTGAAATTTTGATTTTACAATTGAATGGATGTTAATAACATAGATTTGATATTATAATTTAAAAAGTTTAATTATGTACTGAATTTTTTATATATAAATTAAAAACCACATTATATCTAGTATTAATAAGTGGTTATAGAAAATGAATTACATCGGTTTGCGAGGAATTTATTCTCTACACACATGATCAACATTTTCGTTTCCCTTTTGATGGAATAATAGATTGATATAAGTCATTCTATTAACCATGTAAAATATCTATATATGGGATGTAAAACATTATAATATTGGAATTATTATGATAGGAATGAAGGTGGAAGGAGAAGAATTATAAAATGAATGTGGTGAAGACAATTATCATCACAGATAATATCCTTCTATGGATCACTTATTCTAAACCTTATGTTTTGTAATTGGGAAATAAAATATTCTCTGAACCGTGTACAAACATTTTGGGGATATATTTTGGTAGTTTTTGGTCAATAATAACGGATTAAGATACATTAATATGTGAGGGGAGGTGGTTCCCATTTCTAAATGAGGAGTGAAATTTGTGTTCATAGCCAAACCTATTCAACACTAGGGAGTCACTGTCAACCCGTGTGCCTCAATAATTGATAAATATTAGATTTTAGGGATTTTATGTTTCATCCAAACCTCTAAAAACAATTAAAAACACATTTAAATTATTTTATTCCATTATCCTCTATGTTTAAATATTTTAACCATTTTATTTTTCACAATGGAAACTAGTATTTTTACATACCAAGGTAATTTATCCTTCATGACTAAAAATAAATCATACTTATTAAAAAACTAATACATAATTATTCTAAAATATTACATCCAATTTATCAAATAAATGTTATATGTTTGTCGATAATTAATTTTAACACATGTATATATAACATGAAAAAACGCTACCAAACCTTAAAATTGATAATTAATTTTTACAGTGTTTCATATTCATTATAACCAAATATTAATTTTAAATTATTAAATATTATTAAATAATATTATTACAAATATTTAGTAAATTTCCCCAAATTCTATTATCAAAATAAGAAGAATTTAATTTAGAAAAAACTGATAGGTGTGATGAAAATTATGTTTTCCAAAGAAATAGTTATCTTAAGTATAAAAATATTCTATAAAAAAAATTTAATAAAATTTAATTCAATAAAATAGGTTTTATAAAAATTAATTTAATTATACTAATTTTATTTTTAATAAGTTAATTAAAAATTTAAACTCTTAAATTCATTTAATGAAATGAATGATAAAAAAATTGTATATTCCAAATTAATTGAAAACAATAATAATTTTAAATTATCTTCAAAAAATAATTCAAAGAAAAATTTTACAAGATAATTTAAAAAATTATTTAATTTTGAATTTATATTATCTAAAATATGAAAAATTTATTTTAAAATATGTGTACAAAATGTGAGAGAACAACTTTTTAGAAAGACACGGTTTCTATGAATAAAACTATATTTATTCCTATACCTTGAATAGAAAAAATAATTGACGATGGATAAAACATTTCATATAATATATAAATAAATTTAATTAAATAAATAAAAATATATTAATTAATTTAATTTATTATGATAATAATATGTTTCATTCATAGAAACAACATTCTAGAAAATCATTTATTTTACTTTAAAATTATTTTTATTTTCATTTTTAATCAATTCATAATTAATAAATTTATTATTCCTGTGTAAACAATATTATTTTCATAATATAGTATGTCTTATTCATTCACACCAACTTATATAAATTGTTATATTTTTATACTATATTATGATTCAATTAGATTTGGGGTTTCATGTACCAAAGGATATCGAAAAGACTAAATTTATATTAAAAGAAATATATCTCAAAGTCCTCTGCAGGTACATTTTTTAATCCATAAAAAATAATTTATTTCTCACAATTCTGAAAATCTCACCCCATGATAATATGTGTGTAGTTCTTCATCATAACATCCTTAGTTTTTTACATCTCCTATTCTATGTTATTATTTCTCCAATGTATAGTTACCATAATTTTTATTCAAATCATCAAAACATATTCTCTAGTGTCTAGAATCTTGATTGGATCTTTATATTAGGATATATTAGGTTGTAATTACATTTATTTAGATGTTCTAAAATAAATTTGGTTTGGAAAGTACTTCCCAAACAAATACATATAAAACACACCATGTACTTTCGAGAGACCTAGTGTCTTTTCTAGATGGTAATCCACTACCAAAATTATTTACAGTATTTGAATAGGTCAAATGTATCTAGAGACTAGTTTTTATTTATTACAGATCCCTAGAAAAAACTTCCATGGTTATAATTTCATGAATACATGATCTCACACTTGAAATTCGATATTTTATTATATTGTAAGTATATATATTTTTCTTTATTTGAGCTACATTTATATGGTTTTGAATAGTCAGTATCTTTATAGTTGTCTCCATCACAACATATGGTCCTAAAATATTCCTTTGACCTAATTCATCCTTACATGTCAATGTACAATATCTCATGCCATATAATGTTTCATATGGTGTCATTTAAAGAATTTAATGGATGGAATTATAATAAGTAAAATATATCCATGGAAAATACTAATACAATGTACATAAATAACATATATTAAAAATAAATAGATAATGACCAAAACATTCCTTTAAATGTTTGAATATTCCTTCAATAGATTCCATTATTTTTAGGGTGATAACCATTGCTGATAAAAATTTCGGTTTCTAGAGTATTCTGATTAATTTTCCATAATTTTTCCATAAATCATTGATCAAAATCAAAAAAAATAGAAATAGTTTCACCATGATGTCTTAAAAACATTAATATAGATTTATTGAAGGATATGTAGATGTAAATATTATTTCATAGAAAGAAAAATGATAGATTGGGTGAGGTGATTTATAGTAACCCATGTTGCATCATTTTTTCAAGGAGTCTTTTTGAATCAATTGAAAAGGTCCATAATAATGTCATACCATTTCTATGTAGGAATACAAAAAGGATTCATGGAACCTATATGATGTTTTATATCAACCATGACTAATTGATAAAATAAACACCATCACATATTATTAGAATTTTCAAACGTCATATTATTCCTGAAAAAATTGTTACGTCAAATATTTATCCAATATAGTGGTTACTAGGTTTATAGAGAATTTTTAGCTACGAACATCATCTACTTTTCCCCTATTAAGATAATATATATATGGAAGACAAATAACCTTTCCCTATTTCATAATTCCATATTTATAAACAATGTATCGCAATTTTCCATCATTTAGGGTTTTAATTTTATTATGATAATTTTCATCACCAGGTTGTTAAATTTCTAAATTTTAAAATAAATATGGTTTGGAAATATTTAAAAAATGTTCTAATCTCCCACTTCATTGAAAATTACCATATTCATCATTACTAGTTCTATGAAAATAATTTTTGTTTCCATCAAAATTTTTGTTCAATCTATATGATCTTTCACACTCAGTGCATCCAATAAATTAGTTTCCATCAGTTGGTTATAGTTTATTTTGAAATAACATTCCCTTAGTATGTAAATCCTTAATATTCATTTCAATTAATAACTTTCCATGAAAAGATATATTTTGGCCTCTAATTAAGAAATTATATCTCACAGATTTCTCCATAGAGATAATTTATCCATATTCTCAATCTATGTATTATGTATTCCGACTCAATATCATTGGTTAGATAGTTTTGTTCATGAACGATTAACTTCCTTACATAACTGTTAATAACTTAAATATTTTATATAAGGATGGAAAAGTCTATTATTTTGTGAATTAATTTATGTCACAAATCCATACTTACCTAGTGGTATATTCAAAATTGTAACATTCATCAATATATTCATTATTTCTTTGAATAATTATTAACATTCTATTATAAATATGACCATAACCAATTTATGAGTAATATTTTATTAATAGGTTATCCAATCATGTTTTTTTTTCAAAAACAACTGATAATAACCTACCAAACCCATGAAACTATTTAAATCAGTTTTATTCAATGGTATAGGTCATTCATGGACTTCCTTTGTCTTTGTAGGAGGATACATATTAATTATCACAATAAAATTTATTTACTAATAATAAATGCAGAAAATAAATGATCTATATTTATTCTTAATGAAAATAATAGTGTATCCCCAAGGTGAAATATTTTTCTGTATTAATCCACTATCAAACTACATTTTCAATTGTTTCGTCAACTACAATAAATCCATAGTGTCTATTTTATAGGTATTAATTTATATTCATACATCAATAGTATGTAATTTAATAGATATATCAACCTTATGCTCTCCTAGATGTCATGGTAAATAATTAGGTCATACATAATTTTTTTCTTATAAGATAGTTATATTACCAATTTAAAGACTACATTTTCAATGTGTTGATTTTGTATGATCTTCTTCTACAAAAATATCATTTAAAAGACAAACTTGGGTGGATCTATAATTTAATAAGATGACAAATTCTCCCCTATATAGATACGAAATTACTTATCCTCATCTTAAATAAAAATTTCATTATCTTTGTAATAATTTGATTCACCATATTTTAAAGGAAAGTCCATACCTAAGATTATATAAAACATTAACCATCTATATAATAATGATTTCAGCAAACAGAAAATCTTTATGTGTCATGATGGGAACTGGTTGAAACATCCTTATTAAGGGGTGACATCTAGTAGGAATATTTTCTGATAACTTCCTTTTGAAGTATCTCTGAAAATATCTCCCTTTAATTGAATATTTGGACGATATAAAAGAGTTTGAGATAGATAATAAAAAAAATAATTTCCTAAATGTTAGTATATGATTAATGTATATGCCAGAAAATCCTTAGTGAAATTAACCTCAAATTTTTTTATTTTATAATATTTTAAATTCTACATTTGTATTTTATGAGTAAAATTACCTTGACACATGGGAAAATTATTTTCATAATTTCTAATATCCTTACTATTGAATAATTTCATATTGAAATATTGTTTCATTTCCTTGGATTCATGAGTTTGATGTCCTTTCTCTCCAAACATGTACCAATCTCTAATTCCCAGAAAGCATATTCCAATGTGTTTCTTTCCAAATTTATTACAAGATGAAAATTCACCTCTCATTCTTTTTTTCATGGTTCATTTTATTACTCTTCACCCCTTTTCTTTTTAATCATTAATTAAAATAAATTTGAATCAGTGAATTGTTTAAATGTATTGATATTACATGATATTATGTTCATGTATTTCTAAAATGTTTAGGTGATTAGTTCCATTCCATGGTTTGTATTAAACCGTTGAAAGAAACATTCAATATTGATCCATGTAATATCTACAGAGTCTGTATTTTGTTTTCTAAAAATGAAATTTTATCTTCATATATATAACATTTTCTCTAACTATTATCGTATACTAAAGAATTATCTCTGCAAATCTGCTATTTCATCGTGAGGAAAATATTTTTACAATAATACATAATTAAAATAATTCATCTTCATGATTTTTATTTATTACTTATCTTCAGTTTTTGAATCATTTAAAACAATTTATATGCATCATATGAGAGACATTAAATAACTATAAAAACCACATCCATTTTATTACATACCATGGTGATAAATATAATCTCAATATAACAAATCCATTGATAAAATACAAATGGATTTGTATTCCAATGAAATGATGTGTGTTTTTGAAACATGAAGTAGTTTAACGTTGTTACAACACATTGTGTATCAATATGTTGTCCCATAAGATAAATTTCAATTGTTATAACTTTATTAAAATACAGAAATATAGTTATAATTTGTTTATCTCCATCTCCACATCCAAAATCATTATCATTACTATAGGGTAATCCCTATGTTTATAAAATGAGTTTTTATGGTTCCCCTTATTTATTTTATGAACCATTTATAAATAATGGAATATATTATCCCAGATCATAAAATTATGAAGAATAATGTGTAATTTAAGAACTACTAGAACAATTAAGGTAAATATAAAATATTATGTGTATTTAAATATATAATCATAAACATGGTTTAATTATGAATATTTTAAAATTAAAAATTAAAACATTCTCTATAATAAATTGTAAATAATACTTGAATTACTGCTGATATATCCCCAAGTTGTGTCAAATTAGGTGCTCCGTATGGCTAATTTTTAGGCTCAAGGATAAAATCAATTCAAATCTCAATGCACCCTATTAGGAGTTATTACCCCTTAGTACAAATATTATAGATCCACACACACTTGTAGTATATGTAAAGGGTTTTTAGTTCTATTAAATCAATTTATATCTAAATTATAGAAACATTATATTGTTATCCTACGCATAGATATATCCTCTATGTTAATCATCTGAATATATTCCATAATCTATGTATCGATAAATCTAGTTCCCATCATTTGTAATAAATCTAGAATGATATAACTATAAAAACTACATCCCTAGTAGATTAGATTCAATGTTTACTTTATTATATTGGTTCAAGCATCATGTGTACACTTCCCAAATGACCAAAACATTTAACAGTATTAGAAAAAAATATACATACATGAATTTCTAATTACATTTTAAAAAATAAAATAAAACATTTTATTTTAATTAATAAAAATAATAATCTATTTATAATACCCTTACAGAAAAATAATATTAAATTTCACGTAATCTTGAGGAAAGGAAACATAAAAACTGGTGAGATCATATTCTCATCAAGTGTATGCATACAATAGAAGATATCATGAATAAATAAGGCGCAGTCAATATAGAACAATAAATATAGAAATATACATGAAATTTAATTATAAAATGATCATTAATAATAACATAACATGAATAAATTATGATCAAATAATAAAATATAAATAATCACATTAGTTATTAACATATCCATTAACATCAAAACTAATCAATTGATCACATACACAATGATAACTAATCTCATAAAGAGTAATGCATAAATTGGGACCAATACAAAAACATTAAAGTCCTTATTAGTCGAAAAAAATAAATAACTATGGAAGGACATGGAAAAAACCCAAAATAGTTTTTCTCATGAGACCTACCGACACATTGAGGGGTTATGGCTGTCTCCTCCAAACACATACTAATTTCAACACATTCATCATATGAGATGGGACAAAACATAATCAATGTAAACATTCATATTCAATATCATTTTTATGAAATGATAACATTCTATAGAATAAATAAACATTATCATTAAATATCTAGGGTACTATGGAATATAGTATCTGAATAGTGAATCCCCAATCAAAAGGATAATAAACCATCTAGAAAAATATAATTTATGGTATGATTACAAAATATCCCCAATATAACATAAGTAAAATGATTTTTTATTCATTAATGAATATAAATACAAAAAATTTAATTTAAATTTTCATGAGGAAAATACCATTTTACCTCTAAAAGTATGATATAAAATTTTAAAATTCTATAATATTAGAAAAGTAGTTTCTTTGAAAATAATCTTAGAAACATATATAGAATGATACAAATAAATTTTTCTAATTACCATGGGATATAAATACCATGAAAACGATGATAAAATAATGAGTCCTTTCACACATTTGGTAAATAGTCACAAAACCCATATTTTAAAATGGTAGTAAGATAATGTAGAAAAAAAATCTAAAAAATTAAAACATGGGTAAAATGACTTTAAATAATAATAGGAGAGTAGTAAAAACACTATTGAAATTTATTTCACATTCCATTTACATGGAAGGGAATTGATTTACCATTGGGAGAGGAATGAGTTTTATTTTATTTAATAACATTATATATATCCTGTAAATTCTTAAAGAGAGAAAATTGTAAAAAAATGTTTAAATTTATAGAAATAATTACAATAGAAAATGATAGACTGGGTTTAGGATTGAAACATCAAATAATTCCCTTTGTAAGACTCGAACATAAAAAACCCCAAATAATGATGCGATTGTAAAATTAAACCCTTACCTTAGTTGAAATATCCATCATATGTGTTCAATAATCTAGTATAATATATGTCCCAACCCCTACCTATAATGATAACACAATTAAGGGGGAGAGATAATGACCCTCTGATTGTTTTCTCTAGTAGGCATAGGTTTCCTAATAGAACCAAGGGTATAAAAATATCCCAATATTACAGAAATTACTATCTATAAATGAAAAAATATCAATATATTGGATATACATTCACCAAAAAACTCCATCATACTATATAAAGGTTAAACAAAAACTATCCCATAATTCTTGAATAATGTAAAATGGATACAAAGAAAATGTCTCCAAAGTATTAAAATAAAAGTATATGGAAGGAACTCGATAATAGACCCAACATATCTATTAATGTACTTTTAGGTCACAAAAATCCTCCTAAAAACCTATAAATCAATTCATATAGATAGGGTTAGAATAAAATGTATTATTAGTAAGGAAATAACTAATGCATCAAGTGACCATGTGAAATTGTATTTCTAATGTTTGATTGGAAAAATTTTAAAAAAAATTACTTATTTTTGACATGGAAAAAACCCATCCTCACCATGGATCCCACAATTAACCACACATCAAATTTAATAATAAATAATTGAGATCATAACAAATCAAGGGACCTTTCTATCGCTTCACCATAAATTTTCCCCTATAATTCGCCAACATCGAGTGTCATATGTGCCTATATCATCCACAAAGATCATATCACATAACATCACATAACATCTCATCCATATACACATAGTCCACACATCACGATACATATCTCCTGAAGACACATAAGACACACATCACAACATTAACTAAAGAACTATGGTATTAAGAATGTGAATGAAATCAACATCATTCTATCCTCCTAAAATTCATTCCCCCACCACATATCACATCACACCGCATCATGTATTTCTTGTAGAAAGATGGTATATAACATGAAATTCCACACAAAGACACATTGGTGATCAAATCAATAGTTGTTAATCTCTAACACTAACTCATATCACCACTATGGAATGAAGAATGGTTAGATGGGGTTACCGACCATATGAATCACTACCATCTTAGATGTTGGGGAAAAACCCAAAATGTAACACATTAGTCATTGTTATATTTAGCCAAATTGGGAAGAGAATATATTATATAACATTAAAATACATGATATATATATTTATCACACAATACCCAACCAATTGTTTAACATCAAGACACACAACTTCAATACCGCATACCATACATATACCACCCCAACAACTTTTAACACTATATGAAACACATCACACAACAACCACAAAAGCCGCATAGCATTCAACTATCATAAAAATTGTTTCAAAATTTTTTTATCATCAATTTAATTTCAAATTACACTAAATATTCCTTCATTCAAAAAAATTTAATCCATTTATCACACATCTATTATCATTCTACCTCGGTTATTTACAAAATTATTTTTTTCAAATATCATCAGAGTTCATCCCATGTATAGTTGGTTAACTAAGGATACCATGCCAAATAAATATATCTTAACTCGCAGAACCATTTTCATAGAACCACCCATCAACAATATTCATCGTGTTACATCACCCAACCATCTCACATCATAACCACCGTATAACACTACCATGATAACAACTATTCCATAATAACTATTCGACAACCAAAACTCCACAACCATTACACTGGACCCACTACAAAACAACCACTATTCCATAACCACTATGCCACAACCAATACTCAAAAACCACATCACCACAACCACTACACAACAACTTATCCACCATAATCACTACGTCACAGCCACTAAACCACAACCATTATGTCCCAACATCTTCACCATAAATAGTGAACCATAACCTCATCACACCACATTGTAGAACTACCTAAATTGTATCCATGATAACCTACCTCTGCATCACATCCCCACACACCACAGGGCCTGACATGTCACCTCCATCATCATATAAAAACAAAATCCACATAAGGAAAAAAGAACAAGTACTAGAATAAAATACATCACACAAACCTATTTCCACAATCATTAAGAGGCATTATCACATATCTTCTTTATTTATCATATTTATTATCAGAAAAATTGGAATCTAGGGGGAAAATATAATAATTAAATATAAAATATTTATCCATTTATTCAGAGTTCAATCACACAACAACACAACAAGGGACATCAGATCATAAAAAATATAGCACAAGAAAGGCTTCTAACTAACTATATTTCGTGAATTAGAAATTGGAATGAATAATAACATCAAATACATATATCAATACACTAAATCATGTGACAAATCCCCATACCCATCAATTTTATAAATTAAAATTAATAATCTCGTTATAATTACACGTATAATCCACCCAAAGGAATGAAAAACCATGAATCTCTAACAAAATGAATATAAATATGTGATAATAATTATTACCTACCACAAGGAAGCTTTCTAATATCATTGTGAGATATAGGGTGATGAGGAAACTACCATGAATGCCCCATTACACAAGGATCTCAAGGATCAACCTACACCCTACAAAAGGGTTGTGAATAGCACATCATATACACACCCCAAACAAACACCCCACCACCTTATAAGATCTCTAAAGATGAATGGAATAAAAATAACTTGAAAGAGAGGATAAATTTCCATGGAATTCCAATGGGTTTCCACCAGGCCCCAAGGATAAATTAAACGAAGAAGAGTGGTAAATGATATCCTCAGTGCACCTAGGGTTCTTTTTGTAAGGAGATAGGAATTACTTAGGAGAATGAGGAAGGGTTTGACCATAAGGAATATTTAAAACATGTACCTTGATACCTTCAGGTTGTGTAGTCCATTCATAACATGAAATCCACCGGTTTCCCAAAAAATTCATGGTTCCATATATATTAATATCTTCTTGGCGGTAATTAAATAGATTTGTTGAATTAATATTTCATGACGTGAATCCATTTCATAAATAACACATCATCCAAAACATAATCTGTCAATTCACCAACATCACAATCTATGGTGCACTAATTCACATTATGTACCAAATTAATGATTCGAATATCCCAATGTAGCTCTAATTCCACCATAAAAACCTTAAAAATCCTCCATTGATACACCTCTAACACCAAAAATTGGAAATGTAATAGGTTATGTAGGTAGTAACGTCCAATTATGATACAACTCAAATGATTCTCATCCTCAATAATCAAACCCAAAATCAGAAAATAAAGGGGTCTAAAAAAATAATGATATTACTCTCATGGACCTCGTCACACAACAATGATGACACTATCCAAACATGCCAACCAAAACACTCATGTAATACATTTCATAATAAAATCACCACCTCTCACATGGAACCACAATTTATCATTCAATACTAGCCACAACCACTACATTTATATATTTCCAAACTAACATCCACATATCCCATACCAACTATATCCATAAATAACACACAACATTGCACCATGTACATAAATCATGTAGTTCCATTCCCCAAGTTCGGATACATTATAGTATAGGCGGAACTGAATCACCAACAAATGTTTAATTGCACCATAGTAAAATGATTATCAATTAGGATTCAGTTCCATAAATTTTAATAGTTAGCTTTATTAATAATCCTCACACATCAAGGCAATAAGAAAATACTATAATATATAAATATCTATACAACACATCATAATAAAAAAAGGGAAAATAAAAACATAATAAACTATCAGTGCTGGAAACCCATCTACATCTCTCACTCCCAATTACTATACTCCTGGCCACGATGACTATATGAAGAATCAACCCTGTCAATGTTCTACCAATGTTTCAAATTATCTTATTGATCCCCTAACTCTATTAGATGATCCATTAATTTTTTTTCATCCTTAATATCCAACTCTCCCAAATAAATAATGTGTGAGTAATCATAAAGATACAGTAAATGTTTAGACACATGCATGAAATTTTGTATCCTCTGCAACCATTAGGGAAATTGAAAATAATATTCCATTACACCCACATTCCCTAACACCCAAAAGGGCCTTATAATCCTAGGATAAATCTTACCACCCTTCCAAACCTTTACGACCTACACTAATGCGAGACCATACACACACATGGTCTCTAAAAACAACTATTGGGGCATCCAATTACCATCATCACTGGATTTATAAAGATATTTCACCAAACTCATCCACTCATGAACCAACAATATCTTCTGGGAAATTCTCCACCTCTCATCAGGATGAATAAATTTTGGATCTCTAAACACCAACTAACATAAGCTATAAAGACCCAACCATAAGTACAACACCTCAAAGAAATATATGACAATGGAAAAGTGAAATATTCTATAAAAAAACAAGATAAAATGATGGATTCATACCCAAGTTCAACCAAATTCAAAGACAAGTGATGAAAACATATCCTCCAACATCTAGATGGTCTACTCATCCTTCCAATCAGTTTGAGGGTTGGAAATAGTTTTAAGGATCAACTAAAAAAATCATGATGAAATTCTCTCCACAATAATGTGTTAAAATGATGTTCATGACGATATATTATATTCCCCCATACCCCATTATTCTGAATGACGTCATCCATGTATAACCTCACCAACACATCCCTAGAATATGACTAATAGATCACAATGAAGGGAGCTGATTTCAAAATTCAACCCATTATCATCCCATAACATCGTCCCCGGTCATGGTGTAAACTAATAAAAAATTCAATATATATTTATTAAAATTTCCACATAAGGACATATAACTATATAAAAAGCCTCTTAGACAATATATCTCAACATTCAACTAGTGAAAACCCAATTTGTTTTTACAAGCACTGCTACTGAAAATTTTATACACAACATCCAATTATATATTATCAAGAAAAAATACAACTTTGATAATGTAACATGTAATTCTAAAGTTGATCTAAAAAACTCACATAGAAAATACTAATATGTCACCTTTGGGAAAAACAATCTCTCATTTAGAAACAAATAGTTCTGATCATTCAATAAGTATCCCTCAGGAGAGTCACCATTGAAAAAAAGATCAAACATAACCTCTTCCTATGAGTATCCCAACTAATACTTCTCAATAAAAAAATTCCAAGATGACTCCACTATTATATATAGAATAAAATGTTGTCTAATAATTTCCCCAATGTCATGACTAATTTCATAAATCTCAGTAATTACTTTAAAATTAGATGTACTGTCCCAAGACATATCCACTTAAGTCTTGTATATCAAGACATTAGGAAAAAAATTACCCTTTCCTCGGGTGTAAGAGATCTAATATTCATAATCCTAAAGAAACTCTATCTACCACTACATACATATATTCAGATGTTATTTAGAAAAAATATATCTCATGATCTTATGGCCTATGAAAACCATAAAATGATCACTGATGAGGTAATGAAGCAAAAACTATTTTGGGAAACATAGGATCCTAACTCCTAATTAGTGTTGGAATAGTTATATTTTTGGGGAAATAAAATCCAAGACCCAAAATAGATCACCAATCTCAACTACATCAATAATCATTTGAAGACCAGATTGGAAATTTCATAGAAACCCTCAATCAAAAACACCTCATCATAAATCTAAATCACTAGTTCACTAACAAACTTTTACAGCATATAACTGAATGCATCATGGCAATGATATATACCAAAAATATTATTACTAGTTGATCAAAACAATTTATGGGGATGTAACTTGAGTTAAACTGGGTACACGTATCATAAAATATATTATTAGACCAAGGAAACTATGAACCACTACCACATTCTTGGTTATTACCCAAAATAATAGCTACCTTGACATTTTACAGGTCCACATTCACAACACTTTTAGACACCACGTCAATATGGAAACACACCCCTCAAAGAAAAAAATAAAACATGGACAACTTCCTATAAATAATTTTATATTAGGGGACCAAATAATGAATCTGGGATTCTCTGAATGATCCTCTTATGGTATTTCATAGACCAAGATTTCTTCGATGAATACTATGATGAAATATTCTATGAACACATAGACTATATAGTTCAGAATTCCCATGAAAATTACAAGGATTCTCATTACAACAATATAAAAAGAGTAAATAATTTAGGTTTCTATACAAGAATTGGATGGTAGTATTCTAAGGATCCTAACCATTAAACCTCAACTGGTGATATCATAATCATATATAAATATTAGAGAAAAACTAGTCTCTACTCATTTGGTTAAACAGATCAGTTATCCTTGGATGAGGGAAACATATCACAATTATCAACTAATTCAACATTTATGAGTATATACACAACCTCATAATATAGTATTCCTTCATTGATAACAACATTAGAGCATCATATTGTGACACACTATTTGGAATTAAACCTCTCTACCTCATATCATCCACCTTTAGAATCAATCAACAAAATAATGTGTGTTTAATTTTATAGGGAGACATCGAGATTGGGGAAACACCTGACTATAACTCTATCCTATAAATTATATGACATTGAGGGTGTAGTTATATAACTGAATTTTAAAAAAACATATTGCAACTACTCTGAGACCATAGGAACATTCCCAACACATGTTTATACTCACTTATTCATAAAATACAATGAAATAGTCTCCACATATCTACCACCAAACTGCTAACTTCTCTCACCGATAAACACAACTTAGTGGATCTTCATAAAAAAATAGAAACTATAATGCGAATGTAGACAATGAATGGAAACATAAAATATAGCCAAAAAATCTAATGATTATATAATATGGAAATGTCTACAACTAGATGATGTCCCCCACTGACTGGTAATACCCCATTAGTAGTCTACATTCCTAGTAAATATAAAACAATCATCCTAGCCTCCATCCAACATATATAACACCAATGAAACCGGATGAATCTCCACAAAATTTCTGAACAAATAGACCAATGAAATAGAAACAAGTATTTTGTGGCTCTTGAATGAAAAATTGAATTGAAAAAATGTAGAGGTGAAACTGATCATACCTTAGAGGACACTTATTTATTCTGTCAATATTGTATATATCAAATGCATATGACCTTGTCCAGCTACTATGACATGGTGTAGATATTATTCCTATAGGATCCAATATCTTTCATATACATAAAATTTAAAAGTAAAACACCTAGAAGGAATTTTGAGATCACATATCCCTAAATGATGGGAGAGAAACTACGACGTCCTTTTCCCAATTGAACATATACGTGACTGCTTGAACACCCCTAGTCCACTACCTAAAACACTTCTCACAAAAACATCCAAATGGCCACCATATAGAGGATAAAGTACCATAGAAGCAATAATATTGATGATATCATCCTTTTTTATGCACATCGAGATACATCAGGATTGTAAATTGTTTGACCAAATAGCTGTTCATTCCTTGAAAATTGTCCTAGAGATGCTACACTACGGACTCATCATCTAAAAAATAATCTGGATCAAGGTGTAGTTATTCCTTGAACATGATACTTATCTCTCACAGAAATTGACTTCTAGGATGATGGGAGAGAATATATTACCACTTGGAATCCCTCATAAGCGATTACATAAAATTATCTCTGAACTCCCACTTGAAATGCTGACATAAAACATCATCTCCCTTATCGCAAGAATTAAATATATTCAACCACTTACATGTATCTCCTTTCTTCTAACTAACTACCAACAGTACCAAAATCACACATCATGCAAATATCATGATGACAGTGATCGTGTAATCCTTTATCTAAGGATCCATCTGTAGAATTGAGACATTCATCCCATACTCAATTAATATATAAATACTTAAATGAATGAAAATAATACTTCCATGCAACATCATCCTCTATCAACTGAACAATTCAACGATTAACTAGATCAGCCCGCTGAACCTCAACTACATGAGAAACTCAATAATGATGAACATGATACATTAATGGAAAAAAGGAGAACATCTTAATCCTAGTATCATGGATATTTTTTTTGTATACGATTTATTAATATATTTTCCCAAAAAAACCCAATTCAAACATGAACACGAGTCATCATGATTCATCTACTCTCCTTGGCCTCTACATACAAAACAGTTCATCCTCACTTCTTCGTTCAATAATCTCACGGTTGGGTACTAGATCATGAAATCCCTAAAATCCCATGACCTAGATGGTCTCCTAGGCCTATTTCATTAACCAAAGTAAAATGACACTAATCAACAAAAACAAAATAAAACATCACTATGAATAACTCCAATTACCATATTATCTAAAAAATCATATATGAGACAAATATTTTATACCTCTCTACCATGAAATATTCCTCATTGTGGAGTGAGGAAATATGGAAATAATGTCAAACCATCAGTAGGCCTAGAGTTTATATCTAGCACTGATTTTATTAAAATGTCACATTATTTGAGGCATTCACCGATATAATTGAAAATATTCAGAATATATGATACAAATTAACCAAAAAACTCCTACTAACAATATAAATGTAAAAAAATACCATCCGAAAATTAATGAAATAATTAAAACTAATATAAAGAAAAATTATCCTATCGAAATACCAAAAATAAAATTATACGATAGTGACTGTACAGAATATCAATCCTAACTAGTAATGTCCATATAATTCAAAAAACATCATTCTAGAAACCTATAAATTATTTAATCTATGTCATTTTATCAAAACATTTTAGTCTATAGGGAACTAAATAAGGCCTGAAGTGGACATTTGAATAAAACAGTCCAGTGTAGAAGTGAAAAAAATAACATAACTGAAATGTACAAATATAGACCATCTAACCAAAAACCTCCTCATTGTGGATCGCTCAATAAATCAAACAAAAAATATAATAATATTTCTTCAATATCATTAAAATCATGGTTCCCTACTACCCTAATACCCCTTCCCAATATATTTTCCACTCTCACACCCCAACGTAGAATGTCATTTCCTCCCATCATACTCAACCATATCATATCACACAACATCACATCCCTCCCATAGACACCTAGGAATCACAAAACTTCGCATCACATCTCACCTATAGACACCTTAGCTATACATCACATGACAACTTAATTACATCATACTTGGGATAAAAATTATAAACAAAACTATAGTAGTATCCTATCATCATTATAAAGGACATAAACCATGTTTCGTCCTCCTACCACACATGACCCCCATGAAATAGCACAACACATCACATCAACTCGTTTTCGTACAAACATAGTCCAACACATCAAAATTATACCTAATATACATAGTCCAACACATCACTACTAGGTAATCTACAACACCCAACCATATAACTACATGTGAAGGATGAGTGTGGGATAAGATATATCCATCCATGTGTATCACTACCAGCCTAGTTGTTGGGGAAATTACCTAGAACATAGCATATCTAATTATTATTAAAGTAATCCAATGCGGGTGGGGAAAATTGAAAATTAAATAAATATAAATGATTTATAGAGATCATATATATAACATCCTGACCGAGGTCACCCCTGAGCAGGTGTTCGGACCAGTCACCACATGACCTCAAGCATGTCTACCCATGCACCAAAGGATGCCGACTAGCAGTGAGGGTCTATTAATATTAAGTATAGAGAATATATTCTCTTATTAGTGTAAAAAAACTAGTTGAAAATATCATAAAATGGTGGATACAGTGTGAATAACGATAAATAAGTGGAATACATGCTTTTATAAATATAGTATAATACAAAATTCCCAACGTGAATGTTATATTTACATGCGTGTTATGATAGTAGAACTATGAAAGCGATATAACATACATCATGATTTACATATCAATAAAAAAATAAAAAAAATTGTTACTAGATCCCATAGGGAGATCTCCTCGAGTATCCTGATCTTCCACTCAGTCTTCTATTCTTATCTCTCAAATATATGCAAATAACACAATCCAGTAACCAAATAAAAACAACCCGGGTAACCTATTGCATTGGCGGCCCGAGTAAGGTGTGAGATAGAAATATCATTAGGCCGAGACCACCAGTGTCTACCCCAAATATAGAATATCAATAAATAAATTAAACGGTGTGAAGAAATACATAAATAATGTAAAAAAGTTAAATGTAACTATATACCATAGTACCTACTTCATCCCTCAGATGGTGTCTAAACCTACATTATACATTTTTCATGCCTACACAACAGTCATCAAAAATTAATTTTCAATTAACAAATATTTAATCCTCTTTAAATTATATAATCCTCATTAAATTATATAATCCTTAGTGATTGATATTTTTTATTTAACTGTATATATCCATGAGTTTCATTGGACACCCGTATTTCAATACCTTCCTCAGTCGTGCCGAGATCTGAATCATTTTCCATATTCAATCAAAAATTATTACATCACATCATATTTCATTAACCATTTAATTTAGCTCATTAAAAACCAATTGGATACATGGTACAATGTCAATTAATGGGTGTGGAGTGTCATGTCTAGAACCATCGTGAGTATTTGGAGCATCAATCCTTGTCTCACAACCCATGGGTATTTGGATCATTATTTTCAATCCCATAAAAGAATATTTTCATGCAAGATGTGTGTAGAATTCTATGTCTCTTACCCTTTGAGTATTTGGAGCATAATTCCCTGTCGTACAAACTGTTTTTCAATCATACATATATTTTTAATATTGGTGTAGAATTCCATGTCTAACAACCCAAAACCATCCATTATTTAATTCATAAATTAGTTAATAAAATCCGTTAATCAATTCAACAACTAATTAACATTATAAAACGCCTGTAAAATAATTCTACAATTAATTAAACATTCAAAATATCAATAGTTAATAATTAATTAACAATTTATTATTCATAACCAAAATCAAGTAAACCAGATAATCAACTCAACATTTAATTATCCCAATTCCTCAACCGAAAACATGATAATTAATATAACAATAAATTAAACTTATTCCCTTACTAATCCAATAAATTATTTAAATATACCAAAACTATAGGATAATTCCACAATTAATTAATTACACATTACTATTAATTAATCCTTCAATTAATTAATATTCATAAAAATCACATCCCATATTGAATTATCAAAAAAATAATTATTATCACAATCTAAATCCAACTCTTCATAATTTATTTACAAAATTAATTATTTAAATAAATTAATATAAAAGCACATAATTAATTCATCATTAATTAATTCAATTTATTAAAAATGACTTATCACGTTAATTAATTTTAAAAAATAATTTATCGCAACATTTCAATTTAATTCATTCAAAATTAATTAACATGTGTAAAAAAGGTCCACATCCCATAATTAATTAAACAATTAATTAAAACTATTCAAGATCGTCATCATCCCATGATTAAGTCAACAATCGAATATTCATTCAATGGAATCAACCCATCATATATTAGTACTAAATGAAAAATATAAGGAAAACTGAAACCACACAAAAATATGATATAACAAGACCACTACATTTTGGTCTGAAGGAAGTGCACTTTGATTTATAATTTTTATTACAAAAACGTGATATTTATTGTCACACACATCACTTATGACATTTTGAAATTTAAATTAATAGACATGATAAATTCACCTTAAGAGGAATTCAATATAAATACTTCACTGCATGAATTTAATTACTAATAAAAGTGAAGTAGGAAATTTATTAATTCGTTTATAAAATTGAGGAAATGAAAATGGACACTACATCGGGGTAGAACAAAATAAATACTCATTAGTTTGACATACAGCAAAAACCAATCCACAACATGTATACAGTCTCACTCACGTACACCTTCATATATATATATATATATATATATATATACGTTCATTGTATCTGAAACAACATTGAAGAACAAAATCTGCTCAAATCTCCTTGCCTTCGGTGACGGTTTCCAGAACGTGGAGCAATGGGTCCCGAGAACACCATTGCACAACCTTAGAATCTATGAAATAAGAAACACCAATTAAACCCGAACCTTAATTTTTCATCCAATCTAATAAATAAGGAGAGGAGTCAAATGGGTGATTTGAATCATAAAAAATATGCAGACAGACTCACCTTGACGAGGCTTGAAAGATTTATGAAGACCCGGGAAGGATTCATGTGCACATAGCGGATACGACATGGGGAGTGTAGCATGCCTCAATGGGGGGTGGGGGCCTTGTGTGTGTCGCTGCTCCTCCGTTTCCCCCCTCCTTCATTATTTTTCAATCAATTATTTAACACAATAATAATCTAATATATATAATATAACAAAAATAACATTTATTATTCTCATTTAATATAACATTTCGGCATTTATTAACCTTTAAATATTTGTTTCATAAATAATTTCAAAATCCTCCATTAATCATCCAATTAAATTCTAGTAACATTTATATAATTAAATAAATACAATAATAATAATAATAACATACTTATTATTATTATTAGATATTTCTTTATTTAAATTAAATAAAACACATTTTAAAAACTGGGTAACTTCGTAGCTTACTACCACGGTTTGACTAACCGCACAAAGCCTGATTACACCCAACTCCTCATTTTTGTGTCTCTAAATACTACCCATCAAAGATAACTACTAACTCATTAACATATTATTTAGTAAAATTCATTCCCAAAATTTAATTAAATAAATTCATCACTTCATGTATTTAATTAAAATCTCTCGACACAATATAATTAAATTAGAAACTCCAACACATCATTATTTAATTATTTATCTCAAGAAAAATTAATTAAATAAAACCTCCACATCACATTGATTAAATAAATTCATGTTGAAACTGAATTTAATTAAATTAAACCCCAAAAAACTCATTTAATTAAAATAATTACAACATGAAATTAAATAAATGAAACTACCATTATAACAACAACCATTTTTTTATTTTCTAATAAAACATTTATATGAGAAATCCCAAAAAATACCCTATAATCTTTATTTAGTTAAATTCTGTTGAACTCAATTTAATTAATTGAAACCACTATTTCTCAACAAATAATTAAATCCCCCAATTTACTAAGATTTAATTACAATACCCTAAAATCCATTAATAATAATAATAATAATAACCATAATTAATAATAAAAATTATACACATAAAACCATAATAATAATCAAATTATTATTATCCATCATTAGAAAAAATCTAACACCTCTATTAAATAAAAACCGATCTTTTTTAACTATGAAACTATTTATCTAATTAATCGAATGTTCATTAAATATGAATCTACTAATTTAATTTCACATAACTGTTACACCTCATTTAATTAATCATTTCATTGAGATACCCAAAAGACACATTAATTTCACACAAATGTTACAACCCATTAATGTTGTAATTAATATATTTTAACATTAATGTTGCACCCCTTTAATCATGAAACTTAAATCATTTAACATCCAAATAATTTATGAAACCACAATAATGATAATAATAATAATAATGTTATTATTAATACATTTTTATATTTAAACTCAAATTCCCCATTAAAATTATTAAATTGAAATAAATAAAATATTAAACTAGGTAACCTGCACTAGTTGGATCGCAACCATGCATAACATGTGCATATCCATTAATGTGATCTTTTCCAGATCTGGTACTCCCGAGACATATTAGGACACCCATGAAAATTATTGAGTATTAACTGAAGTCCAAATAAACAACTTTAATTGTTTCAATACCAAGAATATTGTTCCGAAACTCAGTTTAAAAACTGAACCATCTATACATAGGAATTTTTTTTGAAAACCTCTGTAATTTATACATGATTCAAAGAGAGAAGACTTTATAATATAACGACCTAAAAAACACTCATACATGTGAATTCATTGGGAACTACAACATCATATAAACCACCATGGTCGAGAAGATTCATTTGAACAAAGGCGTTATGTGTCCAAACACCTACTGAATTACTAACCAAAACATAAGTCCAACCACTTATTTATTTAAAACCTGATCCAAAGATCACTAGAAAATATCTTACATCTGAGGAAATAACAAGGAAACAATTTAAGAAAATGGTATAATATCAATCAACTAATAGAAAGTAGTTGTGCACGATTACCTGGAAATACAATATGGTCTAAAAACCCACAGACACCCTTAAACTGGAAATGTTATTTTTAAATGATTCCATCAAAAAACACATGTACATTGAAGTCTTTACATGATATCCAATGATATTCCCAAGTCAATTGATTTTAAGGATATAAAAAACCTAACATTACCCAACATGAATGATGTATATTCCTAAGAAATCACACATACAATGTATAACCTAATTACTAACCACCCATCAATCCCAACAATTTTTAAATCTTTAGCACAGAAAAAGACCACCTCTATATTAGTGTCTCCATAATGGGGTCAAGATAGGAGAAATGCTCGTCTCATTTAGAAGAGTCAACCAAGATAAAACCAAGGTCACTAAATAGATCTGTTGAACTACTACCAGATTACTCTGTTCAAAATGATCGACATCACATACCAACACCTTTACCGAAATCGATGTGACACTTCCCACATTAGGATTTTCCATGACGTTGAAATAAAATATCATCCTCTCACCATCATGCTATTTCAGAAAAACATAATTAATGCGTGTGGATTTCCTTTAACCATGATCACTATGTCAATCCTTGATCATAAAAGTCATAACTTAAACATATTTGCATTTCAAAACAAATGAGTCCCAAAAATTCACCCCGAGTAGCGGGACAAACTTAAATTATGACCCAAAACCTTTTGAGGGTTCTATCTACCAAAAGATATCCCTTTAAGAAACATAATCATCGAACCACTCTCTTGGTTACGCAAAACTGAAATCACATGGTTCAATAGCCCCTTTTTCATTTTAACAACTTTAATTAATTCATTTCAACTTTTCAACAATTGAATGAATTGCAACAAACACAGAAGTAATTTTTCAAAACAAGACACTTGGTTTTTCAATCAATTCCTGACCTGGAAAATATACATTATATAAAAAACATCATCTTAATTTTTTTTACATTTAGTTTAATCCAAATAGAAACATGAAATATAGCATTTAAATTCATTTTACCAAAAAAACAACCCCAAAAGGTCCAATTTATTCAATCTCGATTCTTCAAAAAGCAACCCCACAACAGTTCATTACAATTAGAAATCATAATTTTTACATTCATAACCAATTTCAAACATACTATGGTTATATGTTTATGTCCCATGGATGTCCATCTAATAGTCGATAAGGTGACCATACACCTTATTACTGACATATGGATCCCATTTAAGATATCCAATTCTCATTTAACATTTTAACATTACCAACACTTTTTAATTATTCGAATACATGGGTTAACCTTTTTCATAGTTACAAGGTTCCCATACACATTACAACTAAAAAATGGTTCTTTCATAATTGTAACCAAATAAATTTATCTAAAAAACCAATCATTTATCACCAAGATAAAAAGTCACTACAAGTAACTAACTTGTATCAACAAGCTGAAATAACAACAACCTGATGTAACACAGAATCCTATAACATGAGCATTGAATATTATCACTCATGCATGATAATTTTATCACCAAAACATTCTATCTAAAAATACATTCTAAATATGTACAAGACCTGGTCATTTCCCTTACAAGGGGTGATTAGTCCCAATCAATTCCTAATTGAACACCTCCACCACCATACAACATCTCAAAAATCATAATGAAAACAATTCAAGAACAGTAATACACAATATCCCAAAACCCATCATCCACAATAAGTCAGTGTAATTGTCAAATATCTTCTTTATTTTTCATGGGTATAATCCTAAAATCAAGACCTGATTGAACACCTACATCACCATACAACATCTCAAACATCATAATGAAAACAAATCAAGAACATGAATACACAATATCCAAAAACCCATCATCCACAATTAGTCATTGTAATTGTCAAATATATTCTTTATTTTTCATGGATATAATCCTAAAATCAAAAATAAATGGTAATCCATTTATTATATAAATATTCATACATTTTAATTTTATCCATGGTTTTATTATAAAACAACACATTGAGAGTTATAAAAACATAAAATATATTGAAAAATAAAGGATACCAACAACCATTACATTCATAAATAAAAATAGGCATGCATGATGACATCAAAAAAATATCAAATCAATAAGGAAATAGATACATCCCAACACCTATAAAAATTAGTGATTCCAATTATTTATCTCATTTCATTTACCCTTACTATAAACCCAATAGAAATAAAAATCATGAAAATCTCAAACATAGCATATAAATATGAGAGAATGAGGATTTCATACATCAGGGAATTATATGATATTTTTATTCACTATATAGGGAAAAAGAAACATCTGATAAACTAACATCGTGAATGGAACTCATGGATCATCTTACACTGACCAAAATATTTTTAAAAAACACAATCTATTCACAAACCAAAAAAAAATACCCTAAAAAATTGATTTTCAAATGAGGAAAATCATGTTAATGAGATTAAAATCACTATAGATCTCTAAAAATTATCTACAAAAACCAATGTATCGATGTAATGGAGAAGAGGGATAGAACATCTCCTCAGGGTGCCTAAGATTCATATAAAATGAGAGAGTTAATCCATTTAAAAATTAAGTGTTTTTATGGATGAACTATATGAATCCTAGAAATCAATAAACAATATTTTTTAACCCATTCATTATGTGAAATATAAGGTTTTCATAAAAATTCATAAATTGTTGGAAATTTATGTTTCCTAGGCTCGAATATTTTCCATATAATGAATTTACCTTCCCCTGACATAAATCCATTTTATTTAAAAATGTTAAACTAAGCACAAGACATGAATTATATAGATTTACAAGCCACCAATCATCATTTCATGTAGTATACCACATTAATGACAAAAATATCCTTGAGCGTATCTACTGCCACTACGAATCATCTTGTAGCCTCCTATAAAACACCAAAAACACCAAAACAACAATTTATTTATATTGGATGGAATGATACGTTATAATAATTCTAGTTTTAATATATATATATATTAAAAATTAATAAAAAAATATAAAATACACTATATTTTTTACTGATAATCTATTATCACCCATATATTAAAAAATATATATTAAAATCACTTTTCTATATAATAAATGATATTTTTTTATTTGTGTTTTTGAATTTCAGTTTTTATCCTTTGATTTGTTCATGTATAAATAATCTCCCATTTATCACCCATGAGATTAATATAATATATATTCATTATATAAGTATTTACAATAGTCTTTAAAATTTTCAGTTATAAAAATTAGTTACGTCACTCATGGAGATTTTAGGTTGTTTGTACTCTTGAAAACTATTTTAATTTTATGAGTGGTAGAATAAATGAATGGTAAATAATAATTAATTTTTATAGAATAATTAGTATATCATAAACATAATCTAAATTCATCTAATCTGTCCTTATAACCATCCAATTAAAAATGGAATAAAAAATTAATCAGATCTCTTCTTGGAGGCTGTAGTGCAGACACACAAACAAGTGGCATTATCACATTCCAATCGATTGGATGTTAACAATGTATAAGTGATATTATAATTCAAGAATTTCAATTATTTTCCAAATATAATATGTATATATATTCCATTAATCCCTTTTTATATCCACCCATGAATAGTGGTGATGGAAAATAAATTATATCGGTTCGCAAGGTGGTTGTCCCCATACACAAGATCAATGTTTTCATTTCCAATTTGATGGAATAAGAGAAGGATATATGCCATTATTTCAATATAATAACATCTCAGAATATTTTAGGTACTTTTTTATTATATTGGAATTATAGGGACACGAATTATGGTTAAAGAGAAGATTTAAAAAAAGTAAGGTCTTAGTAAATAAAATTTCTTTCTATTATAAGAACCACATGTGGATATGTTATTAAGGACCAAATTTATGTTATTAGTGGAAAATAAAAGTATCTAAAATGTTTTATGGATTTTGGGGAGGGACATTGGTAGGGTATGGTTGAGCCAAATGACAGAGGAGATGAGAATAAGTTAGGGAAGGTGGTTCCATTTTATAAATGAGGAGGTGTGGATTTAGTGTATGAACCTCAAACTATTAAATAATGTGAACTACCTCTCAAAAAACCACCTACAAATTTAATGAAACATAGATTAAATATTTTATTTGTTTATCCTTCATGTTTACTTATTTTTATAATTTCAATTTCCACCATGCTAAATATTTTTTTATTAACCAAGGTGATTTATCCTTTAAGGGTAAAAACAAATGAGACCAATTTGAAAAATTGGGCCGAATATTTTCACAAATATATCCACATTATTAATTAAAATCACTATTTTTGGGGATAATTAATTTTAATATTGGTTTATGTAACCCAAAATCACATATATTAAACATAATCATGGTGATTAATTTTTAGATTGATTAATATTAATTATGATGAAAAAGTACGTAGACCATATTATCATAAAGTAATTACTTTGATCTTAAATGTTGAATAATATTTTTACCAAATTCACTTATCATATGTTTTCCAATTTATTTCAAAATTAAACATACATGTTTGATGAAACCGTAGCCTTCTAAAGAAAATGTTTTCATTAGTATAAAATATTGTTATAATAAATTCAAAATAAATGTGATTATATTGGATTAAATTGTATTAGTAAAATAATAGTTGAACTAATTTTATAATTAAAATTATTTAAAAAAATGGAGAAATTATTTAAATATAAATTACTATTTCAATTAAAATTTGCATTTTTGAAAATTGATCAAAAAATAGTGTTTCAAAAAAAATAAAAAAAATGACTCTAAGATAATTATGAAATAAATATTTCAAAAATTATATTTTTTTATAAAATATTTCTCAAATTGGTATAAATTAAGTAAAAAATAAGTGCACTAACTATGATGGAGATGGCTTTTTGGAGAACAATGTTTTCTATTAGAAAACTGGATTTATTATCATCGCATGATTAGAAAAAATATAATAAAAAATTTCTTTTATTGAATATATAATATACAAATTTCATTAATATAATTTACCAATAGTGATAGTTAAATTTATTAAGATAAAAATACATTCTAATCATTAATATAGTTTTCTAGAAAATAATTTCATTTATATTAAATGATTTCTATATGTACATAGAATCAATAGATCAATACTGAATTTATTTATACATGTGTAAACCATATAATTTTCATAATTTATTTAGTAATATTGATATCCTTTAATTTACTATATTGTTTATGATAATAAAAAATACAGATTTTTTGGACTGATGGTTTTTTAACCCAAGTTATCGAATAGATTTAATTTATTTAAAAATAAATATATTATAAGGTATCATGTTGTTAAACTGAATGACATAAGTATAACTTATGATGAAAAAAATTTTGATACTAGTATACAAATGGAAAAAAAATCCAATTCAATATCGTTGAATGACTCCCTTTAATGTCTAATGGAAACAACACTATTTGGGGGGTAGTCTATCACCATGAAAATTCATCACAATTTTTTTAATTATGTTAATTTTAACTTTTAAAAAACAAACCAGGAAATATATAAGGTTTTGGTGAGTATAATTGGAGTTCTATTCTATATTTTATGTACATGAGATCCTAGGATTAGATCAAGGTTTTGGATAATCCTTCAACATGCATTGAATACATAACTATGAATCAACACTACTTATCACCCTCAAATGAATGTTATGTATATAAGAACTATTGAAACTATAGAAGTTATGTTGAGATAATATTTAATGTATTTACATAGATTTTGGGATCCACAGCTTCAACAAATGGAGTTCTCATATAATAATACTTTCCATTATATAATTTAAACAGAACATTTTGAGGATCTATATTGGAATAGGTGTTGGATTTTAACATGTTAGGAGGAAGTTATAGAGTGGAAGGTGATATGATCTATTGTAATCCATGAGATAAAATAGAGGGTTCATAAGATTATGAGACATATTAAATCATCAAAAATCCTAAAAAATATATA
This sequence comes from Viscum album, assembly GCA_963277665.1. Lineage (NCBI taxonomy): Eukaryota > Viridiplantae > Streptophyta > Magnoliopsida > Santalales > Viscaceae > Viscum > Viscum album. Next base: position 2,043,301,843 of record OY728148.1, on the reverse strand, counting down.
TGAATACAATTGTCGATGATACCTACAGTTTGAGGTTGGAACAATGTGTTACACCATATATCATTGTGGAAGAATGTAACGAGTTATGGGAAGAGGATAAAGATAATACAAGTTATATAAAGACCTTTTAGATCATCAATTTCATTTAATATGGGGCCAATATACTAGAACTAACACATAACTTATATCATTTAAAAGATGTGTTCAATGTATCACATTTAAGGAAGTATATACCAGAAGCCTCACATGTAGTAATTATAGAGGTGGTGCCATTTGAAAATGATCATTCTATTGAGGGGAAAACTATTAGGACCGTTGATCAAAGAGACAATGATCTATGAAATAAGAAAACACCCATTCATAAAGTGTTGTGGAGGAACCACAAGTTCGAGGAAGGAATTTAGGATCTAGAAGAGGAAATGAAATATAAATCCCCTCATCTATTATAATGTATTATATTCAAATTTCAAGTGTGGAATTTTTTAGGGCTAGAATCATGTAATGAACCAATCATTTAAGAATGTAATTCATTTTGTAAATGAGTGAATTTTGTATTATGTAATGTTGATATATAAAACACATTCACTAGTATTGTAATTTTTTACCGTGATAATTTATATCATGTCAGCTTTAAAATAAAAATACACATTATAATCATAGATTGTATAGACATTATCCACATACAATTTTTATTAGTATATATTATGTGTCATGATAATGATAAATTGAATAAATCAAATAAAACGTTGGCCTCGACCACTGTAATTGTACACTATGAAGCTCGTGTATCAAATATTATGAGCATGTTTGTATCACATATATTTTACCATGACCGAGACAAAAATGAGATTCAACAACTATATCGTGAGGGAATATATTTATGGGTTATTTTTAATGTCATTGATGTCATTATCCAAATCATGTTTGTATAACCACCCCATAAAATATTATAATTGAACTCCTTACCCTTTAGTAATTTTCTAGAGTTATAATGAGAATTTTATATGGACCCTAAAAGTATGAATCTATATATTTTTTACAAATTATAAACTATATTTTTATATTTTTTAAAAAAATAATTTTTTATTAATATGTTGTTTTAAAAATTAGATTTTTTTTAATACAGAACCTATATTGTATTTTTGAAAAAAATATAGTTTTATGTGAGACACTAATTTTATGATTTATTGATTTGTTTAAAAGAGATGATATTTTAACAAAAAAAATTAAATATATTTTCATATCAAGTCAAATATATTTTTTATAAGGGTAAGACAACTCTTACTGTCAAAAATAAAATATTATTTCTCAATAATGTTCAATTTGATTTAAAATTTTAAATTCATATATTTTTATAATATTCATGAAAAAATTAATATTATTGTTGAAATATATAAAATGAAATTACCCTGTGGTGAATTTTTCATAATTTTCAGAGACAATCATTTTTTTGGGAAATCCGAAATACTGTATAAATATATGCATTACATTATGACATTTAAAAAGCCTAAAATTGTTGTAATAAATATTATAAAGAGTATCCAAGACCCAATTTTTTTTTAACATTAAAATAATATGTTGTTTATATTATTTTATTGAACTTATAAATACTTAATGAATCCTCCAAAACCGTTATAATATTATAGGGTTTTAAAATTAGTACTTTATGAACATGACTCAATTTAAAATAAATAATGGAATTATTTACATGAGGATGGTTTTTGACAATATAAAATAAGTAAAAACACTCCAATTTGGTATAAACCAATATAAATCCTTTTGATGTTTTTGGCATTTATTACAATATCATATAGAGTCCAAGACCTATGTTAGTAAATTAATAATGAATTCCACTATTTTTCTATAAGAAACACCCATAATAAATTTCCTATTCAACAAAAACCATGGGAGAATGAATTTAATATTCCAATAATACTATACATCTCTCGTAATAATCCCCCAAAATATTAATAAGATCCTCCCATGATATTAGAGTTATCTCTTATGGCAAAGGATTATATCCTTTTTTATTTAGTCTGGAATCATCTTTATATTATTCCTTTTGTTTTAAAACTTTTCATGTTGAGAAATATTATTAAACCAACATATTACTATCCTTATTATTTTCAAGTGATCATATACCACATTCACTCTCATTTGACCCTTCTATGAGTCTTTATATACCCATATTATGTTGCAAAAATTATCCATTGTTTTTCGAAGCCAAAAAATTGTGTAGTGAATCATAGTCCTCCTTTATACTCAAGGGTATTCATCAATATAAACATATAATAAATTTATTAGGGACATATATGTATGTAAACCATGATATTTAATCATTAAATTAACATTTTTAAACAATATATTTATATGTATGATCATCGTCAAAAAAATTTTCATGTACATGATATGAATGTAATGGGTAGGATTTAAATTACATAGCCTTCCAATATATTTGGAAATTTATTTAAGTCTAAAAACTATATGTATTGTGGATAATATGTTGTTATAATCACACAATTTTATGTCATCTTAGTGGATATCATTGACTTATGTTTCTGATGTCATGTTTTATGTTGTTGTCACATTATTACATTTCATTCAAGTTATCTATATCGATCATGATAATAAGTTCATGTTTATAATTATAACCTATTTTAGGTTTCATTGATATTCATATTAACTCATATTTATTACACTTATCATGTTATTAATTGATTATTCCAACACAGGGATTTATAGATCAACCCTTTCTTATGTACATCACTCAGTTATCCCATGTAGCTTCAGAGGAGAAATGGATTTTTAAAGAAAATTATAGGGTTTTGAATAATGTTAATATATATATATTTAGATTATTTTTTTATGATTCCAATTGCTCAATGAAACTATCAAAGCTGATCATACAAGATTGTATTAATTGTGTACATATATGTAAAAAATGTTATAAAGTGTATTAATATATGCGTTTTCATACTAACACCAAATTTTTATTACATTGAATCTTGTTTATATGGGTTTATAGGATTGTTAGATATCCCTAGAGATGTATAATCCTCGTTATCATATAATTAGTAAAAAATAATATATTTTTTATTATTAGATGATAATATATACCCAATTTCTGATTCATAATGGTTCATTAAAGTCTATGTTGTTCCCAAGAAAGTTGGTTTTACCAATATAAATAATTAACAAAACTAATTGACACCCATAAGTGTAAAATTAGAAGGGGACTGTGTATATATTATAGAATGATATATCAATTCACTTGAAAACACAACTTACCCATTTCATTTATTAAACTAATAATATGGAGGCTATCTGGAATAACTCATTGTTTTTTCAATGATATGATATATGGATACTTTTATGTAGAAATATCCCTATAGGTATATGAGAAGAGAAACATAAAATTTTCATTTTGGAACTTTTCCTACGATATGGTTCATTTTCCAATGCAAAACACCTTATGTACAATTAAACTTTTCATGGTAAGTATATTTTCATATCATATTGACAATGTTTTGAATATATTTCTAGATGAATATAGTTTTTTTAAAAAAATTTATCATTTGCTTAAAAATATAGAATATTTTTTGAAAATTTGAAATTAAATTTTATTGTTTTAGATTTTGAAAATGTCAATTCACAGTTGAAAATTTGATAGTTTTTTGACACATCATTTTAAAATAAATTAATTTAGGTATATAAATAAAAGGTTGAGGTGTTAAATTAATTTCCATGTCCAAAATATTTAAAAGTTGATAGATCCCTATTTGAAAATGTTGTATTCTATAGATAAATCATGAAGCCTATTAGTATTATTTACATCCCTCTGTATAGATTAAATTTAAAAGAAGACATGTTTAATTTTAATAATTAATTAAGGGAAGAATTTTTTGAGATGATGTAAGGAATAATTATTCCCTAATAATTAAGTCACTGAACTGGGGGAAATAATATGGGATTCATATTGATGCATCAAAACCTAATATTGAAATATCCCCTATCATGTGTTGAATGAAAACCAAAAGTCATAGGTTATACCTCATAGTCATTGGATGCTACTTAGATCAGATACTCAACTACTAAAAAGAAATTTCGTATAGTTGATTATTTAGTAGATAAATTTAGATATTATATTCATAGAACTAATGATGAATAGTTTTCAGATCATGTAGACCTTGGGTACTTGATGAAGAAGGATGATATTAAACCAGTGTTGGTATTATTGATGCTATATATATAAGAGTTCAACTTAGAGATCAAAAATAAGAATATAATCGAATATCTGGTGATAGATAATCTATGTAGACTACCCAACACCATTGCAGTCGATATTATAGAAATAAACACACTAAATGAAATTCTACTAAGAGAAAAACTATTGATTATATTGGTTCATGTATCCTGGTATTTCTATATAGTGAATTACTTTCTCACATATTAGCCACCATATCATTTTAACTCCTATCCATGTTTGATACTAAAATAAGAATCCAGATAATTTATTTATAATAATACAGTTATAAGAAAAATATTCATTGATTAGTTCATAATATAGTTCTTCCCAGTATTTAAAATATTATCAGTTTGTAATTTTTTTCACACTCTATATTATAGATACATTTTTGGCGCCCAAATTCTTTACAAAAATGTATTAGAATTTGGAATTTATTAGCCATCATATTTTAATGATTTGAAGGAATTGTCTTAAAACATGAAAAGATATATGTATCTGGAAATATCTTGATGGCATATGAAATGACTCTAATCCCATATAGATTTTGAATAATTTATGATGAATGTGGAATATATTTTATATTACCATTTCAATTTTACTTTTGGAATTCATATATAATACTATCTATGGATTACATTTAAAAATGGGTGGAATAGAAAACAATAAATTCTAATGATGATAAATTTGTTTGTGATTTTATTTAGGATAACAATTCTATAGGTTTGTATAACAATGGTCCATTATCTATAACCAATTTAATCATTTTAAAAATAGGTTAATATATGAGTTTATGATAATTCATGGGGTGCATCATAAATCATCAACAACATATCATTGAAAAATGAATAGAGAATAAAAATATTACAATAATGAAATTAATAAAATAAAAAAAGGTTTTTAGTCAAAAAGTAAGGATTAGAGAAAATGACTAGAAGATACCTTATTGGTTTATGAGATCTCCTAAAATAAACCCACAGAAATGATACCATGTCAATTAATTTAAGGGTACAACTACGATATCTATATTGAAATAGAACAAAAAATACGATTGGCCTATATGAGAGATGAATTTGGATTGTAAAAATATTGGAATTAAAAAGATATTGAAATTAAAAGATATAGAGGGAAAAATAAAGAATATTCCAAAAGAAATGATGATTTAAAATGAACACATAGTGAAGATGTACCATAGGAACATACGTTATGAATAATTAGGTGAGATTACACTCTTTTATAATAATTATCAATGAATACCTACAAAATTGTATATTTACTTAAAATATTATTAAAATATATATTTCCATTTAAAGTAGACATACAAAAATAATTAACATTAATGAATTTTGGATGGGGAATCAATTAATTATTGTGGGGGTAATATTTTATTTCTAAAATTTTGACATGGATTTTATTGAAATTTTTCATTTTTGGAAAATATAATGAAAATAACCAAACAATACTACTAGTGGGAAAAAAAATTTAAACATATTTATCTTTCTATTATACCTATATATGAATAATATAATATGAATGTACTATCAATCTAGTTTATTCTTTTTCTAGGGTCTATAAACATAGAATAAAATAGTGGAATGGAAATCAAAGAGGCTATATATAGTTGATTAACATCATGTTATACATAATCACTATTTTTGATGAATTTATTATTGGATATCTAGTTTTATAAAATAGAATATATTATTCTCATTATTTCTCATTTATTATAGTATTACACAATTTTATGTCAGGTTATACATTTTTTATTTGCTCAAAAGGGTGCGTGTTGTTTGAGGATTTCATATAATCACATTAGTTTCACAATTTTTTCCAATGAATTCATCTTAGACAATAGTTTATTTTTATGTTATTATTATAGATTCCAAATAAATAATGTAAATATGTTTTATCACTTTAAACACTCAACAAATCCTACATTCATATTGAATTACAGTCCTACATTCCAATGACTGGTGTGCATTAGGGTTCGAAATCCAATGATACTTAAGAACACACATTGGCCAACATGATGGGAGTTTTGGATCATCATACCATTTTGGGGGGAATTATATCATACTCCAACAATATCATATATATTTAAGATATAATCAAATTCCTTCCCAAATCCTAGAATATGAAATGTTACCTTAACAAAATGATCGAGTGTTTAATACCTTTATATATGATGTGGTGTTTTACTAATAAAAATATCATTATATATAAGAGGTTCTCAATATTTTTCCCTTTATTTATTAATAATGAGAGAAAAATATGTTTTGAAGCTATTTACTAAGATCTCTGGAGTATACTATCATCTTAGAATATGATTGGTGTTTTGGGAATGGGTTTGAATCTCCAAAAGGCATCCTATATATCCTTTTATAGATGAAATAAAATACAATATAGTTTTTATTGGTATATAGACAGGGACATAACTAGTAAAATATAGATACTTTTATAACATGATTAGAGTCCCCATTGTTCAATTATTACACCATGATAGATTCCTATGATTGGGAGTAATTTTTGTGATTCTGTTTATAGGATTATTATAGTTCTCAATTACCACAAGAGCTAAACTCAATGTGAGAAATAAGAGATATTATGAGATAAAATACCTCTAAATTGATTAATGGTTGAACCTATATAAGTAATACACATTGGGGATAGTTTAATATTTTAGAGGGAAATAGAAACTAAGGTCTCTCATATGGGTCAATTTTTGTTATACTAGTTGAATGATAATTGAAAATCCCCATAAACACATGAGTCATTCCTAGTGTGAGAAAATATATATGTCAAGGTAATGGATTCACTACCTATATATGTAGGACATTAATTTTGAATAATTCATGCTAGGATATGATTACAAATAATATGAAGGATATGAACATGCAAGGGAAGGTGTGGTATATGACCTCACAAGGGAAGGTGTGGTATTAATAAATTATATGGAGATCAGATCTTAATAAGGAATCATACATACTATGTTCAAAATATGAATAAGTTTTTTCACAGTACAACTTTTCTTTAAATACACTAATGGATGATGTAAAAATGGTATACCGAAATTAGGTTTTTCTTATGAGATATATTATGTGTAATGTCAATGGAATTAAACCATGAAAGAAGACAATGTCACATATCTGACCAATATCATCCAATGGATGAAGAGTGAGGACCAAGATAGGTCTGTTGAGTATGCTTGAATGGAATTTGGACCCCTTTTATGGAAATGGTATCAATTTGGTTTCATGAGTTCATATCACTTATAGATCATAGACATTATTCCCAAAAGGTGTAACTCATGCAATGGATCATGGATAGGGGTTCACATGGTTAAAGTGTATATGTCCACTTATATATTCCAGACATGGATGGAAAGACTGGGGATTATGAAATGACCTGACTAAGGGTGTATTCGTGGTAAAGATAACATTGCGAGGATATCTATATGAAATTAAAGACACACCTGAGGATGTATACTTAATATTTCACTTGATGTATTTCTGAAATGGAAGATATTCCCATGGACATCAAATAAACCTAATTACATGTCGTAAGGGAGTTTTATAAACCATATCACAGGTAAAAATCCCCTTTCATTACCTCATTAACAACTTCAAGTGTCTTCAAATTATATCTATGAAATCTTCAATGGTTTTCTAATTATCTCTGATGACACGTACATGAACATGTTATCAAATATGACTCCTTTGACATGATTCAAGTGATCAAGGATAACACATATAGTTTCATTCACATGATCAAAATGAAATTTCTAGAATCCTTCACATGATACATCTAGCATGTCTAGGGTCTTTTGTGTGATCTATATGAAAAATCCATTGGTCCAATGTATGTTCATTGAACTAAACATGAAAACAGTACGATCCCTTCCTATGATGAAAAACATATCATATATTTCTTAAAGGTCTAATCATTTACATATTTTTGTAACATGAATCCTTTGATTTTTTCCACTGAGGTATCATGTGATCATACTGACATGTCCAGAGGCCTTCACATGACCAATGAACTGACCACATTAACCTTTTTCATAACATATTTTATATTATTTAACCTATTTTACTCACCAGTCTTTTCTAGGGGAAAACATTTTTGATCTTTTGTTACTTTCACTCTAGAAATTCCACTCCCATCTATATGTTTCCTCTTAAACTTCTATTAGGGTTTATATATATATCAACCCAAGTATCGATTCCTCTTCAAATATTGATGAATCCAAGAATCACATGTTTTCTTAAAAGAAGGGGTGTCTTCATATGTCATCATATCATATGTTCTTCACATGATCTAATCATATATCATTAGTGAAATACTCCCATTGTTGTAATATAAATGACAACCATGTGATCAATCCCTCATTAGCATCCTATTTAGCATTTTATATGTACTGATTCTTAGGTAGATGATCATGATACTTCAAGGTGTGGAATCCACTGATGTTCAAGATGTAATTATCCAAATTCCTTTGTTTTTTCAAGATGACATGTCTCAAGACCTTCATATTATTAAACCAATTTTACAATTTCTTCAATCAGATTTATCTATCATGTCGAAGGGCCTTCACAAGATCAAACTTATAGGAATAAGGCCCCTTTTGAGATTAGTCTGATATGTATGGGTGGCTCTATAATATCAATACTATATGTATGAAGGACTTCATGATATTAACATGAAATGTATGAATTCCTTCATGTGATCATGATGACATATCATAGACTTTATCATGATTATTTAACTGATAATGTGATTTATGTGATCTCAAACATGAAAAAACAAAATATCATCCAATGGGTAAGGGTGCTATCATTTTAATGTTTATATTTTATTATATTGTAAAAAATTATCAATAATCCCCCCATTATGGAATCAAAAGAGCAATAAAGACTTGGCCATGTATATTAACCATATTACGACATATTTTTAGAATTCCTTCAAGTGATCAACGAACTAATAATATAATTAACCTAAAAGTAGAACAAGAAAAACTATCACGACTTCCATCACATAATTATCTCATAATTTTCATATTTTATTTTAATAATTCCATGATAGTTTTCTAGAGATTATTTATCAACCTATAAATTTATCTGAAATAATCTTTTTTAATAATTCACATGATAAAGAGGACTCATCTTAGGGGTATCGCTTGGTCAATGAAAAGATCACTTAAAGCGTATAAACCCATCATGTGATATCCCAAGGGTTATGAGATCATGAGTCTTGTAGAAGGATACATATATCTTTTCACGCAAAAGATTGATCTTCGTGTCTCTATGATTCTACATTCATGACTTTATGGTATAACAATACTTATTCGTTTGAAAATGTTTATTCCATTTTACAATGTTTCAATTGTTTAGCATTATTATTCACATCATGAACTTGTACATACATAAGCAAAACTAACTAAATTCAAGAATCATCAAAGGAAGTACGATATTAATTTCCATATATAATTTTACCTCTATAATTTTAAATATATGTTTAGTTTTAAAAGAAATGAAATTTTCCTCATTAGACTCTTGTACTCTAGTATCAATATTAGAGATATCACATGCTTATGAAAATCATTATAACTTATTTTAAATTTGAATGTTTATTTGTTTAACTATACAATACAATAATTTTTGGAATAAACCGAATCATAATGCGATGACTTTAAAAAAATTTACAACTTTCAGAAATAATTTTGTTCTTATAGAATAAAGTCATCAAATAATTGATATGTTTTCAATTTCTAAAATTTATATTTATTGGTTTATTTTTTAAATTTAAATATTTAATTGTACAAATAATTTTTTTAGATCACCCTAAAAATTCATAACAAATATATCAAATTCATTCTATAGATTATTTCTTGAATGAATCGAGAATCTTTTTATTCCTGAACATGCTTGAAAACTTATCGAATCTATGATTGAAGACAATCACATTTATTATGACTGAGACACTTTATATATTTTACCATTACCTTTGGAGATAACATGGCATTGAATCCAATATTTCTCTTTTAGAGTACATGAATGAATGTATTAAGAATATATAAATATTATATTTATATTATATAAGTTAATTCCCAACTCACAATGTGTTTCATGGTATTCAAAAGACTATGTGTAGGGGGTTAGTTATCCATTGAGGATGTGGAGGTACAACAGTTAGGTGAAATTATTGTGGGTTTTTATGTTCTTTGGATGTAATACATGGTATCTTTCATCCTACATTATTATTCACCTATATTTAAGTAAAATTGGAAAATATGGGTTGTGGTAAGGGAGGATCATAAATATCCATTTCTAAATCAATGATCCATTGATATTAGGGGGTTAAGTGGTGGATGTGATAATTTTTCCTAAGAATATCTTTTCAAATGGCAGAAAATATATTGAAACATAGGTCAAACTGTAAAAAAAGAGTGTGATTAAATATTTACTCTTACTCTTATCGTATGACCAGTTTGAGAATTATGGAGTGTGGGTATGAAATTTTAATTATTGTAGGATAATTACTTTGGGATTATATTTTTATTCTATGTATTAGGATTTCGAGTTAATAATTCATTTAGTGCCTTTTCTATTCAATTCAATCCTACCATAAACCTTATAGAGTTTTGAACTGTGATTCAAAGTCCTCATGATAAATTTTTACCTTTCTGTTTACATTTTGGATATACAAAATCATATACAAAACAATGTTATGTGACACATACATATAGATTGAGTAATACTCCATTAAATATTTTATCATGAGTAATGAGTGAAATGAATTCATTGTGAGATAGATCAAATGTGGTTTCCCATTAAAGATAAATTAAGAATTATAATATGAAGGAAAGAAGATATGTTTTGTTTCATAAAAGTAAAAGTAAAATCCATGATTGGATCTATATAACTGAAGGGTGAGGTTTTGGATAATATATTTTATATAAATTTGAAAAAACAATTCCATTGATAATATTTTTGTTTTTCTCCATATTTTAAAATTTTAGTATAATGAAGATACTTTGTGATATTTTTTTAGATTACATGATTGGTAAAAAAGATAGATCTATATGAAGAGGAATTGAAATAATCATTTCATGCATTCTTATTTTAATATTAAATATACATTTTTTGTAACTGAAATGACTAATCATGTACATATTTAACTTATTGATTGAATTGTTTAAGGATAAAATAAATTATCCAAAATGAATATATAATTTGTGAATCCATGATGAAATTTATTTTCAATGATGTAATATAATAGAAGGCCAATTTCTAGGTATAAGATGTGAATAATCAAGATAAAATAGAACCAAATTTACTATAAATTCATCTTTTAAATTTTCAATTATTAATTCATGATATAAAAATTTATTTGAGTTTACGAAATAATTACAGGATATAGAAATCCATAAATGGGGGAATAATATGAATTTCAATGTGGTAACACAAAATATACCACCATGAACCAGTTGAACATGGAAAATATATAGTGACCCTAATTATAGTAACTAGAAGATAGTGTCTCACATTATTAAATTGACATAAAATAGAGGGAATCATAATCTAAAGGACTGAATATTTTTTTAGTCTTGGTAAAATAGAATAAAACATGATTGAAATAATACGGTTGGATACAAAAATTAGAACATAATTATTTTTAGACTAACCTTATTAACTCTAAAATATCCTTTCATATCATTCATAATCACTTTGATGGATTCCAATGAATGGAAACAAAAAATAGGTCATCTAAAATCCTCTGTAAGGTATAAGTACAACAGAATATGTTGTTGATTAATAAGAATAATCCCCATGGAATGTTAAATAAATAAACACATAAGTAATTTGAATATTTTTACTGGATTAATCATATTGGGAAAAAATACCTATAAACATGTTGCGTGTAATAAATAAAATGTCCTACATAACTTCATACGGAATAATTAATATGGAAAGGTTAAAAACTAAAAACACATTCCATTTATCCAATAAACTGTAAATGAAATTAATACATATATAATATCATTATGAAAATATCATTTATAATAATTATCTAATTCTCAATGATGAAATATTTAATGGTTGTATTTCATAATCTTTTGCATAAATAATACTTATCCTATAAAGATCATCCTAAAGCTAGTTTAAAAGATATGGGTATGTATACAACAGAAATATATTTAATAATGATAGTCATATGATTAATCTAAACAGAATACAGATTTATCGAGGAGGTATCCGTAAATATTTCCTGCATATATATTCATGTCTATAACATTCCACATATATAGAATAATCAATACAATTCATGATGACTATTCCTTACCATTAAATATACATATTGATTAAAGAATACATATTATTAGTGTTTCTCCAATAAATAAAATAACATACAAGGTAAACCCCCATATTTATAAATGATATATATTTTATGAAATAATCATAACCATGACAATCAATTTTTATATTTATGGTAAATTTAATTAAAAATGATCATAATAAATAAAATAATTCTTGGGAAAGTTAAACACTGTAAAAATTAATCAAGTGAATTTAAATATTGTTCTTTGTCAAAATAATAAATAAAATATCCAATGGAAGAAATTGGTTAGTAAAAATACCACATATCCCTAGTGTATTATATGTAAAATAATTGGTTTTTTGTTTATGAATAGATTACAATAATATATAATTAAATTTATTCATGACAAAAAAATGAATTATTGTTCAAAAATCATCTTATAAAACAATATAATAACAAATTTATTTGAAAATACTTTTATTTGAAAGAAAACATTGAAATTAGTAAAAGAATATTTAAATCATTGATTGGATATGATTTAAGGGTATTTCCAACATTCTGTAATTGCAAAAACATATTCTCTGCTCCCATATTTGTTAAAATATAAATTGGATTTATTTGGAAAAAAATTTGAAGAGTTCTTAAAAATTAAAAAATGGGTTAAAATAAAATTAATAAATAATTTTGAATATGTTTTTTAAAAAATTTAATTAATTTTTAGAAAATATAGTTTTGTTAGAGATGGATTTATAATCAAAGAGTGAAATAATGTCAAATTTTAATAAAAATATTATTTAATCAATTTCTATAGCAAATCATTTAAAAGTGGTACTATTAAAAAAATTATGAATATAAATTGAAGGAAAAAATAATATTGGTTTATTATACAATAGTGAAATTTTATCCCTAATGGAATCTCTGGTAAAAACTATTTGATAAAAATGTGATTATTAAATAATTCTTTTAAAATATCATAACACTGAAGTGTGAATTCATCAATGAAAAACTTTTGTGATTCAAATTTAAATACACATAAAAAATTGGGAATAAATTATAGTATAATAAACATTAATTACAAACATACTAATAGAATATAAATGACAAAGATGATATAATATAACCCAATAAAAAAAATCTCTGTTATGAAATTCATTACCACTTGGTAATTTCTAAGTCACATCAAATTGTTTGAAATAATCAAAATTGAATATTACTATTACCCGAAGTATGAATGATTAATGAAATTTCATGTAAAAGGGACATTATAAAAATAGTATAAAATAAATCATGTTCATAATATTATAATATGCATTAATAAAAGAAAATTTCGATGAATCCCCTTACCCCACACATCATTTTAGATGAACATGATATAACGAAATATATAATGGTTTTAAGAATTTTATTAATTCATACCATAATTATATTCATATTTATAATATTATATATGATATTTCTAAAACATCTTATCACCATCTAATTAAAAATTTATCATTATGTTCATTGTTTCAAACGTTAGTTTCCCTATTTTCTCATGTGTTTTTTCAAAAATGTTCTGGTTAATGAATATATTATATTGTTTCACCCTATAAATAATTATATCAACCCTATAAATATAATTTTTTTTATTTGATACATTTTCCTAATAATTATGGAGATTTTAATATGGATAATGGATCACATAAATTCATGGAGATAATAATCTGTATGTTCGAATGTGTGACGATTTCATTACTTTAATGAGTGAAATGGTTAGGAAGTGGGTTACATATTAATTGTAAAAAGTAAATATAATATATTAAAAATCACATATATTAATTAAATTTAATCTTATTACTTGGAATGAGAATTTTATGGGAAAAAATGAATCATATTACTTCGCGTGGATGTAGTCCGCTGTACACACGAGTGAAGTTATCTTAATTTAAAATTGATATATGTTTTTAATTTATATGTGATATTATAAATACATATGTTTTTTAATATCATAAATATAAAAAAAAATTTAAATACATCACTATATCCATCCTTTAAAGGTGGTGAAATAAAATTTGTTACATTAGTTTGTGAGGTGGTAGTTTACTCTATTCAAATCAATGAGTTTTATTTCCCATTTCCTATATGTGTATGTAGTTAGATATTATTACATTGTAATAATAACTTCTCATTATAATAGAGAATTTTATTTGATTATATTTTATTCTTAAATATCTAATTTAGGGAGGATGTGTAAAAATTACATTGGGAGATCGTTGTTAAAATAGTTTCTATTTTTTAAGAGAACCCACTATTAGATCTCCTCAAAAAGACCATTGGGTGGGTATTTTTGGAATACCATGTGGTCTAAAGTTTTATTAAGGATTTTTTGGGAGTTATTGATTCAGGTTTTATTGATAAAAATGAATCGTGTGGTTTGAATTATTGAAGGGGGGGGGGGTTCCCTTTTATATGCGGGGAAAGTGAATGCACTTATAAATTTCAAGGTAATTTTCCAAATCAATCAAAAAAGATAAATTCACTCACATTAGAATTGTATCCAAATAGGATTATATTTTATATTGGTATAGTCTATGGTGTTAATATGGCTATGGAATAATATGTTGACATGTTGGTATGTTATTTTAACCCTTATCTTCTTATATTAAATACTATATAAACTAATTTTTTCTATGAACATGAAAATTAATTATTTACTAATTTAACTATTAATTATGATCAAAAACTAGTTTTACCACATTATATATTAAAATTAATAGTAATTCATATTATGTAACCTATTTTTCAAAATTAAATTCATATAAGTAGAAGATTCAAATTTCATTTTATACCTAGAGGCACGAGGAAAAAATTGGATTCCGAAGATAATGAAATCATAAGTATATAATAATTTAATATGAAAATTATATAAGAAATTGATTTAAATTACCTAAAAATTTATAGAATAATATAATTGTACTATTTTTTTAAAACCAGTTTAATGAGTCATTAAATATTCTAAATTAATTTATTTAAAATGAGATTTTAAATAAAAACAAGTCGGTATAACTAATCATTGAAAAACGATACATTCAAAAATATCTAAATAATTCTCCGTAATATATATTTTTTATTTTGAATTAAAATTTAATTTTTTAATCAGATAAAATTTATACAATTATTATAAGTTATTTTTAAATTATGTTCACTAAGCGCAAGTAAACCATATCTTTTTAAGAATATTTTTTTCCCAAAATTGTTTCTATTTATTTTATAAATAATTTGTTTTATTTATAATAAATAGGTAAAAAAATTTCATAATTTATTTAGTACTATTCATTCTCAATAATTTAAAGGTTAAACTATAAAATTTTACTATATTATAGTTCATTTAAACTTTTGGTTTCATGTTCATCAAGATACCAAAGAGATTAAATTTAAATAATTATATTTCATCATTTTTAATGGTGTGTGTTGTGTGTCACATAAACTCTCAAAAAATACGGTTACTGTTTTGTAATTAAAATGGGTCACCTTCTCCCCACCTTAAATAAATTGGATCATCAAAATTTTATATTTTTCCCTGAAATCAAGGGTTTTCTATTTGAAAATTAATTTTTTAAGACACAAAATATAAAAAGGATTAATAAAACAACCTATTAAGAAGGGAGAAATTGATGTCAAATGTTAATCTAGAAAAACACATAAATAAGAGTTAATATAGGAGAATATTTCGTAGATGTAAATATAAGGACATGAATAAGGATAGTGGTCACTGATCATAATATAGTTAGTGTTCAATGGAAATTGGAGGCCGTAAAAACAATAAATTTTGGATTATTTAAAGGAAAATTTTATTGATTAGATATGATGTTAATACATTATTTTTATTCATGTAACATTTCTTAAGGATGAGGAATTATTTTACATTATTTAAGTATAATGAAATATATTTATTTAATATAATTCTATTTCATAAGAACAATTTCATCCTTTTTTTGTTCTTTAATCAATTATTCTATTCATATTTTAGTAAAAAATTTAACATTTAATAATTAATTTTTATTCATAATGCAATAAAATTCACATTTAATGGATTGTAATATCCATAAATGAGTGAAACGCCCTACTGCTGGCCTCTAACTATTTTCCATAACCAATGTGGTTATAAAAAGTGGTTAGTCTATAAACCACAATGGTAACACCACTAAATCATCATTAAAATTTATTCATAAATTATTTTAACTACAAAATTTGACATGTTACCTAGAACATCACATAGGTATGTGGTAGGTAGTAATACCTTATCATACTTAAGTTGTGTGTTCATACCTCGTGACCTTACCTAATGTGGGGTGTTGTCACTCGGTATATGGGATGCCCATTTTTCTTTAAATATATTAATATAATTAATATAAAATTACAAAAAATTTCATGGTATATAATTACTCTAAAATAAAATATAAGATAATCATTAATTGTTACTAATACCGTGAAATCATGTAATGAAAATGTTATATAATTTTTCCTCAAATGAAAATTTCATATATAAAACTAATAGGTTGTATTTTAATAAATATTTTCTGAATATAACCTTAATCACTGTAATCTATCATCACATAAAACATAAAAATGTGTGTTTAATATGTTAAAATTATGATCAACAATTAAATCCAAACCCATGATTCTCTATATAGATATTATGTTAATAAAGACACAAGTTATTATAATGATAAAATAATACATAGATTCTTTATGACTATTATTAAAAAACATCCAATTGAAAGAATAATTTGTACAATATAGTTCATCAATCCTAATTCTAAAAAAATATTATGTTTTATTTTATATATAGGTCCTTACGTCGTATATGGGTTAATAATTAGTAAATTCAATTGACTTTGATAACTAAATGGATTCCCCATATTTAAGAAAATGAGCTATAAATTGATACATATGGTGAGATTTATATCCATCCATCACACTCTTCATTTTTCCTATGAAATAATTTTTTATTCCTATTTTTTCACACATAAAACATTTTCTCCTTCCGTTGTAAAATATTTGTAGGTTTCCATTCACAAAATTGTTACATGATGGAAATATGGCCATATTTCTTCAATTTTATAACATACTCGATCTTTTATAGAACTCTACCCTTTATTCATTAGTGAGTCCATGTGTTGGCCAACGTATAAGTTTATAATATTATTTCGGGATAACTGATTATGAATATTAATGATATCATTCACTCCTTTAATCATCCAACTTGGTTTCTCATAGTAACCACGTAGTCCATCATATTAAAAGATAACTTTATTCATTATGGTTCCATCCATTAACTATAACAAGAAGGAATAGTGTGAAAAATATTGATATTTAGAAAAAATGTAATCATTTATAGGATATTTAAATAATGAAATGCTTTTTTAATCAGAATCTCCATATTTTTTACCTAGGATATTCATTGTCATCATCTTTCTCAAATATTTCAAAATTATTTGTAATCAAAATGTGGATTATATTAATCATATCCCCCAAGATTGTCAAATATAGTGCACAATAAGACATGTTGTCCTATAACAGGTGACAATTGGGTCAATCCCAATATTCTATTTCCAGAGTAATTGACCTTAAGAATATCTCTTCTAGAACCATATCAACTTATAGTATCATGATAGGAATATATTTCTATGAAAAAAGATAATAACTACCTTAAAAATATGATGTTCTTCAATAATTTTAATCAATTTCTATCATAGGTATATGATCCATAATCAATATTTTCCTAAATCATGTTCCCATGGGTTCTAATAATCTTCTTATACTAAAAACTATAGATTTCACAACTCTGATAACATGGAGATGTTCTCTTACATTATTAAATTGTCATAAAATAAAATATATTGAATTCTGAATGAACGAATATTTTAGTAGTCCTGGAAAACTAGATACATAAATGATTCCCGTATTAAATTTTAATAATAAAAATTAAAAAAATTATTTTCATTATAATGTTAGTATCCCCTATATCATTTCAGTTATAATGAATCAAAATACACACCATGGATTCCTTGGGAAGGAAACAAAATTAGAGACATCTTGAAATCTCCTTAGGGGTTTTTTATACAAGAATATACACTTTCTTGGAATTCAATTTTATTTTAAAAAAATTAAATGGGATTATTTTGAGACCATTATCTGAGATGACATGTGATTTCGAGGCCTGGAGTGGCTGAAATGTATTTTTGAACTATTGTTATTGTTTATTAAATAAAAATTTTAGCAGGTATTTATAACTATAAAAACGATTACGGTATAAAAAATCTAAGGGAATCTTTAAACTCAGAGTGTTGAGAGTCACATAGGAAGGTTATAACATCTACCAGCACTAATTCAATGAAAAATATAGTTTTCATAATTTTCAGAAGAAAAAAAAATAACATAAAAATTTCTTTTTTATATTTTATTCTTAGTTATACAGAGACTCATCAGTGTTGTGGTACAGCGATGAGGTGAAGGTAAATCCCATTATTAAACCTCATCAATGAATCATCATGGCTACGCTAAAATTCACACATACCTTCCTTCTATAATTAAAAAGTGAATTTAGGGATCATGAACAACCCTGAAATTCCTCTAAAGAAAGATGAATAAAACCACTCAAACAAAAACATTAGTGAATTGGAAAACAGAAAATAAACCCTTTGATAAAGAATTCAGAAATGATGATCAATGAAAAATGACGAATGATCATCCTCGAGGAATGTCTTTTCCCACGTAGGGAGTTTTTTAGATTGATTTTACATTCCCTATTCTTACATTTTATTGACGAATGCTGACCATCCCAAAAACAAGTTGATCCGCAGTTCAATTGATCATGCATGATGGTTAATTATGTGGGATAATGTGGATATCTATCATATCTACTATTCAACGTTATTTTTGTTCATCATGATCCTGCAAAAAAGAATGCATCTGACTCAACACGAAAAAGACCTAGATCGTTCTTTGGTTATTATTGTGTTGCGAATCCTTCCCTAGTTTTCTTCATCAATTCCTAACCTTCCTCAAACCGCAATGGTCAGCGGCGATATCATCGGTAGTTTAGGTGGGACCACGAAGGTGGTAGTAGGATATGAAGGCGACAAGAGGACACAACACCCATCCATGATGGCGAAATTGTACTACGACACCTAGGTCATAGTTGATGTAAGAGCCGCCAACACAACGGCTAAAGACAGGATGGAGGGGGAACACTGGAAGCGTGCCATAGCGGTGACTGTGTCTGCAGGAATAAAGGGTTACAGAAAGCGGATGCATCCACCTAGTCATATTGGAGGCACCACACTGTGCAAATATATAGACCGTGGTGGGGAGGTACATCCACATCTTGCCATCGGTCACACAGATGTCCTCGTCCATGTGAAAGGATCAGTTGGTCGAGGAGGTGGTGCGAGCATGGGGTCCTGTGGCTACATGATCGGACACCACATTTTGTTCCAGATAGAGGAGAACTGGCCCGCCAATGTGTGCTAGGATAATGGAATAAATCAGACCACTCAGTAGCCTAGGATGGAGGAGAATCGGCCCACTGATACAATTCAGGACGGATGGGGAACTAGGCGAGTGGGCAGCCCGACTGCTCAAACCCGTTTCAACTAATTCGATCTGGACCAGATGAAAACCGAGTTGTTGGGTGACCTGGGTGCTGGACACATGGTCGAACCAGACTGGGCCAATCGAGGACTAACAGGCCTGGACACTAGGCTAGGTCGGACAGGGTCAGCGCAGACCCAACTGGGTGCAGTCGGGTATTCCAAAATGGGTTGGACCATGCAAGACCTTCAAGCCTGGTTGGTTGGGTATGTCCGACCAAGTTTGACGGGGCACAGACATAGATTGCCTCTGTTTACTAAAACACCCCTATCTTTTGGATCGGGTGTCTGATTGACGTGCCGTCTATGGCGTTGTGAGCCTTGTGACAAGATGGTACTTTGGGTATAATATAAGTGAGATTTTGTAGAATTTGAGATATGATTGATGGATTGAGGAGTATAATCTTCCGTAGTCAAGGGAAATATAGAGATGGAATCATATCGCATGATGTGACTCGAAGTAAATGACGAGTAGGACCTCAGTGGTCCCATAGGTATGTGGAATTCAGTGGTCGAGTATCTTAGTAGACCTCAACGATCTAGTTGTGGAGCAGACCATAGTGGTCCAGTAGATGATCATCCCTTAGGGGTTCGGCAGCCGGGCAGACCTTAGGGGACCAGGAGTCAAGTGGACCTCTGTCGACCAGTAACCGAGTAGACCATAATGGAACAGTAGCCAAGTAGACCTCAGTGGTCATGTAGTATATTGGAACTCATTGTTCCAATAGCTGAATGAGCCTCAGTGAATCATCAGGGATGAGACCCCAATAGTACAAGATGATTCAGCTTTACGACATTGAATATTACTTTCTATGAGTTGAATTATACCTAGCATGATCTGTCTTTTCATTATGGTATTACTTTGTGGTATTAAATTTTCGGTCTTTGGTCCATATTAATAATTATGTTACTCACAATTGCATGTGCTTCACCCTCATGTGTCATGTCTGTGTAGGTTATTGGTGCTTCGATAGAGATTTTGGTTGTCTTGGACTTGGTGGTACTCAGTGACTAGGTATGGACAGGCATAATATTACGGCTATAGGAAGATAACCTTTCCCTACCCTTCAAATAGGGTCTCTAGTATAAAGACCATGGAAGTGATACATTACATTGTGGTTTTGGGCTTGTATTCTTTCCCCTTTGAACTTTTTGTTTCACTATACTCATAGTAGTTGTCTTATTGATAGTAGTGGTTTACATTGGGATTACTTTCCACCGTTTTAACTCAGAGAGTGTGTAAATATTTAATGAAAAATGTCTTCCCATTTTGGGATATTCCTCTTTAGTGCTAGTCTCCAAACCCTAGCCTATGGAAGGTGGGATTGAAGTAGTTATGGTATGGTCCTTGAGGGACATTTCATTAAAAATTGGTATCATAGGAGGACGGTTCTACTAGAATAACTATGGGTCTGTATATGTTTTTAGGGTAACAGTGTTAAGTGTCTCGAGTGTGTATTTCAAGTAAGGGTGTCTAGTGCTGGTGCAGTGATAGACGTAGCCATACACTATGACCATAAATTATGACTGTCGAATCAGTACATGAAAACACTAGTTGCATGATTCTATTAATGTTTTATCATCATCTTTCTGAGATAGTGTCACCTCACTCGGTATAATATTTTAATCATGATTAATCTTGATTTTTTTCTAGATGTATCCACACAGAAAACCAACAAGGATTAAAATGTGTGACCAAGAGGATTGTCCACATATTTATGAGGCTCCAGTACATGGATCGTTTCCCATGATGGTACCTTGAAGGGTGTCTATTAGCGATATCATTGATCGTTGTTCAGCTGTTAATACATGCACTATCGATAGAGGATGCACATAGGCTCATTGAACTTCATGAGTTCATGAAGCATATACCTCCCATGATAATGGTAGATATATATCTTTAGGTCTTTGAGGATTTGATGGAGGCAGTTACACAAGTATTCCACTTGGTGAGTATGCCACTAGACCAGATAGAAGTTCTAGTCGTGAGCTGTATGCATGGATCAGAAGGTAGGTGGTGGAGTTCGATGATCCAGACGCACAAGGAAGATACCCTCACATGGTCTAACATTGATTTACTATTCACAGATAAGTTCTTCCATATTAATTTTCAATCCATACAAATACATGAGGTTCTTCACCTACAGTAGGGTAACCTAACAATGGCTAATCACTCTACGAGGTTCACATATGTTTCCTGTACTCTATGGAATGGTACGTGACCCTTTCTTCATGTCCGGGCCGTTTGACTTGGGAATACGATGGGAGATAAGGGAATAAATTATTTCCAACACCATTCAATCATAATATAGGGTACTGGGGAGAGCTCTACTAGTGGAGAGCTTCCTCGCAGAGCAAGCACTGGTGGTAGAAGCTACCACCGGGTGATAGGTGGTCGAGTCATCCGTGGCGGGTAACTGATATTTGACATAGAGGCCCAAACAGGCTAGACCATTTGGAGGATGAGACCAGGACATAAGGTTGGTGGTATGAGGCTCTCAAGGAAAATGGTGTAATCAGAAGAGCAGAGTATTCTACACATGCGGCATTCAGAGACACATGGCCTAGGATTTCCCGAATCTCCGCCCAGAGGAACGTCGGACAATCGAGGGACTGCCGATGAAATGATAGAGACCTTAATAGGTTGTTATACCATGAGGAGGACATAGATGTGGAAAGGGAAAATTATTAGTATGTGGGAGTAGTTACGAGGTAGTACCAATAGAACCCCCATATGGTCTTCTGCAGGCTCCAAGAGCAGGCAGACGACGGAGGGCTCCGATTTAGGCCCTCAAGGATTACGGTCCTGACATCGTAGACATGATATGAGGTAGGATATGTGTATTATCCACTTTAGTTGAAGCTCGTATAGACACAAGATCCAATCAATCCTTCCATTACGCAGACCTATTTCATAGTTTGAAGATTGTGATTGAGTCTTTGGTCGATCATTATGATTAGAGACTTTTATGGGGGAGATTCGGTGATCGCACATTTGTTCCAAAATTTTGAGATTAATCTTCGAGGTGATATCAATGGGTGGGAACTCCTAGTAGTAGAGTTGATGCCTTATGATGTCATCCTTGGTATGGACTGGCTATCCAGAGTTCATACTTAGATCGACAGTTTTAGGTGCAGAGTGGGGTGTGTCCACAGAGACGATATCAGATTTTCCTTCACTGGAATGAAGGGATCTCTTGCAGTGTGGGACGGACTCTCACATTGGAGGGTGTAGCTGATCACTATTAATATGGAGAGAGTGAGCCTTAGTGTAGTTGATGAGACAAGACCATCATTTCTTATAGTGGTGGACGCGTACAAGTATTTATTTCTAGAGGATGTTCCAGGACCACCTCCTCACAGAGAGGTAGAATTTTGTATTGATTTGTACCCAAAGACGACACTGATATCTACACCTATATATCGGATTCCTCCCACAGATCTTAGGGATATAATGGTACAATTTGAGGACTTGTAGTGGATGGGGTTTCTAAGGCCCAGTGTTTCCCCATCGACATCCATAGTGTATTTTGCCAAGAAAAAAAACAAGAGCTTGAGGTTATGCCTGGACTTCTGACACCAGAACTAGGTGACAGTGAAGAAAAAGTATCCTCTAACGAGGATTGATGACATCTTTGATTAGATTAAGGGAGAGAGATGGTTCCCAAAGATTGACCTGAGATTACACTATCACCAACATCTCTTAAGAGATGCGGACATCTTGAAGACGGCTTACAAATGTCACTATGGCCACTACGAGTACTTTTTGCTGTTGTTTGGAATGACGACTGAACCAACAGTGTTCATGGGACACATAAATAGGATCTCCCAGCCATACATGACCAATTTTTTGAGTTGTATTTATTGATTATATCTTAGTGTTTTCAACATCCGAGGAGGATCACATCATACAATAGAGTATGGTTTTAGACACACTCCCAGAGCACCAGCTTTCAAAAAATATCTTCAAGTGTGAGTTCTTGATATGAATGGTTTTTTTCCTTGGACATGTAATCTCAGAGGCTAGAGTTGCAATGGATCCAGTGATGATCAAGGTGGTTTGTTCTTGGGATCCACCCTAGAAAGTTACTGAGGTGATGATTTTTTTTTGGGTTGGATGGGTACTATCAAAATATTCACACTGACTTCTCTAGAGTAGATGAACCCATGAAAAAATTGATGGATAAGGGAAAAACCTTTATGTAGATAGAAATATTCCAATATAGATTTCAGAAATTGAGATATATGTTGCTGAGTGCACCTATCTTGAGGCTAACAGTGGAGGGCACTGACTACGTGGTATTATTTGATGCATCAGGAACCTGACATGGTTTTATCCTGATGCAGGGACATGTAGTGATTTATTATAGATAATGACAATTGGGACCACATGAGAAGAACTATGTGACTCATTTATTAGAGTTGGAAGTGGTAGTCTTCGAACTGAAGATGTGGCGACACAACCTTAAGGTAGAATGACTAATCATCTACTCTGACCATAAGAACCTCAAATATATCTTTTATTAGAAGGATGTGAATATGAGATACTGAGCCTCAATAGAGATCATAAATGAAAATGAATTTTATATATTTTATACTCCTGGGAATGGGAATGTGGTGGTGGATGCTCTCAGTACGAGATCATGTTCAATACTACTGAACGAGACCTCAGAGTAGTTAGCATCACTTTATATATCCTTTGAGGATATAGAGTAGAAAACTTTTCCTTAGTTGATTGTAGTTTCCCCTCCAATCTTATATTGGGTTAGGGAGGTGCAAATCAGAGATGCAATCTGCGAGTATACATATTTCCAGATGTCTATAGGTCATTCCCCTGAGGGATATTCAAAAGGTGTGGACAATTCCATCCTTTTCATAGGACAAATCGTAGTTCAATAGGAATTGTGGGAGGGGATGTTGATGGAGTTCTATACAACCCCTTTGCAAATATATCCAGGTTAGGTGATGATGTACGAGGACCTCCAATGTCCGTACTAGTACCCATGGATGAAGAATAATGTCGAATAGTTTGTCTCGAGATGCCTCACTTGTCTGCAAGTAATGGTTATCCACTAGGTTCTGGAAGATTTGGCACCACCCTTTGAGGTAATGGAGTGGAAATGGGATGGAATATCTCTGGAATTTATGATGGTATTACCACATATATATAAATGGGGAATGATACGATATTGATGATCATAGACTGACTCACCATGTCAGTCTACTATCTACCTATTCAAGAATAGGGTTAATTTGGGATCATGGAATGATTCTACATGTAAGAGATAGTTAAAATCCATGGAGTCCCATATAAGATAGTCTCAAATAGTAATTCACACATTAGAGCCCTGTTTTGGAAGGGATTAGAGGAGGAATTTGGGACCGAGCTACGCTTGAGAACATCCTTTGACCCACAAAATGATGATTAGATGGTGTGGACCATACAAAACTTCAAGGATATATATCAGGCTTACACTATTGATTTTGGTCGCACTGGGATGACCACCTACCACTTGTGGAATTTTTGTACAACAACTTGTACCACTCCCCCATCGGTATGTCACCATTTAAGGAACTATGTGGATGAACATTTAGGTCAATGTTATGTAGGAAAAACCTAGGATACTGAGCACTCAGGGGTCCAGATATGGTACATGCTACCACTGGGAAGGATCATGCCATTAGATTGAAAATGAAGACTGAACAGAGCTTACATAATTCCTATGTAGATAGGAGACAAATATACATGGAGTTCACGGAGGGGGAACCCGTATTACAATGGGTATATCCTAGACAAGGGATAAAAATATTTGGCCATGGTGGAAAGCTATCTCTGAGGATTGTTGGACCTTTTCTAATACTGCATAGTGTGGGTGAGGTGGAATACCTCTTGGATCTACCACCATAGATACAGAAAGTGGATGATTTCTTCCACCTTTTCCAACTATGGATATAAGTGAATGACCCTTCTCATGTTATCAACTATGGAAAACTAGAAATTGACAATGTGGTAACAATCACAACGTTACCAGTTGCGATAGAGGATCATCATTATAGGATACTTCATGGACGATCAAATCCTCTATTGTGTGTTCGTTGGTAGCACAAGAATCTTCAGGAGGTCATGTGGGAGGGGAGGCTCATATTTGTTCATAGTACCCCCATTTGTTTTATTAACCCATGTTTTGGCATATTGTGGCGTAAATACCTAATGGTGGGAGTGATGAAATATACTATAATTCCATATATATATTTTGAAAATTAAAATGGATTTTTTGAGACCAGTCTCTATGACGGAACGTGATTTTGGGTCATTGAATGGGCGGAATGTATTTCCAATCTATTATTAAAGTTCATTAAATAAACGTGTGAGAAGTTTTTTCTAACATTCAACCTGATACCTTGATAAAAAATCCAAGGGAACCATTTAACTCAGATCATTGATATTATCATAAAATATTACTAACATCAATTGTCAAACGATGAACAAAAATGATAGTTTTTAGACATTTCAGAAAAAAAATAAAATAACAGAAAAAGTTATTTTATTATACTTTATTATTCTTTACACAGTGACTCATCAGTGATGCGGTGTAGCGACGAGGTGATACTGAATCCCATTAATGAACCTAATTAAGGAATTATCCTAGAAACACTGAATCATGCACGTGTATTCCATTTTTAATTAAATATGTAATTTAGGGTTGATGAAAAACCATGAAAATCCACAAATGAATGACGAAAGAAACCACCCCAACACCGAATTCCAATGAATATAATGACAGTGATGGAACCATTGGAGAGTAGATTCCGGACCATAGATCGGCAGATGAAAATGAAAAATAATCAATGATAAATCTCATTTCCTGGGTATGGGGTTTTTATGAGTGGGTTTCCTTTCCCCGTTCTTAATGTTTAAGAAAGAATGCAGACCAACCCACAAACAGGTTTATCCATGGTTTGATCATTCATGTAGGATGGTTAATGATGCAGGATAAAGGGGATATCTATCATAGTGATTAGACTTCCTTATTTTTGTTCTTTGTGATCTTGAATATAGAAACACATCTGGGTCGACATGAATAAAGGCATGGATCATTCTTTTTGTTTTCTTGTTCTACGAATCCTTCCATAATTTTCTTCCAGTGTTCGTACCATTATTTGTGGCTCAATGGTTGGAAATAACAGAAGCCACATTCTAAGAGGGACTGCAGTGGTGCATCGGCATGTGGTGCCAGGCGATATGGGTAGCGACATCAGTGAGAGGTCATGGCACAAGGCTGCGGTGGCGGATGTAGGCAGCAGTGGTAGCTAGAGCCACCAAATCCAAGGTAGAAAACAAGTGGGAGGAGGATCCACCTGGGCGGCATGTGGCTATGCGAATCAGAAGCCACAAAGCGCCCGGGATGGAGAACAATTGGCCCACCGATGCGGGCTGGGCCAGATGTGGAACTGGTCCACCGGGCAGCCTGGCTAGTCAGAACCGGTTTGACTAAGTTAGACTATACTCGATGAGAACTGGGTAATTGGGCGACCTGGAGGGCTAGACCCATAGCTAGACGGGGCCTGATCCGTCAAGGACGAATGGTCCTGTCCATTCGGCTAGGCCGGGCCGGGTCAGCCCAGACCTCACCATGTCGGGGTAGGTCGAAAAAAATGGGTCGGTTCATACGATTCACCAGGGTAGGTTGGTCGGGTTGTCCCGACCATGTCGGGACAGACCAAGACTATGTCGGCCTGAGTTTACTAAAATGAAGATATCTTTTTGAGGGAGAATATTATTGAAGTTCCATATATGGTGTTGGGACCCTTGCGATGAGATGGACCTTTGGGTATAATATATGTGATACTTAATGGAATTTTGGATACAACCGATGGATTTAGGAGTAGAATATTCCGGAGTCAAGCTCACTATAGAGCAGTAATGCTACAATAGGTTGTGACTTGAAGGATATGATGAGCAGGACCTCAGTTGTCCAGTAGCCGAGCAAACCTCATTTTTGTAGTAGATTAGTAGACCTCATTGGTCTATTATATCATCATATCTCAGTGGTCTTGTAGCATAGAAGAACATAGTGGTCCAAAATCAGAGCGAACCATAGAGGTCCAACAGTTGAGAGGACCTCAGTTGTCCAATAGCGGAGCAGAGCTCAGTTGTCAAGTAACTGAACAATTTTCAATGAAATATCTTGGATGATTCCCTAATCATTACAAGATGATTCAGATTTATGACTAAGAATATTACCTTCCATACTTTCAGTTATACCTAGTGTGAGCAATATTTTCTCTATGGTAGGTCATTTAGGTATTACCTTTGTTTTTGGGGGTCCTTTCTGAGTGTTGTGTTACTCCCCCCTACATGTGATTCACCTGGATGTTGCATTTCTCATGTAGGTGATTGACGCTTCGATAGAGACCTTGGTGGTATGGGACTATCTGGTTCCTAGTGGCATAGGATGGACATATGTACTTCTACGACTACAGAAAGTTACCTTTCACCTACCCTTTATGTAGGGTATCAAGTGGACAAACTGTGGAGGTTTTATATTCCTTTGTAATTTTGGGATTTAATTCTTTCCTCTTTATTCATTCAATTGTACTATACTCTCATTAGTTATCTTAGTGAAAAATGGGGTTTACTTTGTTTTTACTTTCTATAGTTTATACTTTATTTGTGTGTGAATGTTTAAAGGGTAATTCCATCCTATTTTCGGATATTCCTATTCGATGCAAGTCTCCAACCCTTGGCCTATGAAATGCAGGGTTGAGGTAGTCATGACACAGTCCCTAGGGCACAGTTTGTGACCAAAGTTGTCATAAATTAATAACCATAATCAATATGGAATGTTGAATAATGGAAAACACAATACATTTAAATAATATTTATAGCTTAATTAAAATGGAATGATAAATAACTAAGAACAAATCATATAATAAAATTATTATTATTACTTGATAATGAAAAATCAATATAAAAATATAAATAATTGAAAACCCATTCCATTAATCCATAAAATGTTTAGTAAATGCATCCTGAGATAATATAATTGTGAAAATATAATTGATAATAATAAATTAATTGAAAATGATGGAAAATATTAATTATTGTATGTCATGATCTCATGCATCAAGATAACCTATACTATCAATAACATCCTCACGAATGTGTACAATTGATGGGTATGAATGAACTAGAAACCCATTAAACCAAGGATAGAAATATAATTCATCTCGTGCAGATATGGATGAAATGGTAGTATCAATAACATGTCCCCATCAATATCTACATGTCTAAATAATTTATAATATGTATAAAAATCATTTTAATCCCGTAAAAATATGGCTTAACATTTAAAATCTATCTTGAAGAATGAATATGAAGTATCTGTATTTTTTTTAGTCAATAAAAATAAATTCAAAGTAAAACAACATATGTATAAATAAGATACAATTTAATTAAGAAAAATATCCATGAAAAATAATTATTTTATTTTTTTGTAATTATGGTCCAATGACACTAAGAATGTGAATAATTGAGGGGAATGTTAATGACTACAACAATGAATCATGAAATTAAATTTCAACACTATCCTTGGTTAAAATAATAATAAAAAATCCAGAGGATTAATAAAGATGGTGTCGATACAAAATATCCCTAGTAAAGTATATGTAAACTAAATAGTTATTGTATTTTATGAACAACTTTAAGAACATACTTGGTGAAAATATTCTATTCATTTTGAAAATCACATTTTAAAACTAAAATTTTACAAAACATTTCGAAAATACATTTCATTGAAAATATCCATTAAAACATATTAATGAATCATTAAAATATTTTGAGTCTATGATGTATGGAAATTTATACATAATTTACATCTTAAAAATTATTCTATTCACTTTTTATGTAAAAGGAAAATAAGAAGTTTTTGGAAAATGAAATGAAAAATAATATAAAAACTATTTTAAAAAAATTTAAAAAATTGAATTAAAAAATTGTTTTTAATAACTTGATAAACAATAATAAAAAACAATTTTATAAAATTTTGTTTTTGGATGGAAAATTATTTTTGACTAAAAAAATGATTTC
Source organism: Viscum album (assembly GCA_963277665.1). Classification (NCBI taxonomy): domain Eukaryota; kingdom Viridiplantae; phylum Streptophyta; class Magnoliopsida; order Santalales; family Viscaceae; genus Viscum; species Viscum album. The sequence goes on along the minus strand of OY728148.1, from coordinate 2,043,271,557 downwards.
AAATTTTACTAAACACGTTTTCTCAATCATGTTAAGTAATAAATTGAAGGAAAATGTCAATATGACATGAATCATTTATGTATAACAATTGGATAATAAAATTAATGGGTTTTATTAAAAAATTATAAAATAATTTCCTTCATTGGAAACTCCATCATTAATACAATATTTTGAAATAAATACTTAAGGGGGCCATAATGATAAAGTGAGAATTTATCAATGAATCAATTTTTTGATTCAAATGGTTATCCGCGTAAAACAATTTAATATAAATCATTTTATAAAAACATTTTATTATGCACATATTCTCATAATATCAAAGACAATGAAGAAGTAATAAAATCATATGAACCAAACTTCTTATATGAAATTCACTACCACTTGGTAATTTTGAAGTCAAATGTCATTCGATGGAATAATTAAAATATACAATTGAAATAAAATTAATTATGTGGGATTCATGATATTACATGTAATATAGAACATATATACACTGTATAAAATATATTAGGCATATAACAGTACATTATGCCTCAATAGTGAGAAATTCAGACGACATCACCTACGACATGCTTTTTTAGTTAAAAATGAGTTAGCATATATTATAATGTATTTAATCAATTTATTAATTTATAAAACAAAAAAAATTAATATTAGTATTATCATTTGTTATACCCATTCACCATCTTATCACCCATTCATTATTAATCGTTAATTATTTTCATCGTTTTTTGTGTTAATTGCTTCGTTTCTCATGCATGTTTTATCATGAATATTATGGTTCTTGGGAAAATTATATAGTTAAATAGTATCTATAATAATATTAATTTATTAAATATATTTTTTGATTAGATATATTTCTCGATTCATTATTGAAATTTTAATATTGAGAGTTGATCACAAAACATTGCCGAGGAGGTGGGTCATATACACGCACGAGCAACAATATCATTCCATTAACAAGTGTAATTTAAAAAAAGTGGGTGATATATTAATATTATATAATAAATATAGTATCACTTATACCTCATATAAATATGAAATTTACCTTTATTTATTTTCATGTTACGAATAAGTGAAAAATGAATCACATCATCTCGCAAGGCTATAGTCTGTTGTACAAATATGCGATTTCATCCAATTTCCAATTCATTGAAGTATGATGGTATATGTGATATTATAATTAATATTTATTATAATATCCTAAATATAAAATAAAATTTTCAAATCCATAATTACATTTATCTTTTAATGGTTGTGATGTACGAACAATTACATCACATCGTTAGGAGGTACTCTACTCTTCACATGATCGATGATTTCCAACCCCATTTGATTGTAAGGTGATGTTTAAATATTATTCCATAAACATAATAAAATATTATTATATGTTCTATACTATTATTATTATATTTTATGAGATAATACACAATTTATAGTGTAAAAAATTGAAATATCCTTTTTAAGAAATTTATAATCATTAAGAAACAAATCCTTTGGATCTCCTCTTAATGACCGTTTGGATGGTCTTTTGGGAATAGAAAAATCTATAATATTTTTATAAGGATTATGGGAAGTAATTTTATACGTTTTTATAATGAAAATTGTAATTTTATGTGTCAATAAGTGAAGGTAGGGTGTCCCCTTTTAAAATTGGGGAAAGGGAAACATCGTGGAAATTTGATCGAAATTTCCAAAAAATAACCCAAAATGATAAAGACATTCACATTAAAGAAGCTTCCAAAAACCATATGATATATTTTGGGATATTATAATATACAAATAAGTCAAAAAACATATATTTTATCATGTTGGAAAGTTATTTTTACCCTCATCATCATATTTTAACCCCATGGTAAACCCTTGTTTTACCATAATTTTGATAATAATACTTCTAATGTTTTCTCTATTACTTATGGATATAAATTAATTATTACATCAAAGATAATATACAGTGTTACGATTCCAAATATATAATAATTTTTTAAAATTTAATTCATATATTACGAAGAATCTAATTAAAAATTATACCTGGAAACATGATGAAAATGTTGGTTTCTAAAGAGAATATTATCATATATATTTAATGTTTTAATATAAAAATTCAATATGAAATTAATTTAAATTAACTGAAATAGATAAATTTTTATATAATTGATCATATATTATATTAACACTATTTTTAATTTTATTTAACCAAGAAGATTATTTAAATGGAAAGGAAGTGTTTAATAAAAATCAGTATATTTCATAATTTTGCTGGTACTATTCATTTTATCCAATTTAATAGCTAGGTTATATTAGTGTACAATATTATGGTTCATTTTGACTTATGTTTTCTTGTTCCTAAATCTATATATGAGATGAAATTTAAGTATATTTTTGGGGTTGTTTAATCTTAGTGTTGTGTGTCTTATACACTATAGAATACAATGTTCATGTTTTTTAATTTTGGGGTGTTAAAAAATCTGGTTCATCATTGGTAAAATTATTAACATAATATATATCATTTTAACCTGGTAACCACATGATCCCTTGATAATGATTCAAGAGGAATTATTCTATACAATTACATATTATTGTAGATATCATGTTCTCTATTTAGGATTCTAAATACAAGGCCATTGGGGGATTCATAAGAACAGTCTCAGTGAGGGGAATTGTTTGTTGATGAAAAACTACTAATTATTTTAATTTATACTCATTCTTCTTTTATTGTAATTATATAAATTTATTCCTTCAACCATCCTTCAATTTCACAATTCAGATGTAGGGTAAAATCTATAAGAGATTGAGGAAGGAGATGACAAACCAATTTCAATTCTTGAGTTCTTGTTCATAATATATTTAAATCCATTATTTTTATAAACAACTATTTTTAATTATCAAATTGTATTTTTTATTTTCAAATACATTAATTTTTCATTTTATATTCAATAAAAATTTATTTCCTTTGTTAATGATCCATTTTATCCCTCCACCTAGGTATAGTTTGTATTTGATGGAAGAAGATAGGGTTATGTGGTGAAGTGATCGACAATATTTAGAACATGTCCGATGTTTCGGTTGGAACTATTTAGTATTTAGTAACCAAAAATTGTGTTTTGAATTTCATAAGTTATAAAAGATAGACCACTACAAATCTTACAAATATATGATGCATTGTAGACCAACATGAGTTCATAATTTGGTATATTCTCACTACCACCATCTGTCCTAGGGAAATAAATGAAGCAATTATGGAATCTCTCTCTCTCTTACTATCCTATGTAGAATTAGAATATTGGTAAAATTGAAAACCAGGATAGAGTTACAACAGGTATAACCATGCATGACCTAATCAAACATTTCATATATTATATTAATTTAACCGAATTAAATTTATTTATTGATTTTTTATTCTTAAACCCAATCAGATTCATTTTATGAAAAAAAAAATCAAATGTGACAATAAATATAAGGTGAAATACTATTTGGGATACATCCCATGTTATATGTATACTATAAATGGGTAATAATTTGTTTTTACAATATCCCTTACAAGTCATGCATAAAATATGAAGAAATATAATAAAAACCACGTTTTTTTAAATAAAATTATCATTCCAACATATGGGATTAAAATATAATATTTATAATGGATATATAATATTTTTAAAAAAAATTATCATTGTTGTTATGGTAGTATCTAAAATGAGTTTTAAAATATAGTAAACTGCTTAAATTTTTTACCTTATATGATTACCAAGTGTTTGTTAACCAAAGCATTATAAATAAGGAATGCTATATCAATATGTAAGATAAGAAACTATTAAGTAATATAAAATTTATCTATAATTACATTCAAATAAATAAAATAATTTATATGTACTAAAAATAAGTGAATCATTTATGGCCTACAAAGCTTTCATATATATCTTTGAAAACAAATGTGACATGGAATATTCATCATTAAATAGCTGTGAAAATGGAATAAAACATTAATATTAAAAAAATAATGAATTATTTCATGAACATCATCGCATAATGTTTATAACAAATAAATTTTTCATTAATGTGGTTATAATATTTATTATATCCAATGTCCTATGAAATATAAAAAAATTTATACAAGAATGTAATTATAATAAATAATAGTTTGTAATTATATAATTAATATTAGCAGTAAAGGAGTAAAGGAATCCAAAAACCTCTCTATGAATTCCAATATCTTAGATTCATATTATTATATAGAATTTATCCTCATGTATAACATTACCATTGAAATTTATTTAATACCTAAAAATATGTGACCTTATTTGTTATCAAATGATTAAAATCATGACAAATTAGATATCTAATAAATTAAATCATTAAAATATATAGTTACATACTGAAATGAAAAAATTTACATAAAATGAAAATATATAAAATATATATACCAGGAGGTCATCATAATAAAACATCAAATATCTATTTATTAAATATTTTTAATATATTTTCTCTCACACATATGTCTGTACTCATTATAATCTCATTATAAATCATTGAAATAAAATAACTCATTGATAATTTTAAAGTCCCTTGAGAAAACATAGAATTATCTCATGATATTGGGCCCCAAAAAATTGTTTTGAAATGTGTCATTATATTTTAGACACTCCCATATAATTTAAATATAACAAAACACTTCATGTAATCAGAAATTAAAAATAAAATAAATATTAAAAATAGAACATTTGTTATATGTCAATTGAATAGAAAGAATTATTGGCTATAGTAAAAAAATGTTACATACTCTATGCCATTGTAACTACCTCCTTTGTATGAAATAAATATAGAGGAGTTGGATGATGAAAATCCTATTAAATTACCCTTACTAAATCTAGAAATTTAAATTTATAATACATATAATCCCCAAAATTGTCTATTATTCTTTACGATATAATGTATAAATGGTGATACTATGTATGAAACAAATAATACATTGATGGATCTGAATGTGGAGGTTAATTTTCTATTTATGTTGTCTATTCATGATTAAATTTTTTCATGTTCTTGAAAACATTTACTATATACTAAAATTAATTTTCATAAATATATAATTATCCATTTATAAAATTTTATACTTAAATATAGTTATTTTAAGCCCATATTATACCATCGTTGGTATTTTAATAGGATTCCTCAAATCATTTCTAATACTACAAAACGGTTTCTATTTTATTATGCAACTACAGTGTTCTTCCTTACCAAAATAAGGCAAAAGAATATTCATCGTACCCTAATGGATAATGGTCTCCATTATAAGTTTATATGAGAGAGAATCATGAAATGGTAATGGTTGATATTACATTTAAATAAAAAAATTAAATAATAATAATATATGAAATATAACAATTATATTCTTATAATCATATTATAGTATTATATGGATCTATCCATAAGAAAATAAACCTTGTTTCATTTCCTCACTCTTCAATTTTTAAAGGAATGTGGTGGGTGGTAGAGGACCAATCTAATGGTGTTAATATAAAATAATAGATTTATCTAATAATTAAAAACTGTATTCAGAAAATATTTTCACGTCTAGTAAAGGATACCCTCCACATTATATTTTTTAGGTAATATATTTTATAAATATGTATCTTTGTGAGATTTCATGGATAAATGTTACATTTAAATAAATGGGCATGTCACCAAGAAACTATTAAATAATTTTATTAATTATTTTTATAAATAGTTATCATTACATAAAGGATTCCACTTTCTAACTATAGAAAAACTTACTACATATTTATGAATCTAAAAACCCATATTTTTTTCATGATTTATCATTTATATATTCTTGTAAATGTAAACTAAATTCAAATATTATTTAAATTACCTACAATTAAATCGAAAAAAATATATCCCCAACTTTATAACATTTTCCGTATTGGGAAATAACAATTTCATCTATAATGGAAATGATTAATTTATAGACAGTTAAAATATATAATATTTGATCCATTAAGAAAAAAATAATTATGATATTTTTCTATTACACACTCTAATGAATAATAATTCATCATCTTCCCAAACAAAGATATTATATGATAATATTAGTATGACTCAACATTCCCATGAATCAAAAAAAAACATTGAATTTTAGAATATTAGGTTTTTAATATCATTGAATTAATTTTGAAAACTCATCTATAATAGATAATTGGATTCCATGATTCTAGTAACCCAAATGTGTGAAATATAATGTATTTTAGGTTTTTGACATCTATTTAGATCTAAAGAAATATTATTTCGTTATAACCATATCATATGAGTGTTGAATAAATGAAGAAACATGTAGTATGGGACTGAGTATCAATAAAATATCTCGAATATTTTTAAATGGTTTAAATATAACATATTTTATTTAATTAATAACTTATCTATTCATTGATATATTAAATTATAACATATCAATATGAAACTAGCTATGAAGAGGATATTCCCTTTTACCACAATTTTATATGGGGATTTTAAATAAAATATAACTCGAGTTTATAATTTTGGTGTGCAATATGATGAGAGTATCAATAAAAATGATATTTTATCATAAATTGGACCTTAAAAAAGTATGATGCATGATGTTTGAATTATATGAATAAATAAGGTTTCAAATGAAACATGATATACTATTGATATATTTTTATCAAATGTTATAGTTATTTACTAATTATTGGATATGAAGGTTTAAATATGACTAAAAAATAATTAAAACACATATTTTAAACATTTTGAAAATTAATTCAATTTTTAACAATTAAATAAAAATAAAAAAATGAAATTTTAAAGAGTTAGGTTGTTTGAAGTATGTTTCTATAAAATTAATTCGAATTTTTATTAATATGTCCAGTTACTCAAAATTTATTTATTATTATAATTAAATGTGTGTGTAATATTGCCAATAATATATTTTAACTTTAATTTAATGGTTTTTATTTGTTATGTAGTATGAATAAATTCAGTTTAATGGTTAATGTTCATTTTTTAAAGAATAAGGATTCCATGGAATTGGAAGACATATTTTAAAATTAAATTAATAGACTTATATAAATATATTATGATAAAATTGTTTAAATATATTAAATCATTATTTATAAATTTTTAAATGAAGCCAATGTTTTTCATCCTTATGAATAGTAACTGCTGAAAAAAAATTATAATTATGGAAATGGTTAAAAGTGTTAACTATAGGAAACAATAAGATTATAAGATTAAAAATAACTGATTTTTTTTAATATTATTTGTTTTGTTGGTTTAGACCCACCCTTATCTTATCATCACATTTGGGATTATTTTTTTACACTTTCTCTTGAAAATGACATTTTAAATTGTTTTTGTTTTAAGTATTTTCAAGAGAGCCACTCCCCCACATACCAATGGGACCCCCTCTTATATTTTTTACCCCACTTGATTCCTTTTGATCAAAATAATCTAAAAAAATCTGTTATAAAATCCTCATCTTATAAATAGAGTTACTAATATTCCCAAAAGACCGATCTAGTAAGACTTATGGTTGTTTTTGAATAGGAATACTTGAAGACTATGTATATGTTATCTCTGTTTTTTTAAAGGTTTCATCCTTTAAATATTTCCTTCAAAGGATATATAAGAATATTAACATTTTCGAATACGTAACCATAATATAATGAGTCATTTAAATTTTTATTTTTTATCTATTTTATGTGTCCGTTTAGTCATTTATGAAAATATAATGTTTCCCAAGCGCATATGTTTACTCCCAAGCCTATACAGAAACATGATTCATTTACCTTCTCCTCTATACATGTATACACTTGATGATAGATTATATATATATATATATATTATACTTATTATATACTTATGATTTTGAAAAGGTTAATGCTTAATTACTTTTCTTTTTTCCATCTGTCGAAAAGTTAACACATCATTAATGTGTACATATAGACTACCATCAAAATGAACTGTTGTAAATATATTTTTATAACTAAAATCTAGTGATGGGTATAAAATTGTATACATTAAATATATTTAATATCTAATAAATGAATAATATTATAGATAATATGAAAACATAACCATGTATTAGGGACAGTAACCACCAAACTGATTCATGGATGGAAAACAGACATTTTTTCACCTAATTGTTCATAACAAAAAAGAATTGTCAAGAAAAGGATAATTAAAAATTATATATAAATTATATATATAATTATTTATGAATATTTTTATAGAAACTATATGTATAATAAATTTATATTGATAATAATATAATATTGAATTTTTATGTTTCACGATATGATATTTGGTATGGGAAATGTTTACAAAATTAATTATTTTGGGAATGCCTGTGTTAAAATTAAATTGAGTGAAATAATGTGATCCTTTTACATTAAACCCCATATATTTTACCATCATTTTTTAATTTCTATAATTTCAATATAATTGTAAAATTAACCTCTCTTATGAAATTAGTAATATTATAATATTTATTTTACATATACCAGCAATATTTCCTATTTGGTCGGTGTAATATTTCACCCATGTCCTTGTTATTTAAACAACATTCAAGTTTGTTAATTTATATAATGAAAATTTTATTTTAATTGATTTTAAAAAAAAATTCATTACTTTGAAGGATTTCAACTGTAAATTTTTTATTTATTTTAAAATATATTATTTTTTTCTTGTTTAATTTTTTTTAAAATAATCATTTTTTCATTGATTCCCACATGAAACTTTTCAAAAAAGGTTATAAATATTACATTAATTAATGTTTCCATTACATGTTTACTTTTCTATTTTAATATATAATTTGTATGTCAATATTATAGGAATATTTAGTATTTAAGGATATGAAGGTAAAGTATAATTTGCCTTTCTTCAATGAAATGAACAAACAATCTTCTGAAGGTAGTTTTAATATATGTAAAAATATTTTATGTATTGTTATGATTTTTTGGAAATATAATCCTATTAAACAATATAAATTATTTAATTGTAAGGAATATATTTATGAAGATTTATGGATGACTCTATGAAACCCACTTTTTCCCACGGGTTAATCATGTAATGGTGAAATCTTTATGAAACCCTCTTCTTTAACATAGGATATGCTATAATGAAAATATGAAATTTTTATAAAAACCATTTCATTTCCTTAGGTTCTGATACAATGAAATTATGAATTACTCTGTAAATATGTGGAACACATATATATTTATTTCATTATGTGACATGTGGGTCTGGAATTATATTGGCATATATTTCATTTTGAACGGATTGATATATCATGAGATATTATAAATTTTAATAGAGAGTATATGTAGATTTGTAATGTCACACCACGAGATTTTATAAGATAAGATATCTTCAATTTAATTCATATCTTTTATTGTACGCTACACCAAGATTATCTTTTTCTATACGCAACACTGTATTAGTTTGCAGTATAGGCAACACTATTCTTGGATCGTGTTACAGACAATTTCATTTTTTTATAGTTGTTATTCTACAGAACATTGAGTGTATATATATATATTAAATGTATAAATGAAATATTGCTGTATTTTGTTATACGCAACAACAAATGAGTGTTGCACTACATGCAACCTTGACTTGGCTTACATTGCACGCAATCGCGACCTTCCTCGATAGTGTGTGTTGTACGCAACATCGGGTTTCACTAAACAATGATAGATGGTTATAATATTATTATAAATTAGACTTTATGAATAGTATTAAATATATTTTTAATTTTATATCATTATTAATCATCTTACACATTTTCTAGTACATTTAATGAGAAAAAAAATTCAGGTAAGTATTTTTTTAAAAATGCAGTTTTTCCTCCTTTTGATGGCGCACCCACTTAAAATATACATTTTGACATGTTTAAAAGTTTTATTTGACAAAATAAACTTCTTATTTTGAATCATGAAATAAATATTTACATTTTATAAATATTTTATATTTTTCTGATAACTTTCATATTTTAACGAATAGTAAAAACATGCTATATTTTAATTAAAAACAACTTTTTTCATCGTAATAATTTATATGGTTGAATTATATTATTGAATGGTTTTAAAGAATAAATAGAATATAGTTTTTACCATTTAATATAATGTTTGTCATTAGCATTGATTTTACATTGAATTCATAGTTCAAATCATTTCAATATTTTGCAATGTTTTAACTTTTAAAACTCATTTTATTAACAACAGAATTAATTATAAATTAATTTCTGAAACTTTTGTGTATTTAATTTAGAAATATTTATTCTATATTTGGATTCAGTGGTTCCAAATTATGTTAATAGGCTAATTTTTATATTTGGGCATTATGAATAGTAACTACGGTAAATTTTATTTACCAAAGTAAAAGGTAAATCAGGCAATTAAGGGTAAATATAATATTATAAAATTACCCTAACACTTGTATTAATATAATTGGTTTCATATATTTCTTCCTAATTCATATTTAGGTCGAAATTGAATCCATTTGAACCCACTTGGTGGTGATTAAAAAGTTTAGTTTATTTTATTTTAAGGAAAGTGAAATATGTCTCACTCAACTTTAATAATTAATGTATTTTTAATATATGGTTATACATAATATAAATTCGGTTATAAATACTAATCTGAAAGAAAATTCTTTTTATTTATCATGGTAATTTATTTTTAATTTTTAATAAATACTTTATTACCATAAAAGTTTATACATTAATGATGTAGAAGTTATTTATTTATTAAAAAATCACTAATATAGTTTTTATTAAAGTAACTGTACCTATAAAAAGGTCCAGAAACTGGACCAAACACTATTGGTCGAGTATATATATACCCTAAGAATACATGGGTCTATTTGTGGACCATTTGGAATCTTATAAAACCAATTAGGTCATTTATATTATTTTATTTTAAATGATCTCAAAGATGTCACCTTCACAATTTAATAAATATAAAAATTTAAATGTTGTTATTTTAAGATTATAAATTCATGTAAAAATAATATTATGAAAGTTATTATATATATCATAATCATAGGATTTTATTTTTATTTTTTATTACAAAAATAAATACATTAAATAATTATACAAAAATGTTGTAGTAATTATTTTAACAAGAGAAATATCAAATAAATAGTTTCATAAATATTAAAATAAATATTTTATGAACTATTTAATGTCCTCCACTATTTTTCTAGATAAATATTACATGTTATAAATCTATTAAATCTTTTAGTTCGAACATATCATCAGTGTGAATTTTATTTAAATATAAATAAATGAATAGTGTGAAAATTTACACAATTGTTATTTTATAAAAATAACATAAAATTAAAATTTTAAAAAATTAAAAAAATATTTAAAAATTATAAATTAAATTAATATGGTTGAAAAGGTCATAAATTATCTAAATATAGACAATTATAAACATATAAGTAATTATCTATACCAATTTAAAATTTATAATCTTATTACCACAAATAAAATTAAATAGATTAAATAAGGATAAATCAAGTAGATAATGTTTAAAATAAATTCCCAACTTGTCTTAATTTTATTGTTTGATTAGATTACGACCCTATAACATCTAATATTTGGATTTTAGTCATTTTTGGAAGTTTTTAAGTAGTTTGGGATTTACTATAAATTAATATTTCTTATTTTTCCAAAGGTCACCTCTCCTCCCTTATAAAAGGGCACCCCTTCCCTCTTCTCTTCAGATTCTTTTGAGCCTTGAAGCTCGGAAAAACCCTATCAATTACTGTTCTCAACTTATATAGTTATATCATAGAGGTTATGGTCTTCTCAGAACACCAACTCTAGTGCCCTAAGAAGAAGTTCAAAGGAGGTGCGTCGAGGAAGAGGTAATCTTTTCTACCGATTCTTTCAAGTTTATTTCTTCTTCATCTTCTTCTTATTTAGTTGTTTCATTATAATGTAATAACAAAAGTATCAATAATATACTTATATGTTATTATAAATATAAAACAACCCCATTTCACCTTTTATCCATCCTACAGAAAATGAAATCACCGCGCGTGCGTAAGTACGGAATACCGTCTCCACGCCGTGGTGTAATCTGTTTTTCCACCACCACCTTACTTGGATGGGTATAATGGTGTAAATAATAACAATATATTATGATTACAACAACATACCTCTTCTATGATATTATATCATCTACTCCAATTCCATTTAATAAATATGGGAACGATTTCATCGCTCGTGCGTACGTACGGATTACCGTCTTCACGACGCGATGAGATTCATTTTCCTTGTTAAAAATTCAAGAAGAATTATAAAGTACATATAATGAATAATAATGAGACATATGACATGATAATGATAATGAAATTATTTATATGTTATTTACTTACATCTATTCCATTTAATAAGGAATTGAAAACAACGTTCATGCGTACGTACGGTCTACCGTCTCCATGAACGGTATATTTTGTTCCATTTATCGATCTATTATATATATACATTTATATTATGAATATATATTATATTTAAAACATTTTTTACATTATGTAATTAATTATTAATGATCTATGTAATCATATGAACAATTACAAGTCAAATCACATACGACAAATGAAATGATTTTACCCAAAAAGATGCGTTAACATGGGATTGAAAAATGAACGGGTAATATAAAGATGTAAGTGGATCATATATGATATCATAAATACTATTATGGTTCTGTTATAAGTTAATAACATGTTTAAACCCACTATTTAGGAGTCTTGGACACATTTGGAATAAATTGGACATTAGGTAAAGGATATATATTCCAATCTCATTCTTATCCGAGATTGTTCATTCGTTAGTATTTAATGGGGTTATTGTTATCATCCATGTCCATGTTTTATAAAAGTGTTTTTATGTTTTTTAATGTTTTTTACCCATTTTTTTTCATTTAACACATGTTATGAAAGTGATGTTTCTTTTTTTATCATATGAGTAACTTTTTGACTTTTCCGACAAAAGTACAATGAGAATATTTTTTTTAACATATATGGCATGAACAGATTTTCACGGTATCATAAAACCTTATTTTCCATAAGCTTACACTACAAGTCTTCATTTATATATTTAACATAATCCTATTCTTTTAAAATTTCATGGAATTTAGTGAATATAAAATGATATTTCATAAGAAAGGATATTTTCCTCAAGAATTTATTTCAAGTGTTTTATCAAAACAATTTTCCTTCTAAGATAACATTATTTCATATTTGTATGTTTGAAGTATAATGTATATATGATTTAATTAGTTTCACTTCTCTTATGATGAAATGATATCCATTAGTTTTACATGGATCTCATCATGATGGGATGATGTTTATGAAACCCATTATATTCATTGGGTTATTATGAATGATTTATGTTTATGTTGTGGCACACATAAGAATGATTTCATTATGAGATTGGTGGGACCTATATATCCCTACAATGCATTGGGTAAAGATTTATATCTCATGAGATAGACATGGCTAGAACGGAAAGTGAATCTGGTTTAGTAATACAAGGCTGGAATGGCATGTAATCCTGGTTCAGTATGGGACTTTGTCCACAATGATGGTCTTGGCAACAATGCCTTGGCTAATATGGATATTATATCAAGTGATTAATGGTTTCACACAATTACATGTTTTATTCCCACGATATTTTATCATGATTGATGTTCCATTATTATATATGCCTTACGTACTACCATGTTTTATGTCACTGCTCATGATTATGATGTTCAAACATTATGTTCTTGTTTTAAAGTTCAATTGTATATTGTTTGTTTTATTTTCTCCATGCTTATCATTACTAAGAATTTGAGCTCACCCTTTATATGTTTTCTTTTCCCCAGGATATAAAGAATTATTTTAGGTATGAAAACAAAAGGGGAAGATCTTTATGGGAGATGTTGAAGATCTTTCATCGTGATTAGAAGATTATGTTATGAGTTTCCAAAGACACTAAACTATTACGACCCTCGAGTGTTGGTTTTTGTTATATATTAAGTATTCCGAAAAAGTAATGTAATGTCTATGTACGTCAATATTTGGGTCTCTATAAGTATGTGACTCTATCTATTATGATAGTCATGGGACTGATTCTTTAAAATAGAAATGACAGATTGGGGATCCTTCCTGGATTATATAAATGAAACTCATTTTTTTATTTTATAAACCCCTATGTATTTTTTTGATGATACATTTAAATTTATTAGGATTTATTGATGACGATTATACAATTAAATTAAATTATTATTATTGTTTTTATGATAATTTAGTATATATAGATTTATGATTAGTTTTTATTAATAATTTTTTTTAAATTCATATGTTGTGATCATGTTATCATACACTTATTATTATCTTATTCTCACTTGTGATAATTTATTTATATCATTGAATTTTTTCTATACAGAGTATGTGGGCTCATGTTTACTTATGTTTGTTTTCCATTATTTATAAATAAAGGCTTTAAGTTGGGTGTGCTACATGTGAAGAAAAGTTTGGGAGTTGATGAAGATAATTCATTAAATAAAATGGCTATATTTTAATTCATCAAATACACTAAAGTTGAATGGTTTTGAAGTATGTAATTTTTTATATGTATTGGAAAATTATATAAAATAATAAAATATTAATTTGCATGATGCATGGGTTTCCATAGATTGTATCAGATACGTTCTTAGTTATTTTTTAATATTATGATTAGATAAAAATAGTTAAAACCATAAGTAAAAGTCTAAATATAAGATAATATCATCATGTTTCATTAAATTATAGATTTTTTGGTATAATAGACATGAAATACTTATTTTTATGATGGATGTTGTATGATGTATAGTTTTAAAAATAAATTCCAAGGATAAGTGATTCTTGATTATTAGGAAGTGATATTTTATAAGTGAAAACAAGGGTAGGTTTGGATATAACCATTAAATTTTCAGTTATAAAATTATACTATTCCTTGGTTAATGGGTAAAAAAAAGAAAAATGTAGATCAATATTTTTTCTGGTTCTATATTATCCTCAGACACTAATTCGGATGAAACCTAGTGTGTTATTATTATTCTTCATTTAAAATTTGGGTTATACCCAAATTTTAATTTAACATGGTAGTTAATTAAAATATCATTAATTTACATTAGTGAAATGAATTAATACAAGTAATCATACCTAATTAAAACATTTGGATTAAAATTTTAAAAATAATAATATAAGATATAATTTGTAAGCGTTCCAAATTTTATATTCAAATTAAATACATAGAATGCCTAAAAATGTTAATTTTATGAAATGATGTTTTATGTTTAAAGATGTATTTATAAGATATTATACTCCTAGAAACTAATTTTTATGTAATAAACTGTTGTTTATAAATTAAATTGTGTTTTTGATTATTTTAAACAAATCTGAAAATAAATTTAACTATCAAATCACTTAATTAGAAGTGAAGACCAAAAATGTATTAAATAAGGTGATATTTTAATTTAGTTATAAAAAAATGGTTATTAGATTTATAAGATCATCGAATATTTTAAAATAAACAATGTTATAATATAAATACAAATTTTTTTGGGAAATTTTTTTAGTCTTCAAGGAAATTTTTATATATTGATAAAATCATAAAACTTAAACATCTTGCAAGAGACTTTTTTTGGAAAAATAATTATCTTTTAATAAAATTCAACAAATCATACTAAAAAATTTATTATAGGAGGAAATAAAAATTTATTTTTTTCTTCCAAAAATTAAAAATATATATTTTCAATATTTATTTTAAATGAAAAAAATAAATTGAAATCTAATTTTATTGAAAATAAATTTTTTTTCAATATTAACTCATAATACATATATATCCTCCAAAGTTAATATTTTTTAATGATTTTCCATATTAATGAATATTATTGGCTTACTAATACTTTTTATTATAAATTTTTTGGGTTCATTTAAATTTATTATATCATGTCTGAAATGTTATCGAAAAGGGAACTAGTTTTACATGGTGATAAATTTTGAGTCATTACAAAAAACCCCACCATTGGGATGGTGGCTCACCGTTTGGTCAGTGGGTACTTGTATATTACGAGACTACCTAATGATGGTTGATGGATATCAATATCCTTTCCAACCTATACCAACATCATCATTATCCAAATCATCTATCAAATAATTTACGTATCATTCTTCTCCAAAAAAATATCATTTTTGAGGTTCTAAATCTCAAAATTATACTCCGAACCCAGATAAAATATCCCCCCCAATAAACTTAAATATAATTTTTTGCTAAAATTAATGTCCTATATAGAAATAGCTTCATAATATATTTTTATATCTAGTTTTAGTAAATTTAAAAAAAAATATGTATTTGTACCAGGAAATTATTATATTATCAAATTAATCAATATTGTGTAAATATCATAGTTGTGGTACATGTTCCCAGGATCACCTATCTTTGGGTGTGGAAAACCTAGTTATATGAAAACAATTATCTCATTTGTAGAGATAAATTCATAACAAAATAGTATATACAATGTTAAATTTTATTCTATATGTCTTTAAATGTATTTAAATTGTTTTGGAATACATGTTGGTTTTTTATATTCAATTAAAAAAAAATATTTAATTTTAATCATAATTTTATCATAAAGTTTTTTACTTAGTCAATATATTTTTATTATAACGTGATTTTAAGAGAATGGAATTATATAACACATATTTAATATGAATGATAATAATTATATCTTTATTTTATTGATTTTTGACAAAGTCTAATACAATATCAATATTTTTTACTTTTTTGTCCCAATATAGCTCATAATTTTGGCTTCAAGAATAATTTTTCAGTTTAGAGTGATATAGTTATTATTTTGTAATAATATTATAAATTGAGTTATATATTTATTATTTTTAAAAATCTTATTCCATTAGATATGTATTGTATTTATTTACATTTCATTAAACAAAATGGTTGTTTAAAATTGTTCTTCTAATGCTGTAAAAATTTCTTGAAGTTTATGCAAAAAATATTCAATTTAAACAAATTAAAATTATATTTTATTTCAACGATAAATCTTTTCAAATACCTATAAATGAAATTAAATTTAATGAAATTGGAATTTATGTAGATTTTTTACATTTAATTAAGTGGAATATAGGTATTTAAATAATGTTATGATGCATTAAAAAATAAATCAATATTTGGAACATTTCGGAAATTTTTTATTTGTATTTTATTTTATTAAATATTTTAGAATGATATATCATGATATAAATTTATAATTGAATTTATCTATGATCAGTTATAAATAATATATAATTATCTATAATTAAATTAATTGGAGAAACATATTAATGTGATTTTTAGAAGGTGGTAAATTCTGGAAACATTATTTTGACAAGCTTGTGGACTAAATGACACAATATTTATATTCATAGGACTTCATAAATAAAATATCTTCAATGAAATAACACTTCATAAATTCCATTTCACTATATTATCACTTCAGAATAGTATCCTCCTTGATAAATGATTGTATATCTATTTTCATCTACTATAGTACAATTTCTCTCCATCGGTAATATCATCTAGTGATGGAATCTCTACTGGACTCCCTTAATGGTATTAAAATTACACTATTATTGTATATCATCATAAATCCCATGATATAACCTATCAATCTATATTGTTATTCCAATGTGATTATGTATCAACCATGAAATCTACATCAAATGGTAGTTCATCCACTCGAGCAGCAACTGCACCTTCATATGATCCATGAACAATATCACATGGTTCCTTCATACCAATATTGATGATTAGTGGTTGCAAGCTTCTCTATTCAGAGATAAAATATTAGAGATAATATCTCTATTACAGTAGCACATACATTCTATTATCTCTATAGAACAATTATCCACTCCGAATATAGCACCGCATCATCTCCCAAGCAGTAGTAGTAGCACCGATGTGCGGTGATACTACACTTCGAAAGGTAGGTCTCTTATTTTTCTTATGTGACTCTAGTATATTCATTAATGGTTGATATTAATACTTATTTATACCACTATATATATATATATATATATTATTCTTACATCAGTTGTTTAATTAAGTGAATGGTAGTTAAATTTATTTTATTTACCTTTCCAAAATATTCCTTTATTCTCTTTTTTTGATATATTAATATTTTATTAATATTCAATGTTTATAATAATTGTTGTTATTATTTTTATTATTCTGAAATATTATATTAATATTTAATAGTTTATGTGAATAGTTCTCAATTTCTTTAATCATGTTTTAATATATTTTTTAATATTTTATTCATTGTTTGTATTAGAATAGAAATTGTGTCGAGAATATTCATTAAAAATTTAATTAATTAATAACTATTTATAAATATTTTATTACTATTTTGAAATATTTTAAATGTTTTTTAAATTTATTAAATACATAAAAAATTTGAATTTATATTTTATCTATTAATACAGATTGTATTCTGAGTATTTTATTTACATTCAATCTACTTATGATAAAGATGGAATTATTTGACATTATAAGTATTAATAATTTCACATTATTATTGAAAAATTGTTAAGGATATTGTGTTAAATATCATGATTCTAACTTAGTTAAAAATTCAATGGAATATATAATTTTAGTTGGTGGATATTCTGACATACAATTTATGCATTCGTATTAAATTTTGAGAGTAAAAATGATTCAATGTGTTGTTTTTGGATATGTATTTTGTCCTAGTAAGTGTTTCAGGTGTTTTTTTTCACTTATAGCTGAATCGGGTATCGAAAACCAAAATTTAGGAAATACATCATGGATAACAAGTTTTTCCATAGAGATGGGGCTAACTACATGGACCAAACTATGTAGCCAAAATGAACTAGAGAATGGTTAGTTTAAACTATTTTCCTCACAGCCCATCCGACTATGGATCTATCATACTCCATCTACTAAGATTCATTTAAAGTCCATCATTTTGGATTTTATTTAGGGTACAATAAATTTAATGGATAACTAATGATAATGCTATTTGTATACTTTAATCTATAGTTCTGTTTTCTTTCCATTTGGAATAATATTTCCTTATGAGATTATTCTCTCTATTTGCTATGTATTTTTATGATTTATCCCTTTCTCTCATGTCTAATCAAATTATAGGATGGAGTTAGATAATTTATTGTCTCATAGTATAAGGTAGGGTTCCTGGATTTCACTAAATTTATATGTGTTCTATGAGATTATTAATGAATAGTAATTGGTGGTGTGGTCTAAGTGAGAATGTTTATTTAAATTCATAATTCAATATTTATAATAAATTATTAAATTTGTAATTTTATATTCATTTTAAATTAATTGAGTTGGTTACGGAATGGAATGTATGAAAAAAGTTTCCACCCATGTATTGTAAGGTTGTGGTAGTTTTTTAAATTAATTTAATTTATCCAATGGAAATGTGAGTTCCATTGGGATCTTGTTGCGCTTGATCACTAAGATGTTGAGTGGTGTAGATTTATGAAATTGTGGAGACATGGTTCATCAAGATGAAGTTAATAGTGATGTCCCAAGATAAGATTGAGAGATTTGGTTCACATGTGTTGACAGAGGTTCACCAGAGGTGTGGATTTGGTATATTGTTGGATTTCTATGAACTGTTCTTGCACAAATGCACCCTCGGGGTTATGTGGACAAATGATCAGAACCTAGTTAATATAATTTTACCTCTCAATGTGGGTGGAGGCTGCCATATACATAAAAAAATAAAATATGGAGATGAACATTAGATAAGGATGAGGTTCCAACCATAGAAAGACACTAATGATGGTGTGAGACCATGGGATGGGGGATGATGCTTTCCACGATGATTAGGCTGAAGGAATATTATATTATAAGGCTAGATATCAGTAATCCATGGAAAATTAGATACTAATCCTATGGATAAATATCATGTGGTAGTCTAATTGACTAATATATAATAATTTACGAGTCTATGGGAAATAAGGTTCACATCACATTTTCCATTTATGGAAATGGTTTTCAAGTAGCATTGTGTTGTATAAAAAATATTGCGCAAATGGGGGTCTTCTGATATGATAGATATTAAATACTTCATTCAACTCTGTCAATGTAAGATGTAGTTAATCAATTTATTATAACTATTGATCACATGAATAACATGTTATGTGGTTTTTTAGTAGTTACTATTTATTTAGGTTTTTTATACAGTGATATAAATGAGGATATGAAATAAAAAACAATTTTTGGTGTCATAATAAGTTCATAATCATACCATTTATATGAACCTTTAGACTCATACACACATTAAATATTCTAGATTAGGTTAGGGATCATAGTCATGGAATTGGCCTTTATGAATAGTGGTGTGTTGTGGTTCATTGGGATAGATCACAGTTGTATAAGGGTGTTCTTATGAATCTTGTTGGAGATATTTTTAGGATTTCATGTATGTAGTTATCTGATAAACCTATGAAAAATCACTTTTTCCTTTATATGATTTTCATGACATGTGGATATTATCTATTATGTGTAGTTTGTTTTATTTTAGATTTTTATTTCTACTATGATATATATATATATTATTCTGCTAGTTTTTTATATAATCTATAACATATCTAACTTTTACCCACTATTATTATTATTATAATTATCAATAGATCATTTATTATCCCCACTATATAGCAATAAAATATTGAATGTAGCTGGTAACCATTGGTGTATGTGGAGGCATGCATAAGTACCCAATGTCCATCCAATGCAGAGCACATGTTCCATAAATCCTAGGTTGAGATTATTTGATTGGTATTATAGAATTTGATTTCTATTGTGATTTATGAATGGTAGAAATGGGACAATTATTTTTTAAGACATCGGTGAGATTTTCATTCATGGATGCATTTAACCCCATGCATAGGGAATAATATGAGTTTTTAGGGGTGTGAATATGATGTTATGATTTCTCTATTACTGTTGATAGATTTATGATTCAAGTAGTTAACATGGGTGTTATGTTATTGATTTATAAGGCTTTTATTTTTGTCCTGGTTTGTAAGGGTTATTCATTCATTTATAATGAGATGAACCTAGTCCCATATGAAATATACAGATGGTTGTGATTTTTACATGTTACCTCGAATATAAGAAGGGGTTTGGTCTATTTAATGTTTCAAACACATGATAAATAGTGTTTTACAACGTAGATACTTGTTACCATTATACTCAGCTAGATCAGTAATGTGGATCCTATGATACTGATATGTGATACATTATGTTGATAGTTCATGTGGAGACAGAATATATTAATGTTGATATGTAATAATATAATTGGTTGTGTTTTTTAATATTTCAATAACTACCAAAATAATTTTCTCATGTATATATTATTATTCGCATTCTACTCATCCATCCAAGACTATTTGTTTTTTATATGATTTATTTGTGCTGCTGAAAAATGATATGTATAGTTATGGGGTCCATGGGGTAGGATTATATTCAATATTAGTGAGTTAGGGAGACATAAGGATGGTGATTTTTTTCATTATATTAATTCTTTCCCTATTTGTGATATCTAGATTGTTATTTTTCCTAATGATCACACTATTTTATTTTTAGTGTGATTCAACATAAACATGTTTCGGTAATGGGTTAGGTGGTTTGAGATATGGTACCAACATAGCATGCACGAGATGAGTCCCATAAGGTATGAGATAATAATGATGCCTAGTAAGATTTTATGAGATAGGTTATACCTCCATGGAATGTAATGTAGTTTTTTCCATGGATAGACAAGCAGCTTAGGGTGAGATTAGTCTGGGTCATTAAGAGTTTTGATTGGGGAGCTCCTAGATCTGATCCATATATGACTTTTTTCTTGAGTTTTAGTATCATCACCCCCATTTATTATTGGGTGAGGTTATACAATAGGTATCGATGTATTGTATCATATCTGTGAAATTGTTTTTGAGTAAACCAAGAAACTCCCACTAACTAGGGTGAATTTAGCGACGTACTTGCTCAGAGAACCATCAAATCACTTTTGGGACTCAAATGTACATGATAGTAGGAATTTGGGACTTACATGGAAGGAATAATAGATTAGGTTCTTTGATCAATTCATTCTAGAGACATTTTTGATTGATCAATAATTCTTGTTTATAAACATAGTAAAACACTTTGGTAGTTGATTATGTAGGGAAGTCCAATAACCTATCTTATGTTTCTATCTCTATGGATGCAGATAAAAATGATTGGTTAAGATATTTTGATTATGGATTAAAGAATTCCATTATATTATAGATTAATATCCTCATGTAGTCCTCATTAATAGAGGTAGTGAATCAATTGATGATAACTATGTGGAACATAACATGCAAGACATATTCAAGCCAAGTAATTTTGTGAAGTGGTACAAAAAAGTTTTCTTTCTGTAGACGAATATGAGGTCATGATGAGACAAATTAGGGTTTTTGGGTCAGAGACTTGGTAAGGACATCTAGGTGTGGTCATTAAATAGTGTGCCTCTAGTGTAGGAAACATTGTCACTTTAAGTCTCTATATCAGTGGGATCCAAATGAGTGTTAGGCATGAGGACCGAATGGACACCTAGAGAGGTTCTACCAAAATACATATTGGATTTTCGGGAGTCATGGACTAGGTTATACTGAAGGGTTTATGGTAGGATCAGGATCAATATCGGGAGATGGTATATGGGGAACTACAACATGAATGGGTAGTGGATGGCCGATAGAGACAAAATAGTAGAGTCTATTGGGTGGTAGATGATGGGAATCTATAAAAGGAGAAACATTATACCTTTATGTATTATTCTAGGTTCCTTAAAATGATTTTATAGTTTCAGAATAGGACATAGAGTAAATGAATATTAGAGGTATGCCTGGATGATGGTCATATATCTCTTGTTTTTAGGCATGGAAGATACTTAGGCATGCGGTGAATCTATGAATGATGAATTAACAATGAACTAGATATAATATGGTAATCAGGTATGGTTAATTACTTATAAAATATACTGTTTTATTATATATTTTTTGGAATTATGTATATACTTCAGGTTTCAATTGGAATCAAGTGTCATGTGGGGAATATTAGGATTTAATTGCAAGGCAGTGCCAAATGAGAATAATTTGTGATTATAGTTTGAAATGAGAAACTTATAAGATATTGGAATAGTAGTTTATCATGTGTGGTGTTGAATTTTAAGGGTATTGTGGGAATTGTTTCATTATAATGTTTAAAATTGGGTTGGGAAGTTACCAGTTATGTAATTGTGAAGGTGGGGAGAACGACACGATTAAATGGTCATGACTGAAAATACAGGGTAATCTAGGTTAATGTTAATGAGATGGGTATGTTCAGTATTATATCAATATGTTAATATATAGAGAATGGATGATATAATATATTATGGGGAGGTTTTAAAATTTCATGATATTAATTGGGATGAAAATTCAAAGGGAGTTTGAACTTTTTGTTTTTGGATGTCCAAAATTCATTTTAAGACACATAATAAAATTTTTAGACTTACAATCCATTACTGTGTGGTTTATGGATGTAGATTATGTATTGGTAAGTGTATTGGGGTTTTGGTTCGATTTTAGAATTATCAGTCTTTGATAAAAAAATTCAAGATAATAAAAACTAGGAATATTGTTGGTGCATGCTTAGAGCTTACCATGGGGTCGATTCTATGATAGAAATTTTAACTAGATATTAGATTAACTAGACTATATAATGGAGTTTCATTGTCATGAAATTTAGTACTGAGGGGTGGATAAACCAACAAGATTTGGAACACAGTCTGTCTAGACATTATCCATAACAATGCGAGGTGGGGTACCCTTTAGATAGTTTCACAACATGGGTGGTGTATGGTTAAGAAAACAATGTGGCATATTTAATGAGTTGAAATAACCAAACATACACACAAATTAATAACTTTTAAATCATCATTTTCTTCTCCCATTATGCATATCCCTCTAGTTGTCTATCGCTCCATCCCTATTCTAGGTTTCTTGGAAACACCTTCATCTTAGATCAGATTCAAGAATCGTTAATTTTAATCTATAGCTAGGTGTAAGGCTACTCATATTATTTGTGGTATTTATATTTTATCATTCCATTTGGAATTCTATTTCCATCATATATAATTTTACTTATTTTTTAGGAATTTGTCTAATTCCAAATTTTCACTTTTTTGGTCTCGAATTAGACATGTTTCTTTGACAGGTGAACTTCCCTTGGTTTAAGTTAGTTGGTTACTATATTTATCATAATTTATATGTGTGAAATGTTATGTGTAGAAAATATTCATGAGTGGGGTGGTCTGGGTTTTTAATTTTATATAACTGCATTATATTCTATAATTAATAGAATTTGTCTATGTAATTTCCTTATCTATTTAAATGAATTGATCAATGTAAGGCATGAAATGCTTAATTTTTTTGAGTTATAATGGTATGTTGTGGAAAATTTTTAAATGAACTAAATTTTTGGTCTTCTTTGTGGGTTTCTTGATTATTTTTTGGGATTCCACTATGACATGTGGGGTGATTTTGATCCACTAAATTTAAAAAATGCCATTTATTAGGTTAGAGTTTGTGGTGATCTCCCATTATGTGGTTGGGTGACGTGGTTATATTATCATGAAATAGTTTTGTTGGTGGAGTGTATTAGTTTTATTTCTGAATTTCAGGTAACCTTTGTTGGATGAAAGTATTGTTGGGGTCATGTTTGAACACGATAATGGCCTAATGATGTGTATTAGATAAATCAAGGTGGGTGAATGAATTCATAAACATATAGTCATATGATTATGTGATAATCATCAATTAAGGAGGAGGTGATCACAATAGAAATCAAAACAATATGTTTTGGGACCATCATATGGGGATTCATTATTTCTTTGTTGTTAAAGCCGATGGTCTATGGTTGTTGAAGGAATGAACTCGTCATTCCTTGGGACATCAAGTTATTGATCCAATTGTGATATATAAAATGGGAGTAAAAAATGAATTTTGATATTATTATTGACATTATTATGGTACGTTAGGTTCACATCAAATGTTTCATACTTAGAAATGGTCGGCACATGGTGTTGTGTGATATATAAATGGTTGGGGATCATTGGGTTATTATGGTATTATATAATATTGATATATAATTACAATCTAATCCTATATAAAGAAGGTAAAAATTCTATTCTATCTATTGATCACATTATAAGTCGGTTATTTGATATGTGATTAGTTTCCCTTTATTTACATTATGTGTTTACTATTATAATTGCGGTTGTAAGACAAGAACACATTAGTGGTGTATTACGGAGTCCATAATCAACCCCTACATAAACCTCTTAAGACGTGTGTAAAATTTATGGAATTGAGACCATGTAAGGTATTAGACTGATCTAACAAACCATAGTGGGAATGTATGCAGCTTGGACACGTGGTATGCATCATAGCTAGACACGAGGGTTCTTTTTCACTAATTTGGAGAACCTTTATGGATTTTTCATATGTAGTTATATGATCAACCATCAAGTTATCCTATAAGATTTTTGTACGATTATCATTACATGTCGATATTATGTATCATATATAGTTGGTTTTATATTGTATTTTTATTATCACTATATTATATCTGCATTGATTATGTTTTTTAGTCTGTCTATAATATAGATAAATTTTAATCGCTATTACTATTTTGATTATAGGAATTAGTCTTCCCACAATCACACAATAGACTGTCGATTCTACTATGTATCCTTTTCGAAAGGGTTAGGAGCGCGTAAGGCCTAGTTGATCTCCATTATGGAGAACATGTTATATGGATCCTGAGACTGGGTTATAAAACTGCATTGAATCTACATAGCAGTTTTTCAATAACTACATTTATGATTATTTTGGAATCTATTTTTCTCAATTATTGATTATTATTATTATTATAAATTCTCTCTCTATATCTCTCTCAAAAATTCCTGTAACTAATATAGTTTTTATTATTTTTAATTTTCAAAATTCTTAATGGTGTTTAGTACTCTTTTAATTTCTATATTTAATGGGAGATGAAGTATCCTTGAATTAAATTAAATTATATTGAAAACTTATTTGACGCATTATTTTTTCTAATGATTAATTTTGTGAAAATTAAATTTGTTTTAAAATAATTATATGACAATGTGATATATATTTCAACATATGGAAAATATCATAATTGATGTACTACATGTTATTTTATTTATAAATCCTTGAAGAGATGAGATGATCGAGTACTCAATAACCAGTACCTAAGTTTTATTCTTCTTTTAAATATATTTTTTCTTTTTTATTGAGTATGATACACAAAATAATATCTCTAAAAATCAATCACACTATGTATTTATTAGTATATATTTAATGGAATCTCATCATTATTTTATTAGCTAGTGACTCCTGAATTCTATTCTTGAGAATATTTGGGTTGTGAATCTTGTAGTCTTAGATATGTGTTATAATTTTGTTGAAACGTCATATAAATAGGTCATTATTTTTGTGGTTAACCCTCCACAAAGTATAAAAATATTTTTTACTGGGTTATGATTCTCAATAAAAATCCATTTTAGTACAGAAAATATATTATTTTAAGTATTTAATTTTAACAGGAGACATGATATAATTTATACCTAACTACAATAGAAAATCCAATCACAATTAGGTTAAATTCCCCAAGGGGGTGTTAATCTAGTTATTAAAGATTAAAACAATTTCCCTTTCATATATTGTTTCATTATTTATCAAAACACACTTATCTAATTTTATAATGGAAATGTATTAACTGAGTTGAAATCATGCATGGGGAACCTAAATTTTACTTTGTTCTCCCTCACATTGCTACATCTGACGAACATAGAATGGATATGTGACTATGTACAAAATATACTAATTCTCACTACTAAATTACAAGGTTTGGGCTACATAACATCTAATCTGACGCTCATATTCTTTACAATGAGTTGGGAATGCTCACTACTTTTCCTAGGGTCACATTATGTTCCTATTTATTTGTCTCAATACAAAAGGAAAGGACCACAGTCTTCCTCTTCTTTTTCTCACTACTATGGTTGGTTTCTAGGAACAGTTTATAGACATGTAGGTCTTTTATTTTTATGAATTCACACATCCTAATTTTTATATATATTCTCTCTTGAAGACGCTTTTTCACTCATATATGAAATTCACTATTCGGTGTACTGTTAGTTTGTGGAAATCGATTTCATGAAATATTTTTGTACTTCCTCAAACATCCTTGAATCCTCTACGAACTTACTTGCACCTCAATTCATGAGTGTTTTTTGGACCACTTCGTGTTTAGTTGACCTCCGTTGCTTTCTTGGACCTCATATCCTTCCGTGAAACATATCCTCTTCTATGGAATGCCTTTTCTTCCATGGACCATTTCCTTTTGCGAGTTGTCAAGCCTGGAAGAAACCCCTTTTTGTGAACTATTCCGTACGAAAAAAATTATTCATAGAATTCTCCCCCACAAACCACATCATTCATTTCAAAATTATTCCCAGAGTTATGGTATTTTTTAATGAAATTTACTCTACTTAATCATCTGATTATGGGACTATATATATGAAAATAAATTTATAAACCCCGCTATTCCGAATTAATAAATCCATCAATGCGATAAATCCATTACCAAATTCTACTACTACGTCCATATAGAATACATTTACTATATGGTGGATGATGTGTTAAATAAATGAAAAACCTCTCTGGCTGCTCAAATCACAACTTGTTCTGAAAACCTCAACCCTCCCATGAACTTCAAGCCCCCCCAGAAACATCAATCCTTTATGCAAACTGATTTTTCTATGTGGTCCTCATACCACACATCATGGTCTATATAGTAATCATATATAGAAATATGCGTTTTCATAATTTCTTCATTTATTCCACATACCGCCTTTTATGATCCACAATATTTTCATCGCATTCCAAAAACCATGAACCCATTT
This sequence comes from Viscum album, assembly GCA_963277665.1. Lineage (NCBI taxonomy): Eukaryota > Viridiplantae > Streptophyta > Magnoliopsida > Santalales > Viscaceae > Viscum > Viscum album. The sequence goes on along the minus strand of OY728148.1, from coordinate 2,043,243,472 downwards.
TTGCAAAAAAGTTCCTTTTCCAAAAACAATGTCCCAATTTTGAGACCAAAAAATATAGCATTCATTGGGAAACTCCAATGCCTTAAATATCTACATCAAGAACACCAAAAATATATCTTCTTGGTCATTTGGATTTATCCAATAAAAAAATCACTCCAAAAAACTTCGAGATGAAAAAATGAGGGATTGTTTCCTAAAATAAAACACCCATGTGCTCGTTTTTTAATTTCATTATAAATTATCATTTCAAATTAACATTCATAATTAATATTGAGAGTCAATATATCAATTTAGAATATATAATATGGTATGTTAACCCCACTCTAGACCTACTTCTTTACCCTTATAGGGAAAATAGTTATAATTAGTTATTGTTCCATCTGGAGTTTATCCAATTCTTCAAAAGAGCCTAAAATATTTTATTTTTTGGTAACTGATTCAAAGACAATATAGTCTAAGGAAAATATTTTCATGATTATATGAATAAATAAAAATTACGCTTGGATTCTTTAGAAACCACATCACATTAATGATAATGATTATGAATAGAATAGAACCATATTGGTGTAATACATAAAATATTAAGCATAGAACACGAGTTGATCATGGAAAAATCATACACACTACCATACAGTGAAGGAAATACAATAATAGGAAATTATTTTGTTAGATATGGTTTAAATTGGAATGTTGTAAATATTCCGTACTATTATATTAATTTATTTTTAAATCTTAATTTGTTTTATTTTAATATAGCTCATGAGATTTAGAATCTTATACTTGTTAGTAACATTTTATCAGATAAATTGATACAAATAAAGCATGTAATGCCTCAAGACCAGAAATATTACATTGATGCTGATGAAGAAGAAACTATGAAAAAAATGATCCCTTGATTAAAAAGAATTTCTAATCGAATGAATACACTGAGAGATGATTTTTAAAACACAGTACCCATGGAATGAGTCATATGTGAACTGAAAAAGAAATGTAATGTAAATAATAAAATAAAAAAATGAAAGAAATTCATAGATTGAACCATCAATGAACTTGTTGAATCAATACAATAGTTTGTTCTTGAATAGAATAATATATCCCAAGATGATAAAATTGAATGAAATGGTGTTGAGTTTCAATATTTTATTTTTGTATCTAATTAATCTTTAGATACTAGTTTAATTGATAATTTAAGATAATGTATTGAATTTATTGTGACTTAAGTCTATAGATGAATGAAAAATCATGGGTTCAAGAAATGATTTGGAAGAATACTACAAAATTAAAAATTAAAAGTTAGATAATAATGTAATTACTAATTATAATAATTCAAATATTACATTTTTATGTTTATAAATACATGAAATTTCAATCCTGTCTATTAAAAACAAATGAATAATGAGAAAATCAAAAAAATAATGGAAAAATTAAATTGAAATCTTCTTTAATTTATCTCGAATAATTAGATTCTAGTGAGAAATATAGTAATGACATAGAATATAACAAAATAATATTCATGTCTTCTATAAATGATTTTAGTGATTTGCGATTTTATTCTGGGGTTTTTTTTATCTTGAAAATCTAAATATTTTTGAGTGAAATAAATAAATGGAATAAATGAGAAAAGTTGTTTTCAATGATGTTAATGTATATAATAATAAGAAAAAAATTATGATTCATTTTTTAAAGAATAAATTTATTATACAAAATAATGAAAAATTAATAAATACTATTTCTTCTTCTCATTCTATAGTTTTTGATGGTTTGTAATCTACTCAAGATTTGAATGAAAAATTCAAAAATAATTTTTAAATAATTTTGAAATGTTTTTCTTCTTTTATTAATGTTCATGAAAAATAGTATAAGATGATGTTATTAAATAGAATATATCAAAAAAGATATGGTTTTTTATTTGATATGTGGTTCCATAGAATGCTGAAAAATAAAATTTTCAATAGTGAAAAATGATTGTACATCTACTAGGATATGCTTTCAGTGTACCATAAAGGGTCACTATTTAAATGATTGTTTTCATTGATTCAAAGAGCCTTTTGGGTTTAAAAATCCACTTATTTAATTACATTTTTTAACTTGAATACCATATAATACTTGTTTTAATTCTATGTTTGTAATTATAAATTTAATTACTAATCTGATGGGTCTCAATGTTGAATGTGTACCGATATTTTCAAGTGGTTTATTTTTATAGGAAAAATTCATTGCATGTATTAAAAACAATATATTATATATGGATGAAATATTGTCAAGGTATGTTATTGGAGAACCATAAATATTTATCATCTAATTCACATTTAATGTTGGAGTTTTACTTTGAGAGATAATTCCAGTAGCATTGTAAAAGGTTTTGGTAAAGTTTGTATTTTAAATTATAATTTTATTTTAATGAATTATATATAGAATTTTAATACATAATATAATTTTCATATATCAATTGTGTGATGATGGAATGTATGTGAAATTTAAAAATAATTAGAGTTTTTTTTCTGGTTAAATAATTTTTCTTTCATTCTAACAAAATAGAATATATTTATATATATATATGTACATACTATGGGTTTTTTAGAACTAACAGTTCAATAATTTATGTGTTTGAATGTTTTGCAGAATTATATGATCCTATATCATCGATGATGAAGTCATATTAACGTTAGAATATTACATAAATTTTATAAACTTTATAATGTTCTCAATTAATATACCTTGAAGAAATAATAGCTTCATGATTGTGATGATTTCATGAAATTGGAACATTGAAATTTGTCTTTGAGTATAATATATGAGATAATTACAAATAAACATTTATAGATATTATGTCATTATCTGTTTGGTCATAACCATATATCCATCCTTGGAGGAATGAAATATAATATATTTATTATTGATGAATATATTAGACTTTCATAGGTTTATTTTCTTGCACCAAAAAATTATAAACTATCAAAAAAATTTTACTTTTTAATTTATTTCAAAACAAATATATTTTAATGATTATTTTTATTTTTACTGATATTGGAGGTGAATTTCATAATTTATATTTTCATCAATTTTGTAAAAAATATTTATTTTCATAAATTATCTTCTTATATAACACCAATGTAAAATGGTTTTGTATTATGAAAAAAGAACACTTGTTGAAATAGACAAAACATTGTTAGGTGGATTTAAATTATCATGATATTTCTAGTATGAAGAAATATTTAATGTTTCATATTATTCAAAGAGAATTATTACAAGAAACTATTAAAATAAATTTATTATTATTTTTAATGGTAAAAATCCAAATTATTTTCATTTCAATGTTTTTAGATTTAAATATTATATTTTTAATTTGAAATTAAATTTAGATATATATATGATTCTAAATATTTTGTAGGTATTTCTCATAGATATTATAATAATTTTAATTTTTATAGAGTTTATTATAAATTAACTACTATTATTAATGAGTATTTTCATATTTATTTGTTGAAAAAAAAAATTTATTTATAAATAGTTTTTATCTAGTTTATAGATATTAATATTTGTGGAGGAAAATTATAGGATAAGGGTGAATCAATTGAGGGGTAGAATACTCCTTCTCAACATGATATTGGATCCTAAAAGATTCATCTAGATCATCCTATTAAAACTTTATCTATAATATTGATTTTTGGAATTAAAACTAAAAACTATTCCTTAATTTTTTTGTTCACAATTGACTTTATATCTAATTTTGTTCATAATAATGTTCCATTATGGTAAATGTTTTTACTTTTCGTATATATATGAAAAATGAACCAAATTGGATTTTTTTTCAAATATTTAATGTCATTAATATAATCTCCAAAGGACTAGAAAAAAAATTGAACAAAATAGTTTATTAGAAAAATGTTAGATGAATCTGGATTGATTAAACAATTATAGAAATTAACTATTGAAATATCACCCAAGGATAGTCTAAAGAAGAAGGTCTTTTCCTAAAAACAATATTTTTGCCTACTTCCAGGTTAGATTCTATTAAAATATTTTTATATTATTCCTATTATCATGGTTCTAAATTGTAAAAAATGGATTTAAAAAGTGCCTTTGGAAATTGTTTTATAACTGAAAGCATTTATTTTTCTAAATCATATTTTTTAATGAATACTTTTTTTAGTAAATTTTTAAAATTATTTAAATCATTGTATGGTCCCAAACATGAAAACAGTGATTTGTATAAAGGCATTTCAATATTGAACTGCATTTAGAACCAATGTAATTCTTAATGTTTTTCTAAGTGTATGATTTTAAGATGATCTTAAAGGGAGTAAAATTAATTCTATAAAAATTATATTCAGATATGATAAAGTAACTATATTATATGGTTTGTTTTATCAAATATTTAACAGTTAATTCAACATCTATTAATATGTATAGGGGTGTTTCGGTTTTATATTATTGTTTATTGGTATGAAATTATAGAACATAATATTTTATTCATTTGAAAAGATAAGATTTTTAATCACCATAAATGGTTATGGTTTTTTGCTCATTTTTTCATGTAATATTGTTTTTTTACTACATGTGGTTTGGTTATGTTCTATTAAAAAGATTCTAATTATTTTATTTGAATAATAATTTTGTGGAAATGTGTTTTAATTTCACACTATATGTTTATTATACCATGATTTTTAGTGATTAAAAATTTATAATTATTATTTTAGATAAAATATTGAAATTATATATCAATTTTAATAAATTATTAAAAAACCTACTTCAATATATACAATGTTTCATTTTTCTCTAAACATACTTCATTATTTTTGATTAAATTTTTTTGTTATAATATTTTAATGATTATTGTTTCATTATATTATAATATGAGATATAAATATTATATTTTCATGTAACTTGGTATATTAGATATCTAATATATTTTATTAATAGTAATTAAACAAATTTTAAGTCAAATGTTATTTTCTCATTCTTCAATATTTTATTGATGCTTATGAATATGTTTTGGAATTCTTGAATTAAAAGAATGAAAAATATTTTTATTTAAATGTTAATTCATTCAAGATATATAATAATCATATGAAATAATTTGACATTGAAAATTAATAAGTTTATAAATATTTAATTAATCTGAATGAACATCATAAAATGAATTTATGATTTCTTAAAAATAGTTGAATATATTCAACATTTTATCCATTTTTTCAATAGGTTTTATAATATGTTTTATATTATTTTTAAATGATATATCATTATATACATGTCATAGTGATGATGTATATGTTACTTTATAATATCTATATATTATATATAGTTAATTTAACAAGGCCAATATCAAAATATGACGATTAGTTGGTATAAAACATCCCCAAATGTTTTATTAACAAGCATATATATTTCATCCTCTAAATAATTCATCCAATAAGACTCCTCCATGCACCACCATTTCTTCACATCCATTTCTCTTCATCATCTCATTATAATAGTAGATTCTTTAATCAATATTAGAAACTTGTTTTTTATACATTATTAATATGCCTGCCTTTCAATGGTAGCATACAGTGATAGATGATTTTGTGGACTATGACAATAGTAATATCATTATAATATAATGGAACATCGTCTAAACTTCCATGGTACCCCCACAGCATGAAACGACCCAAGAAATTACAAATAAAATTCCCATTGTGATTGAATCCAGAACCATATTATGTATGACTGTTATTGAAAACATAAATTATTTTCTAATATCCTATCATATTTAAAAAACCATTATTAATAAAAACCTATGATATTATTTCCATTTAATAGTTATCATATTATTAGTATATATTAATGGTTTTGTTCAATTCATGTGACATAGAAGAAAGATGTGACGTCCTCGACTATTGAGCTGACACACTATGGAGCCCATTTATTATATATTATGAGGGGGAATGCATCTATATTATTTTAATTTTACCTAGGCCATACTGATATTCAACAAAAAAAGAATACAAGAATATTTTTTGGGATAAGTTAAATTTTATAAATTTCATGAACAAAATCATGTTTGTTCAACCACCACAAGAAAGTATCACTATCAAACACCTTATCATTGGGAAATTCATTAATGTAATATAAGGATTTGTATATCCACCATATAAGTATGAATAATTATATTTTATTTTCAATAAAAAATTGATCATATTTATAGCATATGATTTTTTAATTTAATAATTCTTAAATAAATTATTTTGATAGAAATTTGAAATTAATACATAAAACATAATTTTATTTTTTTATATTATTAAATGTCAATTATGAAATTACTTTATACAAATTATGAAATTAAATAATATATCAATTAAACATTATAATCAAATATTATTCCTTTAATATAAATTGAAATATAATTTCATGAATTTGAAATGTAATTTATATAATATTATGAAAAATTTAATTGACACAAAAACCAATAATTTTTTAATAAATAAGGATTTTTATTTAAATGTATAAATAATATAAATATAATTTTATTCATTAAATAAATATTATTTATGTAATTTACAAATTTAGATTATCCAATGGTTAATTTATTGATAATTTTTTGAGACAATTGATTTTTAAAAAAATTAAATTTTATACAAATATAATATGTGTACTATAAAAACATAATAAAAAACGATCTCATACACTCCATAAATGGTATCCCTGAACAAAAAATAATTCCCTTTAAAATACTTATTTTTTTAGTTTATTTGGTTATTTTTATAAACCCTTTATGAATACAATGAAACCAATATTATATTTTATCATTTTAAAAAGAATTATTTTTTTTGACCCACTTGCACTTTTATAAAGGTATTAGATTAATGTAGTAAGTTCAAGGACATATATAATAATTAAATCTAATCCACTTTGTTTTAGACCATGGTCAAAAACTTTGGGGTTATGTTTTTTTTTGATTACTTTAATTTATAGTGTACAAAACCTTTCTATTGAAAATAATAAAGAACTCTCCTCTGTTTTTGCTATATATTGCCACCCAAACTATAATTCATATTCACTAAAAACACATTTATAATTACTAAAATTTTCCATTTACACTTTATATACCTTCTATGTATTCCCTATGATCTCAATAATCCCATCACATGCTTTAAAAACACCATCTCATGGTAAGGGATCCTCTCCTTCTCCTCTTTATCTAGGGAATTTCTATATGTGGTGTCTTTTGTATTTAAAATAAAATTAATAGTATATCGATTTAAATTTCCATATTACGACCCTTATAATTTGAAGGTAATTAGATACCAATTTAAATATAATTAATCCCTCATATGTTTCCTTATGAACCACTATTAAAGTGTCAAAATTATCCTTCTATTCTATCATTAAAAGATTTATTCCAGCATTATTTTTTTCATTATTTTATTTAATTCAAAAAAGCATGTTTGATTATGTTATTAAAAATTCCTATTAATTCCATTCATATTTACAAGTGATGATAGACCCATTTCATTTTTATTAAGCCTCACGTATTTTATTAAGTACCCTTGTTATACTGCCAAAATTATCTTACCATTTTTCCATTCCAAAAGGTTGTATAGGGAATAACATATCCAATTCTATAGAATTGCAGTCACATACACATACCAATTCCTTTTTGAAATATGAATTCCCTGTATTTATTCAATATTCATTAATAATGGTATTAAATGTGAGGAAATATAATCCCTTTTTGAATAATCTTTTGACACTGTTATGAATCTACATGATATAATAGAAATGGGTGTGACTAAAATAATATTATGGTCCAATGAATTGTGTAATATTTTTTATTATTAACCTTCATGTATTTTATTACTGAGTAATCCCAATCCATTATGGAAGTTTTTCCACCATTTCATAATATCATGGTGGTTATACATAACCTATGATTATGATGTCATAATAAATGTATTTGTTATATTCCCATGTTTCCTTCATGATATTCTATTGTATCATGTCTCATTGATCATTATTATGATTCACACCCATTTTATATCCCAATAAAAAGAATATTGTCTAACCATTTGTAATTTCCTCATGTAATTCTATTTTATTCCATAATTGGACATTATATATCTCTCATATTATATGTATGTTCCAGGGTTATCCCATGATGTTTTAAAATATATTTATTTTTAGAATCATGATATGGATGTTTTAACGAATGTTCTCATAGCCACATATCATGTTGATGTGATCTGTATCTAATTTCATAAATTAAATAGGATTCACGATCTTCTGTTATTTACTATGTGTTAATTTATGTAAGAAATCATGTTATAATTATTATTAACAATAAAGGTTATCACAGTTTTTATCATAGGAAGGTGTAGTTATTTTTTAGATTAGGATTTGAAAACACCAGTGTCTGTATTATGGACAATAATATTCAAATTAAAATGTAACTATATTTTTTTAATATATATATATTTAGTGTTTTCTAAGAAAATTAATCTCTATCTGGACACTTCATGTGGATGTAGCTATGGAAGTTACATTTATAGGGGTAAAAACTATGAAAACATTGTGTTGAGATTGACTAGATAGGGAAATAGTGTATAAAAATGGTCTATGATGCACATCTGGTTTGACACTTCCATTAAATCTTATTTTTTAAATTCAAAATATCAATAAAAATCATTATTAAGGGAATAATTCCAAAAATATTTTAACATTTTGAAATTGGTCATGGACATCATAGTATTAAGAATAAATATAAAAAGGTTAAGGATTATACATTATTTTTTATTTATACATTTAATTTTCATAGTTTCCCCTTTTATGTGATTAATAATTTTAAAATTATGATCCCTTATTTTCCCATTACTCTAGTCAATGGTGAAAAATATAAAGAAATTATCAATAAACAATTTGAGGAGAAATTTGATGACTACCCAAAATAGACTCACCAAAAAATGAGAGATATAATCAAGAAAAATATGAATATAATATAACAATAGAATAAAGTCCTAATTTTTTTTTGAAATAGGAGAAACACTTAAATCTCCCTAAGAATTTCGAATTTATATTTTTGACCCCTTTGTGATAAAGGTCGTGGAAAATTAGTGGGTTTTTAAACAGCCTAATTGTGGAATAATGGACATTATCTATAGGAAAATATATATCCACCCATAAATGATATGAGAAAGATATGGTCATTTTCATTGTTTATCATATGGAAGATGAATATAATCAATGGTGTAGGTTGGTAAAGAATAAAAATTATGATGATGATATCATTATGATGGAGTGGAATGAATTTTATAAAAAAAAATTTATAAATATTTTAATGTCACTCTTCTACACAAAACGGGGAGGGAATTCATTTCCTAATGAAAAAGGATGATGAATCTATTGTGGAGTATGAGTAAAACTACACAACCCTATCATAATAAACCTTTTTATTTATCATTACATAATAATATAATGTTGAACACTACCTTTGTGGGATCAATAAAATTATATCAAAATCCTTCACCATTCAGGACTTTTGAAAATATGAGTAAATTTTCCAACGTTCCCTCAAATATGAAATTGAGATCGACAAATCTCAAGGGTCTCATGTGAATAAGATTCAAAAGGTGGATTTTTTTTCTGTTGTTTCAATTGATAAATATAATTATGGAATTAAATTTTAACACCCCACTTGTTAGTGGAGTGGGAATAAGAACACTGTAAATTGACTAAATGGACGAAGAAATTATTTAGGTGTGTGAAGGAATGTATCCTAGATAGAAAGTTTAGAGAGGATAAAGATAACAATTTGATTGATGAAGAGTGTTCTCTAGTAAACTATCATCCCATATTCTATTGATTCAAATTCAATGAACAAGAATACCATGTGATTTAATTCACTAATCTAAGAGTTTTAAATAAGAACTGACGATATAAACCCCCAACGCATAGAGATAAAGGGACATCTTATCCCATGAAAAATGTGGAGGAGGATACCAACAATGAAGTACTAATAGGTATGTATGTTATTCTTTTAGTGATAGAGAATTTACTTTTGATTCTAATTCTACATACTCATGCATATTACTCATGTTTAGTAGAACTATTCAAAAACCACTATAAAATATAGAATTATAATAGATAGCTAAAACAATTAATGGAGAAATTATTTAATCCCATGTATATAACTCCTCCCCTGCAAAATATTTTGGAAGAAATTCCCTATAAACCTTGGCATACTCCAATTATCACAATTCAATAAAATTTATTTTATGGATTGTATTTTTTTTTATATCGCACAAAAAATTTAAATATAATGAAATCACTCTCCATACCACGAATCACCCTAGAATTCTATAAAAGTGGAAAGGGGATGATAATTTGTTTTAGTTCCAACATATCTAAAATGGATATTATAGAATTTTAAGAAATATTATATTGAGAAAATGATTGATACTTTTGGAATGTTCATCCCTGCTGACATTCGCATACTAAGGGAAAACACGAAAAAATTCCCAATAAAATTTCAAGGACTTCCTCCTTGAATAGATGTTAAATTTTTAGTCAATCTTATACCATGGAATTTGACAACATTTGTGTATCTATATAAAAATGATGATGTTGAACTAGAGGATATTTAAAAATAACCATGGGATAATCTTTATAAAGGGTTTATATGCCCTTGTTTTTCACCATGGTGTTCACCCATCCTCTTCATTGAGAATAATGATGGGTAAACACCCCTCTGTGGTGATTACCATGATCTGAGTTTCATCATGATAATGAATAAGTATCCCCTTCCATGGAAACATGACTTGGTAGATCAGCTGTGTGGAGCCAAATATTTCTATACGATATATCTTTTTAGGGATATTTTTACGTAAAGGAGAAAAATTTGGATATCACAAAGTCTAATTTTTTATAAAAGGTATATAAATAACGTGTTAATAGTGATTTGTTTTGTAGTCACTAATGATCTATAAATTTTCATGTTTTTGATGGAAAGAGACAGTAGCGATTTCCTAAACAGTGTTTTGGTGGTTTTTAATGTTGATATTTTAATATACTATAAAAAAATAGTAAAATGATGACAATTTAAATATTGTACTTAGGAACACGTGAAAATAAAATATTTATATATTGAACCATAAATTCGAGTTATGGTTGGATCGAGTAACTTTAATGGGGAATTTCATAATAAAAAAAAGATATTTGTTGAACATTCCAAAAAAATTATGATTTAATGGTGTCTTAGACCAACCTCTATGATTAAAATATGTAGTATCCTAGGATTATCTATCAATTATCATAGATGTTTCAGAAATTATTGATGAATATCAATTCCCCTAACCATGATAACTAAAAAATGATTCATCTATGTGTATGGAATAATTAATGTGAGGAAATATGTAATGATGTAAAGAGTAATGTAATCACTATACCACTACTCATATAACCCACATATGGAAAACAATTTATGATCTACAGGGATGTACCTAAAAAGGTATTGGGTTTTGTTGTCTTGAAAAATGTAAAATTCATAACATATTATTCCCTCCAACTAATGATCCATGATAAAATATACCAAGAAAAAGATCTAGAATTAGTTGTCGATATATTTGAGTTAATTATATTTTTTAACATTATATCTATGTGGAGATGTTTGATATATATAGTAAACATAAAACCCTAAATTATATATTTACATAAATGGATATCAATATGAGAAAATATATGTGGATAGATATGATAAAATATCATGATTGTACAATCGATTGTCTTAAGAGAAAATAAAAAAATTTGGTTGATTTTAAAAAATGAAAGGATCCCTAAAATCTATCCAAGATTAGTATATCAAGGACAGTGATATTATTATATATTGAAATGGTGTAAATTATAATAATAAAAGGATAATATTCCTACATTACTGAAATAACATATCAACCCCATATTCATGAGTAAATCAAGAAGGCTTGGGAAGATGACGAGTTTCTAAGAAGAAAGGTATAAAATATTTTGATTTTTAACTTTTTAAATTTGGATTTATATGGTTTTGAACATGAATATGTGACCCATAAATTCCAAAACATAATAGGTGAATTCTAGATGATGTTAATAGATCTTAGTTCTGTATTAATCCATAGATCTCTATGATACATGGAGAGTTGAGAATAATTTTTTGTGGGATAAAAATATGAGAGGGATTAAAGAGTTTTTATCTCAATTCTTGGTTTACCAGCATGACAAAGTCAAATGATAGATGTATAAGTGAATGATGAAACCATTTCTCATAAACGATTGAAAACATGAAAAATTAACCATTACTTTCATCAGAAGACTCTACAAGAAACATAATGATAATAACTCTAGCTGGGTGGTTCTTGATCAACAAACTATGTCAATACATTTCAATGTTATAAAAAAATATTTATCTATTGAATAAATGTATAAAATACATAATATACGAGGTAATACATCATGGATTTCTAGTATTAATTAAATTATATTTAGATCTAAGGTTTTCCTCAGGGTTTTTTAGAATCTGTTAGCATGAATTGGGTACCAGAAAATGATTTTTCACATCTTGTTACCCTCAAATGGATGGTCAGAACGAAAGAATAACTCAAACCATGGAAGATATATTTATATCACGTTGAATATATTTAAAATTACATTGGGATTATCAGATTACCCTATTAGAGTTATCATATAACAATAGAGTACATTCTATATTTCAGAAGTAAAATAATTACCCTCTATATGGGAATTCGTGTTGCACTCTTTCATGATGGTATGGATTTAAAGAGAAGAAGATATTGGGACATGTTCTCATCCACAATAAGAAATAAGTACTCCGAACTATTTATTGTTATTTGAAATATGGGGAAATGATCATTAAATGATATAAAGGAAACCCACAAAAATACATAGCCATTATGTGGTTTTAATATTTTTTATTTTCTATATTGTTATGGAATAAATCATGAAAATTTGAAATAATAAAAAGATTATTCATATATACAATTTCTAAATTTTTATTCTTGATTGAATTAGAGTGGTATAATATTGACTAGAACTCACACCGTACATATCTAATGTACATTATAAGATCCTTGTATCCCTCTTATTAATGTATATACCAATCCCCTCACATGTACTTGATCCAATGGTTGTACCATTAGAGAATGATTGTTCATAAGATGAGAGACTTGTAAATATCCAACATCTGAGAGAAAATGTTCAATGATAAAATATATCTCATATGTTTAACGTCTTCTGGTGGAACCACGGGTTCTAGGAAGAAACATGTGATATATAAGAGGAGATGAAACAAAAGTACATTCATCTTTTCTAGTGTCTGAAATTAAAATTTTGTGGGAGAAACTTATGAATAGAGGAATAGTGTAATGAATCAAACTTTTTTAAATAAAATTCCATTTTCCATTTAATTATGTCATCAATTATGTAATGTGGTTATAGAAAAAGAATAAAAATATTTTTTTATATCATATTGGATTTAAATTTTCAATATTAATTTTGATCATTTCGAATATATCCAATGAAAAATGACCAGGTGATGTGAATATATTATGCTATATGATAAATACCTTTGAAATAAATGAAAGAACATACAGACTACAACAATATAATCATGAACTATTAAGGCCATTTATCAGATATATTCAGGGATATGGATTCATTGTTATTTTCCCTTGATTATTCTGAATCAATGTTAATAAATTAAAGCATAAGAAAAAACTTTTATGGGATAAGTTCATGATCTTTTATATCATATCCCATACCACAATCTCTGAATGTCCCAAACAAAATCTCACCCTTGTGCAACTTAATTCAAGGGAGTATGTTGGTTTAATAAAGGGCTATGTATATTCATGAAAATAGTATAAATATATGTAATTTAGTCTCAATAAAATAATTCTTTTACGTATTTCTATTTTATTTTAACATTATAAATTATTAATTAAATTATTTTGATAATATTTATATTTGAATAAGACAGAAATCGAATTGTATTTTTGGGTAATATTTAATTTAAATTAAATTAATAATTATTAGGAATTAACTAATTTAATGATATTTTAATTAACTGTTATTATTAAATAGTATATATTAAATATGGAGAAAATATAATTTTATGATGTTAAAATGTTATTTTTATAAGGGTTAAGGATTTTTTATTGTAAAAAATAGTATTTTTTCAATAAAGAAAAATTTTCTATAAAATTTTAATTTTTCATATTTAGATAAATATTATTATAAAAAATATATTATGTTTATAATCAAGAAAATATAATTTTATGATGTTAAAATGTTATTTTTATAAGGGTTAAGGATTTTTTATTGTAAAAAAAAGTATTTTTTCAATAAAAAAAATTTTCTATAAAATTTTAATTTTTCATATTTAGATAAATATTATTATAAAAAATATATTATGTTTATAATCATTATATAATATTTATCCAATGGTAAATTTGTCATAATTTTATGAGAGTTCAATTTTTGGGTAAATAATAAATATGGTATAAATATAATGTGTGTATTATGTCACCATAATAATCCAAAATTGATGTAATTAATTATATAAAAGGTATCATTGACCAAATATATATTTCCCAACAGATATAATTTTTTGTTAGTTTATTTTATTAATTTAATAAGATGATTTTAATCTTATAAAACCAATATTATTTTTTAAGGATTTAATATCAGTTTTTTGAAAGCATTACTCACATCCACATCACCATGGGTTTTGATTTAATGTTCTTGGTTCATGAAAATCTAAAAAAATGAAAACTAATATTCATTGGAAGAAATTGTGTGATGAAACTAGGGAATTTTTTGTGGTTTTTATTAAATTACTGTACAAATTCCAAAACCTAAATTTAAAAATTATAATCAACTCTCATTTATTTTCCTATATAAACCCACTCATGCTCCCATTAATCATTGCAAAAAACAACTGAATAATTTCTATACACATCAATGTTCAATATATATCCATACAAAGTGTCTCCCAAGCTCTCAAGAATCTCCACTAATTAATTTGGAAACACCCTCTCTAGGTATGATATATTCTCCTTCTCCTCCTTATGCATGGACCTTTATTATGTAATGTTTTCTTTCATTAAATTAATATGGAGGTGATATTATTTTTGAAATCACTCATACTTCCCGTATTATTTAAATGTAATGAAATACCCCATTTAGTTTCATTTTCCCTCCAGTGATTCATTATGTACCCGATTCATGCTCTCAAAATTATGATGCAATTTTCCATGCCAAACATTTATTCATAAACCCATTTTCAATATTAATTTTAATTATAAAATTTTCAATGTTGGATTATGTTATTATATATCACTATTACTATAATTATGTTTAATATTTATTAAAAAAACTCTTTTAATCACACTAATACCTCCCATGATTTATTATGTACCACCTTATGATACAGAAATTATCATAAAATTTTCAAATTACAATCATTTTTATTATGAATAGAATATACAATTACAAATAATGGTACTCACCAAGATACTAATATAGTACAATTATTGGGTACTTCTATGTATGTATTCAGCACTCCATAATCAATGGAATAAATTTGATAAAATATGATCCCATTTTGAATGATTTAAGTGGAAAACTCATACATGTACATGATGTGAAAGTGATAGGTGAACCTAAAAATATATAGCATTCTAATGGATTGGGTAATATTTTATTCTAATTCGACTTAATGAATGGGATTAGAAGTAAACCAAATCCATTATAGAATGTTTTCCATAATGTTATGATGTCATGGTGGTTTTATTTGACTTATGATTGTGATTATAGGGTTGATATTGCTTCTATATTCCCATGATTCCTTTATTCTACCATGTTATATAATGCATCATTGGTCATGATTATTATTGACACCCCTTTTATATCCCGTTGAAATACCTATTGAATAAAATTTAATTCATTCATCATGTTATTATGTTTTATTCAATTATAACTACATATAGATCACCAGTTTCTTTATGTATGTCCCTAGGATATCCCATGATGTTTTAAAAAAATTTGAATCCTAGAATATTTTTATTGAATCATTCAAAAAAAATTATATCCATGTATCATATTTATTTACTATAAACATATTATCCCAAATATATTTGTATTTTGACCTTTTATTCTATAATATGTGATATTTTATGTAATAAATCATTAAATAAGGTATATTATAGTCACAGGTTCTCATACTCTTATTACGATGTTATCTCGTCATACTACTAGAACATCCACAGTCACTGCATCAATGGTTGTTTATCTGATCGAGTAGAAGAAGTGACTTATATTGATGCATTGATGATGGAAAATGTTTTCATTCCTCAATTATAGATGATTAATGATATATATCTTATCCAATAAATGGTAGATGATCAACGGTAGTATCTATCTAGCGATTGTACCTCCATCCCCATATCTCTGTAGTTACATTATTTTCCACTCGAGTGGTAGTAGTGAAACGTATAACATGAAGTAGTGGTGACACCTAAATGAAACAATACTACAGCTAGAATGGGATATCTTCTAATTTTTATTTAGGTAGATATAAGATCATTCAATTATTTCAGTTGAAACCTCATGCCATCAATGAGAAAAATTTTATTTTATCTTCAGTTATAAAAAATAGTGAGAACCAGTTTTTTCATTCTTCACCAATTATATATTTTATTTTTAATTATCTATTTTTTATATATTTATTTTTAAAATATGTCATCTTTATAATATTTTTTTTATTTTCATTATTATATAATTATTAATAAATCAATTTTGATATATGAAAATATTTTTTATGTTCATTTAAAACATTTAAATATTGGTTTAAATGTTGTTTTTATTGGTTTTTTTTAATATACATCATTTGATTAATAAATTAAATAAATCATAAATTCTTTATTTTTATAATATCTAATTTATTATTTATTATTGTTAACTATTTTCTAGGTTTTTTGATGTATTTAATACATGTAAAATATGTTTTTATTTATTATATATTTAAACAGGTTTTATTCTATATTTTTTATGATAGTCAATCTTCTTGCTATGATCATTGAATTATTTAACCAATTTTGAATATATTCATTAAAATTAGGTTATATCTTTTAATAAGGGTATTGTTTTGAATATATTAAAATGTTTTTGTAAAACAGTGTTTATATTTATTTTGGAAACTATTTTTTCTTCCCCAAAATAATTATTATAATGATAAATTCAATTTATCTCTCTCTAATTATTTATTAAATATTATATTTTTAATTATTGTTGATTTATTTTACCCTTGGATGGTTTTTGTTACTCTTTGATTTTGTATATTTAATTGTACGACAGGAATCCTTAAAAACCTATAATATTATCAATAACATCTTTTAAAATCTATTTTTCCCTCATAATGAACCACAAAACTTTAAAACTATTGTACCATCTACATTATCTAGAGTGATCTATATTTTCTCATCTAGACAATTTCTCATGTTATGAATTAAAACTTATTCCACTTTTTCTTCCATCAAAAGATGATGTGGTCCAATACTCAAGAACTTGTACCTATATTTTATTATTATTCTTTCTATTTCATTTTTATATCTTTAATCAGTAACACTACCTTACATATCTCACACAAGATCTCATTGTTTATTCATTATTTACTTTCAAAACAATTTATTTTTTCTTTACTGGTGTAGTGAATCATTGATTCAAATTCCCGGACTGTTCGGTTTATGACAACTATATTAAAAATCCAGTGATGTGTTTGGGTTTTGACTTTCCAAAAAAATGTAAGTATCATTGTGGGTATACTTATTCTTTGTAGAACATAATTTTATCATTGGGATACGATTCTACCTATAAAATTATATTAGTTCACATAATATATCTCACAATGTACAGGGGTATAAGAGAGAACTATATCCACTTAAATGTAATGTACTATATAAAGAATTCATGTGTTCATTTTTTTATTCCATTGGAAAGTAAACTTTTTAAATTAATATTCATAATTAGTCTACATAAGGAATCGATTTGTCTAAAAAAATAATTCTCAGTTATTCACCCCCTCTATACCTTCTACATTTACTCTTCCTGACCTAAAAATGTGATACTCTAAATCCCTAAATTCATAGCTCAATAAAATCATGTATATATTTTGAGATATAATTTGATCATTATTAACATGTTATATTTTTTCCATGTGGGAGTGTTCTGAGAGTTCATTCCCCAAAAAAAATTGGTTATTACTTCCTTGTTATCAAATTAGTAATGTAGTTTCAATTATAAATTATTGGTTCATACCAATATATTAATATAGTATATAATTTCTCTCTATATATTGTGATTTCATTAAATAACACTCCACATATAATGGTCATAGTAGTTTGTAACTATAATTATAACATCACAATTTTTTATTAGTAATCAATGAAATATTTTAATTATGAATTTTTTTTCATATATTTAATTGATAAAAAAATAATATATACAATAATATTATATTGAGAAAATTTTGATGGTTTATTTTTAATTATTTTATTTTATATTTGACTTTTCATAATATTATGCTTGAAATTTTTAATTATTACTTTATGGTTTTTTAGGTACACATAATAACTATTGTGTCTTTGTTATTGATAATTATTGTGTCTATTTTAATTTTTTTGTATATATTTTGTAAATTAATTAATATGGATATGTATTTTTTCATAAAAAATATTTTATATATTTGAAAACTAAGGGATAAATTAGTTTAACTCAAAATAAAAACACGATTCAATTGAAAATATATATATTAGTGTCATAAATATAGAATCATAAAAAAATTGTATGATGAAAACTATTGTGGAATACATCATTTAGTTTTAACATTAACATTAATATATCATGACTATATCAAAGGATGATAATTCCCAAAATTAATCCATGAACTAGGAGTTGATTGGTCTGTTAGTGATTTTTTTATATCAAAAGGGAAAGAGCATGTGATATTTAGGGATAACCAAATAGAAGGACCACACAAAATCATTAGCATGTTTAGAATATGTGATAAATGTGTGATGTCTGGTCAACATTGGTTGTTATATTTCCCTAGATATAATAGAATTTAATACCTAATTAGATGGTTAAATAATTTATGGAATTTACATAAAAATTATAAAGCACCATATTGTTAGAAATTGGAGTTCAATTCTTATCATATTATAGGAGAAATAAAAATATAGTATGTAAATCTAGGAGGAAATTGGCCTGGTTTATATTGGAATATATTTACTGATATTTTTAATTCCCATTTTGGTCAACCAATAACATATTATCCCATGAAGGAATGGGAAAATTATTTAAAATATAATATTAGAGGAGTATCAAAAAATATGTGAAAATTTAAATAAATTCCAAATATGTTACAAAAAATCATGTAATTACATTTTATTTTCATATACTGAAGATGTATATTTCATTATATGTTGGAATATTCAAACCTAAATATATAGCATCTATACTTTAATTAATAATTAATTTTTTAGAGAAATTGTATTTTTTTGAAAAAATAATATAATTTAGAAAAAGATTATTTAATACTATAATTCCTATGAAAAAATACAGTTTTATGAAAATATGTATATAATATGAAATGTATTATACAATGAATTATATAAATATTATCAAATAAAAGAACATTGTAGAAAAGAGACTTTTAATATCAGTTTTATTTTATTCGCAACATCAGTTAAAATGTGATGTCATTTCAGAGGATGTTGAAGGTAATATTTCAATTTATGTTTTTTTATTTAATGTAGAAACATTATTTCAATGTTCTTTTATTTATAATTGTTGTTGAGTTATTTTTTATTTTTAATCACCATTGTGAATAATGGTTTTTATAATATATTGGTATTTATTGACAACTAAACATTTTGTAATATTATGTTTTATTTTCTAGGAATCATATATATCTATATTGTATTTAGGTCATCAAATTAAAAAAAAATATTCATGAATTATGGTTTTAGGAGAGTCTATCATTGTTGTAATAAGAGAAATAATTATGTTTTTGATGTGTTATTCTAATGAAGAATGTTGAATCAGGAATTAGATTGTTTTCATACATTCTAAAAAAACTATATGATTCATTTCTGATAATGAATTTCTGAAAAATCATGAAATATCTCAATATAAAATCAATTTAAGTAATTCTGTAGATGTTTGACGAAATTGTGGATTTTATCATAATGGGAATTCCATCGTAATTGGAATTTCATCATAATAAGAATTCTATTATAATGGGATTTACATTGAATTGAGAATAAATAGCCCCAGACTCCTGCAACCATTGGATATACAAAATTGGCACCCAAAATTCAAATACAGAATATTAACAAAAAAATACAATAAAAATGGGATCTAGAAAATCAGTTGTAGAATCCTGGAAAAAATGGGATGTAGAAAATTTGCACTAGAATCCTTCAAAAACCAGATCTAGAAAATCAGCACCAGAATCCTATATTGAGAAAGAAATGGTAATGTGAGGAATTGGTGTAGCCGATATACGTTACCATTCTGTTTATCCTTCAAACTCATATAAAACTATTATATCCAATAAATCAGCACCATAATACTTCAATAATCAGATCCATATTTTTGAGAAAATCTAAATCACAATTCTAAAAAAATAGATCCAACATTTTGAGAAAATCGACAAAAGAATTTTGTTGCAATAGGATCAAAAAATGTTTCATTGAAAAAGTATTCGTAATGAGCTGATTAATAAGAATAATTAATGTGGTAAAACCTTAAATTATATTTCATATAGATATCAGATAAATTTTAGTAAGTTTTATGAAGTCAAATATGAATCTTAAATGAGAGATATTTTTGGAGTTTTGATATTTGAGGAAGTGGGGATAATTTTTCATGTTTCCCACTCTTTCTTTATGAGTTTCCTATAAATACTTCCTCATATCAATTTTTCATTTAAATCCTTATTGATACACAAAAAAGGCGGAGCACTGGATAAATTGAAATGATTGTTCCATTCAGATTGAAGAAAAATTTTATTGAGCATTCTACAATTGTTTGAGTTTTATAATTCATTCTATGAAAAAATGGATAATCCATTCTGCAAAAATTGACACCACTATTCTATACAATCGAAAACATAATTATTCAAAAATCAGCACCAATATTCGGTAAAATTGAATCCAGAATCCAACATCATTGTCTACATAAAATATTATCTATAATCCTCCTTCATTATGTTGTGAAAATTAGATCTAGAATCGTTTGATTGAGAGAATCATATCCAGCTAAATCGGACATAGGATTTATACTGAGCATTTATGGATCAGTTTCATCAATGTCATTATTCATTAGATT
This sequence comes from Viscum album, assembly GCA_963277665.1. NCBI lineage: Eukaryota > Viridiplantae > Streptophyta > Magnoliopsida > Santalales > Viscaceae > Viscum > Viscum album. Next base: position 2,043,222,061 of record OY728148.1, on the reverse strand, counting down.
CGATCAATTATTTTAAATGAAAAAACATTCTAAACTAATGGGATTCGAAATAATATTTCTTATTTAGAGATAGAAGTTGTCTAACCAGAGTTGTCAAAAGTTCTACTCAATTATTCATAATAGTCAATTTCCATAGAGCCACAGGAGTGGATATTGAAAGGATTAGGTTTTCACACAGACGTCGGATCATGTAAATCTTGTGTTCTTTTCTCTCATACATAATTTTTAATACATGAGTATTTAATAAATGTTTATGAGGATATAAATATTAAAAGGTAACATGGGTTATATTTCTAAAAGTTTTGAAACTTATAAAAATTGAACAACTAATTCACCCCCAATCAGTTTTTATTTGAACCTTGTAACTTTAGTTAATATTAGACAAGGTTACGTTTTTGAATCCTTGACACTGATAATATAAATTCGTTAAACAATATAAAAATAACAACATTCGATTATAACGATTATTATTGTTGTAAAATAGAAAGATTTGTTATCTCCCATATCATGGATTGGATGTTTTTGATGTTGTTTCTATTGGTTTTATCCTTATTGATAAATAATATCCCATTACATTTTCTAAAAATAGAAACATATAAGTTGATATAAAGGATAAAAATGTAATAATTATGTCCTTATCGAAGAATTTTTATCAGAATTTGATGGGTCTCAAAAGATAAAAAAATGATGTTGGATAATATGGAATGTGTTTTTAAGGGAATACTAAATTCATTAAAGCAATTATTCAAATATGGAATTGTATGTATGAAGACATTAGAATAAGGTATGAAGGAAAAATCGATGAATACTTCTCTAGAGAAAATACATTTTTTTGCAACACAAGAGTATGTAGATATGTCTTGGATGATTCTAGAATTTTGAATACACATGTGAGAAACATTCCTATCAGGTTGGATTCTAAAATTTATTCATTGGAAAATAAGGACGATTTATCTCATAATGTATTTTACAAATGTATTATTTCTTAAATATGAAGAATGATTCAAAATTCAAAAAGAATATAAATGATGAAATGGATTTTGAATCCATGTGAAAGATGAAAATCAAATATGTTGATGATGTCAATATTTATGAGTTTTATTACAAGGAAGATGATGAGTTGAATGAATTTTTTTTTCTCATATATCAAATAACTTTCAATGTGTAAAATGAAAGTATGGATGAAAACATCCTCACATATTTATTGAGTGTACTGAATTTAGAAACATTTCTATGAATTTACCAAATAAGAAAGTTGAAAATATTGAGATGATCCCGATGAAAACCTCAATGGAAGAAATTGAAGAATAAATGATAAAGGAGAAAAATATTCTAATAGAATCAAGAAAAATTTTATAGTAAAATATGATGTGTGATGGGTAAGAAATTTGAATTAGAATAAACTAGAAACAATTAATCTCAATTTTAATGTTATGAAAAATTTAAAACCATTGTAATATACCTAACCTAGAAGCCACTAAACTGGTGCTCTGTGCAGGGATGTCACATGACCATAGGCGTGCCTCCCCACAAGACAGGGGTTACCAAATAGCCGTGAGCATCTAATAAGACATATGGGGAGACTATACCCTCATTACTAGAGATATCCACACTATCTCACAAAAAATAGAAACCGTATGAAACAACCATAGACATGCATAACCAAACGTTCTCAATATGCTACAAACACCAATCATTTACAAATATTTCATACTATACTAGTAGTGTATGTGAAAGGAACCCAAAATAAAAAAAATGGAAAAAACTCCATAGGGATCCAGAATCCATGTCAGGATCCTTCTCTATGTACATCATGAGCCCAACTAAATATCCTAGAGTAAGGAATTCTCCATTGTCCAGACCTGCAACCATGAAATCTACTCCAGAACCCAATGTCGACCGAAATTGGGCATGAGTACAAAACTCAGTAGGCCACCACCAATGGTGTCTTCAAAATATCTACTCTAACATATGGTGCATGAAAGTAAAGAATATATTGTATGTAAACATGGAATAGATTGGGTGATAAAAGTGATCATGGTTCCATTAAATTCAATACTAGCATTTATCCCAGTTCCATTTCTTATATCATAATCATTGTATAATACATATTTATGACACATTCCATGGGTTAGGCATAATTATACTCTACATAATGGTCTAATGAAATCAATAACAATGAATAGGGGAAACAGCTCGAGTCCCTAACTCACTAGGGATATACATATCACATCAACACATTTCCTCGCCTCAAAGACTCAGTCCAAGTTGGATAAAATCAATAAATTAACCTCATCTCAAAGCCTCAGTCTGGGTGGAATGAAACCTTTATGGGAATATAGCCTCTTTCCCATTTTCTAACCCGTTCATTTTGGTGTGGTGTTTAGATACTAAGTCGAAATCGACCCATGGGCGTAGAACCTCTAGTCAATACACCACTCTACCAAGCCATGTTCACATTCTTATTTATCAAATCACCACAAACAATCAGAACACAATAAATCATATTCAATACCACTAGATATCAAAATACATAACACAATAAGAACATTCAATTCCATACCCTATTATTATATTCACCCATCTACAATTCAAAGAGATCTATCTATATTTTTTTGTGCCTTAACCCTTAAAGTGTATTCAACAACCCCTTGTCCAAATTCACAAATTACTATTCATCAAACCATTAAGTCCAATAATCATTTCACAAGAATTTACCAGAATATATATATATATATATGTCTTGTTCAATCCTCATATCACATAACACTATCCCTTCATGACATTCAATTATTTATGTGTACCACCTAATTATCATCTATTAACCCATTCCACAAATTCAACCCCAATTCACATGTATCTTTCTTATCTTACTAAGAATAATCATGTGTAAATATTGTCCATTAGCATTTCCATTTATCTCACATAACACCTTATTATTCCAACCAACACCCACATAGGTCACTGTCAAACCAAGTTGTATTACTAGGATTCCAATTCACATATTTCAATATTAATATCATATTCACCCTCGGCTCTATGTTCTTCTACACATCCTTACATTAATTATCTAAAAACTAAGTTTGGGATCGTGGGCACACCGAATGGGTGGACCTTATATAGGTCACAAAATCCTCTATGAAACCTATGTGGAACTTGAAGGCTCTGTTTGGTTGTTTAGACACCAAAAACATCACATCAAAATAATGGAATGATGTAATATTCACAAGAGGGTAATACCAAAACACTAAATACACAAATCTCTATAAAACTCATGGAATATAACATATAGACCACCGAGCTCGGATTAATTAATGAATGTCCTTCTAATCAAGGCCTTAGATCCCAATCCAACTCAAAATTTAATCCTCAACCTATATATCATTGAAAAAGAGCGGGTTGAGAGATTTTTTTGGAGATCTCACAAAATATAATACCTAACCCAGAAAAGGGAGAGGAGGAGGAGATTGGACTCACCCAAATATTCGATTCCCTTCCAATGACATGCCAAATGCTCAAGAATAAAAGGAGATTGATTCTTAGGAGCTCTTGGTCCCTTTGGTTCATTCATAGGGTTTAAAGGGAGGAGGAGAAAGAAAACCCATAGTTGGGTATTAAAATCACGGGGTTGAATTTTTATAAATTTTCCATCATTTATTGGCCACATAGTCTACCCGTACGGTTTACCAAACTGTGCAAAAAACGTACAACTATTTTCTACAAGAGGACAGCCCACATAGTTTCTTGGGGATCCCACACAGTTTTTCCTAACCATGCACAAATAGTGTGAAGGCTACTGTTGGAGGATTCCTAGTCTACATAGTTTTCCCGAATGGTTTCACCTAATCGTGCGCAGACTATTCACCTTGCACTGCTTGGCCTGATTTCTCTTCTCAATGAGCCCTAAGCCCCAGGGCACCACTGAGTTACCACATTAACTTGGGAAATACATATCTAACCGAAAAGGAGATATCCAAGCCAACACTTCACTAAAAAAATTCATTAAGAAAATTTGGGAACTTACAACCTTCATTGAAAAAGATGAGATAACAAAAAATATCCCCAGAGAGTGAAGAAAGTGGTGGATAATCTTATAGATATTATCAACATAGAACATAACTTCTTTCATATTTTAATAAAAATAAAACTATCAATAAATAATTTACATTAATGATGAAATATCAAGATGATTCTTCTTATTTAACAAAACATTTCATCAAAAAGGAGGCTAAATACATTTATGTGATTTTAAGTTACATTATTAGAATGATTAAATAGGGAATGACGATTGAAGATCATAGAATGATTCCTGAAGATAAGGTAGAAGTGGTTAAAATTTTATAATCGAAACATCTTGATTCTAAATGTACATTGATAATGATGAATGAAAACTTCATCATTTCTACAGATGTAAAATTAGATACTTCTAAAGTTGGTGAGAAGTCCCAATTCCAGAATTAGGTTAAACCTTCTCTTACAAAAAATTATTTTTCATATGATTATTTTAATCGTTTAGGTTCTATAAAATGTCTTGTGAATTACTTGGTTGATAAAGGAATTTTTAAATCTCTCAATTCTAAAAAAGTAGAAAAATACCTAAAAAGGAATGATAGTCCACATCCTAAGTATGTTAGGGAATAAGGAACATAACAACATCAACAATGTTTCAATAGAGAAATATCCTTCATGAATAGAAAATATTATTTTGAAGGATATTGATGGTGCTATGGAATCTATGTGTATAGAGATTTTAATATTGGGAACAATATATGTCTACCCAAAATAAGGATGGAGAAATGAAGAAGAAATAATGAATGAAGAATGAGAAACTCTCCTAACTAAAAGAAATTTGGAAAGGTGAATACTCAAGATGTTCTAAACATTCTAACAAATAATGAATTTGAATGTCTTGAAGTGGTTTGTGGAATATTTGATAATTATGGTAATCATGAAAAAAAATTATGAACATCATTCTATAAAATGTTTTATATGAACAAATAGAAAAGAAAGATGAAAAAAAATAAATTTTAGGAATGTTCTTTTATTTTGTTTAGACAAATTTGAAATCAAGTAAGATGAAAAATACATTGATTCATGGTAGGGGTTTCTAAACACATATGACTTGTGATATAAAAATATTAAAACATGTTAAATTTCATGATGGAGGAGAAGTTACATTTAGAAATGATTTTTCATTATAAATAAGTGGAATCGGTACATTAATGATTGAAGAAGAAAATTGAAATCTAAAGAAGTTTTACTTGTTCATGGGATAAATCAAAACATACTTCATTTAAGTAAACTTTATGATTATGGAAATGAAATAATCATCAAAAATGAATATTGTATCATAAAAAGTTTGAAATATGGATAACTAATTACAAAAGGAGAAAGAACCTGTGGGAATCTCATTAAAATATGAGAATTCATTAACTCGTATTACATGAGTTCTGAATATGAAATCAAATTCTGGAACTAAAGGCTTAGGAACCTTGGGAATAAAAAAATGAATAATCTGTATAATATTCTTGTAGTCCAATATTTTCCATAATTGAAAATAAAATATTAAGATTCTTGTATTATAGGCCATAACGGATAAATAACTTACAAAAGTAATAATAGAATTGAGATTTAATATTCTAGACAACTTGATCTTATTCATTATGATATGTGTGGGATTATGAGACTTAAATGAGGAAAATGAGATTTATACTTCAAAAAATTTAATTCTGATTTCACTCAGATTAAAAACATTGTGAACATAAAGTAATATTCATAGGCTCATAAAATATTCAAATTCATCAGAATATATGTTATGAAATAATTGAGGGATTCAATCAAGAAGATGATAATAGATAGTGGTTTTGAATTCAAAAATAATATAGTTGGAACTTATCTAAGAAATCATGGTATCATTCATCAGTATAGTGCTCCCTATAGTCCACAAAAAATGAAGTATTAGAAAGAAACAATAGAATATTGTTTGAAATGGGAAGAATTATATTAGAAGAATACAAACATTCAAGGTTCTATTAGGGAGAATCTATTAGTACTGCGATACAAGTTCAAAATGGATGATTTTTGAGACAAAAAAATAACATGAATACTTATGAAATGTGGTATAACAAAAACAAATCATTGAAATAATTAAACGTTTTTGGTATTCCATGATCTCTCAAAATAAAAAATCCAGATTTAGGAATGATTTATGATAAATGTGGGGAAGGAAAATTAATGGGTTATTCACTAAATGGGATAAGTTAAAAATGTTTGAAAAACATTTTATCATTGATTATGGACTCATATTCTATGAGGGTAATTGAAAATTAATGTTTCTTAACAATGATTGTTAAGAATGTTTAGGAAGATATATGAGAGATTTACAACAATAGTAAAAGTAATTCAAAACATTATTATAATGATTCAAATGGATCATGTGCTGAGTAAATTACAACTTTGAAAACAAATTGAGATTTCTTGGATTATTAAAACATGTTAACGTGAAATTATTATTAAGAATCAAAAGGCTCTAGTTCATACCATATGAATGTTGAGATGGAAAAATAGACTTTACTTATCTCAAAAGTTTAACATGAGTCAGTTAGAGAGGCTATTCAATATAACTAATGGATGGATTCTATGATAGAAGGGGTGAATCATATTATAAATAAGGAATATGGGAACTTGTTTAATGTCCAACAAATAAAAATTTTATCGGAACAATGTGGGTTTATAGAAACAAATTGAATGTGCATTGAGAAGTTTCAAGAAACAAAGAAATGTATTTTTTATAAAGGATATGCAAAGTTGGAAGGTGTTTATTTTGTTGATATATTTTCCCCAGTTTCAATATTGGAAAGTATTAGATTTTTTCTATTAGTTGAAGCACAAAGGAATTAAATTTTTTATCATATTGATGAAATGTAACCCTTCTTAAATGTTGATATCTGGGAAGAAGTTTACATTGATAAACCATGTGGGTGTCTACTTGGTGAGGATAAATTCTTTTAATTTGAATAATTATTTATATGGGATGAAACTAGATCCATGTGCTTGGTATTAAATGATAAATGTTTTTTGAGAATGATGAACTTTCATATTGTAATGGTTGAAAACAACATGAATGTGAAAGATGATAATTCTGGAGCGTTGATTATACTTGTTTATGTGGTTGATATAATTTTATACGGGGATAAAGAAATGGTTTTTCAATACTATTCTAATGAAATGAAGAGGAATTTTGAAATTTCAACTCTGGAAGAATAAACACTTTTCCTTCTATTAAATTTTTTAATAAATACATTTTCTTGTCCCGTGAAAAATATAATAGGTAATTTTTTATGATGTTCGGGATGGGTGAATCCAATGAACTTTCATTTATTGCTGACATAATTATAGAGTGATATTGTTTGTGTTGTGAATTTTTCTATCAGGTATCAAAGTAATCAAAAGGAATAAAAAATAATGGAGGAAAAAATATTCTAAGATATGTCAAATGAATAACTTCACATGGATTGTTATTAAAAATAAATTGTGAGGTAATGTTTCATGGTTATACTAATGCCGATTGAAATTGATATTTTAATGATAAAAAAGCAACCTCAGGAGGAACAATTTTTTTGGGTGAATGTTGTGTAAGTTGGCATAGTAAGAAACAAAGTTCAGTAACATTGACAGTAACTGAATACGAATATATTACATCTACTCAGTATTGTACTCAAATTATATTGATGAATGTTCAACTAGAATATTTGATAGTGAGTGTTTCTAAACCATTAAAGATACATTTTGATAATCAAAATTAAATTTATATTTCTAAGAGTTCTGTCTAAACTTAAAAATCAAATCACATTAATATAAATATTCAGTTTATCATAGATAAAGTTTATTTTGGAGATGTTTTATTGGAATAAATTTCATCAAATAATATATTTGATGATATGTTTAAAAAAGAATTTATTAAAGAAAGGTGTGTAGAATTTAGGCTCCAACTTCATGTTCAACCTCCTACTATGTCTTATTAAATATCATAAGGATGTACGCCAATAATTACATAGATTATATTGATAATTGTGGAGAGAAAGTAAAAAAAATAACATTGTATGAAATTTTTAATTATCTTTTTTATAAATTTGAACAATGGTTATAATATAATTGGGGAGATAATGAAATGATAATTGATGAAAGAATAAAGGGGGCGATAATAAGAAATTTTGAAAAGAAAAGTGAGGATAGTTTATCTATACATCACCTCAAAGTCTTATTTACACTGAGGGATGAAATTACCTCAAATACATTACTTTATCCATTAGTGTGGTGTCAGGACCCTCTCTATTCAGAAAGGATTTGTTTGATAAATCAAGAATGTTGAGTTGTGAAAAATTATAAAAGTTTGAAAAGTTATTAATGATGGTTATCAACAAATCCAAAGGTGGATATTGAAGCACCTTTGTTTTAAATTGATTTAAGTTTTTTAATTTGATGAAAACTAACCATTTTGTATTAGAATGTTTTGTTTTTCAGGAATCAGATCCATCTACATGGTATTTAGTATATTGGATACAAAATAATTGGATGCATAATTTAATGTTTTATGATAGACTATTTTTTCTATAATAAGAAAAAGAATGAAGATGTTGAATAGTTTTTTAAAATAAGAAAGTGATGTCATGAATTATATAGTTTTTATACATTGTATAAAAAATTAGACGATGATTTTTTAATCAAGAAGATCTCACAAATCATGAAAAATGGTGGACTGGTTTTATGAAATTTAAAATTTCATCATAATGAGAATCCTATCATAATGGGATTTTAATTATATTGAGACTGATCGACACTAGAATCATGAAACATTCAGATCTAGAAAATCGATGTCAGAATCATAAAAAAATTGGATCCATAAAATCTGCAACCAAATATTTCAAAAATAAAATCTATAAAATTGACACAAGAATCCTGAAAAAATAAATTCTAGAAAATCAGAACAAATATCCTAAAGAAATTTGGATCCATAAAATAAACACCAAAATCCCACAAAAGTCGATTCCATAAAATTTGAAATGGAATCACGTATCGAGAAAGAATTTGTAATAAGAGAAATAGATGGACTAGTTTTTCTATACCATTCTGATTCTCCATATGACTCATATAAAACAATAGGATCAAAAAAATCATCACAGTAATATTTCAAAAATCGGACCTAGCATTTGAAAATAATCGGCACCATAATCTTGTAAAAACCAGATACAACATTCTGAGATAATTAGAAACAAAATATGCAAAAATAGGAACCATCAATTATATTGTTGAGAAAATATTTGTAAGGATAAGATTAAAAAGAAGAGTAAATTTGTCCAAACATGAAATTCAATTTTTAATAAATCAGAGATAAATATATGGAGGTTTTAAAAAGACAGGGATACTGTTTAAATACCAGAGATTTTCTAATTTTTTAGATTTGAGGAAGTGGAAAGTGTTTTCACGTTTCCTGCTCCTGTGTTTTGAGTGTCCTACAAATACGTTTTTATACCACATGATTGATTAAAAAATCTATATATGAGTAAAAGGTAAAGGACAATATATATTGAATTGAAAGTTAACATAATATTAAAGAAGAATTTTATTTAGCATTATATAAGATTTTGAGTTTTATAGTTAATTCTTAAAAAAATAGGATCCATTATTCAGTAAAAATCAGCAGCACTTTTATTTAAAACTAAGATCCATAATTCTATAAAAACCATTACTAGCATTATGATAAAACTGTATCCAGAATTCTACAAAATTTTTGAATAAAATTAAATGAAAATTGGATCTGAAATCCAGCATCATTGAATTCAGAAAAAAGATCTAGAATCTTACATCATTGTATTCAGAAAATCGGATCCAGCATCATTTGATTCAGAGAACCAGATCATACAAAATTATTCTAATGTTTTTTACTATGAATTTATAGAGCAGTTTCAACATATTATTTATTATTTTGATTTTCTCAATTTTTTTAAGAAAACACTATAAACTAATTAAAGTTAGTATAATCTTTCTTATAAAGTGATAAAACATGTTTAATGGGAGTTAGAAATTGTTTTTTTTCAATTATTCATATTAGTGGATTTCCATAGACCCATGGGAGTTGCTATGGAAAGGATGTATGTTCTCAAAATGAGGACTGACCTTATAAATAGTGTGTGTTTTTATTTTATAATTACTTTTTCATGCATGTTTATTTACTAAATGATGGTAAGGATAAAAATTTTACTAGGTTGTAGGAGTTAGGTTTCTAAAAGTTTTGGAACTTATAAAATGTTAACAATGATTCAACCCCCTCCTATCAATTTTTTTTGATACATGAATATTCATTTTCGTTTTTTGAATCATTATACATAAGTTACATAGATAACCAATTTCCAATGGGAAATTCATAGTTAGTTATTTTTAATTCCAATGTCGAAGGTGTCATGAAATATTGGTTCTTCTTTATACTCGATGTGTAATGGTGTGTAAATTATATTGAGAGTTTTTTTTATGATTATTATATGAAATTAATATTTTTTAATTGTCTATTATTTTAAATAAATATTAAATAAATACTATTTTCCATCACTATTAACAAAAAAGCAGCACAACAACCTTCAACATGAAACAAAAAAAATTGTAACATTAAAAAGTAAAAATTCATACCTGAATGAAATATCGTTTCAAGATAAAAAAAATATAAAACATTAACATATAAATCTATATATAAAAAAATATTAAATTGTTTTCAACTAAACCTCTAAGGAGGTTTTTTATTTTATTCTAACAGAGTTCTATTAATAAATAACCGTAAAAATAATAAGTTATATAGTATTTATAATATAAAATATTTTTTTAAATCATTAGAGATATAATGGAACTAACCTTGTCAAAAATCATCACTATTCTTGGTTTTGTAATCTCATAAATGAATCATAAAACCTAATAATCAGATTATAAAGTGATTTCTTAGTGAATAAATGCAATTATGAAATAAAACCTTAATAATAAAACAAACAATATGCATCTAATGAAAAATTTATACCAAATAATTTATATTATATCTTTATCCACATGAACATTTTTAATATAATTAGAGTTCATTGTCGATATGTTAATTTATTTTAACATCTTCCATGTCCAATTTTTATTTCATATATTTATTACTAAACTATATCTAATAAGAAAAAATTTGTATAAAAGGACTATAAAAATATTATAAAACAAATAAATTCAACAACAATCAAAAATTACCTCGAACATCACCCAGTAAAAAGAATAAATGATATATTATGTGGTTGTGCAGGATAAATATTAAATAAATATAACAACCACGAAATAATTAAAAAAAATTTGTTTGATTTTATAATTACAAGTAGTTTAAAATTATATATGTCTTTTTACCCTTCAAAGAATAAATGGTACCAACAAAAAATATCTAACTTTTCTAATACATTGACTAAATATATCACTATAAAATTATTCTTCATGTATGTCAAAACCATTAATCAAAATAACTGATCCAAAATCCATAAATTGATTTTTTTAACATTTTATAAGAAAAGAGTTTACTATAAAAGATTATAAAAAATAATTAATTACAAAAATGTATGTAATAATTATTTAACGAAATTAAAATTTCAATTTCAATATTCTTACATAGAAAAAACATTAACCAAAATAATGCATAGATAATCAACGATAAAAAAAATTATATATTTATTAAATAATATTTATGCATAGTAACTCCCTCATTTATTGATAGTGAGCAGAAGAGAAAAATAAATCTCCATCAAAAAATTATTCATTATAAAATTTTTGAATCATTGAGAACTTGAAGAAGTATATAAAGGAACAGGTTCTTGATTTGTTTTAAATTTTATAATTTATACATAATTTTCATATGATCATATTTTTGATAAGTGTACTGAAAAAATATGAGTTATTTAAAAATAAATAAATAAATTTTTTAACTAAAAACACATAAAAACCAATATTTCAACAAAATATTAAGAGTTGCAGGACATAGTAAAAAATGAATCATACACTATACAAAATTAGTGACCTCCACTATAAGAAATAACATATGATTAGCTAGATCAATTAAATCATTCAATGGTACTCTTACTTAATATGACTAAATAATCATATAATGTACATAATCTAGAAAATTTTGTTCATATCCTAATGTTGAAATATTTGAATAGTCATCCAAAAAAAGAAATAATGAGTACACAGTCATGGTTGAATGTGGAGGTGGATGATCTATATCGGAAGGACTCGTAGGCTATGGATGTAGCGTATCATGTGTATGTTTTACAATTTCTGCAAATAGAAACTACAATAGAATTTAATTCAATAATATGTGTATATATATATAAATTGACTCATGTCTACCCAATTAGAATACAATTAATATATTACTCCCCTAAATTTTTTATTCCACAATTTCATTCTAAGATAACCAAAAACAGTTGTTAAATATATTCCTTCCCATATCCTCCTATGTGTCCCATGTGTTATTTATTTCATAATCAAATAGAAAAAATATCTATCTTACCTTCAAGGATAATGGTCCCCTGTCTTGAATTATACAAATGGAAATGAAAAAATAGAATATATTTTAAAGTAATATTAGTTCTAATACTTTAAAAAATGAGTCTTTTTTAAAAAAATAAATATTATCTTCTTAAAATCTACTGAACTACTAAACTTTATAGATATTTAAGAATATTACCCTTTTCCACCCATTACCATTTCAATTTTTTATAGATATTTGGGTGATATAGAGGGATAAAAAATAATAATCTCCTAAGAATCTAGTAAATTTTACTCTTAATTCATATAATTTTAAATAATAAATTACTCTTCTCAGAATTGATACCTTCCTTATTATAATGTATGTGGATTTGAATTATGCAATTGGATATCATGAAAATATATCCTAGAGACCATTTATATAAGAATGAAATTAATTATTTTATGAAATTAAAAAATAATTATAATAATTATTTTTTAATAAAAAAAATGTCATTCATGAAACGATTCCTCCCACCAGCTGGTGATACCTTCATCTGGATCACTACATCTATATACCCATATTTTAATCTTGTGTTTTTATTTTATTATTTCCCATAAATAAAATATGATGGATTTTTATTAAATCTATCTATATAACATAAGAAACATAAATCCTCGTATTTTTTGTATATTTAGTATCATCAAATTCAAATGTTACTAGAATCTGAATAAATTAAATAATATGAATAAAATATAAAATATATGATTATTTTTGGAAAAATATTATAAATGAGATTTTTATTTTTAAAAAACCCAAAATTGGGAATTTATTTATTTTAGATTCTCTTCTTAATGAAGAAAAAATACTACACATATAATGGCACTATATTTTCAATTATCTTCTAGGACGGTTATCATTTATGTCTATTAAATTTTTGTTTTCATTAATATATATCATAAACCTATAAACACCAAGATAATGTAAATGATTTAGTAAATGTGTAATCATAAGTAAACAAACACTTTATATCTTCTTTTATAGAGAAAAAGACACATCTAGGGGAGGCTCATAAGTAGTACTGGAAACAAGGTATGATTAAAAAACTAATTTTTATAAAATTTATTTATATATGATATATTAATATGAAATAATGTACACATACCATGATAAATGTACATCTTCCTCTATATATTCCTAGAAATTTGATGAATAAATGAACATAAATACTATATAACATCAATTTAATAAAGAAAATTGAATGTTAGAAGTATCACATTTTATTTTTACTAATAGTGAGAAAATAATATCTATTATTAAAATTAATAAATATAAGCATAAATTAACATATGGAAATGATGAATATAATGAAATTATCACAATAAAATAATGAAATTAGGAATTTTAATCCCTAGAATGTTTAACTAAAATATGTGAAATTAGGAATTAAAATAAAAGTAATATAAATGACCATAATATTTGAATTTAAATTAATATTTTAAATGTATTCGTGACATTATATTTTAATGTTTAAATAATAGTACAATTATCAGACTTTATTAATAAATATTGAAGTGAAATTAATGAGATTGATAATAAATTAAGAAAAATTATAATTGATCAAATTCAAATATATATATATATAATATTTAAATATATAATTTAAAATAATGTTTTTATATCGGAATGTTTCATCAAAAATAACTATTTATGGTTATTTTATAAAAACAATACATAGAAAAATGTATCAATATAATATTTAATTAAAAATGAACTGGAATGATCAATATCAAGAAATTAAAATATCCATGATAGTCTATTTACATGTATAATTTAAAAAAAATAGAAAAGAGTCATTTAACATTATAATTAGGAGGGTAACACAGGATTTTACCTTATCCCTTTAACATGATCATTTCATAATACATGTATGACTTCAATATATCAATTAATACAATCCTCAGATAATCTTGTAATAAAGAACCAAATCTAACAAAAATACCCAATATCATCACCATTTTCATATTTAAAATTAATTTTTCTCAACCAAAAAATAATGATAAACTAATTATTCGATGATTCAATAATAAAAAATATATTTTTTATCTCTATACATGATAATTTAATCTTATTTACATGTAAAAAATATGAATCCAAATATTTAAATAAAAAAACATCATGTTTCACACTAATATTAATTTAATGATAATTATAAGTAATCATGTGTACTTGAAATTTAGTTTACTAAATATCCAATATATCCACAATAACTCCCAAATAATATGTAAACGTAGATATTGGATTTTATTCATTTTCTCTTGAGAAATGTATTTCCTCAAAACTAAACATTCCTACACTTTTGAATGGAACTCATACTTTACTAACATTTTTGTATAAAAGGGTAACTATTTATGTGAATACAAGAAAATTTCATTAAATTAACACATCAAACCCTTTATTTTAATTTCATGGTTTCTAATTTTAATAAATCACTGATGAATTTCTATAAAAACCATGAAACACATATATTTTTATGTTTATTCATTAACCATTTATCATTTCATTGTATACAAAATATCTCTATTATAGTAATTCGTGTTGATATATATGGTTGAACATCATTTTCATATGATTAAATTTTATAAATTTTATTTATCACTTCATCATGTTTAGTTAATATTAATAGTATTCCCTGAATACATTTAACATCACTATCCCTTATGAAATGATTATTTTTATGGTCAGTGAAATTAATCACTTAATAAATATAATTATTACTTAACATAATAACATATTTTAATATATATTTGTGAAAATTATATTCCTCTTATTAATAATGATTTTGGACATATGCCTTTAAAATTTCCAAATTTCATTCAAAAGTATATAACCAATGTAAATAAAATGACCCACATATTATTATCTCTTGTACCAAATGAATCAATAGATTATGAATTATATAGAAATAAAATAGTGAAAAATAAATTTTTATTTTAAAATGTGTGAGGATTTATTCATTCTTAAATTTATATAAAACATATTGTTTTAGTACATTGGAGAAAATGGAATTAAAAATGTAACACAAATATAGTATATACATTCTAATGGGTATAAAAAATTTCTAATCAATGAAACTAGTAAAAACGGTTACATTAGGACATGACATTGATGATATTTCATACCAACTAACTCTAAATCCAATAATGACACCAAATTCATGATGATTTAATAGCACCCACTGTTTACATTAATACCACATAGGCATTTGTAATTTGTTTCTCACTCTTACATAATGTGTGAAAACCAAGAGTAAATATAATTCGAAAATATTTATATTGGGAGAAAACCCCAAAAACATTATCATATATATTACCTATAATCTCTCATTAATTTTCTCTTTTTTATTTCAATTTATATTTAACAATCTTCCAATAAAACTATAAAACATGTTTTCCCCAAAATTAATAGTATAAATGTGTTATTTTACCTCTAAAAATATTCAATAAGGTATATTGGAAATGATATACCATTTTATAATTTTTTTATTAAAAACCATAAATACATTTATTTCTAAAAGTTACATTGATAAATTTCAACTTTTCTTAATATTCTATAGCTAAAATTTTTTATAGAGAAAATCATAACAATGTAAACCAATGAATTCAGGATTGAATTTCTATAAGGATTATCTATTCCAAAAAATAATTGATTTTTTATGGTGTCACATTTCCATTATATAATTGATGATATGATTTCCCTTATGTGGAAATTATAAAAGTGTTATGACCCTTGACAATGTATCCATATAAGATACTATATATAGAAAAGTTGTTTATAAGGAATATTAAAAAAAGGTAAAATAATATACTCTTATGGTATCCATCAAATACTGTAAATATTACATTCATAAAAATTTTATATAAACAAAAACTAGTGACATATTTTCATCAAAAATATTTATATACTGCTTCGGTTTAATAATAATCGTGGAAATCATAAAATATTTTTTCATCACACATATCTGTGGAGACATAATTCACAGTAATAATAGAATACCCCACAAACTCTCTTGGATATTTTGGATCCAATATATTACCCTTAAAACTATGAATCCCCACTGTAATATTTCTAAATTCTTTTTAAAAATTGGAAAAAATATCAAATACATTTTACTATGGTGAATCTGTGGGGTGACATTGGTTTCCATTAGATATTAGGTCATCTATGTTATATCTTGTACTATTTTCATCATTTATATTTGTAAATACATACATAAAATTGTGAATTATTTAATGATATAATATTTAATCCATGTTTTTAAACTATAATATTTTATCCTATATAGCACACAATCATTATGGAAAATCATTATATTATTATACCCTAATCCAATTGGATAATTTTTTTAAATAATATTTACAATCATTACTAATTTTTCCTTCAATATGTAACTTTTTCAAAATTAAAAATAGTTTCATTTAACTGCTCTCTCAATAATATTTATTTTCATACATTTTACCTAAACATATAAATACTAACAATAGTATAAAGTAATTAAAACAGGTAAATACTTTTTTCTATGTATCACAGTACAATCGTTCAACACATACTACTTTTAAACGGTTTCAATGAAAACATCATGAATTAATGCTTCAATATGAACCTATGTCTCATTATGAACATTTTCATCAATCATATATATTGAATTTATTTTACTTTACCATTCTAGATACATCATTAATAACATTGATTAAAACCATAAAAATTCACAGTGTTTTTTATTTCATTGTATAAACCCTTTCTCATATTCAAATACCCACACATGTATAAATAATCATATTTTTATTTTAAATATTTATTTTTAAAATTTAATGAAATTATCTACATATTCATCATTATTTATCAATCAATTTATATAATTATAATCCATTTCCTAAAATTAAAATATAATTAAGGAATTATGAGTTTTTTAAAAAGTTAAACATATATATTGGAAGATAATTTAAAAAAAAAATAATATAAAGAATAATTATATTTTAAAAATATATATAATCAAATTATTAATTAAGAAATATAAAAAATATATACAGAATAGATATTTAATAAACCATTAATACATAAAAATATATTAATAATATAAAATTAATAAAATAGTAAATAAATAAATACAACATAGTAGATGTGTAAAAAATTAATTAATATAAATTTAATTAAAAAAATACGTTTACAATAAAAATTTAATAAGGTAAATAAATGAATAAAATATATATAATTTTTGTAGAATTATTTATGAAAATAATGAAATTATTACAATTTATATATCCCAAAAAATCTGTAAATATTCTAAAAATGGACTTAAATATATAATAGATAAAAAATTTACATACAGACTATCTGCCTATGAAAAATAGAGAAAAAAATAAAAAATTATAGATTAAATGAAATAATGTTAGATCAAGGTAAAAAATACATAAATGATTAATATTTTAGTCATTAACATATAATAAATAAAAAATCATGTAAAATATAATCATATTCCTAAAAAATGTATAATCATAGAGTATATTGATGATGAATAGAGATACAATTTAATTTAAATAACATCAAATTAAAAAAAATTAGGTGGGTGAGTAGTTCCAAAAAATCATAAAAAAATACAATCAAACTCAATTTAGTAGTACATAACAAAGCTTACATATTCAATTATGACAAAGAAAATTGAAAAACTATTGATACAAGTTGAATCTAAAAAAAATAATATGATAAAAACAATAAATATTGGAATACAAATTAATGATATTTTCAACACTCCCATTATCACATGGGGATGATTAGATTCAGTGAAATACCTCATTTAATAGAGAATAAAAAACAAATAAAGGATCACATGTTTTTCAAAAGTAACCCCTTGAAAGTTACAACCAACATCACTAAACAAGTTGAGGGTATTCAACAAATTCACTACAGATTTCTAAACCTGTCCACCCAGTATCACCATAAAAGAATGAGTATGCAGGCCCAAGAAACACAAGAAGGCTACAAATTTCGTACATAACATCCCAATATAACTCATTCTCTTAGGGTCCTAAAATTTCTTATAAATAACACAATTGGGGTTATCATTTACATGAATGAAATAAAAAGAAACCGCTTGATGATATTCTTCCCCAAGTCTCTCACTAAAGTCCCAAAAACCCTCAATTACCACCAGATGCCTAAAAATAAGGATAAATTAGTACAGATCAATTTATTAATGTCCCTATTGTCCTAGAATACCAAGACACATAAAATTAATACTACATAGTAAAGAATACTAGGCCGAAGTACCCTTTCACTTTTGAAAACATGAGAACCAGTCATCAGAAACAACCTAAGGAGGACCTTGGTGCCTAGAAAAATGACTCTTACAAGTGATTTGGACCATGTTTTACAATACCCAAAGGTATCTTCATATTTCCAAAATATCACCTACACGAAGAGGTTTCATATGCCCTTATCCTACCATATATAAACCACCCTGAGCTCTCCCATGCATCTCATGCATATTCAAACTTCATTCATCCCTTGATTCACATATGCAAGACACTGTTTTAGATCACTTTCAATCCACCAATGGAAGGAAACTTTTTTCCATTTACCCCTTTTCCAAGAGGGCCATGATAAGGCATTTTCAAAATCCTCTAGGTGTGTAGGATCAGATAACCAGTCAGATTAGTTTTTCCAATGAATTATAAATTTCCCTTGTAATGGATGTAATTGATTTATCCAACCTAAACGGTGGGATTCATAGAGTATTCTCAATTATATATTCTCTTGGTAAGTGTGATATTAACCATAGGGATAATGATGGGATATCATATTTAAGAAAAAATATAAAATAGTAACAACTAAGGCCATCTACATCCATAGGCATACCCTCATCCACTATTGGATGAAATAAATTATCTGGCTTTCTAGATCATCCACATCATCTTACTTATCACAACTAGCACGACTCACTAGGTCTTACGTTTTAGTGTTCATGATTAAATTTGCATGATCAAATACATATCTTAGGAGGGGAATCATTCTCTATGTCTTCGTCTTACATTACTTAGGTCCTCCTTCTAGGTGCAGCCCCCAAAACCCTGTGACCACCTCAAAGGGATATATTTCCAATGATGAAACCCCTTATTCCTCCTTATTGACATTCCTCCATGAAATAATTTACACACTGACCCACCTATAGATGACCATTTAGTGAACAATTAATCCCAAAATGAGGCATCCTTGAGTAGAACGACTTACCTGTCTTACCTGATAGTCCTTCTTGAGATCATCCTCTCACCATGACATGGGGATCCACTATAGGTGTAATACAAATCATTCTAAAGTATATATTCCTTTATTTATCTCTAAAATAGATATGTAGGATTCCTCTATTTTTTCCAAACCATCTCCTCTAAATCATATTAATATTATCTTTACTATATTCCTGGTATTTCCATATCAAAACATGGAGGCTCCATCCCTTTGTGGTATATTTGGACGCTTAGGTGTAAGTCCCACAATATACATGAATCAGATCCATTTTAAAGGAAAAATTTGATACATGATAATAGACTACACTTTTTTCCCTCATCACATGAAATTAAATGGTATAACATGTCTAATTATAAGACACTGAATTACATGGGTTTTGATTCCAATCACAATGATATGTTGAAATTCCATCTCATGTGAAAGATCATAAAACCAAACAACTCTTGTATTCATAGATAATGAAAAATTAAATATCACCCTACTACATGTATTAAAAATAAAAAAACGATATTAAATGATTTAAAAATCAATAATTATTACAAAAGTGTACCATCGATTGTTAAATTCATATACCAATAGACGTATCCACTAATAGACAACCCTAGATATGTATAGATTATTCTAAATCCAATTCATGATAAAAATTAAATGTTAATATAAGGTTGAACCATTATTTATTTGGACTTTAATAATTCATTTTTGGATACATATTAAATCTATTAAATATTCCCAATGTAGACAAGAATTTCCCCAAAATGTGTGTTGTTCCAAGACTTAAATACTGTAGAAAAATTTTAATCCAAGAGAATTGATGAATCCATTTCCAAATTTCTACCTACCATTGGAATGTAGGTTCTTGAAACATCTCAAATAAGGTAACTATTATGTTTTTTTGTTCCATAAATAAAACTCATTGGAAGTCTCCGTAAAAGGATGTGGAAATATGTGTCTGTGATGGAGGGTTGTTATTCCAGTAAAAAAAATCCATTACAACCCAACATGGATTTTAGGATTCATACATAACATGGTGAACTTGACATGAATCCTTAACAAGAATGATTGTGTCTACAACATGTGATACCCATTTTGAGATCCCATAAAATAAACATGGTACAATCATGGATCTGAAATAGTTGATTACAAATGAGTTTGTTTATTATGGTTCTTCATTGATGTGGTTTCCATAAATTGTTTAATAAATATATAGAAAAATTTACCAAAAATACCTTCAATAAAAATTATGTATTTCTAGTTTAATAGTCCATATGATTTATCCATTCCATAGGAAGGATCCTCATCCAATCAGTGGATGTTGTCACCAACCCATCCCCATAAATTTGAGCTATCAAACATGATGATTTGGGAGTACCGCATCAATGGTACTTTAATTATTATAGGGGATTCAAAACAATAAAAAAATAATACAAATTCTCACCAAAATAACACTGAACAAAAACTAGTGGCCTTGAATTCAATTACAATTATTTTTATTTCAAACCATTTCAGTAGTCATTCACCCTAACTCAATAGTATTTCCCCCTTATATTATGGTGGATGTGGATCAAGAGTTCAATAATTACCTCATTTCACCAACATAGGGGTCTCACCATATGTATACTACTAGTATCTACCACCATTAATATTGTGAATAAATAAACATTCAATATGATGAGGTTATTTACCTTGGGAGTCTAAGAACATGTAACACAATCTCGGGCACTCATGATAGACCACCAAGGGAAGAACAAAAGAAATATTGGATTAGGACCATACATGTGATCCCTCTAGATAATACCTCCAATAAAATACAACTACAAATTGTGAGTATATGCATTCACATACCAGCATCATCCATGCTTGATAGCTTAAATTGGAAGTATTTAAAAAAACTAGCTAGATAATATTAGAAACAAATAGGGGGAATAACCATATATCCATACCGAAAATGTATATTGTTGGTACATACCTATTATAAATGGATTAAAAGTGGTTTACCACTCCTTTACTATAATTACATAATAGACATATACCCATATTATAGTTACTATAGTCACTTATCATATACAGTCAATGATAAAAAAAGAAAAAAAATTCATTCTGACACACTAAAAAACTTCAACGATATAATAACAACATCGACATTGGTTGAAGGGAGGACACACAAATATATCCCCAAAATTGGGGTGATCCATTCACGTGATTTGGGGGTCACTGCAAAGTATAAAAATATCCATTTTTCTTTCCTTGTGGGCCATAAGAAAAATTCCATGATAAATAGACAACTAGATTAGTCCCATACCCTAGTTCCAACATTTTGTAGTTGTCCCATCCTAGTGGCCACTCTAGTACATAAATATATCCCTTCCAAGATTCCATAATTATTTCAGAATATTTTGAAACTAACATGGGATATACTAAAATAGACCCCATATATAAAAATAGATATTCACACCAAGAGACCTCATACTCACATAACGGATAATATATAAAATAATACTCATTAAGTCAATTTTAAAATGATGATTCTGTCTACAATCCTCGTATTCATAAATGTATTGTTCCTTAAGCCCTCGTAAATCTATCTCTTTAGTCTCAAGAACATACACATATATAACCATATTACGAAAAGAGTATCTACAATTGGGATGGACATCCCTACAACTTTACTACCAGAAATTCCAAGGTCCTACCCATATATCTTAACATGAATATATACTACATGACCAAAATCAGATCTATAATGAGATCCCATATCTAGATGACTGATGTGGGAAACCTCTATGTGGTTAAAAGATTAAACATCAATAAGGACATCAAAATTCTATCATACATCATGATGTTCATCCCTAGGATGTAAAATGTAAAAATTTTCCATGTAGACCGATGTTAACATGTGATGGTTTTCCTCCCCATGATAGAATTTTATGTTATGTTATTACATATAGTGATATTTTATTTCATAATGGTTGTCCTCCCTTTTCTATATCAACTATACGAAGTCCATCCTATCATGAAGAACTTTTAAAAATGAGGTCATAAATACATGATGCCTTCTCATTTATGAGTGAAATTATTTCTCAAATGGAAGGCATCATAAGGAAAAATTCATTCATTCAACCACCCTTGGGTGTCCATCTATCCAATATGGCAGAAAAAATACATCACAACCATACTATTTATAATAATGAAATTGTGAAAATGAACACTTTGATTCGATTAGAATAAATAACCTTTTAAAATTGACATAGAGTAAATATTATTATTGAAGAGATAATTATCTAATGATATTATTCTGCTCATATTTCTGACTTTATCATATCCCTATTAAAGCACCACAAAGGTATTTTTAATGAATTTTTACAAGATATTCGCCTAATGTTAATTAATACTCTTAATAATTAAAAAATTAATGTCCATGTATATGAATTCTGTCCATTACACATTAATTAAATATAAGGGATGCTGAAAGGGTCATATTTTTTACATATTTTA
This sequence comes from Viscum album, assembly GCA_963277665.1. Taxonomy (NCBI): domain Eukaryota; kingdom Viridiplantae; phylum Streptophyta; class Magnoliopsida; order Santalales; family Viscaceae; genus Viscum; species Viscum album. The sequence goes on along the minus strand of OY728148.1, from coordinate 2,043,198,732 downwards.
AAATATAAAAAATATTTTTACATTTTTTTATTAATCATTCTATAATTTAACTTTTTATGCATTGTGGAAGGATATTAAGTATGATAAAAAATAAATAAAAAGTGAAGAATGAAGGGAACCACAAGTTCTTCGAGAAATGTTATAAAGTGGCATAATGTGATAAATGATTTTTGAAGGAATATTGATTATTAGAAAAGGTGAATGATAAGTGAAGAACAAATTATGATGCTCAAAACTGAAGAAAATAAATATATAATGGATCAACAAAAGATGGAAAATGTATTTTAAAATTATGTAAGTGAAATTCATGACATGTGACTATAAGGAATTCATGTTGTGAATCGTGTTTTGACAGATTCATAACCACATACATTAAACATCATGTACTCCAATTACATGACGTGTAACTCTCAAGATGGAACAAGATCATAAATATTCGATTAATTAATGACAAATACCAATTTTAAGACCCCATGATCTACTAGTATGACTTTTTGACCCATTTATGATTCCATATATGGAACCTAGGTTATATTGAGGCCTATAAATAAGAATCTAGGAAAAAGGATTCCATATTAGTTCTCGAGGATCCTCCACTATGTTGTGTTGTAGGGATGCTGATTATTTATGTTTCTTCTTTCTTTTTGTGTTTTTTATCTCTTTTTTAATGTAACACACTTCCATGTTGTATTGTTGCATTTTCTGTTGTCCATCTCTTTCTTTATCAAATCACATTCCCTCTTCCAAACAAAATTTTCTTCTTCCTTCTATTATTTTTTCATAATCAATTTTCTCTCAAAAATAGAATGTGACTAACACAATAAATAGTCCATGGGAAGGTTTCATGGATTTCTTAATTATTATATCTTAATTTTAAATAGTTTCAATTCATTTTGTTATGGATGTGACAGAATGAATATGTTTGGTGTTAGTCTAACACAACATGGATCACAATACCATTTCAATATTAAATCATTTATTGGAAGGTCTGTCTAGATGAAGTGGTTTCATAGTAATTCTAAAAATCCTTCTCATTGTAGGAAATAAAAACAAATTTATGGAATTCAATTAATTGTCAAATTGAATTACATAATTAACCATCCTCATATATTCAATCCTAGTACCAAGTCCTTTTTTCATAATATCCACTCTATTTGAATCTATTTAGGTTTTAATTAATAATTATATTATTTTTATTTATTATTTTACTAAAAAATTGAAAACCATAGTTTTGATAAATAATAAATACAACAAATATTAATGACCTTATGTTTATTAGATATTAGTGATTAAACCAACTATGAATATGCTCATGTGATATGACACAATTTAGACTCTATGTTGCATTAGATAACATAGATTTCTCTTTTCATTTGTTATGATTGGTGTATGTTAGATACACTTTCCAATTAACTTGAAGAACCTCATAGTTACATAGATCCCAAATTATGAGAACAACATGTATCGTTTTCGTGTTATTGTCGCGATGCATTAGATGAGTTGTGTTATATAATCATTGAACCCCGGTCTAATATTTATACTAGAGGAAGTCATGAAAAGGTGAATTTCTTTTCACCTCAATCCATGATCATTAAATCCCACTATTGGATACATTATGGAATTTAATATCCCTAGGATGGATTTGATAAATAGTATTTACTAAAAAAATCATATGCTAAAAAAACATAAGGTAAAGGAATCTCAAAGACACAATTCCAAAAGAGAGGGATCCATTGAGAGACTCATACACGAAGAATCCAAAAATATTTAAAAAGCCTCCCACATAAGGGAATCCAATCATCATCGAGCTCTAATATAATTGGAAGCATGTGTATTTTGTATAAATAATAAAATTAAGTTATACCATGTTGAAAAACTCCATAAAATCAATCGAATAAATTTTATAAGAGTATCCATTAAAATCATGGAGAAACCCAAGCCCATAGATTATAGTTTTTTAACAGTTGTTTCATGTATTAAAATACAAGTTAAAAATGTTTTTAAATTGGAACTGGAGTAGCCTCATGCCTCATAGCTATGGGATATTTTACATCAACCTCCACCTCAATGAAAGAAAATATTTTACCTTTTAGGGAAATTCGTTCATAACTGATCTTCTTAGATCATACTACCCCATGACCTAGATTCCTCACCATGAAAACATACAAAAAACTTATCTATGGATTCCCTTGAGATCAAAACTTCATTATAAAATTACAATAGTACAAGGAAAGGGGAGGACAAGGCTATATAATGGTCATACCAAAATAAGTATCTTAAGGTTATGTACACATTAACAAATCATTATTATTTAAACATATATACCCTATAAATACGTCCATCTATCATTCTGAAAAAAATCATCCATTTTAGATGTGTAATACATTAGTTAACATCATTAGAATCAAAAAAATAAAATCTATTGAAATGAGGTTGATATAGAGGAATAAGAGGAGGTGGTTTCTGTACATAATATTATTCAAAATGAAATAATAGAAGAAGTGATGAATAAAAAATACCAGGGATTTATTTTATTTTAGGGATTCCCTAAGATTCTATTCTAATCATATTAATTTTAGTCTGATCATTAGCTAAGTGAATTATTCAAATCTCACATAAATCGACTGTTTAAGAATAAAATTGTGTTATTAAAAAAAATTTACAACTAATGGATGACATCCGCTAATAGGAAGTCCTACTCAATATTCATAGATGATTTATGAAAATGTATCTAAATTGATTACTGTTTTTTTTATATTTAATTTGGTGAAAACTAGTCAAGACATGTTCTTACTGAGGATGTATTTGGTCTTGGACAAAATCTGTATATTGGAGTATTCTAGGGGATAAAATTGAATGAGACCACTTTCGGTGGGGTTTACCACTTTTGTAGCATATTGAAATAAAATTCTCCATGTGCACCCCATCCTATGATAGGAACACCATATGGGGTTCCTGAAATAATTACTCCAACATCTCTAATTAATTAAGGCATTCATGTTGTAGGGACATCTATTTCTTCTCCATCATTGGATGTCATGAATCCCAGAGTGATTCCATGTCATTTTGGAGCTACATCTATTATATTATATTAAAACGAAATTTATATTCATCATATGGTAATACATTTCAATTTATATGAAAAAGAGTCTTCTATATGCTGAGGCTAATATCATGAATACAATCTTCTTCCAAAATCTCTAGAATATTATATTGAGAGGTGAAGAAATGCTATAACATGATGGTTATTTCCCATTAGTATGTTGTTTCCTCATGTGAAAAGATATCCTCTTCGCATGTTTTGGTATTCTTCTCAACCTAGTTCAACCAAAGTGGACACTTCCCAATTTTTTAACCACAAATAATGGGATTATATCATATTTCATAAAAAATATTTGAAGGCCCATGAACCTATGTAGGTTCAAAGAATGATTGTTGAATTTGGTTTTCTTCAGGCTGAGAAAGTATATCATCTTCTAGTAACAAGTCATAAGACATGAAAAACCTTATATCTTAATGTGTCTAAAGATAATAGGACTTTTTCATCACTACCTTATAATTTGGAGAATTCTCTTGAATATACGAAACACTACTATATAGAGAACATTCATAGTGAATCCCATCGTGGGTAGGATCTCCATGATGGATTAAAATAATGATTAAATCCTCTTCCTACATGGTTATCTAGACACATGGGGGTTGTTGTGGCTCTCTTCCAAATACAGGTTCCCAAGAATGACCTAATTTTCATTGATCTAGCCTTCTTGATGATGTGTACGATTAGGAGAATCAGAATTACTACTATTACTGCCATAATTTTGTAATGGGTAGGTAGGATCTTGAGAGACAACTTATAAATGTAAGCGGGCATGAAGAACTCCTTCATTAATTGGATCTAGATCACAAATCGACTCTTCATTCTCCAACTGTTCTTTGTGAGATTATATATTGGATTCCCAATTACATGTAGTTGGGTCCACTTTCTGGGAGAAGTGGTTATCATGGGTTTGTGTATGTTCCTTACTTTGTGTTTCCATAATAATTTGTAGATTGTCTCTAATCAAAATGGTTGTATTTCCCTATTCTGGTAGTCCATATTATGGGGGTGGGGAGTCTTCCCTATAACCCTCTGAGACTAGAATAGTGGTGTGTATGTACTCTAGGATAAAATTCAAATGAGTCATCCCAGGTATAGAGATAGAATTATTTTTTCGTCTCTCTAGAACTATTGAATTTTCTATTATGATATTCTTGATTATATTTGGATATGGTAGTGAATTTTTTTCTTCCCTTTCACTATTTCAATGATGCTCTTGCTGGCCAAGAATAAAAGCCCATTATATATTTGGTGTAGGTGTATGTACCTAGTCATGTCTTCCTTATCCTGTTAGTTGATATTAATAGTACTCGTGTATGGGGACATTTATTTGAGTCTTTCCCATGTTTTTCAGATGATCTTTCTGATTGAATTCTACTGATTCTACATAACGAGGCAATTGAAAGACATGATAAATGCTGCTAGGTGTATGCTCCTAATGTTTTTTTTCTTCCATGAATATCCTGAGAACTTCGTTATGTCTATCCAGAAGAGACTACATAAAGTCTTGGTGGGATAATACATGTGTATGTTCCTACTAATAATTTTCCTCCACATTTGGTTGGTGAGATTCCTTGAATGATTCCAAATAAGTCTGCAGACTCGATGATAGATTATAAGAATTTGTATATTCCTACTCACGATACTCCACCATATTTCAATAGAAGGATTCTCTAGGCACCTCAAGATGAGTCTGTTGTCTGGATAAAATATGTTAGACATGTGTGTGTTCTCATCCTATATTATCCACTAAACAAGGTTTATGGGATTATACAGATGTGGAAAGTTAGGAACCTTCACATTTTTAGATTATTGTTTTCCCAAACTATTCATTTTGTGTTTTTGGGTCTGAGGTACCTAGGTCGGAAAACCAAAGATAACACCCTGAACATATTGAACGTTTGTTGACATACGGTGTTAGTAGTAGTGATTTCTTGCATGAGCCATTGGGAAAGACTCATGTGTCTCGATAGAAAGTCATATGTTTCCACTTGGTCGACCTATGTACAATAAGGGAGGGATTGGTGATGTGTTTTGTGGATAAACTCCTGAAATAGTTTAAGATAAAATTTGGAACCATCTACTTATAGACCACTAGTTATCATTTTCTGAAAAAATGAGGTTGAGTATTTATTGGTAGTTCCTTTCAGAGAGACTCCAAGGTCGGGATATTATATTGATGATGGTACTCATGAACTAATGCATTAGATACCCAGTGTTGATTATGATGATCTAGTGAAATTTTCCCTCGGGAGGATGAGGATTCAGCTTGAGAAATAGTTGAGGCATTCATTGGTAAAATCATGAAAGAAGGCATTTGGAATGAATTGAGTTCTTGGAAGAATGTTCCTGGATATATGAAAAAATAAAAAAAAATTGCAGCAATGAAATCTCAATTGTATGATCACATGGATGATTTATTTTCACGTCTATATTTATTTTATAAATTGTGTGGGCCAGAAAGATGGTTAAGACTATCATCATCATTCAGGATTCATTTTAGGTTCACCACCCCCCCCCCCAATATGTGTTCTATTTAGGAATCACTATTTCCAAATGGATTCCAATAGATTTTTTTTTTGGAAATTAAAAAAATAAATGGTTCTATATCTAAAGGGAACTATATTACAAAGGTTAGTATACAATAGGTCTATTGACCTATGATACATAAGAGCGCTCATTGTTTGATGGGATGAGAGGTCACTATAATCACACCCTTTTGTGGGGAATTATTTTTTACTCTGTGACTCTCATATAGATTTTAGCTATGTTCATGAATCCTTAGTAATTTACCAAGAATAAGGTAGATTTACCATCATATTTTCAGTAAATTATTAGCATATGTGGAATTCAGCATCATCTATATGTATTCAATGTTCTTCATCAATGGAGTGATCAGTATGTATTCGACGCTGTAAATAAATGGCATCCTCTCATATAAAACTTATTGATTATTATTTTTTCGTTATAAAAAATCTATTTTTTATCCAATCAGTGGGGAAATATGATATTTACGGTAGTCTTAGTAGGCTAATGTCACTCATGAATTTTTCATCATGTAGGTATATAAAACATATAATCTGGATTTTATTGTCATCGAGGTATAAAAATGTTATTTTGGATTTTATCTCTATCCAAGGGTTAAAATGATGTTTTGATGTTGCGGTCAAACCCATAGATGGGTTACCAACATATCCTCATGAATGGAATCATAATCCATATAGTTTGGTTCTTGTTAATTGGATACATCATAACTTTTAATGTCATGTGATCAGGACCTAACCATATAGATTATGTCCTTTAGTAATGACATATAGGGGGGAGATTCCAAGAAATCATAGGTGTAGAACTTATGTCGAAACAAACCAAGGTACATGGAAGGTATACGAAATTCGAAGATGAATTATACGACGTTGTAAATGTTTCCCATAGATAATAGGTTTTATTTGTAACGATATGTTTGAACCTCAGGGAATATTCCTATGTATCTAATTTGGATGGGAATAAAAGTCCACGTAATTCGGTGAGTCTCACAAGGGATTATGGAAATTTGATAGGATAATGTTGGGGATTACTCTTGAAGATGATTCCATTTAATAGGGCCTATGATATATATTGTAAAACTTATTGATGTTTATGGGGGACCAAATTCAGTGCTTACTAATATAGATAATTCTGAAATTAGGGAATTAAGGATTGATTCTTAATGAGGACATTTACTGTTCTGGGGAATTAAGTGAATACATCTTACATATATATGTTATGATGGGAATTAGAGGTCTTTTATTTCATTCTACTCATTTGGGATTAAGAAACATTGATAGGATTATGTTGTGGCTTACTCCAAAATAGGATGCCTTTTAAAATTGGGGATTATTTTTGAACTATATTTCAAGGTGTATTATCATTTAACTCAGGACATAGGTAGGAATCCATCATATCCTAGTTATGGAAGGAATCATGGTTCTTATAGTTCTATAAATAATGTGGATCCTATGGATTCCGTGATTATCACAAATTCCTAATCCCGCGTGAGTCATGTTTGGTGTGAGAAACAAGAGGATCTGAAATATTCAGCAAACCATGCATTTTCTTCTATATTAATGGAAGAATTTGGGAATTTGGAGAATGTAGCCTAGGTGAAGGTGGATTAGGTAATAGATAAATGAACTATGAAATGTCATATAAATATGAATGTCATTAGGTATGACCCAAAATTTGAAGGTCTAATACTAGGAGGGATGTCCAGTTAGAAGTCCCAGGGGAGGATGGAGACTTTTCCTTTGTCAAATATAAAATCAATAGTGTTCCTCACTCTACCTATTGGAAACAGGAGGCACTAAGTCTTAGAGACTATAAGGGGAGGAAAAATTACTATCCTTAGAATCATAGAGACGGAACTCTATAACATTTTACCTGGGGTAATGGTTCACATGAACGTAGATATTAAATCCTAAAAACATGATGAGGATCCTGACCCTTTGGTTGGTCATGTAAGGGAAACCACTGACCATAGATATACAAACACAAATTGGAGACACAATGAAGTGCCTTTCTGAATGGTTTGGAATGTACTAAGTTCATATAGCAGGTTTGGACATAATCATTTTCTACAATGTGAGCCAATGGAGGAATGGTCCTTCCATGTGTGGATTTGATGAAGGATTCATGAAAAACAAAAACATGGTAAAGGGATGATGTGAACCAAGAATGGGAGAACATGTAAATTTTGTAGAGGTATGTAACACAAAATTAGGATATGGATAATTTGTTTCACCAAATGTTATGAATATCAAGTATTTTTAGACATGGGCGAGACATGGATCAAGCCTTCATGATTTTTCACAGGTATTCATAGAGGTGAGGTGTGAAACATTCGGGTTGAGGAAGGGTGGTCTCACAAGTGTTATTTAATTGGGGTGGGTATTGAGTCGTGAATTTTTTATTTAATTTATACCTTCAATTGAATTAAGTCCTCTGACCCTCCTTTAATTCGCTCACTTTAGGTGTTAAGGAACTACCTTGGAGGTTTTTAAGGACTTGGGTGAAACAAAATGGTGACTAGAGCTACAATTAGGATTTGGGAAAAATAATCCATACAAGTGATATACCCATGGGTTTATTTGTTGGAAAAAAAATTATACTATAGGTGAAAGAGACTTAGTGTGCAAGTGGATTGTTCCATATTGAAGTCATGAAAGTTCTTATATGTCACTGGTTATATGGGAAAACTTGGGAAAAATCAATTTTTATACATTAATAATTTTGATATTCTCTATATATATTCTCATCTGTTTTGTAAGGAATTTCCTATTGTCACTTTTTCATCCATGTGATGGAATATATTTTCAACAATATATCTACCTCTCACCTAGGAGGAAGGACATTTAATTATTCGACACACACATCAGTGAATTAAATCACAATGGAAACACCTGTAATTTTAATATTTATTTTAATCCCAGTCATTTTTTCATGATACTAATTCTCATGTGGAAACTTTATCAATGGATTTGATTATTATTCCAATAAATAATCACCATCATCCATGAACTTTTATATAATCAAATGGTGATTTTTTAGAGAGGGTCATTTACCCCTCCAAAATATTTATTTCACCTCCATATAAGGGTGGAATACCCATAAACATAATTTAATAAATTTATTCTAAAGTGAGTTAAACAAGGATCAATATAAATTCCAACAGAAAATTTTTTTAGGGTATTTTTTATATGATTTGGATAAAATAATTGATAAATCTTCTATCGTCCTCTGTAAATCAACATCAATTTTTTGTGGTTGTGTTTGAATAATTCTAATAAACTTGTGTGATATGAATTAATTCCTTGTGAAAAAACCACATATCAAATATAAAATTAATGAATATATGATAATCCCACCTTTTAGTGGTTTAATCTAATTATAATCATTTATTTCATCCAAAATAATATTAATGATTATAATTTTTTTGACATAAAATAAAAACTAAGAATATTGATTTGATAAATCATAAAATCAATATATTACATAACTGAATAATTTTTATTTTTTTATTTAATTTTTACACAAGCTATTTATAAATATAAATTTTTTGGGCAATTTCATGTTCTATGCATAATGGTTTTTATGGACCATTCAAATTTCATAAATAAAATCCCCTAGGTGTGTCAAAATAGGTGTGTTTTCTTTTTCATGAATGTATTTATGATCAATTTAAATCCAAATTCACCCTTTTAGGAGTTATTATATATAGATACAATTCTGTTATATCTGCATCCACTTTTTATATCCATATATAGATATACTTTTATAGAAAACACGTAATAAATTATTTAAAATAATTTAGTTATGTTTTCCTGTGTTATGAAATATACCTAAGGATTTCACTTTGACTTTCTAATACTAATCCTAAATTTATATATATATTTATCTCATACCAACTATGACAACCCATAATTTAATATAATTGAATTAATGATTTATTTATTGAAGATACAGATAATAATAAACCAGAATATCATGACGCACAATGCTTTGTGAAATTATGTATATATCATAATTACGTGACTCGTGGATACAACAATGTTTTTTAAAAACTCTTAAAAAATACACTACACTCTATCGATCTTCTAATTCATTAAGGGATAACCTGGGGAATTACATAATAAATTGGTGATCAATAAATACCAATACGAGAATATCAAATAATAACATGAAGAAATTAATAAATGTGAGTCAACAGGTACATGATGATGTTATAAAGGGTTTATTATCATAAACATGAATAATTATTCATGATATAAGATGATAACATCAAGTAAGCATATTGAATATAGCAGTGACAAAATTAAGACATCGTAAAAATAGGTCAAAGATGACTACTGGAACATCCTAACATAATTTTATTAGGTTAAACCCTTGTATATGAGACATAGAATCTCATGAAATTAAAAATTACCAAATACATTTTAGGTAAATATAATTTTGTTCTCGACCTTCATATTCATATCTTTTTCTTGTATTAGTGTTTGAAATATATCAGAAAACAAAATCCCATGGTTCATTACTATTTATCCCAAGATAATGTAATGTTTTGATATAAAAGATTTTAACAATAAGTAAAGGGTAGGTAAATATATTTTAATACCCTTGAGTAGAAATGGGTATGGGTATTCACTACACAAATGTTTTTCATGGATAATTATAGTATAATTTTGGTATCATAACAAGTGTATATTTGTATTCATGGAAGGGTTCAATGAGACTTAAATGAGATCAATCATTACATGGAAATTATTAGGTTTTTAAAATTGATGTTGGAAAACCCATACAAAAATGTATAATTATAAATAAAAAGTCATAATGCAATGAAATTTCATGAATGAAGGGGAGAAAAAGAGGATATATTACCTTGAGAGGGAACTTGTAAAAGAATTATATGAGATGAAACAGATCATGGGGACACCATAAAGTGTATTTCGATAGTGATATAGAGATTAAATTATGGATCATTGGATTTTTTGTGAATAGTAGTGGGTGTATGTGTGGGTATTTATAGAAAAATAGAGAGTAAAAGTTAATTAATATATCAAAAAAAATTTCCTATATAAATAAAAATCAAAAAAAAACCTTACAATTTCGTGGGCAAATGTTTTTTCCCAATATTAAATTATTCTAAAATAATTTATATGGATATTAACTGAAATAATTAAAATAATACACTTGGTGAAGTGTATGATAGTTGTGTTAATAAGGAATTAATTTTAAAACCATAAAACATAACTTAGGTTTTATAGATTCATTATGGTTTTATAAAAGTAATCAAATAAAATAAAAAAAATATTAATTTGGAAATTAATACTAATTCATTTATTACATATATTGAATTTCTTAAATCACTTATTTATTTTATATTTTTATTATACGTAATGTATATTAATATCGTATTTTATTTTTACAAAAAAATAAATAGTCTCATAAAATTTTACACAATTAACCATTTTATGCTTTAAATGTTATTATATAAAAAATAAGATATATTTCATTCATATAATTACCCTTATATGTGAATTTATCTCACTAAATAAAATTACACATTTAATGAAAAGTATTAGTTTTTTGGATGACGACAATTTTCTGAACCTTAAGAATATTACACTATACATCATAAATTACTATTAACATATTTATAGAAATAAATATTAATTAGTAAGGATATTATAAGGAAATAATAAATATTTGGAATTTTAAAAATTTATCAAAAAATTATTCTATTTAAATCCATTTTTGTAAAAAAATATATTTTCAGTTCATTCATATCAAAGATCATATTCTTCAACACATATATAATATAATATGAAATATAATGATGAAAATAGAATATTGTGATCATTTTTTATTAGAGAAAATAATTTATAAATTAAAACTAAAATGTTATAGATAAACAGACACTTATTAAACCAATGTATGGCCTAACATAAGGTGAGTGATGTTGACACATTCATGGGATGTTTAGGTGAACATGTATTCAATTGTGACTTAGTTATTCCTGACCATATCCCATAAAATATATAATTCATTATTTAATTGATTTATCTTATATTATGATTAGTTATGGGAAAATCTGAGTTTTTAATGCAAGTTGTAGTCCATAATAAATGGACTTCATGGGGTATAATTGTACCTATCAATCATATCCCTTCTTCGATAACCGAAAATTTGAATGAATTTATCCCTTAATATATAATAATCATTAAAATAATAATAATAACGATATATTTTAAAATCTTATTATTATTAATGGTCTTTTAAATCCATTAGTATATATCATATACTAGTATAAAACAACTAATGTTAAGATTTTATATTTATGAACTCATTTTCTAAAAATGAAATTATTTATTTTAAAAGGGGGTATAATTTCTAAGACATCTTTTTATTATATATGTCGATTAAATGGTACCCATTAATTTATTTTATATTAGTTCCCATTAAAATTATAGGGACCCAAAACTCTATCTAAATTTCCCTATCATGGTTTTCATTATGATGGATTATCTAAAATTATTGGGATCCGAAAATCTATCTACATTTCCCCGTTTTATGATTTATCTCTAAAACTAATAATTAATGTTCTTATAAAATTATTATTTAATGATATTACATTATTTCCTTTCAATTTTATCTCTTTATGTAAGGATTATTTGAAATAAATATTTTCAAGGAAAAATAACTTCATTTCAACCTTCATTCAAATATATTTTTCCTTCCATGTCCATGTTTTCTAAAAATGTAATCTAGAGAATTTTTAAAATTAACCAATGAGTATTTAAAATATTTTTTACCCTTAATATTATTTTTTAAAAATGGTTCAATAAGAATATTCAATTCATTTTTAAGTTGAGGTAATTTTGAATATTTATTGAAAACCTGAATGAAAAATTTACTTTAATGTATATGGAACGAATTGAAGTTATTATATTCCTCACCACACAATGATTTGTGATTTATTTAATAGTTTCCAAGGTTATTTAATATAATATTTCATATTTTGGGACTTTTTAATTCTGATAATTTATTACAATGTGAAAATTTTTCTTTCCTCAGAAAATATTCCAGTGACCTTTTAATGTTATTTTAAAATATGAAAAAAAACATTGAAGTTACTTGTGATATGATCCAAAGATACCAACTTTATTATTTCACTATATGTTTTATGATGATGAAGTAATGATTTTATGTAATCTTGATTCAAAAAAATTAATTGTTAACATAAAAGGAATTTTGAAAATAAATTGTATTTATCCTTAAGAATGTAAGGAACAGAAAGTAAATTCATGTAATTGATGGGATCCGGCTATATATATCCCTTTAATACATCAACATGCATCTTTATACAAATTATAATGAATACTATATTGTATGGTTATTTGGTTTACATAAACCCATTATTTTAGAATGATTTATTTCATAACAGGCCATCATAGTGAAATTCATGATATCTTACATGATAGTCCTTGGTCAAGAATATGCAGACTTATGATTTTCCATTATTAATATTTCATTATTTATTATAATTGTGTATTCTATGTTAATAATATTCATGGATAATGATTTAAAATGAGTATTTATTTAATTTTATGTGTTTATACTATCCACACATCATGTTGATTAATCCTTGTGTTCTAATAATAACTTCTGACATGAATATCCCTTACTAATATTATGAGATGACACATTATTTATTTTTCTTTACAAAAAATATGATGATGTATGTTATGAATTATATTAAGGATTGATTTTTTTAGTATGATTTTTTATTTTTCCACATTAATATTGTATTCTAGTATGTATATAGTATTATTAGACAACTAAAACGATTGATCCTAGATGAAGATATTTGTAAAGACCCGAAAATTTCAAGGGAAACTTTGTTTCTAAATTTTCTTTGGGATTTTACAAGAAAACAGTTCTGACGGTGCCTGATTTCGAGGCCCGGTGTGCCCAGAATCATTTTCTGAAGATTAGCTTCGGTGCGTTCAGTGAACGAACGAGCCGGTTTTTCTAACTTCCGAACCGATGCTCAGAATCGTATTCTGAGGGCACTGATGGAATCGCAGTGCCGATTTTTTCTTAGAAACACCTTTTCGAGGGTTGCGTTTGCTCGGGTGTGGTTTTTAATTTTTGGGGGTTAAGTGAAGAAAATAAAATAAAGTGGTGCAACAACTTTATTTTATTTCACTTAAAGCCATTTAAAGCTATATAAGCTGAGTTGAAGCGTATAAGGTGCAATCCAAAATATCCTACCCTCTTGGTAGGATATTTTTGAGGTGGGGCACACATGAGCCCCACCGTTTCTTTTCTTCTAAGTAACGCACCTGCGAAAACCCCTCTTTAATGAAAGTCAACCGTGCGTTTTTCTGGATAAGAAACGTCTCATTAATCGGGCAGTTAAATCGTTACAATTAACTCGTTGAATTAATTTTTTTCATTTCTTTTGAAATTCAAACGTGACATGTGCGTTAATAATATAAGATAACTCTTATTTTATTTCTGTTGGAACTTGTGGCATGGAGAGGATTTAGAAGAAAGCGTTATTCTTCGACGTAGAATTCGAAGAACGCGAAGAACGCACCAACCTCTGACGAAGAACGCCAAACCCTCGGAGATCGACGACGCGACACCATGTACCGCGACATCAACGATGTTTCTTCCGCGACGCTCCTTCCACGACGAACTCGCATTCGACGACAACGCTTGAGGTAGGGGTTTATGTTTGAGAATGATTTTATTTCCCCTATTTCGTTCTTTCTAAAGATAACAAAGAACACGAATCAACTTATTACCAAGTTGATCCGAGAACGTTTTCCTTGCGGGTTGGGAATAATCTGTTGCGGGGAAAAAACTGTTTAGGTTGTTTCTATTTTGTTCGTGAAATTTTTCCTTGTTGTTCATCGTCTTTTGGGCCGCTTGTCACCGACTTAACGGGAGGAGGTCGGACCACACGAACATGGCCGACTCTCCTCCCCCTTTTTTGTTTAGATTCATTACGGCACGAACAATGGCGGAACATTGCAACGACACCGTGCGGACACGAGAAAGAACGTGGCGAAGAAGTGTGGCGCCGTCGCGCCGCGCCGTTGGGGCCGAACGAAACCGCGGGCGGAGTCGGGGTTGCGGTTCTTCACACAGGGGCAGCGCCCCGCTCTGCTCTGCTCGGCCGTAACCGGCCGAGCCGACCCACCGGCCGGGCCGGGTCGCGCCATTCGGGTCGGACCCCGGTTCGGGCCGACCCATGGGGGTTGGGCCGGGTCGGTCCGGGCCTAGACCCCCCGTTTTCGGACCCTTTTTGGTCTTCCACCCATATCGTGAGCTGTAGAACTCCGATCGATGCACCGTCTGCGGCGATGCGATCCGTGGATCGAGACGGTCATTTCGGTATATTACACTCAAGGTTTCGGAATAATTTGGGATCAGCCGGGTTGGTTCGGATACAAAACCAACCGGGCCCTCAGAGCGGAAACGCTTATATCTTGAGCTCTGGGCGTCCGATTGATGTGTCGTCGACTTTGATGGATTCCTCTAAGAGAGAAAGATCTTTTTTCTTACTCCGCTCGAGGTTTGGATGTCATCAGAGTGCGGTCGGGTTGGTTTGCTCACGAAACCAACTGGGCCACTGGAACGAAAAAGCCAATAACTCACAGACCGGGCGTCCGATTGACGTGTCGTCTGTCTCGTTGAATTCCTTTCGATGAGATGGAACTTTTGGCAGACTTCTCCCAAGGTTTGGATGCAATTGGAGTATGGAAGAGTTGGATTGTACCCAAAATCCAACCGGGCCCCTAGAACAGAAAAGCTGATATCTTTCAAACCTGACGTCCGTTTGACGAACCGTCAGCGGTGTTGGTGATGTCGTTGAGAAACAGTCCCTATGAGCATACCCTATGAGATTTCAGCATACAGTTGAGATACGGCCGGATTGGTTCGCACATGAAACCAACCGGGCCCCTGGGACGAAATGGCTAATAACTCACAGACCGGGCGTCCGATTGACGTGCCGTCTGTTGTGTTGAGACCCTTATGACGAGGCAGTCCTTTGAGATACATCTTCGTGGGACTTTGTGATACTTGGAGTATTGACCAGTAGCTCGTGCAGCGGTCCCTCTTGGAGACGAGCATATGGAGTACGGAGAACGTGTAGACGACTGATACCTGACGACTGCTTGACCGACTCGACTTGGAGTGAGTCGACTAGCCCAGTGGACGGAGCGCCCGATATTTGGAGGCAGCCCCATGGTGGACGGAGCTCCTGGTAGTTGGCAGCAGACCCGCTGTACTCGACAGGAGGAGTACCTCTGTAGGTTATTAGGGGGAGCGCCCTGTATTTGGCGGCACACCAACAGTGGATGGAGCGCCCAGTATTTGGCAGCAGACCCGCGGTACTCGACAGGAGGAGTACCTCAGATACTTGGTTAGTGATCAGTACCTCGGAGTCGTAATAGGACCACTGTACACTCTAGAGATGGGGCTCTTCAGCAGTTACGGTTTTGATAATGAAAATCCTGGTCTGAGCTGAGACTTATGACCCTTGTGATTACCTCATGGTTGAGATGGGTCACTTGATAACTTAGGTATATGTATGGGCATATACCTGGGTAGTGGTTTTCCATTGATTTCATGATCTTTGTGTTTCCTCATGATTGAGAAGGGATACTTGATAACTTAGTTATATATATGGGCATATACCTAAGTAGAGGTTATCTGTTGAGATATTCTTTTTGGTTATCCATGTTGGTTTTAGTGAGACATTGAGGGTCTCGGGGTCCCTACTAAGTATCGTTATACTCACCCCTACACGGGCTATGCCCGCACCTCGTTATGTTGGTTGAATACGACAGGTAGAGTTAACGGAGGCCGAGTGTTCGAGGACTAGACGGTACCCAGAGGTAGACCACACGACGAGTCATTACCTAGAGGTGGACCACACGAAGAGTTAGTATCCGGAGGTGGACTTCATGGCGAGACGACACTCGGAGGAGGTTGACGGGCGAGAGCGTTGTGGAGGCTATCTATACCGACCCTTCAGGTAGGATCAGTGGTGGACGATCCAGGAGTTGTGTTATCTGTACCTACCCTTCAGGTAGTATCCGAGGATGACGACCCAGGAGCTTCTTCCTTTCTTCCAGCTGTTGTCTTTTTCTGTTGTACTTTTGTTTAGTTGTAGCTGTACTTTCAGTTGGGTTTGTATTGTGGCCCATTTATTTTTCAGCACTTTCTTTTGTACTTAATGTTTTCCTTCCGCTTGTACTCTGTGGTGTTTTGTTTACTTTTATAAAGGCAATGCCTTCCCAGTTATCGGTATTTATGCCTTTGGTGCTAGTCGCCCGCCCCTGGCCTATGGAAGGCGGGATTGGGGTAGTCACGACACGGGCCCCGAGGACGGGTCGTGAAAAATTGGTGTCAGAGGAGTCGGTTCTACCGTAGAACTTATAACTCTGATATTTTCTTTCTGTGAAGCAATAGTGTTAAGTGTACCGAGTGTGGTTTTCAGTTCAGGGAGACCAGTGATGGCGCGGGAGGCCGACGTATCCATACACCAGGACCCTGACAACTGATTTCCGACTTTGTGCACGAAAGCACTAATTGCGTGTGTGTTTCCAGATGTTTTTAAAAGTCATATCAAACCAGGTCAGCTCACCAGTTATAATCGTTTGAACATGTCGCGTTGTTCCTTACAGGATGCCTTTTCACGGACGACCAGTTAGAGCCAAAAGGGATGTACGTACTGATAGCCTGCCGAGCGACGAGGCTTCGGTACATGGCCATCTTGTAGTTAAGGCACCAATGGAGGCACCAGCGGTACTACCATACGTTGGCCCACCGATGCCACCAGCCTCAAAAGTAGGTGATGCACGCCACTTGAGTGAGCTGCACGAGTTCTAGTGCCAGAGGCCACCCAGGTTCCGGGGAGAGACGGACCCGCAGGCGGCTGAGGATTGGATGGAGGTAGTGGTGAGAGTCTTCAGGCTAGTTGGGACGCCAGCAGACTTCATGGTGATCATTGATGCCAACCTTCTTCAGGCAGTAGCAGGAAAGTGGTGGAGCCACTTTTTCCTGTTTTACGACAGGATGACCTTCACATGCGAAGACTTCGAGACCTTCTTCAGGGTGGAGTTTGTGCCAGTATCTCTACACCCCGAGCGTGTACAAGAGGTTCTGCCTTTTCCGCAGGGTTTTCGATCAGTGGCCGAGTCATCTATGGGCAGTAGATTGATGATGTAGAGGTCCAAGAGGACCGGAGCCAGCCGTAGGAGGAGTAGGAAGTGTTATGAATGCGGCAGGAAGGGTCACCTGGCACGTGACTGTCCTACCCCCCGCACAGTCGATCCGCAGGCGTTGGAGGAGCCACCAAGGCAGAAGCATCGACGAGTGCTTGAGAAACAGCCGAGCAGTGGACAAGGCAGTAGAGCTCCGGGAACAGGTGGATAAGAGAGGAACTAGTGGATACGTCCCTCGTACTTCTAGTTTCATATTGCTGTTGAATTCGTGTCTTTGTAATATGAGATGAAATAATAAAAAGACACTTATCTTTTTGATGTTTGCTTTCCTATCCTTTTCTTTGGTTGATACTGAGAGGTCCTGGATAAAACTATTGACTTGACCCTCACTTTTTAGATTTCTACTGGAGGAGACCCAGTGACCTCACACTGATGCCGACAGTGTGACTCGCCCTTGGAGGCGAGAGTGACGGTTGGATATCTTGGTAGATACAACGAGGCCTTACGATGGAATCCATGGCATGAATGCATCATTCATGTAAGGATTGGCTGTATTAGGAAATGGGTGTGGTTCATCCATGGTATGAGATTGTGTTTCTCTTTTCGGAAAAGGAGAAATTTTAGCAGCTCTTCCAGATCACAAGCAAAAAAGGTGCAGATCATCCAGGAGCAGATATAGACTGCACAGTGCTGTAAGAAACAGGAATTCGGCGCCAGTTTAGAGACTCGAGCATGTTAAATGTTTCATGAAGAGGAAGCTTTAAGGAGAGATGAGTATGTGAAGCAGCATTGATAAAACACTATTTTATTGAATATTTTATTGATAATAAATGATATAATTTCCTCACATTGTGTTAAATATGTTTATTTATAAAATATTTGGGATTTGATCATTCATTTGAAAATTTGGTGAAAATTCCAGTTTTACCCTTAATAGTGCACTGTATTATTTCGAAGATAAATATTTTTATATTTATTATTTGAATTTGAAATTTTGTAACAGTGTTCCTAACTTAATTATCTACAACTTTTATTCAGGACACTAAAGCTAAAGAGTTTATTTGGTTGTTGAAATTGGGCCATGAAGTCAAAGTTGGGCTGGGCTCGCCAGAATGGAGAAGGTTCTGTATTTGGGCCATATCCTCTACATACGGGCTTGGATTGAGCCCATATTTTGAGGAAAGCTCGGGGACATGATGTGGTACAAATCATCCTTCTGGAAGGCCGGTCAATTCACGCGTTTTGGAGGTCAAATGGGCGGTGCAAGTTTCATTAAAATATTTGGCCGAGATTTTGCATTCACACTTGAAACCACTTTAAACCTAGCCTCCCCTCCACTCTATAAATTAGTGATTTTCTCATTTGGAGAGGCTGGTTCGTGCATTGGGAGATTGGAGGCAGAGGAGAATTGGTTTCAACCAAATTCTCCAACCATTGTAAGAGAGGTAGCTCTTGAAGCAAGGATCCTCTCATCGAAGCCTCCTTCTCTCCTTCATGTTGTAATTGTTTTGTTTGTGTAATAAACTTCTTTGTTCTTCTTTTATTTCTTCTCTTTTCCTCTGTTTTATTTAAATTTATTCTTCTCTTAATCTTCCTCTTGGGGCTGGAATTCTTGAGTAGAAGCGATATTGGGTTATACCCATTATAAACCTTTGCACATGCAAAACGCTTCTACGATGATTACGCCACCCATGGAAGAGTAATTTTTAGTGATCGATCTATCTTCTACCCTCTTCATTTAATTATTTTGAATCATTGAGCCTACTGTAATTCACTTAATATGATCCATGAATTATGTTTTTAAATTTTAAGAAACTAAGCAAGCAATTGAACAATTAATACAAAAACACGCGAGGTCGAGATTTTGTGCAAATTGTGAGAGTGCGAGCTTAATCGGTAATACAAGACCACTTGGGATAAATTTGTAGAGTTCAAATATAATCCCTAAACACAACTCATCCTCATTTCCAGAATGGATTTGTGCTCTAATTAACCACTGACCATAAGCTAACCTTAGAACAACAATCAAAGCAGGGTTCTGCGATTGCATGTTCCGAAGCTAGCCTAGGGTTTAAGTAATTCCATCTTTGTGGTTAAGTTAACTCTTGTAGGGTTCGAGGGTTAACAAATTAGAGGATCATAATTAAGTGGATATTCATTTAAATGATAATGATTAATATGTAAATGAAGAGGTAGAGTTAGATCGATTACGCCTTTTAAAATATTTTCTAAAAAAAACATCTTCTTGTTGTGTTATTTTAATCGGAATTCATTTCAAAACTAAAAACAAAAAAATACAATCTTCTTCCAGCAAACTTCTTCTAGATTCATAAACTATAAACAACCCCCATACTTTTCTAGTAGTGTTTTTATTCTCTTTTATTTAATTTTTAGAATACCTCTAATAAGATGTTTTAATTCACTTCCTCCTTTGAGAGACGACCTTGGTTAGCCCCCTATGCTACACCAAGTAAACTAAACAGTAGCTTCATAGAGTGTTGTGCTTGGAGTTTTATCCAACGTAACTCACTTTTGAAGTTCTTTTGAGAGCGCGTGCGACAATGCTCTTTCAAATTGGCGCCGTTGCCGGGGAGGCAAGTAATTATTTCAACCAATTAGAGGTATTTATTTTATTTTACATTTTATTCTCTTCCTCTCTTCTTTATTCCTTCTTTACCCAATCTGATTTTTCTTCTTCTTCTTTTAATTTATTCTACTTCTCTTTGGACCATCAACTCAAACTTCTCATTTTTATTTTACTATGGTCCACTTTCTTTCTTTTCATTTTTATTTGATCTATGACACGAACTAATCCCGAAGATCTCTTAGATCTTGACCCTGAGATTGAACGCAGCCTTAGGGCACGAATCAGAAATTCTCAGTCTACGGGAAGTTTCAACATTCAACCAGTTGGAGAATTACTCCAATATCAGAACATTGAAATTGGAAGCAATTCAAATTCAACCATAAAACAAGAACCAATGGCTGGAAATAATGGAAATGAACTTAATAGAACCATTCGTGAATTGGCTGCACCTGATATTAACTATCAACAAAATTGTATTGCATACCCAAATCTCGAATCGGACTTTGAATTGAAATCTGGATTAATTCACCTTCTTCCAAAGTTTCATGGCTTATCTGGTGAGGATCCCAACAAACACCTTAAGGAATTTAATGTGGTTTGCTCAACTCTAAAACCTAGAAATGTCTCTGAAGATCAAATCAAACTAAGAGCATTCCCATTCTCACTTGATGGAGCTGCGAAAGATTGGATGTATTATTTACAACCCGAAGATGTAACTTGTTGGAACGATTTGAAACGTCTTTTCTTGCAGAGATTTTTTCCAGCATCAAGGACCACATCCATTCGTAAGGAGATCTCGGGGATCAAGCAAGCCCAAGGGGAGTCAATGTATGAGTACTGGGAGAGATTCAAGAAGTTGTGTGCAAGCTGTCCGCATCACCAAATCAGTGAGCAATTACTCATCCAGTACTTCTATTAAGGACTCACACCCATGGAGAGGAGCATGGTGGATGCTGCAGCTGGAGGAGCATTGGTGGACAAGACACCAGTAGCTGCACGAGCATTGATCGACAAGATGGCCCAAAACTCCCAACAATTTGGTGATA
Source organism: Viscum album (assembly GCA_963277665.1). Taxonomy (NCBI): domain Eukaryota; kingdom Viridiplantae; phylum Streptophyta; class Magnoliopsida; order Santalales; family Viscaceae; genus Viscum; species Viscum album. The sequence goes on along the minus strand of OY728148.1, from coordinate 2,043,177,225 downwards.
GAGGTACACCACATGTTCGAGGAGTACATCAAGTAAGTCCTTCTTCTCTTGAAAGTCATTTGATTGATACTAAGTTAGAAGAATTGACAACTATGGTGAGGCAGATTGCATTGGCACAAAAGACATCTCTACCCCCTCCTTCAAGGCCTTGTGGTATTTGCACTGAGACAAGCCACCCGACTGACTGTTGCCCACAACTCCAAGAAACAGAAGATTGTGCAGCAGTGTTCCCTGGGAGACCATTTCAGCAGCAACAACAACAACCATATCCCCAAAAGAAGTTTGATCCAACCTACAACCAAGGGTGGAAAGATCTAGCGGACATGAGGTATGGCTCTGGACAACAACAAAGGCCCCCTTTTCAACCAAACTTCCAGCAGCCTCCGCCTTACCAGCAGGGTTTCCAACAACCCCAAAGGAGATTTGAAGCTCAAACATCAACAAGTCAACAACAAGGGAATCATCCACCAAAGGTAGATTCTAATACTGATGATCTTTTGAAGCAAATTGTTCTTAATCAACATAATGAGCTGAAGAGTCAAGGTTCGGAGCTGAGAGAGTTGAAGACTCAAATGAGTCAGATTGCCACCGCCCTCCATGAACTTGTGAGTAAGAATTCTGGAAATCTACCTTCCCAACCCACTCCAAATCCAAAGGGGAATGTTAGTGCCATCACATTGAGAAGTGGGAAGCAAATGAACGATACATCTACACCTACCATTCCACCGGGATTCACCTCAACTTTAGAGAAGCCGCATTCCATACCAACTGATGAACAATCCAAGGAGAAAGATAAAGGTAAGAAAAAGATTGATGATGTTCCTCCTAAACCACTTCCTTTTCCAAACAGGGTTGTTCAAACCAAGAAGATGGCTGAAGAAGCAATGCAAAAGGAGGTTTTGGACACATTCAAGCGTGTGGAGATCAACATTCCTCTACTCGAAGCCATTAAGCAAATCCCAAGGTATGCCAAATTCTTAAAAGAACTTTGTACCAATCGAAGAGGGCTCAAGGGAAATGAGAGAATCAACCTTGGAAGGAATGTCTCAGCACTCATTACACCAACTCTAGCAATGCCAACAAAGTGCAAGGATCCCGGGACATTCACCATCCCATGCACCATAGGGGAGTTTCACTTCTCTGATGCTCTTTGTGATTTAGGAGCTTCAATAAATGTGATGCCTCACTCTGTTTTCTCTTCATTGCAGATTGGTGAGCTCAAGCCTACAAGGGTAGTGGTGCAGCTAGCGAATAGAGCTACAGCATATCCGGCTGGTGTCCTTGAAGATGTGTTGGTAAAGGTAAAGGACATGATCTTCCCTGCTGATTTCTATGTACTAAACATGGAAGATGACCAGGTAAGTTCTCATGCCCCTATCATTCTTGGTAGACCCTTCCTCAAAACTGCTAAGACCATTATCAATGTTCATGAGGGTACTCTTTCCATGGAATTCGGGGATGAAATCGTGAGGTTTAAAATCCTGGATTCTATGAAGTACCCACCAGAGGAACACTCAGCATTCTTTCTCTCTCATTCTGAGTCTCCATGTGATAGTCCCTCTATTTTTGATTCCCAATCTCTTGGGGACTATTCACTTCTTAATGAAATAATGAGTATTGGGTCCAACTTGATGTCTCATTCTACTACATCCCCTTTAATTCATGATCTTTCTGATCTTGGGATTGGTTCATTTGTCCAATCATATTCGAATTCTGAGCATGTATACTCTGATTATGATATGGCTGCTAATTTTTCTGATGGATTTGATGCATTGTTCTCTCATTCAGATGATATGTATGATTGTGCACAGATGTCTACGCCACTCATGCTTCCATCCATTCAGCAGCCACCATCACTGGAACTAAAGCCATTGCCACCAAATCTCAAATACTCATACTTGTTAAGTGGTGAAAAATTACCTGTTATCATTGCTAACAATCTCTCTTTTGAACATGAAGAAAAACTTTTGAATCTTTTGAGGGAGAACATCAGGGCAATCGGGTGGACCTTGGCTGACATATCAGGTATTAGCCCCTCCATTTGCATGCATAGGATTCTTTTGGAAGATGGAGCTAAACCGGTGAGGCAACCACAAAGGAGACTCAATCCAACCCTTCTGGAGGTTGTTAAAAAAGAGGTTGAAAAATTGCTCGAGGCAGGTATAATCTATCCCATTTCAGATTCTCAGTGGGTAAGTCCTATTCAGGTTGTGCCTAAGAAAAGTGGTGTTACTGTTGTTAAAAATGAGAAAGACGAGTTAGTTCCAATGAGGGTACAAAACAGTTGGCGCGTGTGTATTGATTATAGGAAACTAAATCATTCCACTCGCAAAGATCATTTCCCCCTCCCATTTATTGATCAGATGCTTGAGAGACTAGCTGGGAAGACACACTATTGTTTCTTGGATGGATTTTCTGGATATTTTCAGGTTCCCATTACAGCAGAGGACCAGGAGAAGACAACATTCACCTGCCCATTCGGTACCTTTGCTTACCGAAGGATGCCATTTGGACTTTGCAATGCCCCAGGTACCTTCCAGAGATGCATGGTGAGCATTTTTTCTGATTTTATTGAGACCTGCATGGAGGTATTTATGGATGATTTTACAGTGTATGGATCTTCATTTGATGAATGTCTAAGTAGTTTGGAAAATGTGTTGAATCGTTGTATTGAGAAGAATCTAGTCCTGAACTTTGAAAAGTGTCATTTCATGGTAGAGCATGGCATTGTCTTAGGGCATGTAGTGTCAAAACATGGGATAGAGGTTGATAGATCTAAGGTAGACATCATTTCATCCTTACCCTACCCTTCATGTGTGCGTGATGTTCGATCATTCCTTGGACATGCTGGATTTTATCGACGCTTCATCAGAGATTTTAGTAAGATCGCTCTACCCTTATCTCGATTGCTTCAAAAAGATATTGACTTCAATTTTGATGATTCATGCAGGGTATCATTTGATGAGCTAAAGAAGTGTCTGACCACTCCACCGATCATACAGCCCCCACGGTGGGAGATTCCTTTTGAGCTTATGTGTGACGCCTCCAACTTCGCGGTTGGAGCTGTCTTATCTCAGAGGGTGGAGGGACGTTCACATGTGATCGCCTATGCATCGAGGACACTAGATTCATCCCAATCAAACTACACCACAACAGAAAAGGAGTTTCTTGCTGTTATATTTGCTTTAGATAAATTTCGTTCATATTTATTGGGCTCTAAAGTAGTTGTTTTTTCTGACCATGCAGCTTTGAGGTACCTCCTAAAGAAGCCAGATGCAAAGCCACGACTTATCCGTTGGATGCTCCTTCTTCAAGAGTTTGACCTTGAGATAAAGGACAAGAAGGGGTCAGAGAATTTGGTGGCGGACCACATGAGTAGGCTTACTCACACACTAGAAGATGACACCTTGGATCAGGTACCACTTCGGGACACTTTCCCCGATGAGCATCTCTATACCATCTCAGGTAAGCATCCTTGGTATGCTGATTTAGTTAATTACATTGTTGGCTCTGAAATCCCAGTAAATTTGAAGAAGCATCAAGTCCAAAAATTAAAAAGTGAGTCTAGGTATTATGTGTGGGATGATCCGTACCTCTGGCGCATGTGTAGTGACCAAGTCATTAGGAGGTGTATTCCTGATCATGAGTTTGAGTCTGTTTTGCAATTCTGTCATACACTTGCATGTGGTGGACACTTTGGACCCCAACGGACAGCTAGGAAGGTTTTAGACTCTGGATTATATTGGCCTAGCTTGTTCCATGATGCCCATTTGTTTTGTAAGTCATGCTCTCGTTGCCAACACACTGGGAACATTTCTAGGAGACATGAGATGCCCCAACAACCCATACTATTTTGTGAGATTTTTGATGTATGGGGCATCGACTTTATGGGTCCTTTTCCTAGTTCATTTGGTTTTTTGTACATTTTGGTTGCTGTTGATTATGTGAGTAAATGGGTGGAGGGCAAGGCCACCAGGACTGACGATTCTCATGTTGTTGTGGACTTTGTCAAAGCACAAATTTTTTGCAGGTTTGGAGTACCAAAGACCATCATCAGTGACCAAGGGACACACTTTTGCAATAGGAATTTTGCTTCCCTCCTTCGAAAGTATGGGGTGACACACAGAACATCAACACCATACCACCCCCAAACAAATGGCCAGGCTGAGGTTTCAAATCGTGAGTTGAAACAAATCTTGGAGAAAACCGTGCAGCCAAATAGGAAGGATTGGAGTAAGCGCTTGGATGATGCATTGTGGGCTTATAGGACAGCATACAAGACCCCCATTGGTATGTCCCCATTTCGGATTGTTTTTGGGAAAGCGTGTCATCTCCCCGTGGAAGTCGAGCATCGGGCATATTGGGCTATAAAGAAATGTAACATGGATTTGGCCCAAGCTGGAATTCAAAGGAAGTTGCAAATTCAAGAGCTTGAGGAGATTCGACTGTCATCATATGAGAACTCAAGGCTCTACAAGGAAAGATCAAAAGCAGCTCATGACAAAATGATCCAACAAAGGGAGTTTCATGTTGGAGAGAAAGTCCTTCTCTATAGTTCACGACTGAAGTTGATGCCTGGTAAGTTGCGTTCCAGATGGTTAGGTCCTTATATTGTGTCTAATGTTTTTCCTTATGGTGCAGTGGAGATCACACAAGAGGACACTGGAAGGAGATTTACAGTCAATGGGCAACGTTTGAAGAGATACATTGAAGGACATCCTACTGATGCAGTGGATTTTATCACACTGCATGACCCCATCATCACTTGATCACATCAGGCTGTTCCTAACCCTTTCACTTTTATATTATTTGTCCTATTTAAAAATTCTGCATTTCATGTGCATATATCATCTCACGGGTTCACATTGAGGACAATGCAATATTTTAAGTGTGGGGGAGGGAACCTTTTAGTTTAGTAATTTCAATTGTTTTCCTGTTAAAAAAAAAACCAAAAAACAAAAATTGTGTGTTTTTCAAAATTTGTGTGTTTATTTTACAATTTTCTGTGTGTTTTTGAAACTTTTGAGCTGAAATGATTCTCATCACCATTTTTAAATCCATATCAATAAGTGAAACAATTTACCCCTTGAAACTAAGCTTAAATGAATGCTGAAATGACTTTGTTTCAAGTTCAAATATTTAGTAATTTCATGCAAAGTACGCTGAATTTTGAATCCCATGCCAATCTCACTGTCTTTATATTTGAAATCACTTTCCTGTGAGGCTTATAAACCATTATTTTCATATTCTTTACATTCACCTCACTTCTTGAGAGAACCAAACCATACTTGATTTAACCAGAATTTGATCTATTCCTGTCAAAACTTGAGGGTTTGAGGTACTTGTGTTTAAATGATTGAGGCATTTGTTTGGTATTAAAACCCCTATTTCAAATAATCCTTTTTTATAATGGCCTACCTTGAATATTTAATCCTTGTAGCCCTTAGAAGCCATGCACAGCCTGTTAGGTTAAGCCACATTACAAGCCAATTTTCCTTATCCAACCAACTCTTGAAGTGAAATTGCATAATCTAGTTGAGCTTAAGTGTGGGGGAAGCTGTCTTGTGTTGTGCCACCACATTATGTGATACTTTGGGTGGAAAATTAAATTCTGAAGAGATGTGTTTGCTGCTAAAGAAAGTCATTATATTGAAAGCTGTGCCTTTTCTGGAGCTTTCATGACAAGTAAAGCTGTGCCTTTTCTGGAGCTTTCATGACAAGTGAAGCTGTGCCTTTTCTGGAGCTTCTAATTGAGGTGGAAAGCTGTGCCCATCTGGAGCTTTCAAGAAAATCATGTTTTAGAAGATTGACATTTTTTATGCTGAAATGATGAATGGTGTAAACCTTTCATGACTTTTCATGATGATGGAGCTGAATTGATACTATGGGGATTGAAGAGAAGACCATATTTAAGTGAAAATTAGATTAATGCAATTTTGCTTTAAAAGAGTCAAGCCCTCCTCATTCAGCCTCAGAGTTTTTCACATCTTAATCCTACCAACCGAAAGCCACAGAACAACCCTGAAAAGTCCTCATGATAAACATATGTCCTTGACTCACATCGGGTAGCGATGTAGGAATCTATCAAGCCTATGGTGACCCTTGTATGAGTTTGGATGAGAAAGACATTGCAAAAAAATTGATATTTGAGTGATGAGAGAAAATTCAAGCGAGGTAAGTGTTTTGTGCATGGGTGGATAAATGAAGTGGAAATATATTGAATGATATAAATGGAGAACCTGAAATAAGGTTTTTTTATGAGGCATGATATCTTTTTTATTCTTGGTGTGAAATTGATTGATCTTAAAGATATGTGTTTTAAAATTGGTTTTGATTTGATATTGATGTTTACTTGATATGAGGTTTTGCCCAGGTGTGCAAAAGGGTAAGTGTGGGGGAGTTGATAAAACACTATTTTATTGAATATTTTATTGATAATAAATGATATAATTTCCTCACATTGTGTTAAATATGTTTATTTATAAAATATTTGGGATTTGATCATTCATTTGAAAATTTGGTGAAAATTCCAGTTTTACCCTTAATAGTGCACTGTATTATTTCGAAGATAAATATTTTTATATTTATTATTTGAATTTGAAATTTTGTAACAGTGTTCCTAACTTAATTATCTACAACTTTTATTCAGGACACTAAAGCTAAAGAGTTGATTGTTTGTTGAAATTGGGCCATGAAGTCAAAGTTGGGCTGGGCTCGCCAGAATGGAGAAGGTTCTGTATTTGGGCCATATCCTCTATATACGGTCTTGGATTGAGCCCAAATTTTGAGGAAAGCTCGGGGACATGATGTGGCACAAATCATCCTTCTGTAAGGCCGGTCAATTCACGCGTTTTGGAGGTCCAATGGGCGGTGCAAGTTTCATTAAAATATTTGGCCGAGATTTTGCATTCACACTTGAAACCACTTTAAACCTAGCCTCCCCTCCACTCTATAAATTAGTGATTTTCTCATTTGGAGAGGCTGGTTCGTGCATTGGGAGATTGGAGGCAGAGGAGAATTGGTTTCAACCAAATTCTCCAACCATTGTAAGAGAGGTAGCTCTTGAAGCAAGGATCCTCTCATCGAAGCCTCCTTCTCTCCTTCATGTTGTAATTGTTTTGTTTGTGTAATAAACTTCTTTGTTCTTCTTTTATTTCTTCTCATTTCCTCTGTTTTATTTAAATTTATTCTTCTCTTAATCTTCCTCTTGGGGCTGTAATTCTTGAGTAGAAGCGATATTGGGTTATACCCATTATAAACCTTTGCACATGCAAAACGCTTCTACGATGATTACGCCACCCATGGAAGAGTAATTTTTAGTGATCGATCTATCTTCTACCCTCTTCATTTAATTATTTTGAATCATTGAGCCTACTGTAATTCACTTAATATGATCCATGAATTATGTTTTTAAATTTTAAGAAACTAAGCAAGCAATTGAACAATTAATACAAAAACACGCGAGGTCGAGATTTTGTGCAAATTGTGAGAGTGCGAGCTTAATCGGTAATACAAGACCACTTGGGATAAATTTGTAGAGTTCAAATATAATCCCTAAACACAACTCATCCTCATTTCCAGAATGGATTTGTGCTCTAATTAACCACTGACCATAAGCTAACCTTAGAACAACAATCAAAGCAGGGTTCTGCGATTGCATGTTCCGAAGCTAGCCTAGGGTTTAAGTAATTCCATCTTTGTGGTTAAGTTAACTCTTGTAGGGTTCGAGGGTTAACAAATTAGGGGATCATAATTAAGTGGATATTCATTTAAATGATAATGATTAATATGTAAATGAAGAGGTAGAGTTAGATCGATTACGCCTTTTAAAATATTTTCTAAAAAAAACATCTTCTTGTTGTGTTATTTTAATCGGAATTCATTTCAAAACTAAAAACAAAAAAATACAATCTTCTTCCAGCAAACTTCTTCTAGATTCATAAACTATAAACAACCCCCATCCTTTTCTAGTAGTGTTTTTATTCTCTTTTATTTAATTTTTAGAATACCTCTAATAAGATGTTTTAATTCACTTCCTCCTTTGAGAGACGACCTTGGTTAGCCCCCTATGCTACACCAAGTAAACTAAACAGTAGCTTCATAGAGTGTTGTGCTTGGAGTTTTATCCAACGTAACTCACTTTTGAAGTTCTTTTGAGAGCGCGTGCGACAACGCTCTTTCAAGCATACATAGAGGCAGAGCTAGGAGAGCAGAATGAGGTGGTATACATATTAACATGATACAACCACCCGCCTTAGTTATCCCTGCCAGGCTCAGGAAGCTGGAGTGTGGAGGAAGAGTGCAGCTGAATGCGGCCAAGAAGTGTTACCCAATGGCTTTAACAATGATTCAAGGGATAGTCTGTGTCCACTAATAATTGTTGTAGTAACAGACATCGATACGAATCATTCCTTGCTTTCACAAATCTTGTCCCAGACCTAGAGTTTCCGGTAAGCCGTGGACTTCACCCTCACATCTGGAGATACCTTGGGATGAGACTCGATAATCACACTTACGCCGACAGTGTGGTCAGACCCTCGAGGCGAGAGTTTCAGTTGAAATCTCTTGGTGGCAGCGTCGAGGCCTTACGACGTTGGTTTGAGTATGGACTGGGCAATCACAGTTCATACACAAATTGACGGTATTAGGCAATAAGGTTGTGGTTTAGCTACGACGTCGGGATGGGTTTTCCTTGGTCGACGAAAAGGAAACCCCAGGCAGCACAGGATATACTCATGCACATGAGGGTGCGGCCGGTCATTCTTGAGTCGGTCAACCTTACCCTCATGGAAGCAGTCATTTTGAGTTTCATTTCTAATAGGAATTGGAGACCTCTAGAGTTCAAGGATGAGGATCACGTCCTTATACGGGTCTCACCTCGACGAGGTTTACAGAGATGTGGCCAAGCCGACAAGTTATCTCTGAGGTTCAGCGGACCTTCTTAGGTCCTCAACCGGGTAGGCAGGGTGGTTTACTGCTTGACCCATCTACCTCAGTTGCACCAGGTGCATGATGACTTCCACGTATCTCAACTGAGGAGATAAGTGTGTGGACCTTCAAATATCATCGACCATGGGGAGATGGACGATGACAATGGGGTGTCATTCATGGAGGTTCCAGTGGGGATCGATGATCGACAGGATCAGATCCTACAAGGACGATCGATTCCTCGGGTGCACTTTCACTGGCAGTATGGGAACCTCCAAGTGAGAAAATGAGAGCGGGAGGCTCAGATGCGTGCTCAGTACTGCTTTTGTGACCCTAGTTTGTGTTAAAGCATTATGAGGACATAAATACCAGAAGTGGGAGTAATGTAAAGACCCAGAAATTTCAAGGTGAATTTTTTTTCTAAATTTTCTTTGGGATTTTACAAGAACGCGGTTCTGACGGCACCTGATTCCGAGGACCGGTGTGCCCGGAATCATTTTCCGAAGTTTAGCTCTAGTATGTTTAGTGAACGAACGAGTGGGTTTTTCTAACTTCTGAACCGGTGCTCAGAATCGAATTCCGAGGGCACCGATGGAATCGCAGTGCCGATTTTTGCTTAGAAACACCTTTTCCGGAGTTGTGTTTGCTCGGGTGTGGTTTTTAATTTTTGGGGGTTAAGTGACGAAAATAAAATAAAGTGGTGCAACAACATTATTTTATTTCACTTAAATCCACTTGCCACTTAAAGCTACTTAAGCTGAGTTGAAACGGATAGGGTCCAATCCAAAATATCCTACCCTCTTGGTAGGATATTTGTGCAGTGGGGCCCACACGAGCCCCACCGTTTCTTTTCCTCTAAGTAACGCACCCGTGAAAACCCCTCTTTAATGAAATCCAACCATGCGTTTTTCTGGATAAGAAACGCCTCATTAATTGGGCAGTTAAATAGTTATAATTAACTCTTTGAATTAATTGTTCATTTATTTTCTTTTGAAATTCAAAAGTTTCATGTGCGTTAATAAAATAAGATAACTCTTATTTTATTTCTGTTGGAACTTGTGGCGTGGAGAGGATTTGGAGGAAAGCGTTCTACTTTGACGAAGAACGCGAAGAACACTCCAACCTCCGACGAAGAACCCCAAACCCTCAGAGATCAACGACACGACGCCGTGTACCGCAACGTTAACGACGTTTCTTCCGCGACGCTCCTTCCGCGACGATCCTTCTCTTCAGTGACGAACTCGCGTTCGACGACAATGCTTGAGGTTGGGGTTTATGTTTGAGAATGATTTTATTTCCCATGTTTCTTTCTTTCTAAAGAAAATATGGAACACGGATCAACTTATTACCAAGTTGATCCGCGAACGTTTTCCTTGCGGGTTGGGAATAATCTGTTGCGGGGAAAAAACTGTTTGGGTTGTTTCTCATTTGTTCGTGAAATTTTTCCTTGTTGTTCTTCGTCTTTTGGGCCGCTTGTTACAGACTTAATGGGAGGAGGTTGGACCGCATGAACACGGCTGACTCTCCTCCCCCTTTGTTGTTTTGATTCGTTGCGGCACGAACAATGGCGGCACAGTGCAACGACACCGTGAGGACACGAGAAAGAACGCGACGAAGAAGCGTGGTGCCGTCATGCCGCGTCGTTGGGGCCGAATGAAACCACGGGCGAAGTCGGGGCCGAGGAGGCGATTTGAAGACCCCGCATTTTGTTGTCGAAGTGTGGATCGACGGACATTGGTGAAGCGGTCCGCGAAGGTGTTTTGAAGGCTTTGCAGCGAAGGTCGGGTCCCGAGATGATCTCTGGCGAAGACCACAGGCGAATCAGACCATCGGAGCGCGTTCGGTGGTCCGCGGAAGCACCCGGTGGCGCGCCACGCCAGCGCGGCAGCGTTGGCGGTCGGGGGCGGCGGTGCCCAGAGCTCCGCCGGCAAAATCCGCCATGGCTGAAGCCGCAACGGCGGAGCATGGTCCCTCGACCGCGCAGGACCAGAGGGGGGAGGCAGGACGCGGCCGGCGGCCGCGTCTGCTGGCACGGGCGGCCCCACGCGGGGTCGCGGTTCTTCACGCGGGGGCAGTGCCCCTCTCTGCTCCGCTCGGCCGTAACCGACCGAGATGACCCACCAGTCGGGCCGGGTCTCGCCATCAGGGTCGGACCCAGTTTAGGCCGACCCAGGGGGGTTGGGCTGTGTCGGTCCGGCCCCAACCCCCCCCCCCCCCGTTTTCGGACCCTTTTTGGTCTTCCACCCATATCGTGAGTTGTAGACCTCCGATCTACGCACCTTCAGCAAAGATGCGATCAGTGTATTGAGATGGTCATTTTGGAATATTACACTAAAGGTTTCGGAATACTTTGGGTTAAGCCGGGTTGGTTCAGATACAAAACCAACCAGGCCCTCAGAGCGGAAACGCTTATATCTTGAGATCCAGATGTCTGATTGACGTGCCGTCAACTTTGATGGATTCCTCTAAGGGAGATGGATCTTTTGGCTTACTCCGCTCGAGGTTTGGATGCCGTCGGATTGCGGTCGGGTTGGTTCGCTCACGAAACCAACCGGGCCCCTGGAACGAAAAAGCCAATAACTCACTGACCGGGCGTCCGATTGACGTGTCGTCTATCTCGTTGAATTCATCTTGATGAGAAGAAACTTTTGGAATAATTTTCCCCAGGTTTGGATTCAGTTGGAGTATGGACAAGTTGGATTGTACCCGAAATCCAACCGGGGCCCCTAAAATGGAAAAGCTGATATCTTTCAGACCGGACGTCTGTTTGACGAACCGTCAGCGACGTTGGTGATCTCGTTGAGAAACGGTACCTATGAGAATACCCTATGAGTTTTCGGGGTACAGTTGATATACGGCCAGATTGGTTCGCACATGAAACCAACCGTGCCCCTGGGACGAAATGGCTAATAACTCACAGACCGGGTGTCCGATTGACGCGCCGTCTGTTGTGTTGAGACCCTTATGATGAGGCGGTCCTTTTAGATACATCTTCGTGGGACTTTGTGATACTTGGAGTATTGACCAGTAGCTCGTGCAGCGGTCCCTCCCGGAGACGAGCATACGGAGTACGGAGACCGTGTAGATGACTGAGACCTGACGACTGCTTGACCGACTCGACTTGGAGTGTGTCGACTAGCCCAGTGGACGGAGCTCCCCGTATTTGGCGGCAGACCCACGGCGGTCGAAGCGCCTGGTAGTTGGCAATAGACCCGCAGTACTCGACCAGAGGATTACCTCTATAGGCTATTAGGGGGAGCGCCCGGTATTTGGCGGAAGACCCACAGTGGATGGAGCACCCAGTATTTGGCAATAGACCCGCGGTACTCGACAGGAGGAGTACCTCAGAGACTTGGTTAGTGAGCAGTACCTCGGAGTCATGACAGGACCACTGTACACTCTAGAGACGGGTCTCTTCATCATTTACGGTTTCGATAATGAAAATCCTAGTATGAGCTGAGACATTTGACACTTGTGTTAACCTCATGGTTGAGATGGGTTACTTGATAACTTAGGGGTATGTATGGGCATATACCTAGGTAGTGGTTATCCGTTGATTTCATGATCTTTGTGTTTCCTCATGATTGATAAGGGTTACTTGATAACTTAGGTATATATATGGGCATATACCTAAGTAGAGGTTATCTATTGAGATTTTATTTGTGGTTGTCCCTGTTGGTTTTAGTGATACCTTGAGGGTCTCGGGGTCCCTACTGAGTATCATTATACTCACCCCTGCACGGGCTATGCCCACACCTCGTTGTGTTGGTTGCAGACGACGGGCAGAGCTAACAGAGGCCGAGTGTTCGAGGACTAGATGGTACCCGGAGGTGGACCACACGACGAGTCAGTACCTGGAGGTGGACCACACGACGAGTTAGTATCCAGAGGTGGACTTCACGGCGAGATGACACTCGGAGGAGGTTGACGGGCGTGAGCGTTGTGGAGGCTATCTGTACCTACCCTTCAGGTAGGATCCATGGTGGATGATCCATGAGATGTGTTATCTGTACCTACCCTTCAGGTAGGATCTGAGGACGACGACCCAGGAGATGCTTCCTTTCTTCCAGCTGTTGTCTTTTTCTGTTGTACTTTTGTTCAATTGTAGCGGTACTTTCATTTGGGTTTGTATTCAGGCCCATTTATTTTTTAGCACATTCTTTTTTACTTAGTGTTTTTCTTCCACTTGTACTCTGTGGTGTTTTGTTTACTTTTATAAATGCAATGTCTTCCCAGTTATCGGGATTTACGCCTTTGGTGCTAGTCAACAGCCCCAGGCCTATGGAAGGCGGGCTTGGGGTAGTCACGACACGGGCCCCGAGGACGGGTCGTGACAAGATTATTGTTATCTTGTACCATTGTAATAAATTAATTAATGGGCATGGTTTAATAGAGCTGGGATTCTTTCAGAACTCTTTGCTTCATGTGAAAAATCATCATTGTATAGAATTATTTCAATGCTCATTATTACTGAAGAAACTCAATACTCTACATGCATTAAATGATCCTTCCATTCCTTTGTCAAAATCCGCAAATTCATTTCCAAACAACATCATCATTGATACCATGTGTACATCTCAAGTGTAAAAATTATTTATTTGGGAGTCCTATTTATTCATATTTATTATTCAAAATTTCATAAAATAACATTCTACAATATATTTGTTCCATTTGGATCCTTCATATACTCTTTTATGTTTTATCCAACTAGTGAAATTGGGTTTTAGTTTGATTTTAAATCATATTATAATATTTTTTATAATTTAGTTCTCAAAAGTGGCGGTTGTCCAGTAAATTTGTCAAGTATCAAATTTAACACAATAAGAAAAAAATCCAATTCTCATTGTTTTTCATGTTTGATAATGGTAATGGATGTGTTGGTCATGAACGTAATTCACTCATTAGACTGATAAACCTTTACATGAACTTGAATTTATAATTATGGAATCTTAATCCAATTATACTATTTTAAACTCTTATAATAACTACAAAACATGACCCACTATATTTTTACCTATGGTCAGTCCTAACATCTTGTATTTCGGTTATAAAATTCATTTTAAGTGAGGGCTATATCAATTATATATCACAAGTCCAATTGGATTTCATTATGAATTATATTTCAAAAATTGTGTAATTTACATGCATGGTCGATCATGAGTAACAATATGGTTCATTTTAATATTTTTTTTGATTGAAACAAGGTAAAACTAAATAATCTTGTGTTCTTATTAGCTCAAATGATGGTAAATTGTGTTCTTGTCAATAATGGTAGATCTATAAGATCTTTCACTAGAGGACATTAACATTTTTTTAATCTACGACCTGACCAGAGCGAGAACATAATTTATTGTTTAGTTTTTTCATGAAATTATATATTCATTTAATAAATTTTAAAAATGAATTTTATTACTTTCAATAAATTAAAATAGAACCAACATCATGTTATGTATTTTCAATTAAATCCATAAATTAATAAAACAACTAAAATTCGGGTTTCAAGACAATAATCAATGATGTCTTTTTCACAAATGTAATGAAAATAAATTTTTTAATACTATTTTAAATTATTAATGTGGTCAATTATCAATTAAATTGAGTTCATTTTTTTGGGTCCTATCTCATGGATAATAATATGACATGATATAACTATTCCATGATAAAACATGAATATTTATTAAAATGTCTACATTTTAAATGATCATAAAATATCATTTTTATACGAAGTCGTGTGAAATTATAGTTTATACATAAAATTATCTTATTATAAAATTAATTATCAATAATAAAAAAATGTGGGAATTTTATTCAAGAGATATGGAAAAAACAAGAGCATAACACAACATGAATCAGAAGTAGATAAAGTGGGTCTCTTAAAATGGAGTCCATGTGAATAGAATCTCATGTTTTTCTCACACTCAGTAGGAAGGGATCCCATGAAATAGAATGAGTTGAAAGAATAGTACTAAGTGTATCGAAGTAAGATTGTATGCTTATTGATTCCCTTCACACAATGTGTGGATGAAATCCACATATTAAGTGATAAATTACATAAACTATGTAATTTGATACGTAATAGACCAGGTGGTCAGAATATTCAAATTATATGACTCATGATGGAAAAGAGAATCAGTAAAAATTTCCTCCAAAGATATGTTCTTTCATCTAAATAAATGTAATCCACGATACATACAATATTCTTTCTCCCCCTTTGATATTCACCTCTCCAAAATCAAAATTACACACATACACAATCAAATAATTTGTACCCCAGACTAAACATCATCCTCACATATCCTCCGAAGATAATGATCATTGCACATTGATTTTGATACCATAAGTATGAGGATTCCACCATAAACCATGACCATGAGGATAGAGAATGGTAATGTGGGAATCACCATTATGATTATTTGTAGGAGTTTTGATGGATGAATAAAGATTACATAAATTTATAAGTATGTAATGGTTCGCGACCACACATCAGTTTCTCAAGACTAGATTCAGGTTTTATTTTTTAATTCCTTCTAATTGATCATTATTCTTATCATTCCATACATACCAACACATAGTAGTAAAGATAATGACCATCACCTTTATTTCCTGGGTATTATTTTATATACCTTGAATCCATTTGAACATGAACTCGTTACTATTGGTGTAATTCATCATCACTCCCAAGAAACACCATGTGAATGTCATATTGTCTCCTCGAATTCACTTAAAAATAAATGAAGAATTTATTTTTTGAGATTTTTCATATGTATTATGAAGAATACATTTCAATTCTCGTGCATTGGTTACTATCATTTATTTATAATTCATGGTTATGAACCATATAAACAAGTATAATGTAATTCATCAAATAATTATACACTAAATACTCCCTCCCTATTTATAGTTAGCATCATTTGTATTCACAATAATATAATATTTCATGGCCTTGAATTACATAGAAGAAGCTCCCAGTATAATAATTTTATATTGATTTTGTTTCAGTGAAAAATATTGAAATTATTCAATTGATTATCACTGACAATAGAATGAATAAAATTAGAGAAATTAAAGGCTTATTTTATGGACATGTTATTCATTGGTAACCCAGGAAAACCATGCTTGGAACCAACCCAGTTATCATCATAGAAGTTAATATCTCTATGTCTAATGATCCACTATATATAGCACAATAATGTCTTCATATTATTTGAAATATTTCTCTATGAAATGAATAATTAACACTATATAAATGTTGGTATATCACATATATATTTCAATTAATGGTTACCTAGGGAGACATTACTTGTATATTTTACCATGATATCCTTGCATGTATATTGTTCATCATCTCCTTTACACATATGAGGATGATACTACCGCTATTGTAGTGTTTGTACATTCGTTTCCATGATTCCCAATGGAACTTCTCCTTTGAGTTAAAATCCCAAAAGGAAACATAATTTCTTCGATATCATTTATAATATATTTCAACACCTTGAGATCCAATATAATATGAATTGGGTTAATGGATAGAACAAAATTATACAATTTTATACTACCACCAAATGATAGAAATATTCTCCTCTAATTTTTAATTCAATGTAGAATATTTTCCACCACTTTTGTATAGTGAAAAATATATAGGAGATTCAAATAAATTATAGATCCCAATTATTCCACGGTAATGTCCTGCATTGGATTTGTAGGCTATACTCAATTGATTGGGCTCATCTCTAGGATATTTCCCATAAAATGGAAATGTGATGTTTGTTCTGATTTATTCCTCCACCACTAAATTTATAGTAATCAGATTTGGATGTATTAATACATGATTTGGATATCATTTTTCCGCTCTCATGAATGATTATATCATATATAGTCATAATATGGAAAACATAATGAGAAAAGTTCTTTAATCTATAATGGGTGATATTTACATGTGGTAGTTTCTTCTTAATCATTCTTCTAAGTGACTCTTGAGGCAAAATGGAATGTCTTGGATAAAAATGATCACCTTTTCAAATTCCCCTGGTATATTTCAAGAAATATCATCTCCTAACCATGAACTAAAAAGACAAAAAAGAATATATTTAGAATCTAAAATTTAAATTAGTATTGTCGTCCAAGAATCACCGTCCAAATAGAACCTTAAAAATATAATTCTATTCATGTATACTGTAATCATATTCCATATAAATGATAATTAAAATTTTGGATCCATGTGTATTTTATTGATATTAGAGATCATATCATGTGAAATTCAAATAGATCTTTGAATGAGCCAATTATAAATTAACCCATGCTACCCATTAAAGAACCATGATGGTGTGTATAATGAAATTCGTCAATTAATAACACAATAATGATCATTTTAGTGGAATTATCACAAACAGATTGACCATTTATTGGATCAACGAAGAGGGTTGTTTTACCTTACTAATAAGTACAAGGGTGGTATAGAAGAAAAACAAGATTGGGCACCTTGAATAAATCATGTATAATAAAAAATATCATCCTTTACCACATCTGAATAATCTACATAAAAGTAGATTTGGAATCCATCTGGATTAGGGGAGATATCCATGTTAATAGAATGAACAACTGAATTTATTTTCTACAAATTCAGTAAGGATCCAATGGAATTTTTTCAAAATTAGAAACCAAATGGGGAATGTTGTTGAAATGATCTTCATGACTTCTCAATTACACATAAATAATATTGGGATTAGGAAAATTAATACAGTAATGTAACATATACTCAACCATACCTCCCAATACCTTTAGTTCCATTATAAATGATGCATTATACATAAGAATACTAGGATAAGTGATCATAATATTCTCTTTAATTCAGGTATGGAAGTAGTATATTTTTTTACCACCCTCTTTAAAATATATTCATTAGAATTTTCATGAAAAATACTCTCACTTTTTATATGAATATCAACTAGGATGTTCTTTTTTTAGCTAAAATAATGTAAATATCATCATTACATGTTACATCAATAGAGAACACCATTTGACTGATCTCAGTTTTGAGTAAGGAAATATCATTACCACTTGCATCATTTATGTTAGACCACTGTAAAAAAACCCCATCAACATTCTTAGATTATTGTGAAAATATATTCATTTTTACCCTACATTGGGTTATTCCAATACTCTATCACATCATGGGAATAACCCTCAAATTATTCCCATTATCTTGAGAAGAAGAAATGAAAATTCATATCCCTACTCATCATAAGGGAGACTATAATTATATAGTAATCTAATAAACATATGGTTCACCATGATTTCTAAATAACAAGAGATAGTTTGGATATGAGAAATATACCAATACAAGCATCTTCAGGTTCGGTTTATGCCCATTGATTATTAAAAGACATATATCTATCAAATTCAAATATTACAGCGAGATGAACTATTTGTGACATGAATGAGGAAACATATTTCTTTAATTTCATTGGATAAAAATTAACACCTTTATTGTCATAATTTAATAAAATCACATATAAATATACAACTAAAAGACCAGAAATATCTAAGGTAAACGTATATGAGGCTCTCCCAGAGTTCCCCTCTCATGGAAGTATCACATTTAGAATAGAAAAATGAGATGAAGTATATAGAGATACATTTTATATCCTTATATTTGTTTAATTAGTATGATAAAATAGCCATATCAACATTTATAATAGATTTCTATAAAAATATATATACATTGGTTTTTGGGATATCCATGCATGCATTAATGTAAACATGTCCTACTAGCATATTGCATAATTTGGAAATAACATTTTTTATGTTCTAGGGTTGTAAAAAGAGAAATGCTACTACTATGTAACTTTTTAGCTACAAAATCAATATTTAGAATTGCTCTAATGATTCATGAAATCCAAATTTTGAATGAAATCAATGAATGGTAGATTCTGAGGATTTATTGCTAGGAGGAGAAGGCTGATAGAATATGTTGGGAAAATGTTCTAGTTCTATTCTCTTTAGAGATATGTTTTAGGCTTCTAAAACTCAAGGGGGACACAATGATATAAAACCCTCTAATTCAGCATAATTTTTGATACCACATTGATAACTAAAAATAAATTTTACAATTGATGTGTAGAGACACATATGGTCTCTAATGATTCTACATAATCCATGATATATGATGAAGAAAACAATACTGGATGTAAAAAATGTAACATGGGAAACCTATTTTATTGGAAAAGATAGATTCTTTATCAAGAAAACGTCCATTGAAAGACATGTTTGGGTCCACATGGATCAATGGGGGATGATAAACTAGAGGAGGGGGTTCCCTAGGGAGAGTAGTGTCATGGGTAGAAAAAATCATCCCTATATTAGTATAGTTATTTGAAAATATTTAGAAAACCTTTAATAGAGACAGTTGAAAACTTGACAAGGAGTTGGGAATTGAGGATGTCTCCAGATGCATTCCACCAAAATTGTTCTATAATGTTTAATATGGATGACATTTTAGATGAGAGACCAAGATGATACAAGCTAGAAGATATTACCTCAATATTTAACACCATAAAAAAGAGTCATCAATTTTACGGAACATCCCATAATAAAGAGTAAGTGATAAGTCCATCACCATTCAAATATGATCCACAAAAACGTCCATAATATGATGAGTGTGATCATCTTGGAATAAAAATGATATGATAGTTTCATCAATTTGATAGGGGATAATCATATTATAAAGATGGAGAGGGAGCATAGGAAGGATCATCCAAACTACTTCTATGGAGTATTCCCAAAAGAGGTGGACTACCAACGACCATGTAAAAAAATCAAAGTGCATACTAATATAAGAGCAAGATTTAGAGGCCCACTCATTAAAAAAATATTCTCAGAAAAAAATTTAAGATATATAATAATACTCTGTTGATGTTTGAGACCATATATTGAGAATATATTCCATAATAAACTATGATCGACATAAACGATGAATGGTACAATTTCATGAACCCAATACTGGACACCATGGTACATGTTAGAAATATTGACATTTTTGAAAGTGGCTTTACTGACATGTCAGTAACATGTGTTCCATCAACATATGAAGAGAATAACACCTCCAATGGAAAAGTATGATAGTTTGGGGATCTGAAAGAAATGTTGTAAGGAAATGATGAATGACCTGGAGGAATAGAACCGAAAGTGATGAGTTGAATGGAAAATATGGGAACAACCTGATTGATGTTTGATTATTTTGAGGGTGAATATATGATATGATAAACCATTAACCATACTAATTAAATCATGAAAACATATTATTATTTTTAATTAATTTATAAAAAATTTATAACATTAAATACACCTTAAATTATCTTGGGTTATTATAATAAATTGATGTCAATATATCTTTATAAGTATTGTATTACAATATAAAAAATTTAAATTTTATATTATATATAATTTTTATGCCAATAATAATTGGAAAAAAATATTCCAGCCCAACCATATCATTTTCAATATTTTTAAAACCATTTTCATTGACTTTACTCATCAATAAAAAATCCCTCCATTGATGTTGAGAAACGGTTTTGGATAAAAAACCTACAATAAATAGTATTAATAAATTAAAAACATAAATATTTTTTTATTAATCACTAATAAAAGCCATTAAATTCACTAATAATATAATTTAATCCATTTTATATAATGATTATTTTTTAAAGATAGCATATTTTTATATTCCTTAATATTCATAAGTGTTGCATAAGAATTTGGATAATTACCTTGTTATATAATAATAATGTTAATAAATATACATTAAATTAGCAATTAAACATCATATTACTTATTTTAGTAGATCATATATTCATATTCTATTTATAACAATCCCAAAGTCATTAATTTTTACTTCTCTACTATTTTCTGAGAACTAATTTGATATGAAAAAAATGTATACATATTTTTCCTTATATAATATTAATTTATATTTTTTTAATAGGAAATTAATAATAATCTATATATTTAATAATGTTGTAGAAAATAAAATTGTTTCATGAATTTATATGACATATTTATAAAATGATTATGTTATAAATGATACAGAATTTGTAAAAAATGTATATTTTAACTATTAAACCAAAAAACAAAATTGTTCCCAAACTTCCAAAACATTTTCATCCACCTAATGTAACAATTATGATAGAAACAATAATTTTCATTTTATGAAACTAAAAATTTAAATTTTATATATTTTACCTTTAAATAAAACCATATATTATATATAAAGAACATTATTTTGAAATAATATTATACTTAAATCCGAAGAAAACCATTATTTTCGGTTCATACAATGATAAATATTTTTTTTGAATATCTATATAAATACATGAAAATATATTATACACTTACTTAAAACAAATTTTTATCAGTGATTTTTTATATGAATATCTATAGTAATCATATCTCGATAAAATATAAAATATTATCATGAATATTAAATATAAACTAATACACTATTTTAAAATTTTTGTTTTTAAATGATTTAATGGTTTGGTAAAAACATATATTATGGTATGAAGAAGTCTTTTGACAACAAGAAAAAATATACCATTAAATATCCTTTACCATTTCTATTATAAGAAAAAATTCTTCTCTTTTAGAAAAAATATTTAATATTATACATCATAAATAAGACTCTTACATATGAAATTATTTTTAAGAAATTATTAAAATTAAAAAATTATGGTAGAGTCATTATTGATACCTACACAATATGAATATTCCATTCTATTTCCCATTAATGAACCATCTAAACTGGAATGGTCTATGAAATGCACATATTCAGAAATCACTGTGCAATTTGTTCATATTTCATAGTCTTAATTAAACTTTGACATTGTGATACTTCTATTCATATTGTAAGACAACTAAAAAAATAAATTCACTGAATATCCTTGAATATTTATCCTTTCAGACACTCTATATGCATGTTTCCATTATCAAAAGGATATTGTCTTGTGAGAATCCCATGAATTATATTCAAAAAAAATCATCATCCTCAAAATCAATTTCCTCTTTATTCAAATCCTTTTTTGAGATTTATATAAAATAACGTTGTATCAAAAAAATATACAGAATAAGAATAAAATAAAACTCATCCCTTCTTCACTTCTCAACTTTTCTTTCATGAGGTTAAAAATTTAGAAAAAAAGATATATTTGTCTAAAAAATTACACGGTTCATCCACTATTTGTGTGGTATGTTTTCACAATAAAAATTGTTTTTGTTCAATTTTTCATTTCAATATGGGAATATAGATCACTAAATTTGAGAGTAATAAATATAAAATGTATAATTTTTCCTTGTTAACTAAATGCATGAAATGTTCATGGGAGTTTGTGAAATTTAAGAAATACCTTTTATTATAGGCATATGGGTAGTTTATTACTATCGTGGGATGTGAGTAGTGTCACTAAATGATGTATGGTAGGTAGTATATTTTGTAATAGAGTCATGAATCATTTATCATTCTTAGTGCACATTCATATTATAAATTTTTTCTCACTCATTTAATTTTCTGATTATGTTATCATATTTTATGATATTGTGTAGACTATTAAGACATTTTTTTAAATACTTATTATATTTTCTTTTTTTAAAATAATGATACATTTTTATTTAATTAAATTGTATTATTTTCTTTTTTTTTATTTTTGTGAATATTTAAATTTAGATGTTATATAGTCTTATAAACAAGTTTTGTTTTTATTTTTCGATATTATTTAAAGATATGATAAACTAAACACATTAAAATGTAGATCATTGTGAAGTTGTTAGACTTACATCTAAGAAATTGAGTTTGTTTCATCTACAACCATTATTAAAAACCCAATTAATATGTAATGAAATCATTGAATTTTATTTATAAAATATGTTAATCATTTTTTGGAACAAAGACATTGATGTAGAATTGAAATATACAATGTGTAATTCATCATTAATATCACCGATTTATTTAAATATGACATTTCAATTAATTATAGTGTGTTTATGAAGAGCATTGTATTATATTTTCATATTAAAAAAAATTAGTATTACAATTTTATTTTTTTCATCTGATCCAATCTGATTGAATAATTTCCATGGTATGGAAATAATGATGGTTTTGATCATGCTAATAGATGATATTCCAGTGTTAGTATATTGTACCTTATGAATATTCTGTTCAACAATGTATAAAGAATTGTATTTTCTACAAGTCAAGGGTTTAAAATAGGATCTCATAGATACAAAATCATAGTTTCAATTATTTTTAAAAAAATATCCAGGTTTGAAACATGATTCCCCCACATATATTTATAGAACATAGTGTTCTTATTATCAAGATTTTACAGATTGGTTATAGGATTTGAACAACCATAATCATATGATTAAAAGTAAACACATATCATAAATATATGATTTCATAATAATGTATTTTTATTGGATTATAGATCGTTATATGGATCTATGTGGAATGATTTTACATTCCATTATTTGTTTTAAATTCTGGTTGTGGTATTTTTGACCTTTTTAAGTCTTCCTATTTTCCGAGGCAGTATTGAACTTCTACATGTTTATTGTATTTACTTTATTAAATTTTTTTCATCAAAAAGTATCATATATCATCAAAATAATAATTTGATTAGGAAGAAAATTTTAATATGATATTATAATTTAATTAACCTACCAACTTTATCTTTCCTTAGCTAGCATTAATGGAAGAAATTTTTTTTACAACTGTCTATTTTTTGACTAATGTATTTAGTATCATCTTATTGTAAATTAGTTTTTTTCTATAGTTTTTTACATATATTCTGCACATTAACTTTTCTAAAAGGGAGTAAATATATTTTCTATGGTAGGAATACAATTATTACTAATTTAAAATTGAAATATGAATCTATCATCCATATTTTTTGAGGTTGATTATGAATATTTGTGATTTTGGATAGTTACATTCATTATAAACACTAGAGTGGAAAAATATATCATGTTTTCTAATAATTATAAGATTCTATATAAAATATTTAAAAATAATACTACTGATAAAAAGGGGAATCGAAACATACATTCCATGATTAAATTACATTTGGAATTTTGTAATATTAAATATTTGTTATTTTAGATATTTTAATGTTCTAGAGATAAAAATATATTTATTCAGGGAATATTATCAGAGTTTGATCCCTTTACATGGTGAATATATTCCCCAATTGACTCAATGATTTATAAATGTTTTTAATATTATTCAATAAATTATAAAAAATGAAATTTTGGAATCACATATTATTAAAAGCATTATATACATAGTTTCAATACAATGAGAGTGAAATTGAATAACCATTCATGATACCAAGAATATTAAATAGTTGATATTAGATCAATTCATTATAATTCATATATTGTATGAGAAAAAAAATATATGTTTAGAAAGAAAGAAAGATATATATATTTTCATTTGTTTAAATATATGATGCATTAATATTATAGATATATCTATTAAAAATTTTATATCTCGATGATCCATTAAAAATTATTTCGATAATAGCTTTATATAATTTATATAAGGGTAATATGCATACCTAAAACAAATGAAGATTATATTTCATAAATTATTGAGGGTTTTCCAAAATGAGAGGAAGTAATGAAATGATAAATATAAATATAAATATTTAATTTGACATATATTCTACGAATTCAAAAAAAATATGTAACATTAATCTTTATTATTAATGATAAAAAGAAGAGAAAATGAATCAATGTGAAGCTCTAAAATAGAAAGAAATATTCAAATAATGAAGGAAATATTCTAAAAATACTAAAGATATATAGAGAAATAGTGAGATCCTTTTTATTTATGATAGTTCAATAAATAGTTATTTTGGTTAAAAGAAGAAAAATAATATTAAAATATATACAAAACATCCCATAATAGATATTCATTTAAAAGATAAATATATTTTTGATTAATTAAATATTTTATATTTGATTGGAAATTTCTCATTTTCATCATCAATTTAATCACAATATGATGATGCAGTCGATGAGAAGAAGAACATTGTAAGGAAGTAAGTGAAATAAAAATATATAAGAATATGATTGTTATTTTTAAAGATAATATTTTTAAAATAACATTCAAACATAAGTGGATTAAAAAATATGTCATTGTAGTAGATTTAAATGTCGATCCGTAGTTGGAATATGAAGTTGAAGGATTAAAGATTAATCTTACCAATTTAACTTTCATACGAAAATATTTTAATAAGATGTATAAAAAGAAATTGTTAAAATCGAAAAAATTCATATTATGAATTTAATCCAATATAATATTATATTTTCACCCAAATTATTTTATTTTGAATATTGAATCATTTTTCACTACTTTCCTGGGAATTAGACAATGGATGGGAAGATTTCATTTGAATAAAATTATACCTCTTGATACACAAAATACATTATTTTTGATGGACCATATTGATATTGAACATATGCATATCAGAGGAATATGGGTATTGAATATACAATTCTTGAAGGTTTCAATACAGAAGTTGGATTAGATTCTGAAAAAATAATTTCATATATAACAATAGGCTGCATACTGGAAGCTAAAATAAAAAATAATATTCCTTGTGAAATATTAATTTTATAATTTTTTGGTTGTAGATAATTATTTCTGTTTTTACATGCACTTTATGTACTGTATTATACATATTGTATAATGTAAAAATTATTTATTTTTACATAAATGTTTTTTATTGCCTTATATTTTTTTATTTCCTTATACTAGAATCCAAAATAAAACATCTTATTCCAGGTAAAATTTTAATTTTAATTTTTGATAGTAAAATTTTTGTTACTGACTCTATATGAATTATATTATACATATTTTTCTATGGAATATTAATTTGTTTTTACGTAAATTTTTTGTATTACCTTATATTTTAACACATCAATTTATGGTTTGTTTCACATAATTTGATTAATTTATTTATAAATATATATTCATAAATAGATATTAATTTTTTAAAAGGTGTATTTAAATTGATTGGATATTGTTTTCATAGAATGTTCTAATAGTTTCAAATGTATTAACAAAATATTGGAGAACAATCCCTACCAACCATATTAAATAGAAAAAGGTTATCATTACTAGTATAAGATAACTTCGTTATGGTTCATATATCATACTTATAAATTATATATATTCTTTTCTAACTATTTTAATTAAAATATATATATTATTTTTCCATTAATAATTATATGTAACTCAGTTAGTTTAGTGAAAAATTTAAATTTAATGCATCAATTGGATTTGACGAAAATAATTATGGGGGGATATTTTCAATTTTTCATATTTCATAAAGTTAATAGTTGATAATATATTCTATATACTGTTCCATGCTACCCTTATATAAGTTATTATAATTGAAGGAGGTGTTTTTTCACCATCATATTTGTTCTTTTTTAATTATTAATAAATAACTTTGGGTAGATAATTTCTACTTTAATATAGATCTTGGATTTGGAGATCAATCTTGAGATAATAATCAAACATCCATGGTTTGATTGGTTTCACTCAATGTTTAATATAATTATCATAATTCAAGGATGTGAAAAAGAGTTATACCTTATGAAGGAATTGATTTATTCTACAATAATATTACACATCAGTTTTACATGTCTATATATTTTTATAGTGCCAATGGAGAGAAAAATATTAGATAATTTTTATTTATGAATCGATTTTTTCATGAGGGAAAAATTCATTGAGGTTATTAAATTTCCACTAGATGGTTTGTCATTTTTTCACTCACAAACATCAAAAAATGACTGGATATTTTTGAAACATCCCATTTCCAAATATCCATCACATAACCAAGCTAGGATGGCTATGTGACCGCAGGCCCGCCACTACATATACAAAATTCTTTTGTTGAGAAGTGAGGGTGTTAGGAATATAGTATGGATACCATACCCTCGGGTATAGAGTAGTAATATCAACAGTTATAAACCCTCAATCATAAATGAATTATGGAAAAAAGAGAATCAAATAATAAAATATTAGTGGAATCATGTAATAACATTCTAAATATAACTAAATGATAGGATAATGTTATGAAAATAAAATCATATAAGAATATATAAAAGACCATTATCATGAACCCCATATCTGTCCAGCCTCCAAACTATAACCAACACACACAACTTATGATTTTTTAAAATGAAATAACAGACCATGGAAATAAAGGCCTTATAAAATAATGAGAACCCATGTAATATTCATTGTAAATGTTCATACAACCATTAGGTCATGTCTTAGTTCAAAATTAGATAATATGAATAACCTGTTGCATTCCATGGGTTGAAGAAAATGCAAAACTCGATTTCCCTCAGGCATTGTATCCTTGATTTCCACACACCTATCAAAATATGATTTTCATTAACGAAACTATTATAAAATAGAAATTTCAACATCACTATGGTCTCTGATAGCTCTATTCACCAAGGATAATTCAAGATAAATATCTGGAATATTGATATTATAAATCTAATATATAATAATACAAGTAAGAAGATATTTTTACACAATAATAATAGAATAAGTAAAGGCATAAAAAGAACTGAAAATGATTTCAATAGACCCCAATATATTACAAACCATCCTACCACCAATCATTATTACAATATCACTTCAACTATTGGTACTCATCTTCCTTCCACAAACTGGATTGATCCAGCAAACCTAGTGATTGTGCTCTAATGATATGTCCAGATGAGACTCAGACTGCTTCGTGAGTGACCTATGGATAAGAGACCAATCCTTCCTCATGATGAGGACACCATGATCCATAATTGGGTACTAAACAATCAACATTATAACACCAAAATAACAACGATGATCATTAAAGCTTTAATTATTTTGAGCTGTGAAAGTTTCCTAACACCCCACTGCCAAAAATAAATGATTCATGGTGGATTTTTTTTAATACCTTTTTAAAAAAATTTATCTTACAAAAAATGTATAGGTTAAAATAAATTAAAAAAAATCTCTAATGGCAGAAGGGCAGTTACTGCCTTTATGATTTGAGAGAATGGAGGCATCAGTGCTTCTGCCTTTTGGGTTCAGTAGAAATGCGGCAACCCTGTTTCCGCCTTTCTACTAAAAAAATTATTAATTTTTTTTGTTTTAATTTTTTTTATTTTTATGATTATTTTAATTTTTTTTTGGTTTGGTTTATATATATATAAACAATACCAAACAAAATAAAAAATAAAAATAAAATTTTCAGCCGAATTTATCTGGTATTTAAAATCTAGTAGTACTGCCATTACACCAGTCTAGATTTTGACAAAATCCCTCACCCAGGGCTACCTTTTATAAGAAAACTTACCCAGGAAATCACTCTACATTTCTGATGTGGGATTCTGGTGCTCCATTTCCTGTGCAGAATATTCTATATTTCTGATGTGGGATTCTGTTTTAAGTATGTGACTTTGAAAGACTACAAAATATAAATTATATGAAAAATATAAATGAACTATAATACATGAATTAAACATATAAAATATCGTTGAAAAAAAAAGATTTTCATAAAAATGATAAAATAAATTTATAAACTTTCAAAACCACATACTTGAAACTTAAAAAGTTTCAAGTACGTCACATTAGAAGCCTATAAAATATAAACTACAAGACCAATATAAATGAAACATACTAAATGGATTAAACATATAACAAATAGTTTAAAATAAAAAGAATTTCGTAAAAAATATTGATGGAAAATAATTTATAATTTTTCAAAGACACATACATGAAACATAAAAATGATTCAAGAACGTGACTTTGAAAGGCTATAAAATATAAACTATAAGACCGATATAAATGAAACATAAAACATGGATTAAACATATAAAATATAGTTGAAAATAATAATAATTTAATAAAAAATGTTCTGAAAAATAATTTATAAGCTTTCGAAACCACCTACATGAAACTTAAAAATGATTCAAGTATGTAGTTTTGAAATACTATAAAATATAAACTATATAACTGATATTTTTTAAAGTTTAAACTCGGATTAAACATATAATAAATTATAAAATAATTAAATTAATATTATTAATAATTAATTATAAAATAAATAATGAGTAAATGAGTAAATTATTAATTATTAATAATTATTTATATAATAATTAACTAATTAATTAGTAATATAATTATTCATTATATAATAGTTAATAAGTTATTTAGTAATATAATTATAAATTATATTTTTCATTATAATTAATAATTAGTAATTATTAAAATTATTATATTATAATTAATTAGTTAACTGGTAATATAATAATTTATTATAAAATAGTTAATTAGTTAATTAGTAATATATTTTCAAATTATCATTATTCATTATAATTATTAATTATAATTATTCATTATAATTACTAATTATAATTATTAATTATTAATTATTAATTTCTAATTAGTAATTATAATATTATTAATAATTATATAACTATTATTTGTATAATAATTAGTTACTTAATTATTAATTATTAATAATTAATTATATAATAATTAAATAATTAAATAGTAATATAATTAGTAAATTGGTAATATAATTGTAAATTATTTAATAATTAATTAGTTACATTGTAATATTATTATGAATTATATAATAATTAATTAGTTAATTA
This sequence comes from Viscum album, assembly GCA_963277665.1. Classification (NCBI taxonomy): domain Eukaryota; kingdom Viridiplantae; phylum Streptophyta; class Magnoliopsida; order Santalales; family Viscaceae; genus Viscum; species Viscum album. The sequence continues at coordinate 2,043,147,579 of OY728148.1, read as the reverse complement.
TTAATAGAATTATTAATTATATAATTTTTAATTATGTAATTATTAATGATTAATAATTAATTATATAGTAACTAATTATTTAATTAGTAGTATAATTATTAATTATATAACAGTTAATTAGTTAGCTTTTTGAGAAAGGTAGAGTCAAGCCCCTTTTATAATTAGTTAATTACTAATATAATTATAAATTATAATTATTTGTTATAATTGTGAATTAGAATTTATTAAAAATTGTTAAATAATTATTAGTTAGTTAATTGGTAATACAATTAATAATTATATAATATTTAATTAGTTAATTAATAATATATTTATTCTTTATAATTATTCGTTATAATTTTCATTATAATTAATAATTAATAATTATTAATTACTAATGTAATTATTAGTTATATAACTATTAATTATATAATTGTTAGTTAGTAAATTAGTAATTATTATTTATTAATTATATATTTATTAATTAGTTAATTAGTAATATAATTATATAATTAGTAATATATTTAATCAATTCGTAATATAATTATTGATTATTTTAAAATTAATAAGTTGCTTAAAATATAATTGTTAATTATATAATAATTAATTAGTTAATTAGTAATATAATTATTAATTAGTTAATTTGTAATTAGATAATTATTAATTATTAATCATTAATTATATAATATATAATTAGTTAATTAGTTATATATTTCTAAAATACATAATAATTAATTTGTTAAATTTTTGAGAAAGATATAGGTGGGGCCCTTTTAAGAATAAGTTAATTAGTTATATAATTATAAATTATAATTATTCATTATAATTATTAATTAGTATATATTAAAAATTATTATATAACAATTAATTAGATAATTGGTAATATAATTTTTAATTATATAATAGTTAAGAAGGTAATTAGTAATACAATTATTCATTATAATTTTTAATTAGTAATTATTAAAAAAAATATAATAATTAATTAGATAGTTAGTAATATAATTATTCCTTATAATTATTCATTATAATTATTAATTATAATTATTCATTATAACTACTAATTATTAATTACTATTTATTAATTAGTTAATTAATAATATAATTATCAATTAAATAACAACTAATTGTATAATAATTAGGTAGTTAATAAGTAATTATTAATAATTAATTATATTATAATTAATTAGTTAATTGGGAATATAATTATAAATTATTTAATAATTAATTAGTAACTTAGTAATATAATTATTAATTATATAAAAATTAATTAGTTAATTAGTAATATAATTATGAATTATATAATATGTATTCATTTAATCAGTAATTATTAATCATTAATTATATAATAATTAATTAGTTAATTATCAATTTAATTATTAAATATATAATAGTTCATTAGTTATTTTTTTGATAAAGATATAGTCTAGGATCTTTTTATAATTATTTAACAAGTAATATAAATATAAATTATAATTATTCATTATAATTATTTATTAGTATTTATTAAAAATTATTATATAATAATTAATTACTTAATTTTTTATATAATTAATAATTATAGAATAGTTAATTTCTTAATCAGTAATATGGTTATAAATTATATTTTTTCATTATAATTATTAAATTTTAATTATTAGAAGTCATTATATTACTAATTAATTATTTATTTATTATATAATTAATTATTAATAATTATAAATAAATTAATAAATTATTATATAATAAATTTTTAATAATTTTAATTTAATAATTTATTATATTTATTATATTTTTAATACATGTTATAACTTTAAATTATATCGGTCTTAAAGTTTATATTTTATAGTATTTCGAAGGCACATACTTGAATCATTTTTAAATTTCAAGTAGATGGTTTTGAAAGCTTATAAATTATTTTTCATAAACAATTTTTATTAAATTCTTATCATTTTCAAGTATTTGTTTTATGTTTACACCATGTTTTATGTTTCATTTATATAGGATTTATGGTTTATATTTTATAGGATTTCAAAGTCAAGTGCTTTAAGCAATTTTTATTTTTCATGTAGCTCTCATTGAAAACATATAAATTATTTTCCATCAATATTTTTTATGAAATTATTTTTATTTGAAACTATTTGTTATATTTTTAATATAAGTATTATGTTTCAGTTATATTTGTCTTGTAGTGTATATTTTATAGGCCTCTCAAGTCAGGTACTTGAAAATTTTTATGTTTCAAGTATGTGGTTTTGAAAGATTATAAATTATTTTTTATCATCAATTTTTATGAAATAATTTTTCTTCAAATATTTTTATATGTTTAATTCATGTTTTAAATTTCATTTATATTGGTCATATAGTTTATATTTTACAGTCTTTTAATGTCATGTACTTGAAACTGAATCCCACATCAGAAATGCATAATGTTCTGCGAATGAAAATAGAAAACAAAAATCCCACATCGTAAATGCAGATTGATTTCCAAGATAATTTTTATTATAAAAGGGAGGCATGTGTGAGTGCTTTTTCCATAATCTAGACTATTGTAATGGTAGTATGGCTGGATTTTTAATAGAAGATAAATTCTGCTGAATATTTTTTTTGTATATATATATATATATAAACAAAACAAAACAAGTTTTTGTTTTTGTTTTTATGTTTTAGTGGAATATCAGTATCGTGGATTCCGCCTTTTAGCTAATGCTAAATGTGGCATCTGTGATGCTGCCTTTGAGGTGCAGTTTTAATATTTTTTAAACCCAGGCATTTTTAAAAAAATAATTTTTTTAAAGTCGCCTAAAAATAAAAAAACTCGACTCATGGTTGTTTCAAAATCCCGACAAATACAATGGACCCAGGGATCTAAAAAAATGTATAGAAACCAATATAATATTGATATAATGAAAAATTCCATACATATTCTAATTAATGATACCCCACTAACTTCAAAAACAATATGGGATAAAGATTCATTTTTTAAAGACACAAGAATGTTATATTTAAAACCTGACCAAATACCTCTCCTTTTCACATCCTAATCGACAGTCCTATCATGATTATAAATACACAAATTAAGAATATAAAATTTTATAATAATACCTCTATAGAAATGTTTCCCAAAATAAACACTTTAATGATGATGTGAATGAAAACAACTATGGATATCCACCATCATGAAATAACATTACTCCGAAGGAGTGAAAATACATTTTTCATACTTAGAATAGAATAAAAAATCACCTAAGATTGGTTTTATATTAATATTTTCACTTACTTTATTAATTGAAGTTTAATGTTTTGCTCATGAATAGAGTAGTTGGGAATGTGGTAACAATGATTTTACTAAATATTTCAATCCAATCGATCCTTCAAAACTCTAACATGCCCTTTTTAACAGTCCATATTATTCAGTTGTTTATGATTGAAAAAAAATATATAATGCATATCCATAGATGTGAATTATTCCCATGTGATATATAGTAGATATAATCACTACAATGATATTTATACAATATCTCTCTATCTGAGAGAGTACGAAAATTATTCATAAAAATTCTTCTTCATAATTTTTATCTTACCAAAGGGTTTATTCATATATCCCATCTCTCCAAATTAATCTTCCATGAATCATGGAAATCCTATATATTTTTTTTAACATCCTTTCAATAAACCTCACAATCATTTTGGATACTTGGAATATAGTTATATTGTTCATGGGAATAAAATAAAGCCCAATTTTAACTATAATAATACCTACACCAAATGATATGAACCTAGTTTTATAGTTTTCAACATGAATTGTTATATTAATTGCCAATGACTGAAATTTTTTAATCCTATATCATTCGACAGTGATAGGATCCCCAAAATAGTCCATTTAAAAATTCTTATGAGAAACTCCCAACCCCTCTTCATTTTGTTTCACTCTCCGAAACGAAATGATCATGGCCAATAACACATTTCGCTTGACCTCTTTTCTATTATAAAAACTCCATTTAACATATTCATCCATAATATTATTGAATCCTTGGATGGACCTCAAGGAGTCACTGATAAAAAATAACATATCATCATTAGAAAATAATATGGAATACCGTCAAAAAACATAACTATAAAATTTAATACGATACTAGAAAATATAGATGTATTGATATTCTTATTAACACATATTTTCCCATAAATAAGAGAAAATGGTAATTGGTATCTCCTTGATAAGGCCACATGTATAATTGAAATCCCCAATCATTATAGCCTTTAAATAAAAAGATAACTAAGGAGACGAATAACAGTGAAAATAAAGATTACAAAAAGGCTCAAGAAATCTAGAATACATTGTTTTCAAGATAATTAATTTATTCCGAACACCATAATATTCATTTTCTTTGTCAAAATTAACCATGATATTAGAAAAAATCCGTTTTCAGGAAATCTCTTTAACTATCTCTTTGTGAAGACCAATGTCAAATTGATTGTTAATGTTCATTATAAATCCATGATAGTCCTCATAAATTTGATTGGGGGTCAAAAATTAAAACATACAATTCATGAGTTATTAAATGAATTTATATGGAAAATTACACAAAGAAATAGGATGATATTTTCCCAAAGGAAATATGATCATTCTCCATTGGAAAGTGAACAATAGTTGAGGCACTGGATATTATAGGAATAAACACCCACTAGACAACATAGAACTGCATTAATTAGGTTTTACATAATAATATACCATGTATGTGTATAATAAATACACAGAAAAATATTTGTACCGGGAGTAGTATGTGTAGGCCACAACCAAGGGTGTGACTATAACTCAGTAGGAAGCCACCAATAGTTTGATTATAACTAAACATGATGGGATGATAAATCAATATTCCACCACAAATTATAACTATATAAAACCAACCTATGTTTTTAGTTCATGAAATAAGGTGTTACAAAATGAATGAATTTAAATAATTAATATGAAAAAAGGAAAAACACTCTCCGACCATTAATTTTATGGTTGACACATGAGGTTTTCAAAACTATATTTGGAATAATGGTTAATATCACTATGCATGTTCTGAAATTGTTACAATCATAGAAAATCAACTAATTTGTCATACCTCAATAAAGAAAAATAGTATCACTTGAATATATATAAGAATTATAGAATGCATGTGTGTATCTCCCTAAATTTTAAATGAAAAGTGATAATTACACATTATGAATTAGATCACCACCATATAGGGTACTCTATGAATTAAATGAAAACTATAGAGATCTCTCTAAGTATAAAAACACAAAAAATAAAATCCCTCTCTTGATGATAATAAAACTGAAATGATATCACATAGCATTGAAAAACTAATCAGAAGGACACACACGACATTACAACACAACAAGAATAATAAAAAATAAGAAATATATAAATTATATCATCATAATTATTTCAAAACCTTATGATTCAACGACACAATTATGCTAATTGTTATTATTTCAAGTAATTTAAATGTCAAAATTCCATCTAATTCTATGATCACTTTTTTAGTACAATTTATAATACAACATTAAGTCGTTATCACATTAACAAGGTAGCTCGATTATCATGTCCAAGGGTAGGCTCAACTCTCAAATTTTCACCAATCTGGTATGAATTCCAATGTTCCAGAGAGTATCAAATGGGAGGTTGTACAATTATAATTATCATTAATTAGTAACTATCCACTTATTTTGGCTATTTTTATGGTACGTTGATGTGATATAATGTATAGCATATACAAGGTGAAATAAAAAAAGGATTTAGGGAGTTTTTATAAACATACTACCATAATAGCATAGTAGAAGTTGAAAATGATAATGTATGAGGAAAACCTATATTCATCATTTATTCCCTTTGATGATGAATTTTTTTTTAATCTCACAATTTTGAAATCCCATGATCCATATGTATCATGATCTGGTTCAGAGGGAATTTGTGAGATATCATAAAAATGAATCCTATAATGAGATAAGAGGATATATATTATGAGAACACATGAAAGAGGCTATTGGATAGTTTAATATAGTGTTATTTATAGGAATTTTCATTGTAAACATGAAATTTTCATCGTAAATATCATGAAAACCACCCGTATAGAAGAACCAATAACATCAATAATAACCAATTCAAACCAAATTGATGGAGTAAAAGGGGTATTATGATGTGAATATAGATTTCATGGCCTTCCCTAACAAAATTGATGCATAAAATGGTTCTATAGGATTATCTCACATGATATATGTCTTCATTGTGAATTTTATATTCTAAATATATTATTTACATAGTAAATATTCTCTATATCCCTATGTTTTTATACCACCAGTTAATATACATTAAACTAACCCTGGATAATTCACATTCTCCCTATATGGATCAAACTAAGAATAAAAATACTCTAAAAGTCTAACGAAGAAAATAAAGAGATGCCTATATTGAAATAATTATGATCTTAAAAAATTTCCACCATATAACAACTCATCACTGAGCTACATCAACCATCACTATGGGGTACCTATGAACATGCATGTATACTATGAACAAAAATTTGATTACCCCTATCAGGTTCCCTATTTCCCATGTCTATGCTACTAATTCACACTAACTAAATCTAGACATTACCTAGAGAGTCGTCTCACTGTGTTCTTTGATATGAATCAGATACTCCTCATTGGAAACATAAAAATCACCACTATGTCATCAATGTCGATCACATGATAAGGGTAAGGATGATATAACTAATTCTATGACCCATAAAAATCATTTTTCATTTAAGTGTATCACATTGGGAGGAACCGACATAATCCAACTAGACAACCCATTTCCACTATCTAAATATCCTGAAAAAATATGACTTATCCTTTAAAATTTCTAAAAAAGGTGTTTCTCCATCATTGGTTATGGATTTATTAAAACATGATGACCAAACTAAAACGCCACTATCATTCATCAATGGATAGTGTAGGATTTTTATCGTCTCTAAATGGTTACCAACCACTTCATGATTAAAAAAACATACCCAGAAGTCTCTTAAAAAATTCTCAAAAAAATAAGAGTTTACTCGCCCTTATTAACCATAAGTGATGAAAATTTCATAACCATCATTAAAAATATTTTATAGGATCTTTTTGGATTGATTAATGAATTATTTTATTTTAAGATAACATCATGAGTCCTAGATATTTTCCATGGAAACATCAAATTACAAAATAAAAGCTCACCACATATCCTCTGGAATCTGAATCATCCATTAAAATTGTCTAGTAGTCTAAAGGTGATAGGTTATTCAGAGAATAACATATGAACCAATATCATGCTGAACACCTTTCTGAAATTAATATGTTAATAAAATATCATTGTTAGACATGATACTCATTTGAACATAGTTTAGATAAACTATCTCACACATGTAGAGACCATCTATGTTGTCGATGGTGGAGGTTTTCCAAATATCATAGAAGATACATAAATTCTTTAGTCAATCCATGACAACCCATACTATATAATTATTTCTATGATTTATGGTTAAAAATATCGTGAAATCCATTATGACATCATCCCAATCCACTATGGAATGGGAAAAGGCTAAAATAGACCATCGAGCCAATGATATTCATCCAATACCACTAACAAGTGAGACATCTCCTAAAAATACCATTATCTACTTATTTAGTCCTTTTAACTAGTAATTTCTATGAATATCGTGTTACATATTTTGGTTATTATGAAGTGCTGCTGAATATGAAAAATCAAAATCCCACTTCATATCCAAATGTAATCCCTAAAAAACCCATACATAGACAAATAAATAAGAATGTTAGAACTACACTGGGAATATCATGATAGTGAATCCCCAAAATATATTTTTTATATTATAACTAAGCCCTTATAAGAATATAACTTCTCTCTCGTGATATGGTCTAGTAGAATATGTATAATAGATGTCGATGTAAGAGAAACACATAATAGAGACTCCTGAAAATCTATATACGTGAATAAAAATATCCCCATCAACCACCACCCAGTTATAGTCACCCATAATATCTCTATTTATGAATTATTTCTCAAGGAATCAGAAATTTAATTTCATTTAACCAATTTATAATTCAGATTGAAGTCAAAATACTCGAGTACTGTTCCCACCCCTTATACTAATGGATTATGTCATTTGTAGTAAAAATGTACAAGATTATCTATATGACATTGTACACCAAAAACCACTCAACCAACTGATTTGGACTCCAACATTTTTTTTGAAGATCCACCATAGAAATCATCAGATCATGAGAAGGGTAATTCATGTCATGTGATCTCATCATTTTATAAATATAAGAAAATACATGGCCCATCTACATAATAATAGATCTAAGTATAATTCCATATTAATAAGATTTATGTTATATTCATTAAATATAATAGGTAAGGTGAGAATTGGTGATGAAGTTTTCCTACTCTTCAACACCTGGGAATCTCTCTCATAAGAATCTGATAAAAACATCAACCTTTTCTTGGTCACCAAAGACAATCATGCTATGAAATGGGATAAATCCAAGTTGAAGTTTCAATAATGCTATATTAAAACCCAATATATCCAAATATTAATGAAATTATTAGGACCTTCTTAGAATTCCATTTTTGAAACATTCTCAAGGCCCACTATCACCACATTCTATACTATAAGAAGACATAGGGAGTGCACTCTATCAATCTAGAATCTAAATTTGTATATTATATTCTTAATTAAATTACCTATTAATATACTCATGATGATTTTATGATTTTGGGAATGATAATATAAATAGAATAATTACACTATGTTTTTAAATGATAACTATAATAAAATAAACCAGGAAAGAATGGATGATCTTATTCTTCATGGCCATGAATATTGTGGGTGTGTTCCTCAGACAAAACATCATTACCACAAACCCATACCATCCATACATATTTATAAATTTAGTATTGGGTATTTCTATTAGTATCAACATTATGTAGTGGAATCTTGACCTCAATTAGATTTTGGATAATATCACTATATATCTAAAAATATTGACTATATTCAAGATTAATGGAAGAGGGTATGAGTTCATGACCATCAATTTGTTAAGTCGTAGAAAATTGACACATAACGACAATGTTCCATCATCCTTCATGAAGAAAATCATGGGAGAACCCCATGGAGAACTACAAGGATGTATAAATTCTTATTCTTCATGGTCTCCCATTGAGTATTGAACTCATTAATCCCCGATGATTCTATCATGCATGTAAAAATAGAAATTTTCTTATCTCTCGACACTTAATTGATTGAGAACTTGATCTACAGATCATTACGGTTATTCATATAAATATTTAGTAAATGAAACGTAAAAATAGTCTACTACTATGGTAAAAGTGTGATTACTTATTTCTCCATCACCCATAAAATGTCTCACCCGCTAGTCTAAGAAAATCATTTTAACAATAAATTGGAATTGTATAACCATCCTGATGATATCACTCTCCTTGATATATATATATATATATATATATTAATTCTTCAAGACAAATAGAGGTAAATAAACTCTGATAATTTTTGATATTATCCTACTATAAAACTACCCAGTCCATGTCATGATTTAAAAAAATATATCATTTCCAACTAAAATATATCCCAAATAAAATGGTAAAACCAATTTCAAGAGAACACTGCTTATAATGATTAGTATCCTCTAACCAGAATCAAAATGGTTTTTCAATGGTCATAATACCGTCAATGAGCTACGCAATTATGTAAAACAAATTTAAATTTTTTAGACACATAGTAATTTGATGACCTATATAAAAAATGATGGCAAAAATATATGATATAGTTATTGTAATTATAATGGTACAAGTTCCAATATGACCCCATGTATTGTTTCCTCTCGATGAAACTTCCACTAATTTTCTTGGTTACCACATCCCCAACCTCATCCTAAACACCCAGTAGAACTCCCACTGCCTATATGTTGTAATTTAGTTGAGTCCTTTAAAAAGATAAGCTCATTTTCATGATTCCCTACCATTGTTAATATGTTTATTTTCCCTATAAAACCACTTGAAACATATTTTTTTTAATAATTTATGTAGAAAAATTCCACACTTAAAAAAATAAAATGGGTTACAATTTATGGATAATTAACAACTCCCCTGTTTACTCTACCCACTACTGACCTAGTTGTAACTACCATAGTGTATCTTACATTCAGTGAATGAAGAAACAATAGATCACCCAAATAAATCATCATGGCCACCACTCAGGGACTCCATTAGGTTTTACTCCATGCTGGGAGACTTGTTCATCTGGTCTCCATATTCCATCAGGATAAATAAGGTCACATATGACTGTATCACATAGTGAATCCCATACAAGAAATGTTTCTCCCTATGGTCCACTGATACTTCAAGGGATGGATATATACTATTTAGTTGATGAATCATCTTGAATATTCTATGAATAAAATTCCATCCTATTTTAGATTCATGCACTAGTGATCCCCCTCATTTCTCAATATCACTGGATTGAAGTGTTTTGTGAACTTTACAACAAACTCTTTCCAGAAAAACTCGTATAGTTTCCCATCCTACCTTGTGATGTCCCATCATCACTTTTCTAGAACTCACACGTGTGGGAAGAATGTTTCATACTTTTAAATGTAGGTGTATCTAGGGGTTTGAATGTCATCTAGACTAACATGATATAGAACTATGATACATGTGATTCCCCTTCATCATTGATCAAATGATGACTTTTTGGGGTTACTCACTTGTCATCACAATCATAAATGGTTTGGTGGGAATAGTCACCCCTTCCATGGATCATGTAATTATCATGAATCTGTTTTTAAGATTATTTTACTTCAAATTATATAAAACTATTGAATTTATAGGCCCTACTATGTTAGGATCATCTTGATTCCCACTCTCCTGATTCTCAATTAGAGGGTGAAAATAATGCATTTCCCTTATAATATTTAATTTACACTATAAAATAGATTTTACACTATACAATCAACCATAACTAGTTAAAAAATAAATGAACACTCATTCATGATCCCTTTATACTTGTCGTAAGAAGTGAATTTTCATAACAGAATTGTTTCTATCATCCAATCATTGATGTATATCATGGGATTTCATTTCACAATTCATACTGGTAAATATGTGACAAGAAATAATTTTATCCATAGAATGAAAATTGCATTCCAACATTTATCCCTATGATAATATCATGATACATGCATACCCATTTTATAATTAACCATGTGTAAAATATAATAAAATTGTATCATTCCATAACAGATGAATCACCCTAGTTGAAATATCATCAAATGTATAAGATCCAACAATGTGAACATCCATCCCATCTTAGGGAACATGGATTTCTACCCATGAAAGTGTTAAATAATACAATGAAATAGCTCATTACCTTAACTCGATAAGATCATAGTATACTTTCTACCATTTCCAAATTGTAAATAAATAGAAAATAAACCTCCTCTAATACCACATTATAGCATCCCCCACACAATTATCCCCCATGTGAAAAATTCTGGTTTGGCAAGGTAGGATCAAGATCACCTCCCCATAAACGATTATTTTTTACTAGCATCGAGGGATTAGGGAGTATATTAGGTAAACCATACCCATGATAAAAAAAAACAACAATAGAGTAATAACATAAATTACCATACATGAAACTACAATGGAAAAAAGAAAGATAATATAATAATATAACAAAAATTAATTTATGTAATTAGAGTCTAAAAGTAACTAAATGATTTGATGATGTTATAAAAATAAAATATTAGTGGAATCCCTAAAATAATCAAAATAACATATTCATGAACCCCATGTCGACCACCCTCCAATATCCACCCCATCTAGTATGTAATAATAAAAAAATGTTTTCCCATTAAATTTTGCGTACCTATATCCTAAAAATATACCAAATTACCACATGAGGGACCTAACAGGATTAGACAACAACCTAGTAGGCTACCACCAATGATTTATATAAAAATAAAACATAATTATGTTCTTCATCCTATAGAATAATGAATAGATTTATAGATTTATTAAATTAATAATGCATGTGAAATAAACTAACTGGACCTAAAGTTCATATTTTACAATCAAGGCCTGCCAAAACTTCTTTACAAAAATACAAGAAATATTTATGCAAGTTGTGGAAGCATAATAATCATATTCATAACCCTCCTAGGGTATTTATTTTGAAAAAATTATAATAAATGGGTACATCCCTTTAAAAATTATAGACTTCCATGGAATATCCCTATAATAATTATTGAACAATCTATAAGAGAAAAAAATGCATTACAAAAGCACTGGGAAGATCCCACTAATCATTATAGCACACATATGAAGTGCCCTCCCTACGTTACCTCCCAACCAGGATGTGAACTATATACATTCTAGCATTACTAGGTTGATCCCTATCAGAATTACATCAAAAATGGGAACATTCCATTGAGTATCACAACACAACTAGGTAGGGACCTATCATCATTATGTAATGGTAGGAGAAAAAAGTAACATTTAAAACTCAATGGGAGTGAATAAATGTATGAAGTATATAATCATTCTCATTTTAAAACATTTATGAATCAACAACATCATTAAGCTCTAAAATATATGTATTTTCTTATAATGTAAGAAACACCATTTACTTCTATGGTATCATTTTCATTAAATTTTATATCCCTATGTTATTCCATTATTATATTATCTTGTAATTTAGTCCATCTCTTTTATGGGCATGCACACCAATCAAATGGATGGAATTTTTTCACAATTCCAATGCCTATGAAATGATCGAATTGGAGGAAATTTAATAGTTGTTTCATAGAGAATGTTACTGTCACAAACTAGCCCAGGCACCCTAGTAACCCGATATCCGAGCCGACCTTGACATAGCCCAAAGGGAATTACCGATCCCCACGGGTTAGTGACTAGCACCTGGCATCGTAAAACATACAAGTGGGAACAGATTTTCCACAAGAATTTGGACGCAAGAGTGAAACAATATAGTATGCATAACAAAAGAAAATCCACTGGGAGTAATGTACCAGAAAACAAAGAGGCACAAAAGGCCAAAGTACAACAACCCATGTACCAAAAACTGAAAACATTCCCAAGGTCCCTAAGGACACAACTCACCAAGTCCAATGATCAACAGGTAGAACCACCTCCAAGAGGCCCATTCCCTTTTATCGATTATGGAAGAAGAAAGTCTACTAACACCCGAAAGAAAAAGTTGGGTGTGAGCCTAATCCAATTAGGATATGACCAAAGATTCCATAACAGATGCCAAATATATATTATCCAAAGAAAAGATATCAATTTCAAATATACATGTTTGGCAGTTCAAAAGCGTAATTAAAGATGTCATAGTATTCATTTTCAAATGATTGAAATATACATTATGAAAATACTTTACAAATGATGGAATATTTCTATAAACAATGGCTTAAATAAAACTGTTTTATTAAACATTTTATATAAATTCAGTAGGCATGTAAAACAGTTCAAAAATATTGAGACATATTTATATCACAAATATAAATATTCAGGTGAGCAACATGGTCATCCATCAAAAGATACGATAGTATTAACCAGTTATAATATTCCACACTCTCTATGTGAACTTAACAAGATGTGTATACACATGTTTCTATGACACTGGTCAAAGAAGACTCGTCACCAATCCATCGGGGATGTGACCCACCGCATGTATGTTTTAGAACGTTTCCGTATCATAGAGTGTATCCAAATAACTCACTAACTATATAAGGCTTTCATGTTCTCTTACGTGATGGGTGAACTATTTTAAGAATGATTAAAATATGATCAATCCCATTCTTCAATTTCAAAAGTTCCAATCACATTCCATTCAAAACCAAAATAGGTTTCATTAAAAAACATTCCTTTTTTCACATTATAAAACCAATGGGTTTATATCAAATAATTTTAATCCATTTTCATAAGTTTGAAATAAATTCAAAACCAATTCCATCATTACACATTTCATTTCCACAATTAAATTCAACATTTTATTTGAAATCATTCGCATCGAAACCTCAATTTTAATTCAACAATTTAAATCTACCAATTTTCCACAAACACACCCAATTCAATGGAATTGGGGTTTTCCTAAATTTCTATGCCAAAACCATTTCAAATATCTCAATTAAATGGAATCAAGTTTTTATCAAATTAATTGAAAGAAAATTGAGAAATTTAATTTAAATCAATAATTGATATAAACCAATAAAATAAAATGTTAATCAATTTGGAAAGTTGGGATGGAACCACCTACCTCGATTTATTGACGGTAGTTAGCCCAACGAGAAACCCCCAAAGGTGAGTGGCACAACAATGTTGATCAAAAACTAGATCTAAATCCTTAAAACAAAAATTAAGATCAAAGGAATCAAGATCATGGAAAACTAGATCTAGATTCATGATCTTAGATCTATACCTCAACTCATAGGTATAGTTCCATAGAAGCAAAGGAAATATCCCATGAAAATATCAAGTAAAGATATAATAATAAAAGAGAAATACATCGGGATGAAATCCACATACCGGGAGGGGAGAGGATCTTCAATACAAGCCTTAAATGTCGAAGAATGATGTTCGGATCACCTTGGAATCTCTCCAGGAATATTTGGAAAGACCTAAAATAAGTCAAGCCCGAGACAAGGTCAAACCTAATGGAGTCCCAAGGGTTTGGTTGGTTTTAAAAGGAATTTGGAATTAAAAACCGCACGCACGTTTTACCTGGGCAAAGGCGCATAGTTTGATAAACCGTGGGAACTCCGTTCGGACCTCACTGTTTAGAGGTGCATGGTCTGCACAGTTTGGTCACAGGGTTTTTCAAACTATGTGCACATAGTGCGTACCCCCATATCTAGTGCTGCTTGGTTGGCACGGTTTGGTGACACGGTTTTTCAAACCGTGCGCAAACTGTGCACAAGCCATTGCCCATTTATTTTCATTTAAATGTTCACCCAAACACACCCCCAAGTCACTTCCCCAAAACAGAAGTACGTAGAAACAACAAAAGTACCTGAAAAAGTAACATGTTGTTACAACCTCCACACCATAAGACCTTTCTTTCCCCAGAAATCCTATGAAGAAACCTCCACGTCAAAAAGATGAGGCCACTACACTCTCATTAGTTCCTCCATTTCCCACGTCTCATGAGAATCTGAACCATGCTGCCAATTTATACGGACCAAAGGTATCATTCTCCAATGATGTACCTTGGTCTCAAAATCAAAAACCCTGACTGGTCGTTCAGTCACAGATAAATTTGGTTCAATCTCTAGATCACTCCAGATCACAACATGAGATGGATCAGAGAGAAAATTTCACAACTATGATACATGGATCACGTTATGTATTGATGTCAGCTATGGTGGTAGTTTTAGATGGTAAGAAACTTTCTCTATGAGACCAACAATCTCGAATGGTCCCCAAAAATGAGGGGAAATCTTCCCTTTCTTCCAAAGTCGTGGATGACCTAGTCGAGGTGAAACATTCAAGAACACCTGGTCCCCAACTGGGAAATATAAAGGTCTATAGTGAAAATCAGCATAAGACTTGTACCGACTCTGCTCTGTCAACATTCTCTGACGAATAAACTGGATCATAACCGTCGTCTCTTGGACCAAACTCTGTCCCACCAATGAACATAGACCAATCTCCAAAAAACATAAATATATTTACGAGGACGACTATAAAAAGCCTCAAAAGGATCCATTTTGATCACAGATTGATAACTGTTGTTATAAGAAAACTCAACTAGCCCCAGATTATTATCCCAAGACCCACCAAAGTCAAGATCATAGGCATTGAGCATATCCTCAAGGATCTGAATATCTCTCTCTATCTGGCCATCTGACTGTGGATGGTAGGTCGTGCTCAAATGAACCTAAGATCCCAGTGCCTCCTGAAGGCCTCTTCAAAAGCGAGAAGTAAACCAAGGATCCCTATCAGACACTATAGAAGATGGAACTTTGTTAAAATGAACAACTTCTATCACATAGATATTTCCCAACTCCTCGACATTGGTTTTATCTCGAATAGGTATAAAGTTAGCCTACTTGGTTAGTCTGTCAATTACAACCCAAATCACATTCTTATTCCTTTGGGTTTGAGTTAAACCAATCAAAAAGTCCATATAGATTTCATCCCACTTCCATGTAGGGACTGGAAGTGGCTAAAGAAAACCCAACAGTTTATGATGTTATTCTTTCACCTGTTGGCATGTATAGAAACGATATACAAACATAGAAATGTATCGTATCATACCTGGACACCAGAACTACTGCCGCATATCATAGAACATCTTCGTGGTTCCTGGGTGTAATTCCCACTGAGTGTTATCGAAACTCCCCATCGCATACTTCCTTGCCACTAACGATACAACGTAACAGTTTCAATAACACAGAACACACTCTTTGGAGATAGACCACTGGGTGTTAGTCTCCCCACCACAAAGGGAGTTTCTAATTCTATGGAATTCATCATCTAGTTTTTGTTCCTTAAGAATTAACTTGATAAGAGCAGAAGTCAAATAAACACTGGCTAAAGAATCTTCATTCCCCAACCAGTGAACTCCAATATGCAACTCAAAAAAGAGCCATAAAACTCTAGTCTTCTGAAGATTCTTTCACAGCCTGTGAAGGATGTTTCCTGCTTAATGCATCTGCAACTTCATCCCATTTTCCTAGGTTATAGGCAATTTCAATGTCAAAATGTTGCAGGTACTCCACCCGACACCGTTGGCGGAGGTTTAATTATTTTTTAGAGAAGATATAACTCAAGATCTTGTGGTCTGAATACACAGTAAACCTTTCTCCATAATGGTAATGTCCCCAACACTCAAGTGGATGCATTATAGCTGTAAGTACAAGGTCATGGGTAGGTAATTCTTCTCATGATTCTTAAGCTAACGAGATCTATAGGAAACAACATGATCACCTTGCATAAGGACACATCCCAAATCTGATCCCGATGCATAATAGAAGACCATGTAACATATCCCAGCCTCAGGAATATTTAACATCGATATAGTAGTTAAGAGATGCGTAAGCTCAATAAAGGAACTCAGAAATTTATCATTCCAGGAACACTTCACTCCCTTTCGAGTCAGAGCAGTCATTGGAGAAGCTAACATTGAGAAGTCTTTAATAAACCAGCGATACTATCCGGATAATCCCAAGAATCCCCGAATCTCAAAAACAATTCGAGGTTGTTCCCAAGTCATAACAGCCTTCACCTTCTCAGGATCAACTGATATTTCTTTTTCTGATATGACATGCCCCAAAAATTTCACATCCCGAATCCAGAAATAACACTTTGAAATCTTGGAATAAAGCTGGTGATACATTAAAAGACTCAAAACTGTTCTCAGATAATGCACATGATCCTCCTAAGACTTGGAGTTTACAAGGATGTCTTCCAAAAAAGACTACCACAAAAGTATCTAGATACTCATGGAAAACACTGTTCATCAAAGCCATAAACACTGCAAGAGCATTTGTTAGGCTGGAGGGAATAACAAGGTAATCATAATGTCCATACCTACTTAAAAAATCGGTTTTATGAATATAAGATTCTTTTATCCTCAACTTATGGGATCCACATCGAAGATCAATTTTTGAAAACCACTTTTCCCCTTTAAATTGATCGAAAAAATAATATATTCGTGGTAACAGATATTTTTTCATTATTGTAACTCATTTGAGCTTTCGATAATCAACACATACGATAAGAGAGCAGTCAACCTTCTTGGAGAAGATACCTAGTGCTGCCCAAGGTGACACACTCGGGTGTATAAATACTTTCTCCGGAAGATCGTCTCACTAAGACTTCAATTCTTTTAGTTCTGATAGAGCCATTCGGTAAGAGGGAATAAGAAACCGGTTGAGTACCATGCATTAGGTTAATAGAAAAGTCAATCTCCCTTACTGGTGGAAAACCAAAGAAGTCCCAAGGAAACATGTCAGGAAACTCAGTGACGACTGGAGGAAGATCACCACATATTGAATCTCTCTCCAGATCAAAGGAAAACACTGATATAACTTTCCCCAACTCCGGATAAGAGGGTCCGACTCTACTTGAACTTGGGTCCCATTCTCCTTGAAAAACAAGAGGCACACCGCCGAGTGTAGTAAGGTAAACCCATCGAAGATAACAATCGATTCAGGATTTATTGGTAATGAGCCAATCCATCCCAAATATGACGTCATAAGATTTCATGTCAAGAACCAAGAAACTACAAGCATGATCAACATCTGATAGAGAGAAGACACAAGCAGGACTACTGTAATTCCCCGACCCCATTTATCCAGAGTCGGTGCATTATTACATAACATTGGTATGACCACAAGAAAGATCAAGTCTCAAAAGACTGTTTAGTTTATTAGCCTTTGAAACACTAGATACATTCATAAGTCTTACATTACATCTTAATGTAAAAATACTCTAACAACATCTTGACTTCATATCCCCTCATACTATCCCTACAGGTCATTCATAAATCACTTCTTCAAATCCTGGGAAAAATAAAACATTGGAAGGGGTCAGCTCAGATTCTTAGTAAGGATAAAAAAATAGCAGAAGATTTCATAGATAAGCATAAACATTTAAAGAAATGTATAACTAAAACAAAAGTCTTTTAAACATGAACTAAATCATAATATGCCAAAGATAAAATTAAATATTTCCACTGATTTATTCACATGGATATTCTACTATTATAATAATCACATTCAATATCAATAACCACTTTCATAATGAAGGAATGAATAATGCCAAACTTTAATTTTTGTGTCAGGGCCTTGTGACAAGGCCTAAGGGATAACTGTAACTGGAACCCAAACCAGAGAGCCTCTGTAACTGGACTCCATCCCAGAGAGCCCCTGTAACCGGACTCCAACCCGTAGTTCCCCTAATAACTGGACACCATCCCGGAGGGTCTGCAATAACCGGACCCCAACCCGGAGGGCTTACTTTTACCGGTCCCCAATTCGGAACATACTAGTCCAACACATTCATCTTAAGAAGAGGATGAAATATAAAAAAATCTTTCGTATTAAATTTATCATACGAAATGCCAAAACATTAATCATAAACCATTAATGGCATAAAAGTAACTCACCCATAGTCAAACATACCACAAAACTTTAAATACAATATAAAATTTTTTTATCATAATAAATCAACTTCAAACAAGTGTAAAATTTATCAAAGGAAGTTGACATAGATGAAATCAAAACTATTTGAGAGAAATATCTCTTTTTTTGAAATCATTTAAATGTAACATAATTATAAAAGAAAACATTTACTTTAAATATATTCTTATAAGCTTTTAAGGGAAGCCTTGAAGATTTTATAATGGTGGATAATAGCCTCACTCGCTGTATAAGTAAAAAAAGGCATTCTTACCTTAATTTTTTTGAAAAGGTTACAAAGGACATTGTTTGGAAAACAACGGTAAGATTCCTTTATAAAATTCTTATAAAAAGTCAAAAAGGGTAAAAATGACTTTAACCCGTATTCTGTAAAATACTAAAAAAAATTGAAATACATTTTTAAGAAACATGGATGTGGATGATAAAGAGGTCCCAGTAGATAATTAACTATAAAAAACCTCAGATAATGAAGTGATTGTGAAATAAAGCCTTACTTATTTGGTAACTTACGAAACATACTCCCCATGAAATAGGTATCGTAAAATGAATATGTAATTACACATAAATTAAAGTGTATTACACAAAGAATACAATTATGGGCAGTACATACACCACAAAAAAGGTAATAGTGACAATATAGCATGAATCTCTTTGGAATAAGGAGTGAGAGGAAAACCCCTTACATTGTAGTTTTCCTTTGTGGAGGGTATGTAAACCTCCTCTTATTCTGGTTATTCCTTTTGATTTGATCAAATGGGATCCTTAGGTTGGCTTTCTGATCAAACTAAGACATCTAGGTTGAATAGAGGGAAGTTGAGAGAATATTTGGGCAGAGTTTGGAAGAGCCAAATGGCTTTGAAGGTGTGAAATAATGAGAAGTGGGAGTTCCCTTTTATAAGACGGGTGAGGGGATCTTTAGGAAAAACTTAAAGTATTATTTTATAAGAAAATAATATTCAGTTTCTAAAGGCTCAACAGTGGGTTATTCAATTTATATGGTGGGGATGGGTTGAAATCCTTTCAACCAATATATTTTATTCAGGTTTGTGTAATTATATTAACCTTATCTTTTAGTTTTAACTCTTAGTTAATTAGTTTGACACTTACTATGTCACTTTGTAATTTTATAATATATAGTTAATAAAAATACTATATACAACCAAGAGACCCCAAAGTGGTCCATTAATGATATACCAATAATTATATGAGTCATTTTGCTGAACCATAGATTTTTAGGAATAGAATATAAATTAATAATATAATTTTTGTTTTAAAAACTCATTTATGTCAATTTTGACACTACTCAATAAATGATTTTTGATAAAGTCTTAAAAAATTTATTAATTAGAAAAAAATTCATTTAAGAATTCCTAAAATGTCATATTAAACAATATAATTCGTTTATGTCATAAAAACATTCAAATTATATTTATTTTAACATTTATAATGTCAATTATTTGATTCTTTCATGAATAGGGGAAATACAACATCATTATTGTGTCATATATATTTTTAATTTTTAAATGTCTAAAAATTATAAATAAAATACCATTATATTGGAAGTCGTTTTATCTTTCTAATTAATATTTATAATCGAAAATATAACATATATAACCCTATGTAAAAATTGTTTTGTTAAAAGATATAATCTTTTGGCATTTTTGTATTTACTTTATCTTAATTAATATAAAGTGTCCCTATCACCTACAAGTGGCTCAATGGGGTCCCAAAATAGACCAAAAGATGCCCATGGTCAAACATGTATCCGCCAATTAGGTTAGGACACGTTTATGGTAATTTATTATTATTATAATATTATTTCTTTACCCTCATTTACTGGATTTACCGTTTAATCATGGTAAATAAAATATTGACCGAAGTAATTATTCAAAAAGGTATAAAAAAAAGTTACCAATTTACAGAATTTCAACATCATGATTCCAAATATGGAATCCATTTTTCCGAATTCAAAACACAGAAGTGGCAGAAATTAATTTAAAATTAATTCTTGCTGTGAAAACAAAAGGCGTGTTTTTAAGATATAATAACTATCAAAAGATTGACACTTGTTTATGTCTGGTTTAATTGTGATTTTATGTACAATGACCAACATTTTATTATATGGTAAAAATATATTCTAAATATAATTTAAAACCACTCAAATTAATAATTTGTCAATATTAATTATTTTGATTAAAAAAATTGTTTTTAATTAAAATTTGGTAATTTTCACTATTCATCAAAATATAAAAGTTATCTGAAAAGTACCAAAATTTCACCCTAGGATAAATTAGATATTCCGAATCAAAAAATGATGTCCATTTTAAAAGATAAAATGTATAAAATTTCAAAAGTTGGGTATTACTATTCATAGTGGCTACTTTGATTGGTCGTAGCATGTTAGAATCTCGAAGTTGCGTACAACACACGCTACTGTATTATTCAAAGGGAAGCACACCATGGAAGCATGGGGTGTTAAATTCTCCCCTCCTTCAAATAATAGTGTCCTCGCAATTTGAAATTGTTCTATGAAAATAAATGGTTGAAAGTAGATAATACCTTTGTGGAAAACCCATATCGGAAATAGGGTTAATAAAATTTAGTTTTAATAAGAGGGAAAGGGAAATGAGAATGTCACCTCCAAATTAGGGTTTCGAATAGGAGAAAATTGGTGGAAAATATATACATGTAATTAGAGGAGAAATGTAAATATTTATTGGGAGTGATCGAGGTCATAAATCACAAACAAGTGTAGAATTGAGGGCCTCAAAGCAATCAATCTATGATGATTTAAAATATCATCAGTTCAAAAAACTTAAGGTATTAGGATAACACATTTTTAGTCTTAATATACCTTCCCTAAAGTTCAAGAATTAATTTCTTCACATAATAAGATTAATATATATATATACATATTGACAAGTAGTTTTTTCATCCTTCAACTAATTTCTATCAAAAACTCATCTTTCACTCCAAAAGATAATAGAACACAAAAATATTATATTTATCATAATTGTATAAGGTTACAATCATTAACAGATACCATTATAATGAAAAAAATATTTTTTAATAACCAGGGACTTCCTGTAGGCTAGTGGTAGGTAATAAATTCCTGCCGCACTATGGTTGTCAGTTTGATTCCTCTATCTTTGTCCGACGTGACGGGTTATCACCCGACCTACAGGTTGTCCTTTTCCTAAAACTATAGTATAATAATATTCCAAAAATAATCATAAGAAGTGTTTTAACCTTGAGTAATACTATCCAATTTTCAACTTAATCCATTCCAAAACATTATAGTTATACAAAGTAGCTATGTACAGACTCTGTAAAATGTATCTAAATTCCAAAATCAATCGCAACGTCAGATTCTCCAAACAGAGTAAAGATTCTCTTATTGTCACATACTAAAAATATGATTACCTGAGTCATATTAAAACCTTAATGAGAAAAACTAGTAATGTTGTAAAATCCATATATATTTCACGTTATTCTCTTAACCAGAATATAATCCTCACGTCCAAAAACACAAATACATTAATTATTCCTCTTCAACTGTAGTAACAACATATTCTTGGCCTTGATCCCTTGGCCTTTTCTGAGGTGTCTTTCCCTGATGCTTTGGACATTCATTCGTATAATACCCCATTTCTCTACAATTGTAGCATTCAACATGGACAACCTCCTTCTTTCCCTTGCAATCATGAGTCTTGTGACCTTTTTATCCACATTTGTAACAAACTTCCATTATTTTTAGGCAAGTACCGGGGTGTTTTTCCCACAATTTTCACATAATGGAAAACACCTCTTTCCCTTTTTCCTTTTATCTATCTCTTGATCCATCTTTCTCTTCTTCTCTTTCTTTACTCTATTGTCATATTATTTAGAGAATTCCTTTTCTGTCTTGATAGCACATGAGACTATATCTTCGTACATTGAGAAATATTGTGAGACTAATGCTCAACAAAGAAATGGGATTAACCCATAAAATAAACGATCAATATTACTTATTGGGTTTCGTATATAATCTCCATCATAACTTGATACCCTTGTAAAGTTATCCTCATACTTTGTGACATTCTCATCCTCCTTTTGTCTCAGACTTAGAAATTTCCTTTCCATATCTGCTCGATGGTCACGAGGAAAGCATTTTTCTAAAAACAGATCATTGAACTCCCTCCATTCCATATTTGATACTTAATCATATTCCATCATGTTTTAGATCAATGACCACTATTGGTCAGCATCTCCAGTGAGGTGGTAAGCTTCCATGATAACATTTTCCCATTCACTACTCCCCAATGCCTGAAATATTTTCTCTAGGGGACTTATCCATTGCTCAGCTACCAATGGATTTGTACTCCCATTGAATGTTGGTTGTTGTTTCCTCATGAAGCGATCTAACATTGATCCTCTACACTGTGGATCAGGTTGCTCCATATGGGTAAGGTTATTATTCATAACCTGAGTGAGTTGTCCCAGTATGGTGATAAGCTGATCAGCACCTGTTGCATCACCAGCTCCACTATAATTATCTTGAGCAGGCGGGAAATCCCTACATGGAGTGCGTGTATTGTTACGGTTTCCATTTCTTCCACTAGGCACAATTTCTAAATAGTTGCATAAACTAGATCAGTTTATGAATCAAAATATATAATTCCATACTTGTAAAACACTTATCATAAATTGAACTGTTTATGGATATAATCCATAATCATAAAAATGTTTTATTTGAAGAAATATATACTCATAAACCCTTCATATTTGTTTATAAATTAAATTAAATTATCCTAACCATATCCCCCAGGAGTGTCGTAACCAAGAGTGCAGCAAGGCCCATTGTCGTGCACCATTTCCAGTTCGAGTCTAGCTCAAAGCGGTGTTTTTTGGGTTTTACCCTTAGGTACATCTGTGCCAGAGTCGCCTCTATCTACTCATATCCAGACAGGGATGTATTTCTTGGAAAACTCAAAAAATCTATACAATACCAAAATTCTAGGAAGTTATTCTATACTAATCCTCAAAGTATATCATAGGTCTATGTTCTCTAATCAGAGTCTATCTAAATCTATCTTCCAAGGTTTGTACTAAACTTTCTCTGATACCAACTGTAATGTCCCGACCCCAGTTATCCAGAGTCAGTGCATTAATAAATAACATTGGCATGATCACAAGAAAGATCACATCTCTAAAGACCGATTAGTTTAGTAGCCTTGAAAACACTAGATACATTCATAAGTCTTACATTACATCATAAAGTTAAAAAAACTACAACAACATCTTGTCTTCATATCCCCTTATACTATCCCTACAGGTCATTCATAAATTACTTCTTCACATCATGGGAAAATTAAAACATTGAAAGGGGTGAGCTCAGATGCTCAGTAAGGAAAACAATATAGTGGAATCTTTCATAGAAAAGCATAAACATTTAAGGGAACATATAACTAAAACAAAAGCCTTTTAGTATTGAACTACAACATAATATGGAAAAAATAAACTGAAATAATTTCATTTACTTATTCAAATGGATATTATACTATTCGAATAATCAAATGCAATATCAATAACCACTTTCATAAGGAAATAATTCATAATTCCAAACATTAATTTATCTGTCAAGGCCTTGTGCCAAGACCTAAGGGATAACTGTAACCGGAACCCAACCCGGAGAGCCTCTATAATCGGACTCCATCCCGAAGAGCCTCTGTAACTGGAATCCAACCCGGAGTGCCTCTAATAACAGGACACCAACCCATAGGGTCTTCTGAAACCGGACCCCAACCCAAAGGGCTTACATTTACCGGTCCCCAACCCGGAACATACTAGTCCAGCACATTAATCTTAAGAAGAGGATGAAATATAACATAAACATTCG
Organism: Viscum album; assembly: GCA_963277665.1. NCBI lineage: Eukaryota > Viridiplantae > Streptophyta > Magnoliopsida > Santalales > Viscaceae > Viscum > Viscum album. The sequence goes on along the minus strand of OY728148.1, from coordinate 2,043,122,474 downwards.
TATTAAACCTAGCATACGAAATTACAAAACATTAATCATAAACCATTAATGGCATAAAAATAACTCATCCATAGTCAAATATACCACAATAACATAAATACCATATAGAAAAATTGTATCATAATAAATCAACTTAAATCAAGTGAAAAATTTATAAAAGATAACATTTACATTAAAAATACTCTTATAAGCTTGTAAGGGAATCTTTGAAGATTTTATAACGGTGGAAAATAGCTGCACCCACCATATAAGTTAAAAAATGACATTATTACCTTAATTCATTCAAAAAGGTTTAAAGTACCTTGTTTGGAAAACGATAGAATGATTCCTTTATAAACATCTTATAAAATGTCAAAAAGGGTAAAAATGACTTTAACCCATATTCTGTAAAATAGTAAGAATGATTTGAAATACATTTTTCAAAAAATATGGATGTGTATGATAAAGAGGTCCCAGTAGATAATTACGTATAAACAACCTTGGATAATGAAGAGATTGTGAAATAAACCCTTACTAATTTGGTAACTTATGAAACATACACCCCATGAAATATGTATCATACAATGAATATTTAAGTACACATAAATTAAAGTGTATTACACAGAGAATACAATTATGTGCATTACATCCACCTCACAAAAGTTAATAGTGGAAATATGGCATGAATCTCATGGGAAAAAGTAGTGAGATGAAAACCCCTTACCTTGTAATTTTCATTGGTTGATGGTAGGTTAACCTCCTCTTCTTTGGGTTCTTCCTTTTGATTTGATCAAAAGGGATCCTTAGGTTGGCTTTATGATCAAACTAATGCCTCTAGGTTTAAGGTAGGGAAGTTGAGAGAATATTTGGGCAGATTTTGGATGAGCCAAATAGCTTTGTTGGTGTGAAATAATGAGAAGGGGGAGTTCCCTTTTATAAGAGGGGTGATGGGCTCTTTAGGAAAAACTTAAAGTATTAGTTTATAATAAAATTATATTCGGTTTCTAAAGGCTCCAAAGTGGATTATTCAATGTCTAAGGTGGGTATGGGTCTAAATCCTTTCAACCAATAGATTTTAGATAGGTTTGGGTCATTATATTAACCTTATCTTTGAGTTTTAACTCTTAGTTAATTAGTTTGATACTTATTATGTCACTTTGTATTTTTATAATATATAGTTAATAAACATACTATATACATCCAAGAGACCCCAAAGTGGTCCATTAATGATATACCAATAATTATATGATTCATTTGGCCAAAACATAGATTTTCTTGGAATATAATATAAATTAATAATATAATATTTGTTTTAAAAACTCATTTATGTCAATTTTGACACTACTCAATAATTGTTTTTTGTTAAAGTCTTAAAAAATTTATTAATTCGAACCAAATTCATTTAAGCAATCCTAACATTTCATATTAACCAATAAAATTAGTTTATGTCATCAAAACGTTCAAATTATATTAATTTTAACATTTATAATGCCAATTATATAATTATTTCATTAATAAGAAAAATATTATATCATTATTGTGTCGGATATATTTTTACTTTTTAAATGTCTAAAAATTATAAATAAAATACAATTATGTAGGAAATATTTTTATATTTCTAATGAATATTCATTATTGAAAATATAACATATATATCCCTATGTAAAAATTGTTTTGTTAAAAGATATAAGCTTATGGAAGTTTTGTATTTACTTTATCTTAATTAATATAAAGGGTCCCTATCACCTACAAGTGGCACCATGGGGTCCCAAAATCGACTCAAAGATGCCCATCGTCAGACATGTATCCAACAATAAGGTAATGACATGTTTTAGGGTAATTTATTATTATTATAATATTATTTTTTTACCCTTATTTACTGGATTTACCCTTTAACCATGGTAAATAAAATATTTACCGAAATAATTATTCAAAAATTTATAAAAATAAATTTTACCTATTTCAAAAAATTGGACATCCTGATTCCAAAAATGTAATCCATTTTTCCACATTCAAAACACAGAAGTGGCAGAAATTAATTTAGAATTAATTCCCGTTGTCAAAACAAAAACCGTGTTTTTAAGATATAATAACTACCAAAATATTGACACTTATTTATGTCCGGGTTTATTGTGATTTTATGTCCAATGAACAAAATTTTATTAAATGGTGAAAATATATATTCTAATGATACTTTTAAACCACTCAAATTCATAATTTATCACTATTATTTATTTTTATTAAAAAACTTTTTTTAATTAAATTTTAGCAATTTTCAGTATTCATCAAAATAATAAATTTATTAGAAAAGTACCAAAATTTCACCCTAGGGTAAATTCGATATTCCGAATCCAAACATGAAGTCCATTTTAAAAGATGAAATTTATAAAATTTTAAAATGGGGTTATTACTATTCATAGAGGCTACTTTGATTGGTCGCGGCGTGTTAGAATCTCGAAGTTGCGTACAACACATGCAACTGTATTATTCAAAGAGAAGCGTATCATGGAAGCTTGGGGTGTTAAAACTATGGAGACTCTTCTCTTTCATTTACCAAGGGGTGTAGTAATATCCATCAGACAAGATAAATGCTCCATAGGCAAATTAAGAAGATTAACAATATGGGTTCAAATAAAAGAGTGAGATGCACCATTATCAAAAAGAGTGGTCACTAAAGAACAAGTTAATGTGATGGTACCTCTCATAGTTGATGGAGATGAGTCAGCTACCTCCGGAGACTCTTCATCTATGTGAAAAAGATTCGTTACGGATGCATGTGGCTGTAACCCTTTAGTACGTGAAGCATTTGATTTCCCCGCCATATTTGGAGGTACTGATGACCCTGTTCCACCATGTGGTATAGATAAGTGATGAAAGAATCTCTATAAGTTCCCTAAATGTCAAGAGGAGTTTCAGTTCTTGGGGGCCTTAGTGAAAAACCTCTTAGAATGTCCTAGCATTTCACACTGATATCAAGTCAGTGAAGCCCCTCCTAGTGATACCGGTGGTCTGTAATGACTCCGTTTTCGAAAACCACCATGAGAAACGTCGCGCTTTCACTTTCCATTAAAGGAACCAACACTGCCACTAGAAAGAAAAGGAACTTTATGCAACCCTGAATTTCCTACCTGATCCATCTCAACCATCATTTCCCTATCAAACACCTCAGCATAAGTGGTCAGCTTCAATAAGAAAACCTGGGAGTGGATATCTGATCAAAGCCCCAACTCAAATCATCAAGCCTTCATCCTATCATTAGATACATTCTCAGGTGAAAACTGTACCAGCTCTGAAAAGCGATTTGAGTACTCAGTCACAGTTTTGTTGGCTTGCCCATGATTGAAAAACACCACATCCTTGGCCAACACCACTGATTCTGGACAGAACTGATCAATGAAAATAACCCTAATGTCTTTCTACTCTATACCTTCATGTTTCCCAGCCATCACCATCGTGTCCCACCATCTCGTACATGACCCCTCCAGCACGAAGGTGGCACACTTCACCTTAATCGCATCAGGTGTCTCCAAGAACCCAAAAAAATGTTCAATCTTACTCAACCATTCCTCAGCATGTTGAGGATCAGTAGAGCCTTTGAAAACTAGTGGATTATGGAGTAGGAACTCTTAAGAATGACCTCGGAGAATATCATTATGAGGATCTATAGATGGATCCTGAATAGGAACTGGAGGTGGTTCATGTCCCAGAGCATAGACAATGCGAACAATCACCTCAACCAGACTTGGATCCATAGTAGGACTCACTTGCTGATATTCAGCATCAACAACTTTTTGGATCTTACATCCACGTCTTCTCAAAGGCATCATTATACACAACATCAGTAGACAAAAAGAAGACATTATATTAACACTCAAACTGAGTAACAATAAAAAATACTCTTAATATGAGGGATAACAAGATTTATATTTTAATCTATCAAAATCAAAAGAGGGAAAACACTAGAACTAAACCACAAGTCACCTTTCCCTAACCACCCCTGTTGACTTAAGGTTCATTGTGGTGAGATCTGGAAAGGCACTCAATCACAACTACCTCCAAAGTCCCGACAAAAATACTTAAATGCATATTTTCATCAAGGCGAGATTCTTAACAACCTGCCTTTGATACAAATTTGTCATGAACCCGCCCGAGTAACCCGGTAACACGATATCTAAGCCGGACCTGACATATCCCAAAGGGCCTTCCTAATCCCCATGGGTCGATGACTAGAACCTAACATCGTACAACATACAAGTGGGAATGAATTTTCCACAAGAATGTGGAATCAATAGTGAAACAAAACAGTATGCATAATAAAAGAACCTCCATTGGGAGTGATTTACCATAAATCAAAGAGGTGCAAAAGGTCAAAGTACACCATCCCAAGTACAAAAAATACAAAATAGTCCCAAGGTCTTTAAGGACACAACTCACCAAGTACAAAGATCAACAGCTAGAACCACCTCCAAGAGGTCCCTTCCCTTTGCTCGATTCTGGAAGAAGAAAGTCTATAAACACCCGAAGGAAACATTTTGGTGTGAGACTAAGCCCAGTAGGTCACCACCAAAGATTCCATAGCAGATTCCAAATATAGATTATCCAATGAAAATCTATCAATTTTCAAATAAATAGGTTTGGTAGTTCAAAAGCATAATTAAACAAGTCATACTATTCATTTTCAAATAATGGAAATATACATTAAGAAAATAATTTATAAAGGATGGAATCATTCTAGAAACAATGGATTAAATAAAAAAGTTATATAAAACAGTTTATATAAATTCTGTAGGAATGTAAAACAGTTTACAAACATTGCCACAAATTTATATCACAAATATAAATATTCAGGCGAGCAACATGGTCTTCTGCCAAAAGATAAGATAGTATTGACCAGCTATAGGATTACGCGCCCTCTATGTGAACTCACCATGATGTGTATACACACCTCTCTATGACACTGGCCAAAGGATACTCGTCACCAACCCATCGGGGATGTGACCATCCACATGTATGTTTTAGAACGTTGTCTTATCGTAGAGTGTATCCAAATAACTCACTAACTATCTAAGGCTTTCATGCGCTCTTACATGATGGGAGAACTATTTTAAGAATTATTAATATATGATCAATCCCATTCTTCCATTTCAAAAGTTACAATCACATTCCATTTAAAAACAAAATAGGTTTCATTAAAAAACATGCCTTTTTAACAAGATAAAACCAATGGGTGTCTATCAAATCATTTTAATCCATTTTAATAAGTTTTAAATCGATTCAAATCTAATTCCATCATTACACATTTCATTTCCTCAATTAAATTCCACAATTTAATTGAAAAAATTTCAATCAAAATCTCAATTTAAATTCAACAATTTAAATCGACCTATTTTTCACAAACACACCCATTTCAATGGAATTGTGGTTTTCCCAAATTTCTTTGCCAAAACCATTTCAAATATCTCAATTCAATGGAATCGAGTTTTAATCAATTTAATTGAAAGAAACTTTAGAAATTGAATTTAAATAAATAATTGAAATAAACCATGAAAATACAATGTTAATCTATTTAGAAAGTTGGGACAGAACCACCTACCTCGATTTAATGACGGGAGTTAGCCCAATGAGAAACCCCAAATGCCGAGCGGAACAACGATGTTGATCAAAAAACTGGATCTAAACCATTAAAACCAAAATTAAGATCAATGGAATCAAGATCATGGAATACTAGATCTAGATTCACAATCTCAGATACATACCTCAACTCATAGGTATAGTTCTGTGGAAACAAAGGAATTCTCCCATGAAAAGATTAAAGAATGATAGTTGAATAAACGAGAAATGAAACGAGATGAAATCCACTTACCAGTAGGAGGGAGAATCATCAATCCAATCCTTCAATCTCAAAGAATGATGTTCGAATCTCCTTGGAATATCTCCTGGAAGCTTTGGAAAGACCTAAAATGATTCATGCACGAGCCAAGGTCAAACATAAGGGACTCTCGGGGGTTCAGTGGTTTTAAAATGAATTTTCAGAAATAAAAACTGCGCGAACAGTTTACCTGGGAATAGGTGCACAGTTTGATAAACTGTGTGCACTCCGTGCGAACCTCACTGTTCATAGGTGCACTGTCTGTAGGGTTTAGTCGCGTTGTTTGTCAAACCGTGCGCACACTATGTGTACCCCCCATGTCCAGTACTGCTTGGATGGCACGATTTGGTCGCACAGTTTGTCCAACCATGCACAAAATGTGTACAATCCATTTCCCTTTTATTTTCATTTAAAATTTCACCCAAACACACCCCCAAGTCACTTCTCCAAAACAGAAGTACTTAGAAACATCAAAAGTACCTGAAAAAGTAACGTGATGTTACAGTTAAACCTAATATTTTTGTTTATTTTTTTCCTAATGGATCATGGTGAGGTATAATTTATTTCACACTCATTAACTTTGGATAACCACCATCATTTTTAATGGAAACTATAAACAATTCTCACATCCTTAACTAGAGGCAGACATCAATTCCAAAAGTATGTGTCCAATTCAGATTTCAGATACAATAATGACAAGGGAATCATATTTGTTTATAGGACTGTAGGATGGCTTCATCACATCCTTTTGGGGTAATTTTTTCCTTATATGTTATTATCATATATATTTATGATATATTTTATAATATCTCCCTAAACATGATATGATGTTGGTTACCAATTAAAATGAATACAGGTTATGTATAAATTCATAAAAATTAAATGGGAGATCTTGTTTGGGAATCCATTTATATGTATCCAAGGAATTCAACCATTTCCCAGTAATGATTTTCATATTATATGAAGAATCTTCATAGCAAAGTGATTTATATTTTTTTCCACGTAGGCAAGCAGTTAATATTTTGCGGAGGAGATTGACTCATTATGAGGCATCCAATATATCTAGTTTATTGCAGGAATTCAACCAATGACGTTTAATAAAAAAAGTAATTTTTAACATTATGATTAAAGAATATAAAATCAGGAACCTATATAACAAATTTTTTATCTCATATCTTGAGGAAAAATCCTCCCAATCATGGTTATATTGGTAATCTGATTTATTGGTTTTCAATAATTCCCTCGAGACTAGACCCATGTTATATTCCCTAATATGGAGGAAAAATATAATGAACCTCATTGGGGATTACATAATGGGATTTATCATACTGGTTTAGTCTCAAGAATCCAATGATGTGTTAATTGTGACACCCTAAGCCCAAGTGATCTATGCTCAGTGCGAGAAATAAGGGATAGAAATTGATCAACCTCATTCCACATGTATGTGGGGATTATGTCGAGGGAATATCCTTGGGATGAATAATATGGCGGTCAGCCTTAATAATTCATCCTATGTATGATGGTTATAGTATGAATCATGATCGTCATAGATCATTGGGATTCTCAGTCTATCTATGGATTTGGAAGAGTGATCAGCACATAGGAATGGTAGGGTCTAGATTGTTGAAAAGTCATAGATATGGAGGGTCTTATATTTTGGTGGATTCTTATTTGAGTTTATTAATGGCCCTTAGGATGGAATCCTATGAATCCTAGTTATGATAGAAATTAGAGTCATCATAGTTTAACTGGACATGTCATAAATGCTGAAATTTCCCATATCCTTAAAGAGGCTTATGACGCGAATGATATGATCACTATGACTCCCTATGACCACATGATCTGTTCTTTGTGTGAGGAACATTGGATGAAAAATAATCTGTATTTTTTCTTATGGATTTGGGACATGTGTGCTGATACAAACCTCTGAGTACATAATTTAGAGCTCAGGACTTAGGAATGTGTTCTATGTATCATGGTTATAATAGGATTCAATGTATTGGTAGTTCCTTTGATTGGGGATTACACTCTGAGGTGGGACTTTTTAGTGGGTGTTATGGAATGAGGGTTGAAAAATCTATGAATGATCAAGATAAGTGATTTATGATTTTTACATGATCATTATATTTGATCCATAGACCATGCCTATTGGGATGTGTTTTTGGTTGAAAGATCAACATATCTAGAAATTCCACTCTTGTGTTTGGGTGAAATGGTACGCGGTTCCAAAGAAAATAATAACTTCTATTGGCTAGGATATATGTATTTTTAATGATTGGGTGGGGATCTTATAGGGATCAAAATAATTATTATTTACTTATTTTCACGGTGTGAAACATGATAAAAACGAATGGAGTTATTGATGGTAGTTGGCATCATGAACTTCACTGGTTCCAACATTTAATCATTCAAGGGGAGTTACATGATTTAAATGAAAACATGATCATCCTATAAACATCTAAATTAGTGGATTATTGTTGATTAATGGGGTCTTTCTGAATCATGTTGACATTCAAATGGACTTTAATATTTTCAAATTGAAACATCTAAGGGCCTTTATGAAACAAGGGAACCTGTCAAAATGAATTCACTTGATCATAGGTGAATTTTCTTGAATGTTTTGAGAGACAATGGTGGCTTGGTAGGGGGCCTTCGTGAAATCATATCAGCATGACAGTGGGTCTTGAGAGGCCATTCTCTAGATAGCCTTGTATTGTCTCATTGGTTTTAAGAATGTGAGAGGCTCCTGCCTTCTCCATATTTTAATTAATTTTTATTTATTTTAAAAATTTTTGGTTATCTTGTGTGGTTGTATAAATGTTAACAAAGACAATAAATCTACCTCTTGGTGATGAATTATAGGTCCAATGGATGTTCTTGTAGATACACATGATAATTTAAGGGAGAATTCCATATTTATTTCTTTATGGGACCAATGGGGGAGTGTGAGGTTATCCATACATGATCGAGGCCCTTCACATGACAATGATGACAACCAAACAAGCATTCACAAGAAAATGTAGATAGGTCATAGGGTGATTTTGATGTCTTTCTGATCACCAAGAGTGTGTGATATGATTTTTACAACCACAAGAGGCACCATATTTATAAGATTCTTATATCCTTTTTCCATTTTACAAATTCCAAATGGTTTAGTATGATTAAAAAAGTGTTTTAAGGACAATAGATCTCCATATCAGTGATGCATCACATGAGTTTTATGAACACTTGAGCCTCCATCCTTTTTTATATTTTCCTTCTATATTGGATGGATTTTTCTGAGTGGTTTCCAGGTGTCCACCAATTTACATACTGCCTGACCTGGGGGTTTTTATCGGAGATGATTAAAATATGATGGAAGTACCCCATAATCTAGATGTATGGGGTATGGATATCATGATCCTTTAAAAAGTGATAATAATGGATGACGTTCTAAAATGTTCAAATTCATGTAGTAGGGGCTTACTTGTCTCCATGAAGCACAAATTCATGTGGTAAGGGAAATATTTTGATTTTCATCAACTTGTTAGAAGAGTGCTACCTAAGATATTAATTTCATACGTTATCAGTGTTTTCTATTTTTATTTTTTAATGTCATGTGACTACATTTTTTTCCAAAAGATTAACATCATGGAGTAAGGATGTGGGAACAGATGTGAAAAAAAACATTCGAGACGTATTAAATTTTCAGGAACGCCACATATAGATCCGATTCATATTAATGAAGAATGGATTTGTGTGGCTTATCCCAAATGATGTATGGGTGAATTTATAACGTATAATTTGGTTTTTGGGTGTAGGATTGGAGACACATGAATCACTACATATCTTATGGTGATATGAATCAAGACACACATTGTTCTTGTAAGGCCCCAACCTTAAACCTTACTTAATCTTGAGTTATTACAATATTACACATTGAGGATCTTTTCAGGTTTAGAGTTTTAGAGAATTAGATCATAAAACATGCATTACATTCCACATTTAAACAAAGTGGTTACATAAAAGACAGGATTCATTCTTCCCATCAACAGAAACATATTTAAAATAAAACTCGGATTCTTTCTTGACACATCCTTGACACTATCATCACATCATGTACCTTTCCCTTGACCTGTGAAAAACATTTCAAAAACTTGGGATGAGAATAAAAAGCTCAGTAAGGGTTATAAAAATATGGAAAGGAAACATGAGTTCATATATACATAAGAATGAAATCATACTTTACCCATAAAACATAGGAACTTTAACATACCTAATCAAACCATGAATAAATCATAGAAATCATAAGACATAAAGGTACTTGAGGCATTCATAACATTCTTATGTAGGGAGTAACCCTCTTGGTTACATTTTGGAATACCCATCACAGTATATTCCCTAAATCTCTTCTGAAAAACCATAACGTTTCACTCCTTCGCGTTACCCAATGCATTGGAGATCTATATCGGGATCACCCGCCATTAGTTTATCACGGAACCAACCATTCTTCATAACAACGCCCAAGAACCATAACATAATCGTATCACATAAAACATGAATAAAGGAAACATAAAATTTCCACATTTAAATCACAATATAACATTTTAGGATATTGAAATAATGAATCCATTAAAAAACATTAAAACATTTAATAAAGATATTTCTGAATCAAAGTGTCCCATACCACCTTGAAGCTTCTAACATTTTAGACCATTAATATCCATATAAATAAATCCTTAAAACCATTTTGAAAACATGGATATTAATAATAACAAATAATTAAAATATTTATAGTGATATTTTGGTTAAAGGGGTTTTACCAAAATTAGAGACACTTGAATACCATAACTGGGGAATACATTTAATCAGAACTTTATAATATCATGAGAATAAATGGATTCATGATATAATATTCCAAAAGACATTATATACACCATATATGAGTGAATTGGTGCATAAAAACAATGAAGTCTCAATAGAGATGTAAAATGTGATGAAATCCCTTATAAAGAAGGTATCCTTAAATTAAGGATAAATCAATCTCAAAATTATGTGTGAAAAATATAAATACACCGAATATAATTGGATATTATGTCTAAAACAATAAAAGTTCATTCACACATATTCAACGGATGACATATTCAATAACTACATGTTGAACCCAAAGAAATCGAAATTGGGTTAAAAAGTTCCCTTGGTAAAATTCGATAGCCTAACGGCGTCACCTCAAGAATTCAGAAAATGAGTTGATGAGGGATAAATACTGAATCTCATAACTTAGAAATAAAATTTACATCAATCAGGATATAGAAGAACATATCCCAACATAATAGTATGTGAATTAAAAGACATAACAAATGAAGTCTTTTAAAAAGAGGAGGGTGAAAGGTTCCCTTACCGACTTGGGTAACATTCGAAAAGTAAACCCCATCGAAGTAGTGTCATACAATGAATATGTAAATACCCATAAATGAAATTATATTACAAAAGGAGTGTAATAATGGTCAGTACATAAACCACTCAAAGGAAATTGTGGCAAATGTAGCATAAATCTCACGGGAATAAAAGTGAAATGAAAAATCTCTTACGAAAACTCGGCAACCTAACAGCACCACTTAAAACATCCAAAATGGATTGATGAGAGGAAATAAGGTCTCTCATCACATAAAAATAAATTTTACAGAAAGAGGAATATAGAAGAACATCCCCCAACATAACAAATAGGAGCTTAAAAGAAGTGACATAAAGGAGAGTACTTAAAAAGAAAGAGAGAGGTTAGATCTCTTACGAAAATTCGACAGCCTAACGGCGCCACTCAAAACATCCAAAATGTATTGATGAGAGAGAATAGGGTCTCTCATAATATGAACATAAAAATTACAGTAAGATTAATATAAAAGAACATCCCAATAACAAGAAAGATGAGCTTTAAAAGGAGTGACATAAAAGAGTGTACTTAAAAATAAAGAGAGGAGTAGGATCCCTTACCTCGGGTCCGACTTGACTCGATCGTTCTTTAACGTCCTGAATAATAAACTAGAGTTAATCTCTACTTGCTTAAGAACCTTTTTAAAGTTCATTATTCCTTTTATACCATGTTATGAACATCATGTAATCATTTTAGTTAATAATGTTCATTTTGTCGGTATCTGGTTCTTGAGTCAAAAAGAGACTACTTACACTTACATGTTGTTATTTTGGTCAATTTTTCGTTATATACAGAATTATATTAATGATTTGGATAACATATATATCATATATATTCATCATATACATGTATTTATAATATTTCATCACATTTAGAGGTAAGAAATGAAATGCACCGTTCATGGAGATGGTAAGCCGTACGTACGCATGAACGCTACATCCATTTCTATTTTGTATTTTCTGGAATGGAATAAAAATGATATAAGAGTATATTATAATTCCATTATAATAACATATATAATATCATTAACTTTATCCTTTACACATCCCACATATGGTATTAACAAATCAAATCACTTTCAGGGGGCGGTAGTCCGCACTTCCTAAAATGAAGATATCATGTTTACCCATAATGGAAACAATAATGGTATTCCATAAATGAAAAATAAAGAAGCTTAAGGAAAGAATAAAAATATTATATATCATATATAAAAATAGTTACATCATAATGGCCACCTTTTAAGGTGTTAAATGAGTATTGAACAATCATCGTTTCGGGAGGCAGAATTTCACCATCCACGGAAACCGTATGTTCTTTAACCATTTGATATAGTTTTGTGAGAGTGTTTCTCGAATAAATCTTATAAAAACATCCTAGTATATTGAAGTTACTGGTGTTGTTACAAAATAAGTAAATAAAAAGAGTTTAGGGGGTTGGAGAAGAAAAATAAAACAAATGAACATGAGAGAATGAATTACCTTTTAAAGTGTAACTCCTTTTGATTTGAGCCTAAAGGATTCCTTTAAAAGGATTCCGCCCAAAGGGAATCCTCTAGGATGAGGAGAGGGATGTGGAGAGAGTAAATGGGTAGGGGATGGCCGATCCAAAGGCTTGAGGAGTGTGTGAAATGAGGTAGAGGTGGGGGCCTTTTATAAGAGGAGAGGAGGGGCACTTTTGGAAATCATGAAACTATTATTTTATTTTCAAAAGTGTTTCGAATTTCTAAGGTCCCACATTGATATATTTCGAAGATAATATGATAAGGCTTCGAAATATTCCCATCTAATAGTTTTGGGACAAGTGCAAGTCTTAGATTTTATATTATCGTTTCATTTTATTTAAACTGTTCATTAATGAGGTCATTGTTGCATCATCATGATGTCATAATTAAATTGACTTATTTAATGTCTAAAAATTATAAAAAAATAATATGATGTAGGAAATCTTTTTAGATTTCCAATTAATTATTATAGTCAAAATTCTGATTTGTATAACCCCATGTAAAAATTGTTTTAGTAAAACATTTCATGTTTGTCTCATTTTTACTTTAACTTTAAATAAAAAGATATTAATGTCATTTTCCTACCAAAGTGGCTTCATGGGGTCCCCAAGTTGACCCATGGGTTGTCTTGGTCTGCCAGGACACATCCAATGAGGTTAGGACATGTTCCAAGTTCATTTCATATTATTAAAACATTATTTTTACCTTAAACTACACTAATTACCTCTAATCGCGATTAAAAATTTAATAAGTTACTATTCACCAAAAAATTATATTTATCCCATTGAACCACATTTTACTTCTTAATGACAACCATCTATGTAGCATTTTTGAAATTAAAAACACAAATATGGCAAAATTTCATTTAAACGGAAAAATCAGTTTTTATAAGTACCACATAGTGGTTTCACTATTCATCAAAAATTGAAGTTTTTTAGAAAAATCCCAAAAATTCACCCTAAGCTATATTTGATATTATGAATTAAAAAATGAAGTCCATTTTACAAAATTCAAAACATATAAGTCACATTAATTAATTTAATAATTAATTCCAGCTGTCAGAGCAAATAGCGTGTTTTTATGAAACAATAAATATCAAAAGATTGACATTAGTTTAAGTCTGATTTCAAAGTGAATTTAATTCCAACGACCACTATTGGATTAAATGGTAAAAATATATTCTAATTTCAAATTAAAAGAAATTAAAAAGATAATCTAATCATATAAATATATTAGATTAAAAAGATGTTTTGAATTAAAATACAATATTTTACACTATTCATTAAAAAAATGAATTTTATCGGAAAGATACCAAAAATTTACACAAAGTAAATTTTTATGTCCCAATTCTTAAGAAGAGTTTTATTTTGTCCAATAGAATTTATAAGAGTGAAAAAAACTATATTTAATGACAGTTCGCCATCAAAAGGGGATAAGTGAACCTTTTATTGAAAACTAGGGCATATACGCCTAAAATTGAATTCTTTCCATATTTTAAACATTTAAAAACATATATAATCATATTTTAGTTATTTCTATCCATTCCCACCAATACAACGGCTACATGTTAACTACCATTTAAAATAATATTATTTTATTATTAGAGTGCAACGTAAGATTCCCAAGAAACTCGTTGTTGCGTGTTGGGTACACCATCAAGCATATCGTCCCCTTTAAAGTCATATTAATATTTTATTCACAAATATGGATGAACATGAAAATTTCATATTCTTTATTTACCTGGGGTGTTTCATCCTTCCCCCCTTTTGGGAATTTCTTCCTCGCAATTTTTTAAAATTGAGCTTGGAAACATCCTTGAAAGTCCCACATCGGAACAAGAGTCGGTAAAACAATCACTTTAAAAGAATGGGAGAGAAGTGAAAATGTCACCCGAGTTAACCCATATGTAAAAAAACATGGACATGGAAGAAAAACCAAAGGGTCATGTTCTTGAGGGAGAGTGATAGTAAACATGTCTAGGAGAAAGTTAACCATGAGAAAATCACAAACTTGTGATGGGTTAAACAGTATTCGATTCCCCAGTAGGAAAAGTTAATAGACAACATTTTTGTTTTAAGTTACTTTTTATTGAGGAATTTATTCATAAGGAAACATAATCACTTATCATGTTAACTTTCAACTTTTACTAGATTCCTTAATCAAACTCATATATTGTTTTTTCCAAAAGACGAGTTTTTAGGGAGACATGTTCGCATTAAGAGTACTATAATCAACTTATAGAGAATAAACTAATCCACCAAAGAGAACTATACACTTACCATGTAATTAGACTTTAACCAAAACCAAAACCAAAAAGGTTAGTACAAGGTCAGATAATCCAGAAAAGGATAACCCTTTAAAAAGAAAATCTATTCTTAATCTCCAAAATTTGTCCAACAAAACCCAAAGTTCAAAGAGGACCATTAGATAAAAAATTTGTCCATAAAATCCTTGAATGTAATAAAAACTAATATTGAAACCCAAATATTTGAAGGTTTTAGTCACATAGTCTTCCAAGTTAAATCGTAACATTTATCTCCAAACAACATCAGCTGCTTCTAAAGTCTCGTATTGAAAAGTAATTAACCTAATCACATATCCTCTATGATAGGTTAATCAATTTCAATAAATAACCCAAAATAAACTTACTCTTAATTCATAAAATCATATAACTCAAAATAATCAGTCAAACTAACCAGGTACTTCACGTAGTCCAGGGGTAGGCGATAAATACCAGTCGCACTTTGGTTGTGGGTTCGATTCCCACAGCTTTGTCCGACGCGACGGGTTGTCACATGGTTTGCGTGTTTTCCTTTTTCCAAAACTATATAATTCTTAAATAATTCCCCAAAAAGAGATAAAATCATCAAAAATGATCATATCATATTTTATCCTCAAGTTTATCTCATGCCTTTCATTTTCCATCATATCATATAATAACCCATAATTACATCAAAAGTAAGGATCATATAAACACTAATGGTTACTTTTATAATTATTACCTGAACTTCCACATCGATTGGTCATCTCGTACATGATGCATTAAAGATCATACCAAGGTTCAAGTGGTTGATCACGACTCCTTGATAGTTGGTTTAGAACAACCACGAGTTTCCTCATTGAATCCCCCATTTTATCTAGTATCTTAATCATAGAACCACCACAGTTTCTTTCAAACCAGTTGTCTCTTTGGTGCCTGCTAGATCCATCCATTCACTAAAAACAGAAATGATAGTGTGAGTATATCAACAAAACCATCATTTACTAATGAGGAAGGTAAACACTAAGATACACTTACTCATTCACTTTATCTAAAACTAGGACTCTTTCTAAAATCCTAACCATTATAGTAATGTCACTTATGCTTAAAGAATACCCTAACCTCTAAAGTTATCTAAACCGACCTTTGATACCAACTATAAGGCCCCAGCCTTAAACCTTACTTAATCTTGAGTTATTACAAGATTACACATTGATGATCTTTTCAGGTTTAGAGTTTTAGAGAATTAGATCATAAAACATGCATTACATTCCACATTTAAACAAAGTGGTTACATAAAAGACATGATTCATTCTTTCCATCAACAGAAACATATTTAAAATAAAACTCGGATTCTTTCTTGACACATCCTTGACACTATCATCACATAATGTACCTTTCCCTTGACCTATGAAAAACATTTCAAAAACATGGGATAAACATAAAAAGCTCAGTAAGGGTTATAAAAATATGGAAAGGAAACATGAGTTCATATATACATGAGAATGAAATCATACTTTACCCATAAAACATAGGCACTTTAACATACCTAATCAAACCATGAATAAATCATAGAAATCATAAGACATATAGGTACTTGAGGCATTCATAAAATTCTTACGTAGGGAGTAACCCTCTTGGTTACGTTTTGGAATACCCATCACAGTATATTCCCTAAATCTCTTCGGAGAAACCTTAACGTTTCACTCATTCACGTTACCCAATGCATTGGAGAGCTATATCGGGCTCACCCGCCCTTAGTTTATCATGGAACCACCCATTCTTCATAACAATTCCCAAGAACCATAACAAAATCGTATCACATAAAACACGAATATAGGAAACATAACATTTCCACATTTCAATCACAATATAACATTTTAGGATATTGAAATAATGAATCCATTAAAAAAACATTAAAACATTTAATAAAGAGATTTTTGAATCAAAGTGTCCCATACCACCTTGAAGATTATAACATTTTAAACCATTAATATCCATATAAATAAATCCTTAAAACCATTTTGAAAACATGGATATTAATAAGAACAAATAATTAATACATTTAAAGTGATATTTTGGTTAAAGGGGTTTTACCAAAATTTGAGACACTTGAATACAATAATTGAGGAATAACATTTAATCAGAACTTTATAATATCATGAGAATAAATGGATTCATGATATAATATTCCAAAGGACAGTATATACACCATATATGAGTGAATTGGTGCATAACAACAATGAAGTCTCAATAGAGATGTAAAATGTGATGAAATCCCTTATAAAGAAGGTATCCATAAATTAAGGATAAATCAATCTCAAAATTATGGGTGAAAAATATAAATACACCCAATATAATTGGATATTATGTGTAAAACAATAAAAGGTCATTCACACATATTCAAAGGATGACATATTCAATAACTACATGTTGAACCCAAAGAAATCGAAATTGGGTTAAAAAGTTCCCTTGGTAAAATTTGACAGCCTAACGGCGTCACCTCAAGAATTCAGAAAATGAGTTGATGAGAGATAAAAAAAGAATCTCATCACTTGGAAATAAAATTTACATCAATAAGGATATAGAAGAACATATCCCAACATAATAGTATGTGAATTAAAAGACATAACAAATGAAGTCTTTTAAAAAGAGGAGGGTGAAAGGTTCCCTTACCGACTTGGGTAACTTTCGAAAAGTACACCCCATCGAAGAAGTGTCATACAATGAATATTTAAATACCCATAAATGGAATTATATTACAAAAGGAGTGTAATAATGGTTAGTACATAAACCACTCAATGGAAATTGTGGCAAATGTAGCATAAATCCCACAGGAATAAAAGTGAGATGAAAAATATCTTATGAAAACTCAGTAGCCTAACGACGCCACTAAAAACATCCAAAATGGATTGATGAGAGGAAATAGGGTCTCTCATCACATCAAAATAAAGATTACAGAAAGAGGAATATAAAATAACATCCCCCAACATAACAAAGAGGAGCTTAAAAGAAGTGACATAAAGGAGAGTACTTAAAAAGAAAGAGAGAGGTTAGATCTCTTACGAAAATTCGGCAGCCTAACGGCGCCAATCAAAACATCCAAAATGGATTGATGAGAGAGAATAGGGTCTCTCATAATATGAACATAAAAATTACAGTAAGATTAATATAAAAGAACATCCCAATAACAATAAAGAACAGCTTTAAAAGGAGAGACATAAAAGAGTGTACTTAAAAATAATGAGAGGAGTAGGATCCCTTACCTCGGGTCCGACTTGACTCGATCGTTCTTAAACGTCCTAAATAATAAACTTGAGTTAATATATACTTGATTAAAAACCTTTTTCAAGTTCATTATTCCTTTTATACCGTGTTATGAACATCATGTAATCATTTAAGTTAATAATGTTCATTTTGTCGGTATTTGGTTCTTGAGTCAAAAATAGACTTCTTACACTTACATGTTGTTAATTTGGTCAAAGGTTAATTTTATCCAGAATGATATTAATGATTTCGATAACATATATATCATATATATTCATCATATACATGTATTTATAATATTTCATCAAATTTAGAGGTAAGAAATAAAATGCACCGTTCATGGAGACGGTAAGCCGTACGTACGCATGAACGCTACTTCCATTTCTATTTCGTATTTTATGGAATGGAATAATAATGATATAAGAGTATATTATAATTCCAGTATAATAACATATATAATATCATTAACTTTATCCTTTACACATCCCACATATGGTATTAACGAATCAAATCACTTTCAGGGGGCGGTAGTCTGCACTTCCTAAAATGAAGATATCGTGTTTACCCATAATGGAAAAAATAATGGTATGACATAAATGAAAAATACAGAAGCTTAAGGAAAGAATAAACATATTATATATCATATATAAAAATAGTGACATCATAATGGCCACCTTTGAAGGTGTTAAATGAGTATTGAACAATCATCATTTCGGGAGGCAGAATTTCGCCATCCACGGAAACTGTATGTTCTTTAACCATTTGATGTCGTTGTGTGAGAGTGTAGCTCGAATAAATCTTATAACAAAATCCTAGTATATTGAATATACTGTTGTTGTTACAAAAGAAGTAAATAAAAAGAGTTTAGGGGGTTGGAGAAGCAAAATAAAACAAATGAACATGAGAGAATGAATTACCTTTAAAAGTGTAACTCCTTTTGATTTGATCCTAAAGGCTTCTTTTGAAAGGATTATGCCCAAAGGGAATCCACTAGGATGAGGCGAGGGATGTGGAGAGAGTAAATGGGCAGGGGATGGCCGAGCCAAAGGCTTGATGAGTGTGTGAAATGAGGTAGAGGTGGAGGCCTTTTATAAGAGGAGAGGAGGGGCACTTTTGGAAATCATGAAACTATTATTTTATTTCCAAAAGTGTTTAGAATTTATAAGGTCCCACATTGATATATTTCGAATATAAGATGATAAGGCTTCTAAATATTCCCATTCAATAGTTTTTGGACAAGTGTAGGTCTTAGATTTTATATTATCATTTCATTTTATTTAAACTGTTCATTAATGAGGTCATCATTGCATCATCATGATGTCATAATTAAATTAAATTATTTAATGTCTAAAAATTATAAAAAAAATACTATGATGTAGGAAATACTTTTATCTTTCCAATGAATATTTATAGTCAAAAATATTATTTGTATAACCCCATGTAAAAATTGTTTTAGTAAAACATTTCATGTTTGTCTCATTTTTACTTTAACTTTAAATAAAATAATATTAATGTCATTTTCCAACCAAAGTGGCTTCATGGGGTCCCCAAGTTGACCCATGGGTTTTCTTGGTCGTCCATGACACATACAATGAAGTTAGGACATGTGTAAAGTTCATTTCATATTATTAAAACATTATTTTTACCTTAAACTACATTAATTACCTCTAATCACGATTAAAAACTTAATACGTTACTATTCACCAAAAAATTATTTTTATCTCATTGAACCACATTTTACTTCTTAATGAAAACCATGTATGTCGGATTTTTGAAATTCAAAACAAAAAGATGGAAAATTTTCATTTAAACGGAATAATCAGTTTTTATAAATACCACTTAGTGGTTCCACTATTCATCAAAAATTTATGTTTTTCAGAAAAATCCCAAAAAAATCACCCTAAGCTATATTTGATATTCCGAATTCAAAAATGAATTCCATTTTACAAAATTCAAAACATATAAGTCACATTAATTAATTTAATAATTAATTCCCACTATCAAAGCAAATAGCGTGTTTTTATGAAACAATAAGTATCAAAAGATTGACACTAGTTTAAGTCTGATTTCAAAGTGAAATTAATTCAAATGACCACTATTGGATTAAATGGTAAAAATATATTCTAATTTCACTTTAAAAGAAATTTAAAATATAATCTATTCATATAAATAAATTATATTAAAAAGAGGTTTTGAATTAAAATACAACATTTTACACTATTCATTAAAAAAATGAACTTTATCGAAAAGATACCAAAACATTACACAAAGAAAATTTTGATGTCCCAATTCTTAAGAAGAGTTTTTTTTTTGTCCAATAGAATTTATAAGAGTGAACAAAACAATATTTAATGACAGTTCACCATCAAAAGGCGATAAGTGAACCTTTAGTGAAAACCAGGGCATATACGCCTGAAATTGAATTCTTTCTGTATTTTAAACATTTAAAAACATATATAATCATATTTAAGTTATTTCTATCCATTCCCACCAATACAAATGCTACATGTTAACTACCATTTAAAATAATATTATTTTATTATTAGAGTGCAACGTAAGATTCCCAAGAAACTCGTTGTTGCGTGTTGGGTACGCCATCGAGCATAACGTCCCCTTTAAAGTCATATAAATATTTTATTCACAAATATGGATGAATATGAAAATGTCATATTCTTTATTTACCTGGGGTGTCATAGTTCATAAGTGAAAAAAACTCAAAGAAGTTATAAACTATATGCAGAGGTGGGAATTTCATCCATTTATTATTCTAGATAGTCCCATGACTGGGGATCTTGGTGTCACTATGTATCTCCTGATGAGAGGAATAAATATACATGAATTTCATGAGGAAACCTATAGTTTAATGTCAGGAGGCAAGGATGTTGGATACCTTACATGAAAAGGGGCATGGTGGATCGAGCCAATGACTAAATATTACAATCACTATGTATCCTATAATTAGATAATTCAAGAAACAAGTTGTTCTTATAGAAGGACCTCCTGGTGCAAGCCAAGACAATATGTAGAGAAGGGGAATCATTTTTTTTATTTATTATGACTGGACGAAGGATTATATATTTGGGGATGACAATTTATCATGTGATTTCAAGAGTCATGTCACACATAATTCTTATATTAATTCATGGTATTATTCTCACAAACAATAATAGTGGTCCTATTGGGTGAGGACCACTTGAATATGAAACGTTCTATAATTCTTGGGACGTAATATATATAACATAACATCATGAGGAAAGGAATCATGGTATTCCTATTATGATCATTTATTCATGACTATCATGACTTAGTTGTGAGTAGTTGTTCATTGTTTTTGTGGGAATCTCTTAGTAATTTTCCTATGATCACATGATCTATGATTAGTTTTATAATAAAGAAATGTTAATGATTCCTCTCACAATGTAGAAGCTTTTAAGGATATTATAAGATAATTTTGTATTATATGGTGATTAGACCACGATATAAGATCAAATAATACCTACATATATCATTGAAAATGAGAATAAATCTGTACATTGTTCTAGAAAACTCATTCAGTGTAATGTAATATAGTAAGGACATTGTTTGTGTTGTTTAATGTAATGCGTTAACGATGTGGGTCACCCAATTCAAATGCAATGTAACACCATTTATTCCATAATATATATATAATGTCATAAGTAATGGGGTCACATTATGCGAAGGATACTAAATATTATGGAAGGGAAAAAATCTAGAGGATTAAGAATCAATATGTATATTGTGATTGCCAGAATCTTGCTATATTTTGTTATTGGATGAATAGATTCCATATGTAGAGTTAAATGTCACCCAGGGATGGGGGAATGGATTCCTTCATAGAAGTATGGATCTTGTGCGGTGATTCATTAGTGATAATGTTTTTCTGATATAGTTTAATATCATTCATTGAGGTTGTTATTGTAAATTTTAAAATCATTAAAACTGGATGAGAGAGATTGGGTAGTTTAACATCATACAACTAGGAAGTCTATGTACATTTTATATTCATGTGGTGAAGATGTGGGAAATCATGCAGTTTAAATTATGTCTACCTAGAAATTACACATGATGAAGGTAATGGAATTCATTTATTTAGAATTCGAAAATTGGTGGGGGGGTGTGACACACTCCGAATCCAAAGTTCTCAGTAAGTAAGATATTATTTGAAAGACCATATGTATGATGTAAAATCATTCTAATTTGGTTTCTTTCATTAGAGGCTTCCTTCCATGTACCATTGGTGTCTTCATATCCCCCACCAGTTCTCCTTGGTGGAATGAATGGTGGAATAATTTTTTTGAATTCCTGATTGATCCAATTTTGATGAACATTCAGGTTTTGTAATTTATGAAACTTGTACTCATTGAGATGTTCCAATAAATATAGCAACTTATATGATTTATAATCATCTGAGAGTTATCCAAAAATTCATATTCGGAGTGTAGGATACTAGAATTATATGGGTAGCACTGCCTCAGTCATGAACACCAATTAATGTGGTGTTTCATGTGTACTAGTAAATGTGGTGGTACAATATTCCCATCCAAGATGGAGGATTTTGGTTTTCCATGACATCTTATCCTTATTCACCATATTTTGGAGTATAGATTGACATTATGATATTTAATTCCTATATCTTCCCATTTACCTCTTTATGATAGTTAGATGAGTGGTTGGACTCGATATTTTAGTCAAGGAACAAATTTTTCATCTTTTTAGAATAGATTATTTTCTCATTGTCCATAAATATCGTTTGATTGAATCCAAACAACTTCATGATACGAGATGTCATGTAGTTGTTAACTTTTTCATCCCAAATTATTTTATGGTTAATTTCTCATCCCATTTAGAAAATAATTAAATAGCAGTAAGGATGAATTTTAACTTCTTAGATGTGGCTAGGGGATATGGCCCCACAAAATCCATTCCCCAAACAGAAAATGGCACCAAATTTTATGTTGTTTGCAGAAATTATGAGGGACTGTGGATGAATTGCTATTGAATCACAACTGAATGAAATATTTTTGATAATTCCACACAATCTTGTTGATGGTTTTTTAATAATGACACAACCTTATAATTTGGTGGGAGTTCATGGTCCCAGACTGATGATCATCACAAGATCCTACATGAAACTCTTCCATGATTGAGAGAATCTCTCTTTCTACTATGAATTTTAGGAGTCTTCCATCAAATCCATGCATGTAGAGGGATTTTATCTCATTTGGTCATATCAAATGGTACTGTTCATTTCATGAAATCAAAACTATTACCTTTTGGATCATGTTTTTTTGAGTGTACCATTGTGGAGTTAATAGAATTTGGGTTCTATCCTTCAAGGTGCATATATCTTTTCATCATGATCTTGGGTTGTGTTGAACTTATTATATTTTTTACATACCATAGAACATGACTGATGAGTCCATTCTTTATTGTGTGATATGGAATATTTATTCTTCATGAAAAGGGTTGTCCAAGGATGTGGATATATTAACCCATGCATTGATGCAGGAATAATGTGATTAGGTAATGAGGATAAATATATAATGAAAAGGAAAGTTAGCTATCAGTCGCATATCATAGTCAGTGAGAGAGCTAGTTATCTATTTATGATGGAATTATCACCATTAATCTTATTTATCAGTAGTTATGATCCCCCATTGATATTCACATAAGTTATTTATAGATGTTGTTATAGTTCCAATGCTACAATAAGGGTATGGTACTCTGCCTTGTAGTCAAGGCATCTTTTGGATAGTAAGAAAATGTAGGGAAAATTTTATTTTTCTAGAGCGATAAGAACAATTCCCAATCCTACCTAATTGACCCTCATGTTTTCCATACTTTTTAATGATACGAAATTAGGAGGTATGATCAAAATTCTTCTCCCATTTCAATGTATTTTTATGGGATTAGAAGACCTATTAATCTAGTAGATTGGTTTACACCATTATATTCCCCAAGGTAGGATGTGTTGCGAGGAATGTAACTGGGACTTTCCATTTCACTGATTTATTTGATTCAAAGTAAATGAATTATTATTGTATAATGACAACCCATCATTCCAAGAACCCAATAAATATATGACATCCATGGATGTACCTAACCAGGTTAACAATAGAGACTAGATGTTCTTTATGGTGTTGCAAGTAATGAATTTTATTTTTCACAAGGAAGATTAGTTTAAGGAACTTCTTCTCAATGTCAGAGGGTCGTTTCTCACTACATAGAATTGTTTGGATGAGGTCATAGAAATTGTTCTCTCTCCCCGTATAATTTTTCTATTCCTGGAGGGCTCCAGGCGAGTGTTCCATGGAACCCACATATAAGATCAGTGTCCTCCCCTTAACTGAAGGCATCGAAATTCGTGGATGTATTAAATTATTATTGATAATTTTGATGGATTCTTGGAATTCATCATCCCATTGATAGGAAATTCCATTATTCATTATCCTAGTGAACGGAATATATTTTTTTTCCAAATTTTCTTTGAAATTATGATTGTGAGGGAGGATTCCTTTTAGAATATTAGGTTCATTGGAATTTAAATGAGTGAAGTTTATAAAATACAACTACATTTTTCTTGGTTGACCTCATTGTCATAGTAGAATACCAAAAATCCCATGAACTTCTATGATATTACCCTGAAAGTAATTTTTTGTGGATCCATTTTCAGATTGTTCATTCATAGATAGTTGAAGAATTTTTGGGGATTCGGGAAGTGAGCACATTTCGTTCTATATTTGACTAATATGTATTGGACCTATACCACAAACTCTTCCTAAATAAGCATAATTTTATATATCTGGGAATGATGATAAGTGGTGTCAAAATTCATTAATCCATTGGGGATGACCAGATAGTATAATTTACCATAAGTCACTATGAATGTATTGAATTATTCATCTATAGGGGCCAGGTTTATCTGATTTATCAAAGAATACCCATCAATTATGGAAAGGTCTTAGATGATGGGTGTTTAAACAATCATGAAAAATATGATTGCAAAAATGGTGAATCATCTAATGGACATTGTAAATTAAGGCTTTTTAAATCGAACTAGTTGAAAATAAATCATTTATCTTTTAGGACATGGATGATTCTAGGGATCCACCTTGTGTATTTCAATTCTCAGACAATGTTTTCTTTGTTCAGGTTTTGAACATCCTCCTATACATTGGTGGAATGGGATTGGTTCACCCTCCCTACAACCTACGTGAAGCCTCAATGCTAATGGGGCAGGCATAGAAGGTGAATAGCCATATCTATATTCTATATAGAAAATTATGTATTTTTTCAGGAGGAAACATATCAGCGATGTTGTATAAATTTTATGTTCTTATCTTCCTCTATTTGGGGAATGGAGTACCTAATCAGGGTTTCCCATGGGTCTTCTTATACTCCAAGATTTAACTAACTTTACTCATTAATGTTGGTGGATATTTCTCCCCCACATTTGGGATTATAATGGATATGGTTATCCTCATTTTCTTCTAGTACAATGTATTTGGATAATATTTTAGATGATATTTTATATATGATGGATTTTCTATCAGTATTGAGTTGATAGAGTCGATGAGAAGAGACATTATCATCCCCTAAAACCTGAGTCATTGTAGTGATATCATTCTGTTCATTGTATTTTACAATGTTAATGGGGGTAGGAGGATATTAGTTCTCTACTATAAGATATATCACCTCAACTATATTAATGGGGAGCACGTAGTCATTTTCAATATTACTCTTTGGATTTCTAGGAGAAGTACCGAAGCCATTGGGATCTGAAACCTATATATCGTCATCCACTATATGTTTTTTCACCCCAATTGTAGAAACATGCCTCATTATATGTAGCTACACATGTCAAAATGGGGGCACTATCATCGTGTAGTATAATGTCTTTCCAATGATGGGAAATTTTAGACTTTGAGGTAATCATGATGTTACAACCCTTTGTTTATGAATCTATGGCATATGGAGAAGGAAATTATATGAGGTATCATACAAGATAACTATAGACTCACCATTAGATTAGAGATACAAGGCCCGATATTTGAGTATTATCATCCTGAGAGTTCTTTTTTCACAAATATCTTACCCTTAAATAGTCGTATTTGTTGGAGAAAAGTCCCCTTCAATATATCACAAAAACATTATGGATCAAAATGATACTAGACTCATCCTATAGCATTTTTCATTTTAATCCCTTCAAATATCAAAATAATCATGTCATCCTAAAATATATACGGGCATGATGTGATGGAATATTTCCAGGTCCTAATCATGCTTAGTGAATGATATGGTAACATGGAATTATGAGAAAATGGTTTTCATTTGATAAAACATAGCTAAATTGACTTCAATATTAAATTCATATGTTCATTATAGGGAATTAGATAGTTCATCCCTTAGTTTTCAGAAATTATGGACTACATCTAGGATTGATAGATTGGATTATAAAATAGGTAGATGTTATATAATTTCAAACTATTATTCCATATGTGGGAACTTTACCTTGTGGGATTTCTCTTCGACATGTGGCTTTGGAGCTGAGGAATTTGAGCCAGATAGGTCTAGTGATTGTGTTGAGTTTGTGGTAGAAGATTCTACAAGTGGAGAGGGTTCTGCTGGCCTTCCCTACTGTTTGGGTTTATCTGATAATAGAATACCTAATAAGTGGTCATGACACACACCTAGGTTTGGAAAACCTCTATACAGTTATGGGATGCCTCTTTTGAGATAGATTGAGTGTTTTCCTAGGGATCTCGAGTTCATATATGTCCTATTTAGGGAAATTAGAAAAATATTATCACTAACAACATGTGTGATATCCATTGAACCATTGGTCCATGCACATGTGGTCTCCTCTTCCCCATTTCTGTGTAGTAAACTCATATTCTAATCCATATTTATCATCATCTAAGAGGGTCATCCAAGTGGATCAGGTTGAATACAAAAAATTATAAGCGCTTCCTCAGATGATGGTTCTACTTGAGGGCGAAATTACCATGCTTCAAATGTTCTAGGGATGAAATCTGAATATTTTCTAGTTTATACTGGAGTAGAATATGACTCATCCTCTTCTGTTTCTTCATACTTCAATTATACACACCCACATTCAAAAGAAATATCTAATATTGAATTATTTGGTTTTCAGGATATTTGGTTCAGTGCAAATGTGTTCCCATGGGGTAATGATCGTGGTCAACAATTTATTCGATTCAAAATATTTTCAAACTTATTATCACCATGGGATGGAACATTCTTTCAATCACCCTATTATTCTGACTGGGAAATGGTTATGTAGTCCACCTACTATGAGTATTATCTAATACTGGTTTTCCAGGATAGATATTTCCTCGATGGAAGTATTTGAAGATGATGTAGTCATGGATTCTTCGACTCAGACATGTATGAAATGGGAAGTAGTTGGGTCATTTGGTGAGGTTAACCTCATCAAGATTCCTCAGCTGTTGTACACTAAGAATGTTATTATACATGGATATAAAGAAATAATAAGGGACATGATCATTTCATAATGATTATTATTTACTCATAAATCCCAAAAATATCGAGTGACCCTAATGTCTATATGCTTCATTCCATGCGATATTTTGTGGTTGTCGCCACTTGATATGTGGTTATTGGAAGTTCGACCCCTGCCTAGATTTTATATGGGAACTACTTCTACCGTGAGTTTGACAACTATAGATTCTTCTTTTCCTATAATATTCCATGTCTTATTGTATTGAGTCGAGATTTGGATTCGGTTTGCTTAATGTAATCCTCTCTATATTTTTCCTTATCTAAAAACTCACAAAACCCACCAAGATACTTCATAGTGATTATAGTTGTATGAAACTAATCTTGGATATTTTCATCAAAGATTTATAGTTGTTTCTCAAAAGATTGATCAATTCTATGTGAATATATTAAACTATTCCATCTATTAATGAAGTCATAGAACCTATCATATTCATCTTTTTTTTTCAGTTAGTCTGGTTAAAGAATGTCATTTCCCTTAGTGTATAGCTATATTGACAAAGGAATTGAGGAAGAATTTCTTCACATATTGAAAACTATCCCGTTGGCTGAATATTAATCAAAATAAATGTTATCCCTATCAGAGACAACACAAATTACCACACTATGTTTTCCTCTTATTAATCTCAAGGTCCCATAATTGTCCTGAATTGAGATGCGAATTATTTGATATGTTTTTTACGGTCATATGATCCATCAACGATGGAGAAGGTAGGATTTCTAGAATTTGGTAGGGGTATACTATTTT
Source organism: Viscum album (assembly GCA_963277665.1). NCBI lineage: Eukaryota > Viridiplantae > Streptophyta > Magnoliopsida > Santalales > Viscaceae > Viscum > Viscum album. The sequence goes on along the minus strand of OY728148.1, from coordinate 2,043,093,879 downwards.
CCAACCAATTTTTATAAGGATTTGTCTCAGACTGGACATGTGTGTGTCTACCTTATATGGCTTTTATTAGAGTATTATTTTACTCGATGATGTTAAGGACCTCCAGGTGAACTCCTATATGAACTATTTCCTATATATAAGGAGTGTGTGGTGATTAATGTGGTGTTCCTAACATTATATATCTTATATTCACGAGTTTTTGTATGAATGAATGATTTATATCGATATGGAGAAGCTGCCTCTATAACAATGGAAAGTCACAATCATTTTTTACATACTCATTTATGCATAAAAACATCCAAGACATAGAGAAAATCTGATGCTCAGATACCACTTAGGTTGGTGGATTTCCTACGGTGGGATGATATTCATCTCATCCGAACGATTATACCCAAAATGAATATTTCCCATACATTTCTCTACATTGTGTTTTTTGAGAGTTTTTATTTCACTCTCATATTCAGGATGCTATTACACAATGGAAGAAGCCCCAAATATTCTTGGAGGTGATTAGGATGTATTAACACCATTCTATTTTTCCTTGAGTGTTCTCCGCCCGAGAGGTGGAAATCCGATCATCAAAGGTTATATATTTTGGAGCCTTCATTGGTTTTGAGTGCATGAATCCTTATTTAGGTAATCCAAATAGTCCTCCACACAATGTATATTATTCATTTTATAGTTCCCTAGATTTTACTCTTGATCCACAATATCTATTATGTTGCAATTTTCTATATTTAACAAGGTGTATCATGAAAATGTTTTTATCCCATTACATTTGATAAAAGAGGATGATTCTATATTACCATTATTATGGCTGCAATTCGAAACCATGGCCAAATTAGGCCATATTATATTGTGACCTCATAGGGGGAGGGGGTTTGATTACGATCAATATATGTTCCTACCATCTTGGTCTATAAATAGTGATTTTGAGGTAGTTTCCAATCATCGATGTTGAAAAATCCCCAAATAATAGATTTTTCCCTTGCAGTAGGATGAATGGATTGGATACCAACCATTAATAATTATATCATGAGCTGGAGAACTCCAATTCTCTCTAAGGTGATTATGATTATGAGAATTACCCTAGCCCGTAGGATGGTGGTTATTGATATCCAAAATTAAAATTGATTGATAATAATGTTAAAGATCCAGCAATTTCTCTCTGGGACATGATGATTGATATGATGGATATTGATATATAAATTCCTCCATCCCAACAGGATGTGGATGATCTAGAAATATTGTTGATTTCCCTAGAAACCAATTAGGTGATTATGACCCTGATGATTGTTCTTGAGATATAAATACCTATAGTAATGTAGGATGGGGTTTTTTGTAGCTGATATGAATATTTCATAATTTTTATTTTGAATTTAAGATATTAGGAGTTTTATCATTGATTAATATTCCCCCAACCTAGTGGGTTGATTTTTTATTGGATAAATACTATGGTATATACTACTAAGTACCGTTTGATACAGAACAACTGTACTCGCATAGGAGTTGTGTGAAATGGAATCACATGTTGGAAATCATTCTTTTTGTGAAGTTATCTTATTGATTACCACATTGGATTCCATGTATGAAACGTATTATTATTACATTTAGGGGCATTTTGAAATGGTATGATGGCTATCCTATTCCTCTATTAATTATGTCATGGAATCATTGAAATAGTTTAATTATGTTGTAGTGACAAAATGGTGCCAATCTTACATGATCCAATGATTTGTCTGGATGTAATGAAATTGCAGGATATTGTATCTGTGGGGTTCTTCTATTCGATGGACATAGTGAATTTTAATTCTCATTATTTTTCCATTGAAAAATACACACATCTGGGGATACTTGGGAAATCAACATGCGGAAGTCTTCCATGATGTGGCGATAAACAATGTGTAAGAATTTTCCATTCCTCTATATTTATGGGTCCCAATCAATCGAAAATGAGACCATATCAATATGGAAATAGAGTGTATTGATGAGTTAAAGGTGATGATTGTATCTTGGATAGGGGTTATTTATACCCTTTATTCATTGGCGAGTATCCCATATATTTTAGCATTGATAAGGCATGAAATCCATTCTATCTCATATGGGACCTCATAGTCTGACGTAGAGAGGGGAAAAACATTATAGGGAGGATGTTTCATTTTTACTCTCTCCATATATCTATGTCGTCTTCCACATCATCAAATGCACATGCCTCTATCCGACCAGAACATAAAATGATGGTTCTTTGGGTTTTTGGATGACCCAAGTGGAGTATTGCGGGACGTTGATGGGTAAATATATGAGGTTGAAACCAATGTATTGGGAACCTCTCTCTATAATGGAGTCTTAGTTAGAGACACCTCTCTATACAAAGGTGACTTTCCAAGGGGATTATATCCTTCTCTATAGAATAAATCATCAGGGGGTAGTTTACAAAGTGTATTATTGAAGTATAGTCCATAAAATCCATCTACACACAGACATGAGGAGGAGTATTGTATTAATGATTGTATTATACATTTTCTGAAGTGTTGAAAAATCGTTTTGGTGTTTTTATTGGGTGTAAAATTACCTCAAGGGCACTATCATTCAGAAGATTACGAATATGGGTCTGGTTCGACATCATGAAAAGAATATGCCAACCTTCCTTTTAGATGTGTGTGGGGATATCATCTAGTTTTATGATAGTTAATGAAACTTATTGATAAAAATAAAGTGCTAGGGAGGTATGATCCCACTACAAAGAGTCTACTATAATATACCAATGAGATTCCTCATTATTTATATCTATATAATCTTGTTCGAATACCTGTTCCACTCCCACATTGTGAGACTAAGTTTGGGTGGGAGTATGAGCCTGATCATTAGCCTTTGCAAGATGAACTGGTATTTTCCAACAGGAATATGAGCCTATATCGAGGCATCTTCTACTATCACTTGGGGAGCCCCAAATGGAATATTAATACAAGCCTAGTCTGAATATGCATTCCCCATTGAAATATGATGATAGTCCTCAAGATTATGGGACTGGGTTTAGGCATCCTCCAATATTATGACGGAATTAATCTTATGTAGTAATTGATTGGTAGATCTTTTAATTTGATCCTTGAATAAAATATATTCTATAATATTCTAGGAATATTTGTTGACATGAATATGATACTTTTCTATGGAACATTCCATTATAACTTGGGAAGCCTCTTCTATAACGAGGATATGATCCCGATCATGGTCCATTGCAGTATACCACTGCTCTTTTATGATTGGATTATGAACATTTCTCATGGAATATTCACTCTCAGAAGCGATCCACATATATAATGGGAATATGATCCTGATCCCAGTCCTATGGAATTTGATTTCAGACATTTTCGATAAGCATGTGGCTCTTTCTTAACGCATTTTTCACTCTAAACTAATGATCCCCAATTGGAATGGGAATATGGCTCGATCTGACATTTTTTCCATTACCATAATATATAGATAATGCTCTTTTATAGAAGGTAGTATGTGTGATTGACCTAGAGAAACAAATTGTTCATTATGATCATAGTTTTGTGCTCCACATATCATAGGGATAAGAATATCTTTTTGTACATATATATGTACCAGTGTCAGGATATGGAGGTGGAGTTTTTCTGTTGTTTCTTATATGTATTATAATTTTATCAATGTGTGAACAGGGATATATGATGATTTTTTATGCTCATATATATTTGGAAAGATGTTTAATAACCATTGTTTTAAAAATGAAACAGTACGCTCAATACTGTACATGATACACTACATCGAGCCTAAAAGAACCACTAAATATTATTATTTAAATTTCAAATTTATAAACTATCAATTGGAATGGTTGTAATGAAATATATTAATTAAATTAAGATATATGGTTTAAATAAAATATATTTATTCAATGGTCACCAAATTAATTAGAAATTTAAATAAAAAACAATTTAATATATCAGATGTGTTTTATGAAAAAACCATTTAAATGAGAAAAATTATGTTTATAAAATAATAATATTACACGTTTTGTATTATATAAACTAAATATAAACTCAAAATCATGATTAAAATTCCTCTTATATGTTTTATAAACATAATATAAGAACAAAATCAATTTTATTCATAAAATGAGTATTTTAAAAAAAAATTGAATTTTAAAATATCTTGATGGAAAACACATTTTAAATATAGTTAATGAAACCTTTATAAGTACAACTTTTCAATATAAATTTATTATTGTATCTGGGACATAAAAGTTTACTTTGGATATATATTTGGTGTTTTTTGATGATGTTCTTTTTTAAATGAATATGGAAAAATACCTTATTTTAATTAAAAAATAATTTTTCATCTAATTTATTAATGTAGTCATATTTTAAATTTAATATTATTTAGAGTATATTAAAATAATTTTTTTATCATTTAATATAATTCATTTAATTGTAATAATTTTCAAATTGAAAATATATATAAAAACATTTCAAAATTTTAAACATTTCACTTAAACAATTATCTTTGTAGTTATATTTATTGAATCAATTTTAAATCTAATTTTCCCAATTTTATTAATTGAATTAAGTTTAATTAATTCCATATTTGTAATAATATGTTTCAGATTATTTTTTAAGGTAAATTAAAATTTTTTATATAAAAAGGTTTAAATAGTAAAAAAGTATTTACCATTGTAAAAGAAAACTTTTATCAATGGTTAATATTAAAATCTAAAATCTTAACATACATATAAAATAAAACATTTAAATAGTGTTTGAGGTGTATATATGACCTAAAAATCATATAAAACATTAACTACAATCCAAATTCGTGTAATTTAAATCCATATTTATATGTTTTGATTTTAATATTAAATAATCAAAAAAATTTATCATTTGAACCAACCTCACCTCAACAATAAATAACAACCCCAACTGCCAATTTTGGACCATGAATCCTTGAAGCTCCTAAAATATTTTCAAATATCTCTCCTCTTAAATCTCCCAATTTCCTATTAATTCTTTTCTCACCAAAAACCAAATTCATAGTTCTGAAGGGCCTTTTAAGGAGGGGGTATTCAAGAGGAAACTTTATCAAAGTACCTCTATTAATTTACTTTCATTTTCTAATTTCTCTAAACCTAAATCATCCATAAATTAATGATACCTATTGAATCATTTAAATAATTAAATTTTATGTATAAAATAAAATATCTCATATCCATTTCATTTCTCACGTCCTCTTATTCAAATAATTGAAATTGTTTTCTTAGTTCTTCTGGTTAATCACCTCCATGAATAATGATATAAATGTTTTTTCATTTAAAGCCATCATGGATGGTCATAAAATCATTCTTGTGATCATATAATTTTATAATATGTTTATTATATTATATTTATAATTATTTAAAATTTATTATAAAAATAAATCTATGCCTTCCTTATTACGGTTATGTGATAATGTTTTTGGGGATGTGTGGAAAACTACATCATCAGAATGATGTGATTGGTTCACACATGACATGGAATGTATTTATGACTGTTTTAGAAAACATATATGATTTTAATAACATAGGTATCATTATAATAGAATAATATAACATTTATTTTCTTATCTTACATGCACATAAACCTGATAATGTCGATTCATCCGTACGTGTGAACTATCACCTCCACGATGGGATGTGAATCAATTTTTTTTCAAAATAACTTTTATAATATATATATATATTTAAATTATTAATATTATATTAATGATATTATGATCAGTTTGGAAATTTAAATATGTACTAACCATTATTCTAAATTGATCAGTGAAAAATGAAAATGTTACTCATGTGTATGTACAAACTACTATCTCATTAATTAAAACGTTGTTAATTTTTCATAACAAATAAATAATGGTTTTAATTAAAATTATAATTGATTTTTAAAAATTAATTTAATTGCCTAAATATTATTTTGGAGATGATGGACTTGTGACCGCATGGACTATTGACATCATACAGAGTTTATATTCGACTTGAGTACCAAATATAGACAATGTGCCTAATGTGAACCTAAAAAATTAAGTAATTTTTATAACATGATAATAAGTCATATATAAGTAAAAATAAAATTTTAAAGTATATCTATTAATTAAACAAATGATTTTTATTCATGAATATAATGATTTTATGAGATGATTCGAACTCGATGTAATGGAATTTCATAACCCAATTACAATTATTTGGGTTAATCTTCTACTTATATATTATGTCATTAAAATATTATGTGTGAAATGAATTTTGATTTTATTATCTTATTTTATACTTTCTTAGGTGGATTTATAGTGAAACACATAATAGAACTAATTTATTAACATAATTTTCTTTGTAAGGGATTCCATATCAATCTTCTTTCATTATGGAATTTGAAGATAATATGAACATTTATAATGTTATTCTGTGAATATACAGACACTATGACATTTCATATCCATATTTTTTATATAATATTTATTTTTTATATTTTTAAAATGTATTAATTCATGGATATTGGTATTTAAAAGTCTAAATTTTTATGAGACACCATAAACATTTATATATTTAATTATCAAATAATTCCTTCACAATATTCTTTTATATATTTATTTATATGGATATAAAAGTATTATACAACAAATTTTTTGTCTATATTTTAATTTCATTCAATTATTTTAAAAGTAAATATTTGTATATAATGTGTCTTACATTCTTTAACAAATGTCATGAGAAATGTTTTTATGTGTATATGGAGACAACAACTTCTCTATTGACATAACAAGTTATTTTATATTTCGCTTCTTCAATGTGACATAGTGTTTTTAAAAGGAATATAACTCCCTTAATCCATTTTTCAGTGTATCTATGTTTAAAATGGTTTTGAATTTATAATGACTATTTCAATATCTTGAAATGATTTGTTCTGATCTCAAATGAAATTTTATAAGTGAAATTTTGATAATTGCAATCATTATAATGTTATGATTTTATAGAGGCACATGGACATTTTATGGGTTGTTATGTGACAAACCATAGATGGGTGGTTATAAGATAAACCAAATATAGGTAGTTTCTTGATAAACCAAGGAACATTAATTACATTATAACCTCTAATGAATTGGTAAGGAAGAAATCTCTATGGCCATTCCATGTAAGAGTGATATGTTTGGAAGTCGACCACATGGTTATTCCATTCAAGTATGATTATTTATAATGATACCTTTAGATTTTATAATTAATTTTTTGTGTTTTATTGTAATATATTTTTCAAAAAAGGGTAAGCAGTTATCCTATATTTATTTAATAGTATTTTCTACTTTAGAAAGGTAGGGAATATAAATTTATGTTAATGTATTAATGGTTTTAATTTTTTCTCAATACTAATAGTTTTTATTCCTTATGTATCCGTTACTAAGATTTATATTCTCATCCCAAGATTTAAATTGTATTACACATGATTTAAGGGAGGGTAGAGACAATGGTAGAACCAAGTGAAATATTTTAATGTTTAAACGTGAAATGAACCCATCTTACTTTTTAAAAGTATTTTTTAAAAAAATAGTAGAGAGTATAGTGTCTAATTTTTAATATTTAAGTTGTCATGTATGAGTTATGGAATAATTATCTAAAGCTATAATCTTTAAAATATATTCAATGTAAATTATTTACATATCTAAAGATTATTTATTGATTAAGGTTGAGGCCTTATAGTTGGTATCACAGGTCTACCTAGATAAATTGAGACGGTAGGTTGTTATTTAATCATAAATTATATGTATTAAATAACCACAATGGGTAGTATATAATAAGGATTTAAAATTATTTTAAATAAATATATGGAGTTTTAGATATCATTAATAAGTATATCATAGTGTTTATCCTTCTCAAACGACAATATATGTTGATTTTTTTAATATAACCACTGTAATGTTTCTGGTTTTAGTAAATGGGTGGATCCAACATGCACCAAAGTAATGATGGATGTGAAGGAAGATTTTATGGTTATCTGAATAAGAAACTGAATGAAATGAGAGAAGTAGTGAAAAAACTCAGGGTTATTCTAAAATAGCTATGGCGAGTCATGATTAACAACTTGAACCTCAGTGAGTTTTCTAATACATCATATACGAGAGAAATGAATCCATGTGCAAGTTCATGGAAAACTGATCATAACAGATAATAAATTCAATGGTATATGTGTCAATAATGTGGAAAAAATATCCATGTAAATAACTTAATGGGACGAGAATAAGTTATAAATGTGGTATTGGAGGTCATAAAGAAATAACCTGCCAAGGAAAAAGGAACCATTTTGTTGACTCCAAGAAATTGAATGAATTAATTTCTGAGTTATCAAATGAATGTATTTAATGTGGGGAGTATGGTAAATATGAAAATCTATGTCATATGAATAATGTTTAGGAATGGGATCAACAATACCGTACAATTATTTTTTTATAAATACCCAATTCCATTTCAATTGATAATGAGGAAACAGAAAATGACGTATGAAAGGTATGGATTATTTAATGACTAATGTTTTAAAATTATTGAATCTCATGACATGATTCATGCTTTTTTTGTAGGAAAAATGTATTAAGGAATAATATTTAAAATAATTATTAATGTATTGTGAATAATTCTAAATGATTAAAAATTATACTTATCAAGGATTCAAGAGTTATGGTAGACTTACGGATGAAGAAATGTTTAAATGTACAAGTACTAATTTTGTAGTATGGGTAATTTGAGGATACAATATTTTAGTTTTAGATATTCCTATTTTTTGATAAAAAATTAAATAAGTAATAATTCTCTTTTTCATGTATAATTATAATTTTATGGAAAACCATTAAGGGTTCATATGATTTTGGTCTAATTATGGGTTATTATATTTTGGGTTTCAAAATGAAATCTATAAGATAAAAGTTTATGATAAAATAGGTAATATATATTTTTGATGATTTTATCTCATTTTTTGATTGTTGTAAAATATTATAATTTAGGTAGAGGACAACCTGAAGTATGGATAACAACCAATCATGTTTGATAAGGCTTTGTGAATCAAACCCACAAATGAAGTGCGATAAGGATTTATTGCATACCACTAGCCCATGTGAAGTCCCCAATTAGTAAGAATTATTTATTTTTAGTATAAATATTTTAGTGATTAAGAATATGTTGAGTTTGGAAACATAATTTTTATCAAAGGGATATCCTTGGTATTAAACAATTATGTAGTGACTGAGTGAATAACCATATTATGGAAGATGCTCAATATTTTTGGACCCTGATATTAAAATAAAAATAAAATTCCTTGGAATTTTATTTATAAGGGTTGAAACATATTTTGTAAGAAGCTATGATGGAAATATGGTGACATGATTTATTTATGAAAATAGTTAACATATCGTGAATATTGTTAGTATAATCACTTTTTTTAGTCTTTAAGAGTAATTTATATTTGGAGATAAATGTTAAAATATATCATGGAAGACTATGTTATGAAATATTTATAGATTTTGGTAAAAAATATTATTTTGTATTATTTTTTGGGGTTTATGGAAAACTATTTATTGAATGCAGTATGTTGATTTTTGTGTATTACTATTATATTTTATAAATTAAATTTTTTATTTCGTAGAACATTGTTTTATTATTTTTGGTAATTAACAACTTTTGTACTAACCATTTTATTTTGGTTAATGTCTAATGTGAGGAGAAATATAATTTTTATGTATTTTTGATTATGAGATTCTTGGGAAGTTCATTATAGTGCAAAATGTAACACCCGAGACTTTTATGTTATATAAATCATCAAATGAATCTTTTTCTACACAACACTTTCTTGGCTTTCTTTACACGAAATCACGACCTTCCTCGATAGCTTGTGTCGTACGCAATACCGAGTTTCACTAACAATGATATGCTATTAAAATATCATTAAAACTAGCCGTTATGAATAGTAATAACCACTTTTTGAAATTTTATAAATTTTATTTTTCAAAATGGACTTCATTTTTGGATTCGGAATATCAAAATTAGCCTAGGGTGAAATTTTGGTATTTTTTTGAAAACTTTCAATTTTTGATGAATAGTGAAACCACTAAGTGGTAGTTAAAAAACTGAATTTTTCATAAAAATTAATTTTACCGCTTCTGTGAGTGTAATTTCAAAAATCCGAGAGACACGGTTGATGTCAGTAAGTAAAATTTGGTTCAATGAGATGAAAATAATTTTTTGGTGAATAGTAACTTTTTACTTTTTTTTACAACGGTAAAAAGTAAATAGGGTAATTAAGGGTAAAGATGATATTATTATTACCCTAACACATGTCCTAATTCTATTGGATAAGAGTAATTAGACCAAAAACAAACTTAGGATGAAAATATGACCATTTAGGCCCACTTGTATTAGAATAGGACATTTATTATTTATTTATTTAAAGAAGGGTTAAAATAGTTAAAATCAAAGTTTAATAAGTAAATAATTTTTAATATGGGGTTATACATAAGCTAAATTCGACTATAAATATTCTTCAGAAAGATAAAAATATTTCCTACATAATGGTATTTTATTTGTAATTTTTAGACATTAAATAATTTAATTTATTTATGACACAATGATGATGCAGTAATTATCTTATTAATGAAATATTGACATAATGGATGTTATAAACACCAAAATAAATGTAATTTGAGACTTTTTATGAATCCCAATAATTTTCTAGGTTAATATGACATGTTAGTATTGATTTAATTAACTTGGATCGAACTAATAATTCTGTTATGTTTTTCACAAAAATCAATTACTAAATAGTGTCAAAATTGACATAAAATAGTTTTTAAAACAAATATTATATTAGTAATTGTTATTTTATTCATAAAAATCTAAGGATCGTCCAAATGACTTATATACGGTTATATATATTAATAATAAACAACTGGGGGTTTGTTTGGCTGCTTATAGAAAGTTTATTAACCTTATAGTATAAGAACACAAGAAGACATGGTAAAAGTAAAATTATTAAACTTAATGTTAAATCTAAATGATAAGGTTAAAATTGGAACCTAAACTTGTATAAATTCTATTGGATGAAAGGATTTCGACCCATCCCCACCTTAGCATATAAATATATCAATTTGGAGCTATTTAAAACCGAACATGACTTTATAATAAAATAATAGTTTTAGTTATTCAAAAGGTGCCCCTCTCCTCCCTTATAAAAGGACACCTCCTCCCCCTCTTCCTCAAACCACATTGAGCCTTCAAGCTCAGCCAACCCCTGCCACGTTCTCCTCTCCACTTACCTAGAGACATCCTAGAGGTCCTGGTCTTCTTCAAATACCAATTTTAGTGCCCTAAAATAAGGTCTCAAAGAAGAACATCAAAGAAGAGGTAATGTCCGTTACCGATTCTTTCATCTTTATTTCTTCTTCCAATTATTCTTCTTTAGTTGTTTCATTATGAAGAAATAACATCAGTATAACTCATATACTGATATGTTATTATAATTATGAAACAACCCTATTTCACCATCTATCCATCCTACGGAAAAAGAAATCACCGCGCGTGTGTACGTACGGAATACTATCTCCACGCCGTGGTGTAATCTATTTTCCACCACCACCTTACTTGGATGGGTATAATGGTGTAAATAATGACTATATATGACTATTATAAAGTGATATTGATTCTGAAATAGTATACATATACCCCAATACAATTCCACGATCATAGGAACGATATCATCACTCGTGCGTACGTACGGAATACCGTCTCCACGATGTGATGCGACTCGTTCTACATGATCTTCATTTCATAATGATTATATAAATAAATTGAATGAATGAATATGATATATATGACACTAATACCATTCTGGAAATGAGGTATCTATAACCTAAAGTAAAGAATAAGAATTTATTCGACAAAACACGCATAAGAACAAAAGGTTATAAACACCCGAATAACAAGTAGCAATGAAATATTACTACTAAGAAGCTAAGAATATGACCATATATGATATCATAAAAATATGTATGATTCTGGAATAAGTCAATAACATTATTTAAATCATTATACAGGAGGTTCAGACACTTACAAGGCAAGTCGGACCTAAGGTAAGGGAAATATCACAATCTCATTTTTATCTGAGATTGTTTATACTTTAGTATTTACTAGGGTGTATTTTATCATCCACATCCATGTTTCCTCAATATGTAATATTATTTCCATCCACCTACAATTGTTTAAATCCAATTTTACCCTTCGTTGAGTTTTTAGTAAAAGATATGAAAGGAATCTTTTGTCGTTTTTGGTACGAGGTACTTTTGGACTTTTCCGACAAAAGTAAGAAGAATGTTTTTTTAACTTATATGACATGAATGGATTTTTAAAACATTATTTCCAAGAATCTTCCATTACAAGTTTTCAAGTTTATTTTTAATCAATTTATTTTAGTTTATAATTGTATGACATATTAATAAAGGAAAAGTGTTTTTGAAGAAGAAAGGATATTTTCCTCAAGAAATCATTTCAAGTGTTTTATCAAAATTATTTTCCATCTAAGGTAATAAAAGGGTTCTGTTTATATCCCTATTTTTACATTGATTTGACTATGTCGTGATGGAATTATGTTTATGAATTCCTTTATCTTATATGAATTTTTTTATGATGTCATGATGTTTAAGATTCCCATTTTTATTACATGGGTTATGCTATGATGTATGATTTATGATTTTGTGGCACACATAAGAATGGTATCATTATGAGATGGGTGGGACCTATATCTCCCTCCAATGCATTGGGTAAAGATTTTATATCTCATGAGATAGACATGGCTGGAACGGTAGGTTATACCGGTTCAGTGAAACCGGACTGAAACGAGGGTGACTCGGTTCAGAAAGGGACTTTGTCTACTAAGACAGTCATGGAAATGAGTCATGACTAACAAGAAATGATTCTCTATGATTATGTGTTTATACCACAAAGTTTCATGTTTTATGTTATGATTATTGTGATTACATTTTACTACCATGATTTATCCCATGTTATGAATTTATGATCTCTTTTGCAGGTCAAGATTTCCAAAAGTTATGTGCTTGTGTATACGATGTGATTGATATTTCTTTTGTTTACCCTTACTGAAAATTTGAGCTCACCCTTTTGTATGTTTTCTTTCCCCAGGTCAGGAATAGGTTATTAAGTAGGATATTCCAAAAAGGGACTCTAGATATGATGAAATAAGTGGGAGGCAAAGTTGAAGCTTTATGAACCAGTTGTTTATGTTTCCCAGTTTCTAAAGACACTATACCTATACGGTCCTTTCGTGGTTTTGTTATATTTTGTAATAAGAATGCTTCAATTTTAAAGTATTAACAATGTATGTAATGTATGGGTCGTTATAGTTGGTATCAGAGGAAAGGTATAGTCAACCTTTGGAAACTAGAATGTGAAAGCCTTAGTAAGAACCCTAAGGATAAGTCTAAGCATAGAACAAAATATTAGTGTTTTAGAAATGGCCATGAATAACCTAGGATAAGACCTTAAGTGTGAAATTTTATTCTTAATTATGTGGTTTTTCTATTATAATTAGTGTTGCTCACACTATTCTTCTTGGTTTTAGTCAATGGCTGGAACCCGAAGGAACCGTGTTAATGCGGAATGCAACAGGCAATGCAATGATTTTCCCCCTGAGCAACCAAACGTTATGGGAGATGGAATGCAAAATCTTGTAGCCATGCTCACACAAATTTCTCAAGATATGAATCATGAAGGACTTCCAAACGAGAAAAGGAAGGAGCAACATTCTGTTGAATCCTTCATGAGGCAGCGTCCACCTTCTTTCAGCGGGTCTACTGATCCATTAGTTGTTGAACAATGGAATAGTACTACTGAAAAGATATTTTCAGTTCTTCAATGTTCTGAACATGATAAAGTCATCCCAGCAGTGTATCGTTTGGAAGGAGATGCTGATCAATGGTGGAATCTTATTAAGAATACGAGGCAAAGGGATAAAATTGAGTCCATGGAGTGGGACGAGTTCAAGAACTTATTTTTCAATAAGTACTTCCCTCGTATTCTCCGAATAAAGATGGAGAAAGAGTTTCTTGAACTGAAGCAAAAGGATGAGGAATCTGTTGGTACGTATGAAGCAAATTTTACAAGACTTGCAAGGTACGCTTCTGGTATTATTATCCAACCTGAGAGTAAGATCGATTAATTTTTTAGAGGCTTAAAACCAAGTCTTCGAAGGGCGTTAGCCATAAGGGACTTCAATAGCTACGAGGAAATCGTTCGATGTGCTCTCAAAGTCGAGATGGAGATTGGAGTAACACATCAGTCATATGGGTTTGATAAGAAGAGGAAAATGGAATTCAAAGAAAAATCTAAAGAGCACACTGAAAAGAAGATGAGATTTCCCTTATGATCAAACTGTGGAAAGAAACATGGAGGGAGTTATCTTAAAGGGACAAGTAAATGTTTCAAATGTGGAAAGGAAGGTCATCGGGCATTTGAATGCCGCGATGATGGGAAGAAGATGTCTAATTATACAAACAAAGGAAGGGATACACAGAATGAACCTACTACACTTCAATGTTTCATGTGCAAGGAGATGGGGAATTATGCCAATAAATTCCCCAATCCAAGGGTTGATGACGATGGTCGACGTAAACAAACTCTTAAGGCTAAAGACAAAGGAAAGTCACATGCAATTTCTATCAACGATGTGGAGTACGATAACGATGTGGTGAAAGGTAGACTTACCATCCACTCTAAAGTAGCAAATGTTTTATTTGATTCTGGATCCACCCACTCTTTTATTTCTGAAGTATTTTATAAGGGTATCACCGTATTACCTCAACAATTAGATGTTGAGTTAGCTGTGACAACACCTAATGGCACAACAGTCGCATCAAAAGTTTATAATTCTTCTCCGATCGACGTTTGTGGGAAAGTGCTTCCTGAAAATCTTGTGATCCTTCCTATAGTGGAATTTTATGTGATTCTTGGCATGTATTGGCATTCTTTATATGGATCTAATATCAATTTCCAAAGAAGGGAAGTCACATTTCATATTCCAGATCAATCTATGATCGTCTATCAATGAAAGGATGAACATAACCTTCCAGTGGAAATTTCTTCCATTTTATGGGTATTGATTCCACTAAATGAAGGTTATTTATCTCAAATGGTTGGTGAGAAACTCACGATTAAGAATATGCCCATTGTATGTGAGTTTTATGATGTCTTTCCGGAGGAATTACCGGGTCTTCCACCAAATCGTGAAGTTGAGTTTTCAATAGAACTCGTACCGGGTGCTTTGCCTATTTCAAAGACACCTTATAGAATGGCCCCAATTGAGTTGCAGGAATTTAAGAATCCACTCCAATAGAATCTTGATAAGGTATTCATACACCCTAGTGCGTCACCTTGGGGTGCACCTGTTCTATTTGTTAAGAAGAAAGATGGATCAATGAGACTCTGCATTGATTATCGAGAACTTAACAAGATCACTATCAAGAACAAATATCCTCTCCCACGCATTGATGATCTATTTGACCAACTACGCGGAGCTCAATACTTTTCCAAGATTGATCTTCATTCAGGGTATCATCAATTAAGGGTCAAAAGGGAGGATATACCAAATACGGCTTTCCGTACAAGGTATGGACACTATGAATTTATAGTGATTCCATTTGTTCTTACTAATGCCCCTGTTATCTTCATGGATCTGATGAATAGAGTCTTTAGAGACTATCTTGATCAATTTTTGGTAGTCTTTATAGACGATATTCTTGTCTATTCAAAGAGGAACGAAGAACATGAAGATCACATGAGAATTATATTGAAGACCCTGAGAAAGGAGAAGCTTTATGACAAATTTACCAAGTGTGAATTTTGGCTTCAAAAAGTTGCATTTTTGGGTCACATAATCTCAAAAGAGGGGATATCTGTGGATCCAGCAAAAAAAGAGGTTATCGAAAGATGGTCGAGACCAACAACAGTAACTGAGATCCGAAGTTTTCTTGGTTTGGCTGGATATTATCGACGTTTTGTGAAAGATTTTTCACGATTATCTAATCCACTCACCAAGTTGACTCGGAAAGGAGTTAAGTTTGTCTGGATGGAGGAATGTGAAGATAATTTCAAGGAGTTGAAAAGAAGGTTATCCAGTGCAACTGTGCTTACACTGCCTTGTAGTGGAGAAAGGTTTGTGATCTATAGTGATGCATCCAAGAAGGGATTAGGGTGTGTGCTTATGAAAAATGATATGGTGATAGCCTATGCCTCACGACAGTTGAAAATCCATGAGCAAAATTACCCAACACATGATTTGGAGTTAGCTGCGGTAATCGTTGCATTAAATATTTGGAGGCATTACCTTTATGGTGAAAGGTGTGATATTTATACTGATCATAAAAGTTTAAAGTATATTTTCACACAAAAGGAGCTGAATATGCGTCAAAGAAGATGGTTGGATCTGATTAAGGATTACGACTGCTCAATCCATTACCACCCTGGGAAAGCAAACAAGGTGGAAGATGCATTATGTCGACAAGACCATGCTAGTTTATCCATGATGAGGATCACAAAAGATCCAATATTTATGGATTTACAAAGGATGGATCTTGGAATTATAATGTAAGGGGAATAATGTTATCTTTCTCAAATGAATGTTCAACCGTCTATACATGTGAATATTAAAGAGGCACAGAAAGAAGATGTCGAGTTACAAAATAAGGTGAGAAATGTTCCTGAGTTCAACCTTGATTGTTATGGGATAATAAAGTTCAGGAATCGGGTTTGTGTTCCTCCCATCCCCAAATTAAAGAAGGAGCAGCTGGATGCGGCTCATAGTTCTTCATTCTCTATTCATCCTGGAAGCACGAAGATGTATAGGGACCTGAAAGAGTACTTCTGATGGGATGGTATGAAAAGAGTTGTTGCTGAATATGTCTCTCGATGCTTGGTTTGTCAACATGTTAAAGCTGAGAGACAGAAGTCTAAGGGGATGTTACAACCATTACCCATACCCGAATGGAAATGGGAAAACATTACTATGGACTTTGTCACAGGACTTCCTAAAACATCCAAAGGTAATAATGATATCTGGGTCATAGTTGATCGTCTTACAAAGTCTGCACACTTCATTGCTATTATAGAGGATTTCTCTCTGGATCATCTTGCTAGGATATATGTAAAGGAAGTGGTAAGATTGCATGGAGTACCACTTTCTATTATATCTGATCGGGATCCGAGATTTACCTCGAAGTTCTGGCGAAGTCTTCAGCATACTCTGGATACAGAGTTGAGTTTCAGCACTGCTTATCATCCTCAGACAGACGGTCAGTCTGAGAGAACAATTCAAACCCTAGAAGATATGTTGAGAGCTTGCTCTATGGATTTAAAAGGAGGTTGGGATCAACACCTACCTTTGGTGGAATTTTCTTATAATAATAGCTTTCACTCCAGTATTCATATGGCTCCTTATGAAGCTCTCTATGGAAAGAAATGCAGGACTCCAACTTGCTGGGATGAAGTTGGGGAAAGAAAGCTATTAGGACCTGATCTCGTTGATGAAATGGCTGAAAAGGTCAGATCTATTCAACAACACATAAGAGCAGCTCAGAGTTGACAGAAAAGTTTTGCCGACAACCGATGAAAAGACCCAGAGTTTGAAGTGGGTGATAAAGTGTTCTTACGAATATCTCCCTAGAAGAGGGTTATGAGATTTGGAAAGATGGGGAAGTTGAGCCCTAGATATATCGGTCCTTTCGAAATACTGGATCGTGTTGGGAAGGTAGCTTACCGATTGGCACTTCCACCGAATCTCTCTCAAGTTCACGATGTGTTCCATGTATCTCTCCTGAGAAAGTACATATCTAATCCTTCACATGTACTCAGCTCAGAAGTTGTACCAGTGGAGCAAGATCTTTCTTATGAAGAACAACTGATAGAGATTCTAGATCGTAGAGAAAAAGTCCTACGAAACAAGACCACTCGATTGGTGAAAGTTTTATGGAGGAACCACCAATTAGAAGAATCTACATGGGAGCTTGAGGATATTATGAAGGAAAGGTATCCACATCTGTTTATTACAAAGTGATGAATTTCGAGGGCGAAATTCATTTTAAGGGGGGAAGAATGTAACACCCGAGACTTTTATGTTATATAAATCATCAAAGGAATCTTTTTCTACACAACACTTGCTTGGTTTTCTTTACACGAAATCGTGACCTTCCTCGATAGCTTGTGTCGTACGCAATACCGAGTTTCACTAAACAATGATATGCTATTAAAATATCATTAAAACTAGCCATTATGAATAGTAATAACCACTTTTTGATATTTTATAAATTTTATTTTTAAAAATGGACTTTATTTTTGGATTTGGAATATCAAAATTTTCCTAGGGTGAAATTTTGGTATTTTTCTGAAAACTTTCAATTTTTTATGAATAGTGAAACCACTAAGTGGTAGTTAAAAAACTGAATATTTCATAAAACATAATTTAACCACTTTTGTGAGTGGAATTTCAAAAATCCGAGAGACACGGTTGTTGTCAGTAAGTAAAATGTGGTTCAATGAGATGAAAATAATTTTTTTGGGGAATAGTAACTTTTTACATTTTTTTACCACGGTAAAAAATAAAAAGGGTAATTAAGGGTAAACTTGATATTATTATTACCCTAACACATGTCCTAATTATATTGGATAAGTGTAATTCGACCAAAAACAAACTTAGGAATATATATGACCATTTAGGCCCACTTGGATTAGATTAATACATTTATTATTAATTTATTTAAAGAAGGGTTAAAATAGTTAAAATCAATGTTTAATAAGTAAATAATTTTTAATATGGGGTTATACATAAGATAAATTCGACTATAAATATTCATCGGAAATCTAAAAAGCTTTCCTACATAATGGTATTTTATTTGTAATTTTTAGACATTAAATAATTTAATTTATTTATGACACAATGATGATGCAGTAATTATCTTATTAATGAAATATTGACATAATTGATGTTATAAACACCAAAATAAATGTAATTTGATACGTTTTATGAATCCCACTAATTTTCTAGGTTAATATGACATGTTAGTATTTATTTAATTAACTTGGTTCGAACTAATAATTCTGTTATGTTTTTCAAAAAATCAATTACTAAATAGTGTCAAAATTGACATAAAATAGTTTTTAAAACAAATATTATATTAGTAATTTTAATTTTATTCCTAAAAATCTAAGGTTCGGAAAAATGACATATATAAGGTTATATATATTAATAATAAACAACTTGGGGTTCGTTTTACTGCTTATAGTAAGTTTATTAACCTTATAGTATAAGAACACAAGAAGACATGGTAAAAGTAAAATTATTTAACTTAATGTTAAATCTAAATGATAAGGGTACAATAGGAACCTAAACTTGTCTAAATTCTATTGGATGAATGGATTTCGACCCATCCCCACCTTAGCTTATAAATATATCAATTTGGAGCTATTTAAAACTGAACTTGACTTTATAATAAAATAATAGTTTTAGTTATTCCAAAGGTGCCCCTCTCCTCCCTTATAAAAGGACACCTCCTCCCCCTCTTCCTCAAACAACTTTGAGCCTTCATGCTCGGCCAAACCCTGCCGCTTTCTCCTCTCCACTTCCCTAGAGACATCCTAGAGGTCCTGGACTACTTCAAAGACTAATTTTAGTGCCCTAAAAGAAGGACTCAAACAAGCACTTCAAAGAAGAGGTAATGTCTGTTACCGATTCTTTCATCCTTATTTATTCTTCCACTTCTTCTTCTTTAGTTGTTTCATTATGAAGTAATAACATTAGTATCACTCATATACTGATATGTTATTATAATTATGAAACAACCCTATTTCACCATCTATCCATCCTACGGAAAAAGAAATCATCGTGCATGCGTACGTACAGAATACCGTCTCCACGCCGTGGTGTAATCTATTTTACACCACCACCTTACTTGGATGGGTATAATGGTGTAAATAATGACTATATATGACTATTATAAATTGATATTGATTCTGAAATAGTATACATATACCCCAATACAATTCCACGATCATAGGAACGATATCATCACTCGTGCGTACGTACGGAATACCGTCTCTACAATGTGATGCGACTCGTTCTACATGATCTTCATTTAATAATGATTATATAAATAAATTTAATGAATGAATATGATATATATGACACTAATACCATTCTGCAAATGAGGTATTTATAACCTAAAGTAATGAATACGAATTTATTCGACAAAACACGCATAAGAACAAAAAGTTATAAACACCCGAATAACAAGTAGCAATGAAATATTACTACTAAGAAGCTAAGAATATGACCATATATGATATCATAAAAATAAGTATGATTCTGGAATAAGTCAATAACATTATTTAAATCATTATATAGGAGGTTCGGATCCTTACAAAGCAAGTCGGACTTAAGGTAAGGGAAATATCACAATCTAATTTTTATCCGAGATTGTTTATACTTTAGTATTTACTAGGGTGTATTTTATCATCCACATCCATGTTTCCTCAATATGTAATATTATTTCCATCCACCTAAAATTGTTTAAATCCTATTTTAACCTTCGGTGAGTTTTTAGTAAAAGATATGAAAGGAATCTTTTGTCGTTTTCGTATGAGGTACTTTTTGACTTTTCCGACAAAAGTACGAAGAATGTTTTTTTAACTTATACGGCATGAATGGATTTTTAAAACATTATTTCCAAGAATCTTCCTTTACATGTTTTCAAGTTTATTTTTAATCAACTTCTTCTAGTTTATAATTGCATGACATATTATAAAAGGAAAAGTGTTTTTGAAGAAGAAAGGATATTTTCCTCAAGAATTCATTTCAAGTGTTTTATCAAAATTATTTTCCATCTAAGATAATAAAGGGTTATATTTCTATCCCTATTTTTACATTGATTTGACTATTTCGTGATGGAATTATGTTTATGAATTCCTTTATCTTTTGTGAATTGTTTTATGATGTCACGATGTTTAAGATTCCCATTTTTATTACATGGGTTATGCTATGATGTATGATTTATGATTTTGTGGCACACATAAGAATGGTATCATTATGAGATGGGTGGGACCTATATCTCCCTCCAATTCATTGGGTGAAGATTTTATATCTCATGATATAGACCTGGATGGAATGGTAGGTTATACCAGTTCAGTGAAACAGGACTGAAACGAGGGTGACTCGGTTCAGAAAGGGACTTTGTCCACTAAGATATTCTTTGCAATGAGTCTTGACTAACAAGAAATGATTCTCTATGATTATGTGTGTATTCCACAAAGTTTCATGTTTTAAGTTATGATTATTGTGATTACATTTCACTGCCATGATTTATCCCATGTTATGAATTTATGATCCCTTTTGCAGGTCAAGATTTCCAAAAGTTATGTGCTTTTGTATACGATGTGATTGATATTTCTTTTTGTTACCCTTACTGAGCATTTGAGCTCACCCTTTTGTATGTTTTCTTTCCCCAGGTCAGGAATAAGGTTATTAAGTAGGATATGCCAAAAAGGGACTCTAGATATGATGAAATAAGTGGGAGGCAAAGTTGATGCTTTATGAACCAGTTGTTTATGTTTCCTAGTTTCTAAAGACACTATACCTATACGGTACTTTCGTGGTTTTGTTATATGTTGTAATAAGAATGCTTCAATTTTGAAGTACTAACAATGAATGTAAAGTATGGGTCTTTATACAAAAGGTGTGACCAAGTAATCTTGAATACTCATTGTTTGGTGGAGAATATGATTTTGTTGAGGAAACTGATTAAATTATGAAACTATTCTTGTCAAGTAAGTATATTTACAAATGAGATTATTCCATGTAGTAATATAAATCTTTAACTCCTTGAAAATGTTCATGATTTAAAAATATTATATGTTTACATTCATCAACAACCTTTTTCTAATCAAATATTTATTGCATTGTGATTATAAGCATTCCATGATATAGATATATATCACTATATTTTAGTCTATGAGTTTTTATTTTATCTTTCATATGAATGTTTTCCTACTTGGAAATCAATTATTTTTTACTCTGGCGATCTTCATACTTCCCTTTATTTCATTTCAATTCATATTTTTATTAGTCCTTTTTCTAATGTGCGATTTCCATAAAGGTATTTTGAAAAGTCTCTCCTTAGTTACAAACCCTGAATTCAAATTTCACAGACCCAATTTATTAATAGTGGGTAGGACGTAACATCCTGAGTTTTAAAAAAGATTCAATATAATTGATGGCATACACGATACAATACATCGAGCTTAAAATAAAAACTAAATATTATTATTTAAATGATACAATTATAACATAGTTTCTAGAATGATGGGAATGAAGTTTATTAAATAAATTATTTATATATTGATTAAAATTTTTATATAGTGATTCACTGGTTACAAAATTAATTAGAAATGGAAATAAGAACAAATTCAATATAATGGATATGTTTTTATGATAAAAATTATAAATGATAATAATTGTGTATATAATACAATCATATCAACCATTTTGTATTATATTTATTAAATAAAAATTAAACATGATTCTTAAAATTCATCTCTTATTTTTTTACATATGATATAACAACAAAATCTATTTTATGCAAACATCGAGTATTTCGAAAAAATGAATTTTTAACTCCTTTTGATGGATAATCCATTTTAAATATAATTTTTGACAAATTTGTAACTTAAATTTTATAGAATAAACTTATACTTTAGAATCGGTACATATAATTTTACATTGGATAATTTTTGTGTATTTTTATGATGATATTCATTTTTATTGAATAAATAAAAATATTGTATTTAAATTCAAAACTTCTTTTTTTGAAATTTATTTTTATACTTATATTGTAATTTATATAGGTTTTAATGTATATTTATATTTTTTTTTTCATTTAATCTAATGTTAGTCATTGGAATTTATATAAAGTATAAATTAGATATCAAAACATTTCCAATGTTTGAACATTTCACATTAAAAACCTTCTTATTAGTTTTGACTGAAGAATTAATATTAAATATAATATTACAAATTAGGTTAATTGAATTAGGTAAAATGAATTTTATATTATTAATAATATGTCTAAAATTAGATTTTATGTTAAATTTTATATTTTGATATAAATTAAATACAATGGTAAATACTTATTTACCATTGCAGAGGAAAAACATGAAAAGGGTGAAAATTTAATGTTAAAATCATAACAAACATAATAAAATACATCTTTTAAAATTGTGGATGTGGTGTGGATCGATCCTAGACAGCCAATAAAACAGTAATTACTATCCCAATCATTCTAAATTAATTCCACCTCTATATATATATCTTTTAATATAAAATAATCAATACATTAATTACTTTGACCCGCCTCTACTTAAGTATGAATAAAAAACTCCACCTCCCCATTTCAACCTATAAACCTTGTAGAAATTCATATATCTTCACAATCATATTATATACACTATCCCCACCTCCATTTTCATAATTCTCACCAAAACACAAAATCCAAGGTCCTCAAAGTTTTTCCAAGGATGAGATATTCAAGAGGTAATTTTCTCAAAGTACCTCTCAAAATTAAATCTCTTTTTCTATGTTATCCTCAACTAATTCATCAATAAATTCATGATAACATTGGACTAATTTAAATAATGGAGGTTTTTTAATATATTTTCTAATATCCATTTCATTTCATGCCTTCTACTTATCAATGAAATGAAATTTTTGTCCATGTTAATGGGGTTGATTAGCTTTATGAATAATGTTTTTGTTCTTTTTTAATTACCATGTTAATGGATGATAATAAAACATTTATTATGGTAAAATAATATATTTATATTTATATGATAATCTGGTTAATAATCTTTAGATTTTTTTAACAAATATACCTTCTTTCATTACATATTGTGGCTATACGATAACATCATTTATGAATGTTCAGACTAACGCCTCCTCAAAATGATGTGATTCATTCACACATCATATTGAATAAATTAATGATTGTTTTAGTTAAAATATATTATTCAATTGAAATAATTATCATTATAATATGATATTATATCACTTATGTTCATATATTCCATGCACATAAAAACAATAAAGTCAATTAATGTGCACGTGTGAAATATCTCCTCCACAAAGGAATGCGAGTCGTTTTTATTCAACACATCACTTGTATGATTTATATATAAGTATATTTAAATGATTGATATGATATTAATTATATTAAGATAATTTTTTATTGTAAAATGATTTTTCAATTCTTCCAAAAATTATCATTGTAAAATAGATATGTTACTCATGCATATGTACGGCATAACGTATCCATGATTATAACATTGTTAATTTTTCATAAAAATACTGAATAGTTTTATTTAAATGTATAAATTATGTATAAAATTGATTATAAATTCATCAATATAATTTTTTATATGATATAATTGTGACCACATAAAATATTGACATCATTCCATGGTTATTTTCAACTCGAGTACAAAACAACAACCAAGTTCCTGATGTGAACATAAACAATTAACTAACTGTTATAACATGATAATAAGTAATATTAAAGTAATAATAAACATAAAAAATGTTTTCAAGGAAGTATATAATTACATAGATTTTATTATTCAGGAATATAAATATTGTACAAGATGATTCGAACTCAATTTATGAGATTTTCTTAAAAAATTTCCATTCAATGGGTTACAATACTACATCTTGATTATGTCACTCAACTCTTATATGTGAAAATTTTTTTTAATATATTGAATTTTTCTACTTTTTTATATCGATTTATAGTGCAACCTCATAATTGGACTATTTTAGTAACAAAATAATATTTTTAATGGACTTTGTAACTATCTTCATTCATTGATGAATTTATTGATAAAATGAACCTTTATTAGTATATTATGTGTATATATAATAACTATGACATTTTATATCTATATATAATATAAACTAATTTTATTTAAAATATTGATAAATGTATTAATTCGTATAGGTTATGATTTAAATGTTCAATGTTGTATTTGACACATTGAACGTTTAATGATATAATTATCAAATACTTCATTCATGATATCAATTTAAAAATATATTTATAAAAATATAAAAGGAATTAACTTAAATTTTAATCTTTATCATTTCATTTTAGTCATTGTTTTTCAAAATAAATATTTTTATACTAAGTGTTTTACATTCTTTACAATACAACAAAATGAATATTATTTTAATATATGTAGTGAAAATGAATTATCATTCACTGTAACTATTGTTCAATACATGGCTTCCTTTATAATCGATATTTTTTTTTGAAAATGGGAATGAAATCCATTATAACCATTTTCGTTTTTATGGTATTGAAAATGGGTTTGAAAGAATATTGGCTATTATAATATATGGAAATGAAACCCTGTGATTTCAAATGAAATTTTGGCATTGAAATATTAATAATTGAAGTCTTTTTTGTTTTATGATTATATAATGGTACATAGACACTTGAATGGTGGTTAAGTGATAAACCAATGATGGGTAGTTACATGATAATCAAAATAATTATGGTTCAATGATAAACCACATATGGGTGGTGAATTTATAACCTCCAATTAATTGGTTATGTAAGTGGTCCATATAGGTATTTCATTTGTAAGTGCGATATGTATAGAAGTAGACCGTGTGGTTATTTCATTTAGGTATGATTGTTTTAATGTTAACTTTTAGGTTTTATGTGAATCTTATGAGATTTATGGTAATCTATTTGTTATAAAAAGGTTATTAAATATGTTTATATTCAGTGAAGAGTATTTACTACTTATTAAATGTATAAGGTATTATGTTTTGTTGTTCTATTAATGTTTTAAATGTTATATCAATTAATAATTGTGTTCCTTATTTGTTAATCCCATATTAAAATTTTTATTCTCATCCCATGTTTTTAAAAAATTTCATTGGATTTTTGGGAGGATGGAGAAAAGTATGGAATCATGGGAAATGTTTTTTTGTTTAATCATGGAACACAATTTTTATTCTTTTAAAATGTTTTTGTTTTATAAAAAAATTAAGTGAATATATTTTTCAAATTTTCTATATTTATGGTGATATGTATGATTTGTGGACTAATTCTCTAAAGATATAAATCATAAAATATCTTTAATTTGAATTGATCACATAACTAAATATTATGTAATGTTTAATACTAGGGATATAAAATATGTATTTGATTGGAACAAGGATAAGATCCCACTTCTATCCTCCTTGCGCCATTGGAAAATACCGATTAAATTTATTTACGATGGTTACGATATGAGACTCCACCATGTGTGTAGATGGGATATGTCCATAGACTTGTTTATAATGATTTGGGGTATTAGTCTACTCATTAGATACTTCTAGAATATATTTTCTTATATTTTCAATTGGATTGGGGATATGAGCCCACTCACGATTATAAAACTTCTTCTTCACTTGATTGTACTTTATTTTTTTCCCATTCATGGGAATTAGATGGGGTGGTGTGTTGTTTATTACCCTTAGTGGGAGACTGATGGGTATTGGTGGGATAGTGTTGATGATAACTACTGATAGGATCTTTCCTCCACAACCTTTGAACCAGGAGAGAGACGTATTTGACTCCATGTTACACCATCATTTGATATTTAATGTGATAATTTTCATGATCTGGGGATAAGCTCTCAGATTGGTTTGTTTTTTGAATGATGGAACTGGAACAGCTTCATCATTACCTATATGATGAATACTCATCAAATTCAGTAGTCATATACCCTCGTGGGTAGCATCGAGAGTCAGGATAGTACCTCACCCGTGATACTTCCAGAACATTTTGTTCAAAATCTAAAATTGAAGATTTTTTAAAGGTGAGAATATATTCTGACCTATGGGGGTTGCAGCCATTGTTGAAATACCATAACATTTTCTATATGACAATATTATATAGTATTGGGATGCTATTGAATAGATAAGTATCTGCATTCATACAAAAAATTTGTGAACAATTTCCTGGTTTAGTGAAATATAATATACATGATGTGTTCTCAATCATTTGTGCATGTTTGAAAAAATTTCATATTATTAATACATGTACATTCTTCACACATGGAATATTGAACATGGGGATGTATTTATTTCATGGGAAAACTAGTTACAGTGTTTAAGATTTATTTTTGTATTATCGGATTTTGTGTGTGAAAAACAAAGTGTTTTGGTGCATTATTAACTAATTATTATATAATTTGATATGTTCATGTTTGGTAATCCATTTTTAATTCTATGGATAAATTGATGAACTCTTGGGGAATTTTGTTTGGCCCAATGGATGATTGCGAGATGTTCATACATCACACACTAATATCACTTTTTTTAAAGGAACTTCACAATAGTTCTTTATCCATTAATAGTTACAATCATACTTTCCAAAGGTAGGTGGCCAGTGGGGGTATCCAAATTAATGATACTTATAGACTCACATTGGTTGATAGGATGGGAGGTTTGGATCATCACACCCTTTTGGAAGAAACTGTTTCCAACTCCAAGGATCTCTTTTAGATTTTCGATATTCTCTATAATCGTTTTAAAATCTCGACCTGGGATAGGTTACCCTAAAAATGATTATAGTTCTTTCACGTTTTATAGTAATGAAATGGGATATCTTGTTTGTGAATCCATCTATATGTATTTGAATTTATTCATCCATTTCCTTGAAGTAAATTTCTTCTAATGTAATAAATCTATATAACTAGATGGTTCGGAATTTACTTCCATTTAGGGAGGTAGTAAATATATTGAGAAGGGTATTGATCCATTATTAGGGATCCATCATTTTAGTTTTTTAGGAATAAAAACATGTGTTGATCGTTAAAATCATTTAGTTTAACATCATGGGTAAATAAAATTCATGCGTCCACATAGGAATTGCATGTTTGATCTCGTTTCTCAAGTTTCCATCCTAAATATCCTGGATATAGTTGTAAGAGGAGTTATCATAGTTTGTTCATATCCTTGGTACTCCATTGGGTACATTCCATTATATATAGGATATTATATCATGAAACTCATTAGATATAACATATTGAGATTTCCCTGGATG
The DNA here is from genome assembly GCA_963277665.1 of Viscum album. Classification (NCBI taxonomy): domain Eukaryota; kingdom Viridiplantae; phylum Streptophyta; class Magnoliopsida; order Santalales; family Viscaceae; genus Viscum; species Viscum album. The sequence goes on along the minus strand of OY728148.1, from coordinate 2,043,065,664 downwards.
GTGGTAACTCATGATGCAAATTATGTGTTCATTGAGACTCCCTAAGCCCATCTGAGTTATGTTTTATGTTAGAAACAAGGGATAGTAATTGATCATCCTGATTACATATGGCTGAATGGATAATGTGATGGTATATAACTTATTATGTTTGATGTGGAGATCAGACCTTAATAAGGTGTCATTAATATTGTAGTTATATGAAGAAACAAAGTCCTCATAGTTTGGTGTGCTTCAATGTCCTATGATGGATGAGTTAGAATGACGACAACATGGAAATGATAGGGTCTTGATGGTAGAAACGTCAGAGACATGGATAGACATATATTGACATGAATACACATTTGAGTTTGGGCTCAGGACATAGGAATTCATAAAATGTGTTCTAGTTATGGAAAGAATTAGGGTCCTTGTAGTTCAACTGGTATGGGCATGTACATTATCATTTATTTTTTATTTATAGTGGATTATAATGTGAATTATATGATCACTGTGACTCACAATTCCAAAGTAAGCAATAATTTGTGTGAGAAAAAAGGTACTAAAAATAAATAGTATCATTACTTATGGATGTGGGAGTTATATACTGAGATGACCCACTGAATATATAATATATAGATCAGGATTTAGGATGGAATCCTGTGTTTACTAATTATATGAGGAATCAGATTCATCGTCATTCCATTTATTTTTTTCTTACACAATATGGTTTCCATTTTGACAGAGGATTACACACTGAGGGTGTACAATGTTATCTATCCCCATGATTCCAATATTACAATGCCTTTTTTCTACCAGACATACATCATATGATTAATGAAATTATTTGATTTTTTGTTATACAAGTAGTAGTACATCGATACATGTATGGTTATGTTTAAGAAAGTACAATTAATGTATAATTCTCTAGGTGGATTTTCTGAGAGGAACTGCATATCCTGTATGGCATGTTTGATGTTCATTTCATGATCAAGGATGAATTTTCTTTGATAACGTTGTGAGACCAAGATGGATTAACCTAAAAGACATATCATGACCCTAAAAGATATTTTAAGAGGGTGTCGCAAGACTTGGATGAGTTTCCTAGGTGTCATCATAAAGGTTGTATGACACACTTGAAGGGATCCGTGAGAGTCAAAGAAAGATGTCTATAGGTCAACACCTGATACAAGATGTCATGTCTTGAAGTCATTATGAGATATCACTAGTGTTCATAGAGTTCATCAAGATACATTTTTGACATGTCTGGGAACATTTGTAGGACTCATTAAACATGTTATGGTGTCATCACATGAGTTGTGAAACATATATGAAGTACACCATGTTTTTAGGATGGAGATCCTGTAGGAATTCAAAATACTATAGTGGAAATCCTAAGGGGTGCCATGTGAATTTCAATGACATGTCTTGGGGAAATTATATGATCCAAATATTACACCAAAGGGGCACCATAGGAACTGGGAAACATTCCCCAGTGTTGTTTCATGTACATCGGGGTTAGAGTGAAAACTATGAGGATCACATTATATATTCATCACATAAGTCTCCCACCTCATATTCATTCTTCTATCCTTTAATATCAAATTCCATATATTTATTCATTGTTATATTTGTTTATTAATCTAAATTGTTTTCATATATATGGGATATTTTTAACTTAACCATGCATTTTTTCTTCACGCAATCTAAGAATTATCACATGGTGTTATTCAGGCATGTTGCATGATCACTCTGGAGATTACATTGATCTTACATGACGATAATCCATTCTGGTCATGAGATCAAATCCTCCACAAAATACACATCGGTGATTGTGTGTGATGGTACGAGTTACGAAGAAATGCCTATCAGTGCTCAAATCTGAAATGTTAATTTTACATGACGGTGTGGGGGACTCATAGACCTTTTCATATTAGTTATTCTATTATTTTAATGGATCTATTACAAAAATCATCAATGGATTCAGCGAAGGGATTTAGAATACTTTTCTCAGTTAGTTCCCATTATAAATCATTTTTGGGGCATCATATGATTTTCAACGACCATGGGATCATTTCATTAATGCCTCAATTATTTTATTATTTACAATTAATGGGGGTATTTATGAATGATGTATACATGTTGAGAGACTTTCATATTTTCATAAAAACATGTCCAAGGGCATTCATAAAGCCAGATGACCAGTCAAAAGGACTCTACATGATCTTAGGAAGCATGTGTGTGATCATTGGTGATAAAAGTGTGTCTTTTTAGGGGGATTCATAAAATCATTCCATCCTATAAAAAGGTACTGAGAAATCTTGTTACGAATAGACTAGAAATTTCATATGAGTTTCACAACTTTGAGAGTCCCACACCTTGTCCATATTTTATTTTCTTTGTGTATTTTACAATGGTTGGGGATATTTAGAGGTAGTATGAGTGTTTCCTAAGAAAATAACTCTACTTCTTGGTGATGTGTTGCATGAACAATAGACGGTACTACAGAGACGTGTGATCTTTTCATGGAAATTTCTATTTTTTACCTTTTGAGGATGAAGGGGAGGATGAGGTTGTCTAGTCATGTTTTATTCCATTCACATGGCTAGGATAAAAAGGGAGAAGACTTTCTCTAGATGAGGAATACATTCTTATGGGTTCTTTCACAATCTTTTGGTTCACTAGGGGTACATTTTATTATTCATATAATGATAATAGGATCCCTATTTGTCCCATGTTTTTCCATTTTACTTAGGCCATTATGTTTCCTCATGTTTTCTCGAGAGTTATTGAGGAAAATATCACTCCCCATTAGTGATGCACAATGTGAGTTATTAAATAGAAATTATCTCTCCACTTTTGGAGGTTTTTTTGTTATTTTTGAGGTATTTTTAGAGGATTTCTCTAGAATCTAACAATTTTCAATCAATGTGACCTCTGTTAGTATATATGGTTTATCCAACAAGATCAGATTTGTTTGGGGCCCCTTTAGATGAGAAGAGTAAAACATTGATGGGAATTCATGGGGCCTTCCATTGGTTATGTGCTTCGCATATCATCAGGACCATCCGAAGTTCATGCTGTCATGTGTCTCCTTAGGTTTCACAATATATGAGTGATCTCAACCACTTTCTTCTTCATTTTATTATTGGAAAGAATAATACACATCTTAAGGTATATCTTAATTTATTAATTTTATGAGAATCATTTAGAGAGCGTCAAAAATAGTAATTATCATCAATAGTTAGTTACCCAATTATTTACATTATCCACATGACATTATTGTACGATTAATGTTATTTAACATACAAGGTGAAACTAAAATATGCTTTAGAGAGTTAGTTTATAGTACCAAAATCAATATGAGGGTAGATTCTAATTATTCTAAAACCTGAGGAAAATCTATATTCCTCTATTTTTTCCAAAAATGATGACTAATGTCTTCTAAAATTTCCATTATTGGAGCCCATGATCCAATCAGAAGAAGAACAATTTATAGTAAATTTCCTAGATATCTATTAAATATGGTCTTTAATGATATAAGAGGGAAGATATTATGATAATTAATTACGTAGGATTCTAGATCATTTAATATATATACATTGGAAAAAAAATGTTTGGGTTTAAATAAGGAATTTAGATCATAAATATGATGAATCCAATGTATGATGAAAAGCCCCTTGACTAGATTTAAAATGATAAAAAATAAAAATTTGGACATAAAAAGGGTTTGACGATGTGAATTATTGTTTCCCAACCTTCCCCAATATAAATTCATTGTAAAAGGCTTAATGGGGTTTTCTTGTAATATTTATATCTTCTATAATAATTCGATACCATAAATATATTATATACATCATAAATATACTCTTCATATTCATGTTTTGTCACTACAATAGTGAATAACTAGAACCAACAATATATAATCCTCAAACACCATCTAAGGATAAAAAAAGAAACCATACCATAAATTAAAAGTAATATTTAAAGAGATAAATTTATTGAAAAATACTAGATGTTATATCTTTCATAATATAGGGTAAAATGAGTTCATATTCATCACAAAATAGTTCAAAAGATTAATCATCCTAACCTAGAAGATATTATTGTCTCAAAATGGGTCTAGGAATTATTATAATCATGGTAAATAGTTCAGTATGGAATAAAAATTATAGATTTTTTCCTACTAGAATTCCAATTCATGAAAAGGGTGATTAATATTTTGACTTTTAATTTGGAATAAATAGAATTTGTGTTTAATTTTATGGTTATGTTAAAGGATATTTTATTCACTAATATTTTTCATCAAATTTTAGAATTTTCCTTGAGGGATGAATTAGAGATACATCAATGAAATCGAAAATGGAATATTGAAATATTACTGAGTGGAAAAATTATTTCATTAATAAAACATCATTATGATTCCCCTTGATAATGTTAATTAGAAAGATTATAGAATTTAATCATCTTGACTTTTACGTGGGGAAGAAAATTTAGAATAAAAATTAAATAAAAAATTATACTAGAAAATATAGGCAGTTGGATGATAAATTAAATATATGTAGGAATTTTGATGCGATGTATAAAAGTATAATGGAACCAAAAGGAGGGAAATCTATGAGAGTTGTTCAATATCATTTTAATAAAAATTTTCTACTAGATATTTTAACATAAAATATAAAAATATCTAGGAAATATATTATTAAAATAATGTTGATAATGATTATAATATTCACCATAATATATATGAATGAATTTTTAGGAACTCCTTATTCATACTTTTAATTTATTATATAAAATATGAAAATGATTAATTCATAATCAATAGGTTTGGACATAAAAAATTTATTATTTCATAAATGGAAAAAATCCCCCACCCTGTCAAAATAAAATGCCCATCCATTATGTAATCCAAATATTAGCTCCCATCCTAAAAAAAATTTACTTTCCGAAATAAATTTCCAAAATCGTAAAGGATATGGTATCAAAAATTGATTTCAAATTAACTCAAAATTATAGGCCACACCACTTATGGAAGAACATTATCTGAAGGCATGGTTTAACATAATCATAAAAAAATAATTAGATAAATTAATTATCACATGGATATTTTGCATCAGAATCTATATAAAAATTAATTGACATAGAATACTAGTTCATTATCTATGAAGATGTAATAAAAATATGATTATAATAATTACAGTCATATTCCAACTTCTGATGTTGTAGGGGAATCCAATGAATATTCTACGAGAGAATATCCTAACAAGGATATTATAATTGAGATTCTAAAACTAGAATATGGAACAAGACTTGAATATAAACATCATAATGAAACTGATACTGAAAAGTTAGAGGAAATATTTAAGTTTTTTGATATTAAAGATGAGTAGTTTATAATAGAATACACAAAAATAAGACAAAAAAATTACATCCAAAGAATAATTATTAGAAATCACATCTTCTGAATCCCTGACATGAATATATATAATGAAGATGAAAGTGAATTATTTGTGAACAATTTTTTTTATTTACTAACAAGGTTTCAATAATATTGTTTATGAACACCATAATTAGTTATTTATATGATATATTTATATATTAATATATTTTTTCCTACATATGAAAATTAATGATTGGAATTTTTTTTGAAGTATGATTCATTCAATTTAAAAAAAGGAACACAAATTTTAATTCTAGAACATAATGAAAAAATGTAAAATATATTAGAAGTCTTGGTTTATGAAATTTAATTATTTCTATTCTCATCATATGTGATCAATAATGAATTAGGTCAAGGAATATTTGATGATTCTCATATTCTTTATTTATGACCTTATGAGGTAAGGAAATAGATCGTATAAAAGATTTGTTCAATGATGTACATGGTATTGGACATTCTACTAACTAAGGATATCATTAATGAGTTTGTGGACAAATTTATTAGTTCCACCTCTTATTGGAACATGTTCTGTGTTAGAAACATGATACATTGTTGTAGATTTATATTATAATAGTTCCTTTTTAGACCTTTTACACATTTGTTTTCATTAACAATCCACATATCACATAAGTTTAAAATAAAATAATTCTCATGATTAGAAATGATTGGGGATAATATATTTTTAATGGTTTTGAATCTCCATGAATTGTTTTTTCATTAACGTTTTTTTTTTCAATTACAATTATGTTATTATTAGTCTCATATAAGTATTTATTACATTATATTATTTCTTCCTCCACTTCATATATAAAACGATTAATTTTCTCTCTAAGATTTTATCATAGACTATAATTTATGACCAATATAATTAGATTGTTAAAATAAAAATTTATTTTTTTCGGTAGTTAAATTTAACCATACCGGTGCTCTTGAAGTGTTTTTGAATGCATTTACATGGATAACATAGACATTATCTTCATCACCAACATGATTAGAACTATCTTGGTGGGTTTCACTAGAAGACTTAATCGAAGGGTACAAAATATATATTCCATGAAGATATATTTTTACCCCTAATGGTTTTGGGTGCTAGAATAATAAATAATTATGCTATTGGATTTTTTTTATTTTGTATTAAATTTTTATCTATATAGGAAGGGTTATTCAGGATGTTGGCATTGCTAAAATTAATTTATTATTACTCATGTCATGTTATTTATGATATAAAATATATATTTACTAATTTTACTATAGTTTTCAATGAATATTAATGAAGATTTGGTTGTTCATTGGGACTACTATGTTTACCCCACTTTCCACCCGTGTTTCTTGGTTTTTCAATTTTAACAATTATTTTTCAATCAATTTATACAAAATATATTTCTAATGTCTATAAAATAAAACTATGTCACGTTATCAGGAGTCCCCATGAATGATTGTGTTGGGTGGATATCACAAGCACTCGATAAACACTTAGGAGACATATCTTATTGAATAGATAAATATATAGGTACGTAAAATGGATCTGGATGGGGATTAATTTTGGAAAAAAAATTCCTAGAATGTATTCTACACAAGAATCAGATTCATGTTTGATAATTTAAGGATTTTTAATGGGATAATGTACAGAGGTGTTGTGGATGAGCGCACAGATTCTAGGCGATGATTCCAAATATATGGGACAAGAACATTTCACCAAGGGAATTCAAGGAATATCACTCACATAATGAGATTTCTCTACCCAAGAGAATATATATTAAGTTTGTGATGGTCATGACTACTCGATCTATATATTGTAGGGATGAAATCATTGATTTTATTAAGATATTATTTTGAACATTTGAAAACTAATTTTTTTAAAAAAATTATTAATAAGCGAGTTGTAAATAACCTTTCAAGATGACTAGTGAAGACGAGTGCTAGATGCCGATCACCATAGCTATACCACATCCTTCTAAATGTGTGGGCTTAAGAGGATGTATCCAATAGTTTTGGTTTCAAACATAGATTAATTTTGCGCCATGAATAAGAGTTTCCAGAATTCCTTGTATATAGATAGGTCTTATCTAGTAGAGGTTTAATTAGGGACTAGAAAATTGAAATAAAAAATTCATGAAACTATAGGGCTTAATCAATGTAATAAGATAACTATAAGGATATACATGTAATTCTATGGAAGTAAAAAACAGATTAAATCTTATAAAAACTGATATAGATTAGTGGGATAAAAATTAGTCCTTATGTGAGTATCATTGGTTTAACATGGGATAAACACTAATTAATTATGTGAAGTAACATTATAATTTTTTAATATGGAAAAATAACCTTGAAAATGATAGCATATAGTATATTATTGGAATATAGAAAAAATATATAAAACAAAATTACCCGTTAAATATATACATCTCTAGAGGGAAAAAGAATTTAAAAAAATAAAAAAAAAATTGGGAACTGTGATAGCATCTTTACTGGAGTGCCCATGAAAATATAACTTCACTCGCAAATATAATTATATATATTATAGTTAATTTTTTATTTGAACGATGTATAAAATCTTCTATTTTTAAAAAAAATTACAAGGGAAATATAATTTTGTTATAGATTATATTAATGTGTTAATTATCGACTTTTTTATTGAAATTGTCAAGTGATGGAGACAATTTTTATTACCTCATGCTATACAGGTCATTCATATGTAATTTTTTAGGTTTAATTTGGAGATATATGTTGTTACATAGGGAAATATATTGTACATTATGAATAAATAGAGTTAATATTGGTATGTCTTGGGTAGAGGGATATTTTTTCAACTTTTTGGTTTTGAACTATTCTGGGACGATTTATATATGCAATAAAGGCCCTTGGAAATTGGAAAGATATAAATGACTCATTGAAATAATGTAAATTTCATTTTATTTTAATGTTTTAATATTACATAGATCATTTAGGTGTTGGTTGTTTGAGATTATTGAGACATGATTCGAAATCACAATGTCCCAAAACGTTGACTTGATGTTCTCTCTTGAGTTATTTTAACATGAATATACTCCAAAATTATATTGGTAGCATCCAATTTTCATTTTTTAAATCCAATTAAAATTCACATCACTATATGAGGGATGGGATAAATCAATTGTACCTTTTATTTTTATTGACTTACTTGCATTTAATTAATATTGTTTACAAATTAAATTATGTTCTTATAACTTTTTTCACTCACCCTTTCCTTATTATTGAATTATATAAAGTTATGAACACTTATTATACAAAAATTCGAGACATAAATGTAAAAAAAATCATTAATTTGTTAGGAATACCTACTAAAAATTATTCCACTATTAACATACATAGGTATGGTGATAGAAACTTGCATCATTCTTACAAGACATCCCATCATTTTCTCTTATATCTAAAAGGATGAACATTACACTAGAATAAACATTTATATCCTCACATTTATTCTTGTTTTATAACACATCTTGGCCCTTGAAAATAGATTTTTGATTTCATAATATAGTCTTTTAGTTAATCCATTCATGAACCTCCTTTGAATATGAATTTTCACACTCAATATTAAAATGGAGTGCGCAAATCATCATTCTTCTCATATCAATATATATATTAGTAGTTTTCTTATATTCTATCATAATTATAACATCACAGGTAAATAAAGAATATGAAATTTTTATATTTACTAATATTTACTAATTAAATATTAATTTTACTTTAATGGGGACTCTATGTTTGATAGAGTACCTGATACAACAAGAAGTTTCGTTGAACTCTTATGTTGCACACTAACAATATAATAATATTATTTTAAATGGTTGTTAACGCCTAGACATTGTAATGGTGAGAATGAACACAACTAACTAAAAAATTATTATATATGTTTTTTAAATATTTTTACATTTATCCAAAAAATAATAGAGGATTAAAATGTGAATGAATCCAATTTTAAGAATAAATATTCTAATATTCCTTAAATGCTCGATTAACCATCTTTTGATGGAGAAGCCTTTTTAAGTCTACTTTTTTCACATTTATATGTTATATTTGAAAAAATAAAATCCTTATTTATAATCAATACATCAATATTTTATTTTTGTAAATTTTTGGAATTTTTCTGATAAAGTTCACTTTTAGTGAATAATGAAAAATGGTGTATTTTAATTCCAAAAAGCCTTTTAATCTAATTTATTCATATGATTAGATTATATTTTTAATTGGTTTTAAAGTGTAATTATAATATGTTTTTACCATTTAATCCAATGAAGGAAATTGAAATTAATTTCACTTTGAAATTGGATGTAAACAAGTGTCAATCTTTTGATAGATATTGTTTCATAAAAACACACTATTTGTTTTGACAGCGGGAATTAATTATAAAATTAATTAATGAAACTTTTATGTTTTGGATTTCGTAAAATAGACATCATTTTTGAATTTGGAATATCAAATATAGCTTAGGGTGAATTTTCGGTATTTTTATGAAAAAATTCAATTTTTGATGAATAGTGAAACCACTAAGTGGCAGTTAAAAAACTGATTATTTGTTTAAATGAAATTTTACCGCTTCTGTAAATTGAATTTAAAAAATACTACATACATGGTAGTCATTATTAATTAAATCGTGGTTCAATAGGAAGAAAATAATTTTTGGTGAATAGTAACTTTTGAGTTTTATTAACCGTGATTAGAGGTAATTAGGGTAATTTATGTTAAAAATAATGTTATAATAATATGAAAGTTACATGACCCAAGTCCTAACCTCATTGGATGAGTCATGTCTGACTAAGTAAATCCATTGGACAATTTGTGGACCCCATGGAGCAACGTGGGTATGATAATGACATTAATACCTTTATAATGTAGAAATAAAAATGTCACAAACATGTATTGTTTTACTAAAATAATTTTTACATGGGATTATATAAGTTATAATTTTTAATATAAATATTTACTAATAAGATAAAAATATTTCCTACACCATGGTAATTTTTTATTATTGTTATTCATCAAATAAATAAAATTATTTATAACACAACGATGATGCAGTGTTTATGTCATTAATGAATGATTTAAATAAATACATAGAGAAATTATAAAATAATATCCAACAGTTTTCCATTTCTTATTGGATTATTTTATTTTGACCATGGGACACTTTATCTTCTACTTTAATGATTTTTGGTCATTTTGAAATAAAAAATCATTATATAATAAAATAATATTTTCTCTCTTTCCAAAAGATCCCATTCTCTCCCTTATAAAAACACCACAATTCCTACCACTTTCCCACACTTCACAAGACATTTGACACATCCAAACTCTACTCAAATAAGCTCCCAAGATCCTTCTCTTAATACTAGAATACTTACCTTATGAATAAAACACTTCAAGAAACCCTTTTGTTCAAACAAAGGGGTGTTTCCCGATTTAAAGCTAATGTCTTCTCTTATGTTATTTTGTTTTATTCTGCTTCTCCAAACCCCTAAAAACATTTTATTACTATATTTTGTAACATGAAAAATATATAAAATATAGTAGGATGTTTTTATGAGAAACATTATAGATATACTTATACACACCACCATCTAATGAGTGAAGAACATACTGATTTAGTGGATGGAGAACTACTGCCTCACAAAACAATGATTGTTAAATTATCTCCTACCGCCTATCATGGTGGCCATTAAGATTTTACTGTATTTTTATATGATATATATTGTGTTTATTGTTTCCTTATGCTTCTGTATTTTTCATTTATGTCATACCTTTATGGTTTCCATATTGGGTAAATGGGATAATTTAATTTTAGGATGTGCGGACCACCGCCCCTCAAAGTGATATGACTCGCTCATTCCATACGTGGAACATATAAAGAATTAAATTAATGAACTTATTTAAGTTATATAACATATATATTATACTTTAATCATATATACCTATGTATCATTATGTTTTCATTCCATTAATGTATGAAATAAAAATGAAACTAGCATTAATACGTATGTACGACTTACTGTCTCCATGAATGGTGCTTTTCATTTCTTAACTCCAAATGTTATGTACTATTATAAGTACATATATATAATGGATATATATGATATATATTACATATAAATGGTGAATTCAATTCTGGATTTAATAAACTTTGGATCACATGAACATTATGTAATTATAAGAAGTCCATTGTTTTACTCGACTTCCGAACATCGATAATATGTCTATTATGAACTCAAACAAATAAATAATTTTTATAGAAAGGGAAAGTGATATAAAATGATTAATAAACATGAAAAATATTCTTAATAAATTATATATTAATTTAATTTTATCATTCATGAAGAACAAGGATCATACGAGCAAGTCAAGTCGGACACGTGGTAATGGATTTCTTATCTCACTTTTAATTGCGTGAGATTTCCATTGTTCACCACTTATTTATGGAATGGGTGTATTGTGTAATTACAATTGATATATATTATCATGATTTTATTTATATTCATGGTGTTCTTTAATTCATATGTTGGTTATTATCATTTGCTCATATGACTCGATTAATTTCAACAAGGTAAGGGATTTCTTATCTCGCTTTTAACTACGTGAAATTTCCATTGTTCACCAAATATTTATGGAATGTGGTGTATTGTGTACTTAAATTTGATATATATTATCATTATTATTTTTATATTAATGGTATTCATTAATTCTTTAGGTGGTTATTATATTTTGGTCATACGACTCGATTGATTACAACGAGGTAAGGGTTCTTCATCACACATTTATTCCTGTGAGATTCATGCTATATTTGGCACTGTCTCCTTTGATTGTTGTATGTAATTCCCATTATTATACTCTTTGTGTAATATAATTTCATTTATGGGTATCTACATCAACATTGAAATGTCCTTTTTCCATGGGGTGTATGTTTCAAAAGTTACCCAACTCGGTAAGGGAACCTTTCACCCTCCCCTTTTTAAAAGGCTTCATTTTTTATGTCTTTTAATTAACATCTTATTATGTTAGTATATGTTCTCATATATCTTCATTTCTGTAAAAAAAATTCCAATTTATGAGATTCTCTATTTCATTCATCAAAACTTTTTTCTGAATTTTAATGTGACACAATTAGGCTATCAAAATTTTGCAAGGAAACTTCTTAACCCAATTTCAATTCATTGGGTTAAACATCTACTTCTTGATTATGTCGTGCTATGAATATGTGTGGATGACCTCTGATTTTTTTACACTTAATGTCCACTTATATTGGGTTTATTTATATTTTTCACACATAATCATTTAATTTATTTATCCATTATCTAAGGATACCATCTTTGTAAGGGACTTTGTCTCAAAAATTTTTCGTTGAGGCATATTTTCATATACACAACTTATTTTATATAGTGTATAAACCCCTTTAACATTTACATTTAATCAAAAGGAATCTTTTCTCTATGAAGAATTTTGCTAAACAACAAGAAGTATGTTTTTTAACGTACGTGGGGACAACGACCTTTCTGCCGCCGCCAGTATTATTTGATCTTTTCCTTCCTCAATAAGTCGTAATGTTTAAAAATAAAATAAATACCATATACTCTTTTCTGTATTTTGGTATTGAAAATGGTTTCGATAATGTATTCTATTATGTTAATATATTTAAATTATATATTGTGATTAAAATGTTGAAATTTTATCATTCCTTTATATTGTTTTATGTGTTGTGATTTTATAATGGTACTTGGACATTTGATGGGTGGTTACGTGACAAACCAAATGACGGGTGGTGCCGTGAAAACCAGGACGGGTGGTTACGTTATGAACTCCAATGCATTGGTTATGGAAGTCGGCCATATGGCTATTCCATTTAGTGTCATGTGTGGATGTCGACCATATGGTTGTTCCATTTAAGTATGTTTATGTCCCAAGTTACCTTTATATTTTATGTGTTCTTTATGTGGGTTTTATGGTAATATTTTGGTTACAAAAGGGTAAGAAATGGATCTTTTATTCAGTGAATAGTATTTACTACTTCATAAAGGTGAAAAGTATTACATATGATTAAGTATTCATGGTTTACTTGTTGTTTTGAAAGACTAACAGTTTCCTTATTTTTGTATCCCTTACTGAGCTTTTTATGCTCATCCAATGGGTTTGAAATGATTTCCACGGGACATAAACATGAATAGGGTCAAGGATGGGATCAAAGAAAGACATGCTATCTAAAACATGAAACTTGACATGATTCTTTTTAGGAGTTTTTATTTTATGAAAAAATGGAAACTGAGTAGAAGTGTCTACTTTTTAATCTTTTGAGATATAATTATTTGGTCATAATTATCTAAGACTCTCATCCTAAAAAGATCCTCAATGTGAATTAGTCATTTAATTAACGATTATGTAATGTTTTCAGGCCGAGTCCTTATAGATGGTATCAGAGGTCGGTTTAGATAAATTTAGAGCTTAGGTCATTCTTTATGAATAATTATCATTACCATAATGGTTAGGAATTCAGAAAGAGTCATAGTTTTTTATATAGATAATGTAAAAAAGTTTTAGATAATATGAATAGTTATATCTTAGTATTTATCCTCCTCATAAGATATTATATGATGATTTTGTTGATATACTCACACTGACCATTTTGGTTTTATTAAATTTCTAGATATAGCATGCACCAAAGTAACAATGTATGTGAAGAAAACAGTGATGGTTTTCTGAAAAAGAAATTAAATGATATGGGAAGAAGTTCTTTCTATGTAATTAATTGAATTTTTTTAATGTGGTGTGCATGGTCAGTATGAAAAAACCTGACTTACGAAGATGTTTTTGGAATGGTATCACCAGGATCGTACAAATATTTGTTTACTAATACCTAATTCAAATCCGATTGAAGATGAATAAACTGACAATGAGCAATTAAAGGTATGGATTATTTCTTTACATATGTTTTCCTATTATTGAAATATTAAGATATGATTCATGATTTTGTTTGTAGTAAATACGTTTTTCATAATAATTTGGAAAGAAATGGTTAATGGATCATGAAGAATGTTGAATGAGTAAGAAGTCAACTTATAAAGGATTCAAGAGTTATGGTGGATATTAGGATTTTCAAATGCGTAAAAGTATTGAGGCTCTTTTGATGATGGGATTACATTAGAATAGTTTCTATAGTATGTGTAACCCTAAATTTGGTTATATTTAAATTTTATTCATTGAATAATTATATTTTGTTTTCTGGATATAGTGCTAATGAACCATTTGGGATTATATTATCCTTGAATTCAAGTCAATTATAGGTTAATACATTTTGGGATCCAAAATGAAAGTTATTAGATAACCTTCAGGGTTAAAATATGTTATAATTATTTTTGATGAGTTTATTTTTTTTTGGGTAATGTTATAAAATTATATAATTTTTAAAAGGGACAACACACAGACCGTGTGACAACCTGTCGCGTCGGGCGAAGCTGCAGGAAACGAACCCACAACCAATGCACGACTAGTATTTATCGCATACCACTAGACTACGTGATGTCCTTGGTTAGTATGAAAAATTATTTTTAGTTATATGATTTTATGAATCGAGAATAAATTGATTTTGGGTTATCTATGGAAATGTTTTACCTATCAGGGAGGATATGTGATTTGGTTAATTACTTTTCAATATGATACTATAAGAGTAACTGATGTTAATTAGAGATAAATGTGAATATTTATCTTAAAAGATTATGTCATTAAATCCTTCAGAGATTTGGGTTTCAATATTAGTTTGGATTAATTTGATGAATTTTATGGATAACTATTTATTGAATGGTCTTTGATGAACTTTGGGTTTTGTTGGACAAATTTTGGAGATTAAGAGTAGTATTTCTTTTTGTAAAATATTATCCTTTTTGGGGAATATATGATCTTTTACTAACCATTTTGGTTTTGGTTAAGGTATAAATAAATGTAAAATATATGTTTCATCTTTTGTGGATTATGTGATTCTTTCAATTTTGATATTATCACTTATAATGCGAACAAGTCATCCTAAATACTCGTCTTTTGGATAAAATATTAGATTGTGTCCGAAATATAGTAAAAGATGAATGTCTACATGACATGTAAGAATGTTTTTATATTTTTTTAGTTAAGCCCATAAATAAATTTCTCAATGAAATGTAACTTAAAAAAATGACATCTGTTAACTTTTCCTACTGGGGAATCAAATACCGTTTAACCCATCACAAGTTTGTGATTTTATTATGGTTAACATTCTCCTAAACATGTTTTAAGTCACACTCCATCATAACATGATGGTTTGTTTTCTCCTCCATATCAATGTCATCATGGAATACTAGAATTTGTTTTCTCGGGTGACCTTTGTAGTTCTTTTCCTTACTTTTAAGTTTAGAGTTTTATTGAATAATTTTCTGATGTGGGGATTTCAATGAAGTTTTCAAGCCCAATTTTAAAATTGCGAGGACGCAATTCCAAAAAGGGGGAAGGATATAACATCACGGGTAAATAAATAAGATGACATTTTCATATTTAATAATATTTGATATATAAATATTAATTTTAGTTTAATGTGGACGCTATGTTCGATAGCCTACCTGATACACAATAACAAGTTTCATTGAAATCTTATGTTGGACACTAAAAATATAATATTATTATTTTAAATAGTATTTAACGACTAATCGTTGTAATGGCGGGAATGAACAGAACTAACTAAAAAATGATTATATATGTTTGTTAAATATTTTTACATTTATCCAATAAATGATAGAATATTAAAATGCAAACGAATCAAATTTTAAGCATGAATATTCTAATATTATATAAAAGGTCAATTATCCGCCTTTTGATGGAGAATCCTTTTTAAATCTAAATTTTTCACTTTTATATGTTATATATGAAAAAATAAAATCCTTCTATAGAATAAAGGCATAAAAATTTACTTTCTGTTAATTTTTGGTATTTTTCTGATAATGTTCATTTTTTGTGAATAGTGAATAATGCTGTATTTTAATTCCAAAGCGCCTTTTAATCTAATTTATTCATATAATTATATTATATTTTTAATTGGTTTTAAATTGTAATTAGAATATTTTTTTACCATTTAATACAATGGAGGAAATTAAAATTAATTTTACTTTGAAATTGGACATAAACAAGTGTCAATATTTTGATAGATATTGTTTCTTAAAAACACAGTATTTGTTTTGACAGCAGTAACTAATTACAAACTTAATTGATGAAACTTATATTTTTTTAATTTTTTTAAATAGACATCATTTTTGAATTTGGAATATCAAATTTATCTTAGGGTTAATTTTTTGTATTTTTCAAAAAAACATCAATTTTTGATGAATTGTGAAACCACAAAGTGTTAGTTAAAAACCTGATTTTTCATTTAAATGAAATTTTACCACTTTTGTGAATTGAATTTTAAAATTCCAACATATATTTTTGTCATTATTAAGAAAAACATGGTTCAATGGGATAAAAATAATTTTTGGTGAATAGTAACTTTTGAGTTTTATTAACGGCGATTAGAGGTTACTAGGGTAATTTAAGGTAAAAATAATGTTATAATAATATGAAAATACCTTGACACATGTCCTAACCTTATTGGATTAGTCATTTCGAAACAGGAAAATCCATAGTTCAATTTGGGGACCCCATGTAGCCACATGGGTATGATAATGACATCAATACCTTTTTATTTAAAGTAAAAATAAAAATGTCACAAACATGTATTGTTTTACTAAAATAATTTTTACATGGGGTTATATAAGTTTTCGTTTTGACATTAAATATTAACTACAAAGATAATAATATTTTCTACATCATTGTAATTTTTTTATAATTTTTAGACCTCAAATAAATAAAATTATTTATGAGACAATGATGATGTAGTGTTTACGTCATTAATGAATGATTTAAACAAATAAGAAGATAAAGTTTTGAAAAATATCCAACTCCGTTCCATTTCTTATTGGATGATTTTATTTAGAACATGGGACACCTTATCTTCTGCTTTAATGATTTTTGGACCTTTAGAAACCGAAAATCATTATATAATAAAATAACATTTTCAATCTTTCCAAAAGAGACCCTACTCTCCCCTATAAAAACACCCACTTCCTACCATTTTTTCACACTTATCAAGGACTTTGGATCGTCCAAACTCTACTGAAATAAGCTACCAAGATACCTCTATTCATCCTAGAAGACTTACCTTATACAGAAAGCACATCAAGAAGCCATTTTGGTTCAAACCAAGGGGAGTTACCATATTTAAAGGTAATGTCTTATCTTATGTTATTTAGTTTTATTATACTTCTCTAGACCCCTACAATATTTTTCTTACATTATTTTGTAACAAAACCAGTATCACAAATATACTATGATGTTTTAATGATAAAGATTCAGACTACACTTACACACACCTCCATCTAATGGGTGATGAATATACTCTTTCGGTGGACGGCAAACTACTGCCTCATGAAACGATGATTGTTCAATTACCTCCTACCACCTCTCATGGTGGATATTAAGATGTCACTGTATTTATATATGATATATATTGTTTTTATGTATTCATTATGCTTCAGAATTTTTCTTTTATGTCATACATTTTTGGTTTCATAATGGGTAAAAGCGATAATTTCATTTTAGGAAGTGCGGACTACTGCCCACTCAATGTGATATGACTCGCTCATTCCATACATGGAACATATAAATAATTGAATTTATGAAAATATGTAACATATATAACATATATATTATACTATAATTATAATATACCTTTGTATCATTATCTTTTCATTCCATTAATGTATGAAATAAAAATGAATGTAGCGTTCATGTATACGTACGGCTTACCGTCTCCATGAACGATGAATTTTATTTTTTATCTATAAATGTTATGTAATTTTAGAATTACATATATAAAATGGATATATATTATATATATTACATCTAAATAATGAATATAATTCTATATTTAATGTAATTCGGACCACATGAATATCATGTAATTATAAGAAGTCCATTTTTTTATTCATGTTCTGAACATTGACAAAATGCCTATTATGAAATCAAACAAAAAAATAATTGTTATAGAAAGGTAATAAGTGATATAAAAGAATAATTAACATTAATAATATTTGTAAGAATTTAGAAATTAATTTCAATTTATCCTTTAGGAAGAACAATGAACATATGAGCAAGTCAATTCGACCATGTGGTAAGGGATTTATTATATCACTTTTATTTCTGTGACAATTCCATTGTTTTCCAGTTATTTATGGAATGTGGTGTATTGTGTACTTACAATTGACATATTTTATCATGATTCTATTTATGTTCATGTTGTTCTGAGATTCATTTGGTGGTTATTATCTTTTGGTCATACGACTCGATTGATTACAGCGTGGTAAAGGATTTCTTATCTCTCTTTTAATTACATGAGATTTCCATCGTTCACCACTTATTTATGTAATACAGTGTATTGTGTACTTCCATTTGACATATATTACCATTATTCTATTTATATTTGTGGTATTATTTAATTCATTTAGTATTTATTATATTTTGGTCATACGACTCGATTGATTACAATGAGGTAAGGTTTTTTTATCTCACTTTTATTCCTGTGAGATTCAATCTATATTTCTCACTATCTCTTTTGAGTGGTTTATGTACATAACATGATTATACTCTTTGTGTAATATTATTTCATTTATGGGTATTTACAGAAACATTGTATGGTCTCTTTTCCATGTGGTGTATGTTTAGAAAGATACCCAAATCGGTAAGGGAACCTTTCACCCTCCACTTTTTAATAGGATTTTTTTGTTATGTCTTTTAATTCACATATTCTTATGTTGGTATATGTTCTCCTATATCCTTATTACTGTAAATTTTATGTCCAATTGATGAGATACCCTTTTTCTCTAATCAACTCGTTTTTCAGAATTTTAATGTGACGCTGTTAGGATATCAATATTTTTCATGAAAACTTCTGAACCCAATTTCAATTCTTTGGGTTAAACCTCTACATCCTGATTATGTCGTGCTATGAATATGTGTGGATGACATCTAATTGTTTTACACTTAATATCCACTTATATTGGGTGTATTTATATTTTTTACACATAATTACGTAATTTTTTTATCCTTAATATAAGGATACCATCTTTTTAAGGGACTTTATCTCAATATATTTTCATTGAGGAATATTTTCATTTATACACAACATTATTTTATACGGTGTATAAAAACCTTTGACTTTTATTTTAATTAAAAATGAATCTTTTCTATACAATGTGTTTTACTAAATAAAAAACTATGTTTTTTAACATACACGATGACAATGACCTTTTGGCCACTACAAGTATTATTTTATCACTGGCTTCATCAATAAGACGTAATGTTTTAAAATAAAATAAATACCATAAACTCTTTTACATATTTTGGTATTAAAAATGGTTTTGATAATGATTTATTTTATGTCAATATATTTAAATGATATATTGTGATTGAAATGTGGAAATGTTATCATTCCTTTATATTGGTTTAATGTGTTATGATTTTATAATGGTACTTGGACATTAGATGGGTGGTTACACAATAAACCAAATGATGGGTGGTTCCATGAACACCAGGACATGTGGTTATGTTATAACCTCCAATTCATTGGTTATGGAAGTCAGCTTTATGGCTACCCCATTTAGTGACATGTGTGGTAGTTGACTGTATGGTTATTCCATTTAAGTATGTTTATGTATCAAGGTACCTTTATATGTTATGTGTTCTTTATATGGGTTTATAATGATCATTTGGTTACAAAAGGGTAAGCAATGGCTCTTTTATTCAGTTAAGAGTATTTACTACTTCATAAAGGTGAAAATTATTAGGCCTATCAATTTTTTTCATTTTCAATAAAAACCACTTTTACGGCTGAGTGGGATCCTCAAAGCGACCACAGATCATACATCATACCAAATTCAAAGTGGGTACCGAAAAACCCAAACAACCCAGCACACAACCAACCAATTCAAATTAAAAAAACATAACAAAATCATCACATAACATTACAGAAGGAACAATTATTACTTATGATTAAGTATTCATGGTTTACTTTTGTTTTGATAATCTAACAATTTCGTTCTTTGTTTATCCCTTACTGAGCATTTTATGCTCATCCCATGTTTCTTAAATGTTTTCCATCGGACATAAAGATGAATAGGGTCAAGGATGAGATCAATGAAGGAATTATATCTAAAACAAGGAACTAAACATGTTTCTTTTTATGAGTTTTTATTTTATGAAAAATATTAAAAAATTGAGTAGAGGTGTCTACTTTGTAATCTTTTGAGATGTAATAATTATGTCCTAATTCTATAAAACTCTAAACCGGAAAAGATCCCCAATGTGAATTTTTCATTTAATTCAAGTTTATGTAATGTTTTAAGGCTAAGTCATTATAATAATATCAATGGTCAGTAATATAATCACATGAAACACAATCTGATTCATCATTCATCAATACCCATGTTCTATTAGATGTGTTGGTTTCTTCTCCTTTAATAACATATGGATTTTTTTATTATATTAATGTTTGGATCATGGTACCTCATCATTTTTATTATTATAATGAATAATAAATATTCACTATATATAATGTCAATATTTTTTCAATAAAATATATAGAAACTATTTTGAATTAAAATATTAAATTATGATTTTTAGGGCCATATTTTAAATACCCTTTAGACTCAGTTTTTTCCCTCTTGTGATATTAGAAATTTTGCAGCTTAAATAATACAAAATAACTTGGCCTTTATTTTATTTAAAATACCAACATGTTCATGTTACTATATTATAGTTATTTTATCATATTGTGTATATTATAGTAGAACCCCTAAATATTTACAAACATGAATCAAATTTTTTTTTAATGGTAGTGTTATTAAATTATATTTATATCAATGAATTATAATCATCTATATTATATATATTTTTTATTTATAAAAAAATATTCCAAAAAAATCAATTAATTTTATTATATTTCATATTTTTTACTCTATAGAATTGTAATATTTTTCAGATCATTAATGGCCCATAAATTTATGAGGGACTAACTCTTTAGATGTTACTGTTACTCTTCCAATATTCATTCCTAATTTTTCTGAACTATAATTTTTCATTTCCAATATACATGTACATTGTTATGAATTAGTGATTACTCTACTGGACTATAAATATAAACTTCCAAAGTCACCATTTCCCATTATAATGTCATAAATGACTCTTCAAATGTTAATATGAAGAAAAATAATTATTGCACTCTATATTTTGGACTTCACCCAAATAAATTATGAATAAACCTAATATAAATATCTACATCATTATGAACACTAAATCATATAAAATAATTTACATCATATTATCAAATTTAAAATAAAATAATATAGATGGATACAAATTAATTGATGGATCCCACAATTTAATTCTACACTCCATACATTTTTTAATAGATCATTAAATTTACCAATGTTATTCTAAACTTTTTATAAACTATTATAGAAAAAACCTAACTTCATATGAACTATTCATTATCATGAAATGAATCTAATCAATCATAACTTGTGAGGATTCTATTCCAATATTCCATGTGATGATATAATAATTTGTATCTTTATTGCATCCTTCATTATTTTTCCTATAAAATTTTATTATCTCACATATCACATTTAACTAACAACATAAATATTTTCATATTTATATTAATAGTAGTATCATCACTAATTGACGTAGAATAATATATTAATTATGAGAATTTAAATATATTTATTTTTTTCTATGAAATCATCATAATATTAATTTTAGATAAATATGTGTCATTCTATATTCTTGTTATCTCTATCATGAATATACACAAAATTTTATTACTGTGGAATAATACCACTAATTTTATACTTGTTGTTATTTAGAAAATAAAAATGATTAATCTAAATCTAAAATATATCCCATAATGTGTTAATAATTAGGTACCATTTTCTATTTTCCCATCCATTGGAAGTAAAATAGTCATTTTAGGAATTATATTTGTTGAACTCATCTCTTAAAATGAATTAATAAATCTCATGTGGATGGAAACATACACCCTATTTATCTCCTATTTCAAAAAAACGAATAAAACCATTTTATAAACCATTTTTTATAATGTAAAAGAAACATATGGATTATATTTATTTCATTTCTTAACATTGAGTTTTAAGTAAAAGTGTTAACGTTATAGATTACATGAATTAGAAAATGTTTTTTGTAATTGGTAAATAATTTTTTTCAATTAATTTAATTATTTTTAGTATTTTGTTAATAATTAATACATAATAATATACTGATGTAATGATACATTTATTATTAATGTTTAAGAAAGAGTAATATATATATATATATATATATGAATTCAATGTATGTTATTAATAATAAAAATAAAATAATAGAGGAAATAAATATTTCTGACCTTCATGGAATATGAGAGATTATGGCAGAAAAAACTCAAAGGATTCCTAAAAAATAATGAAACATGTATAAGGATAATTTATATTGGGGCCATCACATATGTGTTACATTTTCTAGTCAATACAGGTCTTGTATCAGAGGTCACAATGGTAGTAATCGATAATGGTAAGGGTTTAAAGGTAATTATGGTGCAAGGAAACACTGGGGATTCAATTCCTCGTAAACTATTGCATTTTTTTAACATAATAACTGAAATTATATATTACAAGGTTATGCGGGATGATCAAATCTATATCACTATTCATCAATAAAATATGATATTATCCTGAACCATGTTTGTAACATATCCCCAATAAAAACTGCCAAACATCATTCATTTCATGTTGTTTCGCTCTCAACATATCAACTCACAAGGGAAAAAATTGTATCCATTATAAATGATTGAGATAATCAATTATAATCCATGTGATGAAAAGAGTATTATTAGAGAAGCAAGAGAGCTCGAGGGTTCATTTGTCAAGATTATATGATGGTAGATATACCAATATGGCACTGTGAATCTGAAAGGCTCCACCACCAACCACAAATCTTGTTATTATAATGGTGATATATTTAAAAAGATTATAGTGTAACTACAAGAATTAAATTCATTCAATGAGGTATAATTATTAGACATAATATAATTTTCAAAATACTGGAAATTGTTTTTATAAAAAAAACCTACAGTAAGAATGAGGACAATATTGATGTTTTAAGAGTTTTAGTTCACTCCATGAATGGAATAGTTCTTATATCTTGGACACAAGAAGAAATAATGGAATCTTGTTGGATTTTTTGTCATTCCTAAAAGAATATTTTGTATATTAAAAATGAAGATATGGAATTATTATGATATAATAAAGACATTAGTCCATGAACAAAATCACTCATGTCTTGAACCAGACATTCCATGTAATGATAATTGGTGCTATGAAGTGGTGCACTTCCAGAACCAATTATACATTCATAATGGTTCTATGATTTGAAAAATAAAATATTTATGTATTTTTATGAATAATTCCACATAAATTAAAAATATTTATATTTCATGACACATATGAATATAGGGCATAACATTTGAAAAAAAATCCTTACCAATTGTGATATTTTTATTCCAATAAATTCATGATAGAAAAGAATATTATGGGGCAATAGATTCTTCAAATCCATACATAGAAGAAATAATAGAGGTGGATTATACTTATTATACTAAAATCTATCAATTATTCAAGGTTTTGTATAATTTTATTAATTTTAACACTCCATCGTGAATACAATTAGTGTCTATGATATTCATGTTTCATGTGATATAATGATTGAAGATATTAGTGCAGTGTATTTTCATATTCATAATATGATCGGGTTGATGTATTCACACTTTATTCTGAATATCAATATATTACTCATTTAATGCCCATTAAATAAATGAATCATATAGTTAAATTTAATATATGAACTAATTATCTTCAATTATACATGACGATATCATGATTTAAGTTAATTATGATTAATAAGGTATAGAGTCACCTAACCCATTGTTGAACAGTGGTATTTGATCATAACAAAACATGGATAAATTTTGATAGTATGGAAGTACCAAGAAACAGCATTTCTTTTTTTAAATTAAAAATATACATTTCCAATTAAATTATCTATTCACATCACTATCACATGATCAATGACATACACTACTTAGAAATTCATCCCATATTTACTTATAAATTCTTTTTTTATATTCCCTGTTTATTCACCAATTGTTATGTATTAAAAATCAATTTTTTGGGTTCAAAAATAAACATTACACTTACTAACCTATTAATAGTAGTTATATTAAATTAATTTAAAAATTTAAAAATTTGATACCATGTTGGAATTTGTGACTCCCTTTAGGCCCTGAGAAATTCGGCATACTTTTTCTAGAGAAGAATACATTATTATCAGATAATTTTTAATTGTTTTATTGATTCATTTTACTATTTTTTTATTATATTAATCCTTTTTTCCTGATAAATTTTTAGGAGAATGTTTTTATGTCTTACTACTCTACTAGGGAAAAATATATGAAATTTTTGAATTCAAAAATAATCTTGAATGAATCATAAGGAGAAAATAAAACAATCAAAAAGTGAACATGGAAGGATTTTAAAAACAATAAAACCTATTTTATTGAGTTGTTCTAGAGTGATATCCATGGATGATGAATCTCATTTACTATAGAATACCATCAAGAATGACGGCACAAATGACCATCTCGGTACAACTTCTAGAATCCATTCATTTAATGAATAATTTATCCATTATTGTAATGATTTATAACTAAATAAAATTCTACAGACTACCCCATGATGATAATAATACACCGATATAGTATTATCATTAATTTTGTTGTACTTTTCAATTTCCCAATTTATTCTATAATTTTGTGATGTTGATATTGTTTAGATTTTCATCAAGTGATATGTACGGATAGTGGATTCTAATATTTCCCCCTCATTCCCACACAATAAGTGATATATTGTAATGAAATTTAATAAATCATTCCCCCACCCTCAAAATAAATGAATATTTATATTGATGTATTATATTTCAATAAATTAGTTAATTATTTAATTTACATGGAATGGGAGGAATTTAAGGACAATATATTCACTTTCCTATATCATTGATTATAAATGTTATTATAAATTCAATTTTTACAATGGTCTTTCCCATAGTAAAGAATTCATAGATGATGTTCTGGATATAGGATCACTAATGAAGAAGTTATTATAATAGAGTTACAATTTACAAGATATGATGATGAGGAACAACTTTTAATGGAAATTGAATGTAACCTAGGTGATTATAGTGATGATGATTTATAATGGATGGATGGTATCCCAATTGGAATCCATGAAACATTTATTTATTCCCTGATGACCATTCCCCCATGGTAAATATAATGAAAATGTAATTATGTAGTTTATAATTATCAAAATAACCTTTAGGGGTTGAATCCATAACCATTACCTAAAGGGTTCAATCAAATAGTCATAAAATATCAAGGACCACAGGTCGATATATTCATTCTTAGATACATTCATTAAAGGAGAAATTATTTAAATTAATTAATATAAAAAATTTCTATTAAATAATTAAAATTGTACTCAAATGATAAAAAGACCACACTACAGGACCAAGAATTACATGAATTGTAGATAAAAAATAATTTTAGGAGAGACATAGATGGATATTTTTGAGTGTCTTAGACGTCAACCCATGATGAGAATTGAATTCCATCAAATTAAGGAGTGGGAAAATATAAATATATATCATTGATACAAGTAAAAAAATATAAACCTATATAAGAAAAAAATTATTATAATTGATGGATGATAATATAGACAAATACAAATTAGATGAAGAAGAACAAAGAGAAAATCAACCTCTACCATACATGTCGTCATTTATTTTTCTTGATAGGGTATGGTAAGGGAAATTAGAATCATAATGAGGAATGTTTAATGAAAACATTTAAATTTTTTAAATTAAAAATACCTATACAAGTGTTCTATATATAATTATAACAAAAAAATCCATGAAAGATCTTTTGTCAAACAAATTTGGAGGAAATTGGCATCATCCCACTCAAAAGGGTTTGATTGATTATTTTTTCATAGGAGTTATGAAAAAACACTGTTTGGGTACTTTATCTATCCTAAATAATATCTGATCTAAATCATTTCAAAAATATTCAATCTTCACTAGGTTAATGTAATAACAAGTTTGAAACCATATTCGAAATTTCATGGCTTCAATACATATTGAATATGAAATTTTCTCTATATCTATAGGATTCAATGACAATGTACCGAAGAAGATGTATCATACATAGAATGATTAATGTGTATTTATAAATATATCTAGTATAAATTATAGTAATATATATGTATCAATAATGGAAATAACTCATCCTGGTGGGAAATTTTTTGGAAACTAGAATATTATTTGATTGAATAAAAAATTTAGAGATGATCTTGGGAGTTGGAGGTAAGCTTTTCTTTTTCAACATTCTATGAGCCACAATGAACCTTGACATAATTTATGAATAAATTGAGAGTAAAAAAACATTGATTATAAAGATATTGTAGTTAATTAAAATTATGAGTTAATGGGTTCTATGGAAATTAAAATAATGAATATAAATATGTAGAGAAAATATGGTTGTAGTTTATGATCCAAAATGATCAAGGAACTACTATAAAAATAGGTTTAAATATCCCTTTTTCAGTATCCCATCATATCTTAATAAAAAAATTAATAGATTAGAGGCTCTATATGGCTCCATGATTTCCTTCCCATATACTAGAGGATGGTTACTAGAAGTGGGGTGAGAGGTTTATAATATGAAGAAACAAAAGCTCTGGTATAATAATGTTAAATAATATAAAAAATAACCAGATATAATCCCCAATAATAATAATATGAACATAATAGTAAAAATAACCAAGAATAATATATAAAACATTATTTAAAAACTCGAACATCTATACTAATATACATGATTGATCACCCACTATGCTAGTCAAATTGACAAATAAAAATGGAAATAAAAGTTGTTGTGGATCTAAAAAAACATTGATCCATACCTCATCCCATTGTCATATAAATACCCATGAAAAATTTCAGAAATATATTTTTTTAAGGTTTATCACAACATGTACTTATAATAACTAGAATCAGTATATTGGTACCCAAGTAATATGGTATCATATTCATGGTTTGAGTATATAACTCATAAGGGAAACGACAAGGTGGTTCCGTAAATTACTACAAATTTTGGGATATGTATACATGAAACAATATGAATGAATAAATAAATAATAAAATAAATAAATATCCAATATTTAACCTCATGTATGTATCCATGAATTTCTATAACTTCATCATTTATTATTATTGTTTCTTGTAACACATCATGATGAACTTTTCTATCATAATAATGCATGATGGTATTTCACCCAATTATATGGAAAAATTCATAGGGGACTGATCCAACTTTTTATATGCTATAATATTTCGAGGACCTTATCCACGTAGTTATATTGTATAATGAAACAGGTAATTCTCCATTCTAGAATAAAATACAATAGAATTCACCATTCTATAATACAATTGTTTCAAGAACTAGAGACCTTATTATATGGAATAATCGACCACAACCATCAATGACCCTATAATCCCATGATATATTTAATAGTGTGGGGCCTATACTCTATCAAAAATTAAAATAATAATACCCTGAAATCAATGGTATCTGCATAAGTACTATCATATACTTACTTACTAGGGTCCTTTTCTTTAGTATCGTGACCTCCCCCAATGGAGATTTCAAGACTGACCCAAAGGAAGTTATCAAATACACCATATTGGTTGATTCCCTTTAAATTAATATAAATTGATGCACCTTGAGGTTTTTAATATAAATAATATCACATATAATAATAAATGAATGAAAAATAATAACATTAGGGAAAGAATCCCATTTTAGTAAAAAATCATTTAATGAGTACCATGAGACAACTCACATCCCAAATAATAAAATATATTTAGCATTATTTATTTATTTTATTATTTAATTATCCAAATTAAAAAAATGTCTCATTGTACTAATGGGTTAGTTCATGAATTCATCATTCCTGAAAATATATAGCACCCACCACATAAATCATATCAGCTCGGAGAGGTAAGGTCACACACCTCATGGTTATCTCAATGATCCCAATGGATCTATTGTATCACCTAGATCATATAGGTCCAAAAACTAATTTATTTATCACAAAATACCACTCACCCCTATATGGGGGTCACTAAGGCTCATACCCTAGGGCTCTGATTCCATTCATTCCTGTTAATTTAAAAATTCGTACCTCAACTGATGCAAGTATCAATATCATCCTCTTACAGTCAATGCATACTCTGGATAATCAAACATTACCATAAAAAATCTATACACAAGGGTACATAAAGGAACCTATTCCAACATCACTAAATTAATTTAATTAATAAACAAATCACTAGGGGGGTCATGTATACATGGGTATATATATATTATCAAGAATAATCCATTAGTAGTCATCGAGATAACTTTTATGCTCAGGATTCCATCGTGAGCTGTATAATTTGATCATAATATCATGTAATTTCATTATAAAGATACACATCAATTTAATTTATAATATTTAATTCAATTTAAATAATATTACTCATAAAAATGACTTCCACTCACTATAAGTGGTGACACCATACATTCCACGTGGATATAAAGAAATGTTTATTAACATTTGGTATAGAAAATACATACTAAAAAAATAAATACTGAATTTTTTTAATTCTCATTCATACGAGCACTTTATAAGACTAATATGATCTTCCCATATCACATAGCTACAATGATCTATCTTAGTTAGAATGATTCAATTAATTAATTACATAATTTTAATTTAACTAATACATTGATTCCTTTGTAATAATAATCAATGAAATCACTCTTGGTATCATAATCATGTTTGAACGAAAACTAAATACCCATTGATGGTTCAAAAAGTACTGCTAGTATCATCATATTAAAAATCCATAGTATTAATAAAAAATTAAAGGAAAATGTGAATAAATTTTTTTGTTTTATATTATCTTCATTAAATCAATGGATAATGGAAGGAATAAATATTTATAGG
This sequence comes from Viscum album, assembly GCA_963277665.1. Lineage (NCBI taxonomy): Eukaryota > Viridiplantae > Streptophyta > Magnoliopsida > Santalales > Viscaceae > Viscum > Viscum album. Next base: position 2,043,035,955 of record OY728148.1, on the reverse strand, counting down.
ATGTAAATTTAACAAGAAGTGTGAAGGAACTGTTGTTTCAGGCAAATTTCATCATTCTCCAATGAAATTAGAATAAAAATATAAACATAGGTACCTAAAATTCATGGCGATGGAAGGTGAAACCATAAATAGAGATAAAATGCAATATATTACCATATATATCAACTATAATCTATCATAGTACACCCATTTATGCATAAAAAATAAGAATATTATGGGAGGCGTTGGAATAACCATATTCCCCATTAAAATTGGAGAAATATGTCTCCCCTTGTATAATATCACGGCGATTTAATGACAATTATTCCCCCAAAAGGACCATGTCAGCTAGTTGTTGGACACACCAGTAAGTCTGTGGAAGCACTACATGTTCATCTAGTGTCCTATACACCCCATCTTATCTCTTCCAATCTCTAAAACCTTCAAAACACCATATGATTGGCATTTTCCATCCAAAATAAATCTTTTAGGATGTAACAAAAAATAAATATTAATATGACAATCCCAATTTGAAATACGACCCTATAAAAAACTATAAAATAAAGATATAAATTATATCCAAGACACAAAAATACATGGATTATTATATCCTACCCACCATAATACCTATCATCTTTGAGAATCCTAAATGGTCATACAAATATACATGATGACCTTCTACTATAGTAAATTTCAAAAAAACATCATTGTACCATCCTAGAATTCTCAATCTAATTCTGGTGAAGAAAATAGAAATCATGTTTCTCATGTCACAAAAAATAGTTAACACTCATATCCTAGCACTAAAATACAGGGATGATGCTTACCAGAGATCATCCACATTGAGTACCAATGATGTCTTCAAATTAATTATATCTCATTTGTTTAATCAAACTATAATACGTAGTCAAATGAGGCAACCTATGAAAATTAATTGATATAATAAACTAAAAACTCTAAAGTTTCAAATTTCAATCTTCCCCAAAAGTTTTTGTTTAATATGCTTTTACAAATTTCTGTGAACTAAAAGATCATTTGTGAAGGTAATCAACATAAATCCATTGATTGGTGAATTGGGTTGAATAGAGACCAAATTCGACACATCAAGAAAATAAAATCCTTAGTGTAACCTTAGTAAGAACAGTATAGTTTTTCACTATATCATTATTTATTACTCGAAAACATGTTTATCCATTCACTTATTTACCACAGGAAAATAATATTATATCCCATTGACATAATTTAATAGATGATCCTTTCATAATTTATTATAAAAATGTGGTTGATTATAATTTATTTCATCATATTCATTTAATATATTTTCATGAGTCTCGATTATTTTATTCTTTGGTGTATATAATATTATGGAAAATGGTTACATTTCTAATCATATTCTGCGAAATTTAGTCTATAATAATAAATACAATTCTCAGTCAATCAGACATTACAATGGTTTGATCATTGACATAATAATTACATTTTCCTTAATAATAAGTTTGGTCATAATTCACTTTGGTTTAAGCAATCAGTAAAATAAAAAATGGGTTAATTTGTGTTATAACAATTATCGTTTTAAGAGATCTATCATTAATAATATAAGGAAATTAAACCTTGTTATTTATAACATTATTATAAAATCATGTTATCGTATAAATATTTTTTCCAATGTTTATCTATCTTATTTTGACCTATATAATTCATATTTAAACTATATTATTATTAGATAAACTTAAATCATCCGTATTTCAAAAAATATCATTAGATATTCATATATATATATATATATATACAACAATTTTTTTTATTTATAAGTATCAACATAATAAAAAAATAAAATAACAAATCAAAATTTCACAGTGTTGTAATGATCATATACATAACCAAATAATATCCCCTGGGATTGTCTAACCAATGTGCTGTTAGGAATTATTTCCATGCACTAGGTTTTGAATGAGTTATTACCCAATAGACCATTTTCATAGTTATTTCCCATGTGTATATCTAGAACAGATCCTACATAAATTTTTAGTATCTATACATTGATATATTTCATTGAAAAACATATAGTCTATACTTTATCAAAATTCTTGGATTTTATCCTCCACAGATAATTATCCCTTATACATATCATATGTTTTTTCATAAATGTAATCGAATATTATTCATTATAATGAATAAACTAATCCTAAAAAATAATTATACACCATACAAATAAAAGTAAGATGTCCCAAAATAAATAAATCAATATTTATCATCATTTCGATAATTTTTCATTTCATAAAACAACTGAATCACATAGCTCAGAGAATAATTTGGTATATTTTATTTGAGTACTTCTTATATAGTAAATATATTTTACAAAACATTTGAATTTTATTCAATAATTAAAAACTTCTACAACCATTTTTTTAATTCTCATATGATTTAATTATCTTCACAACCTATGTGTGGGAAATATATGATTGGGGTGAGCATAAATTCTTATTGAGGGAAAACATATCAATATTTAAATGTTGGTTAGATGATAATATTTTTATTAAATATGATTATGGAGATATTTATTCATAAAATAACATGTAACACAAATATTTTTCAATTAATTATCAATTAGGGACATGAAATATAGAAATAAAAATAATGAACCACGATATAATAGTGTGATATAATCATGGAAGCATGGTCTATGGAAATGATATCATAAGATCATAGAAACATAAGCATGTGGAAAATCATAAAACATGATATCATAAGAATATAAAAATTATATCCAAAAAGAAAATATAATATAATCTATCCTCTATTATAATAATGGAATTACTCAATTATATTCTATAATAACATAGTGTTACAAACCTAACAATATGTGCAAAATGAAAAATGTTCTTAGTCTAACCGCTCATGGACCAGAAATTTCACCTCATTTGAAATAAATATTATCCCATTTGTAAGAGGGATTGAATAGACTCTATCATCTAAACATACACTTTCTACCACCAACATTTTTACAATATTATGTGTTCCATAGAAATAAATACATATCATACATAAGTTATAATAATAGTAAGAACAATAAGAAAAACTCAATTTCATAATCTATTCATAAGGATTTATTGAATGATGTATCATATATATTCCCTAGAGAAAAATGAATTATATGATTTTTAAATTTAATCATTATAATATGAAATTATATCATGAACATGGGATTAAAATGTATAAAATCATGAGAATATCCGCTGAGGAATGAATTAATGTGAACCAGTTTGTAGAACCTTTTTTATATTTGTAAATGATCACTCTAAATAAATATAGGGAATACATTTTTCCATAAAACCAGAATTGAACCAAGATAGATCGTCAAAAAATAATGAAGGGTTTTTATAATATATTAATTGTTATAAAATATTTAATGTAGTTAATGCTTCGTATGAGATCAAAATCAATAAAGATCATATATTTTGTTGACATAAATCTGTGAATTTTTATGTAACTAAAAACATGTATAAATACAGTAATATAATGTTTATTCAATAATGTATATATGTAAGGGATATATTAAAAAATAAAATAGGGGCATGTTTATAATATTTAACACATGTTAACACATAATGTTTTTTCCAATTTAGACGCAGAACACTGATAGAAAGAAAATTTATTTAATATTATGCTTAATGATCATTTATATGAATGTGAATTATTTATAAGATAGTTAAATTTTAAAGAAGGATAATAATTATATAGTAATAAATAATTGAATGAAAATTTTATCTAGAAGTATATATTTAGCTTATAATATATTATTTAAAAGATTAAATTGAAGAAAAACATTATATCTAATGAAAATGAATTGAGTTTCGAATGTCCCATTATAAATTAATTACATTTAGAATAAAAAATCATTTGAAATTTGAATACAATATTGTTCATAATATACTATGCATTAAATAATAGAGTAATCTAAAAAAAATTCTGGGGTAGTATATATACCATTGAAAAATTAATTTTGTGTGTAATATTAAAACATGCTTCCATAAAGGTAAATAGATATGAAAAAACAAACCACATAAGATACATTAAAAGAAGAAAAATTAAGTGATAATAATATTGATGTTAATGATAAAATAACATGAATAAATACAATTCATGAGATTTTATATATTTAATTATAATTATAATAACAATTCAATTAAAATCAGTTGAATATAAAAACATGTTATATGATGATAGAGTTTTTGAGATGATACCCACACTAGTGGCCAAAATCATTCTTCAATTACACTATAATTCCTATATAATTTAAAATATGTTCTTAATTTTTATAAACATGATCATTATTCACCTATTTTTTTTTCTATACACCATTTATTTCCATTTGTTAATTATTTTTCATATAGTTTCTTATCACGTCAGCTACTTGCCGTTGATTAATAAATTTCATTCTAAAACATATAGTCTGATTACTAATAACAATTTTTTTTTTAAAAATTATGATCTCCAGAATTCGTTACGTATATTTAATTTATTATTTAATTAGTAAAATACTTTATATATCAAATGGATAACCATAAAAAAACAAAATTAAAATGTTTTCCTGAAAAATCGATTTATTGGGGTTATTATTCCTATAACTAATAATTATTTTTTAACTCAATGGTTGTGATATATTATTATTAAAACAATTAATGGTGTGAAAATTATCATATTAGGTAATTAAATAACCATTTTAGACCTACCAATACGGGTGGTTATTAAAATTTGAATATGTTGTTTGGGGAGGTGGCAGTTCACACACACAAATGTGATGACACTATCATTTCACATAAAAATTTTAAAAGAATGTATAAAATGGATATTCAATTGGAATAATAATATTTTTTCATTGAAAAAATTATATTATTATCATACCTTCATTGGTATATGGTACTTCAGGGTTGTAAAAAATGAAAATATCATAAAAATGATGGGTTGAGAGTATAAACATTCCCTTAGAAGTTCTGACTTGAGTAACTCATTAAGACTCATTATCATGGTATTTTGGTGAGTCCAAAGAATAAAATTCATATAAAGAATTTTTATGAAATAATATTTCATATTTTTTTGTGAGCCACATCTTAAGAATGGGTGGATAAATGTGGATGTTATTTTCTTTTTTCATGAGTAATGAAAAAGAACATTTGTAAAAAAACATTATTTCACAATGATATCAAAACATTATTCAAGAAAAAATATTATAAACATAGAAAATAATAGTTTTCAAATATAGATAATTTTAATCCACCCTCAAAAAATCAATATAATACATATTTTCCACATTTTATAACCATTTTCCTTGTGTTTATAATATTTTTACCCTAATATATCCTCTAAGTGGTAACTAAAAGTTTACCCAATGGAAATAATTTTAAAAGTTAATATTTATATTTATATTATTTAATAATTTTAAAATACTAATTATAAACATTTAAATAGATTTATAAAATAAAATGTCTATGATTTTAATAAAAATTAGTATTAGCGCAAATAACATGTAAAAAACTGTTTTTAGGAAAAGTGCATTTTATGATTAAAATTTATGTTTTAGAAAAAACTATCAATGTTATTGATTGTATTAAAATATAACTGATTTTTATTTATCATTTAAAATTTATTTAAAATTAAAATATTTTGAAAATTGAATACTTCCATGTGAAAAAATTATTTAAAAAATATGAATAACTTTGTTAAAATATTACCTTATTTTTTATTGATGTTGATCATTGATTTTATATAACAAAAAAAATTAATATTCCATAATTTAACATTATACAATTTAATTTTCTTAGAAAAACGTTTTTCAAATATATTAATGGCATTCTTGTTTAATAATGTAACTAAACTGACTATAGCAGTAAATTCAATATTTACACTATTCAACTAAAAAATAATTCATTTTATAAAAAAACCATATTTTAAGATAATATTTTCATTATTAATAGAAAAATATTGTAATTTTCTATAAAATTAAAAGTAAAAAATTTGAAAATTCAATTATTGTAATGACCTGATCTTGTGAATAAAATTTGTTTTCTAAATTTCTATTTTATTTCATTTTATAATCTACAAAAGTATATCCATTAATTATTGAAGGGATACCATTGGGTATCGACTATTATATGACCATTTTTCATTATGACCATTGTAAACTAAACTCTTAATGTTACAATTATTATTTATAAATACAAGTGATCATGGTTAATTAATAAAGAAACAAGAGTTGATGACCTCTTCCAGTATACTTGAGTTGAACGAAGCCCATCTCTCAAAGCTTGGGAATGAGGTAGAATATCTTGGATTTTCTCTGGACCAAACCCAAGATGAGCATCAATATGTGAATCTTAAATAAAATCACCTTAGGGAGAAGTTTCAGATGATTGAAATTACCACATGTGCAATGTTGTCTGAGTCACCCCAAAATTTTATCACCATATCACACCTTCCACTTAGGTCCTATGAAGGTGTTATAAGGGGATATGTAATGAGACCTTAGTTACATTGTGTAAAAAAATTTATAAAAAAAATTATTATTTCTTATTATGATACATTTTATAATTTCAAATGTCCGGATAAATATAGGATGAAGTTCAATATTATTGATTAATTTTGGAAAAAGGGTATTTTAAAATATATTTTTGTATACTTTCAATAATTAATAATGTCAAATGATTTTCAAAAAATAATCTTCTACAGTCGTTATTGGTAATAAAATTATATTCTAAAAAGATCAAATTGATTTTTAGTGAATTGTAATGTATGAATGGTAACATATCATTATAAGTAGTAAGGAATATTGATGAATAGTAAATTAGCCCAAAATGAGAAACGTCACCCCTGAATGTATAAATATAATTTAGACATCTTAAAAGTGATAAAATGGTCATATTATATGTTTTTTTACAGGTTATAAAAAATTTATTTACAATTTTGTAATTATTTTAATTATTGAAAATGGAAATATATTTTTAAAAAAGAAATCAGAAATTCTAACATTATTGTATTATTGTGATACGATAATTTTATGGGGCCATTATTATTTTTTCATGGTGTTACTAAACAATCTATAGTTCTAGAGTTGTTTTTTAATGAATAATGATCTTATTTAAAAATTAAAATTAAACATATTTAGAAAACAATTTTCATAAATTGGAGTTCATTTTTGAATTCAAGGCCTTAATATTTACTTTTCATGTGGTATGTCATTCAAATATCCATACCATGTTCTTATATCTATTTTATTATGTGTATAGACTATATTATGAGTCATTTCTGAATGGTTGATCCTTTTTATCACTCTTTTCAATGACATCTAAAACCATGTTATATATTTGTAATCTTGCATAATTTTCATCTAAAAAACTCTCTCTCTTTCTCAAGAAATTATCTTGTATTGTTTATGTAAATAGACAAATATAATTTCATTTCCATGGGTATTCATCAATAGATAAAATTAAACTATTATATTCTGTAATTTACATACATATAACACATTCAACCTTTCAATGGGTTATAAATGAAAAAATGATAATGTTTTTAAGAACATTTAAAACGTCATGATTTTGAAATGAAACCCATATCTTTTATTCAATATGGGTTATTTAGGAAATTTTGTATTATGATCTATGTGGATCATGGTAAAATAAAGACATATAATGGTGCACCCTGATAGCGCTCCAATTTATTTGGTAAAGAATTTTCTCTAGATATTAAAAGTTTCATGATACCTTTTTGAATAACCTTTGAATATTTTTTTATGACACCTTGGGGATGAACCTTTTTTTATATGTTAATGAATTTATAAATTCAATGTTGTAGCCACATATTCATGTTATGATTTATGTTATTTTTATTTTGATATTCCACTTTTTCCATTGCTCGTGTCTTATGGTTTTCATCATGTTATTTTTGATACCACATGTAAAATGAGTCCCTTCCATTACTTTCTCTGTCAAATGCTCGCTATTTTCTTTGATTTATGACTCCAGAAAATGATATGTAGTAATTTTAAATAGGAATAACATTTAAAGAAGATTTTTAAGGGGATTTAAAAGAGAATTTTATGTTTTCATGTTTTATTGTTCCTGATTTAAATGACACTTGACTTTAAAGATCCTCTGTTTTTAAAATCTACTGAAAAGTTATGTAATAAAAAAGAGGTATGTTATAGTTGGTATCAAAGTAATATTTAGTTATTTATGGAAATTGGGCTATTAAAAATTTAGGAAGAACCATATCGAAAATGTTAAATATAAGAATAGTTCCTGGTATTTTGGTGAGTATTGAGTATGTGGTTTATCATGAAAATTCATCTATGTTTGGATATGACCAGGTAGAGGCGGCTCTAGAACAGATGTACCTAGGAGTGAAAAATCTGACAAGGTGTTTCAGGTTGGAACCAGGGTATCCTGGAATAAGACACTGAGCCTTTCTTCACTATTGGTTACGACACTCCCATGGGATATATTTTGTTAATCATAATATTTTTATGAATCATTTTATTGGATTTATAGAGAAACGTAATTGTTTAATGCATGATGTTTTAAGGCATAAAATCCTTTATAGATAAATGATTCATAAATGAAATAATCTTCTCACTAAGGTTTTATTATTTTAGAAATTGGAATGAAATAGGAGGAGTCGAGGAAATGGTGACCGCAATGGACCATGTGATGATGACCCTCCGATGGAAGATGGAATGGAAAAATTCATGAGAATGATGGAATAACTGACTCAAGTTATGGGAAATAACTTAAACCAAGATAAGAGAGAGATCTCACAGCGAATGGAACGACTTTCTGTTGAATCCTTTTTGTGTCAACGGCCACCAACCATAAGTCGATCTACCGACCCATTGATTACTGAATAATGGATTAGCTCTATCTATAATATATTTTCTATGCTCCATTTTTATGAGCATGAGAAGGTTACCTTGGATGTTTATCTCTTAGAGAGAAATTCTTATCAGTGGTGGGAACTGATTAAAAACACCTGGACAAGAGTGGAAGATGAAGCTATGTAGTGGGAAGAGTTCATAGGGATATTCATCAACAAGTATTTCCCTCGATCAATGAGAACAAGAATAGAGAACGATTTTTTCAAGCTGAAGTAGAAGGATAATGAATCTGTGGGAAGCTACAAGGTGAAATTCACAAGGCTTTCACGGTACACCTCTATCTTTTTCATGGATCCCAATGGTAAGGTTGATAGATTCTATGGTTGACTGAGACCTCATTTGTGGAAGAATCTAGCAAATCGAGATTACGATAGCTATAAGGAGATTGTGCAAAGTGTGATTAAAGTAGAACTGGAGTTTGGTGAGGCACAATGCTATCATAAAACCAATGACATGAAATGACTACGGGATCAAATATTAGGGAGGATATTTGTTGAGGTAAGAGGAGGAAATCATGTACAGAGTCCCACATGTAATAAATGTGGGAAGATGAATTTAAGAACTACATGATCAGGAGAGGGAAGTGCTACAAGTGTGGTAGAGATGTCCACATCGCGTGGAATTGTCGTTGTGAGGTTAAGCCACAACATCCCTTCACTAACGATAAAGGGAAGATGGTGTAGTACCTACTGGATGTCCAATTATATAAGTGTGGCCAACTAGGGCACTTTTCTAATCACTGTCCAAATCTGAAGGCAGTGGATGGGAATCACCATCAGCCTTAGAAATGACCAAGGGAACAAGGTATTACATTTTCAATCACTACTGCTGAAGTTGACACACCAAATGATGTTGTGGAAGGTACTATTTTTGTTCTCTCAAATCTATAAATTACATTGTTTGATCCTGGTTATACGAATTCCTTTATTTTATCTATGTTTTCATAGAACTTTGAATGAACCTCTCATTTTATAAAAGTAGATTTATCTGTCGAGAATCGTAGTGGGATTATCCAAGAATATTCAGTGATTAGAAACACTAGTATTTGATTTAGTGACCAAAATCTTATCAAAAATCTAGTAGTCATTCCCATAGAAGAATTCAACATTATATTAGGCATGGAATAAATCTCAAAGTATACTGCTTAAATCAAATTTAGAAGCAAGGAAATATCAGTATTCTTTAATGGAAAACATACAGTTATCTTCCATGGAGAGATATATCGAACTGATCATTGTCTAAAAGAACCACCTAAATACTTATTTATGGAGTTTATCAGTGAAGAAGAAGAATATAATTAGAGTTTAAGGATAGAAAATGTCCCCATCATTCAGGAATACATTACTATATTTCCTGATCAGTTACCCAGACCTCCACACGAAAAATAGGTAGCGTTCCCCATTGAACTTTTAACTGTATATCTACTGATATAAAATTACCCATATAGGATAGAAAATTGGGTAGAAAGGAATTAAAGAAATGACTTTAAGATCTTTTGTATAAGGGTTTTATCTGGCCTATTGTGTCTTCTTAAGGAGAACATGTTCTCTTTGTGAAGAAGAATGATGGATCAATGCAGTTATGTAATGATTATAGAGAACTGAATGGGATCAAAATAAAGAAAAAATACCCACTTCAAAGAATTGATGACTTATTTGACCGACATCATGGTTCTCAATACTTCACTAAGTTTGATCTTCGATTTGGTTATCATCAATTTAGGGTGAAGAAAGATGATATTCCAAAAACTGCCTTCCGATGAAGATATGTGCATTATGAGTTTCTTGTTATGACCTTCGGACAGACCAATGCACAATACATTTTTATGGATTTGATGAATAGAGTCTTTGAGGACTACCTTGATAAATTTGTGGTTGTTTTTATTAATGATATTTTTATATATTCCAATGCTGCGATGAGCATGAGAATAATCTAACGGTTATTTTGAAAACTCTTCGAAAGGGGAGGATTTTGTGAATGTTCACCAAATGTGAATTCTTGTTACAACAATTTTCATTCATGGGGATCATTTTTACTAATGAAAGAATCCTGGTTGACCCTGAAAAGACAAAAAATTTGTAGTACTATACTCAACCTACAAGAATAACTGAGATATGAAGTTTCCTTGGATTAGTGGGATATTATAGGAGGTTTGGGAAAAATGTTTCATGAATTTCTAATATACTAACAAAGTTAACTCTAATAGAGGTCATGTTTATCAGGAAAAAGGAGGGTGATGAAAGTTTCCAAGAGATGAATAAGAGATCGGTTACTGCACCCTTCTCAACTCTTCCCTGATATGGATAAGGATTTGTTATTTTTAGCGATGCACATCTGAAAGGGCTTGTGTGTTTCCTCATGAAAAATGAAATAGTCATTTCTTATAGATCTCAATAGTTGGAGACTCATGAGCAGAACTATCCTACGTATGATCTGGAGTTGGAAGTGGTTGTTTTTTAACTGATGATATGGAGGCACTATCATTATGGGGATAAACGTGATATATACAAAGAACATAAATATTTGAAGTATATTTTCAGACAAAAGGAATTGAACATGAGACAGAGGAGACGGTTGGAACTTCTCAAACACTATGATTGTTCAATTCATTATCATCCTGGAAGAGAAAACAAAGGCATTGATGCATTAAAAAGGAAATACCTTGTGGTTATTTCCATGATGAGGATTCAAAGGGATCATTTGATCAATGTCCTAGTAAAGCTAGACATGGGAATTATATGGGATGGGACATCATCAAAACTGTCACAAATGATTTATCAATAGTCATTACTAGAGAATATAAAAAATTCATAAAAAAAGTTCCTTTAGTACAGAAGAAGTTTCAGGTTGTGAAGGATGAGAAGTTTCTTATGTTCAATATTGATCAAGAAGGTGTAGTGAAATATTATACAAGACTATGTGTACCATAAATTCCAGAAATAAATAAGGATTTGATGGATGAATATCATAGATCTAATTTCTCTATACATCCTAGAAGAACAAAAATTTGTAGGGGCCTTCATGATCACTATTGGTGGGATAATATGGAAAGTGATATTGCTGAATGCACTTCAAGGATCCTTGTATGTTAGCAATAGAAGGAAGATAGATAGATTCTTAAAGGGGTATTGAAACCACTACCCATACCAGTATGGAAGTGGAAAATATCACCATGGACTTTTTCACTGGTATCCAGAAAACATATAAAGGGAACAATGTGATATGGGTTATTATGGATCGTCTCAAAAAGAGTTCCCAATTTATCATCATTTGGGAATATTTACCTCTTGATCAACTTTATAAGATTTACATGAACGAAGTTGTAAGTCAACATGGAGTTCCACTATCTATTGTATTTGATCTTGACCCTATGTTCACATCAAAGTTATAGAGATGTCATCAACATTATCTTAGCACTGAATTAAAATTCAGTATTGATATCACCCACAAACTGATGGCCAATATAAAATGAATATTAAAACACTAGAGGATTTTTTAAGAACCTTCTAACTAGTATTTAAAGGTTGATGGGATCAACATCTAAATTTAGATGAGTTCTCCTTCAACAACAGCTTCCACTCGACCATTCAAATGGAAGCATGTGAAGATCTATATGGTAAATGATCTATAACTCCTACTTTTTGGAATTAAGCTGGTTAGAGAATGATTATTGGACATGACCTTGTGCAATAGATGACAGAAAAAGTCAATTCCATCCAACAACACATTAAGGCTTCTTAGATTCAGCAAAAGAGCTATTCCAACAACCATATAAGGGATTTGGGGTTTGTTTTTAGTGACAAAGTCTTTCTTCGAATTTCACCTAGGAATAGAGTCTTGAGGTTTGTGAATAATGGAAAGCTCATCCCTAGGTACATTATCTCCTATGAAATCCTTGATCGCGTAGGATCAGTGGCCTATCATCTTGAACATCCTCCAAATCTAGCACAAGTTCACGATGTCTTCCATGTATCATTCTTGAAAAAGTACATACCTTACCCTTCACATGTACTAAATCCAGAGGTGGTAAAACAAGAACATGACCTATCTTATGGGGATCAGTAGGTGGATATATTGGATCGTAGAGATAAGGTTCTACGCAACAATACTACCCAATTTGTTAAGGTGTTGGGGAGGAACCATAAATGTGAAGAATCCATGTGGGAACCAGAGGATTCTATGAGGAAGAAGTACCGATACATTTTATCTTCTAAGGGTACAAGAAAAATGTATGGGGCTAAATTTCATAAGGTTGGAAAAAATGTAACAAACCTTACTTTTTTATAAAATATGCTTCATAAATTTATGTGTAATTTCATTTTATACTCCACAAAACTATATCCTTTAATTAATGATGTTACACTATTGGGTTTCGAATGTTATATGACTATTGGTCAATATGACCACTAGAAACTAAAATTTTAATGTTACAATTACTGTTTATAAATTAAAGTGATCTTGGTTAATTAATATAGAAAGAAGAGTCAATGGCCTCATCTAGTAGACTCGGGTCATACGAAGCCCATCTGTCAGAGCTTGGAAAGGAGGTAGCATCTCTGGGCTTTTCCCGGGACTAAGACCAAGCTAACTTTTAACATGTGATTCATGAATGGAATCACCTATGGGATAAGTTCAATAAAATGGAAATTACCACTTGTATAATGTGTTCCGAGACACCCCAATATTCTATCACCATATCAGACCTTACACTTAGATCCTATGCAAGAGTTACTATGAGCTATGTAACGAGACCATAGTTATGTTGTGTAATCCTTTTGTTTAAATAAAATTCTTATTTCTTATTATGATAAATTTGTGACTTTAAAATGTCATGATAAATGTAATATGAAGTACAATATTATTAATGAATTTTGGAAAAGGGAATTTTAAAATATATTTTTCTATAGAGTAAATAACTAATAATGTGAAATTATTTTCCAAAAATGGTTTTATATAATTGTGATCCGTAAGAATATTAGTGTCTAATAATATCAAATTTATTTTTAGTAGATATTAATGTATGAATACTAACATACCCTTATGAATAATAATGAATAGTAATGAATAGTAAGTTATTTAAAAAATTGAAACATCACCCATGAATGTAAAAATATAATCTAGACTTCTTAAAAGTAAAAAATTGATCATAGTATAAGATTTTTTTTTAAGGTCATAAATAAATTAATCACACTTTTATAATTAATTTAATAATTTAAAATGGAAAATTATTTTAATAAAATGTAATCATAAAATTTTACTTTATTTTATTATGGTTATATTATAATTTTATGGGACATTGACTAATTTTTCATGGTTTTACAAAAAAAGATATAGTTTTAGAGTTGTTTTATTAAATAACTAGTGATTTTATATAAATATTAAATTAAAAATATTTATAAAAATATTTTCATAAATTTAATATCATTTTTGATTTCATAGCCTTTATATTGGGTTTTGGTAAATATTTGGGATTTTTCTGAAATTGTTGAATCTTCAGTGTATAGTAGAAATGTCGTTTTGAGTTTAGGGTATTTAATGACATCGTTGATGTTGTACCCTTGATGTAATATTTCGAGATGACTTGTGAACAGTAATATATGATATGAGGTGTCCCAAGTGGGAAATACCATTGGAAAATACAATTTTAAGGCCCGGTGTTTTTCAAATACCATTGATGAGGTGTCCCTTGAAAATTAATTAAATATTCCCTCACTTTTCCTATAAATACCAAAACATTAGCTCATTCATTTAATTACAGAATCATCCTCAATGAAGCTCTAGAAATTTTACCTCCGTAAGATTCCTCTCAAGGTACCCTCAATCCCCAAATTTCCCATCCTTTGTGATTTTGAAGTCACTCTTCAAATTAAGAGAACCTTTCACCATCCTCTTTTACGTCATGATTTCCTTTGAGTTATGTCCTCTAGTTTTCATCATCTTATGAGGGGGAATGTTCTTATATATTATTATTAATTTCCATTTCATATCCAAAAGATTATATACCCTTTATTATCTCATCAATATATTTTCTTAATTTTTATGTGACGTCATTAGGCTACCGAAAGTTTGTAAAAGAAAGCGTATTTCCTCTTTTCATTCAAGTTTACTTTTCATGAGGTATGTCATTTAAATATCCATAACTTGTTCTAATTTTTATTTAATTGTGTACCTATACTGTATTATATGTTATTTATGAGTGTTTGATCCTTTTACCCTCTCTTTTAAATTATTTATAAAACCATGTTATATAGCTATTATGCTGCAAAATGTTCGTCTCAAAATCTCTCTCTTTTTCTCATGAAATTCTCGTATATTAATTTTCTGAAACCAAAATATATTTTCATTTCCAAGGGTATTCATCAATACATAAAACTTGTCTAATTGATTCTTGAATTTACATACATATAACACTCACTACCTTTCTATAAGTTATAAAGGATAGAACGATAAAATTTTTTAAGAACATTTAAAACATCCCAATTTTGAAATGAAAACCATTTATTTTATTATATATTGCTTATTTATAAATTTTTTAACTATGATCTATGTGGATAAAATTAAAATAAATACATATTAAGGGTACACCCTAATTTTTCTCCAATTCATTTGATAAATAATTAATCTATAGAGATGAAAAGTTTCACTATACATTGGAGAATAACCTTGATAATGTTTTATGAAACCTTGTGGATAAACATTGGTGATATGTTCAAGAATGTCTAAATGAGATGTTGTATCAAAATATTTATGTTATGATTTTTTTATTTTCATATTCCACTTTTTTCTATTTGTCATGTCATATTGTTTTCATCATGTTATTATTGATATCACAAGTAAACCGATTCCCTAGCTTTTCTTACTAGGCCTTGTTCTCACCATTTCCTTTCATGTCTATCTCCATGTTATGAGATGAATTAATTTATAAATAGGTTGAACATATAAATAATGTTTTAAAGGGGATTTAAAAGGGTGTTTTATGTTTTCTTGTTTTATTTTTCATGATTTCAAAGACACTAGACTTTAAAGAACCTCTCTTTGTAAAATCTAAGGAAACTTAATATAATAAAAACGTGGTATGTAATAATTTTTAATTAATTTAATAAATTCTAGAAAAAATTAGTTTCTATTGAATACAATAATATTTAAAATACTGAATATTCTTATTCAAATTTTAAATGAAACACTAATAAATTTTATTTTTTATTAAGAAAATCTTTTAAAAATTAATGTTCTATGATTAGTTTAGTAAAAAGTAGGACATACAATAAATTCACAACAAAAATAGATAATTAAGGATATTTCAGTAATATAACCTTTATATAAACATATATATTCATAAATGTTGAAATTAAGTATCTATTATTCATAAATATTAATTAAATGGGTTTTAAGGTCTAATCATATCAAAATTTTATTTTTCTCCTTGGTTTTACATGTGGAAAATCTTGTAGACATATTATAAGAATTGGTAGAAAATATATATTAACATCATATGTCTTTTCATTCTCTCACCTCCCTGTAAATATATTATGTCCTAAAAAATTAAAACTGATACAATTTCACTAATTAACATAGGGATATCCTAAATTAATATAACATAATAGTTTGTTGTTGGTCTAATTATTATATGATGTAATATTTCCATATAAGAAATTTGATACGAGGCCTTTGTAAAAATAATTATTCATTTCTTAACAAAATCCTAATAAGATAAGTGGAGATAATGAAATTTGGAATAACATTCCTCAAACATCGAATAAGATTGATATATCATACATATTATAATTATTACACCAAAGGATTAATATTTATATCCCAATTAATAATATTTTAATTCTTACCAAAATAAGGGATCAATATGTGTTGAGTTACAAATAAAAATCTACCTCAAAAGAAGTTCTTCAATGAATTTTAGATGTTCACATGACTGAGGAGGTGTTTAGTTTGAATCTTATTCTTTTACTCATATTTTGGTATATTGGGTTTTATAGTGAAACAATTTCTCACATATAACACATGATGTCATTGATAGATATTTAAGAAGAACAATATATTACTTTATTATATCATTACTCATTCCTTGTAAACTTGTTTCTTGATTCCCTCATTTAATATAAGTAAAACATATTATGGAACCCTGAGGTAATTCCCTTTTATATTCATACAATATTTTTATATATATTTTGTTTCTTATCCTTCCAATCATTATACTCATTGCATAAATGTTAATGATTCTAAATCAATATATTATTGAGTGCACTCTAGATTTCAAATATGGTTACATTGTTAAACATATTTCTCAATATATGTTTTAGCATAATCACTTGATTTCTGAATCCACATCACGTTCAAATGGGTCTATAATTGAGGTAATCAAATCATTCTCAATCCTACCAATGTTTTACTTGATATCTTTTGGTTCCATCCATTAGTAAAACCAATAGGGTCTGATGTGAGTGAAAAAAATCATTAGAGAATAAGTATCATAGATAACTGAAGAGTATATTTAACCAAAAAGTTTCTAACATTATAATAAATCATGTTAGACTATAATTATTTTATATCATACTACATAACTCTTTTCTAAACTATATAATTAATTGTTTAATATATATCATTCTTATATAAACATATATCATCCTTGGTTAAAATATATCATTTGATAATCATCCTAGTTTACCTAAAGTTTATTATAATTATTATTTTCTTCTAATCCCCTCGATATAACAATGAAATAAATCCATCATAGTTTCTTATAAATAGTATATTATTAACCAAATAAAATCCTTATATAGTGTCAAACCATGTGTTCAGTTATGCTTCTATCATACACCATGTGATGATTTAGTTAATACCCAATATTCCCATGTCAAGGATGTTACCTAGAGGAATATCTTTTCTAGAACGTGTATTAACTTTTAATATGATCTCTAGGATGTATTTTTAGGAAATACAAACACTATATAATTTAGAAATAATCAAGGATGTCATATTATACTTATACATATAATATAGACATATCCCTATGGGTTTAAATAAATTTCCCTTATCATATTATGAAAAATAAATACTAATCGTAAAAAATTACTAAAAATGTATTGGATATCGAAAATGATGTCCTCGAACAAACATTTCCTTATTCTACATCATTTTTATAATTTAAACATTACAACTCATAATAATATCACATATCTTGGATAATATTTTTAATTAGTTTTTTTAGGACAAGTTATATTATAAACTTATTTAAAAAATGATGCAATAATATATCCAAAATGAAAGTCTTCTATTCCACCTTATATAGATATAATATGCTATACATACATTCATAACCTGGGGAAGTGTATTATAACAAAATGGGTTATCTCAGATTTTTAGCACGGGATAAATTATTAACTTATAATCATGGATTAGATCATGAAAATATGAGACAAAAATAACAAGGATAAATTTATTTATAAACGAACATAAAAAAATAAATATTTTATAAAAATAATGAATGAAGTACACATAATATCAAATGAAAAAACATGTACCATGATTTAAGAGTTTGAGATAATATTGGATACATTAATAATGAAATTATTTCATAAGATAATTGATTCATTAGTAAGTTAAAAACCTTAAAAAATATCATATAAAGTATATATAAATGATAACCACAAAGAATAAAAAATAAAGAAGAATATTTACCATATTCATGGTGGTTTATTTTTTACCACCATCATTACATAGTTTTCTTAGTATAACTAAATGTGCACCATACATATATCTTTAGGATAATTGTACATTAATAATTCCTGGAATATCATGATATTTTGACATTACATAATGAATTGGAGATATATAACATAAATATTTATAAAAAATTAGACTAAAATGCATCGAAAAATTTACAATGTTCTAAAAAATGAAATAGAACCCATAAATAAATCATGTGCATGAAAAAAGACGCGAGAAGAAAGTGTGTTTCAAAATATTATCCGATGGAAAACTAAATTCCATATCCAATTTATTACAAAGAGAATAAAAATAATAATTTTTAATAATAATTACTAAATATGGAAAGTAGGTTGTGAACCTTGATCTCAAATAATTAAAATTTACGAGAAATATCTGGTGATGTAAGAGTGAAAGTGAACCAGTTTTGGAACATTTAATATATAATGAAAGGTTATTATTAATTAAGTAATAATCATATTACTTTACATAAATATATAATTTTATTTATAGGGTTACCAATTAAATATTAATGCATTAATAGTCTATTCTTCATTTAAAAAAATTTATGGTTTGATTTTTAACATGAGATCATAAATATTAATGTTCCCTTAAATCATGCTTACATTAATGTGAGAATTTCGAAGGAAACTAAAAACATGTATAAAATTATATATGGAATATATGTTGAACTACATGTATATATTATTTAAATAAAAAAATAATGGTACATTAGAATAATAGTGAATAAAAATTGAGAAAGAGAATAAGAATTCATAATCAGAAGTTGGTGATGTGGTATAGAAGATATATTTTAATGTTTTAAAATGCCATTATTGAAATCAAAAATAATAAAATAATATAATAAAAATTATTTTTGAAAACAATTAATGTTATATATTATTTTAACATTTTTTAATTCATAATGAGTCTTCCAATTGAAAAGAACAATATTGGTTAAAAGGTAAATTGTTGACCATGAGGGGAAAACATTATTTAAATGTATGTGAATTATTTTTTACATAATTAAATTTTAAAGAGGATTAGAACTCTTATGTATGTAATTAATAAAATAAAAATAAATTATAAATGAAATAAATAGGGTATACAATTTTAAATGGATGAAAAAATTCAAAAAAAACATTAAAACTAAATAAATCAGATTGAGTTTAGAAAGACCCTTAATATTATAGTAATTTTTGAATAAAAAATATTTATATATTGAAAATATTATGAATCTATAAATATTAATATTTTAATAATTATATATTTTACAAAAACATTATTCAGAATTATATACACCATAAAAATAATAAATTGGTTCATAAAATTATAATATGTCTAAATAAAGGTTAATTGAGGGGAACAACATTATGGATCGAGAATATTTTTACAAACCCATAAAATAGAGAAACTGTGATGTTAATGTTAAAATTCCATGAATAAATATAATTAATGATATTATATATTCAAAAAAACCCAATTAAATGAAATTAGGTTCCTAAAATAAAATGATCTATATAGATTGAGTTTTTGAGATACATCTTTTAACATTATTTTAAAGAATTCTGAACATTCACATAGAATACTAAATAAATAAATTATAGTCATTACATTCACAAAAAATAGAATTATTCACCTACATTTTTTTATTAAAATTCTATTAATTAATATCTGTTAATTATTTTTAATGTAGTTTCTGATCAAATCTGCTACTTAGGGTCGTTGTATAATTTTATTTGTAATAATTTCTGTTCATTAGACGGGGTCAAATTTTTTCTACATTAACATATCTAAAAAAGTGAATAATATTTTATCATTTATTATTATATTATGAAAACAATTATATAGTTTAAAATGTTATGTAAAAATTTCCAAATTTTGCATAAATCCTTGAAAAGTCCAATTAAGGTTGTTTCGGTTACTATTAATATTTATTATTTTTAAATCAAATATTGAATTTAAAATTAAGACTATAGAATATTAATGGTGTAAATAATATCATATTATTTAATTAAATAGTTTTTTGGAACATATTATTTATGAATTTTATAGAACATTGGATACTGATCGACCCGATTAGAGAATACATTTCCACATACTTTATTGAAAATAAGAACATGTTTTCGTCAAATAATTAATACTTAGTGAAAAAAATGAGGAATTTGTTTATGTTGTTAATTTTCAAGCAATTTATGGGCAATCACACAAACTGGGGTAAAACTGAGCAAAATTTCAGACCACACGGTGTGTACATATTTACACGATGTGTACATTAAGACTCAAACACGTTTTGGCTAGGATAAGAACATTCCCATGTAACCAGAAACATGTACACGTTGTGTACAGAGGATACACATTTCGTACAATCTTCTATAATCATTCGGTGGATTAGAGGAAGTCTACATGCCCTTACAGTCGACTGACATTTACACGCAGTGTACATCATATACATATCATGTCGGTCCTTCTAGAAGTGGTTGGTGGCTGATAAAAGAATGTACACACCATATATGGATGTTCTACATGCCGTGTGTCTCCACCTACTAGGCGGTGCCATGTTCCATGTCAAAGAAAGTGTGTTAGGCCACCCACCAGCAAAGAAAAAGATGGAAAATTGTGTTGACAATACTACACAACGCGTCGATTGGCCACATGACATGTACTCGTATATTCATTAAATAGAGGCCTTGGATTCTAGTTCAAAAATAAGGGGAAGATATGATAGAAATAGGTTTTTTTCCCTACTAACGTGTTACCATCATTCCACTACTCTACTTTTCCACCATTCTAACACAGAATTTATCTCTCCTCAATGTTTCTGTGATGACCAATTCAGGTATCGAGGGTCCTGTTTTCATCATTCTTAATATTTGTAACTAAACAACCAGTGTCTTGGGGTTGTGGGTGATGAATGAGTTGCAATTTGACATAGTTGTTATGAATGTGTTAGTTCTATTGAACCTATTATTATTCTTCTATAATCAATTCAATTTATTACTGAAAATTCTATTCCAAATCAAGGGCTTAATTTTATGGCACTCAAAATAAGAAGAATGATTAATAATTTCATGGCCAGTCAAAGTTTTCATCAACTCAAAAAAATTGACTAATCCATATAAATAACTTTAAAACACTGACTACCAGACAATGGAGTCAGTTCCCTTAGTTGTACACATAAGTTTACTGGACCAAGGAAACCTTTTTACAATTGAAACCCAGATTTTTGGTTTATTATGAACAACACAACCACATAAGCACTTGTATTTAATAAACAACTTCGTAAAAATACACATCCCTAACGCATTTACCTCAATATTTTCATCAAAACAAATTTCCCATGTTTTTATTTATTTGTTATGTAATTTTCTAAAGAAATTCAAATTCAGTCACCCTATTTATCCAAACATTAAAAATCGACATTTAATTTAGTACACAACACTAAGAAAAAAAATTCGAGAAGCAAGAAAAAAATAACTAATTTTTCCCTGTGTATCGACTCCTTACTAGTAATATACTCGTTAGGGTAAGACAATTTGGGAAACAGATAACATTCCTTCGGTAAAATGACTACCAAATTTTGGGACCATTGCCAGGGAACATAAAAAGATAAATTTTTCCTTGTTTTAATTATGTTTGTATCAAATATTCCAGTAAATAAAAATCATAAATTCCCAAAAATATCTTTTATAATCTCATATTTGTTTAATTCTTTTCTTCAAAGATTATAGTTGGTGTGTTTAGTATTTTTCAAGTCTATTGGTGTATTAGTGGCTACCTCACTCCTTCCAAGAAGGCTGAGTCATCAAGGTTTTTCCCAGTCGATCTAGAAATCGAATGGATGCTTTTGGGGCGATGACGAACAGTCATGGACGAGAAAAACCAAATAATTAACCTGACACAGAACGAAGAAGAAAATCCAACTACTGGACAAGGAGATGGAATTCCATTTGTTTTGGATAAGAACAAGAACCATCAAGCTCCACCTACTCCAGGGTACGGCATGCAGCAGCCCCAATTGTTCCAACCAGAGCATAAACCAGTTCTATAGAAATGTTAAGGGGCATACGTTTACCCTCAGGAACAACAATACATGTCACTTCCACTCCCTCAGTATTAACCTCCACGTCGTACTCTCATGGAGTACAGACTTCCATATATTCATGGATCTGACACGGGGAATCTCTTTCCAATGGTTCATTCCCAAAACTGTTAGATCAAGACTTCCATTAAGAAGATAATCCAAAATGTCGTTACATTAGGAGGACTTTCTAGAGAGGACCACAATGCCCATATCTCTAATTTCATGGAGATCTGTGACACATTCTGCTACCACAGAGTGTCCGATGAAACCATTTTTTTCCTCTTCATATTCTCTTTAAGGGATATGGTGAAAGACTGGATAAAAGGATTTCCACAACAATCTATCCTCATTTGGGATTTTCTCGCCCAGTCGTTCCTGTCTAAATACTTCCCACCCTCAAATACAGAGACTCTATGGAACGAAATACACAACTTCTAGCATCAGGACTCAGAGTCATTGTATGAGTCATGGGATAGCTTCAAAGAGATGTTGTGAAAATTCCCACACTATGTACTACCACTTTCGAGACAGGTACAGACCATCAAAGGAGGACTGACAAAGAACACAATGTCTTTGGTGGCTGCTGCTGCTGGAGGTACAATAATGAGTAATTCCCCCAAATAGATTTTCAATGTATAGGAGGAAATGTCTGTCAAAAGCTTCCAGTGACATTCCTAGTGGGGTAGAAAAAAATAGGGAATGAATAATTTCGATGCTAATACTATGATTTCATCCTAGTTGGACACTGTTTACAAAAAGACCGATGAGGTAAATATTTAGGGCACCTCTAATGTATATGGGGTAAACCATTCAGAATGCATCGATTGTGGTGATAAACACATCATGGGAGAATTCATGGGACCTACATGCGGACCATCGATGAGCGAGGTGATCTATGATGCCCAAAACATAGGGCCAAATCAATACCATCAAAACCAGAACCCATCATGGTGTGATCAAAAGAACACAAGCTTGGTCCATAAGAAGAAGAATCCTTTTCCCCAGTGACTGCACGACTATAGTCAGCCTCTTTATCATAACTAGTACCCGAGGAAACAACAGCCCCAAAAGGGATCTTATCAGAAGCATGGGTATCTAAACCCTTTCCCACTGAAGCCGCAATAACCACCCCCTCCAGCAGCTTCTCAACCACCTCAGCTGGAGAACGCATCAATGTTAGAGGATATTTTGAACACATTTATATCTACTATTGAGACCATATTCTAGGATCAAGAGGCTAAAATTTAAGGCATGATAACCAATTTCTCTAGTTGGAAAACCAAATCTTAGGGATGCATCCTGGCACACTACCGGGTACCACTGAGAAGAACCTGAGGGAGGAGGCACATGTCGTCACACATAGAAGTGGGAGGGAGATCAACTTAAGGAACCATCAGATCCAACTGGTCATACACCCATATTAATAATGAAGGTACAGTTACAGAACCTTCATCATCCAAAGGCCCATCGACGGAGGCTTCACAATGTAAAGGAAAAAAGGTTTTCAAACCCTTCAAACCTACCTTACCCTTCCCGGAGAGAATGATTCCTAGAAAGATGAAACACTAGTTCTGCAAATTCAATGACCTGTTCAGAGAAATGAACATCAACATTCCATTTGAAGAGGCACTAACTCATATTCCCATGTATGCGATATTCATGAAGGAGATAATCTCAAAAAAAAAGATGGAAGATCTGAGCACCATTTCACTGACCAATAAGTGATCATCAGCGGTACAACATTTCATTCCTCTCAAGATCCTGGATCAATGTAGCATTAATATTCCATGCACTATTGGACCATGTGAGTTTGGTAAGTCCCTCTAAGACTTAGGGACCATTTTCAACCTCATTCCCACCAGAGTTTTTAAGAAGCAATGGCTCAATTATCTTAAGCATAAATGAGTATCAATTCATCTTATTGATCGACCCATCAAATATATGATGTGGCTATTGGAGGATTTGATGGTCAAGGTGGGAGGGCTAATCCTCCCTATAGATTTAATCATCAATGACATGGTGGAATACCATGAGGCACATGTAATTCTGGGTAGGACTTTTTGGGCCACAGGGAAGGTACTGATCGACATGCACACAGGGAGCTTATTTTCAGAGTACGAGAGGAAAGAGTCTCCCCCGATGTCCTCTAATCCACCAATAAGGAATCATTGTCAGAGTATGAGGGTTGTTATGCAGTAAAAAATGTGGATGACCACTTTTGCGGAGAAACACATTATCTCGTATGTTCTTTCACCTCAGATGAATTTTTTTTTTCAAACATTCAAATTGATGAAACACTAGAGGATCTGCAATTCCTATAAAGCTGGGGGGACCACTACTGGCATCCTGCAATTATACCTGATATTATGGAGCCGGAAGAGATGCAACCACTTGTATCTTCGATTCTAAATGATTTTGAACTATAACTCAAGGCCCTTAAATCTTATCTAAAGTACGCGTATTTGGGAGACCATCAAACACTTTTTTACATACTTAGTGCAGATCTATCATAGGAGTAGAAGGTTGAACATCTACAGGTTTTGCAATGGAGGAATCATGCTATTGTGCGGATAATTGCAGATTTGAATTTCATCAACCCTAAAATTTTAACCCACAAGGTGTTTCACAAAAATATGTGAACAATCTCAACAACCACATCGATGCCTACCCCCCCCCCCATGAAAGAAGTTGTGAAGAATGATGTAATTATGTTGCTGGATACAAGCATCATATACAACTTCTCAGAGATTTCATGGGTGAGTCCCCAACATGTGGTACCCAAAAAGGGTGGTATCAATGTGATTTTAAATGATAAGAATGACCTCATCCCTATACGCACTATCATGAGCTGGAGAGTCTTTATAGAATACAGAAAGAAGAATGATCCCCCGAGGAAAGATCATTTCTCCCTTCCCATCATGGATCATATGCTAGAATGACTAGCGGGAAAAACATTTTCTGCTTCCTCAACGGCTATTCTAGCTATAATCATATTTCCATTTCTCTAGAAGATAAATATAAAATCACATTTACTTTCCCCTACAATATGTTTTCTTACCGAATGATGTATTTTGGAATGTGCAGTGCCCCCTCCACCTTCCAGTATTACATGCTAGCTATCTTACATGACGTGGTGGAAAAAATATTGGAGGTATTAATTGATGATTTTTCTGTTTACGGTAGGATTTCCCTTATGAACAACTATTTTAAGTCAAAGAAACACATAGACAATGGTAGGCTGATATTGTTAATTTTCTGGTTTCATGTGCCCTCCACCCCGACCTCTCCTTCCAGCAGAGGAAAATGATTCTCTCTAATGTCAAAAGTTACTTCTAGGAAGATCCTCTTATATTCTGATCATGTAGATACAGGGTGATCTACCATAGAATCATGGAAACTAAAGTTCATGAAGTCTTATATTTCTTTCATGCCTCTCCAGTTGAGGGAAATCATGGACCATACCTTACTATTGCAAAAATCATGCAATCTAGGTTTTTCTGCCAACAATGCATAGAGTTGATATATGATTTTTCCCATGCTGATTGATGCTTAAGAAAAGGTAATGTGGGGAATATATTTGAGATGACCCAACACCCCATCATAGAGGTTGATATATTCGATTTTTGGGGCATAGATTTCATGGGACCATTCCCCCCATCTTCCAGGAGCACCTACATCCCATTCTCCGTCGATAATGTCTCCAAATGGGTAGAAGACGCTACTACAGCACATGACAGGGTCATGGTAGTCATGGTATTTTTACATTAACTCATTTTTAACAGGTTCAAAGTTCCCCATTTACTGATCAGCCACAAAGGGACCTAATATGACAAAATATTAATGAATGAAGTATTGTCATGGTATGGATTGATGCATCATCTAGGGATGACATATCATCCCTAGTACAATGTTCAAGTGGAGCTCTCCAACCGTGATCTCAAGAAGATTATGGAAATAATTATGAACACTTCGAGGAAAGACTATTCCAAGAATCTAGATGATGCTTTGTGGGCGTATCGGGCCACTTTTAAAACACCACTGTGAATGTCCCAGTTCCTCCTCATTTATGGAAATCCATTCCATTAGCCTTTATAGTTGTAGAACAAGGATTAGTTAGCCATGAAGGCCCTGAATTTCAATTTATAGGAATCCGAAGAGAATGTTCCCACTGTTAGAACATGATGAAATTTCATTAGAGACATATGAGAATGCCATGATGTACAAGGAGAAGACAAGAGAAATTCCCGACCAGATGATTTCACAAAATTAATTCTTACCTGGTGATCAAGTACTCCTTTTTAACTCACGTCCTTGACTATTTCTAGGAATTATGATGTCAATATAATCATGAAAATTTTGTGTCACATGGGTATTCCATCATGGATCAGTGGAATTTTATAGAGAGGATGGTCATCCATTAAAGTTGAAAGGGAATTTGCTGAAGACATAACATCACATGGGATAAACGGTGGGAACCATGTCCACTATACATCTCAGGAAGGCATAGGTATGTCCGTTGAACCGAAGACCTAAAATAAAGGTGCTTCACGGGAGTCAACCCAGTTGATACACACCATCTACCACCAATATGGACGATGTGTACTTGTTTCTTTTTTACCTTATAATCTATTATAAATATATTTATTAACTATGTAAATAATAGGGATGATTTCGATGGTGATGGTATGGTCACTAGGGTTAATCTAAGCCATCACCAGTTAGAATCCCTCCTGACCTACCTTCGGCACATGGTTCCTCCATTATATTTTTGTGTTTAATTTCACATCGTGTGTGGTATTTTTCATATTATATATATATATATATATTCTTATAATAAAACCCATGATGGGGATGGATCGATTGGACATGGTCGTAATCCAGTTCCAAAAGAGCCGGGTTCAAATCCTGAAAAATGCCCCATTTCCATAATTATTCCTTCTACTGAAACCACATGGCATGTATTTCGATATACGTAATGTGCTCCATGTTTTCATTAAAAACTAAAAAGACTTTCAATATAAAGGAATAAATATGGGTGAAGCTTGGAAGATTTGTAGAGTATCAGCCTTGGATCTAAATGACACGGGTTCAATCTCGGATAATCTCCTTGATTCATCCATTTTTTTCCTAATTATAAACGACACACCATGCATTTTTCATTCTCCTATATAATATGGGCCTTGTACACTATATAAATTTGTGTAATAGATATAAAGAGCAGTACAACCTTTTCTCTAGTGGTTGAGGGCTTCTATTCAGAATGGTCGATCATCAGTTCGAACCTCACCCCATGCACTGAACCAAACAAACTAGTGCTACATGAAATGTATTCCCCTGATACATGTCGTGTACTATGGCTATAAAAGTCGCGCCCCAGTAGGGTTGTGCCCATGATTCCTCCCTTTGTCTTCCTCCAAATGCCATTCGGCCTCCTGAATCCCAATATGTTATTTCTTTGTGTTTTTGTCCCATAATTCTTCATCTTTATGGTCCTTGTACAAGGTGTGTCATTTGACACCCGTTAATTCAATATTTTTTATACGTTTCGGTCGATTTTCATATCAACAGACCGATCGGATTCTACAGTACATGAGGAAGATAACAATAACAGACGTCGAGTACTCTTGTATACTGCCACACAATTTCCAATTCAAAATTTGAAATTACATGGTGATTATGTTCGGTACATACTATGTATCATTTCAAATCATTCGTGGGTACCTTTTTCACACGACCACATACATCTTTTTTGTCTACATGAAATTACTGTTTGGTACACACCATGTATACCATCTCTCCAGGTCAGCTCGTTTCCAGCACCCACATGGCCAAGAAACCACATGCCTACACATGGCGTGTCTCTAGACTACACACTGTGTACCCTTCCCTCGTTAGTACATGTCAACTCGGTGTGTCTATCCAGAGAACACGAGATGGTTACCAACATCCACTACATGCCTTGTACTCTGGATATTCACGCAGTGTACTTGTTATTTTTCTTTTTTGTCACATTTTCAACTTTTTTACATTTTCTATTCTTTTTCTTTTGTTTAGTTTTCCTTTATTTTTTAGGATTTTGTAGACAGAGACCCTTCATGTGGGAATCATACCACCTTATCCACTACGGGAGAGAGGCCCACTTTTTGTCAGATACGACTCCGACCTGCGGTGACACCATCTCCAGACATTCCAGTGTACTGGCCTCTTCCACTGGCCTTCCTTCCTCAACCCACCACCTCATCAGAGACTGTTCCTAGTATCGAGGAACCTTCACCATCCAACATAGAGCCTCCGAGCACCAACCTTTCTCCACAACTGGCGTCCACAACCCTTCCTCCCTCCTCTGTCTCCTGTGATCTATCATCTACTTACCCATCCAATGGGACTTCGTGTACTACGACCACTCCGCCACCAGAGCCAACCCCTACTCCTGTACCAACTGGTCTATCCCCTATGGGTTTTCCCTTTCCATGCATGGTATTCCTGGTTACAAACCTAGCGCATGACAGATTCTGACATTTCTCTCACTATTGGATCTTTTTGAGCAGCCACTATCATGAAAACAACATCCCTTGAAAACTGGGTATTTTGGGGAGTTAGGGAATCTATATGGACACACATCGTTAAACCTGATCTTCTAGGGAAATACTCTTATTTTCAGAATATTTATTTTCAAGTTTGCTTCTTTCTATGAGTTTGACTGGCCGAAGTATTAGGAGACACCTGGTGATGTGGTACCCGTGGTCCTTTTTGGACCGGGAGGTCATCATTTTTCCCTTACTATGAATTATTTTGGGCATGGTTGTGGTTTTTACCCTTTTCCCGTTACCCCACCCCCTATCTACACCCTGACCCGGCTTGAGCATTCTGAGATCAATTCCATGTGGAGGGATATTGATGGGCCTAACCACCGCTACACCCCCACTTCCTAAAAGAGTACCCTCATTGCTGACCCTATCCTCCACTTCACCCACTGTTGCATTTTCACCATCCTTTTTTTCCGAAACAACGATATGTTGGTTTTGACTTGACGTGACATAGAGATATATAATTGTGTCATCCGACAAGACTACCCTGACTTCCACTATTTTGTCGCCTCCTACATCCCTGCCATGTTTTTCGGTCATCAGGGAAACCGGAACGGTGGGTTTTATGCCACCCTCATTGCCCAAAACATCAATGTTTTTTAGCCTTCCCTTGCCCATGACTGGTTAGGTTTGCCCAAAGGATAGACTTTCTCATTCTTATTCACATGTAATTGTTCCGGAAGCAGGGGAACTTTCATCTTTGTCCAGTCCCCACCTCTTCCCCCTTCCGACCCTCCTACCCCTGTCAATGCCCCTACCCCTCCTTCCCCACCCTTCAATATTCCCCACCCCACCACCATCTTCTGGACTTCCTTTTACTTCCACCACACCTTATTATTATTTTCATTCTACAACCCCAAATCCCTCTTCACCCTCGGATGAACTACCTATTGTTATCTGCCTAGTCGGGATAGACCACCTCCTTGGTCGCCTGGGGCATCAGCAGGATGCTCCCATTTATAGGAAGACTTCCTCGGCTCAGTGCTTGGACCATATTGAGAGGATTGTGGAGCTACAATTATAAAATCATGGCTTCCTATTCTACTAGCATCTCCTTCTGCTTCAGCACCTCTTGCTTCTGTTGTCCCTCCATCAAGCGCTGACGTGGCCACAGACTCCATCCTCATATTCACTATAGGTCCCAGCCTGGATCATATTGTAGAGTGCGCAGTCCCATAAGCCCCTTCACCAGCATCCCTACCTCATGTCGAGGTCTCTCTTCCTTCGTATAATACACCTTCTATTCTGGTTGTACCTTCTGCGCCTCCAGCTTCCACGGTTGCTGGTCCTTCATTGTCAGCCACTTCTGTATAGGATTACGCCTCTTCTAAGGTGACCCATGACTCGTTTTTGGGAACATCACTTCTATTTTATACAATTTTGTTATATATTGTTCTTGTTATCTATTGTGTATGCTTTTAGTTTTCTCTCTATATGATCACCACTAGTTCTCTGGAAATATATGCGTTGTACTTCTCCGCCACTTCCCATCTATCTTTACCCGGGCATGAGGGGAGTATAGTTTTTCAGTATTTCATTGTTTTATTGGTCTTCAGGTTTTACTTCTTCCATTTCTTATCCTTTCCCTGGTTCACGGTTGTGTCCCTACATTCCCTTATCCACCTTTCTGTGGCACTTGAGGGACAATGTTCCCTATTTAGTGTGGGGGAGATTCTCTAACATACACTTATATTTTTCCCTCAAAATAATTTAGAATACATATTTAATTGATGGAATATTTTAAACTATTTAAAATTCCCTGTTGATAATAATTTTTAATAATAAAGGAATAATTGGAAATTTTATATGTTAGATGATTATATTAAAATTTTTAATAAATTATTTTAAAATTATTGTTGATATGGTTGATTTTCCAACATAAATTATTGGCTATCTACATTTATTAAAATTTTTATTTCTATTCATTCCATGACATGATTTACACTTTATCTTTTTCCTTATACTTGAGAGGTATTATAAACCTATTTGACCTATTATTTCTTATATACCCTCCTTCATGAGAGATTATTAGGATATACATGACTACCAGGACCAACAAACATATTTATTGGATTTGAAAAAGAGTCACAACACGTCATGACCGAGTAAAGACCATAATCAAAGTGTTTCATGGTGGTTTGAAGTAGTGAAGTCCAAGGGAATCTGCATGGAAAATGTTCAATCCCTCTTGTGGGAAGGATCCATGATAATAAAATTAAGATAAGAGAACCCTTTGAGCTTCCTTAGATGATAAAACTTCGTCCACAAAATTCTCATCGCGTCATGTATGACTTACCTCTGTGATGCTGCTCAAAATACCCTTGCATCACCGAATGTTGTAGACAATAGCCCATGTGATCGACCCGATACTACATAGAGCATTGGACACTATAAATGAGTCTGTTTCCACAGCCGCAAGATGGACATTATTTTTCCTAAATATGAGTAAACAAGTCAACATCGCCGAGGATACTTCTTGAAGGGCATCCCCACTGCCAAGAGTGCCGCAAAAAGACACAGTCATTGATTCCATTTTGTCCCAGATCGCCCCATCCTTAAATCATTCCCATGATGCATGAGGATGTATTGTTCATTTTGAGGCACAAATTATGTGGAATCCAGCATACCCATCTTCCCTACGTACTATAGTGGTCATTGCTGGTAGCAAAGGTTGCAGTGAGAAGAGGTCTGATGGAAGGAGCATGCTTCCATATTACAAGCCTATTTCCCTTCCTACCCTAATTCATTTTAATTTATCATGATTATTCACTTGATCATAAAATAAGTAATTGGTAGTACATGACACATGTTTGGTGAAATGTCGTGAAATTATGTGTGGTGGAGAGCCTCTGTTTCTAATTATGGAAGAAAGGGTTCCAAACCTCTATTTGTGGAATCTCTAAGTGGTCCCCTTTGTAAAAAAGATACAAAAAATGGGACCTTATAATCACGTGTTGGTTTGTAAACCCTTCCTAACTAAAGGATATGTTGGTTATGAGAGCATTTGACAGATCTTTTTGAAGATGATTTTACATTGAGCACTAATATTTTAATGTAATGAATTGTTGTTTATGAATTTAGCTTCCTTTTTTTCTGGACTCTATGATTATTTTCACATTACTACCTACCAACCCTTAACCGAATAAACCTTTGATCCATGATGAAAGAACTCATGATTTTCTTGAATTAAAATTTCTAAAGTATATAATGAGATCACTTGATAACCTATGGATAGAGTTCATATACATAAGATTCAGTACAAACTGATAAAATTATGTTGAGTGATGAGAGTATTATTTTTTGATGAGGTAAATCATCTTGTTTCATGTGTAATTGTGAAATTTTGAAGGATGTATATAAAAAAGAATGGATGTTTCATAATTAAACTATAAATGTGACATGATTAGAAAATTATTTAAAATTGAAATATGTTTTTTGTATTTATTAAATCCTTTTCTATAACTATAGTATTTATAAGTATAATTTAATTTTCATGCTTCCCTTTTTGGAATATGGATACTATTGATTAGATATTGAGATTTTTCTTGAGGATAATAAAATGACTAAGTGCGGGGGAGTTTGATGTACCCGATTATTGTATATATTGCCACATACTTTACTAAAAATAAGAACTTGTTTTCATCAAATACAAACTAATTAGAAGTCAAAAGCATTGATTTTGGTGATCTTGTTCATTTTCAGGTAATTGTTTTCCAAACACACAAATCGGGGAAAAAATGAGTGGAATTTCAAACTACACGGCGTGTACATATATACATTCCATGTATCTTAAGATGCAGGCACGATTTTTCTAGGAAAAGTAAAATCCCAACTTACCAGAAGAATGTACACACCATGTATAGAGGATACACACCGTGTATAGTCTTATAGAAGCTATTGGTGGCTGAGAGTATGTCTACACGCCCATGTAGTCGGCTAACTTTTACAGGCCATGTAGATCATCTATACACCATGTCACAACTTCTAGAAGTGGTTGGTGGCTGATATATGAATGTATAAGCCATGTATTGCAGCTCTACATGCCGTGTATCTCTACATACCAAGATGAGCCGTGTTCCAAGTCAAACATGTTGTGTTAGGACACCCACCGATAGAGAAAGATGAAAAATATGCATTGACAAGACTATATGGCATGTACATTGGCCACATTTTGTCTACTCTTATTTTCTATAAATAAAGGCCTTGGCCTCCAGGTCAATGAAAAGTGAGAAGATACCAAGGAAAGAGGTCATGTTGTCCTACTGTTGTGTTATCATCATTCCACTACTCCACCATTCCACCATTCTACCTCAAAATTCATCTCTCCTCAATGATTCTGTGATGACCACATCAGGTGTCAAGGGTCCTTTTTCCATCATTCCTAATATGTGTAACTAAACACCCAGTGTTTTATGGTTCTCCGTGATAAAAGAGTTATAATTTGACTTAGCTGTCTTGAATTTTTTTATTATGTTTAACCTCATCTTATTCTTATTTAATCAGTTAATTTACTCACTAAAAATTCTAAGCAATATCAAGGGATGAATTTTGAAGGAATAAAAAGAAAAAAAAATGAATAATATATTCATGATAATTGGAATTATTCATCGATTCAAAAAATGGACAAATTCAAATAAAGAACCGTGAAACACTAACTACTGGACAAAGGAGTCAATTCCTTCATCCCTAGAGATAAGTTTAACGGACCAAGAATACCTTATTAAAATTGAAACCCTTATTGTTCGGTTATTATGAACAACACAACTTCATAAGAAATTTGATTAAAAATTACCTTAATAAAAATCCACAACCCCAACCCATTGTCCTCCATATTTGCTTCAAAACCAATTTCACATGTTTTCATTTATCTGTTAAGTAATTTTCTTAATAAATATAAATACAATCACCCTTTTTATCCAAACATGAAAAATTGACTATAAATTGAGTACACTTCACAAAGACAAAAAAAACTAGATACGAAATACTAAAATGACTACTTTTTTCTTTGTGGATCGACCCCTTACTAGTATTATACTAATTAGGGTAAAAAAATTTGTGACACCGATAACATACCTTCGGTGAAATTACTAACAGACAAATCACAAAAGGAGGTGGTAATCGGCACACAAACATGACGACATATTCTCCTTTCTTAATGTTTTTAGAGAAAATTAATAAATAGTTTTTCCATTATGGTAATGTCACTAAAAAATTATAAGATTTATGTTATTATCATACATTCATGGATTTCTGGTAATTGTGGGTGTAGAAGAGAAAAAAATATCTTAGAAAATTTTGATTGATTGTATTACATTTATATTAGGATTTCTCCTTTAGGTAACTCCTAAAAGACTATTTAGGTTAGTATTTTGGCTGACCAAATATTAAATGGAATGGAGAGGATTTTTAATAGATATTAGGATATATTTTTTGTTATTATAGGCTATATAGTGGGTTTAGTAATGGTTAGGAGGTGGATTAGTAAATAATTGAGGAAATTGATCTTTTATAAAAATAATTATTTATGAATGATTTGACAACATTTTTCAGGGACATTATCTCCAAAAAAGGCCAAAAATGGTGTTTATATAGATAAAATGTTGATCCTCCCCCCAAAACATCAATAGTAGAATTGATTTTCACATGTTTTAGACTCATTCATAGGGTTTAACCCATTTTTATAATAATTTACCCTTACCACGGTTACTCCACATTCAACATTCAAATCTATTTTCATAGGTAAATATTTAAATTTACATTATTTAATACATTTGAAATTATCTTCTTTTAAATTTAATTTTTCTAAAGAAAATTTCTAATATTTATAGACAATAATTTAATTATTAATGTGGATAACTTGTAAAACATTATTTTTAGAAAAAATATTATATATAAGTATAATTTTTTTGGAATAATATTTTATATGTTATTAATTGTATTACAATTAAAAATTATATTATTATTAAATATTTATTACATTAACAATAAAATAATTTTTACAACTAATTCAAGGATGTGAAAAAACTATCATATGAAACAGATGAAAAATAGTATTTCTTAAAATATTACCTAATTTTACATTAATGTTAAGCATGGGTTTTATGAATAACCTTTTTATTTTAAGATATATTATGTAACATGATAAAATATATTTTATATCAAAAATTGTTTTAAAAACATCATCGATTTTTGTACAATAATTCATTAAATGTTATAGTATTTGTAAAATGGTTATTGTCACTATTAACTTGAAATTTTATTATTTCAAAAAAATCACAAATTTCCAACTACATAAAATATTGTCATTATAAATCCAAAAATGATGTATATTTTTTCAAATTCATTTATAATAACATATAAATTTAATATTTAATTATGGGCATAAATTATAGTAAAATGTATTCATTCTAGAAAAATAACAATTTTTTAAAATAATGCATTTTAATTTTAATAATTATTATGAAATTATTAAAAATAATCAATAATATTAAAATATTTCATTTTGTAAAATTATTCATTTATTAGTAGTATACCTGATTTTTTTAATAAAAATTACAATTCATAAGACTAAAGACTCTTAAAATCAATTAAGAATTATGTAGATTTTAGGAATAAAATATTATATAAACAAATATATTAATATATTTTTTTAATTCAGTTACTCATATTAAGAACTATAAATTCAAAAATATAATTATAGAGGTCTTAAATTACCAATTTTTAATCATTATTTGGTTTTTTACATGGTTAAATCTATTGATTGTTTTTACAGAATTAGAGTGAAACAAATATTAAAATATTCGGTCACTATTTTACGTGACATCATGCTTCCATGGCGTATATGGTTCCATCGTCGTGTTTTTTGATCAATAAAACACCTAGAAGATGGTATTTTAAATAATGTATCAATAATTTGATATTAAATAACAAAAAACATGAATAATGGTTCAATTAAAATGTATAAATATCATGGTAATAAATAGGGAATCACAAAAGACATGTAATAATGAAATGGTGAAAAAAGATATGATAGATTCACAAGTAAACCATGTAATAATATAACATTATATAAGAGTCTGAATTATTGTTTTTTTCATCATTGAAACAAAAAATATGTAATATAGGCATGAAAGAGGATCCCCATGTGTTTAAATTTAATTGAAGGATCATAATTAAATCCCAACTATACTTTGGGAAGTAAATATATAAAAGGAAATATGACTCAGAAAGGATTTGACCACTATATATAAACAAAAAATTCATTAAAACCATCATGATATAACTCCCCTTGTCATGATGAAATGTCATAAATTATGGGAAAAATCATTTTATATTCCATAACCCCATTCCATATCCTCCCCTCAGCCACATGTGAACCCAAAATGAAGTCATGATTAAACACCATTCCTAAATCCTTAGGAAAAGGTGATAAACTATAATAAAATTTGGCTATTAGACGTTATTATGGAAAGACAATGTACGGTACATCACCAGGCCTCCTGAGATAGATTAATAAGAAAATATACATTACCACTACGATGTTGTGACTATAGTTATAAAAAATTTCCACTAATTTAATATGAATCTATTGGATACATAAATCTTCACAACAATCCTAAACAACAAGACTAAGATGGATTTAATGATTTTTTAAAATACAGGACCACATCAAAATTAGGATCTTCATCCCAAAAAATTATAAATGGTTTAAGATAAATCATATAATTCATTACAATATTCATTTTCCTTATATGGTAAAATTGTAAATATTATAAATGTTTGATATGAAGAAACCATTAATGGAAAAAAAATAAATGAGTCATTGGAGATTTTTCAGTATATAATTAACATGTGATAAAATATGAACATGAAATTAATGACATGATTAATGGAATAAGATCATGGAATAATAAGAAGTGTTCATATAGAAATATAAAATTATTATTTACCAGAACATAGGATCATATTACATTAAAATAATATTTATGAAATAATTAGATATAACCTTGTATAATAATGTGAAATCATATAATAATATTAAAAATCCATGGTGATATAAATTAGGAATATAGAATTTCCCAAAACATTCAATTCAGGTATTATATAAATGGATGAGGTTAGTTTTAGTTTAATAATATAAAAATATTTTTTCATAAACCGAATTTTCTAAAAAAATATATGATAAAATAATCTGATCACCCCAAAAAATATCATATTAGAAATAATATTCATAATAGAAATTAATATATCATAACCTTAATAGATTCTAATAAAAAAATATTCATAATGGATATAAAATGAAACATTGTAATGTTAAAAAAATTAAATAGAGTAACGATAACAATCCAAACCCTCAAAAATTATATTATTACATAATATTCAAATTTAAACTCAGGTTAATGGAGTCTCTCTAATCCTAAACCAGCTTAAACGTATTCAAAATCAGTACAATGTTATCCAATGTAAAATCATCTATAGGTATCTCTGTCTGTCTATATTCTAGAATCCATTTACTATAAACAAATTAAAAGGTATTATTTCATCCACACATGAAAGCACACTATCACACTAATCTCTAGAATAATTCTTTAATAACCCGTAATCTAAAGATATTTATTATTAATATAATAGTTTTATACCCCAAATAATAATTTTACCAAGAACCTTATGGGAAAAAATTTTCAATTGGAAATCCTATGAGATATACTATGAAAACCTCATAATTTGAATATAAGAAAAATAATATGAAATAAAATACAATTAGATATACCCTCATGAATAAATTTTTTTGTAAGGTTTATGCCATTATTTGATCACAATGTTTAATTTTTTTTCACATAAATACAATACTTAGTGAAATGGTCAAATATTTAAAAAACCCTACAAAAATAATATTCCACATTCTTCTAAATTAGTATTAACCTCATCATAAGCTTATATATCATCTTATGATTTATTTATTATAGGTCCCCATCTCTTATTTTATTCAATCATATACCCATTAAAATTATTATTCATTACGTGAAAGTAATCTAGAATGAAAACCTAGATATACTAATTTTTAAATTGATCATCTCAAAATGATACTTCTATGATATTAGTATTGGTAAATTTTAATTATTAAATTCAATAACACATTAAATAAATGTTATAATTTAAAAATAATCGATATAATCTGTACTGTGATGTTCACAAAAAATAGAATGAGAAATAATCATGGACTAAAAACAATATACAATTTAAAAACACTAATTAAATGTATAAAAATTAAAAACCAACACATCATTTTTAAATAATTATTCACCATTTTTATAGAACTACTGTATAAAAAATCATCCCCCTTCTGAAATAAGGTGAATATAATTTTTTTCTTAACATTATTAAATATCACTAAATGTATAAGAAGATTATTTTTTTAGCAATAATATCATCCTATTTTTTTATAAATAGCTGAAAACAACTTTTTCGTTAAAAAAACTACACATATATTATATCTTCTATTAATTTTAATGATAAACTAATTTTATATAAATTGTATGTTCATTAACCAAATTCTATACTATAAAATTTTTATATATGGATATGAAATAAGAAAAGAAAAAATTTATATCATTTTGAATAAGGAATATCATTTATATTGGGATCAATTTTAAATAATATAGTATTCATAATATCATTCATGAAAAATAGCAATATGCTTTGGAATAGATAATGACAATCAAAAACATAATATAAATTTTAAAAATTACCATGAAAATTTAGAAAAATTCTACAAATAGTATTGTGTTTAATAATATAATTTCAATAAAAAAAATTATTTAAATTTATTTTAACAATCAGCCAAAATTGTGAAGTTATGGGAAATTTAAACTTTTAATCATTCTTGTTGATTTTTCAAGACATATTATTATTATTATTTATAACCTTATTTTTCTTCACAAAATTATATTCTTAAAAAACTAACCTCTTATTCTTCTTCCACAAAATGTATTCATAGACATAAAAATATAAATTCTTCACTTGAAACTAGTTATTCTGAGAAAATATAAAATTCAACAACTATTAGATATTAAAAAAATACTCTTTAATATTTAACAAACTTATTTTAAAAATATTTATTATTCATACAACCTCTTAAAAATAATTCAAATGTTCATAAAGAATTATAATTTTATTTTCAATGTACAAAATATATTTTTTTTAACATCTTCATTTAATTATTTTATGAATATAACATCTATTAGAATCTTAGATATATATTAATGGAAATATATTCTGATGAAATAAAATATTTTTTAACTTCATTGGCATCATCTCATTGTTTAATTTAATTGTTTTTTCTCTTTTATTGAATTATTTTGGAAAATATTCATAGGTTACTAAAAAATTTAACATTTATTCCTTTTTATCATCTTTATTTAATGATTTTTCCATTCTCCTTCAACATTACTGGATTTGGATGACCTTTATCAGGAACATTTCCCTTTTTTGATGAATTGGTTCATCTTGAAGTTTATAATGGGTTTCAATTACAAGATTTTGTAAAATGAACTAAAAATTATTTTATTGAAAAGAATCTAGTGACTTCCATATCATCATCTTATCCAACTTCTTCATCTATTTTATAATCCTTATATTTCTAATGAACATCTTCCCTGACCCAGCGAATGTATTCTGAATGAATTTTCTAAATTGTATCCTCTGTGACATGAAAAAGATTGAATAAATTCTAGTACAATGTATTCTTCATTTCGCTTATTGGTATCTTCTCTAACGTTTCAATGAGGTGGGTGGATGGGATAAAAATTTTCCTCAATATCATTTAATATTTTTTACTTTTACATAGAAAATTATATTACTTTTGATAGAATTTTTAATAATTTGTTCTCTGAATGTAATGTAAGGTTGTATAACAATCACACCAAATGTATCTCTCGCTATCTATAAATATCATTTATAATTTATTTTCTCAAAAAATATAATATTAATATCTACCCTAAAACCATGGATATATCCTTATCCAAAAAAAAATTTGTTTTTTATTTTATTTATATTCTTTTTTTTCTTTTTCAATTTCATTAGAGATTTTATTCATGGATTGAAATTGAGTTTCAACTATCTTCCAAAGCACTTCATCAGTAGTATTCCCCAAAATTTTATATCATTATTCTTCAATAAATAACCTTCTTTATATGTCTTACTTATAAGAGTATGATACTATAGTGAACATACATGAAGACATTATAACAGAACGAATTAATTAAAATACACTAAACAAGCATTGGTCGAATTTACGAAAATCATCTTTCCATTATATTTTAACATAAATAATATTGGAGATATTTTTACAACATTTAATGGATTTTAATTTACAATTTTTTTATATATTCTAAATTTCATTAACATGAAAGAAGTGGACGAGAAACCTGTTCCACATTTAACAAAATTATAAAATTTTCAACATATCAATCCGAGTGAGAATTAATTTAATTTAATTCCAAATGAAAATTTTATGAATTAACATCCTTGTATTTATATGGGAATAATAATCATAAACATCTTTGATTTTTAGTGTCCTTATCACCCTTCCTTTGAATCAAACCATAGTATAGAAACTGAAAGACATTTATAAATTCCAGTTTGTTATTAGTCATTATAAAAGATTACTTACATTACAAGACACAGGTTTATTGATATTTATATTATTAAAGAAAATAACCTGAAATAATTTCTATCATCTGAAATATAAAGATATAAATCATAGTCCCATGGAATTTTAAAAATCTCATAAAACAACTTCATCATTAAACAAAATAAATTTTCTAGGATTTTAAATGAAACATATTTATTAATGATAAATACAATAAACATTATGGTTCTATACAACTCAATAATAAAGGGAAGATGTAATATATAATTATTATATAAAAAAACCCTTTCATAAACTTGAGACACAATTACATATTTTGATAAATAACTCAGTCCATGAATACAAGTCTCAATGATTCAAAAACTATAAAATAATTTATCCACTATAAATGTTCGTAGAGAATTCCATGTATAAATTGAAAAAAGAACAATGATTTATAAATCCATATAATATTTAGAAATCAATCTTCTCCTAATACATCTAAATACACCTACTCCATAATAATATATATTCATTTTGTGAAATTTGAGAAATCTATTGAGTTTCCATGAATGACAATACCATATTTTTTCGTACAGAAACATATGACTAAATAAATTCATAAAAATTTTATATTTAATTTCATAAAAATTAAATTATTATTTGTGAATATTTATTAGAATTCATTAGTTGAAATAAAAAATTTCAAAAACACAGTCATATAATATTCCATTAAAAAAAATAATTCGTTCTAAAATATATTCATTAGTTTAATAACAAAAGTATATAATGCTCTAAAAATTATATTCTCATATACAAGATTGATATTATTTATTATATATTTGATCATTAAAGGAATTATTTACAGATTAAACCCTTAAAAAATTATACATTTTATATTTTAAAAGATATCTAAAATCATAGAATAGAAATAAACCAAAATAAATTAAGTAATAAAATATATGATGAAAATAATTAAAAATAGAAAAAATAACAAATCAAATCAAAAAATATGTTTTCATAAATTCTAATAATGTTTCCATATAATATATATAATAATCTAACTGCCAATAACAATGTGACCTTGAAGTCATCGGAGATGAATTTTTTTAAAATTGGTTTTATTGCCCCAAAAGTGTTTGGAAGTAAATCTTTGAGAACCACAACCTTTTTGAATAGTTGGTTCTCAGATAAAACATTATCCATTTAGATAAAATTATGATTGATTCTAAATTATTTTACTCTATTCAAATAATTTTAATTATTCTAATATCATCTTCTATGACACATAGAGAATAATGGTTCACAACTAGGAACAATGTAAATTGAGTGAAAAATTAAACTTCTATTTGATTTTCTAATGTCAAAAAGTAGATATTATTGGTCTCAATTGATCATATAAATTCTCATAAGACATTATTTATATAGTAATGTTCGAAATTAACTTCATCAATATTGAAATTTTGGAAATATTTTTTATAATATAATTTTTACCATTAGAAAAAAATAAATTTCACTCATAATTTTTTATATTCCTCTCCTTTAATTTATGATGATATTATGATGTTTTAGCGGATCATTTGACTTTTCTGTCAATTTTAATCTTAGATAACTTATGTTTATACTCTTATAAATCAATATTTAACTTGTTATTCTTGAACTTTACATTTTCAAAAACATAAATTGAAATTTTAAAAACCACCTCCCATTGGAAAAATATAGTTTTAAAAACATTATACTTATTAGAAATCATAGTATGATCAAAATAAAATTTCTCACATTCTTCATTTATTCTTTTTTTTATTCACATGGGTTTTCACATATAATTCCCTCTATATTATTGTTTTGAATTATCCTCATCATCACTTTAATATTATATTGAAAAAAAATTAATTTTCATAAATATATAAATTTTTAAGTGACTCAACAAAAATCATATCGATGAATCATTTTTCATTTAATGGGATTATGGTGTAAAACAACAAATTTCCCTAGTTATTGTCAGTGATTTCTGATGAACAATTGAAGGTAGTGGTATCACTATCACTTGAAAACTCGGCGTCCTAAAATTTTATAATTTTGTTATAATTTATATTAAAATATTTATTTGAGAAATTTATTTCCTTCTATTTCAACTCAAGATAGATTTGTTAAAGATGTTGACACATCCTATATTTATTACATATAGTCTCTAAAAATTATTTACATTTATTAATGTCAATTATATAATTTTGATAATCTATCCTAGAATTATTTTTTCCCATATTTCTATTCATTATTAAAAAATAACCAAATATACCATTACATAACTGATAAATTTTTTTTATTTTTGTTGAATTTTGTTTAAAAATTTGTATTCGAAAATTTAATCCACTATATTTAAAATAAAAATGAAACTAATTTTTTAATACATAATTTCAATATCTCAGTTTAATTTTAAATCGTACTTTGGGAGGGTTACAATAAGATCATATAGACTATATTGAGTAATATTCACTATGTTTTTAATTTCCATCATCTTTTTATACAATTTCATCGAGTGTATATATATAAAATTCTAAACATAGTGATCAATTGAAAACACCATATTAGTGAGAAATGTCATGTTATTCAAAATTTTCTTCAATAACTAATTCATCATAGAAAAAAATTATCAAGATAAAAAATAATGAACATATAATATTTATCTTATAGTTTTTCGTTTGGTTTCCAAGACAGTTTTGGTTCTTAAATGGTCTACTTCCAACATCTCCTATATTATAAATATTCTAATTTATAATGAAAAATAATTATATAAGTTTAATTAAATTAATATAATTGTATTACCAAAATGGTTTTTAGTTATAATTTAACACTTTTCATCCCTATAAATATTGATACTTCATTCACTATTTTTTTACTTTCAATTGACATAAAAAAATTCTGTAATCAAATACAAATGAATTTTTTTCTCTTAAACCATTAAAATATTCATAATCACCACAATGAAAGATTACTGGTTATTACAATTCATATAATCACTGGTAATACCCCGAACTCTAAAAAAATATTTTTATTTGTTATATTACATTATTTTTATAGAAAATAATAATTCCCATAGTACAACACAACATATTAGTCTCAGAATACTGGATACATTCATACATGACATTTGAAAACATTAGATAAAACTCAAACATATTGTGAGAAAATTATTTCTCCTTTCATCATTCCCCTGAAAATTTCACATAATCCTCTTCAAGGATTACTAGTATATGAGATACATATAATTTTAACACTTTATTATTAGTAAGGGGTAACATAAAGTTGAATATTTTATAAAATAAATGTTTAAAATTGATATAATAGGAATAATTTAACAACATAAATATATAATTCAGTGAAATAAAAGAAATATATATGAATGATAATAAATGGAAACATGGATAATATTTATCATTAATCTAATACTAAAGGAATGTATAATGTTTGATAAAAAACAAGATATTATGGAAGTTTTTCAGGACACGTTACTAATATCAAAATATTAATACCCTAAATTATAACCTTTTTTGACTCATGATACCTTTAAATTAATAAATGGGATATTTAATTCTAGGCCCCCCATATCAAATTATTTAGAAAAATTAATTTATAAATAGATTTATCAAGAACATCTATATTATTCACTAAGGATACT
Organism: Viscum album; assembly: GCA_963277665.1. Classification (NCBI taxonomy): domain Eukaryota; kingdom Viridiplantae; phylum Streptophyta; class Magnoliopsida; order Santalales; family Viscaceae; genus Viscum; species Viscum album. Next base: position 2,042,991,351 of record OY728148.1, on the reverse strand, counting down.
CTTGTTGAAACAATCATATCTATATTTATAATGAGAAATATAAAAATACAATACATACCCATTCAGTATAATATTGATTATATATTGAATAACATCCCTTAATAAAAATTGATGTTATGTAGTATCATCAATGTAATATAAATTTCCCTTATTAAAGAAATATATGTGATCAATACATTAAATGTGGTCAGCAATCCATGGAGGATTTTAGTTGTGTTTAACAGTTATCATTGGTAACAGACCAGGTAATTTTTATTTAAAATCCATTATCATGGTTAATCAAGACTTTGTTAATTATCTAAACCATTTAACATAAGATTATATCACCAATTAGGTAGTCTTAGTCCCACTCATTGTGCTTCAAAGTTATGATTGATTCAATGGTAATCCAAACCTTTTTGAGAATATTCATCCAATATTAATATATTCCACTAATACGTACACATTATAGTGTCTAGAGATGTACTTTTTTAAATGAAATTATAAAAAGTTTAACATAATAAAGACATATGATGGTTTTTACACCCTAGAAAAGAATTGGTTTCAAAATGTTTTTAGTAACACTTGAATTAAAATATTATGATAGAAAGATAATTATAAATAATTTTAACTATAATTAACATTAGGACTATTATAAAAAAAAGATGTGTAGAAATGTATAAAACAAAAAAAATAGGTGTTGAATATAATTTTCCCCCCAAATAATGAATATTTCAATGGAAAAAGTGCACATATAGCATCATTATTAATTCAATCAAAACCCTTTGAAAGAAATGGATTGGAATTTATATAAAAATTGGATGAATATTTTAATTTCATGATATAAAATCTAAAAGGGTAATTATATAAATCACAAAAATAATGATAGGTTAGTCATATCAAAAATTCCTCAAATAAAAGAAAATTGATAAGAAAACCCTTGCCTCTTGATTTGATGTCTGAAAACGTACATTAAATAACTATATCTAATAAAAAACAAAAATAAAAAGTTAATTTATAAAATTAATTTCACAAGTATTAATTACTATTTTTTATAAATTGATACTATCTAAATTAGTTATACTTATTTTACACATAAGGAGTTTATTTTTTATCAATCGAACCAGTTTTATCGTATCGATGTCTATAATCATTATTCATACAAATTAAATCAAGAATATATCATTAATTATTTGGATTGGGATGATTTATAATTCATTATAATGTTTAAAATTCTTATTATGAAGTTTTTAGTCATTATCCATAAATATGGAATTGATAAAAAGTATGTTTCTATGATTCATGATGATCGAAATGTATTTTCTTAATAATGAATTAGATATTGATATATTTTTTTAAAAAAATAAACTCCAGTATTTATTCATTAATATAATATTATACTAGTAATTATCTTACCACTATAATTGAGGTAATAAATTCATCTTATTGTTAATGTAGGTGGTCAACCTGACCGAAACCAAAACATACGATGATTTAATGAGTGATAATGAGGTGGTTTTTTTAATAACATTTCATCAAAGTCATAAAGATCGTATTAATTTTTTAATCTATGTGATTTATTGGAATTATAATTATTTAAAATATTATATAATGGATATTACTATATTACTAAATTTCAATAAGTTATTTTCCTTTTGGAATTCATATTTTGAATAATTTAATTAACGATGATCGTTTTTTATCATATAATTAATAGGATCTAATAATTTTCATAAAAGAACCTTATTGATAAAAAAACAATAATTTTTATCATTAATTATCTTCTATATATCATTTATTTGAATTTCATGAAGGAAAATTAATCACATTTCATCATATATATGGTAGTCCACATGGTAAAAGAAGGACTGTTTAATTTTTCATACGGGAAAGGAAAAAAAATTAGTTATTATTTATATAATATTAAAAAATTTAATATATTATAAATATATTATTTATCATATCTCCTTTTTAATAAATAATTTCAATGGAATAGATTTAAAAAAATGTGTGAGAAAAATTTGTAATTTATCTTGAGAAAAATTGGTTTCTATTTTAGGATTCATTCATAGGGAATTAAATGGGTAATTTATTTTTACCAAAATATTATTTGGGTGAAATTTTTTATAGGTTAAGTTATGACGGAATATTCTAACTGGGAAACAAAATTTTCTGAAATTTTTTGTAGGGGTGTTTAGAGGGCCCTTTATAGGATAAAATGAGGTGTGATTTACATGAAAACTAATGTTATGTATGAGATAGGAATAGAATCATATGAATGTTATGTGGGTTTGGTTTTTTAGGTATATAAATTTTTTTAATACTTTATTTTATGAAGTTAATAAAAAAAGGATTTATATAATGGGTTTGGGATCTTTTAATTGTTAAAACACTGGGATACCACATTTACTAATTTTACCCTTAATAATCATATTTAAAAATTAACCATGTTTATTATTTTATTACTAAAAATAGAAGTAGTCAACTCAAAAAAATTAAATATTCATGTTCAAATTTTTTAATTATTTCGTCATAAATAAATATTTAAATATTATAATATTTATTTTAAATTAAAATATAATATTTTATGAAAACTATTTTCATAGGAAAATATAGTTTATATATTATGTTTTTTTCATAACAATTAATAATTTATTGAGTGATTAAAAATTTTATTATGTGATTAAAAATGTATTCAGATCGTATATTGATGTTGATTAATTTAATTTATATAAAAAATATTATATAAATATTTTTAATTTATTTCTTAAACAATGAATATATAACTTTTAGGGTGGTAATTAATCTTTATCTCAATAATCATTCTATGAATGTCACAAAATTTGATTATAATAGTTACATAATTTGGAACACATGATTCTAAAAATAAATATCATTTCACTAAAAATTATTAATATATACACAGACAATTATTTTTTAATATCTAAAGCATAAAACCTAATTTTTAGAATAATCCCTATTATCTATCTTAAGAATATAACATTTCGATTAATTTAAAAAATGTGGTTTTTTAATTTAAAAATATAACATTCGTAATTTAATATATTAATTTTACTCATGTATAGATTCATTTTATATTGTTTATAGTGTAATAGTTTAGGATACTATGTATACATGTTATAGTATGGTTTAGTGTATTAAATTTTTCCAATTAAATATTTTTTTCATCAATATTATGAAATATATCAGCTGTTAAAAGACATGGATACTCCTTCCTTATAGCTTATTTATAATCTCATTTTTCTCATCTAATTTGTTATTTACCTAATGGAATTTCACCAAAAAGGTTATCATAAACTAAAAAATTATATTTTGTGTCAAGAATCATCAAACATTTTTCATTATAAGACACTTCAATCACTAATTATATTTCCAAATATGTTATCACATTAATTGGATATGGAATGTATTTTAACAATGAGGAATCATTGATTATTTTTTCTAACTTATATCTGTTGGGATTTAGAGATAGTTAGTAAGGTAAAAATTTAATTATTTATAGAATTTCAAAATTCTCAATGAACAAATGGATCAATTTCCCCTTTTTAAAAATATTACAACTAAATACAATGGGGGAAAACTTCTATAATACATGATCCATTTTGAGAAATTCATTTTATTTTATTTTATTTTCAATATACCACATTTTTATACTATAGGAGGGTTTATAATCATACATAATAGTTCATACGATAACTATCATTACCTCTACCATATTTTCCAAATAACATTCATTAAATAGTATCATACCATTCGGTTCGAGTACATATCCTCTTCCTATAAAATGATTCATATGGATTAATTTATATACTATAACGGATGTAATTATTATAAACGAATTACACCAAATGTTCATAGTTATGAAATATTAAATGGAAGTCAATAGAACGGAATATCATTATTTATTTCAAAGTCAATATTTTTCTTTTAGACATCCCATATCTCTATGTATGATAGATGGTTCTTAATTGTATATCAATACCAAGATCCCTTTCAAGACCCTTCTAGAATTTCAATAATAATTGAAGGTTATTTTCAAATAAAATCAATATATATCCCTTTGGAAGCCTTATTATTTCATTAATATATGTATCAGTAATTTTCTCGAGGGGTAGATATTATCCCATCACTACGAAATGTGAATACACAGTAAGTTGATCAACAATGACACATATAACATCATTCTTCATTTGATAATTTGGTACTTTAGTGACCAAGTTATTTATAACATTGTACCACATTTATATCAGTGTAGGTAGAAGTTTCAAGACACCCTTAGGAATTTTTCATTTAGACATTAACTACTAGAATACTATGAAAATGGACAAATATTCTACAATTTTTCACTTCAAAAAATCTCACAAGAATTTTATCACAAATACCTATACGTAATTGTGCTACCTTGTAGTATAGAGAATTTTGAGCTATCTACTTCATCCTGTAATTCCAGTTAAAGTTAAGGAATTAATTAAACACAAAAAAACTTCCCGAACATCCACACTCTATCTTTATATATGAATTATATCAATTTAACATAATTTATATCATTGATATTCCTTTAAAATATAAATCATTGTATTTTTAAATCTAATGTTTTTCTACAAAAGGATGGTTTAAAAATTTCTTAATGTAGAATTTATGGTTCCCCTTTCCAAAAGAGGAACATTATGCAATATGTTATATTAAAAACATTCTTATGTTGATGATATTTTTATAATGTCAAAAATTATTCATTATATCATTATCAAATTATTTATTGGTTTTGTGATTTATTATTTGATTAGTTATAATATCAATGGTCATCACTCAAGCTGAAGTGATTTTTTATGTGAAATTATTTCATCATAATTTGTTTTTAGAATATTTTTACCATGTAATTGAATGAATGGCATGTGTTTCTATTATTTTCCATTCCATTTTTATAATACCTTAATTATTTACGATGGATTTTACTATATGCACACCCTTAATAATAATATAAGCTCACACCTTTCTTATATATCCATTCCCAAGTATTTCAGTTAGTGTCTTATAAAATATTTTAAGGGAAATTCCAGAGGGTGTAATGATTTAATCAATGCAAATACTATGTTGTATTATATTTTTTTTCAATTTTAACGTAATATTCCAGTATGTATTGTAGTTTAACTATAATAATAATCTATTTTATCCATTATGATATGATTTATTGTATAATATCCCAATTAAATAATATAATAAATGAATTTAGGATACTAGGGACATTGTATTTATTATTTTTATCAGATCCATGTTTAGTAGAAACATTTGTAACTGGATATAGAAATACATAGAATAGGGGAAAACCTTATAATTATTTTGGATATTATAGAATAAAATCTTCATGTTTTGGTTAATAATAGATTTTGTGGTTTTTACTAGAAATACTATTATTTATATATATTAAATGTTGATATGATTCTGGAACAGTTGTACCTAGTGGTTAGAAAACCAAAATGGGACCATTGGACTTTGACTCAATCAACTCCATGTTAACAATAATGGGCCTTATCATGAACCATGTTTGATACATAAAGAAGTATTAATAGATTCATTTATATTTTTTTTAATAAAAAAATAATTTATTTTATTTCATTTATATTATTGGAAAAAAATTCAAAAATAAAATCATGTTTATTATTATGATATTAGCTATTCATAAACTATTCAATTTATGTTAAGTATTTCAGTAGTACTGGTATTATACCTTTTGTTTCAAATTTTTGTGATTGAATATAGTGTATTACATTATTTAGAAATGAACACTAATATATGGAATTTGAACCATATAAATTCATGTACTCCATGATGGTATTTCTTTATTATAAATTATTATCATGAAATAGTGGGAGTTATAGGAGGAAATCAACAAATTATACCCATATTAGTATATCTGACTCATATTATAACTGATAACCGTGCCTATATTGAGTATCATGTTCATCCATCATATGGCGCATCACTATTTCACAACATTATATTTTAGGATCCAATATCATTAAATAAGTCTAAAATCCATTTATATCTAAGAAATGGATGAGTTCCTTACATAAAACATTCTTCGAATTATGAATTAAAGAGGGGTAGTTTTTATAACATTTTTTCACCTCTTAGAAGATGTTGATAAAAGTTTATCATTGATTCAAAACACTAAGGATGGCTAGAAAATATCATTCATGGTGTAGGATGATTTCATGGTACATTATTATCAATATTATTTTTCTCCTGAAAAATGACTGGATATGGAGGGACATTTTACAAGGCCATGAAAAAAGGAAGGTGTAGATTTTTTTAAGTTTGAATTAAATATTACAAGGATAGAATGGAATTTTTTCGACTATATACATAATACAAAGAGTAATATTAGTTACTTATTTGATGGGATAAATACAATATTATAAGTTAAGAAGCTACAGAAAATGAATCATATCATGAGGAAAAACTGTCATGTGCTATAAAGATGGAAAAATATTATACATTCTATTATGGATTTTGAATGAATAAATATTATTACTGGATGGTATATAAAAAAATAGACATTGGGACTAGGAAAATGAATACCCTGTGAATAAGGATAATATACCTTAGTATAACATAAGGGATCTATTAATATCATATTCCATTAATACAAATAATTTATAATGATTAAAGTGATTTTGTATAGGGATTGTTGAATTATGTTGTAGAAGTATTTTTACTAATAGTATTTTCATTACAAGAATAAAAAAACATCTAATAATTGTATTAATTTTGGATACATATTATTTTTTAATGCGCTACTAACATAATAGATATATATACCATAATGTGTTTATGATTTTATGGTTGATCATAAGTCCAACACCATAAACTCCCATTTTTTGGCTTTTTATGACGAGATATTTCTCCAAATTAAGGATATTTTTAGAGATTTTTGGAAATACATCCCATTATTTTATTAATGTTTAGTGAAAATTTAATTCAATGAAGAACAAATGTACATTTTTTTGTAAAAAATATTATTGTATTGTTAACATTTAGGGGTATTATTATCATTGAAGTTAAGGTAAAAATATTCAATTAATATTATTAGATGTCATGGAAAAATAATAAGTTTTATAGAAAACCATTATGTTTAATAAAATATTTTAGGAACAATTTTAATTTTTCATATATTTTACATAGTATTGGGGATATTATATGATTTATAATAAATCTAATAATAAAACCAAACATGATAGGTCACAACTCTTCTCATCCTGAACGTCTATGGAGATTAAACCCCCAACCAATGGCTGAAAATGGTACATGCCCTACCAATATGCTCTGTGATATTCTAATTGACATGAAATTGGATTAAATAAATAATTTAATGGATATTGTTTTTAATTAATTACACTGAAAATTTTGTGTTCCATCTGAGTTTTAGATATTATTCTATTTTATTGGATAACTCATATTAAATATTTTGGTTTTGATGGACTTATCACACTTTCATTGATATTAAGATCCATTTGATGTTAATTTGAGTGAATTGGGATAAACATTTTACCTTTTTTATTTCTATCATGGATTAATATATAAAGTGAAAATTGAACAATGAATAACCAAATAATGAAATAGTTAGTATATTTTTTGGAGTCTTCTATCATGATACTAAATGAAGACCTCAACTCTTTGAAAATGATCAAACAATTATATTTTTATCCTATTAAAATAATTTACATAATTAATTTATAGAATCTTCTTTATTTAAAATAACATTATCATTATAATTTAATTTCTATTTTATGGACATAGTTATACATTATATCATCCATAGTTTAATAAGGTCCAACTTATTCCACCATTTCAATGTGAAAAACATTGTTATAAATTTATAAATTTGAAAATTCCATGCATGTATTCTTACAAACTTATAAAACACCATCCCACGACCACTAATATTAACTAAAAAGAAGAGAGTTTTTAGAAATTATATTAAAAAAAAATTCCATAAATTACATCCAAAATCCATAAAAATTGATCATAAGGAGAATCTACGAATGTTTGAGGTATAATCCTACAGTTGTTTACTAAAGAAGAACAATGTTCCTAAACATTATTTTTTATTTTACTTCTTCCTATATCATGTAAAAAACTCAAAAACAATGTCAAAATAATAACTTCATGGTATTATATATAATGATATGATATTATATTATATTAATAAAAAGTATCCACATCATCATCTATCAAATGGGAAACAAAATAGTGGTAATGTGTACTGCAGACTACCACCTTGTGAACCAATGTTTTTTATATTCCATCAATGCCTCACATGAATGCATATAATTATTCATTTAAAACATTCTATTTATATTTATTAAATTAAAAAAATATATAATTATATTATCACATATAATTTATTCCCAAACAATACATTGTAAAGTAATAGCATCACTTGTGCCTATGTGTGGATTACCACCTAGACGTAGTGATGTGAAATTGTTGTAATTTTATTACGACATGGATGATAATAAGGATATATTTAATGAATCTGAATTAAATATTTCATATATTAATGTTTTTGTAAAGGGGAAATATTATTTACTTATCCTGCATTCCATCTATTGGAAAAATAAAAACAGCGTTCATGCATTTGTATGATATTCCATATCCATGAAAGGTGTAACTCTTTTTCCAATCTCTAAAATTTATAGTCTATTGTAAATAAATATATGAAAGAATATATATCATGTATAGATATAATTTTTAACATTTATCTAAATGATGTAACCATTATAGAAGAATTTTTTTTTGAAATTACCAAACCAAAGCATTTGTGAAAAACAATGTGGCCATTACATAAAATAGTAATATTAATAAATAAAAAATTATTAAACGAGTGATAGAATACTATAACTAAATAATATAAGGACTAATATACATGATTATAGATATATAGTATACATTTAATATGTCTATAAATATTATCTATTATTTTTTAACATTTTAAAATTAAATTATACTTGGTGAAAGGGTTTCTCTTCTCATGTTCACTTTCACCAGACATATGCCATATTCACAACAATGATCCTTTGTTTTGTGTATATACTAATCATTTTATGTGTAAAATCAACAATCCATTTATCTTAATGGTATAACAATTTTCATATTTATTTATTTCATTAATGTTACTTTTTATTAATATCATCCCTATGTGGTAGAGTATTATGTTACAATCTCATTGTTTGTTGAGATTGTTCAAGATTAAGTCTATGATTAAATATTATTACATTATCTATAGAAATAAACTCATTTATATTCATTTTATCTAATTTTTTATTGACAATCCGTGGTTTTCTATCATTTAAATCTCTTTCAGAAAATATTATATCAAAATAATGTTTTAAACAAACCAAAAGAATTTCTCACTTTAGTAGAAAACCATTTTTATTCCATGTACATGTATTCAAAAAATGGTTCAAGTAAAATTTTAATAATTTTAATTTTTTTATGAAAGTTATTTTACACATGATAACTTTTTATAATATTTTAATGGAATCTTCTTTTCCCTATCCAAACGATACACTTTGTAACCTTTTCCATATAGTTTGAATGTAATAATATTTTTACTTATAAAACATGTTTGGAATTACCCACCATCATGAACAATTATTTCCTTAAACCTTCCTTTAAAATTTTATAAGGATATTTTTTTAAAAAATTTAAAATATTATATAAATTTTATATTTTTGACTCTCATTTCTAAATTTGAAAAATATATTTTCCAAATGAATGTATTTTATATAATTTTCATGGTATTTATATTTATCAAAGACAATGACTCATATTTTTCCTTTTCTCTATTGGGAATATGTTTTAATGATACCATACTTATTATTTCTCAAGATGGTTTATGATTAGTTTTACCATGGTTATAATATATTTATTTCATTCACCATATTACATTGAATGGTTTATTATTATGTATTTTTTGGGGGGAAGTATGAAAATTTTATATGATAGTTTTTCAAAAAAAATTATTAATGTTTACTATATTTAACCCCTTAATATGTGGAATGAATTGGACATAGTACGCGATGTTTGGGACCCTCTATATCCTCTCTATTTAATGGTAGGTATCAGGAGATAAAATATATTTGGAATGTGGTTGAGGCCTTACCCATTTATGTTTTATATATTAGTATGAGGCCCTCCAGGTGTGGTAATGATTTCTAAAATTTTACCTTCCATCATTATGAGATTTTCTATAGATGTTCAATTTGGTTATTATATTAGTTATAATGTCTATGGTTATGTTTTAGGATCATGATATTATTTATATGTCATTATTTAATCGTTATTAATTCCTTCCATATTATTATCAACTAAATTGTTGATTGTAAATTTGTTCAATTATTTACCATTATATGTTTAATATTCATAAATTTTTTATATGGATTATATTGTAAAGATAACGTTATAGGGCATCAAATCTCACCAATTTATTATGTTTCCCTTCCCCCAGGATTTACGGACGTTTATTACGAATGAATTTTAGGGATATGAATAAGGGATTAATGGTGTTCTCAAATAAAATTATATCATTTATTTTAGGTTTTCATTTATAATGTGAAATTCAAGAACTATTTCTAGTATTCCAATACTACTAAATTATTCAGTCCTTTAGGATGTGATTTCGTGTATCATATGGAAACATCATAAAATACCCTCAGACTCTAGGAAACTATTGACAATATATTTAAAAAATTCCGATGGAATGAATTGAAATTCAATTTCGTGAATAATTTTTTTTCATAATATTTCCATTGAAACATTCACTTTCTTGTGATCATTGGACATTACATTTACCAGAAATATCTATATTAGTTATCATTTATATTATGTGGAATGAATCATATATAATTTATATGTTCAATTGAATATTTTTCTATTTACTTTTTCAGTCATCTATTTTGAAAATCACAATGACTTTCTTAAAACTATATTATACTAACCTTATATATCCAATGTTTTTTATTTATTTTTTAATTTCTTAACTGAATAATGAAAAAATTATAAATGAAATTATGTTTTTATTCCATATTATCAATTAGACATACAATTTGTTTAAAAAATCAGACCCACTAATGTTTTAACATTTTTTATAAACAAATTTTATTTCTTTTTGAATGACCAAATTCATTATCATAATACTAATAACAGTAAAAATACATTATAATAACCATTTTTTATTCCATTGTATTGACAAACAATATCATAATCAATAAATCTATTAACATTACAATCCAAATAATTTTAATTGATTATATTGGATGGAACACATTATAGTATTTTGATTCTTCTATTAATAAACAACATCAACCATTGATATTGAGTACATTCTCACCAATAAATATATATACCTAGATAATTTTTTAGATATCAAAGTAAATTTTTTTCATGATTGTTACACAAAAATAATAAATATGGATGTTAAAGTGTTCCCATTGAATATAAAATCATTTCAATTGATTTGAGCTGATGCATTCGTAACCCATCTCGTACAAAGATTCCTCTATGTGAATATATCATTTCTAAAATGTCTTATATCTTATAGAGTAATAGTTATACAAAATCCATGTGAAGGTTGTAAATTCCATATAGAATTATTATTTTTTATTTGATTTCTGTTATAATGATATTGATGAAGGGATCATAGGGATAACAATATATGTGAATCTTGACACATCAAATAAATGGATTATGGGTCTAGGAACAAAGATACATATTGATCATTTTATTTAGGGATCCATGTATATTGGAATACTGTAAAATTGAAATATTCATATCGAGTTCATTCAATTTTAGCAATGATAGGACTTTATAGTTTGTATTAAATTGTAGATATCATATATGAAGATTGATGAGTCAATAAGGTTTTCCTTATGAATTTTCCATTCCTTCTTGTTTTAAAAATAGAAAACACCTTATACTTAAGCAAATATATATTTTACCTCCATAAAGAAAAATTTTCTTCTTTAAGGAAATTTACCCTAACCACAATTTTTTTATACATAGCAATATTTTTCATAAGTACAAAAATCAGATTCATACCCAACACCTCAGAATCATATAATGTCAAGAATTAGTGTATTCTATTTTTTGGATCCGAATTCTGAATGTCAGCTATAATAAAGATCCACTCCGAATTATGGATGAGAACTATAATAAAGTTCCACTCCCAATTCTGGATGTGAACTATAATAAAAATCCACTGCAAATTCTGAATGTGAACTATAATGAAGTTCCACTCCGAATTCTGAATATGAACTTTCATGAGTTCGACTCCAAACTCTTATGAAGTATGACATTGAACTTTAATGAGTTCAACTCTGAACATTCATGAGTTTCACTTCAAACTCTTATAAAGTTCGAATCCAAACTATGATGAGTTCGACTCTGAACTCATATGAAGTTCGACTTTGAACATTAATGAGTTCGACACCGAACTCTTATGAAGATCTACTCTAAACTCTTACGAAGTTCAACTCCGAACATTCATGAGTTCGACACCGAACATTCATGAGTTCAACTCCTAAATCTTATAAAGATCGACTCTGAACTTTTATTTGTTCGACTATGAAATCTTATGAAGTTTGACTCCGAATTTTCATGAGTTGGACTCCGAACTCTTATGAATTTAGACTCCGAACTCCTAGGAAGTATGATAGTGAACTTTCATGAGTTCGACTCTGAACTCTTATGAAGTTTGACTCTGAACTTTTATTAGTTTGACTACGAACTCTGTATGTTCAGATTATAATCTCTGACGAAACCAGACTCCGAAATTCCGTAGAAATTCTGACTCCGGTTTACAACAGAATTCAGGTTCCAAATTCCCTATAACAGAATCTGAATATTATTTTTTTATAGACTCCAAATTCCATTTTGTTTATAATTCGAACTTTTTATTTGCTTACATTCTGAATTCTAGTTTTTACTTATACTTGTTTCATTGTAAAACAATGTCGTGATTTTAGTTACACATGATTTGTTATAAAATGATGTCGTCTATTCAGTTTCAAAAAAACCGTTGGTTTAGTGACATGTGTACAGGTCCCTCTGATATTCAAGGAAAATATGACCGTTGGAGGAGGGAGCCGACCGTTCCAACCGAGCTTATAAATAGGAGCTCATTTGAAAAAGCTTAACAACAAGTTGATCAATCTAGAGACCACATGCTGTTAAGGTGATTTTTAGAGAGAGAAGATTTTCATGGCTTGTGGGTACTAAACTTCTCGTTCATATTTCGTCGTGCGACTCTGAATTTTGGTGATTACATTTGAGGGATTCCGGGGATAGGAAGACAAAAGTTTCAACACCTATAAGTTAAGGACTTCCTTGCTGAGAAAGAAAGAGGTTCCAACTACCTTGAAGTTGAGGGCTTGTAGGGATAGCAAGAGAGAGACACTGATCTTCGTGTTGAGGGGTTACCCTGGTGTGGGTAAGACAGACTTCCTTGAAAATATAAATCAAAGGACCTTTATCCAAGGTTGTTGGATACCCTTATCTTTGGGTTAAAAGACTTATACCTTGTTACTTGTAGTTTTACTACTTGTTTTTCCGCTGCTTTGTGTATTGTAAAGAAAGTATAACTTTCCTATATTTCTATACACTTGTACTCTAACTTAATTAGATTCTATACGCTTCAAGGTAGAATATCATATTGGGAACTTTGGTTATTTTCCCTAATAATTAATTGGTGTTAGAGGTGTTGGGAATTTGATTACGTTTAACTTTGTTAAACATAGATCTTTCCTTGTTTAAGGATATTTTTTAAAGTATACAATTCACCCCCCCCCCCTCTCTTGTATATTGAGCATCTACATCATTATTTCGATCCTACAAAGATTTTTTACATATTTAACTCTTTATGATAATGATAAAATTACCAAATATAAATATTGTATTCCATTATAACAGTTAGAATCAATTTCATTAAATGATTCAATGATTTTAATATTCGAATGTGAATTTTACATAGAAAATTAGGTCATCACTTATGTTTCAAACATACTATTTTATATAAGTATATTTGATAAAAATAACAGTAATTTTATATCATACATTTTATTGGATATAATATCAATACTATGGTCATCATAAAAACTCAGATGCTTATCTATTTCAAAAAAGAACTTTTTTTAGATTAGTATATTTTTTTATTCTAAAATTCACCCCTCTTGTAGCGATCGTATAATCTGATGATCAAACAATTCATATAAATGTTGGATCTACAACTATAACTTATGATTATCAGTTTTTTATTAACTACATGTTTTTATGTTTATTTATATACTTTTTGATTATAAATTGTGATTGCAATAATGATTTTTTGTATAAAATACATTCTAATTGATATGATAGATTAATTATATATTAGTATATAAGAAAATATTAATGTTATTTGGATAACATTCATTGATGGGGATGATTATAAATAATATAGAGAATGAGTAATGACTTTTTTTATCAATGGTGGTGTGGATAAATATTTCTTAATAACAATATATAAAGTAATTATTGTGAAGGAAGTTACTAATTATAAAAATTTCTAAAAATTAGGATATCAGTTGAATTACGAAGTACGTAATACTATACTTTAATCTATGATAGGATGCACTAATAGGAAAATTTCATTAAATGAGGATGAAAATAATATATTGGAGAAAGTAGAGTCGAATAAAATTTTAAAATACAATTTTATAGAAACTAGAAGAGATATGAAAAGAGATGAATATCAAGCAATTGATTTAACTACTAGAGAGTTAGTTTCTATGAATTATTTAATATTTATGTCCATTATTAATAATTTACATTCTCTTGGATAGGAAGATTTATTGTATGGAATCATAGATGATAAGAGTATTGATATTATTTTTGAAGAATGGTAATTTAATAAAATATATTTAGATGAAACGAGGATGATTAAATATCTTAATATAGATGATATCATTTGAATAATTATGAATTGTGAATTTAGACTAAAAATATATTCCTAGAATTGACAAAATGGAGGATTTTATTTTTCAAATACATATTTTATTCTAATTACTATTAAATCTTCTTAAGAAGTTGGGAATTTTCCTATAATGATTAATATTATTATAGGAACAAATACTAGATTATTAGAATAGACTAAAATGAGTTGAATAATATTGAATGAATGATAAATATGGTTTTGGGAAAGAAATACATATAGGAAAAATATACAAAGCATCATAAATTTAAGAGTGATAGGAAAGAATATTCAGATGTAATATGTTATAATTGTATTATAGGAGGACATATAAGACCTTATTTTCATTTGATTCAAATAAAAGATAATAATGGAATGAAATCTGATAAGAATTATATGATGTTCTATAAGAATAAAAGAATGATGATTTTGGATGTTGTAGACCAGTGCTGTGAAAGTGGAGGATATAGTTATTCGGAATTATCTTCTGACAATGAGAGTTCAAGATGTAAATTTTTTTGTCTATATGTAGAAATACTAAATGTCAAAAAATGTATAATCTATTTGGTATCTACTAATTAATATCTTACAAATCTTATAATGAATTATAATTACCCCAATATATGTTATGAGAACAATTCTATGTATTTACATAAAATATATTTCTCAACATTAGAGTATAATACAATACCAATTTTGGGAGAAGTATTTATATTTTATATATGACATGATTTTGAATACTATAATCTTTCTAAGAATCATTATGATGATCAAGGTAAATCCGTTAATGAAAATTCATGAGTATATACATTAACTAAAAAATATATGTTCATTCCAATGACCTTGATAATATTAATTTTTTAAAATATATTCCCTATATTGATCATAATTTTTTTATTTTATTGAAAACTATTTTACAATTGGATCTTATAAAATATAGTATGAATATAAAAAAAATGATTATAAAAAATTTATTTTAAAACTACAAAATAAAATTTCATGCTTGAATAAAAATTATTCTAATTTGTCCTTAGGAAAGGATGACTATCATAAAATTTATAACCAACTATCCAACAAATATATATATTTGGAGTGGGTTTTCTATCAAAAACCTCTTATTAGTAACAATTAATTTATTTCAAATAGTTCTACATTTTTACTAAATGGAAATGATGTGTAAAATACACAAAATTATTTCCATTTAATAAGATTCAATCCTTATGTTTTCAAAAATACTATTTTTAAAAATAAATAAAATTTTCTCAAAATAGTATTATTGGAAAATGTTTATAGAAATGATTTTACATTATGATAATAATGATCAAAAAGTGTTTGGGTTTTGAAATTCTAATACATATTTTCAAGAAAATAAATAACATGTCAAAAAACATTTGGTACATGGATTGTGGTTTCTTCAAAAATAGTACCAGAAATATTAATTTAACATAGATAGATAATAAAGACTAATGATTTAAAAGAAACATTAAGAGTTTATGCTAAAGTATAAATTATGAAAATATGTAACATTTTAATTCTTATGAAACCATTAATATAAAATGTTTTATTTATTTTAGGACATATAAATAAATTTATTATCATAATCAAATTACATTATATGGGTTATCGAAGGAACATTAGGAATGATTAATGTATTTTTCATAGGACTAAATTTAGTTTTTTCTTTCTACAAATTGGAATGATATTTTTTACACTTTAGATATTTAATGAATTAAGATCAAATATCTAAATATATATAGTGAAATGGTTGTTCAATATTGGTTATCAAATAGAATATTAGTCCACTGTAATATTATATCATTATTAAAGTTTTATAAAAAATAATAGTGAAGGATCTATAGAAACGTAGGATTCATTTCACTAATGTTTGTGATCCTTATCAATTATGTAAGAAAAATAATTCAAGTATCAAATAAATCCGATAAGTATCTATTTTTTAGTATTTATAGTTATTAAACATTGACATATTTGTTCCTATAAAAACTAGATGTATTGGTTGAAAATTCTATGTTCTTTTTTTATTTGATATCTATTGTAGTTATACTTTGGTATATTTTATAATAAGAAAATTTTAGTCCATTATTTATTTTAAAATGATTTTACCTGAGTAAATAATGAGAAACATATCTCCCTGATCACTATTCACAATGATAATGGTGGTGAATATTTATATTATAATTTTTAAACTTTTTGTAATAAATAATGTATTTAGTCATAACTATCAGTCACATAAAACTCCAAAAACAATTGGTGTATTCAAAAGATGGAATATAATTTTTAAAGATATTATTAGAACCATGTTGATTTAATGCTCAAATGAAAATAGGATTTCTAATGCTTTTTTTACTAACTATTGTAATATAAATCATATTTTACTTATACCTTCTATTAAAAATACACCTTATTAGTTTCAGACATGTAGGAAACCATAACATTAATAATTAAATGTTTTGGGATCCAAAGTAATCATTATCAATATAGATGATAATTTACATAACTTTTCACCAAACTATGATGTAGGAATATTTTTTGTTATTAAAAAACCTATAAGTCTAATATAGTTTTCTATATAATAAAAACTATTATTCATTAAATAGTACTTGTAAATTTTTATGAATTTGATCCCTTTGATTTTAATCAACCAAAACCTACATCTTGTAATTTTATTTATAAAAATAATTTTCAAAATACTGACCCGTTGATTTGTATACATTGATATTACATCTATTTTGAATAATAATTGAAAAAATAAAAAAGATGTACCAAAAAATCATATTACACTAGTACCATTGGAATAATGGAAATATAAAAGCTGATTCCAGAGCAAGATACATTATCTCCCACAATGTTTTTCATGAGAATTACCCTTTTTAAGAAACATCATACCTAAGAAATATATTCATAAGCTGGGGAAATAAAAGGAAATTTTGGTGATATCAGAATCTCATTAATGTTAAAAAATGTAGACATGTAATCAGAAAAACCATCATAGGGGTATGAGAAGATGATCAAAACATTGTAAAATTATACCCTTCATATCATAAGTTTATAAACATGAATCGTGGCATAAATAATAGAATTTCATAAGAAATGAATCATTTAGAAATAAGGATGATAATCAATGAAATCATAACTTAGGAATAAAACATTGAATAGTGGAAGCCACATACAAATATATATTCATTTTGATAGTGTTCAAGGAATTGCTACCAAATCTATATTAGTGCACAATGTCTATTAATAGAATTTGTTCACACCTTATTCCAAACATGTATTTCTGAACCAAGTTCACTCCTCATTCTGACCATATAATATTGAAATAATTTAATTTCTTATTACATCAATATTAATCTCATGATATGTAAATCATTACCCCATGCATTTGAGAGAGATATAGGTCCCACACATCTCATAATTAAATATTAGATACATGTACCACAATTTCATAAAAAAGTATATCATAAACTATAAAATGAAATGGGTTTTATTAAAAATTAATAATATACTAACTGGTGTAAAAATATATTTTTTGTAATTATTTCATCAAAGCGTAACTCGTGAAAGGAAGTGTATATCAAAATCATAAAAAATATTGGAGATAAATGGGTGTCATAAGAATTAATCCATCCAAACCGATAACATTCAAGAAATAATATGAATGGAACAATGGGATAACTTCCTAGAGGGGTGTTGGTCAGATTTGAAACTCAATATGGAGGTGAAATGAGTTTCAAATAGAATTTCTGTTGAAATTTATGATTAAAACCATAAATAAAATACCTCTGTTAATTGAGGTAGTTGAGATGTAAATGTTTAACTACTCAAACAGTGTCTCAAAGGATGATTAGACCTTAGTTGAATCAGTGTGAACAATTATTCATCTTTTGAATCATATTTACTTAATTAATCATATACATAATCAAACCAAAACTAACTATCAAAGTGGATGAAAAAAATGGTTTTCTATCTTTGAAAAGATAAGAAGTGGATAGTTGAAAAACAAAGCACTTGAATGTAAATCACCCAGCAGTTTAAACCAGTGGTTCAATCCCAAGCCTAGACTTAATCATCTTCACTTGGTGATCACCTTCCACCAAGATTTTTTATATTAAAACTTGATACACAACATCTATTGGGATTTAAAAAAGTTTTAAAAAACTATCTAGGTCTTCCAACCTCTACCATAGTTCTTCATGGGAAAATAAATAACCAAGCCACACTAGGATTATTCCACAGTTATGTGTGGGAAAGAATAGGTAATGATAGTTTGGAGTTTGGATTTTCAGTATCCCCCAGATTAAGTACAGGAGATAGTGTGTGTAACAAAAACACTCTGCTCCGAAATGTAAAGGAGAAGACAATATAGAAAAAATTATTAAGGTCGAGTTTATAATGATCTATGTGTTTTAAGATCTTTATTGGACTTCCTGGGATTGGTAAATAGATGTTTTAGTCGTTCTATACAAGTTTCCTCCAAAACAGAGTGTCACAAATCCGGTTCCTGGTACTGATATGTTAAAATTCTTGGTTTTGGGAGTTTATGAAGCACAACATGATATCCTTGAGTACATTCTTTAGTATAATCTTTGTGAATCTCTTGGATTATCATAGGAAAACTCTGGAGAATTATCCTTTCTTCCTTTTTGTATGGTGTATCATATACACACTCTACTTCGCACAATGGAACATTATAATTTTTCTTAGTATTTCCCTTTTTTATACCACCAAGTATTTAAGAGGAATGATCACACCACGTGCGATCTTCCAGGTACCTTGTATGGTTTCCAACATGCTTTAAAATAATATTAATTCATGTCAAATGCATTAAATTAGTCAAATGTCACCCGCATAATATTCTTCAATCAATGTACATAGTTTAGAGTATGATATAAGTAGAATATAAGGGTAGTTCTGTAGCAGTAGCCGTCTCAATTGTAGACTTCTCAACATTAGGCTTCTCAAATGGTGAACACATCAGTTGTAGACTTCCATCAATGACCCTATACCAGTAATCAGGTAAAGATAGCTCTACACCAACAGGCTTCCAGCAGTAAGTCTTTCAGCGGTAGACACTCAATGATAAGTCTTTGATCAGAAGACTTCCAGCAGAAACTCTTTATAACAGCAACGATGTTATAGTAGTGGTAACACCGGAATACCTGTCCCCGAAAAATTCTAAATTCTTCCATATATGATCTCGGAGTGTAGCTCGTTCCGTAGGCTTCGATTTGACTGGTCATGGGGCCCAAACGGAGATATGGATTAGATGTTATGACTATTCAATGTCGGGCTACTGGAAATGGCCATCCAGGACATATTTAGGGAAAAGTAAGGGTTTACGTGTAAAAAAGGAATCTTTCATGGAAAACCACCTGTGCATGAGAAATTTTACGTGCATCGCCTCGTGGGAGTGGAATATTATGAGCCCCAACTTGAGCGCGCAGAATTATACATGCACCTACTTGAGGGCGAAAAAACCTTTGCGCACGCAGAATTTTACAGGCACCGCCTCACATGTTTCTCCCTATAAATACATATGCACCCCTTCTTCAAAAAGGACCCCCGGAGGTCTTCCACTTCTCTGATGCATGTAACTACAAATTTTCCATGCCCATACAGAAAATTCCCTCTCGGGTGCGTAAAACAAAACTCTTGTGTTGAAATGGGGGAAACTATCCCATTTTGAGTGCAATTCATGCCCTATTGCACGAGCGGCCTTACTATTGCACGCACACCCTATTATTGCATGTGTGCCTCCACTTTTGCACGCACCACACCCCTATTTCATGCACCATGTCGCCTATTGCACGTACATCATCCATTTTTCACGCCCAGCTCCCCTATTTCGCGATGACCCGGTGTTTTCGACGCAGATGTCCTGTATTGCGTGCATGCCTACCCTATTACGCGCATGACTTCCCTATTGTGCTCACCTCTCCCATTTGGCGCACCCAACTCCAATATTTCGCGCAGACCTAGTGTTTTCAGTGAACATGTCCCTTATTGCGGGAACTCCTACCCTATTACGCACAGGCCTTCGCTATTGCGTGCAATCCCTCCTTGCGCGAAACCCATCCTACGGGTCCCTTCGCTACTGTCACTGACCCCAATGTAAAATGTACAGTCGTACTATGCATTTTAGGGGCCGGGACGTCAGTATTTTCCATTTAACATCCACCTTCAAACTATATAATAGCATGATTTCAAATACTCATCCACAAACCATGAATCACCTTGAGTTTACGTATTCCTCTGGGTTCATTTCCTCTATCGTGAGTAGACATTCTCATCATCAATTCCCTGAGTACCTTCAGGTGAACCGTTACCCAAGTAATTAATCAAAACCCATATAACATGGCTCATGTTCTAGGTCGAACTAAAAAGGGTTTCCCTTTCATAAGTCACAACACCATCCATTGTTACGCACCATATTCCAACAATCCTCTCTACATGACCATAAAATGTAGTATTCCACATATTCCAAGCATAGTATGCCTCTTTCTCCAAACAAGAGATTCCTTATGCTCCAAGCATAAGTTGGAAATAGTCCCATCTACATGACTTTAAATTGTAGTAATCCATGTGTTCCAAACAGAGGATGCCTCTTTCTCTTTACGAGATATGCCTTATGCTCCAAGCATAATATGTAAGTAGTAATCTCTACAAGACTCTAAACTGTATTACACCATTTGTTCTTAATATTGGATGCCTATTTAACCAAATAATAGATTCCTTATTCTCCTAACATAAGATGCCAAGAGTCCTTTCTACAAGACTCTAAACTATAGTACGCCATATTCCTAATAGTGGATGCCTCTTGCTGCAAATAAGAGATGCCTTATGATCCAATAATAAAATTCCAGTAGTCATATCTACATGACATTAAATTGTGTTACTCCATAGGTTCCAAAAATAGGATGCCACTTTCTTCTAACAAGATATTCCTTATGATCCAAGAATAAGATAACAATAGTCCCATTTACATGACATTAAACTGTATTAATCCCTATGTGATAAACATAGGATGCCTCTTGCTCAAAATAAGAGAATCCTTATGCTCCAATAATTCTATTCCAATAGTCCTTTCTAAAAGAATATAATTTTTAGTATGTACTATGTTCCTAACTTAGGATGCCTCTTTCTCCAAATAAGAGATGAATTATTCTCCAAGAATAAGATGCCCGTAGTCCTATCTACATGACTTTAAATTGTATTACTCACAAGGTTCCAAAAATTTGATGCCTCTTGCTTCTAACTAGAGATGCCTTATGCTCCAAGCATGAGATGACAACAGTAATATCTACATGACTTTAAATTGTAGTAATCTTTGTGTTCCCAACAAAGGATTCCTCATGCCTCTAACAAGAGATTCCTTTTTCTCTAAGAATGATATTCCAACAGTCCTATCTACATGACTATAAACTGTATTACACCCTTATGTTCCCAACATAAGATTCATATTGCTTCTAACAAGATATGCCTTATTCTCTTAGCGTGACATGCCAACAGTCCTATCTACATGACTATAAACTATATTACACCCTATGTTCCAAACATAGGAAGCCTCTTGTTCCAAACAAGAGATTCCTTATGCTACAAGCATGATATGCATAATTCCATGATTACAGTGGCATAAATTTGAGAGTGTTGGAATCTGTTCAAAAATTCCATTGCTCCACCTCACACTTTGCATGTCCTTCATTCATATATCTATCCTCTTCCTTGTCTGAAGGGACCCCATAATGGCATGGTCCCATGTCCCATCATCTCACCTAAAGTCCTAGTCTAACGCCCAGTAAGAATTTGGACAACACTTCACGTCAGGTCATGTGTTTCGAACACGGTCAACAGTCGACCCTCATTAGATTGTCCCCATTTCAGGATAATGTGATATGGATGTTGTGTCTCGAACACAGTCCATAGTTATCATCTATCACCACGCCACCCTCATCGCATTCCAAATGTTGGGCATGTGATTCACACATTCATCTCCCTTAGTTCAGACTGATTCCAATGCCCATGGAATTATCCCTCTAGTGTGCTAGAGCATAGGTGAATACATCAACCCACAAGTGAGTTGGGATAACCTCATGGCCAGACATGACGAAGAAATTATGAGCATCACCCACGCATATTCCCAATCCATCATTGTCACTCCATGGTGGCACTCTAGAAGATTCCTTGCGTATGCCCCATCCACCATTGCCGCTCTATAGCAGCACACGGGCAGCTTCCTCGCGTAATCGCCATCCACCATTGCCGCTCCATAGCGGAACCAGGGAAGCTTCCTTGAGTAATCTCCATTCACCATTGCTTCTTCATTGCGGCACCCGAGACTCCATCCTAGAGTAGGAACCGATTTCTTAGGCTGCTAACCAGGCATAAGCCCACTGTTTCCTCTTTGGGATTATCCATGTGTAATCCCCACTCCCCTTCCCAAAGACACAACTTTCGCAACGTGACCATCTCATCTCTGGTGCCTCTTGATACTCATGCCGAGCATGACTCACGTAGGATAGAAGTAAGCACCGACCCAGACCTCAACACCCACTTGGGGCACCTCAGAGTGTAATCCACAACCACCATCCCGAACTATGGGGACATTGATCCAAGTCAAGGCATGGTACATAGGAAGCCTCCATGAGGTTCATGCCTCACAACAACCCACTTGGGCCGCCTCAGATCGTATGGCCCAACCACCATCCTGAACTACAGGTACTTTGATCCATGTCAATTCATGGTACGTAAGATGCCTCCACGAGGTTCAAGACCCACAATAACCCACTTGGGTCTCCTCAGAGTGTAAGCCTCAAACACAATCCTGAACTAAAAGGATGTTGATCCATGTCAACGCATGGTACATAGGAATCCTTTATGAGGTTCAATCCCACCACCCGGTCATTCTGACCACGTCGGTTCACCAACACTATGGGCCACCTCTGTGTGTAAGACCAAAACACCATCCCGAAATATGAGAACTTTGATCCATGTCATGGCATGGTACGTAGGAAGCCTCCACGTGGTTCAATCCCACCACCTGGATGTTCTGACCACATCGGTTCACCAACACCTTGGGCCGACACAGAGTGTAAACAACAAACAACATCCCAAACAACAAGGACTTTGATCCATGTAAAGGCATGGTATGTAGGAAGCCTCCATGAGTTTCAAGCCCACGACCCGGTCATTCCGACCAAGTCGGTTGACCAAAAACATGGGCCACCTCTGTCACGACCCATCCTCGGGACCCGTGTCGTGACTACCCCAAGCCCTCCTTCCATAGGCCAGGGGCTGGAGACTATCACCAAGGCGTAAATCTCGATAAAAAGGGAAGGCATTACCTTTATAAAGTAAAAAAACACCATAGAGTAAGCCAGAAGAAGTAAACACTAAGTAAAATTGGGTACAAATTAAGTGGGGAAGGTAAATGGGCCAGAATACAGACACAAACTGAAAGTAAAGTACAAGTGGAAAGAAAGTGCAGCAACTGAAAGTAAAGAAGCAACGTCGAGCCATCCACTGGAAGTCCCACCTGAAGGGTGGGAACAAATAGCATCCTCAGCCCCTCGGGTCCAGTCGTCCGCTTCGTGTACGTCCCACCCAGTGGTCCACCTCCATGTACAGACTTTCTCCACAATCCTCAACCATGATTAGCGATGTCCATCGTCTACGTCCAACACAACATAGTGCAGGAATATCCCGTGCAGGGGTGAGTATACGCTACTCAGTAGAGACCCCGAGACCCCCGAAGGTCTCCCAGAACCCAAAAAGGATAATCCACAAAGGAAAGATACAATCATGATGTAACATCCAACACTACTTCGGTATATGCCCATACATATCCCTAAGTCATCAATTCCAATTCGGCTCCAACATATGATCCCAAGTTAGATCACGTCCACACAGGATAGTACAACCTAATACACATAGGATAACAAAACCCAATCCATAGAGGAAGGCAAGTCAATAATATCGAAGATATTGATTTAAAGTCAAGACTCAACTCACACATGTATACTTTCATCATAAGGTGATAGAGATGATCAGGTGTAGACAATGATTCATCTAAGCTGGGACCAACGTAGGATACTAGACCAGCTAAGCTATCAGACCCACGTAGTATACAAGTCCAGCTACTCTATTGGGCCCATGTAGGATACTACAACAGAGGTCAAATACTGCTGGTACCACGTAGGATACAAGAACAGTAGTACATCCAAACCTACGTAGGATGCATGAATAATAGTCATCACCGTCTAACCCATGGAGGATTTCAGTACGGTCTTCATTGTTGTCGAACCCACATAGGATTTTAGTGCAGTATTCGTCACTGCCGAACCCATGGAGGATTTCAGTGCAGTAGTCTTTGTTGTCGCAGTCGCAGCCAGCTCTGGGGTTCCCGCACACAACATGCTCGATTCTGGGAGGGTTCGCTACACGAACCAAGGGGTCAATACATCAACTGACACGTAGTCTGGAGTTGATGTATCCCAAAGTTCAATCTCATCAAAAGGAACTCAACGTGACAGACGTTGCGTCAATCGGATGCCAGGTCTGAGAGTTATTGGCCTTTTCATTCTAGGGACCCTGTTGGTTTTAAAGTCAAAACCAACCCGACCGCACTCCAACTGCATCCAAACCTCGAGTGGAGTAATCCAAAAGTTCCATCTCACTAATAGGAATTCAAAAAAGTTGACGGCACGTCAATCAGACGTATGATGCTCATGTTATAAGTGTTTCCGCTCCGTGGGCCTGGTTAGTTTCGTGTTCGAACCAACCCAGACATACACATAGTTCTACAAAACCATTACAGTAATATACCGAAATGACCGTCTCGATCCAAGGATCGCATCACAACTGATGGTGCATCGATCGGAGGTCCGTAGACCATGTTATGGAAATTTAAACGAACCTGTATGGTTTTAGGGGGTTTGGGGAATGGACTGACCCAGCCCAAGACCCCCGGGTTCGACCTGAGCTTTGTCGACCTGAACTGGGTCCGATTC
Organism: Viscum album; assembly: GCA_963277665.1. Lineage (NCBI taxonomy): Eukaryota > Viridiplantae > Streptophyta > Magnoliopsida > Santalales > Viscaceae > Viscum > Viscum album. The sequence continues at coordinate 2,042,965,323 of OY728148.1, read as the reverse complement.
TGGCCCATTATGGCGCAGCCCAGACTGGGCGGCCCAGCACGGTGTAGCCGGTCCAGCTCGGGGCAGCCGGCTGGCCTAGCGTGGGCGCGGCCCACGTGGCTAGACAGCTCGACACTGGCCGAGCTGTCACGGAAAGGGGGGGGGATGCCCCCCCCCCCCCCCCGTTTTGAAATGGCAGCCCCACGTTGTGGCCGCTCCTTCGCCAGCTGGCGGTTATGACCCCCGACTCCTCCGAACGGCGAGCCCGACTGGCCGGCTGGTGCCGCCGCCGCGGGACCCCGTGGTCCCGCCCCTCCGAGGCGCCAGTGGCCGGCAGTTCCGGGCGCCGCTCCCTGCTCCGCCGCGGCCTTGGTCCAACCGTCACGACGTGACAGCGCCACGACCTCTTCGTGGTTCTCCGGCGCTACGCGACGTCGCCACACTTCTTCGCCTCATTTCTCCTTGTTTCCGGGCGGTGTCATTGCACCGCGCCACCTTTGTTCGAACCATAACAAACACAACTACAAAAGGGGGAGGAGGGTCGGCCATGTTCTTGCAGTCTGACATCCTCCCGTTAAATTGATAACAAGTGACCCAAAGAAAAAGGCGATGAATGACAAGGATTAATTCTCAAACAAAATCAAACCCCAACCTCGATGAAGTCATCGAACGAGGATCGTCGCGGGGAAATTACGTCGTGGAAGACAACGTCGCGGATCGAGGCTCTATAAGCGTCGTCTGCATTTTCCCGAAGAAGGATGTGGCGCGTCGTCTTTCTTTGAAGAAGGAACCTCTCACCGACTGCAGAGAGGGAAGAAGACGGTACGGTGATCTCCCTTTGCAGAGACAGAGTTCTTCGTCGTAGACTCGGCGTTCTTTGTGTTCTTCGATGAGGAATATGATGTTCTTCAGAGCAAAGGGTTCTCTCCTGCTCTTTCTCGCACAACAAAAAACCCCAAATAAAATAAGACATTGTATTATTTTATTCACACATACACACATGTCAACATTAAATGTAAATTAAAAAATATCCCATTCAATTAATTAAAATAATTGAGGAGCCTTTAACAGTCCAATTAATTGCGAGAGTTGCCTTTTCATTTTAAAGGTGGTGCGGGTGTGTTACACAATTAAAAGCACGAGGGAGGTTTTAAGGAATTTAATGGGTGGGGCTCGTGTGGGCCTCACATCACTAAGATCCTAGTTAGAGAAGCTCGGATGTAGTGGGTCCCACTCCAACCTCCAAGCATAGGTTAAAACTACTCAAATAGAAATAAAAATTGTAGCAACATTTTTATTTCATTCTTTAGTTAACCCATTTATTTAAAACCTCACCCGAGTAAACGCAACTCTAGAATAGGTGTTCCGAATCAATTACCGGCATTGTGGTTTCATCAGTGCCCTCAGATTTTGATTCTGAGTACCGGTTCAAAAGTCAGGAAAACCCGCTCATTCGTTCACTAAACGTACCCGAGCTAAACTTTGTAAATTGATTCCCGACATACCGGGCCTCGGAATTAGGTGCTTCCAAAAACGACGTACTCGGAAAATCGCAAAGAAAATTAAGAAAAAAATTTCCCTTGAAATTTATTGGTATTTACATTACTCCCACCACAGGGATTTACGTCCCCGTAAATATACATCACAATCTAGGGGAACAAATGAGGCTACTGAGCACGCATCTGATCCTCCCACTCCCAAGTGCTCTCGTGGAGGTTCCTGTGCTGCCATCTGATGTACACTAGAGGAATCGTCCGCCCATGTTGTACCCGCTCCTGTCGATCCTAGATCTCCACTGGGACCTCCGCAAAAGGCACCCCATCGTCAATGTTCAACTCCCCATGGTTGATGATAAGAGTCAGGTCAAGCATATATCTCCTCAGCTGAGATACGTGGAAGACATCGTGCACCCGGTGCCACTGAGGTGGTAGAGCCAGGCGATAAGCCACCTCGCCTATCCTGCTGAGAACCTAGAATGATATGATGAAGTGTGAAGATAACTTGTCGCCCCGGACAAATCTCCATAATCCACATCGAGGTGAGACCCACAAATAGACTTGGTCGCCATCCTCAAACTCTTGTGGTCTCCGCCTCCTATCAGCATAAGACTTCTATCAGCTCTGAGCTATCCTCATCCGCTAATGGATGACTTGGACCTTCTCTACCATGGCCTGGACCATCTCTGGTCCCACAAGTGCTGACTCCCCTGGGTCTATCCAGCACAGAGGTGATCTGCAAGGTCGGCCATACAATGCCTCATATAGGGCCGTCCCGATGGTGGAGTGGTAGCTATTGTTGTACGCGAACTCCACCAAAGGTAGGTAGTCATCCGAGCTGCAACCAAAGTCTTGGACACATGCACAGAGCATGTCCTCGAGAGTCTGAATGGTCCTCTCCATCTGACCATCCGTCTGAGGGTGAAAGGAGGTGCTCAGTCGTAGCTGTGTCTCGATTGCCTCCTGCAATGCCTTCCAAGATCGGGAATTAATGTGAGCGTCTCGATCGAAGATGATAGATTATGGCACCCCATGAAGCCGTACAATATCCTGAATGTAAAGGCATCCCTAACTCTCCACTCATCCATGCTCTCTGATGGGTAAGAAGTGGTCCGACTTGTTAAGTCGGTCAACAATCACCCATATGGAGTCGTGATCTCGGGAAGTGAATGTAAGTCTAGTCATTAAGTCCATAGATTTCCCGTCCCACTTCCACTCTGGAACCTCCAAAGGCTACACCAATCCTGCTGGTACCTAGTGCTCCACCTTCACTTGCTGATAGGCGAGGCATCGAGAAATGATCTCTGCCACAGCCTTCTTCATACTCGGCCACCAGTGCTGTCGTCTGAGATCCTGGTACATCTTCGCCACCCCTAGATGTACTGCTAAAGGGGATGTGTGAAACTCTCTCATCAACTCCTCTTGTAATGCAGCTGGTACCCTGATACGTCCTCTAAAAATGACGACGGACTCTCCTCCCACAGAGAATCCATCAGGTGCCTGTTTTGAGGATATCTGTGCACGCCACGTCTCACATTCAACGTCCCCACACTGTGCCTCTCTGACCCGCTGATGAAGTGGTGGAGTGACTGTGAGTGACTGAAGAAAGGCAGTTCCATCTCTATCCATGAAGGATATCTATAAAGAGGTTAGCTTCTCTATCGCCTCCCCAACTAGCTGAATTCCCATCCTTATGCTGAGAGCATCGGCTACTACGTTCCCATTTCCTGGAGTATAGACTATCTCAAAGTCATAGACTTGGAGGAACTCGAGCTATCACCATTGTCTTAGATTCTGGTCCTTCTGTGAGAAGATGTACCTGAGACTCTGATGCTCACAGTAGACTGTAAAGCCCTATCCCATCAGATAGTGTTGCCACATCTTCATAGAGAAGACCACTGCTGCTAAATCCATGTCATTGGTAGCATAGTTCTTCTCATTCTTCCTCAAATGACGTGATCCACAGGTTATCACTGCCCACTACTGCATCAGGACACATCCGAGTCCGGCCCCTGATGCATCATAGTAGACTACGTACCCTACTACCTCCTTCAGCAGCCTCAAGATAAGTCTGCTGGTCAATCTCGGTCTCAGCTCCTGGAAGCTCTGCTGACATTTGTTTGACCACATGAAGGGTTTCCCCTTCTTCGTCAAAGCTGAGAGTGGTTATGCAACTCTGGAAAAGTCAGGCACAAATCTCCGGTAGTACCCAGCTAGACCCAAGAAACTCCGCACCTTCGTCATGCTCCTGGGTGGATTCCACGCTAGCACTGCCTCGATCTTCACAGGGTCCACCGCAACTCCCGTCTCTAAGATGACATGTCCCAAGAAGTGGACTTCATGTAACTATAACTGACACTTAGAGATCATACCATAATGCTAGTGACCTCGGAGTGTGTCCAGTACAACCCGCAAGTGGTAGGCATTCTCCTCCCCAGTGGTCAAGTATATCAATATATCTTCGATGAAGACCACAACAAATCGATCGAGGTATGGCTAAAATATCATGTTCATGAGACTCATGAACACCGATGGAGCATTGGTTACGATGAATGGCATAACCAAGAACTTATAGTGGCCATACCGACATTTGAAGGTCGTCTTCTGCATGTCCTCATCCCGAATTTTGAGTTGATGATAGCCTAAACTGAGGTCTATCTTCGAGAACCAACGTGGTCCCTATAGCTGATAGAAGAGGTCGCGAATCCTCGCTATTGGATAATTGTTCCTCACGGTCACCTGGTTCAGGCGACGATAGTCGACACACAGTCGCATGCTCTCGTCCGCCTACTTGGTGAAGAGAATTGGGGAAGCCCAGGGTGAAACACTGGGTCGGATGAATCCCTTTCCCTACAAGTCTTCGAGCTGTACCCGTAGCTCTCGAAGCTCAGAGGGAGCCATCCGATATGCTGGAGTGGATATCGGGGTTGTCCCGGTGTACATGCCAATATAATAGTCTACCTATCTGTGAAGAGGTAGTCCTGGAACGTCGTCAGGAAAAACGTCTGCATACTGATCCACCACTACAGGAAAACTCAGACTCTGCACGTCAACTGCTCCTAGGATGAGGCTAGACAACTGATCAGTGATGGAATGTCCTCTCCTCTGCATGAGTCCATCCTGAACTGCAAATTCTCCCTTCTCTCTGGTGAAGGTGAACCTTCTCCCGTCGGTGCGGACACACCGCACCTTACACCTAATACAGTTGACCTGAGCATGGACTGTAGATAACCAATCCATTCCTAAGATTACGTTGTAAGGCCTCGACGCCTATACAAGAAGATCCCAGCCGAATATCTCGCCTCCTAGAGTAAGCTCACACTGCTGGAACCAGTGCATAATCATAGAGTCTACATCCATAATAGTCTCTAGCTGTAAGGATCGAGTCAATGGCTCCGTTAGAATCTCCAAGCTACGAAAAAGGGTAGCGACAATAAAAGAATGAATCTCTCATGTGGCTATAAGAACTGTAGCAAGGGTGGAGTAGAAAAAAATAGTACCTCAAATCATCTCTGGTGCACCGTGGTCTTAGGCCTGCGCTGCCTGAAGCTGAGCCTGCCTCTGCCCACCAGCTCCCTGTGGTCGGGGTTGACCTCCTGGTGGTGGTGGTGGTAAAGCCCCAATGCGTCGCCCACCACATGTTGCTCGGCTAGTTCCCATGCCTTATCTGCCTCCTCTATATGGACCGCCACGGTCGACCCTCTGCCTCTGCCTGGGTGGCTCCTCAACCATCTTTTCCTCCTCTTCACGGCGGGTCGGGAAGTCACGATCCATGTGGACCTGCCCGACGAATGCGTAGCACTGTCTGCTCCTCAGAAGGTTGGATCTGCGCCGTGTGCCCCACACCTCTGAGCCAGTGTCCTGAGGTCGTCCTCCTGATGGATTGGTCCTCTTGGACCACTCTGACGTCCGTCAACTACCAGCTGCAGAGGACTCTGTTATGTGCCACCCTTTGGTAGGTCTCGCTGCTGGTGTTGGCTTAGCAAGAAAGCTCTCTATGAGAAGGGCTTGCTCTAGTACTCCTTCCTGTGTTGGAATGCTGAGGGAGATCATCGATGCCCTGAACTCATACCTCAGTCCCTGTTCGAAGGACCGAGCTCAGAAGAATGGGTCACGTACCATGTCCGTCGAATAGCGCGAGAGATCGGTAAATCTCGCCGAGTACTGGGTGACCGTCATGGTGCCCTGCCGCAGCTGTAGTAGCTCCTGGATGCGCACCGCACGGAGGGTGGCTGGGATGAACTCTGAGCAGAAGAGGCCCTGAATGTCCATCCAGAGGAGAGATGCCTCGTCATGCACCTGGAGCATCATGCTACACTATCTGCCTGCTGCCGCATGCAGGAGGCTCGCTGTAAGGATCACCATGAGGTCAGCTGGTGTCCCCACTAACCTGAAAACTCGAACTACAGCCTCCAGCCAATCCTCAGCTGCCTGAGGGTCCATCTCCCCATGGAACCTGGGTGGTCTATGATGTTGAAACTCATGCAGTGCACCAAGGCGACGTGAACTCTCAGAGGCTGGGGCTGGCGACATCGGTGGCTCGACGGGTAGACGTACCACTGGTGCTTCCGCTGAAAAAGGGCCATGCACCGAGGCCTTGTTGCTCAGTGGGCTGTCGTCTCGCACAAATCTCAGAACCCAAGCTGGATGCCGTCGTGGGGCCATCTTGAAAAGAAACAGTTGCGCCATGGTCAAAAAAAATATACCAGGTGAGCTGTAAAAAAGTAATCAAATTGAAAATTTTTTAAACCCACATGCAATTAAATTATTCGTGCATTGAGTTGTGAATCAGAAGTCAGGGTCCCGGTGTACAGATACGTCAGCCGCCACACCAGCACTGGACTCCCTAGACTGATAACCACACTCAATACCCTTAACATTATTACTTCACATAGAAGAATTTTCAGAGTCACGAGTTCTTCCATAGAACCGAACTCCTCTGATACCAATTTTTCACGACCCGTCCTCGGGACCCGTGTCGTGACTACCCCCTGACCGCCTTCCATATGCCAGGGGCTAGAGACTAGCACCAAGGAGTAAATACCGATAAAATAGGATGGAATTGACTTTATAAAGTAAACGAACACCCTAGAGTAATCAAGAATAAGTAAACACTAAGTAAAATGGGGTACAAAGTATGTACGGAATGTAAATGGGCCAGAATACAAACCCAAACTGAAAGTAAAGTATAGCTGGAAAAAAAGTACAGCAACTGAAAGTAAACCAGCAACGTCAAGCCATCCACTGGAAAGCCCAACTGATGGGTGGGTACAGATAGCCTCCTCAGCTCCTCGGGTCCAGCCGTCCGCTCCGTGTACGTCCCACCCAGTGGTCCAACTCCAAGTACCGACTTGCATCACAAGCCTCAACCATGATCAACGTTGTCCGTCGTCTGCATCCAACACAATGTAGTGCGGGCATAGCCCATGTACGGGTGAGTATATTCTACTCAGTAGGGACCTCGAGACCCCCAAAGGTCTCCCAGAATCCACAAAGGATAATCCACAAAGGAAAGATACAATCACGAAGTAACATCCAACACTACTAACGTATATTCCCATACACATACCAAAGTCATCAATTCCTGTTCAGCTCCAACATCCGAGCCCATGTTCGATCACATCCACATAGGATAGTAAAACCCAATCCACACAAGATAACACAACCCAATCCACAGAGGAATGCATTTCAATCATATCGAAGATAATGATTGAAAGTGATGGCTCAGCTCACACATGTATACTTTCTTCTTAAGGTGATAGAGATTATCATATGTAGCCACTCATTCATCTAAGCTGGGACCCACGTAGGATACTAGACTAGCTAAGATGTCGGACCCGCGTCAGATATAGGTCCAGCTACTCTATAGGACCCACGTAGGATACTACAACCGAGGACAAATACTGTCGGACCCGCGTAGGATATAAGAAAAGTAGTTCTTCCAGACCCACATAGGATACAAGAATAATAGTCATCGTTGTCCAAACCAAGGAGGATTTCAGTACGATCTTCATCACTGCCGAACCCATGGAGAATTTTAGTGTAGTTGTCGTCGCTTCCAAACCCACGGAGGATTTCAGTGCAATCGTCATTGTCGTCGCAGTCGCAGCCAAATCTAGGGTTCCGGAACACATCATGCTCGATTCCAGGAGGGTCCGCTCCATGAGCCAAGGGGTTGATACATAAAATGACACGTAGTCCGGAGTGTATGTATCCCAAAGTTCTGTCTCGAGAAAATAAACTCAATGTGACAGACGACACGTCAATTGGATGCTCGGTCTAGGAGTTATTGGATTTTTCGTTCTAGGGGCCTAATTGGTTTTTAAGTCAAAACCAACCCGACCGCACTCCAACTACTTCCAAACCTCAAGAGGAGTAAGCCAAATGGTCCGTCTCACTAAGAGAAATCCAAAAACGTTGACGGCATGTCAATCAGATGTCCGAAGCTCAAGTTATAAGTGTTTCCACTCTGTGGGCGCGGTTGGTTTCGTGTTCGAACCAACCCGGCTGTACCCAAAGTTCACTGAAACCTTGAGTGTAATATACCTAAACGACCGCCTTGATCCAAGGATCGCATATCAACTAACGGTGTGTCGATCGGAGGTCCGTAGCCCATGTTACAGACATTTAAATGAACCTGTCTGGTTTTAGGGGGTTTTGGACCAGGACCAACCCGCCCAAAGAACCCCTGGGTCGGCCCGAACCGGTCCGACCCGACCCGTGTCCGGGTCTGGCCCATTAGGGAATGGCCCGGCCCGGCCTGGGTGGCTAGTTAGCCCAGCATGGGCACGACCCGCATGGCTAGACAACTCGGTGTTGGCCGAGATGTCGCGGAAAGGGGGGTGAGGCCCCCCGTTTTGAAATTGCGGCTCCCACGTGGGGGCCGCTCCTTTTCCAGCCAGGGGTTACGACCCCCGACTCCTCTGAATGGCCGGCCCGGCTGGCCTGCTGGTGCCGCCGTCGTGGCCCCGATCTAGCCGCGGCCTTTTTGTGGTTCTCCAGCGTGGCGCGACGGTGCCGCACCCCTTTGCCGCGGCCCAACACCGGTCACGGCTTCTTTGGGCCTCAACGGCGTGGGGCAATGGTGTCGCGCATCTTTGCCACATTTCTCCTTGTTTCATTGCGGTGTCGTTGCACTGCACCTCCTTCGTTCAACTCGTAACGAACCCAACAACAAAAGGGGGAGGAGGGTCGGCTGTGTTCATGCAGTCCTACCTCATCTCGTTAAATTGATAACAAGAGGCCCAAAGAAAAGGACGATGAACAACAAGGAATAATTCACGAACAAAATCAAACCCCTAAATTGATAAAGTCATCCAATGAGGATCGTTGCGGGGAAATGACATCGCAGAAGATGGCGTCACGGAAGACAGCGTCACAGATCGAGGCTCCGTAAGCTTCATCAGTGTTCGGCCGAAGAAGGATGTGGCACATCGTCATTCTTTGAAGAAGGCATCTCTCACCGGCTATGGAGAGGGAAGACGATGGTACAACGATCTAACTTTGCAGAGACGGAGTTCTTCGTCATAGACTCGGCGTTCTTCGACGAGGAAGATGATGTTCTTCATAGTGCAAGGGTTCTATCCTCTTTCTCTCACAACAAAACAACCCCAAATAAAATAAAACAACTGTCTAATTTTATTCACACAAACACATTTCAACATTAATTTTAAATTAAAAAAGATCACATTCAATTAATTAAATTATTTTAAGAGCCTTTAATAGTCCAATTAATTCCGAGAGTTGACTTGTCATTTTAAAGGGGGTGCGGGTGTTTTACACAATTAAAAACATGAGGGAGGTTTTAAGTAATTGAAGGGGACGGGATCGGGTGGGCCCCACTTCACTAATATCCTACTTAGAGAAGTTAGGATGTAGTGGGTCCCACTCCAACCTCCAAACATAGGTTAAAAATACATAGAATAGAAATAAAAATTGTAGCACACATTTTTATTTCATTCTTTGGTTAACCCATTTATTTAAAACATCACCCGAGTAAACACAACTCCAAAAATGGTGTTCCTAAGAAATTATCGGCGTTGTGGTTTCATCGGTGCCCTCAGATTTCAATTCCGAGCACCAGTTCAAAAGTTTGGAAAACCCACTCGTTCGTTCACTGAACATACCCGAGTTGAACTTCAGAAATTGATTCCGGGCACACCGGGCCTCAGAATCAGGTGTCGTCAAAAACTGCGTACTCGTAAAATTCCAAAGAAAATTAAGAAGAAAATTTCCGTTGAAATTTACTGGTCTTTACAGCCTCAGATTGTAAGACCCAAACACTATACTGAACTATGTGTACTTTGATTACCTACCACGAGGATGCATAAAAATCATCCACGAGGTTCAAGCACACCACCCGGTCATTTCGACCATCTTCACGCCATGTTCTCCCCCATTTCGCATTATGTTAAACTATATCCCCCATCCTGAACTGCATTGACATTGATTCCCAACAATGTGGATACGTAGGAATCCTCCATGAGGCTCAAGCCCACAACTCTTGTCTCATCCTGATCACTCCCTCAAGTCTATGTGCTTCTGGAAGGTCATGCCCTAACCCAAAGGTTCCATTTCCTCCAAGCCTCATCCATGTGTTCATTCTCCAGGGCCACCTCCTCCGGTATGCCATCATCTCACCGAACTATGTAGACTTTGATTCCCTACCTTGGGGATACGTAGGAAGCCTCCTTATGGATCAACCCCAACAATCAGTCATTTCAACCACCATCACTTCAGTTCACCCCATACCATCCCAAACTATGTTGACTTTAATTCCCTACCACAGGGATACGTAGGAAGTCTCTTTGAGGCTCAAGACCAACTTTCACATCTCCCTCGTGATGGTCCCATATCATCCTCCCTCCACTACATTCAAATCACTATCAGCAATCCTGATTCTTAGACGGGCTGCCACATCCCGGTGAGATCATGTCATTCATCCCATCGCCTAAAATTATGGCACCAGGGAATCTAACCATGTGTAATCCCCAACATGTATTTGGGTTGTTGTCCACTTAGTACACCCTTTTTAATCACCCCTTAGAACTACTTGGGTTTTGATTCCTATCCTCAATACAGGGTCTGTAGAAAACCTCCATGAGGTTCAATCCCAGCCAATGGTAATCCATTGTGTCCCCCATTCTGGGGTGCACACTAATCGATCTACAATTAGTGGTATCCATATTATCTTTCACAGTGTGACATATCCCCTATATAGGACACACCACCTATGATTCATCCCTATGGGATGTTTTGATCCCTCTCATTCTATCTCTGTAAGATGTTAAACTCATTTCATACCACGTGATAAACATGAGATGCACGAGGAAATCCTCGTAAGATGCACCTTTGGCGTGACCGTCTCTACAAGACGTTACAATCACTGCCTACCCTATGTAAAACATAAGAATATGAGGAAAACCTTAGACACAAACCTCTAGCATAAGATACCACATGACCGATGTTGGATGCCTTGGGTTATGTGCCCTATAAATGTCCTCTAATGAGGAAGTATATAGGTTCCAAAATGTCCACACATCCAGATATGCCCCCACATGCCTGATGTTACCGCCTACTCCGACCGAAGATTGCTACCATGTCAAGACCCCATGGAACGTCCTGAAAAATATTTTGTAATTAACCGGCTCCCACAAGGATATGGAATCAAGGATGAGATTCACGAACCAAATCTTAATCTAAAAGGGAGATCCGGACTAGTTGACGAGTTCTGAGGTGCAATCCAGAGAAGGAAGAATCGATATCCCATCATCTCGTTTTGATCAAGGATTAGACGTCCCTAAATAAGGGTCGGATGCTTCCCACCTTTGGAAAGGGAGAATGGGGGTAACAGCTGTGCGTCATCCACATTACCGATGCGCGCACCCCAGTGAAACCGTCGATAACCGAAATGGTGAACCCGAATTGAATCTCTTGTCGTTCAATAGAGAGCATACCAAATATGTTTGGAAAATTGAGGCATCACACATGTGAATCCCCTCTACTTTATATGTGATATGATGAGTAATATCTGGTGTATGAAGACTACGGTCCATTGGCTCCTCTCCGACTCCACATCCTCAAGAGTCTGCACAGGTGGCATCCACCACCCGAATCCATTGTCTCATCATCGACTCTGCTGCCTCAAGAGGCCGCAAAGGTGGAAACTGGATCCCTGACTCCTTCGGCTCATCTCCATGCCTGCTGCCATATGAGGTCGTGCAGGTGGAATCCGCCACCCGACTCCCCCAAATCATTGTCGTCTCCAATTCCTCCAAAAGCCGTGTTAGTGGCATCTGCCACCCGACACCATTGTCTCCTTGACGAGCCCACCGCCTTAGGAGGCCACGCTGGTGGAATTGGCCACCCCACTCTATCGACTCATCACCAACTCCTCCGCCTCAAGAGGCTATGCAGGTGGTATCCACCACCCAACGCCTTTAGCTCCTCGCCGACTCTACCACCTCAAGAGGCCGCACATGTGGCATCTGCCACTCGACTCCTTCGGCTCCACCCCTACTCCGACACCTAAAGAAGCTACGCAGGTGGCATTTCCCACCCCACACCATCGGCTCCTCGCTGATCCTTCCTCCTCAAGAGGTCACGCAGGTGGCATCCTCCACCTGACTCCATCGTCTCCTCGCCGATCCTTCCTACTTAAGAGGCCGCAAATGTGGAATCCACCACCCGAATCCATTGGCTCCTTGTCGACTCTGCAGCCTCAAGAGGCCACGCATGTGGCATCTACCACCCAATTCCAATGGCTCATCGCATAATCTGCCGCCTCTAGATGTCGTGCAGGTGGAATCTTCCACATGACTCCTTCGGCTCCTCTCCGACTCCACCACCTATAGAGGTCGTTCATTTGGAATCTTCCACCCCACTCCATTGGCTCCTCTCCGATCCCACTGCCTCAAGAGGTCAGGTGGGTGGAATACACCACCTGACTCTATCAGCTCCTCACCGACTCGGCCACCTTAAGCGGTCGTGTAGGTGGAATCCACCACCAGACTCCTTCAACTACTCACTGACTCTGCTGCCTTAAGATTTCATGAAGGTGGCATCCGCCACCTGACTTCTTCAGATCCTCGCCGACAACACTGACTCAAGAGGCCGCGTAGGTGGCATCCGCCACCCGACTCCTTCATCTCCTCAATGAATCTACCGCCTCAAGAGGCCACGCAAGTGGCATCTACCACCCGACTACATCGTCTCATCACCAAATCAGCCGCCTCAAGAGGCCGCGAAGGTGGAATCTTCCACCCAACTCCTTCATCTACTATCTAACTCTACCGCCTCAAGAGGCCACGAAGGTGGCTTTGGCCACCCGACTCCCTCGGCTCCTCGCTGACTCTGTTGCCTTAAGAGGTCGTGCATGTGTCATACGCCACCCAACTCCTTCATATCCTCTCTGATTCTTCCACCTCAAGTGGCTGCACAGGTGGCATCCTCCACCTGACTCTTTCACCTCCTCTCTGACTACACCTCCTAAAGAGGCCACACAGTTGGCATCGACCACCTGACTCCATCGGATCCTCGCTGACTCCGCCTCCTCCAGAGGCTGCGTAGGGGGAATACATCCCCAACTCTATCATCTCATTGGAGACCCTACACCGTTATCACCATCCACTACAGAGGTTCTCCTCGTACTGCCACCATTCAGCACGATGGATTCCACACCTTCGGGGATCCATAGCCCCGTCATACCGACGCTACAAGCATCCATGCCTTCCGGGCTCCATCACCCCGTCGTACCGACATCTTGGATTCCATGCCTTCCAGGATCCATCCCCACGTCGTACCGATGTCCAGGCATTCATGCCTTCTCGGAATCATCGCCCTGTTGTACCAATGCTCCAGGATTCCACGTCTTCCAGGATCCATCGCCCCGTCATACTAAAACTCCAGGATTCCACACCTTTTGGGCTCCATCGCCTTGTCATAGAGACGCTCTAGTCTTCCACACCTTCTGGGCTCTATCTCCCCCATCGTATCATTGTCCAGCCTTCCATGCCTCTCCATACCGAGGTAATTTAGTCATCCATACTTCCCTTGAGACACTCGGTGTCATCCCAACTACCAGATTGCATTAACCACAGAGTTCCTCCATGTGTCCTTGAAACTAGCTTGTGGTAGGTTCATGGTGAGGTATCCCAGCTCACTCATAGTGTTTTCCAATGATAGGATTCATAACAGTAACCTTGTGCTGATAACCTTAACAAATAACATCATAATAGAAGCTCTTAAGAGATAGGGTTCCAGTAGTGAACTTGCAGTAACCATTAACAGAAGGGTCTTCAATGGATACGTTATCAGATGTGACTTTTATAAGTGAGTTACTTAAAGGTACGCTTGACATTAACCAATACTAGTGACCTTTTGAATGAAGGCTCTTAACAGTAAAATTCAATAGTGACCATTTACATAGAAGATTTCATAATGTAAACGGATTCTAGTAAAGTCATGAGATTGAAGATACATACTTTTTACATGATAAAAACTATCAAAACATTATCATATAATTTACATATTATTATCAAAGAATGGAAACATGATTTGGGATTATCAAAACATGTGATTCCAACAATATCACCCTTTTTGATAATAAAATTATGACATGAAAAGTAAGAACAATTACAACTTTATTAGATATAATTAAGATAATAGATTACTTAGGAAAACAAATAATGTAGGAGAAATAAGCACATAGTATCACAGAACATGGACATTGAAATAATTTTGGTGGATTTTCTACCCCTTTTTTATTAACAAAAATAATGAATGTAAGATAAAAAATAGATTGTGTTTGTATTAATTAAACAAGTTTAAAAGAGAAAAAACAAATTCAAAATCCCTATCAAAAGATATTGCCACACTCAATCCACATCAGAAACATTCAAAGAGTCTGCACACTTGAAAGAGGAATGTGCAGGGTCGGTAAGTGGAGGTTTACGACTAAGAATAGCAACAAGGATGGCCGGAGGACATGCAACAGAACCATTAGGGTATCTATAGTGACTGACTCACTGAGGAATCATTAGAGTCAAGCTTCTGATGGATTGATCAGGATACACATAGGAGCAGCATTGGTTGAGGAAGAATCGATGAAGGAAGAAGGTAATGCTGGAGGAACAATGTTGGGGGTGCAATCCACGTGAAGGAAAGTTAGGAGAATGTTCCTGAAGTCCATGATGATGAGGCCACCTCTCTCCATGGATGAGATAACTTCATCCTTATTCTCTATAAATTTCTCTAAGGCATGAGTCAAATCTCCTAGTCTGATAACCCGATCCTTAAAAGCTCTGGTGAAAGGAGGTATCCTCCAGTTTTCCAAGAGCAACATGAAGTTCCCATATATAAAATTCTTGATATAAACCATTTTGACATAAAAATCAATTTTTTCTTTAATGGTATTCTAATCTTGTGTAGCCTCTTTCATGAAATTAATTACTAAATTATGATTGTATCTGGTGATGGTAACAATCTTTTCTGGGATTGAGGATTAGGTGAACATTCACTATAATCCTTGAATACTTCTTCACTAACCACAGAACTTATGGCTAAGGGGTCAATTGGAGGTGAGGATGAAGATGATAAAGAAGCACTCAAAGGTGCTACGGTGAAAGCAACTCATTCCTTGAAGGACTTGGTCAGTCCCCTGATCAGTCTCTTTACATCATCATATTGTCTCTACACAAGGTCTTCCACGGACTTCTTAATGTAGTCAAAGTCTGTAACCATCTGTTACACTACGACTCTAGTAAACTGAACATCCTTATCCACCTGTGCTCTGAAGGATATGAGATAATTCATGCTGAAAACATATTGATTCAGAAGAACCACAGTCTCTGTCATCTCACTCATTTGACTCTGAAACTGCTTTACTTCTTGGAGAAGATTAGATAGAATACTGGAATGAATTTTTTCCAACTCAAATGTTGAATGATCCTGAACTATCACAACAACCTTTTCCATCTTAGAGAACCTATCCTCATACATTCTATCCATTTCTGATTTCAAGAATTCATGGTATTCCTTACAGACATATTTTTGATAGAAATAGATTACTGGAGGTAAAAATGAAGTTTGAAATATAAGACACTGAAGGTCCTCGAGTCATCATAATCTAGATCCAACACTAGAAACCTAAGTTCCTTAGTCAAGACATCAATGACATTCACAATAGATACTGATCCGTGGGTAAAAATATGCTCCCCCACACCTGGAGCTACTTATTAGACAACTATATCAGCCTCTTCCATCCTTTGCACCTCAGATGCTGATTCTTCTTGATCAATTGACTCATCCGTAGAGTGAGCCACTTCTTCAACTAATTCATCCACAACTTCCATAGCATGGGCAGTAGATACAACTTGTTATTCATGTTCCCTTACTTCCCTTTTAGTGACTCCTATAAGAGGACTGAAAATGAGTTCCACTCCTTCACTGTACTCATCAGCAAGAGTATCATATTCTGTATGCTCAGAATGAATAGAATCAGAAACATCCTCTACATCCGAGGTATCTCGAGAAGTGACATGAGCCTCATAATACACATCATCACTGGATTCATCATACTAATCATCCATTAGGTCAAATTCACTTCTGGGAAACTCTCTTGGAGGGCTAGGCTCACCACAAGCCACAATTCAAACTAGTGGACTAACTGGTAGATCAGGATCACTCTTGTCATCTGTGGGGGTGTCCTCTCTCTCATGCCCCAAAACCTCTATTTCTTCTTCTGAAGACTCATGCTCTTCCTCATCATATTTCATACCGATATCCCTCTTATCCTTTTGCTTAAAAGGATGGTTAAAAGGGTTGAAATCCTCATAACTCTCGCCCTCATAATTCACCCATTCTCATTTCCAGTGATTCCAATTTATCTTTATGAACTTAAAAATTAGCTTTGAGATGAAGAAGATATTATTAGACACTATGGTTTCCTCTTTATCTCATGAAATACCCATTACTTTTAGAATTAAAAAAATTATCTTTTAATGGAACATAACATTTGACTTAGAATTTAGATTGGTCATATCTTTAAACTAAAACATCAGTAGTCAGGACAAATTGATCCTATGCCCATGATTTATTAGATGAATTTGATACACATCCTGATACTTCAGTACAATAAATTTCCCACTCCTAGGACTCAGAAAAGGCTGGATAAAAATAAATATCAATCAATCCTCCCCATTCATTTCTGCAGAAAGAACCTTCCTAGGAAATCCATTCCCAGTTAATTTAGTAAAATATTCATAATTGCAAAATAAGTCACTATATGGAGGATGTACTCAAGAGTTGTAATCAAATATTCCCTCACGTGTGACTCTCATACATTCTGCCCATTCATCAGATGAAAAGTTTACATCAATCCCATTTACTCTATATAGAATTCAGGTCTCTTCATCACACTTCTCAAATATCAGAAACACAAAATTTTTTTTGACTAAATTCGGATAATAAGTCCCATGGTTTTTTGAAAAACACTCCACCTAGAACTGAGTTTCTAGCACTTCCAGCACTAAATATTTTCTCGAAAGCAACCAGTTCATTATCAATTCCTTTTCTTGAATGATCTCCCTCTTTGAAATATGTATATTAATTGAAATCTTTACAATACTGCTTCTACCACTGGACTCGACTCGAGGTCTCTTGGGGTTTAGTGAATCTCTATCACCAACCATCAATCATTTTACTCTTTCCATTTGCGACATGATGAGGGTCTAGGATTTAGCGTAGAGTTATGGTTTAATAATTTTATGGTGAAAGGGTCGAGAGTGAAGAAGGGGGTGAATTGAAATGTGCTTGTATTAAACTTTTATCATTTAGGGATCTAAAAGAAAACAAAATGATATAGAAAAATAAAAAAATAAAATGGTTCAGATTCCAATGAAATCATTAAATAAACTAACAGTAATGTCTAACGGTGAGGTGTTCTAATAGAGAGGTCTAACAGTGAGGTGTTCTAACAGTGAGGTCTAACAGTGCGTTGTTCTAATGGTGAGATCTAACAGTGATTTGTTCTAACAGTGGGGTCTAACATTGAGGTGTTATAACAGTGAGGTCTAACAGTGAGGTGTTCTAATAGTGAGGTCTAACAGTGAGGTGTTCTAACAGTGAGGTGTTCAAATAGTGATGTTTCTATGAGCGAGGTGTTATAATAGTGGGGTCATATATAATGAAATTAATCATTCCTAACTCATGATTGATGATATTAAACCATTCATAATTCCAAGGATTTGTGAATATATACGCCAATTTATGTTCAATGGCAATGAATTAAAGATTGATATCAACCTTTTGATAGTGATCTCTCTAAAAGTGATGTCTCGTATCAATGTTCATTGTCCTAGAATGAGATAATGGATTTTTAGAGATGTTAATGGCACTTGTATAATCACACTTTATAGATACATGGTTGAATTGATATCCATAATCTATCAAAGTGTGTTTCATCCACATAATATGAGGACAGCAACTACCTACATCAATATATTCAACTTCAACAATTTATAAAGAAACAAAATTATATCACTTACTACACCATGATACTAGTGACTTGCCTAAAATGTGACATGTTCTAGAGGTTATTTTCTGTATACCTAGAAACCAGCGAAGTTAGCATCACAGTAACTTATCATATCAAATGATTGTTCTTTTGGATAAAATAGACCTTATTTGGGAGTATACATATGGTATTTAAAAATACCTTTAACAACATCTAAATGAGATTATTAGGGATTAGGTTGAAAATAATCACACATGCATACAATGAACATAATATTAGTTACACTAGCTATAAGGTAGAGGAGACTCCCTATCATACCTCTTTAGTTGGTTTTATCCACCAGTTCACCAATTTCATCAGCATCCAACTAAAAATTTGTACTCATAGGTGTATCACTATATTTAATAATATGTAAACAATTTTTTTTAAAATATACTTAATGTATTTGATTTTATTCAAAACAATTGCATTTCTATTTTGGAAAATCTGAAATCCAAGTGAAAATTTATGTTTCCCCATTGAACTAATTTAAATGTCATTTTTATATATCATTGAAAAATCAGTTCATAATGAATTTTTATATGATCCAAAAATAATTTCATCTATCTAAATTTATACAATTAAAACATCTTTGGAAATTATTTTAATAAAAAGAGTAGGTTCAGCTATACCTTTGAAAAATATTTTGAAATGATAAAGGAGTTGAGCTTATCAGACCATGATCTAGGAGATTGTTTTAACCCATATAAGGATGTAGAATGTTCAAAAACATGATTTGAGAAATGGGGATTTTTAAAACCTGGGAATTATTAGACAAACACATCCTCTATAATATACCTGTTTAGAAAATAAATTTTAACATCAATTTGATAAAGTTTAAAATTTAGTTGATCTATATAAGAACGTAGTATCCTAATGGACCTTAACCTAGATACAGGTGAAAATGTCCCCTCGTAAACTATTATATCCTCTTGAATATACCCTTATTCAACTAGCCAAGCTTTGTTTCAAACAATATTTCCTGACTCATCAACTTTGTTCCTAAACACCCATTAATTAATAACGTCAAATTGTATTTAGGTCTTTCCACTAATTCATGGAGTTTGTTTCTTTCAAACTAATATAATTCTTCATGCATAGCCATCATCCAAAATTTATCATTGATAGCATCGATAATATTTTTGGTTTCATGCTGTCATGGAAAAGCTTGTTGTTCAACATGGTTTCTTAGAGAGGCTCTAGTTTGTATTCCCCTATTATGATAACCAACAACATCATCTAAAAGATGATTCTTAAGAGTCCTAATGACTCAAGAAAGGGTTGAAATATATTCCTCAAGGTTTTCTATTGGTTTAGACTCAATGGGTGTGGATTATGGAATATTCCCATAACTAGTTACTTTTATAGGGGGTTCCCCATCTTTATCATTAAGTTCCATAACTAACATATCATCCTCAAGATATTCAAGAGAGTTTTTATGTTCATGTGGATCAGTCTCATCAAATTTGACATGAACTGATTCTTAAACACATATAGATTTCTTATTGAATACTCTATTGGGTTTTCTTGAGATTGAGTAAACTAAGAAAATTCCATCATCACTTTTGGGAGAAAAAATGTCAAGATAATCATTACTATTAAGAATAAATAATTTTCAACCAAACACTCTATGGTAATTAACCGTAGGCTTCCTATTGTTCCATATCTCATAAGTTCTTTTCGTAATAATATGTCAAATTAAAACTCAATTTATGTTATATCAAGCTATAATTACATCCTCATTCCAATAATAAATTGGAAAATCATATTCATTGAGAATTGTCCAAGAAATCTCTTGAAGGCTCCTATTTCTTCATTCCATGACTCCATTCTATTAATGTGTTCTAGGAGAAGACAAATTGTGACAATATCCATTGAGTGAGAAATAAGAATCAAACTTCTTATTTTCAAACACATGTCCATGATCACTTATCAAGGTCTTAATTCTTTATCCACTAGGATTATCTACAGAATTGGAGTATTTGATAAATTAAGAACATGATTCACTTTTGTAAGCCAAAAAGTATACCCATGTGTATCTATAAAATCATCTACAAGAACAAAAACATATTGATTCCCATTAAAACATTAATCTATTGATGGTCCAAAAAATTCAATGTTAACCAACTCAGTTGATTGGTAATTTGTTAATTCTTTCTTTGGATTGATGGAAACTTTGTGTTTGTTCCCTTTTGACAGGGATTGCATACTTTGTCAAGTGGTAATTCAATTAAGGAAAGTCTCTAATTGAATCATTCTTAGATAGTTTCCTATGAGAGTGCACATTGTAGTGTCCTAATCTTCTATGAGATAACCCAGATTCCTTATGATAATCATTTAAGTAAGAATCATTTTTCTTGGCTAAGGAATTTATGTCAACATCATACACATTTTGATTTCTAAATGTAGTGAAAACTACATCATTATTGGAATGAAAAACATTGCATGATTCATTTTAAAACATATATCAATACCATCATCACAAAATTGAGAGAAACTAAGTAAATTTTACTTTCATCCATCGAGAAAAATTACTTTGGAAATTAATATTGTATTTTGGTTACCAATCTGGACTATGTTGTTGATTTATCCCATAGCTTTGTCACCAAAGGTGACATGTCCACCATCAAATTTGATTAAGATATTAAATAATGAATATTCTCCTACCATATATCTTGAACATCTCCTATCGAAGTACCATAAGGATTAAGATGAACTCTTTAATAAATATTCATGATAAACAGATTATGCATTGGGTAACATTGGTACCCAGATTTTCTTAGGTCCAAAGAGGTTAGCAAGAAGAATATTGGGAACCAATATTTGTTTTAATGATTTCCTATAATCAACAGATATATTTTGAGACATAAAGACATTGATAAATCCTTTGGAAAATTGTCTTTCAAAAGATTTTCCAAAACTGGAACTAGCAGTGAACTATTTTTATTTTTGAAAAAATTAAGTTTTGATAATTCTTATATGTCCTGGTTGATATCCTAGACTAGTTATGTATTTTGGGGCATTTTGTTTTAATAGAAACCGAGTCAAGGTCTCTTTTCCAGCAGTAAAAGTTTCCAAATCCTACTTTACTTGAAATTTTGATAATTTGAGTTCAATACTTTTTTTAATAGTCTAGAACATTTTTCATTCTCAATATCCAGATTAGATTTGTAATTAAAATTTAATGAATGTTTTCTTTTCCATAGTGTATATATATCCCTGACCTCAATAATGGTATCCTAAAGCATTCCAAAAAAAATCAAATAGGTCATCTTTATTCATATTTTTATCATTGTTTGATTAACTTTCATTCCAAGAATAATAAGAATTGGTTATAGGGGAATTGGGTGTTACATCAGATGTTTTTGTCATGAAACATAGATTTGTATCTTTGATCTTGTCTACATCAGAAGTGTCAGATCCACAAGAGATAACTCTTGAGGAACTCTTGGTGGATTTCATTTCCTTTTAATAAACCTTTCCATTGTCTTCATACTTTTTCTCAAATTTATGCTGGGGTAAAATAGCCTTCACATGGCCTTTTCATTTACACTCATAACAGACAATATCAGTTGATTTATCATTCCATTTCATGTCCTTTTTTACATTCCCTTTATTATCATAGCTTCCTTTATAGTTTTATTTTCAAACAATCTTTTTCATTCAGTATAATATCTTCAATCTCCTTGCAAGATGAGCCATATCATCATCATTGTAAGAGATTGAGTATTCTCTTTTGGAAGTTTCTATTGATGCTTGAACTTTTCATTTTTCTCTATTTTTTAGGTATCAGCTTTGAATGCTATGGATTTATTCCTTGGATCCCCATATACTAATTTATTCACCTTGAGTTATTAATACATAATAATATTTCCAATTAGTTCCTTTACTAGTAGTTTTCTTATGTCACAAGATTCTCGAATAGAAATAGAGGTTCCTCTCCATTTTTCAGGTAAGCATCGAATCAGTATCATAATCTAATATTTATTGTCCACTAGTTTCCCAAGTAGACTCATTGTATTAACTATTTCATTTAACTTGAGATACAATTCACATATAGGTTCATCTGGGCTCATTTTAAAATTATCATATTTAATAGTACATGTATTTAATATAATATCTTTAACATTAGTTGTTCCCTCAGGAGATACAGCAAAAGTATCCCAAATTTCATATGCAGTTTTATAAGATGATATTATATTGAATTCATCATCTCCTAGAGAATAGTACAATGCATTCATTGCATTACAGTTATTATTATATGTACCTTTTGTCTATTGAGACCATGTGTCTCAAGTAGTTGCATTGAATTCATGTTGTTCTATAATTGTGTCAATGCTTTCCAGACCTATGCTCTTAAGATACAGTTTAATTTTTAATTTCCACTATCCATAATTATATACATTAAATAAACGTTTGTTGTTAGTAGCACCACCCTCAGCTATCTTATCAATAGTTAATTAGAGTTTAAAGAACTCAATATTTAGATATGTAAATTTTTTTAAGATCTTCATGATACAACTAAAATCACAGTTGAAAAGAATTTGAAAACGTGATAATACAAAACCTATGATAATAAATGTTGGTCAGAGTGGATACTCAAGATGGTGGTGATTTGAGTTTAAATTAAAAATTTCTATTAAAACATTATGATTAAAACCGATAAATAAAACATCCCAGTTAACTAATCTAGTAGAGATGTAAATTTTTAACTTCTCAACAAGTTTCACAAAGGTTTATTAGTCCTCAGTTGAATTAGTGCGATCAATTATTTATCTTTTGAAATAGATTTACTAAACTAAGAATATACATACACTAACCCAAACTAACAATTGGAGTGGATGCAAAAAAAATTGTCTTTGAAAAGATAAGAATCAGATAGTTGAAAAATAGAGCACTTGAAATAAAGCACGCAAATGTTTAAAAAAGCGGTTCAGTATCAAGCCAAGACTTTATCCTCTCCACTTGGTGATAAATTTCCACCAATAGATTTTATATTAAAACTTGATACATAGTCTGTATCAGATTTACAATAGTTTCAACAAACTTTCTAGGTTTTCCCACCTCTTAAAAATTTCTTCATGGGAAAAAAATGACCAAGCCACAATAATATTCGTCCACATTTATCCATGGGAAACAACATGTAATTAGAGTTTGTAGTTATTATTTTCAGTATCCCCCAGATTAAGTACATGAGATCGTGTTTGTAAAAGCAGACTCTGCTCTGAAATGTAAAGAGGAACACAATAGAGCTAAATATATTAAGGTTGATTTTATAATTCTCTTTGTGTTATCAGATCAGATCTGGACTTCTTGGGATGAGGAAAGATAAGTTTTTGTTGTTCTCTGCAAGTTTTCTATAAAACAGAGTGTCGCAACTATGGGTCCAGGTACTGATATGTTCAACTTCTTGGTTTAGGGAGTTGATGAAGCATAGCAGGACAACCTTGAGTAAGTTATTCAATATGATATTTGGGAAGCTCTTGGATTATCTGAGTAAAACGCTGAAGAGTTATCCATGATTACTTTTTTATGGTGTATCATAGCACACTATACATCGAACATTATAACACTATCTTTTTTCTTAGTATTTCCCTTTTGAATACCACCGAGCCTTCAAGAGGAATTATCACACCACGTGTGATCTTCCTCGTACCTCGTATGGTTTCAGACATGTCTGTATATAATATAAATTAATGCCAGATGCATTAAATTAGAAAATTGTGACCATTATAATATACGTAAAACAATTGACAGAGTTGAGAGTATGATATTAGTAGACTGTAACGGTAGATCCGTTGGAGTAGCCTTCTCAATGGTAGACTTGTCAATAGTGGGATTATCCAACAGTGAGCTTATTATCTGTAGACATACATCAGTGACCCTGTACCCGTAAGAAGTAAGTGGTACCTCTTCACCAACAGGCTTTCATGGGTAATTCATTCAGTGGTAGACAGTCAAAGGTATGTCTTTTATCATAAGAATTCCAAAAGAAAGTCTTTATAATAGCAACCCTGTTACAATAGGCTGATAATATTGACCTCTTGATATTAACTCCACATCTATGTACTTAGATAAATATTACAATGGTAGTATTCATAACAATAACCTTGTACTAATAACATTCAATAGTAACTTCATATAAGATGCTCTTGAGTGATAGGCTTGCTGTAGTGAACTTTTAGTAACCTTCAACAGAAGGGTCTTCATCTGTGAAATTCTCAACAGTGACCTTTATCAGGGAGTTCCTAAATGGAAACCTTGAATGTAACCTATACCAGTGACCATTTGAAAGAAGGCTCTTAACAATAACCTTCAAGAGTGACCTTTTACATAGAATATTTTATACTGTAAACTAATTTCCATAAATTCATGATCTTGAAAATAAACACTTTGTACATGATAAAACCTACAAAAACAATATCATTTAATTTACATATTATTATCACAGAGTAGAAACATGATTTGCGATTATTAAAATAGGCGAGTCCAATAAGGGGAATAATAAACATCAAAATATGTCCTCTTAGATGGAAAATAACATGGAATGATATTTTGAAAAAAAAATACCGATGAATTTTTTTCCCTTCCTTTAAAAATAGATCTTTAAAACTTAAAAACTTTTTTAAATCAATTTTCATGAAAATAAACTTGAAATACTATTAAAATAATTGATAAAATTTTGACACCTTTTTTATTAAAATTATATAAAGAGAGTATAGAAATTTTTTGTAACCCATTTTGTATAAAAAAATATTAAAGAATCTAGGAATTATTTTGAAAACAATTTAATTAAATATACTTTGTAAATTTATAAATTAGTCTTGAAATAATTTTGAAACCCATTTTCCTTGAAAACATAAAAATAAATTTTTTTTCTTTTTGAAAACAATTTTCCAAAAAAAAATTAAAAAATGATTGAAAATATTGTCTAAAATATTTTACCTGAAAACATATAAAAGATTCATGAAATATTCTGAAAAACGTTTTTCATGTAAACCTATAAATGATAATTTAAAATCATTTTCAAAACATATTTCCTTGAAAAAATATAAAATAATCTTGAAAACAATTATTGGTCAATTTTCCATGAAAACATATAAAATAAGCTTAATAACATTTTGAAAAATTAATTAAATTGAAAATTTATAAATGAACCATTGAAAACATTTTGAAAACAATTTTTCTTGAAAATTTATAATGTACTATTCAATAAAATACAACCATTTTATAAAAAAATTATTTAATAATATAAAAAACTTTTTGAAAAAAACATTCCCTGAAATATACATGGAAAAGAGATAAAAATAATGATAAGCTTTTGATAACGATTTTTTTGATTTTTTAAAAATAATATAAAAAAATAACCACTTAAAAATTTATTTTAAGCATCACTTAAAGGAAAATAGTTATATTTTATATGGCATATGAGGTAAGAATGAAATTCATCTTACACTGTAAAGTGATTGAAAAAATCCTTGTTTGTAATGGGATAATAAGATTCCTTTAAGAAAAATAGTTAATTAAAAATTTGGAAACAATATTTAAATATCATATGTTTATAGTGCAATATTTATTGAAACTCTTTCTAGAAGACATCTTTTTTTAAGGAATATAGATTTCTAGCCGAAGAGAGTGTAATGTCGAGATTTCTTAAAAACACTTTCTTAACAATCATATATACCAAAGATTATAAAAATGGAACCAATAAATGAATATGTAATGAATAACAAAAAGAGAATAAAATTACAAAATTTTCAAATGATATGGAGTATAATATTTCAATAAATGATGTATAATCATAAATAATCATGAAAAGCAGTGAGATATTTTCAATTTACTGTTATCACTTTGTATCTTTGGACCATAATCCCCCTATAAGAATGGGAAATAAAATTATTCTTTGAATATCATGAACCTATGGATATTCATGATATAATATGTCAAATTTAGTATGTACATGTTATTTTAAAATATAGGTGAATTAAAATTATTGTATCTCAAAGAGGGAAAATTGAGACAAAAAAGCTTATCAGTTTGGTAAATTTTGGAACATAAACCCCATGAAAGTAATATCATAGAATTGATATGTAAATAACTATTATATTATGTTTAATAATAATTGAGTACATCCATTGGTAGTGTATACCCCACACAAATGGAATGGGTCGAGAATAAATCATTTATCACATAAATATAAAAAGTGAAATGAATTCCCCTTATATTGTCTATTGAATCATTTCATTCTTGTACAATATTTTTTTATAAAAAATTTATGTTTATTATAAATATTTTACATACTAAAAATATTGAATCTATTACCATATATGGTTTTATTATGTTTTTATACTACCCTCTGGTAAATAATATTATTTCAATGTTTCACTTCGATTAACATCTTTTATGTTTTTCAAATACGTTTTAATTTGTTATAACTTTGGTCCACATAATTATATAATGATTACCAAAATTTGAAAAATGATATAAATATCATTTATATTCGACATGTGTGTATTATGATAATATACTTGATATATAATTACGAAATGGAAGGCACTATTCATAGAGACGGTAGGTCTTACGTACACATGAGCATTGTTTTGTTTTATTGTCATATTTGATGAAAGATAGTAAATGAAAAATAAGTCTGTGTATATATATATGTCATTATTCCATTATAATTATTATATTATATATATCATAATATTTAATGAAATAAATCCTTAATATATTCTATGTAGTGTTTGAACGAATCACATCACTTTGAGGGGGTGGTAGTCCGCACTCCAACAAATGAAATTATAATATTTTAAAAAATAGAAATTATACTGATGTGTGTTATAAAATAATTAAAAAATAATAAAATAATAATAATTATAATATATATCAAATTTAAATATATTTTTCATCATAATTCCCACCATGAGATGCATTAAAGGAAGAATGAAAAATCATTGTGTAGTGAGGAGGTAGTTCATCGTACACATTATTAGTATGTTCATTAACCATTGAATATATGTGTTTGAATGTGTAAGACAAACACTAATAACAACAACATCATAGTATATTGAGTATATTAGTGTTGTTATACATGTAGTAAATAATATAATTTTAAGTGTTGGATAATTTAAATAAAATAATATAACTTGAGGAAGAATGTTACCTCTCATTTGGGTAACTCTTTTTCGTTTTCACCAAAGGGATTCATTGTATTTCATTTTGGACAATTGGATTATTAAATTATTATGAGAATTAGTTTTAAGAAATATCTAAAAAGATAATTTTTGAGCCAAAGTATTTTGATAGGTGTGAGGAAGTGAGAGGACTGTAGGACTTTTTATAATGGAGAAGGAGGGACAATCTTATAAATTTATGGAAAAGGAATTTCGCCCATATTTTTCATTGGTAATTTGGATAAAAAAATGGGGTTTTTTATATGGAGTATATGGTCGATATATTTCAATATATTGGATATTGGAAAATTCTATACAACGTTTGGGCCCATAAGATTAATGTTTTGTGCCATATTAAGCATAATTTTACCTTTATCATTGTAATTAATTGTAATTAATTTCACAAATTGTTTTTTTCAAAAACTAAGATGAAATTAATAGAAATTATAAAATATTCTTGATATAAATATGGACTCCACATTTCATTATTATAAAAACATAAGTGAAAGAAAATATTTTAAATTTAATCTCTTATTCGGGTTGCTAATAGAGGTTATTAAAGTAAAAATCTGTAATAGTTTTCTCTGTTTTGATGAAAACATTCAAATTAAAATTGATTCCAATGACCTAAAATAAATAAATTAACAAAAACTTTATATAATAAATCATTGAAACCAAATTGAAATATAATTTAAACGTATAAATATCATATATCAGAAATCAGTTTTGAATTAAAATTCTGCATTTTTCACTATTAATCCAAAAAATGATGCTTCTTAGAAAAATACGAACAAATAACCATATGAAAATTTAGAGATTACAAATTCAAAAATGAATTTTATTTTATAAAATTAATTTTTTATATTATTATAAAAATATTTTATTACTTATCAATGATAAACATGGAAAGTAGTTCATTTGATATTATAATATTATTAAACATTTAATGACTTTTCCAGAAATTATTAATTTCTTTGAAATAAGTTTTTTATATTAACTCATTACATATATTAATTTAAAAGTAGTTATTACTATTTAAATTAATATTTTTAAAGGTTAAGATATAATTATCACATTTAAATAATTATAACCATAAAATAATGCTTCATCGAAACTCAGTGTTGCATGTTGCATCAGCTAGTTGGTGTTGTATATAGCACAAGTCATGTTAGTTCCATGTGAAATGACTGTTTTAATTAGTTATTTAATATAAAACCTATTTTCATAGTGGCATGAAATGAAAAATATCAAAATATTTCATTATTTAAAAAGAAAAATTTTTCCCAAAATCTCTGGGTGTTATATTATACCCCCTTGAAAGGAATTTAGCCCTCAAAATTCTTTTGCAGTATTAAAGGTTTAATATCTAAAATTTCTTTTCATAGAAAACGACATTGTAAAAATTAAAACTATAACATTCTATTAAAAGGTAAATATGGAACCATAAATATTACCCAATGTAACAAATTACTGGGTTTCCATGTAGATGAACATAGGTTGGGAGTAAATATAGGACATGGAGGAAAAATGTAAATTTATATAGGGAGTGATTGAGGACATCAACCACAAACAAGTGATTGATAAAAAAAATTTAAGAGACCCAAAGTCAGGAATTTTTCATGATTTAAAAGGAAATCAGTTCATTAAAAATGAAAGTATTAGGAAAACACATATCTTTTTTATTAGCATTCTATAGTTCATAAATTATTTTAAAAACCAAGAATTTAACAAAATATTATTACATGATATATTTATATAATAAAATTTCATTTTTTGGTTTTTATTTTTTCTATTTTTAACGCATCCATTATTTCATGAAATTTATTTCTAGAAATTATCTTTTATTCCCAAAGAACTATAATACACTTTTAGAGGATCTTATGGCCCATAAATGAATGAAAATTATAACTCTTTTTTATTAATATTCTTATCAATAAATATGGTTAATAGGATAATATCTAATTATAAAAATTAACACTTTTGTTTCATCATAAATATTTATTCATCAAAAATAATTATACAATAACCCGAGCGTCGCCTAAGCAGTGGTAGGTGTGAAACCCTAATTGTCCTTTGATCATGGGTTAAAGATTCTTGGACTTACCAGACCTTATTACATTTCAGTTGACATAGAAGATTTATTTTTCTAAATCTAAATTATTTTAATTTAAAAATTAATTATGATTGAAATACTTGAAAATGATAATCAAAAAATATCCTTTCATCAAAGGATTTCAAAATAATATAAATACATAAATATTTTTTCCAATATTTAAAATAAAATATATATTAATGTTTAACCCTATAAACCTTAAGAAAGATGAAAATATATGACATTATAAAACAATCAACTTAAAATTGATCCCCCTTATATCACAAAGTATATTTTTTGTTGTCACAATCCAACAATGTGAATACCCTAATAATATATTATCTCAAAATAGGGTAATAACCTAAATTACCATAAACACATATGAAAAACATGAATTATTACTTCTTCTATATATTTCTAGTCACATTCTATAAATTAAATAAGTTTTAAACATCATCCAAGATAGCATGAACTAACCGTCAATAGGTCCCTAATATGTTACAAAGTAATCAGTAACTTCGATTTACAAATTATTATCCCATATATCATTATCCAAAAAACAATATCTTAACAAAAGAAACGTATTAGGTTTTATCATACCATAGACAAAATAACAACATGTAATTAAATGAAATTACCCACACACCAGAAATTGTTAAAAAAATATTTAAAATCCTAAGTGAAAAACATAAATAGGAAAAAATATTTGTATTTCACAATTCATATAACAGAATTCATGAATCCAAGATAAATTAAAACATATATTAGACCAATTAAACCATAATCCATAAAAGGATACCTCATCTTATTTTTTAATATGTCTTTCCTTTCACATTTTATTTATAGTATCATCATCAGCAAAAATATAACCATTACAAACACCACATTGATGATTCTATTTAGGATCATTCCTCTTTTGAAATTGAGTTGCATAACGACCCTTTATTCCACACTTCAAACACATGAACTTTGAAAATTCATTAGGGAAGCCAGTATTTTATCCATTTCATCAACCAAAGTCTTCATTTAACACTCTAGTCATAGGAATTGTGTCATTTTCCACCGTCAAATCATATTATTGTTCTTCTAAGACACTCACATATTTGATTATTTACACATTCTTAACACTCTGGACATCAAATTTTTTTTCCTCCATGGAATCCATTAACAAAAATCGTAGTGAATTCCTTACTTCTTTTCCGTGGGGAGTCTCATAGATGTTCACAGTATACATTCTTAATTATGTTCTGTGAAAATTGATTAGGTATGATCACAACATCTTTTACTCTAGTGATCATCCCACTTGAATTCCCATAAAAATAATCCAACACATTCAAGGTTAATCTAGTTCCCTCCATTTAATGAAATAGGATGAATTATTTGAGAATTTCCTTTAATACCACAAAACCATATAATCATGAATAAACTTTATTATAGGATGTCAAAAGAATGAAACATTCCTTAATCTATGACACCCTATGTTTATCCTATATTATTCATTCATAATATATAGTTAAATAATTTACGATTTTTCGTAAATATTTTATGAAATCTAAAATAATTTCCACCGTTAATGTTAAACTAGGTGTCCAGTAAAGCCTATTTTCATGTACCAGATTTCTTCAAGTAAGTCCCAAAACATCATGTCAGAGTTGTTACTCCTACGTACATATATTCTAGATCCACATCCACTAGTAGTATCATGAATAGTTTTTATTTCGGGGAAACCACTAACTCTATTATTTATCAAAAATATAGGACCTTTTCTTATAATTTTCAATATGCTTAAACATATAATTATACATTCCCATAGAGTTATCACTATGTTTTTTCTCAAAATAGTTTCCAAATTTTAACTAGATGTTATATATGATACAAAAAACAGAGACCCTATATTTTTATAAATTAACATTACATCTCTTTTATGGAATATTTTAAATATTAAACAAACAGAATACCATATTCTATATTAAGATAGTTCCTTTAGAAAAATGGAATCATAAAAACTAGTACCTAATTGAGATACATTATCAACTAATATGTTCTTTGTGACTAGAACCCTTCTTATATACATTATTCATAATAAATATCTTCATAACATATGGAATGAAACAGTAAAATGGGAGATATCAAACCTTCAATAGGGGTAAACAAGAGATATATGTCATCATAATCATGAGTGTAAGTATATAAAAAAGTTATCATAACATTATATGATCATGCCCAATATATCATAAGATCATAAACATAAATAATGGAATAATTCATAGTACATTATATGACATGAATAATAATGAATTAAAAAACATAATCCATGAAAGAATAATATATAAATAAAACATGGTATTTTTGTGGACACATAATCATATATAATTATTTCTATATGAGTCAAGGATTTCTATTGAGGAAATATTAGTGTAAAAATACTTTTACTGAACCAGGTTCACACTCCTTTCCAGACCTGTATTACTAAAATGAGTTAACTCCTTGTTATAAATGTATAATTCCAAACTAATTTTATTTCTCATTATATCCTTGTCTATCTTGTGAGAAAAAATAATTACCCAATTCATTGGAGAGATATATAGGTCATAATGATTCCAAAATTAAATTATACATACATGTTCCATAATTTCATTAAAAATCATATCATAACCCATGAAATGAAATGGGTTCCATAGAAAAGTAATCACATCGTAACATATAGAAAATGATAGTTTTCATAAACATTTCATCAAATCATAACTTTTTAAGAGAAGCGGGTTTCCAAAGAATATAACCCATGGAAGAGAAATGAGTTTCATAAGAGTAAATCCATCAAAACATAATTGATTTGAGAAATAATTTGAATATAACCCTATGATTATTTTCTATAATTGAATTATAAATATCTTAATATGTCATAAAAAATGATAATTAACATGGAGACTTATTTTGAATACAATTCATGTGGAACATATATTTTATTATTTGAAATAAATCGTCTGAAACATAAAAAAATTGAAACCCATTTTCATGAAACTAAACATAAAATATTATAAATAAATCAGTGAAAAGCTTTTGGAAACCTTTTTCATTTAATACATATAAATAGTGATCATAAACATTATGAAAATAATTTTTAATTAAATTTTATAAAATCATATTATAAACTAATTGAATTAAATTTATTTGAAAATACTTCTCAAATTTATAAATAAGGATTCAAATAATATTTATTTACATCTATATTGAATACTTATAAAATAATATTGAAAACATTTTGAAAACAAATTTATATGAAAAATATAATCATGAAAATATTTTATATAAAATTACGTTGAAATATTTTAAAAGACGCTTGATTACATTTTGAAAATAATTTTCCTTGAAATATTATATAGGAATCTTTTTAGAAAAATTCACTTGAAAATTTATAAAATACTCATTAAAACATTTTGTAATTAATTTTCTTTGAAAACTTATAAAATAATCTTGAACACATTTTGAAAATAATATTCCGTTAATTATTATAATGGAATCATTGAAAACATTTAAGAAAACCTTTCCTATCAAACTTACAATGAAATCATGAAAACATTTTTTAATTACATTTTCCACTGTAATATAATTAAGAAATTTTAAAAATAATTTCAAAAATAATTTCCCGGAAAAATAATTTGTAAAATTCTTAATTAATCATGAAAACCTATCAAAAACCATTTATCCAAAATTGATTTTTTTAAAAATAATCATAAAAATATAAACATTAAACTTTCATTGGAATATTTATTGAATGTCGGTGGGGTGAACTGTACATTCCCTATAAGGTAATAAGAAAATTCATTTTATATTGTTAAATGTTATAAACAAATTTTGTTCAAAAAGATATAATAATATTCTATGAAAACATTGTTAAAACAAAATTATTGAAAAAACTATATTTTAAATATATAGCATAATAGTAAAATATTATTGGATGACCTTTTTTGATAATATGGTTTTTAGGTAACATATATTTCTAATCGAAGAGAGGGTAAAGATGAGCTGTCATAAAAACAATTTCATAACTATATTATGTACCAAAGAGTAGAAAAATGGTACCAATACATGAATGTATTAGTAGAACCCATAAGAGTACAAAATTAATTAATGTTATTGAAATATTTATTATAAAATTTAAGTAATGTAAGCATAATCATAATCTTTCTCAAAAATAATAATAATTTTTCAATAAAATGTTTTCAGTTAATAACTTTGAACGATACTCCCCATGTAAGATTGTAAAATTAGATGAAACATAAAATATCATGAAAATAAGTTGATTAATTATGTCACATTTAACAATACGTATCACCACCTAATAAATTATTATATTTGTATAACGTGGCATGCATATCAAATAATGTAAATTGAGACAAAAATATCTTACTGATTTGGAAACTTAATAAACATAAATCCCATAAAAGGAGTATCCTAGAATTTATTTGTAAATACCCATAATTTAATAATATTAATCATTTAATACATCCATGGTAATTATATACATCACACAAAATAAATGGCTGGTGAATAAAGAATGTATCTCACATAAATAAAGAAGTGATATGGAATCCCAATACACTATGTATTGAATCTCTTCATACACATAGAAGGTTAATTTATACTAAATATAAGTTTATTAAACATATTTTATATTATTATATTATTATATATACTACTATATGTGGTTTTATTATGGAGTTATATTAAAATATTGTTAACAATTCTATGTTATGGTCTCACTTCTGGAAATATCTTCTTTGTTTTTCACATGCATCTTAATTTGATATATCTTTGGTCCTTAAAACTATATTATGATTTAATGAATTTTAAAACATATATAAATATAATTTATATTCTTTATATTTATATAATAATAATATCTATTTTATAGAGTAATTAAATATAAAAAAACCATTCAAGGAGATGGTGGGATGTACGTAGTCATGAACATTATTTCCATTTTATTGTCGTAATAGGTGAAATAAATTAAATGACATATAATTATATATATATATATATATATATAATTATTCAAGTAGAATTATTATATAATATATATCATATAATTTCACTGAACACATCCTAACTACATTTCTTGTATGGTGTGAATGAATAATATTCCTTTGAAAGGGTGATAGTCCACACTTCCTCAAATGAAAAAATCGTATTTACAAAAAATGGAAAGTATAAATATTTGTGTTCTAAAAGAATTAAATAATATTAAAGACATAATAAATTTATTATATATTAAATAAAAACATATTTTCATCATAATTCTCTACATTATAGGTTGTAAATGAAGGATGGACAAACATCGGTTTGGGAAGCAGTAGTTCTCCGTAAAAATAAATAGTACGTTCGTTACCCATTAGACAGATGTGTCTATAATAGTTGGTTGGAAAATTATAATTAAATCAAAATAGTATATTTATGATACAATTTTTATTATGAAATATATGAATAAAATTATTTTATGGGGTGGATAATTGAAATAATATAGAATAACTCGAAGAAGAATGTTACCTCTTGTTCGGGTAACTCCTCCGAGTTTTCACCAATGGGATTCCATAGATTTCTTTCTTACTAAACGTAGGATTCTAGGATGAGTTTAGTGATGGATAGATTCTATTTTTTATGATATTTTATGATGTAATTTTCATTTATTAGTGTGATTATGTGGTGGGAGGGATGAATTTATTATAGTGTTGAAGATTCACACTTGTACACTTTGGGAATAAGAATTTCAACCATGATATCTCATGTCATGTGGATCCAATGATGGACCCAATTCGATCCAGGAAATTATATGGTAGAAATATGTCCATAAAATAGGTCTTTTATATCTTTTTATGTTGTTTGGTATAATAATATCAATGATTATCTGCGTATTAAGCTTAATTTTACCTTAAGAGTTTTAACAAATTTTAATTAATTAAACTAAATCTTTTGATAAAAAACAATATTTAACAAATTATAAATTATAAATTATTATGGTTCTAAATATTTAATCCATTTTTTCATATTAAACTAAAATAATTGGAAGAAATTATTTTAAATATAATCCCATTATTGAGTCGATGATGCTGGTTTTTAAAGTAAGAATGTTCACAATTTTTCTTTATATTTATTCGCAATTTCAATGACAAATTGATTTAAATGAACTAAATTTGATAAATTGATAAAAATATTATCTAATTAAACATTGAAATAATTTAAATAAATTTATTATTCTTATAAATTAAATATATGAAAATGTAGTTTTGAATAAAATATATGTATTTTTCACTATTCATCCAAGCATAATGTATATCTAAAAAATCTCAAACATTCACCCTATAATAATTTAAACATTATAAAATTAAAATTTTATTCTGTTTTATCAAATTAAATTTCTTTAGTATTGTACGATTTATATTATATTATTTCATAGAAGGATATGAAAAGAAACTCATTTGAGAGTATAATATTTTTAAAATTATAAGGAAATTACCAAAAAATATATTTTTCATTTTTAATATATTTTATTTATATTAAAAAATTATTTATAATATTTGAAAATTAATTATTAATATTATTAATACTATTTTTAATTTCTATGAATCATTTATCCCATTTAAATTGTTATAACAATAAAATGATGCTTTGTAGAAACTCGATGTTGTGTGTAATACACACCATGTCATTGATTCATGTAGCACGATACAAGTCAGTGTCATGTGATATGAATGTTTAACATAGTGATTTAAAATAAAAAAAATATTTTTATTGGTGTGTGAAAAGAAAAATATAAAAATATTAAATTAATTCAAAAAACATTGTTCACAAAATTTTGGGTTGTTATAGTAAACCTATGTTTAAATGTTATTATATTGAGAAAACCACTAAAGAATACATATCTGAAGTTATTCTTCATGATTATCATTGTTATATTATTGGTTAAAATACTTTTTAAAATCAGGTAAATTAGTTTTTTCTTAGGATTAATGCTGGTGATAATATCTGTGATGGTGTAGATCAACCCTTTAAAACATGAAGTTATTTATGAAATAAATATAATCATCTATGATTTCGATCTAATTTCTAAAATAAGACACTTGATAAGGATTTAGATTATAAATATTTTATAATATCATTTCAATTTTAACTCAATGAGTTTTAAAAGAATACATATTCAACTATGGTGGAATAAACTAAATATTCTTCTATAATTTATGTAAAATCAGGTTTTAAGAACAAATGTTTTGAAAATGGAATAATAGTTATAAAGGAAGATAGATTTTTTCTATAGTGATATAATCAATAATATGGAATATATTATGAAGTTCCACTGTATTCTATAGTTATACATGAGACTATTTATATACATATAGCATATGTGACATTCTAATTTTTTTAGCAATTTCAAATTGATGAAAAGTGATATTTCAAAAATTGACATCTTAATGATAAAGATTTTTTAGAACAGCCCCCTAGTTTTGAAAATTTAAAACATCAAGAACATTTTTC
Organism: Viscum album; assembly: GCA_963277665.1. Lineage (NCBI taxonomy): Eukaryota > Viridiplantae > Streptophyta > Magnoliopsida > Santalales > Viscaceae > Viscum > Viscum album. Next base: position 2,042,928,501 of record OY728148.1, on the reverse strand, counting down.
TAAATATTATATGGTATTATATGGACATAAAAAAGACCATAGAGCCTAGGATGATATGTTAACTGGGTTTTTCTTATAAAACAAATTTTAATTGAGATAAGGATCCAAATATTTTAATAAATAAAGTTAACTAAAATATTATTATTTAATAAATCAATGGTGATGAAATTATATTTGTAAGAACAAAAAATTCATTAATGTATTTTATTTAGAGTCTTATAAAATCCTTGTTTCAATTTAGTATGATTGGTGACATAACATACATTCAAGGGTTTCAAATTTCACAAAAACCATAAGGATGATTTAAATATCAACATATGTATATAAAATATATTATTAATAAATTTGGGTATAAACACACTAAAATTATTAATAAGTCTATTTTAACCTCAAAAACAATAGTTATTGTTGGATCATGTAAACTATTTGATCAAAATACATTTAGTTTAATGATTGGATGTTTACATTACATAATTACTTATAATCAAAATTTAATGTTTCTAGTATACTTATATACAAGAAATCAAGACAATACGAATGATACCCATATTAGATGTATTAAAATATTTTTTTATCTAATGGGATCTATGGATTTCGGATTTTTCAACTCATATAATGATTATTTTGAGTTATTATTTTCCAGATTATGACTTTGGTGGATATATAGTGGATAAGAAAATAAAATTTGTAACATGTAATGTTTATAGATAATATTTGGTTTCATATTATTGTAATAAACATCACATAGAAGCACTTTCAAAATATGAAGACAAATATGTGGAGGATGTATGTTTTTGTGCTCAATTATTTTCCATACAACATACTCTAACTAACTATGGAATGAGTTTTATTGTAACTCATATATTGTGTGATATCAAAATATTCATTTCTATATGTAAAACCCATAACATAACTTGTGTTCTATGATCATTGATATAAGAAACCATTTTCATCAAGATCACGTACTTAAATAAGATATAATTCAACAATTAATCAGTACACAATAACATATTGTTGATATTTTTCTGAACCTCATAGATCTGATGGATTTGGATCTATTAAAAAATCATAAATTTTCAATATAAAATTAGTATTCATGTATACATCATGTTTAATAATATACTTATTAAAAAGAAATCCTCGATGAGGGAGTAAATATTTCATAGTTTTCTATACCCTTTAAAAAAAATTCTTGATAATTGTTGTAATCTAAAATGTTATTTTTTTCATATCATCAACTTTTCCAATGTCAAATAATCTGTAATATTTTTAGAATTAAATTTTATGTAAACAATAATATTTTATAGTTTTATAAAATTCTTTTTCCAGAGTCAAAATTTTTCTCGTATCATAATTGGCATCCGTGTTTTCAAAATATTAAATCTGTTAAAAAATGTATCATAATTAATTTATATTATAAAAACAAATAATAACATGTTGATCCTAATAAAAAATCATTTATACTCTAAAAGGTAATGTTTAATCTCTTAAGTTTCTAAATTTATTCATTATATTTGATTATAAATATTGTTGTAAATATTCATATATGTTTTATAAATAATCAATTTAAAAACAAATATTCAAAACAATATGTAGTATGAAAATACAATAGTTTGACGTATATTTTTCATAAAAAAAATTAAAAGATAATGTTTATTTTTAAAAGATTCATTTATTAAATTTCAATCATATGATCAAAAAGTGGGTTTCAATATCAGTTTTAGGATTATTTGGAATTAGAACCATTGGTTCTTTCTAATTTAAATACAGGTCATCTCTTTTGCCATATTAGTTTTTTAAGAATTCAGACCGAAACATTACACCTAATTTATTTATTTTTATTACCATTTTTTCATTCATATGACCAGTTTCCTCAGTCTATGTATTTTCATATGATTTATTAAAATGGATTCGGTAGTGAACTTTGTTTGAAATCGTTGTTGTTAATGAATGTCTCATTGAATAGAATTGGTATGATAAATACGATTATATTCTTAATACATTTTTTACTTATCAACTTTGGGAAATAACAAGTGTTGAATGATAAGATTTATACAAGCATCTTCATTTGATAATAAGAGAATTGAATGCATCAATAGAGTTTATTTGAGAAGAGGTAAGGAATAGAATGATTTTAATATGTTTGGGGAAATAATTAAATATTGGTATAAAAAATTATCTAATCATTTTAAATTAAACATAGTAGGGTATAGATATCTATCATCTCAAAATATTCAATACATTATTTGGAGTTTTTTATATTAATTGACGAAGAATACGTTTTATTCCTTTTAAATAAGTAATAAAGGATTCACATCTCACTTTGGATGAAAGGATGGTTAACTTATAGATATAGGATTTTATTTGAAAATAAATATGGTAGGGATACACATAATGTACATGAATGTTTTATATTATTCTATCTCATTAAAATGAGGAAGATTAACATGGTCATCTTCATTTTCTATTTATTGAATCAATTTAGAAGGAATTAAGAAATTCTAAATTACTCATGTTTACCTATTTGAAAAAATCATAAAGAATGGTATATATTTCTTCCCTTTCGAGAATCAAATTTTTTTATAAAATAAATGTTTTCTCTTATTAGTTATTATAATATGGCTTGGATGGAAAATTATTTGAATCCAAAGTTAATTATAATTTTGTAAAAGATGGAAAAAACAATTTCTAATGTTGATCTAGTTAAGGAAAAATATGTTATTAATTAAAAGGGAATGTCTGAATCATCACCACTGAAAAATAAAAATAAATGTATTGTAATTTTAAAAGAAGATTTCAAGAAACTCAATTCTTATTAGGTATATAAGAAACCAGGTGGTCTTATTTTATTTATTATATAAGTCTAAAGCCTTCTCTTTAAAAAATTTATAATGCTGATAAATTAAAGGAGGCTAACAAAGAGAAGAAACAAAAAAATATATTTCATTAATTAATATTAGCATAAATTTTTCAATTGTTATCGAATGATATTATAATGATCCAACTCATTCAATATATACCTTATCTATATTATAATAAATTCCATGGTTTATAACTATTCACCTTTTTGATCAAACAAATCATGATGAAAGATTAAATTTTGTGGATATTTTTATTGTCCAATCATTTTTGGATAATTGAAAAGGACATGTAATTTTAGAATAAATTTGTATCCAAATTAAAGATTTAAAATCAGTCCAAAAATATCTTCCATAATCAGGAAATAAATTAGTTGATATAAAAAACAAAATTCAGCTAACAATGTTGGAAATGGTGTGTTATTCAATGCACTATAGTTGGAACAAGAACTCTAAAAATTAGAGTATGAAGTGGATGTAGTAAAAGAATAAATAAAAATATAAGGATAAATAGGAATATAAAATATCATCAGATTTATCATCATTATCAACTCCATTATAATCCCAATAAGTTATTAATCCTTATATATATTTTTCAGTTGATGTTAAATAATGATCAAAAGAGGAAGTTGAAATCCCAACATTCTCATAATATAATACCCTAAAAGGTTGAGTTATCTAATGATGTTGATATCATAAATATATCAAAATAAGGAATATTTTATGATATAATGTTGTATGATATTAGACCATAATAACCTCACATTTGAAATTATTTATTGAATTCTTTGGAGTATACTTAAATATAGGAACAAAATGGTTTCAATTACATATTTCATATATTAAATCAATTTACTTATTCAATACTATATCTTGGATACATAGATATAAGATGTAAGATAATATACAATATCCAAAAATAAAAAATAATAATGAAAGAATATGTCAAAAATTATGTGATCTAGAATAGGGATGAAATAAAAACATTCAAAGGAAAGCAGAAGGAACATAAGTAAATATCCAATCAGATAGTTATATGGTACAAACAAGTTGACGGTGATTTGAAGGATATTTATGAACTTATTGTTAAAATTATCCCAAATTAAATTATTTATACTTATTAATATGATATTTTTTTCATCTGATATGTTAGAAAGTGTAATTTTTGTTTAATATTTTAAATACGTGACTAAAAATAAGAGCAAGGATGTGAAAAAATTATGATAAAAATTTCGGATGTTCGAAGATGAATATTGTAACTACCAAAACATTTATTAATAAAAAATTCACCTTGATCTAATTAAATGTATGATAATATAAAATTGTAATATAACATATTCTCTTCCTTGGTTTTTTGTTTTTTTTATATTAAAATGCCGATATTTATTTCTACCATTTCTAATATAGTCATTGAACAGTTCCCACATTATTACTATAAATATATGGATTTTACATATCCAATTTACATAAAAAGGGAAGTGAGGACATTATAAAATATAATTACTCCATAAAAAGACATTTTTTGGAGATCATAAAGGTTATATCATCACTGATATTCTCTTTTTACCAATCCCAAGCTGCGCTTCAACACGTTCAACTTGAACGGAACCCCCTATGGGAGATGTGGAAGTTAATAGAGATTACCACCCAAGTGATGTTATATTAGCCTCCCCAAATGTCAGTCACCATTTCACACCTTACCCTTAGATATTATGACGGTGATTTAAGGGGTTATGTAACAAGAACCTAGCTCTATGATTATGTGTGTTATTTTTCTATATAGAATATACATTAAATTAATCATTGTTACATTGTAAATAGATTTTAAAGAATAAATAGAATTTTTATTTAATTTTAAATTAAGAAATCTATGTCGATGAATTAATGTATTTTTTAATTAAATAATATTTTAATAATATATTATTACTAAATTAATTCTTATTAAATATAAATTCTTGTATAATTTTTATGTCTACAAGTGTAATATTTATTAATGTTTGAATGCTATTTTTATAAAATCCCATTAATTTTCAAAAATTTTGATTTTTATTTTTAATATAAAAAATCAAATATTAAGATAATAATTTAGATAAAATTAATATTATTTTTGGATTTAGGACTTCATTATTATCTAAAAGTGAATTTTTCATAGTTTTATGAGACGGTCGAATGTTTGGGAAACAATTAAATACCTTTTAAATATATATTCTATTTTATGACATCATATTGACCGAATAGTGATATAATAAAATAATATAAAAGGTTGTTGGTAAAATATATGTTTTAACTTTAAAATAATATGATTTTATATTTGTATGATTAATTTTATGGGCCTTAGTGGAAACTCCAATACTTATAAAACATTTTATATTTTAAAATGATTTCCCTAAGAGCGTGACTCACATCCACATAAGAAATCTTACTATTTTAATAATTTAGTACATTGTAATTATAAAAATAATGTTTTCCACTAATCTTTTGAAAAATCCATGGGAATCCCATGGTTTGTTTTTTGGTTTCTATTAGCATAATGTTTGGTATCCAAAACCTAAACAATAAATAATTCCCTCTACTTTTTTATATAAAACTACTCATGCTCTTACATCTATGCACTAATAACCCCTGGATCACGTCCCTACCCTTCACTTGTATCTCTATTATCCTCCCAATGGGGCCCCATATCCCAAGAAGCCTCTCCCAAGTCTCTCCCAAGACATTGGATCACACTTCAAGTAAGATATTTCTTCCTTTCTCATTTTTGTCCAAATTTGTTTATGTTGTTATGACCTTTAATTTTCATTTCAAAATGATTTATTATGATTTAAAAACTCCCATAAACATCCCTAATTATGTTTTAATTATTAAATAATCCATTATATTTCATTAATTCCTCCCATGTACACCCGTTACCATGAAGAAATTCTGTAGGGGGTTTCTCTCTCCTCATTTACATTCGAGAAATTATTTTATCTTATGCATATAAATTCCATTACATATGTTGGAATATTTATCTATATAACCAAATTACTATACCTTTCTTTTATCAATTATTATATACCCATTTATCTCTCATAAATGATTTTTATTAATTCTTTTGCCAAGTCGTTATTCTTCCGAATTTTCACCGTGATTTTCCAAGCCTAGTCATTGTGTAGTGAATACCACGCCCATTTGTATATCAATTTTATTAATCTTTAAACACATTTACTTATCAATTATATAGTATCATTTATGAATTCCACATTAAATTATCATGTAATAAATGGAACTTTTGAATTATTCCATGTTTTATGATCCATATGGCACACTTATGCATGAAATGAAATGGTTAAGAAGGGTGCTCCTTGATAGCACTTCAATGCAATGGGTAATGATTAGTATCAAGATAAGTAAAGTGATATAAGGGTTTACTCATTATAATTCAAGTGATATGAGGTTTTATTCATTCTCCATTTTCAATGAGAATGGGATCATGCTATTATCATGATATATGTTGTTGCCACATTTCCATGTTATGATAGTCATGTTATATCATGCCTTTATGTTTATGTTTATCTTTTGCTCCATTGATATGCCTATTGCCTAGCATGTACTATATTGTTTATGAAATTATTTGTTTAATAACTTACAATTCTTTATATCTCACCTTTTTATGTATTTACTCACGTTATCCCAAGAAATGCTATGTAGGAAGGAATGTAGTGGTCATGTAAAAGAAGTTTTCAATAAATATATTGGGTTTTATATTCTATGTTGTTATGTAATGTTACTATTTTTACAAGACACTAGACCTATATATCTTCATATTTTTCTTAAGTTCACGTTTATATAATAAATCATGCTTAAGATTGTAATAAATATCATTGATGTTATAGTTAATATGAGAGGATAGTTTTAGATATTTTTGGTATTAGTATTAGACAACCCAAGTGAAAGACTTAGGGATAAGACTACATATAATAAAAACAACCCCAAATTTTTTTGAATATAGAGTAACTAGGTTATCATTATAATGCATCCTTGTATGGATACGAACAAGTACAGGTGGCTCTAGCATAGATGTATCATTGGGTAAAACCAGAAAACACCGCTTTGTACTAGACTCGAATGAGAACTGGTGCACGACAACGGGCCTTGTTGCACTCTTAGTTTCAACACTCCTGTGGGATATGATTTTGTAAAATCATAATATTAGTATGAACCATTATAATGGGAATAAAAAATGACCCCAATAATATATGTTGGGAAGTATGTCATGGATATCATATATTAAAACCTATAAATTCTAAAGTTAATGAAATAAATGTAATTTTTAAGTTATCAATTTAATGTATTTGGATTCCCCTTTATGTTTTAAAATTTTTTATATACTTATCCGTATTTTTTATTTTGTTCTATCCAATATACAATAATAGGATAAATATGGATAACAACTGATGTGAATGGAATGTGATGAATGTCCCAGGGATATTCCTAGTCAAATGGGACCTCCTGTAGGTCATATGAAGTTAATTCCAAACCAGCTAACATAAATCATGATTAACAATTAGAAATTTGTTTAATGACTAAGTAAATCAAGGAATAGAAAGATGAAATATCATTAGTGTCCATCTCTTATAGATTATAATGGTAAAAAGACCAAATTTCCTTCGTGCATCAAATGTGGAAAGAGGCATCAAGGGAAATGATATAACGAGACTAGGAGATTTTTTAAGTGTGGAAAGGAAGGGAACAAAGTATCTAATAATCAAGAAATAATGCATAATGTGTTGGAAGAAATAAAAATTTCCATAAAAGTAATCATATAATGTTATATGTCATAAATGTGTAGAATTTAGGCATTACCATGACAATGCCCTATTGCAATGGTTGAGAAGCATAATGAGATTCAATAATCTCCATGATCAAGGGAGCACAATTATTCCCATTCTAAAATGGATAATGTTAAATGAATTTCATTGTAATAGTACTTATAAGTAATATATATTGAAATTTTATTTAATTAATGTTCTATTAATATATGTTTTATGTTTTATAAGATCATTGAGTCCTAGGAAGAAATGATTTTAAATAATTATGGAAAAACTTTTATAAGTGTTGTATCACATGTTGAAATTTGTAGGAATGTTCTTATTGAAAATTTTATAAGTATCCCATTGATTTAATTGGAGGAAAAATGAAAAATTAATTTCTTATGAATCAATTCAGTTGAAAATTCATGAGAAAAACAATCCCACAAATGATCTAGAATTACTAGCTTTGATCATTGCATCCTAAATTATTCTAGTTAACTTTTTGGGGAGAATTTATAAATATATATGTATCATAAGATCCTCACATATATATAAACATAGAAATATATTAACATTCAAAAATGAATAATATTAGATATGATCAATAACTATGACTGCTCAATCCATTACCACCCAGAGAAGGTGAACAAGGTGGTGGATTTTCTAAATAGATAGGACCCAATGACTCTATAATTGATGAGAATTTAAAAGGATCCAATTTTCTTAGATATGATGTTGATAGAAAGGGGAATCATAAATAATGGATCATCATCAATCCTTTAAAAATTGATTGCATTTTGATCTATTTTTGAATGGTTAAGGGATGCTCAAAATGATTATGTGGGAATTCAGATGAAATAGGAATCTATAGAAAAAGGGAAATCCTCAGACTTGTATGTTTATGACAAAGGGATTTTAAGATTTGGGACAAAACTATGTGTTCCATCAAATATGGAGTCAAATAAAGAACTTTTGGATGATGCGCATAGTTCGAATTTCTCCATTCACGCAAAAAACAAAACTCTGTATCAAGATCTCAAAGATCATTATTTGGGGGATAACATGAAGAAGGATATCACTATGTATAATTACAAGTCCTTGGTATGACAACATGTGCAGGTTAAGAGACAGAAGCCTTAGGGGATGATGAAACCATTACCCATACCAATATGAAAATGGGATAACATCACCATGGAATTTTCAAAGGACATCTGAAGACATCCCAAGGAAACAATGCTATATGGGTTGTTGTGGGTCATCTTAAAAAGACTGCACACTTCATTTCAATTCTAGAGGATTTCTCATTGGATCTAATAGCACAGATATATATCATATAAGTGGTAAGGTTGCATGGATTACCACTATATATTGTATCCAATCGAGATCCATGATTAAATTATATATTCTGTAAGAGTCTTTAACAGGCTCTGAATACTGAGCTAAACATCAATACAGTTTATCATCCTCAAAATGATGGCCAATATGAGAGGACTATCCAAACACATGACAAAATTTTGAAAGCATGCTCAACAAAAATCAATAGAGGACGGGATAAACATCTTCCTCTGGTTGATCTCTCTTATAATAATAGTTTCCACTCAAGTATCCAAATGTCTCCTCATGAACGCTTTTATGGGTAGTGGTGCAGAACACCAGCATGTTGGGATGATGTTGGTGAGAGAAAACTCTTAGGTCTAGAAATGGTTTAATAAATGGTAGAGAAGGTTAATACCATCTAGCATCACATTAAATAACTTTATAGTCAACAAAAGATCTATGGTATTAATTATCTACGATACATAGAGTTTAATGATAGAGACATGGTATTCCTCTACATATCAAAATAGATAATATTTATGAGATTTCGGAAGAAGGGAAATCATATTTAAAGGTACATCTTCCATTTTGATATCCTTTATCGAATTAGGGAAGTGGCATATTAACTAGCACTCCCAAAAAACCTATATCAAGTATATGATGTATTCTATATATCACTTTTGTTGAATTATATACCTTACCCATCACATGTACTCAATCTAGAAGTGGTACCATGAAGAATGACCTCTCCTATAAATAGATGCTGGTGAAGATCTTATATCGTAGAGAAAAAGTACTATGAAATCATACAATTCATCTTTTCAAGGTGTTTTGGCGAAACCACATGTTTGAAAAGTCATTGAGGGAATCACAGGAAGTAAAAAAACAAAGTAACCCTCATCTGTTTTAGTGTGGGAAAAAAAAATTTTGAGGGAAAAATTTTTAAGGGAGAAAAATTGTAACGACCCAAAATTTTATTATTGAAAATTCCTCTTGATTTTATTAAAGTCTTATTATGTAAAAGGGTTAATTAAAATTTCCACTTACATGGTTTTATGTTTTTTTATTTTAAAATACCATTAATAATTTTTAACATTGGTAATATATTCATTGAACATTAAACACAAGATTAGTAGAAATATAAGTATTTAAAAAATCTAGTTTACGTAGAAAAAGGAAGGGATGTCCTCATCCAATAGAATTTATCCATAAGAAACCCATTTTTCAGAGAAAATAATGAAGTTACTGTCACTTGTCTACACTCTTGACCAAACCCAAGCTGAGCTTCAATACGTTATGCTTGACTAAAACCGCCTACAGGAGAAGTGGAAGTTAATAGATAATAAAACCTAAGAAATTTTATTTCAGCCTCCCTAAAGTCTATCACCATCGCACACCATACCCTTAGGTAGTATGCGGGTGTTTAAAGGGGTTATGTAACAAGACCCTTGAACTATGATTATGTACATTATTTTTTTATATGAAATATACATTAATTTAATAATTATTACTTTGTTAATATATTTTAAATTAAAAATAATATTTTTAGTTAATTTTCAATTACAAAATCTATTTTGGTGAATTATTGTATAATTGAATTAAATAATATTATAGTAATTTTTTTTGCTAAATTAATTTTTATTAAATATAAATTATCATATAATTTTATTGAATACAATTGTAATTTTTATTATGGTTTGAAAGTTGTTTTTCTTAGAACCCATGAATTTTCTATAAATGTAGTTTTTTATTTTTAAAGAAATATTTCAAATATTTATAAAATTATTTAGATTAAATGAATATTATTTTTTTATTCAAGAAATTGAAATTATCTAATGGTTAATGTTTCATAATTTTCTGAGACGGTCGAATTTTTGGTTAAAATTAAATACAGTTTTAATATATATTGTGTTTTATGACATCATGATGACCCAATAGTGTTGTAATAAAATACTATAAAAAATATTATAGGACAATATATGTTTTACCTTCAAAATCATGTTTTTTTAGATTTGTTTTTAATTTTATGGTGACTTAATGGACCATCCAAGACTTATGAAACATTTTAATGTTTAAAATGATTTCCTTTAGAGTGTGACTCAAATCCATATAATAAAGCCTAATATATTAATAAATTTGGCCATTATCCTTATAAAATGATGTCATCCACTCCCCTTTGGAAGGAATGATTGGAAAATACCATAGGTTGGTTTGTGGTTTTGAATCGACTAATGTGTGGTGTCCAAAACCAAAATAATAATGAATTCCCTCTATATTCATATATAAACCCACCCAATATATCACTTCTCTTTACTCAAAACCCTTGGATCACATCCATACTCTGCACTCGTCTCTCTAATATCCTCCCAAGGCACCCCAATCCCCCAAAAAGCCCTCTATCATGCCTTTCCCAAGCCTTTGGATCACACTTCAAAGTAAGGGATTTATTCCTTTCTCATTTTTTTTCCAAATTTCATTATTTTGTTATGCAATTTTATTATCAATTCCAAATTATGGGGTAAAATTTTGATCCTCCACTATACTTCCCTCCTTACATTTGAATGATCATATACTCCTCTCTCTCTCTCATTAATTCCTCCCATGTACACATGTTACCATGGTGATATTCCAGAAGGGATTTCACTCCACTCATTTACATTCAAGAAATTATAATATATTATGTATCTAAATTCCATTACATGTGTTGGGAAATGTATCTATATGACTATATTACATTCCATTTCATGTACATATGACTAGAAAACCCTTTCTCTATCATCTACCATTTTTATGAATTCTTATGTCACATCGTTATGTTCTCGAATTTGCACCATGATTTTCCATGCCAAAGTCATTCTGTAGTGAATACCATGTCCATTTATCTTTCAAGGGTATTCAACTTTAGGAACATTTTATTATTAATTATATAGTTTCATGTATTTATTTCCCATTCCTATACCATTGAATAAATGATGATGTTGAATGATTCAATCTTGACTGATCCATGTGGCACACTTATGCATGAAATGAAATTATTAAGAAGGGTGATCCCTAATACCACCCCAATGCATTAAGTAATGATTGAAATTATGATACATCATTTTAAATGAGGGTTTAATCATGATAATTAGTGTTCAATGAGGTTTTACTAATTATACATGTGCAATGATCCTTGGATCATGTAAATATCATGCTAAATGTTGTTTCCATATTTCCAGGTTATGAAAATCATGCCATATCATACCATTTTGTTAATATTAAAATTATGATCCATTGATATGCATATTTCCTAACATATAATATATTATTGATGTTATTCCTTGTTTTATACTTTACAGGGCTTTATAGCTCACCATTTTCTTATTCATGTTCTTAGGTTAGCCCATGCAATGCTAATTATGAAGGAATGTTGTGGTCATGTAAGTGATGTTTTCAATAAAGATGTTGGGTTTTATGTTCTATGTTGTTATGTAATGTTCATAATTTCCCAAGAAACTATACCTCTCGATCCTTAGTGTTTTATTAAGTGCATTTTTATGAAATAAATCATGTTTCTGTGTATATTAAACATTTGGATTGGTATAAAAATACCTTGTTCTAGACTATTGATGAAGAGTTCATCATGTTAATAGAGTACATAAATAATATATTTGTTCTTGAACAATGATTTTTAGGTATAATGATAGAGATTAATAAACCCTAATTCATGGATTATAGTATTGTGAAGATTCAAACCTTTGTTTCTGAATATGAGAATGATAATGATGATATCATGAAGTTGAAGGTGATTATCACCAGGTCAAATAATAATGAATGTTTTCTTTTTCATAGGACTCTTGATATATCATAATTAATTTAAATGAAATTATTTTTGAATTTCTTTAAATCCAAATACTTTATATATGAATGTTATCAAATTTTAATTTAAGGAAAGTTCAATATTTCATTCATAATGAATAGTTTATTAAAATAATTTTGTTTCATATATATTTTTACATTTCATGAGATTACATTCCATCATTATTCCTTTTTTAAAAATACAAATTCTTTTAATTTTTCTTAAAAATAAATGGAACAGTCTCTAGGGAATAATTTTGGGGAATTTTATTTGATGGGAGCATCTTATATAAAATGGATAACTATATAAGGAATTAAATTTGTTAAGGGGGAGAATCTGATGCATTAGTTTTAATCAGATAGAAAAATGTGTTATTAACTCATGGGGGGTTACGAAGAGTAAAGTAAATTTTTTTAATGATTACCTAGTAATTTATTAAACAAAAAATGGATTTATGTATTTCAAATTTTAATATTCGTTCATCTTAAGTGGTGTGTTTTATGATTTGCAAAAATGTGGATACTATTGAGTCAATTGTTTTTCATTCTACTTTTCCTTTCCATAGTTTGGGAAATAAATAATTCTTTCTTTAAACTTCGTTATACTATGTTATTATAACAAAAAATTTTTAATATGATTATATACAAAAAAATATTTTACAAACTACAAATTGAAATTTTTAAAATCAAAAACAGAATATAATCATTTATTATTAAATAAAATCAATCATACTGACACTGAGTCTGATACAACGGATCGAATTATATTTAGAGTAGGGGTTAGACAACTGTGTAGTATTTTAAATTGAACAAATTAATTTCCATCCTATTGAAAATTATACTGATACAATGAAATAAATTTTTTTAGTTCATCGTAATGATAAACAATAGTATAGTTCGTTGAACTATTCATATTTTATAATTTTAATATTGGGAATTGCATCTACAAGATGAATTATTTATAGCAATGTGATGATTGTATAAAAAACGATATAAGACAATGAAATATAGTTATTTATTATCTATAATATTAATGATCCATATTATTATTAGTTTTCAAAGTGAATGATGTCTAAAGTTGTTGCAACCACCTCAAGAAATATGATAGTTGAATATTTTCCTATAAATATTTGGTCATTTGAATAGATTATAGCTAATATATTTTCAACTCAACACTTATGATGGTCGCTCAAGATAAATATATCATTACTAATATTTGTAATACATCATAGAGTTGTATTTACAAAGAATATGTGTAAAGGTTTTAAGTTACATAGAGTGTTTTTCTTTTTTATTCATTGTGTCTGATCGTGGTATTAGTTGAGGGCTTCTGAAGATAAGAATATGGGTGAATCTGATCCATTGGACAGGGCGATTCAATGTATATGAAGAAAAAGTCATATCTATCATCATATAGAGGGATTCTAGGGTATGGAAGACATGTGCATTACAAAAATTGTATCGATGGCTTTCCTAGTAAGGAATGACATACCATTATAGTATGTATTTAAACTGTGGATTTATTATGTTTGGATTTATGACTTCATTAACCCTTATGGGTAAATATTAAATTTACATTTTACATGTCATGTAAGTCATTATTATTTTTAGCATATTTTTTTACTTATTTATAAGATTATAATATTCCACTGTGTATTTACATTAGAAACTTAGTTCATTACCTATGTCATGACCCGCCTTCACCAAAAGGAGGGAAGGGTCAGTAGATTGCCAGGCCCTTCCTTATTTAAGTTGATTGACTGACAATGACCCCCAAAACCAGCTTTCAATAGGTCCCAAAGTGGCGACTAGAACCAAGGGTATAGAATCACACACTAAATGGAAGGAATTACCCTTTTTCTTTTAATAGGATCGGGAGATAAGATAATAAATCCCACAACACCAAAACATAAAGTACAGATACAGCTAAAAAAAATACAACATTCCCATATGCATGTTCAAAGGTAAAAGATACAAGTCACAAAACCCCAAGGTAAGAGATACCAAGAAAAAGGAAAATAGCAACAACAACTGCCGCAAAGGTCCAAGCTAGTACGGTCCTGCACGATCCCCGAAGTACTCCTGGAAAACTGAATGAAGTTTTATATACGTAGGGCGAGCATACACGTATACTCAGTTGGAAAAAACCAAATACTCTCATGAAAAAGTGGGGGGACGTAATAAGGTCCCGTGAGAAGTAGAAAACAAACACTATTAATAAGTTCATCCATCCCACTCACCGACCACACTCACCAAATAACGTATGCAGTAATTTATAATAAAAGAACATCGATGTTTGGGTACCCCATGCCACTTTCCCACTGGTTATTGAATACATCCTACGCATCGAACCTATCCCGCCATTCTCACCACAGTCCGACTGCCACACCCTCACGCAGTCACACTTCCAAACCCCGCCCTCAAACACCTGGGCCACAAATGTCACATGTAACCACGACTACAAACACCTAGTCCAGAATAACCACTGCCACACCCGAAGACACCTGGGCTAGAATATATACTGCCATGCCCAAAGACACATGGGCCTCATCCTGGAGACACTTGGGAAACCACCTGCCCGCACACACCTGGGCCAACCACCACACTACCCTGCCCGAAGATTCTTGAGCTAATAATGGATATAAGGCCATCACAGCCTGCCCATAGAGTCTTGGGCTATTCTGGAAAGGGATCAGAAAAGGATCTAATAACCATCCACTCATAGAAGTGTTGGAAAAAACACCCTCCCCCATGAAATGGGGGTGTTTGGAACAAAGTGATCAAATAGGGTGGGGTGCAAACAAGAAACACAAAACTACAAGTATATGTATTGGTAACAAGAACTCACCCAAATCATGGTTATTTTTCAGCCTACCTAAAGAACACAAACAACACCCATGTCCATGTCACAACTCTCACTAAACCAAAACGCATTTGTCCCATCCTTGTTTTCATGTTTAGTAATAATGTTTAAATAAGTTTCTACACCTACATGGAAAACTAGCAGGTGTTAGAACAAGCCATGGAAAGAGTACAGTCAAACATCATCTTAAACGTTGACATCCGGTTCACTTGTAAGGTCACAACCAAAATGTGATAAGTGAGATCCCTCAATGTACAGGAACCAAGGAAAACCCCAAGATACTACCCCATGTTTCCAAATCCTAGGAGACAAAGGTTTCTCAACAACAATGGATTCAACCTTAATTCGTGATATAATCAAAGTAACCACACTGCCTCAAATTCACAACCAGCGAAACCATAACAATAGGGGATCTCATCCCTTCCCACATCACCCAGCAATCAGCCTGTGAAAGAAAAACAACCAAAATAGTACCACCAACACATAGCAGACCCATGCTGGTATTTTCAGATTTAAATGATTTAACACACTCCGTGATTCCAATTCCTCTGTTCTTTAACCGGGGTTAGCGCAGAAAAGGATTAATCCTGGTACTTTCAATTTATTTAGCCGAATATATGTAATTAACCAATTTCCTTTCATGACCAACACATTATGTAAGGGTTTATTAGTGCACAGAGAAAGACCACTAATGGACATTATTTTTAGTAGGCATAACCCCGAACAAGTCAGAAATCATTAGGCATGAATAGGGAGAAAAACAGGGAAGCATTGTCAGTCACACCCCTTCCCTTCAGTCTTTTGAATCTGTTTATTATCTTCATTTAAGGTTGGTTCATCCAATTCTACAGATGAAGTAGTGTACCCACCCCCAATATACACAAAAAGGATAGATGAAGGTGAAACCCTACCTGATTGATCAACGATCGAAGCTCTCTTCATGCGCGAGGAACATCAGATGCGCAAGTTGCAGGGGTGTGACCTCTAGAACTCCAAGGTCGAGCAGACGAATCGATCAGAGGGTGGCTGAGAAAAAGATACACAAGTAGAACCCTTTATTTTATAAGGGATATGGATGATTTAGATATAGAGATAAGAACGTGAAACCTTGTAAGGAGTGGGGGTCGACGTTTGACCACGCGGCCCCACACGTCATTAAAGGGTCCCCGCCTTCAGGGGCGATTTAAACCGACGCACACGAGGGTAACTGATTAAACACATAATTAAACACCATTAATGGAGTTAATGGGATTTAAAATACACTTCATGGGGTGAAAATAGGGTTTAAAACCCAATTTTCACAAAAGGGAGGTGATACTGGAAAACCCGTGGGGGGGTTTGGCTTGGTCCACTGGTTAGTCGAGCTACCAATAGGCCGCGGCTACTGGTAGACTGAGCTATTGGTAGGCCGAGCCACCGGTAGGTTGTGGCTACCGGTGGACCCAGCTACTGGTTGGGAGAGCTACCAGTGGGTTGCGGCTACCGGTAGACCGAGGTACGGGTAGGCCGGGCTACTGGTAGTCCACGGTGACCGGTAGACTGAGCGACCGGTAGGCTGCGGCCACTGGTAGACCGAGATACCGGTAGGTTGTGGCCACCGGTAGACCGCGCTACCGGTAGACCGAGCTACCGGTAGCCCTACTACCGGTAGGCTAAGGCTACCGGTAGACCTAGCTACAGGTAGGCCTGCTACGGGGAGGCTAAGGCTACCGGTAGACCGAGCTACTGGTAGGCTGCGGACACCGGTAGACCGAGCTACCAGTATGCCTGCTACCGGTAGGCTAAGGCTACCGGTAGGCCTACCGTTAGGGGTCAAACTTCATCGAGAAGCCTCGATAACTTTCCCAAACTACCTAGAACACCCAACATCAAATTTTTACTAAGTAATGGACCTCCAAGAACCCGGACCATTACATCAGATACCTCTCAAACTATTCTCACCCTCGAGAATCAAACAACCCAGAATGAAAGAGAGGGTCCAAACAACCACCTAGAACATTGTTAACTAAAAACAACTCCCTCTCAAGAACTAAGCAACATTCCATGTCAAACTGCCTGGTCATGTGGGTTGGGGAGTCTCTTCCCTCATGTCAAGATACTATCCGCTTTTGGAGGCACTGACTCGCCCGTACGGGTAAATCGCATCCACCATAATGCTTCTTTATTAGGGGTCGGGTCCACCCCTCCCCATATCCAAGACATTTCACACACATTCAGAGGAAAGAAAAACCACATATTTATAGCCAACAAGGTATAATGTTCCACTACAACAAGTATAAATAGAACAGTACAAAACTCAAAACAACTCTGGGTAATGGGCACACATTTGTGCTTCCCTTTCCCACGTACTCTCCTCAAGCCCACCATGTCTCCATAACACATAAACTAGGGGAATGGTTCGCCCAGGAAGCACCTTCTCCTCACAATCCTCGTTCATCATTGGTCGTTTCACAAAGATCACGTCGTTCTCGACGTCTAGATCTCCCCAGTCGAGGATGTGTGAATCTTCGTGCAGATACCGATGGAGCTGGGACACATGAAAGACGTCATGTATCCTCAGTAGCGGCGGTGGTAATGCTAGATGATCGGCCACTTCGCCGACCCGCCGCAACACTTAGAAGGGTCTGATGAACCTGGGAGAAAGGTTTCTCCCCTTTCCAAACATCTGTTGTCCAAGCCGAGGGGAGACCTTCAAGAACACGTGGTATCCAACCTCAAATTCCAAGGTCCTTCTCCTACTAGCAGCATACGACTTCTGTTGGTTCTGATCCCCCTTCATCCTTTCTCGTATAAGTTGAACCTTCTCCATCGTACTTAGCACCACCTCCGGGCCAAGGATGCCCACCTCTCCAAATTCGGTCCAACACACGGGTTAGCGGCATGGACTCCCATAAAAGGCTTAGAACGGAGAGATACCAATGGAATAGTGATAGCTATTATTGTAGGAAAACACTATCAGAGGCAAATTTCACTCCCACGGTCCTCTTGAGTCAAGAACACATGCCCTCAGGATATCCTCCAAGGTCTGGATGGTGCGCTCTGTCTGTCCATATGTCTGGGGATGGAAAGAAGTGCTAAGTCATAGCTGGGTGCCAAAATCATGCTGTAATCCTCTCCAGACTCGTCATGTTAACCATGCATCCCTATCCATGACTATGGACCTCAGAACTCCATTGAACTGCACCACCTCATCCACGTACCATTGTGCCAAATAATCCACTGCACTCGACTTCTTAATCGCCAGAAAGTGAGCCAATTTCATCAACTGGTATACTACTACCAAGATGGAATCATACCCCCCTTGAACCTTTGGTAGTCCCATGTTGAAACCCATCGAGATGTCCTCCCACTTCCACTCAGGGACATCTAGAGACTGCAGCAAGCCACCTGGGACACGGTGTTTAACCTTCACCTGCTGACACACTAGGCACTTGGCTGCAAACATTGCCACTTCTTTCTTTACTCCGGGCCACCGGAACTGTCTCTTCAGACCCTGGTATATCTTGGAAACTCTTGTGTGTATCGCTAGGGGTGAGTTGTGGAACTCACTAAGAACCTGGACGTGCATCACCTCTTGAACAGACAACTTCCCTCAGAAAAGTATTTTGTTTTGACCATCCTCCATCCACCCTTCCAAAGTATTTCCCTGGTCAACTCAGTCACACATCACTTCACACTGTGGGTCTCCCCACTAAGACTCCTCAATGTTCTGAAATAGATAAGACTGCACTATCATCTGATACATGCAACCTCTACCGCTATCCATCCTTGCATCCAGGTGCAAGGCAACCAACGCCTCCATTGCCTTCCAGGCGTCTGCTGACTCTCGGACCGCATCCTTTTGTGACCTCCTCCTCAAGGCATCAGCCACTACATTCTCTTTCCATGATGTGTAGGAAATCTATAAGTCTTAATCCTGGAGGAACTCCATCCACCTTCATTTCCGCATGTTTAGGTCCTGCAGGGAGAAGATATACCTCAAACTTTTGTTCACTGTGAAGACCCCAAAGCGTTCTCTGATGAGGTAATACCACCATAACATTAGCGCAAAAATGAACGCTGCATGCTCCAGGTCATGGGTGTCATAATTACGCTAATGAGGGAGTAGCTTCCTTGACCCATATGAGATCACCCCTTATCACTGCATCAACACACATCTGAGGCCTTACCCTAAAGCATCACAGAACACCTCATACACCACCCCTTCTTCTGGTAGTCTCAGCACTGGGGTACTAACCAACATCACCTTCAGATAGCAGAAGGATGTCTTGCACTGCCCACTCCACATGAAAACCTGGTCCCTCTTGGTCAAGGATATCAAAGGGGCTGCAACTCGAGAGATGTTTGGTATGATCCTCCGATAGTAACCTACCAACCCGAGTAAACTGCGATCCTCTGCCACATTCTTGGGTGTTGCCCAAGAAAAAATTGCCTCACCCTTTGATGGGTCCACCACTACCCCCTGCTCGGACACTACGTGTCCGAGGAAGTTCACTTCTTGCATCCAGAACTTGCATTTCGACAACATCACATAGAGCTGGGGCTGTCGGAAGACCTCCAAAACCTTCTTCAGGTGCTCCACGTGGTACTCCTCTAATCATGAATAGATTAGGATGCCGTCGATGAAAACAACTACAAACCAATCGTGGTACTCCAAGAAGACGGAGTTCATAAGCGCCATGAACATAGCCAGGGCGTTCGTAACACAGAAAGGCATGACTACAAACTAAATTTGTCCATATCTGCACCTAAAGGCCGTCTTCGGGATGTCTCCCTCTTTCACCCTTAACTGGTGATACCCAGACAGCAGGTCGATCTTCGGGAACCATCATGCCCCCTTCAGCTGGTCGAAAATATCGTCTATCCTCGGTAGAGGGTAGCGACTCTTGACCGTCACCCGGTTCAGCCTCCTGTAGTCTATGCACAACCTGATACCACCATCTTCCTTCATTGCGAACATGACTGGAGCACCCCACGGTGGTGCACTTAATCGAACATAACCCCTCTTCATCAGATCGTCAATTTGAATCTGCATATCCTGTAGCTCCGAAGGAGCCATCCGGTAAGGAGTCATCGAAATCGGACGAGCACCAGGCTGCAAGTCTATCCCAAACTCAACATCATGTCGAGGGGGTAGAGTCGTTACCTCCTTAGGAAAGACTTCCATAAACTCACTGATGATTCCTGGCACCTCCAGCATCTCATCATCTACTGACTCTACTAACAACTCGACTACCAAGGAGAGGAGGGGTTACTCTCACCTCCCGCCCTTCTGACTGCTCCGTTCACTAGTGAAAGTAACACACCGGCCGCCCAAGTATGAGAACACAACCCTTACTCAGATGTAGTCAATGACGTCACACACAGAGAAAAACCAGTTGATTCTTATGATGATATCGTCTGGCTGTATCTATAGCAGTAGTACATCCCTAACCAACTGATGTGGCCATATCATCAGTTTGCATCCTCGAAAAACATATAACAAATCGGTCTGACCTCCGACTGGTGTGCTCAGAACCAGGGACACTTGGAGTCTCTCAGGGTCTAGTCCTAGAGCACAGGCTGGACTGGGTGCAAGAAGGAGTGCGAAGCCCCAGTATCGAACAAGGAAAAATCCCGGGTACTAAACAAACTGATCATACATCGAATGACCTCCGGTCCTGCTAGAACTGCTCCCTCCGCGGCGGGCAACTACCCACGCTCACTTCCTCTACCCCTCGGATGTCGGCTACCTCCCGACCACACCCTGGTCGAGGTATCTGAGGATCGCCTTGAGGTCGGCCTCCTCCTGCAACGTCTGTCTTTAGAGGAGCAGGAGCTCACTGCCCCTGATGCTGATACTGGAAGGGCCTAGATGGAAGCTACTGCTGGGGAAGGTGATGGGCCTGTCCGCCACCGCCGTACTGTAATCGGTCCGGGCACTGATTCCGGACATGTCAATGGCTCCCGCAGACGAAGCACCTCGGTCCTGGTCCCAAATGAAAAGGGCAAGGACCAGGGGACCAAAACTGGAACTGTTGGTGCCTGCTCCCTATTGGTCGGAACCGAGAGGGTCCCGATGCCGGTGGTCTGGTGCTGACAGCCTTCCCCTTCAATGATCCCAGCTGGATCCCCTCTCGTGACACACCTCCTAGAGCATGCATCCTCTCCACCACTTTGGCCATCTTCTAGACCTCTAAGTATGTCAGCAGGGTGAAAGGGATAACAGCGTACTGGATGGAGGGTCAAAGTGCCTCCTATAAACGTCTTTCCCGAGACTCCTCATCTGGAAAGAGGTCCGGAGTGAAATGTATGAGTTCCTTGAAATTGATTCTCATATCCCTTGCTGACATACTCCCCTGCTGGAGGGAGAGTAGATCCTGCCTCTTCTCCGCCTTCATCGTAGAAGAGAGGAATTCTGCCCGGAACTCCTTCTCGAAATCAGCCCATGCCACCTCAACCTCTCTTCTCTCCCCCAAGTAAAGCGTCCACCACTGATGTGCTGCTCCCCACATCTGGCTAACGGCCAGAGAAACTCAGTACTCGGTCGGGGCCCGAATGAAGCCGAAATCTATCCCCATTTCCTCTAAATAGCTCTCCATCATCATGTCAGAGGTGATTCCCTCATACTTCCCGAGGGTCTATCACTAGAAGGCTCAAAGCGTCTTCTGCCACTGGTCATCCTCCTCCTCTCGATCAGCCCTCTGCAGACCGGCCAAGCCATCGTCCTGGGCCTCGATCACCCACACCGCATGTGGTCACCTCCCAGGTGCCATACCAGCAAGTTAAACAATGAGTGCCTAAGCCCAAGTAGTGCAGAATATTGTTCGTAATATTTCTTAAACATCTTATTGATTTAAATTCCCAAAACACCCATGAAACATGAGAAAACAAGTAATTATGATGCATGTACCTTTCATAGGGTATCTACCCTACAATCAGCGTGGCCTCACATGATCGTTCGGTAGGTTTAAAGTCCTTGCATCGGATCACGGGGTGGGGGGGGGGGGCTAAAATCTCGTGTCCTTGCCGGTCTTCCCTGGCTAAATTCACGCACCAAGGTCACCCAACACTATTTCCCTACCATCCCATGAATTCCTCACTATGACTAACTCAAGACTCCATCCTATCTCTCAACCTGCCTCTGATACCATTCTGTCATGACCCGTCTTCACCAAATGAAGGGAAGGGTCAGCAGATTTCCATGACCTTCCTTCTTTAAGTTGAAGGAGAGAGAATGACCCCCGAAACCTTTCTTCAATAGGTCCCAGAGTGGAGACTAGCACCAAGGGTATAGAATCACAAACTAAATGAAAGGCATTACCCTTTTTCTTTTAATTGGATCAAGAGATAATATAATAAATCCCACAAAACCAAAACTGAATGTACAAATAAAGCTAAAAAAATAAACGATTACCATATGCATGTTCAAAGGTAAAAGATAAAAGTCCCAAAACCCCAAGGTCTGAGCTACCAAGTAAAGGAAAAAAACAATAGAAACTGCCCAAAAGGTTCAAGCTAGTACAATCCCGCACGATCCTTGAAGTCCTCCTGGAAACCTGAATGCAGTTTTATATACCTAGGGTGAGCATACAAGTATACTCAGTAGGGAAAAACCAAAGACTCTCGTGCACAAATGGGGGGACGTACTAAGGTACCATGAGAAGAAGACAACCAACACCATCAAGGAGTTCATACATCCCACTCACCGGCCACACTCACCAAATAACGCAGTCAGTAATATAAAATAAAAGAACATCGGTGTTTGGGTACCCCGAGCAACTTTCCCACTGGTTATTGAAGACATCCTACGCATCGAACCAATCCTGCCATTCTCACCGCAGTCCCACTGCCACACCCCACCCGCACACACCTGGGACAAATCCTCAAGAAGTCCCACTGCCAAACCCCACCCGCAAACACCTGGGCCACAACTATAACACGTAACCACACCTTGAAACACCTAGGCCAGAATAACAACCGCCACCCCCAAAGACCCCTAGGATAGAAGATCTTCTGCAACGCCCGATGACACCTGGGCCTCCTCCCAGAGACACTTTGGAAACCACCTGCCCGCACACACCTGGTCCAACCAACACACTACCATGCACGATGATTCATGGGCTAATAATGGACATCAGGCCATTACAGCCTACCCATAGAGTCTTGGGCTATTTGGGAAAGGGAGTAGAAAAGGAGCTAATAACCAGCCACTCATATAAGTGTTTAGAAACAAATCCTCCCCCATGAAATGGGGGTTTTTGGTACTAAGTGCTAAACATGGGTGGGGATCGAACAAGAAACAAAAAAACTACAAGTATATGTATATCTAACAAGAACTAACCCAAATCTAGGTTTTTCTTCAGCCTGCCTAAAAAATAAAAGCAGCACCCTTGTCCAAGTCACAACTCTCACCAAACCAAAATCCATTTGTCCTATGCTTGTTTTCTTGTACACTAATAATTTATAAATATGTTTCTACACCTACATGGGAAACTAGAAAGCATAAGCACAAGCCAAGGAAAGAGAAAAATCAAACATCAACTTAAACGTTCACACCCGGTTCCCTTGTAAGGTCACAACCAAAAAGGGATAACTAAGATACCTCAAAGTACTAGAACCAAGGAAAACCCCAAGATACTACAACATGATTCCAAAACCTAGGAGCCAATGGTTTCTAAACAATATAGAATTCTACCCCAATTCATGATATAATCAAAGTAACCATAGAACCTCAAATTCAAAACCAGCGAAACCATATCAACTAGGGAGCCCATCCCCTCCAACATCACCCATCAATCAGCCCGTGAAAGAAAAACAACGAAACCATTACCACCATCCCAAAGCAGGCCCATGCTGGTAATTTCAGATTTAAAAAAATTAAACACACTCCATGATTCCAATTCCTCTGTGCTTTAACCAGGGTTATCATATAAAAGGATTAATCCTAGTGCTTTCAATTTATTTATCCGAATATACTTAATTAAATAATTTCCTTTAAACGAACAACACAGTATGTAAGGTTATATTAGTGCACAGGGAAAGACCACCAACGGGAATGATTTTCAGTAGGCATAACCCCGCACAAATCATAAAGCATTAATCGTGAAAGGGGAGAAAAACAAAGCAGCATCGTCGGTCACACTCCTCCCCTTCATTCTTTAGAATCAGTTTATTATCTTCAATTATGTATGGTTCATCCAATTCTACAGAAGAAGTAGTGTACCCACCTAGCAAGATACATAGAAAAGAGAGACGACGGTGAAACCCTACCTGATTGATCAACGATCGAAGCTCCCTTCACGCGCGAGGAACAGCGGATGCACAAATTGTAGGGGTGTGATATCTGGAACTCCAAGGACGAGTAGACAAATCGGTCGCATGGTGACTGAGAAAAAGAAACCCAAGGAGAACCCTTTAGTTTATAAGGGCCGGGGACGGTTGAGAATCGGAGATATGAATGCGAAACTGTGTAAGGAATGGGGGTTGTGGGTTGACCACGTGGCCCCACACGTCATTAAATGGTCCCCGCCTTCAGGGGATGTTTAAACTGACGCACACGAGGGTACCTCATTAAACACATAATTAATGTCCATTCATGGAGTTAATGTTCTTTAAAACATACTTCAAGGGGTGAAAAGAATATTATAAACCAAATTTGTGCAAAAGGGAGGCGATAAGGTAAAAACCTTGGGTGTTAGGCTAGGTCCACCGGTTAGCCGAGCTACCGGTATGCCGCAGCTACCAGTAGACCGAGCCACCGGTAGGCTGAGCCACCAGAAGACTGTGGCTACCAGTAGACCGACCTACCAGTAGGCAGAGCTACTGGTAGGCTGTGGCTACCGATAGACTGAGCCACTGGTAGGCTGCGGCTACCGGTGGACCGTGTTACTGGTAGGTTGAGCTACCTGTAGGTTACGGCCACCGGTAGACCGAGCTACCAGTAGGTTGCGGCCACCGGTAGACCGAGCTACTGGTTGGCCTGCTACCAGTAGGCGATGGCTACCAGTAGACCGAGCTACCAGTAGGCCTGCGACCTATAGGCTAAGGCTACCGGTTTACTGAGCTACCGGTAGGCTACGGCCACCGGTAGATCGAGCTACCAGTAGGCTTGCTACCGGTTGGCTAAGGATACCGGTAGGCCTACCTTTAGGGGTAAAACATCACCGAGAAGCCTTGATAACTTTCCCAGACTAGCCAGAACATCCAACATCAGATTTTTACTAAGTAATGGACCTCCATGAACCCAGGCTATTACAACCTATCATAATAATAAACTATTTTATCAGTGTCTCTGTTTTGGATCTAGTTTTAATGCTATAATGAATAGACGCACTCTGAGTGTGATCATTTTTACTAAATATGTTTTCTGTTATTTTTTCATTACACACATTTTTTGATAAGGAATATTATTCTAGAATTAATTCAACAATTCGATATATGAAAAATAAATTTCACATTAAGTGATGAATGGGTCCTAGAAATATAAATCCCCTTGATGCATCAATAATTCCCACGAGACAAATCTATATGATAGAATTAACTTGGTCCTTAGTCTATAATAACCCATTGTTAAACTGTATTGGTACATGTTCTTGATGGTACAGAAATCATGATGTATGAGATCATGAAATCCAATATTAATAATTTCCTTCCATGGTAATATATTTATTATTATACATGATACTAATACATCAATATTATCTATATATTATATTCAATATAAAGTGATTAAATCTAGGGACATATTTGAAGATAGTTTATCCCCTCTACACAATTCTCCAACATCAAGTTATTCATTAAATGTAAGTATTCTTACTTATGTATCATACCATATTTTTCAATATATATTTGTTTATGACAGCTTCCATTCAATGTAACCATTAATTAGACTTTCAATTCGCCCTTTTTTATTCTTTTTTCCTATGACATGAAGATGGAATATTTTAATGAGTCTAAGGGTTAAGAATATTGAATTTCAATATGTTTTAATTTATGTTTCAAAATGTAATACAATAAACCAATATGTTCTATTTTTACTAAGACTACTATACAATTTTTTCCATTTTTATGTGAACACTTGTATCCCCAAAAATTGTAATAAAGTAAACAGTTTCTATGGGTTAACTGGGGGAGGGTCTTTATAATGATAATTAAGATTCAAATATAATTTGATGTTATAATGTCTAATTTACATAGATTACCGTAGTGATTTCCTCCATCAGAAAAACTGTAACTTATGAATCCAATTTATTAGAACATAAAATCGAGATGACATCACTATGATCTTCCCTAATCCAAGATCAAGTGGAGAATCAAAATATCAAATAAAAGTGAAGCATTTATTTGATATTTTCATTTTTATCAGGATAATGAACCAAACCATTTTTATTAAACTACCCCAAGAATGTACCACTAAGGAACACTGTAACCTTAGGGTGTATGCTAGTGTTTGAATGGAATGTGTATTATGATCATATAACTATGAATTTTTATATTTATTCATTTAAATTCAATAATTAATATATTTATACATTTTTATTGATTTATAAATTAACAATGAGTATCAAAAAAATTATATTTTCATTAAAGGGAAAAATTATTTTTTGAGAAATATATATAGTTTCAATTAAGAACCTTTTTTGATATGTTAATTATTTTTTAAAACAAATGTTATTATTATTAAATAATATTATGAAATAATATTTATTTGAATATAAATTTTAGTGTAGGTTAATAATGTCCACTATAGATTTATATGGGTCAAAAGTTGATAGTGTCCTAAAAAGTAGTATTTTCCAAAAAATAATTATATTATTTAATGGTGTAAATTCTAATATTTATATATTTATTTTGGTAACATAAATATATTTATGGAAATATACATGTCAATACTATCCAATGATGAATGTTTTTTTAAATTTATGAGGTTCTTGAATTTTTTAGTAAAATATAAATATTGTATAAATATACAGTATGTATTATGACATTATACAATACCAAAACTGTTGTAATAAATACTATTAATGGAATAAGTGTATAAATATATATTTCCCCATTAAATAATTTCCTTTTAATTTATTTCTTCATTTCTATAAAAAATTAAATAATCTTCCAATACCAATATTATATTGTGAGGTTTCATAATAAATTCATTATGAACATGACTCACTTCAACATCACCAATTGTATTGTTTCAATGAGTTTATTTATTTTCATTAAAAGATATTAAAATATAATTATATATCGATTAATTCATTGGGTAAACTCATTTTTTGTTTTTTTTTTCATTATTTTATCATATAGACTCCAAAACCTTTGTAAAAAAAGTAAAATAATAATTCACATCACTTATGCAATAAATACCCACACATCCTCTGAATTCCCATGCTTCAAAACCCATTAAGAATGAAGTTTCACATCCCCCCATATATTAATATGTCCTACTCTATTTCTAATATTCTAAAAAGATCCTACCATGCTTTTAGAATTTCCCTCCGAAGGTAAGAGATCATCTCTTCCTCATTGTCATTCCAGAACATTATTGGTATTATTCCTATTTATTTCGAATTTTTAATGTTGGAATATGATTTAACTAATACATAATAAATTATTATTAATTTCAATGTATTTATTAACCCCATTTTACTATTATTAGTTCCTTCCATGAATCACTATGTAAACTTGTGATGTTTTTGATATTATCATTTGATTCTCGATTACGAAAAAAATAATGAATAAACATCCCAATTTGTAGTCAGTGTTATTATCCTCAATTTTCATATGTTTAATTAATTGGTTAATTCCATATTGAAAACCCAAAATCCATATAAATTCGATTAAAAGTGAACAATGTGTTCTTATGTTTTAGGAACGATGTGGAGAAAAATGCATGTACATGATATGAATGTGATGGGTATGACTAGAATTATATATCCCTTAATCGATTTGGTAATGTTTTTATTTCAAGATATTCCTTGTATGGTTCTTGGTAGGTTATCCTAAGTAAATATTTTATGATGTATGAGTGGTTATCATTGAATTATTTATATGAAATCATTTTTTATGTTTTTCAATATTTCTTTGTTTCCTTGATAGTTTAATATTATATCATGCCCCAATGATCATATATAATATTATCATACTATTTTTTCACCTTGATAATCTTTTTGAATAACATGAATTATGTTCACCTTGTAATTCATTTATTATTCCATTACTAGAATTTATATCTCACCCATTCATAGGTACTTCCCTAATTCATCGCATGCGATTTTATAAGGGTGATTGAATTTAACAAGCATGTTATGAATATTTTAATAATGTTGTTGCATCCATGTTTAATAATATTACTCTATGAACATGATTTACAATATACCTTATACCAATCAATCATTATGTATTTTTTTATTTGAATATTTATTTAATAAATAATGATATAATGTATATAAAATACATGGGTTTTCATAATTTTTGTTTGAGGAAAATAGATATATTCGATTGGGGGTTATGATTAGAAAACCATAATAAAATCCTTAGGGATAAGACTAAACATAGTAAACCATACATAAATATTGATAATGTATTTATAAATTGGTTTACAATAAAAAAATCATATAAATATAATAAACATGGATGTGGATCTGGCATAATTGTTCCCATTCAGAATAAACCAAAAAAGGGAGAATTTTTTATTAACATGATCACCAACCGGTTCTTGAAAAATAGGTATTACTACACACCTGGTATGAATCTTTTGGGGGACATTAATTTATATTTTTAATATATCTATGTTAACTATTATTAAGAGATAAATGTATTATTATTAATTTTCATGAATGGAAATATTCTATGGATAAATAATATTGAAACCCGATAGTTACAATGTTATTAAATTTATTTCAATTATGGGTAATCCATTTTTTTCATAATTTCCCTTCAATGTGTTTAATTGAATAAACAATATCACACATATGACAATTTTGGATGATGTAAATGATTAGAACGGGAATCAAACAGTGAAATGTAGGAATATCATCCATGGTCTTATGAATTCATTAATTGCATGCATGGGTAGTATAACTATTCAGGAACCATCTAAAAACATGAATGTCAATCTATCAATGAAAATGGAAATGGGGGTAATAATTTAATCCCACATATATAACTATATCCCATTAAAATTTGTTTGATGAATTTTCAAGGAAACATTATGGTACTATATTCAGTGGATTTAATTTATATAATGGGAATGGATTGGATTTATTAATATATATCCAATATAAATCCATAAGATAAGGAAATCACCTTTAATATCAGAATTATGTATATGGTTATATACAAGGGAAAAGATAAAGACAAATATACTTTATACTCATCATGTCAAGTATGATTATTATTACCTTAATAGATAATTTATCTTTATCAATAATTGAGACTGTGTAAAAGATCACCATTGATAACATACACATTTAATGGGAATATGATTCTTTTTTTTACAAATGAATTTCAGGGTCATCCACCTAGATGAGTGTTTTTGTTCTCATTCAAAATTATGACTAAATATTTTTCAATATCCATCACACAATACTGAATGACCATTATTGAACATGAAATGATGAATAATCAGCTATAAGAGAAAATGGATTAAGGGTTTATACACCGATGTACATCAAAGTGGGATGAAACATTCTATTTCATCACAAATAAGATGGTTCAATGTTCCTTAGAATTGATTATCAGGATCTTAATAAGATCATAATGAATAATAAGTTCCATATTCAATGGATTGATTATTTTTTCGAATAGCTATGGGGAGAACATAATGTATCCCTAGTGGATCTTCATCACAGATATTATCAAGTAATGTTGAAGGAGGATTTATGCAGAATTTTTTTCATATAAAGTGTGAGAACATTAGTTTATAGGGATGAGATTTGGAATCACTAATTCTTATGAAATCTTCATCGACGTAATAAATAGATATTTTTTGTATTGACTCTATAAATATTTGGTATTCATTCTATATGATATTCCTATCTACTCCAAAATCAAGGAGGAAAATGAGTAGAAATTGAAAGATTAAATAAATATATTTTCTTACGAAATATTATATGACAATTACTGTAAATGAGTTTTTACGGGATCATGTAACATTACAGGGTTGTGTTATCCCCCAAGAGTTTCGTATTGGGATCCATTAAATTACAATTCAATTGAGGAATAGAGAGGAAAATACTCTATGATAAATAACCATAGTTTCCTTGTATTTTATGTGTACTACCATTGATTTGAGATAAAGATATAAATCCCACTAACCAATATAAAATATAGGCGAAT
Organism: Viscum album; assembly: GCA_963277665.1. Lineage (NCBI taxonomy): Eukaryota > Viridiplantae > Streptophyta > Magnoliopsida > Santalales > Viscaceae > Viscum > Viscum album. The sequence goes on along the minus strand of OY728148.1, from coordinate 2,042,897,515 downwards.
AAAAGTTTATTGGAAAAATGAATATGATGAGAGATTTAATGAGTTAAATAAGATGTTAATCACTACACCTATTATCATAATAACAATTAGTGTAGAAGGATTTTTTATCTACAATGATTTATCCAAAAAGGTCATGTATCTTATAATCATTAAAGCTGTAAAATCTATAACCTATTCATATATGTAGTAAATTATCCCTAAAAATAAATACCAAATGTATGATCATGAATTGGAAGACGTGATCTTCATAGTTAAAATAAGGTGACATTTTCTTTATAGGAAGAAGCGTAACGTATATACTAATCATTAAATCATCAACTATATATTCTGAAAAATGATCTCAACATGATCAAATGAAGGTGGTTATAAATCCTCAACTATAATGATTTTTCAATCCATTTACATCCAAATAATGTGAACAATGTTATAGATTCTCAATGTAGAATTTATCATATAACCCTATCAGTTACAAGGATTTTAATTCATCCAATATTTTTGGACTTGAAAATGATATTAATGTGTACAATAAATGTATTTCCCTCTTACCATGATCCAATAACTTCTCAACCATCCATTCATGATAGGATTAATGATCAGAAAAAATTATAATGAGGTATAACAGAATGTTGTATTTAATATTATAGATATCAACATTTATAATGATGGAAATATTATGTTTTTAACATGGATATATGTCCCATTAAAACCAATATTAAAAATGAAAATCTTTATTATGCGTATCACTCATAATTCTCTATTAATCATTGATTAACCAAGATATGTATATAAATAAATAAAAACATTAGGATATAAAACAAGAAGAGTTAGGAATGTATAATTGTTATCTTGATGCATGTGTATTCCATGAAGTTAAGGATTAATGACATAAGTCTAAGGGTATGTTGCTACCATATCCATTTCTAGTATGAAAATGGGAAAAATAATAGTGGATTTCATCTTATGAATCCCTATGATATTTATTTGAAATAAATATATCTAGGTTGTAGTTAATACAATTAATAATTCATCACATTTAATTTTTAATAGAATAATTTATTTTCATAAACAACTCTAAATGATAAACATAACATAATTTGTAAGACGAAATGGATTGATATTATCGATTATCTCTGATCAAGAACTGAGGTTAAACACAAGGTTCTGTGGAATCCTTCAGAATGTGTTGGATAAAGAGAAATGTTTCGATATAATATGTCGTACTATGATGGGTTTCCATGGTTATTGGAGCATTTTGACTATATAGTATATGATTATTCCATATTATATGGATTTTCAATCATGTTGGGATCATTACCTTCTCCTAATGTTGTTTTCAAAAAACCACGGTTTACATTGATGCATTCTAATGGAACCTAATGAATCTTTTTATTGGAAGATGTGTCAGATTCCATCAAGTTGAGATGATGTGGGAGAGTGTAAGCTGGTGGGAACTGATCTTATACATGATATCCAAGATATGGTTTATCAAATTTAACATTATATGAAATCCTCCAAAACACAAAATAAATTATATGAAAAAATTATTGAAGGGACATATATTTTTATGTCAGATTTAAGCTTTTCACTTTTATATCTCAATTGAATAAATTCATGAGTTTTTTGAGGAAGAAAAAGAATAGTCCAAGATAAATCAACACCACTGGGATCCATGATAGAATTATATTTTTAGATTAACAAATAAGACTCAGACATAACCTATGAAAGTTATATGATGATGTACATGTATCCATCTTAATGAATTATATTCTTTATCCCACACATGTACAAAATCTTGTGTTGGTACCTTTTCTGAATGATATTCCATATGACGAGAATCTCGTGACGATACAATGTCATATTGTAAATTTTCTATTAAATAGAACAATACACCTGCTCAAATTCCTATGGTCGAACAACATGTTTGGGGAAGAATAATTTGAATGAGAAGAATCGATGAAACCAGTGTACCATCATCAATATTACTGTATGCAATTATTTTTTTAGGAGATATTTTTTACGGATACAAGAACATAATAAACCAAACAATAATAAATAAAACTCAATTTTAAATTAATAAATTAATTATTAAAAAATGTAATCATAAAAAACACATACACTGATTTTGTTATCTTTATGTGTTATATCTTGCAAGGTTTGGAATATATTTAAGAGTCATATCATTGATAATATAATAAATTTAAAGTGATCATTTATATTATTATATTATTAGTTATGATGAATTTCAATTGACAAAAATGTAAGAACTGATATCCTCAATAACTAGGATCATAACATATGACAACCATTTATCATTGCATTCATGGGTGGGGGAAATAGTACGATTTTATCTTGAACAAGACCTAGCAGAGTTTCTAAAATTAAAAAATGATAAAAAATATTCTTGAAATGTATAAAATTATTGATATCAAATCCCAAACCATGTTTGTAGAACCACCTCAACATAGTACCATCATCACACACAATACCCATCGGGCTTATGTTGGTGTAATAAATTGTTGTGCATGTAGAACTCACCACTATGAATTTTAATATTTTTTCGTTTCATATATATAAGGATTCTATTTCCCATATTTATTACCAGTTTATAAATTATAAATGAATTTAATAAAAAATATATTTCAACATAAATATATAAAAATTGTATTTTTTAAGAAATATATACATATTTAAAAAATTATGAAACATTTTTGGATGAATGAAATAATTTTTTATATAAATCACAATTTATGAAATAATTTTTTATATAAATCACAATTTATGAAATAATTTAATTATATAATATTTATTTTAATATAAATGATAAAATATTTTAATGAAGTCCAATAATGTTTTCATTCGCATTAAAAAGTGGGTAGTTATGTTAAAAAATATTTCATGTAAATAATGTTTTCATTTAAAGTTAAATGTCCAATATTTATAAATAAATTTTGGTAAAATAAATATAATTTTTGAACTTCATGATATATAATGTATCAAATATTGAACCATTCATGATTTCTTGAGATTATTGAAATGTTTAAAATTTAGATATTGTATACATATACACTCAGTATTATGACATAATAATATCACATGTGATGTAATATACAATGAAAAATGAATCGATAAAGAAATACATAATTATCGATTAAAATTATATTTTTTGGAATCTATTTATCCATTTTTATAAACCACTAATTAATCCCAATTTTTTATGATATTTTATTGTTTTAATGTAAATTACTTATGAACATGTCTTATAACAAACTCACCAATGGTACTATTTTAATGAGTTTATTTCATAGAATTATAAAAATATATAAAATTCAACTAGTTTGAAGAAACCATAGGAAAATGGGAAGGTTTGTAGTTTTTAATTATTTTTTCATAGAGATTCAGAAACCTATGTTTAGAGAATAATAAATAATTAAACATTCTTTTTCATTAAATACCCACATATACTCCCACTCATCTTCAATGAAAACCCATTTATAAATAATTTATCCCATAACCATATACAAATCCCTCCAATTTTATTAACACACTCTAGAATATATACTCCCTTGTTTTTATAAGTTCCCTCTCACGGTAAGGGATCCCCTCCCCCACCACTTCAATTAAGAACATTCTTTGTATTATTGCTTTTTATTTCCTACTTATCATGTTGGAATATGATTTTACAGTTACCACTAAAATTTCATAATCATGTAAATGAAATTATATAGCATAGTTTACTCTCATGAAACCCTTCCATGAATCTTTATGTACACCACTATACTTTTGAAATCATCCTATGATTTTATATGCAAATAATTTATATATTGAATACCCTTTATCATTTCAAATAATGTTATTTAACGAGATCTATCTATACTTCATTGATTTTGGACATCCACATTTTATACCACAATTTTTATTTGTTGGATTAAAATTTTGGATATGTGTCCTTATGTTTTATGATATACGCGGAATGAAAACACATTTACAAAATAAGAATAAGATTGGGTTTCCTGCAATTATATAGCCCTCCAATTCATTGGGAATTTTTTCTAAGGAGATACCTTGTATGGTGTATGACATGTTATCCTATGAATGTATATTATGATGTCTCAAAGGTTATTCCTGACTTTCTCTCCTAATGTCATGTTTTATTTTGTTTCCACATTACTCTATTACCTTGATGTTATCAGATTATATCATTATAGATGAACATTTTTATTATTATCATCCATTAATTTCATCTTGATATAAATATTCACGAACATGTATTAATTTTATCATGTTACTGTCCAATTATTATTTTACTTGTATTTATAGATCGCCTATTCTATATGTACTTCCCTAAGATATCCCATTCAATTTTAGAAGTATGATGGAATTTAATATGCATGTAAAATAGTTGTAAATAATGTTGTTTTTACAATGATTTATGTTACTATTTGTTGTTCCTAATGTCCCAATGACACTGGTTCTCTTGATCATATGGGGTTGTTTTATTAATTTCGTTATATAAATACCATGAATTAATGTGTACAAAAAACATGGGTTGCCATACAAACAACTATTTATTTTTCCCATCAATTTTTGAAACCTCCATATTTTGGAATGTTAAAAATAAAACCATGTTATATATTTATAATTGATGATCGTTATCTAAAACCAATTTATAAATAGTATTTTGTGATATTTTTATATACTAATATTTCAATATTTTATGGATGTTATTGGAAGTGGTTAATACTGATTCAAATTATTTTCATTGTGGTCACAATTAAGATTACTATTTTTCCAAATATAATGATGATTAAGACAATGAATAAATATTTTTGTGTTATTTTTAAATATTATAGTTTTTTTCATGGGTTATTAAATATACACAATTGGTATTAACCTCTACTAAATAATACATATTATTTCACCATGATTATATAAAATAAATGTTTCCATGAATAATAAACTACATCCTCAAATGTGAATCTATAAATCATGATCGAATAACATAAATTAAAAACACACAATAAAAACAAAATAAGAAAAATATTAAATTAACATTATGAAAAAAATAAACAATCTTATAATATATAATACACATAAAAATTTTAATATGTTTGGTGGAGATAAAAAACCACACAAATTCATTCAAATGTCCACAAAACATTAAAGGAAACATCAATATAATAACAATTAACTTATCATAGACCATCATGGAATGAATAAGTATCACGATGGATACATCGAGATTTTATCCACTCATCATCTATATGAATTACTATATTTAATTTATGAAATTATTGTATTGGATAAATAAATTAGATTTTGTTAAATAATAATACAAATGAAAAATGAAAAAACTTTTACAACTATTTTGACAAACATATGATACATAAATTTTCCCTGAGAATACTCCATGTCATATCTGAAAATATTGATTCTAAAACATACTACAATTTAGAAAATTTCCCATAAAGAACACTTCATTGAGACTACATTCTCTGTACAATGTTATTAGATATAAAATAATAGCACAATACTTGATCATGACAACTACTAGGACTAGGTGCAGAAGAAGGTGTCACATTGAATGATGTAAAGGATCTGTCAATGGCTCATGATGGGTATGGTATAGAACCCATAACCGGCACAAAACCTTGATATCCATCTATAAGAACATGAGATATAACATTTTACTTGGATATCTATGATGACTATGCTGTATTTTCTTTAGAATCCTCTTTCATTTTATGTTATATATTAAATAATAAAAAATTATAGTGATACAAAAAATTATTAATCAATCGAGTTTTACATTATACATTGAGATATTTCATTCACATAATTTTCAGCTATCTATTTATTCCTACCAAAACATATATGATTTCACCAATCGTAACTACTAAGCAATAAATTATATATCAATGTATATGAAAATACACAATTAGAAAATCATAATCCCTTAAATTAGAACACTTATTTTTGTCATAATAATTATAATATTACAATATTAGATCTTCTCCCTATGAAACTCATTGATCGTGTTATGGAAGGGATTACCTACTTCTCTGTACACATAGTTTGTAAAAAAAATTGAAAATAATGACGATATATTAGTATGGAATTGAACATGATTAAAAAAAGAAATAAGATATATATATTCTTAAAAAAATAATATCACATTATAAAATAAGTTATAGGAATCTGTCAAAAAAATATCACCAAAATAATTACACTTATCTGAAGGAAATCCTTCATATAATTTTTTATATATTCTTCAAACCCTTAACGAGTTTTCACTAAACACACACAGTAATCTATTGTTAAATTCGATTCATTATTTCATTAATACTTCACCATCCACAGAATCATCGATCTATTCTCTACATAAAAATATAAAATAGCCAATAAATAAGAAATGAAAAAGTTATCAGTCCATATTTATTTAAATAACATCAAAATGATATATTGGTGATGAATAATTATTTTTATTTAACATGACGTGATTATCAAATATTTCGGTCTTAATGTTTAATCTAATGTTCTTCCAATCAAGATATGTAATGGGATGGATCATTAGATTGGAATATAAATGACCTAAAAACTATAATTACATGACATCAAAATCAACCATAATAACTCGGAATGAATCAAAAATCACAACAACGTATAATTTTTTTAGCCTATAAAAAAATTTCTTATTTTTTATACTAATTTTTACATATATATTAGAAAAATATATTAGGTAGTTTGTATAATTATAAAATAAATAATTTATTAAATAGTGATATACATATTATAAATGGCCACCTTTTAATACCCTTATAACAGTATGGGTGACTAAATATTATTAGTAAATTAATTATTATCATGTAGCTGATATGATGTTGCAAAAGTCACATTCAACCAATATTAGTGGGGATTGTACCTATAGTATCATACGATATAGTTGATAGTGTGTGAACCATAACTATAGTGTAGCGTTGCATATGTGTGTACAACAACTATGATCCACATACCTTTTACTCATTAAATTATTTCAAATAAATTAAGAGTGAATGTAGTTACAACCGTTTAAAATTTTAAAATTTATTAACAAAAGTAATCATTTAAAATATAAATTGAAAAAAATAGAATTGATCATAATTTATGTTTAATTAACTATTTGATTTCATGATTATAATGAATGAATATATTTTTAAAATATCAATATAGTTATTTTTTAGTATAAATTCATATTATGATTATGTTGTGATATATTCCACAATTTATGTCATAAGTTTCATTATAACTTCTATATACTAAGTCAAAAATAATAACTACTATAAAATAGAGTAACCCAAGTTAATAATTAATAATTAAATGAGATATAATTTTTTTTATTCATTATGATCCAAAAATGGACTATTAAGTATCCTAAAAATGATATTATAAGGTACACAAATAGATTGTAAGAGTTCATTATCTAAATAACCATTCCATATTTATAACCATATTTATAAAGAACATATAGTAATGATAATATTCTATACAATATATAAATAGATAAGGTGGAAAATTTCTAATAAATATACAGTTATTCACATTAATATTTATATATACAAGAATATATATAGATTTTGAAAAATATTTATTTAATAAAAAAATATGAACATTGAATTTATATGAATTTATTTTTTGATAAAATATAATTTAAGAGTATATAACTAAATATAAAACAAAATTAAAATTCTAGTTATAATTTTTAAGGTGTTTATATTATTATGATAACAAGTAAAAAAGTCTAAACATTTTTATAACCAAAATAATTAATTCCTACTTCATTAATCAACAAATAATATTATCCCTAATAAAATATCATAATGAATTTAATTTGGAAAATTTATGTACAATTTATTTAGATTTAGATTTAATGAAATACATTACTATATCAAACTATGTTAAAGTATTTCAGAATCATACTATATTAAAAAGTAGATATTCCATTAATGATTTATTTATAAATTAAATAGCTTTCTTAAAGTACTTACAGTACCATAATATTATTTTTAGTCATTGATATTGTTACTGAACATTAATCAAATGATAAAATATTATTTATAATAAATTAAGATCATAAATAATTAATAATGATTAATAGAAAAATTGAAAATATCTCTTATATGAATTAGTATCAATGAAAAATTATTAAAACATTACTCAAGATAACATTTATAGGTGAAAATATATCCCTGATAAATTAATTCGATGTATCCTTCTATTCTATTGATAAAAACCTAATGATTATATAAACTCGTTCATTGTGAATATTATATATTAAATTGATGGTAAAATAATTCAAAGGTTGAAAAATAAAATAATCAATCATGACCATACCTACCTTATATCCGGATGTTCACTCAATAAATATGAATATAACAAATTTAAAAGGCTTAAATTAAGGCATCACCAACCATATATAATGAAATCAAAGAATTAGAATAAACCCCACCAATTTAGTGTTGACCCAAAATACCACATCATAATGTGATAAAAGACTCTATTAATAAGAGGATTTGAATGAATAAAAATATGGTGAAGGAGTATGTAACATAGTTATTTGGATGAGGATATTGAGGAACCATATAATAATAATGAGAGACATATAGATGATATGCTAAAGGGGAGGAGGTTTGGGGATGAGCTATGCATGGATGGGGTCCAATTCAATAGAAGATAAAATTATTTTCTGGATTATTTACATAATTATTTTTGGTAATTTTAAATAAACACATAGATAAATTTAATAATTGAACATCAATAAATTTCACAATAGAAATTGAACCATGTTTTTTAATAATAAATTATAGGTGTTTATTAGAAATTCTTTCTAATAAAATGAAGCTAATATGTTATTTCCTTATATTGAGTTATATTTTTAAATAAATATAGTTTGGAGGGTACTTTCTATGTTCTGAGTTACCCATAGAGTATATTAATTAGGGGTAATTGGTTAGTTTTTCTACTTACCAATAAGATGGTAGGAAAAATCATATATCATTTTTTATTATGATCATTTGAGTAATCCTGGTCATATCTCCATGGGAGTGTCACACAAAGTCTGTGATCTTAAAACCACTAATCACACATTAGTGATTTCATTTATTCAATTATTTACAACAATTTTTTGGATTATTACCCATTTATGTTTCCATTTAATATATTTTTTCACATTTTAGTAACAAAATAGTGATATATTTTCTAGAAAATTACACACTTTTACATTACAAAAACCTAGGATATATTTTCCACCCTATAAAATATTGTGTTTTTAAAAGGTTTTGGAACCTATTAAATCAGAAAAAATATGAGAGAGAGACAAAAATATAGACTTCAAAATTCCATAAATATCATGATTAATATTCCAAAATTTGTTCCATGTAAATTTATGATCCCCAAAGAATGAAAATTGAGATTGAAAAAACTAATATACGACATTGGATAATATTTAATCCAAACTCATTGAACTGTAGGGATTAATTTGATCATTAAATTCTATTAATAATTTAATTTCATGATAAAAAATCTCAAAAAGAAGTATAATATACCACCCATAAAGTATGTTTGGCATTTAATTCCAAACGTGCTCCAAAGGGAGGAAATCTAATATGAACACCCTAAACACATATCCTAACATCGAAAAACATAATTTATCATCCATTAATACAAATATATATAAATTTATCACCTAAATAACAACCATAATAATATCCATTTGTATTCATAATCATTATAATAATTTATTCTCTATATGAGTTCTACCGATTTTCCACATCAAGTGTATTTAGTTTTGATCATTTTTATTGGTCTCATAGTAGTGGATTTGTATCAATTATTATTAAAAATATCATCATCATTAGTTTATTGATTTTAAAATGTGTTATTATTTTTATTATTTATGTTCATTCAAATTTCATCAACTATTGTTATAGCCTTTATCATTGAATATTAAATAGATAATAATCAGGTTTATATGATTCATGGTGATTAAATTGTGTGTTCATAATTATTGATTTGAATATTAATATAAATACTATAAATCCAAATACAAAAACACATTTAAAAATATAAATAAAATTATGATACAATTTGTTTTCACATTTTAATTCATGATATAAATTTAGTATATATTTCATGTTGGGTTTTAATCCGAGCCAAACATGAACACATCCAAATTTAATGAATGATTAGGAGGTGTTTTTGTTGTAATGTCATTAAATCTAGAAAATAATGACCATATGTACATCTTATAAGTTTTATATAGTATAAATTTTTGGAATTATAATAATAATTATTGGATATTAAAATATCACACAATTTGAATAAAATATTGTCATATTAGTATGCGTATATTAAAAGATATAATTTAAAATGATCATTTATTGATTATATCATTAATAGGTTCTAAAACTTTTACTTCAAAAAACATATTGATATAATAAACATATTTATAACCATTAATATTATACTTATATCTATAATTTTATGGTTTTTATGGAAAACAAATCATGTTCCATCGTGGAGGTGATAGTCCACACAAAACACAAATGATGGTTTAATTTTTTCAATGAAACGGGGAATTGTGGATAGTGTTTTTTTCCAAAATATATAAAACAATTAGTATACTAAAAATAGAAAATTAATTATATAATATCTGAAAAAAAATATTCTATAAATAGAAATTTAAAACAAAAATACATTATTAAATATATTGGACTTACATTGAGGTCATTGAGTTTCTTTAGATGTTTTCCTTTAAAGTAAAGGGTATAAGATGATATATTTTGAATAGGAAATTGTTTGGGTGAAAATGGATCTTATTGGAATGAAATAGAAAATATTTTTGTGAGTAATACAATATTTTTGAGTGTATTGAAGATGTTATGGTATTCCATTTAATGGGTAAAAGGTTCAGGGGGGTTCATGGAAAATAAATATAAGTTAGGGGTAAGAATGAAATATTATAGGTGTTACATGTGTTTGATGAGTTTGGTGGGTATATGGTAGTAGATACATGAGCATCTTAATTTAATACTTAAAACGGAATTTTAGATGTTGTTTCTGAACTTGTATTAATTATAAATGTAGGAAAAAAAATTACCCATTTTTCTATTTGTAATCTAGATTAAAAAACCAAGCTAATTATTTTATTAAAAAAAATATAAGACCACCCTTATAATAGAATTTAAAAATTGATGAATAATAATTGGGGAATTATTTATTCTAAATAATTTTTTAAATATGAGAAATCAAATTTTTAAATAAAAATATAATATATAGGAATAACTATTCTTATATAAAATTATGTTTTTTTATATCTAGTGTCCATTATAATTACTATTTAATATTAATTATAAATTGAATGATTGGTTATATGTTTTTATTTGTTAAAAAATCATAATATAGTAATAATTTAATGTAGATTAAAAAGGTTTTATACGTAAATATTATATAACTATTATAATACTAATTATTCCAAAATAGAAATTTCTCTTTACCATTATAATGAATCATTATTCCATTTAATATAATTTATATTCCTAAATGTAATATCTGTATCGCTACATAATATGAACCAATTTATTATATATCTACATTTTTTTTATCTAAATAAACTTAATAGTTATTGCAAAAATTAATTTTAATATATGCATGCATAAAACCATTTTTTAATAAAAAACTAAAAAATTCATCTTATGCTACTATATTTATGAACACATTGAAAATAAATAATTTCATTTTGAACGAAATCAGTTTTTTAAAATTAAACTTTTAAATATACTAATCTCTAAAGCCTATTGAGAGTATGATTTTTAAGATAGTTTAAGGTATATTGTTTACCTACTATAGTAGAGTCTTCTGTTTTTCATCTATAGACCTGACATGTAATCATGGAATTATGAAAATATATTTTTTATACAACCTGGAAAGTGTATAGAAAATATGATCCAAATTCAAAAAAATATATCATAAAGAATTAGATCATGTTCAGCCTCAAACAGAAAGGCGTTGTCTGCCAAATATATACAACGAAGTTAAATTACAAGAGGGGTGTGAATTGGCATAGAAGATATAAATAAATTTTTGTATTCACCTCCTACTTAGAAAAAAATGAAAAATAAGATATTTTTATAATCCCACAATATGTGGAAGTAAAACATATATATAAATAGAAAAAATTAAAAGAGAAAAACATTTCCGACTTGAAAAAAAAAATTAATATACATACCCAATAAAATGAAATAAAACATAAATTGAGATAAACCATGGTTTCGTAATAAATATACTAAATATATGAAAGGATGTTATTAAAGTAAATAAATTTTATGGAAATTTTAATTGGGGATATATAAACCATATCCAAGGTATCTCATTTCCAAAACACCAAATCATTTACAACTATAAAAGGTTCGGTAGGTATCTCCATCATTCCATCTACTGAAATCAACAAAATCTAAACGCAATGATAGGTATTATTCCTTCCAATCCCAAGATACATTTTCCATGGAGGAAAATAAAATGAATTACACAGCAGAAATTTCTATGTTAATTACATATCAATCCTCAATAATGAAAACTTAGAAAAACACTAAAAAATAAAATAAAATCATAAGAACTCTCATATAAATGTTCATTTGCAGGCTTCAATCGACCACAATATTAAAAAAAGATAATTTATTTCTTATACTCTTTGTATTTTAAGATTTAGAACAATTTAGTGATTTTACATCAATGGTTAGAGTACATATTATTCGGTATTTATTATAATTATAATGGAAGCATCTTCATCTTATTTTGATAAACATAGTATTGATCTACATCATCTGATGAATTAAATATTAGAACGTTATTGTGGTTTAACATCCAATTAATGTAATCTTGAATGAAAACTAATATCATTTTATTTTAAAATATTTCTTTTTCAAATAAAAAACAACTAGAATTTATATTACAAGGGTTGACCTCACCTGTTTTGATAATCCCAATTATGATTGTTCATACATTGATAATCCCAAATAAATGTTTATCTTTGTATTAATTATTTCAATCTATAATATACTATTTAATAATATTATTAAAAATATCATTTAAATATGTTAATCAATGTTTATCTATGTTTATATGACTTTTGAAATCATTCTAACTCAACCGGATATGTTTTGAATAAAACAGCCAAGTGTTAAGTATATTGATATGCTTACAGATACTGATACAGATCTACCAGTACTTAATGTACTGATAGACATATTCACTGATAAGCAATGGTCACTGATACACAGAGCTACCAATAAAAGATGAGCGACCGATACAACAAGTCTACCGATATATTTAAGTCCACCGGTTTGTATGTGATAGTGATGGATCCAGTCTATCGATAGAGAACTCTAACACTCAGAGCTACTGATATGAGCTACCGCTACCGACAGGACTACTGATACACATACCAGCCACTGATATGAAGTGACTGACAGTCTACAGATACAGACAAGTTACCAATAGAATTTTCCACTGGTATGCACAAGATACCGATACAAGATCAAAGAGCTTACAGATGCAAGGAGCTACCGAAACAAGATCAAAGAGCTACTAATAGGAGCACACTGTTGTACAATTTCCATCGTTTTATATCTACTGACGGAAGGCTACTGATGAAAGACTTAACAGTCACTGACTCCTAAACTCTACTTTTGTCAATATTATTTATTTATTATGCAACGGTCATAATTGATGATTTTAATGCAATTAATTTTATTTAATGAGAGTTGTTGGCATGTCTGGGAACCGTGCCTCGTACCTATGAAAAGTTAATCATTCTTATTGCTGGAGCTCGTGGAATAAATGGAAGATTGAGCTACAGTAAAAGAAGTGTGGATACAAATGTAGAGAGAGACAAAATTCTTACATGCATGCACATACAAGAAAGAACAACACATGATGAACATGAAGAACACTAATATTAATAAAGAACTGATGTTCAAGAAGAAGCTAGTAGTGTTACAAAGAATACTCTCATACTCGAGCTGAACATCTAAACTGGAAGTGAAGAAAGAGAACCACAACACACTATTTTCTTGACAAAAACCTGAGAAAGACTCGGAGCTTCATTTACATCAAACAAAGGAGTCCCGAGCTTCAATCACAACACACAGAGCACTCTAAATTCTTCTCTATCGAATTAGATCTATTGTGTTTCTATTTACATATTGATATGTGTGTATACTCTGTATATTTTATACACACACTGTCTCTTGTGCTGAACTAGAGGATACCAAATCCTCACTCCAAACTCTATACATCTTTTGTATCCCTCTGTGGATAGTGGTAGAGGTCAATTATGACCTAGACAGTCTGTGTTCTGTTGTTTTGTTTTCCCACGAAGCACTATGGTAGAGGTCTTATTACATGTACATTCTCTGTATTATTGTTTTCCCCGATCCAGGGTGTGGATCAAATTTATATAAATTATTTGAGAAGAATATGTATCAACTTGAGACTGAAAATCATGGTTACATCTGCTGTGCATCTTAGAATAAGTATAATGTATATTATATATTTTATATTCCGTTGCTAATTGCATTGAAATACTATTTTTTTAAAGCTACTTTTATAGTTAAATTATCAGGTGTTTATACTTATTATGAACCAGTAATTTTGTTTCAAAAGCTAATTTAATATCGTGATTAAATTAACTGAGACCTAATAATTATTTGAAAAACTAATTAGACATTTACAATATGTATAAATTCACTACAATTTAACTTGTTCATAAATAGGGGTATTTTAATAGAAATAATTTTAATATGAATTTTATTTGGAACTCAATTCACCCCCCTCTTGAGTATCTACTCCGACCAACATATGGTATCAGATGATTTGTTTTGTTTATCAATGTTTTAAAAACACTCTGGTTTTCAACTGTAATTTTAGTTGTATTTTAAAGATCTTAAATTTCTGTTAGTTTTAAATTTCATCTCATTAAATTTATTCTTCTAAACTATAGTTATGGATAATAGATTAGAAGGTTACGCTACCATCAAACCACCTTTTATTAATTGTTTAAATTATGCACAGTGGGAACTCAAAATGAAAATTCATTTGGAATGTAATGGATTTGATATATGAACTATTATAGATACTGAATATAAGATTCCATCAACTGTTAGAACTACTTGGGATGAACCTACTAAGACTGCCAACAATAATAACTATAAAGCTATGAATTCTCTATATTGTGCTTTAGGAGATAAAGATTTCAATCTCATATCTGCTTGTAAAACTGCTTATGAAATATGGGATACTTTGGCTATTACCCATGAGGGAACAACCAATGTCAATGAAATGAGAATAAACACATATACTATTAAATACGATAATTTTAAAATGATGTCTGATGAACCTATTTCTGATATGTATCTCAGGTTCAATGAGATTGTAAACACTATGAGATCACTTGGAAAAACTATTCCTACAAAGGATAAAATTATGAGAATACTAAGATGTATGCATGATAGAAGGAGAGGCATATCTATTTCATTTAGAGAATCATGTGACATAGGCAGGCTACCAGTCAATGAGATGATTGGTAAGCTTATGATGTATGAGGAATAAATCAAGGTAAATAAGGGAGATGATGATGAACTAAAAAGAAAGACAGTGGCTGTTAAATTTACTTCCTCAATGTGCAAGGACAATGAAATGGATCATATACCTACTCAAAACTCAAAAAGTTAATGATCAGATTCTAATAGTGATGCTAAGATGACTCAGATAGCCAGGAGATTCAATAAATTTTTTTTCATAAAAATATAATTACAAAGGAAAGTATGACAAAAATGGTTATTGGAATAAGGATTGGAAAATTCCTGATACGAGTGATGAAATCCTGTGGTATGAATGAAAAAGGAAAGGAATGTGAAAGTTGATTATCCAAAATTAAAGTTCAAACATAAATATGACTACAAGTACAGCAAGTACAAGAAATCAATGAAATAAACATGGAGTGATTCAGAAGATATTTCAAGTGATTATGATTCTACTCAAGATGAGAATTATCAGAAAGCTACCATGTGTTTTATGACTAAAACATCTGAGGTAACATTAGACACTCCAGCTTTAAATTCATATTATTATAGAGTTTAATTTGAATCTGAATATGAAAATATGACTATTAAAGAGCTGTTTGAATATTGTAATATGCTAGAAGAAAAATGTAATGTGCTTAAGGACGGGTATAAATCTTTAAAAAAACAACATGCCTTAACTAGCACTGTTAAATCTTCACTTGATATAGAAAAGGAAAAGAATGCTCAATTACTTAAGGAAAATATTGATCTAAATTTATCTAATGAGAAATTAAAGATATATTTAGAAAAACTCACAAATAGGAAAGATAATCTTACTAAAATTCTAGCTAAACAAGTGGCACCAAAATATACTATTGGAATAGGCTATCAACCTGGACAGAGACAGATCACTTAGAATAGATTTGTTCCTAAATCTGGATATAATTGTGCTAGTTCTAGTTCTGGAAATTCATTTACCTCAACTAGTTAGTAACACATATACAGATCAAAAAAAGTTCATCTTTCAAAATCTATTGATTCTATAAAATATATGAGAACCATAAGGAAAATTTGGGTACCTAAATCTTTGATTGCTAACCTTTCTGGTCCTAAGAAGATCTGGGTACCAAAATCATTTTCCATCTAAATTAGTTTTGTAGGAAACTTGTTTTAAGAGTTATCATAAGAAGATATGGTACATGTACAATGGATGTTCAAGACATATGTCTGGAGACTACTCATGCTTCAAGAGTTTAATCAATTTTGATGGAAGCCGTGTCACCTTTAGTGATAATTCCAAAGGGAAATTCATTAGCCTAGGCCAGATTGATAACACTGATTTAGTTTTAATTTCTAAAGTTTTATCTGTTGATAGACACAAATATAATCTGTTACGTATTTCTCAATTATGTGATGATGTATTTAATGTTAAATTTAAAAATGGTTCCTGGAATGTTTTTAATTCTAAATATGTTTAAATATTTTCTAATTCAAGAAATGAAAATGTTTATGCAGTTGATTTGAATTCTTTATCTGAACAAAATACTACTTGTTTAAATTCTTTTCATAAAGAATCTTGGTTATGGCATAGAATATTAGGAAACTGTAATATACATTCACTTAGGAAACTGACTAGGATGAACTTAGTTAGAGACCTACCCAAACATGAATTTCCAAATGACAATGTTTGTAATCCCTGTCAAAAGGGAAAGAAACATAATGTTTATTTTAAATTAAAGAAATAAGTTTCAACTTATCAACCTATTTAGTTGGTTCACATGGATTTGTTTGGACCTTCAATAGTTTATAGTTTAAATGTAAATCACTATGTTTATGTCCTAGTAGATGAATTTTCTAGATATACTTGGGTATACTTCTTATCGCACAAGACTGAAGCTTGTTTTTACTTTTTTAAATACTCTATGTCTCTAGAAAACCATAGTGGACTTAAGATTAAAACCCTGAGAGGCGATCATGGTAGTGAGTTTGAAAATCATGATTTTGAATCTTATTTCTCACACAATGGCTATCGTCACAACTTCTCTTCCCCTAGGACAACTCAACAAAATGGTGTAGTAGAAATAAGGAATAAAACCCTTCAAGAAATTGCAAGAACTATGCTCAATGAATATGAACTACCTGTTTATTTATGGGTTGAAGCTATCAATACATCTTGTTATGTTATTAATAGAGTCTTGGTTAGAACTGTTCTCAATAATACCCCTTATGAGTTGTGGAATAATAAAAAACCTAATGTTATTTACATAAATGTCATTGGTTGTAATGTCTTTATTCTCAATACTAAGGATAATCTAGACAAATTTCATCCAAGACTGATGAAGGAATCTTTTTAGGATATTCAATTTCTAGCAATGCCTATAGTGTCCTTAAAAAGAGAACCAAGTGTGTTGAAGAATTTTTTCACATCAAATTTGATGAAACTAATCCACATAAAAGTAAGTCTTCTCTTGAAAAGCATGAATAAGAGGTGTATGTTCTGAACCCTAATGAAAAAATCAATGAATCTATTGTAAAGACATCCAGTTCTGGGATGTTTTTAGAACCTACTTCATTAGAACCATAATCAAGAGAGGGACCTAAAAGTTATAGTCATACCATTACTAGATCAACTAGAATTATAATTAATCTTCCTTCATATGCTATTTTTACTAATATTGATAGAGGAACACAAACTATAGATTCTCTAAGAATCTAGGTTGAACATTAATCTTTTCATTCATAGTTAGAACCTAAAAATATCAATCATGAAATCAATGATGAATTTTGGGTAATAGGTATGAAATAAGAACTAAATCAATTTGAAAGAAACAATGTCGGGGAATTAGTTGACAGACCTAATGACATAATAACCATAGGCACTAAATGGGTTTTTAGAAATAAGCTTGATGAGTCAAGAAACATAGTTAGAAACAATGTGAGGTTATTTTCAAAAGGTTATAGTCAAGAAGAAGGAATAGACTATAAGGAAACCTTTTCACCTATAGCTATATTAGAATCTATTAGGATCTTACATGCCTATGCTGCTCATCTGAATTTCGAGTTATATCAAATGGATGTTAAATGTGATTTTCTAAATGGTTTTATTGTTGATGATGATTTTGTTGAAAAACCACCTGGATTTACTAATCCTCATTTTCCAAATCATTTTTTTAAACATTATAAATCTTTATATGGTTTAAAACAAGCTCCAAGAGCTTGGTATGATAGACATAGTAGTTTTCTTATCTCAAAAATTTTTACAAAAGGGATTGCTGATCCAACCATTTTTATTAGAAGAATTTCAAAAGATTTTTTGATAGTAAAAATCGATGTTGATGATATTATTTTTGGATCTTCTAAAAATTATTTATGTATTGATTTTTTAAAGATTATGAGAAATGAATTTGAAATGAGTTTAATGGGAGAACTCAAATGTTTTATTGGATTTCATGTTTTTCAAAATGAAAATGGTATTATTTTAAATCCAAGTAAATATAAAAAAGATATTCTAAAACGTTTTGGCTTGGATAGTATTAAGGAAAGTGATACACCTATGAGTACTGTCTGTAAGTTGTATGCAGATAAAACAGGGAAACCAGTTGATCAAACCAATTATAGAGGTATGATTGGAAGGATACATTATCTTACAGCTAGTCGACGAGACATTATGATTATTGTGAGTATGTGTGAAATATTTCAAGCTAATCCTAATGAATTTCATTTCCTTGCTGTTAAAGGACTTTTCAAATATCTTAAACATACTTCAAATTTAGGTTTTTTTATCCAAAAAGACAATCTTTTGATTTAATTAGTTATTCAGATGATAGCTTTGCTGGTTGCAAGTTAGATAGAAAAATCACATATAGAACATGTCATTTATTGGGAATGTCCTTAATATCTTGGTGTAGTATGAAATAGAATTCAGTTACTTTGTCTACTGTTGAAGCAAAGTATATAGCTGCTGGTAGTTTTTGTGCCCAAATTCTGTGGATGAAACACACTCTTTTTGACTATGGATATGATTTTATTAATGTTTCAATAAAATGTGATAACACTAGTTCAATTAATATCTCGAAGAACCCTTTATCTCACACTAGAACCAAACACAATGATGCAAGGCAGCACTTTTTGAGAGATCATTACCAAAAAGGTGATATTACACTTGAGATTATAGGTACTAAACATCAATTAGCTGACATTTTCACCAAACATTTATGTTCGGATAGGTTAAGTTACATTAGACATGGGTTAGGAAGGATAGACTCAGTCGATGAAACCTCACTGATGAAACATCGTCGACGAAACCTCGCCCATGAAACCTCACTGATGAAACCTCACGGGTAAACCTCACCGATGAATACTCACCGCTGAAACCTCACCGGTGAACCCTCACCACTGAAACCTCACCACTGAACCCTCACCGATGAAACCTCACTGATGAATCCTCACCGATGAAACCTCCCCGATGAAACCTCACCAATGTGAAATCTCACCGATGAATCTCACCGCTGTGAAACCTCGCCGATATGAAACCTCACCGATGTAGCTCCCCGATTTGAAACCTCCCCGATGTACATCACCAGTATATACCTCACTGATAGATAAACCTCACTGTTAGGAATTCTCACCGATATACCCTATAGATACATATGCACTTTTTTAAAACTTCTGTCTGCCACCAGAATCAATATCATTTATACTATACTTATATTAATTATTTATTTTATGATTCTTAAATGATAAAACATTAATTTTTAACCTCATTTCGATCCACCTCAACCCTTTACCCTCATTATTTATCTCCCAAACCTCACAAGAACCCTATGTTCCTCGAATCCGAAATGAAAAAGACCAAACTCCCTACTATCAGATATGTTTTTGATGAGATGAATGCAAAGAAGCAGGAGACATGACCAGAAGAAAGTGGCAGTGCTAGTACAACAAGGCCAGGAAGGCGCCAAGTGAAATCGCACTTACAAAATAGTGTTATCATGATCGAAAAAGAGCTCTACGTGGAATGTTTGTTGGATAGTATATAGTTAGTTCTAGTGGTGGTGGAAAATAAAAAATGTGTAGAATGATTTTCGAACAATAATGGACCTTAATATCAGAATCTAGTGAATAAGTTTTATGAGTTTGTGAAATTTGAGAAGTCAGAAGATAAGAATCGGGTAATTTCATTTGTAAATGAAAAGGAGATTTCTTTTTCATCTGCTGAGTTGGATGAATGCCTGAAGGTTCCACACGAAGGTATTTCTGGATATTCCTTGAAATCAATACCACCTACAAGTGATATATTTGATTATGAGACTGCCTTAAAGGTGCTCCCTGGTAGTAGAAATCAAAGACAGGTGGTGGCTGCTGAAATGGATGGAGAGAACAAATTGTTGTTCAAGTTTGTTCAGCATGTTTTAATTCCAAGGAGAGGGGACTTTGCGAATTTAAGATATCAAGATATCTATCTAATACATCTTATGATACATACTGTGCATGTAAATATGTGCTGGAAGGTGATGATTCAAATGGAAGATATGATTAGTCCCAAGTCAAAAAAAATGCTTTATTCTTTGCCAAGTTGATCTTGGATATGATCAAAGTAAAAGGAATAGTTGAGTCTCAAGATGATACAGTGGTAGTGAAGGATATGGTTTGTATCACTAGCATAGTGTGCAAGTACATAGAAATAAGCTGGAACCCTTGGAGAGGAGAATGGGTTACTGATGACAAGAAGTTATATGTTAAATTAAATCATGTGTATCATCATTCTAGGCCTAAGGATATGAGGGATCCAGGTATAGGAATTGATGAAGAGGAACCAGAATATAGTGATGATTCAGAAGAGAAAGAGTCTTATGCTGCTGATGGAGGAGATACTAACTTTCCCCCTAGCCCAACTCCTTAAAATTTGTCACAAGAAATAGAAGACCAGCATAAATCAGTTCTTGAAGAAGATGCTTTAGAGGATGTTGAAGAGGCTACTATAGAGAATGAAGAAGATGTTCATGGGAGTGAAGAATCTATTTCAGCTATCTTGATCCTTATTCCACTTATTGGACACTCATTAGTGCCTTCTAAGGATGCTAATGAAGATGATAGACCTCTACCCATTCTTGAGGAACCTCCTATTGTTGAAGAAATAGAGATGGTTGTGCAAGATTTTCCTAAGGAAGAAAGAGTTGTTGAGGATGTATTTTTTATAAAAGAGAATGCACAAATTGAGGGGGAGAATCCTTCAAATAATGGAAGTGTTTCAGTGGTTATTAGCATACATGATTGGACAGAAGATTCTGTTATTGTGGTTTGTGGGTTGGATTACCCAGATTATGATAATGAAACATCTCTTATAAGACCTCAAGTTAATTATGATATTGAGTCTGAGATATTACCTAAAGATGTGGTTATAAGAGGTGATATGGATATGTTAAATTCATATCTTAAATCCATCTTTGTTGATGATGTAAGAAAGATGCAACGCTCTCTGGTATCATCTATTCAGTCTGTTATGACAGAGTCTGTGGCAGCTTTAGTATCTAAAAGATCATTTGATGTGGTTGCACATATGGTTATGCCTATGAATATGATCACCAGAGCTGATCATGAATTATTAAAGGCTGGTATGAAAGAATATATCAGTGCATCTATTGTTGGGATGAAGAGTTTCTTTGTTGATGATATGAAAAATTTGGAAATGTCTTTTGAACTATCTCTTGGTTTTAATTCTTCCACCTTTGTGGTAGAAATATTGGATGATGTTATATCTTTCCTGGATCAAATATGAAACTGGAAGAGAATTTTGAAAGTCTGAAGAAATTGTTTATCTCTCTAGGCTCCTATATGAATTCTAAATCTCAAGCTGCTAAGGATCTAGCCTTTGTGAAGAGTGTGGTGAGAAAGATGGTTTCTGTTTTTGAAGACTTTAAAAAGTCTGTGGAGAATCATGTCAGTGATCAGGATTCTGCAGTGAAAACTCTCATTAATGGGCTTACCAAGAGTTTCAAGTAAACTGTGACAATCTGTATTGGTTCCATTACTTCCAGACCCTCAGTGGATTTGGATCATATTAGAGATGTGATGAAAGAAGATCTTGGTTCAGCATCAACAGTGGCTCTGTGGACTCATCGGATCTGACCAAAATGGTGAATTATACTAGAGATACAACTAGAGATATAATGAAGATAGTCCTGGAAAATATGAGAGAAGCTTCTGACTCTCAGAAAGAGTTGAAAGACAAGGTTGATTATAATTTTCAAAGGGTGTATACCATGCATCAACTCAATAATCATTTCAAGATGATGTTAGAAAATATGAAGCTGCCTCCAGTGTCTCGGGCCTTCAAAGACCAAGTCCGGAAGCTTAGAGAACTGACTCCATCCTTGGATAAGTTTATGGAAAATAAGGATGATTTCATATATGCAATGGAAAGATGATGAGGAATCATTATGTATTTCATAAATATAATGTTTCCCTTCTTGCATGTTGATGCTAGGCCAGTGGTTATGCATCCTACTTTTCCTGCCTCTACCTCTACTTATACTCCTATTCAGATGACTCCTGCCCAAGCCATCTGAATCCTTACTCTAATGATTACTCAGAGATCCACTCAGTATTGGCCAGGGACAGTTTCAGTGGCTGAGCCTACGTTTATTCTTTCTGGTGTTCCTAAGCCTACACCTGAATCCACACAGTCCGATTCTACCTCATATCCCAAAGGAAAATCTCAACTAGACATCCAAGAGGGGGATTGACTTGGTGTGTAAGACTTTTGATTGGAATCATTTGTATTCATTTTGTTTCAATGGTTGTATTTCATTGTACCTTTTTGATCCATGAAATACAAATGCTTCTACTCTCTTTTATTCTATTCTTTACATTTATTTTTTGTTTCTTTCCACCATTTGCTAATCACAAAGGTGGAGATAATACTAGGTCAACTGGAGAACTAATATATTTAATGCCAAAGGTGAAAAACTGAATTGATTTACTTATACCCTTGATACCTATCAATTTACTTCTACCTATGATATCATATTATTTGGTCTATAATGCCTCTGATACATAATTTTAATACATATGTTTTAAACTATATTGTTTTCTCTGATAAATTTGGATTTAATGATATATTCTCTAATATATTTACTAATTATTTTGGGACTTTAATATCAGAAGATGTGATTATCAAAAAGGGGGATATTGTTAACCTCACATGTTTTGATAATCGCAATTATGCTTTTACATACTTTGATAATACCAATTAAATGTTTGTCTTTATATTAATTCTTTCAATCTATGATATTCTCTTTAATAATAATATTAAAAAAATATTTGAAATATGTTAATCAATGTTTATCTATATTTATATGACTTTTGAAATCATTCTAACTCAATCGGATATGTTTTTCATAAAACAGGCAAGTGTTAAGTATACTGATATGCTTATAGCTACTGATACAGATCTACCGGTACTTAGTATACCGATAGACATAGTCACCGATAAGAAAAGGTCACTGTTACGCAGAGCTACCGATAGATGCTGAGCTATCGATACAACAACTATACTGATACGTGTATGTCTAGCAGTTAGTATGTGTCACCGATGGATCTAGTCTACCGATAGAGAACTATAACACTCAGAGCCACTGATACGATCTATCGCTACCTACAGGTCTACCGATACACAGACTAGCCACTGATATGAAGCGGCTGACAGTCTACAGATATAGACAAGTTACTGATAGAATAAGTCAACCGATATTCACAAGCTATCGACACAAGATCAAATAGCTTACCGATGCATGGAGCTACCGATACAAGATCAAAGAGCTACCGATAGGAGCTCACTATTTTACAAATTCCACCGTTACATATCTACCGAGAGAAGGCTACTGATGAAAGACATACCAGTCATTGAATCCTAAACTCTACTTTTGTCAATATTATTTATTTATTAAGAAACGATCATATTTGATGATTTTAATGCAATTAATGTTATTTAATGATAGTTGTTGGAAGGTTAGGGAACCATACCTCGAACCTATGATAATGTAAACATTCCTATTGCCGGAGCTCGTGGAATAAAAGGATATTCGAGCTGCAGAAAAAGAATTTTGGATACACATGTAGAGAGAGACAAAATTCTTACATGCATGCACATAAAAGAAATAAGAACACACGAAGAACATGAAGAACATTCATATTCACCAAGAACTGAAGTTCAAGAAGAAGATGGTAGTGTTAAAAAGAAAACTCTCATACTCAATCTGAAAATCTACAGTGGAAGTGGAGAAGGCGAACCACAAGACACTTTTTTCTTGACAAAAACTAGAGAAAGACTCGGAGCTTCATTTACATCAAACCAAGGAGTGAAGAGCTTCAATCAAAACACATAGAGCACTCTAAATTCTTCTCTATATCATTATCTCTATTATGTTTCTTTTTAAATATTGAGAAGTGTGTATACTCTGTATATTTTATACACACACTATCTCCAATGCTGAACTGTAGGATACCAAATCCTCCCTCTAAATTCATTACATATTTTGTATCTAACTATGGATAGTGGTAGAGGTCAAGTACGACCTGGAAAGCCTATGTGTTGTTGTTTAGTTTTCCCATGAAGCACTATGGTAGAGGTCTTAGTACCTGGATAGTCTCTGTACTATTGATTTCCCCAATCCAGGGTGTGGAACAAATTTATATAAATTATTTTAGAGGACTATGTCTCGGCTTGAGACTGAACCTCTTGGTTACATCTTCTGTGCATCTTAGATTATGTCTAAAGTATATTATATATATTATATTGCATTGCAAATTACTTTTGAAATATTATTTTTTAAAAGTTACTTTGATAGTTAAATTAGAAAGTGATTATACTTAATGTGACCTAATAATTTAGTTTCAAAATCTAATTTAATCTCATGATAAAATTATCTAAGACCTAATAAATCATTGGGAAACTAATTGAACATTTACAATATGTATAAATTCACTACAGTTTAACTTGTTTTTAAATAGGGGGATTTTAATATAAATAATTTTAATAGATATTTTATTGAGAACTCAATTCACCCCCCTCATTAGTATCCACTCCGACCAACAACATGATTTATGTTATTCATATAAAAAATCATAAAATAAAAACATCAAGAAAAATAAAATTTAAATGACGTGTAATGTGATTTTCAAAAAAAATAATGAAAAGGATTCAAATACTCAACATATTGTAGAAACATAAAAATAAAAAATGTAAAATATAACTTTTGAGACTATGGGAATGTTGTGAACCTTGAAAACTACATCATTTCCATGTATAAAATAATGATCATATCATACTGAATCATTTCCATAAATAACATAATGGTAAAATGAGATATAAATCAGAATAAAAAGATCACATAAATATCTCAATTGTGATGATTTTAAATAATTGTAAAATTTTAAGATGATGAGTAAAAATTCACATGCTTCAATAATTGGATCTATCATATATATTATATATTATGCAATAGATTTGAAATTATATATATAAAAAGAAATGGTTGAAATATAAAAAAAATCATGGATAATTTTACTAGAAAATATTCATAATTAACTAATATAATATGATAATGAAGATGGAATAAATTCATCATACACAGAGAGTAAGGGGATCTAATTATTTCTGGCACATAAAAGGTATCCTTATAAATTTATAAATTGATATAATATTACATTTAAACATAATGATGAATATATGATTCTTATATCCGGTGGTAGTATATTATAAAACATATGTGTATATTGTTTCATTTTAAATTCTAAATAAGTTATATAAAATGTATCATTATTTCAGATATTTTATTTATACTGATAAAATTTCATTTTCTGAAAATATATAAAACTATTTAAAAAACACTAATGTTGTATTGGAACAATGGATACAAGGCTATGGGAGTGGGTAATATATCTAAATTGAAAAATTATCTCTTCCATGGAGATAGAGTCAATAAAATTAGAGTAACCAAAAAGTTATATATTTTAGTCAATGTGACTAGAGTACAACCTTTACATAAACTTGAATATAATGTGAGATTAGACACATTGATGGACTACTAGTTGGATTTACTTCAATGTGACTGTTTTGGTAGGGGGTTACATATAACTAAAATGACTTGTATGTTTAAATAATCATATTGTATGTTTAGTTTGAGTTATGCATCATTTTCTCTTACCAATATACTAATATAATTTTTGAATGAAATGATTTTATGGAAATTCACATCAATTACATGTTTTATTCAATTTTAATATGAGAAGCATGATATATTGTGAACATGAAATACTATAATTGTAATATTATATATAAATATATAATATTACATCCTTTTCAATATGATTATTTTCATAAGAAGAAGAATTATTGAATACATATGATTGAGTTAATGTAGTATGCGAATTTTTTCTGTGTTCATGTTTTGTTCAATATTATTTACTATTGTGATCATATGGTTATGAAATTATTTTATTATTGTTGCTATTTTTTGTAACTTCTATTTATAAAATTTATATTTTCATGTTTTTAAAGAATTTTTAATTTTATAAATTGTTTTATTAAGTATATATGTTAATGTGTAAAAACATAAAAATTATATGATTTTTTTTCTAAAAAATACACATGTTATATAATATTATATATATATATATATTTGGTTTATATCATAATTAGGATTAAATTGAATTGAAACTGTATGTTGAATTTGTATAAATTCTTGA
The DNA here is from genome assembly GCA_963277665.1 of Viscum album. Taxonomy (NCBI): domain Eukaryota; kingdom Viridiplantae; phylum Streptophyta; class Magnoliopsida; order Santalales; family Viscaceae; genus Viscum; species Viscum album. The sequence goes on along the minus strand of OY728148.1, from coordinate 2,042,870,174 downwards.
TCACATACCAAATTGTGTTGGATGTTAATTTTTAAGGTATAAATCAATAAACATTGACATCATGTTTATGAGTTTTTGGATACATACAGGGATTATTTATACCAAATTAAATAAATTCCCTTGAATATGAATTATCCATGAAATCAAAAGGTGTAGAAAAAGGGAAATTGTATGTTGTATGTGGTAAAATTCAATATGGGAGTATTTTATAAAATATGTAATGCATTTGGAAGATGAGAGAAAGGATTGATGTTACCTTAAATTACATCATTGGATTTTCAATGATATAGTGGAATATAATACCTAATTAGAGTGGTAAATTTATGTAAAGATTTATATAGACATTATAAGACACATGGGAATGAAAAATTTGAGATGATTTCAAAGCAACTTGAGTGAGATGACTATAATTGTTCTTAATATTGAATTATATATGTTGGGTTTAGATTAAATTATTTTTCATGATGTTTTCCATGCTATATTTGTTACAGTACTATGAAGAAATCCCCTAAGAGAGTTCACCATATTATGGAAACAAATATAGAGTATATAATTATAATAAAATTGAAATTTTTATGAAAAACCATATAATTTTGACTTAGTATGTCAAATTATTTTTACATAGATTAATGGATTATACTTATTTTCATGATAAACATTTAAATACTAAAAATCTAATATTAATAAATGATTTATGATGTGTTTTGGAGTTGTAAGTGCTATCTATTAGAAATAAATTTTATGTAGTTATTGTTTTTTGAAAAAATGATTTCTGTGATGAAAACAAAATTTAAAAAATGTTTCGGTATAAAATTGGTAGAATACAAAAGGGAAAATGGTCTTTTTTACTCAAGGATTTATTTAATGTTTTACTATTTTTCAGTAAATTATCTTTTTTAGTGTTTGGATGTATGAATATAAATGGGAGCCTGATAACCATTTACCCGACCCAAACCATTATTTTTAATCCATGTACAGGTAAGGTGCGGGTTTAATAAAAAACATTTAATTATTAATTAGGACAGTTTTTGGTATATAGTACATGGAACCTGAAACATAAATATAATATATGATATTTATTTTTAATAAATTTTATAAAAAAAATATATTTCGGTTCGGTTTCGGGTTATAAATTCATTTTAATATATTTTTTTTACAAAAATAAGAATCAATAAATATCAATTGTAATTTTAATGGGAATGGGTTTTAAGTTGATCTAAATATTTATGATTAGGATTGGGTTTAGGTACAAGTTATAGGTAAACAAGTTGGATTTTGGATACATGTATTTTAGAGGGAATCAAACCTCATTCGATCCCTATTTGGAAGATGATGGGAGAAATACTATAGAGGAAATGAATATACATGAAACCCATAAATAATATTTGGTTATATGTATTCATGAAACAATAGGAACAATAATACCCCAAAAGATGAAAATATGGGGAGAAATAAAGGGTAAATAATTACAAATCCTTATGGATTCTATAAGTACACAAATGTATCATGATGATTCATGGAATAAAAATTTTCAATTACTATGAATCCTAAATATTTTTTGATGTTATTGGCTGAAAATTGGGACAACATAAGTAGTATATTTGAATACAAAATTGTGGCTACAATAATGTGATTACAAAAATTGGATCAAACCAAACTACAGTTATATGTAATTATTTTTTGGGGTAAATTGTTTTAATAATATACGAATTATTGGATAAAATTTCAGTTCAATAATGATGTGTTTTAGATGAAAGGAGTAAATGGTGAGTTATGGGGAATCAAGTATCCATTTTGGAAATTGGAGATCATAGAAAAAAAGTCTAAATATGGAAAATATAATACATTGAAATAAATTTTGAGTGTCTATGATGATATTTTATAACCCTTAATAAATATACCCTTATTCCATAGTTATTAAAAAATAATGAGGTTACTATTTGGAACACCTAAATTGGTTATAATGTGACATTTCTCAACTCACTGGTATGTATTTACATATAAATTTAATTTAAATTTTATTTATATTTTGTGTTTATCATAGTTAGTTGTTAAAATAATAAAATGATAAACGAAATGGGACTACGCCGATTATTACCACATGGCTAGAACTAACTATGAATTTTTCCCTTGGATAGGGATATTGGAGGACTAGTTGTTTTTCTCATATTCTACAAATAGTTTTCTAAATTCTTCACCCACACTTTTGAATCCATTTTCTACAAAAAAAAGTAACTCATTGTTTCATAGGGACTATCACATCAGTTGGAGAACCACACAGAGGCCATGTAAAACACCATTGATCTTTCATAACCCCTCTCTTATAGTTAAAATCATAGTTAGAAATAACAATCCACTAAACATGTATGCATTTCTATTTCTACAAGAAAAAAATATTATATACCTTTAAATCCAGGTTCCTAAAATAAAAAATAAAAATAAAATTGAAATCAAAAACTAATAACCCATATGGTGGGAAACTATTCCCCACCAAGACACTTTTTTTCTAAAACATTCATTAAGGATATAAATTCACAAATGGTTGAGACCACAACTCCATAACCAATGATTCATGCTCCCTTAACTCATTGAAGTCGCTAGAATGATTCCATTGGCAATATACTAAATGGAGAAATTTACCATATATAATCGTGCTATGATAATCAATGATATGAATCTTCTAGTGAATAATATTAGTATCAGAATCCAGGACAATATTATCTAACAGTATCATGTGAGATGGGTCTATAAATTAAATATTCAATTGGGATTCATGAAAGACATTATGAATCAATGTCCACCACAATGGAATGACTGATTTATAGAGAACCATCCAAATTAAAACCACATTATGAATTAGTCTGGCATAATGTGGAAGAAAATTTATATTATTTTCCCATGAAATAATGTATTGATAAAAAAATATATCCAAAGAAACACCAAATCATCTACCCAATATTTCAATGGGTAATGAAAATGATCAGAGAATGATTTTGGTGAATTTGATTGATCTCTCACCTTTTCCATATCAACTACACTTTCTAAATAATCTCTCATCTAAGTCTCATTACTTATAAGAAAAATCACCCAACATAGTCTAAAATAATGGGGAATAGCATGGCCTCCCATAAAATACATTAATAAGATCTACTTGGATTGTGGTTTTATAATTGTTGTTGTGTGATAATATAACAACCCTAATCTTTATTTCAAAATAATATAGGATTTATTACATTAGATTAGACTTATTATAACTTTTATGATTGAGAAGTCAAGTTTCATTTGGAATTAGGATCATATAAAAATATATATAACTTGTAAAACAACAACATTTTTAAAAACACCCATAACATGATTCTGAAATTAGATAATTTTTTTAACTATACGAGATAACCTAGGGAAATACATAAGAAAAGGATGAGATATAAATTCCAGTAAGGGAATAATCATGGAATAAGGTAACACATTTTAGAAAATATGAATATAAATTTTGAATAAAATGAGTTAGAATCATAAAAATTAACAATATTACATGATATTGATTGATAATAAAAAAAATTATCATGGGAAATTTGGAAGAAACTAAAAAAACTACATAATAAACATTGTTCATAGAAAACTGTCAAGAGATAATGACAAAAAAAAATCCCATGATGGAATTAGGTTCACCCAATTTCCAAAAACTAAATCACATGAAACTAAATATTAGCCCATGAATTGGGGATCTATATATTTCTGTGTTCCTCCATCAATTTCATTCCATTATCATGCATAACTATGTCACATAGATCAATGAACATGGATTCATTATTCTTAATATTTTATTCAACTATCAAGGTGTTGGGAATAAATAAGTGTAATTAAAAATTAAAATAAGTATATTTGTATAAAATAGAACATTAATGATAGTAATTGGGTATGTTATTAACTATAGTATTTTTTTTCATGGAAAATCATGGTGAAATTCCAGCAGCAAATTGACCTCGGTTAAAAATTAATAAAATGGATTTATGAACGTAAAAGAAGTCTCTCAAATTTTTTACATTAAATGGATATTAATATGTAATTGTAAATAAATTTTCCACCATTAGGATTTGAAAATAGAAGGACTAATATAATAATGTCACTTGAATAATGAAGAGATGGTGATGGTCCCTTACTTGAGTGTGTGACACCAAATTCATGTGAGGGGATTCAGGAGAGAATGTGGGAGGCTTGTGATGACACAAGAGAGGTGAGGGAAGAGTGGAGAAACTATACACTTAGTTTTATTTATGTTTAATTAGATAATGGGTTTGTTTTTATAGTTAGTGATTGTGGAATTTTTTATTATTTATCCATTAAATGTTTTGGAATCTATATAATAAAATAACCAAAACCAAAAGCATTATCATTGTTTTGTCTCATTTTTTCTACCAAATATTTTTTGTTTTAATTATTTTCTATTTTTATAGGTCTAAATTATTGAAATTAGTCCTATTATGTTTTAGGGGTGTGTCATACTCTTAAATAAATGATTTTATAACCTTCAAGCGTATTAATGGATTTGGAGGATTCATAATGGAATTATAATATTAATAGAAAATATAAAATATCATTATTTTGAGGATATAACATAGATTTGGTCATGGATGCCTTTAATAGTATTTATTACATCAATATTTGGTCATTATGATGTCATAATAAAAAATCTATATTTTTACTGTATTTAATTTTTTACCTAAATAATCAACCATATTAGCAAATTTTGAAAAATATACTATTGGATTATTTTTACATTTTGAATCCAAGAAATATATTAATTTTATTTAAATGTTTTTATAATTATTTGAAATTATAATATATATGTAAAATCAACATTTATTAAGAAATTATGGGTTTTTTGAAAAAAAAATAAAACACTTATAAAAATTACATTCGACTTAATAAAAAATATATGATCATTTATATTTAAAAATAATTTTTTTAATAATAATATTTTATTAATATATTATTTCATTAAAAATTAAATTAATTAATCAAAATAAATTCCTTAATTGAATTTGAATGTTACCCTAAAATACTGTATTGTTATTATATCAAAATGAAACTATTTTATAAAGAAACAATAATATGATAAAAATATATTCATTATTCTATAAAAAATATTTTAAATACTCATATCACTAGTTTCATAATACATATGCCTTTAATACAACCACATACACCCTAAAAGTATGTATCGTGATAGTGTAAATTTAATGGGGTAGTTTGGCATATATTGTTTGGTTTGTGATCTCGATGAGCTTTAATTTGTACTGTAAATGTATTATCTCATTATTAAGATGTTGGATAATAGCATTGTCTTGGCCAGGAAAAAATACCAAAGTATTTATCACCACCATAAAATATTAAATATGGGCTTTGTAGGGTACGATCCTACTAATTGAGAAAATCATATCCTTTTTGTATGAATATTAGATTTGTTAAAACCCTATAATTATGTTAACCATGTGATCATTGTTGAAATGAATATATTATCAATTGTATTGTTGCTTGAAGATACATTAAAATATATATGATATAATAAAACCAATGTAGTTCATATTTTTTATATAACAATAATACATAATAAAAAATTTTATTATATAATAATGGAAATTTTATTTTTCACAATACAGGTCAGTACAATATCCCCCCCTTTAGAAATATATAATTCACAATTTCTATTTCCCACACTAAAATAGATGAGGGTAAAAAAAATTTCATAACTTCCTCGGATTCGCACATCGCTTTATAATTATTTTGGTTTCTCCATATCCCATTGACTAGACTCCCTATCTTTTTTTCATAGAACATTGTCTCTATAATATAATATCATCAAAGGATTATCATAATATGAGCGATCATTATCTAATAGTACCACTGATTGATTGATTACATGTGATTATTATGTTTTTTACTTTCCCTTGAGTGATACATGAAATACATTATGTACAATATATATGTCATTTGGGAGTTCTACTTGGTAAGCGACTACTCTTATGTGATAAATAATTTCAAAGGGGGTAATGTATCATGGACTATTTATTCCCTTATTCCCAAATCTAGTCAGTATCATCCATATATATATATATATATATATTCAATGTAATACTATATCCCCAACATCAAACTCTATTACTCATCAATGATTGTCATATTAGATATTCTATTGACTCTAGTCATCATTGATATGATGTTAATGGTCTAAACCATTTACACCATTTTTTCAACAATTTCAGGACCATGTAGTTTTCATTCCCCATATTCATACCAACAATCAGGGGTTCTACACATCATTCCATAAAGGTCTTTATAAGGCAAGATTTAGTTTCTTTAGTGGAAATATTTATTGTAATATAACTCAGGAATATGAAGTTATTTATCACACCCTCAATTGATGTAAATTGAGAATGGTCTCAGCATATACCCATGTGTCCGGATAGTCTACTCAGATTGGCCATCATTTTATTGGTGATTCGTTGTTTTTATTTTCATCTCAAAATATTGATCGTGTTTGAGACTATTCTATAACACGGAGCAGAATATCATAAGTATATTGAATATAATCGATAGTAGTAGTCCATGAATCCACACTACTTCTCTGATGTATATTAATTCATGTTGGTCTAGTGTGATATCCTATCGAATCACAATGAATTATAACGTCTTTGAAATATTATCCATAAAAACCCATATATATTTATTTCCTCATGGTGTATTTGGAAGACCAGTGAAAAATACCATGGTCATTTTACCCCATATCAATGTAGGTATGGGTAATGGTTGTATCATTTAATGTTTTTCTTATCCTCATTCACTTAATAAAATAGAATACTTATTGATTTATATTCCAAGATATCCTTTTTATATTATCCCAACAATAGTTCTCTCAAATATCATAATATTATTTTTTTACAAAATATATTGAAAGAGAAGGTTGAGTTATTTTAATCTCCAACATATTATTCTTTAACATAGGATTTTATGGTATTTTTAGTGTTGACCCAAATCTCACAACTCATTCTCCATTAAAATTTAACATTGAATATTTCTCTTTTGTTATAGTTTCAACTTTCTTCTAAATTACCACAACATATCATTGATCATACATTATCTTACATATAAGGTATGGTTGGGAAATTATTCATGAAATGATTTATGGGGTTCCTTCCATTATGATTCCCTTTTCCATCCCTTGCAAATATGATAAGATATTACCCCTCTCAATTCTCATCAATGATAAAAAAATTTGATCCTTTATACAAAGATTGTATACGACATTATTTTATTTTCTAGGGTGGTAGTGGATTGATAAATCATAGAACATGATTAGCTCTAACCATTATTTTGGTCCCATATTTAGATACTACTATGTTAATATATAAATGAAATTTTTTTTGATCCATATAAATAAAGTACTTCCCCCCAAATAGATAATTACTCCATATATTGAATCTTAATATAACTCCATATATCTAGAGATAATGTGGTGGGTAGTTCTATTAATGATCATTCAACTGGCTTGATTATAGGCTTTATGTTTTTCATCCTACATTAACCCACATCCAAATATCATATTATATGAATAATTGAATATCTTGAAATGATCTCCAGTTATGGGTAGTGTGAGAACAAGTGCAGTGATATTCTTCCTTTAAACACTCTGAAGTTATCTTTACATTCATTATTTCCAAAAATAAAAACTACCAAATCAGTTATCTTGTTAAGAGGGTTATACCAGCTTGGTATATTTTTCCAAAAATTAGGATAATACCCTGCTAACCCAATGATATTATGGATATTTGTTATCTATTTTGAACTCGTCCATCCTTAAATTTCTACAATCATTGAATTTTTCCTAGATATACCATTTATTGTGATGATATTCGACAATAATGAAACTTTTTTCATCCAAAACTAATGTGTTTTGAACTTTATATAGAGATTAACCTTTTGTAATGCCTTTAGAACATCTCCCATATTATCTTCATGCCCCTCTATAATTTTAGAGTATATTATAATATCATCTATTAAAAAATGATTTAATCTCTAAAGACTCTATCCATTAATTCCATACATCTTTTTAGAGAATTAGTGAGTCCCAATGGAATTAATATAAACTCTAAGTGGTGAAACCTTGTATAAAAAGTTATTGTGGTGGTATCCTCATTCTTCAAAATAAATTTGTAATATCCAAACCAAAAAAACCAACATGGATAAGTATTTTACTCCTCATATCTGATCAAATATGGAATAAATCTAGGGTAGATGATACTTGTTCTTTATCGTGATCTTATTGAGATAACAATTATTATTGAAAAGGATCTTTGACCAATCCATATTATTGAATTGGAGGAACGATGCACACCATGATGAAGCAATTGGGTGTATGAACCACTTATCAAGATTATTTGGTAGTTTATTCCTAAACTAACCATATTCTATAATAGTTTTTCTATAAAGACTATTAAATACTAGAAATTCCCTAAGAACAATATCGATTAAAAATTCTCCCTTTTGGGTAGGAGGAAGACCATACAATTCATCAAGAAACACATAAATTTATTACCTCACAATATGTATGTATTTGATGATGATTTTTCATGTAAAAAATCATATAATCATGAGATTATTTCTTGTATGGAAATAGTATCCATGATTGTGATGTTGGTGCTAATGAAGATTCATCCCCCTCCTTGCACTTGTATAGATTCAGGGGTCTATTCACAATATAGAGAGTGATTTCCATCTCAAGAAAATTTATTTTTATTATATATTGGGAAAGTAAATCCATAACCATACATACCTCAAATTCTATAAAAGGGTGTTTCATAATGTTTTTTAGAATATTCATCAATTTTTTTTTTGACATGGGTGGAGTTTTATAATTTGGATATAATAATTTTCCTACAATCCTATTTTATAGATAACTCAACATCCATGATTTGTGGTGGTGTTTGAATAGTTCTACTAATATTTGAATATTTAACGGAATGAATTGAACCAGAGTTAAAAAATTAAACTAGTTATTCTAGAATTAACAACTATTGTACCATTAACCACATAGTTTTCGGGATTCACCTAAACAGTTTTGATTGAAAAAACTCTCCCTTGTTACCTTGGAGGTTTTTGGTTGTCTCCAAAACCCCTATGTCTTATTAAGTTGTCTTGAAAAGGGCCCCAGTTCATTGCAGTTTTAGAAATGAAAAATATAACGAGGGTTGACTAGAGAATTGTTCTCTTCTAGAAGATGAGTGGGTTTCTCCTAATGAAAATCATTAATAAGGATACATTCCTTACCACATATAAAGAATTTCCTTGTACCACTCTAGAAATTTCCATATTTTTTCATTACACAAATTATATAAGTTGGATGTTGAAATTTGTTGGAACTATTATATTTCAACATTAGACTACCTGAATTCGGATAAAATTTCCTCTTCATATCATTGTGATACCCTTGAGATTTAATGGACACCATGTAGACTTTGAGGGAATATCAAGAAATTTCAATATTTTTATCAATGTCTTAGATTTATATTTATTTTCATAGACTTGATTCAATCCCACCAAAGAAGTATTCAACCATGGATTCAGGGGTAACAATAAATTTGAAGTTTTATAATGAAATTCTTGTGACATTTGGGTCATAACCCAATATATATTTATGAAATTAATTCTTAATGTAATGGAAAACCATTTCCATTTTATGGAGAGTGCGGGGAAAATATTTGTCAGATTTTTTCTAGAATTTCATCCACCCCATGAAATCAATCTATTCCTTTGGATTCATAATATTGATCAATGTCCAACACTGATGAGATTCTCTATCCATTTGATAATAACCAATATAACCTCCTCTTATTTAGAACAATGAATGATGGAGAAGATCTTATCAAATGGAGTTGATCTATTATTCCATAATTAAAGGATCGTAAGATCCATTGAAAGGTAGAGTACAATGCCGCATAAAGTTCTCAATTACTGATTTTTTTCTTTATGTTGTATTTGGGATCTTCTCTTGATCATGGTTTGTATTCAAAACCTGAGGAAAGTGAGATATTATTATCACAATGTTTTTTATTCCAACTCCCATAGGGTTGGGTATCTAATTGGGGCAGCCATTGCATCACCCATCACATTGTTTGTTCACCCGATTCAATCTATTTCTGAGTATTACTTAGAATAAATGGAATATTAAATATGTTTATTTAAAAACTCTTAAATGCATAATAAGGGATCTAATGAAATTAAAGAGATAACGTTTTAATTATAGATATTTCCTTATCTTATGAATTGTGAGGCTATAATAGTATTTATCCAAGATATTTTTCCTAACAAATATTACAATGTTGACTTTTTTTTATCATAATAATAGTTTGTAATGATATTATGAATTTTTCAAAGCATATGACATGGGAGTGTTAAACTAGGTGTGTATTAGGTCCCATTGTTGTCTACCAGGTTATGCTATGTTACGTCCAACACACCTTTTCAGAGTTGTTACCTCTAGGTAAATTTGTACCAGAACAAACACAACATATAGTATCCATTGTGGGATGTATTTTCTTGATAAACCACTTAATCTCTAATTGAATAAAAAATGGGATGTTTTCATATACATAGTATTATCCCTATGAATTTATCTAGAGTTTTCTAATCCTAATCCCAAAAATAAAAAATAACTTCCTTTGATACCAAATATAAAAACACTTCTCTTTATTTCACATTGATACATGATTAATTACATAAGTTTACATGGATTAGAACTGGTAATATTGAGAAGTGTTGTTTTTTTGGAATTAGGTACATAGAATAACATCTTGTATATTTTATACAACAACATTATGGAATACTTCCTTAATATGCTTCTAAAATTCCATCACCATTGAATATTTTCAGGATAACCTTGGTGAATACATATTTAGTGGTGAACTATCAAGCCCAGTAAGTGAATAAGGATGGAATAAGTTAATAAAAGTTACAAAATTGGTATATAAATTGGGAATAATATGATTTATAGTAAGAAACATGAATAATTGGTCATGATATAGAGTGATAATCATATAGGAACATGGGAAATGTCGCAACAACATAAAACATTGCATTATAAACATATGTCATCGATAAATGACAAGATGTAACTATCAAAAATGTCTCGTAAAGGAATCAAGGTCACTCTATATTCCGTCATGACATCTCATACGACAAAACATTACCCAATTCATTGGTGCACTATATAATGTCAAGTGTACCAATGACATTCATTTCATTCTCATACTTAACTATGACACAGAGATAATAAAACATGGATTTATTCATCATAAAAAATTATCACATGATTAAGAAGTTTGTAATAAATACATGTATTCCCTAATTATATTAATTATACGTGTATAAATGTGAACATAATTGATAATAAATGGAAATTGTATTCACTACCCAATTGTTTTTGTATGGAAATTCATCGTGAAATTTCGGTAGCATAACAACATTCCCTAAAAATTAATAAAACTGATTGATGAGAAAGAGAGAGGGGTCTCCCATAATTTAGAAATTAAATGTTTAGTAATATGGACATGGAAATAAATGCCTGTACATTACGGACTAAAAATTGAATGCATATTATAATAAAGAATCTGGAATAATGAAGTGAAGGTCAGGACGCCATACAAGAGTGTGTGACTCCCAATTATTGGGAAGAGATACTTGAGAATATAGGGGAAACTTTTGATGAAACTAGATAAAGGATGGATGTTAAAGGATGTTCTGAAACGAATTTTAATGAATATTAATGTGATCTTGTGTGGATGTTTATAAGAAATGAGTGGGGATTTTTTTATTATTTCTCAAACATTTATTTTTGACTAAATGTAATAAAATATCCCAAAGCACAAACACACAATAGTTTTTTGGATCGTTTCTTCAAAATAATAGTTGAATTATTTATTTTATAAGTTTAATGGGAAAAGATAATAAAATAATTCCCATTATTATGTGGAGGTGAGTGATAGTATTAAATAAATGATTTTAAAAATGAAAAATATATTAATGTTTTTGAAGGATTCATAAAGGATTTATAAAATTATAAAATTAAAAATTAAAAATAATTATTTTAAATAAAAACATATATTTGGTAGTGGATTAATTTTATATTACTCACTACATATTTTTTGATCATTATCATGTTATAATTCAAAAATTATATTTATACAGTATTAAATATTTCACCAAAAAATTGAACAGTTTCTGATGATTATGAAAGCATTTCCATTAGATAATTTCTACATTCTGATTAAAAATATAATATTAATTGAATATAAATAATTTTCTAAATATGTGAATTTTCACTATTAAAATAAAATCATAATTTAATAAGAAATGATGGGATTTTTATATTAACATTTTTCGAACACTTATAAATTTAAATTTAACATAATAAAAATTATATGATCATTTATAATTAATAAAAATTAATTCATAATATTGTTTTATTAAAATTCTATTTATTTAAAAAGTTAATTAACTCGTCCGAATAAATTTATTAATTGAATTTCAATTTACCAAACAAAACTATTTTTCTTTTATTATATTAAAAATAAATATATATTATAAGTAATAATAATATGATTAAAATATATCCATTATTCTATAAAAATAACATACGTACATATATCACTATATTCTTGATACATATCCCATTATACAACCACAAACAACCTAAATGTAAGGTGTGTGACAGTGAAACTTTCATGGGGTAGTTCAACGTAAAAGGTTTGGGTCGTGATATCAGTGATCTTTAACATCTCCGGTAAGCACTTTCACTCATGTTTAAGTAGTTGGATCTCAGCATTGACATGGTCTAGGTAAAATCCTAGATATGATATCTCATTCAAAATCACAAATAAATGGGATTCATAGGGTAATAACCTACTGGTTGATTCCATAAATTCCTTTGTCTAGGTCATTTGGATTGGTTTAAACCATATATTTATAATAATCAACTGATCACTATTCAATGGAAATATTTTCGATCATAATAATTAATAATGATTTTATAAAACTGATAGGTTATAATAAAACAAAATAACATAATGTTTTTTCTATAATCATTATACATAAAAGAAAATTTAACTAAATCAATACAAAAATTTTATTTATAACAGTTCAAGTCATTAAAGATAAACCAATCAACTAAATTTGGATTTATAAAAAAATTACAAGTATTTATGTTTTAAAAATATCCTCATGAATCTGGTTTGTTCACTCAATCAGACAATTAATATATTGGAGATTCACAACTATCAACTATAGCTGGGTTCCCATTAATTAAATGAGAATCTTCATAAAATGGTGAGTAAAGAGAGCATATCTTCCAATGATTATGGCTGATGGTACCCCATGAATCTTAATGATATCTCAAACATATAGGTTCTTGATATCATCCACATCACTTAACACTTTATTTGGGAGAATGGAAATATGATTTGTTCAACCTATCTATAGTTACCAAAATATAATTATTTTCCCTTGGAGGATAAGGTAGATCAATCTTGAAATCCATGGAAATATCATGACCACTTCATTGGAGAAATGGGAAGAATATGAAAAAACCTATTTGGTGTATAATGATATTAATTGATCTTATAGTTTTTCAGTCATCAAGATACATGATAATAATAAAATAACACATCTTGGTACAACAATATATGGTTATTATATTATAAAAAATCTTGGTATACCATTAAGGTATGACCAAATATGAATAATTCACCTCATGAATTGCCTCATTAATTAATATAAAAGAATCCATTGGTCTCTTATGTAAAAATTAAATATAATCTAATGATTTATAGTAATCACCCAGGGACTCCCCACACTTAATATATGTACTAAATTTATATTATTCAAGGATGGATACCTACTGAAAATTATCATGTTCATCATAAGATGTTGTGACCTGAAAAATAGTAAAAAAACATGGTCAACATGCTCATTAACTATTAAAATTACATTAATATAATGAATCAACATATAAAAATCATCCATGAATTCTTTCATGGCCCCAATAACCAATTTTCTTCTTAAGACATTAGTGGCTACCTTACTCTTCCTAAGACTACAGGATATATTGAAATCATAGTTATAGTGATATTACACATTATGGCTCCACCATAAGATAATTTCCATATATTTGAATATATATTCAACCCTCTTATGATCTGAGTAATCTATATGCCGCTATATATAGTAGGGGTGGGTACTCTAGCCAGAATAGTATTGGTGACAACATTATAGCAGACCATGTAATGTAGTATCACTATTCTATAGAGGACCACTTGTTAAAATAAATGGTCCTTCATGGACATGTAAAAGGATATCATTCCCACTAGGCCTATGGTACATGTAATAGGCTTCATACCCACTAGGCATATGGGCAATGTACTGAATTAATAAGGCTTCATGGTTAGGTCATCCCTTGGGTGGATATGGTCTACATTTCCAACCTGTGTGTGAGGGGTTTTTGTTTGTAAATGTAATTTTATATCATGAACCTAATATATATATATATATATATAAGTTCCAGGATAATTAATAAATCAATGTATTTAATGCATGCATTAGAGATATCCAATCATTGTTTTGGTTTGGGAAATTCCTTCCATGTTTTCATAGATAGTGAGAGTCCTATGACACTAACTGACAATCCTTCGCATATACACATCCTAACCCCAAACACAAGTCATAAAAAATATTACAGAACCCTTACTAATCTCTAGAATAATCCACATATTTAATGATGTATATTGAATCATAAACACATCATAATGGATATTGCACATATCACCCCACTCATTGTTCATACATCTTCAATTTAATTCTATCAATGGAGAATTTTGATGAGGGATATCGGGAGAAACATTCCTATATTACAAAATGAAAACAAAAAACACTTCTAATATTAACAACATAAATGGTCTACACCTAAGATATCACATTCTGGAACTTCTTGGGATCCACGAAAATCCATATTTCAGAAATCACATGAACTAAGAAACATTCATCTGAGAATCAAAACTGATATTTAGATATCTTATAATATATAATATCATCATTTTCGGTGTAAAAAACCACTATATGGTCACTACAGCCCTCCTCTATATTATAGTACGCCAATATATCATCAATGAGAAAAAATCATTATGGAATCTAGATATATATATAACATTATAATAAAAAATTCCATTAAAATAATAGTCTATATATTTAGGATAAATATCATGAAAAAATACAAAAAAATAAATATTGACTCCAAATGGGTTTCAAAGGAACAAGATCATCCGTAACACTCAATCTGTTATCTCCAACCTCATTTCAATTTTCCAAAACAATAGTCCTCCATTTACATGATAAAAATATCATAAATTCATGGAATTGTGTATTTCTCCTTAGTAGCCATTTTTATAAGATTGTGATAAAAAAGAAATATAGAAAACATCCATATATTTATAGAAAATGAACTATAATTACCCCTAATGACATTCTTTACAGAATAAACACTTTTCATTCTGGATCCCCAACTACACATTTAACTAGTTTAACATATTAGTATCCATATGATATTATGGCAATGAAATAGGGTTTAACTTAGTAATGATGTTAATAGTGAATGATACTTTTTTATAGGTCATAAAATGAGATAAATCATCTATAAATATGTTTGGGGTTCTAGTACAAAAACACTAAAATATTTCAATATAATACCTAAATTAAATCATCATTGAAAAACTATTATAAGTCACATGAAATCAATCCCACATCAAAGATAATGGGTCCTGGACTCCCTAACCACAAGTGCTTCTTACCCTTAAAAAATGAGTTTCTCACTATTAGATGATATATATTAAACTGTATAGGGATTTTATTTAGTTAATAATTAAATTAAAAAATCAAATCCATTCTAATGATGAGATAAAAATATCAATGTACAATACTAATACGTCTCACACAACTCCCACTTTAGCAAAGAAAACAACAACACCAAATAACCTAAAATATTGATCCTTATTTTTTCATGGTGGAGTAAATATATCCATTATAAATGCAATTAAATATTCTGACATTATCAAATAATGGTATAAAATTATCAATATAATTTAATGGGAGACACCTCTATCAAATATGTATAATCCCATAAGAGAGGTAATAAATAGTGTACATCTCATAATTTCCATCTTAGATTGAAAATAATTAAGTTCCATATCCATTTTATTGAGATTCACTATCATTGGTCAACCTTCAGTCTTATTAACTAAATCAGAATCCCCTTTTGATATTGGATTAGATCCTACTCCCTTATAATCATCATATCTCACATCTGAATCCTTGACAAATGAGGAATAGAATTCAATCCTCTGTGGTATATTCCTATAAAATTGATTATGTTAACTCAGAACACCACACTAGTATCACATATATAGAGACTATGGTCTATCCAGAATGATGGGTCCATACATTTCATGATAGAAATGGTTAATATGAATATTCCACAAGGAGAACACTATAGATAAAATTGATGAATGTTGAGAACCTCTACCCAAATCCTTTGAGGATCATCCTGAATCATCCTCTATCAAGAGAAATAGATATAGCTACCCCCAGATGTAAAAGAAATCCCACAAGGACTTATCTTTTTAGAGATGATTATATCAACCACAACTACTTTATCAAACACATTATTATAGTTCAGAAGGAATAGTTCAATAAACATATAACTGATCTTAGGATTCATCATCATTTCAAAATGGCATGAATTCATATAGTTATTTATCATGAAATCATAAAAAAGGTGAACCAACATTGAGAATAATGTATCATATTATATCACTAAATATTCTCCCTCATCCATTGTCTCAAATTCATATTCCTTCACGACAATCAATGTTTCATGACAAAACCATTGATTGAATATATTATGAAATGTATACATGAGGAGATCATAATTTTTCATTGCATGGACTATAGATTCCAAAAAAATTGAAATCAGTTCAACCACTATGAACGTAATGAATTGATCATTATATGTCTTGGTATTTTTTATTAAAAAGAAGATATAATTTTCCCATTAAAACCACTCCTCATTATCCTAGGATTAATTATCACTAGATAAAATATTTTTCATAATCATAGTGAACACTAAATCATGGTCTACTATTTGTGCATAGTCTCTACAACCCTCTTGAACTAGGTATTGGAACTTCTCGATCACCTACTGCATAAAGTAGAGGTATAATGGTTGGTTTTTACATATATCATACACCATATCTCCCTCTATTATGTTATAGGAGACCCTTCAAGGAAAAATTATTTATTAATCAAAAGACACAAAATGCAATAAATACAAAACTAAATTTCCATGTACAAAAATTAAACCATAAATAATCTCCAATAATAATTCATAAACATCATGTAGTGACATTAATACAAATATCAAATACAGATGTTCTGAGAATACACAAATTATGAGTCATTCCCCCTTGAGCATAGTGTGGTAATGTTGATTATACATTAGGTCACCAACCATGTTAAGTTCCACTAGAGATATCACCGACCAAAATTTAAGTTTTCTATGTGATTTCATAGATCATTTACCCTAACCATGAACATATGTTATATCATATTCATTCACAGAACATGGAATTATTTTGAATAACTCCTGGGATTTACCCTAACCTCATTGAAGAGTCCTTGTCCAGGTTTAATATAAATATTATACAATATGGGTTTTTATGGGAACACTGAAAATTATCCTCATAATAAAGATGAATTTCATCAGTATGTAAAAATGGTGGGTACCCTATACCCAACTATTTAGTAATTTTTATTTCCATATCATGAATACTAGTTAGATATACATAACAATAACTTATTTTTTTGTTATAGATATTTATATGTCCACTATTTAATTGTAATTTCCATAAACTAATTGTCTTATCAAAATGTTATATTAGATCCTAACCTATAATGATAATCTAGAGATATGATTGTATAAATTTATGTGCATGTTTTTAATATAATAATAATAAATTGTGGATGTTTTTAAATGATAAAACCAATGTATTTAAATGTTTTATAAAAATAATGGGCAATTTGGATTATTGGAATAAAAAATAGCTAAAATGTGAAAAATGTTTAATTAGACATTATTTGTAGATTTTTACGTCAGGGGTATTTTGGTCATTTCCTAAAAAATATAATTCCAAATTTTCTGATTGAAATATTTCCATAATATGTTTTTTTATTTTATTCATTTTTGTCGTCTGGACTAGGGGTTGAGTCAATCATCTATAGGTCTTAAGAAATCAATGAAGTTGAAAATTTTTCTGGGCGGACAGAGTGGACCCCACCTCTATAATGGAAGAACATTTATCTCTACACACTTCCAAATGTGGTAATTCCATTTTGGTATGAATGATCACTTGAATTATCATTCAGAAATTAAATTCCATGATGTTTGGAATCCATTAACCCACCCATTGAATGACATGTGTTTAATGGAAGCTGCCTCGATCCTTCATCTAGAAACAGGATCCACCATCCAAAAAAAATCATAACTCCTACAAATGGTGGCCAAATGAGCTGAAATGTTGAGGTTGAACATACAACACAACATGGAAAAACATTAATGAAGGGGTCTATAAGTGAATACTTTAATTAAAGGGTCAAACATGTGACACCTTTTGGAGGATATAAATTTGCATATAAAAGGAGAAGAAGTCCTACCACTTAGTCAATTTCCATCCTTCCCAACTCTATATGGGGATACAAGGATAGGATCCCAAGAGCCATTTAGGTTTTTATTTTCTATTTATTTTAATTTAATTTTTCATTTCTTTCTTAATGTAATGTATTCATATTTTTTATATAAAAGTGTATCCCTTTATTCTTCCACCCCTTTTCTCTTCAAATATTAATCTCAATCCCTCTCTCTTTTGAATTTTTCAATCATGAACTTTATACACCTCACCAAGGAAAGTGACTAACTCAATGCGTGGACCTGGGGGAGGTTTTACGGTGTACATAATTATTTCAATTCAATTCAAAATGTTTTTATTCTATTTTCGGTGGTGGATAGAATATTGCACGGGTGCAGCGATTGTCCACCATGACATTGTTTCCAAATGTATTCATTTCCATCGATTAATTCATTTTCCCTCCATTATCATAGGAAAAAAATTAATATTGCAGTGTTGGGGTTTCCATAAGTGAAGAAATGGGATACGGTGGTGCTGGGTCTTTTTTGATAGCATTCTCGGTTGAGGTGTAATCCTAATTGACTATTGGAAGAGGTGTGGTTTGGTGTGCTGGACACATGATAAAATCACACACTCCTTAAATAAAAGGAAATTAATTCATTAATGAGGTTTAATAATATGAATTATCAAATTGAATTTATATAATAAATAAATAATGAATGAACCTCTATTATCCAACCCTAGGACCAAAACATTTCTTCCCTAATTTCATTCTATATCCATATGCATCTTCTTTTAGATTTAATGTTTTCATTGTATTATTTTCTAAAACCCTTAAAAAAGTTTTTTAAATAATTATTAAAATACCAAAAAGTAGTAAATTAGGTTAATTAGAATTTGTGATTGAACCGACTGCAACACTCCACAAGTGAGATGACCCTGGTAAGCCACTACACAACATTTTGAAAATAAAATTTCTTTTTCCACGGCCCACGATAGGTGTGCATCAAAATTAGTTCAATTTCAAGGGAATCTAACTATTAATTATGATCAGTTTTTCAAAATTCACGTTTTTAAAAATATTTTACTTTTTTTCATTAAGAAAAATCTAAAAAAAAATATTTTTCCATGATGTATTCAAACTCAAATTTGTATGCATTACAAGACTACTCACATGTGCAATATAAAGAACTAGAAATTTATTATCATGATCTAAATGACTGGTTTGAAAGGATTTGTAATACTCAGGATGGTTTGGGGACGAAAATGGGATGGGAATTTTACTATGTTCGTGAAAGGATGGAGCAGCCCGACCCTGAGCCGAAGCAATATCCTGAGATAGAGGTAGAATAAATTTCACCACTCATCATTTAATAATTGGAGGAGGTAAATGTAGAGGTACCTGAATAATCATTCATCCTCACTCAACCAATTATACCCTAGATAGATGAAAAAGTAGATGAATTCCTTGCTGATCTACATGTGGGAGATCAACAGGAATTGGATGAATTCTAGAATGAATGTGAGTAAGTTATTGATATCCCCAAACCTTGAAAAGGAGAAGATCCAGCACTGCTAAAAGAAGACTCCACCCAATTCGTGGAATTTGAATTCAAGATGGAGGAGACCGACTTCCTCCCTCTATCCAGTGATAATCAACTCCAAGAGGCACTTTCAAAAAAATAATTTAATAAACTAAAACTAACTCAGGGAGATGAAAATACCATGAACTCTAACATTCCTTATTTCATTAAATCTAATTTGAGTTTCGCTCCTTATAATTTTGAATATTTATATTTGATCAATACATACAATGCCTTAGAAAAATATGAAAAAGAATATGAAATTGTTTAGGAACACTTAATGCTCCCTAAAGACATTGAATATTCATTATAGGGAGTACAAGAAGCGATGAAGATTGTTGCACAAGTATCTACCAAGTAAGAGGATGATCCATACATCATCCTACCCCCTCCATGAAATCTTACCACATTTTGAAGGGGGGGGGGCGGGGATTTTTTATACTCTGTCCATGGAGACCTCCTCAATAATAACATGTATATGGACACTGGGAAAAGCCACATGTGGTTGTTCAAATCAAGGAAGCTTCATCCACCCTCTGATTTTGGATAACGATAGTTACTGCCCTATGGAGGCCGTAAAAATTCAGGTCCCACTTGGGGGATGATACCAGGATTTATCATTACATGATTTTTATATTTCATTTTTTAGATTACTCTATCATGTGTCCAACTACTCCTTGTATTTTTGAGCATTGATGACATAATACTCATTCTAAAGTGAGTAATTCTCTTTTGCAGGTTCATATATGGGAAAAGGAATCCTCATATAAAGGAATATTACTGAATATTTATTTCAAAATTGAGATCATTTATAATGATTAATTTTTTAAACACGCTAATTTTTTTGTTCAAAAACATGTTTTGGAAATTAATTATAAAATTTCATGTCCACACTTGAATTATAACATTACTTGACCTATCTAAGAGACATTAGTCTCTTAGGAATCATGTGATGCCATGTTTCACATTTCAATGTTAATGAGATTGAATGAATAAAATTGTAAATCGAATTTTTAATGTGAAACATGGATATTTAGAGGATTACTCATGATTTAATGTAATTTTTTGATTGATGTAAAAAAAATTCCCTATAATTTTTCATAAATTGAATTTAAGAAATTCATATGAATTTATTTTTTTATTAATCATTACTTGAGTGATTTTATAATATCATATGTCTCATTTCCGAGAAGATTTCTAGACCAAGTAGTTCCTATTTATTCTTTATTATATTTATCAAGTGATCATGGGACATGTCACCGACCAAAACTTTCATTTGAACATGTCAAATCTATGATTGTACAAAAGAATATTTAAAATAATTTAGGCCTCTTTGAAAATCCCTTATCTTTAATGACTTCCTTTACATAAATCCTTCTTTTATCCCATATAGACCATGAATGACCTTTATAGGGATGATCCATGTTTTAAGGAATTTTTATCCATTCCTACCCTACTCTTGTTAATTGCATGATGATTTAAAAAATAAAGTATGGGGGTGAAGGAAATCATGGGTGAAGGGATGTTATACATTATAAGGAAAAAGTGTGGGGGTGATATTGTGGTAATTATAAAAGGTTGTGGAATCATTCATCATATTTAATTTTTTCCCATATTGGTTTTTAAAAAATAAAAAAATGAAATAAAGAACCAAAAAATGAGAAAAATGTGTTGTGATTTGGGAAAAAAATCAACAATTTCAAGGCTGATGGTCCTCTTATCATATGCGGTTAGGTGATGTATGTGAGGTTTGATATATATATATAACATTCGGAAAAAGAAAAAATAGTAAAAAATTAAAAAAAAATTCAAGAGGGTGTATTGATCATTCAATATGAATTACTTTGATCATGACATTACTTTGAGTTTTGGAGGAAGTGGGTGTTGCAACTTTGAAGAGGATATTTTCATTACACTTTTTGATATTGTGCATTTTACTTAAGAGATAAAACTCATCCTTGAGCCTTAATTTTTAAATCATAAAATCCTACCAACCTTAAGCCTTATAGTAATTTGAACCTTTATTGAAAAATACTCATGATTTTAGGTGACTTTTGTCTTTACAAAGGGGAGAAAGTAGTTATTTTACAAGATTATGGATAAAGTTAATATTCTCATGATATGAGCATAACACTACTTGAATTTTATCATTATAGATGAGAGTCAAAATTCAAAGGTGAGTTAAAACATGATATGGTATGTTTAATAATAATGTATTTAGAATCTTGTATGAATTAAAGAATAAGTTCTATCATTTTTCAATGGGGAAAAGTAAAATATATGAATTAATTGTTTCATTAAAAATTGGGAAATTAAATTCATATATTATGTGTATTTTTGAACATTTGAATTGAACTTTTAAATTTTTTGATTTTATTACTTTGAAAGTTTAATATTGGTAATATTGGTGTCCTCTGAATTCCATGTCGAGATTTTATGTTTGATGGCAAGAATTGCTTAAGTGTGGGGGTATTTGGAAGTACAAATTTATGTGTGTATTTTTAATAAAATAATAATAAATTGTAGATGTTTTTAAATGAAAAAACCCATGTATTTAAATGTTTTCATAAAAATAATGGCCAATTTGGAATGTATAACAAAAATGAGTTATAATGTGAAAAGTGTTCGATTCTATATTTTTGACATATTTTAATCTCAATTGTTTTTTTTTCATTTCCTAACAAATATAATTACAAATTTTCTTATTCAAATTTTCATAGAATCCTTATTTTATTTTCTTCATTTTTGTCTTCTAGACTTGGGGCTGAATCAATCATCTAGAGGTCGTAAAAAATCAATTAGGTTGAAGATATTTTCAGGCAGACAGTGTGGACCCCGCCTCCACAATGGAAGGAAATTTCACTCTACACAATTCCAAATGCTGTAATTCCAATTGAGGATGAAAAAGGACTCATATTTTAATTCAAACAATTAATTAAATGGAGTTTGGAATCCATTTAGGCAGCTATAGAAAGGAATATTTTTAAAGGATGTTTCCTGGACCCTTCATCCAGAAACAGAAACCTCCATTGACAAAATCACAACTCCTATGACCAGAGGCCAAATGAGATTAAATTTTGCAGGTGAATGGAAAACACATTAATTCACAACATTCATGAATGGGTCATTGCATGACTCAGTCAATTAATGGGTCAAACACATGAAAACATTCGAAGGACCGAAATCTACCTATAAAAAAGAGGAGCTTCTACCTCTAAAATCATTCCTTTTCTTTCCAAAACCATTTGGGGAAACAAGGAGAGGAGCCCAAGGGACATTTAAATTTTTTTTCTTTAATGGTTTAATTTTTATTTTAGTTTTCTTTTAAAATTTAATGAATTCATATTTTTTATATTAAAGTGTTTCCCTTTATTCTTCCACCACTTTTCTCTTCCAATCTCAATCTTAATCTCTCTCTCTTCCATATTTCCATTTTGAACTCTATTCACTTCTCCATTTCCAATCACTAGATTGAGGCTTTCACCTGGGGGAGGTTTCATGGTGTTCTTTATTATTAACCTTCAATTCAAAATTATTTATTCACTTTCTGTTGGAGGCGATAATTTTGCATGGGTTCGACGATCGTCCACCATGGAACTGTTTCCATATCCATTACTTTACATTTATTAATTAATTTTCCATCCCTTCTCTTAGGTAAACCCTTCATACGGTGGATTTGGGGACTCCATAAGGGATGAAACAACATATGGTTGATCCAGGTTATTTGGGGATTGCATTCTCGGTTGAGGTGTAACCCTAATTGACTATTTGAGGAGGTGTGGTTTTTCACACCAGCCGCATGCTAAAATTACCCACTCATTAAATCATTGTAATGTGAAACATTAATGAGGTTTCATAAAATTAATTATCAAATTTAATTTAAATATTAAATAAATAATTAATGAACCTATTTTATCCAACCCTAGGACCAATAAATTTCTTCCCTAATTTAATCTATCGGCATATTCATCTTCATTTGGATTTGATATTTTCATTGAAATATTTTTTAAAACCCATAAAAAAAATATTTTAAATAATTATTTAAAAAACCAAAAAAAATTAGATTAAGTGAATTAGAATTAGTGATTGAACCTACTGCAATGCTCCTCATGTGAGATGACCCTGGTCAGCCACTGCGCTATATTAGGAAAATATATTTTCTTTTTTCATCCCCCACAATAGGCTTGCATCAAGATAATATGGAATTAATCATAAGCATTTGACATACTGTCTAGATACACGTTACTGACTAGAAATAATATTTTTTTGACAATCAGGTTTTGGGGGTTCATAAGCATTGAGGCTTATCCTCATTAAGTTCTCATTTGGTGATATCATGTAGTGAGATCATGAGGAAAGAGATGCTAATAGGAACATCACTTGTTTTGGGTTTCATTAGTTGTTTCAATCTATGGGAATTTGAATTGGTATCCAGAATTTCAATTATTCTCAATGTTTAATAGTTGATCGCATAGATTGATACATAGATAAAACCAAGATAATGAAATCTTGGTCTTGGAGATGTAGCGTGTATTGGGTGAAACATTTGTAGCATGATAATGGATTAATGGTCAAGAGAGGTTCTATCACATCTTGGGTAATGAAGTTATATATCTAGGGTCACCTTGATCAAGATGGTAGTACTTTGATAAGACCACGACCATGGAATTCGAGGTTAAGTCCATCTATTTATATATTAAAACAATAAAGAAAGAATTCGGAGATGACATGGCTGTGTGTCCTACATTATGATATATTAAAGATAGAGGGATTATATTAAACAGTGCATGTTCATAGGTTAGTTGTTAATGTTATCACAATCCTTATATCCTTAGGGGTCATGATTGTTTCAAGATCATGCCATTGTTATGTGAGTAATATTCATTTCTATCATGATAATGTCTTAAAGGGTCACACACAATATCATATTCATGAATCTTACATGTTCAATTTAATATGTGTTTTGGAAATGGTGGCCCCCACCACTAGGGTTCGGGATTTGTTTAACGTCATACGATAACCAAGGAATAAATTAATTAAAATTATTCATATGAATAATAATTGGTAAATAAATTATTTCATTAACAATATTTATATATTTTTCATATAAATAAAAACAAAATATGAAATGAACAAATATTAAATTAAAATATTCATGGTTAATTTAATATTTTAGTGAAGTACGAGTAGAGTTAATTGCTTGAGTGTTATAATGTAATGTATTTATTATTTTACAAGAAAAGTGATAGTAATAAAAAATGATATTTTTTACTTATTTTGGTAGTAAATATATTATTATTATAATATGTTAATTATTCAGGTGTCTCGGAGACATTTATAGGTAATTCAATTTCAAACTTCTAATAGAGGAGAATGGGGTTTTATCATTGTCTATTAATGTCCTATCCATATCTTCTTCAGTATCCCGCATCATAGAGAGGTAAGATATTTATCAATGAGCTCGGATAGAGATTTCTCTTATTCATCTAGTGAAAGGTGATTCAATGATCATCAGAGCATCAAAGGAGTCGTCAGATCTCAGTGGTTGGACTCAAAATTTGATGATCAGAACTCCCGTAGTGTCTTGACGCTTGTGTGGATAATCTAGAGAAATTCAACTTCAAATTCATCTAACATCAATTTTGAAAGATGACAAGACTTCATGAATTGGTTTTGAACTAGTCAATGTATTTTAATGTTTTAATTTATTCTTATTATTCTTTACATGAGATCCTCATCATAACCCAAGTAGTGATTTTCCATTGTCGATGAGTTTATGTCCTCAGTTGGTGATATTTTTTGAACCCATATTTCAGGCCTTCCGCTATAATACTGGTACCTGTGATTAAAAATAGAGTTCTGTATGAAAAATATTAATCCAAAGATAAATTTAATTCTCCTTTAATTTAATAGAGTTAACGGTTATGGTCCCAACACTGTAGATGAATTCTGAATTTGACACTGGGTGACTATATTGTGGCATGTGATATTTGAAATTCAGAAAGAAGTCATTTTTCACGTTTTATCACTACAATGAATATATATTTATTTACATGTTGTAATATTTGTTACCTTATGAATAATATTTTTTCGATGAACCCCGGTATTCAGACTAATTCCCGGTGTCCATATTAGGGTTATCCGGCAGGTTTTAGTCCACCAATTAATTAATTAATTAATTAATTTAATAAATATTATTCAGACTAATAAATAGGTTTTAGAAAACCCATTTTGGAGGTTTGATATCACATATTACCAACTAATAACAAACAAAAAAATTATCTGGACTCTGTGGGGTATAGACAAAAAAACATTAGATCTCCTCTTTGCATATATTTCCACCCGGGTGGCCACAGCCCCCTAGTGACCTAGTAGGCCATCATTCCTCTCCCTCCCAATCACCACACTGTTTCCACCCACTTTGGAAGGCTAGAGAACCACATTATACATCTTTCCCTAATCCTCAATGTTCTCACTATTCTTGTCGATACTTACCACTACCTCGAGCATTGAGGTCCTCTCACCGGGTGACCTCCGCTGCAGCTCGTACCTCAGTCAACACTTCTTTTCACGATGAGTCCCTCTGCCTACTAATATGGATTTGAAAATCTCCATGGTCATAACTCTGAGTTATCAACCTCCTTCATTGAGGATAGATCTGGTCTACTGCCTCTTATGGAAATCATGTT
This sequence comes from Viscum album, assembly GCA_963277665.1. Lineage (NCBI taxonomy): Eukaryota > Viridiplantae > Streptophyta > Magnoliopsida > Santalales > Viscaceae > Viscum > Viscum album. The sequence goes on along the minus strand of OY728148.1, from coordinate 2,042,843,123 downwards.
TGACTGAATGAGATCATGGTGGTTGTGCCTCCCCATTTTCATGGCACCTCTCATCCGACTGATCCCTTGTTGACTTCCTTCATCGCCGCTAGTGTTTCTCCCACCTTCCTCGAGCCTGGTGATCCCCCGAGGCCCTATACCATATGAAAACATCTCCCAACCACACCCATGAAGCATCTAGTTGTCCGACGAGATCCAACCAATTTATATGGTCTAGAAATACCCACAAACACATCTTAGGCGGGTCATCCCAACCTGAAATATGATTAGGCCGACCGACCTGGCCCATATCACCCCTGCACAGGGTTGGAACATCTCAAAATGGGCCTCTGTGGATTCATCCTAACCCACAGAGGTTGGGCTCTGGGTATTTAGACCTGGATAATTTAAATTGCAAAAAATTCATTACATAATTTAATTTATGTTTTGTTTAAAATTTATTTAATGAAATATTAAATGATTCCTTTAAAAATTATCTTCATTTATTTGGGTTAAATAATATAATTTTATTGTTAAATTATGTTAATTAGTTAATTTAATGTTATGTTTTAAAAATAAATTATTTAATGGGGAAAAAGATAAATATTATTGAATTAAAATTTGAGTGAAATTTTAATTCAAAAAACATTCCGACAAATAATTACTTATTTCATGAGCCATGGACAAACCAATGAATGTTTGGTTAGTTGTTATTTAATTTTTTTAGATATTTCATGGTTTTTTTAAATAATTTGTTACCAAGGTGGTGCGATAGTGGCATGTTTGAATGTTGATTAAAGTTTCATTTTGAATTTTGAATCTTGAATGGTGGTTCATGGATTGATGATTTTCACTTTTATGGTGGCCTCAAGGCGACTGCACGCTGCCTGTTCCCCTTTATTGTCAATTATGTTACATTGTAATCTACTGTTCACTTTAATCTGCCTCTTTCCACTGGTTTTGGTATGTTTGAATTTGATTGTGAGGTTCCCACTTTTCCACAAAGTGGATTATTCAGCAAATGAAAAAATGTGATTTGGAGTTATTACTCACTCAATTTACCTACCATTATAGTCGTCTCATGATCAGGTTGTCATATTATATTTCCATGGTTTACTATTTGTTTGAATGTATAGTTTATGCGTGATCAAATAGAAGTAATAAACAAGAAGGGAAGACAATATGGACCTATGACATGATATGTTTTTCTATTTTTTCATTGTAATTGTCAGTTTGATCACATAGTATATGATAATTAGATAGAAAATTATTTCATTCATCAAATAAAATTAAGAGAACCCTGAAACAAATATTAAGTCTTCACCTCTTTTCATCTTTCAAATTCTTACAAAACCAGGTGTTTAGGGTGTCAATCATTCTGTAGATGAGGCTAACTCTTACTGTAAGGGAGTTCATATGAGATTGGTGCGTTGAATTAACTATATTTGTATTACGTAATAACTACAACTAAATTAATATCAATTTAGTGGAATTAATTGGCTAAATCCTGTTTTATTTTAGAAGTTGAGAGTTCACACAACAGATCAAAGAATAATGTGTTAATGAAGTTGTCCAGTAAAAATCCTACCTTGAACCATCCATGTTGTGGTGTAGCTATTTCTTGTATACTAATAGGGAGGTTTGGGGATCATTCCCACTAGAACACTCATGTGATAGAGTAATCAGATTCTATAATAGTGGGTTCCTATATATTCATAAAATAGTGGGAGAATTTTAATGATTTAATTAATTAATTGATCAATATTTATAAACCAATAATTGTGATAAAAAGTACTAATATTCTAAAAATTATTTTTGTATAAAATGGAATATTATACCATAATAAATAATGGACAATGTAAATGTCCACACGTGTAAGAGTATCTATGAATATTATAGGTTCTTGTGTAAACTACTAATATATAGGAAACTCAAGGTTTCAGTGTCCCCAACACCGATTAAGTAACATCAGGAAGCGAGGGTGAGAAATTTCATAGAGTAGACCCATGTATAGATAATATGATGGTTTTCACATAATATTATCATCATAATATAATTCCTCTTTCGGTTCCTACATCCCTAAATGAATCATATAACATGTAGTCTCATCTTTGATATGTTTTCAAATAGAAAGTGAAGTAAGATACAAATATGGTGATGGTTACCCTTAATAGTGTAAAATGAATGATGGAATAATGCTCATTAACGGGATCCAATTATCAAATAATTTAACCCATTAAATCAAGCCTCATTTTAGGTTACAAAACCAAAACTATTTAATAAACTATTCATTAAGTAGTTGGGTAATGGTTCAACAAGTGAATAATAATATTAAATAAATATTAATCATTAATTCTTATAGATAACAAATTCAATGGCATAGAGAAAAGCCCAATGGAATGTAATTCCAAAATCATATTTTCAATGTTCTTAAATGAAAGAGGTATTGAAAATAAGTAATTTTCATTCCATATTGTAAAATAATACTATGGAAGATTATTTATAATAAAATGAAATAAATAAGAAAGGTCATGCTTATTCTTTAGGGATATTCATCAATGTAATGTTATAGTTTTTTCATTTTGGGTATTGAATACAATATGCTAAACACATGTTAGTATTTACATATAAAAACAATGTAATTATAGAAATATTACTAGAAGTCAGGTGTACTATCCAGGTGGTTGAGAAACAGTGATATATAGAACATTTTTTAGAAGTACATGGATTCTTTATTTCCAAGTGAAACATTCATTTAGAACTATTATTGAGTAATACAAAAACATTATTCTTATGGTTCCTTGGAGAGAAGGATAGATTATTCTATTCCAATGAATTAATGTTGTATTTATTTTTTAATCAGAAACCAATACTTCAGTAATACTTGAATTGTAGGAAATACCCAATGAAAATAAAATTCAATACTTTTATACGATGTTGTGGAAGGATAGTCCTTTTTATGTCAATCTGAAACTATATTTCAATGATATAACTATTTTTGTATTTAGGCTCATTAAAAAGAAACACCAATAGCTTTATTGGTGACTTTAGTTTTAGAAGGAAAATTATTAGAAATAAAGGTTTTCCACAAAGTATTTAGAGTATTCTCAGCTAGAGAGCGTGAACTATTATGAGGGTAACCTAGAGGTATCTATATAATTCATAAGATTCTTTTTAAGTCATTAAAGAATAGTGAAATTAATTATCATACATGCATTATCATAATATAAGGGTATCTTTGGTCCAACATTCTGAAAAATATCACCACCATGCAATCATCGATCATGATAATGTAGTGTGTTACAATTCGTAAATGCACATTACCTTATCTACATCATGCAATTGATGTTATTAATGAGTATTGATGGTGAGGTATTACAATTACATGTTTATCCAAAAAATGTAGTGTGGAGTAATTCCTAAACAAATATTCTATACATCAGTGTTAGGATGTAAGTAGGATCAATAATGAAACATGGGGAAACTTTAATTGTGTTTTATAACATGATTCAAAATTAATGACATTATCACATAACCATATTCCAACTATAATGACTAACGGATTTCATAGTAGTTATATTATGATGGACATCAATTTTGTAATAAAGGCATATATATATATTAATAGAGTTTATTAAGATATAATCAAGTATGCATGAGGAACAAAAACATTATGCATCTATTGTAATTATCACAATGTTTTCTTAGGATATTACATATATTTCTATGATTGAAAAGTATTATTCAAGTACAAGATACATTTCAATAACGGTTAAATTATTTATTTGAGATAATGGGAGCTAGGTTGAATTATGTTTATTCAGTGCTAGAGATGGCCATGTAGTTGGCATAAGAACCAGTTCCACAAGTCTTTGTGGAACATGATTGTTCTTGAGAAATATACTACATAGGAAGGGAAAATCATGGGGATGGTTATTTTATTCACCGCATCTGGTGATCTATTAAAAATTGAGAATTATATTTCAAACATGTATGAAGTATATGAAAATTAGATATGATTCGCAAGAAAAATTAAAATTTAATAAATGGATTCCATATATCAAAGTGAAAATTGGTTAATTATAATGAATACTATGGTGGCTATTTAGTTGACATGAATCATGGATGGTAAAAGTGTAGAGCCAATAATGATATCTTGTTTAAACAAAGTCAGTAATCCTAAATCCATTAGAATTTCACTTTTCATTGATACATTCTATGATAATTATATTGAGAATTAGATGTCAGGACCACCGATCATGGAAGGTATCAATATGACACAACCAGAAAGGGATGGTCACATCCTTGAATGCTAATACTGGTTGAAATTTACATGATATCAAATTTTTCACTGAATTAAGTTACCAGATCATATAGTATTAATTTAGGATGAATGATTGTGATGTGCCTACCAGAGGTTAGTTTTAGAACTATAATTTTTCAATTGAAATATGTTCAATGACATTTGTAAAACAAATATTTGTATTATAGTATGATAAGACTAGGATGAAATCAATTATATTTTTATTGACTAAATGTTTCAACAAATATTCAATGGAAATAGATATAATGAGGTTTGTCTAATAGTTTATTAGTCTTAATTAATCATACATATTGTGACTTAGTATTAAAAAATACAAGTTGGAACAATTCATGAGTTGAATTGTTGTTAATTCAAAACGTTTTATATCTCTTCATGTTGACATGTTCGAGGGATTAGAATAGGTAAACCCAGTGAGTTTAATTCTATATGCTTATGAGAAAGATTAATCATTCATTCCATGATATGTAAAAGATATTATATTTCCAAGATACACTTTATAGTAGGCAGATGTCAGTTATATCTAGGATTACTACAAGGAAACTAGTTTGAACTATCCATTTTTTACTTTAGTAAGTACAAAAGAAATGTACCTGATATGTGGATAATAAATGACAATTGTTATGAGGGGAAAAAACTAGTCATACATAGATCCATGTAATATAGTATCACACTTAAGGTAAGTTTATGATCAAGACAATCTCATATCATCCATTAGTAGCCATACCTGCAATCAGTGAGTACATTATAGCTTCTAAGGTAGCTAAGAAACAGTTAAACACAACAATTTGGTCATGTTCTAGTAATCGAACATAATAAGTAACGTTTTATCATTATGATAATTTTTTATCGATAATATAAAATAAATCAATTAATAATAGTTGGTAAATTTGATATAAATAGGGGTACCATCTCATGATAAGTTTTAATCAAGGACACGAGGTCGCAAATATCAGAACTTCAACAAGGAGGAATCGTGGAAGGCTCAGCAGCTAAAGATTTGACTCAGTAGAAACATGATCTTAGTAATGTGAGTGTTAACAAGTAATGTTATCATGTTTTCTCTAGTGAAATTGGTACTATTAATATAGTGGGTTCTATATACCATACTATTATGTTCATTAGAATACCATATTGAGTATACAAGATAGAAATACATGATGATTACTTTCCATTACAACATAGATATTTTGGCATCCTCTATTTAATGCTAATATCAATAGTTTAATTGGAGAATCGAAATGATTTACTAGATCCCAAGATATAATGAGTACCTAGAGATACTATGACATTAATCTTAATATTTCTTCTAATTGTATAAATACAGCATAATAACCTGATATAGTAATTATTTGAATATCCTATGTCAGTGGTCTATAAGCATTGAGACTTATTCTCGTGAATTTTTCACTTTGGGATGTCTAGAAGTGATATCATGATGACATACCTACTGATTGGAAGAAAAAATATTTTGGTTGTAATTTGATATTTCTATATGTGGACATGTGTATTGGTCTCCAAGCATGAGACCATTACCAATGTGTTCCACTTGATAGGATAAATTGATATAATGAGAAAACCATGGTAATGAAATCATGTTGAGGTAGCTTATTTTGGATTCATTATTAGTGATATAACATTGGATAAATGGTCAATACAATATTTTTCACTTCCAGATTCATTAAGTTATACATCTTAGACCAGTTTGATCAATATGGTAGTACCTTCAGAAGACCATGGTCATGGAAGTTTAGGGTATGTATGTCTAGTTATATAAAAAATTAATAATGAAAGAAATTGGTGACGACACAGGTGTTTGTCCTTCTTTATAAGGTATTAAATACAAGGTGATTATATTACATAGTGTGTGTTCAATGGTTGGTTATCACTACCATGAAAATCATAATATATTTGGGTTCCATGATGGGTTGTTAGATCCTGATCTCGATCTATGAATTGTATCCACTGCTATTGAGATAAGGTATTAGAGGTTCACACACAATAGAATATTCAAAAATCATCCCTATTAAGATAAAATGGTGTTTTGGACATGGTGGGACCCACCAATAGGGTATGAACTTCTTCCAAGAAGATATAATCACCATGGAATAAATGAAATCATAATATTCATGTTATGAATATTTGTAATTGAATTTATTTATTCAATTTATTTATACACTATTTATGATAATATATAAAAAAATATTATGTGAACGGATATTTTAGTAAAATATTCACGGTTCATTTATTAATTTTGGGATATACGATCTTAGTTAATGGCTAGGGTATTATCACATAACATATTTATTATATTAAAAGAAAAGTGATAATAATAATAAATGATATTTATAACTTATTATGGTAGTAAAAAAATTATTTAAATGGTGTGTTAAATATTCGGGGATCAGGCTTATGTTTCGGGGTAATTCCCTTCCACACTCTATATAGATGAGAAGAGGGGTTTTCCAATGAATGTTCCGGACCTCTCTCCCTCCCTATATAATCAGGTCTCCTGATTTCTATAGGGTGATTGTCTGAATGTAGTTTCTCAAGTTGAGTTCTGTATTGGGTATATTGAAAAAGAAAAAATATTAATTGTTACAGAGTCAAAGGAGACATCATGTCTTCAAACTAGGACAGGGAATTCAATTATTGGCTCTCCCAATTATTCTTGTTTTTGTGTGGATTACCTAGAGGAATTATCCTTCAAATTATTATAAAATCAATTTATAATGAAAGGAAGAAATCATGCATGGATTCAGGTCTAAACCATGTATTTTATGGTATTAATATTGTTCTCAATTTTATGCATGTGAGATCCATAGTTTAAATCGGGCTGCAATTCCCTGATGTCGACGAGTTTATCATATTATTAGGGGAAAACCATTAAAATACCATATTTCTAGGCTTCCACAGCATGCCTGATTCCTTCAAAATATAGGTGGTCAATATTATTAATGTGGCGATACTATATTCCTTTTTTATAGTGTAAAATTACCAATAAAATTGTCAAATAATCATTGAAATATGTAATTAAAAATATTTCATTGAATGAATATATATTACAATCATTAATAGATGAAAGAAAGAATGAATATAGTGATAAAAAATACATTTAACCCCATTGGTATGATCATATATCAAATAAAAAAAGAAATAATAAAATGTTGGAGTCTCTATTACTACCCAAGCCTAAAATCATCTCAATATGCATACCCATTTGAGAACAGATCTCAATCAAGAATCTTTGGGAATTCACCAAAACTGATCCTATGATTTGTGAAGTCTTATCAAGTACCCATGTGTCATGTAGAACTCAGCGAGGTGTGACTAGAAATAAGTGGGGAATCACAAACATTCTCATATACATACCTAAAATTTTTTGTGTATGTGCATCAGACAAGATTAGATTAGTATTTAAATTGAATTCTAAAGAATAAATAATTGTCCATTATTGATCCTAGGGTTATGTCTTGAAATTGATGATATAACCAATCCATCTTCAGCGAATTATTCTGTGTGTCTGATCAAATCATGTAATAACGCACACTATTATAAGTCCATTGGATAATTCCTAGGTTTCTATACTAGGAAATCCAAATTTTAATTTGATTAATCATTTAAAAAATTATAACTATCAATCATTTAAAAAAATATAAACATAAAACAAAGTGATCTAAATTCAATGATCAAGTATAAACAATTCGTTCCTCTGTAACCTATGAGCCCAATCCAAAGATATTGTATTAGGAATTCAATCTCAGATAACGTTCATGTTAATTCCATTTATCCTGACTAGGGAATTATAACTCAGATAACCTGCTTCATGGTGAAATTTTCATCCCACAATATGTATCCATTGGTAACGACCAATATATCCTAAAACTTGTGTTTATATCATTCTTGGTAGCTGAATCCATGAATCATATCCTACATGACCCATGAATTTCAGTACATATACAACAACCCATTCAAATTATCTCAATTGGATTAGCATCCTTCCCAACCCAATCCAATATCCAAGGTCTACAATGGTGTATGAACCGTCTTTATTATAACACCCCGACCCCAATTACCCTGAGTCGGTGCATTATTACATAAAATTTTCATGATCACAAAATATCAAGTCTCGAAAGACATATTAGATTAGTAGTATGGGAAACACTAGATATATTCATATGTCTTACATTACATCATAAAGGGAAAAAATACAACAACATAGTCTCCATAGTCCACACACATATCCCATTATACTATCCTTGTAGGTCAGTCATAAAATACATCTTCACATGATGGTAAAAATAAAACATAGAAAGGGGTGAGCTCATATGCTCAGTAAGGATAACAATATAACATAAACATTCGTAAATAAGCATAAACATTTAAGGAAATGTATAACTAAAAAATCCTTTTCAACATGAAATTTAGAATAATATGGAAATGATGAAATGGAATAATGAAATTTACTTATTCACATAGATATTCTACTAATTTAATAATAATATTCAAAATCAATGACCACTATTATAATTATGGAATGTATAATGCCAGACTATCATAACCACTTAGTCAAGGCCTTGTGGCAAGACTATAAATAAGTTTTTGTCAAGGCCTTGTGCCAAGACACTAGTTTGTATCATGAGAACTAATGATGCATCGAGGATCTATATCAGGCTCCACTAGTCACTTAGTATGTCCAATGCATTCCTCATATGAAAAGGATTAATCTTTACATAAAAATATGTATTAAAACTAACATATGAAATGAAAATACATTATCTATAAACTGTGAGTGGTATAAAAATAAAACATCCACAGTCAAACATATAACAAAACCTTCAATACAATATGGAAGTTTTGTATCATAATAAATCAACTTCAAATAATCTTAAAGTCTATTAAAGAATGTTGACATAGATGAAATCAAAACTATTTGAGATAAATATCTCTTTTTTTGAAATCATTTATTAGTCACATAATTTTAAAAGAAAACATTTACATTTAAAATATTCTTATAATCTTTTAAGGAATTTTTCGACGATTTTATAAATGCATAAAATAGCCTCACCCACTGAATAAGTTAAAAAAAGTCATTCTTAGCTTAATTCAGTCGAAAAGGATAAAAATGACCTTGTTTGGAAAATGACGGAACGATTACTTTATAATAATATTATGAATATTCAAAAAAAATTATAAATTACTTTAAACCATTGTCTATCTAATAGTAAAAATGTTTTGAAAGATATTTTTATGAAACATGGACGTGGATGATAAAGAGGTCCCAGTAGATAATTACATATTATCAACCTCAGATAATGAGAAGATTGTATAATTAACCCTTACCTTATACTTTTCCATAGTCGATGGTATGTAAACCTCCTGTATAATAGTTATAAAATTGTTATTAAATTATACAAGAATCATATACAAAAATATGATATCATATATGATCTTCTAATATTTCATTGTTAATAATATTTTAGTATTATCGTCGTTTCAGGTGTTAACTTACTAGTTTTCTTTTATATGTTTTGTTACATAAGCCATGTTTGTTATGGATATGTTGTCTCTTATTCATATCCAGAATGATATAATATCTTTATACATTATTTTTAATCATCAAATGGAAATTAGACTTGAATGGATACGATGGGGAATGAATCTCATCGTGTTCGTGGAGATGGTAGTCCGTACGCACACACGAGAGACAATATAATTATTTTGATATTAAAATAATATATAATTGGATGGTTTATCATATATATATATAATAATTATCATTTTATATTTATTTTTTAATAAATTAATCATCATTATCATACCCATCCAAATAAAAATGTTTTGAATAACAATTACACCATGACGTGGAGACGGTAAGCCGTACATACGCATATATGATGACAACTCATTCAAAGGATGGATAGAATACTGAATATTGTTGTACCATATTTATAATGAAATCACATTATATAAAATATACTGGAGTTATTATTTTATTATGTAAATTATAACGAAAGAAGAAGCGTAAGAATAAAAGAACATGAAAGAGGGTTATGAAATCATTATCTATTCTTCGGGTTATTCCTTTTGATTTGATCAAAAAGGCTCTATAGGATGGATTTAGGATCAATATAAGGCCTTTTGGATTAATTAAGGGAACATGGGAGGATATTTGGGAAGGTTTTGGTAGAGCCAAATGGCATTGAAGGTGTGAAATTGAGAGAAGGGGGAGTGCCCTTTTCTAAGAGGGGTGATGGTCACCTTAGGAAAAACATAAAAAATAATTTTATAATAAATTAATATTAGTCTTATAATGTCTCTAAAGTGACTTATTTTGATGATAGGTTAGTGATGGGTTGATACCCTCTCAATCAATAGGTTTTAGACATGTTTAGGTTACCATTTTAACCTTATCATTTAGATTTAACTCTAATTTAAATAATTTAACTTTTACTATGTCTTCTTCTATTCTTGTACTATATAGTTAATAAACATACTATAAACTTTTAATAGAACCCCAATTAGTTCATTAATGTCATATATATTATTATATAATTATTTTTCTGGACCTTATATTTTGAGGACCATTATATCAATTAATAATATAATATTTGTTTTAAAAACTATTTTATCTCAATTTTGACACTATTTAATAATTGATTTTTGTTAAGGTCCTAAAAAATTTATTAATTTGAACTAAACACATTTAATAGATCCTAACATTTCATATTGAAAAATAAAATTATTGGATGTCATTAAAAGATTAAATTATATTAAATTTAATATATATAATATAAATTATTTGATTCATTCATTACTAAGGAAAATATTGCATCATCATTGTGTCATAAATAATTATACTTATTAAATGACTAAAAATTATAAATAAAATTACATTATCTAGATAATATACTTCTATTTATAATAAATATTTATATTCTAAGAGATAACAATTATAACCCTATGTAAAAATTGATTTACTAAAAGATATATGCTTATGTCATTTTTGTATTTACATTAACTTAATTAATGTAAAGTTTCATTATCACATAAAAGTATATCCATGGGGTCCCAAAATCGACCCAAGGATTCACATGGTGGGACATGTATCCTATAATAGGGTTATTACACATGTTAGGGAAATTTAATGTTATTATAATTTTATTTTTTTACCCTTATTTACCGGATTTACCCTTTAACCATGGTAAATAATATATTTACGAGAGTAATTATTCAAAGTTTCTAAAAAAAACGTTACCTATTTACACTATGTGGACCTCTAGATTCAAAATATGGAATATATTTTTCTAAATTCAAAACAAAAAAGTGGCAAAAATTAATTTAAAATTAATTATCGTTGTTAAAAGAAAAAGCTTGTTTTTAAGTGATAATAACTATGAAAAGATTGACACTCGTTTATGTCTAGTTTAAAAGTGAAATTACATCCAATTACCAGCATTAGATTAAATCATAAAAATATAATATAATTATACTTTTAAAACACTATATATTATAAATTACCAATATAAATTATTTTGATTAAAAAGTTGTTTTTAATTAAAATTTAGTATTTTTTACTATTAATAAAAAATTGGATGTTTTCAAAACAAAATACAAAAAAATTTCCTAAGATAATTTTGGTATTCCAAAACCATAAATGAAATTCAATTTGAATAATAAAATTTATAAAATTTAAAAAAGTGGGTATTACTATTCATAACGGTTACTTTGATTGGTCGCGGTGTGTTTAAATCTCGAAGTTGCGTACAATGCATGCTATTTCATTATTCAAAGGGAAGCATACCATGGAGGCTTGGGGTGTTACATTCTCCCCTCCATCAAATAATTTCATTCTCAAAATATCTAGAGTATTACGGCATAAAAAGACTCCTGTGGTTCTTCATCATAAATTCCTCAGGTCCCCACGCTACCTCTTCTATCTTATGATTTCTGCATAGAACATTTACTAGACGAGTCGTCCGGGTTCCCAATACTTGTTCTCTTGTATCAAGAATCCTGCAGAGCTCTTCGCAATAATACAGATTGAGTTCGAGTTCTAATTCTTTTTAGGTGAGTACATGCCTTAGGTCATGCATGTATTTTCACAATAGTAATATGTGGAACACATCGTGAACTTTGGAGAGACATGGAGTTATTTCCAAATGGTAATAAACAATCCCAGTTCGTTATAGAATTTCTAAAGGTCCGATGTACCTGGGACTCAATTTACCTTTCTTACCAAAATGTAAGACTCCCTTTCATGGAGATACCTTAAACAAAGCATGGTCACCAACTTGAAATTCCAAATCCTTCCTTCGATTATGGAATAGCTTTTCTACCTACATTGAGATTATTTGATGTGGGTTTGTATTAACATCCCCTATTTCATCATTTCCTCCACCAGTTCTAGTTTTACATGTTTTCTTTCAACAACATCATCCCAACAGGTTGGTGCGTGACATCTATTTCCGTATAAGGCTTCATATGGTGTCATCTAAATACTTGAATGGAAACTATTGTTATAAGAAAATTAAAAAAGAGTTAAATATTGATCCCACATACCCTGAAAGTCATGTGAGAAGGATCTCAACAAGTATTCTAAGGTTTGAATAGTTCGTTCTGATTTTCCATCAACTTGAGGGTGGTAGGCAGTGCTCAAACGACATTCACTATCCATGGATTTCTGAAGAATATTCCAGAATTTTACCATGAAATGTGGATCACGATCAGAAACAATTGATGGTGGTACTCAATAAAGTCTCACTACTTTATTAATATATAGTCTGTCAAGACATTCCAGTGGTAGGTCTTCTCTTATAGCAAGAAAATGTTTTTACTTGGTAAGACGATCAACAATGAACCATATGGCATCGTTCCTTCTAGGAGTCTTTGGCAGTCCCCTGACAAAGTCCATCATAATATTATCCCATTTCTACTCAGGTATGGGAAGAGGTTTCATAACTCTTCCAGGTTTTTTCCTTCCAACATTCACTTGTTGACAAACCATACATCGTGACACAAAATCAAAAATCTCCCTCTTCATTTTGTCCCACCAAAAATATTCCTTCAAATCTCTATACATCCTGGTGTGACCAGGGTGTATAGAGAAATTGGAACTATGAGAATCATCCAACAATTCTCTTTTTAGATTACGTATATTAGGAACACAAAGTCTCTTCCTGAATTTCAAAATTCCATCTTCATAAACAATGTCACTCAATCTCCCATCATTCACAGCTTTAATCTTCTTTTGAAATTCATCAACATTGGTCTTAGAACTATTTATCCTTTCTAGAAATGATGGTTTAGAAACCATTTGAAAAAGCATTGATGTTTCAACTTCAATGGTTATTCCCATATACATCTTTACTAGATCCATGTATATAGGATCATTTTCAACTCTCATATTGTTCAAAACTCCATGATTCTTTCTACTCAAAGCATCTTACACCTTGTTTTCCATCCCCATGTGGTAGTGTATGGTGGAAACATAATCCTTGAGTAGTTCAAGCCATCTATTTTGCCTCATGTTGAGTTCTTTCTGTGATAAAATATACCTCAAAATCTTGTGATTGGTATAAATCTCACATTTTCACCATATATATAGTGTCTCCAAATCATCAAAGTAAAGATTACTACTGCTAACTCAAGATCATGTGTAGGATAGTATAGCTCATGAATTTTTAGTTGTCGTGACACATTGGAAATAACCCTATCATTTTGTAAAAGGACACAACCAATCCCTTTCTTTGAAGCATCACTATAAATATCAAACACAACATTCCATCATGGAAGATTCAAGATAGGATAATTGAGTAATTGTCTCATCACGTTTTCAAAACATTATTCACACTCTTTTTTCCAAACAAATTTAACCTTGTTACGTGTGATCGTTGTTAATTGGTTAGAGAATCGGGAAAAATTCTAGATGAAACATATATAATAACCTACCAAACCAATAAAATTGTTTACCTCGGTTATACTCATTGGTGCTGGCCATTCTTGGATTGCTCTTGTCTTAGAAGGATCAACAGAGATTCCATCCATAGAGAGAATATGACCAGGAAAAGAAATATTTTGATGCCAGAATTCATACTTGCTAAACTTCCCATATAATTAATGTATTCTATGATTCTTTAGAATAATTCTCAAGTGATTTTCATGATCTTCATAGCTTTTAGAGTAAACCATGATATCATCAATAAATACCACTATAAAGTCATCATGCTATTACTTGAAAACTTAATTCATTAGATCCATGAAGACATAGGGTGCATTAGTCAATCCAAAAGGAATTATTGTAAACTCATAATGCTCGTACCTAGTTTGAAATGATGTCTTTGGAATTTCTTCCTTCTTTACACACAACTGATGGTATCCAGATTGATGGCCAATCATTGAAAAGTATCGGGCTCTATGAATATGGTCAAACAAATCATCAATGTGGGGTAGGGGATACTTTTTATTTATTGTTATAGAATTGATCTCTCTGTAGTCAATGTACACCCCCATAGATCCATCTTTCGTCTTAACGAAAATAAAATGGGCACCCCATAGAGCAACACCTGTGGGAATAAATCTCGTATTACTCAATTCATCTAGTTGTTTATTTAGCTCCACTAATTCCACAATATCCATTCGATAATGGGTCTTCTATATTTGCCTTGAACCCAGAATTAAATCAATTGAAAACTCAATTTCTCATTCTAGAGGATGTCCAGGTAAATATTCTGGAAACCCCTCAACATATTCTCTCATAATAGGTACATGCTATATTTGAACATTCATTTCCTCACCCACAGTCATTTCATTCTCTTCCTCCGAAATAATTCAATTTAGTTGAACTACTAGGGGTGAATCTAGATAAGAATTAAGTGGTGATAATTCTACTCTAAAGATAAGGTGTTCGTTATCATCATCATCATCATCAATTGTAACCTTCTTCTTCATACAATAAATCTTCACATCATGGTCTGAACGAAAATCCATACTAAGTATTATATCAAATTCAATCATAGGTATGACGATGAGATTAGCAGATAAAGAACATTTATATGCTCTAATGGGAACAGATTCACAAAACATTGTTGCGATGATACTTCCCTTATGAGTTTTGACTGACAGCTCCCTTGTTAAATCAAATTGGAAATATCTAATTTTCATAAAAAGATGGGAAGAAATAAAACAATGTGAAGATCCAGAATAAAATAAATCATTTTCTAAACATGAGGAAACCATTAAATTACCAGCCACCACACCTTTCAGAGCATCTACTTCAGCAGTAGTGATAGCATAATCTTGGCTTTCATCCCTTGGCCTTTTCTAAGGTAAGTTCCGCTGACACTTAGGACATTTATTTTCATAATGTCCCATCTCTCTGTAATTGTAGCAATGATCATCGTTAGCATCTTTATTCCCCTTGCAATCACGAGATTAGTGGCCTTTTTCAACACAAATTTAACAGACTCTCATTCCCTTCAAGAAAATACCAGGGTGTTTCTTCCCACATTTACTGTAGGATGGATATTCAAATGTTCCCTTATTACCCTTATTTTCATTTCCATATTGATCAACAGATCTCTTCTTCTCTTTCTTTGCATTAATGTCAGAAGATGTAGAGAAATCTTTTTCTGTCCTGTTAGCACATGGGACAATATATTCGTACAACATGAAGGATTGTGAGAACAATGCTTGATAGAGAAATGGTTTTAACCCACCAGAGAAACGATCGATCTTACTTCATGGGTTATGTATATAATATGCAACATGCATTATTAGCCTAGTAACGTTAGCCTCATACTTTTCAACATTCTCATCCTCCTTTTGTCTTAGACTGAGAAATTTCCTTTCTATATCTGATCGATGGTCATGAGGGAAGTATTTTTCTATGAAAATCATTTTAAATTTCCTCCATTCCATAATTGATACTTCTTCATCTTCCTTTTTATTTTTAATCAATGACCACCATTGAACAACATCTCTAGTGAGGAAGTAAACTTCCATGACAACGTTTTCCCTTTAACTAATCCCCAAAGCCTGGAATATTTTCTCTCGAGAATTTATCCTTTTCTCAGATACTGGTGGATTTATACCCCCATTGAATTTTGGTGGTTCATTCTTCATTTATCCATATAACATTAATCCTTCACACTGTGGATCAGGGTGCTCCATACGTGTAAGGATATTATTCATAACCTAAGTGAGTTGTCCGAGTATAGAGATAAGCTGATCAGAACCAGTTGTATCACCATCTCCACTATAATTATCTTGAGAAGGATGGAAATCTCTAAATGGAGTGTGTGCATAGATACAGTTTCCATTCCTTTCACTAGGATCCATTTCTAAACAATGTCATAAACTAGGTTAGTTTATGAATCAAAATACATAATTCCATACATGTAAAACAATTAACATAAATTGAACCATTTATTGATATAATCCATAATCATAAAAATGTATTCTTTGAGGAAGTATATACTCATAAGAACTTGATAATGGTTTGTAAAGAAAAAAGAGAATTATCCAAATCATATCCCCCAGGAGTGTCGTAACGAAGAGTGCAGCAAGACCCATTGTCGTACACCAGTTCCCATTCGAGTCCTTCTCAAAGTGTTGTTTTCATGTTTTAATCCTACGTATATATGTGCCAGAGCCGTCTCTACCTGCTCATATCTAGAAAGGGTTGTATTTCTCGGAAAACTCAAAAAATATCTACAATACCAAAAATCTAGGAAGTTCTTCTATACTAATCCTCAAAGTCCATATTAGGTCTATGTGCTCTAATATGAGTTTATATAAATCTAGATTTCAAGGTTTTTACTAAATATCCAATGATACCAACTGTAACGTCCCGAACCCAGTTACCCAAAGTCAGTTCATTATTACATAACATTTCCATGATAAAAAAGATCATGTCTCGAAAGACCGATTAGTTTAGTATTCTTGGAAACATTAGATATATTCATAAGTGTTACATTACATCATAAAGGGAAAAACTACAACAACATTTTCTCCATAGTTCACACTCATATACCATCATACTATCCATACAGGTTAGTCATAAAATACTTTTTCACATCCTGGGAAAAATAAAACATAGAAAGGGGTGAGCTCATATGCTACTTAAGGATAAAAATATAGCAGGAACTTTAATAAATAAGCATAATCATTTTTGGAAATCTATAACTAAAAGAAAAGCCTTTTAAACTTGAACATCAGCATAATATGGAAAAGATGAAATGGAATAATTATATTTAATTATTGACATCAATATTATACTAATCGAATAATCAAATGCAATATCAATGACCACATTCATAATGATGGAATGCATAATTCCAAACTATCATAACCACATAATCAAGGATTTCTTCCAAGACTACAAATAAGTTTTTTTCAAGGCCTTGTGACAAGATACTAGTTTGTCTCTTGACACCTACTGATGCATCGAGGAGCAATATCGAGATCCATCTTTCACTTACTACGTCCAATGCATTCCTCATATGAAATGGTTTAAACATAACATGTACATTGGTATTAAAACTAGCATACAAAATATCAATAATTTATCCATTAACCATGAATGGTATAAAATTAACACATCCACCATCAAACATATCACAAAAACATCATTATAATATGGATGTTTTGTATCATAATAAATCAACTTCAAATAAGCTTAAAATCCATTAAAGGATGTTGAAAAAGATGAAATCAAAACTATTCGAGAGAAATGTATCTTTTCTTGAAATCATTTAGATGTCACATAATAATAAAAGAAAACTTTTACATTGAAAATATTCTTATAATCTTGTAAGGGAATCTTCAACAATTTTATAACGGCTGAAAATAGCCGCACCAGCCGTATAAGTTAAAATTAAGACATTCTTACATTAATTCTGTCGAAAAGGTTAAAAAGGACCCTGTTTGGAAAACGATAGAAATATTACTCTATAATCATCTTATAAAAAGTCATAAAAGGGTATAAATTACTTTATACTGTTTTCTATTAAATAGTAAAAAAAAATTGAAAGATATTTTTATGAAATATTGACGTGGATGATAAAGAGGTCATAGTATATAATTACATATCAACAACTTCAGATAGGGAAGAGATTGTAGAATTAACACTTTCCTTGTACTATTCCTTAGTCGATGGTATGTTAACAATCTTTATAATAGTAAAAAAAATCATTAAATTATAAATGAATCGTATACATAAATATGATATCATATATGATCTTCTAATATTGTTTTGTTAATAATATTTTAGTATTATCGTCGTTTCGGTTGTTAAATTACTCGTTTTCTTTTATATGTTTTGTTACATAAGACATGTTTGTTATGGATATGTTGTATCTTATTCATATACAAAATTATATCATGTCCTTAAACATTATTTTTAATCATCAAATGAAAATTATTCTTGAATGTATATGATGGGGAATGAATCTCATCGCTTTCGTGGAGACGGTAGTCCGTACGTACGCACGAGCGAAAATATCATTATTTTTATATTAAAATAATATATAATTCGACGTTATATCATATATAAAGAGTCATAATCATTTTAAATTTATTAATTACATCAATTACACATAATTATCATACCCATCTAAATAATAATGTTTTGAATAACAATTACACCACGACGTGGAGACGGTAAGTCGTACGTACGCACGTATGGTGACATGTCATTCAAATGATGGATAGAATACTGAATATTTTTGTACCATACCTATAATAAAATAATTGTATATAGATGATAATAGAGTTGTTATTTTAGAATGTAAATAATAGAGAAATTATAAGTGCAAGAAGAAAAGAGCTTTAAAGGGGGTGGTGAAATCATTACCTCTTCTTCAGGTTCTTTCTTTTGATTTGATCAAAAGGTCTTCTTAGGTTGGCTTAATGATCAAAATAAGGCCTCTAGATTGAATAGAGGGGAGTTTTGAGGATATTTGGGAAGGTTTTGGCCGAGAAAAATGTATTTGAATGTGTGAAATTGAGAGAAGTGTGACTGCACTTTTATAAGAGGGGTGAGGTACATGTTAGGAAAAACATAAAATATTTTTTTTATAATAAATTCATATTAGGTTTATAATGGCCCTAAAGTAACTTATTTAGAGTATATGGTGGGTAAGGTTCTAAATACACTCAACCAATGGGTTTTAGACAATTTTAGGTTACCATTGTAACCTTATCAATTAGATTAAACTTTAAGTTAAATAATAGAACTTTTACTGTGTCTTCTTGTATTCTTATAATATATTGTTAATAAACATACTATAAACTATTAATAGAATCCCAATTGGTTCATTAATGTCACATATATTATTATATAAGTCTTTTTTCGGAACCTTAGGTTATTATGATTATTATATAAACTAATAATCTTAAATTTGTTTTAAAAAATATTTTATGTCAATTTTGACACTATTTAATAATTGATTTTTGTTGAGGTACTAATTTTTTTTTAATTATTAATAAATTCATTTAATAAATCATAACATATCTTATTTTCATAGAAAATTCTTTTATGTCATCAAAACGTTAAAATTATATTTATATTATATTCATAATAACATTTATTTGATTTTTTCATTAATAAGGAAAATATAGCATCATCATTGTGTCATAAATAATTATACTTATTCAATGTCTAAAAATTATAAATAAAATTGAATTATTTAGAAAATCATTTAGGATTTATAATAAATATTTATAGTCGAATAGATAACATATATAACCCTATATAAAAATTGATTTACTAAAATATATATGCTTATGTCATTTTTGTGTATACTTTAATGTAATTAATATAATGTTTCATTATCACTTAAAGGTGGATCCATGGGGTCCCAAAATCGACCCAAGGATGACCATGGTTGTAAATGTGTTATCCAATAGGGTTAGGACACATGTTACGGTAATTTAATATTATTATAATATTATTTGTTTACCCTTATTTACAGGATTTACCCGTTAACCATGGTAAATAAAGTATTTACTGAAATTATTAATCACAATTTCTAAAAATAAAAGTTAACTATTTATATAATTTGGACCTCTAGATTCTAAATATGGAATCCATTTTTTCTAAATTCATAACACATAAGTGGCAGAAAATAATATAATATTTATTCCCGTTGTTAAAACTGAAAGCGCGTTTTTAAGAGATAATAACTATCAAAAGATTGACACTCGTTTATGTCAAGTTTAAAAGTAAAATTACATCCAATGAACAAAATTGTATTAACTGGTAAAAATATATTCTAATTATAATTTAAAACTGCTCAATATTATAATTTCTAACTATAAAATTATTTTGATTAGAAAAAAAAAGATTAATTAAAATTTTGCATTTTTCACTATTCCTCAAAAATTAAAAGTTTTCACAAAAATATCAAAAATGTACCCTAATATAATTTTGATATTCTGAAAAAAAAAGAATTCCAATTTGAATAATAAAATTTATAAAATTTCAAAAAGTCGGTATTACTATTCATAACGGTTACATTGATTTGTCGTGCTGTGTTAGAATCTCGAAGTTGCGTACAATGCAATCTATTGCATTATTCAAAGAGAAGCGTAACGTGGATGCTTGGGGTGTTACACTTATAACAATTAATTAATTTATAAAATGTTAGTATTGTTTCTATGGATACTCATACAATCATTACTACTTGTTTTCTAGATTTAGTATCACCGGGGTCACTATACCACTAGGTGCCCACCGGGGTCCTCTATTTCTTATCACATCCAGGAAATATTATATTGTTTACTCTATCTTACTATTATATCTCAGGTCTTCACGCAACTAACAAGGGTTATATCATACCTCAACATCTTCAAAGACCTATCAAGGCCTTATCAGGCTCCTATTTTATTCTCAAAAGTGAGACGACCTTAATTTCATTCCCATCACAAGTAAACCTATATTGATCATCACCCAAAAATATCCAATAATTTCAAATAGGGTCTACCCACCGAAAAAATCCTGTCTATTTTGGAGAGAAATTCTCACCACACATTCACCTCAATTATCACAAAGATAATGAATCCTCCATTGATCCCCCCATGGTTAATCCTCAGTGGGTCCATTTTAACCGATCACTGAAATTTACATTGAGGTATCCATGATATCTGAAACATGGCATCATATATTAAATTCATCATAATTAATTAATGCCCCGCAAATTCCTATATTCTCACAATAAATAATTATAACTGAGGCCTCATTCATCAGTGATTGAGGTCATTAATCTTGTTCTTAATATACCATCGTGGCCTTTTCCACTTTATAAAGATAATTCAATAATAATTTACGTTATATAAAATGGTTATTTTTTCCTCATTGGTACGACCACACATTATATTCCATATATATATGTGCATAATATCAAAATTCTTTGAATTGAGGACTAATTTTAACAATTATAAATTTTCTCTATTTAAATAATATCCAGTCAACCCTACCCATGCTCATCCAAGTCCTTCTATCAATAGACCATCTCTATGTGGCCATTGCTCGCATAAAAATAACCAAATTTGTAAAATAAATAATAATTAATTTATTAATTATGATTATTGATTCCAAATATAAAATAATTATAAAATTTAATTCAGTTAGTGATATTTTCATAAAAAATCTCTATTCAACATCATTTCACCAAAACAGTTACTAAAATCATATCTATGATGCTCAACATACTCCAGACACCATCCCAAGATAAATAACTAACATACAATACCAATTAAATCACCAAAATAATGTCATTTAAAATAGATCCATTATCATAATCCTTACAGAAATGTATCACTTTCGAAACTACTTGAGATGGTATAGAGATAACAGTTTGGGATATCCAGTTCCTTTTCTATGAAGAATCTACATCATTACCGATCGATTACACCATGAAAGGGAAGAATCGAAACCAAAACTATAATCCATAAAAAATCATATGGAACCCATATGAAATCTTGAACATAAGATAATTATATGGAAAACATTACAATAACCCAAACAAAAAACCATAAGAATAGAAAAAATCAGTGGATAAATAAAGGAGGAAGAGGGGAGGAATTGTGTCAGACATTTGCATGAATGAGTGGAAGAGAAGCATGGGTTAAAGATTTAAATCAAACACGGGAAGATCTATAAATTCACATATTTAATTAGTGTCATAGTTTGGCTGAACTATTTTCTATACCATGTGGAAGGAACATTCTAGACACACACATCTCACACAGTTTTTCTGAATAGTTTTCTATGTTGTACACTAACAATACATATCAACTTTGTAATCAGTATTAAATATTTAAAAGTATTTGTAAAATATTCATGAACCCTTGAATGTTTTTTTAAATATACATGAATTATTTTAAACTTTTATCTAAACATATAAAACAACTATTCTATATAGAATATTTAATTAAAAGTTCCATATTTTCAATGTTCAACAAGATTTCTAATGAATCATGGACATCAAAACTTTCACCCTAATAATAATTCATAAACATCAACCAAATATTAACCTTAAAAACCAAATATTCTCAAAAAATCTTGTTTCTATTCTCATATATCAATCCATATCCAAAAAATTCATTTAGGACACTACAACTCTCACATGTTAAATACGAGTCTCTATTTTTAAAATGAAAATTGTGTTATATTAATAAAATTTTTAATTACAAAAGAATATCATAAATTATGAAGGAGAGTGGTCTTGAAAACACCCCACATTAGTACCTATCATCCGTAGAATGTATCAATGCTCCCACACCAATAAACTCGACCAAACATAGTAATCAATTCATTCTAATCATGTTAAATTCTATCCCGGTCGTTTAATAACGATTCATATGTGCTACTCAATACACATGAAACTGAAAATAATAAAACAAATTCCACTAATATTACACACTAAAGAACAATCAGGATATACCTAACCTATACAAATGTAAAATATGACACCATAGTTTAAACGATTGATTCATGTTCATGATTTTGTTTCATCCCACTATATGCCTCTACTCACCTAGGAGAAATTGGATCTATTATACTCTCAATCAAGAGAATATTCAATTGATTCTTGTTCGCAATGGTAAAATTTCTATTTTGGTGTAGAATCCAACTCAACCTGTCAAATTAATCATGAAAAAATCAATTAGAACATGGTTCTACTCCTCTCCCAGTTTCAAAACTGAATCAATCGATCCTCCATATCCTATGAATAATCCCCTCATATCTGACCATTTCTTAAAAAAACACTCTTGAAACAAAACCCCCATACAAAATATTAGTTTCCACTAGAGAACCCTTCTATAAAATACTCATTTGTATTTGTGGATGGAATGTATCATTCACATGATAACGATGAATAAATTCTCAAATACATAATGAGATCATTTAAATTTCCCACAATAAGGTCTAAACCTAACTCTCAATGAAATTCAACGATTGGATCCTCAACCAAAATAACTATCACAATTTTAAAACCTAATCACTAGAGAACCTTTGATCTAAATCAAGATCAAATATCATTTAAATAATCTTGAGAGAGATAAAAGCACATGAGCACCACAAAATTCACATCTAAATATCTTATATGGAATTATTAAATGAAATATATACAATTGGTACCACCTACAGACGATAAAAAAATTCAACTTTAACTATTGAAAACCATTCTCAATACACACATGGCCCCACACTCATGTGTATCATACCTCCGTGGTACAATAGATTTACTGGTAACACCAAAACAAAAATGTAAAATATAAATCGCAATACACTCCTGGATTATAATAATTTCATCCTTGTAAATATATTGTAACATGAATACAAAATTATGGTCAAACCCTCAACCAATAAACTGTGATCTCCTCACAATATGGATGTCCTTATACCCATCCTCGAGTGCAATTTCAACATTTTCCATCATCACACACAGGTATCTATACCATTAACACATTCCAAAATTATGAAAATACATGAACAATATTAACCCTGATTTATTGTGTCCCAAAAAATGATTCATTAAACCATAACCATATGTTTAATTTCTCATTTCATCAATCCTTAAGTACCCATGAATTCAAGCATATCATGAGATCTATTGTCCCTCTTCTTGTTCATAGTCACTCATTGATTTCCATTTCAAATGGTACTTCACATAACCAATTAATATCATATGGTTCTAATCTAAATAGAATGATTATAACCTATTGTATAATTGGGTTGCACAATCTATCTAATTATATGAGTAGTCCCATGTCCTTAAATTGATCCTCACATGCCTATCTACTAACCATGTTCTGTTGTCTAATTAACCGCATCTATCCAGATGCACTATTGGACCCCCAATATGAATTCAATAACATTAACAGTAACATGTATATTACATGGCCACCATCCACTCCGGGCATTATATCAAAATAAACATCTTCCACCCACACTGTCTCCATTCTCTCAAAATCACATTAAAAATACAATGGGCTAGGTATCCTTATGATTATGCCATTTAATTTTTTCCTCAATACCAATAACTCGACTCATGTATCTTATCCAAAAAGAAGCACAATTTATCACCTTTCATATACCATATTCATATTCGTTCATCATGAAGACCAATATCAACCATAAAAATCCACTCATGCTATATTGATCTAAGGAATCTCATTATCCAAGGTTAACCCCATACGCGGGTCACTGTCATCTTTCATAACTCACCCCCATAATATCACTCATCTTAGTAATATCTCTATCTCTATATCAAAGAACAATTCCTCACCACCTATATTATATGTCACATCTCATGTTTTTCATAAACCATGGGGAACACCTATGATCATATTTCAAAAATCACACAATAAATCTTTTGAGTAAAAAACCCACAATAGAGTCTCCCATATACTTGATATCACCATCCAAGTCACATCCCATTAATAGTCATGGATTCTCTTTAAGAATATTCATATATAACTACCCCTTTATATTTCAATATCTCATGTTTATCCCAAAATACATATATAACATTATATTTATAC
The DNA here is from genome assembly GCA_963277665.1 of Viscum album. NCBI lineage: Eukaryota > Viridiplantae > Streptophyta > Magnoliopsida > Santalales > Viscaceae > Viscum > Viscum album. Next base: position 2,042,817,772 of record OY728148.1, on the reverse strand, counting down.
CACTAATATTATTGAGTATCCCAAAGTCATATGGTTTTGTGAAGTATAATAACACAAAAAAAATTATACGGTAAAGCACCAATTAGTTTTTTGTTGACACATTAAATAATAAAATTGTTCCAGATTATGTTGAACTATTAAAAGAATCATTGTTGATGGGTCTATCAAAATTAAATCCATTTCATGTATCAACACACTAGGGTCTCTATGCATCCTATACACTGAGGCACTAAATAGTCCACATCGAGTAGAATACCCCTATAAGTCCTCATGACATGGTGCAATAAGAAAATATAATATAATTTATTTGATTAGAATTACAACAACGAGATATATTGGAAAACAATTCGTTTTTCCTTACACTTCAAATAGTTTAACCATATATCATCATTAATTTTGATCAGAGAAACACACAGGTGCAATTTTAATCCATTGTTTCAAAATATAATATATATACACTACATTGGAATAAAAATCCATGATCCAAAAACAGAATAAATCATATAATATAAAGAATTATGTTCATAAATATTAGTGAAAAATATACAAACATAAAAATAAAACTAAAAATTGTAAATCCCATATGCTAGGTAAACTAGAATTCCTACCAGAAATGTATTGTGACACTCCAACGTGTTATCCATCACAATATCTGATAATTCTAACCAAAAATCCCTCATGATGGTTCTTTTGGGTATATTGTGTCCGGTGACATGGTTTTAGGCTGTTGACACATACTAGTTGTCAAAGAAGGCATGAAGAGTTATCATGGCTCTCATAGTTTACATTGAAACTCGCAATGAGTCAGAAAAATAATTGGATTAAAATTATATTAAAAATTGAATGGTTGGGTGTTATTAAATTTGATTCTAATGGAGAAGTGAAATTTTAGAGGTGATTAGAAAATGTGACAATGCACGACACTCGTAGTGGTATTTGATACTCACTATAGGTCATAAAAATCAATGGAAGGTAATAACATTGTAAATCACACGATAGAGTGTGATTTAATTTGGGCATAGTGGTATGATATCATGAAACCTAGATGATTGTTTATAGAGCTCAAAAAGTGGTCTTCCACAATACTCATGACTGTAATTGGATATTTTATATTGGTATTGTGGAGCACTCATTATTTTATATAAATGTGACATCCAGATCTTGCACAAATCTCAAATAGGAACTATTCTTTGGAATCATGGAGCATGAACAATGATATGACAATGTGACTTCAAACGATGTAGTTTACATGTCACATAGGACTCCCTATGTCATCAATGATGCATCACATGTATTTCATTGGCCGAAAACGCCACTTTCCTCCTCCATTGTTTTCCTCATTGTGTTATTTTTTTGGATGTCAAAGATCATGGGACTATGAATAAATGATGTATAGAAATTATATATGATTTTTTGGAGGATGTATCACATGATCAATATGGACCACACAGATAGTGTGAAAGAATGTAAATCTATTATTCAATAGTGCACTAATGTGATTTCATGGAGTTTTCTTGATAGTCCCAAGGGTGTTTTTTGCGGAATGGATGATTGATGAATTGCACTCGGATATCACACAATTCATGATTAGATAATGTACCTGGATCTTGCAGAGTACGTGACTAAAATGAGGTGGAAGGTTTTATGTGATTTCTAGAATTATGTTGGTGTAAATTCACTTATAAATATCCGATGACTCTTCTATAATTATTGATGATGTTTTGATTAAAAATTTTATCTAATGCTCTTTTGGAGAAGATACACATTGTGAGGTCTCGTGATAGTGGTTCATAGTGATGTATAATAAGTGATTGATATAACGTATGTCTTGGGCATGATCTGAACAAGATCATCCGCAAATGGATAATATAGACTTGCGATATAGGTCATGTGATAGAAGACTTGTAGAGAGTGGGAGTCAAAAAAAGTGCATATAGTGGTTCGTACAAGTGGTTCGGAGTGGCCCTGGTTTCTTACATGGGTTCTTCATTGACAAGAGGTTCCCAAAAAGTTACAATGGTTCACACAAGGTGATATAGGTCCACACAAGTTGACCAGAGGTTTGCAAAACGTGTCGGAGGATTGAAAACGATGACCAGAGGTTTGCACAAGGTTCCATCGGTTCGCACAGGGTGACATGGGTTTTCAAATGGTGATACGGGTTTTTGAAAAGGTGACAGGGACTCAAAAATGGTGTTAGGGGTTCATGCAAGGTGTTAGGGGTTCACACCAGGACCTCACACAATAATTTATGAACTAAGGAATCTCACATGGGGGTCACACTAGAATATTGTTCATGGAGTTATGAATTTACATTTCCCTGTGATTAGTATCATTGTCCCATATGAATTATAAATTAGAATATAGAAGATAGTGGATCTGAACCATCTGACAATACTTGAACTAGGAGGTTATTCATTACTACATTCAATGTAGTGAATGGAATTCTTCTCATTACATGATGATATTTCGAAAGAAAAGGCGATTGTTGTGCCTATAGTAAATAAGAGTGTATTCCAATTTTCAGAAATGTGTATTTTCTCCATCTAGGTGTTTTCAAAAAAGTGAAGGAGGATACATGAAGGATATTTGATAGGGCATAAACCAATAATTTTTTATGTATTCATCAGAAATAATGAATGGACCTACATGTATATAAACGGTGTGGTACTAACCTGTCTATAAATTATGACTGGATCTTTTCCTAGAGTAGTGAGCAAAGGAAAGGGAAGAATATTATCTTTTCCACTTATAGAAATCTATATAAAGAGGCAATTGGAGTGGACCTTTGTAATTAAATGAGCATACCCTAAATCGTGTAATGGTAGTGAACATGGGAATAGATGTGATGTCACATGAAAATTGTAAATCATTAGTGACCCTTTTTGAATTTGGTAAAATTGACATGTTTTCATGGTATTATATTTGGATATAACTTATTGAGGGTTAACCATTCAAATTTTTTTGTGTTCATATGTTATTTAATTATGTGTAGTGCATCATCATCAGATAAAATTTGAACGATTATGATGAATACTAAAGATAAAATAATGTGACCATTATAAAAAATAGTTCACGATGCACCGGGGTTGGATGAATTTTGAAAATAATATTCATACAATGATTCACCCCCATAGTCAGGGTATCTGGGCATTCATTTGGACATAAAAATTGGTAATATAGCATATATTAACTTTAATAATTTCTTTTCTCTGACAAGGTTGACTCTTTTATTGGAAATGATGTTTCAATTTAAACTAATCATGATGTGCCATGGTAAATAGAAGAAATAAAATTAATCAGTAGAAGTCATGTGGTAGTCATCAGTGTGGAAGTGCCTACGGAAAATGTGTGATTCTGTTTAGGGAGACCAATAGTTTACTGGAGAGTTTCTTTGACGAATCACATTGAGAAATGATAAACTCTCTAAATTATTCTATTGAAATGAGTGAAGAAATTGAAATTTTATGTTTTCATGAAACAATTGATGATGAAGAAATACGAAGAAGAAAATAAGTGTAAGTCTTCAATGAAATAAAATAATTGGATCAAAATGTGGATGAAGAAATCACATCTAATTATATCCATATCCAAACACTAGAAATTGAGGTCATCAAGATTAAAGGTTTAAATAAAATAATTATTTATGCGTCTAATGATCTGAGTTGAAAGAAAGATTTCCAATATGAAGAACAAAAAATGTTTTATACAATGATAGAAATGATCATAGTCGATGAAAAGGGAATGAATTGGAAGATATATGAAATTTAAAATTGTAATTTAATAAATGATGATACTGCTACTGATCTATCTAAAATAGTTCAAACGAACTGAAGGATACTATAACATATTAAATATGATCATATTTTTTTGATCAAGAATAATAGCAAATAAAAGAGAAAAGTGACACGTTAGAAAACCTCAAACATGATATAGATTATGATATGTGTATAGGGAATAAAATCAACTAAAAAATTAATTCTAAACATTATTCAATGGTTATGAAGTTTCAAAAATCTATATATGAGTTAAAATTATTGACGAATGTAGTTGTGAAATCCAATTCAAATGGAAATACTAAAATTAAAGACTCCTGGAACTTAATATTTTATAATCATTCAGCAGGTGATGATGAAATGAAAATAAAATGTGCTATTTCTGAAGAGAAACATTAAATGATTGTTTCATCCCAAAGTCCATGCTGTTTTGGAAAATATGGTATTGGATATGATGAACCTACTCCCATGAATTATAGTAATAAAGATGTGAAAAGATCCAAATATATGAAAATTCTTGTAGGTGATGGATATAAACCTAAAAAGGTATTTAAAAGAATTAGTGATAACATGTGATATTTTTATGGGATACATGGTTATATTTCAATATTTCTTATTGGGGAATTATAATATATTTCATATTGTGATGTCATAAATAATTTAAAATCTGTGACTAAGAAGAATCTACCTGAATAGTCTAAAAGAAAAGTATCTTATAAGGAAGAAGTTTCTAGATTATACGACTATAGAATGTAGGGACACACCCTTAGTATGTGTCAATAATCCCTACTACTAAATTTATGAAGACGAAGTATAGTTTCATCAACATCGTTTCCAATAATGGAATGAAATGAGGTATGAAATAAATGAATGATGTTTTATATGTTCTAATCATGGTCATTTGGTATGAAAATTTTAAAATAAGGATGAAGGGAAGGAAAAAGAACATATAAGGATATCCCCAACACACGAAGTGTTTAATGAAAAGATTATTATGGAAGAAAACATGATAAGGCGAAAAATAATATTACAACCACAGTGGAATCACAAGGAGTTCAGTGAATTTCATATCACTCATCTCCTCAATTACACTAACAATACATCCCTTCTAAATAATATGGACACTCATGGATGAAAAATTAAGTTTATGCTCCAATTATGTTTATGAATACTGTTAATATTTTGGAAGACTAAACAACATGGAAAAAAGTGAAGGAATGAGAAAGAAAACTCTAATGGATAAATAATGAAGAGAATATGACTAGTGTAAATATTCATGCTTAAAAAATAATAAAAATGGCATATCAACAAAGAATCAAAGAAGGTAATTTATAAAAATCGTATTAACCCCAAAATTCATAAAAGTCCAAGAATGCAGAATCTAATTATCCGAAGAAGACTCCGCATGTGGGTAATGACTATATAGACACATGGACAATATAGTTTAAGTTTTATAGGTATATGAAGAAAGATCAAAAACATTATAGTATTTTTCAAGAATTTATTAAAGGTTTTATCCATTATTATCAACTAAAATAACATTATTGATGATTATAGATGTTCCCCTCTTCCTATGTGTATAAATTATATTAATTGATGTTCATTTTTTTCATATTGAATGGGAGATAGGATCCAAGGGTAAGTGGAAAAAAAATATGCAATGATGCATCCAAAGATGCAAAGAGGTTATGTGATTCTCTCCATAATGTTAATTATTTCGATTCAGATATGAATAATAAATCTATAAGAATTCCTTCTAATGAGTTAATAGTATTTGGATGCATGGGATATATGGATATAATTGAGTGAAATAGATAGTGATTGTGCTATTAACATTATCTCTTGTTTCCTACAATGAGTTCCGACTCAATAGGCTTAATGGTTTTATTAATGGCTCATTTATATGTGGTAAATTCAAAGAATGATAATAATATTAACGGAAGTTATAGGAAGAAAATATTATTGAGATGGAGGGGATTCTCAAACCTATGGTCTCATGTTAAGAAATTATAAAGGAGAAGCAGAATGTTTTTTAGTCTAAATAATGGTCCTAACAACAATTTGAGTTTCATAACCTATAGGGATAGTGGTGTTAAGATTTATGTACACTAAAAAGTCATATAAAGAGTTATCAAGATATAAAAATATACAATTATTCTTTTTTATAGAGGAGAAAAAGTGAATTTTAGGTGGATCTCTTTATCTTAGAGGATTTTGTATTTCTTGGTTAAGAAATAAACATGACATCAGATCATTGAGCATTGCAGAAGATGAATATTGTTGGTGCCAAAATTCAAGATGGAGAAGAAGGAAAAAAAGAAGGCATTGTTGAAGACCTTGCGCAGTGATTTTGTGGAGTGCCACCAGCACCACGGCGGTCGTGCAACAAGAAGGCAGGATGCTCCACGAATGCATTTAAAGTTCGCATACCTGCCGTGAAGGAAGAATGTGGGACACTCTGTGAACGCATTTGACATTCCCATTCCCGCTACGAAGCAAGAAGGCCGGATGCTCTACGAACACATTTTGTGTTCGTGATCCTTCTACGAAGCAAGGAGGTGGGATGCTCCCCGAACGCATTTGACAATCACGACCCCATCGTGAAGAAACCAACCCCCACTTTGCACCGCGTACGCTCTCCTTCGTAGAGCCTCTTGCCTATAAATATCGGGCCCCCCCTGACCCCAAGATATGGATAGTCCAACCATTTGACTTCCTAACTCCCAAATCGTGAAGCACTATCTACTCTACAAACCATGAGCTTCACGAGGTATTTTTTTCTCTGCGAATAACCTTCCCTTTTCCTTTCAGTAATCCACTCATCCGAGAGGGATGCCTTTCGCGTGCCTAAGGACCTTCAGGAAGGAAGGGGATCCCCAAGGGGACCCTGGTCATTGCGGAGCATTTATGCTTCGTGAAACACCCCTCATGTACACATGATCTGCATGTCATGGTAGGGACACTGTACTTCGTGAAGCACATCGTGTCATGATGACTTGATTCACGAGGAACCCTTTTCCGCATGGCCGTGCTCTACGAATTCATTTCCACTTTGAAAATCACTTCACCTAGGCACCTATACCCCATGCTTAGGATATTCAGCCCCACTACATGAAGCACACCCTTCGAAAATACCCTCCGCCACGTGGAGCAGGAAAGCTTCACAGGGACCCTGCCTATGAACCCCTTTACTTTGCAATTCCATTTCCCGTGAAACCCTCCAAGTTTTCATGATGTGAGTTTAAATTCCCTTGGATGATACTGCACGTTGCGTTGCTTCACACCATGCTTCTTTGCATAGGCACGCTAATGAATATTGCTTATTCCCATAGACACACTAATGTGGACCCCCATTGGGTCACTCCATAACACACCCCAGCTATGGCCTTGCTCGTCTCTTATCCATACCAAGGAGCAGAGGGTACCAGTTATGTATGACCAAGAGGTGTGGAGTGAACCCACCTCGTTTGAGATGCATGACGTTAAACTGCCAAGTACCCTTGTCCTCAGCACATGACATCAAAATGTTACCTTCCCCCCATGCATTCTATATGTGGTTCCCCACCTCAGACATTCTGCGTGCCCACTCATCTCCAAGGGAGTGTGATCACTCCTCATATGGGATGATATCCTCTTTATCAGAGTGGAGTCTGTCCACGGGGAAAGGGAAACCACCTTGGAGTAAGCCCATGGCCTTTCGTGTAGGGGGAGTCACCCTTGATCCTCCTATATTCTTCCTTTCCAAAGACAAAAAGTGGAAATGTAGACAGGGATCTCGTTATCCTTTCCTTATCCCACTGGGATTTGTCTCCCTTGGGCCTCCATCATGGACTAAGTACCAATATTTATCTCTCAGGGATTCTACCCAGGCATAAGCCCCTACTCCCTCTTTGGGCCGCTAACCACATGTAAGCCCCATTCCACTTCCCATTGACGCACCTTTCAGGGCATGATCGCCAAGTCCTTGCTGCCTATTGTTACTCAAGCCAAGCATGACTCATGCGGGCTCAGAGTACTCAATAACCATAACATCCTCCCTAGGAATCCTAGATTGTAAGCCGCACACCCAATCTATGAACTACATGGTGTTTGATCCATGGTACGTAGGAAGCCTCCTTGAGTTTCAAGCCCAACACCCGGTTTTTATGACCCTCTTCTCATCGGTTCACCGAACCCACTCTATCTGAACTACGTGGTCTTTGATCCGTGCCAAGGCGGGGTACATAGGAATCCTCCATGAGGTTCAAGCCCAACACTCGTTCATTCCGACCTTCTTCACATCGCTTCACCGAACCCACTATATATGAAATATGTGGTCTTTGATCCTTGCCAAGGCGAGGTACGTAGGAACCCTCCATATGGTTCAAGCCCACCATACCGGTTGTTCCAAACATTTTCACATCAGTTCAAAAACACCTTGGGCAAACTAGAGTGTAATCCCCACACACATATCTTGAACTACGTGGACTTTGATACTTTCCAAGGTAAGGTACGTAGGAAGCCTCCCTGAGGTTCAATCCCAACACCTGGTTATTCTGACCCCCTTCACGTCGGTTCACCAACAACCCAGGAAACCTAGATTGTAAGCCCCACAACACATATTTTGACCTATATGGACTTTGATTCTTTCCAAGGTGAGGTACGTAGGAAACCTCCCTGAGGTTCAATCACAAAAAACCGGTCGTTCTGACCATATTCACATCAGTTAACCCAACCCACTCAATCTGAACTATGTGGTCATTGATCCCTGACATGGAGAGTTACGTAAACAGTATCCCGGAGGCTCATTCACAACACCTGGTCGTTCAAACCTTCTTCATGTTAGTTCACCAAGGCCAATCTATCTAAACTACATGGTCTTTGATCCTTTCCAAGGTGATGTATGTATGAATCCTCCCTGAGGAACCAGACCACCACCCCGTCTATTTTGACAGTCTTCATATCAGTTCACAAACACCTTGGGAAGCCAAGAGTGTATCCCCCACAAACATATCTCAAACTACATGAACTTTGATACAAGCCAAGGTAAGGTACGTAGGAAGCCTCCCTGAGGTTCAAGACCAACACCCGATCATTCAGAACCCCTTCACGTCGGTTAACCAACACCCCAGGTAGCCTAGAGTGTAATCCCCACACCACGTATCCCAAACTACATGGACTTTGATCCATGCCAATGCATTGTACGTAAGAAGTCTCCCTGAAGTTGAATCCCACCACACATTGGTCCCAACCATATTCATGTCGGCTCACAAACACCCAGGAAGCCTAGTGTGTAATCCCCACACCACTCATTATATATGTGGACATTGATCCTTACCAAAGAGAGGTACATAGTAAACCTCAATGAGGTTCAAGCACAACAACGAGTCGTTCCGGACCCCTTCACATCGGTTCACCAACACCCAGGACATCCTATATTATAATCCCCATACACATCTAAACTATGTGGACTTTCATCCATGGCATTTTATGGTACTTATAAAGCCTGCACGAGGTTCAATCCCACCATCCACTTGGAACCCTGTTCAATATTCACGTCGGTTCACACCGCCACCTAAATTACGAGGCCATTGATCCTTGCTAAGGAACTGTACGTAGGAAGCCTTCCTGAGGTTCAAGCCCAACACTTGGTCACTCCGACCACGTTCACGTCGGTTCACCCCTATCCTACATTACGCTAAACTATGGGTCCCAATTAGCGGTATGTCATTGTTTCCCCAGTCAGCAGTAATCCATTGCACACAAAAAACAACCCGAACTACATGGACATTGATCCATGCCATGGTATGGTACGTAGAAAGCCTCTTCAAGGATCAAGCCCGAAAACCATTGGCCCCGACCATATCAACATCATTTTACCAAACCCCTCCCGAACAATTCAGGCCCTGATCCCAGTCTCCTAAATAGGGTATGTAGGAAGCCTCCCTGAGGATCATCCCCAATCAGCGGTAATCTGATGTCAACCCCATCAATGGTAAGACGTTTTCCAGATGAACTATGTTGAATTTGATTCCCTTCCACAAGGATACGTAGGAAGACTCCATGAGTTTCAACCCCATAACTCATTTCTCATCCTGATCTATCCCCTGAGCCTATGTGTTTTAAGAAGGTCATGCCCTACCCCGGAAGCTCTACTTCTTCTTGGTCCCATCCATGCTTCCATTCTCACGGGCCACCTCTTCAGATGTCCCATCGTCACACCGAACTACACAGACATTGATTCCCAACCATGGGGATACATAGTATGTTTCTTCGAGGCTCATGCCCTACTATACTGTTGCCCTTGCGATGGTCCCATATCATTCCCCTTACAATTCATCCACACATCATCTATCCTTCTTCTTACTCAGACTGCCACATTCTGGTGAGATCATGATTATTCCCCTCATCATGGCTCCTCACAGTCACTGGGAAACTAACCCCGCATTTTCCCCAACATTATTGTATCCTCAAGGGGTTACACCTATATGATCAACTATAGTTAGTGTTCTGATTAGTTTGATACATCTCTCCTAGATGTTAATCTTGCAGAATACCCTGTTCGAAGCATAGGAAGCTAAGGAATACCTTAGATACAAGCCCATGGTATATGATTCCCCACGTTCGCTCTGGGATGCCACGTGCTCTCGTTTCCCTCGAGAAGACCTATAATAATGGGGAAAAACCCCTACACACTAATGATCTAGCACCCAGACATGCCAGTGATGCCCAACGTAACTACTCCCTTGACCAAAGGTTGCTTCCCTGACTGGACCATTTGGAATGTCCCGACAGAATCAGTGTAATTAACCAGTGTGCATGATGATATGGCACTGGGAAGAGTTTCACGAACCACATCTTATGTCTATGAGGGAGACCCGGACTAGGTAACAAGTTTCGAGGAGTAATCCATAGAAGGAATGACCAACATCCCATCATCCCGTTTCGATCAAGGAGCAGATGTCCCGGAATAAGTGACAGATGACGCCCGCCTTTGGAAAGTGGGAATGTGGGGAAATAGAACCATGCCTTTTGTCCACGAACAGATGGACACGTGTGCGCCCCAATGAAAGAGTCAGAAACAAATATATTTTGGCTACTCAAGAATACCCAAATGTATTATGGATTTAGTTGTAGCTTGAGGATATGGGAGTTGAAGTAAAATTTTCTATTGGAATCCACTATGATAATTCATGTGCTATTAATCGGAGAAAAAGTCCATTATATCACTCAAGGAAAAATAACAATGATATCGATAATAATTTTATCAAGGATTAGGTGGGGAAGAGGATTGTGATGTTGAAGTATTTTCATACATAACAATAGGTTTCATTCATTCCAATAAATTAATAACCTAAAGATGTGTTTTAAATGTATCAAATGGCTCTAAAAGTTTTGTAGACCCCCCCCCCCCACAGACACAATCATGAAAAGTGTGGATATGGACCCCCTCAACCCACATTGTGGTGTATTTTTCCCTAATGTGATAATATGTGCTATTTACCTTATTTCATATCTAAAATGAATAGCCTAAATCGAATGGAACAAAGGCCTTCTTTTTTTATTTATTTTTAATAACCCCATTTAACGGGATGAGGGGGTTCCCTTACAAGGCCCATATGCATAGAGATTACATGACCCGTATGTCGTAGAAAAATATACAGACTATAACTACATGGAACTGCTCCTCCCCAGCTTCTTCATCGTGATGTCTTCACTTCACTTGGATTATTTGGCTAGGATTCTAGTTTATGAATACGCTGGTACTGATGGAAATTCCTTACCCTCTATTTATGAAAAATCCTCATTGATTCTACATTGGTGAATGTTACTGCTCTAAATCCTCTTATAGAGTCTACTCCCTGTAGAGTCTGTCTGGTCATTAAGCACATGTTTAGGTGTCCTAAAGGATTTTAGTTGGCCCGACGACCTTGAGGTGGCCCAAAGGCCTTGAGGTAGCCAGGAATACTTACTGGCCTGATAGCCTTGGGTGGACTGAAGGCATTGATGAAACTGAGGCCCAATATAGTGGAACGAAAGCCCAAATTGATTAATAGTTCTGGATGATTCTGTACCAAATAATGCCTACTATAATGCACTCTACAGCAACCCCAGAAATTATGTCTCCACCCGGTTTTGAGCGTGGGTAGCTTGGATGCAGTTGCTGATTACTCACCAACTTGGCTGAGGTTATTGTGCTAATGGCCATTAGGTTCATTGAAAAAGGGTATAAATTGATATTTTTAAAGAGATAAAATAACTTAGTAAATACATGGGTATAATCTATGAAGTGTGGAGAAGCAAGACATGGGATGTATCAAACTAATGGGAGTATTAAATCTAACATTACTAGAGGTGATCGATCAATGATTATAAATCACGACAGCTGAAGTTCCTGATGAAACCAGATGAGTGTGTTAGGAATGAAACGAAGGGTATCATTGATAAAATTTTAATTCTACTATTTTTTCTCATGTTGATAATTGCTCATGTGGGCATATTTTTTGTGTTGAGTAAATCTATGATAACTATCAGAATCAAAATAAGTGAATGATGGTTGAAGATGGAAGCATATTCATCAAGATATCAGAATAAGAGGTGTTTTTGACAAACCCAATGGGGATATTGTCATCCAAACATCCCTTAAGATGGTTTTTTTGTTTTAATTTGTTTTTTGACAAGGATTGAGTTTGATGACATAGGATGGTATTCATAGAATTCATGAAGAGTAACCACAACACTCATAATTGACTTTGACACTCGTGATGAGTCCCAAAAATAATGAAGATAATAACATTCAAAATCCAATGATTGGGCATGATTTAACTAGATTATTAAATAGATATAAAAGTGTTGATGTGATTTGGAAATGTTATCATGCCCGAAAATAATATTTGACTTTAAAACTTGAGATGGGTCAGGAAAATAATTTGAAGACAATATCATTGTAAATCACATGATAGCGAGTGATTGAATTTGGATCTAGTCGTAAGATCTCATAAAGAATTCATGATTTTCTTTGGAGCTCATGGATGTGTCTTATGAAACACTAACAACTGCCTTTAATTCTTGTAGAGGGGTCCTTCATAGCAATCATGATTTTCTCTAGATCTCATTCCCATATCTTTCAAAAACCGAAAATAGTAATCTTGATTTGGACTCAAGGAGCATGAATGATTATAGGTCCAAGGGACTTTTCCTCATGCAGAAGAAATGTCACCCAGCACACACAGTGTCACCAGGGACACATTCCATGTCTTATAGTTATTGGGAACACCACTCACCTTCTCCATTTTTTCCATGTTGTGTTGTTTTTTTGAGTTTAGAGATCATTACACTTGGCATAAGTGATATATAGAATTTAAATGTGATTTTTTTATTATTGATAGAATGATAAATATGGTATATTTGGATACTTTGGGAGGTGGTCAATCTATTCATCCTTAGTGTGCCTTATGAGAGTGTGATGTGTTGTTTGGAATGAAATAAGGGTGTCTGTGGGGCAAGGCATATTGATTAATTTCAGTTGGATCTCACGCAAAGCATGATAATATCACTCCCCTAGATTTTTTGGAGGATGTGACTCCAATGAGGTGGAAAATTGTCTATTATTTTTAAATTTAAGGTAGTGGAAGCTTTCCAATAAATACCACTAGACCTTTCCATATAGATTGAAAAAATTGTGCTTAAAAATATTGATATAGGGATCATATAGAAAAGAAACAAACGCCGAGGTATCATGACATAGGTTCACATAGAAGAAGAATACATTATTAATATTATGTAATCCTTTCAAATGATCTGAATAAGGTCATGTAAAAAGTGTGAAAGAATACATGCAAAAGGAAACTCGTGACAGTAGACTTGCAGAGTGTGGGAGTAACACAATGTGTGAATAGGGTATTTCACTAGTGGTTTTTTGTGACCATGGGTTATCAATAAGGTTTTTTTGGCGACAATAACTTCTCAAAAGGGATAGAACGTCGCAAAAGGTGATAGAGGTTTGCACAAGGTGACTAAATGATCGCAGAAGGGGCCAGAGCGTTCCACAATGTGACTAGAGGTTTGAACAATGTTCTAGAGGTATTCAAAAGTTGATCAGAGGTTATAAAAATTTGTTAGAGGTTATCAAAATGTTAACAATATATCATAGAAGGTGACAGAGGTTTGAAAATGGTGACATAGGTCCACAAAAGGTGCTAGGGGTTTACGCAAATGTGCAAGGGGTTTGAAAATGGTGCCAAGGGTTCATGCATGGTATGATGGGTTCACACCATAATCTGGTAGTAGTAGTTATGTGCCAATATCTCTCATAGGGGTATCACACAATAATATTTTACATTTAGGTACACTCTTATATTACCTTGTGAATTGTATAATTTGCACATTTGAATTATGAAGGAGAAGAAGTAGATTGAGAATATCCAACATCTGAAAATACTTGAAGAATGATGGCATTAAATTCTATAGTCAAACTATTGAAATGAAGACATGTCATCACTTGAAAATATTTCAAAAGAATATGTGATTTTCATTTCCATTGTTAAGAGAAGTATGTTCCCGTTTTTTGGGAAATTAGAATATTTGCATTCATGTGTTTTTAGAAAAAGTTATTGACAAACCCAAGAAGAATATTCAATATAGAGTCAACCTATATTTCAGGATGTATACATTATAAATAGTGAATGTCCTTATTGTGAAAAAAAAATTGTGGGACTTAAATATACATAAACTATGAGTGGATCTCATTCTAGAGTTGTGAATAAAAGATGATGGAGATAGGGATCCTTTCCACCAGCACTGTTCCAGAGAAAATGACCCAGGGAGAGACCCTTGGGAATATAATGAAAAGAAACTAAACCATGTGAAGGTAGTGATAATGGGCATAGAAGTGATCTAGCATGAACATTATAATTTGTAAGTGATCCTCAGTGCATTTGGTACAATTGTAACATTGTTGATGTATGGTCCTTGGATTTATACCAATGAAGGTGAAACAAGTAAAAATCTCTGTTTCATGGTGCTTGATTTATTTCATTACATTTAGTGCACCATCATTAAATAATATTGGAAAGGATACGATCAACACTAAAGAGAAAAAATTGAATGTTATAATAAAAAGGACAAGATATAGTATGGACGGAAGAATTTTGAAATGAATATACATACCATGATTCAACCACCCATATCAGGGTATCTAGGCCCTCTTTTGGGCCTAACAGACATAATCAATTATCACACATATACCATATTAATAACAAGTGTGGAATGATAAATCTCATATACATTCTTTAACTTCAATCACATGGTACTTCATAAGCCACTTTGTAGCATCCCTACCATAGTTCACTATTTGTAATAATTGGACTACATCAATACATGAACTCATGTGTGCCTAAAATTTTTTCGATGTAGACAATATTCCATGGGTCTCTGGGGTTTTATAATGGGGAAACTATAACCTCTTATCATAATTTGAAATAAAAAATCATCCATAAGAGTTATTAATATTATCATGTGTTAATAAAAAAATATCCATCAATAATAAATGACGAATTAAATTAGTAACACAAAATCACTAACATACCATGGGGTTAAAAACAAATACAATACACAAATAAAGAATACTGTTTTATTGAATCTAATAATTCTTTGATACACACCTTATCAGGATCTCTAAACCCATCCAAGTTATCTCGCTTGATCTAGGATACTTGAGCCTCTACAGCACATGAACCTATGATCGGTTATGTATGTTAATATAATAAAGTGTCACCACTACCAATGAAATGTGACAGTATAAATCTGTAGGGAAACCCTGATGTGTCCATGTATGTAAAAAAGTAAATCTAGTGTATACATGTGATATGATTTGTATAAAAAATTTGAAAACCAGGTTTGGGTCAAGCCTATGTTCAATGGTACAACATCAGGATCGGTAATGGTTTATTATTTCTGATTCAATGTTTATTTATTTCTTTCATGAATATCACACATAGTCAATTTATTATCTATTCATATATTTGATCAAATTGGATTTACCCTACTCAGTTTTTTTCATACAGTACTCATGTGGCCATAGATATTGTGTATGCAATAAAGAATTTCGTATATATTTTTTTGTTAAGGAAAATGACCAAAGATAATTTTTTTAGTAGGGAATATTTGATGGGGTTTAATATTTGGATACGGTTATGTTCGATGCTATGTATGATATTCCATTATTTTATCCTTTATTTTTTATTATATATGTTCTCGGACAAGTGTGAAGACATTGAGTATGCTTAAAAACATTAATGATACATTTAATTAATAATTAATGGATATTTTTATTATTTCCACATACTATGAATATTTATTATAATAGGTGATGATTTTTAAAACAAATTCATTTTTATATGGCTATATAGTCATCCATTGATATTAAATAGGACCCTCACTGCAGGTCAATAACCTCTAGGGTATGGGACTGTGAACCTATGGTCTCATTGGGAATGAGTTTTGTTTCTATTCATAGTGAAATGGGGAGGAGGTGGTACCCTCCTATCTAAATTGGAAACACATAAATTCACTGAAACATACA
Source organism: Viscum album (assembly GCA_963277665.1). Classification (NCBI taxonomy): domain Eukaryota; kingdom Viridiplantae; phylum Streptophyta; class Magnoliopsida; order Santalales; family Viscaceae; genus Viscum; species Viscum album. Next base: position 2,042,801,434 of record OY728148.1, on the reverse strand, counting down.
TCTAAATATAGATAAATTTCCTAACACAATTCTGGAACTCCCATAATATATCAGGGTTTTACATGAAGATGATCTTATCATGCACACTACAACATATATCTCATAATCCATAATGGTGCTATCACTAATTTACCACTAACCACCAAATAAAAAGAAGTATTTGATACAATTTTGTTACAACCCGACCTAGATAAAATATACATGTCACATAAACTATATTGCTAAAAGGCCTTAAGTACATTACCAAATTCCACATTCTAGATAAATTCACTAGTGAATCAATATATAACAATATTTGGAATTAGTTCATCAAGAAAAAACAAAAAAATAATCATGGATTTATTCTTGTAAATCAACAATGATTTTCCCATAAATTGGTCATGGACACCATTAAATAAGCAGTCTGTTTATTTAAATATATTCAAATGAAGTATATATAGATATAAATTGAAATAGACCACATTTCTGATATGAAAACAAAATTTAAAATCAATGAATATGTATATATATGTAATCTCAACTAGCCAATGTAAAAATATATAAAAATATACTCACAGTCTTTGAGGTCAACGCATGAAATCCCACGTGATCCATAATTAAAAATTTTGAATGTCGGTGCCCTAGACCCAACTTGTATTGTACTATGATTTCCACTACATGTATGAAGTTTTTTATAATAAATGTGTTTTTATGTTTCCATAATAGTTATGATACCTCTTCATCCACTTTTGTTATGTCAATTTTCGTAGACTACATGTTGTATCAAGGGGGTATAGCAGATCCCATGATATAATGAGAAACTCGAGATACCATGATAGTAATTTTAATGTAATGTCATATGGTCTAGTAACATCATTATGATAGGACACAGATGATGTGTGACCATCAGGTGCTGGTGGCTCATAAGTATGAAGACTTTTATTCATGAATTTGACACTTGATGATATCTAGTAGTTGAGATCATCATGATAGACCCGCATAATAGGAACACTACATGTTTCAGGTGTCATTGGTCTTTTTTATCTACAGACATGTGTAATGGTCTCCAAACATGAGATCATTATAAATGAATGTCAATTAATTACGTACATTTTATGGAAGGAGAAAACCATGGCGACACAGTGGTGCTGAGGAATTTTGTATCTGGTACCTCATTAATCGAATGGCATTGATTGAATGATCTCGAAAGGATTTGCCACTTCTGAGTTCAGGAAGAGATATATTGGGACTGGTACATTTGGATGGTTTCACCGTCATTAAATCCATGGACATTGTAGTGGAAGGTAAGACCCTCTAGAAAAATAAAAATAAAAATAAATCAAGATAAAGGATGGTGAAACTTGTGTTCATTCTTCTTTATTGAGATATCGATTATGAATAGATTATATTACATGGATCATGTTTGTAAGAACTAAGTCGTTGCTTTGACATTGCCTTGTCTCTATAGGGGCCGCCATGGGTTTCTAGAACCCACTCTTATTTGGTGGTTATTATTCACTGCTATTGAGGTAAGGGTCTAGAGGGTCACACACAATAGCACGTTGAGAATCTGCCATATTCTGGGAATAGGAATGTAGAACTTCGTGGGCCACACAAAACTGGCCAAGTACTATCCAAGTTCTATGGATCACCAAAGATTAAATAAATTCATTAATTATTCTTGTTTATAATAATTCGTTGAATTTATTTAACATGTATTAACAAGTTATATTGTAAATTCAATTATTAATATTATTCGAATGGATTTTAATATCCATGGTTTGTTTAATAATAGCAAGATGTGTGAGTCGAGTTAAAGACTCTAGTTTATCACGTAATATATTTATATATATTACGATTAAGTGAAAAATTATAAATATTATTTGTATAAAAAATTTTATTTGTCATAAATAATTATTTATAACACTTATATTACAGACATTTATTACACGAGGGCTGGTAATGCATACCGCGGGTTTTAAACATTTCCTATATAAGGTATAGAGAGTCTCTCCCATGGAACTATTCATGTATTGTTATTGAGAGATTCTCTCTCTTAATGGAATCTAGAGAGAGTGTCTCCCAAGAGAAGGAATATCTTCATGTTCATCCATCTCAGGTGAAAGGATCTTGCCTTGTGGTGATCGTCTATGTGCTGAAGTGAGTGTTGAAGATCCACACTAGCACCCGTATCTCGACGAACAACTAATGACATAATTTGAGAGGGTTCTGTGGAAAATCTATAGGGCTTTGACTTTGGAGTCTTCGAGCAATGACTGCCAGTGACTTGTGGTGGGCTTGCACATGACAGAACCAAACTAAGTACATGTTCAATTTATTTGTGCTCTCTTTAAACCATTTTTGATCCTCAGACCAAACCGGGATAAGATCACCGGAGTTGATAGAGTTATGTCACTCTAGTGATACATAATATTTTTTAAATTCCCATCCCACCGGCTTCCACTGCGCTGTCCCGGTACCTAACACAAAAATGATTCATATGCGATGACCTCCACGAGGCAAATTCCCCCACTATCCAAAAATCCCATAGACAATGGTTATCAACAAGATCCAACAAATGACATGGCTAACTAATCATAACATTTTTACTTAAAAACTCTGTCATCCTACACCTGATGACTTATTCATAGTCCAAGGAAAATCAAAATAGGATGCCACAATCAATATACATATGTTATTTCTATATTCATAAATAGTGTTCTATTTTTAATACTACATTTATTCCAATTCCAATTGGAACCTGAAATTCTTATATATCCATTTGCTGTTTTTTAATAATGTACATTTTCTAATTGTATAAATAAGTGAGGGTCAATAAAAATAATGTAAAACTATAAGGAATAACCATAATCAACACATACGAAAATGGCATAATAATAGGCATAAATATCATCATATATCCACAAAAATAAGTAGGATATCAAACACCAGAGCCTATAAATCAAACAAGGCTTTAAAAACATGGATCCTTTGATCTAACCAATGGGGTCTAGAATCACTCAATCAAATACAAAGTTCACTAGTCATATATGTGAAAAAAACAAGACTCGGAGTCTATGAAGACTCCCATGGTCACAATAACTATCCCATGTGCTATCTTGGTCCCCATGGGAACATACCATAGTAATATATCTACAATCTCAAATAACAAAGCCACCCACACACCAATGACCACCCATGTTCCATAAATTGACCAGCATATAACCATTATAAATACCAACTTCAATAAACTACACATGATCATATAAATTCAAATATCAATCATAGGGGAATTCCATTTCAAATAACCATTTATAAAGTCATTTTAAACCATAATCCAGTTTCATTGATTTATTTATACATATTTGACATATTGAAACCAACACCTTTGGAAAATACTCTTTAAAAATAATAAATGTACATCTCACATTAAGAGTCATATTAAAGAAAAATGTACCAACATTATCAATATAGATTATTTTATAACTAATTAAATAAAAAAGTAAAACCAAAAAAAATCTTCATCCCCTATAATATGAACTTAGGTAGGGACACCTACCATGAAACTAGATTCAAGATCATCGCCTTTGATGAAATCCCAAATAACTGACTATGAAGGGTCTTAATTAGCATAAAATAATGATAAACCTAATAAATAATTTACATAAATCATATATTTAGATCCCACAAAATTAATGGATTTTATATGTCCTTGAAGAATATAATTACATAGAGAAATATTGGTGGAAAAAGAAGAAAACGAAGAGTTTTAAGGATTACCATATGAAATCATAGACATGAAACATGGGAATCTAGATAGAATCAAAGGTACTGGAGATCTAATCCTACAAGGAGTGGTCCATGTGTGAAGGGGATGAAAAAAATATATCTTATAATTTAAATTCTCAATGTTAAATTCCGTTACATCCATGAATTTATTGAGTTTAAAAAGCTACATTGTTTGGTTGTACGGTTAAGAAAAAAATGTCTTTCTGTAGAGATATTTTATTTCCAAAATAATAAACCTTGTGTACTAAGAGACTACCAACCTTTTCGAAAAAATGGTTGAAGTACATTCAAAACACTACTGAGACCTAACATCTATCTCTCGCATCTAATACATGAAAAAAATATCATATTTTCATTAAAAATAGCTTTGAAAAATCCCTTAAATACCAATAAATTTCCACTAAATCCAATAAATAAATTCATCATAAATATATTATAATTATCGATATAACTTTAAGGATATTTAAATATATTAAAGGGTTTTTTACAATAGATTATGTTTTAATGATAGAAATATCTTTGAAATTATTAATTTAATATGTTTTAGGGATTCAAATGGATTTATAAAGGGGTATTGAAAATGTTTTCCCATGTGATTTACGTTTGACTTATTGAGGGAATGTTTGGATTATGATATTTTTATTTATAATGGTTATGTAATAATTAATTTATTTCACATGGGATAACTTGTTTGTGTGGTTGGATTAGGAAACTGAGTACCTATTCATGTGTGTGAACTATCTATGGAATAATTTCTATGTGGGATAAATAATCCAAAGTGTTGAATATAGCATCTAATGAATATTGAGAGATTTCAGAATAAAGTTTTCTTACTTATCATACTGGAGAAAAAATTTAGACTTCATAATCTTAGATGACATTAGTAGAGCGTATGATACATGATATTAGATCCTTATTTTGTTTGGAGGATCCTTTTTTTTTATAATCAGTTCCCTTCTGTAATGGTGTGTACATTCTCATGCAATTATATTCAATTTTAGGTAGTTAGATGTGTTCAATGGAGGATAGAGGTGGGGCTTTGGAGGTCGGAGATACAATAGAACTGAAATTGTATTTTTACACTATATAAAGAGGATATTCTTACATAAGATAGTGGTTTAAGGATTAGGTGTAAATCTACTTTATGGCTAGTACATGGTGAGTCGATGCTCATGAAATGGATTTACGATGTAATAAGGGATATTTTAGAGTGAGATATTTCCAACACAAGGAATCATGTATTTTAGTGGAAAATTAATTTAGGAACTAAAAAGAGGGTTTTAGAATATATTTTACAGATATTGTGGATATCAAACCACAAAATTATAGTTTGTGACATAAAATGGATGGACCTATATGGTTTATATCCATTATTTAACCAACTATATTTTCATTCATCCTTCACCATTTCATATTTTTTTCAAACCCTAGGATGTTTTCAAAGGATCATCCAGACCCTTACTCATATGTAGATATATTGGTTATGGTGGTGGAATTTCCAATATATGAGGTGAATTATCCAACGATAATAATTAAATTTCCATATTAATATCTCTGAGGTGATATTGTTTTGGTTCTGGGTAGGTTTACAATAAATTTTTAAAAACCATTTTGTGTGTTCCACAGTGACTATTGTTTTTCATTTGCATTTATGGATTCTGAAGTGATTCTTAAAAAACCAATGGATCACAATGAGATCATTAAAATTACATAAGGTAGGGGATCCTCATTTTCACTTTTTACATGATATGATTGGGGACTTCAATGTTTATTCCTTTCATGTGGATGGTAAGGGTCAGAATAATCAGATTATAAATTGGGATATTTTAAATTGTTCGGTATGTGGGATATATCACATGCTTTACTACATTAATATATTATATAGAACATATCAATAAATATTATGGCATTGTGAAATATATTTGTTTTTAGGATCCTAGATTTAAAATTAGATGATATGATTTCATTGCCTTATTGTGTTTTTGTATGATATCACCATAAATAAGAGCATAAAGAACATATTTCTTTTAATAAATTTATTTTCCATGGATATATAGATTGTGGAATAATACTCATACTAAATAATGATTTAATTAAATGAAATTTCTTGAATAAATTGTGGAAGTATATATGTTTTGTGTGTGTGTGTAATTTCCTTATTTTATTTACCTGTGGGGTTTGGGATATCATCATAAGATAGTGGGGTCCATCTAGACTATATAGTGCATGGGTTTGTGATGTGTTCATTAGTTAGCATGGATATCACATGGGTATTTGTGAGATTTGGTTGTGGTGTGAAATATGGATTGGTGGTTTTGGTTGTGTAGTGCAATTTATTTTAGGCTATTATGTTGTGTTGTGTGGATGTTTTTAAGAGATTCATTTATGGATGAGGGGATGAAAAGATTTTCGATGTGATAATGGTGAGTTATTTTGTTGTGGATTTCCCTGTTTCCCAATTAAAAATGGATTAATTTATATTGTGGATAATGAATATGAATGGGATGGAACATGATGTATGGTGATTGGGCTAAAACAATTGAGTTAATGAATGAGTCATTAGTTTTCTAATTATGTGGATATATGAATTATTGTGGTGAACCTATAAGAAAATGAATGAGTATGTATAGTTGTGTATGGATTATTTGGTGGTTGTGAAGATTATTACAGATATGGGAGGAAGTGGTTGTGATGATTACATATTGGTATAGTGGTGGTGATTTGGTGTATACTATGGTACTTGATGCAGTATCATAGGATTTGAATAGTGTGATATCTATATATCAGGTATCTTTATTTTCTTTCTATATAGTCCCATCCGATTTAGATAACCTAACAAACACAAATAATTTCAAGCTTTTTGGTTTCTTCACTAATATTAAAATTTGAGGTGATACAGATGGACGGAAACCAATTATTCAATGTTCTTCATTCTATAGTTATGGAATATGTTTCTTTAGGAGAGATGTACGTTGATGGCCTAAGGACATTCGGGTGAGATTTTATATGATGAGGTCGTGATGGGAAGCGATATGTTTTGCGACTAATTCAAGGTAGGATGGGAAAAAAAGAATGATTTCATTCACATTCATGAAACAATAATTCCATGGTTATATGATAAGATGATATTTTTATAGACCAGGTGTCTTTTAGGATAGATGTTATGTGATTTGAAATTTATAGAACATATTAGAGAACCGTACATCTAAATTGTGTTTTTAGAGCATAAAAGTTATGGGAATGTGTTTTTGGTTCATATTTCCTTATATCCATTCGAAGCAACATTACTGAATAATATGATTCATTTGGTGTAAGAGAAATGGTGTGTTTGGGGTTGTTTATATAATGTATCATGTGATGATTCGTTTTTGTTTCTGTTCATAGGAACATTATCTTTCTATTGTTATTTGTGTGCTGGATACCATAGGTATGCTCCGACAGAGTGTAATTTTATGTTTCCCTTTATATATAAATAGTTTTATTAGTATCCAGGGGGATGTTGGGGTACAATATGGACATTTCTAAATTTCATTATGCTATTATTTATTTGTTTTTATATGACATGTCTTTTTGTACATTGAGTTAGATAATTTTATTTTTATTGCTATATATATATTAATTCATTATGGAAGGGTTTTGGGTTTAATTTAATATTATCTTCCAGAGTTTTTATGGTTTTTTATCAAACATTATTATAATATTTTATTTTTTAGGGTAATTCCTCCCATATGTGATATTTTTATACCCTTAGAGAATGTATCCAACTTATGATTTACAAGGGACATAACTGGAGGTCGTTATATATCTTACATCAATGTGGTATCTATAAAGGTAGGGTTTCATGATTGATTTTTATTATATAATATGATTGAGAGAAAGGATGATGTTTATAATTAAGAATTGTGGGGATCGACTATCTTGGTTCGGTAGCGGTTCCACTAACCTTGGGTCATGACATGAGCTAGGGAGAAAAGTTATGACATGTCATTTTATTGCTCCCATGATCAAATGCACATCAGTTGGGATTATCTAATGGCAATGTGAGGGGGATCTAATTATTGTTAAGATACAATGTAGAGGTACATAGAATTTGATTAAATTTGTTCACATGTAATTGGGTGATCTTAGGAATGTTATAATTAAATAATTGAAAATTATTTGATAAATTTCAATGCAATTTGGTTTTGGATGATTTCCTTGAATTTTAAGAAAGGATGGTCATCATTATCATTGAGTAGCTCAAGAAGATGAGGATCTGTATGTTGATCTGGTTGATCCTCAGTGATTTTATATAACATATGGGGAAGTGGTTTGTATGTGTGCCTATTTTTTCCATCAATTATTTTTTTTAAATTTTAGTGGATCATCTTAAATATGGAGACAGAGTTCTTCGTTGAGGAGGTCAATAACTCTTTAATTATAATATGATCATAATATATGTTTTGGGTTTATTTGGTAGTCATTAAATTACAGGATTCCACATGTATGTGGTAGACATTTTTTCCATGTGAATGTAAGGGTAATATGCCTTTTTGTTGGACATTCACAAGTTGTTATATTAGAAATTCCTATCAACGATAGTTATTGAATTCAATAATATTGAGATTCCCTCCTTTTAGTAGGGTTGAATACTATGTGAGATAATGGGATCTGGTATATTGATATTCTGCACATTTTCCTAAATTGTTTTCTAGATGGGGATCCTCATGCATAGAATCATGAGTAGGGTTTTTTCCTAATGAATAGGTATGTGGTCCCCATATTTATTATACAAACATATCAAGAGGATCAAGAAAGAAAAATTATATTGCTCTAATGATTTACTTTTGATTTAATCCCCAAGAGAGTGTCCAAGAGGGCATATTAATGAGAGTATTTGGGTAGATTATTGTGGGTTTATACGTAGCCAAGGTTCAAAATAGTGGGAAACTATTCAATGAAGATCCATTTTCATTCTTCAGTGTTAGTTGGATCTCAATCACCTTTAAGATGATTTATATTTTCTTGTTATGTATGTATAGGATGTGGTAACCACCAGGATCAATGGATGACTTCCCAAAGAGGCCATTATTTTTTGGGTGTTCATGGATCCTTTTCAAAGCATGAGTATTTTCCTTAATGGAAGTTTCAGCAACACGTACAACAAGAACGTGTTTGGAAGCAAAGATAAGGTGGTGTTAAGAAAGGGAATCCTCATGATGGCCTCCATATATAGAGACTTATAATAGATTTCTGAAATTTCTATCGTCAAACAACTGTTAGATGAGATGCACATGGTCAGATGAATTCATCATATACATCTGTACCATATGATCTTGGAGTTATTTGATATGTGAGAAGTTCAACATCCACTATTATTTGGAATTTTATTGACAAAAAATCTTTTTAATAATTCATTTAACATTTGTTGGTATGTTCATTGGATATAGAAGTATATAGGATTTAGGTTACCCTACAATTATATATCATGGTTGGAGTTCATGCTTTTTGGTTTGAGGATTTAGGGTGAAGTAGACTCGTGATGGGGCGGCTCCAGCCATTGGTGGATTTTCACTTATTACCTATAAAACCGTAACATTTTATCCTTAGCATGAATTGGATTTAATTGATATATTAATTCATATATATTTTATAGATTAGAATTTCAATTTCTAATGTGGAGTTCCAATTATTGTATTTCATAGGAAAGTGAGGTTTTTAGATGGAGGGTAGGGAAAAATAACATCTTTTATCTCTGTTGATGGAGTTTTTGAAGGAATATCAAATAGAGTATATTCCTAGATTGGAGAATATGTCCCTAAATTATTTCATATAGGAGGTTGTGGATCATCCCCCACTACACAATATTGAGTTTTAGAAGGATTTATAACTGGTAATATCTCTGGATTCAATGGATACCTATCAAATGGAGCCTACAACGTTATGCGTGTTGAGGTCGCTGGTGAATGGGTTGATGTATAGGGGTTTAATCTGTCATATTTCATCTCCTTGGGGAACTTTATTTTTGTTTTCCATGAAGTATGATTTCCATATGAGGAATAATATAGACGAATAAAATTTTCACAAGGCAATCTTCAATATCTATTACCAATTTTCGAGGATCTATGGTCAGTTCGAATAGTTTATAAGAGATACTTAATTATCTACGATTGATATATGGACTAGATATGACCAGATGATGGTGAATTATGATGATATATCAAATAAAGAAATTATGTGCAGGTATGATCACTTCCAATTTTTGGGAATGTCATTCTATGTCATGAACACACCGGAAAGGTTCATGGGGCTCAGGAACATCATAATCCAATATAACCTTTACCAGTTCATTATCATGTTGATAAATGATATATTTGGTTACCAAATATAAATAGTAGACCATGATAAACAAATCATAGATCTTTTTCAGGTCCTTTGACATCACCAGATCTATGGAAAATTTTCCTTCTGCTGTTTCTTGACATGATATGTGCATTTCCATAAACATGGGGTAAAGAAAATGGGTGTGGTAGTTGAACAATCAATATTTGAGATATCTGTTTTTTATTATGAATATAACAATGTAGAATACATTCACATTTTTTTATTTTTGATGGATATTATTGGATGTTTATACATAAATTCTATACATTTTCATCCCTGATAATAGTTTTTACTAGGAATGATAATATTTTTTTTGGATTTACCAATTTTTGGGAGAATTTGTTTTATCGAATGAGAAGTTGTTAAATGGACCAGTTCATCAGTTTCATGAGGAGTTTGTGTTGTTTGTGGTTTTTTATGTGTCCCATATGGTATTGGGATGTATTTTTAAGAAGTAGAGATAAATTATGTCTTATGGGTCTATTAGTTTTTATCCCCATGAGAATATTCATTTCACACAGGATCTATTGTTGATGGTTGTGATTTTTGTGCTAAATTTGTTGTGTAACTACCTCATTGATGAAATCTTTGTGGCTTTTAGACACCACAAGATCTTGAAATATGTTTTCTATGAGAATTATCTAAATATAAACTTGAGGATGTAAATGAATATTCATATGGATTATTTTGATCTCTTACAACATAATAAAGTTCAATTTTGTTGTTGACGTATTGAGTATCATTTCCGGAGGGGATGTGGCTCAAGAGTATACAAATGATTAGAACAGGTTGAACGAGCATGTAGTTATTCATCCCTAGGGTGGATAAAAATGTTTTTTAGTTTTTTATATATGATAAATCGAGTGTCAACATTGATAAGGATTTTGGAGGTGACTCAATGGGTATATTCAAAGTAAAATGTGATGCTTGACCATGTCATCCATGCAGATTACCTTGAGGGATGGTCATAAGAATATTGGAACTATTTTTTGTTCCCGGTTAGGTTTTTTATTCTGGACTCAATGTTTGGGAGAGTTCTTTGTGAGTTTCATGTCTCCCGTATGGAGGTATAACATGGTGTGACCATAACATATCTAGGATTTAAGAGAATTCTTCCATGTTCACGGATTAAAAGACCAATAGATTAGTTCGTGGAAATGAATTTGGTTTTTCGGATGATGGAATAGTATCACCGTGTTCTTGGAGGTTTGGAACATAACATAGATGTTCCAGAGTGGAAATTTGAATACATATCAATGGATTTGATTCTAGTTTCCCCCATTCCCAAGAAGTATGTAATTTAGTTTTGGTAATAGTGAATTGACCAGAGAATATGGATCAATTTCTTTTCAACCGTAAGTTTAGTGTCATGGATGTTTTCGAGATGAGTTATAAGGATAATATGGTTAGGATTTATGAGGTATCTAATTCCATCATCGATAATTGTTATCCATATTTTAACATTTTTTAATAGATGTAATTTCAGCATAAATTTGGCTACTAGTTGTGCCTTATAACTACTTTCCACACTCATATAGATGACTAAATTTCACCAACCATTTAGATACTATAATAAATGTTGATATCCTGTTCCCTAAACATTGGTGGGACATGGTTAATCCCCATTCCTTTATTATGGTTTTCATACCACAATATATATCACTCATCCATTAGGATATACCCATTTGAGGTAGTTTGTGGACAATAATGTCATTCTCTTTTTACCTAGATGGAGGATAGGGAGGAAGAAGTTATTTCTCATTTTTTGGTACATTACATTATTGAGAATATCTTGGTTGTTTGAGAGATGATGAGGGTAGGAAAATACAATCAGAGGGGCTCTACAAACTATAGGAGGAGGTTCTTATAGTTTGATTTCAGAGGCCCTATGTTCATGAGAGTCTCCCCTCGACATGGTTATTAGAGGCTTTCCTGATAGATTCATCTCTCTCCATATTGTTTTGGAGATTTTGAGGGTTTTTCGCATGTTGGTGGGGTGGAATATCATTTTTCACTCCCAACATTATTGGAAGGGATCCAAAAATATTCCACATATCCCATATTCCTTGGTATCTACATGATGAATCAAATTTCATTAGCTGGGTGGATTTTGAAATAGTGGATTACATAACATTCATGGATAAACTAGTAGAGATCTTAGATAATAAAGAGAAGGTTATGTAATTGTGATCCATTCCCTTGGTCTATTTATTCTAGAGGAATGGTGTCCAAGTAGAGAGTACATAGGAGTATGTGGCATAGATGTATCCCTCTTACAAATATATGGTTTGAGTTTTTCCTAGTGTTTTTTATGATTTGATGTTGGACCTTGTTGTATTTTGAAATGTGATTTTTCATGATATATTATGTGTGATGTGTGATAATGATTATAAAATCAGAAATAAGGGAAACATAATTTTGTATGATGATGTGTCATACAGTGGCATTGTTAAGATCATGTGGGAGAGCACATTCCACCCAAATGCAGGTAATATCATTAACTAGATGATAGGATTCACTAACTTTTGTTGTCGGGGTACTGTTTGTAGTTTTCATATATTTGTATTTTTATATAGTTAGGATCTTGATATGGTAGTGATTATTGTTATATTGACATGTAGTGAAATTTGGCAGGTGACTAATGTATTATGTTGTGATTTGTTAGGGGTGTTTATGTGATTTGAAAGATATTTTTTTGGGTACCTTAGTTGGGTGTGTTTGGATGGAATTTGAATTTGAGGTGTAATGAAACATTGGGAGGTATATTTTGGGGTGGTTGTTCATGCCCATTTCATTTTCATTCGGTTTGGTTTTAATTTTCAACAATAAGAATCAATTGAATGGCTTCAAATGTTGTAGTTTGTGCTTTAATATCTTGTTAGCATTAAATTTATGAATTTTAGAGGTGTTCGGAGTACCAAAGGGAATGTTACCTATAGGATGGAGCTGCAGAAGAACTATATAATTAATTTTAGGGTGTAAAAGAGTGGTTTATAATGTAATATATTTATTACATACTGTACAGATATACAGTATCTATACTGTATATGGAGTAGGGATGGGCATGAAATTTGTGTATCACATAAGATGGGAAATTGTGGAATAATTTAATTCCATCCAAAGAAGTCATGCTTTTTGTGGAAATGTAACTTATGACATAAAAAAGATGTATAATGGTGTATGATTTATGTATCCCATGAATTTTAAACCATAAATGGGTATATTGTTCTATAAAATTGGTGGGCAAGATTTTGTTTATATATCTTGTTTTGTAGATTATATATTAATTCACCCTTCATCCATCCTCATTTTTGGTGAAGCCAAGGAAAGTTTTAGATGATATTCTTGGCTCTTCCTCATATCTTGATCTGTGGATTCTAGTGGTGGTATTTTGGTTATCCGAGATGAGTTACCCAACCATCCGATTATTTTTCTTTTTTTCTTCATTCTGAGGTCTATTATTGTAATATTGTTTTCGTTTAGGGTATGTGAGGGTCACATCTTTTACAACCCTTTGGTGCAGTTTTTGGGTGATCATTGTTTTGCATGTTCTTATATGGTTTTTAAGATAATTATTTTTCACCCTATGATGTACAACATGATTAGAATGATTTCATTTAGGTAGGGGATCCCTTTTCTAGCCTATATATATGCTATGTGTGGGGATTTCATGATTTATCATTTCTTTGAAAATATGTTGAAGGTAATTTTAATAAGATAATAAATTGTACTAAAAAATTGATGGGGGTTGGGAAGATATCACATGATTTAATACATTGATATATGTCTTCAATAATATTGTTTATTTTTATTGTTATTGTAAAAAATAATATTTGTTGGAAGCCTTAATTATGAAGTAGATGATATTAGTTTAAATAATTGTTGTTTAATCCCATTATCGTACTCTGAATAATTGTCCAATGAATATATATTTCTAGAATATATTTGTTACCTATGGATATATGGGTTGTATGATATTACATATACTAAATAAAGATGTGATGAAATGAAATCTCTTGAATAAATTATTGAAGATGGGATGTGTTGTAGCTGTGTGTGGTTCCCTATTATATTTTCTTACATGGATTGGGTTTTCCTATGATGTAATAAGTGATTGGATGGGTTTTGTAGAGCATGTGGATTTGATGCGGTGGTTTGGTTAGCATAAATGGGATGGGGGAAGTTATGCAATGTTGTTGTGGTGTGCTATGTGGTGTGGTGGTTGTGGTTGTGTGGGGGTGTTTATGTGAGGTAGTTGTGATGTGATTTGTGGAGGTTATAGATAAATATATTGGATTATGAGGGGGTGTGTTAGACTATTGATGTGAGATGGGCACATTTTTTGTGTTTACAATGTTAGATTCACAGTGAGTGATGGAAAAATTTTAATGTGCTAAATGAATATGATGTTGTGTAATGTAAAGTTTTGTAATTGGATTATAGGAATTGAGTAAAATAATTGGTTTTATGATGTTAAATTAAATTGATAAATGCAAAAATGCAATTTTATGGACATGTGGTAGTATCTATTTTTATGTGGGGAAATTTCTAGTGGTTTTAAGATGTGATATAAATATTTTTGGATGCAATTGTGATTATTGAGGTGTGGAATAGTGGTGGTGATGTGGTTTCTAATTGTGAAGTTTATGTGAGCCCATAGGTTTGACATTGTGTGAAATCAATATATCATGTATCTGTATGTAATTTTTATATATGTCCCACCTTATTCAGGAAACATTTCCAATTCTAAGAGGTTTTTGGTCATCAGGTGCTTTACCCAACAACTTGGATGGTGGTTATATGGGGGGTTTGATCCCCCCTCATCCATGAACTTATTTATTAGTGACAGAAAAAGGTTATTTGAGTGGACCATATATTTTCAGGAAATTTGTGATGTGATGATACTATGATAAGTTGTTTTATGTTTTGGGTGTCATTCATGAAATGAGGAGAGAATGAGTTTGATGTAATTAATGTTTATGATAACATACTACAAGTTTTATAAGATGAGATGAGATGTGATGGCCTAGATGTAATTGAGTGAGATGTGTTGTTTTTTTATTGTGATGTGACATGTATAGAAGGGATGTGATCACAGAACATTCGATGTTCGTATTTGATAGTGGTAAATTAGTGGGGAAGCAACAGTCAAGAACTATTCAATCTATTCTTCTAATGTTATATTACTATATTGGATGTGTTATTGGGTGAGAGATCTAGGGAAGGTTGAGTATTTTTAGATGATTTTTTTTTTTGAATTTTTCATTTTCTATTTGATCACATTCACATTCCCATTCTATGTATTAACTAAATTTGTATAATTTTATGGTCACCAAATATATGTAAGATATTTATAGTTTTACCTGAGAACATTGGGGACAATGATGGACATTAATGAATTGGGTTGAAGCTATTGTTGGGTCAATGCAATAAGACATTTCTTTTGGTAATTTCTATTCAGGAATTTTATTTTTATTTTTTTATATCTATTCATTCATCGTGGGAAGATTTTGAGTTTATTTTTATATTATATTCAAATTGTTTTTTGGTAATTTATTGCCCAAACTCCTTATCAAGTTTCATATTAGAGGGTAATTCCTCCCATATGATATATTTTAATACAATTATTTCTTGTATCTAACCAGGTCCCAACTGGATGTTGTACATCAGATCATTATCAATATTTTTTCATTGAAATATCATTATATTGAGGGCCATCAGACATTATGTGGATATATGATGATAATTATTCCTATGATTATTCTATGTTTCGATGAGTTGATCTAGGTTATGTCCTATAGAATTATATCCATTTTATTTATCCTTTTTTATTCAAAATATAAAATCGTCGGTTTTTTTATGAAACAATAAATGGATTTCTATTTTTTTTCAATGTGATATTTTATTAAATGTGGTTTTCAAACTATAACAATTTTGATGCATGGAGAAGTTGTAACATCTCAGGTAGATAATGAATATAATTTTTTCAGATGAATTAATATTTTTGAATTAAATATTAATATTATTTTAAAATTTATTATATGTTATATGGAGTACCTGATACAAATTAATCGGTTTCTCTAAAATATCATGATGCACAAAAGGCTATGTAATATTGGAAAATAATAATATAATATTATTTTAAATGATAGTTAACGAATAGCTATTGTATTAATATGAATGAACAGAACAAACTAAAATATTATTATACAAGTTTTTAAATCTTTTTACATTTATCTAATAATTGTTTGTGGCTTGAAATGATGATGAATTTGATTTTAAGCATAAAAATCTCTAATATTTTTAAATGGTCGTTTTACCGCCATTAGAAGGAGAAAACCTTTGAAATATATTTTAGTCATTTTTATATGTTACATTTTACAATATAAACTTCTTATTTATAAGAGGGACATAAAAATTTACTTTGGGTAATTTTTTTTATTTTTCTGATAAAGTATAGTTTATAATGAATAGTGAAAAAACTGCAATTTAAGTCAAAACTCTCATTTCATTTGATTTATTTATGTATTTATATTGTCATTTAAATTGGTTTTAAGGAGAAATTAGATTATATTTTTATCATTTAATATAATTTTTATCATTGGAAGTAATTTCAAATTTAAAATTGGACATAATCAGGTGTCAATATTTTGATAGTTATTATATCTTAAAAACATGCTTTTTTTGTTTTGGGAACGAAAATCGATTTTAAATTAATTTCTGAAACTTATATGTTTGGAATTTAGAAAAATTGATTAAATATTTAGAATCATTTGGTCCCAATTATTCAAATAGGTGACTTTTAATTTTATACATTATGAATAGTAACACGAGTACATATTTAATTTACCATGGTTAAAGGGTAAATCTAGTAAATATGGGTAAACAATAATATTATAATAATATTAAATTACCCTAAAACATTTAATAATCCTCTTTTATGGGACATTTCCATCCATGGGCATGATTGGGACGGTTTTGGGTCCCTATGGAGCCACTTTATTTGAAAATGTCATTTTATTAAAAATAATTTAAGGTTAAGGAATTTGTAACATAAAAATATAGATTTTAGAAAAAAACATTATATGGGGTTATATAAGTTATAATTTTGACTATAAAAAATAAATATAATTATAAAATTGTTTCAAAATTCATGTTATTTTAGATATAATTTTTAGAGATTAAATAAATATATTTAATTATGACACAATAGTGATGTAGTGATTGCTTCAATAGTAATGGATTAAAATAAATGATATTATAAATCTTAAAAAAATGTAATTTGGTTATTCTGATGTCATCAAAGATTTTTATGGATGATAGTTACAAGTTATATTTTTATTAATGACGTTTTTTCAAATCAATAAAGTTGTTATGGATTTCTTATAAAGTCATGATATGAATAGTGTCAAAATTGACATAATTCATTTTATAAAATATAAAATATTTTATTAAATATTATAAAATTAAAAAAAATTGTGACTCAACCAAATGATTATTATAATTCTAAAATATTATTATTGTCTATTTAATTTTATATTTTTCATATTTGGGTAACTATTTTGATTCTCAATGTGGTAAATGCTTGATAAAATAGTAATAGATAAAAAGGGTTAAATAAACGAATATAAGGATTAACAATTATCCTAAACCTGTCCAATTTTTTTTGAATGATTTCATTTCGACTTATATTCAACTTATATTCATATTTAATGTGTTTTGAACCTTTGTAAAATGAAAATAATTTTATAATAAAATAATACTTTCAACCATTCTTAAAGAGCCCCTCCTCCCTCTTATAAATGACCAACACCTCAAACCCATTACTCACACCTCTCAGGGCCATTGGATCCTTCAAAATATACTACAATAAGTTCCCAATATTTCCTCTATTCCACCTAGAAGCATTAATTTTGGAATTAAAAAATTCAATAATTCCTTTTCATTCAAACAAAAGGGTGTTACCCGATTTAAAGGTGACGTATTTTCTGAAGTTCTTTTATTTTATTTTTCTTGTACAACCCCAAAAATATCATTATTACATTACTTTATAACATAACCAATATATTAAATATACTAGGTTGTTTTTATGATAAGTATTCAAACTAAACATAAACACACCTCCTTCTAATGAATTTAGGAGACACTATTTCTTTGGACGATGAACTACTGTCCAACAAAATGATGATTGTTCAATTATCTCCTACCATCTCTCATGATGGACATTATGAAGTAACTATTTTTATATGTAAAATAAATAATATTTTTATCATCTCTATTATTATGTATTTTTCATTTATATCATTCCTTTATGGTTACCATAATTGGTAAATACGACAATTTCATTTGAGGAAGTGCGGACTACCACCCCTCAATGTGATATGACTCGTTCATACCAAACATTGAAAGTTTAAAATATAGAGTTAATGAAATTATATATCATATAATATTATAATTTAAATATACCTATGTATCATTATGTTTTCTTTCCCTCAAATATGAAATATAAATCTATGTAGTGTTCATGCGTACATACGACTTACCATCTCCATGAAAAATGTATTCCATTTCATACCTCCAAATGTTATGTACTATTAAATATATATATATACTAGATATATATGAAATATATTATATCTAAATTAGAAATATAATGTTGTAGATTACGTAATTTTGACCACAAGGACAACCTATAATTATAAATGTTTATTTTTGACTAAAGTAACGTATATCGACAAAACGTACATTTTTAACATAATTGATTATGTAATGTTTATAACATGGTATAAAGTGATATAAAAGGAATAAAAAATGGAAAAGGATCTAATGAAAGCGGAAATCATCATTATTTTTTTATACAGGAGATTAAAGAATGAACAAGTCATGTCTGACACGAGGTAAGGGACTTCGTCTCAATATTCTTTCATTGAGGAATACTTTTATTTATACCCAAATCTGTTTTATATGGTGTATAAAACCCTTTTAAGTTTAATTTCATTTAAAGGGAATATTTTTTCTATGTAGCGTTTTACTACATGATAATGACATTGTTTATTTTTAATGTACGCGGTTACAATTCCCTTTCCGTCACCGAGATCATTATTTGATATTTGGATTCCATAACAAGACGTAATGTTTTTAAAATGATAATAAATTACATATTATCATTTTTACATATTTTGGTATTTAAATTTTTTTTCGAATGGAATATTTATGTTAATATATTATGTTATATTGGGATTTCAATGTGGAAATTTTATTATTATGTTATGCTTGTTCATGTGTTATGATTATGTTCTGGTTCTTGGGTATTTTTATGCTTACAAGTGGATCAGTGATAAACATAGGGAGGGTGACCCCGATATAGCTCTCTAATGCATTGGGTAAAATGACAGAGGTAAATGTTTATGTTTATCCTATTATATTTAGGGAATATAATGTTATGGGTATTCCAAATGCAACTCTATATGTAGTTGTGAAATCTACAATGTATGTATGATATGGATGCCACATGTCACCTTTACGATTTATGATTTCTGTGTGTTAATATTAAATATTATGATTTCATGAGTTATGATAAATAGATTATGTTATGAATGTTTCGATGGAATAAAGTTTTATTTCTTTATTTTATAACCGTTACTAAACATTTTATGAACATACCATGTTTTTTGAAATTATTTATCATAGTGTATAAACAAGGTTAAAAGAAATGAATAATTCAAAAAGAATTATATCATGAAAATAATTAATTTTTTACATTAAGACTTTTTAATTTATTAAAAAATTGGATATTATGTAGAAGATTCTACTTTGTAATATTTGGGATGTAATGTAATAGTTATCGCATAATTCTATGAAACTATAAACCTGAAAATATCCTCAATGTGAATTATTAAATTAATTCAGGATAATTTAATGTTTATGGTTGGGGCCTTATAGATTGTATCTATGGTTTGTTAAGTCAAATTTATCAGTTATGATATTGTTAAATTAATGTCCATAAAATAATTTATGTTAATATATAAATGATATAACATTTACAGAATACCATGTTACTTCACATAACATATTTATATGTTCAAAATGGGTTTCCATAGAGTAAATAGGGCATTTTTAATGGGATGACATCAGGAGAAAAGAAAACCTTCCAAATCAGAAACCTGAGATTTTCAGAATTGGAACTGAACAGTTTTTTGCATTTATGGCACAGTTGACTCAGGGTATAAATGTTTGTGGTATACATGCACCCGGTCAACCATATCATCCCTAGAGGAACATGTCTACAGTAGAGCATTTTACGAGGAAAAATCATCATAATTCCAAAGATCATATGACTATGTGCTAGATAAAGGGTGGATTAAATCATTGGAGATGTTTTTTGATGTCATGGCGTGTTCATAACATCAATAATTTAGTCTTTCCATTTACAATTTTCAAGGTGAAGACGATCAGATATGGTCGATGCTGAAAAGTTTCAGTGATTGTGAGAAGATTGATGCTCTAGATTGGGATAAATTCAATGGAATTTTTATTGAGATATATTTTCCAAGAGTGGTTTGTCATAGGATGGAATACAATTATTGGGATTGAGGTAGGAGGATGACTCACGGGATTCTTATGAAGAAAAAATCACTCGACTGGAAAGTTCTGCTCAAAATTTCTTACGAGATCATGATTATAAAATCAATCATATTTTACTTAAGATTAAAGCCAAAGTATACTAGGGCTTTATATTCTTGTGAGTTCATGAGATATGATTTTTTTTCGATGTGCGGAGAAGTTGGAAATGGGGAATAAGGCTCGTAATTACACAAAAAAAATCAGGGTAATGGTAAGGCAAAATCTGATTTACAATCCGTAAATTTTTTTAAGATAAATGAAATGGGTCATTATGAAAACGAGTTTCCAACAAAGATGTAAACATAGGGAAAGATTCAAGACTTCAAGAAAAATATGATGGTGAAATCCTTTTAAACTAATTCAGCAGATGTTGGTCCATTGAATTAAGTAGTATCTGGTACACTATTTATTTTTTCAGATTATTCTAAAGTGTTGTTTTATTTAGAGCCTACACATTCCTTAATTTCTGAGAAGTTTTCTACTAAATAAGGAATTCAATATCATGTTATGAATCCTAAATGTATGTTAAAAACACCAGGATGAAATGTTGAGAAAATAAATAAATTATATGAACCTTCTTGTAACTATTTTCGGAAAGAGTATACCTAAAAACCTTATTGTTTTCCTCAAGTATAGTTTGATGTAATTTTGTGTATGGATTGTATTTCTGTTTATCATTATAAGATTAAATGCAGTGATAAAGTGGTTTCTTTTAAGAAATAATTTATGTTTCTTTACAATAATGAACCCATACTTTTGATAACATATCTAGAAGATGAGAAACTAGTAAAATATAGAAATGAATGTTACATTGGACACGTTGATGAAAAAATAGGAATTGTTCAGATTAATGATGTGTCAATGGTAAATGAGTATGTTGATGTTCTACTTGATTTCTTTCCTAGTATAATACCTTACTGGGAAGTTGAATTTAATGTTTACTTAGTTCATGTTCATAAGGCAAATTCAAACCCCCTTATCGAATGACACTAAATGAAAATTTAGTGGTAATGAACAAATAAAGGAGTTATAAAATAATGGTTCCTTCGTCCTAGAACATCACCATGGGGTGCTCCTATCTGGTTTGATAAAAATATACATGGTTCAATGATACTTTTCATTTGATTATAGTGCCTTGAATAACATCACTGTTAAGAACATGTATAATTTGCCTCATAAAAATGATTTGTTTTTTGATAAACTCCAGGGATATCGGTATTTTTTTTAAGATTGAATTATGTTCAGGGTATCATCAATTGAACGAAAAGGAAGAATCCGTTCTGATGACCATGTTTCATACAAGATATGGCTATTATGAATTTATAGTTATGCATTTTGGGTTAACTAATTCACCTATTGTATTCATGGATCTTATGAATAGAGTTATCCATTTGTTCTTGGATACGTTTTTTTTTGTTTTTGTTGATGTGATTTTTGTTTATTCTTAAAGTAAAGTGGATCGTGGAAGTAATTGGAGGATTTTCTTGAAATTTTTAAATGAAAATAAACTGTATGGGAAATTCATCAAGCCTGAGTTTTGGTAAAAAAAATTTCATTCCTTGGTCACATTATTTAAAAAATGATATAATTTTTGATACTTCTAAAACAAAATTTATCGAATAATGGCCAATACCAAAAAATATAACCGAAATCCATAGTTTACTTCTTTTAGTACTTTATTATATGAGGTTTATTGAAACAAAATTCACTTATCTAACCCACTGAATAAGTTTACTCGAAAATGTGTTAATTTATTTGGAAAAAATAATGTGATGATTATTTTCAGGAATGAAAAATAAGATTGGTGAATGATTCTATTTTGGAATTACCTTCGAGAGATGGTTATTATTTTATATACAGTGATCCCTCATTGAATGTACATGGATGGGTTATAATGTAGAATGATCAAGCAATGTCTTATGCTTCATGTTAGTTGAATCCTCATTAGTCAAATTTATCTACATATGATTTTGAATTAGCTACTGCTGTTTTTTGCTTTAAAAATTTGTGGCATTATTTTTATGGAGTAAAGTTTGAAATATATACTGATCACAGAAGTTTTAAGTATATATTCTATCATAAAAAATTGAATATGAGAAAGAGGAGATAGATATAATAAATAAAGGATTATGATTTAACAATTTATTACCATCCAAGAAAAGAAAATAAATTCATTGATTCTTTGAGTCAAAAAAGTAATGCTACATTGAACTTGTAACATTTATAAAAAGATCCTATAATTAACAATTTGATGAAATATATCATTGATGTTGTTGGTGCATGAAATACCTCTGTTTTGTTTCTGGGTTCAGTATAATCGTCCCAAGAGGATAGAATAAATCAAGTGCTAAATGATGATAGTGAGTTCCATAAAAAGGTAGAATTGGTTTAGAAGGGCATGTTACCAGAGTTAAATATTGATAGAGACTGTGTTTTGAGGTTTGGAAAGAGATTATTTGTTCCTTCTGATTCACAGTTGAATAAATATTTGTTATTTGAAGCACATAGTTCTCCCTTTTCAGTTCATGCTGCCAACACTACGATGTACAATGATATTCAATATTATTACTGGTGGGATGGATTAAAAAGAGATATTAATGACTTTATCGTAAGATGTTTGGGTTTTCAACAGGTTAAAGTAGAGAGGAAATTACCGAATGGGATGCTTTAGCATTTTTCATCTCCAGAGTGGAAATGGGAAACTGTTTCAATGTATTTCTTCATGGGATTCCCAAATAATTCTTGAGGTAACAATATAATATTGGTTATTGTTGATAAATTAACACAATCTGCTCATTTTCTCCCAATTCGATATATTATGTATCTATATCACCTTTCTCGATTGTATATTAAAGAGATAGTAAGGTTACATGGAGTTCCCCTCTACATTGTATGTGATCATGATCTCTTGTTCACTTATAACTTTTGTAAGGTCCTTCAGAAGTCATTGGGTATGGAATTAAATTTTCATTTAACTTTTAATCCACGGCCAGATGGGCAGTAGAAACAAGCAATTCATATGTTTGAAGATATGAAATGTGCTTGCTAAATGGATTACCAGGGAAGTTTGACCCATCATATTTCATTTGATTAAATTTATTACAATAAAAGTTTCATTATAGTATTCACATGGAATCGTTTGAGGAATTATATGGAAAGATGTGCCGAACTCTAGGATTTTCGGCTGTAGTAGGTGAAAGGATGTTGATGGGACCAGAATTGGTAAAAGAGATGGATGAAAAAGTTTAGTTGTTTCAGAAGAACATGAGAACATCATAGAGCAGTCTGAAAGGATATGTGGATGACTAGAGAAAGGGTCTTTCTGTTGAGGTAGGTGATCATGCCTTTCTCATAGTTTCTCCTTGGAAAAGTGTAGGTTCATTTGATCCTATGAAATCATGGAGAAATTTGGATCAGTTTTCAATAGAGTTGATTTACCTCCAGGTTTATCCCATGCACACAATTTTTTTCATGTTTCATTGTTGAGAAAGTATATGCCAGATTCATCTCATGTTTTGAGTCCAGAAGTTGTTCAGTTGGAAGACTATCTTTATTATGAGGAACAATCAGTCCAAATTCTTGACTGGAGAGAGAAAGTGTTTCTAAATAATGTAATTCATCAGGTAAAGGTGTTATGGAATAACTATTTGGGTGAATAGGAAAGATGGGAATCTGAAAATTCTATAAGGGATAAATACCCCCACATATTTTATAAGTGAATAAAATTTCGTGGAAGAAATTTCCAAAAGGTGGAAGGATTTAAAATCTCAGATAAATGAAAAATATTAAATTTTCATTGTTATAAATATTTTGGAATTAAATATAAATTTTTAATTTAATGGAGATGCTATTTTCGATAGTGTAACAGACACACCATAATGGGAATTTCAAAATCTCATATTTCACCCAAGTTTGATTGATACTAAAAAATAATAATAAAATATTATTTTAAATGGTAGTTAACGCCTAGCCATTGTATTAGTGGGAATGAACAGAAATAAATACAAAATGATCATACATGTTTTTAATTTTTTTTCTTTTATCCAATAAAATTTAGAGGCTTAAAATGAGAATGAATCTTATTTTAAGCATGAAAAACTCTAATATTATTAAAAGATTATTTTACTACCTTTTGAAGGAGTGCCCCTATTAAATCTAGATTTTTTCACTTTTATATGATATATTTCAAAATATAAACTTATTATTCAGAATAGGGACATCAAAATTTTCATTGGGTTCTTTTTTGGTTTTTTTCTGATAAAGTTCAATTTTTAAGAAATAATGAAAAATATAGCATTTTAAGTCAAACTGTCTTTTCATTGGATTTATTTATATAGTTCGATTATCCTTCTAATAGTGTTTAAATTTAAAATGTATTATATTTTTATAATGGTATCCAATGTTTTTCGATGGATGTAATTTTACTTTGATAGTTGACAAAAACATGTGTCAATCTTTTGATAGTTATTATTTTTTTTAAACACAGTTTTATATTTTGTCAACGGGAATTAATATTTAATTTATTTCTGAAACATATCTATTTTGATTTTTGGAAAAATGGATTCCATATTTGGAATTAGGAGGCCCATATTGTGTAAATAGGTTACATTTATTTTTAGACACTATAAATAGTAATTTCAGTAAATATTTTCTTTACCATGGTTAAAGGGTAAATTTGGTAAATAATGTTTAAAAAAATATTATAATAATATTAAATTACCATAACACGTGTCCTAATAATATTTTTTTAATACATGTCCGACCATGTGAATCCTTGGGATGCATTTGGAACCCCAAAGAACCACTTTTATGTGAAAATGACATTTTATAAAAATTGAATTTTAGTTAAGGAAAATGTAACATAAACATAAATATTTTTGTAAAACAATTTTTTCAAAGGGTTATATAAGTTATATTTTCGACTATAAATATAAATTATAAATATAAAAATATTTCCCAAATCATGGTATTTTATTTATAATTTTTATATATTAAATAAATAAATTTAATTATGACACAATGATGATGCAGTGATTGCTTCATTAATAAAGGATTCAAATAAATGATATTATTAATGATAAAATACATATAATTTATTAATTTTGATTTCATACAAGAATTTTTTGGATTATACTTACATGTTATAGTTTTATTAATAATTATTTTTTCGATTCAATAAAGTTGTTATTGATTTTTACAAAAGTCAGGGTATAAATATTATCAAAATTAACAGAATTCATATTTTAAAATATAACATTTTTATTAAATTTTATAAAATTAAAAAAAAAATATGATTTTGCCAAATGTTTTTAATTAGTCTATAATTTTATTATTCAATATTTAATTGGATATTTTTCAGGTTTTGGTAACTATTGTTATTCTCAAAGTATTAAAATCTTGAAAAAAACATTAAAAGTAAAAAATGGTTAAATTAATTAAGATAACGATAAAAAAATATCCAAAATCAGTAAAAAAATTTTAGGATGATTTTATTTCGAAATATATTCATCTTATCATATAATATAATTATTTTTGGGCCTTTTTAAATTGAAAATTATTTTATAATAAAATATTCCTTTCAAACATTCATAAAGTGCCCCTCATCCCTATTATAAATGGCCACCACCTCTAACCCATTCCTCACACATCTAAATCCCCTAGGATAATCAAATATATTCTACAATATTCTTCCAACATCCCGATATTCCACATATATTACTTAATATGGGCATAAGGAAATTCAATAATGCATTTTGGTTTAAATGAAATCGAGTTACCCGATTTAAAGGTATCATCTTCTCTTAATTTATTTTCTTTTATTTTTCTTGTACCACCCCCTAAAATACCATTACTCCATTATTTCATAACAAAAAATGTATATAAAATATACTAGGATGTTTTTATGATAACTATTCAGACAAAAATACAAACACCTCCATATAATAGATTTAGAACAACTGTTTTTGTGGACTGTGAACTACTACCTCACGAAAAGATGATTGTTCAATTATCTCGTATTTACTCTCATGGTGGCCATTAAGATGGAAATTTATTTATATATGATATATAATATATTTATATATTCCCTATGACTATGTATGTTTCATTTATATTATACCTTTATGGTTACCATAATGGGAAAATACGATAAATTTCATTTGAGGAAGTGCGGACTACTGCCTCCCTCAAAATTATATGAATCGTTCATGCCATATGTGGAACATATAATGGATGGAGTTAATGATATTTTATTGGATATTATTTTGGAATTGTAATTTACCTATGTATCATAATGTTTCCATTCCATTAAATATGATATATAAATGAATGTAGCGTTTATGCGTATGTACGGCTTACCATCTCCATGAATGGTGTATTTATTTTCTTATCTCCAAATGTTTCGTATTATTATAAATACATATATATAATGGATATATATGATATATATGATATCTAAATAATTATTATAAATCTTTCGATAGTATGATTTATACCGCACGGACAACTTGTAATAATAGGATGTTCATTTTTTACTCAAGTACCAAATATTAATAAACAACCGTTATTAACTTAAGTGATTATGTAATGTTTATAACAGGGTTTTATGTGATATAATTTAAATAATAAATTTGAAAAAGGTTCCTCAGAAAGCGGAAATTAACTTTAATTTATTATTCATGAGATTAATGAACGAACGAGTCAAGTCATACATGAGATAAAGGAATTATTCTCAATATCCTTTCATCAAAGAATACATTGATTTGTACATGAAATTATTTTCTATGGTGTATACACCACAATGAAATTCAATTTCATTAAAAGGGAATATTTTTCATATTTAGTGTTGTACAAAATGAAAATGGGAATGTTTTTTTTAATATACATGGTGACAATGACCTTTCTACCACCACGAGCATTATTTGATATTTGGCTTCCTTAACAAGACGTAATGTTTGTAAATGTAAAATAAATACCATATTCTATTTTTACAAATGTTGGTGTTAATGCTCCTTTCTGTCACAGAGTCTAACAAATTGAAAAGGGAAAAACCTTGAACCCAAAGTGATTCATCCTTTGAAGAAACAACAAAAATTGACAAAGACATGAACAATGATTCAAATGCACTTGGGTCTCGCAAGTTCCACCATGGTCGCGCAAGTATACTTGCGCGCCACATAGTGGTCATGCAGGTGACTTGCGCGCCCTCTTTGATTTTTTCCCAGGGTCTTCACCAGCCTATAAATACCCCATGTGGGCCGCCCATTTAAGGAGGAAAAATTCTAGAAACTTAGATTTGATCTCCTGGCGCCCTAGTCTCTTCTCGAAGTTTCCAAACACTTCTAAGGTAATTTCATACCAATAATAGAAGACCTAAAGAGGATGAGTAGGGTCTAAGTGTTGAAACACATCAACACTTGCATGCCTAAGTGGCCAACCCATAATGGGAATGGCCATACTTGCGCACCACCTTACCCCTTCAAGAGAACATGCGGGCCACTCTTATGGAATCCTCTAGGGATAATACTAAGGGATTGAGCCAATTCTCTCCCAAGTATAACCTTAAGGGTTGACCGTATCGCATGTATCCATGTGTCGCGTAGGTACATTTGCATGACCAAGATTTTGGCGCCCATGCAATACTTGCACTCCCCTCTCTTTTTGGGTTCCCTTCCAGTCCATTTCACATATTTTATGCATATCAATATCTCATATTCATGATTCAGTCTTCAAAAACCTCTTTAAATCCATTTTCATCGACATGGTTCTCTTTTTGGCTTCCTTATCTGAAAGGAATTCTGTGGAACATCTCTCAAAACCTAGTGATTTACATATCTTTTATGTCACTAAAGTTAGATATTTCATTCATTCAACCTCATACTTTAAGATGAGATAATCCTTAACCTAGGCCTCCTTTTCAAGATTAAGCCCCATTCCAAGTACTCATTAATTTGGGAATCCCTTTTAGGAATAATCCCCAAGTCCCCTAATTTGTGCATCCTCATTTGGAGTAAGCCCCAGTCATAATTTCCCAAATCTGGGCCTTCTTCTCAGGAGTAAGCCACAGTCTCAAAATCTAAAAATGTGGGCATCATCCTTAGGAGTAAGCCTCATGTCCCTTAATTCTAAAATTCTTTTAACCTGGGCCTCCTTCCAAGGAGTAAGCCCATTCTTAATTTCTCTTAACCAGTCTTAATTTACTTTTTATCTGGGCTTCCTCTCAGGAAAAAAACCCAATTATAAGTCCCTCCTAATTTGGGCATCTTCCTCAGGTGTAAGCCCCATGTTAGAGTATCCAAATCTCCATAAAAGCACATATAACTTTATAGACCATGTTCCTAGACTTCTTTTTTGAAATAAGACCCAATATATATCTATTTTGGTAGTCAAACATACATAAGCCCCACATCATTTCTTATGATGGCATCTTTTGTGGCACAATTGTCTAGTTTTACCAATATCTCTCGTTTCTCACACCGAGCATAACTCACGTGAGCATAGAGTGTAAAAATAATTATGACATATTTCATTAAGCCATAAATCATACATAAACATCATATTCCCTTACCTGAACTATATGGGTTCTGATTCCTTTTCTAAATAATGGATACGTAGGTAGCCCATATGCGGGTACAATCCTAACTCTGATATAATCTATGTCATCCTGAATGACAATAATATTCAAGTACCCCACCTAGTTGATTTAAAACTAGTATGGTCATAATAATTACCAAAATACTTTTATATAATGTATTAAAGGATTACCATTGACTAAGAATATCTAACAAATACAGATGATCCTCTATCGATGAAGAACCTCAAATACATATAAAAGATTCTCTAAATTTCCTACATATCAATCATTGATTGTACGATCTAAAGGAAAGATCATTTTATACTTGATAATCTAATATGTATTCATGATCATAACTTAAATTTATATAGAGAGTCCCAGACTAGACAAAAATTCCCCTTATATAGGTGTGATGAGTCCAACCTCCCATCCACTCTACCAATGCAAATTCTTTAGTCTCACCTGTTCGTAAATAACAAGAACCTACCTTTGGAAAGTAGTTCCAAATAGATATAGAATCATTGGATGTTTCTGATTCTATGAAAAAACCCCTTAGAAACCCCTTGGAATGTTTGAACCTTAAACCATAGAGTTCATTCCCATTCCAGAGGAAAGAAAATATGGTCAACCCGATGTGAATCCTTAACAACATTTGAAATGATGTTTTCTCTATTTGTTAGGCCCCTATTTAAACTCAATGAGAGGTCCAATAAGGCAATAAATAACATATGTGATTATACAAAAGATGTATTGGATGGACTTATCTTGATTATGCCTATTATATCAAACATTCACTCTTTTCCAAGATCTTCTGTGTTACAGAAATGGCTTCTCTTATGTTCACACCCGTCAATACTTCTTCTGTAAATACTGTTGCTGCGAATGCGTCTGCTACTACTCCTGATGGGTCATCTTCCACTCTGAGGACAAAATCACCTACTCAACATCTTCAACAAAGGGTATCAAATGCACTGGTTAAGGAGTACCATTAAAACAGTACTATTCTGACTCCAGAGGCCGCTCGACAAGACCTCCAAGTCAATAATTCACCCTGGTCGTCCGGACAGCGATGACCAGCGATCAAGAAGCAGGTGGTGCCAACCACCATATCCAACCATTTTGGGTTGTTATCCCCGAAACAAAACTCACTATTTCCTTCCATATTCGGAGGAGGTGAATGAGAAGGTCCCTCATGGCCTTATTTTAAGGAGACATGAGTTCTTCCCGAGGGATCTCATCAAAAATAACCACCAGACTCGTAAGGAAGTGCACCCTCAACATGATGAGGGTATCTTCTCCATGAATTTGTCTCCGGTTCCACTAACTGGAGCAGGAAAAAAGAACTGATAGAGGCAAAATGCGGTCAATTGTGAGGAGGTTCTCATCTCTACCATCTCCGGGTCCACCAACCTAACTTGGTGGCAAGCAATTAGCGGGGCACACACACCCGTCTGTTTTAATTCCAATGTCCATATGAGTCGTCTGGTAGTAGCACGCCAATCCCACTAGGCAATTTTGGAAGAGTACTATAGACAGGAACTTACACCTGTTTATAAATCATCAGCTAGTCAGAAGGCTCATCTGACTACGTATGATGGAGCCCTCCAACCCAATGTGTTGACAACTGGTAAGCAGGCACATACACCTGCTTACACTCCTCAATCATGACAATATCCTCATCTATCAGTATTGAAGGAATCTCATCAACCATGCTCGGTGGAGTGAAATCAGCAGGCACATACAACTGCTAGTATTGATCAAGCGTACCAACAGTCTCGTTTGGTAGCATTCAGAGAAATCAATCGGAAAGCTCCGGCGACATATATGAGGCAGACTCAACTTTCTGCCCCCACACATGAGTACAATCAGGATTCACTGACAGGAAAAGGAGGATAGGAGAAGGAATACACACCTTATCTAAGCACAGAATGGACGTATATCACCGTTCCGATAGCTGAAGTCACCAAGAATATTTTTTCAATGGTGAAAGAGCAGAAGAAAATCCCTTCTCATATTCTAGATGCTCTCCAAGATATCATAACAACATCAGCCGCATCTCAGAAAAATACACATAAATCTAACCATACCAGTGGAGTGACACATCAACATTTCACTCTTTAATAGACACAAACATCTATTCCAGTCCAAGAGGGTTGTGGGGCGTACTCCCCCATATCATACAGACAACCAGGTCAGGTACATACACCTAATTTGAGTGGAAATAATCAGACTAAACAAATAATTTCTCATGATCAAGCACATAAACTTGCCCATAATGACCACTTTCATCAACAAGTCATTCCTAAATTGAGTAAGAAGGCATCTAAGAAGAAGACCCACCCAGCACAGTCATGAAATCATGAGCCAATCTATAATAAGTTCTAGATCAATGTCTGAAGTTCTTAAAGCCCTTAGACAATTACATGTTGGAATTCAAGATTCTAATCCCTCATTTCCCAATAGTGGGAACATTAATTCTGAAGGTCTTCATCAGACACATCCTCATGATGGATTGCTTCATGACAGTTTGGTCAATCTCGAAGTTTCGTCTTCAGATGAGAGCCACATGAACCCTCTATGTGTCCAGAAGACCAAGGATAAAAATGTTTCATCGTTTGCTATTACCCACCATGGTGTTCCTCCCCATGATGATGAATTTAGCCACAAAATCCCTCTCCGTAGTTATAATTCACATTGCCTAGAAAATGCTCCAATGGACAATGTAGTGATGAGAAATCCCTCTAATCTTGAGGCACATTCAAATGTGAAGCCTTTCATGTCTGATGCTTCACCACTAGGAGGTGAAATAATTTCTGAATCAGAATATTTCCCGGGGTGTTGGTCATTCTCCGAACCACCCCTGGGTCATTCATCTTCTACTTTGATTAGTTAATTCTCTACAAATTTTGTTGAATCTGATGATGTGAAAAGGAAGCACCAGATCTGGTCTAATTAGGTAGAAGAATATTCATTGAATGATAATGAGGAACTACTAAATATGAGAAAACAACTTTATAAAGGTGAAGTGCCAATCATGTTTTGGCATTTGGATGACTCTCAGTATGACATTACAGAGATGTTGATGGAAGATGGAATTCATGATATTCGTCTCAACATATGGAAAACACTTTGTCAGTTGAAAAAGAAAATATTATCTTTTGATGAATATGAAAATAATTTCAAGATTATAGAAGGGTTACAATGCCAAATTGACTTGGCTTCTCTCTCAGTTTCTCGATATCCAAAGGCTAAAAAGCAGCAGAGAGCCATTCAGCGTTCATGCCTTGGTGATCTAAGAATATTGCGTCAGTTAATTTCCAATGATCCATCTGGTATTCATATCAGGGGATGGGGAGTTCATGGAGCACTACATATCACTGTAATATCCATTCAGCAAAGCCCGCTGAATATAGTCTCATGCAATGTTATTGGCCATGGTCGGCCACAGTCAATTGGCTCTATATGTAATCAAAGGCTTGCCCGAGAACAGGCCTCAACTAGTTCTTATCAATATCAATCATACAGAGAACATTTTTTTGAATTAATCCTGCATCAAGCAAACAATAATATTGAACAGGCCTATCGTTTGGAGAAAGCACATCATCAAGTGGAAAAAGTGTCAGAAATCATCCCACGGTCTTTTGAGCTGGGTGATAAAAGTGGATGCATGTTGATGCATCCAGCCAATTTCCGGACTAAAGTCCACAATATCAAGAGATATTTCAAGAAAGTATCAGATATAGCATGTAAATAACCACCCCATATTTCCAGACTAGGGACTCTTTTAACCGAACCCTCAGAATCAACAAATAGGATTCGAGGAGATGAAGGGGAACAACAGGAACATCCCCAGTCCTCTGGTCTGGGGAATTTTTCAAATATTCAATCACTACCTCAGAGAAATTCAGTCTTCTCTCGATTAGGGAAGAAGCCCCAAGAGGAACAAAGAGCCAAATTATCCAGAGATCCCCTCCAAATTATGGTTCGTCAATAATTTCCTGAGGGATCAAATCGACAAAAGGCAATGTCTCATCACATACATTGAAGAAGAGAATATCGCAGAAATGACGATAGAAGGGATGCAATGAATTATGTGTCAATTAATGTCATAATGGCTGTTATTGTTGATCCATCAGATGAGGCTCACTCAGAGAGATCAGATGAAGAGGTTCCTGCTCAAGAAGTTGTACACACAGACTCAAATAAAGAAGGTGTGGTACACAAAATCAAAGCTTAGCCAGAATCTAGGTATTCCTTCAAATAACCAACTCCCCCTCTCCAAAAGGCATCCAACAAGGTGATGTAAAGAATCAGGTTACATACACTTCCTCTGGAAAAGGAAAATCGCTCTCACTAGAGGAATGATTTTCAAAACAAAAGGAAGAAATTATGTAATTGAGGAGGATGAATGGAGAACTACTTGAGGGCAGTCTTTCTCTTAAGAGTGCTGAAGTCCGTCAGCCAAGAGAATTTTTTGCATCTACTGAGATGGATCAAAAATATCTGCCTATAGCAGTACACCCTCACAGGTCTAATCTTATGGGTCTGGTGCAACACCAATCGGTGTTTCAACCATAAGTTGCATTACCAGCCACCACATCTGTCCAACCTCCAGTCAGTGCACCTATTCAGGTCCAATCTCAATCATATGTTTCTCAAAAGTTATTAACTATTATTGAGTCCTTAACATCTTGGTTGGAATCTATAGAGGGAAAACGATCTCTAATTCAACCAGAAAAGAGTTCTTATCTTGAATGGGTTGATTTAATTCCTCCCCCATCAAATTTTTCAAGTACCGCATTCCCAATATTTAATGGTTCGGGAGATCCAAAGAAACACTTAATACATTTTATTTCTTGTTGAGATCCTATGATGGGAACCCCCCAGCAACAGGAAGCAGTTAATCTCAGGTGTTTTGTACAGTCATTACAACAGCCTGCTTTTGTTTGGTACACAAGCTTGCAATCCCTGTCAATTATCGGATGGGAAGATCTTCGTCAATGATTCCTTCTTAAATTCATCTCATCATTGCCAAAGAGAATAGTTTTTCATCTTACAAACTATAAGAATATGAATAATGAAAGGGTTTTAGATATCATTGCTCGATAGAAGGGATTAACATATTCCTTAATCATAGCACTCCCTCAAGAAAAATTGTTGCCAATCTATGTGGAAAATTTGTGTGAAAAATTACACACGCCGTTGATCCCATTGAAATACACAGGAGTGTTTCGAGACCTTAATTTGATGACTCAGCAGATCGAAGACTCTCTTACAAAGACTAAGGATAAAACTCGTGTAATTCCATCAGCTCCAGGAAGGATAATGGGTAGAGAAGAGACTTCTACAGTTATGCTTAATCAAGCACCTGTACATACTTATACTAAAAAACCATCATCTTCCCGAAGGGCTCCACATCCTGAGCATCAACAACAAAGGCCATTTTTTCCGGATGATCAAAGAGATCAAAGAAGAAAACTATTTGATGATTTGAAACGAAAAGTTTACTCTTTATAAAATGAACAAGTTCCTGGATACTTCATTTCGTTTCTAGATAATAATTAGGTTTAATTACCAAGGACAAAAAGGTAGAACAAGGAAGGAGATGGAGAACATCCCAACTATTTCCCCTTTTATCAGATTTTGGGGCATCCCATTCAGGAGTGTTTTGTTTTCAAGGACCTCCTGCAAAAAATGGTCGACTGAGGACAAGTCAAATTGAATGGTTTTTCAGATCTGGTAGCATGTGTTACTATAACAAATCCAGAGTAAGAAGGCGAATGGCAAGAAGTAAGAAGCAAAAATGCGCCGAAATATGATGATTGGATGGTTAGAAAAAACGATCAACCGAACTCATGACATTTTGCGAACGCAATGGAAGAAACCAATTGTGTCTTCTTCTACGTATGCCACAGCAAAACCCTCTTCATCAGATGGAAAATCCTCAATGAAACGACATAATTCAAATAAATAGGAACAGTCAGAAGAATATGAAATCATGTCAAAGCCCATATTTTCTTTGAATCTGGAAGATTTTATGACATCTACTTCGAAGCCACGGGCACCGTCCCACCAAATAGCAAAACCTAAATTGGCTAGTCTGGATGATTCTTCATCGGATGAAGAGTTAATCTTCGGTTATGTTAATATGATTCACTTAACAGATCCTTATGCCAGTCAAAATTTCGATCTCGATGAAACTAGGTTCCCTAAATCATTCAGAGGAATCAGAGGGAGTTACAGAGGCTCTGGGTATATGGGAAGACATGGATCTTTCAGAGGCCACTATTCCAATTCTACCCCTACTAGAACTGTGTATGCGGTAGAAACTCATGGCAGAGCATTTCAATGAGCTCAACAAGAACAAGAAAGTTCTGCCACACAAGGAAGATTCTGTCCCGACACATTTATTCTGGAGGATCAGTTGGAAGTTACACCTTCTTCCTCTCAGCACATAAATAGACCTATTCGTTCTAATATTCCAAAGCCAGGAATATTACCAACTCCTACCCTAATACAAGAAGCATAAACTTCCAAAGCATCAAAATCTAAGGCACCTTTTAAACCACATGTTCCTTCTAGGAAACACATACATTTGGATCAATAGAATGATGTATTGAAACACCTGTCCCAAGTACCGGCCAAGTTATCAATTTTGGATGCCTTGAATTTATCAAAGGATCTTCGTGAGGCACTCGTTGAGGCTTTGTCAAGTCCTCAGAAGTTTGAAACTGAAATTGCTGCCCCTGAAGCCTGCCATGTAGAGAATAATGCTATAGAATACCATGCAGTGATATCATTCACAAATGAAGATGAACATGATGTCGTTCATGGACATATTAGACCACTGTATTTAACTGGAAAGGTCAATGGTGTATACATCGGAAGAGGTTTCATCAATAATGGTTCACGAGTCAACCTCATCCACATTCATACAATTCGTCGATTGGGCCTCACAGAATATAATTAATCTCCATCTATTACTATGGTACAAGGATTTTATAAAAATGAACATGAACCACTGGACGATATTACAATAAGAACATATTTTTGAGATCTTTTAGCCAATTCAGATTTCATGGTTGTTGATCAAGACTCGGCCTTCAACATCTAGCTTGGAAGACCCCGTATACATCAACATGCGTCTATCCCCTCATCATATCATCAATGTCTCAAATATTTTTTCAATGGTCATGTTGGTACATTTTATGGTGATAAGGCCCCATTCAAGACATGTTAATTTCAATACATTGAGGATGAATTCTATGACATGAAGGGAAAGGAGAAATCCACAACAAGGGAGATTACCAATGTTAATGCTCCATATGGTTTGGAAAAGTTTCCAATTAATCCATTTACACATGTGAGTACAGATTATGTGTTTCCTATCATTAAAATAGACAGGATATACCCAAATCAAAATTCTTTTATAGAAACTTCCATAATGTCAATAATGGCAATCAAGCCAGACAGCATGGGAGAAATTAGTGATTCACCAAGCAATAATGAATTCACAAATGGGGATGTCTTCATTTCATCTACTAAAATACTGCAAGTCTATACTTCGCCAATCAGACCTGAAGAAGTTATGGTAATGCCAGAGTTGAATGATGATGTTGATTCTCAATCCATCATCTCCTCTTTAATACCCATGAAAGATCCTTCATCAGCAATTGGGTCAGAAATGGAAGCTTCCTCTTCAAGATGTTCAAATTTTACATATCTTCTGATCATGGAAATTCTACTTCATCATCTACTATGCAAGTAGAAACAGAAGAAATAACACATGTTGAAGATTACGAGGAAGATCTTAGGGGTGCTCCTCCATCATTTTAAGAGGGTATTTCTACCACCGTGGATGAACTCAGAAAAATAAATCTGGGTACAAAAGAAGATTCACAACCTACATTAATTAGTGAGGCCATGACTCTGGAAGAGCATGAAATTTATATTTCATTTTTGTAGAAAAATCGAGATATATTTTATTGGTACTATACAGAGATGCCGGACCTTGATCTTGATGTTTCTACTCATCGTTTGAGTTTGCTGGAAGAACATCGAGGATTTAAGCAAGCCACATGAAGAACACACCCAACTTATGCTTCCAAAATTGATGTTGAAGTGGATAAGCTTATCAAAGCTAAATTCGTCAGAGAAGTTCAGTATCCCAAATGGTTGGCTAATATTGTCCCTGTGAAAAAGAAGAACAGACAAATTAGTGTTTTCATTGATTTCAAAGATCTTAATTAGCATTGTCCTAAGGATGATTTTCCAGTTCCGATCACATAACTGTTAATTGATGAAACAGCTGGTTATGAACCACTTCCATTCATGGATGGATATTCCGGGTATAATAAAATCTGAATGGCTTTAGAAGATGAAGAATCTACAGCCTTCAGAACCCCTCAAGGTGTGTTTTGTAATCGGGTAATCCCCTTTGGCCTAATGAATGCAGCTGCAACATATCAGAGTGCGATGCATCATATCTTAAAACCCTTTTAGGAAAGATTGTTGAATGTTCTGTTGAAGATTTGGTGGAGAAATCCAGGCAACATTCTAATCAATTGTATTATTTGGAAAGCATATTTCACAAACTTCGGCAACACAATTTGAAGATGAACCCATTAAAATGTTCTTTTGGGGGTAACCTGAAGAAAATTTATCGGCCTTTTTGTATGCCATCGTGGTATCGAAGTCGATCCTAATAAGAAAAAGTCAATCCTTGGTATGTCACCTCCTCAAAATTTGAAATAATTGAGGGGGATTCAAGGAAACATAGCCTATATCTGTCGTTTCATCCCCAATTTGGCAGGAAAAGGTTTACCCTTCACCAAATTGATGAAGAAGGGACTCACTTACCAGAGGAATAAAGAGTTTCAAGAAGCATTCGATATTCTCACGAAGTATCTCTTGAGTCCACCGGTATTATTTCTGCCTTTTGAAGGAAGACCACTTATCCTCTATGTGATAGCTTTAGAGCAATCATTGGGTGCCTTTCTTTCTCAGAAGAATGATGATGGGGATGAAAAGAGCCTCTATTACCTCTGTCGGACTATGTTTGACGCAGAAACCCGATACAATAGTATTGAGAAGTGCTTACAAGCATTAATTTTTGTAGTTCAGATGTTGAGACACTACGTGTAACATCACAAGGACCAATTGTTATCTCGTAATAATCCGATCAAAGTCATCTTTAGTATTCTAATGCATACAAGATATCTGACAAGGTGGGCAGATATTTTGCAACAATTTGACATTAAGTATGTGTCTCAAAAGGAAATAAAGGGCCATGCTCTAGCTGATTTCCTTACTTAACACCCTTCAGTAGAAGATACATCTTCAGATATTGAACATCATGATGAAGAAGTCTTCTTTTTTCAAGATAGTCTTCAAACATGGGAAATGTACACTGATGGTTCTTCGAGAGGTCCAACAGGGATGAAAATGGAAAATCCAAAATTCAACAAAATTGGGTTAGGGAATTGGGCTCATTTCTCCAAAAAAAGGAAATGTTACCATATTCATTCTCATTGTTGGGAGGCGGTACAAATAATGAAGCAGAATACCAAGCTCTCATTGGAGGCTTAGAGTTGTCGCTTCAAGCACAAGTGAATCACTTAAAGGTGAAAGGTGATTCAGACATGGTAATCAAATAAGTCAATGGAGATTATGCCAACAGAAAAGAAGAACTAATACCTTTGTATGATTACATCATAGAGTTAATGGTTTAATTTACTACAGAACCTAAATTCTCTTATGTCCTGCGATCACAAAATGCCCAAGCTGATGCACTAGCTAATATAGCCATAGCTCTGGAAGATCCAAATCGGGACAATACAAGCATTAGTATTGTCCACCATCGTACAATTTCACCTTATATTCAAACCAGAACAGAGGAAATCAATGAAATTAGTCCCATCTCTGATCCATATGGTTATGATACATGATTGATGACACCTATCAGGGAATTCCTTCAAAATGGAACAATTACACTTGATGTAGTTGGAAAAGAACAAGTCTAGAGATGTGTGGTCAATTTTAATCTTTATGATATCCCAGATCACCTAGATAAAATTCTCAACAAGCGTGGTTTTGATGTATTTCTCATTATATGCATTGATTGTGAAGAGACAATAGCTGTCATGAAATAAGTGCATGAAGGAGTCGGTGGTGCCCACCAGTATGGACATAGACACTTTGATCAAATTAGAAGGCTTGGATACTTTTGGCCTTCAATGATACATGATTGTGTTGATTTTACAAAGAAGTGTCATTCTTTCCATGTACATGCCAACTACATTCATCAGCCCCCAGAGTTGCTTCATACAACTAAATACTCATGGCCATTTTCCACATGGGGAATGGATGTGGTGGGACATTACCCTTCAGCTACAGCCAAGCAGTTTAAGTATATTATTACTACTACTGAATTTTTTTCCAATTGGGAAGAGGAAATACCTCTCAAAGAAGTTAGTTCTAAAAGAATTCTTAGATTCGTCAAGTCTAACATCATTACCATATTTGGTGTCCCTCATACCATATTGACGGAAAGTGGTACCAACTTCTGTTCATCCGAGATGATGAAGTTATATAAAGAATAAAACATCAAATAGAATCATTCATCTTGCTATCATGCTGCGGCCAATGGAAAGACAGAATATTTCAACAATACATTTTCAAACATACTACAAAAGATGGTGGATAAATATAAGAAGTCATAACCTGAAAACTCTTTCATCCTTTATGGGCTTATCGGACCACCACCCGCACTGCAACGCGGTCAACTCCATATTCCCTGGTATATGGAATGGAAGCTGTCTTGCCCATTGAAGTTCAATTACCTTCACCCCAAGTAGCAATTTGTGATCAATCATCTACAAATGAATAATATAAAAAGCGATTGGATTAATTGGAATGGTTAGATGAGAAAAGATTATGCACCCTTCAACAGATGAAGGTCTATCAGATTTGAATAGCACAAGCTTTCAACAAAAAAGTTCGTCTCTGTTCATTCATTCAGAGAGAATTTGTATTGGTTCTCATAACTCCAATGTCACCAGGAATGAAACCTCCCAATCTTGAAATAAAATTTTAAGGATCTTACTCAATACATAAGGTTTACTCCAATGGAGCTTATTCTTTAATCTCAATGGATGGAGAACTCAACACTGCTCCAACCAACGCTATAGTTCTGAAGAAGTATTTTGTATAAACAAAAAATACATCATCATGGTCCATGCATATGAACTTAAACTATTTGCATGATTCATGTCCAGCAAGACGTTAAACTACACCATTTTGGTCCATGAGAATGACATTAAACTATATTCATGCTTCATGTCCAACAAGACCTTAAACTGCACCATTTTGGTCCATGCATATGACCTTAAACTATTTTCATGACTCATGTCTAGAAATATGTTAAAATTCACCATTATAGTCCATGAATATGACCTTAAACTATTTTCATTTCTTTCGTCCAACATGATGTTAAACTGTGTTGTCCTAGCTGCAAGACTTTAATCTAAATAGTGACTTATGTCCAGCAAGACCTTAAAATGCACCATTTCCGGTCCATGCATATGACCTTGAACTATTCACACCATCATCCAACATGACATTGACCTATGAAAAAGTCTGTAATACGTCCAACATGATGTTAAACTGTGTCCTCTTTTGTCCTAACTTCACGAAATTAAAATGCACAGTCCCCCTTTCTTCCAACAAGGCGTTAAACTATATTGTTCCCATCGTCTTAGCTACAGGACGATAAACTGTACAACCCCCTTATTGTCAAACATGACGTTAAACTGTGTCCCTTTAGTATTTCCTACATGAAATTAAACTATGCATCGTTAGGGTTGTTACTACCTCTTGTTTCTCACACCGAGTATGACTCATGTGAGATTAAAACAAACCTCAACCATAACACCCTCTCTGTGCCGCTAACCATGCGTAAGTCCCAACACCATTTTTTAGGTTGTTTTTTCCATGAACAACTTGATCACTAATTCATTCTTCAATTGAACTACACGAACTTTGATCCTTGCCTTCTAGACTGGGTACGTAGGCAACAACCTGAGTTTCAAGCCCAAACCCAATCTCTTCACATCAGTTCACCTCCATCTCATACGATGTTGATTCATGAATCCACTCCCAGAATCAATATATATACATTGTTTTACCATTTTCCTTGCTATATAACGTTAAATTGTACAACAATTTTGTCCTGTACGACAATAAACTACAACATTCTTTGATACCCTCACCTGATAAGGAATCATTATTTACATTGATTTCCAATCATGTTTTATTTCAAGACTACGTGCATACATGGAAATGGCTGAATATTTTAACTTGGGTAAAACCATCATTACACTAAAGTCCCCTTTCACCCTTCACATGTACAAACCAAATCTGTACAGATGGTATTTCCAGACCTATGTGGGCTTGATTTCCATCCTTATGGGATACGTCAGAACATTTGAGTGTCCCTCGAATCCAGCCCCAATTCTTTTGGGCCTAACCCCAAATTCCACCTTCAGCCCCCTGGCTGAAAATTCCCTATGAAAACACACACTGTGTATTCATTATGATGGTCCGAGCTCTATGAACATAAACTAATATCTCCCATACTTTCGTCCCACACGACGTTAAACTGTATTTCATGAACTATGTATGGATTGATTCCCATCCTTATAGGATACGTATTGAAGTTTGACATTTCAATTTTGGACATTTCCACAACATGATTATGGTTAGTATTGATCTATGTATCTCTATATACACTAGAAAATACCCATTTTTTGTGTCATAATTCTAACCATAATTATTTTCATATCTTCATAACCCTTTTTTTTAATCTAGTCACAAAATGTCCAATATCTGAGAGATCTTTTTCCTGACATTGTGCATGTTCCCTTAGGTGGCCTTGCATAAGTAGTATACATAACAGACCTGTCAGTCTAACAATGTTATTATTTGACTATCCAGCCAATGCCCTTTGGTGGTCCTGTATAATTCAACCCCTTAACAAGTTTTTTAAATAATGGTAACATCATTCATGGTAAAAAACGCCTCTTTTTTCATTAGTTTTTTTAACGACAATGTGTAGGGATCCGAAAAAATAGCCATCCATAATATATTTGTCTCTTACTAACATTCATGATCTGAAATTATTCAAGTCTATGGTTTATATTTTCCTTCCATACGTTTGGGTCAGACCTTCGTAGCAGTGACATTCATCCAGTTCTTAGATAATCTTGTTTGGAAATATCTTCCCCATATTCAAGTACCTATCTCCATACAGAAAACTCTATTCTTTGGAAAATTTGAATCTCCATAAACATTCACGGGATTTTTATCAATAGAAATGTAAATTTCTGATATTTCTTTTTCATGACTATGCATCACATTACCTTAGGAGGCCTTGGATAAGTAGTCTACATAACAGACCTGTCATCCAAAAGATGCTATTATTTGACTATGCAGCAAATGCCCTTAGGTGGCCCTGCATAATTCAACCCCCTAACAGGTTTGTTAAATAATGTTAACTTCATTCTTGGGAACTACTTCTTCTAATTCCATTTATCCCTTTTTCATTTCATTCCTCATATTCAAAATTTATTATGACATAGTTTACATATTTTCCCTCATACTTGAGTGTGGTAATATGTTTTCAGATAAATTGTCAAGGAATTGAGAAAATATTTAATCAATTCGGTCAAAGCTATTTCGACCATAAACATTAGCCTTTTTATATCAGACGTGCATGACTTTAAACTACCCACAAAAGACATGGGAACCTTGAATAAAAGTCATGATCTAGCTCACTAGACATAAAATTTGTATGATTTTTGGTAATATTGAGCAATAAAAATTGTCAAAAGTTTGTAGGGTTATTTATAATAATCCTAGAAAAAATCAAACTATGCTTACTAGGCTAATTGGAATAGGTAAAAATCTAAAGCAGTTAGAAAAATAATGCAGGCAAAAAATATTGTAGGTGAAAAAGTTTTTCATTTGTTGCAGAAGAATAAGAATGACGTCAACAGATTGGAGCCTCTTCTCTTTTCCAAGAAATTATAAGAGGTTGTCAATATAAGTCTTCCCTTGATTACAACATTTCAAGCTTCATCAATAGCCACATGAAGCTCATGCACTTGACATACTTCACTATTTTCAGCTTAATGGAGTGCTTTCTTGGCATCTGCAATGGCTTTCATACCATTCATCTGAGCTCCTTCTAGTGAATTATTCAGTTGGTCACGTTCTCCAGTAACAACATCTAACTATTTCTGAAGGTGTATCTGCTGGATGACATTATCTTTGATCTTATGATTCATCTCCTTCATCTTGGCAGCATAATCAGCCTCAGCTCGAGATACCACAACCTTAAATTCGCTGATATTGGTTAACAGCTTCACCCTGGTCAAATCTTGATGGTATTTCTACTCCTACTCCCCTCTTAAGATAACATGCTTCACTACAGCATCGATATTTTGATATCC
This sequence comes from Viscum album, assembly GCA_963277665.1. Taxonomy (NCBI): domain Eukaryota; kingdom Viridiplantae; phylum Streptophyta; class Magnoliopsida; order Santalales; family Viscaceae; genus Viscum; species Viscum album. Next base: position 2,042,757,598 of record OY728148.1, on the reverse strand, counting down.
AAAAATGCCAAGTCCCAATATGACCAACAGGGATGACAGTCCCGGGATCATCGATGACAACACTTCAAGAGGAAATTCAGATATAATCTTCCATATTCTTTTTCATGCCTTGCATCGTGAAAATTGGAGCACCTTTTGTACTTATGGATCCGACTCAGCATCACTGTCACCAGGGGGAATATAATCCGGGATTAATTCACTTAGGGAAGTGCCTTGTTCTGCTCCTTCCACCCTGACTCGTGTTTCTTCACTCTCAATTCCCGTTGGGGAAGAGGCTGAGGATTCACCTCCATATCAAGCCACTGAAATTTATGGACCTGCATAATCAATTGAATGCTTTGGTTAGTTTCAAAGAATAAAAAAAGATGATTGGATGTCTGGAAAATTAAGTACATTCACAAAAATTTTTATCCATTACCCAATGGTTGATCAGTAACTTGGGAAGACTCCTCCCCTTCTTTTATTGATTCAACAAGATTTTCAGGGTGGGTTTGAGGAACCTCTACAAGGTTCAGCTCCACTTGGGCTAATGTCTTTGCAATAGTAGGGTTTTCTGTACCCCCTTCTGGCATTGGTAGTTCATTAGCTTGCTCAAATAGAACTGCACATTTCAACCGATCATAATTAGACATGTACTAATAAGTTATTTTTAATAGGACGAAGGATAAAACTCACGTCCATAATATTCTATATTACATTGTAATTTAACATGAACTAAAAAATCTTCAAAATATGCGCCAAGGTCCATCATTTCATCCAATGTAATCTTAGAATCCTGGTTAATCTCACAAGAGGGAGCATTCGATATGTCTCCTTGGAAACCTTTATCTTGTAGTCTCTGACCCTGGAAATCATCTTCAGATAAAATATCGGTGTTAGTTGTAATGGCCTCCAAAATCTCTAGTGCAGGGGTTGAACATAAAGTCTCACATAATGGAAGTCATTTGATGTTTCATTCAACATTTTACAAAGCATTTTTAACTTACCAAAAGCAGGCACTTCTCTTCTAGAAAAAACAGTAAGAGAGATACTGGGAACAGATGCTGGCTCTTCTCCAGGAGCAGCCAAGTCAGCCTGAACTTGTTATTGTTCACCAATACCCTCTCTGTTCCTCAATGGAGGGTCAATGTTCTCCCTCATAGGGGAAATTTATGAATCCCCTACTATCCCATGAAATATGAGAAACCTTTTCATGGGTAAAGAATCAGGATTATCCAAAGGACTTACCACTAATGATAAAGAATTTAGTTGTGGACTTCTTCCTTTGATGCCTTTGTCTCTTTGGTTTTTTGGGAGTGTCGATAGTCTCCCTCACAGGTACATGAATTTGAGAATGGAAATCCATGTCCAACTCCTCATCCATGGCCTGCATTCCGGGAGATATCTCTCCCAATTCATGTGAAGATTCATTAACGCCAATAGAAGTACCAACAAGGCTATACTGTGATGAAGGAACCCCAACAGTTCCTTTCTTTGCAAGTTGCAGGATTAAAAATATAATATCTTTGAGTAAAAAAGCTTTGACTGAAATCAAGTTGAAAAACAAATAAGGAAGGTAACTTATATCTTCAAGTGCCACGTAATCATGCCAATCCTCATCTCCAGAACCACCAGTCCCCTCAGTGGTGCCACGATCAATCATTTCCTTCACCTACTTGGTGATATGAATGGAATCATCGGTGGCATATATGAGCATGTACAACTCTCTGATGTAAGCCCGCACTTCATCGGGGTTATCCTTATAATGGATATCTATAGAAGATAGAAGATTCCCTATTCCAGGGAGGTTTATCCCCTCACACAAATCCATCCATGTAGTTTCGGCACCATAATATAAACTCTACCATTTTTGGGCAGCCTCTGGTCGTAGATATTCAGTATGCGTACCAGAAGGTTGCGAGGAAGGTCCTAAAATCTTGGACTTCAGTTTCTTCCCAGATCCTACAACTACAGATAGAGAATAAAAAAATAAGCCTTGTTGCTCTATAATGTAGTGGTGATTAAAAATGCCACAATGAAGTGAGTCACTAGGAGTTTATGGAGTGAGTATTTTGATTCTGATAGGAGGATTATATCGGGCACGAGGCCGCTTTTCCGTTTGTTGTGCCTCATCATCCCCATATTGGGAATCTGGTGAGTTAGTGCTAGATGAGGAATCCATCAAATCAGCTCTAGGTGGGGAAGCATCACTTTCTGGAGGTAGGGAATCTTTCTCTACAGTTCTATGCCTTTCCCCCAACTGATAAATCAGGTGATTCAGAACCCCTCTAGGGTATGATGATATCCATTTCTCGGCATACCATGTAGTCATGTTATTTTCCACTTTATCAGCTGGTAGATCAAACATTACCCCGGTATTCTCCCTAGATGTCAGCAACCATAGTTGTCGGGTAACTATAGGATGTTGCTCTGACCTGAAATGCACATGGGGAAATACATCAGTCTACTGCAAACACTAGAATTGATTTTCAAATCTATATGGAGTATAGGCCTTGCATATAATCTCTCTATAAATCCCGGTGACCAGTACACCATCTCTACATGCCAGCATGTATTCCCTTAATTCCATACTGGATGTTTCAACATCAACAAACCTCCATATTGGCGGATTTCCATAAGGGAAGAAATTGAATTCCTTATGCATTCTTAGCCTCACATTCATGTAATAGGAATAGAGAGATAGTGGAGAAATTCCAGAGAATGCCTGCACAGATGGCCTGAAAGAACTTCCAGGAATCTGAACTCTGTTCTATAAATTATACATCCTGAAGTGAGTGGCGATCCATCCCCACAAAACTTGGAATGGTCCCAATATTATAAACGGAGACATACCCATGACTAGATGAAGTAAACTCTTGTGAATCTTTGCTAAAATGGGGGCATCCAACCCAATGATTTTCCCCTCAGCCAACTTTGCTTCAATAACAAAGGTCCCCGGCCTGACGCCTCCCTTCGTGTCCCTAACTGGAAAAAGATAAACACTGAGACACAAGGCCAAGAAGCCCGACAGATGAGTCATCTTAGGTATTCTCTGATTAAATTTGTATCCCCACTTATCATATTCTTCTGCTTCTAGGGGCGGCCAGTATGTGCCAAGATCACCCATCTTCTCTATTTTAGGGTTGGTGGTAGGACGAGTGGGTCTCCTCTCCTGGGGACCCTTCTTCTTGGATCCCTTCTCCTTCGATCCCTTCTCCTTCGACTCCTTCTCTTGCTTCTCGATAAGAAGCATATTCATCCACTCCTCTGGATGAATATCCATTCTAGAATGAGTTAAGGAGGTCTTGGAACTCTTGATATTGTGAAATATTTTCAATAATTCCCATGCTAAAGCAGATGTATTCTCCGAATCATTCAAAGACTCCATGGGATGGATGAATTCATCATACATATCACCAAAAATTGGATCCCATGAGATCTTGTGGACATCCCACAGACTGATTCCTACTTCTCCATGAGTCAGATGGAACGAATCGGTTTCTGGGTTCAAATGGATGAGTATCTCTAGCACGAAGTTATCATTCTTATAAACATATGTTTACCCAGCCCAGATAGCTTCATATATTGCAACTCCATTAAAATCCTAGACAAACACTACATAGGATTTTCACACCCAATATGCCCACATCCATGTTGGATTCACACCTCTTCCAGGATGAATGTCCCAACTTTTCTTCCAGCCTTTTGATTGATCTATATGAGAGTTTTGGAAAATTGAGGGATAACAATGTGGTTGCAGCTCAGGCTTATGTGATTTGAGATCTGGCGTACATGGGCTATGATGCATTATGCAGGACTTCTCTACTGTTCTGGCATTTATAAATACTCCACCACATGAGATATTTGCAGAAGAAAAATGGGTGTAATTCTGAAACCATGAAATTTGGATATATTTCTTTACCTCTTGAATGGTTACTTCTCACAGATGAACATAGGCATCCAAAAGCAGATAAATCCTTTGTGGGAAATCATGATGATACTTCTTCAGGTACTTGGTCAAATCTGGGAGAGTCCTATCATAGATGGTATATTAATCATGGCCAATGATTCTCATTATATCATCAATTAGCTTGCTAGCCAATTCATCAGGCTTTCCAGTTCTCATGGGTGCCATTGAACCTGTACAAAAGTTGAATAAATTTACTCTTAAATGGGTTTATTTTTCATAAATGTTTTCATAAAATTTGAGAAGATGGCTAAGGCATGAAGGCGCTCAACTCTAAAATTTTGGTTCACAAGTATGAATGTGTCGCGCATGTATGGATGTGTCGCCCATGTTTTGGGGGCGCAAGTATCTTTGTGCAAGTCCAAATACCTCTATAGTAGCGCGACAACAAAGAAACATTGAAAAACAGAGCAACCTGCACGATGGAGGTAACTTGCGCGGCGAGAGCTCAAAAATTTGAAATCCTTGTACTTTCCTTAAGAATGACCGCATATACATAGGTCATTTCAAAACCCTACGGGCGTAAACTCCTTCACGTCTCCCACATGTGCGTCGATTTCTGCGCGCTCAGCACTTGCGTGCCGCATGTTCCTTGGTTTTATTCGTTTCCTCAGAGTCACATCCTCACTTCTTTCAGATCCAACTCTGAGGGGGGGACTTTTGTTGATGATCCTTTCCGTCATAGAGTCTAACGAATTGAAAAGGGAAATACCTTGAACCAAAAGTGATTCATCCTTTAAAGAAACATAAAAAATAGACAAAGGAATGAAAAAAGATTCAAATGCACTTGATCAGCGCAAGTTCCAACAAGGTCGCACAAGTATACTTGTGCGCCACCCAGTGGTCATGCAGGTGACTTGCGCCCCCTATTTAAGTTTTCCCCAAGGTCTTCTCCAGCCTATAAATACCTCATATGGGTCCCAAATTTAATGAGAAAAAATTATCGAAACTCAGATTTGAGCTCCTAGTGCCCTAGTCTCTTCTCGAAGCTTCTGAACACTTATATGGTAATTTATTACCTAGAACAGAATATCTAAAGAGGGGGAGTAAGGTCAAAGTGATGAATATCATCATCACCTGTGTGCCTAAGTGGCCAACCCTTAAGGGAAATGGATATACTTGTGCGCAACCTTACCCCTTCAACAGAACATGTGTGCCTCTCTTCTGGAAGACTCTAGGGATAGTACTAAGTGCTTTATCCAAGTCTCGCCCATGTATTACCTTATGGTCTGATCGTCGTGCAAGTACCCATGTGTCGCGCAGGTACACCTGCGGGATAAAGACTTCCGTGCCCATGCAGGACTTGCGCGCCCCTCTATTTTTGGGTGCCCTTCCTGCCCATTTCACCAACTTTATGCCTATCCACCTCTCCTATTCAAGATTCATCCTTAAAAACACTCTATAAACCCATTTTCTTCAGCATGGTTCCCTTATTGTATTCCTCATCTAAAAGAAATTATGTGGAAAATCTCTCAAAACCTAGTGATTTACATATCTTTTATGTCATTGAGGTTAGATATTTCATTCATTCAACCTCATCATTTAAGATGAGAGAATCCTTAACCTAAGCCTCCGTTTTAGGAGTAAGCCCTATACCAAGTTCTCATTAATTTTTCCATCCTCTTTAGGAATAAGACTAAGTCCCATAATTTGGGCATCCTACTTAGGAGTAAGCCCTAGTCATTATTTCCAAAATTTGGGCCTCCTTCTCAAGAGTAAGACACAGACTCAAAATCTAAAAATGTGGGCATCCTCCTTAGGAGTGAGCCCCAAGTCCCCTAATTCTATAATTCCTCATATCCTAGGCCTCCTTCTCAGGAGTAATCCCTAGTCTTAATTTTTCTTAATCAGTCTTAATTTACATTTGATTCAGCCTTCCTTATCAGGAATAAAACCCAATCATAATTCCCTCTTAATTTTCACATCTTCCTCAAGAGTATTCCCCAAGTTAGAGTATTCAAATCTCCATAAATGAACATATACCTTTCTGGAACCTGTTACCAGACTTCTTCTTTGAAAAAAGTCCCAGTATCTATCTATTTGGGCAGTCATACCTACATAAGCCCCACATCATTTCTTATGATTTCATATTTCATGGAAAAATTTTCTAGTTTTACCAATACCTCTTGTTTCTCACACCGAGCATGACTCACATGAGCTTAAAGTATTAAAGTAAATATGACATCTTTAATTGAGCCATAAATAATACATAAAAATCATACTCCCTTACTCGAACTACGTGGGTTCTGATTACTTTTCTAAATAAAGGATACCTAGGTAGCCCATCTACGGGTACGATCCAAACTCTGAAATAATCTATGTCCTTCTGAACAACAATAAACTTCAAGTGACCCACTGAGTGGCTTTAAAACCAGTATAGACATCATAATGACCAAGAGAAATTTATATAATGTATTAAAGGATACCATTGACTAAGAATCTCTAACAAATACAGATGATTCTCTATCAATGAAGAACCTAGAATACATATAAAAGATTATCTAAATTTCCTACATATGAATCATTGATTGTTAGATCTTAATAAAAGCTCAATTTATACTTGGTAATTTAATAAGGATTCAAGAACATAACATAAATCTATAAATAGGGTCCCATAGTAGACAATAATTCCCCTTAAAAAGGGGTGATGAGTCCGACCTCCCATCTTCTCAACCAATGCAAATTCTGAAGTCTCATCGGTTCATAACTAATGAGCACATAACTTTGGAATGTAGGTATAAATATATATAGAATCATTGGATGTTTCTAGTTCTACGAACAAACCCGTTAGAAACCGCTTGGAATGTTTGAACCTTAAACCAATGAGGTCATTCCCAATTCCGGAGGAAAGCATTGGTTTTGAAAATGGAGATGACTATGGAATGATTATTTCGATATCTTATGTAATAATGTGATTTCAATTTGTAAATGTTATATTTTATTTATGACTGTTCATATGTTATGATTATGTTATTGTTATTGGGGATTGTTTTTTCATAGGAGTGGTTCTATGATAAACCTAGGATGGTTGATTCAGAGATAGATCTTCAATGGATTGGGTAACAAGATAGAGGAAATGTTATTGTTTGTCTTAATAGATTTAGGGAATATACTGTGATATAAATTCAAAATGTATCTCTCTATGTAGAGATGAAAGCTACAATGTAATTATGATATGGATACTAGAAGATAACTTGATGATTCAATATTTCAATGTGTTTTTCATAAATCTTATTATTTCATGAGGTATGTTAATGATCGTATGTTTTGTATGAATTGATGGAACAATGTTTTTTCCTTAATTTTCTTACCCTTCGGATATTTTTATTCTCATACCACATTTTTTGAAATGTTTTTTATAGGGTATAAGGAAGGGTAAGAGAAATGATGAATTCAAGAAGATAAATATCATGAAAATAATTATTTTTTTCGTTTAAGAGTTTTTATTCTGTGAAACATTTGATACTGAGGAGAAGTTTATACTTTTTAATACTATGGATGTAATTTAATAGTTATGGAATAATTCCTTATAACTCTAAATCATAAAATATCATCAATGTGAATTATTCACATAATTAAATAATATGTTATTTTTAAAGCCATGGAATTTTAGAAGTAATTTATGTAGATTCACTATGGTATCCTATTATTATTTTCCTCACACTATTCACATGTCAATAGAGATTTATAGATATCATTTTTCAAGACATTTATAATAATAAGGGAACCATATCATTCCGAATTTCATCTTAATTACCATTATCTGTTGTGGGTTTGGGATGGTGTTAGACAATAGTCTCATGGTGTTCATCTCTTGTGTAATATATTTTTATTTTAGATTCTGCTGGATCTTATGCTCCGGAATCAATGAACATGACATAGATTTGATAATTTTTTTAAGTTTACTAATTGATATTTCATAAATATATATTCATACATCTTATATGTAAATTTTAATGTGAATTTGGTTATGATATTTCATTCTAGTAATTTCCAATTATTCAGTACTTGTATATTATAAATTATTGATTAAATTATTTGATTGTGTATACATACAATTTAAGGGAATATTGTGGAATATTTCATTGAGATTTTTTTATTTTAGTTATGCGGTTTAAATAATTACCATTTATAGTGTATATTGATACCATGTTTGTTAAATCAATCTCATGGTGATCAGGATGCACTTCAGACCTCGTTGTAATCTGGTTATGGTGATAGGTAAGGTTGGCCCAGGATAATACATTATATGTAAGGCCATATCGATATCCAAATCCGTAAAAAAGGTGAGATGAAAAGGAAATTTTATTGTATAGTTTTCCAATGAATGTATTATAATTAATCAATGATAAATTTCTTCACCTTTTCAATTTGATGAATTTATTGATAATTATTGGGAAGTTTATATTGATTACCCATCCCTAATTTAAAATTCAATGAACGATATGATCTTATTTATAGTTATTAAGGAATTACATGATAAATTATCTTGGTGGAAATATATTTCATAATTTAATTCATTATTTTCTTACCAATATATGATTAAAGAGGAATACATTGTAAAAAACATTCATTTCTCTTCATGGACATTTTGTGTTCCATGTAATACTGTTTCAATTTCATAACATATAATCAATATTTCAATGGTAATTAATAGATTTTTTAATATTGGGATGTGGTAATTTTCATCATTATTATTTTGATAATATACTTACATATAAAAACAAATTGAGTAAGAATTTATAACACCCAACGAAGATGTTTTCCTCGTAGTGAAAAACTAAATTATTTGTCAAGAGTGAATAATGTAATTTTTTCTCAATATCTAATATAATATTATTAGAATATTATTTTTTATATAGGTGTTAGGGATAATTCAACCAATTTGGAATCTAGGCTTAACATTCCAAATCCAAAATAATATTACAACATCATGGGTTCTAATAACTTATGATATATTATCAAATGTTTTATAATATTTATGTACAATTTAAAAAAAACTATTATCATAAATAAATTCTCTTAGATGATCAATGTCAAGGAAGTAATTGTAAAATTTTATACGAAGATGACTCAATACTATCACATGGATCTTCAAAATTTATAATAAATTCTCATAGTTGAAATCAATTATTGTATTAGGGAAAAATTTATTTTTAGAATAGGTATGAACAACAATATCATTCTCTAGTTTACAATTTACTTAATAATATATGATACTACCAACCATTAATAAGATATTAATGAATTATTTTTCGTTTAAATACATTAGAGTTATTATTTATGGGTATAAAATATTTGTATACACACTAATCAGTAATTTGTAAAGATTTTAATGTATATAGGATTAAATATTTTCATAAACAACAATGGATAGATTTTTGTGGATTTGATTTTTATATTGAGTATAAAATGAGATTGTAAAATGCAGTTGTAGATTCCCTATCATAATGAATCATATAATTTCGAGAAAACTATGAAGTATCAAGACATAAAATTGATATCTTTTGTTTATTCAAGAAGAAATCAGATATTACCATCAACAAAAATAAATCAAAAATAAAATTTAAGTTGAAATAAAGGGTTTATATTGGATCATTCAAAATATATTGTGTTTAAAAATATAGTTTCTATTTTTAAGGTATATTTTTTCAGGTTTTTAATGGTTGAATAACTATTAGTTGAAGAAGAATAATAAATTACAATTCTCATATTCAAAAGCAAATTGTGCTATAAAAAATAAAAACAATGTATATATATAAGAAAGAAGTTGTTCTTTTCACTATAGTGCCTCTTAAAATGTCCTCAAATATTTAATAATGAATAAAAATGGAATAACTAAGAGACTCTTCCCACCATGTAATATCCACAGATCAATTTGAATTTCTCATTGGTTGACAAAGATAATTCTAATGATTATGATATTCTAGTATCTCATAGTGGATAATATAGTATTATGGAGAGAACATTAGGATTAATATAATCCCTAGAGATAACATGGGTGAGGATAAAAAAAATCAATTTCAAAATCCACCACTATATTGTCCCTCAAGACACTCATAAGTCATAATTAATGTACTCTTACATTCGTTACATTTGAGTATGTGGTTTCAATTATTCATCAACTAATAACAATCACTATTGAATATCCCATGTGTTTTAACATAAAAAAATTTATAAAATAGGTATACAGTTTTGAAAGATAACATAATGTTCTTATTCAATAATATAATTACTTTTAAATACTACCATACCATTATAATCCTATAAATATAACAACACATATTATGATGACATTATATCTTATAAAATGATTGGATATAGAATAACATAGATATCGTGTATCACCCATTCCAATATGACTAATCCAAAACTGATGATATACCATTTGACTATATATATAATATTGTAAGACATATCAATATCATAAAATATGATACATAAAATTTAGGAAACATATTTATTCTTGGATTTTGGGAATATATACTTTAACTCATACTTTAAAAAACTATATAAACATTATGTCACTAAGAATTTTATTTTATCATATAAAATAGATTTTGAAACTATATCCAAAAATCATTTTAGATATCTATAAACTCTTTTTAAGATATAACTTGAATTATTCCTCACAAAAGTTTTTATGGAAAACATTTTTGAATTTCAATATATCAAATTATATGATTGGATAAGGTAGTGGAGAAATAACTTATATCACCCAAAAATAATATGCCCAATCCAATGAAATGATATGGATATTTTACATATATATCGTACTATATAAAATATTTTACATGATATAATAGGATATATACTATTTAAGCATCATATAAATTCATGTCGTTAAGGGATATCCATACTAATTTCTTACTTTCATTGTATCCTTATAACATTTTTTCCCTTTCAACATAAGTTATATCATATACAATAACTTGTGAAACTATATACAAAACTCCTTATAGACATACCAAATATTATTTTGAAACATAATATATAAATAACGTACCCAATACCAGATAATTTTTTTACTCAAGATTCAGATGGATCTAATGTTATATTTATCCAAAATTTGTATCTATATACATTCTTCCCTCAGATATATCATATATGTTTATATCTTATTATATAATCCTTTAGTCAATTTATTTTAGAAACTATGAGACACTAATTATGTCAATCCTATAAAACCAATCATATATTATTAATATTCTATCTATAGATTGTATGAGTTGAAAAATATATCAAATTTAATTCATCCATATGGATAAGCACACCATATTCTCCTCATCAATAAGATAATAACATCACATGTCTTATCCATGGGTGGTTAAAAAATCATTCAGTATTTCTCAATTATGATCCAAGATTTCATACTCATAATTTGAGAATAAAAAGTATATCTTAGTTATTCCAGAATTGATGACATGATAAAAAACATACTCCACCACCCCATGATTAGCATTGTCTCAATGATATACGATTAATGTTATCAAAATATAGTGGTTTTAAATACAATAATCATTCCAATATTAGGTATGGGGAAATAACAATATAAAAATTCAACCCATATTATACCGATACATGTTGTATGACACTCTTTGTGGTATACATAGTGGATCACCTAGAAAATAATACAATTTTACGTCATCCTTATCATATTTTATATATTAATACAAAATACATATTATACTAACCATAATATTACATTATAACGTATAATACACTATTAAAAACATTTTTCAATGATAAATAAAATTCATACACTGAGAATATATTTACTATTTAATTTCATGATTATATAAAATCAATTAGAATGAATTAAAAAGTGAATTCTTCCTTTCCTATAAGATAAAACATTTCATATTATTAAATTAATTTAAAAATATTAAACAAACATACAAAAAATCCAAATTTAATAAAAAAATAATTGTTTATGTGTTCTCTAAACATTTAAAGAATTTTTCAAACTCATTAGATCTATATGAAATTTCAACAACATCTCTATTTGAACACATTATAAAACCTACCCACTAAATTTTTTTGTGATAAACATATATGATTTAATCAGATAAGAATAATGGGTAAAAATAGTAAATTATGTTAGGTACTTTAACAAATATCATTGTAAAGATTGGTGTTTTTTGTTTTTATACCATCATGAGAATTTATAGGGTGTTACATGTGAGTGAGATAATGAAAATAAAATTTATGAAGAGTTATATTAGTCATATATATCAAAAAGGGACATAATTACAATTTAAAATTCATTAGAGGACTAGATGAAATTTTTATAGACATAAAAGAGTTATATAATCTCATTTTAGACCCCATTGCATGAATTCTAATCATACTATCGCTTCTCATATTGTTTACACATATAAATAAGAGAGAAAAATAAAATTGTATCAATTCCAATTTCTCAGATAGAGTTTCTATCTTCATTGAGACTCTTATGATATCTCATGGATCTCTATAATTAATTATCTATGAATTATTTTCCATATATGTGTAACATCTAGGTTCTCTACTTCGATTACTTTTATTTTTGATTATTCGTAAGTTAATGGTGAATTCTATGATTGTTTCATTCCAATATAGAATCCCTATACTTTTTTTAAAAAAACTTATTCATACATAAAATTAATAAAAAAATATGTTGTGAGTCTTTTATATTCGTGATGAATCTGTTTCATCATGACATATCCAATTATTTTTTAAAAACATTTTCATGATTAATGATTCCAAAATATACCCAGTTCCATCAATGGTAGTCCAGGGGATGAATGGATAGTGTAATGTATTTATTATAATAAATTAAAATATTATTAATAAATACATATAGGATTCATGGTGAAATATCATAAATAATATTTGATGTAGAATGAGATTTTATATCAGGTTTAAGTATTATATATATATATATATATTTAAAAATCATAGGATTATTTATGTTTTAATATTATTGTATTATTATAGAAATAATACATGATAATTGTGAATATTTACATAGAATAATATATTTGTTTTAGTGAAATATTAATGATAAATTTTATAAATATTACTCAACGAAACTAGCTGAATTGAAATGTATTACAATGATTAACCAGTATAAGAATATGAGTGAAACATATTATTAAAAATTATTGAGCACAAAAATATGTGTGGGGTTGTCCGGAAAAAATGAATCAAAAAAATGTGTGATATAAACAACGAGTTGCAGGAGATAAAGAAATTTTGTGTAAGATAAACTATTATTTTATTAAGATAAAATATAAATTCTAGGAGAAACAATAGGGGTTATATTAGATAAACATTAATGGAGAAAAATGTTTCATGAAATAGTTTATTTGGGAGGAATCGTACATCACAGGGACGGTACCACCAATAAATAGAGTCATATGAATTAATATGATTTTTGTTTTGATGGGAAGATCATGAAGTAAAAATTTCTTATTATTTAATTAAATTAGTTTTTGAAACTCTTATTCGATATATTAATGATTATAATTTTTATTCAATTATTATATATTTAAATATTATTTTTTATGATAAATAAAAAATATTCAATGAAACATGAGATGTGATATAAATGAATTATATGGAGTATTGAATATATATTTTTATAACATGATAGTGAAATTTACAACATTTTATTAGTGTTAATATGATATATATGGATTTTATTCTAGAAGAATTATATTTAACCAATGTAGAAGGAGAAAATACTATAGATTCAAATAATAAATTTGAAGATATTATAAAAGAATAAAAATTTGATAAAATCATTGGAGAGAATAAATTAACTAGATGATTATAATTATACCTGGTGTACTATAAAATTTAAATAAAGAATCAATATTAGTTGATGGATAGTGGTAATATAATTTTTTTTGGATTCGAAGGAAAAATTATTTCCCATATTTTATATATTGAGTAAGAGAATATTGAATAACAATTAAATCATAACATGAATAAGAAAAATATATTGAATGAAGAAAATATGAAACAAATCTATACATTTATGAGGTATCTTGTATGTATTTTTATATGTATAGACTATTTTTAAATAACTAAAGGCGGATAAACTATGTTGATGTCTTAAAATACTGAAAATTAAATCAATCCATTTCCTGAACTATTATACAGGGAGACAAAATGATCGAGACCATTGGTTGGGGTGAGTAATCATCAAATTTTTTAATAACGATGATCCGTTATATGTATTTTTGTTACCAGATTTTTTTAATCATTAAAAAATATAATTGATTTATTTCTATATGTTAAAAGTGAGCTAATAATTTTCCTTGGGAATAACCCATATTCATTAGATTATGATCGAAGTAAATTTCCCTTTTCATGTGAAATTAATTATTTTTAATTTTTTTATTAAGGTCGAGCCAAAAGATGGTAATTTATAAAGAAATTCATTTCCCCTGTAACATTTATTCACTCCCTCTCTAGTGATTCCATCCATTAAAAACATTATATACATAAAATTGTAGTATAGCCTTAATATTTTATGTAGCATAATCTTTTACTGCACTTTTATAAATTTGAGGCATGATATGTATTTTACATGTAATTTTTTTTAATTTTTAATGAAAGGTTATTTTAAAATATAATGGAGATTTTATTCACTATTTGGAAGTGTCTAATAAAATTTTAACCCAAACAATGTTTCATGATCTTTCATTAATAAAAATAATAAATAAAATTGTTTAGAAAGATGATTACTGAAAATATGGGTTTGATGATATATTTACTATTAAAAAATAGTCAATTTCTATTATTTAAAAATGTAGTGTGAAGTAAGTTTTATAAAAAAGATTAAAACATATGTATTTCTATAAAAATATTAATTAATGATAGTGGTATTTATAAATTTATGAATAATTTTTTTAGCTCACACTTTATGAAAAAAAATGTTATCGCCCATTTTATATTTCAATAATTATTATGAATGTATTTGAAAAAATTGATGCTCTATGATTTCAAATCTAGAGATGATATTATAGTAATTTGTTTTAGTAAAAAAAAGACATGGTTCCTGAATTTCTGTGAACAAAATACATTTTGTGAAATGAAGATATATTAACATTTCATAAAAAATTATATTTAAAACTGTAGAGAAAGATATTGATTAAAAGAAACATGGGTATCAAGATATCAGGGGAAGAAATGAAGGTAATTATGATAGATAATGTTGAGTAGATGAATGAGATTAGTTAATAAATGAATGTAAACATGTTTAAATAGAGAACTATGTAAGATCATATAATTTGTTTCATGATATATTTTGATGTGAAATAATAGTATGTTCCTGATTAAATTCCCACACATGATCAATCCAACATGTGGTGAATGATAAATAAAAGAGTAATACTCGAGATAAAAAAACAAGTATTCTAAATCTAGAAGGTGGACTTTAAGAAATAAAATCATTAAGAAATTTTATTTCTGTAAAAGTGTGATGCATACCTTATAGGTGTGTAAAATTGCATATTGGTTAATAGAAGAAAATATATATTAAAATCATAATATAAAAAGTAAAAAAAATTATTGTAAATTGTTTCAGTGTATTATATATAGAAATAATAATAAATATTTATACAAAGACTGATTTCAAATGATCTTGGAGAATAGTTAACGTCTATATGTAAAAGAAGAACCATATTTTTATTGTAAAAAATATGTTATAATAAATAAAATATTAATGGATAAGGATGTAATAGATTTAGACAATTCAATGAAAGGTGTTAAAAGATATTGATTTTTTCTTAATATAACCCATTATGAAAAAAGAAATAATATAAGAGGATAATAAATTTGAAACAACATTTATAAAATGTTTAATGGTTTTGAATAATATCTCATCTCTTTTAGAGATGAAGTATTAAAACAAAAAATGAAACAGAGTATGGAAAAATGAACAATAATGGATAAATAAACCTTTAGATAAATATTATAAACATATAAGAAGGAATTAATTTCAATCAAGAATAAACTTATATCATAATTTTAGGTTGTACAATATCAATGTAGAATGAATTTACTATGGTGATTAAACTCATAGTATATAAGGTAAAAAATCTTATTATGGATCATTAATGAAATCGATTTATTATAAAATAATTCTATATATGTTGTATAATTAAATGTTCTATCACTATAAAGAAGTATTAGAATACAAAAATATTAAATATTGATGAAAAAATTCAATTAAAAAAGAATATTGAATTCTATTACATCTAGATAAGTGGAAACTCTGTCTCCTCATTTTATATTTTATGATAATTGATATTAGATTTTGATGAAATAGTATTCACATAAAAATTATAAATTAATGTTAATATAGAACCTATGAAGTAGTTGTAAATAATTTCTTCCAAAATTTATAATATAATTTTATCAGAATGTATTATAACTTCAAGAGGGAGATTATTCCATGAAGGACATCAATATAAACTGAATAATTTTATGGAAACCTACAATAATGCTAAAAAGAAGTAGACATGATGATTAGTATGAGAAACAATAAGATATAAAATAAATATTAATTCATAAACTAATAATATTAAATATTTATATCATCTATTTTACAAGATAATAAATAGAAACTGAACAAATAATTCAATAAGGGTTATTCTCCATATACAATGGAAGGTACAAAATATTTGGGGGAGTCTAACAAAATAATGATTGAAGGGTGTAAGGAAAAAACATAACAACATTGGGTATTAAAATTCTATTAATAAAGTTCTAATATCTATTGGTTTTTAGTGATGTTATGAGAGTTTAATGGATACATTAGAATACTATACATGTTTTTTAATTAATATCAATTTACAATTGAGGTATAATAATGAATTATTGATGTTACTCAAATGTTTTAATTTTAAAATTACAACATGTTTCTCCGATATATTGAAAGAATCATATATGATTTGATATTATGATATATAAAACCATTAATATATTATATATTTTAAATCAGTTGAATTAATATATATATATTAATTTTGTATAACATGATTTATATATATTTTTTAATCATATTTCAATCTGTAAGTGGTTTTGAGTTGATAAAATTAATATGCATTAACAACTAAAGATGAATCTTGTTGAAAAATTGAATTGAATTTAAAATATATTTTATTTCATTATATAAAGGTATAGAGTTCAAATTATTAATCATTATAAATATATAATAAATTATTGATCACAAAATAAGAGTGAATATAATCTAATTTTGCTGACAAAACTGTAATGGAGAGAATACTAAAACTAATGGTTCTTTTTATATAATTTAATTTATCTAAATCACAAAATAAATAATAATAATAAATTGATAAATATAGTTTTTATAAACCATTATTCATTTATTCTCTGAGTATACCTAATTTGTGTGAAATATGCTTGGGTGTGACTATAGTATCAGATATGAACAGATAAGGGAATGTATATTATATTAATTATTGACTACATGATTCCTCTACATACATAGGATTTTAGGTTATATATCTTAGAAAAAAAAAAAATTATAGAATTTTGGATTATAATAAGGGATCATAGAAAATATTCTAAAGGGGTTGTTATGAATGATGTGTTAATATCATCATATAAAAAAAACACAGTAGTTTAGGAGAGTGAATACATGGTGATAATAAACAATTTTGAGTGGTAATTATATTTGAAATAATTTTTTAATTTCCTAGACATTGTTTCATGATGCATTATTTATTTTGATTAAATTTTTTCATGAAATCAAAATAAATTAGATAAATTGAGTGTTTTTAGAGATAAATAATATTTCAACCCATCAATGATGACATATCATTTGATGTTAATACATGTGATTAATTGTTAATTAATTATGGATGGAAAAGGATTCATTAATATGTTATGAATCTTTTTGAATTCTTGATATATAAATTTTATGGTAATCTTGTTTAATAATATAAAGCTAGAGTTCATACATAATATCCCTAATTTTTCCCGAAATTTTATTAGTGGCATGTGTAAGAGATCATAGATAAATTAGAAACATACTAAAAAGTTTACACTATGAAATGTAACATATAATTAATTATATATAATATTTTATACAATACCCATATAATTTATAGTAGTAGTTTGGTGACACATAATACCTCTAAAATCAAATATAATAGTAAATGTTTCTTTATCAAAATTTATATACTATTAACAATGAGTATACCAAATATTAATGTGTTACTTAAGAAGATTAAATCCAAGGTTCTATTGATTAATAAATAATAAATATGGCCCATGTAATAAATAATTTGATGATATTTAAGGTAACATTTGTCTTAAAAGGATATAAAAGATAATTCAATTGGATTTGTAAAATTAAAAATATATTTCCAGGTGAAACATATGATTAGACATGGTAATGTTTTTATTTTATACAGATATGAAAATCATGATAAATCATGGAGATTTTAAAACATGTTGAGATGTTTTAATTATTTTAAAAATAACATGAAACATGATTTATATTATGTATGTGATCATGCATACATGAAATTTCAGATACAATGATTGACGAAACGTTTATGGAGAAATGTGTCTAGATTGTATGATCTTCAAATATGATATGTTGAGTAATCTTAAATAATGATACTTTTTAATAGATTTATTTAAAATTAATAATAAAAAAATTATATGTATTTGAATAAAAACCATCAAATTGTGAAATAATTCCTAAATTGTTCTATGAAAATTGATTCTAGAAAAATATATTGGTAATCATAGAGAAGGTATAAAAATTGAAGAGGTGGACACATAATAAAATGGTGACATTGGAATAAATATAAAATTCTACAATTAGAATGAAATATAATTATTGGTATATAGAGTACGAAGAAAAATATAATAACTCTTATATTCATTACATACTCATTATTTTACTTGTAATAATTCAATTCAAAATATTTCATTGTTCTAATAATATTGAAAATTATTCTTTTGTAGACCAGTTGGTTTAACAATTGTAATAAGTACAAATTTATAAAATTTGATGTATTTTTAAAATTGATAATAAAACATGCAATGTTTTTTATAGGGATATTAACCACCACACACAATGGACTTAATAATCCATGTAAGAGGAAAACATTATTAGAAAATCTAATTGTGCATGTGTTAATTTTAAACACCATTCTAACTTTGGGATATCAGTTCAAGATAAAAAAGTGGGAATATATGATTTAAAAATTGAATGTATTAACATTTATTTACCCACCTCTTAGTATTGAATATATTTTCACGTTATCCTAAAAAAAAGTATTTTAATGAGATAAACTATGTGATGCAAAATATTAACATAGAATATCCTAGGACAAACTATGACTTGTATGAGATAGATAAAAATTATGATTTTATAAAAAAAATTATGTAGTTTGAATGATTTTGAATAATATTGGTTCTATGATTAAATAGTGTTCTGTGAGATAAAATGAAATAAAATTAAAGTGGAAAAAATTGATGCAACTCAATGAATGAAAATATATATAAATATCATGTAAAAAATAATATGTAAGATGAATGGTGTTATATAAGATGAGTATCCCATTTAAATTTTTTTATTGTGATATATTAAATATTAATACATGAGAAAGAATATAATTTGATTCCCAACATATGCATAATTAATTTTGTAAGTGAAATTTAGATTTTGTAACTGAATCATTTGGTGATCAAATATGTTTCAATTAAACAAAATATCATATAATTTGTCTTGATAAATTTTTATGGAAACACAATAAGATATATCAATAAAACAATTAAATGTTATTTTTGATATACATTTCAATATAGGGGAAGATAATGAAAATTTTAAGACCAAAATTGTATTTGAGGATTCATTCTTGAAGGAATATCCCTTATGAAAAGTGGAAGGAGAATAACTTATGGAATCAAATAGGATATCCAATGATATTTTTTATATCATATAAATTTGAGAAAATTCTGGGATATAATCCAATATACGTATTAAGATAAAGTTATTTAATCCATATTGGTGGTGAATCAATGGGAAACATGGGACCTTCAGGGTGGGGTGAGATCTTCAAGAATCATCTCGTGAAGATTCATTGATGTTTCATAAGAAAATGTTGCTATCCAACCTCCTTAGAAGGTGAAATTCTAGGTTTGATCCATGCAAATGAATTTTCCATTCTCTTTGGTTGGAAAAATCCCTGGATTGAAAGTGATTCAATGACCATAATGAAAGTGATTTAAAATGATGTAACTCATCTTTCATAGATTATTACTACTCACTAGATGGATTGAAACTGTTTTCTTATAGATATCAACTATATAATCACACATGTGTATCGAGAATCCAACAGGGTTACAGAAGTTATTTCCATCATGGTGTTCAATCAAGACATCACCTCGTTTGATGACCTCCCTAGCAATCTGATTTCTTTTCGTGAAAAATATTTTAACATGTATCCTATACATTATAATCTAGTAATTTTTCTCTTAATAATTTTTTCATATTATTACCGTATTAAAAAAAGATAATATTATTTAAGTGAATTAGTTGGATGAAAAATTATTTTATTAATTATATCTAATAAAATCATTAACTTGATTAAAATATGAAAAAAAAAATTGTTATCACGGACTTGGAATTCACTGAGATATTTGTGAAGAAGTATTATATATATGTATCCTAACCTGTGCTTGTGTGTGGAAACATGGATTAGGTGTAGAGATATTTCTAGATATATAGGCACTGAAATTTGGTTCTAGTTGAAGGAACCTTGGAGGTGATACATTGGAAGATGGTTTGACGATAAGAAAAGTTATCCTAATGTGTGAAATGTTTTTTTGGATAGTCATAGGTTAAAGGTTTTATAGTCTAAGACAATCAAGATTGTAATGGTAAGCTCATGGATAGACAATGTTATAGTTGTGATGCTCGAAGTCATCTCGTGAGGGATTGTCTTTCCAACCAAGAAGATGACATGGAGATAGTTAATGAACCACACATACAGTGGTAATATTTGAGTATGTATGTTATTAGGGTGCATGTTATAGAAGAAGTGATGGTATAATAGCGATAGGTGGCCAACATTTTGATATATTTCGAAGACCATGACCATGTGGTCGACACAAAGCTCAATAAGCCTATGGAAAAGGATATGTTAAACTATATGAAGTATAGGATTATAAACCAGGAGATCCATGGATGATTTGAGGTATATTCAGTACCCCCAGCATCTTAGATATAGAATTTAATTATATAGTTATGAGTTTCACTTTCTTTCCACATACGTTTTTGATACCTTTATATTCTTCAATAACCATTTTTTACCCTTCTATTTGGAGGCCCCTGCCAATGGATATCCATAAATCACATGATTATGCTAAAAGTGTGTCCTAACTCATGGATGAGAGAATTTTTGTGGGATCTTTTTATATCCATTTTAATTCATTAATATGTTATTCTTGATCTGGACTGGATCATTATGTTTCCTGTGTTTATTGACTTTTAGGTAGGGGATGGTATGAATCCATTTTGATTGGATGATGATTTAATTCATTGGAAGCCAGGAATTCTACGTAACCTAGGATGGGATTATTAATATGAGGATACAATTGATTACTCATTAGGGGGATGGTATATCCCATATCATAGAAGATCATATGAGATTTTATTTTCGTGATGTAGTGGCTGAGTATGATGATTTATTCCATGAGGATGTTCTAAACTTACCTCTGATAAAGAGATTGATTTCTATATAGACATGATCCAAGGGTCAACCACAATTTCTACTAAATGATATCAAATAAACCTGAATAGATTCAAAATTTTAAGGATTGGTTTCACTATTTGAACATGTTTGGCTTCTTTGTATCCATTGTGTCCCCCATAGGAAGCCCTACCATTATTCACTAAGAAGTTGGATGATGGTTTGAGGTTATTTGTGGTTTACCATCACATATATCAGTATATAATAAACAATAAAAATCCACTCATAATAATTGATGACCTCTATGACCAACATAAAGGGGTATGGGGGTTCCCATAGATTTCCCTCATTTCAGGTTGTCATAGGATTGGAGTTTAAGGGGATTATATAAGTAAAATCGAATTATGGGGCCACTATGGTCATTATGAGTATTTTATGATTCTATTTTACATGATGAACATACTAGATATGTTAATGGGTCTCATGAACTAAATCATTTAACCCTTCTTGGACCAGTTTGGGGTGGTTTTCATCAAGGAAATTATTTTTAAATCAGTATTAGAGGAGGATCACATGAGGAATTTGAAGATGGTTTTGGACATACATTGTGGGAGATAACATTATGGGGAAATGGCAATGCATATTTTCTAGATATTAATAGTCCAAATTATGGTATATTTCATCTCATAAGTTAGAGTGTAAATAAATATAGTAACGGGTAATGTGGTTCTATCTTGGTATCCGCCCATGAACATGAATGAGGTATGAATATTCCTTTGGTTAGAAGGACACTATCCAAGATTCATGTCTGGATTAACTAGTATTTTAGAACCATTGACTAAATTAACATAAAATGGAATGAATTTTGTATATATTGAGAGGTTTAAATATTTTTTAGTATTTTTTATAGAATTTTATGTGTTACCCTAAACTTCAAACAGCCAAAGGAGGGTGTTTCGAACGTATTTGTCTGTGATGCCTATGGGACTAGGCTAAGATGAACACTAATTCAAAGCTTAAAAATGATTACGTATGTGTCCTGGAAGATAATACCTAGTGTTATAACCAATTTGAACCATTATATATAGCTAGAATCAATGTTCACCAATAGGAATATGTTTCAACAATACATTAAGGGGAGCAATTTATCGTCTATTTTAATCACAAGACTCTCGTGTATATATTTTGGTAGAAATACCTTTACATGAGGTAGAGTTTATGGATGGAATTTCTAAATGATTTGGTATTTTAGTTAGTCTACAATCATTAGAAGTTAAATATGTTAATCAATGCTCCTAGTAGGAGATCTTATTAATAGTTGTAGAATAATAAATCGGAGCATTGGTCTCATTGTAGATATACATTTTAGATGAGGGTGTTGTCTCATTCCTGTAATCGATGGTGGTTATCCCACCTATTCATAGGAATTTAATAGAGCATCATATCATAGATATCAATTACAAGGAATCTTATGGTCATATATCTATTGGACATTATCTTGACGTAATTTTTGAATTTAGGGAGCTTATCATCCTCTCAATAGTGAAAAAAACCATATTTACTGAAAGTTTTTTAATATTTTGATGATGGTTTTTAACAGATGTCTATAAAGGATATATAAAAAAAGATTATCGCATCGGTATTTCACAAACTGATCTTGAAAATTAAGCTTAGTTTATGTTTTGGTGTCGGTTTTACAAATAAACATATACTAAAAATAAAGCACATTCTTGTTTTCTGCAACAGTTTTTTACCAAACTACATGGAATATAGTACACAACCTTTTTATTAATGCCTTTTTATTATGGAAACCTATTTTGAAATCAATTTTCAGAAACAGTTTTAATGAAAACCGAATACTAAAATATTGTATTTTTTAGTAATGTTTGGGAATCAATTTCTTTGATAACTGACGTTTAAAGTTAAAATAATTTATTTAAAAAATTCTGAATATTATAAATAAAAAATAATAAAAAACCCTATAATATTAATACATGTTACAAAAATTATTCAACATTTATCATTGAAAAAAATATATAAATGGACATTATTTTATCTTTTTAATGAAAAAACATAATATTCATTTTTCTTATAAAGTAGAATTAAAATATACCTACCTGGAATTTACAACATGATAAATATTGGTTATTTTTAGGAATTAATTTGATATCATTATGTTCAATCACCTATTATAAAAAAAGAATTAATTTTTTTGAACACATGTTATAAGGAAAATGTAATATTATTCATAAACATTAGAATATACATACCTCAAATAATACTTACACTGAAATGTTTTTTCACAAACAAACATTAATGATGGGTAAGTTGATTTTCGGTGTATCAATAGTCTTCATTGAATGTCTATAATAATATTGTATGATATTATATTAAAAAATAAAACCCTATAATAGAATATATAAAAAAATAATATAATAAATTTATCACATTCCGTAGTTAATCGATTTTTTATTATCTCGTACTTGAATCATAGAAAATAATGACCACAATAACCATGTACAGGTTGAAAATGAAAATAGATTAAAAAAAACAATATGAAAATAAAAAAAAAATATAAAAAATATAAAAAATATTCAGAATAATGTATAATATATAAAAAATACCTTTACATCCATATATTGGATTACATTTGGTTTCTTTATTGACATGTTTTCTTTGTTTTACTTTTCCCGTGAAATTAATTTTCATATATATAAAATAATAATATATATATAAATAATGTTATTTAAAAATAATGATCCTTTAAAAAAAACATACATATCTAATAATATAGGAAATATTTTACGAACACACCCTACTAATGAGAAAAAATTATATAACGTTCATTCACTGTAGAAAAATACCCTTAACATCCAATGCCAATAAAATAAAAAAATTAACAATTAATGATATTATATTGATCATTAGTTCATAATTATGTTTCTATTATTAAAAACAGAGAAATGGACAAAAACAAAAACCAAATATCTATATGTGATTATCTCTCACATATATATGAAACTCTATTAGGCTTTATTATAAGTATTACTTCAATTTAAATGTATTATAGATCAATAAAACTATAAATTATTATTCATTAATTTTGTATAATAAGAGGGTGTAGATACCTAATTTAAAAATGGAATATATTTAATCTATTTAAACCATCATTTAGTAAAGAAATAAAATTTCCAAAGACAATTTACATACATTGATAACAATAGAAACACATTCAGGACGAGCTCTTAAAATTCAACTAGAAGCATAGTATCTTCTTTGAGTAATATCAATGGAAAATTTATTTTGAAAATATTAGACATCATAAAAAACTCATATATATTATTCAAGGGAAAAGACACGTGAGATATTATTTTTCTCTTATAATAAACATCTGAACTGCACAGATAGGACTGTTCCTTAAAATTATGTATCATTTGCGAAAATTATTTTTCATTTAGATAATACTATATAAGTTAAATATAAAAAAAATTATAAGTATTTTTCAATCATATGTAATTAAATTTTAAAAAAGTGCATACCTGATATTGAATATAATTAATAAGAAAAATTTGCGAAATTATAAAATGACAAGGAAAATCCACAACTCTGGTAATCTCATTAGTAATAAATATTTTTAGAGTATTAGGATAAAAAATATCATGTACTGATACTCTAACATGTCCCATATACATAGGATGGTGGTGTAAAAAATCAACCAAAAATTGCACAAGTCCAAACATAACAATATATATATATATGAGGATCTAAAAAAATAAATCATAGTGTATAGTTTGGTCTGAGTGAGGAGGTGGAGAGTCAAAGTATGCAGGTTGGATAGGGTAGTCCTGCTAGGATGGCTATAGGGGCTACAAACCCAATTGAGGATTATTGGAAGGCTACACAGACTATGACTATCTTGTCATGTGTTCTAAAAAATCAAAATTCATGGATGCATGAATTTGACCATCCGTAGACTTTTTCATATAATTCAACTTGGATTTTAAGGATTCCATTTCTGGGACTCTTGATTTCTTACACTGACCAAAAAACATACCGAATACTAACACCCACCTTACGTCCTCTTACACAGCAAGAGTGTTCTTCCTTTCCTAAATTAGTGGCTACGATGTCAATCATACCCACATTGATAAAAGAGTTATCTATCTATTTCTCTTAAATTTATTCCCGAAATGAATAATCAAAATGTTATAATAGTGTTTCTAATTTATAATTTTTTAAAATTCACGACAAATAAAAAATATTTATATAATATATTATTAGCTAATTTCATTGTTTTCTGAAAGATACATTACATTTTTCTTTTTTATCACTCCTCTATAATTTTCATGGTGATTGTGGGGAGATGGAGAACCAAACATGACATTTTTAGAACCACTTGTGGAGTGAGAACTTTGTGTTTCAAACATTTCATAAATCGTTTTTCATCCAAAAAACGGTACCCTTGACGTGTGAAGGTATGAGGGTATACATTCTGAATATTTATGTATTAATGGTATTTTATGGAAGTCTGTTATATGAACATTTAACTAATATTTAATTATAAATATATATATATATTTATTTAAAATTAACATAATAATCAGACTAGAAATGGTTCTTCATGTCGACTTAAAAAAATTCTTCCACAAATCCGCGTCTATAAAATGATACTTAAGGCATGCATTTTAATTTTTTCGTCTTCTTCCAAAAACATAATTTTTTTTAAACATCATTTTGAAATCTCTCTAGAAATGTTCCACCACTATAATAAATAATTTCTTAATTTCATTTTCTTCTTCAAAAATAAATGACATATATAATAGAATAAAATATAAATTAGGCTTTTAAAATATGTAAAATAAAAAAATTACCAAAACATCAAATCAATTGAGATATATACCATTATGGACTCCCTAAGATGATCATTTTCCAACTTGTCGAAGACTATCCTATGAGGATATAATATCCTAATACTGCAACAAATCTTCAAGGATATATAGCTGATAATTTGTGTTGAAATTTTTCATGTTTCATTATTAATATCATCAAAACTAATATGATATCACTCATCTCCACAAGAATGTGAATGTTTTAGTAAATATGCAATGCGACATATTCAAAATTGAGAACTCGATTTTAACAAATTAAAAAGGGGGTAATCCACCTATATGGTCTCCTTAGTAGCCATACCATTATTTTTTATACATTAAATGTTTGTTTTCAGGAAATAATTTCATTAATGAATATTTAATAATATTAAATACAAAAATACCACAGTCTGTGCTCCTCTGTCTCTATATCAGTATCCATCAATGAAATAGAAAACTATAATGTAATTTTTCTGTCATTTCATATTATTATAAAATTGAGTAACATGAAAATTGGATAACTAAAATATGTTACTAAAAACCACAAACATGTGTCTGTTAAAGAAAAAAATATTTATATAACGATTCATAACCAAAATAATATAGAGGGTAAACTATTGAATAAATAAATTACATATAAAATTATAGAATCATTTATAAATTTAATTAATGAATATTTTTTTAATAATATATTTTTTACAAATTTAAATTTTAATAAAATGAAAAACAATGAAAATAATTTCAATATTTTTATGAGATTAATTTATTTATCCCATATCCCTTCAGCATGATTACTTCAAATCACATGAACTATGCCTAAGTTATAGTCATTATTATAAAAAATTCATGTAATAGATGAGGAAGTGTTGCAAAAATCAATAAAATCATCATCTTCAATATCCTCAACAGCCATACAAAATATTTTTACTTGAAAAATAGCGTACCATTGATCATTCGATGTATTAGTGATATAAAACATTTGTTTTTCATGTGTGTCCATGATAGATGGTTTCTTATTAAAAATATATTTTTCCAAATCAACCAGTCTAAAATGATATTCATCATGTTTCACACAAATGTTACTTGCAAACCAATTACAAATAAAAATTCTGACACGAAATTTAATAAAATGAATTTTCCATATGTCTTAAAGAACTCCAAAATACATTGTTGATGCAGAAATTGGGTATTTATCTTTGGTACTCAAAAAAATTAAGTGCTTCAGCAAGGACCATTACACTATAATTATGAATGATACTCATGTCATCAATATTTTTTGTGTAAAATTTATATCTATTAACATCCAAACCAAAGCATTTAATCACATTAAGAGATAGTCCCCTTGCAAACCACTTTAGTGTTTCTGAAGATAATATATATGTGGTTAATTTCTCTCCAAACATGAAAAATGTATTTTTATGCTCAATAATTAGAAAATTATCATTATTTTCTGATATTGTCACATTAACTCTATAAAATTGGATGATATATAGGATTGAACATCATATGTGTCGTACAAAATGTATAAATGTTTATGCATCAATTAATAATGTGGAATAATATTTTCATTTAAGTATCGAATCCATCTACCTTCACTATCAACTATCATATATCAATTTATAGGGAAACCAATATGATCCACTTTATACAAATAATCAGTATAGAACTCAATGACCTATTCGGATACATATTTTTGAACAATAGAGGCATATGGTCGATATTTTCTTTAACATATCCCTACAAAATGTTCATATAACATTCAAAATAATACATCTATCATAAATAAAAAGAACCACATATTTTAATCCAATGTACCAAATGAATCAATAGATGAACCATTTTATCAAAAAATATAGGTTGGACTGATATTTCTATTTGATAAGGAATACGATATTCTTTATTATCTTACACATCTAACAACTATAGATCAACAAATTTTCTACCAATGGATTAAATATAAATACATTACTGGTTTATAGTCTTTTTGATATATGTCAGAAATATACCACACATTGCAACTGGTAGAATTTGTTTCCTCAGTACCAACAAATAATGATATTTCAAACCTATTAATTTAAAATCCATAAATAACACCAAATTATTCACATTTAAAGAATATTAAATAGGTAATTAAATAACATAAATAAACTGGAAAAAATAAAAAATTTAATTTTTCATAATGTGTGACATGCCGAAGGTAAATATGTTTAATTTCCTTTCATATTGGAAGCTAACACAAAAATATATTCCATTTTAAATAAAGTCCAATATAGAATTGAAATAGATATTTTATTTATTTCATTTTATGTCTCAAAAAAGATCCAATAAAACAATTACATATTTTTTCTCAACATGGATAACATTGATGTTATATTTTATCTATAAAAATATCCAATAAGTAGTTTGAGCATAGTATACTTTTTAATCTAGATATATTATTGATGACTATACTTCTTATCTTTCATAATGTACAATTAATATTTTTCACCCTATCGTAATATACTTCAACTAACAATTGTTGTCGAGGAAGCTTTTATTCTTGTGAACCCTTAAATTATTTTTTTAATATAGGATATTGATGAAAAATTCCAAAGTATCATTGATGTCCCATGTACAATTTCATTCAACAATTGTTTTAATTGGTAATATGAAGTATGTTCTTCACAAATTGGATATAATTTATGTCCTCTATCACTATATCAATATATGTTTTCTTATGTAGCAAATTCATTTATAGTGTACATTATCATAGAACATAAACCAAATACTCATCCATTTTGCATTGATAAATTTAAAACACGTATCCCACAAATGTTTCAAAAAATCATTCAATGTTGAAAGATACACATCATTGTAATTTCCTTAATGTTTTGGTCTAGAAATCATTAAGCTCATAATAACATATTTTTTAATCATACATAGATGCGGGGACAAGATGTAAAATATGAGAAAAATAGGCCATGACTTATGTTTGCTACTGAGGCTCTGCTAGGGATTCATTACATCATTACAAAATCCTATTTGGATATTTCTAACATTACTTCCAAAATCATGAAATTCATTATTAAATATCTTCCACTATGGTGAATCAACATGGTGACATATGTTACCATCGGATATGGTCTCGTCTAAATTGCCACTATATACTTTTTGAGTTAATTATATTTTCAAATAGATGCTTCAAATGATGTTTTATTGGATATTACCAAATTACATTAGCTGGAGACTTCATTCTGGTACCCAAGAATTAACAATAGTTGGAATATAAAAAAAGTTTGAAAAATTATTGGATGTTGTCATTAAAATGTAGTAATTTTATTTTTCATAAGTTTATATGATAGAACATGAGAATTAATCTGAGTTAACTTTGTTATCAATACTATAGAATGATTTAACAAATGTAGGATGTCTTAATAAATATTAATATTCTTTTCTATACAATACAAAATCATTGGGGAAATGATGTATCATTTTATACCCCAATCACATTGGGAATAATATTTTCTTCACCACATATTTGGAATCAAGACACCAATTTTCTTCTAGATGTAGCTATTTTAAAAGCTCATATAATTTGAATAAACTTTTATCACTCAATCCATTTCTTGATGTCAAATAAAATAATATCAAGACTGTTGATAACACAATATATTTACATCCACTTAGGAATAACCGTTTCTTGAAATCTCCATACAATTTTTCAACAACATCTGTTTTTTTTCAATGGTTTCAGCTTCTAAACCATGAATTAATTCTTCAATAAAATCATCATCCTCATTATAAATATTTTCATCAATGTTGGATGTTGAATTTTTTAGTTCATTAACCATGACGGATCCAAGCTGTATAATTAATGCTAAACCCATATCAAATGATGTGATCCATTATTTCATTGGAGTATAAATTTCTCATATTCAATCACTTTATAGATGGAAAAAATATATTCAATGTTCTGATTATTTCATGTAGAAAGTTCCAGGAATTCCTCCACTCATTTTTGATATTCACTAGTTGTTATTCATAAATTTATCCAATTTGGATCAATTGAATACCTTATATCACAATATAATTTGTGAATATATTAAAACGGACACACACACACACACACATATTTATTAAGATATAAACTTGAAACAAAAAAAATTAATGAAAACTATTGATAATAAGATATGAATCATCAGACAAGAAACACATTTATAACCAGTAATATTTTTATTTTCACATTTCAAATATGTTATTTATTGTTATTTTAATATAATTATTTTAAATCGTAAAATATTTATTATTTCATTTTTCATAGTTTTTACATTAGTTCGATGTTTCATGTGTCAAAAGTATAGATTATTAACTTAATTTAATGTGTAAAAAATATGGATTCATTACATGTGATTCTGATTTTATTAATGAAATATGATAAAAAATATCATATTTCATTGCATAATTTCATCAAGCACATTTCATAATTTCAAAAAATATTTTTTTTTCAAAATAAATAAAATTTCAAACAAATTTATAAATCACAAAAATATACAAACATGTATTAGAAAAAACTCAAATATATAAATAGATGATTAATAATTTATCTTAAAAATTATAAATATCTTACAAAATTTAGTGTTGAATAAGGAAAACTGATCCTTGAAATTAAATATTCTCCCTTGAATGCATTGTAAGAATAAACAGAACATGATCTAGACAAAAAATGATTGTAAAAAAAGAATAATAAAGTTGATGAAGATAATAAAATCAAACCATGGTTCAATATAGGTCCAAAATAGGATTCCAAGGAAATAATATTCATGTGGATGATGATACAATGGTATGTGATGAATAATGGATACCTCTTATCACAAAAATTGAATAAAATCAATAATAATGGTTCGTGGGGATAATCGGTTCACCTTCAGAGTTATCGCGAGTCGGTATGGAGTTTCCATGAGTCATGAGAGAGGTTTTCAATTTACAAAAAGAATGATGTTTTTCCAATATAAAATAATTTTAAAATGTTTTTTGTATTGGTAGTTAAAAAAATTAATGTTGAAGAGTCCAAAAAAACATGTCCTTTCTTAAAAAAACCGATATAAATATTTTTTATAGAGTTGGTTTTTGTAATAAATAGACATAATTTTGATATTCATCTATGGTTTTTTGTAATTGGTTTTTAGTAAAAACCAATTCCAATAAACCTCCCACAGATAATTTTAACATCGGATTATAAAAAAATGATGTCATTTATACGATGTTGATTCTACTTCCACTAGTGTCTTATTAGATGAAATTATTGTACGAGTCATGCAATTAGAGGGGTGATGAAGGAGATTCACATATCCAGAAGAGAAATACATTTAGGATGTTAAAATATGAACTATTTACTCCATTGTGAACTCTTTTTTTTCTCGGATATTGTGTTGTGTAGTAGATATATTCTCTTGATGCCACACATTCCACTAATTTATTGATGAGTACTAGGTTCTATCTAGTCTCTATCAACACCATAAGGTGGAATAATGGAAATGGGATGGTATCTATATGTATTATTTGAAAGGGATTAGACAATGAACTAGTTCTCATGATGTTATTTGGGTTATCATATTCAATCTCAGCATGTCATTCAATTTCATAATAATGTAATAGCATTGTTCAAAAGAGAGTTTTCGATTATTTTTCATATAGTATATTTTTTAACATCATGGTGTTCCATTAGTATCCATCTTATACTATTATTATTTATTCACATAATAATTATGAATTAAAATTTTGGAGCCCTTTGATAATCAATTTCATTGAGCATGACTATTCATAATAATAAATTTTACAAGATTGAGCAAAACATTATGGTCTTAAATGATATGATGTGAAATTTCTTGTAAAACATTATCTCTATTTGGTATGGTCAAATGACCATGGTGGATTTTTTATATAACAATTATTAAAAATCCAACATTGGTATGGAAACATTTGAGGAAATGTACTGTAGACACTATAGGTCCCCACTTTTTTCTACTAATCCCTGGGATTAATCACTCATTCACCTTAAATTTTTGTGATTGATAACACAGAAGCTGTAAATCATCAAGTATTTGATGAGTACTACACATAGCTATAAAATATATTATTAAAAATGATGAAAGAGTCCTTTGGAGTATAAGGAGGGAGACCACATGTTCCTAAAAGTGTCAACTCATAATGGATTGAATAGACATATATTGGGTGGAAAATTATCTAATGTATTAATTAAATCATTCTAGATAGTTTATGTGTCTGGAGAGGTGGAATTTTGTTTATCCCTACAATCATATTTATGTTTGGTGATGGATATCTTCTACATTTCACATCTAAGGAGGAAAGCGGATGAACCATTGCATGATATCAACTGGGGTGATCTGGACACCTAATATAGAGATACATTCAAAGGGTTTCTATTAGAGATCCAATATTCAAAATATAATAATTTCATGGGAGTGAATAATTCAAATTAAAATTGTCTAAAGGAAGAAAAAAATCATCGAGAGGGGACCTGGGAAATATAAAACCACATGTAATATAAATATCCTCACATTTTTTAGAAGGCGTTTCTCTTTTTAGGAAAAAAATACCTCAGGTAGAGAGAAAAAAAATGTGTATCAAATGAAAAAATGTGTATTAATTTAATTATTTTTTTTCTTAGACCTTGAATTAACATGAGATTTTGGGACCTAGGGATTCAAGATGTTTATATATTAAAAATATTATATATATTTAATTTCATGAATATAGTGTTTATTCATATAATATAAATTTTATAGAATGGTTCCTTTTACCAATAATATAATCCCACTCCATCTAACACAATTTATAGTAAGATCCAATGGTTATCCAAATGACCCATTATATTCAAAATGGAATGATGATGACTGTTTTTGTGGATGAAAATGGGATGGGGACTAATGATCAGTATACCATATATATCTCCAACACCAAACAAATTATCTGATCATACAAAAAATGTCATGGAAATTTTTCTTAATCGTCAATGATTATACCTTTAGGTAGCCATTTTTTTTGTAGGTTGAATCCCTATTTTGTTAATCTATGTTTTAATTTTAATTATTTATAATAATAAAATGATTATACATGCCAATATTTTATTTATAGTTGTTGATGTGTCTTCATAGAATTAGAAATTAATAATGTTTATAGGATGTGATTATTCACATTTTATCCCATTTTCTGGACAATAGATTGAGTTGAACTTGAATAATGGTCATGGTAAGTTCGTCATTATCTTTTTATATTTTTTACTATCCTTCTTCGAATGTTCTTCATCAGTGTATATTTTAATCACCTGATGAAAAAATTCATGAAACTTGACTATAATGAAATTGATGTTTAGTCAAATGGAAAATTTATATGGGTGTAGATTCATGATTCGGTGTATGATTTTGATTTAAAACTTTTTATAGGAGATTATACATTGTTCGAAGTCCTTTAGTTTTTGGGATTTGTTGTATCGTTAATGCAGTACGACCGGGGAATGATTATCATGTAAACGGGTGGCTGGAATCCATCCACAAACATTGATCAGAGTTAGAACGAGAAAAAGTATATCTTTTCTGGGAATGATCTATGTCTAGATCAGTGTATAAGGTGGTATGATAGTATCCTTGTAAATACTAGTGGGATTCAAGAATCATTGATATACCTACCATATAGTTCGGAAGGACACATGTTTTGGGATCTCCCTTCTATAATGGATAAGGGTTAATATTACAAAAAATTATCAATCACCATTTGACTTTTCCAAAAGAAATGTTACACAAATATCATTATATGAAAAATTCCCCTGGGTACATGGGAATGGAAATTTCCAATGACCTTTATATGACCATGTTACACATGCACTACTCAGTTCTCGGTGACGCCCAATATACACGAGAAAGGCCACTGTATGTGGGCATGTCCATAGTACTCACATTTTTCTGGTCTTATAAATACACTACATTTATTTTATATACACATTGTATACTCCTTTCTATGTAGGATGATTCACCCATTCTCTTTAGTATTGATGTATATCAGTAGGGTAAGTTCCCTTGTACCAACCCTATAAGGGTATAATGATGCATCCCACCATGAGCATAGGATGTGTGAACTCCACCATTTATTATTATTCATTAGATTCAGGTATCCATCATTGTCGATTGTGGGTGATCCTCTATAGTATATTTCCCTAGGTTAGGTTAGGTATCATGTTAGTAACATCCCGGGATTGTGTGATCCCCATCCTAATTGATTTACCTAGTTTTGGTTAGGTAACCCCAATAGGACTATAGTGTAATATTCTACGATTGAATATATATCCTCTCATTCACATTTTTATCTATTCATGTCACATTCTAGAAATAATGACACCCTGAATGAGCTCGATCAATGTCAGTAAGACTCAAGGAGTGTGTTCACTAGGACAAAACATTACATTGAAGCATCAAAGATATTCTGTGGATAGTAGTGAGGTTGTGACCCTATATTGAAACATTCCTTATATATGAAATAATATATTTTTTTATATTATTTTCTCACTCTCTTGTAGAAAAATTTTTGTGATATTGAGCTCACTCTGTTATGTGATATTTTATGTTTGGAGATTCTGGTGTGTCCTTCTAGGTATGTTATACCATTACATTTATTGTCTATTATTATACATGTTGGGTCTTATGAAGATGATAAGAATTTCTAGAGAGCCCTAGGATGACAATAATCTAGTGGAGATTATTATTAAATTATAGGCAATGATTAATTTCTAGAGATACATCTTGTTGAATCTATGCTTCCTCTGGTGGGTTGGACTCCTTTAATGGAATTTATGGACTTATGTTTTTACATTTTCTTTATTATATGTATATTTTAATAATATGTGAGATATAATTATATAAATACATCGTGGTATATATTATGTCATTGCTTTATGATTTATAGTGGTGTTTGTTGATGTGTGTGTCTGTATATGTAACATAGGGTAACGTAACCAGGTGTGATATACACATACTCGATATTGGTCTCCAGCCCATAGAATATTTGAGCTATGTTTGGGGTGTCCCCCTCATCTTATCACTAGAAAGGTGGGCATTGTTGTGTTGGGTAATTATTATTTTTTCATTTAGTTTGAATAAATTCAAAATAGACCAGAAACTAAGTTAAGACGATTTTACAAAATGATTATATATGTGATCAGTTTAGGGGTTGGATCACCAATTGATATGATATCAAAGTCATTAATTTATTAACCATTCTGTTGAAAACCCATCAATGATAAAATTAAAAAATGATTAATCTCTTGTCAAGTGTGGAAATGAGTGAGTGTTTAAAATATACAATGATGTCTGTCAATAGAGTGTAATTCATATGTATGTGAAAGATAAATAATGGACTCACTTTAAACACACATAGAAACACGAAATCAGGAGAATAAAATCATTAAAATATTGGAAAGGTATACTTCCACTATTATATTATAAATTTTAAGATACATCCCCATAAACACTACCCATTCCATTAAATATTTTTATAATAATTTTATGGAATGAAATATTTTATCACCTAGATAAGAATGTAGTTTATGAAATATAAATTAAAAAATATTATTTTAATTAAACATCCCCCCACTAAAAACTATGATCAAACAACCATATAATATGATTATTAAAAATAAGACTCATGTATTGAAAAATTATATCCTCTACACTATACAAATTAATAAAATGGTTTTATCCCTCCACATATCGGGTTTTAGAGGGGAATGAATTAAAATAAAACATATATTTTGAAGAAAATAAAGTCTTATATTTTTTCTCATCCCTTTCACATGTTTCCACTCTATTTTATTTATATGGAGTCTTCCTCTACTTTTACATTCCAAATATTCATTCCATTTCTCCAATATTTCCTTTCATACTCAATAAATCTACATTGATCAACTTATAGGGATAAAAAATTCCCTCTCATATTATTTCATAGAAATTCTTCAAATAATCTTCAATAAGTCCTTTTTTTAATTCACTTCATGAATCCAAATAATAATATATTGAATGAAATTGATAGGATTGTTGATATTACATTTATAATATATTTCAACCCATGATATGAATATTAGTCATAGTGTGGTTCTTATTTAACTTAATTTCATTTTGAATTTTAAGACCCTATGGAATTATTATTGTTACCATGAAATAATATATTTCATTATGATGATGCTATCATCATAATGTTTTCTTAATCCATACCATTTAATACATGAAACCATTTCTCACACTGTAGCTTATTCCATGATGTGTTCATTACTATTTTATTTCATAGAACTTACATGACCATTATGAATTCCCCAATGATCTAAAATTTAATTTTATATATTCTTATTATATATCTAAAATCATACTAAGAAGGAAATGAAATTATTTTTTCATCTCCATATTACTTTTACATATCAACATTTCACCCTCCTATAATATCAAAATTGTATTTTACAAAAATAGGGGGTTAGTGGAATTATATATATATATATAATGAATCATTTGATTCCATATAAATAGGTGTGCACTTTAATTTTTTTACCCAACGTTGAAATGTACTTCTATACATCATTAAAATTACACTTACATATTTTTATAATTTTCCAAATTATTTATTACAGTGTCAATATATCTCTTATATATTCCATGAAGAGGTTCTGGAATTATATAATTTTCATATCGATTACTATAAAAAGAAATTTATATAATAACAGATTTAATTTTACATATATAGGTCAATTTCAAAACAAATCACTTAAACATAAATATGACCTTTTTGTTTCTCATTTCGTCCTATTATTTTGTTAAAATATTTATTTACATATTCATACATCTTTTTACATATGTATATATTGTATTCAAAAGTTTATCATACTTATGTACTGAGGAAAACACATTTCTCACTACTATAACTATATTCCTCTACACCCTCAACATATTTAATCAACATTGATCGCATCAAAAAAATTAATAAATTAATTCTTAACATATTTACATTAATTTTATTCTTTAAATATAATATACAAAGTAAATCAATAATTTGGTTATTTATTGATATATTAACAAAATATCACTAAATAACACCTTAATTATAAAATAACCCAATGCATAATTAATAATAAAAAGGATGGTAATGAAATTAAATGAATGTTAATAAAATATATTTAATTTAGTTGTTATTTTAATTACCCCACACATAAAACATGTTCTCTAAGAATAATGAACATTAAAATTGTTACCAAAAGAATAATTCAAACCAAAAGCCCACATTTTTTCATTTTTCGTGATCCAAAGCACCAAAACATCCGATAAAATAAAAATTTAATTAATTAAATATTTTTTTAATGTGGTAAATTTAATTAATTTACACTTTCCCCATTACATTATGAATATTATTTACACACTCATGCGAAATATTTCCTTCATCCCATTAATCATTATTTTGATCAATGTTTTTCACTAACTTGACACATGTATACATCACCACATGCTTTCCGAGTTTCTAAATCTCCACATAATGAGTGAATTACTTTTTATAATCATGAGTGACATCTATGGATATTATATTCTAGAATGTTGGTTTTTTATGTGTAAAAGTTATGTTTTGGAATCAGGTGTTTTGCGTCTAATTGATGTAAAAGGAATTATATCCCATTTTACAATACAAAATGATATCCTCAATCATTACCCTATTCTAGTTTTCAGAAATTGATTCCCATGGAATGTTCACTCATTAAATAATTTAGTAATAGTAATATCACCACTCCTCTACCTTCAACAAATTTTTTTCCTATATTTTTGTTTTTATTTTCAACAAAAATTTTATATTTATCGATGAAAATATTTTTTGAGCTATAAATAGTATTGTGAACTTCTTTTACTATCATATAAAAGAAATTTCAGTCATATTATTCCCATATGTTTATTTATTTTCACAAAAAACATCGTAGAATTAATATTATCATCTACTAAAACATTATTTGATATATTTATACAAAATTAATACCAACCAATACACTTGACATCAACAAAGATCATAAAATTACCTTTAGAGTGGTTTATAATGGTATTTATGGATAGTAATATAGCTTCTTAAAATGTTTATTTTTGGATTCTAGGGGATTATAAATGTTTAATGTAAATGGTAGGATAGAATATGAGTTTATTTTGTAAAAATATATGTATAATTCGTAATAAGACCACAATAAAAAAAGATATTTAACAGTTATCATTGGGTTTGATTAAAACATAAAAAAGAATCTACTAAGTAAAACAGACATTTGATTTATTAAGTAATAAGGGAACTATGAATATTATGTTAAAATTTATTTGGATTCCACATAGGTATGTCATTATAACATTTGAAATTATTTCATTCAATTGGAATAAATAATTAGTGTCCCTTTAGGAACTCTAGGAAAATATGTATTTGAATTTAAGTTCAATTTAAAATTTATCAAATTCTAGTTTCATAGAGTTAAATTTTTTTCTAACAGATAGGGTAGGATATAATGTTATAAATTCAATCAATTTGATCCGAACTGATTTCAAAAATTTAGAAAAATTAAAAAACATAAAAAAGAAATATAAAAACACCGAAGATTTGGTATTCCAAAAAAACTAGAATGGTTTCCCCACCCCCAAAATTTTATGATCCATTTTCATTATTGAGTGTGAATAAAAATATTATTTTGAGAAAATAAAAATTATGGATAGAAATTTCACCAAAAAATAATTGGATAACCATGATGTCTTAATCGTATAATGGATGGAGTAGTTTGAACTCCTTCACTAGTTCTTCTCGTAAATTTCCAAAATACATTTTCACTTTGTGTGAATTTATAGTTGATAGGTTATTTTATACATATTTATAAATATTAACCCAAATAAATGATATATATTACTGATAGGAATTGGGCCTTCCCATATGAAATGATGTTAACATGAAATCATCTTTTTAATGAGTTCTTAAAAACACTTGTTCTCTGAGAAGACATTTTATTTATTGAATGAGATCGTTATCACGCACTTCTGTTATTTCCATATCAATTACATAGTTTACATAGAATTATCTATATATATATTATAGATCCTGATTGTAAATATTAAATTCCATTATATAATTTTAAATATTCATATCCATCTCTTTAATGTCCCAAAAATATTTATTTTCCAACTCCACATAAAAATAAATAATTTTCCATTTAACAAACTAGTATGAACTCCTTCCAATATGAGGTTTTTCAATGTCATATAGTCCCATGTGGTATCTCAGTTCATTTGGATCCAATATTTCCTATTTAAATTGAATTGGTTGTTGATATTTTTTTTCATCCCCATATTAGAAACCTAAATTTATATATTTTTTTGGGGATGATATGGTGGTGGGGTTTTTGGTTCTCCCCATAATTCATCCTTAAATATTCCATTCCCTGTCTCAAAAAGTGACTTATGTGAACATGGATTATTTATATTACAATTCAAAATCTATAAATGATGTATGTATTAAAAGGTAATATGATTAGTGGAATCACAGTTATTATATTCTTTGGATTCAGTATATTTTGAAATATAGTCCAAATATAATAATATATAATATTTTCAGAAGGATTTGGTGAAGGATAACATAAATTATATTCACATAGAACAAATATATAATGAAAAATTCATTGGTTATTATATATTGTGTTAAAAGTTTTATATATTATTAGTGTATTGACATTAATTATATTTATAAATATTTCATTAGAATATTATATATTTCTTATCATGTGTATTATGGGTTAAAAACATTACTATTAGTTTATGAGGCCTAATGTGTAATAATCAAGGTAATATATGATAGAATTATAGTAAAAAATATATATCAATTTTATTTATAAATGTCATAATCATTTTAATAATAAAATTTTATAAATTTATTGATCTTTCCAAATAAAAAATTTGATTCGTCTTTATGTCTATAATTTTTTTTGAATTAAAATGTGAAATACCAATAGTATATAAAAGAATATTTTCTTCATCATTATATCATGGTTCATATCATTGAATTAAATATATTTTTCACTCAGAATGGAGTCATTAAATAGCTCTTTCACAATAACTTATTAAACAACAGTGTGGATAAAATAATCATGTGATCACCTACTTGATTTTAAACTCCCAATATTCAATTTTTTCCAAATCAATTTCATGGAGTAGAAACAACCATATCAATAGTCTTGTATATTAATCCTCATTATTCATTAGGTTCCTAAGGGATATTATGTCCTAGAATATAGTCTACTATGTTCCAATATAATATGATCTGAATTTTATTAATTAAAAAATATGAGAAACACATTTTTAGTAGTGAAATAATGGTTCTATGATGCATTATATATTCTTGAATCAACAACAATGAAATGGTGTCTTCCATAAATTTTCTGATATATTTTTACTCAAACAACATAGTTTAATTAATCACAGAGCTACTTAATTTGACATTCCCAATTATATGGATGTATCATTTATGCTGTGGCTAGTTTACTTTTTATCTCAACAAAGTCCTTCCTATAATGGACATCAAAAATAAACTCATAGTCTTCTTCACTTAATCTTGAGCATAGAAAATTGTACTTACTAATATCTATAATGATTCTTCTATAAACTCAAACCTATTTTAAAAAGGATCTAATACAATTCAAAAAAAAATTTATGGTAATATATCAATAAAATAAAATATTGACTCATCAACCACAATGAAACTTTTAAAAATTATATTGCCATTAATAATACCTCGCTAAAAAAAGATAAATTTAAAAATATATAATATTATTGTTTTTAATGAATTTTCAGAGGGCTTTAATCATATTTTTGAAATATGGATCAAAATAATTTAAAAACATAATGAAATTAATAATAAAAAAATTAATTATTTCCTTAATCAAATCAAATAAATATCTTACCAGGAATCATTGAAATTTATCTAGTGTATTAGATAATTAAATTTTAATTATTACCTAATAATACATACACCAAGGAAATGTGATAGTTTTATTTTTCTTTCCATTTGGTTAAATTGGTAAGGGAATGTATAATATGAACCTTTCAAAGAAATATTAATGGGTCACAATAGATAATATTTATAACATTTGAACAATAAATTTTATGGTAATGTGATATTTTATCATCACCTGATTCAGTTTCCTATCATCTATGAAAGCTCATCAACTAGATATAAATCATATAGAATTTTTTTTCATTTTTAACATTCCCTAGTATAGTGAATACTGTTTTCTTGGGAACTATGATAATGAAGTATACATAGTAGGAATTATAAATGGGGTTGATTAGTATATATTCAAACAAATTTAAACATGCTTCTAAGACACACCATCATACTTAGGTTCAATTTTTAAACCATTATTCAAAACAATTTTCTTTTTATTCTATGGAGAAATCATTTCATATTGATTTCATAACACAGTCCACTTTTGTCTCTAAAGATTTAGCTTATTGGCTACACATTTTATCTTAAATGATTAATCAACTTGTCTTCCTGATGGGAATACAAGTTGTTATAAATTATTATTTAAATCTTATTCCTTATAATTAAAAACACATACCATAAATTAAATAAAAATGGTTTCAATTCCAATTCATGGAGATAGAATATAGATGAGATCAAAATTTGTCATCGTACTTCTACATAATGGTATTAATATGCCGAAAATAAAATTTAAACTCATTTGTCATTGAATAATAATTGAACCCATCATGTAATTTAAAATTAACCTCATGATTATATGTATTCTTATGTTTTTAATATTTATATGACACTTTTACATGATATTTTAACAATGAATTATTTTCATAAATTCTGATTTTCATTCAACATACAAGATTCTCAGTAGGGATAATATACCATAGAATGTTAATGTCTAAAATGTGAATCCTCTTATTATGGGTACTATATGGAATTAAAAATATTTATGTGGTTATTGTTATCAACAAAATCCATTATTATAGTTCCATCATAAACATTTACAATTTTCTTATTTCATTTAAATAATTTTTTTCTGAATATTATAGGATAATTATTTTGGGTCACGAACTCATCCAAGTTCGGTACACATAATTTAGATTGGATGAAAAAATTATATAACATGTCTAGAAAACCTTGTATAAATCCAACTTGGAATGTTGGTATTTTTTGGAAATATGAACACCAAAATATATGGGTTTATGTTATTCCATCTATACAGATGAAATTAAAAAATGCTATACAATATTAATAGAGGATAATTGATCATATAATCCATCATATAAAGACAAATATAAAATTATTTAAGAAATAGAAACAAAGTTTAGTTCTAGAATTTTATTTGGATATCATGGTTTTATTTGGAAAAAATAATTTCACAAAATTTTTCAATGTCAATACGATAAATTATTATTTCTTTTGTTAATGGATCCTTAATAAATCTATCATAATAGTTTATTTCATTAGGGGAATAAATAAATGTTCTGTCAATATTTACCTTTTCAATTGTTTCTTGAATTACCATTTTTATTTCATCCTACAGAATTATTTTTAATTGGACCATTCAT
Source organism: Viscum album (assembly GCA_963277665.1). Lineage (NCBI taxonomy): Eukaryota > Viridiplantae > Streptophyta > Magnoliopsida > Santalales > Viscaceae > Viscum > Viscum album. Next base: position 2,042,714,421 of record OY728148.1, on the reverse strand, counting down.
ATGTTAAAGGGTAGGAGAAGGAATGTATTCCCTTAATATGTCTTTGTAATGTTCTTTTTTATTTCCTGTTATTATTATGAAAGAGAGATTCTTAATCATTTTTCATCTTTCTCCTTGAGAAATGTTCTAATTTACTTTTATTTGGCATTATTAGTTAACAATATTATACTATAGGGTGGGTGAATTTTCTTCACTTAAAATTTTATTAGTGTTATTAAAAATAATTTCATAATTTATTTATCTAAAATTCTGAAATTATTCCTTCATAAATGGTTATGAATAGTGGATCTGTGAATAATGTATTTTGATAACTTAATAGGTAAACATTGTAATTTAAATAGTGGTTTTTATCTAAATGATCATAGTCTACACATCCCACCACAACTGATGGATTATATAAATAACTAAATAAGTTATAATTATAAAATTGGAATGATAAAAAACCCAATACTTTTACCTGAAATTATCCCCAAAACAAACAACCTTTTTTAAGAGTCGATAAAACTCAATGTTTTAATAGAGTATTCTTAATAATAGTGTTCTAAATTTTTTCCTATGCATAACATTCGACCACTTTTTACTGTTAGTATAACTCTTTAAATAGAATGTTTTTGTAAGAAAAAATATACCTGACCTATAAGAAATAATAGTAATAAATTATATCTAGGGAGTTATGGGTAGATATGATGGTGTAAAATAAATCTTCATGGAACATTTAATTTATTTTAATGATGATGTGTTGGAAGAAAAAATGTACTTCATTTATAGATGGCGAAGGATGATTCTTCACTAATTGGTCATACAGTACATTAACATTATTTATAGTTAATGTATTGAAAATATTCTACATATTTGATTGTATCCCAATTCATGATCACAATCAAATAATCTACACATGTTCAATAATACTAAATACCATTATAATTGAATTCCAAAAAAACTGATTATTATTGTATCAATAGTTAGAATCAAAATATCAATAATTCAAAATTTTCAAATATAAAGAGAGGAATATTATCAATAATATTATAGATTGAAATTAAAAAGAATTTGAATAAATAATTATAGGTTTAAATAACTTGTTGTAATAGAGTAAAATATATATAATAATACTCAAATAGATCTAAAAAATCATTTACAACATTATTCATCAAAAGGAATCAGAATTGGAACATCCAATTTCATTCCAAATATATATTTGATAATATAAATCATAAAGGTAGTCAATTAAACAATAAAAAATAAGATTTAATAAAAATTTCTAATTTAAATATGTGTTTTAAAAAGATAAAATATTAGAAACAAACACATTATAAATAAATTTTAATTTTTAAAACATAGGTTGGGAATTCATGTATAAACGAGAAAATAAATTTAAAATTTATTTATATATCTATTAAACACCATAAAAATGAATTACATAGATTCTATATAATTAAAAAAAATTTATTCAATCATTAAAACAATTTGAAAACTTAAAATAATCATTCAAATATATAAAATTCATGATAAACATGAAAATAAATAAATTTAAGAAAAAAAGTATTTAAAACATTCATAAAGGACAGTTAGATGAACATGTAATTTTATAATGTTGTATTCAATTAATATGTAAAGTTAAACATATTTTTATATAGGTTCCAAAAAATAAATATAAAAAAACTATTTACGGGTAATGTTACATTTCATTCGCTATCTATGTGTAAATATTACATTTTGTATAAGTAAATATGAAAAAAAACAATACATAATAGTAGACCTTAGTTTCATAAAGGTAATAAAAAATAATGATAGGTTTAACTCATTTGTAATATTTCTTATGTAAAGGTAAATAAATAATTAAACTATCTACATAACGGTTGAGAAAATGTTACATTAGTGTAAACAAAACTCACGTAAGGGTAACATGAAATTATTTGGATTTTTTAAAGGTAAAAATAATCAACTTGATGATACATAATGTTAAATAATTAAATTATAACATTAATTTTTTCAACAAAAATAATTAAAAAATTCCTAAATAATAATAATAATATTAATAAATGAATAATAGATAAATCATCAATTTTATAATTATATATAAAAAATAAAAAATGGTAATAATAAAAAAAATCTAATATGAATCATGGGTTGTAAGAACTAAAATCTTAATTTCAGGTATCGATATTGATTTAAGTTGTCTTTAAGGAAATAAGATAATTTTGGAAATTTTCTATGCACACACTATGTACCCGGTTTCCGTAGGTATCCATGTACTGGCTGTGTAATGGCCGAGTACATGCCCATGTGGAATTCATAAAGAGGGGGATGGTTGACGCTAGTACAAGACATTTACATTAAATGAACACACTATGTATTTTTATTTTTATTTGAATAATCAGACTATGGATACATATCATCTTAAGAACCCATTTCTTCTTCTCATGTCTCTTATAGGTGAGTGGCATAAAACCTAGAATCATTAAGTGCCTCCCGTTCCTCCATCCGACCTCTGATTGAGGTGATACCAGGCGCGTTGGATTCCCACCGCTGATTTCTATGTTTCCATAGAGTATCTCTTTCTAATTTATTCCCTCTCTAGATTTATCCAAGGATGAAGGTTTTTAACCATGTTGTAGAACTATGTCATTCTAGGCAGATTAAAGGGACGATGTTCGAGAGTGTTCATTATACAACATCAAGGTCTGTGTTTTCATACCATTCATAGTTTTTATTTGAGTAATATATGCCTAAGTGGCGATTACCCATGTTTCAGGTAATTCTTGTTATGAAATAGAACCATGTTATCATTTACCTTATATTGATTGATAGATTAGCAGTTTTTTGATATATTATTCCAAATTGCATGTTTAGTGGACACCATATGTGTGTGTTTCATTTCTTTAATGTTTAGGAACATTTGGTTCAGGTTTCCTAGGAGGAAGAAATTTTTTCCATCCCTTTTTTGTTAGGGTGGAATTTTTTTATTAATTTTTACTTGTTAAATGCCTATTATATGCATTATAGTTTCATATCGTTGTAGTAGTTGAGATTACTATGGGCTGGTGGATATCGCTTGTGCACGATTGTATTACAAAGGGCTGTGAGAACATGGTGTAGTTAATCCATAGGGGGAATTGACATTGATGGATTACCCAATGTGTTTGATATATTTACGTTTCGAGACAATAGGGGGATTGATGTTGAGTTCTCTATTCGAGTGTTTATATTATACCGTTATGAGACCATAGGGGAATGGACATTGAGTGTATCCTCAATGAGTCTGTAGTTTATCGTTAAAGTACCACATGAAGAATTAATGGTGAGTACATCTCTAGAGAGTCATTTTTTTATGATACCAAAGGGGTTAAACTATGTGAGATTTCCCAATGGTTCTTTATATGCGTATTGATTTAATGATATGTTCAACATTAGGGGTTGGACTATGAGAAATTTCATAGAGGATTACATGTGAATGATCGAATCATTATGACAAGCCTACCAAGATAAATCACAGTCTTGGACTCATTCATCCTTGATTGTTAGATAGTCTTTTGAGACATCTATTTTTCAATTACATAGTGGATACAGAGCATAGGGTAGATCATAACATTTCATTTTTCAATGGTTTTAATAATCAATAAATGTAAATGAATGTATTAAGAAACTGTAGGATTGTTTACTTTTGAGAACTTCCTTCTTTATTGCTTCATTTTTCATACTTCTTATTATATATATTCCGTGACAGTTAGACACAGATCTTTTGGTGGTTTCTTACTGGGATTCATCGAACACCCTATGTGGGTCATGATTTTGGTCCCAACCATATTATGTGGTTTCAAATATATATAAGGGAAAGAACCCTTCTTCATTAGGCCCAAGATTGATGTTAGATCTAGAGAGCATCGAACCAAACTGAAGCTTCTTATGATGTTGGATTTTACCATTTTTTGTTCTTTGGTTTTAGAATTTTATTTCTAGCATTGTGATGTGTTTTTCAACTTTCCTAGTTAAATGTCACATGCATCATTATTTATATATTTTGATGTTGATTATAATTTAAAAATTCCTCTATTTACTTTTTGGTTTACGATATTATTTCTTTCGCTACTATTTAATATTTGTTTATGCTGTGTTACTCTATAAATGAAAGAATAGTTTCCCCACTATAACACCCTAGGACCTCTCTTCTAGTTGGATTCATTTGGTGTTATGGGAAAAGTTCTTGAAAACATATGACCAACGGGGTACATGGAACCTTTGGGCGGCACCCCGATCAAGGACGTAACAAAGTGGTATCAGATGGCTTTCTTTTTTTATGTTTTGTATACTATTTGGAGCCTACAGATAGGGATAAGAAGGAATATGTAGTTGGTAATAAATTATTCCAAGGAGTATCTAACCCATGTATAGGGAAAACTTATTTACCTCAAATATTACTATTTTAATTGTTTATTAATTATTATAGTTTATTTGATTTCATCGTTTGTTGATTCACTTGTTTTTTGTTATTATCGTTTATATTATTCAGGTTCTACTAATGTTGCAACCTGATAAGATTAGGTTATTCCATCTCAAGAATCATATAGGAACTTTCTAGAGATAACATGTCATATAATCTTACCATTCCATTCAAGGTGCATTACTGATTGCGTGTTTTTGTGATATGTGTTGGGATAGAAATGAATGATGTTTTGATAAATGTTTTGATAGAATATCTACTATTTTAATAGGGTATTGGAATATGTAATGTTTCTTTTGGATGGTCACCAAATAGTAGACCCTAAGGTGTTATGGGACCTCATGGATCAGAATTTGGTGGATCATGTATGAAATTTAGTTGAATTTTGTCAAGTTATAATGTGGAATGTGATTCCGAACATTGATTCGCGGGTGTATGGGATCTCACGGGTTGGAATTTGTCATTCATTGGACAAAATTCTTGTATTTTAAGGGTTATGAATAATTTTCAGAGGCATAATGTTTGGAAATCTATACAACAAATCATGTTGTGTTATGATCACATAACATGTGTTCTTAAGTTATGGAACAAATTACTTTTATTAAGTACACATCACGTACAATTAGTACATGTTGTATAGTGAATAACTGTGTGAATGACTGTGTGAGTAGAAAAATGGGTTGATGAATGTTTGGTAGAATACGCAGTGTACTGGGAGTACACATCGTGACGAAGAATCCATATATCTAGCTGTGTGACTAATGACACAATTGATTAGAAATTAAGTGGAACACTATGTGTGTAGGGTGAACACACAATATAGTTCTACCCAGGAGAGAATAGTGTGCTTTAGACATGTGGAAGAACTCGGACAGGAGGGAAAATTTAGGTACAAATCATGTCGTATGAGGAACATGCCATATGTAGGGATATTACATAACCAATTTTGGTAGAGGTACACACCCCTTTAGAAACCTAAGGGAACATGCTTTGTGGAGGGTATACACGTTGTGTGACCCTATTTTGTAAAAAATAAATTGTTTTCTTCTATAGTACCTTCATTTAACTACTATGTTTCAGTCCTTGAAAATATTGAACTGAGGTGTGCACTTGACCATGTAGATTCATTCCACTGAGAGGTCCTTCGATTGTATGTCGGATACAGGTCAATGACCAATCATAGAAATTGGTAGATCTGGGACTACAAGAAGATCCTCCCATCATTTCGATATTGGCACCCGCTGTTGTACTGGAAATTGGGTATGATGCAATGTTCTGAGAAGAATTCATGTTGTTTATGCCATCCTACCATGTTGCACTTCATCTTGCCCAATCTATGGATGAGTTGACATATGTTTTTCAGAAGCAGCATCCTCCAAATTTTTCAGGGGATGGAGTACCTTTGGCTATAGAGTCATCGTTAGAATCCATGCTATCTATCTCTGTGAATCTCAAGACAGATCTTGAGCGGAGGGTGATGCTTGTATCCTATATGGTTCGATATTATTCCAAGAGATGGTGGGATGTGATATCACAGGAAGGATGCCAACGTGTTATGACTTGGGAGGAGTTCTAGAGGACAATCTATGACTATTTTTTCCTAGATACGCTGAGGGATGATTGAGTCCTAGTGTTCATGGGCATGTAACATGTTACACTTTCAATCTTAATGTATTCTTATCGCTTCATAGATCTGCAGTGTTTCACACCCATTCCAAGGGGTGATGATTTATTCTTATAGAGGATGTTTGTGGTTGGTCTCAGACATGAAATCTTATTCAAGGTGAACATCTTCAGGTTTACTTTATATCATCCATAGTAAACTAGGCGATAATCACCGAGAGTTATATGGGAGATTCTGGAGCTATAAGTCAGGGCGGTTCATCACCCAGAGTTGTTACTTCTACGACTGATAATAGGAAGCACCATAGAGATTCTATGCACATAGATCTAAATAAATGAGAAATTCCTTCAGGTAGATAGGTGGTATGCTACCTATGTGGTAAAAGTGGGAATTCAAGACCTTAGTTCTTTAGAGACCCAATCAAGTGATGCTCATGTAGAAAAATGGTCTATCATTTCCGTTTTTCAGTTTTTCTAACCAGAATCTTGTGATAGGAGTTCTGCTATAATGTCACGTTGACAAGAAGGACAACAAGTTTACCATCAGTATGTGAACTGGAGTGTGTCCAGCCGTTTAGTTTGAGGGGGAGGTCATAGACACGGTATCATGTTTTTAGTATTTCAGGGAAATCAAGGTGGATCAGCTTAGGGTAGTCAAGCAGGGTCACAAGGCGATGTTATAGGTAAAAATTTTTAAATGAAGCAGAATTAGTAAGAGAAGGATCCCGGACCCTTTACTATTGGAGGTACGATTCTAGTTTCCTCAGTTTTATCTTATACTAATTTTAATATAGGGTATTCCAATAATTTCCTATTTTTTACAGTTGTGGAGATCCTTGGGCTCTTTATATTTACTTTTGAGGATGTTATGATGATAGAAACACCATTGGGACATAGGAAAACTAGTGTACATCAGTGCAAGTAGTTTTTTATTTATGTTGGTAGGTGTCACCTATTTTGGACCTCTATGTCTTAAATATTACAATATTAGTTTTCATTATTCGAATAGACTGGTTAGTCTCTTTCTAGGGATTTTTTGACTTCTATCTCTGTGGGATGAGATTCATGTCACCAGACGGTGTATCTTTTCTACACAAGGGTAAATGGGATGTGCAGCCAAGCATAGCTAGAACAAAAAATCATGGGTCTGAAGGAATTATAGCTAAGGTTTCTATTTTATATCTGGATGACCATGGGACTTCACAAATGTACTTTCCTCTAGTGGTGGATCATTTTAGATATGTCTTTCTAGTTAACATTTTAGGTTTACCTCTAGACAGGGAGTTAGATTTATATTTTTAGCTTTTCCCATGAGTGTCACTGGTGTCCATTCCGCCTTAAAGGGTGGCTACATTAGAGTTACAGGAGCTCGAGAAGTAGTTAGAGGAGTTATAGGGAAATGGTTTCATCCATCCAAGTACTTCTCCTTAGGTTTCACCTATCATTTTGTGAATAAGAGAGATAATACCATTAGGATTTGTGGGGATTATCCGATGATGAACTAGTGGAAGGTCAAAATCCAATATCCATTTCCATGTATTGATGATCTATTTGATCAGCTTTGATGATCCCTAGTGTTCTTGAAGATTTTCTAAAGATCTGGTTATCATTAGTTGCACATTAGACCATAAAATATACCTCTTACATCCTTACTGAGATGGTATACTCTGTACGAGTTTGTGGTTATACCCTTAGGTCTCACAAACGTGATGTTAGTTTTCATGGAACTGATGAACCGAGTGTTACATTCTTACTTGGACAATTTTGTGGTTGTATTCATGGACGATATATAGTTATACTCTCAAAATCTACACGACCATGCCACCCATCTTGAGATCATTTTGTGTACACTAATATCAAATAAGTTGTATTAAAATCTCTTAATTTTCTACTTTTTGATGGACCAATTTTACTTCATGGGAAATGTTATATAAATGATAGGAGTATCAGTTGTCCCAGATAAAGTGATTGAAATAGATTCCTATGATCATCCAATGATCTTCTTTGAGGAACAATGTTTTTTGGGGTTGGATGGTTTCTTCATGAAATTTATACATGACTTTTTACACTTAACAGTGTCACTGATAAGCCACACTAAGAAGAGTGAAAAGTACTTGTGGACCAATTCCTGGCATTCACCCTTTCAAGAGATGGAAGGGTGATTGACTTCATCACCAAAACAAGTTATATCGGAGCTGGTCATGAGTTCAACTTTTATAGCGATGCATTAGGTATCGGGCTAGGTGCAGTGATAATGCATATGGAATCAGTCGTTGCATATGGGTCTCAGTAGTTGAGGTCAAATGAGATGAATTACCCAATGCACGATATCGTGTTAGCTGTAGTTGTGAATGCTTTATGCAGTTGGAAACATAATCTTTTGGGAATGGTTTTTTTTGGTTTTCACTGACCATAAAAGTCTCATGTATATCGTTACTCAACATGATCAATATTTCAGACAACAAATGTGGGTTGAGTAGATTCTGTCTTTTGAATTTGAGCTTCCCTACATGCCAAGGAAAGGAAACAAAATGGATGATTTGTTGGGCAAGAGGACTCAAATATAGGCCGTTTGTTAGGCCAGTAGTGAGTGGAAGCTTATGGATATATTTTCTAAGAAGAATTTGGAGTTTCACGATAGATAGTAGCAGATGCTTATTTCTTCTATAGTTATCACCTCTACGCTACTGGATCAGAAGAGAATGAGGGAGAAATCAGTTTCTGAAGGAATACTTCTATGAAAGAGTGTGAAAGGAAAGGACACTACAACTAGATGGACTATAGCTGAGGATGAGATATTTAAAATTCATGGATGTGTATGTTTTTTAGAAGACATACTCAAGGAGATGATGATGGATTTTCATTCTGTGGTCTGGGAAATTCATCCTCGTGACACCAAGATGAATCGTGATCTACACCATTAGTATTGGTGTCTTTTTATGAAGAGGGATGGTTCTTGTTTGTTATGAGATGTTCCACCTTTATTTAGGTGAAGGTAGAGCATCAACAAATTCCAGGTCTTTTAAATCATTTACCCATTACTGAGTGTAAGTGCAATTATGTTGCAATGGATTTCCTGACGGTTCAACCAAGGTCATCTTGAGGTAATAATGAAGTATGGTTTATTGTTGATAGTATAAGCCCCCAGCCTTAAACCATACTTAATATTGAATTAAATGAATAATTCACATTGAGGATATTTTCAGTCTTAGTGTTTTATAGAATTATATCACAAATCATGAATTACATTCCACATTTAAACAAAGTTGTTACATAAAAGATAGAATTCGTTTATTCCCATCAACGGAAACATATTTAAAATAAAACATGGATTCTATCTTTACACTTCCTTGACACTGTCATCATATCATGCACCATTCCCTTGAACTATGAAAAACATTTAAAAGACTTGCGAGGAGCATAAAAAGCTTAGTAAGGGATATAAAAGTTTGAAAAGAAAACATTATTCCTTGTAAGAAATCATACATTACTCATAAAACATAATCATTTTAACATACCTCGTCAAATCATGAATAAATCATAGAAATCATAAGGCATAAAGGTAACTTTAGGCATTCGTAACATTCTTACGTAGGGAGTAACCGTCTTGGTTACGTTTGGAATACCCATCATAGTATATTCCCTAAATCTCTTCGGAGAAACCTTAGTGTTTAACCCCTACGCGTTACCAAATGCATTGGAGAGCTATATCGGGCTCACCCGCCCTTAGTTTATCACGGAACCACCCGTTTTCATAACAATTCCCAAGAACCATAACATAAACGTATCACATAAAACATGCATAAAGGAAACATAACATTTCCACATTTCAATCACAATATAACATTTTAGGATATTGAAATAATGAATCCATTAAAAAACCATTTTCAAAACCATTTATAACATTTAATAATGATATTTTTGAATCAAAGTGTCCCATACCACGTTGAAGATTTTGTCATTTTAAACCATTAATATCCATATAAATAAATACTTAAAACCATTTTGAAAACATGGATATTAATAAGAACAAATCATTAAAACATTTAAAGTGATATTTAGGTAAAAGGGTTTTTATCAAAATTAGAGACACTTGAATACAATAATTTGGGAATAAAATTTAATCAGAACTTTATAATATCATGAGAATAAATGGATTCGTTATATAATATTCCAAAGGATAGTATATAAACCATATAAGATTTAATTGGTGCATGACAACAATGAATTATCAATAGAAATGTAAAATGTGATGAAATCCCTCATAAAGAAGGTATCCTTAAATTAACGATAAATCAATCTCAAAATTATGTGTGACATATATAAATACACCCAATATAAGTAGATGTTAAGTGTAAAACAATAAAATGTCATTCACACATATTCAATGGATGACATATTCAATAACTATATGTTGAACCCAAAGAAATCGAAATTGGGTTAAAAAGTTCCCTTGGTAAAATTCGACAGCCTAACAGCGTCACATCAAAATTCATAAAATGAGTTGATGAGAGATAAAAATGGTATCTCATAACTTGGACATAAAATTTAAATCAATAAGGATATATAAGAACATATACCGACATAATAGTATGTTAATTAAAAGACATAACAAAATAAGTATTTTAAAAAGATGAGGGTGAAAGGTTCCCTTACCGACTTGGGTTACTTTCAAAACGTACACCCCATTGTAGAAGGGTCATACAATGAATATGTAAATAACCATAAATGAAATTATATTACACAAATAGTATAATAATGGTAAGTGAATACACCCCTCAAAGGAAATTGTGGTAGATGTAGCATAAATCTCACGGGACTAAAAGTGAGATGAAAAATCCCTTACGAAAACTCGGCAACCTAACGACGCCACTTAAAACTTCAAAAAATGGATTGATGAGATCGAATAAGGTCTCTCATCATATTAAAATAAAATGTACAGAAATATTAATATAAAATAACATCCCCCATCTTAACAAAGAGGAGCTTAAAAGAAGTGACATAAAGGAGAGTACTTAAAAAGAAATAGAGAGGTTAGATCTCTTACAAAAATTCGGCAGCCTAACGGCGCCACTCAAAACTTTCAAAATGGATTGATGAGAGAAAATAGGGTCTCTCATCATATGAACATAAAATTTACAGTATTATTAACATAAAATAACATCCCAATCATAAGAAATATGATCTTAAATGGAATGACATAAAAGAGTGTACTTAAAAAGAAAGAGAGGGGCAGGATCCCTTACCTCGTGTCCGACATGACTCGATCCTTCTTTAATCTCCTGAATAATAAAATTTGGTCAATTTATAATTTCTTAGGGACCTACTTTAAAGATTATTATTCATTTAATATCACATATTATATGGTTATAATAATTGGTTAATAAAGTGAGTTCATATCAGATTTTTTGTCGATGTTCGGTACATAAGTAAAAATCGAACTTGTTGGAAAAGAATTTTCCTTCTAGTTATAGGAACATCATATCCAGAATAATATTGATGATTAAAAAATCATATATATCCAGTATATATTCATTTTATACTATTCCATAGCATTTGGAGATAAAAAATTAAAAGCACCGTTCTTGGAGACGGTAGGCTGTGCGTACGCATGAACGCTACTTTCATTTTTTGTCATATTATTGGAATTAAAACAAAATGAGAGATATATATATTATAATTCCATAATTATATCCATAATTTAGATGTTATATATTACATATATATCCATTATATATATGTACTTATAACAGTACATAACATCTGGACATAAGAAATGAAATGTACCCTTCATGGAGACAGTAAGCCGTACGTACACATGAAGGCTACTTTCATTTCATTTTTTTTGTATTCAATAGAATTAAATAATAATAATATAAAGGTATATTATAATTCCAGTAGTATATAATATGTAATACCATTAATTCAATCCTTTATACGTCCCAAATATGGCATTAACGAATCAAATCACTTTGAGGGGGTGGTAGTCTGCACTTCCTAAAATGAAGATATCCCGTTTACCAATAATGGAAACCATAAAGGTATGCCATAAATAAAAAATACAGAAGCTTAAAGAAAACATAAACATATTATATATCATATATAAATATAGTGACATCTTAATTTCCACCTTTGAAGGTGTTAAAATAATATTGAACAATCATCGTTTCGTGAGGCAGTAATTCGCCATCCACAGAAACAGTATGTTCTTTAACCATTAGACGAAGGTGTATGAAATAGTATCTCGAATACTTATTATAAAAAAATACTAGAATATTTATGATACTGTTTTTGTTACAACTAAAAGTAATAAAAAGATTTTAGGGTTTTGGAGAAGAAAAAAAAACAAAAGAACACAAGTGAAGACATTACCTTTAAATCGGGTAACTCTCTTTGATTTGAGCTCAAAGGCTTCCTTGGAAGGGATTATGCCAAAGGTGAGGCTTAAATTATGAATATAGGGATTTGGAGAGAGGAAATGGGAAGGGGTTGTCCGAGCCAAAGGCTTGAGAGGTGTGTGTAAGGTGGTAGAGGTGGGGGGCTTTTATAAGGGGAGAGGAGGAGGGGCACTCTTGGAATGTTATAAAATATTACTTTATTATAATTTTTTTTGGATTTAAAAGTACCAAAAGGATATATTTCGTGGATAAGGTGATAAGGATTCAAAATACACCCATAAAATAGGTTTATGACAAGTTTAAGACTTATATATCACCATATCTTCTCATTTTATTTAAATTGTTCATTTATGAGGTAATCACTGCATAATCACGGTGTCAAAAATAAATTAATTTATTTAATGTCTAAAAATTATAAAAAAAATATCATGATGTTGGAAATATTTTTATATTTATAATGAATATTTATAGTCCAACATATGTCTTATATAACTCCATGTAAAAATTGTTTTATTAAAACAACACATGTTTGTGACATTTTAATTTTATCTTTAAATAAAAAGGTATTTATGTCATTTTCCAACCAAAGTGGCTCAATGGGGTCCGCAAGTTGACCCATGGATTTTATTGGTCGGCCATGACTCATCCAATGAGTGTAGGAAATGTGTCTAGGTCATTTCATATTATTAAAACATTATTTTTACCTTAAACTACACTAATTACCTCTAATTGCGATTAAAACTTAAAAGTTACTATTCACCAAAAAAAATTATTTTAATCCCATTGAACCACATTTTACTTATTAATGACAACCATGTATGTAAAATTTTTTGAAATTCAAAACACATATTTGGTAAAATTTCATTTAAATGAAAAATCAGCTTTTTAAGTACCACTTAGTGGTTTCACTATTCATCAAAAATTGAAGTTTTCCAGAAAAATACCAAAAAATCACCCTAAGCTGTATTTGATATTCCGAATTCAAAATTGATGTATATTTTAAAAAATTCAAAACATATAAGTTACATCAATTAATATAATAATTAATTCCCGCAGTCAGAGAAAATAGTGTGTTTTTATGAAACAATAAGTATCAAAAGATTAACAGTAGTTTAAGTCCAATTTCAAGATGAAATTAATTCCAACGACCACTATTGGATTAAATGTTAAAAATATATTATAATTTCACTTTAAAATCAATTCAAAAGATAATATAATCATATAAATAAATTAGATTAAAAAGAGGTTTTGAATTAAAATACAACATTTTCACTATTCATTAAAAAATGAACTTTATCGGAAAAAAACCAAAAATTTACACAAAGTATATTTTGATGTCCCGATTCTAAAAAAGAATTTTATTTTCTCAAATATAACACATAAAATTTTCAAAAAGTGGATTTAAAAGAAGTTCTCCATCAATAGGCAGTTAATTGACCTTTTAAAGAATATTAGAATGTTTATGCTTAAAATTGGATTCATTCACATTTTTAATCCTCTAACGTTTATTGTAAAAAGTAAAAATATGTGAAAAATATATATAACAATTTTCTAGTTAGTCCTGTTCATTCCCTCCATTACAACAGATAGTCGTTAACTACCATTTAAAAAAATATTATTTTATTATTGGAGTGCAACGTAAGATTCCCAAGAAACTCGTTATTGCGTATTGGGTATACAATCGAGAATAACGTCCCCTTTAAAGTAATATTAATATTTTATTCACAAATATGGATAAATATGAAAATTTCATATTATTTATTTACATTGGGTGTTACATCCTTCCCCCTTTTGGGAATCGCGTCCTCGTAATTTTAAAATTGGGCTTGGAAACATCATTGAAAATCCCACATCGGAACAAGAGTCAGTAAAAATATCACTTTAAAATAAAGAAAGAGAAGTACAAAGGTCACCCGAGATAACCCATACTAGTATTCCATGTATGAGAATATGGATATAGAGGAGAAAACAAATGGTCTTGTTCTGATGGAGAGTGATAGTAAACATGTCTAGGAGAAAGTTACCGATAAGAAAATCACAAACTTGTAATGGGTTAAATGGTATTCGATTCCCCAGTAGGAAAATTTAACAGAAAACATTTTTGTTTTAAGTTACTCTTCATTGAGGAATTTATTTTTGAGCTTAACAAAATCATAATGAAACATACTTACTTGTCACGTAGACTTTCATCTTTTACTATATTCCTTAATCAAACTCATATTTTCTCCAAAAGACGAGTATTCAGGAAGACTTGTTCGCATTAAGAGTACTATAATCAACTTCTTGAGAATCACCTAATACAAAAAAGAAAACTATATATTTCCCATGTCTTTAGACAAAATCCAAAACCAAAATTGTTAGTATGAGATCAGATAATCCACAAAAGTATAATCCTTTATAAAAAGAAAATATATTCTTAATCTCCAAAATTTTTCCAAAAAAAAACCAAAGTTCAACGAAGATCATTCGGTAAACAATTGTCCATAAAATTATTCAAAGTAAACCAAACTAGGACTGAAACCCAAATATTTGAAGTATTTATTCAAATAGTCTTCCAAGGTAAAAATTAACTTTTATCTCTAAATAACATCATTTGCTATTAAATTCTCATATTGAAATGTAATTAACCTAATCACATATCCTCCATGATATGTTAATCATTTCCATAGATAACCCAAATTAAACTTACTCTTGATTCCTAAAATCGTCTAACTATAAAGAATTAGTCAAACTAACCAGGGACATCACGTAGTCCAGTGGTAGGTGATAAATCCCAGTCTCACTTTGGTTGTGGGTTCGATTCCCGCACCTTTGTCCGACGGGATGGGTTGTCACACGTTCTGTGTGTTGTCCTTTTTCCAAAACTATATAATTCTTAAAACATTTACCCAGAACGAGATAAAATCTTCAAAAATAATCATAACATATTTTAACCTCAATTTTATCTCATGCCTTTAATTTTCCATTATAATATATAATAACCCATAATTACCTCAAAAGTAAGGATCATATAAACCCTAATGGTTACCATTAAAATTATTACCTGAACTTCCACATCAATTGGTCATCTCGTACATGATCCATTGCAGAACAAACCAAGGTAAAAGTGGTTGACCATGACTCCTTGATAGTTGGTTTAGAACAACCACGAGTTTCCTCATTGAATCCCCCATTTCATTCAGTCTCTTATTCCGAGAACCACCACAGTTTCCTTCAAACCTATTGTCACTTTAGTGCCTGCTAGATCCATCCATTCACTAAAAACAGAAATATCAGTGTGAGTATATCAACAAAACCATCATGTACTAATTAGGAAGACAAACACTAAGATATACTTACTCATTAACTTTATCTAAAACCTATGAATTTTTCTGAAATCCTAGACATTATGGTAATGTCACGTATTCTTAGAGAATACCCTAACCTCTAAAGATATCTAAACTGACCTCTGATACCAACTATAAGGCCTCGGCCTTAAGCCTTACTAAATATTGAATTAAATGAATATTTCACATTGAGGATCTTTTCAGGCTTATATTTTTAGACAATTAGATCATAAATAATGAATTACATTCCACAGTTAAACAAAGTTGTTACATAAAAGATAGAATTCGTTTTTTCCGATCAACAGAAACAAATTTAAAATAAAACCTGGATTCTTTCTTGAAACTTCCTTGACACTATCATCATATCATGCACCTTTCCCTTGACCTATGAAAAACATTTCAAAAAGATGGGATGAGCATAAAAATCTTAGTAAGGGATATAAAAGTAGGAAAAGAAAACATTAGTCCATGTATGAAATCATACTTTACTCATAAAACATAATCATTTTAACATACCTCATCAAATCAGGAATAAATCATAGAAATCATATGGCATAAAGGTAACTTGAGGCATTCATAACATTCTTATGTTGGGAGTAACCCTCTTGGTTACGTTTTGAATACCCATCATAGTATATTCCCTAAATCGCTTCGGATAATCCTTAGGGTTTAACCCCTTCGCGTTACCCAATGCATTGGAGAGCGATATCGGGCTCACCTGCCCTTAGTTTATCACAGAACCACCCGTTTTAATTATAATTCCCATGAACCATAACATAATAATATCACATAAAACATGCATAAAGGAAACATAACATTTCCACATTTCAATCACAATATAACATTTTAGGATATTGCAATAATGAATCCATTAAAAAAACCATTTCCAAACCATTTAAAACATTTAATAAAGAGATTTTTGAATCAAAGTGACCCATACACCTTAATATTTTAACATTTTAAACCATTAATATACATATAAATAAATCCTTAAAACCATTTTGAAAACATGGATATTAATAACAACAAATCATTAAAACATTTAAAGCGATTTTTAGGATAAAGTGTTTTTACCAAAATTAGAGACACTTGAATACAATAATGGAGGAATAACATTTAATCAGAACTTTATAATATCCTACGAATAAATGGATTCATGATATAATATTCTAGAGGACAGTATATACACCATATTTTAGTGATTTGGTGCATAACAACAATGAAGTCTCAATATAAATGTAAAATGTGATGAAATCCCTTATAAAGAAGGTATCCTTAAAATAAGGATAAATCAATCTCAAAATTATGTGTGGAAAATATAAATACACCCAATATAAGTTGATATTAAGTGTAAGACAATAAAAGGTCATTCACACATATTCAAAGGAAAACATATTCAATAACAACATGTTGAACCCAAAGAAATCGAAATTGGGTTAAAAAGTTCCCTTCAAAAAATTTGACAGCCTAACGACGTCACTTCAAAATTCAGAAAATGAGTTGATGAGAGATAAAAATGGTATCTCATCACTTGGACATAAAATTTACTTCAATAATTATATATAAGAACATATTCCAACATAATAGTAAGTGAACTAATAGACATAACAAAAGAAGCCTTTTAAAAAGAGGAGGGTGAAAGGTTCCCTTACCGACTCGGGTTACTTTCAAAACGTACACCCCATTGAAGAAGGGTCATACAATGAATATGTAAATACCCATAAATGAAATTATATTAAACAAATAGTATAATAATGGGATGTACATACACCACTCAAAGGAAATGGTGGAAAATGTAGCATAAATCTCACGGGACTAAAAGTGAGATGAAAAATCCCTTATGAAAACTCTCCAGCCGAACGACGCCACATAAAACTTCCAAAAATGGATTGATGAGATCAAATAGGGTCTCTCATAATATTAAAATAAAATTTACAGAATGATTAATATAAAAGAACATCCCCTATCATAACAAATAGGAGCTTAAAAGAGTTGACATAAAGGAGAGTACTTAAAAAGAAAGAGAGAGGTTAGATCTCTTACAAAAATCTGGCAGCCTAACGGCGCCACTGAAAACATCCAAAATGGATTGATGATATAAAATAGGGTCTCTCATCATATGAACAAAAAAAGTACAGTAGGATTAATATAAAATAACTTCCCAATCATAATAAAGATTAGTTTAAAAGGAATGACATAAAATAGTTTACATAAAAAGAAAGAGAGGGGTAGGATCCCTTACCTCGTGTCCGACATGACTCGATCATTCTTCAATATACTGAATAATAAAATTTGGTCAATTTATAATTTCATAAGGAAATAAATTAAAGATTATTATTCAGTTAATATCACATATTATAAGGTCATAATAATTGGTTAATAAAGTGAGTTCATATCAGACGTTTTTGTCGATGTTCGGTACATGCGTAAAAATCAAACTTGTTGGAAAATAATTTTCCATGTAGTTATAGGTACATCATATCCATAATAGTATTTATGTTTTAAATATCATATATATCATGTATATATTTATTTTATACTATTCCATAACATTTTAAGATAAAAAATTAAAATCACCGTTCATGGAGACGGTAGGTCGTACGTACGCATGAACACTACTTTCATTTTTTGTCATATTAATGGAATTAAAACAAAATGAGAGATATATATATATTATAATTCCAGAATTATATACATCATTTCGATTTAATTTATTACATATATATCCATTATATATATGTACTTATAATAGTACCTAACATCTGGAGATAAGAAATGAAATGTACCGTCCATGGAGACAGTAAGCCGTACGTACGCATGAATGATACTTTCATTTATTTATTTTTGAATTCACTGGAATTAAATAATAATGATATAAAGGTATATTATAATTCTAGTAGGATATCATATGTAATACCATTAATTCCATCCTTTATACGTCCCACATATGGCATTAACGAATCAAATCACTTTGAGGGGGCGGTAGTCCGCACTTCCTAAAATGAAGATATCGCGTTTACCCATAATGGAAACCATAAAGGTATAACATAAATGAAAAATACAGAAACTTAAGAAAAACATAAACATATTATATATCATATATAAATATAGTGACATCTTAATGGCCACCTTTGAAGGTGTTAAAATAATATTTAACAATCATTGTTTCGTGAGGCAGTAATTCGCCATCCACAGAAACAGTATGTTTTTTTAACTATTAGACGGAGGAGTGTGAAAGTGTAGCTTAAATACTTCTTATAAAAAAATACTAGTATATTTAATATAATTGTGTTGTTACAAAAAAAGTAATAATTTTTTTTAGGGGTTTGGAGATGAAAAATAAAACAAATGAACACAAGGGAAGACATTACCTTTAAATCAGGTAACTCTCATTGATTTGAGCTCAAAGGCTTCCTTGGAAAGGATTATGCCCAATTTGAGGAATCAATGATTAATATAGGGATGTGGAGAGGTGAAATGGGTAGGTGTTGGCCGAGCCAATGTCTTGAGAGGTGTGTGTAAGGTGGTAGAGTTGGGGGCCTTTTATAAGAGGAGAGGAGGGGCACTCTTGGAATGTTATAAAATATTACTTTATTATAAAATGATTTTCGTATTTAAAAGGTCCCAAAAGGATATATTTCTAGGATAAGGTTATAATATTATGAAATATACCCATACAATAGGTTTTTTAAAAGTGTAAGACTTATATTTCACCCAATCTTCACATTTTATTTAAATCGTTCATTTATGAGGTAATCACTACATCATCACGGTGTCATAAATTAATTAATTTATTTAATGTAAAAAAATTATAAAAAAAATATCATTATGTAGGAAATATTTCAAATTTATAATTAATATTTATAGTCCACGATATGACTTATATTAACCCATGTAAAAATTTATTTAGTAAAACAACACATGTTTGTGACATTTTAATTTTAACTTTAAATAAAAAAGTATTTATGTCATTTTCCAACCAAAGTGGTGACATGGGGTCCCCAAGTTGACCCATGGATTGTCTTGGTCGGCCATGACTCATCCAATGAGTTTAGGACATTTGTCTAGGACATTTCATATTATTAAAACATTATTTTTACCTCAAACTACACTAATAACTCTAATCGCGATTAAAACTTAAAAGTTATTATTCACCAAAAAATATTATTTTAATCCCATTGAACCACATTTTACTTCTTAATGACAACCATTTATGTTGGATTTTTGAAATTTAAAACACAGATGTGGAAAAATTTCATTTAAACGAAAAATCAGTTTTTTAAGTACAACTTAGTGGTTTCACTATTCATCAAAAATTTATGTTTTCCAGAAAAATACCAAAAAATCACCCTAAGCTATATTTGATATTCCGAATTCAAAAATCATATATATTTTACAAAACTAAAAACATATAATTTACATTAATTAATTTAATAATTAACTCCCGCTGTCATAGCAAATAGCGTGTTTTTATGAAACAATAAGTATCAAAAGATTGACACTAGTTTAAGTACAATTTCAAGATGAAATTAATTCCAACGACCACTATTGGATTAAATGGTAAAAATATATTCTAATTTAACTTTAAAAAAATTCAAAATATAATATAACCATATAAATAAATTAGATTAAAACAAGGTTTTGAATTAAAATACAACAGTTTTAACTATTAATTTAAAAAAAGGAACATTATCGGAAAAATACCAAAATTTTACACAAAGTAAATTTTGATGTCCTGATTCTAAAGAAGAATTTTATTTTTTCAAATATAACACATAAAATTGTCAAAAACTGGATTTAAAAAAGGTTCTCCATCAAAAGGATGTTAATTAACCTTTTCAAGAATATTAGAATGTTTACCCTTAAAATTGGATTCATTCGCATTTTTAATCCTCTAACATTTATTGTAAAAAGTAAAAATATTTGAAAAACATATATAATCATTTCGTATTTAGTCCTGTTCATTCCCTCCATTACAATAGCTAGGTGTTAACTACTGTTAAAAATAATATTATTTTATTATTAGATTGCAATGTAAGATTCCCAAGAAACTCGTTGTTGCGTATTGGGTACGCGATCGAGCATAGAGTCCCCTATAAAGTAATATTAATATTTTATTCACAAATATGGATAAATATGAAAATGTCAAATTCATTATTTACCTGGGGTGTTACAGATAGACTAATGAATGATGTTCATTTATTTCCTTTTATGGAAACCTTCATTGTTGATGAGATTAAAAGGTTGTACATTAGAGATATTGCAGTATTTAATGGGGTTCCACACCCTATAATATCTGACAACGACTCTCAGTTTAGTTCTCATGTTTGTCGCCGACTACATAGGGCTTGGTGTATATATGTACTTATGAGTACAACCAACCATCCCCATATAGATATCCAGTCCGAACGTAGGATTCAGCTGATGGAGGACATGATTTGAGAATTCGTCTTGGAATTAGGGGGTTAAATGGAGATAAATATACCTCAGGTATAGTATTCCTACAATAATATTTTTCAGGAGATCATTCAGAAGACACCTTTTGTGTCTTTGTATGATAGGTCATTCGAATCACCCCTATGTTGGCTGGAGGTAGGAGATGCAGCTATGATGGGACTACGTCTTCTCCGGAAGACCATTGAGAAGGTGTTGTTGATTAAGAAAAAGGATTTCTACTGCATTATATTTCCATAAATTTATGTTGATCGATGGAGATGACATCTCAAGATCGAGGTCGGAGATCATGGTTTTTTACTTATCACACCATGTTTGGGACACATGAGGATTATGTGATAAGGAAATCTTTCACCGATATACGTCAGTCCATTTGAGGTTTTGGAGAGAGTCATGCCGGTTTCCTATTAGTTTCGGTTACATCAAGGGTACATGGCTATACACGATGTCTTCCATGTTTCTCAGGTACACCATTACTTTTCAGACCGATATAACATTTTTCAAACCAACGTGGTTGAGTTATAAGAGAATAAATCCTTAGAGGAGAACCCCAATATGATTGTGGATCATAGTAAGATGGTTCTATATGGACGGTATGTTTCTCTGGTATGTGTTCATAGAAGAACAGATGAATACATGATAAGACTTGGGAGAGGGAGGCTGACATACAATCTCATTGGCCATAGTTGTGTGAAGTTTCTGATTCGTCATCCATTGAAGGGAAATTCGAAGGTGAATTGATTTATGTGGAAAAGATTGTAATAAACCGAATCTTAATTCAGTTATCGATCTTTATTTTTGGTGTTTTTTAGGAAGAATGAATATTTTGGAAATTTTCTATACCATGTCGTGTACCCAGTTACTACGGGTAACTGTGTACTAGCCATGTAACGGCCAAGGACATGGTAGTGTGGACTGCAAAAAATGGGGTCCAGTTGAAGATAGACCACCAAAAGTAAATTAAGTGGACACAGAGTGAACTTTCATTTTTGATTGATTAATCGAACCAAGGTCGCGTCTCATATCTAGAACTACTTTCTTCTTCCCGTGTCCCGCACAGGAGAGTGACATATTGACCAGAATAATTCCAAAGGGGGACCAATGAGGCCTATCAGTGCATAACATATTACTGAGGAGAATTTTCAAAAATTTTGAAGTCATCATACATTGAATATAGGAGAGAGGATATATGAGAAATAGTATATCATTTTACTGGTAGAACTAACCCAACATGAATGAATTCCAAAGGAGTCCCATGACACAAGACAAATCTTCAAGGAGAAACCCACACACTATTTAAATTCATAATGTTTAGACTAGGTTACCCATTTTAACATCATGTGACTATGATATGGTTACATTCCATTTTTTTCTTTTGAAAAGTACCATTATTTCTGTAAATATTAACATCATGCATCTAAGATAATGGAAAAAATGTTCCACATCATAATGTTAGGAGAATGTGGTAGAAGTGTTCAAAGAGGGATGTACACAGTGCATCCTATATAACCCAAAATGAATTAGGACCTAATAGCCCCCATAACAAACCATTAATTCATATGGGGAACATTAATATAGTTTAAAGACATGTTTTTCAGACTTGAGCGCACTTTTTAACATCATGTTCCCAGGATGGTGGTTTCTACACCATTTATCATTATATATCTAGGGCAATGATTGTTATGTAGATTATAATTTTTCAACATGGAAGATAGTCGTTATATAGTTTAATGTCATGTATCTCTAACTGAGTATCCAATTCATGTGAAATAATTATTGAAGATCATAACATTTTGTGGAGGAGTGATGTAACCTAAATCTATGGTGAACAATGGGTCTGAACCAATGGGATATACCTTATGAAAAATGTATGACCGTTCCCACTTGGGTCCCACCATTGGTGGATTCTTGATGGGATCATAAGTGTTTGGATAGTAAAAACCCATATGAACATAAAGGAAAGTATGGAAGGGAACATTCATGTTAAACTATCTAGATATCCTATTCTAGAGACTCAATATATTATTCAAGTATTATATTATACTTTTGTTCAAGGGGTCTAGTTTAACTAGATTGAATACAACTATTTATTCTGATATATACTAATAATAAAATGTTGATAACTGTAATGTAAAGTAGATATATATTGGTAGGATAACCTGTGATACATAAACTAGGGAATATGGAGTAACCAACTTGTAATTGTGGGTTATCAACTGATAATACCAGATAGTGTTGTCATTTTTTGTTGGAGCAATTTTATTTATATAGAAAACAATATTTTGGAGATTGTGGGAGAGGGTTGTTAATGTATTTATCTTCCAAAATATTTTCACATGGTATTGGGTAGTATGGATTGACCCAATGTTGTATTTGGTGCACAACCTCTTCATCTTGGCTGCACAGAAGTTGGTCTCATTATCAGTGGAAATGTAATAAGGATCTCTAAATAAATATATGATTCTAGAGCTCATGGTTTATAAAACGGATAATGCATTTAATTCCATGAGTGTAATATCTTCTATCCTACTAGAAAGGATATCCATTACAGTTAGAGTGAAGCTGCAGTGGTGAGTTGTCGTTGGGGGATATGGTCCCACGACCTCAAGGATGCATACCAAAATTGGAATAGGGTACATGGTAGTATGGAAGATATATAATATTTAGTGAAAACGGTTGGCCTAGATCTGACATGTGTGGAACATCAGGGAGAACTTGAAAAAGTAATGGACCATAGTTTTCTAGAAGTATCCCAACCAATGAATATAGTGAGAGAATATCAACCCTACTTTGTGAGAACCACAAAACCCACCATGAACATCATGTATAATGTAACACCCCATGATTTTATGAGAAATATTATTTTCATTGATGTCATCTATTATACACTACACCAAGATTAGCTTGTACTATATGCAACACCATATTAGCTTGCAGTATACGCAACAGTATACGTGGCTCGTGTTACACACAATTTCACGTTTGTTTTGTGAAAATTATTCTACACATCATTAAGTATATATTTTAATTAATGTATTAATGAAATATGTTTTGATTATGTTATACTCAACACCAAATAGAGCTTTCACTATAGGAATCACGCACTTGGCTTGCATTACACACAATCAGGACCTTCCTCGATAGCGTGTCTAGTACGCAATATCGAGTTTCATTAAACGAGATATTATTATAATATTATTATGAACTAGCTGTTTTGAATAGTAATAGACACTTTATGAAATTTTATAAATTTTATCATTCAAAATGGACTTCATTTTTGGATTCAGAATGTTGAAATTATCCTAGGGTGAATTTTTAGTATTTTTCTAAAAACATTCAATTTTTGATGAATAGTGAAAACACTATGTTACTATTTAAAAACCGACTATTTATTTAATTAATTTATATATTTTATTTAAATTTTTTTTAGGTAAAAATTGATACATAATACCTCTATATGTTAAATTTAATTCATTGTAGTCATTTTATAATAATTTTAAATATATAAAATTTTTATTGAACTTTTCATCGTCTTTTACCCACCTCATAGGAGAATTTGAAAATTTACATAAAACATAATTTTACTGCTTCTGGGAGTGGAATTTCAAAAATCTGAGAGTCATAGTTACTATCAAGGAGTAAAATTTGGTTCAATAAGATAAAAATAATTTATGTTGAATAGTAACTTTTTACTTTAATTTACCACGATTAAAAGTAAATAAGGTAATTAAGGGTAAATATGATATTATTATTACCCTAAAACATGTCCTAATTCAATTGGATAAGTTTAATTAGAACAAAAAAACCATAGGAATAAAATATTATCATTTACTTCCACCTGGATTAGATTAGGATATTTATTACTATTTTAATTAAAGAAGAGTTAAAGTAGATAAAATCAATTCTTACTAACTAAACCATTTTTAATATAGGGATTTACAGAAGCTAAATTCGACTATAAATATGAATTATAAAGATAAACATATTTCCTACATAATTGTATTTTATTTATAATTTTTAGACATTATATAATGTAATTTATTTATGACACAATGATGATGCAGTAATTACCCATTTAATGAACTTTTAACATAATGGATGTTATAAATACCCAAATAAATGTAATTTTGCACTTTTTATGAATTCCACTAATTTTTTAGAATAATATGACATGTTAGTGTTCACTCAATTAACATTATTCGAACTAATCATGCTGTTATGATATTCAAAAAAATCTATTACCAAATAGTATCAAAATTGACATAAAATAGTTTTTAAAGAAAATATTATATTATTAATTGTTATTATATTCCTAAAAATATATGGTTCGGACAAATGACCTAGATAAGAATATATATATTAATAAGGAACCACTTGGGGTTATTTTGTCTTGTTATAGTATGTTTATTAACCATATAGTGTACAAAAACAAGAAGACACGGTAAATGTTAATTATTTAACTTAGAATAAAATCTACATTATAAGATTTAAATAGTAACCTAAACTTGTCTAAAACCTATTGGTTGAGAGGATTTCTACCCAACCCACTTTATCTTCTAAATAAATCAATTTGGTGATATTATAAACCGAATATGACTTTATTATAAAATAATATCTTAAGTTGTTCCTAAGGTGCCCCTCTCCTCCCTTATAAAAGGGAACCTCCTCCCTCTTCTCTTTTTCACAATTTTGAGCATTCTAAATTGTCCAACCCCTGAACATTTCACTTATCAACTTCCCTAGAAACATTTTGGAGGTTCTGGGCTTCTCAAAGACCAACTCCAGTCCATTAAGAGGAACCTTAAATGAGGTCCGTCGAAGAAGAGGTAATCTCTTCTACCAATTATTTCATGTTTCTTTCTTCATCAACTTCTTCTTATTTAGTTTTTCCATTATAAATTAATCACACCAGAATAAATAATATAATGATATGTTATTATAAATATGAAACAACCCCATTTCACCTTCTATCCATCCTACGGAGAACAGAATCACCGCACGTGCGTACGAACATAATATCGTCTGCACTCTGTGGTGTATTATGTTTTTCCACCACCACCTTACTTGGATGGGTATAATGGTCTAAAGAATAACTATATATTGTTATAATGACATCATACTGACTTTGATATATTATATCATCCACTCCAATTCAATTCAATAATTATGGGAATGATATCATTACTCGTGCGTACGTACGGATTACCGTCTCCACAACGTGATGAGATTCATTCTCCATGTTAACCATTCAAAAATGATTATAAAGTATATATAATGAATAATAATGAAATATATTAGATGATAAAGATATTGTATTCATTTATATATATATATATATATATATTACATCTAATTACTTTCATTCAAGTCAATAAGGAAATGAAAATAGTGTTCATATGTACGTACGCCCTACCGTCCCCATGAACTGTGTATTTCAATTTCATTTATCATTAAATTATATATATACTGAATATATATGATATATAAATCATTATTTAAATTATATAATCAATTAAATCATTATATAAGTAATAATAATATCATGAAAAACCAGTCCAAACACATACGATAAAACAAAACGATTTTACCAAAACGTTTCTTTAACATGGAATTTACAAAAGAAAGGGTAATATAATGTAATAAGTGAACCATATATGATATCAAAACAATGAATATGTTTTTTTAATAATTCAATGATATTATTTAAATCATTATACAAGAGGTTTGGATACGTACAAAGAATATCGGACCTAAGGTAAGGTATAATTTTACAATCTCATTTTTCTCTGAGATTACTTATACGTAAGTATTAATGGGGGTTTATTTATCATAGATGACCATGTTTTCTAAAAAAAATTAATGTATGTTTAAAATCCTTTTTACACATTTATGTATTTTACTACATGGTATGTAAGGAATCATTCTTTTGTTTACCATACGAGGTACTTTTTGTCTTTTCCAGAAAAAGTATGAGAAGAATTTTTTTTAACTTATACGACAAGAAAGGATTTTTACAGTTTCATAACACCTCATATTCAAGAAGATTACTCTACAAGATTTCATGATAATTTTCAATAAAATCCATTTCTTTAAAAATTTCATGGAATTCTGTGAAAATAAAATGATTTTGTATAAGAAAAGATATTTTTCTCCGGAATTCATTTCAAGTGTTTTATCAAAACTATTTTCCATATAAGATGACATTATTCAGTATGTTTATGTTTCAAGTATAATGTTTCTATTATTTACATGGTTTGATTTTTCTTATGATGAAATGATATCCAAATTTTTTATATTGATTATGTTATGATGGAATGATGTTTATGAAACCCAATTTATTATTTGGTTTATTACGAATGATTTATGATTATATTGTGGCACACATAAGAATGATTTCAATATGAGATGGGTTTGAACTATATCTCCCTCTAATGCATTGGGTAAAGATTTATATCTCATGTGATAGACATGGCTGGAACAATAGTTAAATCTGGTTCAGTAATACAGGGTTGGAACGTCATGTAAACCCGGTTCAGTAAGGGACTTTGTCCACTATGATGGTCTTTACAGTAATTCCTTGGATACAATGGAAATCATATCATGTGCTTTATTATTTTCCACAATTCCATGATTTATTCCCATGCTATTTTATGATGATTAATGTTCCATTATGGTATATTCTTTATGTACTGCAATGTTTTATGTCACTCCTCATGATTTTGATGTTTAAACATTATGTTCATGTTTTTAAGTTCAAATGTAAATGGATTGTTTTAATTTATCCATTCTTACCCTTACTGAGCATTTGAACTCACTCTTTATATGTTTTTCCCTAGGATATAAAGAATTTTTTAGGTAATAAAAAACGAAGATCTTTATAGCATATGTTGAAGATCTTTCACCAAGATTAGAATATTATATTCCAAGTTTCCAAAGATAGTAAACTATTACGGTCCTTTGGTGTCTTTTTTTGTTATGTATTAGATATTCCGCAAAAGAAATGTAATGTCCATGTACGTCAAGAATTGGGTTGTTATAGTTGTTATCAGAGGAAGGGTTTAGTTAACCATTGGAAATGAGGATGCGAAAACTTTAGTGATATCCCTATAGATATTTCTATGGAATGTCCTGGGATGTCCCTAAGGTTATGTATAAGTATAGGTTATTTTCCTAGAATTATGGTAACGGCCTTAGAATTAGTCCTATTATGTTATATATTTAAGGGACTCCCCCTTTGTTATCTTTTTTCCCTTGCATGATTTTTTCCCCGCACACTATTCCTTTTGGTTTTTAGACGATGGATGCAACTCGAAGGAATGATGTTGATCAATGTAATGGTAAATGCAATGATTTTCCTCCTTGAAAAACTAATGTTATGGGAGATGGTGTAAAAAATATTATTTTTATACTTACACAAGCTATGAATCATTATGGACTTCCAAATGAGCAGAGAAGGGAACAATATTCTATTCAGTCATTCATGAGGAAACCTCCACCTTCATTTAGTGGGTCTTCTGATCCACTTGTTGCAGAACAGTGGATCAGTACCATTGAAAAGATAATTTTCATACTTCGTTATTTGGAACATGAAAAAGTCATTCTGGCTATTTACCGTTTAGAAGGTGAAGCAGATCAATGGTAGACTCTAATTAAGAATACGAGGCCCCGAGATGAAATCGAATCCATGCAATGAGACGAGTTCAAGAACTAATTTTTCAATATGTACTTCCCTCGTATTCTTCGAACAAAGATGGAAATGGATTTCCTTGAACATAAAAAAGGATTCTGAATATTTTGTTATTTACGAGGTAAATTTTACAAGGCTTGCAAGGTATGCATCTGGATTTATCATCCAACCTGAAAGTAAAGTTGATTGATTATTCAGTGGCATAAATCCAAGTCTTCTAAGGGAATTAGATATAAGAGACTTCAGTACCTATGAAGAGATTTTGTGTTGTGTTATCAAGGTAGAACTTGAATTTGTTGTTACATATCCATCTCATGGTTTTGACAAAAAACGAAAGGTGGAGTTCATGGAAAAATCACAGAACAATGGTGAAAGAAGGTGAACGTTTCTTTATGCTCAAAGTGTGGAAAGAAGCATGGTGGAGATTGTCTAAAAGGTACTAGAAAATGTTTCAAGTGTGGAAAAGAAGGTCATCGAGCAGCTGAGTGCCGAAGTAATGGTAAAAAGGTTTCTAATGACATGAATAGAGAAAAAAATATAGAGAACGCTCCACCAACACTTCAATTCATCATGTGCAAGGAAATGGGGCATTATGTTAATCAATGCCCTAATACAAGGGTTAATGATGATTGACGTGAGAAACCTCTTTCAGAAAAGGAAAAAAGGAATGCCAAATGCGATCACTATTTGTGATGTTGAGTTTAAAAAAGATGATGTATAAAGATTAAGTGTTTATATAGAGGGATTCCAAAATAATGTTTTATAGTATCGTGGAATATTTGAATATTTATGTATTGGTCTATTATTGTTTTCAATATTTTAATGGTACCGATAACCATGAAAAGTGATTGAAATATGTTTGGAATGTAGATGATATGGGCATAATGAATGGATAAAGAGAAAATGTAATGTTGGATAATATTCTTGAGATCATGATAGATATAAGTATAAAGTGATATCATGGTTTGAGTATATAGAATTTTTTGGATTTTGGTATGTGGAAAGAGTTAACTTTTGACATCATTAATGTTTTCACAAAGGTTATATGGTAATTCATGTTTCCAAAGAATACATGATTAAGGTATTCACATTTTCGGAATGTGACCAACAAGATATATCTTATGATATATGGAGGATAAATGATTGTATTTACATGCTTGTTATGTGACCTTTCAAGTAATCATTGTCTTTACACTACGAAATTGGATAGAAGTATTTTGGATAAGCCTAATGATTTAAATAGACATCAGATACTATTGTTTAAGGATAGAACATTTTGATTATGTTTTTGGAATGTTAAAATAGTATAGATTTAGAAAAAGGACAACCCGTAGGATGGGAGACAACCCATCGCATCGGACAAGGTTGCGGGAATTGAACTCAAAACCGATGTGCGGCATGCCTTTATTGCCTACCATTGGCCTATATGAAGTACCTGGTTAGTAGAAACTAGTTTTATTTTATTAATCAGGATGATAAATGAAATATAAGTCCATTTTTGGAATCATATACGATTAAACTCACCATATATGGACTTATGTATATTTAATAACTTTTGATAACCTTTTGTTTGAGACAGATGGAATGACCTACCATTCTATCACATGATCTTATAACGCTTCACAAAAGAAAATTCAACTTCATTTATTTAAGATATGAACTGGAAATTGTTAAATGCATGAAAAACGGTGGGATTGTAACAAAATCAATTATGTATTTCTTTTAATTAAAAAATTCTTCAACTTTAGGGTTATTATCTTGATAACAAAAAATGTTGTCCTAGTGTCCTTATATCTGATGAATCATATGGTACCTTAAATCATCACAAATTTATGGCTTTGTGATTGTTGGCTTTTTCATATCCATTTCCTCTACCACTCTCCATCAAAACAAGATGGTTATATTTTTCTTCGATATCCATATTTCCACCTATGTTATCCTATGTAGAAACCCACTGATGAGATAATATGGGTAACCGTTACATTTCATAATTTAATTTTTAAAATCAAGTTTTATTATTCCTTTTTACGATGTGGGTTTCTATGAATGAATCTTTCAAGTAGTAAACCATTTATAACCCCGACAATTTTCGAGGGTGAAATTTATTTCAAGGGGGGTAGAATGTAACACCCCGAGATTTAATGAGAAATATTATTTTCTTTGATGTCTTATAGTATACACTACACAAAGATTAGCTTATACTATATGCAACACCGTATTAGCTTTCAATATACGCAACACTATTCTTGGCTCGTGTTACACACAATTCCAAGTTCGTTTTGTGAAAATTATTCTACGCAACAATACGTATAGATTTTATTTAATGCATAAATGAAATAAGTTTTTATTATGTTATACGTAACACCAAACAGAGCATTCACTACACACAGCCCTAACTTGGCTTGCATTACAGGCAATCAAGACATTCCTTGATAGCGTGTGTAGTATGCAATAACGAGTTTCACTAAACGAGATATTATTATAATATTAATATGAACTACCCGTTATGAATAGTAATACACACTTTTTTAAATTTTTTAAATTTTATCGTTCAAAATTGAATTCATTTTTGGATTTAGAATATCAAAATTAGCCTAGGGTGAATTTTTGGTATTTTTCTGAAAACAATCAATTTTTGATGAATAGTAAAAACATTGGGTTAGAATTTAAAAACCGACTTTTTCTTTAAATAATTATTTATTTTATTTAAATTTATTTTAGGTAAAAATTGATACATAATACTTATATAAGTTCAATTTAATTAATTGTAGTCGTTTTATAATAATTTATGATATATAAAAAGTTTATTGAACTTTTCACTGTCTTTTACCCACCTCCTAGGAAAATTTGAAAATTTAAATAAAACATAATTTTACTGCTTCTGTGAGTGAAATTCAAAAATCTGAGAGACATCATTAATATCAAGGAGTAAAATTTGGTTCAATAAGATAAAAATAATATTTGGTGAATAGTAACTTTTTACTTTTATTTGACACGATTAAAAGTAAATAGGGTAATTAAGGGTAAACATGATATTATTATTATCCTACCACATGTCATAATTCAATTGGATAAGTTTAATTCGACCAAAAACAACCTTAGGAATAAAATATTATCATTTAGGTCCACCTAGATTATATTATGACATTTATTATTATTTTATTTAAAGAAGAGTTAAAATAGTTAAAATCAATGTTTACTAACTAAACCATTTTTAATATAGGGTTGTACACTAGATAAATTCGACATTATATATAAATTAATAATATTAAATGATTTTATAGATAATGGTAATTTATTTATAAATTTTAGACATTAAATAATTTAATTTATTTATGACACAATGATGATACAGTAATTACACTTTTAATGAAATATTAACATAATTGACGTTATAAAAACCCAAATAAATATAATTTGACACTTTTTATGAATTATACTAATTTTTAGGTTAATATAAAATGTTAGTGTTGATTAAATTAACTTTTTTCAAACCAATCATGCTGCTATGATTTTCACGAAAATCAATTACCAAATAGTGTCAAAATTGACATAAAATAGTTTTTAAAACAAATATTATATTATTAATTGTTATTACATTTCTAAAAATATAAGGATCGTCCAAATGACTTATATATAGTTATATATATTAATTATTAACTTCTTGGGGTTCTTTTGTCTTGTTATAGTAATATTATTGACCCTATATTGTAAGAAAACAAGAACACACTGTAGAAGTTATATTATTTAACATAGAATTAAATCTAAATGATAAGGTTAAAATACTAACCTAAACTTTTATAAAACCTATTTAATGGGAGGCTTTCGAACCATCCCCTCTTTAGCTTCAAAATAAATCAATTTGGAGCTATTATAAACAGAATATGACTTTATGATAAAATAAAATTTTATGTTTTTTTAAGGTGCCCCTCTCCTCCCTTATTAAAGGGCGCCTCCTCCCTCTTCTCTTTACACAATTTTGAGCAATCCAGATCGGCCAAACCCTGACCCTTTCCATTATCAACTTCCCTAGAAACATTCTAGAGGTTCTGGTCTTCTCAATGACCAACTCTAGTCCCCTAAGAGGAAGCATAAAGGAGGTCTGTCGAAGAAGAGGTAATCTCTTCTACCGATTCATTCAAGTTTCATTCTTCATAAACATCATATTCTTTAGTTTTTTCATTATAAATTAATAACATCAGTATAACTAATATACTGATATGTTATTATAAATATGAAACAACCCCATTTCAACTTCTATCAATCCTACGGAAAATGAAATCACCGCACGTGCGTATGTACGGAATACCGTCTCCACACCGTGGAGTAATCTGTTTTTCCACCACAACCTTACTTGGATGTGTATAATGGTGTAAAGAATAAATATATACTGTTATTATAACATCATTCTGATTTTGAGATATTATATCTTCCAATCCAATACAATTTAATAATTATGGGAACAATATCATCGCTTGTTCATAAGTACGGATTACTGTCTCCACGACGCGATGAGATTCATTCTCAATGTTAACCATTCAAGAATTATTATGAAGTATATATAATGAATAAAAATGAAATATATGAAATGATATAGATACTGGATTTATTAATATATATATATATATATATATTACATCTACTTACTTTCATTCAAGTCAATAAGGAAAGGAAAACATCGTTCATGCGTACGTACGTCCTATCGTCTCCATGAACGGTGTATTTCATATAATTTATCTGTATAATATATATATATATATATACTGAATATATATGATATATAAATCATGATTTATATTTTGGAATCATTTATATAATTATATAAGTAATAATAATATCATGAACAACGAGTCCAAACTCTTATGATAAATAAAACGATTTTACCCAAAACACAGCTTTATCATGGAATATAAAAAAGAACGGGTAATATAAAGTCATAAGTGAACCATATATAATATCATAACAATGAATTTCATTATATAATACATCTATGAAATTATTTAAATCATTATAAAGGAGGTTCAGATATGTACAAGGCATATTGGACCTAAGGTAAAGTATAATTTTACAATCTCATTTTTATCCGAGATTTCTTATACATAAGTATTTAATGGGGTTTTATTTATCATCCATGTCCATGTTTTCTAAAAATGTTTTCATATATGTTTAAAGTTATTTTTAACCATTTTTAACTTTTACTACATGGTATGTAAGGAATATTTTTTTTTACCATGCGGGGTACTTTTTGGCTTTTTCAGAAAAAGTACGAGAAGAATGTTTTTTTAACATATACGACATGAAATGATTTTTAAGGTTTCATAACTCATAATTTTCAAGAAGCATACTCTACAAGATTTAATTATTATTTTCAAAAAAAATGCTTTTCTTTTAAAATTTCATGGAATTTTGTGAAAAGAAAATGGTTTTGAAGAAGAAATGATATTTTCCTCATGAATTCATTTCAAGTGTTTTTATCAAAAATTATTCTCTATCTAAGATGAAATTATTCATTATTTTTATGTTTCAAGTATAATGTTTCTATTATTTACATGGTTTTATTTTTCTTTTGATGAAATGATATCCATTTGTTTTGTATGGATTATGTTATGATGGAATGATTTTTATGAAACCCAATTTATTATTTGGGTTATAATGAATAATTTATGATTGTTTTGTGGAACACGTAAGATTGATTTGAATATGAGATGGGTGGGACCTATATCTACCTCCAATGCACTGGGTAAATATTTATATCTCATGTGCTAGACATGGCTGGAACAACAAGTAAATCTGGATCAGTAATATAGGGCTGGAACGATAAGTAAACCCAGTTCAGTAAGGCACTTTGGCCACTATGATGGTCTTGGCAGTAATGCCTTGGCTACAATGGAAATCATATCATGTGCTTTATTATTTTCCATAATTCCATGATTTATTACCATGATATTTTATGATGATTAATTATCCATTATGATATATGCCTTATGTACTACCATGTTTTATGTCATTGCTCATGATGTTGATGTTTAAACATTATGTTCATGTTTTTATGATAAAATGTATATGGTTTGTTTTATTTTATCCATGATGACCCTAAATGAGAATTTGAGCTCACCATTTATATGTTTTCTTTTCTCCATGATATAAAGAATGTTTCTAGGTACAAAAAAGTGGAAGATATTTATTGGAGATGTTGATGAACTTTCACCAATATTAGAAGATTATACTATGAGTTTCCAAAGACACTAAACTATTACGGTACATTGCTGTGTGTTTTTGTTATGCATTAGATATTCCAAAAAAGTATTGTAATGTCCATGTATTTCATGCTTTGGGTTGTTATATATAACATATTTAATATCATTTCCTTGAATACAAAAAAGTATAATTATATCAAACCCACATTTGTAGAGAGTCTCAATATGGTTGAGTCCACTATAGAGGGTGAACGAAGCCGCACGCTGACAAATTCACTCCGGTTTGACTATATTCACTGGGATAGATCCATATTGGAGATACACAATGACGAGATTAATCCAATTACATGTTTCTATAGCTATGATGATATATAGATGTTTTGATGTGGAATCACTATTAGTAATGTAGTTTATCTAATGTTTATAATCATCATCTAAATTGATAGGGTTGATGACTCTTAATTGAGCCACAAAATTGAATAGATCATCCTGATAAGCTCCACAAGAGAAGATTTTATAATGGTCAGGAATCAGAACATCCAATCTCTGATCTAAGAACATATAATTGGTCCACATGAGAAGGTAACTAGGCCATTATATGGAGTTCATGATTGAGCAAGGGAATGAGCTCATGCTTCTGGTTGATATAATCACATTTGATTTTTTGTGACTTACATAGAGTCCCCCATAACATGTTAGAAGAGAACATCTATGTAAAGATCCATCTAAAAACCAGTAATGACATCCTAATTCTCAAACTCATTTTTCATGTATCTTTATGATATTTGGAATGAATATGATACGGAAACCTATTTCGTGGTGATGAAGATGATTCATCGGCCCAATCTAGTGGGGTGGGGATCATTTTCCTCAAATCAATTGGGATCTGAGAGGCACTGTTGAAATTATTCTTCCAAATTGGTATGTATTGGTCAAATATGCTGATATAATCATCTAGGAAACCAACATACAATGGTATTTCTTCTGAGGGCATATGATTTTGTAGAATGTTTCCCTATAAAATACCCTTGACAACATTATATGGAAATAAAATGATGATTATCTGCTAATGAATTACCACACAATGAGAAATATATCCTTTTAACATCATGAGGTTCATGATACTCTTCAGTGGATCTATCTAGGCCACCAACTAAACCTCATGATGTTGAAAATTATCTCTAAATCTCTTCACAATGAAATCTCGTGTGATGTTATGATTCTCGATAAGTGATAATCATGAATCAATGTCAAGGAGCATGTGATTGAGATAGTATGATGAATTTTCCTTCCATTATCGGTATTTTGGGTGATAAGGATGCTGATGGAATATTATAGGGAGGTTAGATAGGGGACCATGTGCCTCCACGAGATGGGTGGAATCAGAACCGATGGTTACCATAGATTTTTCTATATTTCCTCAAAGGTGTTATAAAACTCTTTATCCCACTGGTGGATGACACTATACATCATGATCTTGGAAAATTGTATACACATTCCATTAAAATTTATGATGAATCAGCATATGTATTATATTTCTCATTGAAAGGCTCAGGCACCAAGAGGGTACTTGGATGTGGTATCTGGATGATTACCTTGATCTTATATAGTACAATCACAATGCCTCTATATATGAAAATTAATCTAAGGAACCATCCATAGGTAACCCTGGAATATAGAAACCCTTTATTTTAAAAACATTAACATTACATAACTTTTTCATAATATATAAAAATTATACTTGAAGATGACCAAAGACCGTATTTTATCTACTGTCATTCGAAACATGGAAATGTAAACACTAGTACATGAATGATATATATTATCTATCACTATTATTTATAAGACTAAAACCTCTCTTTTAAATTTAATATAAAAATATATATTTATAACCTATGGATGGAAACATGAAAAGTGGTTAGCTCAAATGGTGAGTAAAGTTAAACAAGCGATACATATAATCCTAATCTTGTGAATAACGGTATGGGGAC
This sequence comes from Viscum album, assembly GCA_963277665.1. Classification (NCBI taxonomy): domain Eukaryota; kingdom Viridiplantae; phylum Streptophyta; class Magnoliopsida; order Santalales; family Viscaceae; genus Viscum; species Viscum album. The sequence goes on along the minus strand of OY728148.1, from coordinate 2,042,677,304 downwards.
ATGATAATGAACATATATGATCTTACAACACTTGTAAAAGATCATAAAAATGAATCCTAGAAGATATAATGGCAGTTTATAAGATAGGAATCACCAAAAAGCAATGAAAATAATATATTATAGTAATGAATTGGAATAAAACATGGGATTGTCGAAAATAGACAAGCATATAATATGATTTCCATTGTAGCCAAGGAATCTCTTCCAAGACAATATTGGTTGTATAAGTTCACTCCCCATACTATCCTAGTAGTCATGGTTCACTCCCAGGGATATCATGGTAGCATGGGGTCACTCCTCATACCATCATGGTAGTCATGGTTCACTCCCATAACCATATCACTATTCAAGGTTCATTCCCAATACCATATTAGACTATCTCATGAGATATAAATCATTCCACCAATGCATTGGAGGGAGAGAAATGTCCCACACATATCATTTTGAAGTCTTACATACATGTGCCACAAAATCAAAAACCACAATATCAAAACCCATTCAATGAATTGGGTATCATAAACATGTATACATATCAAAACTTGTGTAAAAAAGTTACAAGTTTTATAATTATCTAATCAAAAGAATAACCCATGATGAAAAATGGATTTTATAAACATATAACCCGTGAAAAATAAATGAGACTCGTAATATTATAACCAATGAAAGATAAATGGATTTCATAAACACAAAACATGTGAAAGAGAATTATTTTTCAGGAAAACCCTTCCATTAAAAATAAAATATTAATAGAAAAGATATGAATAAATCCTTTTGATCATTTCCTATAAAAAAATCAGTGACATCAACAGATATCATCAAAGATGGAAAATAGTTTTTAAATATCATTCCAAAACGTTTCTGGTTGAAAATATCCTTCCATAATTGAAATGGTATTTTTAATACGTAAAATCAATTTTCTAAAAAATACCTTGAAAAAACATAATTAAAATATAAAATAATATTGAGAAAAATTTTCGTAGAAAAATTATATAATAGTCTTTAATAAAATATATAAACTATTTTTAAAGAAAAAAATTGAAAAAATATTAAGGAATATTGAAAATATTTTGAAAATATTTTGTTATGTAAAAAATAAGAAACAACATTAAAAAAATATTTTAAATATTTTAAAAACAATTTTCCATGAAAATGGATTGAAAATAGAAAAAGTAATCATGAAAACGTTTTGCAAACCAATTCTTTGAAGATACATTGAAAACATATAATTAAATAATGAAAATTGTTTGAAAGAAATTCATTTTAAAAATATTTTAAAACATATAAATAATGATTCAAAATGTTTCAAATAATTGTAAAAAAAATTACATTTTTGAAATTATTTTTATCTGAAAAATGCATTAAAAATAATGAATATCCTAAATATTGGGAGAATTTTTTATTATAAAAAGAGTAACTATTTAATATTTTAATGGAATAATCAAAGGATTGATGTGTGGTAAATCTGTACATGTCATATAAGGTGAAATAAAAATGTATTTTTCCTTGTGATAATGTTGGAGAAATTTGTCATTCTGAAATTGTCAAGAAGATTATGGTGTAAAAAATGGTAAAATAAAAAAGGATAATATTTTTTTAATTATTTGAGGATATTAGTATAATATTATTTGAAACCCTTAAAAAAGGTTTTTGAAATAACCATGATTTCGGAACGAAGAGAGGGTGATGTCGGGATTCTTTAAAGACACATTATTAAATATAATATGTTTGAAATAAAGTGAAAATATTAACAGTAAATTATATATTATTAATAGTAAGAGGAATTTAAATTTCCTAAATTTTCATGAGATATGTATCATATGATTTCCTCATAGAAAGGATAACCATTCTCAAAAAGTGACAATATTTTTTCCATAAAATATTATCACATGGTAACATGGGATCATACTATACATGTAAAAGAATGGAATTACATGAATCCTGAAATTTGATGGAAATAATTATATTCATTAAATAAATATAAAATGTTAATATATACACCTAGAAAATCTTATTTGGACCATAACAAAACAAGATTCCCAAAGAAGGAAAAATTGAGACCAAATGTTTTTTCTGATATGGTAACATTTGAAACATAATACCAATGAAAAAATATCATAAAATGGAAATTTTAAAACCCATTAATTTAATTCTATGAAAAATATAATAAAATCTTATTATGTTCATACTCTTCATAAAATAAAAGAGTGGATAACATGGAAAATATTTTAGAGAAAAGGTGATATGAAATCCCCTTTCCTTGTGTCTTAACACTATTTATACACAAAAGAGATTCCTATATAATAAATATAAGTTTATTATAAACGATTCAAATTATATTACTCTTATATATAATAATATTTGTGTTTTAATTATGTCCTTATATAAACAGCTTGTTAACAATCATATGTTAATGGTCTACTTCGGGTAATATTCACATTATTCTTCACATGTGTTTTGATTTATTATATTATTCGTTATTATTAAAATATCAGGATTACATAATTTTAATAATTATATAAATATATTTTATATTTATATTATAATAATATATATTAAAATTATTTACAAAATGTAATACACCATTCATGGAGATAGTAATCGGTACATATGGATGGGTGTTGTTTCCGTTTTAAATGTAGTATTAAAAAATGAAATAAAATACATATAAGTATATATGTAAATTATATATTTAATCTTATATATATATATATCATATAATTCAAATAATCTCATCATTAATACATTCCATGTAGTGTTTAAATGAATCACATTTCTTTGAGGTGTGGTAGTCCAAATATCCTCAAATAATGTTTTCATAATTACACCAAAAGAAATGTAAATATATATGTGTTGAAAAGAAAATAATGAGGAATATATGAATAATAAATATAATATATGACATATATAAACATATTTTATGTCATATTTTCAACCATAATTTGTGTTAATGGAGAAATGAACAACTATCGTTTAATGAGGCGGTATTTTACCTTACACGTAAAAAATATTTTCATTTCCCATTAGATAGTGGTATGAGTATGTGTAGGTAAACCTAGTATATTAATGATATATTAGTATATTTTTTATTTTATTTTTAAATAATTGAATAAACAGAGTGGAGGGGTTTGAGAAGGAAAATAATGGAAAATAGAATGAGAGAAGATGTAACCTCTTAATCAGGTAACTTCATTTGGTTTGTGTTAAAAGGCTTCCTTGAGTTGAATTATAACCAAGGTATGGCTTGTAAGAGTAAGGGATGGAGGTTGGGAGATTATGTGTGTATATTTTTCATTATATATTTGGATTGAGAGGTGTGAGGACGTTGGTACATTTGGTGGAATTTTATATGGAAGGGAAAGTGCACACATAGAATGTTTAAAAACATGTTAGTTGTACCCTCATTTTTTCTTACAAAAAGGTATTAAAAACCAATACAACTCAACAATAGAAGGTAAAATTTCCATAAATTTCTATGAAATGGGATTTGGATATGTTTCTAGGTCATTGTATGACTTATATTTATGGTTATTTGCATTATTATCATTATTTTTCTCTTAACCGATGCAAATAATTTCAATCACTTTCAATAATAGTTTTTGTAAATTTTTTACCATATTAGACATTATAAATTATGATTTTTCTAAATATGGAATAAATATTTCGAATTTCAAATTACAGAAGTGGAGGATATTAATTTAAAATTCATTATGATGACGACACAACACTGTAGGTTTTTAACATAAAAATGTCCAAAGGATTGTTAAATTTTTATAACAAATTTCGTTGTGAAATTGGTTCCAATGAACTGATTTGGATTAATATATAACAATAATATATATATAAACTATCAATAAAATTAATAATATAAATAATCCTTATAAAACAATTATGTGAAAATGAATTTTTGTTTTAAAATCCAGTATTTTAACTATTCATTAAATGATAAAAACTTATAAGAAATACAACAAATTTATCCTAAAATCATTTTTATTTCAATAATACATATATTTGTTTCATTTTTACGTATTTAATATAATAATGTACACAAAATTCAATTTAAAAAGTTTTCTCCATTAATGTTGGAAAAAATGAAACAATAAAAATATTGGTTTTCAATCATAAAATCTAGATTGTTCTTATCTTTTTTATATAGAGTCTATTGGATTAAAAAAAATATTTTATTGTATATATATCATATGTATTAAATTAATATTAGTCACTAATTATTATTAATATAATTTATTATGTTAGAACATTTTTTTAACTATAATAATATTTTTCATTCATATTCTTTAGTTTTCAAATTCATTTTTAATAAATTAGTAACCTATGATTTCAAATTATATTTTCTTAAAAAAAATATTTTAATAATTAAAATCTTACATCTAGGAAGGAAGATATTGTGTATAATTTATGATAAACATGTTATCACATGTAATGTAGACTGATTACGTGTTGCGTATAACATATGACTAGCTGGTTCTGTGTGAAATGAATGTTTTAATTTTTTTAAAAACTATTTTCAATGTTTCATGAAATGAAATATATCAAATTTCTCAAATAAATGAAAAAATATTCCACAAATTCTCAGTGTGTTATATTCTACCCCCCTTATAATGAATTTCACCCTCTAAATTTTCAAGGTTATCAATTTTTTAACAAATATAAGTGTATTTCTTTGAAATCCACATAGTAAAAATGGATAGTAAAACAACTCGTCAAATGGTAATGTTGGAACCATAACAGTTTCAAAAAGTAACATATAACAAGGTTTTCACATAGGATAACATAGGTTGGGAGTGAATATTGGTCATAGAGGAAAAATATAAATATTTTTGGGTATTTATTGATGTCATAAATCACAATCATTTGACTGAAAAAAGAAAATATAAGGGCCTCAATTTTATAAATCTGTGATGATTTATAAGGCCATTGGTTCAACAAAATTTAATTTATTTGATGATAACATTATTTATCATTATAAAATATTTGAGTAATTCTTATATTAACCATGAATATAAAGAGATCTACATACATGAAATTTTTTTAAAAAAAATATATTATTTTGTTGTTTTTTAGTTATTTGTAATTCATGAATTACTTCAAGAAATATATGACCAAAAATTATCATTGATGCTCAAATCAAAAAAATATACATTCCACAGATCCTAAGGCCTGTAAAATAATTAATATTATAACTATATATATATCTGAAAATCCAAAAAAATTAATATTGTTAATAATAAAAGTTGACACTATACTTTCATCATAAATATTTATTCATAGAAAATAAATATACATGATCCAAGACACAATGTAGGCTAGTTGTAGGCATGAAGCCTTTGTCATCCATTTTTCATCGGATCATGACCCTTTTCCTTAATAGACATGGTTTTTTTCACATGACATACATAATGGCCCATTTAAAACTATTTTAATGTAATTTTCAAAATATATAAGATGTAAATATTTTAAATAACATTAATCACTAAATATTATTTTTACAATGTTTTTTCAATAAAAACATAATGCATAATTATATCCTCTAATTTTTAATATAAATTTTTCATGAATGGTTAAACATATAACCCTTCTCAAATATGAAATTCCAAATCATTATAATTATATTCATGAAATCATCTTAACATTGTTGCCCACGTATATCAAAAATTATCTCTACGTGGACACATTCCAATCATCTGAATAACATCATCATATATTATCCCCAAGCTTGTTAAAAACGAAATTACCATAAATAATTTTTTTAAAATAATTAAGGATTACTTATTCCATAGAATATTGGATCTATTCTATAAATCCAAAATTAATGTAAACTTTACTAATGATAGCATAAACCATCTATCAATAAGTCCTATAAAAGTTCCATGGTAATCAGTACCTTATAATTTACATATCCATATCCACATATCCAAATAATTATAATAGTATCATAATATACCAAACATATTAAGGGTTATATTCCCTTTATCCAAATATCTTTTTTTGTTTAATTACTTAACTAGTCCATCAATAACATTCAATGAAAATTGTAAATACGGAGCGAAAAAACATAGGTAGAAAATAATTCAATATTTAACCATTCATTAATTTTGAATAAAAAAGCATAAAAATAATATTACATCATACCTAATATATTAACAATGCTACCGCATTCTGTTACTTAATACCTATTTACATTCACATTTCATATGTAGTCTCATATGTGTGGAAAATGTAACCATTACATGTAACACCATTATTATTGTTTTCAAGAAATTTCCAATTTGGGAATTGTGTTTCATAAAATCTATTTACTCGACACTTAAACGCTTAACCATTGATGATTTCTTAGGGATGAAAACATTCTAATCCATTTCATTTACCAAACTCTTCATTTTTCTATTACAGTCACTAGGTTTCTGTCATTTTTTCCACCGTAACAAATCTTCTTATTCATTTAAGACATTATGTTAGGTTATTCATTCTACATTCATGATATAAAGGAAACAAAATATTCATTCCACTATGGTCTACATTAATTTCACATGACGTCCTTATTTCTCTTCCTTGGTGTGTTTGATAGTTTGTTAAGTTAAATGTTATTAACCACGTTCTCTGAAAATAGAATAGTTATAATTACAAAATATTTCATTCAAGTGATCATTCCACATGAGTTTTCATCAAAACATATTCTATCACATTTTTAATTAATCTATTTTCTTTTTAGTTCCCTCTATTAAATAAACTATAAGCATAAAATGAGAATTAATTATCATAATAAAAAAAACCACATTATAATAAAAAAACTTATAGAATATCTAAATCATGGAACCTTTATTAATCTATTACACTCTAGGCTCATCATAGATTATTCATGGGAGAATATTATTTAAATAATTCATGATGGTTCAATAATATTATTATAATTTCCAATGAATATCCCCCGGGATATTAATACCATGTGGGTAGAAAGGCCAATTATTGTCTACTGGATTACCTCAAGTCAGGTTAGGAACATCTTGTTAGAGATTTTCCCCCAGGTACATCTGTACCAGATACACATAAAATTTTAGTTTCAAAAAATGGATGTATTTATAGGAAACCACTCACTTAATCCTTTACAAAAATTCTATGCCTTTTTCATATTTGTCAACTCATCCTTATGCTTATCCTTAGAGACTTACCCTTTATATATCATTATAAATATACATAGGAATACCGGAAATGTTTTAGCATCGTAGATTCAAAAAGATAATTATAAAATTTCTTCAACATCATCTACAAATAGCCTCAATTATAAAATCATTAACACTACATAACTTTTTCAGAATATATAGACATTATACTAATAGGTTCCCAAATACCGTATTTGTTCTAGTTCGTTTGGAAATATAGACATTTAAACAACAGTACATCATCGAGTTAAATTATCTCCCAATAATTTAACCATGAATACTACTCCCCTAATATATATCATAAAAAAATATCTTCATATCCTGTGTAAGGATACAAGAAAAGGTATGATCTAAGATGCTCAGCAAGGGTAAATAAGGGATACATGTAATCATAGTCATAGGCTTTATGATATGATAACACTATCATGAAAAGAGAAGATAATACAATTAATGTAATATTTTATAAACATGAATCATGGCATAAATTCTGGAAGCTCATAAGACATGAATCATATTATAATAGTGAAAAAAATCTAAGATATCATTACATAGGAATAAATTATTGAATTGTGGAAAACAGATAAGCCAAAATACACTAATATTCTTAAAATATGATTATACATATTTGTTAAATGTTTTTACATTTATCCAATAAAATTTAGAGGATTAAAATGTGAATGAATCTAATTTTATGCCAAAATACACTAATATTTTAAAAGGATGATTTACAGCAATTTGTTGGTGAACCCTCTTTAAATGTAGAATTTTTTACTATTATATGTTTCATTTTTCAAAATAAAATTATTATTTAGAATCAGTATATCAAAATTTACTTTGGGTAAAATACTTATAACAAAATTCATTTATTAAATAATACTAAAAAATAATGTATTTTACTTCAAAACTTCCTTTTAATATAATTTATTTATATTTTTATATTATATTTTTAATTTGGTTTATAGTGTAATTAGATTATTTATTCCCAATTAATCCAATTTTTGTCATCTGATATAATTTCACATTGAAATTGGACATAAACAAGTGTCAATAATTTGATAGGTATTATTTCTGAAAAATAGCCATTTTGATTGTAAAATGAAAATTTATTTTAAATTAATTTTTTCCAATTCTATGTTTTAAATTTGGACAAATGGATTCAATATATGGAATTAGGATGTCCATATTATGAAAATATTTGACATTTATTATTATATATTATGAATACATACTTCAGTAAATATTTTATTTACCAGGGTTAAAAGGTAAGTCTGGTAAATAATGGTAAACAATATATTATTATAATAATATTAAATTAACCTAAAATGTTTCCTAATACAATGTTTTGATACATTTCCATCCATGGGAAACCATGGGTCGATTTAGGGACCCCATGGAAACACTTAAGAGTGATAATGACACTTTATATTAATTAATTTAATGTAAAGACACAAATGACATAAAGATATATCTTTTAGTAAATAAATTTTTCAAAAGGGATATATAAGTTTTCTCAGAGACTATAAATATTAAATTCAAATCTAAAACAATTTAATATGTCATTGTATTTGTTTTATAATTTTTAGACATCAAATAAATAAAATTATTTATGACACGATAATGATGAAGTGTTTACCTCATTAATGAATGATTTAAATAAATGAGATTATAACAGGGAAAAACAATAAAAAACCAATAATTTATTATTGGATGTTTTTTTTTGAACAATAGTAATCTTATCTTCGTCCTTAATTAATTTTTTACCCTTAGAAATTGAAAATAATAAAATGATAAAATAATATTTTCAAACTTTCCTAAATAGCCCCTCCTCCCATTGTAAAAATCCATCGTCGCTAACCTATTACTCACACCTCCCTAACCACTTGGCTCATCCAACCTCTACCCAGTTAATCTCCTTAAATCCCTATCTTCCACCTAGAATCCTCATCGTAGTCAAAAGGCACTTCACGAAATCCTTTTGCTTCCAAAGGGAGTTACCCGATTTAAAGGTAATGTGTCCTCTTAAGTTATTTTCATTTATTTTACTTATCCAACCCATAAAATATATTTTTTACATTATTTTATAAAAACACCAGTATGATAAATATAAAAAGGTTTTTATGATAATTATTCAAACTACACTTACACACACCTCCGTCTAATGGGTAATGAACATACAATTTATATGGACGAAGAACTAATGCATCACGAAATGTTGACTGTTAAATTATCTCCATTCACCTCTTATTGTGGTAATTATGATGGAACTATATTTATATGTGATATATATTATATTATTATTTTCTCTATGATTATTTATTTTTCATTTAAATTATGTTTTAATGGTTTCCATAATTGGTAAATGCAATAATTTCATTTCAGGAAGTGCGGACTACCACCCACTTAAAGTGATATGACTCGTTCATGACATACATGGAATGTATAATGGATGTAGTTAATGATATTATATATATATATATATATATGAAATTATACTAGAATTATTATATACATATGTATCATTAATTTTTCATTCTATTAATTATGAAATAAAAATGAATGTAGCGTTCATGCGTACGTACGACTTACAGTCTCCATGAACTGTGCATTTCATTTCTTATCTCCAAATGTTATTTATTATTATAAATACATATATATACTAGATATATATGATATATCTAATAACCAAATCATAAATATCATTCTTAATATAATGGAATTTTGACCCCATGAACAACTTGTAATTATAAGAAGTTCATTTTTGACTCAAGTACCAAATATCGACAAAATAACCATTATAAAAAAATGACTTCATAATGTTTATAAAATGGTAAAAAGTAATATAAAAGGAATAATAAAAATGAAAAATTATATTATGAAATTAGAAACAAACTTTAGATTATTATTCATAAGATTAAATAACGAACGGGTCAATTCAGACATGAGGTAAGGGAAATCGTCTCAATCTCCGTTCATTGAGACATATTTTGTTTTGTATGATAATTTCTTTTATATGATGTATAAAAAATATTGAATTTTCATTTAATCCAGGAAGAATCTTTTCTTTATGAAGAGATTTTTCAAATGAAAAACGAAATGTTTCCTTTTAATGTAATTGGTGACAATAAACTTTTCTGCCACTGTGAGTATTATTTGATCTTCAGTATCATAACAAGTCGTAGTGTTTTTTAAGAAAATTAATACCATATACCTATTTTACATATTTTGGATTTGAAAATGGTTTTGAGAAATAATTTATTATTTAAATATTTTTAAATTATATATTGTGATTTCAATGTGGAAATGTTATCTTTCATTTATTATTGTTTATAGTATTTGGTGCTAGGGAAATTTTAATTTATATGGGTGGTTCTATGATAAACTGAGGGAGGGTGAGCGCAAGATAGCACTCCAATGCGTTGGGTAATGTGACGGAGGTAAACATGAGTGTTTATCCCAAGCGATTTAGGGAATATACTATGATGCGTGTTTCAAATGTAACTCCCTACGTAGTTGTGAAAAATACAACGTAAGTATGTTATGGATTCCACAAGATTATTTTATGATTTTTGATTACTATGTGTTATTTCTAAATACTATGATTTCATGAGGTATGTTATAGAGCTTATGTTATGTATGCATTGATGAACTAATGTTTTCTTTATCTATTTTATAACCCTTAATGTTCTTTTAATGCTCATCCACAGATTTGAAATGTTTTTCATAGGACATAAAGATTAATAGGGTCAAGGACGGGAATAAGGAAAAGGTAGGCATTCTCTAACATGGAACAAGACATGAATCCTTTTTCAAAAGTTTTTATTTTATGATAAAATGGAAACTGAGTAGAAGTTTATACATGTAATATTTATGCTTTTATGTATATATTAGGACCTTATTCTCTAAAACAATAAAAATGAAAAGACCATCAATGTGAATTATCCATTTAATTCCCGATTATGTAATGTTTTAAGGCTTGGTCCTTATAGTTGGTATTAGAGGTCAGTTTAGACCACTTTAGGAGTTATAATATTGATAAATTAATGTCCATAAATTAGTTTTTGGGAAGATTTAAATGATATATAATTTACCTATTTCCCTGTTGGTTCACAAAAGTTATTTCTGTGTTCATAATGTTTTTATACAGAGGAATCTTGGAAACTATGTTGGTAAGCACACAAAGGAGAATAACCTTCCAAATCAGCATTATAGGAGGGTCCGAATCGGAGTTGAACAGTTTTTTGGAGGGATGGCTCATTTGATTCATGTGATAAATGGTGGATGTGTTTATAAATGATATTTTTGTTTATTCTAAAAGTGAGGTGGACCATGAAAATCATTTAAGGGATTTCTTTCAAACGTTAAAATAAAATGAAATGTATGGGAAATTCAGTAAGTGTGAATTTTGGTTAAAACAAATTTTATTCCTTAGTAACATTGTTTCAAAAAATAGTATACTTTTTTATCCTTCCAAAACAAATGCTTTTGATAATGGACAATACCCACAGATATAACTGAGATCATTAGTTTTCATGGATTGGAAGGTTATTACCAGAGTTTGTTTAAATATATTGAATGGTTATATATCCCAATGACTAATTTAACTTGAAAAGACGTTATGTTCATTTGGATAAATGAATGGGATGATTATTTTCCTGAATTGAAAATAAGAATGGTGAATGCTCCAGTTTTGGCACTGCCTTCCAGGAATGGTGAGTTTTTTATCATAAGATAAGCTTCATTGAAAGGACTTGGTTTTGTCAAAATTCATATTGATTAGGTAATTTGTTATGATTCACGTCAGTTGAAACCTCATGAGTTAAATTACCCGACACAAGATTTGGAATTAGCTGCTGTTTTTTTCTTTCAAAATTTGGAGCCATTTTTTTGTATAGAGTGAAAATTGAAATATATACTTTCTAATTAAGTTTAATGTATATTTTTACTCATAAGGAATTAAACTTGAGACATGGGATATGGTTGGAATCAATAAAAAATTATGATTTCACGACCCATTACAATTCGGTAAAATAAAATAATATGGATGATGCATTGAGTTGAAAAAGTAATGCTTCATCAACTATGCTATGTTTGGAATGAGATACATTAGTTTTTTTAATTATCTTTCGAATATAATTTTTTGGTGTAGGAAATTACTTTGTTTTATTTCAGGTGTCAGTGAAATCTTCTCTATCAAACACAATTATGCAATTTTAGAAGTAAAATAATGAGTTATAGAAAAAGGTAGATTTAGTTCATAAGGGTAAGTTTTCTAATTTTAACATTGATAATGATTTTATTTTTATATTTGGGAAGAGATTATGTGTGCTTTTTGATTCATAGTTGATTAATGATTTTTTATGTAAAGCTCATAGTTCCCTATATTCGATTCATCCTAGTTATACTATGATGTACATAGATCTTTAGGATTATTACTAGTGGGATTGAATGAAAAAAGATATTGTTGACTTTATAGTGAAGTTTTTGACTTTTCAATATGTTAAAGAAGAGAAATAATTACCTAAATGGATGCTTTAGTCTTTACCAGTCCCAAAGTGGAAATGGGAAAATATATCCATGGACTTCATTATGGGATTACCAAAGACATCTCACGGTAATAATGCAATCTCAGTTATTATTGACCGATTGACTAAATATTCTCATTTTCCTTCCTATTCGAGATACTTTTTATCAAGATCAACATTATCAGCTATATGTTAAAGATATATTAAGGTTTCTTGGACTTCCCCTCTCCATTGAATCTTCTCATGATCCCTAGTTTACTTCAAACTTTTGGAAAGGTCTTCAAAGGTCATTAGGTACTGAATTAAATTTTAGTACAACTTTTCATCCTCAACAAATTGGGCAGTCAGAACAAACAATTCCAACCTTGGAGGATATGTTATGTGATTGCTAAATGGATTATAAACGAAGTTGGGACCAACATATTTCTTTTCTTGAATTATCATATAATTAATGTTTTCATTCTAGTGTATAGATAGATCCATTTGAGGCATTAAATGGGTAGCGGTGTCGAACTTCATATTTTTGAGATTTACTAGCTGAACAGATGTTGATGGGAGTATAATTACTATAAGAGATAGATGAAAAGGTTCAGATGATTTTGAATCACGTGATAATAGATCAGAGAAAGATGAAAATTTATGCGGATAACAAGAGGAAGGATCGTTCTTTTGAGGTAGGTGATCATGTTATTAACAAATTTTATCTATTGAAAAGTGTGATGCATTTTGGTAAGAAGGGAATGTTCAGTCCAAGGTTCATTATGACTTATGAAATCATGGAGAATGTTGGATTTGTAGTATAGAAAGTGTCTTTACCTCTATGTTTATCCCAGGTACACAATGTTTTTCATGTTTAAATGTTGAGTAAGTATATGCCAGATCCATATCATGTTTTGAATCCATAGGTAGTTCAGTTGGAAGAGAATGTCTCTAATGAGGAAGAACCTCTCCAGATTCTTGACTGATGAATGTAAGTGTTGCGGAATAAGGTAATCCATTAGGTAAATGTTTTGTGGAAAACCCATAGGGTTGAAGAGGCATTGTGGGAATCTGAAAATGATATGACATATAAATACCACAACTTATTTGATATGTGAATAAAAATTGTGAGGATGCAATTTCCAAAATGTGGGAAGGATGTAACATCCCAAGTAAATAAAGAGCAATAAATATCCATATTTATTAAAATTTGTGAATTAAATATTAATTTTACTTCCATTGGGGTTCTATGTTCAATGGTGTACATGATACACAAAAATGGGTTACATTGATTTCTTAAATTTCACACAACGTTGGGTTATACTGAAAAATAATAATATAATATTATTTTAAAAGGTAGTTAACGCCTAGCTGTTTTATTGGAAGGAATAAACATAACTAACTAAAATATCATTATACATATTTTTAAAAAGTTTTTTCATCTATCCAATAAATTTTATAGGTTTAAAATGTGAATGAATCAAATTTTTGGCATAATTGTAATAATATTCTTTAAAAGGTCGATTTACCGCCATTTGATGGAGAGCCCTCTTCAAATCATGTTTTTATAAAATTTATATATTCTATTTGAAAACTTAAATTATTCTTTATAATAGAGATATCAACATTTACATTGGTTAAATTTTTGTGTTTTTTCTGATAAAATTCATTTTTAATGAATAGTGAATAATACTGTATTTTAATTCAAAACTGGATTTTAATATAATTTATTTATATGGTTAGATTATCTTATTTAATTAGTTTTAAAATTTAATTATATTATAATTTTACCAATTAATCCAATAATTGTAATTGGAAATAATTTCACTTTGTAATTAGACATAAAAAAATGTCAATCTTTTGATAGTTTTTATTTCTTAATCACATGCTTTTTTGTTTTGACAATGGGAATTAATTTGAAACTAATTTTTTTCACATATGTCTTCTGAATTTGGAAAAATGGATTCCATATTTGGAATCCTGTGGTTCAAATTTGGTAAATAGGAAACTTTTATTTTCAAACATTTTGAATATTTACTTTAGTAAGTATTTTATTTACCTTGGTTAAAGGGTAAATCTGGTAAATAAGGGTAAACAAAAATCTTATTATAATAATATAAAATTACCCTAACATGTGTTATATTACTATATATCGATAAATTTCCCACCATGGTCATCCATGTGTCAAATTTGGGACCCCATTTAGCCACTTAAGAGTTATTATGACAGTTTATATTAATTAATTTCAGGTAAAGACAAAAATAACAAAAACATATATCTTATAGTAAATCAATTTTAACATAGAGTTATATAGTTTATATCTTAAACTATAAATATTCATTTTAAATCTATAAATATTTACTACATCATGGTATTTGTTTTATAATTTTTAAACATCAAATAAATAAAATTATTTTTGACACAATAATGATGCAGTGTTTATCTCATTAATGAATGATTTAAATAAATGAGATTATCAAATTTAAAAAAATATTTAAAACCTATAAAATTATTCTTTTATTATTTTATTTCAAAATATAATCATCTTTTATTAGACTTTAATATGGTTTTTACCCTATGAAACCGTAAATTATAATATTAAAAAAAATATTTTCAAACTTTCATAAAGAGACCACCCCCCTTTTTAAATGCCATAAGCTCTAACCCATTACTAACACCCCTAAATCCACTTGGATGATCCAAAATTAGCCCCATAAATATCCATAAATTCCTATATTCACCTTCAATACTGACTTTAGGTAGAAGGAACTTCAAGAAGTCTTTTTGGTTCAAACCAAACGGAATTACCAGATTTAAAGGTAACGACTTCTCTTATATTCTTTTATTTTATTTTACTTCTCAAACCACCTAAACTATTTTTATTCTGTAATTCTATAAATAAACCTACATAATAAATATAATAGGTTTAAATTATGATAATTATTCTAATTACAGTTACACACACCTCTGTTTAATGGGTAAACAACATACTGTTTTTGTGTACGAAGAATTAACGCCTCACGAAACGATGATTGTTCAATTGTCTCCTACTAACTCTTATAGTGTCCATTTATATGTAATTATATTTATATGTATTATATTTTATATTTATATTATCTCTATTCTATAGTATTTTAAATTTATATCATACTTTTATGGTTTTTGTAATGGGTAAACACGATAATTGCATTTGAGAAAGTGTGGACTACCGCACCCTCAAAGTGATATAACTCATTCATTCCATACATGGAACATATAAAGAATAGAGTTAATGAAATTATATATATTATATTAGACTAGAATTACTATATACCTATGTATCATTAATTTTTAATTCCATTAAATATTAAATAGAAATGAAAGTAGTGTTCATGCGTACGTACGACATACCGTCTACATGAATGGTGCATTTCATTTCTTATTTCCAAATGTTACGTACTATTATAAATACATATATATTATGGATATATATTATATATATGATATCAAAATAATGAATATAATTCTGGAGATAATGTACTATTGTTCACATGAACAACATGTAATTATACGATGTTCATTTTTGACAGAAGTACCAAATATTGAAAAAACGACCACTATAAACATAAATAATTACATAATGATTATACCATGGTAATAAGTGATATAAAAGGAATAAAAAATGTAAAAATTTTTCTTAAGTAAATATAAATTAACTTTTGATTATTATTAAGGACATTAAGAACGAACGGGTCATGTTAGACACAAGGTAAGGGACTTCATCTCAATCTATATTAATTGAGGTATATTTTGTTTTATATACAAATTTCATTCTTACATTTTATAAAAACCTTTTAATTTTCATTTCATTAAAAAAGAATATATTATATATTAATCTTTTTTCTAAATGACAAAAAATGTTTCTTTTTAATGTAAGCGATGACACTGACCTTTTCCACCACCGTGAGTATTATTTGATCTTTGGCTTCCTTAATAATACATAGTGTTTTAAAGGGAAATAAATACCATATACCCTTTATATGTATTTTGGAATTGAAAATGGTTTTTAGACAGCATTAATTTTTTCAATATCATGAAATGATATATTGTGATTGAAATATAGAATTATTTTCTTTCCCTTATGCTTGTTTTATGTTTTATGGTTTTTGTGAATTGTTTACATATATGGGTTGTTCCGTAACCAACAATGGGCGGGTGAGCCCGAGATAGTTCTCCAATTTATTAGGAAACATGACATTGTTAAACATGATTTTTTCTCCTAATATATTTAGGGAATATACTATGATGGGAATTCCAAATGTAACTTCCCATATAGCTGTGAAAACTACAATGTAAGTATGTTATAGATGCCACTAGTTACAATCATGATTTGTGATCAGTCTGCGTTATTCATAAATATTGTGATTTCATTAGAAATGTTAAAGATATTGTGTTATATTTTTATTGATGAACTAATGTTTTATTTCTTTTTATTATAACCCGTACTATGTTTTTTATGCTCATCACATGTTTTAAAATTTTTTAGAGGACTTAAAGATGCATATGGTCAAGTATGGGATTAAGGAAAAGTCATGCTATTTAAAACATGGATCTATACATGACTCTTTTGTCAAGAGTTTTTATTTTATGAATAAAATTAAAATTGAATAGAAGTGTCTACATGTATTATTCATGTGGTTATGTATATGTTATGACCTAATTCTCTAAAACTCTAAACCTGAAAATGTCATCAATGTTAATTATCCATTTAATTAAAGATTATGTAATGTTTTAAGGTTGGGTCCTTATAGTGACCTATTAGATAGCGGCCTGTGTAAGTTTAGGTCTAAGAAATTGAATAAAATATCTTATGATAAATAATATAGTTATTTTTTTAATTAAATAATGTAATAAATAGAGTATAGGTGTTGGAGAAATAAAATAGATAAAAGGATCTTCAGAGAATATTTTACCTCTAAATAAGGATACTCCTTTTATTCTATTCGAAAAAGAATTATTGAGTCAACTTCTTCCCATGTTAAGGAATATATGAGGATGGGAGGGAGTGTGGGACTTTATTGGATAGAGTATAGTTGAACCAAAAGGGTTTATAGGTTTGATTAAGTGGGAAGATGTGGTGGCCTTTGATATGGAAGGGAAAGGGAACACTTGGAATATTTGAAAACATGTTTGGTGTACCAACGTTTTCCCCTAAAAAAGTCATTCCAAACACAAAAAACAAAATTATTTTAGCATAATGGAAGCTTAATAGAAATATAATGGGTGTTGGACATATTTGTAGGTCATTTTCGGCGTTATATTTATAGTTACGTGATTTATTCACATTATTTTTCTCCTGGCCGATGTAATTAATTATAATCACATTCACTAAAAGATTTGGTCAAAAAATATCAAATTATTAGTTGTTATAAATTATTCTTATATCAAATATGGAATCATTTTTCCATATTCTCATAAAATAAGTTCCTATACTAATTTAAAATTAATCCTTCTAATGGGATGGAATTACGGTTATTTTACATAAAAATATCCAAATGTTTTCTATGTTATTATATCTAATCTCAATGTGAAAATGGTTCCAATTATATAAATTATATTAACTATTAAATATATTATCTAAATTAACTATAGATCCAATTAATAATATAATTCATCCTTATAAACAAATTGGCTGAAATATCTGTTATAAATTAAAATAATGTATTCTTAACTATTCAGTAAAAAATGAATCCTTACAAAAAAGTACCATAAAATTATCGAAACATTATTTTTATATCTCACATATAATAATAATGTATATTTTCAAATTAAATATATAAAATTAAAAAACATTGAATTTAATATGGGTTCGGCATTAATGGCGGTAAATATGCCTTAACAAAAATATTGGGATTTAAGCATAAAATCTGGTATGGTCATATCTCATGTGTATCAAATATATTGAATGAATATCATAAAAATTTTATTTATATATATATAATTTATTACATTATCATTACACACTAATTTTTATTAATTAAATTTATTATGTAACAATATCTTTGTGACCAGAATAATATTTTCCATTATATTAAATCGGTTTTCATATTTTTTTTAATTAATTAGTAACCTATTAATTCATGTTATATTTGTGGAAGACACATATATTAAAAATTATTATCTTGTATATATCTCCTTATAATAAGATTTATAATAATATATTATAGTCAGTTAATACTTGGTCTTGTGTGTCACGCGAGCCAGCAAGGGAGGCCAATATTTCATGTATTATATTATCTCATTATTGTCCAGGGTAACGTATACCAAATCAGTGTTTCATGAAACATACTCAAATCTGGTGCCATGTGACAGGAATTTCTTACTTATTGAAATATAATTTTCAATTTTCCTTTAAATAAAAAATAACCAAATAATAAGTTAATTTGAAAAACATTATTTCAGAAAATCCCAGGCCATTGCATGAAATCGCAATTCAATGATTTTATCATTAATATCTATGAATTGAGGAAGATGAAATCATTATATTGTTCCCAAATATGTTCATGTATCTAGTGTTATTTGACCATGAAATCATCCACATAGAGTTCCACTGATGTTCCAATTATTAGTTTAACGAATTGATGCATGGATCGCTGATAGGTATCTCTTAAGTTCTTGAGACAAATAAGGGATAAACTAAATAGGAAAATGTACCTCAAATAACTCTAAAGAAGGTATGATCATCATCATTATGGGACATTCAGATCAGGTTATAACCAATATATCCTTTAATGAAGAGAGATATTGTAAGCTGACTATGGAATCAAGCATCAAATCTATCACTAGAAGAGGAAAATAATCCTCCATGAATTGGAGGTTGAGGTCCCAGATATCCTTATAGAATTTGATATCCCCACTCCTTTACCTAACTAGGATATTTTTTGAGATATGCCTGTGATACTAAACTTCCATGAATAATTTGAATTTGATAGGATTTTCATAAACTTCACTAAACATGGAACCATGGTATGAGTACATCTTTTTTGGAAGATGCTTGAACATGTGGTGGATTTTGTAGAGAACATGATGGTGAACAACGACCTAAGTTTATATTCCTGAAATCCATTCTTATCTCTACGAACATAATCATTTTTCTGCCTCAAAAAACCTTTGTAATTTTTTTGAATTATTCCAATTTTAGTAATTATTTCCAATTTCAAATTGAAATGGGATATAAGAACATAGAAAATGTTTGGACGTTTTACATTAAAAAATTGTATTGTCATCCAGTCAGTGTGATTAATTTTAATTTTATTTCTTCAACATGATTGATTAGAATTTGGGAAAATGGATTCCATATTTGAAATAATAATTATTCTTTTTTTATAATAAGGTCAAATTTTGTTTTTTTAAAATGATCAGTGAAAGCGATTAAAATTAACTACATTTTTTAGAGGAAAATAAGACTAATAAATTACTAAACCATACATAAATGACCAAAAACGTCCTAGAATCTTTTCAAAAACTCATTTTATATACATTATTACTAAATTTACATTTCATACATGTGTTTTTTAGGTTTGGAATGACATTTTTTGGTTAAAAACGTGGGTAGACCTAACTTGTTTTAAAAAATGCCAAGTTTTCCCATTCCTATCCCTATAAAAGACCACCACCTATACCCACTTATTAACACCTATCAATACACTTGTATCACCAAACATCTACCCAATTAAGATCCATAATTCCCTTCCTTAATCTTATAGTAATTATCATTGGCCTAAGGAAAATCAAGGAATCCTTTTTGAATAAACCAAAAAGAGTTACCTCATTAAGATGTAATGTCTTCTCTCAAGATCCATTAGTTTATTTTCCTTCTACACCCCTCCAATCTTGTTATTACATTATTTTAGGGGAAAATAGTACATTTAATATACTTGGAAGTTATTATTTTTATGGTTTGAACCTACACATACACACACCTCCATCTAATGGGAAACTAACATACTCATTATGTGAATGAATAACTACTGACTTACTAAACAATGATTGTTCATTTATCATTTAACACCTCTTATGGTGGAAATAATGATGGAAAATATGTTTCTTTTTTTTCAAATATTATATTTAATATTTATTTAATCTTATTTATTTCTTTTACAACACTTATCTTTTTTAATTTCCATTTATTTTAATTACATGAATTTTGTTTGAGGAAGTGTTGACTAGCACCCCATTAAAACAATGTGATTTGTTCACACACTATATTGAATGTATAAAGGATGAGTTTAGTTAATTGTAATTACATATGTAAGATTATAATTCTAATTTAATGATTCTATATACATATAAAAATATATGGAATTTTCCTTCTTTCTTTCAATAAAACATTTAAAACAGTAACATAATTCATGTATACATACGACTTACCGTCTACATGAATGGTGTATTCCATTTATTAAGTTTTTATTATAAAATTTTTTATAATATAAACATAATTATTATTAATTATATTTATATAATTATTCACATTTCGGAATATATATATTAGTATAAGGACTAACAATATAACAAATTAAGACACATGCGAAGAATAATATGAATATTACTCAAATTGAAACATTTACATTGGATTATTTACAAGATTTTAATATATAGTCATAGTAAAATAATATATGGTATTGTTTATAAAAAATTATTCTATAAAATATCTATAATAAACTAATATTTATTAACCATGAATTTTATATGAGTACAAACAGAGTCAATACAAAGTATAAGGGGATTTCATCTAACCTTTTCTATGTGACATATGCCATGTTCGTCGCCGGTTCATTTTGTGTATTGTATGTACATCCCATTAATTTATTCTATTTATCTAATACTGAAATTTATGGGTATTTAATAATCCATTTTGTGATCATTCTTTCATGGGACTTATGTTTCAAAATTCAACTAATTGGTAAAAATGGTTTCTCTCCATTTTCCTTCATTGATGATCATGTTTTGTTAGGAACTTAAAATATTTTTTATGGTGTATGTATTTATTTTTTACATTTATTTTCATGAATATAGTTCATTATATGATACATCCACATTCATGTAATTTATTAATATGACATTCATAGTATGATTCATTGTTACCAAGTGATAATAGTTTATGGAAACAATCTCATCTCTTTTCGAGTTTGTTTATACTTATTCTTACTTTAATTATATTATATGATCCATATATCTTTAAAATTCATGTAATTTATTATCATCAGTTTATTCATAATAAATTAATGTATTTTTAAAATTTTTCCATTTGTTGTTACATATTTTATTCAAGAAATATTTTTTAAGGGATCTCGATTTACCCAATATATGGTCGAAATTATGTGATCCTTCAAAACCCTATTTTCTAAAAAGGGATTCCATGAATATTATACTAATATCCTATGATCATTATAAGAAAATTTTAACCATATTTTATTTTATGATTTTCTATGAAATAATATTATTTTCTATTTAATAATGAGGCATTTTTATAACTATTTCACCATGAAAAAAGAATCTTCCTTTCACCTCATAAGAAATTTCTAGATTTACCCAAAGTCATTAATTTGAATCTTCCATTATAATATAAAAAAGTAACTATTTTTAAATGAAAATTTTCTCCTAATATTCTAGATATTAATTATTTTTATGGGTTTTCATTGAAAATATTGTTCATTTATTTTTATGTTTTAAAAAGTATTGAATAAATTTTCAATATTTATTTATAAGATTTAAGAGTACTTTTTAAAGAAATGGGTTTCAAAACACTTTGATTATATATTTATACTATTTCTATTTATTTTCGAATAAATAAATTTCAAATGGTTTTCAAGATTTATTTATATTTTTCTCAAAGTATTTTCAGTGAAATTTTTTTCAAAATGTTTTCAATATTCCTTTTATTTATTCAATTTATATTCCTGGAAAAATGTATTAAAACATATTCAAGATTCATTCATATGTTTCATGCAAAAAAAATATTTAATATAATTTTAAATCCCCCTTATTTAGTTTCAAAAGGACTTTTTATGAAAAATGTTTTTAAAATGTTTAAAATACTGTTTTATATATTTTATAGGAAAATGTATTTAGTAATGGTTTCTTGAGACCATTATATGTTTTAATGTTATTTTCTTTGAAAATTATTTTATTTATTAAAATTTATTTTTCATAGAATATTGGATATTTTCCTCTCGAATCATTTTTGAATGATATTTCAAAATGATTTCCATTCTAAGATGACATCCAAGGATTGTACTCATTATTTTCTAATAAATTATCTATAGGATCCATTAATTAAATTTCATTGATTGGATTATGATTCTTGTCATGGTCTTCCTAAATCCCGTTTCTCTTTAAGAGGTTATATGTTTATGGAATTTGTTTCTGTTTCATGTGTTATAAATTTATGAAACTCATTTCTCTTTCACAGGTTATATGTCTAAGAATACCATTTCTCGTTATATTTTAGTATATTTTTGAGATGATTATGAATCAAATATCATTTACCATAGGTTATGAGATGATTACCTGTTTATGAAACCCTTTTCATTTCACTAGCTATGATATGATTTGTTATGATTTTTTTGATAATTTATGTGTGATTTCACAGTGAGATGGGTGGGACCTACATAATCCTACAATACATTGGGTAAATATTTATATTCTATGAGATAGAGTAAGAAGGTCTTGTGAATGAACCTTGAATTCTAAGATGTCCATGAGAGTGAACTATGACTTCCAAGATTGTATGAGGAGTGAACTCATGCTACCATGATATCCATGGGAGTGAAACATGAATACAAAGATGGTATGGAGAGTGAACATATAATACCAAGATAGTCTTCGTAGAGATGCTTTATATAATACTTAAATCATATTATATGATTATCTATTTTCCACAATTCCATTTTTTATTCCTATTTTATGCTTTCAAGGGTTTAGTTCTTTATTTCATTATTATTCTTGTCTAATGAACTACCATGATTTATGCCATGATTCTTGTATATGATCTTTGATATGATGGGTATTATCTACTATTTTCAAAATGATATTCTCTAAACCTTATAATCATTATTATACTTGCATGTCTAACTTGTTGATATGAATATATATTTTTATATGATATGTCTAATAGGGTTTATAGTCTTGGAGAACCTAGAGAGAGATAATGTAGCTCCCTCATGTACCATTATTTATGATTCCAGGTTTCTAAATTCCTTAGACCAAAAAAAATTTTTGGGATTCTATTTTTCTAATTTATAAGTATTAATCAATAGTCATGTAATGATAATTGTTTTAAAAGGGAGGGTCAATACTGCTTCCACTGGATAGCTGGGGATAGTAAATAGAATAATAATATCAGTAGGAGTCTCCCATATGGATAATGGGATATAAATTATTGGATGGTGGCATTATTATTTGAATAAAATTATATTAGGATGAATATGAATGGTTAGTGTCTATCTATTGCCCATGAACAACCTCCAAAGTATTCCCCACTCTTATGAAAAACTAACACCCATTCACAAGACACAAAATAAGTTTTAATCCAAAAGTAAATATCCAAAATTTGTATATTAAAATGGTCTTATACCTTAGTTTCAAATAATTTTTTTGTATTATGATATTATTGAGTACTCAAAAATTATTTCCCCTCTAAATTTTTGTTCAGTGTTTTTGGGGAATTATGGTTTATATTAGATATCTTGTTGATTGGTTAACCAGATTGGTGTCTAGGATCTATTAATGTACTATCTATAGTTGTATTATATATTTTCTATATAGTAATAGATTTGTGATAAGAAATTTTATGTCTTTGGTATATTTATATTCAACTGATTGGTATGAGATTTATATATCCTTGTAACTTTTGTAGGTAATTACTCAAATTTTATTATCATATACACTCCAAGATATTCACCAACTCATGAAATGTTATAGGAATGATATAGAGAACACATTTATATTCAATAAAAACTCATGTGGGGTTATAGTAGGCATGTGTAATCAAAATGTAGTTCAAAGTATTTTAATTATGTGATATATTGGAGTTTATAGTTTGGAATATGTATGTATAATGAGTTTTATAGGTCTACTATTTTATTTATCTTAACTAGTAATGAATATATGGAACAGGAAAGAAATCATATATTTAGTGTCATTGTGAAAGATTTCTAAAACAAAATTCCATGATGATTGAATATGATCTAGGTATTATGTTACCATGTGATCCAATGTGAAGGCCATGATATAAAATAAATATTGTTTTGGTGGGAAAATTTCATGGTAGAAATTTTTTCAAACATTGATGTATCATTTTTTAGGTCTTACATAAGATAAAATTTAAATTTTTTATTATATTTTTTGTGTTCATTTATGTTAGAATGAATGATGATATATTTTATTCTATATAATTAAGTCATATTAACTTCTATTATATCATCTCCTAATAGTTAAAATATTATTTCATAAGATTAAATTTATCATACAGTGTATGATTTTAGTGACATGTTATTCTACATATAAAATATGAAGATTAAAAACATGTAAATTAAAAATATTATAATAAAATTTTAGGAACTAAAAGATTCATTTAATATTTTTATTCTAAATGTATTTTATTAATAAATAATAGTATCAAATTTATTTTTATTTCCATGAAAACAATTCAAACAAATTTCATGTTTAGTATTCTTTTAATAATTTAATGATTGAATTAATATTATTTTTGAAAACAAACGTTTATTGATGCATGATTCATAACATAATGATTCATAAGTTGAAATAAAATTTATGTTTTAAAATAATTTGATAAGTCAAAAAACTGTTCAAATTGTTTTTATGTCGTAATTTTGATTTAATCTAATTGAGAATAACTATAGAGTTGTAAGTTTATTTTCTTAATTTATATGATTAAATAAATATTTAAAATCATATCTAACACCTATTGTGCTTCAATGAAATTAATGATGATTAATATAAATTGAGATGTAATGTGGTATGAATGAAAGTATTATTTTACACAACATTTATTAAATTCAATTTAAAGATATATATATAAGAATTCTAAATCATGTTACATGTTAATGGTTGTTATTCAATAAAAATCAGTATTTAAATTTTATTCATGATTTATTTATCCATGTTGTGATTATGTATATAAAATTCCAAAATATCAATGAAAATATTAGAATGGTGAAATAATGGGGATGCAAGAATTTATGTTTACAATATCGTGAATATAGATTGTAACATCCTATATTTTCTCAAAGGTATGTACCATTTGATTTTGATTAAAATTAATAATTTTTTTTACTGTTCAATGTTTCTTAAGAGTGTCAAGGGGTCTTAGAAAATTATGTGTCTCATTTGAAGCCTATATAAATGAAAATTAAAGAGGCGGAATGGGTTGCACAATTATAAGTAACCATATCTCCAATCCCACATGGTTCTACAAACTATGATGATGTGGATAGTAGAATGTTAGGGGATACACAGTTTGTAGTAGACTATACAACCCTAGGCAATTGATTGTACATGATTTAAAACCCCTATGGTATATCTTTCTTTCATGGGAAGCAGACGGTTAGAAAAACTGTGTGCTAAGCCCATTCATGGATCCCCTTATAGTAGAACATAGTGAAACCTTTGTGCATGGTTTGTCAAACCATGTAGAAAAACTGTGTTCCCCTTTTTATGTGGTTGGAGTTTGGGCTTCAAAATAATTAATATGTTAGACATGATTTTCATTTTCAACCTCATTATCTAGTGGTTTTCATCTCTTTCATCACATGCGATCTTCCTCCTCTACTCGACCTAGGTAGTTTGATAACTTTATCATATGAGAAAACTTTTCATCACCGTCATATGAATATGAATGATCTTGGTAAGATCTATGATCGTTTACCTTCTATTTATCCTCTACTTCATCATCTATTGTGTTATTTAGTTTCAAACTCTTTTTATTATTCTGGGGACCCGGTTGATTTCACCAATTTCTCCCATTGTTGTCCAATGAAATATTTGATAATAGATGGGTAGAGTTATACTACAATGAGGCAGGGTGTCTAGGTATTTACCATTACATTCATGGTTTTTTAAATTATTCACCATCATTCTACATGCCATATCCTTCTAGTAATTCTTAAACATTGATAAATTTTTTTAAGTTAATTGTTTCCCATTAAATTGTATGACCCTACATTATAGTGAAACACATATCCAGGTTTTTTGTATTTTCTTGTCAACCCATTTGGGTGTTCTGACTTCAGTGACCTAAATTCTGATGCCTTTAATTCCTAAATCCTGTTGTGTCTATTTTTTGTTTCAACATAATTTAATGGCTTAAATTTATTTAATTATTTGAGACAATTGGATATCCATGGGTTCATCTCTTGAGCCTTATGAATCTTTCATTATGTCCAATGATTTGTTCTTATACATATTCTTCATGATAAATGTTATTCCGCGTGATACATGACTTTTGTCACTACATTGTTCATATTTTTTATACATCATTTTGTATTTTTATTGCATGATCCCTCTCTCTATCTTATAGATTATTGTTATGAATAAAACCTTAAACAGAATTCCATATTAAATGATTGAGAGTCCTGATTAAAATTATTGGATATATATTTTTCCATGTAATGTTGAGATGTTTATTCGTGACATGTGTTTAAATATTCTATACCTTGTGATAGGTCCTTCGTTTTTATGCCACAATTACTTTTGGCGGGGAGAGAACACAGGTCCAAGATTAAGTAAGTCATGGATGGAATTTCCCTAGTTTTCTACATCTACATCACAAGTCAAGAGTTATATATTGGCTTTCTATATACGGGGTATATAATATGATTCTTTATCCTCACTGGTGACTCTGGTACCCTAGGGGTGAAACCATCGATGGGCTCACTAAAAATTTCACTTTGCCTTGTCTCAGGTAGTACCCGGTACCCTATGTGTGATAATTGGTATGGACTCAGACATCACCATTCCATAAGTAATATGACGGATGACTTTATGGGTTGCCCTAGATGGTATTAGTTGTATTGGTTATAATATAAATTCCAGTATAAATCCCTAGGATTCGTTACATAAATACAAAAACATGTTTTGGTATCAATTATTGGATTTGATAGATTTATTTATTGCATAACACGTAATAATTTTTATTTATATTCTGATAATTGTT
Source organism: Viscum album (assembly GCA_963277665.1). Classification (NCBI taxonomy): domain Eukaryota; kingdom Viridiplantae; phylum Streptophyta; class Magnoliopsida; order Santalales; family Viscaceae; genus Viscum; species Viscum album. Next base: position 2,042,649,414 of record OY728148.1, on the reverse strand, counting down.
TTATGATTTCATGGGGATGGGACTACCAATCGAAATAAAAATCCTTACGACAACCTACCATGCTTTATTTATTTATGATGGCATAGTTATGTACCTTATAATATGTACAGATACAATAATACATAAATATAGTTTAGGCCAAATTAGGGGGTATCAGGCAGGTGGCCATTTTGAAAAAAATGAATAAAGTAGTTATTTATTTATTAATTTACCTATTTCCCAAAATTTATCATTTATGGCATACTATTCCGTTATTTATTTCCCCAAATTGATTGATCTAGAGATCATTGGTGGTGGCATACTAAGATTGTATCTCACACCCTACTAGGGACAACTTTGGTACCCAAAAAGAAATTATGATTTCTGGAATAGGTAATATTATGTTGGAAGCTTCCAATGGATTATTTTCCTTCTAGTATGTAGTTTGTGTAAGAGGACTATGTTTTTGATAGATATTCTAGTTTTTTCAGTTTTTTTAGTGTTCTTGTACTTTTTATAGCATGTGATATATGCCTGTCTCCCTAGTTCCCCATTATTCTAATTTTTTATATTATCAGGATCATCATAATTATTGAAATATTCTCAGTTTAGATTCATCCTATTATTTATATATCTCTATTTATTTATTTTTATTGTTCTTATACTTCTTATTTAATTGTAGGATATTTATTATATTTAATTTTTGAATTTTTCACACTATGATCTATGAAGGAATTTACCCCCAAAACGAAAAACATAGGTCCATACTGCATTTCCATAGCATTTGTAATTAGGGGATTAAATCGATAGGTCTTGTGTCAACCATCTTGAAGTACCAGTGTCTTGAAATAGGGGTGGGATGCATCAATTTGTAATTTTGGGATATTATTCATTTTGTCTTACTATTTGGTCGTAGAAAGGATACTGGTATATAGGAATTTTGTAATAAATCATGTTCCTTGGAGTATCCAACCCATATATAGGTGAAAACCAAATTATTTTGGGATGGGTAAATGTTGTTATTTATGGGGTCGTTGATGTTAAATAGATTTCACCATTGGGTTACACCCATTTTTTGAACTCTAAATTTTTTTGATAGCCTATCATTTTTCTAGGACTCATGATACGAGGGAATTTCAAACTGATGCATCCTAATATGAACCATAGGGCTTAAATCAATTTTATTCTTTATATTCCATTTTTTACTTTTTAGTATGAATTCACCTTCATTGAATTGACCACCTTTTGTTATTTGTGGTGCTTGTATTGTTGTATCTAAGAATGTGCCAACTTTTCCTTTAGGGATGAAAACATAATTTTCATGTAATTCTTATACCTTATCCAAACAGTATTTTCCTACATAGGATAAAAAAGAAACAATAAGTTGCCAGTTATTTAATTTTAATCCAAATACCATAGTTAAGAGGGACTAGAACGTGTTATGGTTAGGAATATGCATATGAAACATTTAAATTTAGAAGGATTATGAGATCTTGTAAATTTGAATTGGTGATAGACCTATTTCAACAATGTAAAAACGATATTTAAATACATAAATGAGTTAAAATGAATAAAAACTTTAAAATTATATTGTCAAATTATATAGGAAATGTGATACATTGAACCTGACCTGACATTAGAAATGGGTAGTAGGTTGTGTCTCTTGTGATTATTTCATATTCTTAATTGAACTATTCTCCCTACGAATACCTAGTTCATGGAGAATGATATGGGCTGTGACATGATTATAAGAGGAAATCATAACTATCCTTTATTTATCACTTTTATAATATATTATAAATCTTTTTATAGGAGTGATCTTTGATATTATATTGATATACCACTGTGAAGTCCTCATGTTGTATTCCAAGATAGTGATGATTCGAACACTATGAAGGTGGTGGTATCTAAGAAACATAAAATTCCTCATATACTGAAACATAAGGGATGCAGTACTAATGTTTCACTGTGTTTCGATACTATAATCACTTAATACATTCTTCTATTCATGCAGTATGTTCAGAGTTATCCCAAACCGTGCTCTATGATGGAAGAGCCGGGTCGAGGAATCATGTAGAATAATCATACCAACTTCAATGGGGATGGTGGAACTCAATATGATAATTAGTGGTTAGAATATATTTTTTTGAATCATTTACCATATTCATATGACTCCATAGTGTATGGTCTAACTCATAACCTACATGTTCTTTTTTTTCATCAAGAGATTGTGGGACAACATATCTTAGGCTATGAACCATTGGGGTATGGTCTTTGAAGAGATCCGTACGGCCTTCTTGGATCATTTATTCCCATAGAACCTGAGATATAATTGTTTTAGGAAATTCATGAATCTTCAACAGAGCACTATGACCATGCTGGAGTATTCTTCTATCATCAAAAAGCTCATGTTTTTTCTCATTTTTTGACAGGTGATTATTTGATTACTATGAGGCATTTTCAGAATGGTGTTGTTAACATTTTTCCCTTGTATACGAGTGTCTTCCATTTGAATACTATTATTGATATTGTGAAATAGTACCTAACTGCTTAACTAAATATGAGAAAATCTAAAAATATGAGCTAGGGACATTCTATTCTGAGGTAATGCGACAGTTCTTATAGTAGTGGGAAGAATTGTTTTTAAGGTTCACATGGGAGTAGTTCCAGCCATGTTTCATGTACTGATATATTTATAGTGTGTAACCATTCTAGTATGATATGTCATAAATACCACCAGTGCATGAGAAAACCAATAAATTGTCGAGATTGCGGCAGGATGGGTCACCTTTAGCTCTTTTATCAGCATATTCCACAACCATCAAGTGAGCAGGGATCTGTATGGACACATCTATTAGGTACATAATTTGATAATACATATATGGATATATTTTGTTTTATAATATCTGGTAATTCTAAGGTTGTAGTTTTCACGGCTAAGGATTTAATTCCATATAACATATGTGTCTGCAAAGTGGATCTGTTGAAGATAGTCATGCGACATCTCAGGTCCATAGTTCGATTCATGTTTATATTGTGTAGCATGTTCTATAAGAAAATAATTGAGGGACATATACTTTTATAGGTTCTATATTAGTATCATCTAATTTATTTTCTTCCTTTTTTAATACTGGTGAATCACACCCTTCTATATCTTTTATGGTTATAAGATGTATAGTCCTTGAAATTGAGTACTTTTTTTGTGTTATATATCAATAAATTCTATTTGGTGTCATAAATTTGGGAATATAGTAGTTCAAAGTGTCCCCACATGAGATAAGTGGGTATCGCTTCTTCTGGATTTTCATCTTCTTCATGATTATAGAATTAAAAATTATTCTTGGTACGCACTGGCATGTTTTTTACGGTTCCCAAGTAGATTTCTATTGTCACCGAGTGTGTTTCAACTCATCTGAGGGAGGTACATTTATACATAATTGCAAATGGGATCATTAAGAGATTCGGGCTGGATCCAACAAAAATAGGCTAGGTGGAGTGGAAGCTCATTTGTAAAGTCCTCTTATGATTGATTAGGTAGTGAAGAAAGTATACATTCCTCTTTTGGTGGATTGTTTTAGGGATTTTTTGTCTAGTCATTTCTTTGTCTTACCACATTAGATAGAGTCTAATTTCATAATCGACATCATGTCAATTATATCACGAGGTTCCCTTCCTCTATATAGTATAAAACCTACATACCTCTAGGAACTCAAAATGATTCTTCGTGATATAGAGGCTATGATTTTTATATGACATATCCCATCTCAATGGGATTGACCTATCATTTTCGATAAGAAGGATCGTTGAAACATTTTTATCTTCTGAAATTTTTATATCCTAAAATGCAATGAAATTTTACAAGTTTCCATTTTTATCAAAAATACACCAATAATTAACCATTCTGAAATAATAATTATAATAATTATCATTCAAATTTTATTGTCACCCTTTCACATGTGATTATGGAATTTTCCAATATAATCTTCGACTGAATTCCACTATGTGAGCATAATAATTTGTGATTCATCATCCCCATAAAAATGTTAGTAATATAACCACTTATGATGTGACTTTAGAGACAATATGATTTTACTATCTCCTTGAGCATGATGGGGATGGTATGATCTAGGGATGAGTTTCTGTTAAATTTTATTTTTCTATTTTGAATATGAAACTCTTCTCTTTAGAACATGATTGATTTGGGGAAGGGGTTAATGTATTATTTTTAAAATTTTTTCTATTTCCACAATCCATATTTTTTGTTATTTTCTTTTTTTTGGCCCATATTTTTATTTATGAGCTATTATATATTATGAAATTTCATTTTTTTGATTTAATTTATACTTTTAGTATTTTATTTACCATGAAAAATATATAATATTTTGGAAGAAGAATTTGAAAAAAGACTTTTGAATGAAAATTATTACTATGATGGATAGATTGGTAGTATTTTGTTAATAATTATGTGTTATTTGTTTAATTGGAAAATTATATTTAATAATATTTGGAATAATTTTTTTTTAAATGTTACTTTGTTGAATTTAATGTGCATATCTTATTTCACTATACAATGCTGAAATCAGAATGTATGATAAAGACTATAACATATATATATATATATCTAGATTTAAATTTAATGTTATTTACTGTTATTAAAAATGAATAAAAATAGAAATGAAATTTAGAAATAGTATTAATTAATGGGATTAGGGTTATAATTGATTTAATTTAGGAATTTATAGTGTCGTAAATATTTATTTAGTTGAGTAGGATTATTGTTTATGTTTTTTTAGTAAATTTCATCACCATCATCAACATTTCATTAATTAATGAAATAAAAAATAAATTTGAAAAATAAAATAATATGAATTTGTGTTGAGTCATAAGTTCTACTTACAAATTTTTTATTCCGTTTTTTAGAAATCACAAATTATTTCATTACAATTACGTTATTAATATTTATTTCCTTAGGGTTGTATTTTTTTTTCATAAAACGTAAACTATTAACATTAATAGAATTAGTTATGATGTTTTCATTAATATAATCTAACTATATTCATTATGATGATCACAATGGGTATGGATCTCATAAACATCATATTTAGGTTTATCAAATAATATATAAGACTTTATGTCTTTTTCTTTATACTGAAGAAGTCATTATAATGGGACTGATATCCGAACCAATAAACATCAGACTCATACGTTTAAATATCATTGTAATGAAATTTTTAAATAATTATATTAGATAGACATATTTTTAATTCTGAATATAGAAAAATTATATTTATATTAATTAATTCCATTTAAAATGTAATGGTGTAAATAAATATGATGGAAGGAAATCAATTGTAAATGATCTATGAATGTTATATGTGTCCTAGTTGTTGTGGAATACTAGGAGAAAAATGATTGTTTTTGATTATATGAATTGTAGAACAATTTCTTATAAATAGCCACCCCTATGAAGAGTTTTAAGATGATCATTACATTTCCTCTCTTTATATTTATGACGTTGACAAAGTACGGAAAACTTTTTCTATGTATTTTATAAGTTTTTATAGAGATTCGTTCCTAAATAAATCCTATTAGTTTTCTTATTATGATTTTTTTGTAATACATAATGTTTGTTAGGACTGAATAAGTCCTTGTGAACTATCTATAACGTATTATATGTGTATAATTCACTAATATATTTAAAAATATACTTATGTTTACTACATAATTGAAAATGTTCCCAAAGTTTTGAAAAATCAAACCTATTTTCTGGTAGATCCTTAAAATTCCTTTTCAAAGTTAATTTACATAAGTTTCTAAGGTTTCATTGACCTACCCTTCTATACTATAACCAATGGTAATATTCCATTTCAAAAAGGCAAGTAATTTTTGGATCATAATGTACTTTAATTTAAGTGTTAAAACGTTCTCATTCAGATTTGATGAATGAATATATTCATATGTGTATTTTTGTTCTATTAAATTATCATTTATAAAATTCAAAAAGAATCTATAATCACATAATTAACTTATTATTATAAGGTTGTCCTTAATGGGTTTATCGAATAAATTTTTTTAATTTAATGCTTTACCAAGAACTAGAATATTATATATATCGATAATATCTCATATATCATTATATTTGAAGGTATCATTCCCCCCAACCACCTTCGTAACCTTTCAAACAAATATTTATATAAAATCATATATTAAGAACACCCAATATCCATATACCATTTTTATTATTTCTGTTACTAATTTGTTTTTTTGAAAACAAAAAAAAAATAGATCTTTGGAACCAAAACCATATTAGATATTGTTATAGAGAAATAATAATGGGTAACCATATTAATTTCAAAAAATAGGTTTTATGAAATCCCAAGATTAAAATTTATTTAAATAAAAAATATTATTTTAGTGACCAAGACATTAGAATCTAATAAAACGGTTTCACTTTTCGCAATGAAGTAATTGTTACTGAATAAATGTTTTTTATTTGTAAAACCAATTCCGGTATTATGTTTACAAGGATATATTCTTTTTATAAATATTATCAAAATATTAATTCCCATAGTTTATTTTTTGTAATATTTTATTGAGATAAAAAATTTTGTTCTTCATTTTAATAATTCATTATTTATCCTTACTATAAATATTTTTGGAATTCAATTTACCAAAAAAAATTTCTAAAGATTCATTTTAGAATGATTTTCTATATGTTTTCTAAAATAATTTATATTTCAGAATATTTCATTCCAAGATCTTTAGAATTATATGATACTTATTTTCTTAAAACACTTATCCTTGAATTTTCCTTCTAAATAATTTTAAAATCATTTCAATTTTTATTTTCATGTACTATTGTAAAATGAGAAATATACTTATAATAATGAAAACAATTATCATCATTATTTAGTAATTATTATTAAACCAAATGTTTTTACTTTTTCTGAATATTAAATTTTGGATAATTTTTTCTTAAAAATATATTTTTAATGTTCTGAATGGGGTGTTATTTAGAAATTAAAAAAAATTATTGGGTAATTTAGAAAGATTACCAATGTTCCTCTATATGAAAACATAATAAAAGAATTATTATTTAAGTAATATCTTCCAATTTCACTACAAGAATAATTTTACTTTTTCAGTTTATTTCTATTGGCTTATAATACTTTTTCTAATTCCAATCATAATTTTTTTCCTTTCTATCTTTTCCAATTTTTCACTATAAAATTAGGTCTGACATGTCCATATTTATTACACTCATAACAAGTAACTTCAATATCATTATTTTCATTATAGTACATGTTTGATTTATTATATAACTATGTCAAATATTTCATACCAACTATCAGGTTCATATTTTGAGCAAGATTATCTTCTTAATTATAGGACAATTCAGAAAAAGTATAATCAGATTGTATAATATCATTTTTCACTCTTGAAAAATTAAACACCTTTCTAAGATTATGAAATTTTGTTGTTCATTAGAATCATTCTTCTATCAAATAGAAGGGAATTTAAAAATAAAATACTCAATATTTAGTTCCAATAGTTACCTCGGATAAACAGTCTACACGTCATTTAGTAGAAAAATTAGTTCACTGATTTCCTCAAGAAAAGTGGTTGTCAAAATACCCTGCCAGCTTAAGGAATAATTCAAAAAATAATTTATTTATTTGGTCTATGGTCATTAAAAAATAAATCTAGGATAAAGATCTTGAAAATTTTTTAAAGTAGAAAGATGGTACTGATAAATGATGAAAAATAATTAAATGAAACAAAATAAGGGGAACAATAATATGATGTTTTTGAATATGTTGATGAAGAAGAATGATAAGAAGATATTAAAAAATAAAAGGGTCAAAAAGGTACAAAAGAAAATGCTAAATGATCAACTAATTTAGAGATATCATCTGACTCATCCACATCATCATTATCCTTGTTGGACATAGCCTCAAAGGAAGATAATAATGAATCATACATCTCAAAAGATGAATCTACATCGAAATAAAACAAGAATCACCATCTAAGGTGGTTGAGGATGTCCAGGATTCAAATACTTAACCTTTTGGAAATCCAATCATTGATAATGTTGAAATTTTTGAACTGTCAGATTATAAATAATTTCCTAATAATGATGACATAGTTTGAAGGAAATTGAAAAACACCGATAAGAGAAAAACAAATGTTTTATTGTTTCACAGAAGGAATAATGATTCCTCAGCCAGATCCAAAGTATTTATAGGTAAAAAACATTTCTATAATGGTTGATGAATAAATTTTTCAATCAATGTAAATAAAGGAATGAATTATTCCTTATGTTCCAAGAATGGAAGCAAGAGGGAAACTGAAAATGTATAAAATTTCCCAAAATATGAATCTAATAAAATGTTTATATAAATGTTAATTATTATTGAGATTGATTTAAAACATCCCAAAAAAGTATTATTATACATATAATTACTAGTAATTAAATAGTGAAGGGGAATCATATAGTTTATTAAAAAAAATCTCTCAAGATTATCAAATTAATGAGATTTAGAAGTTAGTGGTCGAATCAGCTAAATCTATTAGTCAATTATCTAAAGACATAGCAAACAAGGGATATTTTTTGAACAGTTCATAGACCAAAATGATGAATTGACTAAAGAGGTGGATACAAAATTGATCAATGTACGAGAACTGAATAATTAAATGGTTATTGTATGATTTTGTGAAGATGATGTTTCTACACTAAATGATCAGAACATGAATATTATTGGTGAAGTTATGAGGATGAATATTGAAATAAGTACAATGAAAGACACAATGATGAAGGATCACAAGAATTTGAAGAATATAATTTCTTTTGAAAAACTCATATAAATATTTCATACTTTTTCACAACTCATATTATAATATATATGTTTAAATAATTCTGAAATATTTGTTCATGTATGAATTACTTCTCCATAAAAATACAGTAATAGTAATGTTTTTTTATATTATTGGTTGAATGTTCTTACCTATGTTTTACGAATGAATAGATAATGAATCATATTGTTTTAATAAAATTTAATATTATCTACAATTTAACTAAATTCATAATTATTCCCCATCTATTTTTGAAAATCACAAAGGGGGAGATATTTTAAAAGGGGACATATCATATGGTAAGGGAGAGATATTCCAAAAACATTGGGAATTTGTTTCTTAGGGATTGATAATAATCTAAATGGATTTTATCATATTTAACATTACCTATATGATATTCAGAATACATATAATCTCAATTGGAGTAATGAATTGTGTTATATAACTAAAAAAGTTGTTTATAAAAATAAATGGTTTTATGTTATTAATGTATAGTTAAATTTTTTTTAGAGTATATTCATTTCCAAAAGGGCATATTGTTGAGACATAAGTTGTAAGTCTATCATTCCAATTTATTTTTATCTTTGAAATCATCAAAATTGTCTTTATACATACTCTACTCACTTTTTATGGCCAAAGAGTTTTATAATATTTTTAAAAATAAATAAAAATATTCCATAAATATAATTAGTTACAATTTTTTTATGAATATAAACTATCTTTCTTTATTAAGATTATCATAATGGGTATGGATTAGATAAACATTGTATTCACCATTATCAGATAATATATTATACTTTCAACCTTTTATTTATCATAAAAAAGTCATTAAATATGGACTAATACTAGAACATTTAAACATCATAATCATACTTATAGAGATCCTAATAATGAAATTATTTATAATGTATGTTATGATGACATAATTTTAATTATTAATATGGAAAACAAATTTCATTAGTAAGATGTTCATATTACACTATAATTGGGTAAATCAATATGACATTGGAAAATAAGTTTCAAAATATCCATTAATATTCTAGTTTTATAAAAAATTGTGAAAAAAACATAGAAATATGATCTTTGGGGAAAATATGGCTATTGGTAATGTTGATGGTAAATAATTAGTCATTTTTACTAGTTTGAAGATGAAGATTACATTTTATCTATTGATAATTTTGACGTTTACAATTTGTGAACATCTTGTTATTGTCCTTTTTTTATTTAGAGAGAATCATTCTTTAATAAAACTTGTTAGGTTGTCTCTCTTAAAAAATTATTAACAGATTGTCTTTATAATATGTGATTACGATTGAGGTCATGTTGGGATAAGAATATGGAATATCCTATCATTGTATTGATCGATAGTTTATGGGATAATAATATAAGGTTGATCCATCATATCAAGGGATTCGAAGAATATGAATGCACATATTTTGATCTTCATATTATGGACTTTCATTACTAAGGGAATACAGATTTTATTGTATATATAATGCAAGGGAAACCCTTATATAAGGTTTGTTTCAACCTTACTCTTATATTTAAAAAGATATTTTAATAACTAAAAGACATTATTATATTATAGAATATGATATACATTTTTATTAATATTATTTTAATTATAAATTTATTTTATTTTTTAGATTTATCACAACAATTCTGAATAGAATTGAATCATCATGCATCACTAAAATGATCTATTATGAATCTAAGTCATATTATTTTAATAAAATTTATCATGAATACAATATGTTTACTTTTCCAAAATCATATTTATTATATTTAATATTATACTACTATGATATATATAAATCTATCTTGATTATGATACTTTGGTAAACCGGATGCTGCATCTTAGAATACGATCATTTTATATAAATAGGTTTTTGAATATTTTTAGTTAAAATTCGTTTAAACTATTTTATGTACAAAAATTCACCCCTATTGTTATTCATCCATCTAAACAATATTCTTTTATTACTAATATAAATTAATCTAATATTGATATACAACACTATAGAGGTCTAAAATAGTGGATCTCGAGAGTGTCCCCTCTTAAAAGAACCTCTGTCTCAATAGTCAGATAGTGCCTACTAGAAAAACGGATTGCATGTAACCTTTTAATTGCAATAAAGACAAGGTGTTAAGAAACTATGTCACTACCAAACCACGTATGGATTATCTCCATACATCCACTGATAAAACTATTGTAATGTCTAATATCATAAGATACCAACCGAGGGGTGGTATACTTTCCATTCATTTCATTTAAAATAATACCAGAATCTATTTTTTCTGCACCTAGAGTGACGTTCCATTGTCCCCACAATTGGTGTCAAGTTAGTATAACTATTTATTTAGCCATTATAATGTGTTTTCTAAAAAATGTTTTTGAAAAAACAATTATTACAGAAACTATTGGACCACAAACCACAACACATCCCCCCATTTCACCCATACTAGATTATCCATTCAAATTCAATTTGGGTCTAGATGGGTGGGGCTTTAAGTGAACCCAGTATCATTGATTCTTAGTTGGGGTTGGATGATTGTCTGTGTCGGTTTCCTAGATCAGTCATAGGGTTGGATCATGAGGCTGATTATTGAGGAGACGAACCATATCGATTAGAGGTACCTCGTTATGGTAATCAATGAAACCCCTGAGCAATGTATCCCCTTATTCTGAGAAATTTTCATTGCTTAAAACATGTAGCAACATCATATAACCACCACCAAAGCATGATCCTTATTCTTAGGTCGCAAGATACCCACAACATAGAACCAATGTTCATGAAATTGATATTCCATTAACTCCTAGGAAAAAAAATAGTAAAGTAAGGGATGAAGATCCAAAAAACACATTCTCATTATTAATTAAAGGAAAAAGGGTCTGAGATCTCCTATCAGATATCCCTATATTAAGCACACCTAGAAATTAGATTAATGCTGGTTATTTTCATGTTTTTATCAGTGTGTGTCACCAGTTATAAATTTTCCCCAAAAAGGAATTTTACATTACTGGTATCCCCTTCCATGATAATGTATCAACACATATGTCATCATACATCTTGATTACCATATCAATTCAAAAATACATCATATAAAATGTGCTTGAGTAGGAGCAGTGAAGACACACCAATACATTTCATTTCTAAAATCGATAAGGTTAATGGTTTGAAAATTATTTTTACCTTGGATCGATTTGATGAATTTTGAGTTCATTCATGCATGTATGAAGGAAATTTTGTTAATCAGTAATCCATGAAATTTGTGTTTGTTACCAACCCAGTTGTGAAAAGAAAAATATATATCACATATTCACATGAATCAACTAGTATAGTAATGGATAGTAGAAAAGTGGGGGAGGATCATATTATATAAGGAAGAGGACTCCCTCCTACTATTCTCATGTTCCCTCTGCATTTAGCCACCATAAATCTTCCACATATGGTCTTCTCCACAATAAACTCACAATAGATAATTTCATACATGAATTGAAATGTGTCTAATATTCTCATTATATTAGGGACTCCATCCAAGATGGGATTGGCCATCCTTACCTAGGATGCCGAAAATTTCTTTCCATCCTTACAAGTATCCCAAATGAAGTATTATAGTATAATATCAATGTATAATATCACATCTTTCAGTGCCATGATATTTGATAAATCATGGAAGGGTATGGATGATAGTACACTATTAACAAGGTATATCCTTCCTCCAAATGGGAGATACTTATTTTTTCAGTTTGAAAGATGTCATTTGTTCCTCCCAAATATATGATCAAAATTTTCTATCTAAAGTATTACAACAGATATATGGTCACCCAAATAATCCATAGGGAGGGTCCATATCTTCATGTCTAACCTTTTAGAAAAGGAGTTATTTAATATATCCGGGAACCTACTTGAGATATGTACATTACACTTGACACAATTGATGATTTGGCCACTCTAGTGGATGTAGTATCAAAAAATCTTATTAGTTACACACACATAACTCATGTTATCATTACGAAAGATGATAATATCATCTGTGCGAATAATATGGTATATACAATTAGATCATTTCTTATAATGATTTGGAATAATGTTACCCAATATATATTATTTTATTAATTAGAAAGCTGAATTCATCTTGGTTGATGATGAAAATTATTAGTGATATTGGAAATCCATGTCTCAGAACACATATCATCTTGATGAAGCGTTTATTTTTCTCCATGAAGTAGAAAACAAGCCAAGAGTAATATGAGAACGTGAAAATTAAGATAGAGGACCAATCAGAGAGTCCTATACCTGCGAGAACCTTGATGATAAATCTCCACTAAATGATATCATATTCATTTTTATGTAATTATTTCAATCCATATTAGACCCAAGGATGTTGATATTGGGATCACTAACCACATCCTTATCCAAGGATATGACACCTTTTATAGACCTCACTTTCATGAAACAATCATTCTTATTTAATAAACACCATGTAGGGATAGTGAATAACATTCTATAATGATACTTTTCATCACCATATATGTGAAATTAGAGAATATCAATAGACTATAGTTATAAAGAGAATAAGGGTCCCTAATTTTAGGAATGACGACCAATGTGGTATATTTTTCTACTCATGGAATACTACCTCCCCTAAATAAGCCTTGTTTGGATACCACCAGACCACTTCTGATCTGATTCGAAGATTACCTAGAAAATAATCTTAGAAAATCATCAGGTCCTAGGATGCCATCCAGATTTTGACTCAACATTGCCTCATGAATTTACTTATCATTAGGCATAACTGCTATGATGAAAGTGTCTTGGTTTTAGAATCTATTCTGGATCACCTCTATGATCTGTTCATGACCCATTGGGTACACATCAAGAATAGGTGGATTAGTTTATGTTTTTTAAATGATTAGGAAAAAATGGAGTGATTCAAATATTTAGATATTACGTTTATACCATTACGAGGTTATGGTTTTTTGTATCGTCATTATAGTTTTCCCTATTTAATCGATTTAATTTATCTAATTATGATAATTACTATAATACTATAAATCAATTTATTAAATAATTTAGGGGTTTTTCATATCATAAATATGTATTTATGTTTAATTAATGATGTTATAATTAAATAATTTCTTATCTAACTAATTAATTGTTAATTAATTACTAACATATCCAATTTTAATAATATTTTGAAGTGATATTATTAAACATTGTGGAAAGGGTTATTATCAAGAATTGATAAAGGTAATATTTCATCAATTCCATTATTAGAGATTATAATTCTATGATTTAATGTTATAATTACAATGGTTTTATGTGTTTGTTTCTATGGGATTTTTTTCTTTCTTTCTTGATTGTTTATTTTCTTACTTGGTTATGTTTCATTAATATTTTACATATGTAGACAATATTGGTTAAATATTATGAAGCATCCATCTATTATGGGGTTTTATTATTTAGGTAATGACATGTACACAATTCCATTTCCTTATGATGTCTTAGTGTTATATAATGTGATTTGGTGGTAAAAATAAAGGTTAATAGTTTATTTAATGAGATTTTACTGATGATATATGGTTGATGTGATATAATCATAATGGGAATGAATTTTTGTTGGATAGAATAGTTTCAGAGTACGGATTTTCCAGTATTTATAGAACATGATGAGAGAAGGGACAAATATTTTTTCCTTCTTGCATTATAGATGTTTTCATATGACAGTATTTGGGATAAGAAAAACATGGAAATCATATTGTGTGATATCAAATTAATTATTTCTGAAATGATGTATCATCGGTATTTTATTTAGTTTTGAATTTATTACTCACTTATCATTATTCATATTTTTATCTGTATATTTATTATTTTTATTTTTCTTATGTATATCATAAAATATATATTTCCCATTGATATAGAATTATTTAAAGTCATTATGTTGCTGAGTACTCAAATGTTTTCATCCCTCCCAACCTTAGTGATTCAACTATTTAAAAGGTATTTCTGTGTCAATAAGTAGCACTAGTGGAATTGCATCATGTTAATTTTTTTATAGTATAATCTGATGGAATTTGGAGATTTTTCTCTCTGGATGTATGAGTAGAACCTAAGAGGTATTAATGAAATATATATTATTAAATTCTACATGTTATATGCACTTATGGGTTTGTAATGGAATATTCAATATTAAATTTACTTTTAAGGGTTGATATGATGAATCTTTACACGGAAATTATTAGGGTAATCCCTTCAATATGAATAAGAGTTACATTTCGTTCTATTAGTAAATTCATAGAAAATGTGAGGTGGGTTATAGTAATCAAATTTATCTTAACTACCATCTTGGGTGGTGTTTTATTTGGGGTGAGTCAAGATATGTTATATCACTACAGTATGATGTAGTAGAGAAAACTAAGATTATAGAATAATTATGGAAGGGTTTCATGTAACATCCCAGTTAAATAAAGAATATGACTTTTTCATATTTATTAATTTTTGAATTAAATATTATTTTTACCTTAGAAGGGTTACTATGTTCTATAGCTTACTCGGTACGCAACAACGGGTTTCTTTGAAATCTTACGTTGCACACTAATAATATATGATTATTTTAAATGGAAGTTAACTCCTAGACGTTGTATTGGCAGGAAAGAACACAACCAACAAAAATGTTATTATACATGTTTTTTAGATGTATTTACTTTTATCCAATAAAAGTTAGTTGCTTAAAATGTAAAGGAATCTAATTTTTAGCATAATTTACATTAAAAGGTCGATTTACCACATTTTAATGGAGAAAAGTTTTTTAAAATCTATTTTTGGTCACTTTAATACATTCTACATGAACATATAAAATCCTTATTTAGAATGGGGACATCATAATTTACTTTGTTTAAATTTTTGAATGTTTCGGATAAAGTTCATTTTTAAATGAATAGTGAAAAATATAGTAGTTGAATTAAAATATGACATTTAATCTAATTTATTTGTATAGATAGATTATCTTTTTTGTTTGTTTTAAAGTGAACATAAAATATATTTTTACCATTTAATCCAATGTTGGTCACTGGAATTAATTTCACTTTGAAATTGGTCATAAACAAGTATCAATCTTTTGATAGTTATTGTTTCTTAAAAACACACTATTTGTTTTGATAACAGGAATTAATTTTTAAATTAATTAATGACACATTGATGTTTTGAATTTGGAAAAGTATACAGAATTTTTTAATTTGGAATATAAAATATAGCTTAGGCTTAATTTTGGGTATTTTTCTAAAAAACATCAATTTTTGATGAATAGTGAAACCACATAGTGGTAGTTAAAAAAACTGAATTTATCATTTAAATGAAATTTTACAAGTTCTATGAATTGAATTTAGAAAATCTAATATACATGGTTGTTATCAAGAAGTAAAATTTGGTTCAATAAGATGAAAATAATTTATGGTGAATAGTAAATTTTGACTTTTATTTACCGAGGTTAAAGGTAAATAAGGTATTTCAAGGTAAAAAGAATATTATAATAATAAAAAATTACCATAACGCATGTCCTAACCTTATTTGTTGAGTCATGGACGACCATAGGCATCTTTGGGTTGATTTTGGGACCCCATGAAGCCACTTAAGTGCGATAATGACACTGTAGATTAATTAATTTAATGTAAAGGAAAAAATGGTATAAACAAATATCCTTTAGTAAATTAATTTTTATATGGTGTTATATAAAAAATATTCTCTATATAAATATTCATTGGAAATATAAAAAGCTTTCCTACATGATAATAATTGTATTAAAAATTTTAGAACTCAAATAAATTAAATTATTTATGACACAATAATGATGTAGTGTTTACCGCATTAATAAATCATTTAAATAAATAATATTATTATGATTAAAATAATATCCAAAACTATTAAATTCCTTTTGGATGATTATATTTTGAATTTTATTCATCTTATATTTGACTCTAATTTGTTTTTGACCTTTTGAAACCGAAGATATGTTTATAATAAAATTCTGTATTCACACTTTCTTAAAGAAACCCTCCTCTACCTAATAAAAAGAGACCAATTATAACCAATTCATCATGCCTCTAAATCCATTTGGCTTGTCCAACATATACCCAATTAAGATCCATATATCCATATCCTCTACCTAGACACATTACCATAGGCAGAAGGCACATCAAGATAAATGTTGATTCAAACCAAAGAGAGTTACAAAAATTAAAGGTAACAGTTTCTCTTAAATTGTTTTCTTTTATTTTACTTATTCAACCCCTAAACTCTTTTTATTACATTATGTTGTAACAAAACCAGTATCCTAAATATACTAGTATGTTTTTATGATATGTATTCGAACTACACTCACACACACCGCCATCTAATGGGTGAATAACATAATGTTCTTGTGGATGGCAACCAAACGCCTCACGAAATGATGATTGTTCAATTATCTCCTACCGCCTCTCATGGTGGCCATTATGATGGAACTTTATTTTTATATGATATATATTATGTTTAATTTTTCTTTATTCTTCTGTATTTTCCCATTATATCACACTTTTATGATTTCCAAAGTGGGTAAATACGATAATCTTATTAGAGGATGTGCAGACTACCGCCCCCTCAAAGTGATATGACTCTTTAATGCATTATTAGGGACATAAAACGATGAAGTTAATAATATTATATATGATATTATAATGGAATTATAATATAACCATGTATCATTATGTTTTAATTCCATTAAATTAAGAAATCGAAATTGAAGTAGCGTTCATGCGTACGTACGACTTACCGTCTCCATGAATGGTGCATTTCACTTCATAACTCTAAATGATTAAGTACATTTATACATATATTTATACACTGGATATATATGATATATATAATATCTAAATCATTAATATCATTCTGAAGGTAATGGTTATCTTACCACATGAACAACTTGTAATTATAATTTGTTCATTTTTTTTACACAAGTACAAAATATCAACAAAACGACCATTATTAATATAAATGACTATGTAATTTTTATAACATGGTAATAAGTGATATAAGAAGAATAATAAAATTGAAAAAGGTTTTTAATCAAGTATAAATTAAAATTAGTTTATTATTCAAGTAATTATAGAACGAACGGGTCAAGTCGGACACGAGGTAAGGGATCATACCTCTCTCTTTCTTTTTACGTACTCTATTTTATTTCACTTCTTTTAAGCTCTTATTTTTTATGTTGAGGGATGTTATTTTATATTGTTATTACATTAATTTTTTCATATGATGAGAGACCCTATTTTATCTCATCAATCCATTTTTTGATGTTTTATCTGGCGCCGTTACGCTTCTGAATTTTCGTAAAGGATTTCTTATCTCACTTTCAATTCCGCGAGGTTTCTATTATTCACCACTTATTTATTGCATGTGGTGTATGTGCTACCCATGATTTTATTCCATGTGTAATAAACTTTTTTTTATGGGTAATTACATCATCATTTTATGATCATTCTTTATTGCGGTGTATGTTTCGAAATTTACCAAATCGGTAAGGGAACCTTTCACCTTCCTCTTTTTAAAAAAAGACTTATTTTTGTTATTTCTTTTTATTTACATCTTATTATGTTTGGATATGTTCTTATATATACTTATTTATGTCGATTTTATTTCCATGTGATGATATACTGTTTTTATCTCGTAAACTAATTTTATGAATTTTAATGTGATGTTGTTAAGCTATTGAATTTTTGTAAAAGAACATCTTAACCCAATTTCAATTCTTCGGGTTAAACTTCTACTTGTTGATTAATTCATGCTATAAATTAGTGTGAATGAACTCTGATTGTTTTACACTTAATATTCACTTATATTGGGTGTATTTATATTTTTCACACATAAATTATGTCATTTATTTATCCTTAATCTAATGATACTGTCTTTATAAGGGATTGCGTCTCAATTTACATCCCATTGAGACTTCATTATTTTTATGCCTCTATTCACCCTCATATGGTGTATATACTGTCCTTTGACATATTATATCCTTAATAATTTTATTCTCATAATATTATAATGTTATTATTAAATTCTATTCCTCAATTATTTGTATTCAAGCTTCTCTCATTTTGTTAAAAACTCATTAACTAAAATATCATTTTAAATGTTTTAAATATTTATTCTTCTAAATATTTATCATTAATGTCCATGTTTTCAAAATGGTCTTGGGATTTATTTATATGAACATTAATTTTTTAAAATGTTAATTCCTTTAAAATCATCAAAGTGGTATGGGATACTTTGATTGAAAACATATCTTTATTAAATGTTTTAAATGGTTATGAAAATGGTTTGATAAAGCATTGTTTATTTAAATATCTTGAAGTGATTGGAGTGTGGAAATGTTATCTTTCCATTAAGATTTTTTATGTGTTATATTATGATTATTGGGCATTGTTTATGTATACGAGTGGTTTCGTGATAAACCTAGGGCTGGTGAGCCCGAGATAGCTCTCTAATGCATTGGGTAACGTGACGGAGGTGAACGTCATGTTTCTCCTAAGAGATTTAGGGAATATACTGTGATGGGTATTCCAAGTGTAACTCCCTATGTAGATGTGATATCTACAATGTATGTTTGATATGGATGCCATAAGTAACCTTTATAATTTATGATTTGTGTGTGTTATTCATAAATATTATGATTTCGTAATGTATGTTATGATTGAAAAGTATGGTTTCATTTATTTGTATTTAATGATAGGATAATATTTTCCTTTCTTATTTTATAACCCTTAAAAAGCTTTTTATGCTCATCCCATGTTTTGGAAATGCTTCCCACAGGACTTAAAGATTAATATGCTCAAGGATGGGATCTTGGAAAATTCATGCTGTCTAAAATATGGAAGCAGACATGTTTATTTTTAAGAGTATTTATTTTATGAAAAAAAAAAGATACTCAATAGTAGTGTCTACTTAAAATATTCAAGTTGTTATGTAATAGTTATGGCCTAATTCTCTAAAACTCAAAACCTAAAAATATCCTCAATGTGAATTAATCATTTAATTCAAGATTATGTAATGTTTAAGGTCAGGTCCTTATATTTCAAAAGTCTACGATTTTATAATGATAAAGTATATGAATAATGTACATGACATATCATTTTAAGGAGAAATTATAGAGTTCTGAAAACATATAATGTCTTCTTTCTTTGTATAAATTCCATTGATGAATTCAAATGATTATATGGGAATGAATTGAGTGGTCAATGTATGGTAAAATGAATCATGTTTTTATTGGTGAGGCTAAGATGATCACAACCATAATGGTGAATCACAATAACATATCAAGAGACAATGGCTAGGATATATTATCCAGATGTTGGATGATAAAATTTATTAAAATTATTGAGAACAATTTTGAGCGAGATATTGTTTGTATTAACCTATAAAATTAATTCTCAAGTATGAGTTTACTATGTTTTATTGTTAATATTATTTTTCTGATAATTTTAATAATATATTGAATTTATTTTTTTATAATTATAATTGGTAGAACTATATTGAGATATTCTCACCATGACATTTGATGTTTCGATTAATGTAAGTGTAAGAAGTAACAATAATGTTATTTAGGTTTTTAAATCCAAATGGACTAATTTTTGGATATATACACTTATGGATTAACAGCATTCTAACAAAAATTGTTATTAAAGAATAAGGGTAGTATGAAATGTTTCATTGATGATAAACTAGAAGTAGAGATGGTAGTTGAAATAGTTATTAATTATGTTTTGTAAGATTAAACTAATGTATGATATGAATACCCATGAAAACACAGAGGTCATACCTGATAAAGATAATTTGTTATGCAAGATTGATCTGGGGAGTGAAATATGATCTAGATGATATTTTTGTAGATACAAAGTTGAAAAATATATTTCCAAAAATTGTAAGGTTAATGTACTGAAAGTGGTGGATAATATGAAGCACACTTCACTAGAAGATCCATTTTAGGTGGTGATTCTTATAGTTTTCCTTGAAAAAGTATTGGAATGACTATAAATTTTGAATGAAATTACAAGTGGACCAAATTTATGAATCTCTAGTACACATCAATTTATAGTTTTTAAGGATACCATAAATAGTTCGGATCGAATACAATGACTATCATGTTATAGGATATATAAACTATAGGATAATGGAAATGAAAACATATTACATTGGTGGATTATATAAAATTATTTATTGGTAGGTTCACATCACATAGAGTATCTCCAATGGTTGTTTTTCAAGTTGGGTTTCAAAAAGATTCCTTTATATCATGTAGTGAGTATTATTTTTCCTTCTTAACGTAGTTCCATCAAAAATGATTTTTTTTATGAATCCCCATTATGTAGGAAAAAATCAATACTATATAATTTATATAGTTACTATTTATTATCATTTTATGGTGCCTCTATTTTTCCATTTCTTTATTTATGGATGATTTTTTTAAAGACCATGATTTTTCTGAAGGAAATTAGAGAAAAGGGTGGATAAACATGGTGGCTAGGTTTCCTTTTAATTCATGTTCCAGTGTTCATTTTATTTGGTTTTTTGTGTGGAATGTAAATATATATCCCCTAGTATCCCAAAGTAGGTTCTAGAACATGTTGTGTATATTTTTTTATAAAAGAAGCTGAATAATTACTCAATATGTTACTCAACAAAAGACCTTTAGCAGTCTAGGATTTGTATAATTAGAGAAAAATATGACATTTACCTAAAAGGAAAATTCATATGTCCACTACCTCTTCCCAGAACATAATTAATTCTATTGAATCTATATAACATTTTAAAATGTATGGTGAGAATTTAATATGACCATTAAGGTGTTTTGAAAAATGTTTTTAAAATAATTTATAATAATTTGTTGGAAGAAGAATTTATATTAAGATATATGTATATATATTAATATATATATATATATATACATAAAAGTGGGTTTCAAAAAAATTGAAATCTATATATTTTATAAAAAACTAATTTCATAAAATAATTATATCTGAAATGACCATTGGGATTACTTTATTGATAATAATAATTTTTAGAGGGTTGTTATCGATATATGGTATACCATAATAAAAACCATATGGTCACTAGTCATAACACATATAGAAAAATTTTCACTTATTATGTATTGTTTTACTAATCATAACATCACATAACATACTGGTGGTATTTTTTAAAAAAATAATCAACAAAATTTCTTTTCTCAATCGTAACATAAAAAATTTCAAAATACATACATAATATAAATTTTTTTAAAAGAAAATGTCCTTCATTGTCACATATCATCAGCATATTATTCAGAGTTTGTAAAAAAAAGTAGGATATTCCCATCCTTAGAATAACTATCATTATTTGGAATTCATAAACAATATTCATAATAAAATAAACACACAATTGATTAAAAAATTTATGGAATTTCATTTGTAATATTTATTATTTCCATGCCGAATTATTCATGATAGAAACCGTGGTGTAGATAAAATTTCACACATGAAAAAATTTCTTATTTATTATTATAACATAAAATTATAATAAATAACATTTGTAGTCTATAGATACACATATCATATAATCCACAAAATTAAAAACACTGAACAATTTAAAATAATTTCATATATAATGGAAAATGAATGTCTAATCACTTTTATATATTAAAAAATTAATATAATTATATACATATTTGTATGATCCACCATACATAAAATGATAGAATGAAAATAAAATCAAAACCTTTGTTAAATTTTTTTCTCCATTCAAACAAAGACTTTAAAACAAAACCCCATAACCTAACAATTCGGAAAAAAATATTTCTAGATCGATATCAATAAATTTATATATATATAAATATATATATATGTTTGTTAAAACATAAACTGGTTGAAATAAAATTTACCCTTACAACCTGTGATCATTAGAAATAAAATTTATACCATAAACCCTTATCATATATTTTCTAAAAATATATAGTCATATATGTATGTATATACATATTTATACACACATATATATACAGATATATATGTAATATATATGCATATATATATATATATTTAAATTATTGTATGACACAAATGGGTTTATCAAATAAAACAAAACCTTCTATTTTAATTATAAAAAATACAATAAAATAGATAGAAACAAATACTAAAACATAGATATGTATAAATACATATATATATATGTCCTTATAAATTGAATATAATTTTATCCCTTACATGTTTTTGGATCAAGAGAGGGACTATGCATAACAGAATAGAGAACATGGGTTGTTGATGATAATGTATTATTGGGTGAGATTGGGGGTTTATATAATTTAGATACATTAAGAAATGTGGGATAAAATAATAATGAAAAATAAAATTCATTTTGAGTGTTAGTAATGAAAGACTAATTCAATCATATCTATAAATACATTCAAAAGATAGAAAAATATAATATTTATAAACCATTTTTCAGATTTTAAAAAGTAATAAAGTATCTTAAAATCATGGATTCTTTCACAATACATTGAGGTAGGTAAAAATTTGGTTTAAAAATAAAATTATTGGTGTCATTTTTGTTGAAAAAATAGAGATATGGACAAGGTAGGAGGTGACATAGATGGTGGAGAATAAACGAGGCATAATGTCATCGAATTGAAATAGTTGCGGCGTCACCAAGTACGGAGTGGATAGGATGAATAAATAAATGGATGGTTGATATCATCCATACTCAATCAAAGGAAATATATAAATCCCAGTGAATCAGCTATTGTGCGGTGCAAACTGGTGTGGCGCAAGTGGGTTCCATGAGGTAAAGGGTTGATATTTGGATGGAGGGCTGGGATGATACTATTGATATCCAATAGTAGGGATAAAACCCTATCATTTAAAATGAGAGATCAATCGAGGAAATGTGGAGCGAACAACAACCACGCATTGTTGTATTTTTTCATCATTTTTTGTTTTCTTCATCTTAAATTTTCTTTAGAATTTTGTTTTATATTTTTTTACTCATTTTTTCATATTAATTTGTGACAACATCCTTTTTCCCATTTATTTTTATCAAACCTTCTATATAATTTTATATTATCATTTTTTACATTTTGTAACTATTTTAATAATACCTAATCAACATTGATTATTTTTTTAACTACAAAAAATATCAATTTATAAAAAACATATGTAACGTTTTATTATTTATAAGTAAATTCATTATATATATATATATATATCTTTTTATAATTTGTAAATATATATATATATATATATTCAATTTTTATTAAATAAAAAAACTATCATTTTCAACACATATATAAGAGTGTTTTCATGTAGTGAAATATTTATACACACTTAAAATTTATAAATTTTATAACACTAAAACACAATATGTTTTCATATATTTAAAAAATAAATTATCTTATAAACAATAATAATAATTTTATTTGATAAATTTATTATACTAAATTATTATTAATAATATTATTATCATAAATATATTCTATTAAATTTTCTTTTTGATAAAAATAATGTCAGTTTTTAAAATTAATAAAAATAGTTATTTTAAAATATTATTTTAAAAATTGCAAAAAAAATTTGTTTTTAGATTCGATTTGAAAACTATAAATAATAACTATAATTATATGTATTTATTATAATTAATTTGTTATCAAATCAATTAAAACGCATAATTTCTATTATTAGTTTTAATTAAATCATTTAAAAACATCATTAGTTGGTTTTTAGTTATAAAAAAAATACATTTAGTAAAATATTTATATAATAAAAAAATATTGGAATTTTTTGGATGTATCAGTATCCCCCCTAAATATAAATACATGCTCGCATTACATTCTTTGGAATATAAAAAATTATGAATTTATGCCTTTAGAATCAAGAAAACATGGACTGATAATCTTCTATAGTCTACCTATTATATGAAAATATATAATCTCCAATGTTTTCTAGATTGTTAGTAAAATACCAATTTTAAAGACATAAACCAAGTATACCGGAGTCAGTTCTAAAAAATGTTTTGAAAAAAACAATAGACTACATATTTTCACTTCAGGTTACACAATAGAGGACCATTAACAGTCTAGTTTTTAGAGAATTAAATACAAATACTGCATTATACTAAATACAAAAGTATTTAGTGTTCCACCTCCTCCCACATCACACTTAATTCTATTAATCCTGTAAAATATTTTAAAATTTAGGGTCATACATTTATATTTTTAGTAAGATTTTTTGAAAAATGTTAATAAAAACTTATAAAATATTTTATTGGAATAAGAATATAATAAAGTTATATATATGTGTGTGTGTGTGTGTGTTTATATATAATTAAATTTCATTTTCCAGAACACTGAAATCAATATATTTTATTAAAAAGAATTTCATAAAATAATTATCTTTGAAAATAAAATTAGGATTCCACCATTAAAAATAACAATATTTGGATGGTTATTCATGACTCTTGGGAGACCATAATAAAAACAATACGGTTTCTAGCCATAACACATATATAAAAACATTAAATTACGTCTTATGTGTTAAATCCCCATAGCTTCACATAACATATTACTTACAATATTTTGAAACACATTCAACAGTCATTACTTTCTCAATCCTAACCCAAATCATTTCTGACTACACACATAATATAATTTTATTTAAATGAAAATATCCTTTTTTATCACATGACATCGAAATATTATTGACTGTTTCTAAAACTATTATTAATAGAATACCATAATCGGAATAACTATACTTATTTGAAATTCATAAATAAAATGGATTAGGAAATAAAAACAAACGTGATATAATAATGCATGGAATGTCATTTATAATCTATATGATGAACATCCATAATTATGCATGACAAAAAAGGTGTTCAGATACAATTTAACACATCAAATAATATATTCTTTAGTCACATCACACAAAATAATAATAAATATCATTTCTAAACAAAATTTACAAATTAAATATAAACCAAAAAATGATAACTAAGAAAAATTTCAAACCTTGGCATATAGAATTGAATATGAAACTCTAATACCTTTTATACTAATAATCTATTTCTATATATATAGATATTTATATAACCCATTATAAAAAATGATATAAATATCATATAATCAAACCCTTTAGTAAAAATAAATGTTATCCTTTCAGACATAGGCATTAAGAAAAAAACCCACAAATTATAAGTTATGAAAATAAGTTTTATATATTCATATCAATACACACACACATACAAACACACATATATATATATTTATATCGTTGTAAAAAATATAATCTTAATAAAATAGAATTAACCATTAAAACACTAAATATTTAGAAATAATATTTATATCATAATCCCTTATATTATATTTCCTAAAAATTTATATTTATATATGAACAAATATATAAATATATATTTGATATAAATATATATATATATTACATTAAAACAACAATGGGTTTATAAAATAAAATAGTCCCTTTTGTTTTTAATTTTTTAAACAAAAAAAATAGATTGAAACAAATAATGAAATATATATATGTATAAAACCATATATATAAATATATATAATTCCATATATATTGAAAATATTTTTATCCCTTACAAATTATTGGATAAAATGTGGGACCGAGTCATGAGGGGAACAAAATAGAGAACATGGGAGGTTGAGAATCATGTACTCGTAGGTGAGATTGGGGGTTTTAATAATTTGTATACATGAAGAATTCACGGATAAATATAATTAATAAAAAAATATACATATTTTGTCCGTCGAGTATGAAATATTAATTTCAATGAATGTTTACAAATTTTCCAATGATAAAAAATAATATATATATATATAGAAAAATATTCGGCTTTAAAAATGTAAACATAATTATATTTTCATAATCCATTAAAAGAGAAAAGTATTTGGTTTAAAAATAAAGCCCTTTTTTGTGGTTGTTATGAATAAAGAAGGGAGTTATAGTCATTGTAGGGGGTGACATCGATAGTGAAAAATGAAGGAGTGATGGGGACATCAACCAACATCAGGTGGATAGGACAAGGTAACTTTTGTAGATAATGAAGAAATTAAGAGATGGTTGTGATCATCCATGCTCGGTTGAATGACTGAGATTAATCCTGATGGAAGACCAATTGTGCGGTGCAGATTAGTGAGGTGCAAGTGGGTTCAATGAGGGAAAGGGTTCATAATTCGATGGAGGGATTTGATGAACCTGTGTAGATCAAATGGACAGGATAAAATCATATCAATTAAAATTTATGGTCCAATCATGAAATGGTGGAGAAAGCCACATCCAAGAGTTAGTAGTTTTTAAACATTTTTTTTTATTCTTAAATTTTCTTTATCATTTTGTTTTATATTTTTTACGCTTTTTTTTCATCATTTTTTATAACAAATCACGTTTTAAATTTATTTTGTATCAGGTAATCATGAAAATTTTATATAATATTATTTATCAATTCATAATTATTATAATAATACATAACCATCATTCATTCTCTTTCTTAAACTACAAAACATATCATTTAAAAAACCATATCTAAAGTTTTATTCAATATAAATAATATCATTATATATATATGTTATTTTATCATTATATATATATATATATGTATATATAATTTTTTTCTAAATAAATAAAACAAATTACATTCTTTTAAAAACATATTTATGGGGTTTTATAGTAAAATTTTTATGTACATTTATCACTTATAAATTTAATAAATATAAAAGACAATATTTTTTATATAATTATAACATCTATTCTCATTAAAGTAAAACTTATAATTTTATTAAAAATATATGTCGTTAATAATAATTATTATTATTATCATTAAAATATTTTATTAAATAACTTTGTTGATAAAAAAAATTCATATTTTTTAAAAAATAAAAATATTTATTTTAAAATATTCATATAAACAAAGAAAAACAAATTTTCATTTAACAATAAAATTGAAAGGTATTAAAAATATGTATAATTAACCAAATGTAATATAATTAACTTATAATCGAATTAATTAAAAATAATAATTTATAATATTATTTTTTAAAGAAAATCATCTCAAAATTATCGATACTATAATTTTTAATTATAAACTAATTCATTTAATGAAATATTTATACAATAAGACCACATTTTGAAATTGTGGGATGACACATGGTAGAACCCTATTGGTTCCATTTTCTATATTTTTTTTTAAAAAATATCATTGGATTATAAGATGCTATCTTGTTCTAATTCACAGTAACTATTTACCTTGATGTGGTATAGAACACATGGGAGCATGAGGATTGATGTGGAAGGTATAAATTCTCTATGGAGTGGTATTAGTGTTATTGTATGTTTCTTCTTATGGACCTAAATTCCAAAAAAAATTCTTCTCCTCACATAAATAGTATCTAGAAAACACAAGGTGATTAAAAACAAGTCTTACCTCCCTAGAAAACATTGTGAACTCTAAACAATTACGCATATATACCACATTTGATGAATAATAAAGAATATCATCATGAAATCCCATCAAATTAAAATTATCCAAAAACTATTCATCTCTACTTTTTTCTAGATCCAACTATAGTTTCACAGTATCTCCTTTATATGATAAACATAATGGTTCTATACCAGTTCATGATAAAATTGAGAACACCATGGAACAAGTTATTATATCATGGATAGAAATAGAAAAAAATTACACAATGATGAACATTAACTAAAAAATTTATAACGTATTTAACAGTAACAATTTTGTTCATTACTCCCTCCCCTCCTTCAGGTACTTTCATTATGAAAAGAATAGCCTAACGAAAGAGGTGGAGGTATTTAAACAACATTTGATTCCTACATTTATGTTTCCTCATATAAAGGTCTCATATTACCAAAAATCATAGAGAAAAGGTATTTCCAAGTATTGATGTCGACCTCACCCATGATAATTGTACATGATGGTTAATTCATGTCTATCCTCAATTGGGACATAAGGAACTTAATTTTCGCTTCATCTAACTATGAGTGTAACTCAATGTGTTAAGAATCATAGAACCCATTGTGAAAAATTGAGAATGATAGAATGAAAATTTGAGATTACATTTTTCCTTTGATAAATGTCCATAAACTATTTCTTTTTGAGAACTTCAGGAACACATTGTCACCCTTTTTGAACTCTAATGGTCTATGTTGTTTAGTCAACATTACTTTTATTACTGCTTTGATCTATCCACATTCACCTCAGGACCACATAATCATTATCAATTATCAATTTTACTTGCTCTATTATAATTATGGGAACATATCATAACTTATTGTTGTACATGATTCACATATAGGTTCTCTTATATAGGGCCTCAAAATGTGATATTTAATGAACTAGTCGAGGCCAACTATACAAGTCATAGAATATGGTCCACCATATGATGATATATAACAAATAAACAAGCCCCGTGTATTGCTGATGAATTCAAACGAAAACATGAAAAAATACAGTATATATCCATGATATATACAATTTGAATCCATGCCGAAAATAGAATAATGATTAAACTTTACAAGACTAAAAAATATATGCATGACTATATTTCAACACTAAACCATATCTCTATGAAGACAATAGCCAAAAAGGAAACCAAAATACTTAATAATTCCATACCAATTAATTTAGTGATAAAATACAATATCTACATATACCTAAGATAAACATTGGGTTATGATTATGTATACTAATGGTATACCCCAACGAATCTATACATGTTCTGATATCCATAATGTGTTAGCTCATGCTTTAAAACAAATGAATTTTAAGAATAATTTTCAAAAAATAAAATTAATTTCAAATCATCCATTTCTTTTCATAATTTCATTCTATATTCACTAAATCCACAAATATGTCAAAAACATGAAATATAGTGTGAAATCATAATCCCAACCATCCTTTGATACCCTATATGAAAAGAATTTGATTAAATAACAATTAAAATACAATCAAATGATAAGACAAACATAAATTAAAATATATACTGTTTGGGAAATGTCATATAGAGATACATACTAGTCATGATTGAAAATATTAAATATATGACTGATGTGGACCCAAAAAAATAAACCTCAAGTGGAATTATGCACAATAAATTTGTATAAAACGTCCTATGTAATTGAATAAACAAATAGGGATAACTTTACTTCCTAGTGAAACCAAAGTTACCAAATGTGCTATGTTGGTCAAAATCCATTTAAAAAACATTATTAGATTTTATAAAAATAGGGGTTCAAAAACCCATGGGCGTAGGTTACTGCAGCCTACTGTAGAAGCAGCGGAAACTGTCGCAACGGCGGGCATTATAGTGGCGGTATGTAACTATAGCAGTGGTAGGGTTCTGTAGCGGCGGCGGGTACTGTGCGGTGATATAGCTGCGCAGGTACTGTAGGAGTTCTATTCACAAAATGGGCTTTGGGCGAAAAATTTGGGTCTACGGGGCATATAATGGGATAAATGCCCACTTGGGCTTCGAGCTATGTAAAGTGTCTCCCTATACCCAGTTGAAAAAGGTATTTTGTTTGATTTAATAATAAATGAGGCTTCGACCCCAACCTTTTAAAAAATAAAGACTTATTTTATATCAAAACCTTCATTTAATGGATTTAATCAAACAGTAATTGAGAAGACTTTTTTATAAATAAAACAAATTTTAAAACTTGTATCTCTTAAAAAAATTTCATTCCAATATAAAATAAATAATTTTCATTAAATAAACTATTAGAATATAAAAGATACTAAGGTTGATCTTGAATTAGAATCCTTATAAATATAATCCAACCAAAAAATGGATGAAACCTAGTATCCCTTGATGATAGAGTTCAGAAATATGGTAATCGACCTCTGAAAGGCAGAGAATTAGGGAAAACTATAATGGATCGATTTGAAACAAAACCCGATCACAATCCATTCAACATATTACTACAAAGTAACTATTGAGACCAATGGTAAATGAAGAAGAAGAAATTTAAATTACCAGAGGGAAGTAGAACACATGTTCCTGAGGTCAAAATATAATTGAGGTATTTCAAAAGTATTGAAATCACCCCTAACACTACTCAAATAAGGTTAGGGTTTGATATGTATTCCTACATGTCGAATCGAGAAAGAAGTAAGGCGGTTTATGTGATAAAATATATTTGGATAAATGATATTTTGTGTAATCACCTTGTTTATTGTATGAATACCCCATAATGAGTTTACACAAAAAAAACACCACCTTTGATTAAATTTATCCCAAGTGATGATTTTATGGTTTGATTGTGGATCGTAAAGCATATAATGAATTTATGATGTAAAAGGGTATTATGGATTAAAATATTTTCATTCCATAATCCATTTAATGGACTCTTCCTAGTAACCTATTATCATGGTAAAATAAACCTTTTCAACATAAAATTATCATTCAGGTAGGACCTAGCCCATGTTCTATAGAATCTCCAATAATAATTTAAAATCACATAATTATGTCCTTTACATTAAAATCGACAAACCATTTTTCCATACTTGTAACATTTTTGTCTAGCATATTATATTTCTATCAATATAATTTCTCATTATCCTCAACTCACAAGAATGTGGCCACTACGACCTTATTAAATAAATCTCAATCCCAAATATAATGGATATATCAACCACACATCTGCAATATATAGAATAAGGTAATTGTTTTTCCACATAGTAAAATATCATGTATATCCAAAATATATAAATTTTTCTCAACCATACCAGTGTCAAAATTAAGATCAGAATACCCCCATTTAATAACATGGTATGAATGTAAAGACCTGTAAATCATGTGGAATGTTTTTTTCTTAAATACATGGGAATTTTACGAGACCACAGTTTCTTGACGGTGCTTGATTCCAGGGCCCGGTGTGCCCGGAATCAATTTATGAATTGTAGTTCTGGTACGTTCTGTGAATGTATGAGCAGTATTTTATATCTTTTGAACCAGTTCTATGAATTGAAATATGAAGACCCCGATGAACTCCCAACACCGTTATTCTCTTAAGTAGACCTTTAGCATAGTTGCGTTTTATCGAGAGAAGAAGTTAATTTTGGGGTTTCCTAAATAAATTAAATAAAAATATGACTAACATATTTTTATGTAAGTGGTGGTTTAATCCTCAAAGGGGAAGTTTGAGGTGGGGACCACCCACACATAACCTCCCATGGGAGGATATTATGTGGTTGGGACCACACGATTTCAACCCCTTTAAACCACTATAACCCTCTTAAACCCTTTGAATTCCCATAACATGTGGAAACTCTTCACTTTCCATCTTCCCTCTTAATGTGCCAACTCACTCTCTCAATTAATTAATTAATCTTGCAATTAATTAATTGGATATTCTTATTTGAATTAATTTGAATTCATATGTGAGCATAATAATATGTGTTATATTATCATGGTTGGGGTTGGCATATTTTTCCTTTGTTTGGATATTGGTGGAGCTTTCAAAGATCTATTGGAGGAATGATATTCTCTCGACGATGAATTCCCATCTCCACCGAAGGGTGATGACTACTGTACCAAAATCCTCCGTGGGTTCGATAGCGATGACTACTATACCTGAATCACCCATGGGTTCGACTACGAAGACTACTGTAATAAAATCCTCCTTGGGTTCGACAACAAAAACTACTGTACTGGAATACTCTATGGGTTTGACAGTGACGACTACTATATCAGAATCCCCCGTGGGTTCGACAGCGATGACTATTGTACCAGAATCCTCTGTGGGATCGACAGTGATGACTAAAAAACCAAAATACTTCATGGGATCGACAGCGATGACAATTGTTCATGTATCCTGTGTGGGTCTGACAATCAGACTTCTATTCTTGTATCATTTGTGGGTCTGATAGCTTAGTTGGTCCTGTATCATGTGTGGGTCTGAGAGCTTAGATGAATCAGTGACTACATCTGATCATCTCTATCACAGTACGAAATATATATACATGTATGATCTGAGTCTTGTCTTTCAATCATTATCATTGATGTCATTTACTTTACTTCCTTTGTGAAACGGATTGAGTTTGGGCACAAGAGTTGGATCCGAACTGTGACTCATAACATAGGTATATTTATGGGAATATACCTAAGTAGGGTTGGTTGATACTTCATGATTGTATCTTTCATCTGTGGTTTATCCTTGGTGGATTATGGGAGACCTTCGTGGGTCTTGGTGTCCCCTACTGAGTATTGTTATACTCACCCATGCACGGGCTTTTCCTGCACCTTGTTGTGTTCTGTGCAGATGATAGACAATAGTGATCGAGGTTGAGGGTGATCGACGAAACGCTGCTTGGAGCAGGACTACATGGGATGTACATAGGGACGTATTGATCGATATATGTACCTACACTTCAAGTAGGATTCACTTGTGGATGATCTGGGATCAATTTTCAATTTTTTACATGTATCTGTACTTGTTGTTCAATTGGGTTTGTATACTGGTTCATTTCCTTTCACCACACTCTTTTGTATTAAGTTTTACATAGTATTTTACTCTTATTTGTGTACTATGTTGTGTGTTTTTACTTTTATAAAGTCAATTATTTCCCATTTTATGGATTTACACCTTTGGTGATAGTCTGCAACCCCTGGACTATAGAAGGCGGGTTTGGGGTAGTCACGTCACGGGCCCTGAGGATGGGTCATGACAAATTGGTATCAAAGGAGTCTATTCTCCCATATAACATGGACTCTGTTTCTTTTGACGGAAATATTATTAAGTGTTTTGGGTGTGTTTATCAGTTTAAGGAAACCGGTGTTGGTGCGGTGGAAAATGTATCGATACACTACGACTCTGACTTCTGATATCTGACTCAGTGCACAGTTTTACTAATTGCCTGTGTGTTTCCTTTGAAAAAGTTTTCTTTGTAATTACATTATTTCAGCTCACCAGGTATATTGTTTTACCCGTGGAGCACATATTGTTTTTCAGCATGCCCCATGAAGGCATCCAGCTAGGGTTCCGAGTTACGTACGAGATAGTAACTCACTGAGCGACGAGTCCTCGGTGTAGGACCCCATCACAACAGATGTACCATCGGTACCACTCCCCACTGAGCCACCGATACCACCACCTCCAGTAGTAGAGAGTTCATGCCACCTGAGTGCATTTCAGTATTTCCAGAGCTAGAGGCCACCATTTTTCTGGGGAGAGACGTACCCACAAGCAGCTGAGGATTTGATGGATGCTATCATGAGAGTTTTCAGATTGGTAGGGACACCAGCCGACCTCATGGTGATCCTTGCCAAGAGTCTCCTTCATTTGGAAGAAAAAAGATTGTAGAGACTGATGCTCTAAGTGCATGTCGAGCCATCATTACTCTAGATAGACTTCGAGAGTCTCTTTCGCTCAGATTTTATTCCATCCACCCTTCGTTCCAGGAGGATTCATGAGTTACTTCATCTATAGTAGGGCAGCATGACACTAGCTCAGTGCTCAGTGAGGATCACCAACCTCTCGTGCTACTCCACGGATATGGTACGAGACCCATTCTTCAGGGCCTAGGCTATGAGAAGGGGCTCAGGAATGATATATGGGCTTCGATGATCCCATCAGCATTCCTACGTAGGAAGGGGTGCTGGAGCGATCCCTTCTAGTGGAGGGTTTTCTCTTTGAAAAGTCACCAGCAGTGAGCCCCACCACAGGGTGACACATAGCGGAGTCTTCTGCAGCCGATAGTAGACAGATGTCGTAGAGGTCCAGTCGGACCAGGCCATCATGTGGGCTACCCCAGGAGACAGGTTCGGTTGTGTGGGGCACACGGGACAGAGCCTCCAATACAAGGTGAAGGCAGGGCTACGCATGTGGCGGGCAGAGGCACATGGCTTGTGACTGCACGACCCGCTATGCAGATGAGTGCTCGATAGTAGAGGGACCTCCTAGGAAGAGACACAGGTTCAACCATGCTGGCCTTCCAGGAGCAGGTAGACAAGGCAGAGGAGCTGGCCGAGTAGCGGGTGGTGTACTACCTTTCGATGCTCTACAACCACCACCACAAAGTGGTTCACCCCGACCACAGGGAGCTAGAGGAAAGAGGCGGGCTCAGCTCCAGGCAATTGAGGCCTATGACCAAAGTGCACCTGAGATGATTCAACATACTATCAGTGTATACTACACCATTGATGCAGTACTTAAAGACATAGGTGCGAGTTATTATTTTATTGCAACTAACATCGTTTGGAGCTCGGAGATTCTGACGGAGTTGTTGACTCGATCTTTAT
The DNA here is from genome assembly GCA_963277665.1 of Viscum album. NCBI lineage: Eukaryota > Viridiplantae > Streptophyta > Magnoliopsida > Santalales > Viscaceae > Viscum > Viscum album. The sequence continues at coordinate 2,042,614,248 of OY728148.1, read as the reverse complement.
GGCTAGAGACTCCAACAGAGTAGACTCTACGACTACGCATTGGTTCCGGCAGTGTGAGATTACACTAGTAGGCGAGATCATTGGCTGGGATCTTATGGTAGCAGCGTCAAGGCCTTTCAACATCGTCTTGGGTATGGACTCGTTACTCGCAGTTCATGACTAGATTGACTGTATTAGGCACAATGTGCGGTGTATCCGCACGGGTGGGCCTAGGTTCACCTTCACCGGCCAGAAGGGATTCTTTGTAGCACATGATGGACTTACATAGAGGAGGGGGAAACCGATGACACATCATTTGGCTAGTCTCACCCTCAGAGCGGTTGATGTGTGGAGTCCTAGTTTTCTTGTTATGGTCGGTCAATATGCGGATATTTTCTCTAACAACTTTCCAGGACTACCTCCTCATTGAGAGGTAGAATTATACATTAAATTGTACACCGGGACGGCACCGATATCTACTGCAGCATATCAGATGTCTCCGACTGAGCTTCGTGAGCTGCGGGTACAGGTGGAGGACTTACATGGGAAGGGATTTATCCCACCCAGTGTTTCACCCTAGGCATTCCCGTTTTTGTTTCTCCAAGAAAGCGGATGCGTGCTTGAGACTGTGTGTTGACTACAATCGCCAGAATCAGGTGACTGTGAAGAACAAGTACCCACTCCTGAGGATTGATGACCAATTTGATCAGCTTAAGGGAGCACGATGGTTTTCGAAGATATACATTAGGTCAGGATATCACCAGCTTAGATGTTGAGACGTGGATGTGAAGAAGATGGCGTTCAGATGTTAGTATGGACACTACGAGTTCTTGGCTATGCCCTTTAGTGTAACCTACACTCCAGTAGTGTTCATGAGTCTCATGAACAGGATCTTCTAGCCTTACCTCAAACACTATGTCATAGTCTTCGTCAACGACATACTGATATACTCGACTACTAAGTCGGAGCATGCGTACCATTTGCGGGTAGTACTGGACACACTCTAGGAGAGCACATGGGAGCGGATGGCTCAGATGCGTGCTCAGTACCTCCATTTTTTTCCCTAGTGTGTGTAGTATCTTATGAGGACATAAAGCCCTAATGTGGGGAGAATGTAAAGAACCGGAAATCATGTGGATTATTTTTCATAAATACAACGTAATTTTACGAGTCCGCAGTTTCTGACAGCGCTTGATTCCGAGGCCCGGTGTGCCTGAAATAAATTTCTGATGTTTAGTTCGGGTACGTTTAGTGAATGTATGAGTATGATTTTATATCTTTTGAAATAGTGCTCAGAATTGAAATATGAGGACACAGATAAACTCGCAGCACCTGTATTCTCTTAAAAATACCTTTACCGTAGTTGCGTTTTATCGAGAATGGATGTTAATTTTAGGGGTTTTCTAAATAAATTAAATAAAAATATGACTAACATATTTTTATGTAAGTATTGGTTTAATCCTCTATGGGGAAGTTGGAGGTCTGGCCCACCCCCACATAACATCCCATGGGAAGATATTATGTGGTGGTTCCCACATGAGCTCAACCCCCTTTACCCTCTTAATCCCTTGGAATTCCCACAACATGTGGAAACACTTCCCTTTCCACCTTCCCTCTTTCTGTGCCAATTCACTCTCTCAATTAATTAACTAAACGTGAAATTAATTAATTGGATATTATAAATTGAATTAATTTTACTTCATTATGTGAGAATAATATTATTTATTGTATTATTATGGTTGGGGTTGGAATATATTTCCTTTGATGGTAGAATTGGTGGAGCTTTGGAAGAACTCTTGGAGGAACAGTATTCTCTCGACAAAGAACACATGTCTCCACCGAAGAGTGACAACTACTGTACCAGAATCCCTTGTGGGGTCGACATTAATGACTATTATACCGGAATCCTTCGTGGGTTCGACTATAATGACTATTGTACCGGAATCCTCTGTGGGTTCGATAGCGACGGCGGCTGTACCAGAATCCTCTGTGGGTTTGACATCGACGACTACTTTACCGGAATCCACCGTGGGTTCAACAACGACGACTACTATACCAGAAGCCTCTGTGGGTTCGACAATGATGACTAATGAATCAGAATCCTTTGTGGGTTCGAAAATGATGAATATTGTTCTTGTATCCTATGTGGGTCCGTCAGTTCTGACTTATGTTCCTTTACCATGTGTGGGTTTGAACGAATAGCTGGTCATGTATCCTGTGTGGGTCCCATAGCTTAGTTGGTCCTGTATCCTGTGTGGGTCTGACAGCATAGATGAATCAGTAACTACCACTGATCATCTCTATCACTCTATGAAAGATGTATACCTATGTGAGCTCATTCTTGTCTTTCAATCATTATCATCGATGTGATTGACTTTACTTACATTGTGGAACGAGTTGATTTTGGGCTCGAGAGTTGGAGCCAGACTGTGACTGATAACTTATTTATATGTATGGACATGTAGCTAATTATGGTTGGTTGATACTTAGTGATTGTATCTTTCTTCTGTGGTTTATCCTTTGTGGATTCTTGGAGACCTTCGCGGGTCTGGGGGTCCACTACTGAGTATTGTTATACTCACACCTGCATGGGCTTTGCCCGCACCAGGTCGTGTTCTGTGCAGACGACGGACAACAGTGATCGAGGCTAAGTGTGATGGAAGGAAGGCTTCTTGGAGCTAGACTAGATGGTACGTACTCGGGGACGAGTTGATTGAGATATGTACCTACCCTTTAGGTAGGATTCGCAGGTGGAAAATCCAAGAGATGTTTTCCCTTTTTTCTTGTACTCGTAATTGTTGTTCAGTTGGGTTTGAATAATGGGCCATTTAATTTCAGCACACTCTTTTTTATTCATTTTTACTTAGTGTTTTACTTCCACTTTCGTACTTTGTTGTGTTTGTTTGCTTTTTTATATGCAATGCCTTCCCAGTTTAGGGATTTATGCCTTTGGTTCTAGTCACCAGCCCCTGGCCTATGGAAGGCGAGCTTGGGTTAGTCACGACACGGGCCCTCAAGGAAGAGTCATGATAATGGATTTGGTGGATATATTATTAACTAGGAATCATAAAACATCAGTGTATCAATTTCCAATGAGGTATTAATTTCAACTCATATTCCCCCATTCCAATTGATTAAATGATCTCAATATGTCCCATAAATCTCCATCACAAAATACACTTCTTACCCAAATGATGGTGTCCCAATCAAGGTGAAATTCTTAAAAAACCATGATCACTATCCTCAAAATCCAATGACTCATGATAATGGCCTAGATTTGATTTTTGATGACTCTATTACATTAATAATTTCTTCTGAATCAACTATATCCGTTCTAATTGGTCATTAATAAGACTTATCTTAAACATGGAAGGATTTCCCCAATCTTTCTATAAATGGGGATATCTATAAAACCACAGTTATAATTCTTGAAAATGGGTCATCTTAATCGATATATGATGAGTATGTTTGTAGGAAAAATTGAATTGGGGAATATTCTTTTCCTATGATTCACCGAAATCAGGCACATAGGCTCCAAGATTATACTCAAGGATTTGGATTCCCTCTATTTCTATCCTTCAATATATTGATGATTTTTCCATGATCAAATTCATCATTGAACCCATAATGTCTTTCAAACCATTAAAAACATGGATGTGAATATTTAGAAACATTTTGAAATAATATCATTTGGGTTCTCATAAAAACTCACAACATCATAGACATATAATTCCTTGATATGTTAAAATTTCACCATCTCCTTGATAAGGGACAAATTCACTGATATAATTATTTGATCAATGAAAAAATAAATAACATCCTTCCCAATATTATTCCATAGTAAAATAATAATTAACTGTATGGAAATACCATCCCACTACCATATAATTTTTTTTTTATTTTACAATAATCCCACATGTCTATGGTACTCTACCTTAATAATCGGACACCTATGAAACATTGTTACAAAATATACAATCAACATCCTCACCCCTAACCAACAATACTGACATCTCATGTCATATACATCATGGTTTTCCTACGATGTATGGAAAATAAAAATTCTATCCAACTTCTATTAACTCTTTCCCGAATATATACGAACAACCATCCTACATTGGAAATACAATGCTCCACCTAAGGACTAATACCACTCACCCAATATCTCCACAATATCTATGATTTCACTAAAACATTGAAAATTAGAATTTGATACCTAATAGATATGTACCCTTTCAATAAATAATGAGTCATATTTAATAAAGCTAAGAACACCTTCCCACCAAATTTTTTAACTTTTACGAGCACATCAATAAAAAACTCATCTAAGACCACTATGTCACTTATTCCATCAACTATAAAGTATGTAATTCCATAATCAATACATCAAGGACAACATAACCATTCCATGGAGTATTCGAAATATGAAAATAAGATGTCTGGAGCTAATTAATCCATTGTCTTTCTTACATGTTCATATCCATTTGATTAAAAATATACATCCTAATATTATAATAAAAATATACCATTAGAAAATACCTAATGAGATATTGACATAATTTTTTGAGTTCATGTATTGCCTCTACCAATTAATGAACATGGACAGAGAAGTTATTATAATGAGGGAATAACATGTGATAATTGTATGACACTACTAGTTTCTTATGAATCACAAAACACCCAAACCAATACCAATTTTTTTAGAGAACATCATATTCTTAAAATGATGATGAAATAATCAAAATAGGTTCTTAAGTAAACCTCACCTTTAGTCCCTTGTAATATCTCTATAATTTTTCATTTCATTCAAACTTTACACCATTACGGGTCAAATAAATCATGAATGATGCATGTGTGAAAATGTTCTGATCAACTCGCATGTAGTAACCAACCAACCCCATGGAACTCCATATATCGAAATCTCTTCTAGGACCCTACAAGGGTATTGCTGATTGTATCTCTTTTTGATCTATTGATAGAATCCCTTGAAAGTTATCAAGACCCCAGAAACATTACTTCTTGAAATAAATATTCCTACTTACAAATCATACAATATAAATGATTTTCTCTTAGGGTTATAACAATAATATACCGTTGTTCCATGTTCTCTTCCTATAACATGGATTACAGAAAAATAACATCCAAAAAATGAATGTGAATGTTCCATGTAAGAGTTGAATGATCAAGTTTATAATTCCATACATAATATGTTGGAATTAGTGAGGTTTAATTGAATAACCACAAACATGAAAAGCCCACATATTATCCTAAACACACTCCTTGGTATATTATCATCTCTGAATCTCAAGAGGTGGTACCCTGACAAGTAGTCAATGTTTAAAACCAACATGGTCCACTGAAATGATCAATGATATCTTTAATCCTTAGAAATGTATAATATTTATTAATGGTATACTTGATTAACATTTGATAATAAAAAAAAATTTAATCCTTTTACGATCTTCATAGAAATAGGGAAGGAAAATCCCAAGATGACATTGTATAAAAAATAAATCACTTCACCTGGAGGCCTACAAGATGGAATATGTGTTCCAAAAAATTAGTAGGATACATGGAATATAATAAAATAAAATTATGAATCATACATTGTATATTAAAGGTAATATAAAACACTATCTATGTTGTTAAACCATAAACATAATATGGAATGATTATAGGGTACACATACATAACAAAAAGAATTGTTATACTCAAATGAGGAAAAAAACTTCCAAGAGAATCTTGGACTGCTAACTTGAGATCACCCTAGAATACAGAACAATTGGTCCCACTCTCCCCTACATATAATATGACGATCCCTACAATATAAATATTTTAATAAATCGAGAGATAAAAACTAAACATGATAGTAATAGGATTACATATGGGCCATAATGATAATAATTTACTCAATTCCAATAAATGGGTCAAATATATAAACCTCAAGATCCAATATTTCCCATAACACCACAATTTTTTGTATAATTTCTCGACATATGAGACATTGTAAAATTTATTTGGGCCTCTTTGATAAATGATTGTAAATATGTTTTAATATAATTATAATATCATAACATAATCCCATCATGTCAACTGAAATTTAGGATATAAAAGAGTGTATAATATATATAAAACAAATAATGAACTTTTGAATACAGAATTAACATTGTGACTCTAATATTAATTGGGCCTACTTAATATTCCAATGGAACATAATACACTTCATAAAGACATTAGACATAGTTCATTCATAATACTTATATACTGTTAACACCCCCCCTGGCCCAAGGATTAGATTAATCCCCATTGAAAACATAAAAAAACATAGTAACTCTTTGTTAGAGTGGACCCATCCTTAATAAATTCATAAATATATCGACAAGAATTTGTGAAATAACCAGATTTTCCGCAACAAAGTCATGTCCTTGGGGACTATGTTTAGTGAGAACGTAAAGGACCATTACACCCACACTGACAAGAGAAATCATTTTTGTTTTACTAACATATCCTAAGACACAGGGTTTGATGAAAACGACTACAATTTCACTTCCTTTCTTGGATATCATACACAACCATGATAAAATCCTCACCAACTGAAGCCCATCATAGTCAATTTCACCATACTATGTGTCCCTCTCCCATAACAACTTCATTAACCACATCCAAAAATGTTTAAAGTCAAATTATAACAATCATTGACCAAATATAACCCATAAAACCCATAGCAATCCTCCATGATTTTTGGTAATCATTTATTACATGCTCTTATGTAATGTTATCCAAACCAACAATGAATGTGGAATAATCTAGTATGGTCTTATACCCTTTATCTATGGTCATAAAGTCTATGTTCTTTTTATGATTTAATACCTCAGTATAAATCTTGTTTTTATAATTATATTTAATAAATCACAAGAACGATCCACCAATAACTTATTTTAAAAAATAGAGCCACACCATCTCATTCCATGTCCCAAAATCATGTCTGTGGAAAAATCCACCTTAGATTCCTCATGATTTTCCATAATGTTAAATATTCTCTCAATACACAAAATAAATTCTACTGATTCACTGGATAGTTGATCACTATTGATGATGGGTGTATTCTTCTTTGTAAATTTTGATCCCTGATCCACCATTCATCCTAGGTTCCCAATACCTTCTAGTACTATAGTCTTAATGATGCATATTATCTATTCCACCATGGAAGGGTAAACTGGTTTATTTTATTACAGAAACTATATAATATCTTCCTCTTATAGATTTGGAATATATATTCTAGGTGGAAGTTTCTAATGAACACAAGAAAATAATAAATTATTTTAGAAAATGATCTAAAAACAAAGGTAATTTTTTTTGGAATCCCCAATTAATTATTTAAAACAACATTAATATAATGAAATTATGAATTCTATAAATGAAATGTAATTATTTTATATTGGGTTGGTTAATTTCAATAAACCCCAAATCTAGTTTATTCTAACATACCTAATGATAAATTCAAAATCCTGGGAAAATCATTGACCAACCACGGTTACTTAGATCAAGAAATGGAAGTGAGCTAGTTAGGAACCATCTAACACATACAATCTAAATTTCAATGGTAAAAACACTATATTACCAAATACACTGAACAAACTATAATTTTTTCACAAAACATCATGATTTTAAATCGTATTTATATAATTTTGTAAAAAACTAGTCTATATAAACTAGAAAAGTCACATATGATGATCCTCCAAATGGGAGGTAAAATAGAATGAAACAAGTATCGTGTATTAATGATAAATATAAAAAACACAATTAAAAAGGCATTGTGTATAACTGAGACATAAAAATTCAACTCAATCTAGAAAAACATGTAAGATAAAATATGATAAGACTAAACTAGTCACTATATGATCATCAATCACCACCAAACTATCATGCTATAAAGATGATGAAAATAAGAGAAACTAGTATACATATAATGATCACTCATTTACCTAAGTCCTAAAAAAATACAACATACCAATTAAAATATAATGGTTTTAGCATAAATCCTAGTGGGATACAACCAAAAAATAATTACAATTTCTAATATGAAGATTTGTTTCTCTAGATTTAAAACAAATTGATTTAACAAAATCATTTTCATAGTATAAATAGTATCATAATGTATCCATTAGTTTTCATAAAAATATCTATATTGAAAAAATATCAGATTACTTCAATTACATGAAAAATTGTATGAAAAATAGTCAAAACCAACCATGGGTATATAATATGACTAGAATATGTGAAGATTACCATTAAAATACCGTCATATTATAAACCTGTCATAAATGAACAAGAAAATACATTGACCTATTACAAATTTCTATACATAATATAAATTAATAAAAATCACCAATCCTTGCCTAAGTTGGATCCATACAATATAAACTAGAGTTCCATTACAATCACTAAAGACATATCAAACCCCTTGTATCATTACATAAAAAAAGAGGGATTGTTTTTTTTCCTAACACACCCAAGGTTACCCAATGTGATAAGATTATCAAAATCCGTTTACAACACATTAAAAATATTTAATAATTTGTGTTCATATCAAATATGTTTCACTTCTGAGTATAAATACCAATTTTAAAAACAAAACAACCATTTAAGGAATTTAATAAAACACATAATGTTCACAAATATATTTTTACTAAACACCCATTAAAATATGAATCTCTTCTAAAAAACCTATTCCATTATCAAATCAAGAAATTTGATTTAATAGTTAAATTTAATTCTAAACAACATAAGGATGTTCATGAATTGAAACCCTTGTAGATAAACACCTACCATAAGAATATAAGAATCCTATTAGACTATGAAAACAAATATTAGAAACTAGTATACTGACCTGTGAAAGAAAATGGATCATGAAAAACTATAAAGAATTGATAGAATACATTAACTGATTACAATCTATTCTAGAAATTCATCCAATAATGTTTCCAAAACCAATGAAATCAATAAAAAAATAAGGCCCTTAACTACAATAAAATAGGACATTGTCAGTGAAAAAAATTTGTCTATAATACGAGTGTGATTAAGAGACCGATGATATTATCAGTACTATAAACGAATTAGTAAAGGAACAATTTCTCATTGCAAAAAAAACTAATGATAAAAGATTAATTTATCAACACTAATTTATGAATAGATAAAGTACCAATTTGTCTATGAATTTATGTATGACTAATAAATGGACCATTAATCTGTGCTAGAACAAACAATCATCAAGGGAACCTTTATCAAGGGATGAAAAAAGCAATGACAAATAAAAAATTTTAATACATGTTTTTTTTCTAGAGATTATAATGGGTCTTTTTATTAAGGATATTTATGTAAATCAGAATGGGGAATATTTCTAGAGTGTGTTATTTAAATAATATCACAATTTAGTAGAAAAATACATGAATACTTATTCAAATTGCATAATTAAATTGAAATAAACTTTACAAAACAAATAAAAGGAAAAGCTCTATATTTTAAACATTTCAAAATATGGTTTGTATAATTACATGAGAAAGAAATAATTATCATTGAAATTAATAAACATTCATTTTCTATTTTCTATGGAACCAAATATCAATCATGATATTATTTTTTGAAAAAAAAAATCATATTAAGAAAAAAATTGAACATGTATAAGAAAAATATTCTTTTTTAGTAATAAGATAATGAAAAACCTGTCAAATTTTCATTTTTTTAAAACATATATATTATGACATACTAGGAATACCATGTATCAGAGTGAGTTTCATATGATTCATAAACATCACACCATATTTTCATCATCTCAAAAGCATGTACTGTTGAAATGGATCTAGTCTTCGATGATTAATACTCACTACATCTGAGATCCAATTAATGGGTAATTTTTTTTAGAAGAAGCCTTAATTGGTAACATCATTTCATGATCTTATCCAAGAAATATATCAGTGAAAATTAATTAGATTAGTATAGTAAAAACTGATAATGAATTTAATTAATTAAAAAACAGATACAATTATATTAAAAACAACATGATCAGTTTTTATCATTTTTGGCGATGTGATTTGCATTTCAAACTAAAATGGTAGTTATATATAAAAAACAAGCACTTCAATTAATACTTAACACATTGTGTTTTGTGTTGATGTGAGGAAAATATCTATACATCATAAATTACATATAAAACATTTCTGTAAATTATGCAGACAACATGGTTTTGGTTTCTTTGTTTTTCGTGATTGCAACACATTTTGTACTAAAATGATAAATTTAAATTGATAATGGAATCATTGAGCCATACAGGGCAAACCATCTCTTGGATTGAGGTTAATTAAATACTTGCACAACACAAATGACTTATGGATCCTTTTCATAATAAATCAAACCAATTTTAATGTGTTTTCACGTTATTTTATAATTGACTTTCATTTACAACTAAAATGTAAATTTTAAACTATCACCACCCAATTTGAGTAATATTGGTCACATTGTGCATCATATTGACTTTTTACTAAATCTTCTACATGAAAAATGAATAATTGAATATTTTTAATATGTTTTAATATAATATAAATATGTTTTTCAGTCTTCAGTATGTCACCTAGTTTTTCTACTAATTTTTTTTAAATTGATAATTTGAATTTTTAAATATAATGGTAACATTGTGTTTCAATATGACATTAGACTGATAATTAAACATAAAAATTAGGAATAATTTTAATAAATTATAAATATAATCAGATTTTGTTTTCATGGATTCTAGTTAGTCACACACCTTTTGCTGAAAAATGTCAATCTTGAGTTGAAAATATAAATTTTGAGTCATTTTGAGAACACCTTTTATAATATTTTGGCCTACATGATTCATAAAAATATAAAATTAATTATGGATAATCTTCCAAAATTATTGAAACTATACGAATTTGTTATATTGATTTTTTATCTGTCACATGTCTTTTTTACTAAATTATTATTTTAAATAAAAAACTATTATAGTCATACAAGTCATATCATGCGTCTGATTGGGGTGACTCAGATTCCTAGTCTTAAAAAATGAATTATGGATCATTTTTATAATATTTTAAACGTATATGAATGCATTTATTCAATTTCTAATAATTCACTATTGATTTTTAATAAATTTTCATTTAAATTGAAAACATGCACATTGAGTCATACATGTCACACCAAACATCATATTTACATGAGGTTAATTTATATAGATCGAAAGTGTATTATGGATCAGTTTACTATGGAATCAAAATACATTGATTTTGGATTCCTGTTCATTATCATATCAGTTGATTTTTTACTAAAATATCATTTTAAATTGGAAACACACACTTGGAGTCATACCAAGAACATCATATTTCTTTTTAATATGATACTAATTCAAACACATCCAAAAAGACATTAGTATATTTAAAAAATAATATGGAAATTTGACCATTTATTCAATTTATAGTGGCTGACATATGTTGTGAGCTTAAATAGCATTTTTAAACTAATAATGAATTGTTTGAGTAATATCTGGAACATCATGTGTCTGATTGAGGTTTGGATGATTCATACACATCAAAAATGGTTAATGGATAACTTTTGGATAAATGAAACTAATATGACTGTGTTAAATTAGTTTTGAGTTCAACACATATATTTTTTACAAAATTTTCAATTTTAATCACAAACCAATCAATTTGGGAAATACCAGTCACATCATTCATCAAAAAATGGTGCGGCTCATTCCTACAAAATGAAAATAACATATATTTTTTAATAAAGAATCAAACCAATATGAATGTATTTTATTATTCATGATCCAATCACTATTTTTAATAAACTGTAATTCTAGAAAGAAAACATGCACATCATTTCATATCGACCACATCTATGGTCAAATTGTAATATAGTCAATTCGTTTATGAAAAATATAAAATTGTGGACAATTTTTATAAATTATATAGAAAAATATAATGTCTTTTATTGGGTTTTAGTGAGTTACCTATGTTTTGAAAAAAAAATTCCATTTTAAAATGATAATAAACATTTTGAGTCATTCCAATCACACAGTGTATTAGATTTAGTTATGGATAATTCCAATACATCAGATATGATTTATCAATATTTCTTATAAATTATTTAGAATATTGTTATTTTTTTCTCCCATTGAATATTTTATTTTAATTTTTTACTAAAATATCAATTTTATATTAAAATAAAAACATAGATTCAAAGCATTCATTCATGCATCATCTTGATCATTAGTTGATTCATACACATAAAAAATTAAAAATTGGTCATTTTTATATTTAATAAAATATATCAGAATGTTTTTTATTATTTTTCATTGAGTGAAACATATTTTAACTCAATTTTAAATTTTAAACTGATAATGGACACTTCGAGTCGTAGTAGGAAAACCATATATCAGATTGTAGTGGGGTTGATTCCAACACGTCATAAATGACTTTTGGATTGTTGTCAATATATATTATAATAATTGAAATAATTTTATCTTTTTTGAGCATGTGATTTGAATTTTAAAATAAAATGTAAATTTAAAAATAAAACCACACCATTTATATAATGTCAATCAAACAATGATACAAATTAAGGTGAAAATAATTATTAAATGGAACAAATTACTAAATGGACATTTCCCTAAAGAATCGAATCCTAAAAAATGAATATTATCAATTTTGATTATGTCAGCTGATTTTTTGACAAAAAGTTAATTTTAATCAAAAAATAAACAATTAGATAAAGTATGACCACATACGGTGTCATATTGATTTGAGGTCAACTCCAATAGGTTAAAATGAATTTCGGAAAATTTTATAAAATGATCAAGGTAATATTAATGGGGTATCTTGGATTTCAGGGATTGACACATGTATTGAATTAAAATATTAATTTTAATATGATAACAAACACATTGAGTCATACTAGGAACACCATGTATCATATTGAGGTGAAAATTATTCATATAACATAAAAAGGACATAAGGATATTTTTACTAATGTATTGAACAAATTTGCCTTCATTTTCATGGTTTTAAGTGGGTCATTTTTATTTTTTACTAAAGTGATGATTTTAAAATAATTGACAGTTATGGTAATTTCTATCACACAATGTGTTAGATATAGGTGAGGGTAATTGGTACACCTCAAAAATGACATATGAACTATTTTTCAAAAATCTCAAAATAATATTAATGCATTTTCTATGTTCTCAGTAAGAGACACAAATTTTTAAATAAATTGTTGATTTTGAACAGATAATGGACACATTGAGTCAAATCGGGTACAATGTGTGTAAGATTGGGGACTTGATGATCCATACAAATTAGAAATGATTTATGGAAAATTTTCATAAGGTATCAAAATAATCATAATTCATATTCTTGGTTTTGATTATGTGATGAGTGTTTTATAAAAATCTCAATTTAAAAAATATGAAATTTGAATAATAAGGGAAACACCATGTATTTTATTGAGGTTTATATTATTAATACACATGAAAAATATCAATGGTGTAATTTACAAAAAGTATAAAATGAATCTGAAATAATTTTCATGGTTATCAGTATTTTATTTTCTTTTTTACTAAAATGTTAATTTTAAACTCAAACCACATGATTTGAGTAATATCGGTCAAACTGTACATCATATTAAGGTGTGATTTATTCCTGTATGAAAAAAATTAATTATGTATTATTTTATTAATGTATCAAAAAATTACAAATCTAACTACCATGTTTTCAGTAAATCACATTTTTTTTTCAAAAATATCATCTCAAATTTAAAACAGACACATTTAGTTATACCAACAACATCATGTATTGGATTGATGTGTGGTAAGTTCTTATAATTCAAAAATGAATTATCTTTCAATTTCCTAAAGTATCAAAGTAATATGAATTTATTATTGTTTTTTGTCACATGATTTCTGTTTTGAAATAAAATGTACTATTATTAAAATAAGTATAAGATGAAAATTATAATGAAAATTAACTAAACATTAGATAAAATGATTATAAAATTAAAAAAACAAACACTATAAATTCACATATTCATGATGTCTATAGTAATTCTAACACCTTGTTTTTTTCATTTATTTATACATAAATAAATTTCATCTATTATACTTCTCCATGAGAAATTGATAAAAAATAATATATAAGAATTAGGATATTAAAGCTTCTCGCCCTAAATCTATTTCTAATGTCATAGCACATACTATATCTTACAAACATTGTAGTCAATAAACTATGTTTGATGTCAAAAAATAATATGCCAATTTGTATAATTCAAACTAATATATAAACATGTTGACTTAATCTTTTTTGTGTGTCAATTTTTGAAAGTATCCATAGTACTTAGAAAATATAAAAAAACAGATGACTGAGAAATAATTTAATGATATAATAATTAACTTTAGAAATTACAATTTTAGGTGTCCTAGTTGATTGAAGTTATATAATATCTTTCAAGTAAAATCAATAATAATATCCACAATCGTTGTTTTTATCTTTCTTCTGAATCTCTTGAAACATTAATGAAAATAAATAAATTAATTTGAAATATTATTTGATTGTTAAATTTTTATATATATACTATATTCATTATCAAATTAAATTCTTCAAAGGAATTATTATTTTTAGTCACTGACCTAATACCATTTTATATCATATATTTAGTGATCACTGAATCATAACAAAATTCATCCTAAAATAAAATATGATCCATATAATTGTAATTTTTTTCAATGAATTGAAGATTACATTGAATTAAAAAATCAAAATACACATAATGAAAGGTTAGTTTTTTTTATATTCAGGGCATTAGGTTTAAAAAATAAATATTTGGGGAATTGATATTAGCTTTCAGTTATTCCAAAAAATTAAAAACTAATAATAAATGGAAAAAATATTATATGATTATATTTCATGGTTATACCCCTACAATATAGTATTTATAAATAATTTTTTGTCTATTATTATCTTTTTAAATACCATGTTTAGATATTTTATTTTTTATCAATTTTGTTGAAATCCAATGATATTTTGTCTATAGAAATTTTATATGGAATAATGAATCCAAACCATGATTCGTAGAGTTTTTCTCTATATATTAGAAATATAAATGTTTATAGCAATAGTGTATATATATTAACCATAATAAAAATATTAGTTCAATATTTGGATAGATTTACTATGAAAATGTTCATCATGTATTTATTCACAACTGAGACTATATGGCCCCATCCTTAAACCTTACTTAATATTGAATTAAATGAGTAATTCACATTGAGGATCTTTTCAGGTTTAGAGTTTTAGATAATTAAGACATAACTATTACATCTCAAAAGATTACAAAGTAGTCGCTTCTACTAAATTTTCATAAAATAAAAACTCTTTAAAAGAAACATGTATAGTTCCATGTTTTAGGTAGCATGACGTTCCCTTGATCCCATCCTTGACCCTATTCCACGCTATGTCATGTGAAAAACATTTCAAAAACTTAGGATGAGCATAAGGAGCTCAGTAAGGGATACACAAAGAATGAAAACTGTTAGTTTTTCAAAACAACAAGTAAACCATGAATACTTTATCAATGTAATACTTTTCACCTTCATGAAGTAGTAAGAACTCTTCACTGAAAAAAAAGTATCAGTACTTACCTTTCTATAACCAAAGGATTACCATAAAACCCATATAAATAACACATAACATATATAAAGGTAACGTTGGACATAAACATACTTAAGTGGAATAACCATACGGTCGACTTCCACACATATCACTTAATGGAATAGCCATACGGCCAATTTCCATACATACTTAATGGAATAGCCATACGGCCGACTTCCATACCCAATGCATTGGAGGTTATAACGTAACCACCCGTCCTGGTATTCACGGCACCACCCGTCATATGGTTTATAACGTAACCACCAGTTAAAATGTCCAAGTACCAGTATAAAATCATAAAACATAAATCCAATATAAATGAATGATAACATTTCCACATTTCAATCACAATATATCATAAATATATTGACATAATAGAATATTTTTTCAAAACCATTTTCAATACCAAAATACATAAAAGAGTATATGGTGTTTATTTTATTCTAAAAACATTGCGGCTTGTTGAGAAAGCCAAAGACCAAATAATACTCACGGCGGCGGAAAAGGTCGTTGTCACCGCGTACATTTTAAAAAAACATTATTTTTTGTCGTTTAGTAAAATGATTTGTAGAAAAAGATTCCTTTTGTATAAAAGTAAAAGTCAAAGGTGTTTATACACCGTATAAAATAAAGTTGTGTATAAAATGAAATATGCCTCAATGAAAGGATATTGATACGAAGTCCCTTACAACGGCGGTATCCTTGGTTTAAGGATAAATCAATTACATAATTATGTGTGACAAATGAATACACCAAATATAATTGGATATTAAGTGTAAAATAATAAAAGGTCATTCACACATATTCAAAGGATGACATATTCAATAACTACATGTTGAACCCAAAGAAATCGAAATTGGGTTAAGAAGTTCCCTTGACAGCCTAACAGCGTCACCTCAAAATGAGTTGATGAGAGATAAAAAGTGTATCTCATCACTTGGACATAAAATTTACATCACTAAGGATATATTAGAACATATCCCAACATAACAATATGTAAATTAAAAGACCCAACAAAATAAGTCTTTAAAAAAAAGTGGAGGGTGAAAGGTTCCCTTACCGACTTGGGTATCTTTCAAAACATACACCCCATGAAAGAAAAACAATAGATCATTGATGTAAATACTCATAAACGAATGTATATTATACAAAGAGTAGAATAAAGGGCAGTACATACACCACTCAATGGAATTTGTGGCAAATGTAGCATAAATCTCACGGGAATAAAAGTGAGATGAAAAATCCCTCACGAAAACTCGGCAGCCTAACGGCACCACATAAAACATCCGAATATGGATTGATGAGATCAAATAGGGTATCTCATCACATTAAAATATAATGTACAGAAAGATGAATATAAAATAACATCTCCCAACATTACAAATAGGATCTTAAAAGAAGTGACATAAAGGAGAGTTCTTAAAAAGAAAGAGAGAAGTTAGATCTCTTACGAAAGTTCGGCAGCCTAATGGCGCCAATCAAAACTTCCAAAATAGATTGATGAAAGAGAATAGGGTCTCTAATCACATGAACATAAAAATTACAGTAGGATTAATATAAAAGATCATCCAAATAACAAGAAAGATGAGCTTTAAAAGGAATGACATAAAAGAGTGTACTTAAAAAGAAAGAGAGGAGTAAGATCCCTTACCTCGGGTCCGACTTGACTCGATCGTTCCTTAATCTCCTGAATAGTAAACTTGAGTTAATTTATACTTCCTTAAGAACCTTTTTAAAGTTCATTATTCCTTTTATATCACTTATTACCATGTTATAAACATTATTTAATCATTTAAGTTAATCATGTCTGTTTTGTCGATATTTGGTTCTTAAGTCGAAAGTGGACTTCTTGCAATTACATGTTGTTCGTGTGGTCAAAGGTTCTTCATATCCAAAAATGACATTCCTGATTTGGATATCATATATAACATATATATCCATCATATACATGTATTTATAAAATCACATAATCATTTAGAGGAAAGAAATGAAATGCACCGTTCATGGAGACGATAAGCCGTACGTACGCATGAACGCTACTTTCATTTCTATGTCGTATTAATGGAATTAAAACTATATGAGAGGTATGTATATTTTAATTCCAGAATTATATTAATCATTTAGATGTATCATACATCATATATATCCATTATATATATGTACTTATAATAGTACATTACATTTGGGGATAAGAAATGAAATGCACCATTCATGGAGACGGTAAGCCGTGCGTATGCATGAACGCTACTTTCATTTCTATATCATACTTTAATGGACAAAATTAATAACTATATAGAGGTAAATAATAATTCCAGTATTAAATCATATATAATAACATTAAATCCATCCTTTATACGTCCCACGTATGGCATTAACGAATCACATCACTTTGAGGGGGCGGTAGTCCGCACTTCCTAAAATGAAGATATCGCGTATACTCATAATGGAAGCCATAAAGGTAAGACAAAAATGAAAAATAAATAAGCATAAGTAAAACATAAACATATTATATATCATATATAAAAATAGTGACATCATAATGGCCACCTTTGAAGGTGTTAAATGAGTACTGAACAATCATCGTTTCGGGAGGCACAATTTCGCCATCCACGGAAACCGTATGTTCTTTAACCATTTGATGTAGTTGTGTGAGAGTGTAGCTCGAATAAATATTATAAGAACATCCTAGTATATTTTGAAGATACTGGTGTTGTTTCAAAATAAATAAATAAAAAGAGTTTAGGGGGTTGGAGAAGCAAAATAAAACAAATGAACATAAGAGAATGAATTACCTTTAAAAGTGTAACTCCTTTTGATTTGAGCCTAAAGGCTTCCTTTGAAAGGATTCTGCCCAAAGGGAATCCTCTAGGATGAGGAGAGGGATGTGGAGAGAGTAATTGGGCAGGGGTTGGCGGAGCCAAAGGCTTAAGGAGTGTGTGTAATGAGGTAGAGGTGGGGGCCTTTTATAAGAGGAGAGGAGGGGCACTTTTGGAAAGTAAGAAATATTACTTTATTTGAAAATGTGTTTCGGTTTTAAAAGGTCACACATTGATATAATTAGTGGATAAGGTGATAAGGGTTTGAAATCCACCCATCCAATAAGTTTTGGACATGTGTAGTTCATAGTTTTACATTATCTTTCCATTTTATTTAAATCGTCAAATAATGATGTCATCGCTGCATCATTATTATGTCATAAATAATTTATTTTATTTAATGTCTAAAAATTATAAAAAAATTACTATAATGTAGGAACTGATTTTATCTTTCCAATGACTATTTATAATAAAAAATATGACTTGTATAACCCCACTTAAAAATTGTTTTAGTAAAACATATCATGTTTGTGTCATTTTTACTTTTACATTAAATAAAAAGTTATTTATGTCATTTCCCAAACAAAGTGTCTCCATGGGGTCCCCAAGTTGACCCATGGCTTGTCTTGGTCGGCCATGAAACAACCAATAAGGTTGGGACATGTTTCTAGGTCATTTCATATTATTAAAGCATTATTTATACCTTAAACTACCCTAATTACCACTAATCGCGATTAAGAACTTAATAAGTTACTATTCACAAAAAAATTATTTTTATCCCATTGAACCACATTTTACTTCATAATGAAAACCATGCATGTCGGATTTTTGAAATTCAAAACACAATGATGGAAAAATTTCATTTAAACGGAAAATCAGTCTTTATAAGTACCACTTAGTGGTTTCACTATTCATCAAAAATTGAAGTTTTTCAGAAAATTACCAAAAATTCACCCTAAGATATATTTGATATTCCGAATTCAAAAATGAAGTCTATTTTACAAAATTCAAAATATATTAGTCACATTAATTAATTTAATAATTAATTCCCGCTGTCAGAGCAAATAGCGTATTTTTATGAAACAATAAGTATCAAAAGATTGACACTAGTTTAAGTCTGATATCAAAGTGAAATTAATTCCAACGACCACTATTAAATTAAATGGTAAAAATATTTTCTAATTTAACTTTAAAACCAATTCAAAAGATAAACTAATCATATAAATAAATTAGATTAAAAATAGGTTTTGAATTAAAATACAACATTTTACATTATTCATTAAAAAAATGAACTTTATCGGAAAGATACCAAAAATTTACACAAAGTGAATTTTGATGTCCCGATTCTTAAGAAGAGCTTAATTTGGTCCAATAGAATGTATAATAGTGAACAAAACTATATTTAATGACGGTTCTCCATCAAAAGGCGATAAGTGAACCTTTAGTGAAAACTAGGGCATATATGCCTAAAATTGAATTCTTTCCGTATTTTAAGCCTCTATCCTTTATTGGATAAATGTAAAAACATTTAAAAACATATATAATCATATATTAGTTATTTCTATCCATTCCCGGCAATACAACGGCTACATGTTAACTACCATTTAAAATAATATTATTTTATTATTAGAGTGCAACGTAAGATTCCCAAGAAACTCGTTGTTGCGTGTTGGGTACGCCATCGAGCATAGCATCCCCTTTAAAGTCATTTAAATGTTTTATTCAAAAATATGGATAAATATGAAATTTCATATTCTTTATTTACCTGGGGTGTTACATCCTTCCCCCCTTTTGGGAATTGCGTCCTCGCAATTTTAAAATTGCGCTTGGAAACATCCTTGGAAGTCCCACATCGGAACAAAACTCGGTAAAACAAACACTTTAAAATAAAGAGAGAAAAGTACAAAGGTCACCCGAGTTAACCCATACTAGGATTTCAAGTATGAAAATATGGACATGGAGGAAAAAACAAAGGGTCATGATCTGATGGAGAGTGATAGAAAACATGTTTAGGAGAAAGTTAACCACGAGAAAATCACAAACTTGTGATGGGTTAAACGGTATTCGATTCCCCAGTAGGAAAAGTTAATAGACAACATTTTTGTTTTAAGTTAGTTTTTATTGAGGAATTTATTCATAAGGAAACATAATCACTTATCATATAGACATTCAACTTTTATTATATTTCTTACACAAACTCATATTTTCTCCAAAAGACGAGTATTTAGGAAGACTTGTTCACATTAATAGTACTATAATCAACTTCTAGAGAATCACCTAATCCAAAAAATAGAAATATATACTTCCCATGTCTTTAGACTTTAACCAAAACCAAAACCAAAAAGGCTAGTACAAGATCAGATAATCCAGAAAAGGATAACCCTTTATAAAAAGAAAATCTATTCTTAAAGATATTTATGTAAATCAGAAAGGGGAATATTTCTAGAGTGTGTTATTTAAATAATATCACAATTTAGTAGAAACATACATGAATACTTATTCAAATTTCATAATTAAATTGAAATAAACTTTAGAAAACAAATAAAAGGAAAATCTCTATATTTTAGACATTTCAAAATATGGTTTGTATAATTACATGAGAAATAAATAATTATCATTGAAATTAATAAACATTCATTTTCTATTTTCTATGGCACCAAATATCAATCATGATATTATTTTTTGAAAAAAAAATTCATATTAATAAAAAAATTGAACATGTATAAGAAAAATATTCTTTTTTAGTAATAAGATAATGAAAAAACTGTCAAATTTTCATTTTTTTTAAAACATATATATTATGTAATACTAGGAATACCATGTATCAGAGTGAGTTTCAGATGATTCATAAACATCACACCATATTTTCATCATCTCAAAAGCATGTACTGTTGAAATGGATCTAGTCTTCGATGATTAATACTCACTACATATGAGATCCAATTAATGTGTAATTTTTTTTAGAAGAAGCCTTAATTGGTAACATCATTTCATGATCTTATCCAAGAAATATATCAGTGAAAATTAATTAGATTAGTATAGTAAAAACTGATAATGAAATAATTAATTAAAAAACAGATACAATTATATTAAAAACAACATGATCAGTTTTTATCATTTTTGGCGATGTGATTTGCATTTCAAACTAAAATGGTAGTTATATATAAAAAACAAGAACTTCAATTAATACTTAAAACATTGTGTTTTGTGTTGATGTGAGGAAAATATCTATACATCATAAATTACATATAAAACATTTCTGTAAATTATGCAGACAACATGGTTTTGGTTTCTTTCTTTTTCGTGATTGCAACACATTTTGTACTAAAATGACAAATTTAAATTGATAATGGAATCATTGAGCCATACAGGGCACACCATATCTTGGATTGAGGTTAATTAAATGCTTACACAACACAAATGACTTATGGATCCTTTTCATAATGAATCAAACCAATTTTAATGTGTTTTCACGTTATTTTATAATTGACATTCATTTACAACTAAAATGTAAATTTTAAACTATCACCACCAAATTTGAGTAATATTGGTCACACTGTGCATCATATTGACTTTTTACAAAATCTTCTACATGAAAAATGAATAATTGAATATTTTTAATATGTTTTAATATAATCTGAATATGTTTTTCAGTCTTCAGTATGTCACCTAGTTTTTCTACATATTTCTTTTTAAATTGATAATTTGAATTTTTAAATATAATGGTCACATTGTGTTTCAATTTGACATTAGACTGATAATTAAACATAAAAATTAGGAATAATTTTAATAAATTATAAATATAATCAGAGTTTGTTTTCATGGATTCTAGTTAGTCACACACCTTTTGCTGAAAAATGTCAATCTTCAGTTGAAAATATAAATTTTGAGTCATTTTGAGAACACCGTTTATAATATTTTGGCCTACATGATTCATAAAAATATAAAATTAATTATGGATAATCTTCCAAAATTATTGAAACTATAAGAATTTGTTATATTGATTTTTTATCTGTCACATGTCTTTTTTACTAACTTATTATTGTAAATAAAAAAACTATTATAGTCATACAAGTCATATCATGCGTCTGATTGGGGTGACTCAGATTCCTAGTCTTAAAAAATGAATTATGGATCATTTTTATAATAATTTAAACAAATATGAATGCATTTATTCAATTTCTAATAATTCACTGTTGATTTTTAATAAATTTTCATTTAAATTGAAAACATGCACATTGAGTCATACATGTCACACCTAACATCATATTTACATGAGGTTAATTTATATAGATCGAAAGTGTATTATGGATCAGTTTACTATGGAATCAAAATACATTGATTTTGGATTCCTGTTCATTATCATATCAGTTGATTTTTTACTAAAATATCATTTTAAATTGGAAACACACACTTGGAGTCATACCAAGAACATCATATTTCTTTTTAATATGATACTAATTCAAACACATCCAAAAAGACATTAGTATATTTAAAAAATAATATGTAAATTTGACCATTTATTCAATTTATAGTGGCTGACATATGTTGTGAGCTTAAATATCATTTTTAAACTAATAATGAATTGTTTGAGTAATATCTGGAACATCATGTGTCTGATTGAGGTTTGGATGATTCATACACATCAAAAATGGTTAATGGATAACTTTTGGATAAATGAAACTAATATGACTGTGTTAAATTAGTTTTGAGTTCAACACATATATTTTTTACAAAATTTTCAATTTTAATCACAAACCAATCAATTTGGGAAATACCAGTCACATCATTCATCAAAAAATGGTGCGGCTCATTCCTACAAAATGAAAATAACATATATTTTTTAATAAAGAATCAAACCAATATGAATGTATTTTATTATTAATGATCCAATCACTATTTTTAATAAACTGTAATTCTAGAAAGAAAACATGCACATCATTTCATATCGACCACATCTATGGTCAAATTGTAATATAGTCAATTCGTTTATGAAAAATATAAAATTGTGGACAATTTTTATAAATTATATAGAAAAATATAATGTCTTTTATTGGGTTTTAGTGATTTACATATGTTTTGAAAAAAAAATCCATTTTAAAATGATAATAATCATTTTGAGTCATTCCAATCACACAGTGTATTAGATTTAGTTATGGATAATTCCAATACATCAGATATGATTTATCAATATTTCTTATAAATTATTTAGAATATTGTAATTTTTTTCTCCCATTGAATATTTTATTTTAATTTTTTACTAAAATATCAATTTTATATTAAAATAAAAACTTAGATTCAAAGCATTCATTCATGCATCATCTTGATAATTAGTTGATTCATACACATAAAAAATTAAAAATTGGTCATTTTTATATTTAATAAAATATATCAGAATGTTTTTTATTATTTTTCATTGAGTGAAACACATTTTAACTAAATTTTAAATTTTAAACTGATAATGGACACTTCGAGTCATAGCAGGAAAACCATATATCAGATTGTAGTGGGGTTGATTCCAACACGTCATAAATGACTTTTGGATTGTTGTCAATATATATTATAATAATTGAAATAATTTTATCTTTTTTGAGCATGTGATTTGAATTTTAAAATAAAATGTAAATTTAAAAATAAAACCACACAATTTATATAATGTCAATCAAACAATGATACGAATTAAGGTGAAAATAATTATTAAATGGAACAAATTACTAAATGGACATTTCCCTAAAGAATCGAATCCTAAAAAATGAATATTATCAATTTTGATTATGTCAGCTGATTTTTTGACAAAAAGTTAATTTTAATCAAAAAATAAACAATTAGATAAATTATGACCACATACGGTGTCATATTGATTTGAGGTCAACTCCAATAGGTTAAAATGAATTTCGGAAAATTTTATAAAATTATCAAGGTAATATTAATGGGGTATCTTGGATTTCAGGGATTGACACATGTATTGAATTAAACTATTAATTTTAATATGATAACAAACACATTGAGTCATACTAGGAACACCATGTATCATATTGAGGTGAGAATTATTCATATAACTTAAAAAGGACATAAGGATCATTTTACTAATGTATTGAACAAATTTGCCTTCATTTTCATGGTTTTAAGTGGGTCATTTTTATTTTTTACTAAAGTGATGATTTTAAAATAATTGACACTTACGGTTATTTCTATCACACAATGTGTTAAATATAGGTGAGGGTAATTGGTACACCTCAAAAATGACATATGAACTATTTTTCAAAAATCTCAAAATAATATTAATGCATTTTCTATGTTCTCAGTAAGAGACACAAATTTTTAAATAAATTATTGATTTTGAACAGATAATGGACACATTGAGTCAAACCGGGTACAATGTGTTTATGATTGGGGACTGGATGATCCATACAAATTAGAAATGATTTATGGAAAATTTTCATAAGGTATCAAAATAATCATAATTCATATTCTTGGTTTTGATTATGTGATGAGTGTTTTATAAAAATCTCAATTTAAAAAATATGAAATTTGAATAATAAGGGAAACACCATGTATTTTATTGAGGTTTATATTATTAATACACATGAAAAATATCAAGGGTGTAATTTACAAAAAGTATAAAATGAATCTGAAATAATTTTCATGGTTATCAGTATTTTATTTTCTTTTTTACTAAAATGTTAATTTTAAACTCAAACCACATGATTTGAGTAATATCGGTCAAACTGTACATCATATTAAGGTGTGATTTATTCCTGTATGCCAAAAATTAATTATGTATTATTTTATTAATGTTTCAAAAAATTACAAATCTAACTACCATGTTTTCAGTAAATCACATTTTTTTTCAAAAATATCATCTCAAATTTAAAACAGACACATTTAGTTATACCAACGACATCATGTATTGGATTGATGTGTGGTAAGTTCTTATAATTCAAAAATGAATTATCTTTCAATTTCCTAAAGTATCAAAGTAATATAAATTTATTATTGTTTTTTGTCACATGATTTCTGTTTTGAAATAAAATTTACTATTATTAAAATAAGTATAAGATGAAAATTATAATGAAAATTAACTAAACATTAGATAAAATGATTATAAAATTAAAAAAACAAACACTATAAATTCACATATTCATGATGTCTATACTAATTCTAACACCTTGTTTTTTCATTTATTTATACATAAATAAATTTCATCTATTATACTTCTCCATGAGAAATTGATAAAAAATAATATATAAGAATTAGGAAATTAAAGCTTCTCGCCCCAAATCTATTTCTAATGTCATAGCACATACTATATCTTACAAACATTGTTGTCAATCACCTATGTTTGATTTCATAAAATAATATGTCAATTTGTATAATGCAAACTAATATATAAACATGTTGACTTAATCTTTTTTGTGTGTCAATTTTTGGAAGTATTCATAGTACTTAGAAAATATAAAAAAACAGATGACTGAGAAATAATTTAATGATATAATAATTAACGTTAGAAATTACAAATTTAGGTGTCCTAGTTGATTGAAGTTATATAATATCATTCAAGGAAAATCAATAATAATATCCATAATCGTTGTTGTTATCTTTCTTCTGAAACTCTTGAAACATTAATGAAAATAAATAAATTAATTTGAAATATTATTTGATTGTTAAATTTTTATATATATACTATATTCATTATTAAATTAAATTCTTCAAAGGAATTATTATTTTTAGTCACTGACCTAATACCATTTTATATCATATATTTAGTGATCACTGAATCATAACAAAATTCATCCTAAAATAAAATATGATCCATATAATTGTAATTTTTTTCAATGAATTGAAGATTACATTGAATTAAAAATTCAAAATACACATAATGAAAGGTTAGTTTTTTTTATATTCAGGGCATTAGGTTTAAAAAATAAATATTTGGGGAATTGATATTAGCTTTCAGTTATTCCAAAAAATTAAAAACTAATAATAAATGGAAAAAATATTATATGATTATATTTCATGGTTATACCCCTACAATATAGTATTTATAAATAATTTTTTGTCTATTATTATCTTTTTAAATACCATGTTTAGATATTTTATTTTTTATCAATTTTTTTGAAATCCAATGATATTTTGTCTATAGAAATTTTATATGGAATAATGAATCCAAACCATGATTCGTAGTGTTTTTCTCTATATATTAGAAATATAAATGTTTATAGCAATAATGAATATATATTAACCATAATAAAAATATTAGTTCAATATTTGGATAGATTTACTATGAAAATGTTCATCATGTATGTATTCACAACTGAGACTATAAGGCCCCATCCTTAAACCTTACTTAATATTGAATTAAATGAGTAATTCACATTGAGGATCTTTTCAGGTTTAGAGTTTTAGAGAATTAAGACATAACTATTACATCTCAAAAGATTACAAAGTAGTCGCTTCTACTAAATTTTCATAAAATAAAAACTCTTTAAAAGAAACATGTATAGTTCCATGTTTTAGGTAGCATGACATTCCCTTGATCCCATCCTTGACCCTATTCCACGCTATGTCATGTGAAAAACATTTCAAAAACTTGGGATGAGCATAAGGAGCTCAGTAAGGTATACACAAAGAATGAAAACTGTTAGTTTTTCAAAACAACAAGTAAACCATGAATACTTTATCAATGTAATACTTTTCACCTTCATGAAGTAGTAAGAACTATTCACTGAAAAAAAAAGTATCAGTACTTACCTTTCTATAACCAAAGGATTACCATAAAACCTATATAAAGAACACATAACATATATAAAGTCAACTTGGGACATAAACGTACTTATGTGGAATAACCATACGGTCGACTTCCACACATATCACTTAATGGAATAGCCATACGGCCAATTTCCATACATACTTAATGGAATAGCCATACGGCCGACTTCCATACCCAATGCATTTGAGGTTATAACGTAACCACCCGTCCTGGTATTCACGGCACCACCCGTCATATGGGTTATAACGTAACCACCCGTTAAAATGTCCAAGTACCAGTATAAAATCATAAAACATAAAACCAATATAAATGAATGATAACATTTCCACATTTCAATCACAATATATCATAAATATATTGACATAATTGAATCTTTTTTCAAAACCATTTTCAATACCAAAATACATAAAAGAGTATATGGTGTTTATTTTATTCTAAAAACATTACGGCTTGTTGAGAAAGCCAAAGACCAAATAATACTCGCGGCGGTGGAAAAGGTCGTTGTCACTGCGTACGTTTTAAAAAAACATTTTTTTTTGACGTTTAGTAAAATGCTTTGTAGAAAAAGATTCCTTTTGTATAAAAGTAAAAGTAAACGGTGTTTATACACCGTATAAAATAAAGTTGTGTATAAAATGAAATATGCCTCAATGAAAGGATATTGAGACGAAGTCCCTTACAACGACGGTATCCTTGGTTTAAGGATAAATCAATTACATAATTATGTGTGACAAATGAATACACCAAATATAATTGGATATTAAGTGTAAAATAATAAAAGGTCATTCACACATATTCAAAGGATGACATATTCAATAACTACATGTTGAACCTAAAGAAATCGAAATTGGGTTAAGAAGTTCCCTTGACAGCCTAACGGCGTCACCTCAAAATGAGTTGATGAGAGATAAAAAGTGTATCTCATAACTTGGACATAAAAGTTACATCACTAAGGATATATGAGAACATATCCCAACATAACAATATGTAAATTAAAAGACCCAACAAAAGAAGTCTTTAAAAAAAAAGTGGAGGGTGAAAGGTTCCCTTACCGACTTGGGTATCTTTCAAAACATACACCCCATGAAAGAAAAACAATAGATCATTGATGTAAATACTCATAAACGAATGTATATTACACAAAGAGTAGAATAATGGGCAGTACATACCCCACTCAATGGAATTTGTGGAAAATGTAGCATAAATCTCACGGGAATAAAAGTGAGATGAAAAATCCCTCACGAAAACTCGGCAGCCTAACGGCGCCACATAAAACTTCCGAATATGGATTGATGAGATCAAATAGGGTATCTCATCACATTACAATATAATGTACAGAAAGAGGAATATAAAAGAACATCCCCCAACATTACAAATAGTAGCTTAAAAGAAGTGACATAAAGGAGAGTTCTTAAAAAGAAAGAGAGAAGTTAGATCTCTTACGAAAGTTCGGCAGCCTAATGGCGCCAATCAAAACTTCCAAAATGGATTGATGAGAGAGAATAGGGTCCCTCATCACATGAACATAAAAAGTAAAGTAGTATTAATATAAAATATCATCCCAATAACAAGAAATATGAGCTTTAAAAGGAATGACATAAAAGAGTGTACTTAAAAAGAAAGAGAGGAGTAAGATCCCTTACCTCGGGTCCGACTTGACTCGATCGTTCTTTAATCTCCGGAATAATAAACTTGAGTTAATTTATACTTCCTTAAGAACCTTTTTAAAGTTCATTATTCCTTTTATATCACTTATTACCATGTTATAAACATTATTTAATCATTTAAGTTAATCATGTTTGTTTTGTCGATATTTTGTTCTTAAGTCGAAAGTGGACTTCTTACAATTACATGTTGTTCCTGTGGTCAAAGGTTCTTCATATCCAAAAATGACATTCCTGATTTGGATATCATATATATCATATATATCCATCATATACATGTATTTATAAAATCACATAATCATTTAGAGGAAAGAAATGAAATGCACCGTTCATGGAGACGGTAAGCCGTACGTACGCATGAATGCTACTTTCATTTCTATGTCGTATTAATGGAATTAAAACTATATGAGAGGTATGTATATTTTAATTCCAGAATTATATTAATCATTTAGATGTATCATACATCATATATATCCATTATATATATGTACTTATAGTAGTACATTGCATTTGGGGATAAGAAAATAAATGCACCGTTCATGGAGACGGTAAGCCGTACGTATGCATGAACGCTACTTTCATTTCTATATCATACTTTAATGGAAAAAATAATAATTATATAGAGGTAAATAATAATTCCAATATAAAATAATATATAATAACATTAAATCCATCCTTTATACGTCCCACGTATGGCATTAACGAATCACATCACTTTGAGGGGGCGGTAGTCCGCACTTCCTAAAATGAAGATATCGCGTATACTCATAATGGAAGCCATAATGGTAAGACACAAATGAAAAATAAAGAAGCATAAGTAAAACATAAACATATTATATATCATATATAAAAATAGTGACATCATAATGTCCACCATTGAAGGTGTTAAATGAGTACTGAACAATCATCGTTTCGGGAGGCACAATTTCGCCATCCACGGAAACCGTATGTTCTTTAACCATTTGATGTAGTTGTGTGAGAGTGTAGCTCAAATAAATATTATAACAACATCCTAGTATATTTTGAAGATACTGGTGTTTTTTCAAAATAAATAAATAAAAAGAGTTTATGGGGTTGGAGAAGAAAAATAAAACAAATGAACATAAGAGAATGAATTACCTTTAAAAGTGTAACTCCTTTTGATTTGATCCTAAAGGCTTCCTTTGAAAGGATTCTTCCCAAAGGGAATCATCTAGGATGAGGAGAGGGATGTGGAGAGAGTAATTGGGCAGGGGTTGGCCGAGCCAAAGGCTTGAGGAGTGTGTGTAATGAGGTAGAGGTGGGGGCCTTTTATAAGAGGAGAGGAGGGGCACTTTTGGAAAGTAAGAAATATTACTTTATTTGAAAATGTGTTTCGGTTTTAAAAAGTCACACATTGATATAATTCGTGGATAAGGTGATAAGGGTTTGAAATCCACCCATCCAATAAGTTTTGGACATGTGTAGTTCATATATTTTACATTATCTTTCCATTTTATTTAAATCGTCAAATAATGATGTCATCGCTGCATCATTATTATGTCATAAATAATTTATTTTATTTAATAACTAAAAATTATAAAAAAATTACTATGATGTATGAAATCATTTTAGATTTCCAATGAATATTTATAATCAAAAATATGACTTGTATAACCCCACTTAAAAATTGTTTTAGTAAAACATATCATGTTTGTGTCATTTTTACTTTTACATTAAATAAAAAGTTATTTATGTCATTTCCCATCCAAAGTGTCTCCATGGGGTCCCCAAGTTGACCCATGGCTTGTCTTGGTCGGAGATGAAACAACCAATAAGGTTGGGACAAGTGTCTAGGTCATTTCATATTATTAAAGCATTATTTATACCTTAAACTACCCTAATTACCACTAATCGCGATTAAGAACTTAATAAGTTACTATTCACAAAAAAATTATTTTTATCCCATTGAACCACATTATACTTCATAATTAAAACCATGTATGTCGGATTTTTGAAATTCAAAACAAAATGATGGAAAAATTTCATTTAAACGGAAAATCAGTCTTTATAAGTAACACTTAGTGGTTTCACTATTCATCAAAAATTGAAGTTTTTCAGAAAATTACCAAAAATTCACCCTAAGATATATTTGATATTCCGAATTCAAAAATGAAGTCTATTTTACAAAATTCAAAACATATTAGTCACATTAATTAATTTAATAATTAATTCCCGCTGTCAGAGCAAATAGCGTATTTTTATGAAACAATAAGTATCAGAAGATTGACACTAGTTTAAGTCCGATTTCAAAGTGAAATTAATTCCAACGACCACTATTGGATTTAATGGTAAATATATTTTCTAATTTAACTTTAAAACAAATTCAAAAGATAATCTAATCATATAAATAAATTAGATTAAAAAGAGGTTTTGAATTAAAATACAACATTTTACACTATTCATTAAAAAAATGAACTTTATCGGAAAGATACCAAAAATTTACACAAAGTAAATTTTGATGTCCCGATTCATAAGAAGAGATTTATTTGGTACAATAGAATGTATAATAGTGAACAAAACTATATTTAATGACGGTTCTCCATCAAAAGGTGATAAGTGAACCTTTAGTGAAAACTAGGGCATATATGCCTAAAATTGAATTCTTTCCGTATTTTAAGCCTCTATCCTTTATTGGATAAATGTAAAAACATTTAAAAACATATATAATCATATATTAGTTATTTCTATCCATTCCTGTCATTACAACGGCTACATGTTAACTACCATTTAAAATAATATTATTTTATTATTAGAGTGCAACGTAAGATTCCCAAGAAACTCGTTGTTGCGTGTTGGGTACGCCATCGAGCATAGCGTCCCCTTTAAAGTCATTTAAATGTTTTATTCACAAATATGGATAAATATGAAATGTCATATTCTTTATTTACCTGGGGTGTTACATCCTTCCCCCCTTTTGGGAATTGTGTCCTCGTAATTTTAAAATTGCGCTTGGAGACATCCTTGGAAGTCCCACATCGGAACAAAAGTCGGTAAAACAAACACTTTAAAATAAAGAGAGATAAGTACAAAGGTCACCCAAGTTAACCCATACTAGGATTTCAAGTATGAAAATATGGACATGGAGGAAAAAACAAAGGGTCATGATCTGATGGAGAGTGATAGAAAACATGTTTAGGAAAAAGATAACCACGAGAAAATCACAAACTTGTGATGGGTTAAACGGTATTCGATTCCCCAGTAGGAAAAGTTAATAGACAACATTTTTGTTTTAAGTTAGTTTTTATTGAGGAATTTATTCATAAGGAAACATAATCACTTATCATATAGACATTCAACTTTTATTAGATTTCTTACACAAACTCATATTTTCTCCAAAAGATGAGTATTTAGGAAGACTTGTTCACATTAAGAGTACTATAATCAACTTCTAGAGAATCACCTAATCCACAAAATAGAACTATATACCTCCCATGTATTTAGACTTTAACCAAAACCAAAACCAAAAAGGCTAGTACAAGACCAGATAATCCAGAAAAGGATAACCCTTTATAAAAAGAAAATCTATTCTTAATCACCAAAATTTGTCCAACAAAACCCAAAGTTCAACGAGGAACATTCTATAATCAATTTTTCCATAAAATTCTTCAAAGTAAACCAATATAAGATAGAAACCCAAATATTTGAAGGATTTATTCGCATAGTCTTCCAAGTTAAATCGTAACATTTATCTCCAAACAACATCAGTTTCTCCTAAAGTCTCGTATTAAAAAGTAATTAACCAAATCACATATTCTCCATGATAGGTTATTAATTTTCATAAATAACCCAAAATAAACTTACTCTTAATTCATAAAATCATATAACTAGAATGAATTAGTCAAACTAACCAGGGACTTCACGTAGTCCAGTGGTAGGCGATAAATACTAGTCGCACATTGGTTGTGGGTTCGATTCCCGCAGCTTTGTCCGACGCGACGGGATGTCACACGGTCTACGTGTTGTCCTTTTTCCAAAACTATATAATTCTTAAAAAATTCCCCAAAATGAGATAAAATCTTCAAGAATAATCATAACATATTTTAACCTCAAGTTTATCTCATTCCTTTCATTTTCCATCATATCATAGAGCAACCCATAATTACCTAAAAATTAAGTATCATATAAACCCTAATGGTTACCTTAATAATTATTACCTAAATTTCCGCATCGAGTTGGCCATCTCATACATGATGCATTAGAGAACTCACCAAGGTTGAAGTGGTTGATCATGACTCCTTGATATTTGGTTTAGAACAACCATGAGTTTCCTCATTGAATCCTCCATTTTATCTAGTATCTTAATCAGAGAACCACCACAGTTTCCTTCAAACCTGTTGTCTCTTTGGTGCCTGCTAGATCAATCCATTCACTAAAAATAGAAATGTAAGTGTGAGTATATCAACAAAACCATCATGTACGAATAATGAAGGTAAACACTAAGATACACTTACTCATTCACTTTATCTAAAACTAGGACTCTTTCTGAAATCCTAAACATTATGGTAATGTCACTTTTTCTTATAGAATACCCTAACCTCTAAAGTTATCTAAACCGACCTTTGATACCAACTATAAGGCCCCAGCCTTAAACCTTACTTAATATTGAATTAAATGAGTAATTCACATTGAGGATCTTTTCAGGTTTAGAGTTTTAGAGAATTAGGACATAACTATTACATCTCAAAAGATTACAAAGTAGTCGCTTCTACTAAATTTCCATAAAATAAAAACTCTTAAAAAGAAACATGTATAGTTCCATGTTTTAGGTAGCATGATGTTCCCTTGATCCCATCCTTGACCCTATTCCACGCTATGTCCTGTGAAAAACATTTCAAAAACTTGGGATGAGCATAAGGAGCTCAGTAAGGGATACACAAAGAATGAAAACTGTTAGTTTTTCAAAACAACAAGTAAACCATGAATACTTTATCAATGTAATACTTTTCACCTTCATGAAGTAGTAAAAACACTTCACTGAAAAAAAAAGTATCATTACTTACCTTTCTGTAACCAAAGGATTACCATAAAACCCATATAAAGAACACATAACATATATAAAGGTAACATGGGACATAAACATACTTAAGTGGAATAACTATACGGTCGACTTCCACACATATCACTTAATGGAATAGCCATACGACCAATTTCCATACATAATAATGGAATATACATACGGCCGACTTCCATACCCAATGCATTGGAGGTTATAATGTAACCACCCGTCCTGGTATTCACGGCACCACCAGTCATATGGTTTATAACGTAACCACCCGTTAAAATGTCCAAGTACCAGTATAAAATCATAAAACATAAAACCAATATAAAGGAATGATAACATTTCCACATTTCAATCACAATATATCATAAAAATATTGACATAATAGAATCCTTTTTCAAAACCATTTTCAACACCAAAATACATAAAAGAGTATATGGTATTTATTTTATTCTAAACACATTACGACTTGTTGAGAAAGCCAAAGACCAAATAATACTCACGGCGGCGGAAAAGGTCGTTGTCACCACGTACGTTTAAAAAAACATTCTTTTTTTCCGTTTAGTAAAACGCTTTGTAGAAAAAGGTTCCTTTTGTATAAAAGTAAAAGTCAAAGGTGTTTATACACAGTATAAAATAAAGTTGTGTATAAAATGAAATATGCCTCAATGAAAGGAGATTGAGACAAAATCCCTTACAAAGACGGTATCCTTGGTTTAAGGATAAATCAATTACATAATTATGTGTGACAAATGAATACACCAAATATAATTGGATATTAAGTGTAAAATAATCAAAGGTCATTCACACATATTCAAAGTATGACATATTCAATAACTACATGTTGAATCCAAAGAAATCGAAATTGGGTTATGAAGTTCCCTTGACAGCCTAACGGCGTCACCTCAAAATGAGTTGATGAGAGATAAAAAGTGTATCTCATCACTTGGACATAAAAGTTAAATCACTAAGGATATATGAGAACATATCCCAACATAACAATATGTAAATTAAAATACCCAACAAAAGAAGTCTTTTAAAAAAGAGGAGGGTGAAAGGTTCCCTTACCGACTTGGGTATCTTTAAAACATACACCCCATGAAAGAAAAACAATAGATCATTAATGTAAATACTCATAAACGAAAGTATATTACACAAAGAGTAGAATAATGGGAAGTACATACACCACTCAATGAAATTTGTGGCAAATGTAGCATAAATCTCACGGGAATAAAAGTGAGATGAAAAATCCCTCATGAAAACTCGGCAGCCTAACGGCGCCACATAAAACTTCCGAATATAGATTGATGAGATCAAATAGGGTATCTCATCACATTACAATATAATTTAAAGAAAGAGGAATATAAAAGAACATCCTCCAACATTACAAATATGAGCTTAAAATAAGTGACATAAAGGAGAGTACTTAAAAATAAAGAGAGAAGTTAGATCTCTTACGAAAGTTCGGCAGCCTAATGGCACCAATCAAAACATCCAAAATGGATTGATGAGAGAGAATAGGGTCTCTCATCACATGAACATAAAAATTACATTAGGATTAATATAAAAGATCATCCCAATAACAGGAAAGATGAGATTTAAAAGGAATGACATAAATGAGTGTACATAAAAAGAAAGAGAGGAGTAAGATCCCTTACCTTGGGTCCGACTTGACTCGATCGTTCTTTAATCTCCTGAATAATAAACTTGAGTTAATTTATACATCCTTAAGAACCTTTTTAAAGTTCATTATTCCTTTTATATCACTTATTACCATGTTATAAACATTATTTAATCATTTAAGTTAATCATGTTTGTTTTGCCGATATTTGGTTCTTAAGTCGAAAGTGGACTTCTTACAATTACATGTTGTTCGTGTGGTCAAAGGTTCTTTATATCCAAAAATGACATTCCTGTTTTGGATATCATATATATCATATATATCCAGCATATACATGTATTTATAAAATCACATAATCATTTACAGGAATGAAATGAAATGCACCGTTCATGGAGACGGTAAGCCGTACATACGCATGAACGCTACTTTCATTTCTATTTCGTATTAATGGAATTAAAACAATATGAGAGGTATGAATATTTTAATTAAAAAATTATATTAATCATTTATATGTATCATACATCATATATATCCATTATATATATGTACTTATAATAGTACATTACATTTGGGGATAAGAAATGAAATGCACCATTCATGGAGACGGTAAGCCGTACGTACGCATGAACGCTACTTTCATTTCTATCTCATAATTTAATGGAAAGAAATAATAATGATATTGAGGTAAATAATAATTCCAGTATAACATCATATATAATAAAATTAAATCCATCCTTTATACGTCCCACGTATGGCATTAACGAATCACATCACTTTGAGGGGGCGGTAGTCCGCACTTCCTAAAATGAAGATATCACGTATACTCATAATGGAAGCCATAAAGGTAAGACACAAATGAAAAATAAATACGCATAAGTAAAAAATAATCATATTATATATCATATATAAAAATAGTGACATCATAATTGCCACCTTTGAAGGTGTTAAATGAGTATTGAACAATCATCGTTTCGGGAGGCACAATTTCGCCATCCACGGACACCGTATGTTCATTAACCATTTGATGTAGTTGTTTGAGAGTGTATCTCGAATAAATCTTATAACAACATCCTAGTATATTTTGAAGATACTGTTTTTGTTACAAAAGAAATAAATAAAAAGAGTTTAGGGTGTTGGAGAAGCAAAATAAAACAAATGAACATAAGAGAATGAATTACCTTTAAAAGTGTAACTCCTTTTGATTTGAGCCTAAAGGCTTCCTTTGAAAGGATTCTGCCCAATGGGAATCCTCTAGGATGAGGAGAGGGATGTGGAGAGAGTAATTGGGCATGGGTTGGCCGAGACAAAGTCTTGAGGAGTGTGTGTAATGAGGTAGAGGTGGGGGCCTTTTATAAGAGGAGAGGAGGGGCACTTTTGGAAAGTAAGAAATATTACTTTATTTGAAAATGTGTTTCGGTTTTAAAAGGTCCCACATTGATATAATTCGTGGATAAGGTGATAAGGGTTCGAAATCCACCCATCCAATATGTTTTGGACATGTGTAGTTCATAGATTTTACATTATCTTTCCATTTTATTTAAATCGTCAAATAATGATGTCATCGCTGCATCATTATTATGTCATAAATAATTTATTTTATTTAATGTCTAAAAATTATAAAAAAACTACTATGATGTAGGAAATCTTTTTAGATTTCCAATGACTATTTATAATAAAAAATATGACTTGTATAACCCCACTTAAAAATTGTTTTAGTAAAACATATCATGTTTGTGTCATTTTTACTTTTACATTAAATAAAAAGTTATTTATGTCATTTCCCAACCAAAGTCTCTCCATGGGGTCCCCAAGTTGACCCATTGCTTGTATTGGTCGGCCATGAAACAAACAATAAGTTTGGGACATGTTTCTAGGTCATTTCATATTATTAAAGCATTATTTATACCTTAAACTACCATAATTACCACTAATCGCGATTAAGAACTTAATAAGTTACTATTCACGAAATAATTATTTTTATCCCATTGAACCACATTTTACTTCTTAATGAAAACCATGTATGTCGGATTTTTGAAATTCAAAACACAATGATGGCAAAATTTCATTTAAACGGAAAATCAGTCTTTATAAGTACCACTTAGTGGTTTCACTATTCATCAAAAATTGAAGTTTTTCAGAAAATTACCAAAA
Source organism: Viscum album (assembly GCA_963277665.1). Classification (NCBI taxonomy): domain Eukaryota; kingdom Viridiplantae; phylum Streptophyta; class Magnoliopsida; order Santalales; family Viscaceae; genus Viscum; species Viscum album. The sequence continues at coordinate 2,042,576,508 of OY728148.1, read as the reverse complement.
ATTCACCCTAAGCTATATTTGATATTCCGAATTCAAAAATGAAGTATATTTTACAAAATTCAAAACATATTAGTCACATTAATTAATTTAATAATTAATTCCCGCTGTCAGAGCAAATAGCGTATTTTTATGAAACAATAAGTATCAAAAGATTGACAATAGTTTAAGTCCGATTTCAAAGTGAAATTAATCCAACGACCACTATTGGATTTAATGGTAAAAATATTTTCTAATTTCACTTTAAAACCAATTCAAAAGTTAATCTAATAATATAAATAAATTAGATTAAAAATAGGTTTTGAATTAAAATACAACATTTTACACTATTCATTAAAAAAATGAACTTTATCGGAAAGATACCAAAAATTTACACAAAGTAAATTTTGATATCCCGATTCTTAAGAAGAGCTTTATTTGGTCCAATAGAATGTATAAGAGTGAACAAAACTATATTTAATGACGATTCACCATCAAAAGGCGATAAGTGAACCTTTAGTGAAAACTAGGGCATATATGCCTAAACTTTAATTCTTTCCGTATTTTAAGCCTCTATCCTTTATTGGATAAATGTAAAAACATCTAAAAACATATATAATCATATTTTAGTTATTTCTATCCATTACCGCCATTAAAACGGCTACATGTTAACTACCATTTAAAATAATATTATTTTGTTATTAGAGTGCAACGTAAGATTCCCATGAAACTCTTTGTTGCGTGTTGGGTACACCATCGAGCATAGTGTCCCCTTTAAAGTCGTTTAAATATTTTATTCACAAATATGGATAAATATGAAATTTCATATTCTTTATTTACCTGGGGTGTTACATCCTTCCCCCCTTTTGGGAATTGCTTCCTCGCAATTTTAAAATTGCGCTTGGAAACATCCTTGGAAGTCCCACATCGGAACAGAAGTCGGTAAAACAAACACTTTAAAATAAAGAGAGATAAGTACAAAGGTCACCCGATTTAACCCATACTGGGATTCCAAGTATGAAAATATGGACATGGAGGAAAAAAACAAAGGCTCATGATCTGATGGAGTGTGATAGAAAACATGTTTAGGAGAAAGTTAACCACGAGAAAATCACAAACTTGTGATGGGTTAATCGGTATTCGATTCCCCAGTAGGAAAAGTTAATATACAACATTTTTGTTTTAAGTTACTTTTTATTGAGGAATTTATTCATAATAAAACATAATCATTTATCATATTGACTTTCAACTTTTATTAGATTTCTTACACAAACTCATATTTTCTCCAAAAGACAAGTATTTAGGAAGACTTGTTCACATTAAGAGTACTATAATCAACTTCAAGAGAATCACCTAATCCACAAAATAGAACTATATAATTCCCATGTCTTTAGACTTTAACCAAAACCAAAACCAACAAGGCTAGTACAAGATCAGATAATCCAGAAAAGGATAACCCTTTATAAAAAGAAAATCTATTCTTAATCTCCAAAATTTGTCCAACAAAACCCAAAGTTCAACGAGGACCATTCTATAATCAATTTGTCCATAAAATTCTTCAAAGTAATCCAATATAAGATTGAAACCCAAATATTTGAAGGATTTAGTCGCATAGTCTTCCAAGTTAAATCGTAACATTTATCTCCAAACAACATCAGTTGCTCCTAAAGTCTCGTATTAAAAAGTAATTAACCTAATCACATATTCTCCATGATAGGTTATTAATTTTCATAAATAACCCAAAGTCAACTTACTCTTAATTCATAAAATCGTATAACTAGAATGAATCAGTCAAACTAACCAGGTACTTCACGTAGTCCAGTGGTAGGCGATAAATACCAGTCGCACATTGGTTGTGGGTTCGATTCCCGCAGCTTTGTCCGACGCGACGGGATGTCACACGGTCTACGTGTTGTCCTTTTTCCAAAACTATATAATTCTTTAAACATTCCCCAAAATGAGATAAAATCTTCAAGAATAATCATAACATATTTTAACCTCAAGTTTATCTCATTCCTTTCATTTTCCATCATATCATAGAGTAACCCATAATTACCTAAAAATTAAGAATCATATAAACCCTAATGGTTACCTTAATAATTATTACCTGAATTTCCACATCGAGTTGGCCATCTCATACATGATGCATTAGAGAACTCACCAAGTTTGAAGTGGTTGATCATGACTCCTTGATATTTGGTTTAGAACAACCACGAGTTTCCTCATTGAATCCTCCATTTTATCTAGTATCTTAATCAGAGAACCACCACAGTTTCCATCAAACCTGTTGTCTCTTTGGTGCCTGCTAGATCAATCCATTCGCTAAAAATAGAAATGTCAGTGTGAGTATATCAAAAAAACCATCATGTACAAATAATGAAGGTAAACACTAAGATACACTTACTCATTCACTTTATCTAAAACTAGGACTCTTTCTGAAATCCTAACCATTATGGTAATGTCACTTGTGCTTAGAGAATACCCTAACCTCTAAAGTTATCTAAACCGACCTTTGATACCAAATATAAGGCCACAACCTTAAACCTTACTAAATAATGAATTAAATGAGTAATTCACATTGAGGATCTTTTCAGGTTTAGAGTTTTAGAGAATTAGGACATAACTATTACATCTCAAAAGATTACAAAGTAGTCGCTTCTACTAAATTTCCATAAAATAAAAACTCTTTAAAAGAAACATGTATAGTTCCATGTTTTAGGTAGCATGACGTTCCCTTGATCCCATTCTTGACCCTATTCCACGCTATGTCCTGTGAAAAACATTTCAAAAACTTGGGATGAGCATAAGGAGCTCAGTAAGGGATACACAAAGAATTAAAACTGTTAGTTTTTCAAAACAACAAGTAAACCATGAATACTTTATCAATGTAATACTTTTCACCTTCATGAAGTAGTAAAAACTCTTCACTGAAAAAAAAGTATCATTACTTACCTTTCTGTAACCAAAGGATTACCATAAAACCCATATAAAGAACACATAACATATATAAAGGTAACTTGGGACATAAACATACTTAAGTGGAATAACCATACGGTCAACATCCACACATATCACTTAATGGAATAGCCATACGGCCAATTTCCATACGTACTTAATGGAATAGCCATACGGCTGACTTCCATACCCAATGCATTGGAGGTTATAACGTAACCACCCGTCCTGGTATTCACGGCACCACCTGTCAGATGGTTTATAACGTAACCACCCGTTAAAATGTCCAAGTAACAGTATAAAATCATAAAACATAAAACCAATATAAAGGAATGATAACATTTCCACATTTCAATCACAATATATCATAAATATATTGACATAATAGAATACTTTTTCAAAAGCATTTTCAATACCAAAATACCTAAAATAGTATATGGTATTTATTTTATTCTAAAAACATTACGGCTTGTTGAGAAATCCAAAGACCAAATAATACTCGCGGCGGCGGAAAAGGTCGTTGTCACGGCGTACGTTTAAAAAAACATTATTTTTTGTCGTTTAGTAAAACGCTTTGTAGAAAAAGGTTCCTTTTGTATAAAAGTAAAAGTCAAAGGTGTTTATACACCGTATAAAATAAAGTTGTGTATAAAATGAAATATGCCTCAATGAAAGGAGATTGAGACGAAGTCCCTTACAAAGACGGTATCCTTGGTTTAAGGATAAATCAATTACATAATTATGTGTGACAAATGAATACACCAAATATAATTGGATATTAAGTGTAAAATAATCAAAGGTCATTCACACATATTCAAAGGATGACATATTCAATAACTACATGTTGAACCCAAAGAAATCGAAATTGGGTTAAGAAGTTCCCTTGACAGCCTAACGGCGTCACCTCAAAATGAGTTGATGAGAGATAAAAAAGTGTATATCATCACTTGGAAATAAAAGTTACATCACTAAGGATATATGAGAACATATCCCAACATAACAATATGTAAATTAAAATACCCAACAAAAGAAGTCTTTTAAAAAAAAGAGGAGGGTGAAAGGTTCCCTTACCGACTTGGGTATCTTTAAAAACATACACCCCATGAAAGAAAAACAATAGATCATTGATGTAAATACTCATAAACGAATGTATATTACACAAATAGTAGAATAATGGGCAGTACATACACCACTAAATGGAATTTGTGGCAAATTTAGCATAAATCTCACGGGAATAAATGTGAGATGAAAAATCCCTCACGAAAACTCGGCAGCCTAACAGCGCCACATAAAACTTCCGAATATAGATTGATGAGATCAAATAGGGTATCTCATCACATTACAATATAATGTACATCAAGAGGAATATAAAATAACATCCCCCAACATTACAAATAGGAGCTTAAAAGAATTGACATAAAGGAGAGTACTTAAAAAGAAAGAGAGAAGATAGATCTCTTACGAAAGTTCGGCAGCCTAATGGCGCCAATCAAAACTTCCAAAATGGATTGATGAGAGAGAATATGGTCTCTCATCACATGAAAATAAAAATTACAGTAGGATTAATATAAATGATCATCCTAATAACAATAAATATGATCTTTAAAAGGAATGACATAAAAGAGTGTACTTAAAAAGAAAGAGAGGAGTAAGATCCCTTACCTCGGGTCCGACTTTACTCGATCGTTCTTTAATCTCCTGAATAATAAACTTGAGTTAATTTATACTTCCTTAAGAACCTTTTTAAAGTTCATTATTCCTTTTATATCACTTATTACCATGTTATAAACATTATTTAATCATTTAAGTTAATCATGTTTGTTTTGTCGATATTTGGTTCTTAAGTCGAAAGTGGACTTCTTACAATTACATGTTGTTCGTGTGGTCAAAGGTTCTTCATATCCAAAAATGACATTCCTGATTTGGATATCATATATATCATATATATCCAGAATATACATGTATTTATAAAATCACATAATCATTTAGAGGAAATAAATGAAATGCACCGTTCATGGAGACGGTAAGCCGTACGTACGCATGAACGCTACTTTCATTTCTATGTCGTATTAATGGAATTAAAACTATATGAGAGGTATGTATATTTTAATTCCAGAATTATATTAATAATTTAGATGTATCATACATCATATATATCCATTATATATATGTACTTATAATAGTACATTACATTTGGGGATAAGAAATGAAATGCACCGTTCATGGAGACGGTAAGCCGTACGTACGCATGAACGCTTCTTTCATTTCTATCTCATACTTTAATGTAAAGAAATAATAATGATATAGAGGTAAATAATAATTCCAGAATAACATCATATATAATAACATTAAATCCATCCTTTATACGTCCCACGTATGGCATTAACGAATCACATCACTTTGAGGGGGCGGTAGTCCGCACTTCCTAAAATGAAGATATCGCGTATACCCATAATGGAAGCCATAAAGGTAAGAGACAAATGAAAAATAAAGAAACACAAGTAAAACATAAACATATTATATATCATATATAAAAATAGTGACATCATAATGTCCACCTTTGAAGGTGTTAAATGAGTATTGAACAATCATCGTTTCGGGAGGCACAATTTCTCCATCCATGGAAACCGTATGTTCTTTAACCATTTGATGTAGTTGTGTGAGAGTGTAGCTCGAATAAACCTTATAAAAACATCCTAGTATATTTTTAAGATACTGGTGTTGTTACAAAAGAAATAAATAAAAAGAGTTTAGGGGGTTGGAGAAGCAAAATAAAACAAATGAACATAAGAGAATGAATTACCTTTAAAAGTGTAACTCCTTTTGATTTGAGCCTAAAGGCTTCCTTAGAAAGGATTCTTCCCAAATGGAATCCTCTAGAATGAGGAGAGGGATGTGGAGGGAGTAATTGGGAAGGGGTTGGCCGAGCCAAAGGCTTGAAGAGTGTGTGTAATGAGGTAGAGGTGGGGGCCTTTTATAAGAGGAGAGGAGGGGCACTTTTGGAAAGTAAGAAATATTACATTATTTGAAAATGTGTTTCGGTTTTAAAAGGTCCCACATTGATATAATTCGTGGATAAGTTGATAAGGGTTCGAAATCCACCCATCCAATAAGTTTTGTACATGTGTAGTTCATAGATTTTACATTATGTTTCCATTTTATTTAAATCGTCAAATAATGATATCATCGCTGTATCATTATTATGTCATTAATAATTTATTTTATTTAATGTCTAAAAATTATAAAAAAACTACTATGATGTAGGAAAGCTTTTTATATTTACAATGAATATTTATAATCAAAAATATGACTTGTATAACCCCACTTAAAAATTGTTTTAGTAAAACATATCATGTTTGTGTCATTTTTACTTTTACATTAAATAAAAAGTTATTTATGTCATTTCCCAACCAAAGTGTCTCCATGGGGTCCCCAAGTAGACCCATGTCTTGTCTTCGTCGGCCATGAAACAACCAATAAGTTTGGGACATGTTTCTAGGTCATTTCATAGTATTAAAACATTATTTATACCTTAAACTACCTTAATTACCACTAATCGCGATTAAGAACTTAATAAGTTACTATTCACAAAAAAATTATTTTTATCCCATTGAACCAAATTTTACTTCTTAATGAAAACCATGTATGTCGGATTTTTGAAATTCAAAACACAATGATGGAAAAATTTCATTTAAACGGAAAATCAGTCTTTATAAGTACCACTTAGTGGTTTCACTATTCATCAAAAATGAAAGTTTTTCAGAAAATTACCAAAAATTCACCCTAAACTATATTTGATATTCCGAATTCAAAAATGAAGTCTATTTTACAAAATTAAAAACATATTATTCACATTAATTAATTTAATAATTAATTCCCGCGGTCAGAGCAAATAGCGTATTTTTATGAAACAATAAGTATCAAAAGATTGACACTAGTTTAAGTCCGATTTCAAAGTGAAATTAATTCCAACGACCACTATTGGATTTAATGGTAAAAATATTTTCTAATTTCACTTTAAAACCAATTAAAAATATAATATAATCATATAAATAAATTAGATTAAAAAGAGGTTTTGAATTAAAATACAACATTTTACACTATTCATTAAAAAAATGAACTTTATCGGAAAGATACCAAAAATTTACACAATGTAAATTTTGATGTCCTGATTCTTAAGAAGAGCTTTATTTGGTCCAATATAATGTATAAGAGTGAACAGAACTATATTTAATGACGTTTCGCCATCAAAAGACGATAAGTGAACCTTTAGTGAAAACTAGGGCATATATGCCTAAAATTGAATTCTTTCCATATTTTAAGCATCTATCCTTTATTGGATAAATGTAAAAACATTTAAAAACATATATAATCATATTTTAGTTATTTCTATCCATTCCCGCCATTACAACGGCTACATGTTAACTACCAGTTAAAATAATATTATTTTATTATTAGAGTGCAACGTAAGATTCCCAAGAAACTCGTTGTTGCGTGTTGGGTACGCCATCGAGCATAGCCTCCCCTTTAAAGTCATTTAAATATTTTATTCACAAATATGGATAAATATGAAATGTCATATTTTTTATTTACCTGGGGTGTTACATCCTTCCCCCCTTTTGGGAATTGCGTCCTCGCAATTTTAAAATTGCGCTTGGAAACATCGTTGGAAGTCCCACATCGGAACAAAAGTCCGTAAAACAAACACTTTAAAATAAAGAGAGATAAGTACAAAGGTCACCCGAGTTAACCCATACTAGGATTCCAAGTATGAAAATATGGACATGGAGGAAAAAACAAAGGGTCATGATCTGATAGAGAGTGATAGAAAACATGTTTAGGATAAAGTTAACCACGAGAAAATCACAAACTTGTGATGGGTTAAACGGTATTCGATTCCCCAGTAGGAAAATTTAATAAACAACATTTTTGTTTTAAGTTACTTTTTATTGACGAATTTATTCATAAGGAAACATAATCACTTATCATATTGACTTTCAACTTTTATTATATTTCTTACACAAACTCATATTTTCTCTAAAAGACGAGTATTTAGGAAGATTTGTTCATATTAAGAGTACTATAATCAAATTCTAGAGAATCACCTAATCCACAAAATAGAACTATATACTTCCCATGTCTTTAGACTTTAACCAAAACCAAAACCAAAAAGGCTAGTACAAGATCAGATAATCCAGAAAAGGATAACCCTTTATAAAAAGAAAATCTATTCTTAATCTCCAAAATTTGTCCAACAAAACCCAAAGTTCAATGAGGACCATTCTATAATCAATTTGTCCATAAAATTCTTCAAAGTAAACCAATATAAGATTGAATCCCAAATATTTTAAGGATTTAGTCGCATAGTCTTCCAAGTTAAATCGTAACATTTATCTCAAAACAACATCAGTTGCTCCTAAAGTCTCGTATTAAAAAGTAATTAACCTAATCACATATTCTCCATGATATGTTATTAATTTTCATAAATAACCCAAAATCAACTTACTCTTAATTCATAAAATCATATAACTAGAATGAATCAGTCAAACTAACCAGGGACTTCACGTAGTCCAGTGGTAGGCGATAAATACCAGTCGCACATTGGTTGTGGGTTCGATTCCCGCATCTTTGTCCGACGCGACGGGATGTCACACGGTCTACGTGTTGTCCTTTTTCCAAAACTATATAATTATTAAAACATTCCCCAAAATGAGATAAAATCTTCAAGAATAATCATAACATATTTTAACCTCAAGTTTATCTCATTCCTTTCATTTTCCATCATATCATAGAGTAACCCATAATTACCTAAAAATTAAGTATCATATAAACCCTAATGGTTACCTTAAAAAACAAATTACCTGAATTTCCACATTGAGTTGGCCATATCATACATGATGCATTAGAGAACTCACCAAGGTTGAAGTGGTTGATCATGACTCCTTGATATTTGGTTTAGAACAACCACGAGTTTCCTCATTGAATCCTCCATTTTATCTAGTATCTTAATCAGAGAACCACCACAGTTTCCTTCAAACCTGTTGTCTCTTTGGTTCCTTCTAGATCAATCCATTCACTAAAAATAGAAATGTCAGTGTGAGTATATCAACAAAACCATCATGTACAAATGATGAAGGTAAACACTAAGATACACTTACTCATTCACTTTATCTTAAACTAGGACTCTTTCTGAAATCCTAACCATTATGGTAATGTCACTTGTGCTTAGAGAATACCCTAACCTCTAAATTTATCTAAACCGACCATTGATACCAACTATAAGGCCCCAGCCTTAAACCTTACTTAATATTGAATTAAATGAGTAATTCACATTGAGGATATTTTTAGGTTTAGAGTTTTAGAGAATTAGGACATAACTATTACATCTCAAAAGATTACAAAGTAGTCGCTTCTACTAAATTTCCATAAAATAAAAACTCTTTAAAAGAAACATGTATAGTTCCATGTTTTAGGTAGCATGACGTTCCCTTGATCCCATCCTTGACCCTATTCCACGCTATGTCATGTGAAAAACATTTCAAAAACTTGGGATGAGCATAAGGAGCTAAGTAAGGGATACACAAAGAATGAAAACTGTTAGTTTTTCAAAACAACAAGTAAACCATGAATACTTGATCAATGTAATACTTTTCACCTTCATGAAGTAGTAAAAACTCTTCACTGAAAAAAAAGTATCATTACCTACCATTCTGTAACCAAAGGATTACCATAAAACCCATATAAAGAACACATAACATATATAAAGGTAACTTGGGACATAAACATACTTAAGTGGAATAACCATACGGTCGACTTCCACAAATATCACTTAATGGAATAGCCATACGGACAATTTCCATACATACTTAATGGAGCAGCCATACGGCCGACTTCCATACCCAATGCATTGGAGGTTATAACGTAACCACCCGTCCTGGTATTCACGGCACCACCCGTCATATGGTTTATAATGTAACCACCCGTTAAAATGTCCATGTAACAGTATAAAATCATAAAACATAAAACCAATATAAAGGAATGATAACATTTCCACATTTCAATCACAATATATCATAAATATATTGACATAATAGAATCCTTTTTCATAACTATTTTCAATACCAAAATACATAAAAGGGTATATGGTATTTATTTTATTCTAAAAACATTACGGCTTTTTGAGAAAGCCAAAGACCAAATAATACTTGCGGCGGCGGAAAAGGTCGTTGTCACCGCGTACGTTTAAAAAAAACATTCTTTTTTGTCGTTTAGTAAATCGCTTTGTAGAAAAAGATTCCTTTTGTATAAAAGTAAAAGTCAAATGTGTTTATACACCGTATAAAATAAAGTTGTGTATAAAATGAAATATGCCTCAATGAAAGGAGATTGAGACGAAGTCCTTACAAAGACGGTATCCTTGGTTTAAGGATAAATCAATTACATAATTATGTGTGACAAATGAATACACCAAATATAATTGGATATTAAGTGTAAAATAATCAAATTTCATTCACACATATTCAAAGTATGACATATTCAATAACTACATGTTTAACCCAAAGAAATCGAAATTGGGTTAAGAAGTTCCCTTGACAGCCTAACGGCGTCACCTCAAAATGAGTTGATGAGAGATAAAAAGTGTATCTCATCACTTAGACATAAAAGTTACATCACTAAGTATATATGAGAACATATCCCAACAAAACAATATGTAAATTAAAAGACCCAACAAAAGAATTCTTTTAAAAAAAAGAGGAGGGTGAAAGGATCCCTTACCGACTTGGGTATCTTTCAAAACATACTCCCCATGAATGAAAAACAATAGATCATTGATGTAAATACTCATAAACGAAAGTATATTACACAAAGAGTAGAATAATGGGAAGTACATACACCACTCAATGGAATTTGTGGCAAATGTAGCATAAATCTCACGGGAATAAAAGTGAGAAGAAAAATCCCTCACGAAAACTCGGCAGCCTAACGGCGCCACATAAAACTTCCGAATATGGATTGATGAGATCAAATAGGGTATCTCATCACATTACAATATAATTTACAGCAATAGGAATATAAAAGAACATCCCCCAACATTACAAATAGGATCTTAAAAGAAGTGACATAAAGGAGAGTACTTAAAAAGAAAGAGAGAAGTTAGATCTCTTACGAAAGTTCGGCAGCCTAATGGCTCCAATCAAAACTTCCAAAATGGATTGATGAGAGAGAATAGAGTCTATCATCACATGAACATAAAAATTACAGTAGGATTAATATAAAAGATCATCCCAATAACAAGAAATATGAGCTTTAAAAGGAATGACATAAAAGAGTGTACTTAAAAAGAAAGAGAGGAGTAAGATCCCTTACCTCGGGTCCGACTTGACTCGATCGTTCTTTAATCTCCTGAATAATAAACTTGAGTTAATTTATACTTCCTTAAGAACCTTTTTAAAGTTCATTATTTCTTTTATATCACTTATTAATATGTTATAGACATTATTTAATCATTTAAGTTAATCATTATTGTTTTGTCGATATTTGGTTCTTATGTCGAAAGTGGACTTCATACAATTACATGTTGTTCGTGTGGTCAAAGGTTCTTCATATCCAAAAATGAAATTCCTGATTTGGATATCATATATATCATATATATCCAGAATATACATGTATTTATAAAATCACATAATCATTTAGAGGAAAGAAATGAAATGCACCGTTCAAGGAGACGGTAAGCCGTACGTACGCATGAACGCTACTTTCATTTCTCTGTCATATTAATGGAATTAAAACTATATGAGAGGTATGTATATTTTAATTCCAAAATTATATTAATCATTTAGATGTATCATACATAATATATATCCATTATATATATGTACTTATAATAGTACATTACATTTGGGGATAAGAAATGAAATGCACCGTTCATGGAGACGGTAAGCCGTACGTACGCATGAACGCTACATTCATTTCTATATCATAATTTAATGGAATGAAATAATAATGATATAGAGGTAAATAATAATTCCAGTATAAAATAATATATAATAACATTAAATCCATCCTTTATACGTCCCACGTATGGCATTAATGAATCACATCACTTTGAGGGGGCGGTAGTCCGCACTTCCTAAAATGAAGATATCGCGTATACCCATAATGGAAGCCATAAAGGTAAGACACAAATGAAAAATAAAGAAGAATAAGTAAAACAAAAACATATTAAATATCATATATAAAAATAATGACATCATAATGGCCACCTTTGAAGGTGTTAAATGAGTATTGAACAATCATCGTTTCGGGAGGCACAATTTCGCCATCCACAGAAACCGTATGTTCTTTAACCATTTGATATAGTTGTGTGAGAGTGCAGCTCGAATAAATCTTATAACAACATCCTAGTATATTTTTAAGATTCTTGTGTTCTTACAAAAAAAATAAATAAAAAGTGTTTAGGGGGTTGGAGAAGCAAAATAAAACAAATGAACATAAGAGAATGAATTACCTTTAAAAGTGTAACTCCTTTTGATTTGAGCCTAAAGGCTTCCTTTGAAAGGATTCTGCCCAAAGGGAATCCTCTAGGATGAGGATAGGGATGTGGAGAGAGTAATTGGGAAGGGTTTGGCGGAGCCAAAGGCTTGAGGAGTGTGTGTAATGAGGTAGAGGTGGGGGCCTTTTATAAGAGGAGAGGAGGGGCACTTTTGGAAAATAAGAAATATTACTTTATTTGAAAATGTGTTTCGGTTTTAAAAGGTCCCACATTGATTTAATTCGTGTATAAGGTGATAAGGGTTCTAAATCCACCCATACAATAAGTTTTGGACATGTGTAGTTCATAGATTTTACATTATCTTTCCATTTTATTTAAATCGTCAAATAATGATGTCGTCGCTGCATCATTATTATGTCATAGATAATTTATTTTATATAATGTCTAAAAATTATAAAAAAACTACTATGATGTAGGAAATCTTTTTAGCTTTCAATTACTATTTATAATCAAAAATATTACCTGTATAACCCCACTTAAATATTGTTTTAGTAAAACATATCATGTTTCTGTCATTTTTACTTTTACATTAAATAAAAAGTTATTTATGTCATTTCCCAACCAAAGTGTCTCCATGGGGTCCCCAAGATGATCCATGGCTTGTCTTGGTCGGCCATTAAACAACCAATAAGTTTGGGACATGTGCTTAGGTCATTTCATATTATTAAAGCATTATTTATACCTTAAACTACCCTAATTACCACTAATCGCGATTAAGAACTTAATAAGTTACTATTCACAAAAAAAATTATTTTTATCCCATTGAACCACATTTTAATTCTTAATGAAAAACATGTATGTCGGATTTTTGAAATTCAAAACACAATGATGATAAAATTTCATTTAAACGGAAAATCAGTCTTTATAAGTACCACTTAGTGGTTTCACTATTCATCAAAAATTGAAGTTTTTCAGAAAATTACCAAAAATTCACCCTAATCTATATTTGATATTCCGAATTCAAAAATGAAGTCTATTTTAAAAAATTCATAACATATTAGTCACATTTATTAATTTAATAATTAATTCCCGCTGTCAGAGAAATAGCGTATTTTTATGAAACAATAAGTATCAAAAGATTGACACTAGTTTAAGTCTGATTTTAAAGTGAAATTAATTCCAACGACCACTATTGGATTTAATTGTAAAAATATTTTCTAATTTCACTTTAAAACCAATTCAAAAGATAATATAATCATATAAATAAATTAGATTAAAAAGAGGTTTTGAATTAAAATACAACATTTTACACTATTCATTAAAAAAATGAACTTTATCGGAAAGATACAAAAAATTTACACAAAGTAAATTTTGATGTCCCGATTCTTAAGAAGAGCTTTATTTGGTCCAATAGAATGTATAAGAGTGAATAAAACTATATTTAATGATGATTCGCCATCAAAAGGCGATAAGTGAACCTTTAGTGAAAACTAGGGCATATATGCCTAGAATTGAATTCTTTCCATATTTTAAGCCCCTATCCTTTATTGGATAAATGTAAAAACATTTAAAAACATATATAATCGTATTTTAGTTATTTATATCCATTCCCGCCATTACAACGGCTACATGTTAACTACCATTTAAAATAATATTATTTTATTATTAGAGTGCAACGTAAGATTCCCAAGAAACTCGTTGTTGCGTGTTGGGTACGCCATCGAGCATAGCGTCCCCTTTAAAGTCATTTAAATATTTTATTCACAAATATGGATAAATATGAAATGTCATATTCTTTATTTACCTGGGGTGTTACAGAGACTCTAAGACATCCATACAACTGAATATCTTTTATAGAATTGAGAGTTACCACATATGTAATGATTTTTACAAATATTTATTCTTTATATGGATAGATGGAATCATATCTATCAATTAATATGGATTCTACGTGATTTTTTTATACAATATATGCACCATTAGAACTATTATGGAGAAGGAAGATATGTAATTGCTTCTATTTTCTTGTTTGATTCACTATATTATGTTTATCCAAACATCAGTTTCCACATCATGTTATCTATCAATAATACCAAACCTAAATTCAGATTTTTTTTATTAACAATAATTTATTTTTCATTTGAATTTTTTCAAGGATATACCCTAGATATATTTATATTATTAGATATAAATTCTACAAAATATCCAAAATCATCCTTGATCATTGTAATATGTAGATAATCATGGGAATAAGAGACTCAAATATTGAATATAGAGGTACTATTATCCCTACACTCATGATATGTTTTGGGATATTTTTTTGTGGATTCTCTCCAAGGATATTATTCACCATACCCTTCAATATAATAAATAGTGAGAGTATTGTTAGATAGAAAACACATACAATATCATCCTATACAGTTAGTGCAATATAATGTTATCGTAAGTTGTTTTATTCACATTGTGGATAATTTTTAATAAATTTTTTACCTCAGATAAGGTATGTGGATAAGGATAATTACTATCCTTAGTGACAATGCATTGATTCTGTTGTTCATGTGATTATATGTGTTCCACTTCATGTTTTATTTAATCATTTCACATTTATTGGTCTATAAAAAATACCAAAATATAAAATCCTTCAAATAATATACTTATTCTAACAACTATTTTATCACCTGATAAGTATTTTATTGTGGTTTTTTATCTTGAAATATTTTCTATGTTACATTATCAAACCTACAATACTAATGTTACTATAATTTTATGGTCTCTACAGATATATTGAATCTAGTTTTTTATAGTATGGTAATTGCAGATACTTATGTCTAAATGAAATAAAAATATAGGAACATGAATACATAATTTTATTTAATATTATTATAATTAATAAACAATTACTATTATTGATACTTATACCTGATCCCCATACTGCTTTTGTGTTCCATCTATTGGTTTTCTATTCTTATTTATGTGGACCTCCTTTCATAGAACATGACATGGGATGGAAGTCGATTCTAATTTATATTCTTCTAAATACTTATAAAAAACTATATATGCTGATTTACATTACCTAATGATTTAATTTTATATTTAAAATAAATACCATTTTCTTCTCTAGTAAAGCATACCATATCCTTGCTATTTCATTTGGGTGCATTGGTTTAGATGCACATTGTTTATTATAATGACACTTTTTTTCATAAATTAATAATTTAAAATCAAATTAGTGAAAACAATAATGTAAAATAATATATTGTCAACTACATTATACCTGAAATGATTTCTCTTCGTGAGTACTAATTAAATAATTCCATGATTCATTATTTATATTGTGTTTATATGTAACTAGTGGGTGGGTATTTAGTCTTCCATAATTATCACAAATACGTAACATTGTTATAAGTGTTTGGAATATTCTATGTGATTTTCATGGAATCCATTAAGACACATTTAATTTGTAAATCATCAAAATTAAACAGGCTCTTCAATAGACGATGAAAATTAAATCATCGATTAATTATATAATTAATTTGGTAAAATAGATTTAGTAAATCATAAAACCATTTTAATATAATTAAAATTTGAATACTTAGATATAGTTCAGTCATAGGGCCATGAATCTATATGAATCGACACATTAATCATCATTCTGACCCCAAAATAACTAATGAAC
Source organism: Viscum album (assembly GCA_963277665.1). Lineage (NCBI taxonomy): Eukaryota > Viridiplantae > Streptophyta > Magnoliopsida > Santalales > Viscaceae > Viscum > Viscum album. Next base: position 2,042,560,411 of record OY728148.1, on the reverse strand, counting down.
ATTGACTTTTTTTGTTCAACAGGCAGACCACATTTTTTCCAGTGAAACTCAAATTTAATAACCTTTATTCATGGATTGATAATTTGATTTTATACTTTTATGTCTTATTTTTCTTGGTTTTTAATGAATGGTGTTGATCCCCTAATAACATTATTGTTTTCGCATCAACTTCCTCTTGATTACCATGATTGGAAACATCATTGTATGCAGAATTCATTGTATGCATGAGTTGTCAAAATTATAATTTCGTTTTAATAAAATATAGACTACATAATATTACACGGAATATCATCTTATATTAAAAAAATTACCTATAACACTCTATATTTTCAGTAATGGGTATACCGATTTGGATCCACTATCGAGAATTCAAATCCCTTATTTGAGGTACCCTCTATCATACATGAAATTTTCACTATTCAGACTACCATGAAATGATTGGGATCTATAATTGAAAGGTTAATACAAGACTTAATTTTCATATAACACTATGGTTTTCTTGGTCTCCAATATAAAAAATGACCAATTCATGTTTTCATGATCTCAGACATAACATACATGCATTGGTTGTGATTCATTTTTGAACATCATGAATTTTTCCCTAATCCGCACTGAAATTCACCATCATAAAACTCATTTCATGAAATTGTACTGCACTAATGTTGTCACCCAATTTTCATTGCAAAATTTGTTCCTAAAATGTTTTATTATCAAACTCAAAGATCGGTTTGATGATTTTGATATATGATATATTCACATAAATTGGACTTCTATCCTTATAGATGGATATGTGAATTACTTCTTACATAAGAAGAACTCAATTATTTTTCATCATACTATGGTCATCATATTCTTTAATTCATAATGTATAACCAATAATTAAAAAAATAATGGAAGATAAAAAAATAAGTTGGTTCTCTATATATCAATCAATGTACCTCAAAATTTGAATTGATATTTTCATGTAATACCTTATAAATATAATATAATAACAAACATATAAATAGTAGAGTAATTAATTTTAATATCCATCATTTTTACTTTATGGATTTAAATTTATAATAATTTCATTTTGTGCATCAACATATGGATCAAAATATTCCATATTATGTAATATTTAATGATGTTAATTCCCCCACTCTTTTAAGGTAATAGTAATAGAAACTCTTCTGAAAATCCTTTTCCCATACGACATCTATAGTGATGAGACATTGGGAGACCAATGCTATAAATATTGGATAGGTAACTATTACAGAATTTTACCTCTTATAAATAAATCTTCATTCATCAATAAATCCTTATATATGACATATATTCATGATGTAGAATTTCAATATATTCATATACCATTCAATAGTGAACAAATGTCTATAATGGACAAGACCACACTATTGAGTACATCAAACCAATTGATATATCAGATGGACTATTATATCAAAGAATGGTGGTGGGATGAACAACTCCAATTCACATAATGTGACTGTAACCTCTTTATTATTGATTCTAATTATTTCCATGTCTATAAATTTATACTTTTGTTTTTGAAATATATGTAGTGTCGAGATTTTATTTTCCATAAATTTATGTTATAATGTCATGCAAATTTGGGGCATCAAATATGATATCAAAATATAGAATTCATGTAATTTTACTCCCTATAACATAAAATTATTCACATACGATACATTATTTATATTTTATGAATACCCATATGATAATTTTACACCAATAAGAAAAATGAATTATTGAATTTTTTTTATATATATATTATAAGCTGATGGAGGATGAAAAGTATTACTTTTACCCTTTACTGGTTCCAACTCTTCCCTCAGCCCCATTTTAGTCTTTTCCAATATAGACATGATTCCATATTTTTTTATGGGAGAAATTAGTAACATCAAAAAATAGTATAAAACAAATTTTTGTCTACATGCATGAAATAATGAAATTTTATTATGTACAAAAAAAATATAGTATGGTAACTAAATGAACATTGATCTCTCTTTCGAACCTACATTCATTATATTTTTTGAAAATTGTCAAAAAAATCAATATATTTTACAATATTAAATAGTTGATTTCCCATTAATGGGGAATGTGTTGTACATTATTTGGTATTCCCATTGAAAGATATCATTCAAGATCGGTAGTTATACCATCGAGGTAAAAAAATTTGATGTCCTATTTTTTAATGGAATATTCCAACTAAACTAAGTGTGTTCATTCTTAAAAATTGAAAATAGAAACATTATATTTATTATATATCATAAAAATACATAATAAACAAAGTCATTTATCATCCCATATAACAGGTCCCTCTATTTAAATTATTTACTTCTATGAGAATCATAGATTTTAACACATGTATCCCATGTTAATATCACTTCATTAAATAGTAGATAAAATAAATATCAATATCATGTTTTGTTGGTTAACAATTATTTATAGATGAAATAATGTATTTTTAATTAATTCATATCAATAGTGGAATTATATAATTTACTAACATAACTGGGCGTTTATTGTGAGTAATAATTTATAAACCAAATGGATTTATTCCATCATTAGATAACGCAATATGGATATTTTTCATATCATTTCCAAATCCAGGATATTAATATTAAATTTTCTTTTAGTGGGTAAAGTCTTTTGGATGATATAGTTTCTCTTCTATAATTATTAAAACAAGGTGCCATGTTAATAGTGTCATGGTTTCTTGATATTCAAATATTCTTTTAAAAAGGGAAATAGTAGGAAATTTCTTTACAGATTTTGATGGACTTGATTAATATTTATTGTATCAATTTAGGCCACACTAAGGGATATTTATTTGCGAATCATGGTCCTAATGATACTATATGAAATTATATGTAATCATATTTTTTAATGATCCTTCCCATAAAACATAGAATTCATTTCTCATCATATGTTTGAAAAGGAATGACATTATATTCTCGTAGCATATCATTCATGAGAAAAAGTAATTTTGTAAATTCTATGTCACCCCATCTATTTATAGAGTTCAAAATCGATAAATTCAATACAACTGACAGTGTTATGTATTTAGAAAATCCAGTATATAGTGATGTCTTAGCACAACTATTTATCTTCTCATAAAATATCAGACAATCAAGATGTTCATCATCTATTTCTATTTTCATTCCATTCATATGATCTCCATCATAATTTACAATTATATTCATGCCAAATGATCCCTAAATTGCATTATCATTATAATCTGTGTACACATTCATTTTTTCCTTATGTTTATTCCATCATTTATAGCTCTGATCTATTTCATGATAAATAAAATGTTCATATAACACTTCTATACTATTTTTTATTGAATAAAAAATGTAACCATGGAAAAATCATTTGGTAAGGGTTTTATGCATGATCTATCTAAATATTCATAAACTAATTAACTACATATTATTATAATTGTTCATGAAATTAGATTGCATCCATTGTTTATTCTTATTCACCCTGTTAGGATCATAAAATAATCATTTATTATAAAATATAAATATATATAAATAATATATTCATAATCAAAGTATGAAGTTATAGATAATTATATTTTGGGAGACCAAACATTTTAATGGTATCAGTTTGGATTATTAATAAGTTATCATTTTACACTATCGTTATATTAAATAAATAATAATATATAAACCTGTGGTTGTTGGTCTAGGTTCTCAATTTGATATTTTGTGGGGAAATAAGTTGGTAATAAATATGGTGGTAATTAAATCTATTTATTATTTTATGGAATAATTCTCTTGGAAAATTACGTTCCTTGTGTCATTTTACATTAAACATCATAACTAAAATTTTGTAAACATATATTTCCACAGAACATAAAAATTCATGTTATCGCCTGATTTTGACGTAGGGTACACGAGAATATAATTTCATGAAACAAATGAATAAAACTCTTATTGATAAAAATGTTATGTTGGATTCAATGTTACAATATTTCATTCTAGACTATTCATGATCATGTAATATATGAATACCAACAAATATATTTTTACAATATTTGACTAAAATAATCCTTCCACCAAAATAGAAGGGAAATTGAGGTCATAATGAAACCACATATCAATTTATATTAGGGTCATTTTAAGAAAATAATATTTAATGATGATAATATTATGGTCACTACAAATAAATTACACAAGGTAGTGAACTATTTTAAAACTACATTGTGATTTTAATCAAATGGATTATGAGAGATACACAGAAGAAAATTGGAAGAAATGTTTTATTTTAATCTATTTGAGTAGGTGTTATACATGATTCTTGGAGAAAATTACCATATTTTCACAAAAAACCACTTCCTACATATCACTTATTGTCATCATTTTAAAATACATGTGGACAATGTTTTCTCAGTGCATAGCTAGGAGCTCTATAAAATAGAAGGGGTAAATAATGAATGTCGAAAAATGAACATGATGGTGAGGGAGAGGGTGATATAACAATACTTTGATTAAGTATAGATTATGTAGAGATATAGTGAGGTAGATCAAGGTAAAATTTGATCTATTTTTTACACACTCTACAACCCATTTGGGAAAATTTAAAACAAACTAAGATATTCGAGTGGGAGAAATAGATGAAAAGTTATATCATGACTTGATATTAAAATTTAATTAAAATTTAAATATAATATAATTAGATAAAATTGAATATATTTAAAATATAATGAAACTAATTTATTTCCAATAAAACATTTGAATCAAAATAAACAAAGATATTTTCATTTTCAAATTCCTTAATACATTTTCATTCTAAATATAATTATTCAAACATTAGATGAAGCTATAAATTTAATTAATAAACAGTCCAAATATCATTCAAATATATCATTAGATTATAATATATGAATATATGAAATAATAATATGTTTAATATATATAAATGATAATTTATTCAATAATAATTACTTTTTTATCACTATAAAACATAAATTTATAATTTATCTCCAGAAAAAGAAAACATCAATTCATTATTTAATACATTTTATTGCATAATAAGATTCATTTAATGATGGATTTAGGTATCATTAATACTAAATATTAATAGTTTTTCAAATAATAATTCATGTAAATAATAAATTATATTTATATATACTTGAAAACTACATATATACATTACTAAATTAATTATATTGATTTAAAATAAAAAAGTTTTATGATATTAATGATTTCTGACAGCCTTTAAACATATAATATTCTAAAAAATCCACTTAATGGAAGTTATATTTTAAAATAAATAACTAAAAATTTCACATGAAATGATAATATGAAATATTTTCCAACATTATGCAAAAAACGATATGATTTATAATTCTCAAATTGAATTTTAATTTCAAATTATATTTAAAAATAAATCCAACTATATGATGGTTCTTGATATTTAAAATGATAATTTTGGAAACATTTTTCAAATTCATAAAATAAATATTTTATAAATAAGATAATATAGAAATAAAATTTTAATATTTAAATGATCTTCTTATAAGTCAATAATGAAATGAATAGTCATTTTATATTTTTTTGGGGATTTCTAAAATAATGAAATTTAATGATTATTACATCTTAACAACATTCAATATGGAATGAAAATTAAAGGACTATAGATTATTTATTACAACTATATATGTTCATATAATATACACATATTTTTGATAACTTCTAGTTATTTATCAATGTTTTTAAATTTATATAATGATTGAACACATTGTTTTTTATTATATTCATATCTATTGGAATACTTAACATATATCATATTAATTATTCATGTGAAAACATCAATGATATGTAATTTTTCATTAATGATGCTATTTATATAAATATTTTTACAGTCATAACTAAAAAGATTATTGTTTATGGATAATGATATAACTATCCTATTTTATTTTATATAGATTTTCAACTATCTTGTGGATGATTTTTTGATTTTATCCCTTATATATATTCCACCAAATATGTTTACCTTTTTCAATGTGTAGTTGTTCAATACCATTCCAAAACTATTATAGTACTATTATTAAATCATGAAAAATATATATATCTTAAAAAATCCTGAACTATACATTATAATATTTTTGATTTTTTTAAAAAACCTATATATATTTAAAAAATGACATATTCTCACTATTTTTTTCTATACCAACACCAATGAGGTTATTACTATTTATTTTTTATGAGTTATTTCTAAACAAAATATTATAAGTAAAAAAATGTTCATAAATCATAATAATAGGATATCTTTCATTTCATATATCATTAATAGTAATTTTCTTTGAATATTCCTATTAAATTTTACTATTTATGAATATGTATCTTTTTGAAACGATGATTCAATTTTAGTTTACTATATAACCAATAATATTATTCATAATTAGTTAATTATTTTAATAAATAAATTTTATTCATTCACTATCATTTATTCTATATAATTTCCTCTTACTATTGTTTCATTAAATATAAAAATGGGCATTGTTAACACATTTTTTCAAACCATATATTTTTTTCATTCTATTTTATGACAATAAATGTTAAGGTTATTCGTGAGGATTAACGAAGGTTGACATTTTTGGTAGATTGGTAAAGGAAATCCTCTACACAGTATATTGGATACTATATGATATAATTAATATGCGTATGAAAAAAAACTAAGAAGGACTCAAAATGATTGATAATTCCTTATATATTTTTCAACATATTTTATATTTTAAAAAAAATTAATTGAAAAAGAATTAAATAATAAATTCCAATAGAATAAAAATTTATATTTTATTCATTGATTATTAGTATATAAAAATAATAACTTAGTGGAATTTTGTCTAAGGTAGAATATATAATGTATTTATTAAAATATAATATAACTTTAAGAAATACATTGCAGTATGATTTTCCATTATGAGGAAGAAAACATTGTCTATTATAGAAAGAATAGGATGTGGATATGGGAATAAGAACCTAGATGGGGTAGTACTAGAGAGCTTCTATATTGGGGTGGAACAAAGACCAAGAAAAAACCAATGGTCGGGGAGTGGTCTGGAAATAAAAAAACAAAAAAAATCGAGTAGGTCCTATGAATGATGTAATAGGTTAAAATTTTGAATTCAGTGACCCCAAACAAGGAACCATCATAAGAGGATGAATAATGGTAAGAAATTCATCGACAAATCTCCTAAACATGGAATTAAATAACCACAAATCCATGATAAAACTACACAATCACATGCAATTGAGCCGGAACAAGTAAGTAAACATAGAGAAGAATAAAAAAAATGCATACCTTTGATTTGATATGTGACTTTTTAGAGAATTTTGAGGGGGATAAGTGGAAATAATAGAGTTCTACAAGAGCATGAACAATTTGATTGAATTTTTTCTGGTTATGGTTCTTTTTAAATGATTGGGGATGGTTTTATCAGTGCTTGAAAAAAAGTGTTGATATAGAGGATTTTTACCGATGCTTAAATAATTTGTTACGATTAAAGAACTCTTTATCAACACCTTTTTAGAACTGATATAGATATATCATTATTAGTGTTTGATTGAAATAAATAATAATGGATTTTATCACTGCATTTTTATAACCGATAAATTTATTTAATTATAATTTTAAATAAATATATTCATAAATAAAATTATAAAAAAATTGTATATAATTATAAATATATTTATATCAGTATATATAAATTTGTAATAATAATTATTTACTAAATAGAAATAGAAATAAAAATATAAAATTATAAAATACATTCATTATTTAATTAGATTTATTATAATTTTAAATATATATATATATATATATATATAATTTAAAATATTAAAAATATATAATTATTATTTTATTATTATATAATCAATTTTTTTTTAAAAAATATATTTTCATTTTATTTTAAAAATATATAATTTTATAAATATAGTTAATATAATTTTTTAAATATATTTATAAGTAAAAATAATTGTGAATATATTTCTAAGTATATATTTATAATTATAAATTTAATTATATAATTTTTTATATTTATTTAATTAAATATATATAATATATATCTATAATTATTAACATTAATATATTCAATATTAAAATATTAAAATAATTTAATTCTAATTTTGTAATTATAAATATATTTATATGATTATATATAATAATATATATATATATATATATAATAAATGTATATAATTAAAAATATTAAATATGTAAATATATTTATTAATTTAATATGCTTATTATAATTTAATAATTATAATAAATCTATATATATATAGATATGCATATATATTTACAAATATATTTTTAAGATTATTAATGAATAGATAATCCTAAATGCATCATTAATAAAATTACAGAATTTGAATAATTAAATCTGGGTAGCCTTTAATAATATTAAAAAATGGATATCTTTTATTAATTATAAAAATTTTGTAAAAAAATGTTGATATATATTTTAATGATGTTGTATATATGTTGAAAATATTAAAACATATATAATGAATTTTTATTACTAAATATTGGAAAATTATTAATTTCTAAAATAAATTAATAAAAAAATGTAAAAATAAATAAATTACACTAAATGTGATAATATTGAAATTAAATAAAAAAACAGAGATTTTAAAATTTATAAAATATATTAGGATTCACTATGAAATTCTAAAATAAATATTAAAATTTCAATAAATTACATAAATATTAGCTTTATGTGTTTCAATATAAGATTTCCTTAATTAAATAAATATTGATGTGTGTGTGAAATTATTGTGTATATATATACACATATTTCATATAGTTTAATTTGAAAAATGAAATTATAAAATATTTAGTGTCTTTTAATGAAATAAATAATAATAAAAATTAATAATTTAAAAATGAATAAAAATTGTTAATTATATATATAACTTATAAAAACTAAAAAACTCTTTTTATATATACAAATGTAAATGAATACTTATTATTTTTGAAAATTACAAGAATATTTAAGAGACTAAATGTTTCTAAGTAAAAAAGTGAAAATGAATAGGGAAAATGGATAAAATTATATACATATTTAACAAGTAATAATTAAAAATAAATGAATTACAAAAATATTTTAAAAAATTAACATTAGTTATTAATAAATAATACTATAAACAATATTATTTTAAAAACATAATATATATTAATAAAATATATATATATGTGATATAAAAAAAACTGATAAAAGTTACCGATTAGGAACATATTATATATTAAATTTAATATGTTAATAAATGTGCTTATAAGATGAATATTAAAAAATGAATAAATTAAAGAAATATCATCTGTGTGTGCGATTTATATAAAAATGAATTAATTTCATATATTTATGTGTGAAATCAGTGTGATACACATTTGATATATGTAAAATTCAAAAATCAAAGAACATTAAATTAAATTTACATTAATATATATAATTATAGAATAAATTTAATTATTGTCAATATTAAATTATAAATAATTATTCACTAAATATATGACTTATTTAAAATATTCATAAATATTTATTACTATATAAATCACATTTTATAAAAAAATGTATATATTTTTATAAATATAGATAAAAATATAAATTATAATATTTTTAAATTAATAATGTTAAATATATTAATTGAATATTTTGTATAATGGGATTTAGAAAATGAATAATATATTAATATGCACTTAATTATTCAATTTTAATCATTTTATATATTTATATATATTATATTTCATTTAATACTCTTTATTATATATATATATATATATTAAATTTCGTTATTTTTATGAATAATATTTACAATAATAATTTTTTAATTAAAATTTCATTTTTAAATTTTAAGGGCCAGTTTTCCTTAGACCAGACCCTATATGTAAAAATTGGATAAATCTAGTTATAATTAAAGAGTGCACCAAGTCTTGGGTGGTCCTATGGGACCATTTGAGTGTGTAAATATTATGTGGGCACTTATCCACGCAATATGCTTATAAGGAAGGGATGTAGAAGAATAATATTCAATGGAGTGGTTGAACATATACTATTTTGATGTGGGATTCAATTCCATGATAATGACATGTGTCAATGCAAGAGAATGTGCTTATAACAGTCACTCTTTATCAGATATTCAAATAATTCACCATGAAAGATATTTTATTTGAGTGATAAAAAATTCTTGATAATGGTAACCCTTTTTCAATGATAACAATAACTGATAATAGGTACATTTTATTAACCATATTTTTAACTCTAATAAGTGGTACACATCATAAGATCTATTTAGAACCATTAAATACTAATGTGTTATATTGGTCATTTTGTAGTAGTGAATGAGGAATTATAAGCGTTTCCTTCCATTGAGAAGTGGTGGAACCGTACTAGATATCGAAAACTCAATGATGTTGTCTGAAAGAAGAAAAATCGCCACATACACTACTTAGGGTAGCCAAAGGATTGAGATTGAGGCCTACCTGTTGAATAGAGAGGGAATAAAGAATATAAAATGAAAAAATCAATTTTGGGGAAGGTGTTTATAGAAGTATCACATCATTAATGATGTAAATATCTGTTGATGTTTTTATGTTGAAAACTGCATAACCAAAATTTAAATTTATCCCAAATCATTGATTTTATTTTGAAAAATCAGATCTAATGGAAAAAATAAATATATAGTCTGAAAATGATTTTCCAACTTCTTTGATTCTTGCATTGTAACCCATTTTATAGCTTTCTCCAAGTGGCATATTTATTCAACATCCTAAAAAGTTTACAAAGTATAGTGGTCGCGTAGGAATTACCCAACCCCGATGCTATAGGAACTCCCAAAATAATATTGAACCAAAGAAACAAGATTTAAAATTCAAATAGACATAAAATTTTACCTTGTATGTTGCAGTCCATGAAAATTGTTATATGATAACTTACATTGTATTAAAAATTATAAAAGTTTATGTGATGCTACATGACATCAATAAACATCAATGACACATGCCTTTTATATATCCTCCAAAAATCGGATGGTTCTCTCCATCCACTAATTCTCTTTTCAGTTGAATGCCAAACTCAACTAAAACAAATTCCAAAAATCATTTTTATGATATTCCACAACTGGGAAATTAAAATTATAATCTTGGTGAATAAACTATCTTTGAACTTTTCCTCGAAAATGTTACAATATCATTCACATATAAGTCTCCCAATAATTAAATCAGACAGAACTCTTTAATGTCATGAAAATGGACTGCCAGGTTTAGTTGGTCGATGATCTCCCAGATATCATCATGAACCATCACTAGATCTGGAAATCCCATCACAAACTCCATTGATAAACCTTCCAATATCTATTTTAAAACCATTAGTGGGTTAGCCAAAAACAATTCTTCTTGGTTTATGGACATAAACTAATGACGGACGAGGCCCCACGAGATATACTCAATATCGATACTCCACAAACTGTGTAACAAATAAATACTATCGATGCATAGCTACATTTTCATAACATATAATATCAATAATAAGGTGGAATTTTTAATGCATCATAAGAAACAACTCATATAGTTTGACTCATACCATTTTGCATCCTGAAAATAGGATAATGTTTTCCCCACCTTCAATGAATCCATCATTTGAATTAGTTGAAGATATATGGTCCTATAATATTTTTGAATCAATTCCCCCAAACCGACACTCTCACATTCTCCAAAATCATAGAATCTATTACCATTAATCAATTAATGGTTTCTTCTCCCACATCAACAATAGAAAGCTACATCACTACCAATCGATCTGATTTCTCCTCTATCAATTGAGCATTGGATTTATTTTTAATGGTAACAACCACCACATTTCCATTACATGGATTATAAAAAATATAAAATTCATAATAATATAGGAAGTGAAACCAAAGGATCACCCTTAGGTACTTATATCTCGATTATCGTGTGTACATAAGGATCTAATGGGTTTTATAGACTACAGACCACTCATGGATAAGGTATTGTCTGAAGTCCACAAAAATGAACACAAAATCTACCAACATTAGATTATATATCAAACATTTCTTCCCAATTTGTATCAACATTTTGTCCCAATTTGAAAACAATTCTATCTTCTGTTTTATTATATCCTGAATCTTGGAAAAAAATGAATTACAGAACTATATGTACTCAAATCCTTCCTCTAGAAACCTCAAAAGTGGATAAATCAACAATTTCTTCTTTGGATCCTCATAATCAATCAGAAGTAATTCTAACTAATTTTTATCCCTTTCAACTACAATTATATAGAGGATATGAATTCCATGATACATCCAAAAAATTGATATTATCAGGCTGACCTGGTGGATCTTTGCGGCACACACAAGATTTTAGGTGGCTCTCACATGAGAATTGAATAACATTGTGTGAATTCTATATCTAAAATACCATTTGAGATCAAATATAACAATATCTTTACATTAAATATGATGATAAAACATTAATACCATTTTGTATAATTGGTTATCTTAGAGTAAGACCAAAACAATCCTGAGATTCACTGCACGCTTTACCTTTATTGAAGAATATAGATGGATTTAATTGAAAACTACACTAATAATCAATCTAAAAAGGATGGAATATTTATTTCATTATAACCACACATAAATTTGTGGTATTAATTATACTAAATGGAATTACCACATTAAAACATTATTTCCTTACTGTATTCAGAATGTAATCTTCTAGATATCCACATTTTGAACAGAAAGTTAGAGATAAATAGAACAAATATCTATCTATAAGAGACACTTATACCATTTAATATATATATATAGGGTTTTGATACTCATAAAATGGTATTTTTTCTTGATTTTAACCTGATTACAGAGGTTTTATTGAATACAAATACTCACAATCACAACTTCCTTCATTGGAAAAAATTTAATGTTTCTTAAGGGGTGACGGTAGGTTTGAAAAAAACCATTCTTTTATTAACCTTTTGTCTTTACCATTAGTCATTGGGGAATAGTGTATGTCAAATTATAATATTTGAAATAAATTAATGTAGTCCTGGGTCGAATGTAAATATGAAAAATAATTTCCCAGTAAGTGTAAAATCGAGTTACATTCTCTAGTAAGATATCTATGTACATGACATTGAATATAGAATAATAATTATCTAATCCATCTACAATACAAAATTCCAAATATTATAAATTTTGTGTATTCATATACAACCTCTTATGAACATTCCTGACTCATACTAACTAATTTTAAAGCTTGTATAGAAATAAAACCTTGATATATCCTATAGAAAACACATCATTTTTGTATGGTATAATTATATCTATGATCAAAATGATGATAGCTAGTACATATAATTTATGATGGAATAGTCATTTATAAAAACCACTATGAGGTCTCACGATAATTTATCATAGCTAAACAAAAAGTTCATATTATCTATATCTATGTGGGATCATGTGATCACATCTAGTAGGTGCCTCTATCATAATGGGACGGGATCTGATCTCTTTAATGATATCTGATTCCTGAACATGGGTATAGAAAAAATTAATATATTTTTGTGGTATCAATGAATTTGTGTTCCATTATAGGGATGAAATATTTCATACCTCAGATTATATATTTTCATGTTTTTCATTACCCTATATCACCATTTTAATGTTGCTTCTATAGTGGGATGTTCCTCAATCCTTGCTTAGACCACCTAAGGGTGGTAATGGCAGAAGCAGAACGTAACGACTTCCACCTCATTCTCCACATACTATAGCCTATTAAACTCCCCTATTATATCCTCCATACTAAGAAAAATGCTATATTCCATGGGGAGATTCAAAATACATTATATAGTAATGTCATATAGGTACAGATACGTTAAGATATCCCTCTACTTTACATCAATTTATAGAGTCGTTATCCAGGTGACCTCATACTAGTAGGGAGAAAAATCAAATGATATAACTGGATGAAAACTATTTCTAACTCTAGTTTTGTAGATCCTATAAAATCAGTCTACATATTTGTTTTCCTCTGGTGGCACAACCCTTCTGCATAATAACATCTAGTATAGGTTGATAACGACACTCTTGTTTACTCTTATGGATATCCATAAACCTAATACTCCTCTAATAAAATAATCTAAGTAAACAAGGTCATATCTAAACTCATTTTATATGTGGGGGTGTACTGGGGAACAAAGTCAGATCAAATTTATTTACCTAGGTCACACCAAAATATAAGTACCTGTTGGAATCTAATGAGAATTTTGTTAAGGGAGTTGGTTATAAGTCTAGTGAATATCGAATATCTTTTAACTAACTGTATTTTATTTTTAATGATTATAAATACAAATTGTGTTTCAAATTTTTTTGATAAAGCATATTTATATTATTTAGGTTTTAATTTGTAATATTAATTTAATAGATTAGGTAAATAATTAAAAGTAAATAAATAAGGCTATAATAGGGTGTCACATAGATTTTTCACCACTAGATACCTAGTGGTGTGTTATAAACCAACCGATAACATTATAAAAAATAGCCATAGCCATAATAATCCCATCATATTCCTAGTAAACTCTAATTATAATTGTACAATTATAGGTATCTCATCAGTTACCTATTGGAATACAACTAACATTTGATTTAAGTATCAACAATAATAGTGAGCAATAGGAATCCCGTAAGGTAGCGTGTGGCATTGGGCATCTTGCAGGTGGAGTTGACTAAGCAAGTCAAATGGTGCATTTATGGTTATATTAAATGGATTCCATGACCCACTTATACCCACTAATAGACATATATATCCCCACTGACTATAAATATTGACCATTGGAGGCTAGTAAATAAAATTCAATAAATATCAATAATTTATCGTGATTGAAAATGACCATTGATAATAAAACACTAGTGCATTGTTCCTCCTCCTCAGATCTATAGGTACAAATGTCTCTAAAAACTTTTATCTCCAACATTTCATTCTCTCGTTCTCTCAGTAAAATATTATCATTATTTATAGATTACTGATAAAAATAATGAAACATCACTTTATTACTTTTCATTTTATTGGTAAATATCTAAAAACAAGGTCTTTATTTTTTTATTATTGAAAACTACTAAAACCATGGTTTTTCCATTTATTCATAGTTATCAAAAAAGTTAAGGTTTTTTTTATTTTCCAATATATTGGAAACCACTTAGGACAATGAATATCTATTCATATACACTTAATCTTTTCTTGTAGGGTATATAGGAGCGCTTATTAAGATAATTTCAATCACCCATACCAACAATTGTGCCTTGTGTTTAATTTTATTTCATCATATTTTATTTATTAAATTCATTAGTTTTAATAATAAAATAACATTTTTATTTATCAATAAAATAATATTAAAACATATTTCAAAAATTGTCTTTATTAATCAATAAATATTTTCTAATAAACATAATCTTTCGAGTTTCAAAATGCATATCAATTTAATTGATATTCATTTTATTAGTTTTGTTTTTCACTCATCTAGATAATTTTATCACATATAGTTGTTTAAATTTATAATGGAAATTCTACCATATTTTCCCAAAAATTTTATCATAATCTAATCTATAATTTGAAATATAGGATACCGTGTTCTCAATATTTTGTAGACAGTGTCTTCCATTTTTTAAAAATTATAAAATATTAATTATGTTGGTTCATGCTCTAAAAACGAAACTAATCATGAATAAAAATAAAGTATAAATACACATTTATTTAATGGAATGGAATATATTTATTACAAAACACAATTTTCTACTTCTCATGGAAGTAATAGGTATTCTCATTGAAAATTTGTCATGAATTGTAAAACACCCAATAAATAATCCGAGGAAAAAGAGTCTCCCAATGATATTTCAAATTTTGAAACATATTATAAATACATTATTTCTATTTAATTTCATTTATACTTAAATTAATTTAATATAGTTTACACATTTAAAACTTCTCATTAAATTATAAAATTACATTGTGGTACTTATGAAGGAACAAATATATTAAATGAAACAAGTCTAGATATATATAGAAAATGATTATGAATTTGAACATTCATAAAAATGAATCACTTACTAAAATGTTTAGTTATTATAATATCATATTTAGTGTAATTATATATAATTGTTTCTTTATTTTTAAATTATCTCTTTTGGAGAATATATCTTCAGTGTTTTAAAGTACATGGGAAACAAAGGTAATAAAAATTCCATAATAAAAATATATTAAAAAACTATGGTTAAAAAAACATTATCCCTCTCATGAAATATGAAATTAAAATGTATTGAAAGAAAAAAATGGAGAAAATTGGGTGATCGAAAATTTTACTATTTCACTTAATGTAATCGATAATGAAACTATTGGAAAAAAATTGAGATAACACCTCTATCTATGAATGTAAACAAATCCATGATGACGAAGAAATGATTTCACCATTCTAAAAAGGAGACTTTCTAGATATAATGTTAGTTAAAATATTATCATTTAACAAATAGGTCACACATAATTCTAGATTAACCCTTGGCTAAATAGAAATAGATGAAAAATAATAAATCCCTCAATGTTTCTACTTTTTGTGTATGTGATGGTTCCCACTCTTCTTATGACATAAATGATGGATGTGTAAAATGATTATTGGCCAAAATTATCATATGTAATGTTATTATTTCACTTATATATTCAACATACAATGTTCTACCACTTCTTATTCTTCAATCAAATTTGATTATAAATAATTAGCTATTGAGATTTTTTATCTTTACCCAATATTCAATGAACTAAAAAAGAAATATAATAAAAATGTTTTTTAATAAAATAAACTCTCCAAAAAATGATGAATAACCCGTAAAATTAAAATATAACATCATTATAAAAAAAAATAATCATTTATTAATTATCATGAAAACTATATTATAATTTTCACCAGAGTTGAGAATATTTTAAATAAAATTTGTGTTTTTAAAAAAATATAAAAATTCATTTTTTTTGTTTTAATAAATAAAGAAAGAACCTAAATAAATAATTTAAATTTTGTGTATGGATATCCTAAAAATATAATTTAAAATTATTGAAGAAAAAGTAGGAATCATATTTATGAATGTGATTTTAAAAATTATTGTTATGATAGGACTAAGTCTGTTTATCACATTTATGAAACAGTGTATATGAATTGTTATAAAAAAATATGCTAAACCATTTTGGACTTGAAAATATCTTTCGGCATATATGAGGGGGCCCAAATATTGGGTACCAAAATCCTTGGATTCATTTTTATATTATAGTATTATTGTCTAAAAAACCCCATTGAGGTACATTGAAAATTTATTAAAGGATCTTTCTACACATGTTTGGTTACTAATAAGAGTTCAATCATCTAAAAACTTTTATAGATGACACATCATTATTGGTGATAACATGAGGGGTAATATCATTGGTATAAGTGATAATTTTTTAAAATAATTCTATTCTTTAAGAATATTTATATTTTATATTTTTAAAATCCATTTTATTTATGTATTATTCAATTATTTTATAATTTTTTATGCCTCTTTTTAAAATGATTATTGTAAATAATTTTATTCCAAAGGAAATAAATTACTTCCATCTTCGCCTTTAAATTTTTTTATTCGCTTAAATTATCATTTAAATAATAATAATAAATTTTTATGTTATAAAATAGCGAATCATGGTTTTTCAAAATGTGAATTTATAATTATATTATATATTTAATTGTAAAAATAAACTGAAGTAATAAATAATTATATTTACCTGAACATTATTTCAAAACACAACATTGGATGTGAACCATTATGACATTGAAGGAAACACAAAAAATACATAAAATCTATTGAGGATATATCCACCTCTATGCGAATAGAGATTATTAGATTTTACCTTTTTAAACAATCACATTTTTCAAGAATATGAGTTAAATAAAATATATTTATAATTATAAATATTTATTCAGGATTTATAATGGTTTAGTTCATGTATTATAAAATGAGGCATATACATACATTATTAAATATTCCATGCATGATGAAAATTAAATTTACTATAACATCATATCAATTTATAGTGATCATGATGGAGAGTCTATTAATAACAATATTGAAAAATGTTTTACTTCACATATTTATAATCATTCCTTCTCCAATATAATTACTCCATAATAAAATTTGGGTTGTGAAATAATGAATTAGACCCTTAATAAAACTATATAAACCATATTAATTTAATTAAATATTCTTTTATATTTTTGGGTTCAGGTGTTTAATACCACATTTTATACCATGACATATTTTCTCATAACACCCTTCACTAAAATGAACCCCTATAAATTTTAAAAAAAAATTTATACTGAATTTTTTAAAGAAGTATTTGTAGGATGATTTTATATACATAACAGAAAATACAACCAAATAAAATTTTAACCCAAATATTATGAAGGTATTTTAATTTGTTCGTAACTCAATTATTTTTTTTGAATCAATTAATAAAATTAATAAAACATTGTGATATTAAATTCATATAAATTATGGTGTGTTTTTTCCTAAACCTCATCCCAAAATAAATATGTTGAGGTTGGAAATGAAAATTTAACGTTAAATAATACACCTATATCTAATGAATGTGATGTTTTGGATGGACAATCATCGCCCCCTTTATCCCACATATGGGTAAAATCTAATGAAATTACCATGTCAATTGTTTTAGTGATTTGAAAGATTGTACTCATACAAGAATGATGATTTTAAATGAGAATAAACATTGAGCTTCTATATGACACATATAAGCCATAAATATTTATGATTCCATTAATGTTGAAAATTGGGAACTTATAATAAAAGGGGAATTGAAATAATTAAAAAAGGAATAACCTTTGATCTCTTGTTAAATGACATGATTATCATTCAAATATTAAATGTAAATTGGTTTTAGTAATCAATTATATTAGAAATTTAACATTGTAGAAAAAATATATGGAATGATATATAAAAGTTATAACATAAAGATGTAATTTATTCTGGTAAAACCTTTACACCGATCACTAATTTTGAATCTATTAGAGTCTTATTAGAATTCATTGCTCAATTGAATTCGACTACATTTCAAATGGATGTTAAATGTCATTTGTTGAATGGTTTTATCTCTAAATATTTTTATAAAATAATCTATAGTTTTAAGATACAACATTTCATAATCATGTTTTTTGTATTTACAAAAATCTATCTATAGTTTAAAATAATCTCATCGAGCTTAGTAATAATTGTTTACATATATTTGTATAAAAAATGATTTTATATTAGAAATGTTAGATTCATATTTTTAAAATTTATTTCCGATTATTTTATAATAATTCACAATTATGATAATGATGTTATTCTCAAATATATAATAGAAAACATTTATAATTCCTTTTTTGATTTAATTGAAAAACTATATGAAATGATTTTTAACTTTAAATTACTATTTTTATTGTTTTCAAACATCAAAAAATGAAGGAAAAACTTTTTTATTTCAATGAAAATTTTCTAATGAACATTAAATTAATTTTTTGATTGATTATGTAATGAAACAATGTACACCTATATTAATATCTCAGAAGCTAACATTGCATATACCTGGTAAAATAGTTGAAAAAATTAATTTAAGAAGTATGATTGAGATCCATATTTTCATTACTTTGGAAGGATTTTAAATGCTGTGTATTGTATGTCTGTGTGGTATTTTTCAAAAAAATAAAAATTAATTTCATATTAATATAAAATAATTTTATTGTATTTAACGATTCTAAATATATAAATTTATTCTACATAAAATACTCTTATTTTGAACAAAAATAATTTTTTAATTTAATTTTCGGGGAGGTACATTAGAAAAGAAAATAAAAATTTGTACTTGTCTCATACATTGAAAATTACTTATCACTTCGAGTAGTTAGAATAAATATTTTGTTTCACTTTCTATAGCTGAAATGGAATAAAAAAAATAAAGAGTTTTTGGGGTCAAGTTATTTAGACTAAGAAACCTATCATATATTATAGTATAAATTACAATCATTATACTATTTATTATGACAACACTTGTGAAATTAGTATTTCTAGGAATCTATTGTAACAATTTCACACCAAGAACATTGATCATATAAAATAATTTTTAGAGATCACTTATAAATAGTTGAATTTTTTCTTATGTTCATTATCACCAATATTGAATTTCCTCATATCTTTAAAAATCATATTTCTTTTTATAATTTTTATTTATAAAGTGAGAGTTAGTTGTTGTAATAACACGACTCTTATTCATTATCTATTGTAATATTGAATTATTTTCATGTTTTTCTAATTGTTTTGTTGATTATAATTCTTGATTTATAAAAAATGAAACACACCATTTTTTTGGAAAAACAATTTCATTACAATATTACTAGAGTTTAAAATTCTATTTAGATAAATACAAGTTGATGTGGTTCAAGATCTGATTCACCTAGAAGTTATAACATAAAAAATCAATAATTGATTTTAAATCTTATCTCAACCCTCGTAACGAGTAGTGGGACATAAATTCATACATAATTTTACACTTCTATTGAATAATCTATTTATTATTCATATAAAAATTCAAATCCTTAAAAATTGATTTGTAGTTATAATGTATAGATTTAATTTCAAATTTCTATTCAAATTCATTATCATTAAATGTTTTCCATTTTTAATGTCTAATTTACAAAATCCTTTATTGATTTTAATTATTTTTTATCTAACTATTTAATTTCATTGGATTATGGATCCCTGCATTTTTTTATTCACCTTTTAAAGGAGTTATTTTCTTATTAATTATTAAATTTTTATATACGATAAAACCTATATAAATATTGATAATATTTTTAAACCACATCAGAATTTAAAAGTTTTATATCAATCGTAGTCATATTTTTTATCTACAATTAATAGATGGCATTGAAATTTTATCTATAATCAATTTTTTTTATTTTAAAATCTATTCTATTTTTTAGTAAACTAAATTTATTTTTAGTTTTTATAAAATATTAAATTATATTTTTAATGTATCAATGTATCATTAATGAGGATTTCCATAATTTATATTTATTTAATAAACCATTAAGCATATTTATTTTGTTCTTTTTTATAATAAAAAAGAAGTATAAATTTATAGTTTAGGTAATTTGTTTATCTATACTATGAAATGTTTCTTTGGGTGTTGTTGCTACAATGGAATGATTCAAATTAAATTCTAATATTAATCAACATCAACCTTAATTATATTTGATCATTTTTTAAATCAATTTTATGAGTATAGAAAATGTCGAAATATTTTTTCAACATCTATTTGGAATCTCTTTATATAATATTGAAACACAGATTGTAAATACCATAGATGAATTATTTTTAAAATTCATTCATATCTCATCTTGATTCATGTTTTTTATAATAAAAAAGTGGAATACTTTTTAAATAAAAAATTTGTAATGTTTTTTTATAAAAACGGAAATTATATATCTAACATTTTAAATTGAGTATAATATAATTATTTTGGTTGAAAATTATATTTTAAAGGAATCATTTCATAAATATATGTAAAATTAAATTAATATTATCAAAATAGGGAATCATATAGCTTGTTACCTGATGCTTTCGAGTTTCATTTCAGCGTACACCCAATGACAATAGAAAAAACCACCATAGCCACAATAACCTCCACAGCTACAAAATCAATATCACTGAAAACACAGTGCAATCTAGATTTAATTGATGTCTTGAATGTGTCCCATCAACTACATGGTGGATTTTAACAAACTACATTGTGAGTTATTGGTAAAACGAATTTTCTATAATAACACTACCATAAAATCAGTGGGATTGGGTAGGTGGATTGTGGTGTATAGTTAGAAAATCAAATGGTGCATGGATAATGTCATTAAACCAATTTTTATTCCCATTTACAACATCTACTCTACCTAGAGTCCCTCAAAACCTTTTAATATATCCCCTGGGAGGCTTGGAATGATACTACAATAACCATAATTACTATGCAATGAACGTAAAAGAGAGTCATTCAAAAAACAATATCGATTGTTCATCCTCTTAAGTTCTCTTTGTACATATCTCATAAGTATCTCTCCCATAATCTCAATTTAATAGTATAATTATTTAGATATAATTAATATAATTTATTCAAAGGGTTTTTACCTATGAAAACATAATTTTTCATACTTTTTGGGATCTCAGTAAACATCTAAAACCAACTTCATTCTTTTCACATTCTCAGGAACCCCAAATAAATAGGTATTTCTAATTATTTATTTGATGATGATGAAAATTATAGAATTGTGTTATTTATATTTTTCATACCTAAATCTAAAATAAATATATATTCTTTTAAAAATCATTATGAAATTTGGGGTGTGATATGGAGATTTTATTAAGATATTTTTTTAACTATCTTATCAAAATGTGGGATTTATATTTTCTATACATTTTTAATAATTTCCTACATAGACACTTTAGTTCATTTATTAAATTCATTGTTTATCATGTCAATCAAACAATATCCTAAATTAGGGATATTAACCTACAACTTAGTTATTATACTTCTTGCACTGAACATATTCTTTAGTAGTTCAATAAAATTCTTAATTACATTATAATTAAATTATTATTTTAATTTATCTCTAAATTTATTTATTGAATCAAACATTTTAAAATAATTTTTTTAAAAACATTCACCACAATGATTTTCATTTTACTCAAAAATGGAAACTATAAAATAGAAATGATAGCCTTATTCATCTTTGGATGTGTAAATACGTCAATTTGGTCAGGTAATACTCCTCACATATGATGTGAAAACACTCTTTCCATTGGAGAGTCACATCATCATGGATATAGATGGTCAGATCCCCCATCTAAATTTTGTTATATATAAAGGGAATTATTATAGGAGAAACATATAATTGGTGATTGTATTGGAAATAAATAAAACCAAAATCACCAACTTAAAATAAATCTTGGGTTCCTAAGGTTCTTGAAATATTTAAATAAATCGGTGGTCTCTATCATACAAACACATGAAGCACAGTTATCCAACTATCGAAATCATCCTACATAGATATAATCACATGATGGTAAAATTGTGTGGGAATGTTAACATATCATATGGGCAGTTGATTTCCTCGATGCACTATAAGAAAAAGAATAATTCCCCACCCACATGTTAGGGTAACCAGGTAATTAAATCCCTTTGTGTAAGCCTCTTCAATTCGTTTTTGTTGATAGAATGCTTGATTAATAACAAAATCACATTATGATATAGCATTGAGAGCTTAGATATCTATTTTGTTCATTGAATATTGTATTTTTTAAAATATTATCCATAGTAATGAAATCATATATATGTAGATAACATAATAAAATAGAAATAATAAACTAATTCTTTTTATATGAATATATAATTTTATTATTCCTTATACATTTCATTTAGAGATCTATGTCGAAAAGTAGGTTAACAGTGTATTTTTGAATGGATAGACCCTTCATCACACCATCAATTGGTATAATATCATGTTTGGTGAACCTGACTTCCCATGAAAATGTTTAACTTAATTTCCAAAACAATCCACAGATATACCTAACTCTAAAAACCATCCATAAGATAAGTATATCTCTAATAGAAATTTGACATGACCCAACCCACTATTTCCCCATTTATGATGATTGTAAGTCAAATTTTCCACCACAAATCATCATTAAATTCGCATGTAAACAGTGACTAGCACTATGTTGACACATCACAAAAGATGGTAGGATAAAACATAAATTACCTATAAAAATCATCCAATCTTCACATAGGGTATCAATAATGTATATACCTGTAATTTCCCATACGTTCATTAATGAAAATTTCTTCTGATCTAATTAAATGAATTATTATGAAAAATGGATATATAAATCATATGCACTTCCATGGTTTAATGTTTTTGGATTATAAAATAATGTTAATTATTGAGAGAATTTCCAATATAGTCATTGAATAGTGATCACATGATTAGTTTAAATATAAGTATTAAAAAACTCAAATTTACTCACACAAAGGAAGAGATTGACTCATCGAGTAGAATTTATGCATATGAATCCCATTCTTTGGAGCATTGAAAGGAAGTGGAAACACTGGGATTCACTCTTGACCAAGACCATGTTGAGCTTCTACACGTTAATATTGAACGGAACCACCTATGGTATAAGTGGTTATTAGTATAGATTATCACCAGAGCGATGTTATCTCAGCCACCCTAATATTTTGTCACCATCACACACCATACCCTTAGGCCTTGTGAGAGTTTTATAAGGGGTTATGTAACTATACCCATTCACTATGAATATTTTCATTATTTTTTCATAGAATATATAATATATATTCATTTAATTATTGTTACATTGAAAATTGTCATTAAACCAAAAATAGTATTTTTAGTTTATATTCAAATAAGAAATATATTATGATGAATTAATTGTTGTGTGAATTAAATAATATTATAAGAAAATATTATTACTAAATTAATTTTTATTAATAATAAATGACCATATAATTATTATGAATAAAAATGTGTTTTTATTATGTTTTGAAAAAGATTTTTGTCAAAACCCATGAATTTTGTTAAATGTTGATTTTTATTTTAAAATTAAAACATTCACATATTTATAAAATTATTTAGATAAAATTTATATTATTTTTGGAATCAGGATGTCGAGATTATCCAATGGTGAATTTTTCTTAATTTTGTGAGACAATCGAATTTTTGGGTAACAATTAAATACCATCTAATTATATAATGTGTTTTATGACATCATAAAGACCCAAAGGTGATTATATAAAATAAGAGAAATTTAATGTTATATCAATATATGTTTCTCCTTTTAAATAACGTTATTTTATATTTTTGTGATTTATTTTACAAATCCTTAGCGGACACTCCAAGAGTAATAAAACATTTTATCCATTTAAAATGATTTCAAGGAGAGTGTGACTCACCTCCACAT
Source organism: Viscum album (assembly GCA_963277665.1). Classification (NCBI taxonomy): domain Eukaryota; kingdom Viridiplantae; phylum Streptophyta; class Magnoliopsida; order Santalales; family Viscaceae; genus Viscum; species Viscum album. Next base: position 2,042,535,299 of record OY728148.1, on the reverse strand, counting down.
ACGAAAACCTAAAATTTTATGAATTTCGAACATTTTACATATAAAGTAATTTTTTCCACTCCCCTTTTGAATAACCAATGGGAAAAAACATTGAATTGGTTTTGGTTTTGATTATTATAATGGGTAGTGTCCAAAACCTTGATAATAAATAATTCTATCCCCTTTCCTATATAGACCCACCTATGTTCCCACTTCTCTCTACTAATACCCTTTAGATATCAAGTAACCTATGAAATAAACACTGTAAAATCCTCCCAAGGTGCCCTAATCTCCCAATAATCATATCTCAATCCTCCCTCAAACCTTTGGGATCACACATCCAAGTAAAAGATTTATTCCTTTCTAATATTTGTCCAAATTACATTATGTTTGCATACCGTTTTATTTTCAATTAAATATTTTGGGCTATGATTTTTCAAAAACCAATACTTATTTATTTTTTATTGATGAGATACCCCTTTTTCTCTCATCAATGAGTCCCTTGTACACCCCTTACCATGCTGAAATTATGTAAGGTTTTCTCCCTCATTATTTAAATTAGTGAAATTTTTTTTATTGTGAATATAAATTCCATTAAATATGCTGGGACATGTGTCTATAGAATCCCATTACATTAACCTTCATGTACATATTATGGGACACCAATTTATTTCTCATCAAACATTTTTCAATTCTTATGTCACACTATTATTCTACCGTAAATGCACCGCCATTTTCCAAGCCAAAGTCATTGTGTAGTGAATACCATGCCCATTTCTCTATAAAGGGTATTTACCTTTATGCACATTTACTTATGGATTATATATTTTAAAGTATTAATTCCACATTAATTTGTCTTGTAATAAATAATGATGTTTAGTGAATCCATTTTATATTATCCATGTACCACACTTATGCATGAAATGAAATGACTAAGAAAAGTGTGTCCTAACGACACTCCAATGCATAGGGTAATGATTAGTATCTTGATACATCAATTAAAATGAGGGGTTACTCATTAAAATTCATTTTCAATTATGTTAAACTCATGATCCAGGTAAAATGGGCCCTGGATCATGCTAATATCATGTTGCATGTTATTTCCACATTTACATCTTATGATAACCATGCTATATCGTGCCTTTATGTTCATGTTTCTATTATGATCTATTGATGTGCATATTTCATAACATGTACTAAATTATTCATGGTAATTGTTTTTACTCCATTATTGGGGTTTATATCTCACCCTTTTCTTATGCATGTCCTTAGGTTATCCAATGCAATTATAAGCATGAAAGAATGTTGTGGTCATGTTAAAAAGGTTTTCAATAAAGATGTTGTGTTTTATATTCTATGTATTTTTGTTATGTTCCTAATCAAAAAATACACTATACCAAAAAATATTATATGTTTGGTCAAGTGAAGAGATTAATATATTAAAATTTTATTATGTGTTTAATAATTAGTAGGGTTGTTATAGTTGGTATCAAAGGATAGGTTTAGTAATTTTTTGGATTATGATTAGAAAACCGTAGTGAAATACTAAGGTATAAGACCATGTATAATAAAAACATCACTAATTTTTTGTGAATATTGATTAAGTGTTTTATCATAAAAATAAACCCCGGACTGTATACGGGGAGGTAGAGGCAGCTCTGTAACATATGTATCTCAGGGGAAAAACTGAAAATACCACTTTGAGCTAGACTCGAATGGGAACATGTTCTTGAAAAGGGGTCTTGCTGCACTCTTGGTTGTGACACTCTTGAGGGATATGATTTGGTAAATTCGCAATCATAGTATGAACTATTAATAAGGGAATTTAAAAAATTCCCCTATGAATATATATTGGGACGTAAATCATGGGTAACATAGATTAAAGCCTATAAATTTATAATTTAAGAAAATAAAATTAATTTATAAGTTTTACATTTTTGTCTTTGGAATCCTCTTTATGTGTTACCCATAACTATCATTTTATTCTGTACATTTTATGGTAATATGAGGACCCAAGATAACAACTATCGTGAAGATCAATGATATGACCATTCTAATAAGATTTCATATCTAATGGGAGCAGGAATCAGAAAATTTGTAACAATACTCTCTTAGATAACACAATTTTTGAATATAAACATGATTCAAGAGGAAAATGAACCCCAAATGAATGAAAAAGTCACAATCAAGAGATTCCTAAGATAAATGAATCTTACTTGTAATGAATCATTTTACCACTCCATTACTGAAAACTGAACAAATCCATTAAAAAGATATTTTCCGCCCTTCAATGTTCCAAAACAGATAATGTTCTTTTGGATGCTTATCTTATGGAGGGTGATTCTAATCAATAGAATACATTGATAAAAAATATAAATCCTGAGTAGGAGATCGAGGAATTTAAATGGAAGGATTTGTGGAAAAAAAATTGGGTAAATATTTTCCTCACACCCTCCAACATAATATGGAAAGGGACTTCCATTCCCTCATGAACAAAGATGAAGAATCTGTCAGATCATATGAGGAAGACATCACAAGGCCTGCAGCATATGCCTCGAGCGTTGTCGTTACCCCGAATTCATGGTTTACCCCTTTTTTCTGGGATAAAACATAGCCTACAAAAAGTCCTTGTGATCCTTGACATCGAGAGATATGAAGAAATTGTCTGATGTGCCTGTAAATTTGAAATGGATATCGGGGAATCTCAGGGGTATCATGGCGATAAGAAGAAAAGGGGTAACATTAATTCTTCAGGTCTGATGGATTCATCCAATAGTTCTATTTAAATCTATCACCACTCACTCCAAAGGTGCATAACGAAGAACACTAAAAAATTTCTGAAGGGGGTGAGAAAATTAATTAGGTGTGGAAGAGAAGGAAACATGGCCATTAACTACCGGCAAAAAAAACCCACATCTTCAACCAAGGAAATGAATGCTCTGTTCAACCCTCAAAACATTTTTCAATTCATCAACTGGAAATAACAAAGGAACTATTCAAACCAGTTCCCTAAGCCACGGGTTTTCAAAGGAAACCGTCAACCTCCTAGGTAGCAAGGGAGAGCTTTTTCTATTACTACCAATGAGGTGATCCTTGAAAACGAAGTAGTGACAGATACACTAGTTATTCATTTTGGAATATCTAAGGTAATTTTTTATTCTGGATCAACTTAATATTTATATGCTTAAAGATTAGTATACAATCCCAACATCACTATAAATCATGTAATTAGAGATGTCGGTCAGAATGATAAAATGTGGAAATCAGTGCAAATAATTATTATAACTCCTCACCTATCACAATTTGTGGATTGAACATCCTGTAGAAACTCGTCCTACTCCATCCAGTGGAATTTGATGAAATTCGTGGCATGTACTGGATTTCCATATAGAGAGACAACACAAGTTGTTGTGAGTGGGAAGTCACTCTCCATATTGATAATCAACCCCATATTATGTACAAGTTAATGGAGTAGGATGAATCTTCCATATCACCATAATATCCTTCATGGATATTATTGCCCTATTAACATACGTATCTTTCTTAGATGATTGAGTATAAGGAAGAAAACAACTTTGAAGACAATCCAATTGCGAGGTAATTCGCTGAAGTGTTTCCCATGGAATTACAAGGACTCCCTCCTAGAAGAGATGTAGAATTCTCAGTTGATCTTATTATAAGGGCATTTCAAATATCCAAGACTCTATATATAATAAAGATTGTAGAGCATGAAGAGTTAAATTAATAACTACATGATAATCTTTAGGAATGGTTTATAAGCCCATGGGCTTCACCATTATGTGCACCAGTCCTCATCATCTAGAAGAAGGATGGGTAAATTACCCTTGACATAGATTATCGCAAGCTCAAAAAATCATGATAAAGATAAAGTATCCCCTTCTATGAATTGATGAATTGCTCGATCATGTATGGGGATAAAAATACTTCTCCAAGGTGGATTTGCAATCTGGATATTACAAAGTAAGGGTGAAGAAGGAGGACATACGCAAGACTGATTTTCTTATAAGATACAAGAATTATGAATTCATAGTAACGCATTATGGACTCACAAATGCTCCAGAAATCTTCATGCACGTGATGAATAACGTCATTAGATATTACCTTGCAAAATTTGCGGTAGTCTTTATGGATGATATTATAATATACTCCAAAATGATGGAGAATCATGAGGAATATCTCAACAATGTACTAGAGACCTTGCGTATGGAGAATATCTTTGAGATGTACAACAAGTGTGAGTTGTGTTTGAATGAGGTCACATTATAGGGTCTTATAATCATAAACAATGAAATATATATGGATCAATACAAGAAATATTCAATTTTGGGATGACTGAGGGCAATATCGGTGAATGATATCCATAGCTTCCTAGGGTAGGCTTGATATTATTGCCTATTTGTGAGAAAGTTCTCATAATTGTCCAAGACTCTTACATAGGTGACTCGTTTGGGAGAAATGTTTACTTGGAGTGAGAAATGGTAAGTGATCAACCATGAGTTTAAAAGGTGGCTTATCAATATTCCCTTTCTCACACCACCCCCAGGAGGATAACTTTTTGTGGTATTTAGTGATGATTTAAAGAAGGTAATGGGCTATGTGTTGATGAAAAATGAAAAATTCATTGCCTATGATTTAAGGAAATTGAATGTTCATGAGAAAAACTATCCCACACATGATCTGAAGTTGAATAAAGTAATCTTTGTCTTGAATCATTGGTGCAATTACCACTTTGGAGAGATGTTATAAATATATTTGAATGACAGAATCCTCAAGTATATATTCACATATAGGGAGTTTAATATGCCCCAACAGAGATGGTTAGAGCTGAAAAAGTCTATAACTACTAAATCCATTACCACCATGGGAATGTGAACAAGGTGGAAGATTTTATCAGTATAAAGGACCCAAAAATTATATCATTGATGAGAATTTAAAAGGGTTCAATTTGATAATGATGGACATGTGAATCATAAAGAATGGAACATAATAAATACATTTACTAAATATTTCACAACTGTCTCTTTTGGAAAAGGTTAATTGATGCTCAAAAGGATGATGTGAGAATTAATAATAAAGTGGAAACTATCAGAAAAAGGAAATCCTTAGTTTTCAGTTTTAATGTTGAATGAATTTTGATATTTGGGTCAAGACTATGTGTTCCATAAAATACATAGTTAAATATAGAACTTTTGGATGATGCACATAGTTAGACATTCTACATTCTCCTAGGGAACAAAATGATATATCAAGATCTTTGAGATATTTATTGGTGGGAAAAATGAAGAAGGATATCACTGAGTATACATCAAAGTGCCTGGTATGTCAGCAAGTGAAGGATGATGGGTAGATGTCTAAGGGGATGATTCAACAATTAACTATAACATCCTGGAAATGGTAAAACATCACCCTGTAATTTGTCACCAGACATCCGAAGACATCCAATGGAAACAATTCTATATGGGTTGTCGTGGATTTTCATACAAAGACATCACACCTCATTTCAATTCGAGTGGATCTCTCATTAGATCAATCAGCATAGATATATATCAGTGAAGTGGTAAGGCAACATTGAGTACCAAAATCAATTGTATCCAATCACGGTCGAAGTTTCACCTCTCTGTTTTGGATGATTCTTCAACATGATCTGAATATTGGGCCTAAATTCAGTATTACTTATCATCCAAAAACTGATGGCCAATGTTAGTAGACTATCCAAACACTTGATGACATGTTCATAGCATGCTCAAAAGAATTTTAAAGGAGGATGAGATCAATATCTTACTCTTGTTGTGTTATACTACAATAATAGTTTCCACTCAAGCATCCAAATTTCTCTTTATGATGCCCTTTATGGGATGAGGTGACGAACACTGACATGTTGTGATGAAGTTGGTGAGAGAAAAATCAATGGTCCAAAAATGGTCAAAGAAATGGTGGAGAAGGTTAAGTCCACCCTGAACACATTAAATCCCCTTAGAGTCAACAAAATAGATATGCTGATAATCATTGATGAGACCTAGATTTTTATATCGGAGACATGGTATTCCTCTTCATATCATCGTGGATGTGGGTTATGATATTTGGGAATAATTGAAATCTTAGTCAAAGGTACATCAGCCCTTTTGAGATCCTTGATTTCATTGAAGCAGTGGTCTATCGAAAAGCACTCAAACATAACCTATATCAAGTAAATTATGTATTCAACATATTACACTTGAGTTATTACATACATAACCAATCCCATGTACTCAATCCATAGGTGGTACCATTGTATAGTGACCTCTCTTATAATGATAAGTTAGTAAGGATCTTAGATCGTATGGAAAAAGTTCTATGAAGTAAGACAATTCCCCTCATAATGTTTTTCTTGGAGAAACAACATGTTTGAAAAAGTATCATGGGAATTAAAGGATGTGATATAAGCATAGTTACCCACTTCGGTTTTAGTGTTGGAAAAGGAAATTTTATAGAGAAATTTTATAAGGTGGGGAGATTATATTGACCCAAACATTTTTCAATGAAGATTCCTATGGATCTAATTAATTATCTAATTATGTAAATTTGTTATACAAAACATATTCACTTCCTCTTTTATGTTTTGAATTTTAAAATACTATTATGAATTTTCACTGTTGCTAATATTTTTTTTGATCATTAAAAAATTATTTGTATAAATATAAGGCTTTAACAAATCCAATTTACCTAGAAAAAGGAAGTGATGGATTCATCCAATATAATTTCTCTATAAAAATACAATTTTTCAAAGCTCAAAAAGGATGTGTCATCACCATGATTCGCTCATGAACAATCCATAGTCGAGCATCAACGCATTAAGCTTGAACAAAACCCCTTACATGAGAAGTGGAAGTTGGTAGAGATTACCACCCGAACGATGTTATCTGAGCCACCCCAATAGTCTATCACCATCCTAAACCTTAACCATAGGTATTATGTGAGTGTTATAAGGGGTTATGTAACAAGACCATATCACTATTATTATGTGAATAATTTTTTGTATAGAATAAGTAGTACATATTCATTTAATTATTGTTATATTGAAAATTGTTTTTATGTAAATATATTATTTTCAGTTAAAATTCAATTAAGAAATATATTTTGGGGAATTAATTTATTTTTGAATGAAATAATATATTAATGAAATATTATTAATTAATTTATGTTTTTTAAAAATAAATGGTCATAGAATTTTTAGGAATTTAATTATTTTTTTATGAAGGTTTGAAAGTCATTTTTGTCAAAACACCTGAATTTTAAATAAAGGTCAGTTTTCATTTTAAAAGTTAAAATTGACATATTTAGATAAAAAATTTAGATAGAATGAATTTTATTTTTGTATTCATATTGAAAAATTTATCTAATGAAGAATTTTTCATAATTTTCCGAGATAGTCGATTTTTTAGAAAAAAAATTAATACCGTTTAATTATTTAATCTATTTTAAGATATCATAATGACCCAATAGTGAGGAAATATATTACTATAATTATTTTTTTCTTCTAATATATGTTTTATCATTAAAATAATGTGATTTTATATTTTTTTGTTTTATTTTTAAAAGCATTACTAGATCCTCCAATTCTTATAAAACATTTTATCCTTTTAAATTTATTTGCTTGAGAGTGTGACTAAACTCCACATAAGAAAGCATAATATTGTAATAATACCAGCCATTGTCCATATAAATAAATTTTTAGCACTCTCCTTTGACAAAATCAATTGTAAAAAACATTGTATGTTTTGTGGATTTTATTAATTTAATGTGTGGTGTCCAAAACATAATTAATAATGAATTTCCTCTCATGTCTTATATAAACCCACCGAAGCTTCATCATCCCACCACTCAAACCATTTTGAGTAGTAAGAGCCCATGAATTAATATATATATATATATATAATCCTAAAAAGGTTCACTAATATCCCAAGAATCCTCCAACAGGCCTCTTCCATCCTTTTCAGATCAAACATCCATGTAAGGGATTTCTTCCTTTCTCTTTTTTTTACAAATTTCATTATAATGTTATACCAATTTATTTTCAATTAAAAAATTTGGAGTGTAATTTTCCACCCCCCCAAACTTCTCTCTATATGTTTTAATGATTATTGACCCATTCATCTTTCATTATTTCATCCCATGTACACCCATTACCATGGTGAAATTCCTTAAGAGATTTTTATCTCCTCATTTACATTCCAGAAATTCTTTTTTATAAGAATATAAGTTCCATTGAAAATGATGGGACGTATATCTATATTAACTAGATACTATTAATTTCATTTAAATATTATGGGAAATACATTTCTATATCATCAACCATTTTTATGAATTCTTATGTCACGATGTTATGCTGCTGAAATTGCACCGCAGTTTTCTAATCCAAAGTCATTGTGTAGTGAATACCATGGCCATTTCACTATTATGGGTATTCATATTTATTCAAAATATACATATTTATTATATAGTTTCATGTATTAATTCTAAATTCCTTTATCATGCAATAAATGATGATGATAAATTAATCCTTGATATATGATCCATGTGGCCAACATATGGATGAAATGAAATGATTGAAAAGGGTTCTCCCTAATAGCAATCCAATGCATTGGGTAAATATAAGTATCATGATAAATCAAGTTCAATGAGGGTTTAATCATGATAATTAAATTGAAATGAGGGTTCACTCATGCTCCCTTTGCAATGGTCCCTTGTTCATTCTAATATAATGTAAAATGTTGTTGCCATATTTCCATGTTATGATAATTGTGTTATATCATTCGTTTAAGTTCATGTTTCTATTAGGCTCTTTTGATGTGCCTATTTACAAAACTGTAATATATTTTTCATGATATTCCTTGTTTACTCCAATACATGGATTTATAGCTCACCCTATTTTAATTAATGTCCTTAGTAGATCCCATGCAATGTTATACATGAAGGAATTTTGTCGTAATATAATTGAAGTTTTCAATAAAAGTTTTTTGTTTAATGTTCTATTTTGTTATGTAATGTTTCCAAGCCCAAAAATAGTATACCACTTGATCATGTATAATGTACCAAGTGAACAGTTTTATGTAATAAATTATGATTAGGTGTGTAATAAAAATCATGGTTATTATAATACTAGCTATTAAATAATTGAACAAATAAAAATAATTTATGAAACATATTATGATATTAAAATGAAGACCATGTGCATATCTATATGTTAACAATGATCAATTACAATCCCAATAATCTCAACAGAACCCTTTTATAGATACTGGAGAAAGGGGGTCATCACGATGACGATCTTCATATATGAATTTCATCCACTTATATCACATATGAGGAAGTCTATGATATGACTCCCCCCAAACCATGACTACAAATGTCTCTAGAAAACTATTCTTCATTTTCAAATAACATGATACATGATATTTAAATTCCAGTTTAGGGATGAGTATACTCAAACCAGTTAGGGAACCATGAAAACCAAAAAAGTTCAATCGTCTTAGCACCTTAAAGGTAATATATAACCCACGAAAGAAAGAGGACTATAAAGGTTTTATAAAACATGGATATAGATTCATGTCATGAAATTGGGGACACTGAGTCCACCACATCAATATACCAACATCAAAAGGAAATATATAAACCTAATAATCTCATTTCGAATGCTACCAACAAAACCAAACACATATATTCTAAATGACTATGACACGATCCCCATGAATCAATAATATATGTTTTGGTCGATGGATTATTAGTACCTCGATGGATGAACTATTCCCTACCAAAAAATGGCATCTAATAAAGGAGAAATTTTATCCATTAATGGAGTAAAAATGCATTATGTATTTCAATAACATTGATATGGGGTGTACTAAATTCTATTAAACCTATGGAGTACCCAACATTACCATGTTCAATTGGGTATGGAATCGACAAAAAAAACTATATAGTACCCATATATCATGAGAATGGGGGAGTACTGAACACCAAATCTCTACAAGGGGGCCATTCCTTATCATTAACATGCATCCATGGGAAGAATGAACCTTGGAGAATACATCATTGATCATTCTTCAACCTAGTAGTTGAACTATAGAGATAAATTCAAAACATACCAGAAAATCTATCTCAATATCGTTGGTTGTTCTAAAGGATTTCACTATCATAGTCTATATAGGAAACTTCTAAGGGTAGTTTGTCCCATACATTAATATGGCATACCGAAGTAAATATATGTAAAAGAACACAATGGTAATGTTTGTTTCATTATCCCTATGTTTTAACACAGTCATGATGTGAGATAAATTGTCACAAAATGAATCTGAAAACTCAATTTTCACACTATAATAGATACTAATCAAACCAAATCTAACAATTATTGTTATGATCACTATGATATAATCTAGAAGATTATATTGTGTCTATCTCCATTATGTTGTTGAAAAAACATGTGATAAATGATGAACATGATAAAAATAACCTCATTATTAGAATAATATAATAAAAACATACAAATTTATCATAAGTAATGGTAAAATAATCATTTATCACAATATTGGATCTTTTTCCCCAAAATTAATCTTCATAAAAGCATGTATTATAACATGGAATAATGACGTGGAATCATATTAAAATAATCGTGAACCATTTTTAAATAATTTATGAATGTGGATGAAATATGAACCATAGAAAAAATAACATATGTTAGGGATCTCTTACAATGAAATTAAAACACTATTAACTAGGCTAATCGATTCAAGCCTCTGCATAACATTCTGTACAAATCTAACTTCATCATTTCCAGTCATAATAGGGTGATATCATGAAATATAAAACATTATACAACACATTATATTACTATATAATTCTATGAAAACCCATCACACAATTAAAATCCATGCATATAAATTCCACATGTTATCAATCGTTTATCATACCTTGATCAATCCATCAAAATAAAATGGGTGAAGAAATATTCATACACTATCAAATAAAATCATTCAAAATTTAATTTGAATGATACCCAAACATAAATAATAAAAGATAATCATATAATTTTAGGGTTTATAAAGAAATACATGAATAATAATTTATTTTCATGTATGATAATTTATTAATATAAAGAAATAAAAACATGAATAAATCCAATTATTGGAAATTTCAATATATTTTTGTGATTTTTTCTAAAAAAAGATATAAGTTTCATTAAAATTTAATTTAAAATATGAAAACTGAATTTAAAACATTATTTAAATAAACAATTTCAATTTAAGTGTCATTAATAGAGAAATATAATTGTACAAGAAAAATATAGTTAAATTAATATAGAAGAAAAATACTAAAAAAATAGATGGTTAATGATTTTTCTATATAAAATTGAATTTTTATAATTTATGAATCAGAGTCGAATAAAATATTTTAAGGAATTTTATTTTAAATATAAATAAACCAACAATAAAATAAGAGATATAAAATAGTTTTATGCAATAAAACATATAATAAAATTATCAATGAATAATGAATATGAATCAATATAAGTTGTTTTATTCAAGAAATCCCTTATCATGGATTTCTTACAAGATCAAAAGAGGTCCAACCCATTTTAAAATCATCCTAAATTATTTATTCATCTATATTAGAACCTTATATATATTTATTTTAGTTAGTAAAATTTATTTATAATTTATATAAAAAATTTAGTAGTAATTCATTATTAATATTAAATTATCATGCCAAGAAAAAAATATTTTTTCAGGATTTTAAAGAGTAATTACATTTTTTTATATTTAATAATTATTATGTTGATTCACTAAATTATTATGTTCTTATATTTTTATATAATTTAAATAAGATTAATTTTCTAGGTTTTCTATTGATTGAATAACATGGAAATTAATATGGCTTAATCCTAAAAAGAATATGAGTTTTATGATTTCTCAACTGCTTCGAGGGAAAGGAAGAATTATGACGTTAAAATCTCAAAGTTGGTAGTTAAAAATCTAGACAACTAAATATATTCACTTGATATGTATGGTTCACAATGAAATACATGTATAGTTCACCTGGATAATTTATAAATTTATCACACTTTATCACTATGAATATATAATAATTCAAAAAAGGAAATAATTTAGGAGCCCTGATACTAACATGTAATGGTCATTCCCCTCCCATTGTAGGAATCCCTTCTGATACATCTGTGTAAACATCCCAAAAATGAAATTATAATGTATCCACTTGACCAAAATGATAAAAAACTAGTATGAATAATTAGAATAAATTAACCTATACAATAAAAATATTTACTTCTCACAACACATATGATGCATAAAGGGAACTCCTTTTTCATGGGAGAGAAACATCGCGTTATAAATAGGTAAAATATAAGAAACATGAATAAAAATTGGCATCCAATATATTAAAACAATATATTCTCATATAAGTAATAAATATAATGATATACTGGTTCAAAGAATTTTTTCTTAACTACATCTAATGAAATCTAAATGAACTGTGACAATGGAAATCACCTCTAGTATAAGTGGTGATCATTCGAGGAATAAGAACATATAGAGAATATTTCTCTATTATTACATGACTAAATTGTAAAAAAGGGAATGTGAACCTAGTGGTGATTCATGATCTGGTATATGAATAAGGGATATCTTTTCCTAGATGTAAGATAATAATAATCTATTTATTTTGAGTAATTCTATTCCATCCAGGTGGGAGAGGTCATGATATTTCAAATTTTGTGAAAGTAATATTAGCTTCGAATTTATTCCTAAATATTCATCATAAAATTATAAACTGGGATTGAAATCATTATACAACATGTTGGATCCATGGATTTTGAATTGAATTATTTTCCTTAACAATATATTTTTCTTTAGTGATGGAAAAATAGTTCCATTATATTCAAACTGAGGATATTTACTCCATCTCATACTGTTGAATTCAAAATTTAATTGTTCATATTTTTAATGTTCAATATTTCTAAAAGTGTGTGTTTGTTCTGCATTGTTGTATATTTATTAATGTATTCCATCTAAATGAATCATATTTTTTTATTATTGGTTTTCACAAATGACCCCCAAGATCTTCTTTTATTTCCCATATAGTGGAGGGATGTGGGCTTTTGTTCAGTATTCATCAGGCAGTTTCTGTTCACATTGTTGGGAATGGGTATGGATTACTATGATTATTACACATCTCTATTAGATATTAATTCATATAGTAAGGGTAATATATTGAGGTTTTTTTATGATAGTGAGAGAGTAATGTTTAGTCAATAAGGTTTTCCTTATGACTTTTCCATTCCTTCTTTTTTTGAAAATCACAAACACCTTATCTTTAAGGAAAATCGCTTTTATAAGGAAAAATGCTTTCTTAAGGAAAATCGCTTTTGTAAGGAAAAATGCTTTCTTAAGGAAAATTGCTTTTATAAGGAAAATTGCTTTCTTAAGGAAAATCGCTTTTATAAGGAAAATTATCCTTATCATATTTTTCATATTTTTCTTAAGTATAAGTTTCAGATTCATTTTCTCGGAATCATTAAAACTTAGATATAAAGCATTCTGTTTAGTATTCAGATTCTGGACAAGAACTATAAGGAAGTTTCATTCTGAATTCCGGATATGAATTCTGACAAAGTTCTATTCCAGATTCAGGATACGAATTCTGAAGAAGAATTCTCATTACGAATTCTAATGAAGAAATCCCATTTTGAATTTCTCATTACAAAATTCTGATGATGAATTCTCATTACGAATTATGATGATGAATTCTCATTACGAATTCTGATGATGAATTCTCATTATGAATTCTGATGATGAATTCTCATTACGAATTCTGATGATAAATTCTCATTACGAATTCTGATGACAAATTCTCATTACGAATTCTGATGATAAATTCTCATTACGAATTCTGATGATGAATTCTCATTACGAATTCTGATGATGAATTCTCATTACGAATTCTGATGATGAATTCTCATTACGAATTCTGATGATAAATTCTCATTACGAATTCTGATGATGAATTCTCATTACGAATTCTGATGACGAATTCTCATTACAATTTCTGATGACGAATTCCTATTCCGAATTCCTATTCCGAATTCTCATTCTGAATTCACCTATTAAACAGAATCTGATTATCTTTGTTTTATACACTCTGAATTTATTCACTCCGAACTTTCACTCCGAAGTTTCTATTCCGAACCTTTTTGTTAGAGTTTAAAACGATGTCTTACATTCTGTTACACTTACTTTGTTATAAAACGATGTCGTCCATTTTGTTATAAACTAACCGTTGTCTAAGTGACACGTGTACAGGTCCCTCCGAACTTTAAGGAAAATATGACCGTTGGAGAAGGAGCCGACCTTACCTATAAATAGGAGCTCATTTGAAAGAGCTCGGGGCCGATGGCTGATGAATAGCTGGGTGCTGTTGGTGCTGTTGGAAAAACAACCGAGTTTTGTGCCTACATGCTGTTGAAGTGATTTCTAGAGAGAGAGTCTCTTATTAACTCTCAAAGCTTCGTGCGACTCCGAATGTTGGTGATTACATTCGAGGGCTTCCGAGGATAGGAAGACAGAGGTTCCGACTACCTTAAAGATCGAGGGCTTTCTTGCTGAGAAAGACAGAGGTGCCGACTACCTTAAAGATCGAGGGCTTTCTTGCTGAGAAAGACAGAGGTTTCCAACTACCTTGAAGTTGAGGGCTTGCGGGGATAGCAAGACAGAGACACCGATCTTCGTATCGAGGGCTTACCCTGGTGTGGGTAAGACAGACTTGCTTGAAAGTATAAATCAAGGGACCTTTATCCAAGGTTGTTGGATACCCTTCTCTTTGGGTTAAAAGACTATTATCTTGTTACTAGTACTTTTACTACTTGTCTTTATTCCGCTGTAATTTGTGTCTTAAGGAAAGTATAACTTTCTTATACTTCCTTACTTACTCTGATTAGTTTAGATTCTATACACTTTAAGGTAGAATCTTATATTGTAACTTTTGTTAAGTTTCAATTTCCGGAATCATATTTCCGGAACCTACTTTTGGAATCCCTTTCCAAGTTCAGTTCGGTGTTAGAGGTGTTGTGAATTTACTTAGTTTAACTTTGTTAAACTTAGCCTTTCCTTTTCTTAAGGAAACTCTAGTTATTCATAACTATCTTTAAAGGTTCCAAAGGAATTTTTAAAGTATACAATTCACCCCCCCTCTTGTATATTGAGCATCTCATATTATATTTCGATCCTACAATTGGTATCAGAGGATGGAAACCTCTTACTCTATACCATTCTTACATTCGGTATCAGAGCCAAGGTTACTGAAATACTTGTACTCACATACAAGTTTTTCTTGCTCACTTTTCTATTCCGAACTTTGTCATTCCGGTTTATCCATTCCGAACTTTTCCCATTCCGAACCTTGTTGATTCGATTCTAAGCTACTAACAAGTTTGTATCCAAGTTATTATTTAGTATGGCAGGAATTAATGTTGGTTCGATTGACAATCTGAATCCTACAAGGACACCAATATTCGATGGTAATGACTATGAATACTGGAGAGATCATATGAAGACTTTTGTTATCAATACTGGAGTAGACAACTTTGACATGTTTACTGGTGATTATAAAATTCCTGACAAGGAAGTCAGAACCTTTACTAACCAGGAAAAGCAAGAATATCAACTCAACTATAAGGTACGCAATACTTTATTATGTTCAATGACTAGAAATATATATAGCCAAATTTCTTCTTGTGAAGCAGCTAATTGTATATGGAAGAAGTTAGAGGTTACACACTTTGGGACTTCTAAGGTGATTGAGACTAGAAGAGATATGCTTAGAGCTGAATATCATGGCTTCAATTTTCCTTATGGAGAACCTATCTGTAAAGTTCAACAAAGATTCATGACAATTGTCAACAGTCTACAATCTATGGGAGAGAACGGATTAGATGATGAAGCTCTTGTGGAAAAGATAATTGACATTATTCCCAATGAGTGGGAATCCAAGAGAACAGCTATAGATGAGAACAGGAAGGTTACTCAAATTACTCTTGATGAATTATATGGAACTCTTCTACAACATGAAACTAAAATGAAGAGAGATGCTGACAACATCAAGAAGAAGAATGGAAATGGTACTGTTGCTTTTACTACAACTTCAAATCAAATTAAAGCTAAGACTCCTTAGAGAGTAACCAGATCCAAATCAAAGAAAGTCATTTTCCAATCCGAATCTAGTGAAAGTGAAGTTTCAGAAAATGAATTAGCCAATCTTGCTCGAAGGATAAACAAGATAGCTGGACAGAGAAACTTTCAATCCAAGTATAAGAAGAAGGACAGGAAATATAAGAAAGATGGAGAAGTTACATGTTATGAATGTAAAAGAGTTGGACATATTAGAACAGATTGCCCTATGCTCAAAAAGAAAGAAAGAAAGGAAAGACATTCAGAAAAGAACAGGAAGAAGTATTACAAAGCTAAATCTAAGAAAGTTTTGAAAGCTAATGACACCTGGAGTGCCAGTGGTGGTGACTCTTCAGATGAATCTTCTGAATATGAATCTTCAGGACAGAAGAATCTTGGTCTTATAGCCAGTTTACCTATTGATAATCATTGTCTTATGGCTAAGGTACGAAATGCTGAATCTTTGACCAATGTTTCTATAAATCCTAATGATAGTAAGTATTATAACTCTTCTGATGAAGAATCATCTTCTGATGAGGAAAATACTTTACCTACTTATGAAGAAGTCTCTAGATTTGCTGAACTTCTTGAGATTGAGAATTCCAAACTCAACAAGAAACTTGATAAAGCAAATTCTAGGAATTCTATTCTTACTAAAGAGATATCAGATCATTCTAAAGATCTTGATAAGAAAAATGATGATTTTGAAAGTATTTCAAAAAATCTTGAGGAAGTAATTTCTGAGAAGAATAAACTTTCTAAAGAATTAGAAAAAGTAATTTCTAAGAAAAATGTTTTCGAGCCTAACTCTAGTTCCAAAACTAATGATTTTGAGGATAAAAACTTGGTTGTAAAACTCAAGTCCGAAATTTTTTCCTTAAAGAAGTTTTTATCAAACTTTACCCATGGTAAAGAAAATTTTGATAAGATGTATTCTCAAATATGACCTTTAAGAAATAAATCCGGATTTGGTTATACCCATGCAAAACCAGTTTTCAGTAACAATTATTTTGTTCCTCAAAGTGCCCCATTTTGCACTAAGTGTCAATATGGTGGTCACTGGGCAAAAAATTGTTCCTTAAACAAAACCCAATCCTTAGGTTTTCATAAAGCTTACTTTTCTAAGAAAATGTGGATACCTAAAATTTTATTGTCTGGAAATCTCGGATCCAAACAAGTTTGGATTCCGAAAGTCTAACTTTGTTCTTAATTTCAGGAAAATAAAGAAAGTTCCAGCAACAATATTTGGTACATGGATAGTGGATGTTCCCGTCACATGACTGGTAACAAAAGCTTTTTTGAAAAGATTATCAAAACGAAAGGAGGAAAGGTAACTTTCGGAGACAATGCTAAGGGAGAGATTGTTGGTATTGGTAATATAGTTCTTTTGGGTAAAACTTTGATTTCAGATGTTCTTTTTGTTAATGGTCTTAATCACAACCTCATTAGCATAAGTCAGTTATGTGATGAAGGTTACCTTGTGAATTTTAGGAATGATAAATGCTTAGTTCACAATTCCAAGGAAGAATTTATTCTCTCAGCCAACAGGCAAGAGAATGTTTACACCTTAAACTTATAAGACCTAAGAAGCCAATATTTACCTTGCCTAAGTGCAATGGAAGATCATTCTTGGTTATGGCATAGAAGACTAGGACACTGTAATCTTAGGAACCTATGTAAACTCTCTAAGAAGAATCTTGTTAAGGATCTACCGGAGCATAGATTTGATTCTTCTAAAGTTTGTGATCCTTGTCAATATGGCAAGCAACATAAATCTAGTTTTAAGTCAATCGGTGAAGTCTCAACAACCAATGCATTACAGTTGGTGCATATGGATCTTTTCGGTCCAACACAAACCGGAAGCATTGGAGGCAAATACTATGTGTTTGTTCTAGTTGATGATTACACTAGATTTACTTGGGTCTATTTTCTAGCAAGGAAATCTGAAGCTTTTTCTTATTTCAAAAGTTTTAGAGCCCAAGTTAAAAATGAGAAAAAACTTCCATTGAAAACTATTCATAGTGATCATGGAGGAGAATTTCAAAATTCTGATTTTGAAACTTTTTGTAGTAAGAAAGGTATTACTCACAACTTTTCAGCACCTAGAACTCCTCAACAAAATGGTGTAGTTGAAAGAAGAAATAGAATTCTTCAAGAGATAACTAGAACCATGTTGAGTGAATATTCTGTTGCTAGACATTTCTGGGCTGAAGCTGTAAGTACTGCTTGTTATACTATAAATTGAGTTTTGATTAGACCTTTTCTTAATAAAACTCCTTATGAGTTATGGAATGGTAGAAAACCAAGACTTTCATACTTCAAGGTTTTTGGTTGCAAAGTATTCATTTTGAATACTAAAGATAACTTACATAAATTCGCACCAAAATCAGATGAAGGGATTTTCTTAGGTTATTCCACAACCTCTAAGGCTTATAGAGTTTTTAATAAAAATACTTATACTGTTGAAGAAACAGTACATGTAAAATTTGATGAATCAGACCCTTTTGTTTTTAAAACCTCCCAACCTACATCCTCGGATGTGTTTTCAAAAACTGATTGTCAACATTTGATAGAAGAACCTTCTGATAAGGAAATTGTTCTAGATGATACTTCTGAAACATTTACCCCAGAAGACTTTCTACCCTATGTTGATGAACAGGTTTTACAAAACCCAAATCAGGTGTTTCTTAAGAATCATCCCAGTGATAGTATCATTGGTGATGTAAATCAACCTGTAAGGACTAGAAGTTCCTTAAGAAATGAAGTAGAACATCTAGCATTTCATTCCCAATTAGAGCCTAGAAGCACTGATGAAGCTTTAGGTGATGATGATTGGATCAAAGCAATGCAAGATGAACTAAATGAATTCGAAAGGAATAAAGTCCGGACCTTGGTTGAAAGACCTAAGGAAACTTCTGTTATTGGAGTAAAATGGGTTTTCAGAAATAAATGTGATGAAAATGGAGTCATTGTTAGAAATAAAGCTAGACTTGTTGCTAAAGGCTAAAATCAGCAAGAAGGAATAGACTATGAAGAAACCTATTCTCCAGTAGCTAGACTTGAATCTATCCGCATTCTACTTGCCTTTGCAGCATTCTTTAATTTCAAACTTTTCCAAATGGATGTGAAATGTGCTTTTCTTAACGGTTATGTTCAAGAGGAAGTTTTTGTTGAACAACCTCCTGGCTTTGAAGATACAAAACATCCAGATCATGTTTTTAGACTTACCAAAGCTTTGTATGGCCTTAAACAAGCCCCACGAGCATGGTATGATAGACTTACTGGATTTTTGCTTCAAAATAACTATGTTAAGGGAAATGCAGATCCAACCCTTTTTATAAAGAAAGATAAGAAAAATGTTTTGATTGTTAAAATTTATGTTGATGACATTATATTTGGTTCAACTCAGCAATCTTTGACTGACTCTTTTGCTAGTCTAATGAAATCTGAGTTTGAAATGAGTATGATGGGTGAGTTAACATTTTTCCTTGGTTTTCAAATTTCTCAAAAACCAGAAGGAACCTACATATCTCAACATAAGTATATTAAATATCTTCTTAAAAAGTATGGTTATGACAACACTAAGAGTATAAGTACTCCTATTGGTACCTCAAACTCTTTAGATCTTGATGAAGTTGGGAAACCAGTAGATCAAACATCTTTTAGAGGTATGATTGGAAGTCTACTTTACTTAACAGCTAGTCGACCAGACTTAATGTTTTCAGTATGCTTATGTGCAAGATATCAATCCAATCCTAAGGAATCTCACTTAAAGGCAGTTAAAAGAATTTATCGCTACCTTAAGGGAACCATGGATATAGGATTATTTTATACTTCTGGAAATGATTTTATTCTAAAAAGCTTTTCTGATGCTGACTTTGGTGGATGTAGAATGGATAGAAAAAGTACATCCGGAACTTGTCATTTCTTAAGAGATTCATTAGTTTCTTGGTCATGCAAGAAGCAAAATTCTGTAGCACTCTCCACCGCTGAAGCTGAATATGTAGCAGCTGGAAGTTGTTGTGCACAAGTGTTGTGGATGCAACACACACTCACAGACTATGGCTTGAGTTTTAATAAAACTCAAATTTTGTGTGATAACACAAGTGCCATTGCCCTAAGTAAAAACCCTGCACATCACTCTCGTTCAAAACACATAGATATTAGGCATCACTTTCTTAGGGATGACACACTCAAAGGAGATATTATTCTTCAGTTTATCAGAACGCAAGATCAACTTGCTGATATTTTCACAAAATCTTTGCCTTCTGATAGATTTGAATATATTAAACAGAAGTTAGGAATGATAACCGTAAGGTAATCTTCCTTAATTAACTTTCTGTTGAAAAAAATCTCCTTACAGTAATAAACTCCTTTTCATAGGGGGAGTACATTTGATTGTTTTTTTAACAAAGTTTTTCAAAATTTGTTTTCAAACTTTTCGGAACGAAAATTTCCGGAATGGAACTTCCGGAACAACAATTTTCCAGAAAGGATATTTTCGCACAGAATACTTCTGGAATGGAAGTATTTGTATTGAAAATTTCCGGAATGGAAAACTTTCGTACTGGTATTTTCATAACGGAACTTTCGTACTGAATCTTCCATAACAAGTTTTCGTATTTACTTTTTCGTATTGAGTTTTTCGTATTGAGTTTTTCGTATTGAGTTTTTCATATTGGCTTATTGTATTTACTTTTTCTTATTGAGTTTTTCGTAGTCGTCTTTATATTACCCATTACGAATAACTTTCCTAAGCTAATCCGAAAGGTGTGATTTCCTTACTGAAGTTTTCGTAATCATATTTTACTTGCTGGCAATTTCTTATAGTTTGTTTTTGGTTTTTGGATTTCTTATTTCTTTACTTTAATAAAACCTCAAAAAGATCGGATTCAAGCTTTCAACCGTTAGATCTGATCTCAGATCGTTCTAAACCGTTAGATCAACCGAGGAAGTTGAACTGTCATCCCATTGCCTATATAAAGGGGACCCTATTTTCTCGTCCCACATCGATTTCAAGCTTTTGCGTGCTGAAGCTCTGACTCTCCGAATTAAGGCCGTTCCGAACCACAGTTTTCTCAGTTCCGAACTTCAGTCTTCTCTCGTCCGAATATCTCAGAGGACTTCTAATCCGAATGTCTGCAGAGTTAGCTTCTCAAGAAATGTCTTCAACCAAGCCTATTTCTCAGTGGTTAGTCTACAGAGAGAGGTTAGTTCATCCGAATTTCTTCAGCAACTACGATTCTATTATTTCAAAGAATATCAAGCTGAATGGCTGGGAAAGTGTTGCGGTATCAAAAACTGGCAACCAAGATGAAGTGTACTTTGACATGCTTGTCGAGTTTTATGAGTCAGTTGCTTTCTTCGAGGAAGATAATAGAGAAACATTTTCTTTCAAATCGTATGGAAAGACATATAAGCTTTCTCACACCAAGGCTTCTAGCTTGGTAGGATTATCCTATGAAGGTGAAGCCGAGTTTATTTCCCATGTATTGCCAGATTCTTTGGGTAGTTTCAACAAGGAAAAGGCATTAGAAATTCTCGGATTGGATGATGACAAGGCTCCGAAAATAGCAAGTCTTTCTACAAACTTCCGGATTCTGGAGTTATGGGTGCAAGGCCTTATCGTACCGAGAAAAGGAGATAAGGATAGTCTGAAGAAAATTGAGATATATATCTTAGATTTTCTGATAAATCTAAGGATGTTCAACTTGATGAAGCATATTCTTCTTAACATTTAAAATTTGAAGAAGGGGAATCTGAGAGCTCTGATCGTGATGTACCCGGCAATATTGTCAAAGGTCATAGTTCGGTGCCTTGAGTCCTTCAAGGTAGCTTGTAGTTCCAAACCAAGGGTGTGTAAGATCATGTTGCTCAGTGATGCCACTCTTAAGAGAATGAATATAGCTTTTGACAAGGAGTCACGGAAGTTTATTGATCTACCTCCACAAGTAGAAGTGACTCCGAAAGTGGCTGATCCGGAATCATCCAAGCCGGTAAGGAAGAGGAAGCTGAAAGAATTGGTTGTCGAAGCTGAGGAACCTAAGTCTAAGGAAGTCCACTCCGCACCTCCTATGTCTAAGAAGAAGAAAACCTATACTGATGAGGTTGCAGCAAAGTGGAGAGCTGATAAAGAGAAGAGGAAGGAAGGAGATCCGCAGTTCGGATTGGATCCTGCAGAGGCTAAAGCTCTGAAAGAAAAGGCCGCTGATGAGCTTGAGAAGCAAGCAAAGGAAAAGAAGATTAAGAAGAAAATGTCCGAAGCTGAGGTAGCTCAGGCTTTGTTAATGTTCAACGAAATGGTTTCAGCAACCATTCCCGTTCCGAGATCTTTCTCTCTGGAATCTCTACCTGAGACTCCAGGAAGAAATCTTGATGCTCCGGAAGAGGCTGTTGCTACTGAGGAAGTAGAGCAAGTGGAAGAAGTTGAAGAAGCTGCTGAAGGAAGTGGTGAGACAGGAGATGTGCTCAAACAAGTAGATGAATATAAGGGAACTCCTTCGGAACACTTGTCGCTCCGAACATCTGAAGCTCAATCTTCAAAGCTTGTTACTCCGACTATGGAAGAAGAGAAAGGCGAAGAAGAAGTTTCTTGTCTGAGAGAAGAAGAACATCTTTTACATGATGCTTCTCAGAAGGAAAATGTAGAAGTTGCTGATGAGGAAGATTTGGTTGTTAAAGTCTCTGATAGCGAGAAGAAATCTCCGGAACAGGTTTCTATTCCGAAAAAAGATAAGGGGAAACAAATTCTTGCTGATACCCCGAGTTCAGAAAAGAGTATGAGGAAGGAAGCTGGTAGTTCTTCTAAGAGGAAGTTGGAGCTTATTGAGGAAGAAAATTCTCCTAGCAAGATTTCAGATTCGGAGTGATCTTCGTTGGGGCACGATTTTGTTGTTCAGTCCTTGAAGAAGTTGGTGGGAACCATTCCGACCTTCTCTAGCATTGACTCTAGATGCCAGATGCTTCAACATGCGCTGAATCAGAAAACCCACTCCGTATCCATGGTAATGGATAAGTGTGTTGAGATTGAACCTCAGTTCAAAACTTTCTTCGTTGGTTACGAAGCACATAAAAGATCTTGCAAGAGGATGACAAGCTGGTCTAAGAAAACTGTGGAAGAGATGAGGTTGCTGGATGAGTTTCAGGATAATGTTAAGGATGCATTTGAAACCGAGGACAAGAAGTTTCATAAGCTGACTGCATCATTCGAAGAGAAATTGACAGAGGAAAAGAACATTCAGATTCAGGAAGTGAGAGATCTGAATGGAAAGCTCAACTCCGTTAATCAGAGTTGGAAATTTGAAAGGGATCATCGGATTGATTTTCTAGAAAGAATGAAAGCTCAGGAAGAGAAGATGAAAGCCCAGGAAGAAAAGTTGAAGGCTCAGGAAGAAGTAATTGAAGCTCAGTCAGCAAGAATAGTCGTCTTAGAGAAGCAAGCAGAGGAAGATCATAAGGACCTCAAGAAGATCAAGACTATTCTTAAGGGGCTCATGTCGAAGGAGAAAGATCCGAAATGACCAATCCGATCTTTTTGTTGTAATTATTTTGTTGCTGATATTTCAAATCTAATGGAAATTGTGCTTGTTGTTTCGTTTGTACTAATTTTTCAGGTACTTTGTTAAGTTTTTCCATTCCCTCCAATTCTTTTTGAAAATCACAAAGGGGGAGAAGGAAAAGATTCTTAAGAAAAAGAGGAAATCTAATAACTGCTTATCAAAGGGGGAGAAAGGAAAATACCCAAGGAAAAATAACTCTAATAAGAGTTTGTCTAAGGGGGAGTTTTTCTTAAAGAGACATCACTCCGGAAATATGAATACGATCCTTAGAGTTTCAAAGCCTAAGGGGGAGTTAGTCGTATTCATCTATATCCTTAAACCAAGGGAGATAAGCTTTAATGTGTTTCTTTCTTTCTTAGAATAGCTTTTTCGTAAGGATGTTTGTGCTTTCCAAAAAGGGGGAGATTGTTGAGTCAATAAGGTTTTCCTTATGACTTTTCCATTCCTTCTTGTTTTGAAAATCACAAACACCTTATCTTTAAGGAAAATCGCTTTTATAAGGAAAAATGCTTTCTTAAGGAAAATCGCTTTTGTAAGGAAAAATGATTTCTTAAGGAAAATTGCTTTTATAAGGAAAATTGCTTTCTTAAGGAAAATCGCTTTTATAAGGAAAATTATCCTTATCATATTTTTCATCTTTTTCTTAAGTATAAGTTTCGGATTCATTTTCTCGGAATCATTAAAACTTAGATATAAAGCATTCTGTTTAGTATTCAGATTCTGGACAAGAACTATAAGGAAGTTTCATTCCGAATTCCGGATATGAATTCTGACTAAGTTCTATTCCAGATTCAGGATACGAATTCTGAAGAAGAATTCTCATTACGAATTCTAATGATGAAATCTCATTCCGAATTTCTCATTACGAATTCTGATAATGAATTCTCATTACGAATTCTGATGATGAATTCTCATTACGAATTCTGATGATGAATTCTCATTACGAATTCTGATGATGAATTCTCATTACGAATTCTGATGATAAATTCTCATTACGAATTCTGATGATAAATTCTCATTACGAATTCTGATGATAAATTCTCATTACGAATTCTGATGATGAATTCTCATTACGAATTCTGATGATGAATTCTCATTACGAATTCTGATGATGAATTCTCATTACGAATTCTGATGATAAATTCTCATTACGAATTCTGATGATGAATTCTCATTACGAATTCTATTGACGAATTCTCATTACAATTTCTGATGACGAATTCCTATTCCGAATTCCTATTCCGAATTCTCATTCCGAATTCACCTATTAAACAGAATCTGATTATCTTTGTTTTATACACTCTGAATTTATTCACTCCGAACATTCACTCCGAAGTTTCTATTCCGAACCTTTTTGTTAGAGTTTAAAACGATGTCGTACATTCTGTTACACTTACTTTGTTATAAAACGATGTCGTCCATTTTGTTATAAACTAACCGTTGTCTAAGTTACACGTGTACAGGTCCCTCCGAACTTTAAGGAAAATATGACCGTTGGAGAAGGAGCCGACCTTACCTATAAATAGGAGCTCATTTGAAAGAGCTCGGGGCCGATGACTGATGAATAGCTGGGTGCTGTTGGTGCTGTTGGAAAAACAACTGAGTTTTGTGCCTACATGCTGTTGAAGTGATTTCTAGAGAGAGAGTCTCTTATTAACTCTCAAAGCTTTGTGTGACTCCGAATGTTGGTGATTACATTCGAGGGCTTCCGAGGATAGAAAGACAGAGGTGTCGACTACCTTAAAGATCGAGGGCTTTCTTGCTGAGAAAGACAGAGGTGCCGACTACCTTAAAGATCGAGGGCTTTCTTGCTGAGAAAGACAGAGGTTTCCAACTACCTTGAAGTTGAGGGCTTGCGGGGATAGCAAGACAGAGACACCGATCTTCGTATCGAGGGCTTACCCTGGTGTGGGTAAGACAGACTTGCTTGAAAGTATAAATCAAGGGACCTTTATCCATGGTTGTTGGATACCCTTCTCTTTGGGTTAAAAGACTATTATCTTGTTACTAGTAGTTTTACTACTTGTCTTTATTCCGCTGTAATTTGTATCGTAAGGAAAGTATAACTTTCTTATACTTCCTTACTTACTCTGATTAGTTTAGATTCTATACGCTTTAAGGTAGAATCTTATATTGTAACTTTTGTTAAGTTTCAATTTCCGGAATCATATTTCCGGAACCTACTTTTGGAATCCCTTTCCAAGTTCAGTTCGGTGTTAGAGGTGTTGTGAATTTACTTAGTTTAACTTTGTTAAACTTAGCCTTTCCTTTTCTTAAGGAAACTCTAGTTATTCATAACTAACTTTAAAGGTTCCAAAGGAATTTTTAAAGTATACAATTCACCCCCCCTCTTGTATATTGAGCATCTCATATTATATTTCGATCCTACAATTGGTATCAGAGGTTGGAAACCTCTTACTCTATACCATTCTTACAATTAATAGTATTTTATTGAATAAGTCATGAATTTGAATGTATTGGGAGGGAATAAATGTGGTGAAACCATTATCTCAAACTAATTTTAAACAATCTACCCATGTTTTAGAACAAACAATATTTATTCTCTTCTACTCCAAAATTAACAAACAACACATTGAGAATGATTTTGTAAATTACCCTTTATGAGACTGCTTAAGTCGTATGATGCAGTATATTTTGAGTGGGATAATTTTTTATATTTGTTTACCGACCTTGGGAATCCACATCAAGAAATTGGAATCATTGATGGGGTTGAAATCCATTTACACTATTTTATATAAATTTTTACTTTAAAAATATATATATTACTTTTCTGTATTCATTTTTGATGTCTTCAATGGTTATGATACAAAGGTGGATAGGATTATTCAAACTCGATATAGAAAATATATGGTTTCAGATGAAGTGGTTAGGGAATTTTTCATTATTTTATTGATAGAATCCCCATACTCAACAATTTCATCAATAATTTCTTTTGGGAGTTATAATTTAAATGAAAATATAGATTAAATAAATTGAACACTTGAAGAATATTGTGAACTAAATATGAATTATGAATATAATTAGTTCATTTTACAGAATTACCATGAAATTGAGTTAAGGCAATGACTATTTGAAATATCCATAAGTATCATGGATTGGTAAGAGAATACTCAACAAAACGTAGTGTAGTTTGGTATTATGTATAAAACCATCAATCCATGAGGATTTTCATAGGACCAAATTTTTTGGGAGGCATTCTAAATATCATTGATGTTTTTATCCAATGAATGGTTGTTCAATTTAAAACCTAGTGTGGAACAAGATGGGGTTATATCTAGAGGTCATTTATATAAAATTTCTTCCCCAATACAAATGGTCAAAAATGACAGAGGAGTTACATCGGAGAATGTATGCTAGTGGAGTGAATCAGTATTAATATCGGGAAAGGTTTAATAAGTTCAATGGAATATACCAAAATCAACAAAGATAACATCAAATATTTTTTATTTTCTTCTGTCATGAAATATTTAAAAATTATAGTAAACAATCAAATTAGTTTTCATTATGATTTTTATTGAATCATTTTGAGAAAATGTGATGGAATATATAAATATTCTCTCCTAGGATTATTAATATATTTTTCCTATAACCACTACCAAATATGTGAAAGAGGTAAACAGTTCTAGATCACATTTAGTTAATTATAGAAGGAAATAAATAAATTATATTATGAGAAAGATATCATTGATATGAGTTTATGAATAACTATCTACACCACCATGATTATACAAATTATTCCTCTATTTGGAGAATCCAAAATACTATATTCATCAATTACAATGAACTAGGATTTGTGATTCTATTTACCATGGATTGTTTCAAAACCACTACATAAAAATGATTTAATTTGGACTAAAAACTACAATATTAAGTTGAAAATAACCATTTGTCAAGTCCACCATTATAAAAATGTTTCAAAAAATATTATATTCCAAAACTACTATAAATGAATGTCTCTCATCCTTCTACAATATAATCAAACGTAATTTTATATACAATATCCAACTATTAAGGTCCTAATATGATTTTTGGTAGAGTAGTAGGGTAATAAAAAATTTATACTAATAAAAAAATGATTTTAATATAATTATTTAAAAATTCAATATGGATTAATTCTTACTACCCTAAAATTATTATTTAATAAAGGTTCAGATAAATATCCAAGTCAATAAATTCCCAACCCAAAGTGAATTGTATGGTGTATTTCTTTGAGAAGTGTCATGGAAGTACTCTACACTGAGGAAGAACCACTAATTGAAAAACCTAACACTAAACTTCTTTTGCAGTGTGAACAAATATTTACAGAGAAATATATTGATATATATTTTGACATTAAAATGTGGGTGAAGGAAAAAAGGTAAAGTAATGATAGTGTGGTTTCCCCAACCATTAACTCTATTACACTAATGGATTATTACAATACTGAAAACCAACGGACATTCTATATATAAATACTTCCTTAATACCTCCATGAAGGAGGAAATCAATACAACTCTACTAGAAGAAATCAACTAGATTAATTTGTTTAAAAAACATCTATAACGATGTTTAATGATAGGAAAATACTTTATAGAGATAAATTTGTAGGATTAATTATTTTTTTATTCCTTAATTACTCAATATCTATCCAAAAATTTCATTAACTAGGTACTTCTACTGTTACACACACAATATGAAAAGGAAATTCACTATCTCTTTAGGTTATTTAGAAATAGAAATTATCATTATGCATCCCTTAATCTACTAGACACTATTGGTGGGAATTATCAATTTTACCTTAGAAGTGGTATAGTTTCCAACCAAGATACACCTACCCAATTTTTATTTTTGGAAGATATATCAGTAATGGTGGAAGTTCTTTCATTCCCCAATTGATTTATAAATATATATAATGGATGAAGAAATATGTATTTTTCATTCCCCTATCATATTAGGGATACCATTAACAAATACTGAAAATAAAATTATTAATGATCAAGAAGGAACCTTCTGTATTGAATTTTGTGAAGAAATTATATATTTTAATATCTTATACTCCTTCAAATTTCCTCAAGTGCAAAATTATATTTTTACTCATTTTCACAATGAAATAATTTCATACTCGGATACTGATACACCGATTTTGGATGATATAATTAATTTAGGATCATTCCTAATATCATTAAATATTATAGATACCACTAATTTTTAACATTAATTAAATATTCAAACAAATTTATGTAATTAAAAGATAGAAGATTAAATATATGTCTATTATTTTACCAATCTGATTGAATCAATAAATTAATTGCAATATATTAATTTGTATGTCAAAATAATGGGTGAAACTGAGTTATAAAAATCACTAGAATATTAACCAAAAATGTATTTGAAACCTGTACCAATAAATATGAAATATGTCATTCATTTAAATGAAATATTGTTATATGTGATTGTTTAAAATAACATAGAATCTAATCAAGAAAAAATATTTCTAAAATGTTGAAAAAAATGTTTTTGTTCTAATCTATACATTATGGTACATACATGAAATAAATAATTTTTTATAAATTGAAACATGCGTGAGAATAAATTAAAACATTAATGTTGATTTAAATGAATTATTAAAACAACTCTAGTGGAATTAGTTAAAAAACTATTAATAAATTTTTGTGGGATGGAATCATTTACCCAATTTATGATATATAGTGGGTGATCCCTATTATCACGACCCGAACCTAGTCAAACCCATAATGGTAAATCTAACTAGCCGGAAACAAGGAATGGAAGGAATTCCCAATCCTCCCCATCTGGAAATAAATTCTGGGAATCAAAGATAAAACTATTTGGAAGGATTTGGAAAATAAAAAAGACAAATAAATGAATAAACTAAATAAAAAAGTTAACATTATTAGCTGAATGAAAATATAAATCCCATACCTCTATGTAGAACATAATGTCACCACATACCACTAAACTAATATCTCATCATGATTACTATATCAGAGTAGGATGTTGTACTAGAAGCTAAAATCAATGATAAAGATATAGTTGTGAGTATTATAGCTTAGTATGATTAACTGAATAATTTATTCCCAATGCATTTCCATTATAAGAAATATTCAGCTACTTATTGTTGAAAATATATATATATATATGTAAGGATTTTTTCCTATTTTTAGGATAATTAACATATTAATAATTGAATGAACTATTTTCATTCTCTTTTAAAAACAATTTATAAATATAATGTTATTCGAAAATCCCATTTGTGAAAAGGGAAATGGAATGAAGATATATTTCAGTGTAAACAATAATATTTTATGTTATTTTAAGAATAAATTTCAAAATAAAATGAAATTAGAATGAATATGTAACTAGAATCATGGTATTAACCTAGAAACCAAGTGAAGAGACTATATACAAACATGATTTCGATTCATCTGTCTGTGTATGATGAAACTCTATATTCAATAACAATCTTGTTTTCTTGAAAGTAACCTCACCAATTGCTCATCCAACAAGTCCAAGCTCTACTAAGAAGATCTAGTCTGTATAACCAGGAGATAGATATCAACCATGACATGAATATCAATATCATTCGGTTGATACCGTGGATATTTATTACATTTCATGTGAGGAATAAAGCTTGAAAAGTTTTTATTTAGCATGAATAACCACCATATATACTAAATCCCACCTCCTAAACCATCAATGTAAATTATCTCCAAAATAGAGTGTACCCATGGAGGCACCCTCTCTTACAACCAAATAGAAAAATGGTACCATATGATCTTCATTATTTGTAAAAATAAATTTTTAATTTTTTATATATATTTTGAAAATCATTGTAAAATCTATATAATCCTTTAAACATTTTCACAACTAATTTTCTATAGTTTATAAAAACCATGATCCCCACATGAGAATCAAAATTTCATTTATAAATCCATTTGAGAAATCCAAATAATCATTTAGAAACCAAAACAAATTTAAAAAGTAAAATCCCTTTCTTTTGGAACTATAATCCACATATAATGGCCAACTATGAATTTAATCACACACTTGTTGTACATGGTTCAGTAAAAAAATTCAATAAATCAAATTTCAAAGCAAAAACAACTCGATTCATTTAAAATGATTATTCTAAATAGTATATGTTACTAATTAACATCAAATAGTGGTGTTTATAGAGGTTAATAACTATATTATTTATTTAAATGGAAAAGAACAAAGATAAACCTACCTAAAACTCAACTTGCACTTAATTAAATGATGACAACTCAAATCTATAATTTTTTTCTTTCATGAAAACATATAATCATATATATAAGGACACTTATCCCCTATGTACATATTTTTGTATTTAATTATGTAAAATAGGATCCTTACATATAAGCTCACACTTACATTTACAACATTACAATTACACATTTATGTAATTATATATATATATATATATATAAACCATCATAGTCTGTTTTTTAAATTAATCCTTAAATGGTTGAATATATATAAATATATAAAATACATACATATATATATATATGCATACCGATGAAAATACATATAATTATTCAAAAATAGAGGCTTGAATCAAGTAAAATGTGGTCCAAGACGCTAAACATCATCACTAGGAACCAAAAAATTTTAAACACCAAAATTATAATTGTGATAAAACTAAAAGAAGAAGGAAAACAAGTTCAAAATGATGGTGGGAGCCCATAATGGTCTCAAATGCATCAAATTTTATAGTGGATGTTAAATAACATGGTAAGAAGCCCATGGAGAACCATTTAAGGCCCTATAAATGGATGAAATTGAAAAAAAGTGGTTTCATCCCTATCATAGGGTTTGCTCGAGCTAGGTTGGGAAATAGTAAGATAAAAACATCCAAAAATATGAATAGAGAGAATCTAAGGTCTTACCTCAAGACACCAACCAAAAAAATAGTGATGTCCAAAAAAACACTATATATGATATAGATTAAAATAGTGATTGACTTATGCATCTAGATATGGCGAGAGGATGGGAATTTTATGATAGGATTTGTGAGAGTGTAAATTAATATTCATGGGAATAATGAAAAAAAATAAAAGAAAAATAATATAAAAAATGAAAATATTTATATTCACGAAACCCACATATTTTGCGTTGATTTTTCCAAAATGAGTGTTAACCATGTTATATCCACATCCAAGGCTTGGAACCCCCTCACATGGTTACCACTGGGTAGACGTATGGTTGAGAAAACTGTAATCCAACCATGATGCTTGGTGATGTCATCTCGTAGATCCAAACCAATATCTTGACATATTATTTAATAAAATATGTTAATATCCTGTAGCATATACAATACCCACATTGTCACTGACACAGGTACCACCTAATTATTACTAACCTTGATGGATAATCGTTAAATAGATAATATTCCTTAAAAAATAATTACATCCTACAAACTACAGGAACACGTGAAATATCGAATACCAGATAAAATAAAATCAAAAATTAATTAAATGAAAGATAAGGGTTCTGTCTTGGTGTGACAAGTATACCCATATCAATGAATTAATACGACAAGAATGTCACCAATCCAAATGATGATAAAAGCTAAAACCAAAAATAGAAAGAGTCCAAATAGCTGTACAAACCTTTATGTTACCCTTTCAACATCATAAGTCCAACTAGACCTGCAGAAGGGAAATCAAAAATGATGTGAACCATGAGAAAATTGGGGTTCTCCCCTCATTAAGATATATACTGGCATTGGCCAACACTGGGATAAAAAACTACCCACATAAACCAAAATCTCTGATATATGGGGGACCCCAGGGAAGGAAACTAATCTAAACTACAAACCAACCCCTGATCCATCATTTACATAAGGAAACAATTCCTAAAACATGATAAAAAATCAGAACCAAGGTTTTTTCCTTTAAGGATAAACATTTAAATATTCACATCTATAAATAATAACCATAGAGGTATAGGAGAACAAAACCACTGACCCCTTTAAAATGAATAAGAACTTATAATATTAGAGAAGAATATGAAAGGGAATATTTAAAATCATCCAATCCACTCCGTGGAAAAACGATGGGCCATGAACTCCACCATAGAAAAAATATTATGAATGTTCAATGAGATTTACATCAGGGAAAATGGTTGGAGCCCTAATGTCTTGAAGCATCTGTTTCCCCACTAGAAAGAGATGACAGTCTCCGATCAATACCACTTCATCTAGTTTCATGAGTGGAAACAGTATTAAAAATACACCATGGAATAACATTAGTATGGATTAGAATTCATAAACCAATCATAATTGGAATATACATGAAAATGGTCAAAAAATAAACAATATGGATCCAAAAAATTATTCTCTTCAAAAATAGGTTCCTCTGGTATACACCTATTTCTAGATGGGGGAGCTTCACAAGTACCCAGATAGAATGGACCATAAAAGTTCACAATTTTTCTTTTACGACGTTCCCAAATGAAATAATGTGATCCTTGATTCCTTGAAAGGGGATTACACATGAAATTATAATCTTATTACAAATCTATCAATGATAGTGACAATGAAACTAGCTGATTGAAACTGTAAATATTCACCATTCAACATTCATTGACCTTTCTGAAAACCTATGCACCCTTATCCTTTCTTCTCATTCAGATCCTCATGAAAAAATGATTATA
This sequence comes from Viscum album, assembly GCA_963277665.1. Taxonomy (NCBI): domain Eukaryota; kingdom Viridiplantae; phylum Streptophyta; class Magnoliopsida; order Santalales; family Viscaceae; genus Viscum; species Viscum album. Next base: position 2,042,501,833 of record OY728148.1, on the reverse strand, counting down.
GTTAGCTGGTAAAAAATATAGTTCAATACATACCTACATTAAATGAGGATGTAATGATCAAATTCCACTAGTCTTATCCTGATCCTTCAAATATACCCATGATAACTCACTCTCACAAAATATGGTGTTTCCAAAAACCTGATGACATTACCAATTTCATAAACACAATCCACATCCTATAATTAACCTCAATAAATTCTGATGAAATGAAATTATTAAAGTGTATAAATTATAAGTCTCTACTAGGAGTCTGGGCATGGATGGAAAATAAAAATGTCTCCTTAAAAACCATATTGGACTTTCTTGGTGGCATATTGTATAAAATGTAAACCATAATGTAAAATCAACATCAACCCAAAACATAACCAATAGGAATTTTAAATTAAAATTAATTATCATAAACCTATAATTCACAAAAGAAAATAACAACCATATCAAATATCTATAGGATAAACACCACATCAAAATCTCTGAACTAGTAAAAAATACTCATTTATAAACCAAAATTTCAAAATTCAACCATTTTCAAATACAATTTCCTATTTTACATAGAAACAATTTTTCATTTTCATGATTAAAATTGTATAATCCATTTCAAATATTTGATTTTACGTACTCTACAATGGTATCCTACAAAACATTAGATATGTTTTTATCCCCACTCCTTATATGCATCCACACATACATACAAACATGAACATTAAAAATACACACTCAGATATATGTAAATATTCATTGGAAATACAAGGTTTGATTACTACCATTTTATCTCCAAAACCTATAATTTCAAATTTAATTATCATTCCACATTTTATAAAACCATTCAAAATTCAAAATTTTTTCCCCTTCTATTATCAAAATATCCCATGTTTTTTCAATTTTTAAATCAATCCATTGTAAATAAAGGATCATTTTATATCTCAATAAATGAACACAAAATCCAATTCAAACTCACACCAACCAAAATTAGAACAAGAATCACCTATAGAAATTCAACTTATATAAGGAACTAACTGTCTGTCATACATAGGAGACATGGTTTATGAGAACACCGAATGAGTTTGTACCAAAAACTGGATGAATAATGAACACTACATGCAGGCTTCACATGGTTCTCTATGCTATGTAAGATTAACGTGTCATACCAGATTACTTCCCCTATCAATCCAAAACAAATAAATTTTCTTCGAATGAACAAATTTCAAAAAATATAAACATAAAACAAAATTAAAGAATTGACACAAATATATCTATGTTGAATTAGGTATAATCATTAGTGGTGGTGATCCTGAACGGACCCATGACTGACCTCCAAATCCCCAATAATCTTATCTATAATCTACCTCACATTCCAAACTTCCAGGGCCTCCTTTGATACCATTTTCTCAAACACCATCTTAGGTATACCTTGAACCCATCAGCTAATAAGGCCTTTAATAAGGCAATCGTGGAATTATCGATTATACTAGGGTAGAAACTACTGTAAGAAATAAATTTTACAATAAATAATAATTATTTATCCCATAAGAAAAAGAAAATTAAAATAGTATAAAATTAATAATAAATATAAATACTAGTATCTGAAAGAAATAAACACACACAAACCTCCATGTGACCCCATAGATCACCACTATACAATACACATAAATCAAACCATGGAGACTGAATCTGAGATAGAATAATCACATCTAGCTAAAAATATTGATCAATCTATAAGAATAATTATAAATTCGCACTGGGTGTTCCCGATTTAAATATTCCCAATGAAATTCCTTGAAATAAAATATCCATATACCTATATATTCAAATAAGTTTATCAAGATAAGTATTTCATTATTTTTATAAGTTTAGTAATATATAAGTAATTTGAAGAATGATATTCCTTTATATTTAATAAAATTATAAATAAAATGAAATTTAAAAATACCCTTTCTGAAATGTGACATGAAATGAAGAAACATTTCAGTGGATATTATAATATTATAAGTGATTTTATGAAAACATTATAGAAAAAGATGATGTCGCAATGAAAATGTATCTATAATCACGTTTTTTATGTAGAAACCTTGTGAATAGACCCTTTATGTACTTCATTTGGATCCATATTATAGCGTATGTCGCAAATACATAGTCAATAATGAACTGAGATACTCGACACTGGCCCCATAACTGGAATAACCCATTAAGCCTATCTATGCTAAGAATATCATGTATATCTAATCAGGACATAGTTAGAAACCTTTTTTTTACTCTTACTATGGTTCCTAGTATCCAATGACTATATAAAATTTTGGAGGTGTGTATGTAAGGATGAACATAACATCTCAATTGTGAATAACCATCATAAATGCTAAGGACCTCCTACCAACATTATTCATGTTAATTCTCCCTAAAATGATGAGTATCCATGAATTCTCCATCCAATTAAAGGTAATAATGAAAAGGTACTGTAAAGACCCCAATATTTGAAATCACAACCCTTCCATTTTGATATTTATTTTAAATTTTGTATTAGAATAAATCAGAAAAGTTATTCCTTTTCAAAACACAATTTCTATTGTTTAAATAAACCATGAAAACAACATTAAAATATAGAATACATTTTCAAATCCGTTTTAAAAACATGAATCATCATTTGGAAACAAAAAAAATTAAAATCCCATTAACCATGCATTAGAGACCAAAAACCAAATTTAAGGGACATCTATGAACTTTGATGAAGACTTTGTGTATGAGTTTTTGTAAAAAATAATCCTACAACCCAATTTCAAGGGGAGAAACAATGTGATGCATTTGAAATGATTATTCCAAGTATTATATGTTTCTAATTAACATAAAATAAAATTTATAGAATAAATTAATCAATGTTTTCATAATATTATAGGCCAAATGTTTAGGTAAACCTACCTAAAACTCATGGATTACTGCTTTAAACAATGATAACTTGAATATTCCTTTTCTCTATTGCATGAATATTTATCTTCACACACATATATAAGGATTCCTAGCACGAATGTACATACTTTCATGGTCAAATATTTATAGGTATATTCATACATATAATCTTATACATTAATATACCCATTTACACATACACTTTTATTCATTTTCACATGCATACATACATAAGTAAACCAAACCAAACAATATATATTCTTCATGCCATGTGTTAATTTATATAAAGGGGAAACATATATATATCCCTAAACACCTATGAATTCACATATAAGATTTAAAAAATATCTAATAGACCTAAATATGGTATTATATACACTAAAAAACACTAGGAGGCCAAAAATTATAAACGCCCTAGTTAATATCATGAAAAAAGAAAAGCTATAAGGAAACCAACCTAAAACAAATGGTGGGAAGACTAAAATTGTCTGAAATGCATTAACATTGTCGGAGGATGTATATAAACATGAGAAGACGTCCTAGGAGACCCATTACATGCCTAGAAAATGGATGATATAAACAAAATATATGTTAACCCCTAACCGAGGGTTTGGGTGAATTACATTAGGAAACAGTGAAGATAAAATTCCACATAAGAGAAATATGGGTATGTTGAGGTCTTACCTTGAGACGCTGATCAACAAACCTATCAAAATATGAAAGAAAACCATAGCAGAGTAGTCTCCAAAGAGGGTGGAATAGGCACAACTAGAGCATAAGAATATGTGGGGGAGGTATTCATGTGATAGGAGGGGTAAAGTTAAAATAAAAATAGAAGGAAAGAATGAAAATTGGAAAATTAAAAAAACATAAGAAAATATTATAGTTTTGGAAACCCATACAGTTTCTTCATGGTTTACCAATCCATGCACTAACTAGGCTCTATCGATTGCCTTGGGTAGACATCCAGTTACAGGGTTACCCGTGGTATGATTCATGGATGAGAAATAATTTCTAAAACCATGGCTCTAGGAATTTTATTCTCACAAATCCAAATTAAAATTTGGTCGTACCGTTTAATAAACATTCTGTAGGACCTAAAAACATTATAGGCCCACATAGAAACCCATAGGGTCAATGTACGATTACTTATAGTAGTTCATGCTAACCATACCATTGAAAAAAAAATCCTTTTATTATCTATTTTATGGCATGCCAACTACTTTAACTCATGCTCACTAGAATGACAGATAAAATACGACAGATAATAATAAAAAGAGAAGTGTTTGGTTGGGATGTGATATCTAACATAATTATACACAAAAAAAATTATAATTATCCACTATTTAAAATTAATATAATTATTTTTTGAATTCTAGGATTAAAAATAGATTTAGGTTGTGTATTGATTATAGAAAACAATACAATATCACTCGTAAAAACAATTCCTCATTCCATTTCTATATCATATTATAGAAATATTTGTTTGGAGGGGTATCTATAGTGTACATGATGAATTATATAGTTATTTCACGATTCATATTACACTACCGGACTATGGGAAAAACATTTCATTTTATATTTATAGGGAATTTAAACACTAAATTATTAACTTTAGTGTATGAAAGATCCTTGATTCATATCAATATTGTATGTTAATAATATTTTTATACCATACTGAATACTAACTAAATGTATTTCTCAATGATTTTACATTTTAGGTAACCTATTTTGATATTTCCAATGAAGTTATAGATATTTTTTTAAAAGGGTCATTGGAAAAAAAATTTAAAAGTATTTTAACAAATGTTAATTGTTATTGGAAACGGGTATTGTCCTAGGTTATATAATTTCCAAATATGGGATTAATGTTTAAAAATTCAAGGATTATGTATTTTGAATAGTATCACACCTCACTATTTTAATAATTAGTTTGGGTCATTTATATGTTATGATCAGTGTTATAATAGTATTACTAAAGACACGGTATGAATTGTATTACCTATGACTAATCTTATAAAAAGGTATATTGATATTTTTATTAATGAATCATGCCAGAATCACTAAATTTGGATTATATAAACTATATAACTATAAATAAGTTTTTTTCATATATTTTTTAGCATAAAAATTTCAATAAAATTTAAAACTATGTTATTTAATAGTTTACTCTAACCATATTTCTATCATTTACCTGATGAATAAATATAACTGAAGTCCAATTTTAGTGTCGTGGATGCTTATTCTATAAGACTTGAATAAAAAAATTAATAAAACTACGTTTCATGAGAAACTGGTTACATAATATATGAGAATAATTTCCCACACTTTTTATTTTTATAATACAATAGTGACACATTTGAATAATTCACTCCATGGAGATTAGATTTATGATATCATTAGTAAGGTTTCATTGTTCAGAAACATTGTAATGTACAATGTCACATTAAACAAAGCATCCTTATTTTCTATGAATAAATACACTAATTTGATGATTGATTTAATGTATTATAAATTAGATAACTTATACATATGTAAGATATATAGTGATTTACTGATTATAAAGAATATAGTGGAAGAGGAGGTTTCTAATGATTATATATTTTTATACACACATACTTGTAGATTCCATTTTGGAACTCAAAAAAGTTAGAAAACTGTTTGATGAAGGACTGTTTAGGCGTATAATTATTATATATAACAAAAATAAATTAAATCAAGTGAAAAACTACATATTCACAAGAGGTATTTCGAAATTAAATTAGATTAAACAACAACCTATGTCATTTATTGAAATAATTAATTTCTATGGAATTAAATTTATGTGATTTATTTCATATTTACATTATATTGACTAGTATTTTTTGGGAATATATTATTTCTCTATATGGATTTTATCTCAAGATTCTAGGTTTTTTTATTAAAAATTTGTCAAAAAATTTTCACATCAAATATAATATACAAATTTGGAATACCCCGTGAAATCATTAGTGATCAGGTCACAAACATCAACAATTAGAGTATTAAATAATTAATGAGAAGGTATATAGTATGAAAAAAATTATAATTCCTACAAATCATAAAATAATGATGACTAAACTACAAAAATCATATGTGAACATAATATTGGAAAAAATAGTTAATGTAAGTGGAATATTTAGACAGAGGATTCAATATGGGAATATAGAATTCCCTTCATTATACCCCTTGGTATATATCCATATAGAAAATGTAATGGTACAATTTTTCACCCTCTTGTTGATATTTATTAAATAACTGACTTGGTTAAAAATAAGATAAATATGGAATTTGGTTTAATAGGATTGAATATAATGTTTATAATGGTAGATATTTTGGAACTGTGGAGATATTATTATGATAACTTTATAGTATAAAAATAAATTACATGACATATCCATGTGAAAATAATTGAGATAAATAAATTACATTTTAGAAATAAATTTCATAATTTTCCCCCATAATTAGGACTCATTATATGTAAGCTAAATTTTATATAAATTGGGATATTCACTATAAAATAATGTATTGATATTTTGTTTAGTTTATATCAATGGAGAAATAGAGGGAAGTATAAAAATCCCCTAAAGACGAATGGAATGAAAATATATATGTTTAATTAATATTTTTTGGAAACAACCATAAGAATATTCCAGTCATATTCCAACATTATATAGGTAAATTTGACCATACTGAATCTTTCTCCACATCTAATACTTGACATAATCTACGATAATTTTATTCACATTTAAAAGTTCATGCTAAAATTAACTAGGTATAATGTCTAGGATTGGTGTTATGTAAATGACATGTCATCATAGGCCATTTTATTTCTATTTCACTTTTTTTTGTGTTTGTGGGTTATTAAAAAAATGATAATTTAGTTTTAAATTCATATTTTAAAAATTAATTAATTAAATAGTTTAACAAGAATTGTAGATAGTTTTTTAAACTAGGGCCTAGATTGTTAATGGAAACGAACTAATTGGAATCATTATTATAAATTGTGTAAACTATAATTATGATCTTGACATTATGTATCCTAACATATATAATTGAAAAACACCTTTGGGTTCCTCCTTAAATAATATTTTTTTGATCATAAAATGTGTTGTAAAAAAGTATATGTGAAATGATATATAAATATGTCGATGTTAACAAATAACATTTGACATTTTGAGTAATCTATTAAATTAGAGATTGAGAGATCTGTGAGGTTGAAACATGGGTATTTCTCCCATAACTTGATTATTAGACATTGTGTTTGGGGGTTCATTGTTTCATTTGATGGTTTAGTTTTGAATTTAAATACACTCTTTAAATATGTTCTTTTTAAAAAACATGACTTAAAAATTAAAATAATTACTAATCAGTAAAATAGGTAGAAATATTTGGAAAATTCTAAACATGGATAAATAATAGGAAAATAATATATCAAAATTTAATATATGAAATTCTAATGATGTCTGAAAATGATTGATAGAATAAGAAGCTTAAGGGAGAGTGATTAATGAATGTTTTACTTTTTAAAAATTTAATGCCACAAAATTTTATAATTTTTATTATAATGGATATAGGAAATTAAATTTTATAGTGTTTGGATAATTATAAATATGATGAAATGTTTTTTCCAAATTGTGTGTGGGGTGATCAAGGCATAATTATTTTTTTCATTTGTGGTATTTTATAGTGTTTCAAATATTAATTTGATTTTAATTATTAATAAATGGATTAACGTTGAGATTTTTTTAAATATTCAGGGATTTATTATAAATAATAAATTTATTTATTATATATATTGATTTTGTAAATTAGATAATAATTGTGTTAGGCCTATTCTGAATATGTGTTTTTTTTGTGATTTTCAATACGTTTTAGAAGTAAACAATAATATTAAAGATAAAATTCCTGAAATTAATTATTGAAAATATTGAAAATTTATTTCATTGACATGAGATGTATATATTATCACATCCCAAATATAAAAATACCTTTGATGGTAAAAAATGGTCCAACACATTTTAATTTTTAGGAGATTAAAATTTATCAAAGGAATTACATAAGGGGTCATAGAGCTTATAAATAAAGGTTAATCCATTCCCTTTTGGGGGGATCAAAATTAATACATTTCTGTCAAAATATCAAACATATGATTCATTAAACTGAATCTATTTCACTGAAATTATAATGTACCAGTATGTAAAATTCATATCTATGATATATAAAACTTACTCATACCACATATAATATTAATATCAATAAAAAAACTGTGATATTCAAGGAACATTCCTTTTTCATTGGAGTGAAATACTATTATATATAAAGTTAAATTTTTAGTAATTATAATAATTATAGATCATTTATTATTCAGAAAAAATTACTCTCAATAAATGATTATCAACATTGGTATATCACTAGGAAGAATTTTTTACTAGGTCAACACAAAGTAATCTAAAAGGAAAAATGGTAATATAGAATCCATGAATTACACATATATCATTTCAATTTACCACATGGTACATAGTGGATCTTATTGTAATAATATTAATTAAGATGTATTAGATAACTCATGTCAGAATGATTATGGAATGCATTGATTATTTCACATCTATGTTAAAGACTAATTCACCAAGTGAGGCCAATAAGTTGAGATATTAGCCACTATTTTAGAATAATATTTTTATTAAATGAATCATGAATTATTTAGAATGTTTATTTAGTATCTAAGGTGATACTAATACATCAAACTGATTTCAAGATCTATATATTTTTTCTAAAAATATTTATTTAATTTATTCCCTTCAAAAAATGTACAGAAAACACAAGGACAAAACACTATGTATTTACATCTACTTGAGATAACTAGAGTCACATAGTACAAAACAATTTACATGGGTTCATTTTTTTATTTCATGACTGAACCAAAATAGTCTCATCATTAACATTGATTTGATTGTTTTTTATTTTTTTCTACACTAGCTGTGCTTAGATGGTTTTGTCCTATTATCCTTTCTCATTTGATTATCACTAATAAAATGGAAATTAATATAATATAGATGTGATTGATATAGTTTTTAAGTTCAATTATTTTTTCATGGATGTTAGGATAATAATTTATAATTAATACATATAAATTAAACATTTTATTTATATTATTATTCCATATTTATAAATAAAATTTACATTTCTATTAATGATACATGTTGCCGTAATTAACATTTTCTAATTTTTTTCATAATGAAAATCTAATTTCAAAATTCATGTATATGTTTAGAAATATCATAGTATGTATTTTTGATAAATAATCATTGAATAAATATATATGGATTTAAAATTTTATTATTAATTTTCCGAAAGAAAATATGATACCTAAGATGAATAGTTAAATATTAACTTAAATAATTTTATCAAAATGACGGATTTGGGACTCTATATAACCAGAATAACATTAATGTGAGAGGGATTTTTTTGAGGTAAAATATTAATGGATTAGAAAAAATAAAAAAGATTGGTGAAATATGGAGGGGGTAGTGGAGGGGTCCTTCTTTATATGAGTATGAGTGACATTTCCAAAAAAAACATTATTCTATAATGCGTGAGGAATGTAATTTTACATGGCCAGTGGATCATAAATAAAAAAATTATGATGATAAGAAATGAATTAAACGACACACACTATTTATATACATTGATTATAGAAATATTATAAATTTAGACCTTATTTTCACCATTTTACCTAATTTTACATTTCATCATGGGCACTCAGATTTTATTTTGGTAACACTTTTAAAAAATATGAACATTTCCCAATTAATTAAATTTGGTATGGGTATCTTAAATTTGAAATTAATTTTATTAAATTAAATTTCTAAAATTGATAAAATATAATTTTTATATAAAATATCCCAACACATAAATAACAATTTTGTTAAAAAAATATATTTTTTCGTAAACATTAAATGAATTTATTCATTTTAATAACCAAATTATAATCATTGCTTAAATTATGGTTCATTTTTTTATATATAAAAATATCATATTTTTGATATTTCATTCTATAAATATGATATTTTTTTAAATTGAAACCCATATTATAAAATAAAAATAATTTTCTTTATAAATCCTAATTTTTAAAATTGAATATATTATTTTTTTATTTTTTATAATTAATTTTTTCCCTTGGGTGATATTTATTTCATTTTATTACCATTCCATTAATTTAATAAATAAATTATATTAAAATTATTATTTAAAATTACATAAAATAATGGTAATAATAAATAAAAATATTTCTTAAAAATAATACATTTCAATAATGAATAAGTATTTTTTTCATTTTATTATAATAATATTGATTATATATTACATACACCAAAAATGTGATTTTTATAAGCCAGTAATATGTCTTAAATGTAAAATATAAAATCATCAATATATGTATTTGATAAATGTATACACAACAACCATATATTCAATGGTTATATATCGAATAACCATATAACCCATAACCATAGGATGATCATATTTCCATTTCAATTCATATATATATCAATTCATACTAATCTAAAATCATTAATGTTATTTCCTTCCCCAGATTTTCTACTATATTTACAATATCTTTTATACTTTTCACAGTTATGCCCAATAGTATGATCCTTGTGGGATAATATGAAGATAAAAGCTTCAGGCTTAAAATATTATAATGTTCTTGTGGTTTTCATCCAATTTTAATTTAATTTTTTTTTCATATAACATTATTAAAATTTATTTATTACTATTCAATATAAAATTTCAATTTTACACTTTAATGATAAAAGTCATTGGTTATTTTATCTTTTTATTACTTGTAAAAAAAGATATATATGACATGTGATTTATTAATGAGAATTTCACACTAATAATATGTGAAGTTACAAAATACTCTCCTCATCTCATTCTAATTGATGAGTGGATGTCAAATTTCCTTTTACTAGTACATTTAGAGGTTATATTATGAAATAATATTTTTTGTTATGAATGATAAAACACTTGTGGGTGATTCCATACCTATTTACCCGAAGTAAGCCATTCCTCAAATATTGATGTAAATGTATAAATTAAAAAAACTAATGGTGGAGAAGGGAGACTAATATGTAGGGTTATAAATACCTCTCATATCCCAACAACCCCTTCCAATCCCCTATTTTCCTTCTAAATTATTTTTTTCCAAAAATAAAAATAAGAATGGTTAATTTGTTTTAAAAATATAAATATATATTTTAAATTTAATAATTTTTTGGATCTATGGAATATATCAATAGTAACATAATAATACATTTTTTATATTATTTTATGTCAAAAATATCATTTTGTATAATTATATATTATTTAATTTTCATTATGAAATTTTATGCATGTGGACTATCATGAGCTAAGAGTGAACCCATGTATTTCTTGGTTTAAATTTTATTTAATATTAAAACACCCAATGGATATATTTTTTATAATTAATTATTAAATATAATTTTATATGATCTTGTTATTGTCCAAATAATATTTAACTCTATAAGGGAATATGTGTCAACATTTATATAATAAAATGTTATCCTATATCCCCAGTTTCCAATATCCAACACGTAAGTATTAAATTTAATGAATTGAGACATTAATGATGATGTGTTTTGAGGAAAGGTACAACATGTAATCAAACAATAAAAATATATGGTACTATGATTGGTGTAGAACATGTAGTCATTATATGTATAAATAGATTCCCATAAGGTCTTTATTAATTAATAATAATATTAATAGATCAACTAGTAGTTCAGAACCCATGTTCATGTTTATGAATATTTATTTTTTACATTCATGTTTAACTATTTTGTGAATTGTGGGTGATTTATGATAACATAAGATGACTAATGGGAACAAATTGATAAAATTAATAAATTCATTTCATTTTGTTTCTATTTATCCATGGTTAAAATTTTGAAATCACCCATATCATAATAATCAAGATAAATAGAATCAAATTCCATTTAGTATGTAAATTAATGAAATTATAATCCCCAATGTTTCACTTCACCATTAAACATCTTCCATAATATAAGTGAAACCATAACATGGGGTGCATAATTATATAAGAGATTTTTAATTATAGTGGAGGGTTGAATTATCTAAAATTATAATCATTGAAGTCATTATACCTATCCTTATTAAATATTATAGTAATGTGTTGAGAAATAACATGGATTGGATTTATGGTAGAAAAAAATAAACTCTATAAATCATGGAGCTTCAAGATAATGTATTTTATCATCTAATGGGATATATTATGAATCTAAAAGTAGTTTCATATCCATAACATGGATGGTGAAGTGAGATTTTAAGAATCATTAACACCAAAATATTCATGCTACTAAATATTCCTAATATAACGTTTAAGGAAAATTAGGAATTGAATATCTTAGGCTGATACCTCTAAAAATTTTAAATAAATAATTTATATACATTTAATAATAAATATAAAAGTATTAATATATTAATATATTATTTTATACAAAGATGTTATGTATTATTATAAAATGACATTTATTGATGTTGGATGATGAAGAAGTCCTCACTAACATATATTTCTATGAGTATCATAGGAGAATTAATTTTATATCGTGACATGAATGGGAATTTTATGTGTTAGTCAGTACATGATGAGGCTCATCCAGAACAAAAATTTGGGTGAGAACAAAACCAACATGAGATACATGGAAATTGTATTTAATGTTAAAATAAAAATTTCATTTCAAATATCATGGGTATTGAGAATGCATCATGAGAACATGTATGGTTGCATAATGTTGTCTTATCTTCATTATTTTTATAGGGAGAATGCGGTATAAGAAACTATTTAGATTATAAATAGATGTTATTTATGGAAGATAGAATATGAAATCCAAGAGTATACACATTTAATAAATATGATAGTGAATATTTATATGATGTTTTAGTATTTCTATGGAATTAATATAATCATATATTTATATATATATTACTTATATAATAATCACCAAATTTCTCTAGTTTTTTTGAATGTTATAAATAAATTTATAATTAAATTAATTTAATATTTTTCAAGAAAGGTTTTTCAATTTTATAAGAACATGAATAGACGTATATTTTTAATTTAAATGTGGAATATGAAGAATGGAATAGAAAAATTAATGAATGAATGTATTGTTCAGAAGGCACATTTGAAATATCCTTTCATGATATCAATTATAATGTGTGAGAATGTTGAACATCGGGATATTTAGTTTTCATGTGGTAAGAAATACCATTGGATTAATAACTTAAATGATCATAAGAAGTGAGTATAATATTCAATATTAGTTGTATTTATCATTACATGTAGTGTTTCTTTATTTCTTTTGAAATAGTTAAAATTTTAAACTCAAACAATTATATTAAGAAATATGAACCAATGAATTTCATAAATATTATATGAGTTGAAGTATATCATCATGATTTTTTATGTATCTTAAATCCTACAATATCTAGATAATATCATTCTCTTAATTTATGAGAAGGGTTTCTGTATATGAAAATTATTATAATGTATTGTCTGTTTCCAAATATTCCCTATATCATGAGTTGAGATATTACTATATGTTATTTCCAGATAATAAATAATTAATTTTTTGGTTACCCTACATCTATAACTAATATAATATTTTGTCTAAAATAATAGAGTAAAATTCAAAAGTTTAATAAATAATGATTTTTAAACTATTTGATCTAAAATTCATATATATTTTACATGCTTTATTATAAGGTATAATTATTGATGAACCATTTCGTATTTATGTTGAAAAAGTCAAAAAATATTATAGAATTATATTATGGTAATTTACATGAACTATTTCAAGTATAATGAAGAGGGAAAGTTTCATAAATACTTAGATTCCTTTAATATATTTATTTAAATAAATATTGATGTAGATAATGAGCTGTGTAAAATGATTAAAATGGTTTTGGTGGGTGGGCCTTGGAATATATTAAGTAAAACATTATTCGATCATTATATTTAGGGTATATATTATACAAAAAATCACATTTAATTAAGTATATTCATGTTATCATTTTATTAAAATGATAAATTCCACATGGTATATATTGTGAGATCGATTTCAAGACTTCCATTATCCTTTATGGACATTAATTTCAAACAGAGACTCTAAACATTAACCATATTCTACCTAAAATGAAAAATATAATATCACATTAGATGTAATTTAAATGAAATATGTTATTTCACAAATTATTATATTGACATGAAAATTGTTTATTGGTTCTAAAATCATGGTGTCTAGATCCAATCCACTAGAGCATCAATAAAAAAATTATAAAAATTAATGAAATATATGAAAATGTAAAATTCCGAACTAAAAATTATATAATAAAAAATAGCCTAGCCACCATACGAATTCTCGACGCTCCGCAAGTCGAAATAAATATTTCTCATAAATAAAAAATTAAATTTAATAATAATAATGAATGATAGAAGTGATTAAAATTATTGGAATTTTGTCATACACTATGAGATAACACTACTACATTGTTTATACAGATAAAAGAGAAGGATTAAAAAATTATATAAATAATAACCCTACTCAACCCATTTATAGTGGATCCAATATGATTGATTAGGTAAAACCACTTTATGAAATTTACTGATATCCAACTATTAATCACAGTATCAATTTATTTCCGATAGATCTCATAACCTAAATCATTGTATTTTGTGAGAAATCATACTTTATACGATATATATATTTAAATAATCTTATGTATAATTTGGTAAAATTAATTAACCTTGAAAAATTACTTTGGATCTATTCTTATAAAAACTAAATCATTATTGTTTTAAATAGATAAACATGGGCACTTTTATCATAGTTTTTAAAGATGAACATCCATATTATATGATCTTTTCCAGTCATTCACTACTGCAAGCCTCCCACATGATCTCAAAGAAAAGATTCGATATCACCGATTATATATATATGGAATAAAAATCATGAAAGTATTATTCATATTTCTATCAATATCCCACCTAAATACTAATTTTAGGAAATCATCGAAACCACAAAAACATTGGAAAGGAATTTATCATCCTCCATAGCAATACTTAATGTATCCATTTTCATGGACTAATACCTTGTTTTAAATTTCTATTAGATTATAAAATCTTATGGTATTCAATAATTATAGAAATCCATCATCAAATTTCTTCTAGTTGATATGATACTTTTCCTAGATGTTCATAATCCATGAGTGAAACACAATGTTATTATCCAAATAGACTACACATTATGTAACACAATAATAAATCACCAATTTTTTATGCCATACAATGTACCTCAAATAACAACTAAAACCAGTTTAATTCCTTCCCTAATGCCATGGAATCCATATACTCAGCTTATATTTTGAACTATGTTACTATCAACCACAATATCAACTTCCATCATATGGATATAATCAACAAGAAAACAAAAGTCACATCATACTTTTCCATGAATCCATATCTCAATAAATGTTTCAACTTTTGAAGAATTATTATTTATAAAAAACATGGATATGTCTTATTAAAAAATGAGATATTATAATATATTATTCACCACTTATTAGAAATTAATTATAGCAATTTCAATAAATTGGATGACAACTCTTAATTCATGAAAAATATCACATAACATATAAAAAATCACATAAATAAAAATGTTTTAAGCCTTTATACATGAATTCTTTTCCATGTAATATACATAAACATTCATGTCATGTTACTACTCATCATAAAAAATTAAATTTAGAATAAATATGGTATGCCGAGGCGTTCATCCTCTAATACTAAAAAACAATAAGATCATAAACATTTACTCCCTTAAAGATACAATAAGATTTGTGGTCTTTCTCTCCCTCTTGAACTATAAAACCAAAAATATATTATCTTTTTAAATATCATCCATCTAAAACCGTTAAGGGAATATATATTTTTACTCCTAAATTTTTTTCATGTTCAGGCCCACAAAGATCATATCATCCAGATATAACAAAATGATGATTTATTTCTAATTTTTTATCACCTTTCAGTTTCAATAATTATATAATTTACACTGGATAACCCGGTTTTTTTCCATAATGGCATCAAATATTTAGTTTTATTTCCCACATTATATTTTCAAACAATATGTTCTTCTTTTTCCATTACACACGAGTTTACCTCTCCATCTGTCTAGAAAATTATATGGATACATTATATAGATCTTATCATCTATCTCAAAATGAAGTAATATTGTTTTTATATCTTAATATTATATATATATATAATCCATCTAATGATACCATATTTACATATACCAAAATTATTAAGTGATTAATAATAGGTGAAATAGTATTGGAGAATCAATCCCTCCCATCTATAAAAACACATTCATATCTAATTAAAACATATAAATATTTAATACAGTCACATCATCCTTCAACCAATATACCCCTTTATTCTACCTCAGTTCTTCACTGTATAGTAAATGAATTATTTCATAAGATTCATTTTAATGAAATTAATCCATTTAAACATTCATAGATAACGTCAAATTTATTAAATCACTGAAAACAGATACTTTTTCAGATATTTTTTTCATTAATCTATACGAAGAGATAAGGTTAGATTAGTTTATCTGTTCTTATGATTCTGGTAGTCCCATATGGATTGACCTACAAATATTCTCATTCAAGAACCACTTCATCTAAAAATTCCACTCCTAGATTTGTTTCCTTAAGATTCTATAGACCCATATCCTTCTGCTACTTATTCAATCCATGATGGTTCTTCCTTATTTTCTGTTATTGTTGTTTTTATAATTATGGATCTTCTAGAATATTTATTCAGATAAAATTAGATATTCATTGTTGATTCATTTGTATCAACATAATATTCCAGTTAGTTTTATTATTTTGACAGTACACTATCATTAAATATAACATTAATACATATAATTTATTTTTTTATTTTATTTTCCCTATGCTGAAATACAATTTCTTCATTAACATACATATCAATGAATCATACAATGTATTCATTATCAAGCTAGTCTTAATCCTTAGAATCAACATGGATGACTGATAGAAATATAAAAACCCATAAATAATATTCATAAAAAGTGTTTATAAAAATAGTGATTATATAATATCACACCGCATGGGTGTGGAAGAAAATTTGATAATATTATATTTGAAACAATTCATATCTTCATCCCAAAACACATTTGGGAACCCCCCAGGAAACCTAATTCTTAGATATTCCTCATTTTATATCAACATTACCCATTATTCCTCACTATTTTATATTATCATCCCTTATGTATTTATATTAAACATGATTTATTTTATCTAGTAAATCCTTTGAATTCCCATACAACTGAATTCCCATAAATCATCAAACATTAGGAATGTGAATTTATTTATATCTTATTTATGTACAATTTCACTCAATATTACAATGAATTTGAAGACCACTAAATTTTGTTTTTGGAATAACATCCATACCTTGAATTTTAAATCACTATTAATGAAAATATAATATTGTGATTCTCTATGAGAATGTATTGGGGATGGACCCCAAACATTCGTATGTATGAGAAATACATTTTAACACTTACTCTGCATTTTATTTATCATAAAAACCATTTTATATTTTCATAAAATACAAATATCACATATTTGAATATCCATTTGACATAGATTTAGTATCTATTTAGAAAATATTACTCTCATGTTCTTCATAGTCATGTGTAAAAGGCTCAAATTCCATAATTTTTCACATCTAGATGTTTTCCATTAAAAAATAATTTCTCTATATAATATAATAGTCAGAAAGAAAACTCCTTATTTAACACTGTTGGAAACCACCATGGATTTCTTATTGATCATTCAAACACAATAAAATAATTTTTATAAAAAAATTATACTTTATTCACCTATATAAAATTAATTATGTTATTTTTTTAATATATAAATTTTCGGACATCATGATGCTCAAAAAACTATTATTTCTTATATTTACATTCACATAAATTTCCCTATACTATCAAGAGACTCATCATATAAAATCACCTTGATGAATCTTCCAATAACATAGTTATGTATACCCACAATAATGGATATAGAACGAAACAATCCACTAGAATCAATTTTAAAAAATTTGTATATAGTATTTACACTGAGTTATGAACTTCTTTCACCCACACCTATAGTATGTTTTTAAGATAAAATTTCAAAATTAATCCTATGATCCATATAAAACTTCTTCACCTGCCCATGTTTCATAAAATAATTCCATATGGATATCAGTTCAATTGATTTACTTAAAATATCTTCCCTCTTATCTTACACATTGTTCTAATTATTTTAATGAACATAACATCCTCAAAATTCTCTATTGAACATGGTTATAGAAGGCTATTGGACACCAAATCACCTTCTTTATTAATTTAAAATAGGATCATGAATTTAATAAATTATAATATTAGTCCTAACCTATAAATTTCATAATATGGTAACCATTATAACAAAAGTTTTTTTTGTGATGATAGAAGTAAAAAAAATCCCACACCAGATCAGTGACATTTTATTTTAATGATAACAATTTAATCTTTATCATATTGATGTTATGGAGATTGTATATTTATGGATTTATTTATGATATTATCAAAAAATACTCCTCATCACGAATACCTTGTACATTGTTGTTGGTTTGGAATATATATCAGCAAAAGTATTCAATACCTAAAAAAGTATCTTTAACTCCTAGATATTTATGAAAAACATTATGAAATGACTTTTGTATCACTATATATTTCTTCTTATATATCAATTAAAAATATATATTATCAATTTATTCTATCTTTAAACCTTTAAATGGAATATATATGTACTTTTTAAATTTATAATTCCTTATCTACACCATCAATAGATTCAAACGTGTGTCATATATGTTTTTAATAAAAAAAAATTCCCACATCCAATATCATTCCTTATAAAACATATAAATATCACTAAAATTAAAAGGTGTATGAAAAATAACACACCAAATAACATGTCATTTTATTCACTAATCCTTGCAAAACCACGTGCTCTAAAACAACATAATAGATCTGAAACCATGTTTAGAGTAAACCCTATAGAATATTATGTGTGGAACAATTTTAGAGTCATATTGAAATTGATAAAGAAATGATCATGATGGACTGTAATATAGAATAGAAAAAAAAACCATCTAACTCATGGAATTATAACTCTCAATCACTAAATAAAAATAGAAATTTTAGAAACAAAAAAACAAAATAAAACAACCTCAAGGAATAACACATGATATTTCAATGTTTATTATTTCTCCCAACTCCATGAGATGCAATACTATATAATTTATACTAATCAAATAGAAGGACCACATATTTTAGTTAAACAATAAATGACCCCAATATTTTTATATTTTATATCATATTGTTAATTATGTTCAACTACTTTATGAACATTAAAAACATTACATTTGTATCATGGTCACATTTAATTTCCCATAAATCACATTTTCATGTCTAATATTGTATATTAAACTATGAAATTTAATAAAATTTTCCAACTAAATAATATTATGTCAAATTTAAACATCCATATAATAATAATTAATTATATTATAGTTATTTATATATGAAAGTTGTCATTAGAAAATTCATTGTCAAGACATTATCCCTTTTTACATAGACCCAAACATAAACATCTGGACCAGCTTTCATCCTTCGATCTTCATCTTTTTTAAATAGTATGACATGATAAAAAAGCTATTTTAATAAATAAATTCATTACAATACAAGGAAAAATGAATAATTAGAAGAATATTAGCATTAATTATAGTTTTTATTAATCTTTATTCCACCATAAATATTTCAGTATGAAATATAAAGTGAATTTATATATTTTATCATAAATATGAATAACAAATTACATAAATCGTTAATATATAAAATTTACACCTAAATGAAATAATAATTTGAAATTATTTGGGTAAAATTTATATTTTTGAGAGTGGTAGTAAGAGATGAATGATAATTCTTGGTCTCCATATACTGGAAGAAAAACATGTTCCACAATATTCTATATAAAATAATTTTTCTAAAGATACATGTGACGTTTTTGAATGTTATAATGACAAAGTGAAATGATTTTATAGTAACCAAGTTAAGTGAATCATTATTCTACAAGAATAAAAACTCCTTATCCAAAAAGTAATAGGGAAATGAAAAATAAGTAAACAAAATGGAAAATATTTATGACTTCAAAAATTGATTCCTAATACCAAAATTAAATTAAAATTGTGGTTGTATTTTTATTAGAAGTAAAACCCCAGGTGTATGAATGGGAACAAACATATGAGTCATACATGGATGGTATAATTAATTCCTATAAATAGTCATTGATTTTTAGTTATATAATATATTTCAAAACATTGATTATGATAGAACTATTTCATAAATATAATTGGAGAAAACCATTTGTATTATAAATTCCATGGCATTATACGCTGATTATTATATTTTATTATTGAATAACAAAACCAAAATACTAATTAAAAACAAAAAAATATATATCTATAAGATGTGTGCAGATACATATATTAGTCATGAAATTATTATGTTAATGTTGAAAATATCTGTACATTAATTAATTGAAGTAGTAACACAAGATCCATGGAACAAGATCAATTGAGATCGATCTATGAGTTACTTGGAAAAAGAAAACATATATAAATAAAAAATTTATTTAAAAATACTAAATGGAATAATAAAATATTAAATTATTATCTATCTCATATGATATAAATCATATTATGATTATGTTTTTAAGAAAAATTAGTAAATTAAGATGATTAGTATAACATTATAATCTATGTATGTGAGAGATAACACATATACATTGTTATATACTAGAGTTGATATTAATTATGCGTAATAACGGTTTAAAATACTTCTAATAAATCTTGATGAATTGAATATGAATTTTTTTTAATTATCAAATAATAATTGAGAATGTTTGAGAAAAATATCCCCTTTCTTGGAGAGAAAGGATCACTATTTTCCAAGGGTAATAAAAGATATCCTATTAATGGTTATAATTTATCTATAATTTAGTTAATATAAATGAACAAATAAACATCATAATATCTAGTGGTAATAAATTATAAAAAATATAATAGTATTTTTTCATCCAATAATACTAAATAATATATATAAAATTTATATCCATTCTAATCATTGTAGTTGTAAGAATAATGTGTCATATTTTCATAGTAATAAAAAAATTATAGTATTACAATGATGTTATTATAATCTAATATTAGAGTATATCGGATAAGTGAAATTATAAGCTTTGTAAATCTTTACTCTATTAAAGTTAATGTCAATTAATGTAAATTAACCACATAGTCATGTGTGGTAGTCCACGTAAATATAATCATGAATCAGAGGAAATATAAATATCATGTGAGATCTTAAATGACGATTTTCAATAATTTGGATGTAGTGAAATTTGGAGTGTTGTGATTATGAGTTCCCTATGAGAATATAGAGAAGTAATTATTTATCACCTTGAGTAAGTAAATTCAGTTATGCAAGATTTATATTTAATATAAAATTAAAATTATTTATACAGTTAATATGTATTTGGTAATACATTAAATTGCATGTCATGATAAAGGGATAAAGAAATTTAAACCAATAACAATAACCAGATGATTTTATGACAATAATCATAGATATATTCATGTTATGTTTTATTTATATCAATGTTTTTATTCAAATATGGGGTAAAAAAATAAATTGTTATATATGGTATAATTAATGAGGGATTTTATTGAAAAAATGTTTTCTTTTACTTTTTTTTGTTCATTCCAAATATTATCCTACAAATGGGTATTTTTTGTAACTATGTTTTGTAACATATCTTAAAAACTATTTTTCCCTATTTTTTAAAATAGATGATTATTTTTATATTTTTTTGTATGTATATATATGTGTAAATAATGATAAAATGATATATAATTTTTATTTGTATATTACATTGGTTATTTGAAAAGGAATATATCATACTATTTTCTCTTAAATGATATTGAATTTTTTTGAAAAAAATTGTATAATATGATGAAATAACCAATCAAATAACAAATAGGTATCTCAAGTAATTTCTATCAAAAAATTAAAGAATATTTAAAATTAATATGATTCTTTCCTGGAGATATATAAGGATGATCGAGAACCATTAGAAACCATGCCCTAAAATATTGATAATCTTTTGAATGAGGTTTCTTTCTAAATTTTAATTAGTATAGTGAATAAAAGTATTCGAAATGTGGGAGGATCATATAAATGGTTTATAACATTTAGAATTCATGATAAATTGATGAATATTCCTTAAAAAGTTTGATTTTTTTTCCTCGATAAAATCCAATTTAACACCAAATTTGTTGGGTGAATATTTATGAGCATTTCATTAAACATCAGAATGTTTCTAAGAGTGAGAAATTTGATATCATTACATTTCATCTAGAGGGTGAATCCTAATTATTGATGATATAATGGGATAAGATGAAATTATTTTGCAAGGGATTACAAATAGTTTTTTGTTTATTATATTGTCTCCCACAAGAGATAATTCCATGGGTGAGATATCCAAATAAAGAAAAAATGAATTGTAGATGATTATCAAAAACAATTTTATAATTTTTTTTCTAGATACTCTTATTATTAAAAATTATATATCTACAACCATCTAAAAATGGGCCTATATGTTTTGATGATATGTGGATCCAGAAGATCATTTTATCAATGAATATAATTATAATAATGGATTCATTCAAAGAATATGGATTGGTGTATATTCATGTTGTTTTGATCAAAATTAAATTTTAAGAAGAAATTGAACGGGAAATGGGAGTTGAATTTTAATTGATAAATATTCTCAATTCATTCTTGTAAAAAGTAAGATAATTTTTATTTATCAATAAAAAAATGATATAGTTTATAATCTATCTCTTTTTGAGTAATCAGTTGATTAATTATTTAATCAAGAGTGATTTTTATTTAATTTAGTATTTTATGAAAGCTAATTATTTATTACATATGTAATATATTAAATAATAATAATCAATATTAGGATCTTATTTATTTATTAACAAAATGGTTGTTGGTGTCATGGTGTTAATTTCAGAATGGTAAAAAAAGATAAGGAACTATTAGAAATTTAAACATTCTTAAAACCAATAATAAATACATTGTTATGTCATTGATCTGAGGTAGATCAATTATAGTAATATTATATTACCCAAGTTATAAATCCCCCAAATTCTCTCAAAATATAATATATGATTAATGTAAATTTATGTGTACAATCGACATGGGATAATGTAAGAAATCTAGATCCATCACAATGTCACCTAACAAAACAAGATAAAATCCAAATTATTGTGGATATGTCAATTAATATCACTAGAAGGATTCATGTTTATATCATTATAAAATAATCATAATATACATAATGTTGTAATTTATTGAATCATGGTAATAAATTTTATCTTATTGGGATGATAGGGAAGTTTCCAATAGGTTTCAGTTGTGTAACTAGTCAGATCCTAGATGGTATAATATAAAAAATGGATCACTATGACCTTTTCATCTTGGTAAGACTATATTAGGGTTTCCACCATGAAATATATTGTCAGATTCGAAAGGGAAATGATCTATAAATTCTATAGAAGTAGGAAATTTGATTACATGATTGATACATATAAGTTTTTGTATATTAGTTGTGTAATTATGTCCTAAAAACCAGAAAATATTTCCCAATGTCCAACCATTACCGTTTCAAAAAAAATTGGTTCATACTATATGGGGTCAATTCGGACATTGGTCATTATATTTTGTCATTGTATGGCCAAAATTCTTATCATACAATTCATGGCTCTCAATCATAGTGATAGAGGATTCTAGAATAAAAAAATTAAATTCTGTTTCATAGGTTTATGCTTGGAGGTAATGTATCCTACCACTATGGTTTTTTGGAGATAAAAAAGGAGATTCCCACCAAAATGATATCTAGAAGAGCGATATTGTTTACCAAACTAGTTACGGTGCCACAAAATGGACAATACCGAGAAGCTTAACTTTTTTTGATGAATCAAGACAACCATTGGCTGGTCAATTGCAATGATTTTTTATTTCTAAATCCATCCTAAACAATCTTGTCACTATTAGATCAATCGGCCCTATAAATTTAGGTATTGGGGTAATTTTGTTTATAAACTCTTACTATTAATAGAGACAGATGCAGCAAAATGGGATCAACTAACATCTTTATCATGGTTGTATAATGATTCCTATTCTAACCTTGAAAATGATAATATTTTATGTGTTTCTAATGTTATATCAGAATATCGATAATATTCATAATAATGGGTCATATCGTATTTATTTTTATGTGTTTCCTCTATATTTATTCATTATAATTGTTATATAGGATACACAAAAATGAACCCTGGTGAATAGAAAATATATTCTAAAAATTAAACTGAAAAAATTTATTTTTGAGGAAATTATGAAATAAAGAGTCACAAAATGTGATAATAATAAATATTTTTTAAATAGTATATATTACAATACAATATCCAATTCTCTGTAAACAAGAATCCAATATTATTTTCAGTATAAAATAGATGATAAGTAAAAATGAAAATTTTATTGCAACATCATTAACAAAGAATATACTTATACAAGATACCTTCATATATAATTATATAAATTAATAAATCTTAAAAATATTCCTCAAATAATACTTGAATGTAATTCACATTTCCCGTCAAATACGATTAAAAGAAATAAAATTTTATGAATGAAATGCGCTAAAAATATTTATATAACATATTGTATTGGAATATAATAGTTTTTATGGAACTAACATTGTGAAAATATATGGTTGTCCCAATAATTATAACATAAATATTAATCATAAATATTAATTACAATAGTGACTATTTCATCTTTAATAATACCAATATATTCATTAAAAAAATTGGAAACAAGAAACATCCTAACTTTTTGTATGATAAAATACAAACTAATTATTATAAAATTAATATACATACACTAAATTGTTAAAAATTCATTCAAATTATTTATCCATATTTTGACACTCATAAAATTTTAACACACTTAGTTTGGTGTTTTTTCCATTTTTTTTAATATTTATAGTATTTTTTCCCCTATTTGGGATGGTTTCGATGGATTCTTCATTGATCCTACAAAATTTGGGTATTTTGAGGAGATTGATGGAAAATGATATGATTATGATGGTCGGTGTTTTCCCTTGGGATTTTTCCTATGTTTAATAGGGATGAAAAAAACTTCATGGCGTTAGAATTCATGGTTATGATGTAGAGTTAGTCAAAAGTGATACTTTCATTGTATGAAATCTCAACGGTGGCCTCACTATGTCATGGTCAACTCCATGGTGGGTTAAATATATAAACTTATTTCATTCATCAACATAGAAGATTAACATATTGGGTCTCTCTAATAATGGATCGATCAAAGGTAGAACAATTGTGATGGGAACCACTATATTTGGGTGCCAGTTCATCAGTTTTTTGATGTAGCCAAAATGTCATCCGATCTTTAGGAAATAAAAAAATTAAATAGGGAAATATTGGAGAAATGTTTTGGGGACTTATTGATGAATTTTGTAAAATTTAATTATTTGAATCCCATCATTAATTATCCATAATACTTTCTCTCTCAATTTTTGAATTCAATAACATGATTCCTAATGAATTAGAATTGACTCTAGAAATCTTGTGATTGTTTGATTAGAATCGAGGTGGGAAGATTCTATCACTCCCTCCAATTTCTAAATAATTTGACATGTTTTACATCTAAATTTATTTTTTTATTTTTGTAATTGTAAAATATTTTTATATTACATTCAACTAATATCTATGTTTAATGGATTTATGGGAATGGTTTTTTGGTTGGAGATCATTGTGGATTTGATAAAATGTTTTGAAGAATAATTTTTTTTAATGGAATGGTTAAAATATAATTTTGAATAAATTGGTTGGTGTGTAACCATGATTTCATTATATGGTGCCTTATTTGAATTCGTACATTTATTATTGTTCAATTTGGGGAATGTGAGTTAATCATCAACTAAATACTTGGTACCAATGATGAGTTACCACTCATGAGCAATGGAACTATCAATGTGCATGCATTCATGTGTGTGGATATACATAAATGATATTCTATGTGTAAATAGTAGATAAACTGATATAAAAATACTTATTTTATGAAAAATTTTGAGAATATAAATCTTTTTAAATTCTGATTTTGATATAACCTATTTTGATGTCATTTTAATTTTTTATTTATAATTTTTTTTAACTTTTTGTTTTCCTAGTGGAATGTTTGTGTATGTCTTGGGTATTTTAAACTATGTTTTATACACAATTCATGGATAAAAACTTTTTTACAAATGAAAATTATATTTAAGTGGAAACTGGTAAGGGGAAGATTTCATTTTTCATTACATGATCATCTTGATGTTTTGTTCAAGGATGATGGGAGATGGAGTTTGGATGATTTTACTATTTTGAAGTATATAGTGGTGCCACCTAGTTTCCAATACATTTAACATATTTTTATTTTATTTTTTTTTTGGTTTTGGCTCAATTTATAATACATCTAAAATATTATCCATTAATTTTGGATATAGAATTATTTGTGTTACCTTCAGGAATCATATTATATCTTATATTTCTTATTTCTATTGGGTTTTTTCAAAAAATATCCATCATGTTTAAAAAAAATACATTGGTGTTTATTTATATCATTTGGATTCATGATATTTGACCTATGGTTATTAAAACCTATAAATATTTCCATGATAATGGGTCATGGGAAGGATGTAACCAATGGTATCAGGTTTCCATGTTATGTCTCTTTGGATGTTAAAAATAAGATTTAATCTGTTAAAACATGAAATATATAGAATAAAAACATTTTTCATACCATTTATGTATAACATAAAGTTAAAAGGTAGGTTTGTGTAAATATAATTTTTTTGATTAACATATATGTGTTTTTAGCTCATTATCGTGGGTTTATTTGATGAGTGTTTTTTATCTTGCATTAATTCAGTGACAATCCTCTATGATTTCATCATCCATTTTTTTCATAAAATTAAATTATGTATAACTTACCTTAAATTATTTTTTGAATTATTTTATACTATATGAAATATAATGTACACGCTATATGGTGATTGGGTGGTACTTATTTCTATAGTTATATAAATATTT
Source organism: Viscum album (assembly GCA_963277665.1). Lineage (NCBI taxonomy): Eukaryota > Viridiplantae > Streptophyta > Magnoliopsida > Santalales > Viscaceae > Viscum > Viscum album. The sequence goes on along the minus strand of OY728148.1, from coordinate 2,042,474,484 downwards.
CACCTTTCATGAGAATTTGAAATTTGAAAGAGGGCTCAGTTGGGAAAAATATTACACTGGAACTATATCTTAACCCACATATTGGATATATTTTTATAAAATTACTTGAGATTATAGAAAACTGAATAAAATTAAGAAACCAAGCCGTTTTTTCACTCATTTAAATTTTAAAGTATGACCCCAGTAAAATTTCAAGGGGATTTTAGACCAAAAAAGCTGAGGCATGACTTGGTTGAATGAAAAGAATTTTATCTTTTCATGAAATTCTAGATAATATTAATTTTCATACAGACATATAAATTCTATACGATCTTTCATTATAATGTTTGGGTTTAGTTCTTCAAAATGAAATATACTGAGAATTTACATGGATGGAATTCGAAAAGAAATCACTGAATGTTTCTATCTGTATACCATCAATGTAATTAGAAAGATGAATTTCATTAGTCTTATGTAAGAATATCTATTAGTGGGGTAATTGCAAAAATGTTTATGAAATTAATTAACTTCACAATATAATATTATATTAGTGAGAACCTTTGGTCACATTTAATTTTTTATAGACATTGACGAGAAATTATCTCCAAGACAAACTGGTAATATATTATTAATCAAAATGAAATAGTCAATATAGTGAAATATTTAAAAATGGAATTCCTTGGTAATGATATTTGATGAAATTTTTTTCTATGCATTTACATCGGGAACTCTATTGATTGAAACAAGAGAAATGGAGAGACATACTGCCATGCAAATAGGGTACTTGTGAATCAATACATGAGACCATATACATTTCTTCCATAATGTAGAAACAATCCAAGATATTTTTAGTGTGTCATATTGAACCACATGAATAGGTATTGTACAAAACCACATTAGTATAACCATAGATTTGGTAAACTACTACATCTATAATGTTACTATATTAATTCCTATATATAGTCTGGTTGTAGTGGATCTAGTATTCCATAGGCCTATCGTGACTAGATAATAAAACCATATTATAATTTTTCTCAACCTCAATGATTATTGAGTAAAGGTGAATCCAAAAACACTAAAAAACCTTAACTGATGAAACCATGTCAAGGAATAATATATTAATCAATATTAGTATTCAGTCATCTAACTGTACTCTTATTATAGTATTCTATGATTAATGTCTATCCCATTCAATTTTTTCTTCTTACATGTAAAATAAATTAGTGTTTCCTGTGAAAATTTTTCTACTTATGTTGGTTATTCAGACTGCTATTGGGAAACAAGAGTGTAAAAGATTTAACTGTTAAACATTTTCTATTAAAAATGGTGGAATATATTTTTTGGAATAATCTATTAAGGATATTAATATCAATGATTTCACCATCATTATGAAATGGTTAACAGAATTCAAAGCATATATCATTTTTTATGCTGGGTAACTAAGGACTACAACTCAAAATGGATTGGCATTCCCCTTTAAAGGGTGTTAGTATATGAATAAAATATGAGTATTGGAATTATAAAAAAATTAGGTATATATATATTATTACTATAAATAAGTAACCTTATGAAATAGTAAATTAACATGCACTGGAGATATTAACACCATTATTGAAAAGTGTCTATATATGATACATAAATTTTTACCATGTTTACCACCTAAAAGATAATTGAAATTGTTGATTGATATCTATTCAAGGGAAACTATTATTTAAATTTTTTCATATTGAAAAGAATAAAATAAAATTATAATTATAATTCCTATTGAAATAATTATTAGCTAAAGGATTATTCAGACCATGTACATCTCCTTGATCTTCTCTAGTGTTATTCATAAATAAGATGGATGGTTCAGAATAGTTATGTGTATATGTTTACAAACTGTATCGAGTTATGATAAATACTTTATATTCCCTTTAATGAATATGTGATATGCAAATTAAATTGTGTGAATCCCAGTGTCCATCTAAGGTAAATCTATTCATAGGGTACCTCTAACTCCGATTTAATATAGTGTATATTATGTAGTCATAATTATTAATGTGATATGTCAAGTATAAATTATAGTACATGCCATTCTATCTCATGAATGCATGAATGGATTTAATGGACTTGATGAACCATATCTCACATATATAACATGAGACACTTTTCATTGTATACTTTCTGAAATCTAGGTTTATTCTTGAAATATGAATGACCACAATAAACACATAAAAATTGTATTTAGAATATTCTGTGATCACAAACATTATCCAAAATACAATAATATGGAATTATAGATACATGAATTTTGTTTCTTCAGAAATTTTATTTATAATAAAGCTGTATCAACTGAAACTAATAAAATAAATGTATTTTATCCAAGAAAATAATTAAACATTTCCATGAAATATAATGATTTTGGGGATTAAGAAACTATTATCATCTATTTATTTAGAATTTCTCAAGGATAACATGTCCCATAACTTTTTGAAAATTAATGTATTTCCATTTACATGGAATAATGACTACCTGGAATCATTCAATCGAAATAATGCTTGGCCCAAATTAGTATATATTCTCATATTTCCAAAAAAAAGTATCCGTATTTTTGAATTTTTGGATTTGGGTTGGGTTGTATTTTTATGCATAGAGGCCCTATAATAACTTATTTTTTGAGGTAGATCTGATCACATTAGAAGTAAAACCTTGTTTATGATCCATAGTATGATATATTGGTTCATGCATTAAAAAACTATTTCCAATGTTCCTTTAGTTATCAGTTTATTGTTTTAAGAAATCCAAATATCATGAAGCTGATATTTACTCATAGGGACTTGAATGAAATGTACTTCTGATGGATTTTGTTTCTCAAAATGATTGAATTCAATTATTATATTCATTTATAATGTGAAATTAAATGGTTTATAGCTTTTGTGATAATATTTATATCCAATTTGTATATGAGTCGTATGAATGATGGTAGTTGATGAGCACAATCATGGAAATGGATCTAAACTATGAGGAACATAATAAGTATTTCGTTTTTTCCCAAAAATTATAGTTTCAGACTTTATTTAAATAGTCATGGAGGATTAGTGATCAGATCCAAGAAACAAAATAATTGGTTTTGACATCAATGGTGTAGAGTCTACATATGTTGGGATAATGGATGCGAACTATGTGTTACATATCTAAACCTAGATTTTCATACCAACTTCATTCCAAGAATAAGTCCTTTTGAGATACAATTTCTATAAATGTATTGTCCATCCACATATTCAAGATATGTATATTGAAATGAAATAACATTATTTGTGGTCTCAAATGAAGAAAATTATATCTAATAATGTTTTTTGATGTCTCCAATTCCAACAGCAAAAGGCTATACATCAACACAAAGTGGGTATGTTATAATTGATATCGAAACATCTATGTAAATTCGATCATATTGTAATGGAATTCTTTATCATACTACCGTTGAAACATAAAAATAATGTCTTTATTTTGATGATTGTGGACCAAATCAAAATTTTGTAAAACATCATGCCAATTTTAGAATCCAATAATGTAAAATAATTACATAAACCCAATATTTGAAAAGTGGTAATATTTAATGTAGTGAAACTTTAAATGGTCTCTAAATAAGCCTAAAGTTTTAACTATCAACTTTCACAATAAATACAATAATCACTAGAAACTAATTTTATCATGAGTATTATATATCACCCCCAAATGTATTGATAGTTAGAATATACTATACAATAATTAAAATTCATTCTCTAATCATGTGTTATGGATCTTTGTGACTCATTAGAACACCCTGTTTCTTTTGTGTAATTTTAATATAATATTAGTTTTTATTACATGATACATGTGGCTCTATATGAGGAATTTTTGAGGCCACCCTATCAGTATCCAATATTTTTTGTGCTGTTAGGGTAATGCTCACTAATTTTCTCTTCCATTATATATGAGATGGATGATATGATTTACATGATCTATAATGTTGATAAATGGCCCAAAACAAAAAAATGATAAATAAATCATCATATTCATTATTAAATATTTCTATGGGTGAACAATTATTCTAAATATTAAATCTCATGATCGAATGTCTTTGTTTGGGATGTCAAGGAAATATATCTCCTATGTTCCCCAAACCAACAAGAATATGTGAACACATCATAAATGTGTCATATCAGTTGGTTTTACCACCTATATTCAACTCAATTCATAATGACTTTAATGTATCTCTATTAAATATGTATTGGAACATTCATTTTCATGTAATTAAATGAGATCATGTAACAATTACACAATATGATACATTCATCTATGAACTGATTCATATCCTAGAAAACTGTGATAAATAATTTCATGGAATATATATTCAATTGATCTAGGTGTTTTAGAAAGATAGTGATACATGGGTGCTGGAATTTTTCATCTCATGACCCATCCCATGGGGCTCATGCCGTGACTACACTAATCTCGGCTTCTATAGGCTAGGGGCTAGCGACTAGCACTGAATGGCGTATTCCCAAAAACACTGAAGGTGTTGCCTTTATATCTTGTATATACACAACCAAGAACACATCAACATACGAACTCAAGTAATCTAAATAGTAAACAGTGGGAGTACAATAAGTAAAAAGGGGCTAGAATACAAGATCAACTATAAAGTACAAGGAAAAATGGAAAGTACAAGATAGATGAATGTACAATAAAAACTGTAATATCTTATGTGATCACCCACCAAGGATAATACATGAAGGGTAGGTATAGATGTCGAACGGTCGTCACTACAGTAAGCCTCGTCTAGGTACACCTCCAAGATACCTCCAGTCCTGGTACACTCATCCTCAGTCATCTATGTCTGTCGTCTACATCCAACACAACATGGTGCGAGCATAACCCATGAATGGGTGCGTATAACGATACACAGCAGGGACCCAGAGACCCTCATGGTCTCACAAATCCAACAAGGATAAACCAAACAGTATGAAAACAACATATATCCCAACATAGATATTTGCCCATACATATAACTAAGTTATCATGTAATCCATCTCAATCATGACGAAACATATAGGTACTGACTCAGCTCAGACTAGGGATAACTTAGGTATTGTAGTAGAGATGATTAGTTATAACAATTGAATCATATTACTCTGTTAAGAGGCTCTGCTGGTGACTAGAATAGGATTTCTATGAGCTGACCCACACATGATTTCTAGTATCTCACCCACACAGGATTGCTAGGAGCTGACCCACACAGGATCTCCATGAGTTGTCCCACACAGAATGATAAGGAGATGACCCACACAGGATCTCTAGGAGCTGACCCACACAAGATCTCTAGGAGCTGACCCACACTAGATCATTAGGAGATGAACCACAAATGATTGCTAGGAGATAACCCACACAAGATCCCTAGGAGATAACACACACAGGTTCTCTAAGAGCTGACCCGCACAAGATCACTAGGAGCTGACCCACACATGATCACTAGGAGCACTCTTCTCATCACATCCATCTACTGGGTTTTGGAACTAGGCTTGCTCGTCTCTGGGAGAGTCTTCTCCATAAGCCAATGTTCGAATTTTCCAACTTCAACGATGTCCCACAAAGAAGAATCCCATAGGTCAGACACGTCATAGGGGTATCTACACAATAGACGATGCGTCAATCGGACAGCTGGTCTACGAGTTATTAGCCATTTAGTCCCGAAGGCCCGATTGGATTCATGCTCAATCAAACATGACCATTTCAAAACTTTATCCAAATCTTTAGTGGGGTATACCAAAGGGACCTTCTCAGCTTGAGGTTTTTAGCCATGCTGACGGTTCATAAAACAGACGTTTGGTGCCAAAGATATGGCTGAAGGATCGTAATTGGGTAGAAGTGGGTCCGGGTCTGGTCCGACCCGGCCATACCTAGGCTGGGCCAACCATGTCTGGGTCGATTCGCCATAAACCGATCGGTCCGTCCCGGCCCACTGTGCGGCTCGACCCATTGGGTTCGGCCCGGCGCGCTGGGTCGCAACGGGCTGCGGGGGGCCGCGGGGCGGCGCAACCGTAGAGGGTGCTACGAGGGCAGCTTAGCCGTGGGCGGTGGCTCGACCGCGAAGAGGTGGCTCGGCCATAGGGTGGATTGGCTGCGAACGGCGTCCCGGATGTGGGGCGGCTACTTAGTCGTGGTTTCGGTGTCAGACGAAGGCTCCGTCGCGGGGTGGCGGCGTAGCCGCGAGGCGGTTTGGTCACTGGGCGGCGTCCCAACCGGAGGGCGGAGGCTCGGCCATGGGGGTGTTGGCCACAGATTTCAGCTCACCCGCGAGGTGGTTTGGCCATGGAGTGTAGTGGCTGCAGGGCGGTAGTGGCCGTTGTGTGGTGTCATTGCCTTCATCGTTGTCGACAGTGGTGTCAACCACCGTTCTCGTTTTCCTCATGTAACACACCGAGATTTTATGAGGAAGTTTTTTAAATTTCTTTAATATCTTGTGTTTTACACTTCACCAAGATTATCTTGCGCTATACACAACACTGTATTATCTTGTAGTATACACAATCATATTCTTGGCTTGTGTGCCACACAATTTCATGTTCTTACAAATAAAATTCATTTTACATAACACCACTTATAGATTTTGATCTATGTGTAAATGAACAATGTTTTTTTATGTAATATGAAACACCAAAGGAATATTGCACTACATGCAACTCTGACTTGGCTTGCATTATACGCAAGAGCGAGCTTTCTTAATAGCGTGTGTTATACGCAATATCGAGTTTCACTAAACAATGATATATTATTATAAAATTATTGACAAGCCTTTATGGATAATATTAACTAAATTTTTAATTTTATGAAATTATAATTCATCATAAAGATTTTCTAGAATGAGGTATGAGAACAAAATAAATTTTTTGGATAAATGAGTTATTTTTCATAAAATGCAGTTTTGCAGCCTTTTAATGGGGAACCCATTTTAAATCTATTTTTTGACAAGTTTATAAGTTCAATTTTACAAAATAAACTGTTTATATTGAATCAAGATATAAAAATTTACATTGGATAACGTTTTGATATTTTTCTCACAACATTCTTATTTTGGTGAATAGTAAAAACATGCTAAATTTTAATTAAAAACATCTTTATTTATAGAGATAATTTATATGGTTAAATTATAATAGTAAATTGTGTTAAAGTATAAATATAATATATGTTTACCTTTTAATATAATGCATGTCATTAGAATTAATTTAACATTTAATTCGTAGGTAAAATCAATTCAATCTTCTGTAATGTCTTAATCAAAAACTCATTTTGTCGACAATGGGATTAATTTTAAATTTATTATTGAAACTTATGTGTTTTGAGTTTTGAAAAAATTGACTCCATATTTGGAATCATATGGTCCAAAGTATGTTAATTCACTACTTTTTTTGGGGGGCATTATGAATAGTAACTACGGTAAATTTTATTTACCACAGGTAAATGAAAAATAGGTAATTAAGTGTAAATATAATATTATAAAATTACCCTAACACTTGTATTAATATAATTGGATGATTATAATTAATCCTATAATATACCTGGGTCAATGTTGTGTCTATTAGATCCCACTTTTATGTGATTAAGACGTTTAATTTATTTTATTTAAATGAAATTGAAATATGTCTCACTAAAACTTTAATAATTAAAATGTCTTAGTATAAAATTATACAGAATATAAATTCTGTTATAATTACTCATATGAAAGCTATTTTTTTCTTTATCATGGTAATTTATTTTTATTTTTGAAGAAATATATAATTACCTTAATAGCTTATTCATTAATGATGCAGAAATTATTTATTTAGTGAAAAAATTAATAATATAGTTTTTATTCAAATAATAATACCTATAAAAGGTCCAAATACTTGCCTATAGCTTATTGGTCGAGTATATCTACACCATAATCATCCAAGTGGCGACTTCGGGACCATTTGGAGCATTATAAAACAGATTATGACATTTATATTATTTTATTTTAAATGATATCAAAGTATTTACCTTCATAATTTATTAAACATATAATTTTAAATGTTGGGTGTTTTAGAAGAAAAATTCGACTAAAAGTATTATAATGAAATATATTATATTTATTTTCATCATATAATTTTATTTTTAATTTTTATGAAACAAATAAGTATATTAAAATATTATATTCAAATGTTTTAATAATTATTATATTAAGTGAAATTTCAAATAAATGGTTTAACAAATATTAAAATAAATATTATATGAACAAATTATTGTCCTCCAACCATTTTTTATGTTAATATGACAAGTTAGGAATCTGTTAAATATTTTTGTTCGAATATATCTTCTGTATGGATTTAATGTAAATTCAAATAATTGAATTGTGTCAAAATTGACACTATTGATATTTTATAAAACAAAAATATTATTAAAGTTTTTAATAATTAAAAAAATAATTAAAAATTACAAATTAAAAAGTTTATGGTCTAAAATGTAATAATTTACCTATTCATTGAAAATTCACAATAAATAAGTAAGTATTTATAGGAATTTAATAATTAGAATATTATTACCACAGATAAAATTTAATAGATTAAATTAGGATAAATCAATACGATAAGGTTTAAAATAATCATATAATGTAACACCCCAATATTCCACTGTACGCTTCTCTTTGAATAATACAGTAGCGTGTGTTGTACGCAACTTCGAGTTCTAACACACACCACAACAAATCAAGCTATCCGTTATGAATATTAATACCTACTTTTTGAAATTTTATAAATTTTATCTTTCAAAATGAACTTAATTTTTGGATTCGGAATATCGAATTTATCCTAGGGTGAAATTTTGGAACTTTTTGGATAAATTTTATATTATGATGAATAATGAAAATTACTAAAATTTAATTAAAAAAACTTTTTTAATCAAAATAATTAATAGTAATAAATTATACTGTTTATTTGTTTTAATGTATAATTAGAATATAATTTTACCATTTTATCCAATGGTGGTCATTAGAATTACTTTCACTTTGAATTTGGACATAAACAATTGTCAATCTTTTGATTGATATTGTTTTTTAAAAACATGCTATTTGTTTTGAAAATAGGAATTAATTATAAAATTAAGTAATTCAACATATATGTTTGGAATTTTGTAAAATAGACATCAATTTTGAATTTGGAATATCAATTATAGCTTAGGGTGAATTATTGGTATTGTTCTGAAAAACATCAATTTTTGATGAATAGTGAAACCACTAAGTGGTAGTTAAAAAACTGATTTTTCATTTAAATGAAACATTACCACTTCTATTTATATAATTTCAAAAATACTACATACATGTTTGTCATTAGTAATTATAATGTGGTTCAACGAGATTAAAATAATTTTTGGTGAATATTAACTTTTAAGTTCTATTAATCGCAATTAAAGGTAATTAGTGTAATTTAAGGTAAATATAATGATATAATAATATGAAATTACCTTTAAACTTGTCCTACACATATTTGATGAGTCATGTACGACCAATACAATCCATGGGTCAGCTTGGGGACCCCATGGAGAAACATGGGTAAGAAAATGACATTATTAACTTTTTATAAAGTAAAAATAAAAGTGTCAGAAACATGTATTGTTTTACTAAAAAAAATTTACATGGGGTTATACAAGTCATATTTTTGACTATAAATATTAATTGGAAATATAAAATATTTCCTATATCATGGTATTTTTTTTATAATTTTTAGACATTAAATATATTAAATTTTGTATGACACCATGATGATGCAGCGATTACCTAATTAATTAACGATTTAAATAAAATGAAAAGATAATGTAAAATCTAAGACTTAAACTTTTCAAAAACCTATTGGATGAGTATAATTAGAACCATTATCACCTTATCCTCGAAATATATAATTTTGGGACCTTTAAAATCCGAAACTCATTATATAATAGAGTAACATTTCTTGACGTTCCAAGAGTGCCCCTCCTCTCCTTTTATAAAAGGCCCCACCTCCACAACCATATTCACACCATCAAATCCATTTATCTCGGCCAAACTCTGCCCAAATACTCTCCCAACTTCCCTCTATTACTCTTAGAATCCCCAATATGGGTATAAGTCTTCCCAAGGAAGCCTTTGGCTCAATTCAAAAAGAGTTACCTGATTTTAATGGAAATGTGTTCACTTGTGATATTTGTTTTATTTTTCTTCTCCAACCCCTTGATATCTTATTATACCTTTATTTTGTAACAAAAACAGTATGGTAAATATACTAGTATGTTTTTTTGAGAATTATTTGATTTAAACTTACACACAGCTTCGTCTAATGGTTAAAGAACATACTATTTCTGTTGGTGGCGAATTTCTGCCTCATGAAACGATGATTGTTCAATCTTCTTTTAACACCTCTCATGGTGGCCATTAAGATGTAACTATATTTATATATGATATATATTATGTTTTTGTTTTCCTTATGATTCTTTATTTTTCATTTATGGCATTCCTTTATGATTTCCATTATGGGTAAACGCGATAATTTCATTTTAGGAAGTGCGGACTACAACCCCCTCAAAGTGATTTGAATCGTTAATGCCATATGTGGGACGTATAAAGGATGGAGTAAATGATATTATATATGATATTATACTGGAATTATAATATACCATTAAATCATTATGATTTCATTCCATTAAATATGAAATATAAATGAAAGTAGCGTTCATGCATACGTACGGCTTATTGTCTCCATGAAAGGTGCATTTCATTTCTTACCTCTAAATTTTATGTAATATTATAAATACATATACCTACTAGATATATATGATATATATGATATCTACATCAGGAATATAATTCTGGATATAATGGATATTTTACCACATGAACAACTTGTAATTATAAGATGTTTATTTTTGACTTAAGTACCAAAGATCAACAAAATGACCGTTATTAACTTAAATGACTACATAATGTTCATAACATCGTAATAAGTGATATAAAATGAATGATGAACTTGAAAAAGGTTCTTAAGGAAGTTGAAATTAACTATAGTTTATTATTCAGGAGGTTAAAGAATGATCGAGTCAAGTCAGACATGAGGTAAGGGCCTTCATCTCAATCTCCTTTCATTGAGGAATATTTTGGTTTATACACAACCTTCTATAATACGGTGTATAAACCCCTTTGACTTTTACGTTTATTCAAAACAAATATTTTTTATACGAATTTTTTTACTAAACAACAAAATGGAATGTTTTTTTGTATTACGTATGTGGCGACAACATCTTCTCCGCCGTCGTGACCATTATTTGAGTTTCGGCTTCCTCTACAAGCCATAACATTTTTAAACGAAAAATAAATACCATGTTTTACTTTTCATTTATTTTTTTATTTAAAATGGTTTTGATAATGTTTTTATTATATCAATGTGTTGTATTGATATCTTGTGATTGCAATGTGGAAATTTTATGTTTCCTTTATGCATGTTTTATGTTATACGATTATATTATGGTTTATGATATGTTTAAACCTTTTCATATAAGGAATGCATTGGACATAATAAGGGATGGGTGGGGCCCGCTATAGCTTTTCGATGCATCGGTAGGTATCATGAGACAAACTATTGTCTTCGCACGAGGCCTTGAAAAAATATTATTTGTAGTCTTGGCACGAGATATTGACTATGTGGTTATAATAGTTTAGAATTATGCATTCCATCATTATGAAAGTGTTTATTGATATTTCATATCATTATTCGACTAGTATAATATCCATGTGAGTATGTAAATTTCATTATTTCATTTTACTCTTTCCATACTATGCTGAAGTTAATGTTTAAAAGTCTTTTGTTTTGGTTATACATTACCTTGAATGTTTATGTTTATTTATGAAAGTTTCCTCTATATTGATATTTTTAATGAGCATCTGAGCTCACCCCTTTCTATGTTTTATTATTCATAGGATGTGAAGAAATATTTTATGACTGACCTGCAGGGATAGTCTGAATGGGATACAATTGTGGACTATGGAGACAATGTTATTGTAGTTTTCACTGTATGATGTAATGTAACATTTATGAATGTATCTATTGTTTCCAAGGCTACTAAACTAATCGGTCTTTCGAGACATGATCTTTTGTGATCATGACTATGTTATGTAATAAGGCACTGACTCTGGGTAACTGGGGTCAGGGTGTTACAGTTTGTATCAGAGGCATTTTAGGACTAACTTTGGAAGCTAGATATAGATAAACTCTGATTAGAGCACATATCCCTAAGATAGACTTTGATGATTAGTATAGAAAAACTTCCTAGAATTTTGGAATTATAGTGATTTTGTGAGAATTCTAATCAATAAATCCCTGTCTATACAAGAGCAGGTAGAGGCGGCTCTGGAACAGATGTACCCAGGGCTAAAACTAGAAAACACTGCTTTGAGCTAGACTCAAACAGGAACTGGTGCACGACAATGGGCCTTGCTGCACTCTTAGTTACGACACTCCCAATGGATATGTTTTGTATAATTATCATTTTCTTTACAAACCATCATGAAGGGTTTATTAGTATATACTTCCTCAAAGAAAACATTTTTATGATTATGGATTATATCCATAAATTGTTCTGTTTATGTTAATTGTTTTGCAAGATTGCTATTATGTATTTTGATTCATAAACTAATCTAGTTTATGACATTATTTAGAAATGGTGTCTAGTGGAAGGAATGGAAACCGTATCAATTCACGCACTCCATGCAGGGATTTCCCTCCTGCTAAAGATAATTATAGTGTAGCTGGTGATACAACTTGTGCTGATCAGCTAATCACCATACTGGGAAAACTCAATCAGGTTATTAATAATGACCTTACTCGTACGGAGCACCCTGATCCGCAAAGTGGAGGGTCAATGTTAGACCTCTTAATGAGTCAGAAACCATCAACATTCAATGGGAGTAAAAATCCATTAGTAGCTAAGAAATGGATTAATTCCTTAGAGAAAATATTCCATGCCTTGTGGAGTAGTGAAAGGGAAAAGGTTATCATGGCAGTTTACCGCCTCACTAGAGATGTTGATCAATGGTGGTCATTGATACAAAATACAACGGAATATTAAGAAGTATCAAGTATGGAATGGAGAGAGTTCAAAGAACTTTTCTTAAAAAAATACATTCCTCATGGCCATCGAGCAGATATGGAAAGGAAATTTCTGAGTCTGAGACAAAAGGAGGATGAGAATGTCGCAAAGTATGAGTCTAACTTTATATGGTTTGTGAGGCATGCTGCAGATTATATACATAACCCAAGAAGTAAGATTGGTCTTTTCATTTATTGGTTTAAACCATTTCCCCATTGAGCTTTAGTATCACAATCGTTCTCAACGTATGAAGATATAGTCTCTTGTGCTATCAAGATAGAAAAGTAATTCTCTAAATCTTATGACAATAATGTAAACCAAGAGAAGAAGAGAACGGTGGAACAAGAGACAGATAATGGGATAATGGGAAAGAAGAATTTCCCGTTATGCGATAATTGTTGGAAGAATCACCCTGGTACTTGCCTAAAAGGAATGAGAGTCTGTTATAAATTTGGAGAAACTGGTCACCAAGCTCATGATTGCAAGGGAAAGAAAGAGAATATCAATGTTGAATGTTATAATTGTAGGTAAATGGGGAATTATGAAAATGAATGTCCTATGTATCAGGGAAACTTACCACAGAAAATTCCAAAGGATCCAGGCCAATCTTATAATGTTACTACAGTTGAAGTGGAATAATTAATATACTGGTGCTTTTGGACTCAATTATTATATTCTAGTTATAAGAATAATGTGATATATATAAGGATTGTACTGCAGTACTTTTTGTTTTCATTAAGGTGTTAATATGATGAAGGTAATCATATTTTTAGTATGTGACAATAAGAGAAACTTTACTTTGTTTGGGGAATCTGATGTTACAATTGATTTTGAAATTTAGAAACCTTATAGAGAAAGTCCGGACAGATGTATTTTGGATAACTATAAAGGTTGTAATGGATTAAGTTGATCTTTGGTTATTATTGTCTAAGGTTAAACCATTTCTGAAGAATATTTTTGGAATATTATAATACTATAGTTTTAGGAAAAGGACAACATGCAGGTTGGGGGATAACTCATCGTGTCGGACAAAGCTGCAGGAATAGAACCCACAACCATAGTGTGACAGGCCTTTATTACCTACCACTAGCCTACAGGAAGTCCCTGGTTATTAAAAAGTAGTTTTCCTAATCTAGATGGTATGTGTTAAAATTTTGAACCTTGTACGATTATGATAAATATAATACTTTTGAGTTCTATTATCATTTTGATTGAAAGATGAGTTTGTGGTAGAAATTAGTTGAAGGATGAAACTATAGTTGTCAAGAATATATATATATATATATATATATATATATGTATACATATATCTTTTTCTATGAATAAATTAATTCTTATACTTTTGGAAAGGGGCATTAAAAAAATGTGTTATCCAAATACCTTATGTTTTGTTGAACTGATGATATTTTAAATCACCATAGATTGAAAGCTTTGAGGCCCTCAATTTTACACTTGTTTGTGATTGATGACCACAATCAATCCCTATAAATATTTATGTTTTTCCTCTAATTATGTGTCTATAATTTCCACTAATGTTCTATTATTTTAATCCCTAATTTGGTGGTGACTTTCTCATTTCCATTTCCCTCTCATTAAGGCTAAATTTTATTAACCTTATTTCCGATGTGGGTTTTCCACAAAGGTATTTTATATTTTCAACATTTTATTTTTGAAGAACATTATAAAATTTTGGGGATGCAATTTATTGAAGGAAGGGAGAATGTAACACCCCAACCGTCCACGGTACGCTTCTCATTGAATAATACAGTAGCTTGTGTTGTACGCAACTTCGAGTTCTAACACACACCACAACCAATCAAACTAGCCATTATGAATAGTAATACAAACTATTTGAAATTTTATAAATTTTATCTTTCAAAATATACTTCATTTTTGGATTCATAATATCTAATTTATCCTAGGGTGAAATTTTGGAACATTTCAGATAACATTTATATTTTGATGAATAGTGAAAGTTGCTAAATTTTAATTAAAAACAAAATTTTTAATCAAAATAATTAATAGTGATAAATTATACTATTTAATGTTTTTAAAGTATAATTAGAATATAATTATACAATTTTATCCAATGGTGGTCAGTTTAATTAATTTCACTTTGAAATTGGACATAATCAATTGTCAATCTTTTGATTGATATTGTTTCATAAAAACACGATATTTGTATTGAAAATGGTAATTAATTATAAAATTAATTAATGCAACTTATATGTTTGTAATTTCGTAAAATAGAAATAGTTTTTGAATTCAGAATATCAATTATATCTTAGGGTGAATTTTTGGTATTGTTCTGAAAAACATCAATTTTTGATGAATAGTGAAACCACTAAGTGCGAGTTAAAAAACTAATTTTTCATTTTAATGAAACATTACCAATTATGTGTATTGAATTTCAAAAATCCTACATACATGGTTTTCATTAGGAAGTAAATTTTTTTTCAATGGGATTAAAATAGTTTTTGGTGAATAGTAACTTTTAAGTTCTATTAATTGCGATTAAAGGTAATTAGTGTAATTTAAGGTAAATATAATCATATAATAATATGAAATTACCATTACACTTGTCCTACACATATTAGATGATTCATGGACAACCACGAAAATCCTTTGGACAACATGGGGACCTCATGGAGCCACTTGGGTAAGAAAATGACATTAATAACTATTTATTTAAATTAAAAATAAAAGTGTCACAAACATGTATTGTTTTACTAAAACAATTTTTACATGGGGATATACAAGTCATATTTTTTACTATAAATATTAATTGGAAAGATAAAACGAAATCCTACATCATGGTAGTTTTTTTATAATTTTTAGACATTAAATAAATTAAATTTTGTATGACACCATGATGATGCAACGATTACCTCATTAATTAATGATTTAAATAAAATGAAACAATAATGTAACATCTAAGAAATAAACTTTTCAAAAACCTATTAGATGAGAATATTAGAACCCTTACACCTTATAATTTAAATATATAATTGTGGGACCTTTAAAATATGAAACTCATTATATAATAGAGTATTATTTCTTGACTTTCCAAAAGTGCCCCACCTCTCCTCTTATAAAAGGACCCCACCTCCACCACCTTATTCACACCATCAAAGACATTTTTTCTTGGACAAACACTGCCCAAATACTCTATCAAAATTACTCTCTTACCCCTAGAATCCCAAATTTGAGCAGAAGCCTTCCCAAGGATGCCTTTGGCTCAAATCAAAAAGAGTTACCCGATTTTAAAGGTAATGTCTTCACTTGTGATTTTTGTTTTATTTTGCATCTCCAACCCCTTACACTATTTGTATTCCTTTATTTTTTAACAAAAACAGTATATTAAATATATTAGGATGTTTTTATGAGATGTATTTGATTTACACTTACGCACACCTTCGTCTAATGGTTAAAGGACATACTGTTTCTGTGGGTGGAAAATTACTGCCTCATTAAACGATGATTGTTCAATATTCTTTTAACACCTCTCATGATGGACATTAAAATGTAACTACATTTATATATGATATATATTATGTTTATTTTTTCCTTATTCATAAATATTTTTCATTTATGGCATACCTTTATGATTTCCATTATAGGTAAACGAGATAATTTCATTTTAGGAAGTGCGGACTACCGCCCCCTCAAAGTGATTTGAATCTTTAATGCCATTTGTGGGACGTATAAAGGATTGAGTAAATGATATTGTATATGATATTGTACTGTAATTATAATATAACTTTATATCATTATGATTTCATTCCATTAAATACTAAATGGAAATGAAAGTAGTGTTCATGCGTACGTGCGGCTTACCGTCTTCAGAAACGGTGCATTTCATTTCGTACCTATAAATGTTATGTAATATTATAAATGAATATATATACTGGATATATATGATATATATGATATCTACATCATGAATATAATTCTGGATAAAATGGATATTTTTACCACATGAACAACTTGTAATTATAAGAAATTTATTTTTGACTCAAGTACCAAAGATCGACAAAACGACCATTATAAACTTAAATGCCTACATAATGTTCATAACATGGTAATAAGTGATATAAACGGAATAATTAACTTAAAAAAGTTTCTTAATCAAGTATAAATTGACTCTAGTGTATTATTCAGGTGGTTAAAGAACAATTGAGTCATGTCGGACATGAGGTAAGGGACTTCGTCTCATTCTCCTTTCTTTGAGGCATATTTTGTTTTATAGAAAACTTTATTTTATACGGTGTATAAACCCCATTTAATTTTATGTTTATTCAAAGGGAATATTTTTTATATGAATAATTTTACTAAATGAAAAAATGGAATGTTTTTTTGTCTTACGTATGCAGCGACAACGACTTCTCTGCTGCCATGACCATTATTTGAGTTTCGACTTCCTCTACAAGCCATAACTTTTTTTAAATGAAAAATAAATACCATGTTTTAATTTTCTTTTATTTTGGTATTGAAAATGGTTTTATAATGTTTTTATTATATCAATGTGTTGTATTAAAAACTTGTGATTGAAATGTGGGAATGTTATGTTTCCTTTATGCATGTTTTTTGTGATACGATTATGTTATGGTTAATGATATCTTTAAACCTTTTCATAAAAGGAATGAATTGGACTTAATAAGCGATGAGCGGAGCCCACTATACCTCCTCGATGCATCGGTAGGTCTCATGAGACAAACTAGTGTCTTGGAACGAGGCCTTGACAAAATCTTATTTTTATTCTTGGTATGAGGTCGTGACTATGTGGTTATGATAGTCTGGAATTATGAATTCCATCATTATGAAATTGGTTATTGATATTACATATGACTATTCGACAAGTAGAATATTCATGTGAGTATGTAAATGGAATTATTTCATTTTAATTTTTCCATACTATGCTGTAGATCATGTTTAAAAGGATTTTGTTTTAGTTATACATTTATTTAAATGATTATGTTTATTTATGAAAGTTTCCGCTATATTGTTATCCTTAATGAGCATCTGAGCTCACCCCTTTCTATGTTTTATTTTCCCCAGGATGTGAAGAAATATTTTATGACAGACCTGCAGGGATAGTCGGAAGAGGATATGAATGTGTACTATGGAGACTATGTTATTTTAGTTTTTCACTTTATGATGTAATGTAACATTTATGAATGTATCTAGTTTTCCAAGGCTACTAAAATAATCGGTCTTTCGAGAATTGATCTTTTGTGATCATGCCTATGTTATGTAATAATGCACCGACTCTGGGTTACTAGGGTCAGGGAGTTACATAAAACAAGTATAAAATTTATGGTTTGACAATATTACATTTCTATATCATCTCATATTCCAATTGATTCATTTTTGGAAGTTTTTTGTGGGGATTGAATTTATTATAAATTCATATTTTTTAGGATTCCAAAGGTTCCCCTCCCCTCCCTTATAAAAGGGAACCTCCTCCCTCTCCACTTCAAAAAAGATTGTAGCTTTCAATTTTGACCAAAACCATCCCATTTCAATTATCCACTTACATTGAAACATATTATTGGTCCTCATCTTCTTCAATGAACATCTTTAGTGCCCTAAGAGGAGGTTAATAGGAGGCACGTAGAAAAAGAGATAATATCCTTTACCGATTATTTCAAACATATTTCTTCTTCTACATATTCTATATGAGTTGTTTCATTAATAAGTAATAACTCCATTATCACTTGTATAATGATATGTTATTATGAATATGAAACAACCATATTCTATCTTCTACCCATCCTATGAAAAAATGAAATCACCACGTGTGCGTACGTATGACTTACCGTCTCCACGCCATGGTGTAATCTTTTATTTCATCACTAATATACCTGGATGGGTATAAGGATGGAAGAAATAACTATATATAATTATTTTAATGTGATATTAATTTTTAAATATTTAAAACCATACACTTATATACAATTCCACAATCATTGGAATGATATCATCGCTCGTGTGTACGTACAACCTACCTTCTCCACAATGTGATGCGGCTCTTTCTACATGATAGTCATTTAATGATGATTATATAAATGAATTGAATGAATATATACGATATATATTAAACTAATACCATTTTTAAATGATTTATATATAACCTAAATAGAAGACTAATAATTTATTCGACAAAACACGCATAAGAACATAATGCAATGAACACCCGAATAACAAGTAACAATGAAATATTGCTAATAAGAAGATAATAATATGACCATATATGATATCATAACAATGAATATGATTTTGGAATAATTCAATGAAATTATTTAAATCATTATACCGGAGGTTCGGATACGTACAATGCATATCAGACCTAAGTTAAGGGATAATTTTGCAATCTCATTTTTTTCTATGATTGTTTATACATGATTATTTTCTGGGGATGTTTTTATCTTCCAGGTTCATGTTTTATAAATATGTTTTCTTAAAATGTTTACTATTCTTTCATATATGTTTAGAGTCATTTTTACACATTCTTGACTTTTACAACATGGTATGGAAGGAATATTTATTTTTTTACCATACAATGTACTTTTTGACATTTTAGACAAAAGTATGAGAATGATTTTATTTAACGTATATGGAATGAATAAATATTTACAGTTTCATAATTAGTTATTTTCAAGAGTCTTTGTCTCCAATATTTCATGATTTTTTTCAAGAAATTCTGTTTCATTAAAAATTTCATGGCATTTTTTGAAATGAAAATGATTTTGAAGAAGTAATGATATTTTCCTCAAGAATTTATTTCAATTGTTTTATCAAAAATATTTTCCATATTAGATGAAATTATTTTATATGTTTATGTTTCAATGATAATGTCTCTGTTATTTACATGGTTTAAATTTTTCTTATGATGAAATGATATGCATTTGTTTTTTATGGATTATGTTATGATGGGATGATGTTTATGAAACCCATTTCATTTCTTTGGGTTATGATGAATGATTTATGTTTATTTTTTGGAACACGTATGGATGATTTCATTATGTGATGGGTGGGCCGTATATCACCCTCAAATGCATTGGGTAATGATTTATATCTCATGAGATAGACATGGCTGGAATGAAAAGTAAAATCTTGTTCATTAATACAGGGATAGAATGACAAGTAAACCCAGCTCAGAAACGGTATTTGTCCACTATGATGGCCTTACAAACAATTCCTGGGATACTATAGAAACCATATCATGTGGTTAATGGTTTTAAAAAATTAAATTTTTTATTTCAATGATATTTTATCATGATTAATGTTCTTTTATGATCTATGACTTATGTACTGCCAGGATTTATGTCATTACTCGTGATTACAATGTTTTAGGTTTGTTTTGTTTCCGTAAAAATGTTTACAAATTGTACAATGTTCTCCATGGTTACCCATAATGATCATTTGAGATCACCCTTTTTATATTTTATATTCTCCAATATTAAATGAAATGTTTTAGGTAATAAAAAATGTAAGATCATTATGGGAGATGATGAAGTTATTTCACCATGATTAGAAAATTATGTTTTGAGATTCCAAAGACACTAAAATAACACAGACTTTGAGGATCTTTTTTTTGTTATGTATTAAGTATTCTGCAAAAGTAATGTAATTTCTATGTATGTCATTCTTCGGGTCTCTACAGTTGGTATCAGAGCGAAGGTTTAGTTAACCATTATAAACTAGGATGCGAAAACTTTAGTGAGATTACTATAGATATTTATAAGGTATATGTAGAGATGTCCTTAAGATTAAGTATATGTACAGGTTATAGTCCAATAATTATGGTAACAATTATAGAATTAAACCGAAGATGTTACATATTGAAGGTACTCCCCATTTATTATGTTGTTTTCCTAAAATGATATTTTGCTCTCACACTATTCTTTTTGGGTTTTAGACGATGGATGGAACCTAAAGGAATCGTGTTGATCAATGTAATGGAGAATGTAATGATTTTACTCCTAGACAACCAAATGTTATGGGAGATTGAGTGAAATATATTATTTCTATACATACACAATATATGAATCATTCTAGACTTACAAATGAGCAGAGAAGGGAGCAATATTCTATTGGGTCCTTCAAGAGGCAACATCCACCTTCTTTCAGTGGTACTTATGACCCACATGTTGTAGAAAAATGGATTAGTGCAAATGAAAAGAACTTTTCCATAATTCTCTATTCAGAACAAGGAAAAGTCATTCTGTTTTTTTACCATTTAGAAGGTGAAGCCGACCAGTGGTGGAATCTAATTAAGAATACAAGGCCCCAAGATGAAATTGATTCCATGGAATGGGTTGAGTTCAATAACTTATTTGTCAATAAGTACATTCATCGTATTTTTGAACGAAGATGGAAAAGGAGTTCCTTGAGCTTAAGAAAAATTATGATGAATTTGTTGGTATATACAAAGATAATTTTACAAGGCTTTCAAGGTATACATCTTGATTTATCATCCAATCTGAATGTAAAGCTGATCGATTCTTCAGTGAATTAAAACCAAGTATTCAAAGGGAACTAGCTATAAGATAATTCAGTAGCTATGATGAAATGATTCCTTTTAATGTAAAGGTAGAATTGGAAGTTGTTGTCACATATCCATCTCATGGTTTTACATGAAATGAATGACGGAGTTCAAGTAAAAATATCAAAACAATGGTGAAAAGAATATGAATATTTGGTTATGCTAAAAGTGTGGAAAGAAGCATGGTGGATATTGTCTTCAAGGGACTATAAAATGTTTAAGTGCAGAAAATAAGGTCATAAAGTTGATGACTGTCGATGTAATGGGAAAATGGTAGCTAATGAAGTGAATAGAGAAATGGCTACAGAGAACGCACTACCAACACTTAAATACTACAAGTGCAAGGAAATGGGTCATTATGATAACCAATACCCTAATCCAAGGGTTAATAATGA
The DNA here is from genome assembly GCA_963277665.1 of Viscum album. Taxonomy (NCBI): domain Eukaryota; kingdom Viridiplantae; phylum Streptophyta; class Magnoliopsida; order Santalales; family Viscaceae; genus Viscum; species Viscum album. The sequence continues at coordinate 2,042,452,413 of OY728148.1, read as the reverse complement.
TCGACATCAACAACCTCTTAAGACAAAGGACAAATGAAGTCACATGCAATCACTTTTGGAGATGTTGAGTATGAAAATGAAATAGTGGGAGGATTAATTGTTTATGTAACAAGATTCCCAAATAGTGTTGTGGAATCTCATTTATACTATCATGTAATATTGGAATATCTATGTATTAGTTTTCAATAATGAATAGTTATTGAAATATTTTTGGAAAGCATATTATATTCACATTAAAAAGGGATCAAGAGAAAATAATATGTTTGATAGTATTAATGAGCTCATGACTGATATAAGGAAAAAATGACATCATGGTTTGAGAATATATAATTATTGGTTTTTTGGTGTGTGGAAAGATTTAACCGCATTCATTTTTTCACTATGGTTCTATGGTAATTCATGTTTAAAGAGAATACATGATTAAGGTTTTCACATGTTTGTAATGTGACCAAAAAGATATATATGATATGATATATGTGGGATAAATGATGGTATTCATGTGATTGTTATAAGACCTTTCTAGTAATCATTTTATTTATACTATGAGCTTGGAATGAAGTATTCTAGATAAGTATTAAGGTTGGAATGAATTATGTTTGACAATTGATATTATTGATTAATGTTAGATCATTTAATGATTTTATTTATGGAATGTTATAATAGTATAATTTTAGAAAAAGGACAACTCGTAGGATGAGAGACAACCCATCACATCATAAATGGATGCATGAATCGAACCCATGACCGAAGTGTGATAGGACTTTATCACCTACCACTGGCCTACAGGACTTTATCCCTCTGCATTTTGAAGTTTTATGCAGATGAGATTGGATTGCTATAGATTTTGAAGATGAAGACTATTTCAGTCCTAGAACTGTTTGAAGGGATGTCATTTGGCAATTAGGCTTGCCAGGGATGCTTTTGTTTCACAGATGGTCTATTATGCTGATTCCATATTTTGCTGCATGCTTGAGGAAACACTTGGATGTAAAAGAGACGGGTGGCAAGGAGCTCCAGGGGCACGCAGGGGCTGATGACTTCGGTCTCGCTTCACACAAGGAGAGGGTTACGTCATCAAATCCTGCTTTTGGAGGATGGAATGGTGAATAGCAGCGACTACTAACTAGCAATATTCATTTCGGGGTATTTCATTGATGTGAGTATGATTGTATGTATGTTTTTCCCTTTAATTTCTAGTTGGTGTAAGCTCATTACACCTCATGTGTACACTGTTATTCCTTTTTCTTTAATAAAATTTTTGGGGTTGATCTTTAAAAAAAATAGTGAGATTGTACCAAAATCAAGTAAGTATTTCTTTTAATTCAATAATTATTCAACATTAGTGAAATGATAATGAAAACCAAAAAACTTTTCCAAGTGCCCTCACATCTGATGAATCATATGGAACCTTTTATTATCACAAATTTATGGCTTTGTGATTGTGGGCTTTTTCATATCCATGTCCTCTACCACTCTTCATCAGAAGCTGATGGTTATATTTCTATTTCACATCCATGTTTTCACCTTTGATGTCCTATGTGCAAACCATCAACTGAGTTACATTGGGGGACCATTAGGATTCTAAAATTTATTTTTAAAACTATGTTTTAGTATTCCTTTTTAGGATATGGGTTTCGATGAATGAAACTATCAAGTAGTAAACCATTTATAACCCCGAAGAATTTTGAGGGAGAAATTCATTTACGGGGGGTAGAATGTAACACCCTGATATTTTATGAGATATATTCTTTTTAAATTTTTAACGTCTTTTTTTGTACTCTTCTCCATGATTAGCTTGCATTATACGCAACACTGTAGTATCTTTTATTATACGAAACAATATTCTTGGCTTGTGTTGCACACAATTTCCAGTTATTTTAAATAAAATTCATTTTACACAACATTAAACATATATTTTGATCTATATATAAATGAAATATGTTTTGGTTATATAATATGCAATACCAAAGGAATATTTCACTACGAGAAATCCTGACTTGGCTTGCATTACACGCACGAGCGACCTTTCTCAATAGCGTGTGTTGTTTCCAATACCGAGTTTCAGTAAATAATGATATATTATTATAGATTTATGAACTAGACATTATGAATAGAATTAACTGAGTTTTTAATTTTATGACATTATAATTCATCTTACCCTTTTTCTAGAATGAGGTATGAGAACAAAATAAACTTTTCGTATAAAAGAAGTCTTTTTTAATAAAATGCAGTTTCGCCGCCTTTTGATGGAGAACCAATTTTAAATCTAATTTTTGAAAATTTTATAAGTTTAATTTTACAAAATAATCTTCTTCTTTTTAATCGAGATATAAAAATTTACATTGGATAAAGTGTAGATATTTTTATGACAACATTCTTATTTTGATGAATAGTAAAAACACGCTAAATTTTACTTTAAAAAAACTTTATCAAGATAATTTATGTGGATAAATTATAATAGTAAATGGTTTTTAAGTATAAATATAATATATTTTTATAATTTAATATAATTAATGTCATTAGAAATAATTTTACATTGAATTCGTTGGTAGAATCAATTCAGTCTTTTGCAATGATTTAAACAAAAACCCGTTTTTTTGGACAACGAGATAAATTTTAAATTAATTAATGAAACTTCTGGGTTTTGAATTTGAAAAAATGGATTATTTATTTTGAATAAATAGGTCCAATTTATCTTAATAGGATATTTTTTATTTTTGGGCATTATGAATAGTGTCTACAGTATATTTTATTTACCACAGTTAAATGTAAATTAAGAAATTAAGGGTAGAAATAATATTATAACATTACCCTAACACATGTCTTAATATAAATGAATGATTATATTTCGTCCTAAAAATACCTAGGTCGAAATGGTTTCTATTAGAACCCACTAGTATGTGATTAAGACCTTTAATTTATTTTATTTAATTGAAAGTGAAATATGCCTCAATCAAACTATAATAATTAAATTGTTTTTAATATAATGTTATACAAAATATAAATTCGGTTATAAATACTCATTTGAAATCTAAAATGTTTTTCTTTATCATGGTAAATTATTTTTAATTTTTATGAAATATTTAATAAACTTAATAGCTTATACATTAGTGATGCATAAATTATTTATTTAGTGAGTAATCAATAATATAGTATTTATTCAAATAATAATACCAATAAAAAGACCAAACACATGGCTATAACTTATATTTCGAGTATTTGTACACCATAATCAACCAATTGGTGACTTGTGGACCATTTAAAGCTTTATAAAATAGATTCTGACATTTATAATATTTTATTTTAAATGATGTCTAAGTTATCACCTTCATAATTTATTAAACATATATTTTTAAAAGTTGGTGTTTTAGAAGATAGATTCGACTAAAAGTATTATTAAGAAATATATTTTATTTATCATCACAATAGTATTTTATTTTTAATTTTTATTCAATAAATATGTATATTAAATTGTTATACAAAATGTTATAGTAATTATTTTATTAAGACAAATATCATATAAATGGTTTTAAAAATATTAAAATAAATATTATATGGAAAAATTAATGTGTTCCAACAATTTTTGAAAAGAATATGGAAATTTAAGAATCTATTTAATTTTTCGGTTTGAATATATCTTTGTTGTGGATTTATTTTAAATTCAAATAATTTAATAGTGTAAAAATTGACACTATTGATATTTTATAAAAATAACAAATTATTAAATTGTTTAAAAATCACAAAAATATTTAAATATTAAAAATTTAAAATTATATGGTCTCAAATGTAATAATTTACTTAATTATAGAAAATTCACAACAAATAAGTAATTATTTATAACAATTTAATTATTTGAATATTATTACCACAAATAAAATTTAATAGATTAAATAAGGATAAATAAAAATGATAAGTATTAAAATAAAATAAAAACCTGCCTAAATATTATTTGTTGATGAAATTATAATCCTATATCATCTCCTATTCGAATTGAGTCATTTTTGGATGTTTTTATGTGGGGTTTGGATTTATTATAAATTAATATTTTTGAGGTTTCCAAAGGTGCCCCTCTCCTCCAATATAAAAGGTAACATCCTCCCTCTCCACTTCACACCATTTTTAAACATTAAAATTCGTCCAAACCCTACCCTCTTAGCCTTCCCACTTCCCTAGAAAGCTAATAGATGCCCTTGTACTCTTCAAAGTCAAACGTTAGTGCCCTAGGAGGAGGTTAAGAGGAGGCGCACGGAAGAAGAGGAAATATCCTTTACCAATTCTTTCAAAATTATTTCTTCTCATACTTCCTCTATATGAGTTGTTTCATTATGAATTAATAACTACAAGTATTAATTGTATACTGATATTTTATTATGAATATAAAACAACCATATTCTATCTTCTATACATCCAATTAAAAAATCAAATCACCTCACATGCTTACTTACGACTTACCATCTCCACGGCGTGGTGTATGATTTTATTTTTAATCACTAACATACATGGATGGGTATAAGGATTTAAGAAATAAATAAATATTATTATTTTAATGAGATATTTATTCTGATATATTATACACCATACACTTTAATACAATTCCACAATCATGGGAATGATATCATCACCCGTGCATACGTACAACCTTCCTTCTCCACAATGTGATACGAGTTGTTCTACATGATCTTCATTGAATAATGATTATATAAATGAATTTAATGAATAAATATGATATATATTACACTAATACCATTATATCAATGGTGTATTTATAACCTAAATAGTGGAATAAGAATTTATTCGACAAAACATGTATAAGATCATAAAGCAATGAACACTGAATTACAAGAAGCAATCAAATATTAGTAATAAAAAGATAATAATATGACAATATATGATATAATAACAATGAATATGATTATTTAATAAGTCAGAAACATAATTTAAATCATTATATAGGAGGTTCGGATAAATAAAATGCATATCGGACCAAAGGTAAGGGATAATTTTGCAATCTCATTTTTATCTAAGATTGTTTATACGGAAGTATTTTCTGGGGATATATTTATCATCCAGGTTCATGTTTTATAAATATTTTTTCATAAAATATTTACTATTATTCCATTTATTTTTAATGACGTTTTTACTATTTTCTTACGTTTACCACTTGTTATGGAATTTATCAATTTTTACCATACGAGGTACTTTTTCACTTTTCCGACAAATGTATGAGAAGAATGTTTTTTTAACTTATACGTCATGAACATATTTTTATTGTTTCATAACACCTTATTTTCAAGATTATTTCGCTACAATATTTCAGGATTATTTTCCACAAAATCCTTTTCATTTAAAATTTCATTGTATTTTGTGAAAATCAAATGATTTTGAAGAAGAAGATTTATTTTTCTCAAGAATTAATTTCAAGTGTTTTATCAAAAGTACTTTCTATATAATATGACATTAGTTATCATGTTTATGTTTCAAGTATAATGTATCTATTATCTACATGGATTGAATTTTTCTTATGATGAAATTATATCCATTTGTTTTGTATGGATTATGTTATGAGCAGATGATGTTTATGAAACCCATTCGGTTCTTTTGGTTATGATGAATGATTTATGTTTATTTTGTGGCACACTTAAGAATGATTTCATCATGAGATTGGTGGGACCTATTTCCTCCTCCAATGCATTGGGTAATGACTTATATCTCATGAGATCAAAATGGCTGGAATGAAAACTAAAATCATGTTCAGTAATATAGGGATGGAATTTCATGTAAAACTCATTCAGTAGTGGACTTTGTCCACTATAATGGTCTTGGAAATAATGCCTTGGCTACTATGGAAGTCATATAATGTGCTTAATGGTTTTCCACAATTACATGTTTTATTCCCATTATATTTTATCATGATTAATGTTATTTTATGATCTATGCCTTATGTACTGCCATGATTTATATCATTACTCTTGATTAAGATGTTTTATGTTCATGTTTTTAAGTTCAAATGTTTATGGATTGTTTTATGTTCTTCATGCTTACCCTTACAGAGCATTTGAGCTCACCCTTTTTATGTTTTCCTTTCCCCAAGATTTAAAGAACGGTTTTAGGGAATAAATCCAAAGGGGAAGATCTTTATGGGAAATTATGAAGATCTTTCACCATTATTAGAAGATTATATTCCGTGTTTCCAAATACATTAAACTAATATGGACTTTGGGCATCTTTTTTTATGTATTAAGTATTCCGAAAATGTAATGTAATTTCTATGAATATAAATATTATGGCCTCTACACCTAATAAGTTCCAAAAACCCACTCCATTTTCCCACATCCTCTGTCAAATGGAACAACAAAAACCATCACAAGAATTGCGGAGAGGACGAGCCATGTTTTTTTTGGCCCACACTCTCTGCGTTAGAGCAGTAACAAACATATCAATGTAATCATGAATCAATAACGAGTATGTAAGATATTTAAGAACATCAATCCCCACAACCCTCGTGAATCTCTATTCCCAATATCACAAATAAATTAGATAGAGACAAAATGGGAAGTAATAATAATATAGAAATAAACCCCTACTTCGTTCACTTGAATATTGTCTATGGGGAAGGAGACGGTGCCATTGGGAAGAGACGGACGTCGGCAACGTCAGTGTTTCCTTGATCATTGGTTTGTTGACGTTGAATACGATCCTCTTCAACGAATATACTGTGGAAGAATTGGTGTCGAAGTCGGCGTTCTTCGTTGGCGTTCTTCATTGGAGGATAAGTTCTTCCATGCTCTCTCCAAGCTCCCACCAAATTGCAATGTAGCCAACTTATGATATGTTTCCCCAATTATTATTGTTGGCACAACTTAAAATTAGATTAATTATTCACGTAGGTTGGAATAAAAAATGTTGTAGGAGTTGAAGAATCTATCCGACATTTAATAGGATATTTGAGGGGTTCTTCCATTAAAGGAGAGTTAAAGGGGGTTTAAGGGGTTTTAAGCCATAGGTGGTCCCCACCACCATAACCTCTCATGGGAGGTTAGGCTCAGTGGTCCCCACCTACATATCCTATCATGGGAGGTTTTAGTTAAGATGAACCCCACCTGTGAAATATCCACATGGGTGGTTTCAAAACAAAATAAAAATAAAATGTTACTCAATTATTTTTTTATTTTATTCTTCCACGAAAATCCCAAATTCTATAATTCACTCTTGGTCCACTATAGTCGAGTTGAATGTCTTCTTAAGAGAATACTGGAGTTGTGAGTTCAACGGTGCCCTCTTATTTTAATTTTGACCACCGGTTCAAAATTTAAAAAATCTCGCCCACACGTTTACTGAACGTACCGAATATAAATTTCAGAAATTCATTCTGTGCACTATGGGCCTCGAAGTCATGTTCCGTCAATTTTCATGGACTCGTAAAATTCCAATATATTAAAAACAATTACATGGAAATTCTGGCTATTTACATTTCATTTTATAGAAATTATCATATCCTTTTCATAGCATAAAAACCTTAGATTTATGATTATTGAAATCCCAATGGTGGGAAGAATGATTCATCAATGGTTTGAGGTATTCACATATTTATTTATGTTATTTTAATATTATATGGTTTTTTATTTTTGGATGGTTTCTGAAGGTGTGTTGTGGATTTTGTGGATTTTTTTCATTTTCTAGAGCACCACAGGTTGTAAAATTCCCATGCAAGTTGACGTTTTCATCTTAAAGTTTCCATATAGTAAATTGGAGGTCAACACACCATTGTGTCTTCTGTGGTGTTTCTATTGAAGATAAATCTATGGGTGAAATTTGAGCGTCAGGAAATGTATTTGGATGCCTCACCATGCCATGGTTTCAGGATTCATGTGTCGAAAATGATGAAGTATTTATCCCCTAACCAGTATGGGTCTCCATAGGCATTAGGGGGGTCAATAGAACCACATTCATGGTGGGTATCACCAGAAATGGTGCTGGTCATCATGATTTTTTTAATAATTTATTTTTAAAAAAACATCAAGTAATATTATTTATATTAAAGAGTTAAATAAAATTCATGAAGAATATGGAAGGAATTATACAAATACACATTTCCTCATTCCATGAAAATAAAAGGAACATAAAAGATCGTATCTGAGTAATTAGATGAATCACAATCATAATACCATTTTGAATCAGAGTCTATGGGTCTATGAGACTTGGTAAAAATTGTTGGTTTCAAATATCACTACTAAAAAAATGGGAAAGGGAATTTCCACCTTATATCATCGATAAGAAAAACAACTGATAAAGACACCCATTATCAGGGCTAAAATATTAGCGCTGATAAAGGGTCCCTATATCAGCACTAAAATTTTAGCGCTGAAACATGGAAGCTTTATCAGCGCTTTTCTAGAACCGATAAAGAGTCCCTCTATCAGCGTTATAAAAGCACTGATAATGAATCCCTTTATCAGAGCTAAAATTTTAGCACTGATAAAAAATCCCATTATCTGCGCTAAAATGTTGGCGCTCATACAGGAAGGATTTATCAGCTCATTTTTAGCGCTGAAAAAGAGGACCATTATCATCACTAAAATTTTAGCGCTTATAATGGTAGTCTTTATCAGAACATTGTTAGTGATGATAAAACCATAGTCCATTTTTTTATAAAGTCGGTTACAAACATCCCTCTTTTCATCGCAACCAAATGCTCTCGCAGTACTAGAACCATGCGACTCCCCTCCGCTTCCCGCTGAGCTACATGTTACTGGACTTCCGCCGCCCTCGAGCTTCTCGTTGCCGGACCTCTGCCACCCGCTAAGCTTCATGGTGTCGTACCTCCATCGCCCTTGAGATTCTCTTTTCCGGACCTCCGCCACACGCTGATTTTGGCGTTGCCAGACCTCCGCCGCCCTTGAGATTCATGTTTCTGGTCCTCCGCCGCCCGCTGAGATTCACCTGTCCGACCTCCGCCACCCTTCGAGCTTCTCTTTGCACGGTTTTGAAAAACCTATGAACCCCCTTGTAGTGGCTTATCATACGATGAATGGTTTATTTTGATTTTGGAAATAAATCCTTATTTAGTTCTTCAACATGGTGCGGTAAGTGATCGACATTAGAAAGAGGGAGCCCTCTCGGTTGAAGGATAAATTCATTTCAATGTTTTATATCATACAATAGGGACATGAAACATTTTTTTAACTTCATTCAATGAGGAAATTGGACACACATTTTAATATCTTATGATTATGATTATGATAATGTATTTTAAGGTTGAATATATTTTACCAAAATATCACACAGTTTCATATCATGCAACAGGATCATATATTGAGGGTGAGGTGAATTTTCCATCTATAGAGTCCCTACACCATGTAAAATATGGGTAGAGGATGAAAAAGGTTTCTGTTCAAGATTCATGGACCAAAGGGGGTGTGTCCCCGAATTTTTGGTGTGTCATGAGTGAATGACGACCTGATGTGAGAAGGGGCTTATGGCATCTCAACACCACATGAAAGAACATATAACTAGGATGTGGTATTTTTAGTTCAAATACATATATCTCAGACTAAGGGATGGTTTATTCATGTAAAATATCTCTTGAGAAACCTAGTATTGCTGGAAAGATTGATATGCTCATCATCAATGGTGATCAATGAGTTTAAACTATCAGAGTGAAGTTTATGAACAATTTAAGGTCTTTACACTTGGATTCCAGTTTCACTAGATTCCTCATAGGTATCATCGATTCCCTTAGATCCAACTCCATGTCACCATAATGTAATGAATGAAGGATTTCAATTTTCTTTAAGGACAACACCACCCGATTCTGATACATTTCTAGGTCATCCAATGCATTAACCCTATTTTATTCAAGGAGTTCTCCCCTTCTTTCCTCCATGAAATCTAAGTGACTTTTTTTGGCTGTGCACTTGTATGGCATGATTCCCAGACCACCAATATTTCTAGCATTTCCACCCCTACTGCCATCTCTGTCCTTCTCCCTCGCTGAGGTTACTAACTGCTTCTCTGTAGTGGCTAGGCCCATTCCTAGCAGTGTTTGTTCTCTCTCACTTGGATCTAAGCCTGTCATCCAGCTCCAAATACTTATTTATCTAGAGAAAACACCCTAAACATCCCCCAATTTTCATTACACATCCTTACCCTTCCCCTTTGGATCCTCATATCCCACTCATATGATGCATACCAACCAAAAGGGATTATGAACATATTCAAAATCAGGGGACCTCAATGAGAGATCATCCTCCCAATTTAGTAAGGCTACTAGCTCTACATCCAATGCCAGATCCCTATCCTACCCATCATTATTATCTTCATATGTAATTCTAATGGTCTTAGTTCCCATGTTAAATCAGACATCCTCACTATAGAAATGAAAAAGCATAATGCCATTATTGTTGTTGTCAAATAACACAAAAAACACTATAATAATCATATAATTCTCATGTATGATTAAGTTGCATGGATTTATACACTCTTACCCCTCCAAATGACGTAAATGGGTATTTTGCAACAATAAAAAATTTTTTGAGACTGTTCAAGATTGCAATCAATTCATCACTACCAATGTGTCCAACGGTGACACCTCCTTCCTTATGACTTTTGTTTTTGGATTCTATGACACTCTTCAAAGGGAGTATCTATGGAGTGAACAAAATACCTTCGATCACGGCCACCATACATTCTTTTTTGGGGGTGAAGTTAATTTCATTAACAACCCAAAGGAAATAAAAGGAAGAATCACATTCCTGAGAAAGGCCATCATGGAGTTTGTTCATTTCATGGCTGGGAAGGGCCTCATTGATCTCAGCTTCTCAGGTGACAGATTCACCTGGTGCAACAACTGCAGGGGCCATCACCTCTTTTGGAGTCTATTTGATCATAGTCTAGCCATCATGAATACCACTAACCTATTCTCAAATGCCATGTTTTTCTATCCTGCATGGGGTAGTTTGATTCACTCCCCACTCTTGGATTCCATTTCTTCTTGGCATGATCATCATGAACTGTTTCACTTACACCAACAGTGGGTTAACATATTAGGGTACCAGGACATGGTTTTTGAAATATATAATGAACCCATGTCGGAGTATCAGGCCACATTAAACCCTAGTGACTTGACCTCAAACCCTGATAGGTGCGTTTTCTCCCCTTCCTCCTTAGGAACCTTCACCACTTGGTACTACTGTCACATATGGGCTCCTTCAGAGTATTTTGATAGATGGAATTATACCATGGGTTTATTAGATTATTAACACCAGTTTGATATTTATGTGTGACCATATACTTATTATATTTTATATTATTTATTAGACACCACCACTTGAGTCGAGTAACCTGGTTGAAATCTATATTGGTACTTTGGTTCTGATGTGGATATGATTTTTTATGTGTTTGTGACATGTGTATGTGTGGTCATATGGGTATTTAGGAATGATGATATTGAATTTAGGGAAGATACCTAGGAGTGGTATATCTATAATTCATGATTATTCTTGTGTTTGGTCTACGATGATTTGAGGAAACTATAATGAATCTAATGTAATTATATTTAATGAAGATGAATAAATAATAATGGTTAGGCTCTATTAATCTATATTTTTATAAGTAAGTGGTTCTCTTCTAATATATTCTAAAGTCTTGTTTTGTGTACATGAACCATAAATACTAATATTTGAGATTCAAATAGGATGAAGATGAATAAATATTGTATGGATACTAATCGTTTGACAATAGAGTAGGAGAACAGAGTTAAAGAGTTCATCAAGTTTTCAAAGGGTCATGCAAATGATCCTTCTCAAATCCTTTTCCCGTGTTTAATTTGTTGTTATTCGAGACTACTTACTCCAGAGGATTTGGAAGAACATTTGATATGTCACAGAATAGATCATAGTTTTAAATGTTGGAATAAACACGGAGAAAAAGTGAATGTAGCTACTAGCTCGGATAAAACAGTGTTTCATGGATCATCAGTTATGAATACAAATATGGATAATGAAGAAGAATGTATGGAGGATGTGATTACATATGTCAATGATGATGAAGATCATATTGAGTAAATGACAAAGAAAATTGAAGATGAACTCCATGATTGCCAAAAATTATTTGAGAAATTAAAGAGTCGTGCAAAGATGCCATTGAATGTTGGTTGCACTAAGTATACAACATTGTCAGCTGTATAGAAGTTGTATAAATTGAAAGAAGGCAACATATGTATTGATGTCAGCTTTACAGAACTAATTTCTCTCTTGAATGACATGCTCTCGGAAGATAATGAGGTATCAAGCTGGATATATGAAGCTAGACGAATGCTACGCTCGATGGGTATGATTTCAGAAAGAATAAATCCCTGCCAGAAAGACTGTATACTGTTTCTCAAGGTGAAAAAATCACTTAAACAATACCCAAAGAGTGGTGCTTTTCGATAAAAGAATGATAAATCGAATCCTATGAAAGTTGTATTGTACTTTCCAATCATTCCAAGGTTTAGGAATCTATATTGAAGTGAAGAAACTGCAAGACAATTGTCATGGCATAAAGATAAAAGAAATAAAGATGGGAAATTACGTCATTCGTCCGACTCTCCTCAATGGAAGAAAATTGATCATGACTATCCTGAATTTGGAAAAGAGCCTAGAAACCTACGTCTTGCATTATCTACAGATGGAGTGAATCATTTTAGTTTTCAAACCAGCACTCATAGTACATGTCCTGTTATGATGGTAAATTATAACCTTCCACCCTGGTTATACATGAAGCAAAAATTCATCATGTTATCTATTCGTATATCAAGACCAAAACAACCAGGTAACGATATTGATGTTTATTTGGATCCTTTGATCGAGGATTTGAAGTTATTATGGGATTTAGGTGTTATATTATATGATGTTTATAAAATTCAATACTTCACATTGAGAGCGATGTTTTATGGGACAATAAATGATTTCCCTGCTTATGGAAATTTTTCAGGCTATAGAATTAAAGGAACTCAAGGTTTTCCCTAGTGAGAAGAAGGTACAAAATCAATTAAGCGTAAAAATTCATCGAAATCCGGGTTTCTATGAAATCGTAGATTTCTACCTCTTCGGAATTAGTACCAATCTTGGACGACATCATTCAATGGTTGTTCATAACAATGCGCACCACCGTCTCCACAAATAGTTGATCAGCGTTTTGAGATTGTAAAATATCATAGCACTCTTTTTTGTAATCCATTTTCGAAAAAAATTACGAAAATTTATTGGAAAAGGATTTCTTTGTTTCAATTACCATACTAGAATTTTTTGAACGTCGGGAATTTTCTTGATGTGATGTATGTGGAAACACATGTATGTGACAGTGTTATTGGAACATTTCTAAATGCCCCCAGAAAGAAAAATATAGAATTAAGAAAAGTTTGGACATGGTTTACATGGGAATACGAGAAGAGTTGGCTCTCGTGAAAGGTGAACATCGAATGTGTCTTCCTCCAGCTGCTTATACTCTTTCTAGGGAGGAGAGATATCATTTTTGCAACATCTTCAATGATGTAAAGGATCTCGAGGGGTATTCATCAAATATCAACAACATTGTGTCAATGCATGATTTGAAGTTAAATGGTTTGAAATCACATGATTTCTATGTTTTTATGAAATATCTAATTCCTATACCTTTACGTTTCATTTTACCCAAGAATTTTTTTCATAAGTTATCCTAACATTGTTTCTTTTTCAAATATATATGTAGCAAAGTTTTAGACACGGTGAAATTTCCAGCTATGGAGAATAAAATTGTCATCATATTATGTGAATTAGAAATGTTCTTCCCGCCAACATTCTTTGATATGATGGTTCATTTGATGATTCACTTGGTGAGAGAGTTTTGACTTTGTCATCATGTGCACTATAGATGGATATATCATGTTGAACGGTATATGATGATTTTGAAAGGGTATGTTAAATATCAAAGTCAGTCAGAGGGTTTTATAGTAGTGTAATATATTGTTTAGGAAGCCATTGATTTTTTTACAGAATACATATCTGATGTGGAAAGCATTGGTCTCCCGAAATCTCGTCACACAGGACAGATTTAGGGTGAGGGAGTTTCTAGAAGAGAAGTTGTGACAATCAGTATTACAGATCGAGAGCATGCCAATCTTTATGTTTTGCATAAAAGTTGGGAGGCTGATCCATATATTGAAACTCACAAAGAAATTATTAGGTAGTTGAATACATCAAGGGCTAAAAAATGGTTATCAAATACATCTAATCACCAGTTTATAGGATGGTTTCAGGACCATATTTTTAAGCAGTTGGATGAAAATACAAATTCAATTTCAGAATGACTACGATGGCTAGACGCTACAACAAGTGTGTATGTATTATCTTACAGTGGTTATGTAATTAATGGTTATACATTTTATACAGTTGGACATGATGAAGATAGTACCATGAAAAATAGTGGAGTTACACATGTGGATGAAGCGATGCATGTTTCTGGTAGTAAGGAAAGAAATCCAATTTCTGCAAATATGTCATACATTGGCATTATCAAACTAATATGGGAGTTGGATTATATGACATTCCAATTGGAGATTTTTCAATGAAAATGGGTTGATGACAGCAGTGGTGTTAAAATAGATGAATGGCGATTTGTGAAAGTTGATTTTAGTAAAGAATGGTACAAATAAAAACAGTTTTATAATGGCATCACAAGTGTTACATGTTTTTTATATTCTAGATCCCGCAAACAGAAAGTGGTCGATTGTTCTATTATCATCCAAAACTGCTGAAGGTTCCGATGAAAATTCAGTTGAGGATGATCCTTTGGGTTGTATGTCACAATCATTTCAGAGCAGTCCCAATGATGATGATGTTTTGTTTGTTAGAGGAGACCACAATGATGGGATTTGGATAATCGATAGAGGTTTCAAATCCATTCAACCTTTAAAAAAAGATAGAGAGTTCAATAAACTATTTATATAGTTTTTTTAATATAGATCTTGTTATATCATGTTATTATCATATCATTAATGAATTTATGTAATCTAAATTAACTATTCAACCACTTTTGGAGATAATAACTTCTGCACATTCTGGTCCTCCTAACCTTGAGGCTGAACAAGTCTCTCAAGTTTCTGTTGTTGTGGCTATTGCTGCTCCTGCTGCTCCTACAACTGCTGCTGCTCCTATTGCTGCTCCTACTGCGACTCTTTTTGCTCCGGCTGCTCCTCCTGTTGACACCGTTTCAGATGAACATGAATATGATGTAGATATAGATGAAATGGTCGTGAATGAAGGATCGATGTTAGAGAAAAAATAGGTGTGTCGTAGTTTGACTATATTAGCCAAAGTTATTAAGGCGAAAAGAAAAGGCATCAAATTTGATGTCGAATTTAATGCACGAGTCCAACATGTGAATCCCAACAAGACTATGTTTATCAGCTACATTGGAGTTGTCACTCGGCATTGAGTGCCAATTGACATAGATTCATGGCACCATGTTGTGTCCGGGCTGAAGGCTGTGATCTGGAATGAAATTATTTTAACATTATGAATTTATTTCTATAATTTACTATCAAATAAAATAATTAATCAATGTCTTACTCTTCTCAATATCTCGTAGAGTACATTTATATTAGACGATTCACACATACAATATGTACTAAGGCTTGCAGGAAACATTCATCGAGGTTTTCACACTATTTTAACAAGATGTCACCTGAAAGATTCCAATGGTAAAATAAATATGCACCCACCCATTGTCTACGCTCACCTGATATCCCAAGAAGTATGTGATGCATTTATTGGCCGCTGTGGGGATGAGAAGTTTCATGTACATTTTGGGTGATAATACGTTGATTAAGGATACTTGTATTCATCACGTTGTCAATATTTCATATATGAAATAGAAACTATGTACTGAAAATATGGAACGTGCATTAAAACCATTATACCCCTATCGTAATGCAAGGATGGGGTACGCATCATTAGAAAAGAAAATGGTACATATTTTAAATTTACAGTAATATTGTTAGGTGCCAATACAAAACATCCTAATTATCTTTCTATGTTTATACGTAGATTGATGAGTCTAAAACCAAATACACTTCCATCCCACGTCATGTTCTATGGAAGGAGGCAGGTGTGAATAAAGAAGGGAACTCAGTAGATGAGAACAAACAAAAATTGTGGGAAATATGTGTAAGTATGACAAAACAATAAAAATATTTTCATTAAATTTCTATTACATTAAAATAATTAGTTATTTTCCTATATCCGACAGTCATAGGAATTAGCTACCCCTATAGAGGATACAACCCTATTATTGACGACATTGAAGCAGCTAGAAAAATACGGTCGTGTCAGAGGTGCAGGGTTTGGGGTGACACACCACGTATATTTTGGGATGAATAAAAAAATGGATGATACAGATGAAATACTGGAACAAATGAGCGAAAAAATAGCAACCCTTGAAGAACAATTGCAATGGGAGGGAGAGTTGAGAGAAACTTTTATTGGTGGGAAGCAAAGGGAAGACACAACTCAAGAACAACCAGCGTGTGAACATCCCGCCCCACCCCCACCAGCTTTGAGGTGAGCCATTACCCTCAAAGAACTATCTTAGCCATGGAAATAAATATTCTAATAATTGTTCCCATGAAATGTGAATCAGACAAACACTAATAATTTTTCTGTACTGATCCCTTATAGGGGGATAATGATTGTGATTTATATCTGTCAACACCCACCTATCACCTTGTAGCGAGGGCTATAGTGTTCAATATCCCAGATGCCATGCTCCATAATAGACCACTTCCGAAAGATCATCTAAAAGTGAATATTATTGTAGCTTAGGAGCCAAATGCAGAGCTACCTATTCCACTTGATGATGTTGATATTCATACAGTCGAAAAGGCTATTGGGATATTCATTGCATGGCCGTCACAACTTTTAAGGGTATATATAGACAAAGAGGTATTTATTTCATTTCATTCAAGCTAAACCTTTAACAATTAATTAAAAAAGGCTCTGAACCAATTTATTTTGTTATAGACGTAGATAGGGAAGGGGGTGACAAACGTCTGCTCAAAACCATCTAAAGGATCGACCAACCGATCCTATGGAGCTACTGAAAGCACAATAACACCACCTGTTCTCTATCCACATTTTCTAGCATTGAAGACTCATATGGATACGACACTAAAAGATGGTAATAGTCATACAGTGGTTTTCAAGGAGAATATATATGGAGAGGAAAGTCAATATTTTGTTTCTGCTGAAAATGTAAATGAGATCCTTGAAAATGGTGGGCTATGTGTCACTGTTTTAAATGTATATATGAGGCATGTTTCCATGAATTGATTTTGTAAAAGAAGATCTAATTTTAAAATTATGACTAAATGCATTTTATATTGTTGACATAAACATTTATGAAAAAAAGGTGAAGGAATTTTACCATGAGCCATGATTTGGACTCGTTAGTCCCCATACCACATCAACACACCTAACAAAAGTAGATCCATAAATAAGGGATGTAATAGTGAATGGCTTGCTGAAAACATTTGAAAGAAAGATTACAGATGACAGACTCTTCCTAATACCATCAATGCAGGGGTAAACCTCTACGATTAAATAATATCAATAATATTTTCACTTATTTTATTACTTATTCATTTTTTTAATTTTTAGGAACCATTGGTTGCTAATTACTATGAACATAGATACTCCAAAATTAATTTTCTAGAATCAATGTAGGGATACCCAGCAAACCGACCACACATGATGGAGTTTGTGAATCTGTAAGACAATACATCTGACGTTTTAGGTCTAAACATCAAGTCATATAATTTATATTATCTTTTACCTAGGATTCTGTTATGATAGGGAAGTATATCATTATCGTCTAAAAAAAGGAATGAGTACAAGAGCTAAGCATACGGAGGTGAGAATGTACTACGGCTGGACAAATATTAGGGTATATATTTTAAAATTTCACAATCTAAACACATCTCTACACATGTTACTTATTATGCTAATGAATAATTTTTTTCAGTGTCCAAAACATACAAATGATAATGATTGCTGTTATTATGTTTGTAAATTTATGAAGAAGATCATTTTTCATCAAAAAACTAGCATCCCTACAGTGGTATTTTCAAAAACAAGTACTAGTTCGTTTAATATATTTATTAATTCTTTATTTTTATATATTACAGTACTACTCTGACTGCCGAAAAGCCTCGTACTCACAAGATGATATATATGTGTCCAAAATTGAGTGGGACACATACCTGATGACATATTGTACACAAATAACATGAAGATCTGACTTGGGGACGTGTACAATAGGTGGACATTTTTTAGAGGGGTTTAGGGGATCAAAAGATGAAACATTGTTGAATGTAAATGTTCGTAGTAATATAGTAATTGTTATTAAATAAAACTTCTTTTTTAAAATGAGTCAATTTACAAATTTAACAGATTATATACACCAAAAAAATGAAAGAATGAGGAACCACTCAAATGTTCTCTCTTTTGTTTAAAATGAACAAATTTTTAAGTGAAAAGAATAACTCACCTACAAAAATCTGACCAAACGCATTAGGATTTCCTTGATCATTTATAAGAATGATCCACGGGTCCTTTGTGACAAGTATGAGTCATCCCCGCCTCAATCTGAGGCACGATGTGGCCGGTATCACTCAAAGGGTCTCCATTTTGTTTAAAATGCACCCAATTTTAAGTGAAAACAACAACTAACCTACGAAAATACGACCAAACACATTCGGATTTCCTTGATCATTTATAAGAACTATCCACATGTACTTTTTGATGTTTACGAGTCATCCCTGCATCAATATGAGGAACGGTGTGGCTGGTATCACTCAAAGGGTCTTTATTTTTTTTTAAAATGGACCCAATTTTATGTGAAAACAACAACTGACCAACGAAAATCTGACCAAACGAATTTGGATTTTGTTGATATTTTATAAGAACGATCTATGGGTCCTTTTTGACGTGTATGAGTCATCCCCGCCTCAATATGATGCATGGTGTTGCCGATACTACTCAAAAGGTCTCTATTTTGTTTAAAATGGACCCAATTTTAAATAAAAATAACAACTGACCTACGTAAATCCGACAAAATGAATTTGGATTGTGTTTATCCCTTAGTAGAATGATCCACGGGTCCTTTGTGACATGTACGAGTCCAATCCGCCTCAATCTGAGGCACCGTGTGGTCGGTATCTCTCAAAGCATCTCTATTTTGTTTATAATGGACCCAATTTTAAGTGAGAACAACAAATGACCTACATATATCTGATGAAACACATTTGGAATGTGATTATCCATTAGTAGAATGATCCACGAGTCCTTTGTGATGTGTAATAGTCATCCTCGCCTCAATCTGAGGCACGGTGTGGCCGGTACTACTCCAAAGGTCTCTATTTTGTTTAAAATGGACCCAATTTTAAGTGAAGGCAAAAACTGACCTAGAGAAATCTAACCAAATGCATTCAGATTGTGTTGATTCATTAGGAGAACGATGCATGGGTCCTTATTAATGTGTATGGGTCATCCCCGCCTCAATCTGAGGCATGTTGGTGTCGGTATCACACAAAGGGTCTCAATTTTGTTTAAAATGGACCAAATTTTATGTGAAAACAACAACTGACCTACAAAAATACAACCTAAAACATTAGGATTGTGTTAATTCATTAGGATAACTATACATGGGTCCTTTGTGACGTGTACGAGTCATCATTGTCTCAATCTGATGCACAGTGTGGTCGGTACTTCTCAAAAGGTCTCTATATTTTTTTTAAAATGGACCCAATTTTAAGTGAAAACAAGGACTGACCTACAGAAATCTGACCAAACACATTTGGAATGTGTTGATCATTTAGTAGAACAATCCACAGGTCCTTTTTGAAGTTTAATATTCATCCCCGCCTCAATCTGAGGCACGGTGTGGCCGATAGCACTCAAAGGGCCTCTCTTTTGTTTAAAATGGACACAATTTTAATTTAAAACAACAACCGACCTATGAAAATCTGACCAAACACATTCGTATTGCCTTCATATATTATAATAACGTTCCAAGGGTCCTCAGGGACCTGTAAGAGTCCACCCCACACCAATGCGAGGCACATTGTGGCCGGTATCACTCAAAGGGTCTCTATTTTGTTTAAAATGGACACAATGTTAAGTGAATGCAACAACTGACCTACGGAAATCGGACCAAACACATTCAGATTGTGTTGATACATTAGTAGAACGATCCAATGGTCCTTTGTGATGTTTAAGAGTCATCCTCTCCTCATTCCAAGGCATGGTGTGGCAGCTATCACTGAAAGGGTCTCTCTTTGGTTTAAAATGGACACAATTTTAAGTGAAAACAACAACTGACCTACATTAATCTGACCATACGCATTCATATTTCATTTATCTTTTATAAAAACGATACATGGGTCCTTTTTGAAATGTAAGAGTCATCCTTTCCTAAATCCAAGACATAGTGTGGTCGTACCACTCAAAGTGTCTCTATTTTGTTTAAAATAAACCCAATTTTTAGTGGAAAAAACAACTGACCTACAGAAATCTGACCAAACCCATTCGGATTATATTGATACTTTAGGATAACTATCCATGAGTCCATTGTGATGTGTAAGATCCATCCCCACCCCAATCTGAGTCATGGTGTGGCTGATATCACCGAAAGGGTCTTTTTTTTAATGGACAAAATTTTAAATGAAAATGACAACTGACCTATGAAAATCCAACCAAACGCATTTGGATTTCCCTGATATTTTATAATAATAATACAAGGGTCCTTGGTGACTAGTACAAGTCAACCTCGCCTCAATCCATGTCACGGTGTGGCCAGTATCAATCAAAGGGTCTCAATTTTGTTTAAAATGGACCCAATTTTAATTGAAAACAACAACTGACCTACGGAAATCCAACCAAACACATTAGGATAGTGTTAAACCATTAGTAGGAATATCCAAGGGTCCTTTATGATTCTTATGATTCATCTCCTCCTCAATCAGAGGCACGTTGTGACTGATATCACTCAAAGGGTATCTCTTTGGTTTTAAATGGACACAACTTTAAGTGAAAACAACAATTGACCTAGGGAAATACAACCAAACACATTCAGATTGTGTTGATCATTTATAAAAATGATACATGGGTCCTTTTTGATATGTAAGAGTCATCGTCGCCTCAAACTGACGCACGGTGTGGTTGGTACCAATCAAAGGGTCTCTCTTTTGTTTAAAATGGTCACAATTTTAAATGAAAACAAAAACTGACCTACAAAAATCCAACCAAACGCATTGGGATTGTATTGATCCATTAGGAGAACGATCCACGGGTCCTTTTTCACGTGTATGAGTCATCCCCACCTCAATCTAAGCCAAGGGGTTTCTAGTAGCACTCAAAGCGTCTCTCTTTGGTTTAAAATGGACACAATTTTAAGTGAAAATAACAACTGACCTACAGAAATCTTTCCAAACGCATTCGGATTGTGTTAATATTTTATTAGAATGATCCATTGGTCTTTTCTGAAGTGTATGAGTCAACCCCACTTCAATATGAGACACATTGTGGCCGGTAACACTCAAAGGGTCTCTATTTTGTTTAAAATTGACCCAATTTTAAATGAAAACAACAAGTGACCTACGGAAATCTAATCAAACGCATTAGTATTGTGTTGATCCATTAGGATAACGATCCACGGGTCCTTTTTCACTTGTAAAAGTCCTCCCCACCTCAATCCGAGAAACGGTGTGACTGCTATCACTCAAAGGGTCTCTCTTTGGTTTAAAATGGACACAATTTTATGTGGAAACAACAACTAACCTACGGATATCCGACCAAATGCATTCGTATTGTGTTGATCTTTTATAAGAATGATCCATGGGTCCTTTGTGACGTGTAAGAGTCATCCAATCCTCAATATGAGGCACGGTGTGGCCGCTACCACTCAAAAGGTCTCACTTTTGTTTATAATGGACACAATTTTAAGTAAAAACAACAACTGACCTACGGAGAACCGACCAAACGCATTGGGATTGTATTGATCCTTTAGGAGAATGATCCACGAGTCCTTTATGACATGTACGAGTTGTCCCCGCCTCAATCTAAGTCACAGTGTGGCCGGTAGCACTCATAGTGTCTCTCTTTTGTTTATAATGGACACAATTTTCAGTGAAAACAACAACTTTCCTATGGAAATCCGACCAAATGAATTTGGATTGTGTTAATCATTTATATGAATGATACATTGGTCCTTTTGATGTGTATATGTCAACCCCACCAACCCCCTACACTGTCCCCACCCCCTGGACACCCCACCCTTTTGGATACCCCCCACCCTCTATAAAGCCCCCCTGACACCCTGGGCGCCAGCCCACCTCCTGGAAAGCCCCCCGGGACACCCCCATCCCCTCGGACACCCCATACCCCCCTTGGATAGCCACCCCAAACCCTTGAACATCCCGCCAAACCCTGATTTTTGAATTGAATTCTTTATATAATTAATTAACTTATGAATTATGTGTTAATGGTGTACGGGTATACTCGGTCTAATTAGATTATGGTTAATGTGTTAATTTTGTACGGGTATACATGATCTAATTAGCTTATTGAGATGCTGAATTGTTTTGCAGGTGTTCGGGTGTGCTGTTGCATATTTTTTCGTGGTAGTATACATGGAATTTATCAGCGCTTTTTTAGCACTGATAAATGAAGCTTTTATCAGCGCTAAAGGAGCGCTGATAAAACACGCATTTATCAACGCTCGTTTAGTGCTGATAAGGGGTTGTATTATCATAGCTACTTTATCGATGATAAATTCCAACTTTAGAAGATCATTATTTTCGCTAATCAAGATTTCCTTTATCGTCACCTTTTTATCCTTGATAAAGTACCTCTTTATCAGTTCTCAGTAAGCGCTGCTAAAGGGTACCCCCCTTTATCAGTGTCGAGGTTGACAATGCATTTTAGCGCTGATAAATCCCGTTTTGAGCGCTGATAAAGGCCGTTTTTGTAGTAGCGTATGAGTAGTATTTCTGATGCCTTATTTCGTAGGACTGTCATTTTGGAAACCACTATCATCAAAAAGGTTTTTTTCTCTCATCATACAGTGTCTAAAAACCAAGGATAATATAGTGATTCATCTTCTATATCATACAATATTTCTTGGATTCCATGCGATTACCTTAATTTACTGATCTCCTACTATATCATTAAGATATTATCATGACCACTTGGATTTTAATTCTTCACATATTTACAAGAATCATCCTATAGATAATGATAAACTTCCAATGATTATGTTGCCTTATAATTTTCGAGACTTTCTTCCCTTGCTCTCGAACCAAATCCAGGACCATACCATACCCATATCTAATTGAAACAAGAATTAATTATTACAATTATAGATATGCGACCCTTTCTAATGAGTCATAAACATCTGAGTAATTTTTCTTTTCTTCTTAGTAGATTACTCATCAAATTTTAATGAATAAATATTAACATACACCTTTACCCTATAATAAAAAGATATTACCTCACTATAATCTCCATAGTATTTTGTATTCTTCCTCAATAGTTTCATCCTAATATACACATCAGGATGTATCATATATGAGAAGTAATAGAAAACAAAATTTCCTCGCAGTTATTTTTTTCATGAATAATGATTTGATAGTTTAGAACTAAATCAGGAAGTCATTTATATTCCACCATTAAATATAAATCACCATCAATTTCTGAAAAAACAATATTATTAATAATGAAAGTAATTATGTCTACCACCACCAGTACACTATCATGATGAATAGAATATACCTTTGTAGTTTTATTCATTTTGATTTGGATTCCCATAGAAGATTCAATATCAAATAAAATTTTAGGATGCCATAGAATAAAATAAAGGCAAAATTTTTTTATCCAAACAATAATATTATTATTTATTATAGAAAGCGAATTGAACTATAAATTATATTCATGAAATATAACCATTCATAGATTTAAGGCAATGGATATGATCCTCTATTATTTACGTTTTAAATATTTTGATGGGAAAATGATGTGAAATAATCCACATACAATGGGAATCATCACAAATTAGAGGAACCACATAATGTGGTTATATTTTATACCATATAATCAAATTTCAAAATAAATCACCCTGTATAAAAACCAACACAATAAATTATTGAATTATTAAAAATCATAAATTGCTCAAGAATAAATTCCCTACTATAAATCATAATAGCAATTTCACCCTTGCTCACAATTATCTAAGGAGTATAATATCTCAAATTTAAAATGTGTCTTTCATTGGATTCCCTTTTAGTTTTCAGAATATAAGGTTGAGTGAATTTATTATTCGTTCTATATTTCCTCACATTATTCAAATTTCTAGATCACCATACCTCAATGAAAGAACGTGGTCAAACGACCACCAATATATAAGATTCAGGGCAATGAAAACCATCATACTTATCTATATAATTTAATGTGAATCATGTATGGATTATCCTGTCATTAACATATGATCTATAGTCATTTGAATACAACACCACTGTCACCATCCACTACGCTTGATTCGTATTGGATCCATTAGCACCATCTGACTGAAGTAAAACATTGTCTCAATCATTTTTTATCATCTTGCATCATCAGTGTCGGTCTCTGTCATTTCTTTCTAATGAGAATAAGCTATATACACTATCCATATCATTCTTCATACATAATTATGACCAATCTCCATCACTGAAATATGAATCAAATCAGTCATGTCCTCTATCGTTGAAGATCAATGAAAACCATTCAACATGTGATTAGCCATAGAAAGTGTCTATTATTCATTGTCAATATCTTAATAATAATGTGTTTCAAAGTCCATAAAACTTAATTTTTTTTTAATTATAGAAATTGAACATCATTTCTCATCTCAAATGCAATTCATGTTAAAAATGAAAATTTGGGCCCAATCAATCATCTTTTATGGAGAAAATTATATTCATTTTATGAATTTGATATTTTGAGATATGATTGATCATTTTTTTGGAACATTTTTTCTTTTCGGATCGATGGATGAATCCCAATGGAAGATGGAGATTATTGTGGATGAATGGAGAACTTCTCTCTAGAAAGCAGAATGGGCCTAAGGGCCATCAATCAATTGTGGGGCCCACAAACCAAGCCCAATGAAGTTCAAATTTTTACAGTAGAAAGAGAAAAATATTGGTATAGTTTTATTCCAATGTGAGAGATCGAATTCTGACATTTTAATTGTGATATACAGATCAGAAGTTTACAATTAAATGTTCGGACCGATATGAACACCCATAAATTCTTCCCACCATTTCAGGCATAACATTCAAATGGATGCTCAAATGACCTAAAATTTGGAGAGCATTTAGAGGACACATGGAAGATGATATTTTTATTCTACGACCGATGATGATTCGGATATATTTAATGTCAAATTTGAACGTCCAAAAGGAGGATGAATTGGGACAATTTTTTGGGTGAACTTCAAAACATCAAATTCCCATAATTTTCTCACCCTCCTTATAACTCTCCCAATTAATGGGGATGGAATTTATTGTCGTGGGGTGTCTCTGAGGATCCAAATATTCCTATATAAAGATCATGTGTTGAAGGTAATTATCATCTAATATTTTTATTTTGGAGCCATGTTTTTCTTTCATCCATTGTTTTTCTTTCAATTGTAATTTCCTACTTTCGTTTCGTAATCGCATCATCAATTTACCTAATGTATGTTTTTTATTTCACGTTAAATATCTTAATTAAATTTTTTCTTCTTCTTCAGTTTTTATTTTCCTTTTCTTCACACATTGATTCCATTGAATCAAGGTGTGAATTTATTCACACCAACACTTGTGAATTTCTCACACAACGGTGGAGTGTTCAGTTTTATTAATGTTTTTCTTCTTCAATCCCACTTCTTTAAGTCGACTTCTCTCTTCCATTGACAGAAAAACATAGATGGAGGGATAACCATTTATGGTTTGGTACTAGAGTGTTGTGTGAGATGGATTGGATGTTATTTCATGTACTTTACTTTTTAAATCTGTTTGTTATTTTATGATTTTAATTCGATGAGTTATGTTCTCTATCGTCTTTTCCAAGTTTAATGATGAAACATTCTGAGTGCTAGTATGATCCAATTCTTTGGAGTGATCATGAAATTGGTCCTATAAGTGCATTTGTGATTAGCCTTGTGATTTTGTATGAATTTAATTAGTGAATGAGGTTGGGGAATTATCTTGAATTAGTGATCTCAAACCTTCTAAGAAACAAATTCATCCAATCCACCACAAGCAACAACCTAGGATCAACCCTTATTATTTAATTGTTTTAAATCAAGTAAATTTGTCTTTTTTAATTATTCTTTAAATCAAATAATTAGTTATCCAATCAATTCAAACCCATGTTGCCCACTTCACAGCCCATCCTCCAACAAATCATAGTTTCTCAGGGATAGTTCTTCGCTCCTTGTGTATTCGACCACTACATGTACTACATTGACCACTTTTACCAGTAGGGTAAAATTGGGTTCAACCAGCATGACCACAACCATTATGTTCTCCCTTGTTATGATCACCTTGACCAATTGCACCATAGAAAATCAGTGAGACATTTTCATCTCAAATACCCCAACCACACTTAAAATCAATTATATATAAGTATTTTTACCATGATCGTTGACATATTGAGGTGATCCAACAATGTCCTCACTACCATCTAGAAGAACAAGACCAAGGAAGTGAGGAATTGACATTTTTATATATAAAGGAATGACAAATCTCTAAATATACGGTGATCACAAACCCTGTACATCCCTTCACACCAATCAATATAGATTAAACATGAAATTATTCCAATTTGTAATGATCTAAATGAGAATTTTCATTGGGGAAACCAATTTATGCAGAGAAATTGGGTGTGATATGTTTTGGGATTTATCTTCATGGTTCAAAATCATTTACTACTATGAAAATCCATTATTTATTATCCATTGTTTTTACTCTATATTCATGAATTATTTGATATGATTCTAAAAATAATTCCTAAGGAATTCAACATTTATATTCCGGGATTGTGTTCTATGATTAGAATCAATGTATATGTGTTATCTCTCTTTCTTACCATATTTAAAACATTATGTAAATGATGTAAAAGATTAATTTCTAGCGATTATCAATGGATAATATTTTCTGACACTGATTGGTGAATTTCCCAATTTAATATATTTATAACAACAAAACTCATGTTCTCACACAATATGTGTTTGATAAACTATTTAAAATAATCATGGTTTCTAATGGAATAATTGAAATGTATCATGGAATACATGGTTTGGAATGATTCAATGATTTCATTATGAGTTACCTTGCTGGATTCAAACATTGATATATGTTAATATTGGGATTCATTAGTTCATGATAAATTCACTACATTCTATATATGATGAGTTACCACATATGAGTATTTGGACTATCATCGCGTATAAATGCATGTGTTTTTGGTTATATTGAAAGGTAATTTCATGTTGGGTGATTGGATATTATTTTATAAAAAATTAATTTTTATATATAGTCTTGAGAATTGATGGCCATTTTATATTTGATTTTTGATATAAACCTTTTTTATATCATTTTAAAATATTTTATATTTCTAATCCCATCTCATGTATACAGTTTCATTCACTCAAATATATATAATTATTTAATAATTTAAATAATTATATTTTATATTTATTTTTTTACTCATCTAATGGTATAAATTTCATTTAATGGGAATGGAAAAATAATTTTGGAGTTGTAGATACTATACT
This sequence comes from Viscum album, assembly GCA_963277665.1. NCBI lineage: Eukaryota > Viridiplantae > Streptophyta > Magnoliopsida > Santalales > Viscaceae > Viscum > Viscum album. Next base: position 2,042,424,546 of record OY728148.1, on the reverse strand, counting down.
ATATGACACAATGTGAAACAATATTCCATTAGAATATTGATTCCAAAAATGGAAAAATAATATTTTTTATCATGATTCAAAATGAAAAAGGCTTATTCCTAATGTGATAAGTTTAATTCAAGAGATCAAAGTGTGAAGTGGAAGCTAGAAGAGATAATGAAGCCAAAGGATTTTGGACGTAAGCATTCACACTATGAAACTCACAATCCCTACATGGAAGAGGTGTTGGGATTAAAAAGAGTGAAATAAAAAATGCTAAATACTCATGGAATAAATGATTATTTCATTCCATGACTATTCAAAATGGAAATGTTTTCAAATACATTTACACCAGTACTGTAGATTTTTTGGGTACTTTACTACATTGGAATAAGATACAATTGATCACCACCCTATAGTGAGCTAGTTTTTTCATGAATAAATATCACATATTTTTAGATGAATATTATATAAATTTTATAATCACAATGATGGGGACCGTAATATTTTAGTGTCTCTTAATACAATAAAAAATTCATCTTATTTCATGAAATATATTCAACATATCTATCGAATATATTCTTAGATATTACTCCTCCTAGGAAAACCCTACCAAAAAACTATCGTCATAACTTGTTGAGAGAATCATAGAAATTTGTGATATTAGGTACCGAGAGAATATAAAAATAAGAGATATCAATATTAATAACATTAAATAAGAAGATTAGAATAAAGATATGTGATCATGAGAAAAAATTATTCTATTCATACCTCGACTACAATAGATCATAAAAATTATTCATGGAATTAAACGTTACCTTTTTAGAAAACATGGTCTATATGAGTGAGAAATCATCCAAATTTAATCCTAACCCATAATCTCATGACATAAATGTGTCTCAAGATCATAAATATATTAAAAAATTTATATGAAAAGGGCTACTAATAATTCCATAAAAATAGTAGACTATACCTTATTAGAATTATTTGATTGTGGATCAGGAAACATCTATTTCCCACTGTATATTTGGATGCACATATTTCCCATAATGGGATAGGACGCACCTATTTAAAATAGTTGATAATTATCATATACTTGTTTCCTATTATTATCCAATGCATTTTAATGTTTACCCTGTTCAATGGAAGGATATCTAAGACCGACCTATCTCATAAATAAAACTAAACATTTATATACTACATTATAATAAAACATAAATCATATCATCATGACATAACCAATGTAATGAAATTAGGGTTAATAAAAATTTCACCAATTCACCATAGCAATTCACATGAAACCACTTACATAAAAATTACTTCAATAATATATAACAATCGATTGAAATAATAAGTATAGTATCATTCAATATTATACCTGCTAAATAATAACTAACATCAATGGATGTCAACATAGATGGAAAATGACTTTGAAAGATCACTTGGAAAATTTATTAGGGATTATATCGTTCACACTAAGAAAAATATTTACAAAAATTACATTTTCAAAATTCATTTAATTAAAATATACACTGGAAACTTATAAATAAAGATAAAAAAATTCTTTTAAATCATTTCATAATGTAAAATGTTCTATCAATTTTTTAAATCAATTTTTTAAAATGAAAAAAGAAAAAAAACTATAAATACATTTTTTTAAAAACAAATTATAACTATGTGTCACATTTTCTAAACAATCCAATTGATCATTTTTTAAATGATATGTATATTCCATTCAATGAAAATTTGAAAAGTAGTAAAACATGGGTAAAAAGTAATTATAAATTCATTTGAAGGATTTAACAAATATTTTTTGAAAAAATTTAGAAACATGGTTTTGGATGGAAAATGGGGTTTGACAGCATAATGATATTAATAATATTTTATACAAATATATTCTTTTGAACTATTGAGTACATAAATAGATAAAAATGAAGGGTAAACATTTTTTATCATGCAATAACCGAATTTTCAAATATTTCATGTTTTTCATGAGATATAGATCAAAATATTTAATTATTTGAAGCATAAACATAAATAAATACTCATAAAAGATGACATTGTAGCATAAAAATATTACGATAGCAGTAACATTGAATCCTAATACCCATTAATGAAATGAATTAATAAAAAATTTTAATAACAATAACATATGGTGATTCTTGATATAACATGTAAAATTGGTAGTAAATACACATAATGTAATAAAATTGGTGCATAAAATAATTTGGGTCTCGAAGAAGGAAATTTGAGAAAAAATACCTTAAGAATTTATCAGCTTATGAAATTTAATCCAAATGAAAGAGAGATAAAAAATGGATATATAAATAAAAATAATTTTCATTATAATAGTAATAAAATACCTTCATTGTATATATATAAACCACATAAAATTGTTTTAAATATGGCATGTGTCTCATATAAGTAAAAAGTGAGACATAAATCCATTACCCTAAATCCCAAATTCCTTCATAAATATTCCAACCCAATTTATAAAAAATATTTATTTTTATACAGAGTAATTTATATATATCATAAAATATACTATTTAATAATGAACTTTTATTACATTTTATTGATAATTACCTGTTAATGTAAGGTTTCAGGCAATAAATACTCTCTTTTGTGTATGTTTTTTGATTTTTTATTTTTGGTCCTCGTAATTTGATCATGATTCCATAATTTACATAATTTTGAAAATTAGATAAACACCATATATATTTAGTACATATTTATTTATATAGATCAATAATAGTTAGAGATAGATAATTAAATACACCGTTCATGGAGATGGTAGGTTCAATGTACGCATGAACTTTTTTACCATTTTCCTTTAAAAAATAATGAAAAAATGTTAAATGCTATATTTCCATTAAATAATAATTTTCATTTAATATATATTACATATTTGTAATAATTCATATTTATTACCTTCCATTTAATGTGTGACAGAATCATGTGTCACGAGGTGGTTCTCTAACGTACACTCGAACGACGTTATTGTATTCCCATAGAATTAAATGTAACAAGGCACATACGATATCATGATACCGAAAGAATAATAATATCGTAAATAAGATATATAAAAAATAAATTCATCATCATATCAAACATTGTTATGTGGTGATATAAAAAATATCATCAGTTCGTGACGTGGTAATCGTTCGTACAAAGGATTGGCAATTTTGTAACTCATTAAATGGAATGTGAGATGAATATAGATTTTGAAATTATCAAACTTAAATATGATAATGTGGTATATTCATACTTTATTATATCATATTTTTTTATAATAATTTAATTATTTTTCGGAGGTAATTAAATAAAACAGTGGCTCAGGGACATCGACTCTTCTTCTGAAAAATTATTTATGTTTTCACAAAAAGGCTTAGTAGGTAGGTTTTATCGCCCACATAATGGTTCTAAAATGTGAATAGGGAATTAATTAAGATATTTGGTTATTTATTTTCCCAAAAATGGGTTTAAAATGTGTAAATTGGGGAGGATAGTGGTTTCCTTTTACAAGTGAGGTGAGTGGCAGTAACAGCCCAATATTTTGTGAATTTTTATTTTTTGAATTAATTTACCTTTTTGATATTTTTCATTTCAGGTAAAACTATAAATAATACTTTTGTATATACATATATACATATACATATATATTTACATATATATATATATATATTACAACACTATGTCTGAGTTTCCTTTCACATGGAATGCTCTTGGCTTGTGCTACGCACAATTTTTACATGGCTTGGGCTACAAAGAATACCGACTTGGCATATGTTACACACAACATATATGATTATAAGAAACATTATTATATTATTATAATTATATAAATGATATGATTGTATCCTATCTGTTAAAAATAGTAATATGAATTGTAATAATGAATTTTCAACTATTATTTTTCATTATTTTATATAGAAAATATATATTGTTAATAAAATATATGATGTTTTAAAAGCTCATTTTTGGTTTAAAAACATCGTTTTATTAAATACACCAAATTCAATAATGAAATTAATATTTGGAAAATTTTGAACATTAATTTTATATAATAAAATTAATTTCTAAATTTAGAATTTCAACTTTATCATAAGATTAATATTTGTGTTTTTTTTGAAAAACATTATATTTTGATGAATGATGAAAAATACTACTTTTCATATAAAAAAATTACATTTAGATAATTATTAATGATAAATTATATTTTAAATACATTTTTGGGTCTTTTATGATCAATTATATATCCATTGTTATAATTAAGGCCATTAAAACTAATTTCACATTCAAATAGAATATAATGACTTCATAACCATTTGAATGTCCTTCTACATTAAGAATGTATAATTTCATCTCATATGTGGGAATAGAATAAAGATTAATTCTCTAATTTATATTAATTTAATTTATAAAAACTAACATAACCGATTTTAACATTTATAATTTTTACAATCTAAAAAGATCAACTCATTTTTTTGGTCAAAAATATTAGTAATAGTGGTTAAAATTAATCATTGTAGTTCAGATCAAATAAAGATTACTTTGTGACTAAAACTTAACATTAGATTCCAAAATGAATTATCCACTTTTCAAAAAACCAATATTTGGATATATTTATACCATAAACCTTCCATTATTTATTTAAATTCGTTTTTCATATCTTTGTTTAGGTAATAACATCTCTACACCTAACTTGATTACAAAATATTGAAGTGAGTCCTCTTCCTTCCCTAGAAAAGGACACCAACCCTCCAACTTCATCACACCTCTAGAAACATTTAGGATCATACAAGATCTTACCAATGCACTTCATAGAATCCATACCTTCCTCCTAGAATACTTTCCTTGGGAAGAAGGCCATCGAAGGAATCCTTTTTCCAGAAACGAAATGGAGTTACCACATTAAGACATAATTCCTTCTCTCATGATCCTTTATTTTTTTTTCTTTACCCACCCCCACCACACTATATTTATTCCATATATGTATAAAAACCACATTATAATAAGTATACTAGGATTATTTTATGATAAGGGTTCCACCAAAAATTACATTTTCCTCTATATAATGGATTAAGAACATATTATTTATGAGTGCGGAGAACTAACACATCACTAAACAGTGAATGTTCAATTTTCCTTACCTCCTGTGATGGTGTACATTATGATGGACCCTCTATTTATATATTATGTATATTATATTAATTATTTGAATAATATTCACTATTTATTTTTAAAATCATATATTTTTTACTTCACATTATCTATTTTTAATTATTCATATATCGTTTACTCTCTTTCATTCAACATTTTAATTAAATTGATTTTGTGTTCATGTGTACGTACAACTTATAGTCTCTATGAACAATGTATTCTATTTCTTACATATATATTCTATATGTTATTATTATACACATATAAATATATGGGCATTCCATCACAACTGGTGTGATACTCTCGCTTGAAAAAATATTCAAAAACAATTTAAACAAGATTTAAATATAATTTTACTATAAATAAAATAAGATAAAACTATGTTTTAAAAGATTAAATAAGTATTATCGATTATTGTGGAACACTAAATATAATTTTTCAAGGTTATATCGTATCCCAATATGATAAATGTTTCTCAGACTATGTTTTCAATTTATAGTCAATGGATAAAACTATACGGAATATGGTTAAACATTCATGTTACATATGTTAAAATATTTTTATTTGTCAAATTTGTTTCCCATGTGTAAATATCATAAATATAATTTGGTAGGTAGTAGGATTACTGTTTATTCTTCAGAAGATAAAGAGACGGCAAAAGGCCTGTGAAAGGTATGTGGTGTTCTTTTATTATTTCTTACATCGATCATAAGAATGATGATACTGTTGAGGTTAAGGAACCTTAAGAAATGATTAATATTTGATCTTATAATGAATATGTTTTATGGAATTTCTTGATGAATTATATGTAATGGTTTAAGAATAATTTTGGATGAATTAATTAGTTATGTTTTGTAATTCAAATATTATTTTATATAAATCAGGAAATATATAATTATTTTCTGTATAAGTTTTAATTAATTATTTAAAAGTATTTTTTTAATGGGGATGAAAACATATAAATGTGAAATTTATATTAATGGAAGTTAACCCTTAATGTTATCAAGATGATGAGAAAATTGTGTTTCACTCGAATAAAGATATGATTGATTTGGATAAAGTAATATGGATTCATAGATTTCCTGGGATGTTATTATATATTTTCTTAAAAATAATTCTATGTCCTCATTGATGAATATTAAAAGTTATCAGTTTTAGGATTACATCCTGTGACATTTCGAATTGGGAATCATTCATTTTTTTCTATTATATTTTTGGTAATTAGGGTTATTAACATGTTTTAAGAGAATATATGTTGAGGGTATTGACATGTTTGGAATTAGACAAACAAGAGATAAATTATGATTTATGGTTGATAAATGCCAATATGATTATATGAATCCTTTATTAGGCTCTTTATTTTCAACATTCAGATGTGTATCAAGGTTAAACATTTTTTGAAAGATAAAGTTACACATTCGATGATGTTTGTGAGAATAATGTATTATTTTATGATATGAGGTTTTAAGAATAAAAAATAATATTTTATAAAAAGTTCTGTTTTTGATAAATGATGAAAAATGGGCAGACATTTCATGGGTCTTAGGATCTTTTATTGCTCCGGTAATGAATAATTTACCATTTATTTTGGAGAAATAGGTGAATTGGACTAAGGAACAACAAAGGGAGAGGTTGTTTGGAGAGCATGTGGGTATATATTTTCATGAAAAATATTAAACCATGGAAAAATCTTCTTGAAAAAAAATATTTTATACTGTTATATCAATTGATAATGAATCAGATGGTCCCATAGTTCATTGATGATTTATTAATTTCTGATTATTATCATTATCATGACATTTCACTCTATCACTATCCATCAGAACATGATAGTTTTGTTTTTATTCCATGTCCATGTCTTGTCCTCCCAAAAACTATTATTCTATGTGGAAACCCAATTAATTGGTAATTTGGGTAACTGTTATGGTTCCAACATTACATTTGTATAAATGGTGTAGTATTCATTTGTATGATGTGAGTTTATATGAATGAAAAATTTAAGTGTTAAACATTAGATAAACAAGACGAATTTCAATGTATAAATTCATTTTAAGGATGGTAGAATAGAACACCGTGATATTTTTTGAATTAATTTTTTCAATATCGTTTATATTATTAATAATTTCCATTTCACAGGACAGTAAATTTTTTTATTCTATATATAAATTTTTATTAAATAACTATGTAAAACATTACTTTCACACGACGGTTGCATGAAATTTTTTACTCACGAAACCAACATAGAATGTGATACTTGCAACACTAGATTGGCCTTCTCTACCACAACTGTAACACCCCTTGGTTTTAAAAATAAATTGAAATGCATGAAACATTGTTTTAATTAGATATTTATCGCTAGACATTAATCATAATTTAGTTGCTACAATGTCTGGAATTTTAAAAAACGATCATCTAAAATTATGATCAGTAAGTTATTTAGAGTCAAATAGAACTAAATTGACTAATAGTGAAAAGTAAGATACCCTTATGAGTAGTAATATCACCATAATTAATCGTATATTGTATTTTTATTTTATTATTTTAGGCTTTATCATAATGGAATCATGAATAAATTTTCATGGTCATAAAAATGAGTTATAGTTTTAAAATTATTAATTTTAGAATAAAGTATGATTTTATTTTTATTTTTAATTATTATTATTTATAAAAATATTTTCTACAAATTAATATCATTTTATAAATCTAATTTCCAAAAAATGGGTAGCGTGAATTTTTGGTATGTTTTTTGAAATTATTCTATTTTTCATGAAGAGTAAAAGATGATAAAATACAATAAATGTGAATACTTTTTTTACTGAATCATTGGTGATAAAATGTTGATGTAATCAAACTTGGTTTAAAAACACATTCTCTTATTTATAAGTTGGGTTACATTAATCAATATTATTTATAGCCTTGAGAAAAAATATTAAACTACTGATTAAAATAATGTAAAACCCCTCCTCTCCTCTACTATAAAAGCAACCCTCACCCCATATTCCTCACATAGCTCTAAATATTTGACCATTGCCTATGATCTAACCAATATCCAATCCAAGGTTATACTTCACATTCATAATCTACTGGTTACAACAAAATCCAATAAATGAAGGCTTTAAGGAGGATCTAATGGAAAAGAGATCAATAGGTAAAAATACTCATTCTATTATTGTATTTTTTTCAATTACTTTTCTTTTCATATAATATATTCTGATCCCATTATTCAAGAATAATAAATTCTCTATAATCATATATATTTTATATGATATCATTTTTATGGAAAAAATTTCTTGACATACTTCATATCCTCCCCCTCTTATAAAGACACAGTTCGTGATGTGTTGTTTACCAAAATCGTGGATGATGTGTTTGAAATTTCCATTTTTTCCTTAATAACTAACTTTAAAACCATTTTGAGGGATGAAACTAAACATATAGAGTATTATTTGACCTATTATATATTCTAGAATAAACAAATACATAAAAAAGTATTTATATAATGAAATAAGTTCATGATTATCGAGGAACCGCTAAAAATGATCTAAAAATATCTTTAATGTTTTATCTACTAACTCATCAAAATATATAATAAAAAATTTATTTATGGTATCACAAAATATTATAGAAACATATGAATAAAATTTCATTCCAATTATATAATTTCATTTCCATATGATAATATAATCAAATACAAATTGTTCATTGAAATAATGTAATAAACTCACTCAAAACAATGTAGAAAACAAAATATTATTAAATAATGGATAGGCTGATGTTATAAAATGATTATATATGGATTAATAAACATGAGAATTTTTCTTTATAATATTAACAACACCTTTGAAATTATTACATAAGAGGATTAGTTATGTTTTAGGTATGAATAACATGAGGTAAGGAAATTCATAACTCAATTTACATTCTTTGGGTTAACTATCTACATAATTATTTACATGGAATGGAAATTTTTTGTGTGAAGAATTTATTTATAATATGTTTCATTATGTGTATATAATATATATATACATATTAAATTCCATATATTATGTATCACTTCAATTATATGATATTAGCAAGTGGATTTTCATTTAAACTCATTTTTAAATGTTTTGGTATAAAAAAATTCAAAAGCCTCATTTTTATGAAAATATTCATGTTGTATGATTATGTTCTGGTTCATGGGAATTTTTTATGATTAATTTTGGAACCTATATATCCTACTAATTTATTGGGAATGTGTATATTGGAGCTTTTTTGTATGGTTGCTCTTTGCGTAGATGCAATGGTTACACATTAATGTAGCCATGAGGGTTACATAGTAAGGTATCTGTGAGGGTTACAAATCACAATGTTGTGACGATGGTAAGAAAACTATGTATGTAATTCCCCAATATACCATTATGGTTTTATTTTTTTTCTTTATGTTTTGTGGGAATCTCATGGAAATATCATGTATCACAAATTAATATATATGGGTGAAAATTATGTTTTTTTAAAATGATTACATACATTTACAAGTATTTATGGACTATTGGTTATGTTTTCCTATTTATATATCCCATAATGAGGATTTTGAGGTCATCCAATTTTTTTAAATTATTTTCGTATGTTATAAGTATGTATAAGACATAGATATAACCCATGATAAATATAATGAGGATCGATCAAAGAAATCATGTTTTATTTAAAAAGTATTATATTTTGGAAGAAATGGATATTGTTTTTGTGGTGTCTACTCTATATAAATGTGCAATGTTATATTTGTATTATTTAAAAAATATATAAAAATATAAACTCAAAAATATCCTAAATATTAAACAAATTGAGTACCTGCCTAAATTCAAGATTATTTAATGTAATAAGTTTAGGTCCTTAGTGTTTGTATAAAAGGTTAGTTCAGATAACATTAGGGGTTATGATGATGTTAATAGAATCCCATAATTTTTTTACTCAATGGTTATTTTTAAATGATATATCTTTTAAATATTACCATTCTTCCTCAAATATGATACATTTTTCTAGAATGGTTTTTTTAGAAGAAACAGGGAAGCAGATATAGAGAGGCACTGACAGAAAGATATCCTTCTGAATCTATAGAATGGAATGGTCAGGATTAGAATGGAGTAGTTTATGATAGTAATTGATCAATTGACATAAGAGAAAAATGGTCATGGCATTCATGCAATATAACAACCATAGGTACCATAATGGAACATAATGATAGTGGAACATTTTATGAGACAACACATTCCTACTTTCACTGGATCATTTAATCCAGTAGCAGCAAAATGATGGATTAAAGCGCTTGAGAAGATATTTGATTTTATGGTATGTATAGTTAATAAGAACGTAAGTCATTCTATTTATAGTTTTGAATGTTAAGATGATCAGTGGAAGTAATAGAGGATATTTATTCCATAGAGTGGGATGAATTTAAATTTCATTTCCTTGAAAATAACTTCCCAAGGTGGTTATACATAGGATGGAGAGTATATTCATTGAATTGATGAAAAATGAGTGTGAATCAATGTCCATGTATGATGCTAACTTCACCCCACTGGTGAGGTATACTCGATGTCTTATTTTGGATGTTGATAGAAAAATTGATCTCTTTTATTTAGGATTAAAGCCAAGGTATTGATGGGAATTGGCCTACGGTGAATTCCTAATTTATAAGAGACTTGTCTTTTTTGATAAGAGGGTAGTGATGGAGTTTTATGACGATCAAACTCACGTTTACAACATGTAAAAGAAGAGGTCTTGATGGAATGTGAATGGTAAGAAACAATCAAACAAATATGATGTAAAAATGTCCAATTTTACGTTATTGAAATGTGTAGAAAAAATAACCATGGGGAATTCCTTACTATAACTCTAGTGATTTTTCTAAATTGTATGTTTGAAAATATGGAATGAGATTATAATGAAAATGTCCTTACGACTAATCTTTAAATGAAAATATAATCTATTTTAAATGTCGGGCGATGGGTCATTATGAAAATTCACACCCAAAGAATGATATGAATGATGCAATGAATCTATACTTTAAGTAGAAAGGTGTAGTGAGATTATTTGAGGCTACACAAACAGATGTCTGGACATACAATGAAGCGGTATAAGGTACTTTTTTTGTACTCAAATTTTTATAATGTCTTGTTTGATATGGGATCTACACATTCCATTATTTCTGAGGAATTTTATGTTAAATTGGAAATAAAACATCAAGAAATTAGAGGATAAATTATTCTTGACACACCAAGGGGAAATGATATAGAAAAAATGAATTTTAAGAAAAATTCTATTTTTATTTTTGGAAATACATTACCTATAAACCTTGTTGCTTTGATATTTAGAGTTTGATGTTATTCTAGGAATGGAACGACTTTCTATTTATCACGGTAATATTGACTATATATATAAAGAAGTTGTTTTTTAAAAAGTGTTTTTTTTTTGTTTAAAAGAAATAAACCATACAATTGATAACATATCAATAATCATAGAAACAATTGAATGATATAAATGAATGTTATCTTGGTCAGATTTTTTAATGAAAGGGAACTATTCAGATTAATGATTTTCTAGTGGTAAATGAATATCTTGATTGTTTACTAGATGATTAAATCGAGAAGTCAAATTTAATATTGGCATGGTTCCTGCAAATAATACAATTTCAAAATCCCCATATTGAATGAATCAAATAGAATTCATTGAATTGAAAAATCTATTACAGGAGTTTAATAATAATGTCTTCATTCATCCTATAACTGCAATGGGGTGATCATATTTTGTTATTTAAAATGAATTATGGTTCCATGAGACTATGAATTGATTATAGATCCATGAATAACATCAGTGTTAAAAAAATTATCCTTTTCCTTATATCGATGAATTATTTGATTCGATCCACGGAGGTCATTACTTTTCCATCATTGACTTGAGATCTAGATAACAATAGCTAATGGTGATGGAGGATGACATCCTAAAAATATCCATTCACACTAGATATGGGAATTATGAATTTCATGTTATGTCATTTGGGATACTAATTCACCCGTTGTATACATTTATCTTAAAAATTGAATATTTTATTAGTTCTTGGATTATTTTTTCATTTGGTTTATTGATGATATTATAGAATTTTCTAAGAGTAAGGAGGAGCATGAAAAACATATATGGAATGTTTTTTAAACCTTAATGGAAAGGAAGATATACAGAATATTATGAAAATGTGATTTTGGGTTGCAACATATTTCGTTTATTGGGATCATTGTAAATAATTACTGAATAATAGTTGATCCTTCCAAAAAAATGTGGTTAATGAATAGCCATGAACTATAATTTTTATAATGATTCATAGTTTTCATATATTAGTTGGATATAAAAGAAACATTATTAAAATCATTGGACTATTATTTAGCATACCAACTATGTTAATATGAAAAGGTGTTACATTTATTTGGACCAAATAAGGTGATGTTAGTTTTTTGGGTCTTATGAAGTGAGTGGTGAATGGTCCAGTTTTTTCCTTTCCTTCCCGAAATAGAACTTTTATCATCTACAATGACGATTCATTTAAAGGACATGGTTGTGTTTTGATATTTAATAACTAGGTAATTTCATATGCTTCATGAATGAGTTAAATTATCCGAAATAGTATTTGGAATTTACAACTGTGGTTTTTTCTTTAAAACTTTAGAGGAATCATATATACAGAGCCAAATTTCAAATTTATACTAACCACAAATGACTAATGTAAATATTCACTCATAAGGAAGTAAACATGAGTTATGGAACATGTCTTGAATTTATAATATATAATGATTTCAAAAAAAATTACCATCCATGAGAAGCCAATAATGTTTCAGATACCATGATTCAAAAAATTCATTCATCATTAATCGTGTTATGTTTGGCATATAACCACTTCATTAATGATATGATGAATTTTGTATTAGAAGTTTTTGGTGTAGGAGATACATCTATTATGTTTTATGTTTCAGTGAAATCGTCGTTATCAGGAAGAAATTTGCAAGAGAATAAGTAAGACTGTGAGCAACATAAAAATGTAGAATTAGTCAACATGGGTATGATTCTATAATTTATCTTCGATAAAGATAATTTTTTTATATTTGGTAAAAGATTATATGATCCTTTTGATTCAGAGTTGAAGAATGATTTATTGAATGAAGGTAATATTTTTTTCATTTTTAGTTCATCCTAGAAGTACTTATATGTATAGTGATCTTCAGAAGTATTACTGGTGGGATTTAATGGAAAGATATATTGAATACTTTATCATGAAATGTTTGACATGTCAAAAGGGTAAAGTAGGGAGGAAGTCACAGATGGTTATGTTTCAGCCATTACAAGTTCTAGAGTGGAAATGGAAAAATATATCAATGGACTTTATTGTTAGACTACCAAAGACTTCTCAAGGTAACAATTAAATCTAGGTTATTATTGACCGAGTGACTAAATCATCACATTTCCTTCCTATTTGAGATACCTTGTATTTGGATCATATTTCTTGAATATAATTCAAATAGATTTATATGTTTCATGGAGTTCCTCTTTATATTGTATCTAACTAGGATTCAAGCCTTTCTTATTTCTTTTGGAAGTTTCATAAAATGTTGTTGTGAACTGAATTAAATTTGAGAATAGATATTCATCCTCAATTAGATAAATAAGCCTAGAGAATGTTTCTGATAGTAGAGTATATTATTTGAGCTTGTTCAATGGACTACAATGGAAGTTTATATCAATATATTTATTTAGTTGATTTTTCTTATTATAATATTTTTCATTCCAGTATATAGATGGCACCATTTTAGTTATTGTATAGGAATCCATGTCAAACTCTAGATTTTGTAGGATGAAATCAGGGAGAGGAAGTTAATGGGAAAAAATTATTAGAGGAAGTGGATGAGAAAGTGATGTTGATCCATCAATAAATTATGATAACGTAGAGCAGAACGAAAAGTTATGAAACCAATAAGGGGAAAGAACTATCATTTGAGGTAGGTGATCATGTCTTTCATAGAATCTCACTATAGAAAAATGTTATGCGTTTCAATATGAAAGAAAACATAAGTCCATAGTTCATTGGAACATATGACATCTTGTAGAAATTTTTACAAGTATCCTACCATGTAGCTTTTATCGTGAGTTTTCTCAGCTACATAATGTTTTTCATGATTCGATGTTGAGAATGTATGTGCCAGATTCATCTCATGTCTTGAGTCTAGAAGAAGATCAGCTTGAATAAAACTTTTTTTAATGAAGAGAAACCTATTCAGATTCATAGTAAAAGTTAATAGGTTGTGGGGAATATGTAATTCCACAGAGTAATTTTTTTCTCGAGTAACCACATGGTTGAAGTAGAAACATGGGAATCTAAAAATGATATGATGGAAAGGTACCCTCAGTTGTTTAATAATAAATAATATAGCGAGGATACAATTTCAAAAAGTTTCAGGGAATGTCAAACCCCAAGGATTTAAAAATAAATTTTAATTCATTAACCATTGATTTATGTTGATAGTTAAAACAATAATTTAAACATAATTTTTCCATTTTAATGTTTTCAATTTTGAAAAAAAGTAATCTACAATTGTGATCAGTATGTTGTTTGGAGTCTGATGGAACCAACATGATTTTTGTGAATAGTAAAATTCCCTTTAATAATAGTAATAAGACCCTAATTAATAGTAAATTTTTATATAATTTAATTATGTAAATGTTTTTTCAAAATAATATCATTATTAAATTTTTATGGTAATAAAAAATGAGTTACAAAATTAAAATTACAATTTATAATAAAGTATGATTTTATTAAAAAAATTAATAATATATAGAAAATTATTTTCAAAAAATGGATTTCATTTTTTAATTCTACAATTAAAAAAATTTCTAGGTTGGATTTTGGTTATTTTTGCAAAATTCTAAAATTTTGGATGAATAGTAAAATTTGATAAATTACAAAAAGTTCTTAATACATGGTTTACTACATAATAGGTGATGCAAGGATTTTATAAGAACACTTATTTCGAACTCACATGAACTTATTAATATTTTTGGTCACATGAATCCATAAAATTCATAGTTGTGGGAAACAAATATTATACTAATGATTAAAATAATATAAAACCCCTTTTGTCCTCCAATATAAATACCACCCTCACCACCTCTTCCTCACAAACCTCTCAAGATTTTATCATCATCTATTTATATACCAATATAATTCCCAAGGCTCTTCCCCATTTCCAATTCCTTTTGATGTCACCAAAAGACCAAAACCAAAGGCCATACTGAGGATCTCAGGGAGAAGAGATCAAGAGGTAAAAATCCACTTTCTTATTTTTATGTTTTCTTTCAAATTTCTTTTATTTTATTATTATATCTTATCTAACACTTATCCAAGAGGCATGAAATCTCCAGAATATTATATATTCTGGATGTTATCATGTTTATGGAAGAAATTCCTTAGCATACTTCATCATCTCCCCCTCTTATAAAGATATTGTTCGTGATGTGTCAATGTCCAAAATCGTGGATGATGTTTTTTCAATTTTCCTTAAATCCTTAAAAAAAATCCATTATTATGGTTTAAAAATAATATAATGGTTATTATTTAACATCTTTTATACTATATAATTAGATTATATATATATAATTAATTTATATAATGAATCAATTTCATGATTACGTAGGAACCAAAAAATATGATCTAAACAAATATCATTAATGATTTATGTTATCTCTCATTATCATATGTGATAAAAAAATTATTTATGGTATCATTATATATTCTAGAAACATATTAATACCATTTCCTTATAAATCTATAATTCCATTTATATAAGAAAATAAAATCAAATACAAACTATCCCTGGAAATCATGTAATGAACTCACCCAACAACATGTAAATAACAAAATTTTATTATTTAATTGATTGAATAATGTTATAAAATGATAATATAAGGTGTTATAAAATTGAAAATATTTAATTAAAATATTAAAAACACTCTTTTAACCATTATACATTATGTTTAAACACATTTGATCTATAGAAAATGTAAAGTAAGGGATTTTATAACCGAATTTCCATTCTGTGGTTTATCCTACTATCTCATTATTTACATGGTATTAGAAGTGTTTGACTGATGAATTTTGATTATATTATGATTAATTATGTGTATTTATAGTGTATATACATATTCCATCCATTATATTAAGTATCACATCAATTATATGATATTAGTAAGGTGATTTCTTTTTAAAAACCACTTTTAAAAATTATCTTTTACAAAATTCAAAAGCAATGTTTTTTTAAAATTATTCATGTTGTATGATTATTTTATAGTTCTTGTGAATTTTTTTTAACTAAGGGTAGGAACTATATCTCCCTCCAATGCATTGGGTATGTTTAATTGGGTGGTCCGGCATATGGCTAATCCTTCTGTAGCTGTCAGTGTTCCATTGTAAGGTATGGGTAAGGGATAAAAATAATATGATATCCATAACAGCTAAAAAACAATATATGTAATTCCACAAGATAAATTTATGTTTTTATTTATGTTCTTTTTGTTTTGTGTGAATATTCATGGAAATATCAATTTTCACAAAGTAGATATGGGAGACAAGTATGTCTTTTTGAAAATGATTTCCTACGTTTAGAAGTATTACTGCACTATTGTTATATTTTTCTTCTTTTTATATCCCTTATTGAGCATTACGTTCTCATACCAAGATTTTAATTGATTTTCACAGGTTATAAGGATATATAATACAAATAATGATTCCAAGTCAAATGTAATAAATATTAATAAAAGAAGTCATGTTTTCATTGAATAGTTTTATATTTTGGAAGAAGTGGATACTATTTTTGTGGTGTCCACGGAGTGGAAATAAAGAATTTTTTATGTATTCTGTACCAACTATGTGAAACTCTAAAACTGAAAAGATCCTAAATATGAAAGGAATTGTGTTCTTGATTATAATTAAATATTATGTAATGTAATAAGACTGGGTCCTTATAATTGGTATCAAAGGATAGTTTAGATAACTTTAGGGGTTAGAATGATGTTAATAAAATACCTAAAATGATTTTTACTCTATTTTTTAATATTAAATGATATATCTTTTAATTAATTAAATTTTACTTTGATTATGAAATTTTTCTTCAGAATGGTTTCTCACATAATAAACAAGGAATCTAAAGTGGAGAGGCACAAAAAATGATATCATTCCGAATCTACAACTTGGAATTGTAGGGATTGGAACAGAGAAGTTTGTGATAGTAAAGGCTTATCTGAAATAGTAAATAAATTGTAGTGGTATCCATGAAAAATAAATACCCGAGGAATAACACTGGAACATGATGATAATGGAACATTTTATGAGACATCACCCTCCAACTTTAGATGGCTCTTCTTAACCAGTAATGGTTTAAGGATGGACTACATCCAATGAAAATATATTAGATGTTATTTAATGTTTTGATATTAAAAAGATATTTATTTCCATTTATCAATTTGAAAGTGAAGCTGATCAGTTCTTGTCAATGATCAAAAATATTAGGTATATAGAGGTTATTGATGTATTAGAGTGGGATGGATTTAAAATTCTTTTCCTATATAAGTATTTTACTAAATTCTTTTTGAATTAGGAAGGTGTAGAAATTCATTAAATTCAATAAAATGAGAAATATTCAGTGGTCGTGTTTAAACTAAACATCACTCAACTAGTGAGGTTTACTCCAAATCTTATTCTACATCTTGATATAAAAATCCACCACCTTTACAAAGGATTTGATCCAAGGTATCGAAGGCCATTGGCCACCCATGAATTAAAATGTTATGAGTAACATGGCTTTTGTGCTTAGAGGATAGATATGGAGTTGCTGATGGTTGGGTGAAAAATGAAAATAAATTTAAGAATAGGACCATATGGATTGATATGGGTAAGCATCCATCAGAGAAATATAATGTTATGAAAGTACATTTTTCTGTTTGTGAAAAGTGTGGCAAAAAGTACCCATAGAGAATGCCTCACTAAATCTCGAAAGTGTTTTTGATGTGGGAAGATTGGACGTATAGTCGAGGATTATAATGTAAATGATCATATAAATAATCTAGAGAAAATATAAAGTGTTTTAAATGTGGTGATATGGTTCATTTTTGCAAATGTCTGCCCAATGAAAGATCTAAATCACACAAAGACTCCACACTATAAGAAAAAAGGTGTAGTGATCTTCTTTGAGACTACATCACCAGATGTCAAGAAATAAAACAATGTGGACATAGATACATTATGTGTTTACTCATTTATTCTAAAGTCTTGTTTGATATGAGTTCTACACATTCCTTCATATCTGAGGAATTTGTTTTTGTAAATTAAAAATATCACCTGGAAAAATTAGACAACAACATACTGTTAAAACACTAAAGGGAAATGTTATTGAAAAAAGGAATTATAAGAATCTTCCAATTTATATTTTTGGAATAAATTTAACTACAAAACATGTAGTTTTTTCTTAGGTAATTATTGTGTTATTCTGGGAATTTAGTGTCTTTCTGTTTATCATAATAAGATTGATTATTGAGATAAATTAGTTTTTTCCAGAAAACGTTTCAATTTGTATACATGATTGAACCCATACAGATAGATAATATTTATGTAAAGTGATAAAAAATTGAAAGAAGGAAATGAATTTTTTATTGATCATTTTGTTGAAAACAAGGGAATTATTTCGATTAATGATGTTCTAGTAGTAAATTAATCCCTTGATGTTTTTCCTAATGAGTGACCTAATGTCACACCTGATCGAGAAGTCGAATTCACAACTGACATAGTTCTTGATTCTAAGACAATGGGGAAATCCACATTTCTAATGTCTCAATTGGAACTCATTGAATTGGAAAATCAGTTTCCATAGTTTCTTGATAAGTTCATCATTCATCATAGCACTTCACAATGGGGTTTTCATGTTTTGTTTGTTAAATAGAAGGATAGTTCTAGGAGATTGTTCACTGATTATAGATCCTAGAATAACATCACTATTAAAAAAGTATAATTTTTCTCATATTGTTGACTTATTTGATTAGATACAGGGAGTTCATTACTTTTCCAAGATTGTCAAGATATCTGGATACCCAAAGCTAAAGGGGAAGTATGATGATATTCCAAAAATATATTTTCGTACTAAATATGGTCATTATGAATTTTTTATGCCATTTGGGTTTCCTAATTCTCATATTGTGTTCATGGATCTTATGAATAGAATATTTCAAGAGTTCTCAGATAGTATTATGTTTGTGTTTATTGATGAAATTTTGTTATTTTATAAGAGAAAAGTGGGGAAAGAAAAACATACAAGGGTTGTTTAAAAATCTATAAACGAAAAGAAACTATTTTAAAAATTATCCAAGTGTGATTATTGGTTGATATATATTTCTTTTCTTTGTAACATCATAAATAAGGATGGAATAACAGTTGATCCTGCAAAAAAAGTGGTTGATGAATGGACAATAACTAACTAAAATTTTTACATATATTCATATTTTTCATGGATTAGTAGGTTATTACTGATGGATTCACAAATTCATCTCACTATTATCTATCCTTCTAACTATGATAACATGACAAGTTTTTAGGTTTTTTTGGATAAAAAAATGTGATTCTTGTATTTAGGAGCTAATGAAGATATTGGTAAATATTATTTTTATTGAATTTCCTTACCGAAAGGGTCAGTTTATCATCTACAATGATGCTCTATTCAAGGTAATTTGTTGAGTTCTAATGTAGATTTTTTAGGAAATTTCTTATTCTTCAAGATACTAAACAATCATGACATAAATTATCCCACACATGATTTGGAATTGGAACCTTTAGTTTTTTTGATGAAAAATTTGATGTCCCATATATGTGGATCCAAATGTCAAATATATAATGACAATAAAAGAATGATGTATATATTCAAATATAAGAAATTAAACATGAGGAAGAGAAGATTCCATGAATTGATAAATTATTATTATTTTTTGGTCAATTACCATCCATGAAAAGTGAAACTGTGGTGGATCCCTTGACTCAAAAACATCATGAATCATTAAACATGTTATGTTTAGAACATGAGACAATGAAAAATGATTTGATGAATTTTTTCATAAATTTTTTTGGTGAAAAATATACAACTATTTTTTTAGGATTCAGTGCTATCATTTTTTTCAGAATGAATTACACAAAAGAGGAATGAAGACTATGAACAACATAAAAAGGTAGATTTATTTAAAACTATGTATGTTTTTTGAATTTATCCTTGATAATGATTTTTTTTTTGAAATTTGGAAAAATATTGTGTGTTCCTTGTGATTCTAAGTCGAAGAAAAATTTATTTAATGAAGATCATAGTTCTCAATTTTCATTTCATCTTCATAGTACTTATATGTACCGAGATCTGTATTAGTATAACCTGTGGGATGGAATAGAACAATATATCACATATTTTACCATCAAATGTTTTACATGTAAATAGGTTAAAGCATAATAGAAATTAAAGAATGTGTTGATTCATCATTTCCCAATGTGAGAGTGGAAACGACAAATATATATCTACGGACTACATTGTGGAAATATAAAAGACTTCTCAGGGTAACAATGCTATCTGGGTTATTGTTGACCGACTGAATAAATCTTCTCATTTCATTCCTATTCAAGATATTGTATCATTCAATCAGCTTTATCAAGTATACCTCAAATAGATTCTTATGATACATGGAGTTTTTTATTCTATTGTATCTAACCTCGAGCATATGTTCGCTTCTAACATTTCTAAGGGCCTTTAGAAGACGTGGGGAACATAATTAAATTTCATAATATCTATTTATTGTCAATCAGATAGACAGACTGAGAGAATGGTTCAGACTTCATAGGATAATCTTTTAACAAGTTAAATTGACTACCAGGGAGTTGGGATCATCATCATTCATTTGGTTAGTTTTCTTATAAAAATATTTTTCATTCCAGTATACATTTGGCACCATTTGAGGACTTGTATGGGAAGTGGTGTCAAACACCATATTTTTTGGATGAAGTTGGGGAATGCATGATTATTAGACACACATTAGTATAGTAAGTGGCTGATAAAGTTACAAGGATCTATCAACACATGAGTATAACTCATAACATGCAGAATGGTTATGCAAACAATAGGTGGAAAAAATTACTTCTGAGGTAGGTGATCATGTTTTTCGTAGAATTTCACTATGGAGAAGTGTTATGAATTTTGGTAATAAGGGAATTATATATCCATATTTCATTAGAACATATGAAATCTATGATAAATTTGAACCATTCTCCTACCAAGTATCTTTTTATCTGAGTTTGTCATAGGAACATAATGTATATAATGTTTTGATGTTGAGAAAGTATGTTCCAGATTCATCTTATGTCTTGGGCCTAGAAGCAGTTCACCTAGAAGAGAACATTTCCTATGAATAGAAACCGTTTTATATTATTTATCATTGAGAACATGTATTGACGAATAAGTTAATCAACCATGTAATGGGTTTTTTGGATAAACCACGTGGTTGAAGAAGAAACATCGGAATCTGAAAATGTGATGAGGGAAAGGTACCCTCACTTGTGTAATAAGTAAATAAAATTTCTAGGACACCATTTCCAGACGGTGCGATGAATAGAACAGAAAAACGTTTTGAAAATAAATTTATATTATTAAAACATTATTTTAAATATAATGTTATAACTATAATTTAAACATAACTCTTTCGATTCTATGTTTTGAATTTTGAAAAATAGTCATCTATAATTTATACCAGTAAGTCATTTGGAGTTTGTTGGAACCATCTTGGTTTTTTGTGAGTAGTAACATACCCTTATGAATATTAATATGTCCCTAATAAAGAGTATATTATAATATTATTTTATTGTCTCAATTCATTAACATAATAACATTAGGATTAATTTTTCATGTTGATAAAAACGAGTTATAGTTTTAAAATTCTTAATTTTTGAATAAAGTATGATTTTATTTAAAAACTAAATTTAACATATGTATAATATTATTTTAAAAAAATGAAGTTCATTTTTTAATTCTAAACTTATAATAATTTTTAGGGTTAATTTTTCATATTTTTCTAAAATTCATTATATTTTTACGAATAGTAAAATATGGAAAATTATGATAAATGATACATACATGTTTTAGTCCATCATAGGTGAAGAAAGGATGATGTAAGAACACTTCGTTTCAACTCACATGAAATTATTTCTATTTTGGGTCACATGAATCAAAACTATTCATAGTTTTTAGAAGAAATATTAAACTAATTAATAAAATAATGTAAAATCCATCATATCCTCCAATATAAAAACCTCACTCACCCCTATCTACCTAAAATGCCTATAAAGCATTGATCATGGACTATGTTCTTCTCAATAACCTTACCAAGGCTCTTAACCACGTCCAATACATCATATTCTCACCAAAAGATCAAAACCAAAGGCCTTAATGACGATCTCAATGAGAAGAGATCAATAGGTAAAAAACATCTTTCCTGTTCTTGTCTTTTCTTTTCAATTCATTTTATTTTCTCATAATCTCTTCTATTACCCTTATCCAAGAGATTTGAAAGATGAAGAATATTATATATTATGGATTTTATCATGTTTGTGTAAGAAATTCCAAAAATTGACTTCATCTCTCCCCTTCTTATAAAGACATCAATCGTGATGTGTCATTTACCAAAAGCATAGATGATGTGTCTGCAATTTCCATTATTTCCTTAAAAACTATTTTTAAATCCATTTTAGGGTTGGAAAAGAATTTTATTTTTATTTTTAATCTATTTTATAATAAATAATTAAATTCTAGGCATGTCATTAATTTACATTGTGTATCATTTTCATGATTATCGAGGAACAACCAAAAATGATATAACTAATATCAATTATGTTTTATCTAATGGATCATCATAATATATGATAAGAATGGTATAAGGAATCCTTAAAAACATAGTAAACATATGAATTAAATTTCATTACACTTATGGAATTTCATTTCTTTATGAAAAGAAAATAAAATACAAACATGCCATCTAAATCATGTAATAAACTCATCCGAAAAAATGTAAAGAACAAAATAGTATAAAATAATGGATTGAATGATGTCAAAATCTGATCATATAAGGTGTTATAAAGATAAACTAAATTCATTAATATATTAATAACACTCTATTAACCATTATATATGATTATTAACATGATTTATGTAAGATAAACACGAGGAATGTGAATTCTTAACTAAATTTTCATTCTTTAGGTTAACCTGCAACTTCATTATTTATGTGGTATTAAAAATGTTTGTGTTGTGATTTTTTAATATTATGTTAAATTAGGGTAATATAAATTTTGTATAGATATTAAATCCACTATATTAATTCACACTTCATTTATATGATATTAGTATGGGGATTTTATTTTAAAATCCCCTTTTAAAAATTCTGTTTTAAAAAATTCAAAACCAATGTTTTTATGCAATTATTCATGTTTCATGATTATGTTTTGGCTCATGGGAGTTGTTTATGATGAAGGGTGGGACCTATATCTCCTTCAAAATCATTTTGTATGTGTATGTTGGAGGTTAGATGTATGGTTACTCAATCTATAGGTACGATGGTTGCACAATAAGGTAGCCATGAGGGTTACATTGTAAGGTATTCATGAGGGTTACAAATCATAAGATATTCATGAAGGATACAAAACAAAGAATATAAATACAAAATATACAATTATGTTTCTATTTATGTTATTATTTTTTTTCGTAATCTTGTGGAAATCAAAATTTTCACAACGTATGTTTTTATGGGTGACAATGATGCCTTTTGGAAAATTATTTCATATGATAACATGTATTCATAGAATAATATATTCTTTTTCCTCTTTTTATATTGCTTACTTATCATTGTGTCCTGATCCCATGTTTATAAATTATTTTCAGATGTTATAAATATATATAAAACAAATAAGGATGCCAAGTTAAATGTAATGAAGATTGTTTAAAGAAATCATGTTCTATTAGAAAATTTTTATATTTTGGAATAAATGGATAATTTTTTAGTGGTGTCCACTCTATAAAAAAGTGGAATGTTGTGTATGTATTATTTACAAAATATTAATAACTCTAAACTCTAATATATCCTCAATATTACAAAAGGTTATTTCTTGACTACATTTCAATATTATGTAATTAAATAAGGTTGTGTCCTTATAACAACACCGACATAACTTATGATACAAAAAACATATATGTTTCTACGAAACATCATTTTATTCTTATAATTATTTAAATGAGGTAATTATAACTTATCCAATAAAAATAGTTACATTAATTGTAATAATTTATTTTCCAATATTATTTATTTGTTTTTTATATATAGAAAATATATTGGTAATGAATGATATTATTTTTGGTAAAGTCTATTAATGTATAAAAACACTATTTTCTCAAATTAACAATAATTAAAAATAAAATATTTTATAGCCTAATTTATAAATTTAATTTTATAAAATAGAAATTATTTTCAAATTTATAATGTCAAAATAATATTAGGGTGTATTTTTTGTATTTTTCTGACAAATATCCTTTGTTGATGAATAGTTTAAAATAATTCATTTTAGTAAAAAACTAAATTTTTATAAATAATTAGTAATGATAAATTATTTTTGAAATTTTTTTAAGGTCACATTATATCAATTATATATCTATTAATACAATTAAGGTTATTGGAATAAATTTAAATTTGTAAATTAATATAAAAACCTAAATAACATTTGAACATCCTTCGACATTAAAAAACATAATTTTGTCCCATCTGAAAGATTAAAATTAATAATAATATTCCTACTTCTGTGAACTGAATTTTTAAAAATTGACATACGTCATATTAATCAGTATATTATTTATAGTATAATAATATCAATACATGTTTTTACCAGAAACATTAGTAAAAGAGATTCAAATTATTCATAGAATCTATCATCAAATTAAGCTTAATTAAGGATTAAACATTAATATTAGAATCCAAGATGAAAAGGAACTTATCGAAATGATGTTTTTTGGATATATTTATTTCATACACCTTACATTATTTCCTTATTTTTTTTTGATTTTTTGTGGTATAGATATGTTTAAACATAACATGTTTTAAAAAATTCCTTGTAAGTCATTTTCATTCTCTAGAAAAGGCAACCACATATTCTACTCCATAACACCAATAAAACCCATTTTGTTTAGAAACTCTCTAACTAGTACACTTCCCAACAACACTATATTCCTATTATAAGACATAGGAGTGGAAAAAGTAAATCCATGAAATTATTTTTGGACAAAGCAAAAAAGATTACTCGATTAAGAGGTGACACAATATCTCAAGATCATTTATTTTATTTTATTTCTCCACCCATGTATTCTCTTTATTCAATGATTTTATAAAAAAAATATTCACTCAATATACTAGGATGTGTTTTTGTTATTTTATAACATACACTTACACACACCTCCATCTACTAGATAACAAATATATTATTCATGTGTCCACCAAACTACAACCACACTAAATGATTATTGTTCAATTTTCCATACCACTACTCATGGTGGAAATTATAATAGAAAATATATTTATATATTTTATATTTTATATTTGTTATTTATTTATTATTTATTATTCATTATATGGAACATAACTATTTACATTCCATTTGGTGTCAATAATTAGTTTTTGAGGAAGTGTGGACTACCACCCACTCAAAGCGATATGATTACTTCATACACTACATGGAATATATTAAGGATGGTTTTAGTGAATATTAAAGTCATATATGATATCATAAATCTACTATAATATTATTATCAATATATATATTAAATTGAATTAGTGTTTATGTGTAAGTATGACCTACCGTCTCCTTGAATTGTGTATTTCATTTCATACTTATATATTATATAAATTATTATAATAGATATATACGACATATAAATTATATTTATATCATGTTAAACATTATTCAATCATTATATAAGTATATGGAAAAACAATATAACAATTTAAGCCACATACAAAGATCAAAGGGACTATTACCCAATATGAAACCTTAAAATGGGATGTTTAACAAGAGGGCTGTATAAGTTTGTAATGAAAACATAAATAGGATTAAATATATAAATGCAGTTAATTAAAAGATATATATTAAATTTTAATTTAATATAATGGTGTTTCGAATGACTATTATGTGAGTCAAGTCACAAGGTAATGAAATTTCATAATATTTTTTATTTACCTAAGATACATGCTATCTTCGCCACTCCTTCCTTTTTTGTAGTTTACGTACTACTCATGACTGTATTATATGTATAATATATAGAATGTTAATGATATACATATATCCATTTTATGATCATTCTTTCACGAGGACTATGATTAAATAATTACCAAATCAATAAAATAATTTTGTCTCAATTTTCATTCTTTGAGACTCATGTTCTGTTTTGTAGATAAATTATATTATGAGGTGTATAAACTTCCATTTAACATGTTATATCATGAATTTACATATTTTTATGTTATTAAATTTTTAATTTAATTTCAATATCTTACATGGAGATCATGGTACCAAGTTACCATGTGATATTGGTTTAATGAAACAATATCATCTTTTTTTATGAATGATTATGATTATGATTATTTTTATGAAATATTACAACCCCTCAATAAAAAAATTCATGATTTTTATTTCCCTCATGTTATTCATATGATACTCATATATTGGTACAATATTTCTATGCATTGGTACATATGATATTTTTGAATGTTTTTTTATGATATCCATACTTTAAAATCTATTTTCGTGGAAAAACATTTTCTCAAAAATGGGCTTCCATGTATATTATAATAATATCATATAATCATTAAAATACAATTATACCCAATTTTTATTTAACCAATGCTTTCAATGGAATATTTTTGTCTCTTTCTAAATAATGAATTTTGCAAACCTCTTTACCATGTATAATTAATGTTCTTTTTATATCACAAGACATGAATTGATATATCTATTGTTAATCCTTTTAATATATATTTTCATGAATAAATGTAAATTTATAATAAAATGTCTAATTAAAATTAAAAAAAAGGTTTATAAAAACGCATTCTGGATCCTTTTAATTGTTTTGATCTAAAGGTTTTTTCATATATCATTAAAGCTTCTTTTATGTGTTTTAAAGGTATGTAGTTTTGAAAAAAATTTCAAGGACCTTGTATTAGTTTAAAATGAAAATGAGTTTCAAATTTTTATTCAAGCTATCATTATATGTTTTAAACGACAACATTTTACTAATGGTTTTCAAATCATTATTTATAAGGTATCATGTTTTAAAGTAATTGGGTTTCAAAAGGATTATTATTTTAATTATCCTTTTCAATTATGAATTAATATTTACCTCATGAAATTATTTCGAAATATGTGTCCAAGTTCTTTTCCATCTTAAATGACTTCTGTTGGTGTTACTCCATTCCTTCTAGAAAATTATCAAAAGGTTCAAATCATATTATTTCTTTAATTGTTAACGTTTTTATGGAATTATTCTTATAAAACCCATTTATATTCCTTTGTTTTTATACTTAATAAACCCTAATTTTTTGTGGGTTGTTCTTTCCATAGGTTATTATGAAACACATCTAATTTCATATGTTAAGATTTGATGAGATGTTAATAATACCCATTTCATTTTATGAGTTAGTATTTTATTTTTATAAAATCTATCACCTTTTATGGGTCCTTATATGATGATAGTTTTATTATTTTGTAGAACATATTAGAATGATTTTATAATGAGATGGATGAAACCCATAACTCCCTACAATGCATTGGGAAATAAACAAATATATATTTTAGGCATGAACTTGTGTATGTGTTCAAAATGTATGAATGGGCCTTGTTTCATTTCCATATGTGTATACATGAACCATATTACATGTTCACATTGTTCCAAATCAACCTTATAAAATTATCACAATGTTATTAATGAAACATTTTTCATGTCAATATGTATAAGTGTGAACATGATTAAATGTTCACAATGTTATGAACGAACCAAGTTACATGTTCAAAATGTTATGTGTATACCTGATTACATTTTCAAAATGTTGTTCATGGACCTAGTTTCATGTATATAAGGTTATGTGTGACCCTAGTGACACATTCACACTGGTATGCATGTTCCTAGTTGCATTTCCATAAGTTGATGAGCGGGACTAATTTTATTTCCTTAACTTAATGAATAAATATGTTTCTTATATCACATGTTCACAACATTATAGACAAATTTGCATACCAAATATTTCAAGTTTTATTCCTACATTTTATTTATGTGATTCCTTTATTTACCATTACCCAGAATCTGATCTCACTCCATTATTATGTTTCCTTTCCATAGGTTATGCATAATGTTTTTAGGTCGGAGTATTGAAGGTGGATATATTTATAAGAGTAATACTAGATATTTCACCATGATAAATGATTTTTTTTCATTTATTCCAAAGTCGCTAAAATATTACGGTCAGCAGGTATGTGTATTTTTAATATATTTAATATTAATCTAAAATTGTGTAATATCCATGTATATTAACCATGGGTCACTATAGTGGCATACTTTAAATGTTTGAAAGGAAAATTTTGTACCTATGTGTTTCACATGAAAGAAATGGACCATTCTAAAAAATATAATAGATACAGTCAAAATATAGCTATAAAATGTGTTTTTACATGTTTTGGGAAATTTTTAACACATCTATATTTATTCAATCCCCATATGAACTCATTTTACCACAACCATGTTGAATATTTTTTATTTTTTACAATTCTCTATATTAAAATATTATTTATAATTTAGTATATAATAAATATTATTCTAACTAAAAATATGAACTCAATTTCATCGAAATTTAATTCATATAATATGAAAAATATATATTATGAATAATCTTACAGGTGAAATTAGAAAAAAAAAATTCAAAGATAAAATTATCAGATCTTTTAAAACACTATTTAAAAATTAAATATTAAAATGGATTTAATGAAATAAATAAGATTAATGCATATAAAATTTAAATAAATTTTTAATTAAACCCATAGAAGAACAATTTTTTTTGTTTCTAAAATATTGAAAAGATATAATAATTCATAAAAAAGTATGTTTCAACTATTCATGTTAAATTTATATTCTCAAACAGTTATCAAGCGTTCACCCATTAATAATTTTTAAATGATGATTTAAAAAAATTATTATTTTTAAAATAAATTAATGAAATGTTTCAAAAAAATGGATTTAAAATAACAATACAAAGGGAGATAAAACTTTAAAAAAAACACATTTTTCAAAGCATAAAATTTCGTTTATCTTAATCTATTACCTAGAAAAAATCGGATAATTGTGTTATATTTTATTGAATATATAATATATTAATGACCTTAATATCATTCACCAAAATTGATTTGTTTAATTTTTTTAAATAAAACATCTTTTTGGGCATAAATGTTATTTTCCAAAAAATATTACCTTTATTTTAAAATAGTTTTTATTTACATACATAAATAATTGGTCATGAAATAATTAATTATATATTCTTGTTTAAACAACATATTTTTATAATTTAGTTAATATTATTATAACGCAATATTGCAACAGCTAGGTGATAACTATCATATAAAATTATAATATTTCAATAGTATACCTTCTTTTTATTAAACTCGGTGTTATCCCAACTATACCTGGTGTTGTGTGTATCAAAAGATACAATTATTGATATGTGTAATGGAAAATAATGAGAATATTAAATTAATTCAAAAATTATATTTCATAAAATATTGGTGAATTACATTGTACAACTATTAATATTAATTTTACCCCCAAAATTCCTTACATTGGTACAAGAAATAAAGGACACTTTTTCATCCTTTCAACCTCATATTACCATGAATATTCTTTAATATTGTGGTTAATGTGAGAATAATAGGACTATGTGGGTTATCTTATTTCATATCAATTTCTCTATATGATATATAATCTCAAACAATTGTTCCTTACAAGAATGATCATTCTCCCGTGGCATGACCTTTGAGTTTAGTAAATGTGAAGGATCTAGTATGTACTACATTATGAGAGGTACATGGAAGAAATATTGAACCTAATATAGGTTTAGTGTAGATGAAAAATGATAATCTATTATCCATAATTGAGAAAGTATTTCAAATGGTTTGAAATACCTAGGGCTAAGGATTACATTCATTCATCAAGAGAAAATTAGTTGAAAAATCATCTTTCTAACTCTGAATTCTAGATCTCATCAATAGTTAGCAGCATGAAATTTTTATTAATATTGCGATTTAATTATATGTTTATGAATGAAATAAACAAACTCTGACACCTCATATTCTTTCTCAAGTCTTATTATCTTTATTTATATAACATCATTCCATTATGATAGAGTTATTCACTTATTTATATAAAGGGTTTTATATGGATCAATCTGAATGCTTAAGGAAAATAAAATATTGAAGGATATTAAAAAAAGGATTGGTTCAATCCCAAACATGTTTTAAATCCATAGAACGAGAACATATCATATTATCAGGGTATTAATAATTCACTAAGAATGACCATTTGTTTGGATGATATGAAATGCTGAAACAAAACACTATATCGAAATAATGAGAACATATTCACCAAATATTTTAGGTAAACATTGGATACCTATGAGATAAAATTGAATATTACAATCTAATAAATCTTATCACTTCCATAATTTATATTATAGAAATTATTTCTATAGATAAACCCTATCTGATAGAAATTAAGTTTGATAAATTAGTAAGGTGATCGTATACCGATTGTGATGACCTAACTCCAGAAAACTGGAGTCGGTGCCTAAAAAACGGTTTGAATTTTTTATATATAAAATTATTCTGAAAAAATTACACATCACATCTCATCACAGATGATTTTTCTAATCAGGGATCGGGAAAACCTAATACAACAAATACAATTCTTCAAAACTAAATAAGATAATATTCATAATGCAGCCTCCACAAAGAATAATTCAAATATTGAAAATCAACTAAATCTATAAAAATAGATTAAATATCAATGGTGAAAAAAAAATCATGGTAAAGAGTTTTAAAAATTATTCATGATATTCTTTTTAAAAAAACACATATAAAACATTTTTTCAAAACAAGACAAAATTTCTCATAGTGAATCATCATAATTTTTCAAATGCTTCAATAGATATTTATTTAGGGAAAATATCATAAAGAAGATGTTATATATTAATTTAATGGCCCCATATAAAACACAAATCAGAGTACACATACATTTAAAAAAATTCATGGAATACTGCATATAATACCGAAGTCGTTCAAACTAAATTGAGGGTGGGATGCAATGGTGTAGGTAAAAAATGATACATATAATAATAATCTCTTAGAATCACACAAGAGACAATATAATAATTTAACTAACTTATTAAATGAAATTTAAGAAATGGAAGATGCATTTCTAACTTCTATATAAATGTTCTGAAAATAGTTGCCACAGTTTCTTTATAAATGATATGATCAACTATGTATTGTATAAAACATTTTTAACAAATCAAAATATAAAATTAAAACATAAAATCACAACAACATTATATCCCTCAACACTTAAAATTTATCAAGACATGCCTATATGTATTGTTTGTCCCTATATAAATATACATGTTGTTTTTGTAATAATAATTAAAATAATACATAAAAGAACATGGATCACCTTTAAAAATAATTTCATATCTTAAAAATAAATAAATCTTAATCGAATTACGATTTCAATATATATTTATATATATATCTGTATATACTTATATATAAATATTTATTATTTTTTCACCTTATAAACCAATCTTAGTAAACCCTTGACAACTATTATGTGCATCAAAACATCAGTTCATTAATGATAATAATCACATAAAAAACAAATATATATTAGGATTTTGAAATTAATATAAAATTTTTTATTCATAAAGTCTATACATGGGGTTTGAATAACCAAAATAAGGCTTCAGAGATCCCTACAAGTATCATAAAAATTTAAATAATTATTTCATCAAAAAAATAAATTATATAAAAACCTAATTCAAAATAGAATAAAAATCTATCTATATATATTATCGTATATAAAAAATTTATATTTAGGTTTTTTTTCAAATAGAAAACAATGAAAGATTAACCCTTACATGAATTACATTGATAAATAACATCATTTAAAATAAAAATATTAATCATTAGTGATATTTAAAATAGAATAAGTTTTGTATTTATATAAAAAAGAATATACATGTATACGTACATATGGGTAAATAAAAAACAAAACTAAATAATATCTTACTTGTCTTCAAAGGTTAGGTTGAGATGATAATAAGTCAAATAAGAGTTTGGAGGAGGGTAACCCATAGGGTTAAGGTGAAAATGGTGGTTTTCATAAAATCTATATATATATTTATATTATATACTAATGTTAAACATAAAAATATAATCAATGAAACCTAAATAAAATATATTCTAACTATTTTGACAAAAAAAATCATGATCATAGAAAATATAAAATGGATCAATCATTGATAATATATATATAATATTGAAAAAAAATTTCATATACACCAAAGGGGTTTGCAATAAACTAATGCACCCTTGGTGGACATGTGGAAATATGAAAAGGGCTGGGACTGAGGAGAGAGAAGGAAAGACTCATGGGGGGATGAGTAAATATTGGAGAAGGATGGGGTGACGTCTATTGGTGAAGCACAATGAAGAAGAATAAAAAAGGGACAATGGAATGGAAATTTACAGCTCTAATCTCCATATTATGATCAAATGGCAACAGTGGTTCCCACTATTTAAAAAATAATGAAATGATAAATATTATAACCTGGATTTGATTGGATTTTCATGGGAAAACTGTTAGATTTAAAATGGATGTGTGGTTGAGGTCAAACTCATCCGAATAAGAAGGTTGATGAAAATCAAGATAAAATGGAGCGGTGGTCGAGTACGAAGGCTAGATCCGATCAGATGGTAAAGATCTTGTGCGACGATATTGGACGACCTGGATTAGATTTATCGTAAACATTTCCATACCACGTCAAAAAAAAGATTTGCTTCGGGAAATTCATATATATCTCAGTGTACCATTAATATTCCAACAACAAAAGCACACACCGCATGGTCCATAAACAAGGGACCCCACCCGGGGGCCTTATCCCACCCTCACTTGTGCTCGTGCTCATCTTGCCTTACCCCCTATGTTTGCCTGACCATGCCCTAGACATGGGTCTGCATGTGCTTAGGCCTAAGCATGCATAGCCTATGCATGACTCTGAATTCACCATGAATGAACTACTTTAATGTTTCTATTACCTCTATTTTCTATGTTAGAGGCCCTCTAAGACCATGATGGATTGGACTTTAAGGGTACCCTCTGTTTGGTGGTTACTCACAAAGATTAGTTTTAAAGAATTATTAAACATAGTTAAAAGAACAGAATACACATTAAATTATATATATATATATAATGATTATATCCTCTTAAAAATTTAATTATTTAATATTCATCAAAACTAACACATTAAATTCAAAAATATAACTTCATTTACAACATGTAATTGACATTATAAATATATATTCATTTTAAAATAAGAATAATGGTTATTAAAATTTTGAAATCAAAATATATATTTAATTAAAACTATGTCATTATTTAACCATGTTTATAAAACTAAAATTATTCATTTCAAAAAATTTGACATTCTTAAAATAGTTGTATAATAAGAATACTCAAAATAATCAATATACTTAAATACAATAAAATTTTATGACCATTACCAAATGAAATGGTCACCTAAGGATCCCAATGGCTATCAAAGCTCATATATATCTTTAAGGTGTTAAAATATCTTGTTTAGGGTGTTCCAAACATCAATAACTATATCAATTAAGTTGGTTCTCTACATCCCCTTGATGCTTAGTACTTTCAATAATATTTTTCATTTTGACATACTTGAATGATATTCAATACTTTATTGGTCTGTTTTTTATGATTTCTAGTCTCCCAGTGATTCTGATATTTCATTATATAGAAATGTTTGGTATGTTATGGTCTTTTGCCCTCATTGAAAAGTATGGTATTATTGTTTCTACTGAATAAAATATGAATTATTTTAATTTGTAATGCATATGGTTTGGATGGAAGCAGAATAAATAAAAAAATTGGATATAATATTAAATAAATATTTTTATTACAAATATAAATATGTCTGGGGTGTCACATTATTCCCCCTAAAAAGAATTTCTCCCTTGTAATTTCATTGTACTCTTCTGGTTCCATCATACCAACCCATAGACATCACAATTTATGTCCCTAGAAAATAATTTTACTATTTTTAAATAAAAAACTATGAGTGAAAAATAGTATTTAATATATTCCATCACCACATCCACCACTATCAAAGGCATTACAGTTAAGTTCTTCGGATCAGGTTGATCCCCAAAAAAATTTTAAACTCTTATATTTCATTTGTCTAGATTCACCTCGAGCAGCTAGTGTCAAAAACATGAGGTTATTAGTAGGTCCTCAAGTGAATGGAATGGGAGGAGTAGAGTTTAGAGATATCGTAATGGACTTGGTTCTGAAAGTCTTGTAGGAGAACATGGTTTTCTTAAAACCACATATTATAAAGTCTTCTATACATACTATAACTAGGAACATGAAACAGATAAGATGCACAAGGGTCACCTACCTATACAACTTCTGGAAATGTTTCTAGGGATAGATAAGTTCCAGATAGGTTGAATCATAGGAATATTCCTTAATAGAACCATAAATCATTAACATAATATGAAATTTGTGATTATGATATAATTTAGTATACATGACTCTATTCTGGGTGGAGTCAAAGGACATTTGGGTTGGTTTACACCCCGTATAGGTGTTTTTTAGGACAACCGTAGGTTCGCAAAAGGATGGTATGATTATGAACAAGACATGAAAATTATTTGCTCATGTAATTTAGTAGGGATATAAAAGTGGTTTGTTGGTGAACCCTCTATTTCCATATAAAAATTTTAATAAAATGTTCCACTCGTGAATGAATAACTACTTTTTTTCTAATTCTACAAGATTGTCTAGACGATTCACCTAATACCAAATATGAGGACCCAATCCTAGGTACCCGGAGGCAGTGCCTAAGACATTGTGTGAAATTTTGTTTTATGAAATGATGATGATAAAATTAGACATCACATATCATCACCGAGGATCTTCCTAGTCATGGTTCTGGAAACCCTGATACAATTGATACATTCCAAGAAAACTAACTAAGATAAGATTTATAATGCCTCACCCACATTTAATAACATAAAGATGGAAAATATAAAAAACCTATAAAAATATATTAAAATATCAGAGTGAGAACAAGATTTACTATTAAGAGGTTTTAAAAACAATTTATAAAATTCAATTTAAAAAAACACACATAAAAAATTTTCTCTAATGAAAGCAACATTTCTTGAAGTGCATCATCATCATTGTTCAAAGATTAAAAGAAATAATTTATTCATGAGAAATCTCATACACTATAAATTATATATTTATTTTAAGACCACCAATAAAACACAAATCAGAGTATGCATACTTTTACAAAAATGCATGGAATGATGCATATAAGCTAGGAGTGAATCAAAAATAATTAAGAGTGGCAAGAATGCTAGCTTGAAAATATTAAAACATGTAATAATTCTTGAATAGAATTGAACAAGAAACAATATCATAATTCACTTCACACATAAAATTCGATTAATGAAATTACAGATGCATTTCTAACTTCTGTATTAATGTTCGTAAAATAGGTGCCACACATTCTTTATAATCACTTCTTTGTACATAAATCATTATGCAACATGCATTTATTACCAATAACATAATTACTTAAATGATTCTTAACCAAGGATATTCTACTATTAATATAATCACATGGTTTAAATATTAATCACATAATTATGGAGTGCATAATACAGGACAATCATAAAATCTATTGGGGCCTCGTGCCAAGACCATACATAATATCTCTGTCAAGGCATTGTGCCAAGACCATAATTTTCTCATTTTACCGAATGTTTCATCCAGAGGCTATAGAGAGTCTCACATATTAAATAATATGTCTTATGAATTCCTCACATGTGTAATAATTCGTTAAATAAATGTGACCCATACCACTTTGATTTATTAATCTATGTATTTTATTCAAATTTTCCCATACCACATTGAATAATTAAATTATTTCTCATATTTGATGAGTCTCATACGACTTTGAATCATTAAATTATTAATCGATAAGTTATTATAAGGTATGAATTAAATTTTTATAGTACTGTCTATATTCATAAAAAAAGTGACTCATGCAATAAATGTAATCATTACTATAAAAATTCCATGGTTTGTGACATGAAATAAAACCTACTAAATTCAAAACCCTTGTTTCATGAAAGTAAACATTTTATATAAGAAAGAAAAAAATTTGAATTTATTGTACTTATCATTCATGTTTAAACCATACACTTATAAATATGAGTGTCAATAAAATTAAATCATAAAAATTAATAGCATTCATTATGGAAGTTTCATCATGAATTAAGGTATAATATTTGTAAATGTAAAACATTCATTTCATATGGGATATTGATTCATAAGAGAATAATTAAACACAGACATCACTATATTTTTTTATGCATGTATATGTATATATATTAGAAATATGATAATTCAAAACATTTATCTTAAATTTATAAATTGAGATGAAATAATGTTATTTTAATTTTAATTACAAAGTGATGCCCTATTTTAATAATTTCTAGGCACACACTATCAAAAATTTTTTTTATTGTTTTCTAATATAAAATTGTATTTTTGATTATATAAACATTG
Organism: Viscum album; assembly: GCA_963277665.1. NCBI lineage: Eukaryota > Viridiplantae > Streptophyta > Magnoliopsida > Santalales > Viscaceae > Viscum > Viscum album. The sequence goes on along the minus strand of OY728148.1, from coordinate 2,042,387,311 downwards.
AATACATGAATTGAAAACATCCAATTAAATGGTTTATTTAATAACTAGTGAAATCTATAAAACATTTTTAACAAATAAAAATATAACTTTAAAACATGAAGATATCAAAATGTTAATACCATTAACACATATTAAAATGATTCAAGACATGAATATATGTATTAATTTAACTTACATATATATACATGTGGGTTTTTAATAAAAATGAAATGAATAATTACAAGGACAGGGATCACCTCTAAGAATAATTGCTTATATTAAGAAGAAATGATTCTTAATCAGATTTGGATTAAAATATATTTACATATATATGTATATATATATATATAACCATATATACATATATATATATTATATATATAATTTTACCAAAATGAAAAATTTATTAAAACCATTTCATGTATTAAATGCATCAGAAGATCTGTTAATTTCTAATAATCATCACATGAAAAAAAACTAAAATAGATTAGGATTTGAAGATTATATAAAACCATGTATACAAAAAATTTATACATGGGATTTTCATAACCAAAACATGGTTTGATAAATTATGAAAATTATCATACAATTAAAAAAAATTATTTCGTCACTAATATAATTTATATGAAAACCTAATGTATTTTATAATTAATATATATATATATAACTATATATATAGAGTATATATTTAGGTAGTTTGAAAAGTAAAATGCTAGATTAACCCTTAACTAAATTACATAAATAAAAAACATCATTTAAAATAAAAACATTCATCTTTCGTAAAATATAAAATATTGTATTTTTTTTAAATAATAACATATATACACATATAAGAACATATGGGTAAATCAAACACAAAAATTAAAAAACCCTTACCTATAAACAAAGGTGAGGTTGGGACAAGCAGATGTCATAGAATATTTGGGAGGAGGAAAACATGTAGGGTTAAGGTGAAAATGGAGGTTTATATAATTGGTTTATATAAAATTTATATATATAATTTTAAATACTACAGTTAAACATAATAATATAATCAATGAATCCTAAAGAAAACAAAATCTGATTATTTAGAAAAAAAAGTGTGATCAATGAAAATATTAAATGGATCAGTCATTGTTAATATATATATATATGTTATGGAAAACATATATTATACACGAATGGGGTTTTCATTAAACTAATGAATCCATGGTAGACTAGTGGAAAGACAAAATGGGATGGGTATGAAGAGAGTGATGAAAATAATGAGAGGAGGATTTAGAAATAACGGATAAGGATGGTGCAGAGTTGATTGTTGAGGCACAAGGAAGAAGAAGAATAAATGGAGAAGGGAATGGAAATAGAGGGATGTAATTTCCCCATTATGATTTGAAAACTATGATGTCTTATGCTAATTTAAAAACATATGAATGGTCTATATTATAATGTGCTTTGATCAGATAGTCATGTGGAAACATTGAAATTTAAAAGGTACATGTGGCCAAGATCAAATGTTCCTGAATCTAATGGTTAATGAAAATCAATGAAAAAGGGAGTGTCTGTGGAGTTTGAAGGTGGGATTGGATCAGACAGTTGGGATATCACTTGGCAAGATAGGAAAACCTTGATTAGATTTCCTGTAAAAATTTCCATCCCACAATGAAACATGAGATGTTTCGGGGAATCCCTATATATATCAATGTACATTATATATTCCAATAATAAAAGCACACACCAAATGGTCCTTACACATGGGACCCCCACCCACAGGTCATGGCCCACCCTCACCTGTGCCTGTGCGCGACCTGCCTCACCCCCTATGTGTTCCTAACCAAGCCTTACACACGAGTATGCATTCACTTAGGACTAACCATCCATGGCATGTGAATGACTCTACATGCACCTTTCATGCACAGAAATGAGGTTTATCTAACCTATGTTGTCAGAGTGAGATGCCCAAAAAGAACACGATGGCTTAGCCTTCAATGATACCATATATTGACTGCTTACTCACCTATATTTTTGTCCAAATTTTATTAATTTTAGTTAAAAGAATAGAATAAACATTAAATGCCTTGTATATATAATCATTCTTTCCCATTCCAAATTTCATTATTTAATATGTTTGTAAACTAAAACATTAAATTTCGAAATATAAAATAATTTAAAAACTGTCGTTAATATTATAAATATATATTCATTTTAAAAGAGACTTTTTTATTATTATATTTTAAAAATCTAAATATATCATTAATTAAAACTATGTCATTATTTAATGGATGATATAATATTAAAATAATCCAGTTTAAAAAGTTGATATTCATAAAATACTTATATACATATAATAATAAATATAATAAATATACTTAACTACTATAAAATTTTATGACTGTTACCGAAAGAAACAGTCTCCTATGGATCCCAACAGATATAAAAAGTCATATTTATCATCAAGGCCATAAAAATACTTTTTTAGGGTGTTAGAAACTTCAATAATCATTTTGATGGATCTGGTTATCTACATCCCCATGATTATTAGTACTGTTATCATAATGCATTACAAAATGTTTTTCATTCTGACATACCCGATGGATATTCACTAATTTCATTGTCTATTTGTTGTGTTTGGTGGTCTCCTGGTGATTCTGATAGGTCATCTAGTTGGAATTCTACCTTAGTTATGGTCTTTTGAACACATTTAAAAGTAATGTTTCAATGTTTCTATTTATTAAAATATGAATTATTTTTATTTTTCAAACATTTCTTTTGGATGTAACCATAATTAAATAAAAAACAATAATACATGAAAAATATTATGTTGAAAATTATAAATATGTCTAGAGAATCACATTATTCCCCCTCAAAAGAATTGCGACCTCACAATTCAATTGTACTCTATTTTATACCCAACAAAAACCCATAGACATCACCCTTGATGTCCTTAAAAATGTTTTTTAACAATTGGTAACTAAAACATTTGACTGAAAATAGTATTTTTTTATACCTTCATTGGGTCCACCACCAACAGAGACTTCCCTTGTATGTTCTTCCAATAAGTTTGATCCACAAAACATTTTTAAACACTTCTATTTCTTCTTCCTTGATGCACCTCAAGTAGATAGAGCCGAACTCATGAGGACAGTATTAGGTCATCAAGAGAGTGGACTAGGAGGTGTAGAGTTTATAGATATTAGAATGGACTTGGTTCTGATAATCTAGTAGGACAACATGGTTTTCTAAAATGTAGAATTATAATGTCCTTCATCACTTCTAAAGATCATAACTTGAAACAGATAGGATTCAGAATGGTCATCTACCTCTACAGTATATCACAAATTTTCTTGGGATAGATGTGTCTCAGATAGGGGGAAACATATGAATAGTCCTCCATAGTACCTTCCATTATTCACATAATATAAAATTCTCACATACAACATAAGTTTTTAGACATTATTGGGTCCTTGGTGAAGTAAAATTATATTTGGGTTGTTTGACTCCCACAAGAGGTGTTTGTAGGACATACGTAGGTTCGCAAAAGGCAGGTATGATTCTAAACAACTCATGAATATAATGTTCTGATGTAGTTTGGTAGGTAGAGACAAGAGGTTTGTTGATGAACCCTCTCCTTCCATCTAATAATTTTATGAAAATGTTCCACTCTGCAAATCATAGCTAAAATTTTAATTTTGTTAAAATTATACAGGATTGTCTAGACCATTCCTCTAATACCAACTTTGAGGACCCGAACCCAGAATCCTGGATCCAGTTCCTAAAACATTTTCTAATCTTTTTTATGATAATATGCTGATATAATTAAACATCACATCTCAAGACAGATGATTTTCTTGGCCTAGGTTCTGGAAAAACAAATACAATTGATAAATTTCATCAAAATTGAATAAGATAATATTTATAATGAAGCCTCCATATTGAATAACCCAGAGAAGAAAAATCTACTAAACATATAAAAAAATATTAAAAACATATGGTGTTAACATAAATTTCCATTAAGGGGTTTTATAATAAATTACATAAATTCCTTTTAAAAAACAAACATAAATAATTTCTCACAAGAAAACTATATTTCTCATAGTGAATTATCATCATTTTTCAATGGTTACTAGAAATAATTTATTAAGGTAAAATATCATAAACAAGAAGTTATATATATATATATATAATGTCCACAAATAAAACAAAAAACATTGTATGTATACTTGTACAAAATCTAATGGAATGGTGCATATAATCCACGAGTTGATCAAACATAATTAAGGGTGGCATGAAAGAGTGAAGATAACAATTAGGACATGCAAAAAAAATTTCTGTGAATTGAACAAGAAAAAATATCGTAACTCACTTCACACATAAAATGGAATTCATGAACTGGTAGATGAATTTATAACTTCTATGTCAATGTTCTAAAAATAGGTGCTACACTTTTTTTATAAATGACTTGCAAGTACATAAATCATTATTAAAGGTAAATTTATTACTATTATCATAATAACTTAAATGATTCTTAACCAAGTATATAATACTTTTCAAATAATCACATTGTTTAAATATTAATCACATAATGAGGGAATTCATAATATAGGATAATAATAATATTTTGTTTGGGCCTCCTTCCAAGACCATACATAATCATTCTGTCAAGGCTTTGTGCCAAGACCATAGTCATTCCCATGAGACCTACCAATGGATCAAGAGGATATGATGATTCTAACAGATCACAAAATAAGTCTTATGCATTACTCATATTTCAAATTAGTCTTTAAATAAAACTATCCCATACTAAATTTATTTATTAAATTACGTCTTTTATTCAAAGGTTCCTACAACACATTGAATAATTATATTATGTCTCTTATTTTAGGTGTCTCATAATGTTTTTAATAATTAAATTCTTAATCCATAAGTTATAATATCCTATGAATTTTATTTTTAATTACACTCAATATTCATAAATAAAGTAAGTCATGTAATAAATGTAAGCATTAATCTATAAATCTCATGGTTTGTCTCCATAGATAATAACTACTAAATTCAATACGCTTATTTCATTAATTTAAACATTTTATATACAAAACAATCATTTTATAATTTATGGTGCATCATATTCATGGTCAAACCATACATTGATAAATAATAGTTTCAATCAAATTAAATAATAAACATTAAAAGTATTCATTATGGCTGTTTCATCATGAATTAAGGTATAATATTCATAAATTTAAAACATTCATTTCATGTGGGATATTTATTAATAATAGAGTAATTAAACCCACACTACACTATATAGGTTGATTCTTGTATATGTATATGTATTAAAAAAATATAATTCCAAACATTTATCTTACATTAATTAATTGAGATGCATGGATGTTATGTTAATTGTAATAAAATGGTGATTTCTTATTTTAATATTTTTTAGGCACACAGTATCAATACAAGGTTTTGATATTGTCTTCTAATATAATATTTCATTTGTGATCATATAAAAATTTAAGACATGATTTAAAAAATCCAATTCAAGGGTTGATTACAAATGTAAAACATGTAGGAATATAAAAATTTGTATTTATTTGAAATATAACCTATCTTGATTAAATATTTATATGATCAGTTGTGTATAATATAAAACATTTTTAACAAATCAAAATAAAACATTCAGACATTAAATCATCAAAAGGATAAAAAGATTAAAACCGACTTAAATGAATCAATACATGCATACATGTAATTTTTGGTACTTATATATATATATATATGTGTCTGTGTGGGTTTTCTAATCAGAATTAAAAGAATAATTAAAAGTTCATGGATCACCATAAAAAATTAAATTCGTATCATAATAATAAATGAATCTTAACAATATTAGGATTTAAAATTATATAAATATATATAGCTATAAATATATATTCATAGGTTTAGAAACTCAATAAAAAATATTAGTAAACCCTTTAAAAGTATTATTTGCATCAAAACATTAGTTAATTACTGATAATAATCACTTGAAAAGAACCAAAATAAGATACGATTTGAAGATTATGTAAAACTGTGTAAACACAAAGTGTATACATTAGATTTTCATTACAAAAATAGGGTCTGATAAATCCTTACAAGTATCATACAATTTAAATACATTATCTTTTCACTAATATCAATTATATGAAAACCTAATTAAGAATAGAATTAAAATCAATATATATATATATATATATTCTTATATACACAGAGTATACATGTGTTTTTACAAATATAAAATGATGCTAGATTAACCCTTACATAAATTACATGAATAAAGAACATAATTTAAAATAAAATTATTCATCATTCAAAAAATAAAAAAAAATAATAGGTTTTTTATTTATATAAAAACGTATATACACATATAGGTACATATGATTAAATAAATCAAAAAAGTAAATAAACCCTTACATATCGTTAATTGTGAGGTTGAGACGAGTAGAAGTCGAAGAAGAGTTGGAAGGAGGAAAATATTTATGGTTAAGTTGAAAATGGTGGTTTTATAATCAGTTGATATAAAATATATATATATAATTTTATATACTATAGTTAAACATAAAAATATAAACAATGAACCCAAAATAAAACAGAATATATCTATTTAAATAAAAATAAAAAACCATGATCAAGGAAAATTATAAATTTATCATTCATTGATATATATATATATATATATATTATAGAAAATATACATTATACACCAATGTGGTTTGCATTAAGATAATGCACCCATGATGGACTTATGGAAAGACGAAAAGGGATGTGTTCGTGGAGACAAATTGAATGACTCACAAGAGGAGGAAGAAATTGTGGAGAAGGATGGGGAGACTTCCATTAGTGTGGTGAAAGGAAGAAGAATGAGAAATGGAGAAGGGAATGGAAATTGGTGGTCTAAATCTCCCAGGTAATGTTATATGGTTGTGGTGACATCTGCTATTTTAAAAAAAATATGAACTGTTGATATTATAACATGGCTTTGATCAGAGAGTCATAGGGAAACCATGAGATTTAAATGGGATGTGTAACCAAGATCAAATTCTTTAGAATCTGATGGTTGATGAATATCAGGGAAAAAGGGAGCAACAGTGGAGATCAAAGGATGGATCAGATCTGATAATGAATATCTAACACAACGATATTGGACGGACTAGATTAGATATCCCATAAAAATTTACATCCCACATCGAAATGTGAACAGTTTCAAGATAGACTTATATATCTCGCTGTATCGGCCATATTCCAATAACATAACCACACACTGTATGGTCCTTACACATTACACCCCAACCCTAAGGCCATGTCCCACCCTCACCCGCGATAGTGTGCGACATGCCTCACTCCTTGCGTGTTCCTGACGAGGCCCTACAAAAGGGTCTGCGTGTTCTTAGGCATCATCATGCATGACCTATGTGAGACTCTAAATGAACCTTTCATGCAATGATATGAGGATTATCTAACCTTTGTTTTCTATGTAATATTCCCACAATGACTTGATGGAATTTCCTTCCCGGATACCCCTTGTTGGGTGGTCACTCACCCATATTTTTTTCAGAAATTTATTAAACTTTGTTAAAACAACAGATTACGAATTATATTCCTTATATATGTAATATAATTCATTAACATTCTAAATTTACTTATTTAATATATTTTAAACTAAAACATTAAATTTCAGAATATAAAATCATTTAGAAGAAGGCATTGACCTTATAAATATATATTTATTTTATAATAAAAATCATGGTTATTATTTTTGTAAAATTAAAATATATATTTAATTAAAACTATGTCATTTTTAAAAAATGTTATAACATTAAAATAAGGAATTAGAAAAAATTTGAAATTATTAAAATAAATATATAAATAGAATATTTAAAATAATACAAATACATAACTGCTATAACATTTTATGGTTGTTACCAAATCCAATGGTCCCCAAAATATCCCTACGACTATCAACATACATATTTATTTTCAATGCCTTAAAAATATTTATTTAGGATGTTCCAAAAATAAAAACCCATTTTGGTTAAGATGGTAGTCAACATCGCCCAGATGATATGTATTGTTTCCATAGTACATTCCATAATGTTTTTCATTCGGAAAACCCCAAAGGATATTCAAAACATTCTTGGTGTGTTTGTTGTGTTAGGTGGTCTCTCGGTATTTTTGATAGGTCATCTATTATGTATTCATGGTTAGTTATGGTCTTTTGAACTCAATTATAAGTAATTCTTCATTGTTTATATTGAATAAAATATGATTTTTTTTTTATTTTGAAAGAATTTGTATTGGATAGAACCATAATTAAATAAAAAAACTACAATAATACAAGAAAAATATTATTATTACAAATATAAATATTTCTTGGCCATCACATTATTTACCCCTAAAAATAATTGTGCCCTAACAATTCTATTGACTCTTATGATTCCATAGAACCAAACCACTTACATGCCCCTTGATATCCATACAAAATGTATTTTTAACCATTATTAACTAATAAAATTTTAGTGAAAAGTATTTAATTTATATCTGCACTGAGTCCACCACCACAAGAAACCTTCCTGGTATGTTCTTCCAATCAGGTTGATCCCCAAAACATTTTTAAACTCTACAATTTAATCATCCCATATGCACCACGAGCAGCAAGATTCGAACTCAAGAGGATAGTCTTAGGTGGTCAAGAGAGTAGCATGGGTGGTGTATAGGTAAGAGATATCAGAATGGACATGGTTCTAATAGAATATATGGATAACTTGACAAATGTTGGTTCACTAAAGGATTGTATGATTCTGAACAAGGCTTGAAAATTATGTTCTCAAGTAATTCTACAGGTAGAGACAATAGTTATTTCGGAGAACAATCACCTTCCATCTAAAAATTTTAAGAAAAAGTTCCACTCCGAAAAAATTCTTATTTTTTTTAATTCTCCAAGATTGACTAGACCATTACTCTAATTACAACTGTGAGGACAAAACCCCATAAGCCCAGAGCCGGTGCCTAAAACATGGTGTGAATTTGTTTATGACAATATTCTGAAAAAATTACACATAACATCTCATTAATGTGCATCCTTCTAGACTAGGTTCTAGAAAACCATATACCCCTAATACATTTCCACAAAACTAAATAAGATAATATTTATAATGAAACTTCCACACATAACAACTCAATGTTGAAAAATAAAATAATCCTATAAAAATAGATTAAAAAAAATTGTTGATCACATGAATTCACAATAAGGGGTTTTAAAACTAATTTGTGAAATACCTTTTAAAGACACACATAAAATTTTTTTCATACGAAAACAATATTTCTCGTAGAGAAACATCATTAGATATTAACGGTTACTAGAAATATTTTATTTATGGAAAATATAATACATAATAAGTTATATATTTATTTAAATTCCACAAATAAAATACAAATTATTGTATTTATAACTATACAAAAATTAATGGAATGATGTATATAAGGCAGTATTTCATCAAACATAATTAAGGGTGGCATGAAAGGGTGCATGTACGAATTAACACATGTAAAAATAATTTATTGTAATTGAAAAATAAAAAAATATCATAATTCACTTAACGCATAAAATAAAATAAAAGAAATAATTTATGCATTTCTAACTTCTATATCAATTTTTTGAAAGTTGGGGCTACACATTCATTATAAACGACTTTCAAGTACATACATCATTATGCAAGGTTCATTTTTTACCATTATCATAATTAAGTAAATTATTCTTATCCAATGATGTTATAATAGTATAATAATAACATTTTTTAAATATTAGTCACATAATGAAGCAATGCATAATACATGACAATCGTAACATTTTGTTAGGGTCGTGTGCCATGACCATACATAGGCATTATGTCAAAGCCTCTTTCTAAGACCATAGTTTTTCTCATGATACATACCAATGCATCGAGAGGATATAACATGTATAACATGTATGATAATTATTCCTATTAATTTCTCATATGTTTAATCAGCCTTTAAATCAATGTGTCACATACCACTTTGATTTATTAAATTATGTGTTTTGTTCGATGTTTCCTATACCACTTTGAATAAATAAATTATTTCTATTTTCTGAAGTGTCCCATACAACTTTGAATAATTAAATTATTAATCCATAAGTTATGATAAGAGAATAATTTAATTTTTCCATTACTATCTATATTCATAAATAATGTGATTCTTGTAATAAATATAAGCATTAATCTAAAAATTCCATGTTTTTTCAGATGAAATAATTAATAATAAATTCAAAACCCTTGTTTAATGAAGTTTAAAATTTTATATAAAAAACAATTATTTTACAATTTACGGTACTTATCCTTCATGTCTAAACCATACACTGAGAAATATGAGTGTCAATAAAATTAAATCATAAACATTAATAGTATCCATTATTGTAGTTTCATCATTAATTATTGTATAATATTTTAAAGGAAAAATATTCACATAATGTGGGATATCGACACAGAAGAAAAAAATTAAACACACACTTCACTATCTGTATTTATTAATGTATTTGTATTTGTATTAAAAAAGAAAAATTCCAAACATTTATCTTAAATGCATAAATTTAGATGCAAACATATTTTTTCAATTGTAATAACATAGTGATTTCGTCTTTTATAAAATTTTAGGCACACACTATTAAAAAAATGGGTTGATAATGTTTTCCAATATAAAATTTTATTTTTGATCATATAATCATTTAAGATATTAATTGAAAACATCCAATTCAAGGGTTTATTACAAATGTAAAACATGTACGAATATAAACACTCATATATATTTTCAAAGTAACAAAGATTGACTAAATATTGATATGATCACCTATGTATTGCTTAAACCATATTGTAAAAATAAAAATATAACTTTCAATCATAAAATCATCACAAGGTTAATACCATTAACTATTCTTTAAATGAATCAAGAAATGCAGAAATGTAATTTTTGGGACATAAATATATATACATGTGGGGTTTTAAATCAGAAATAAAAGACTAATTACAAGGGAAAAGATCACCTTTAAAAATAATTTCTTATCTTAAGAAGTAATTAAGCCTAATAGGATTAGGATAAAAAACAATATGCATATATACAACCGTATAAACTTATATATATACATATATATATGTTAAAAACTCAAAAACTAAATCTAAGTAAACCTTTTATAAGTATAATATGCATAAAAACATCGGTTAATTTCTGATAATCATCTCCTGAAAAAAAATATATTAGGATTTGAAGATTATATAAAATCATATATACACAATGCGTATACATGGGATTTTTATAACACAAATAGGGTTTGTTAAAACCTTTCAAGTATCATACACTTTAAAATCATTATTAAATAAATAATATCAATGAAATGAAAACCAAATTAAGATTAGAATTAACATATATATATATACACCAAGTATATATGGGTTTTTTTAAATTAAAAATGATCATATCCTAACCCTTACTTGTATTACATGATTAATGAACATAATTTAAAATAAAAATATTCATCATTGGAAAAATATAAAATATAATATGTTTTGTATTTATATGGAAACCTCTATACACATATAAGTACATATGCATAAGTCAACCCTAGTACTAAATAACCTCTTACCTCTCTACAATGGTGAGGTTGAGAATATCAGATTATTAAGAAGTTTTTGGAAGAGGAAACCCCATAGGGATAAGGGTTAAATGTATATTTATATAAACTTTTTATATAAACACTATATATATAATTTTAAATACTATAGTTAAGTAAAAAAAACATAAACAAAGAAACCTAAAAAAATTGAATCTATCTATTTAGAAAAACAATCCATGATCAATGAACATATTAAAGTGATCAATCAATTATAATATATATATATAGTATAGAAAACATACATGATACAATAAATGGGTTTGCATTAAACAAATTCACCCTCGGTGTACTTGTGGAAAGACGAAAAGGGATGGGTCTGAGGAGAGCTATGGAAAGACTCACAGAAGAAGGAAGACATAGAGGAAAAAGATGGTGTGATGTAGATTGGTTTGTTTTGAGGATGAATAAGAAGAAATGGAGAAGGGAATAGAAATGGATGGTTGTGATCTCCCCATTAAGATCACACGGCTATGGTGGCTTCCATAGTTTTAAAAACAAATGAAATGTTGAGATTATTAGATGGAATTAATCGAACGGTCGTAGTGAAACCATGATATTTAAAAGGGACATGCGGCCGAGATCAAACGCATTTGGATCAGATGGATAATGAAAATAGCAGTAAAATGCAGTGTTCGTGGAGTTCGAAGGCTATATAAGATCGGACGGTCCAGATCTCCTGTGGTGAGATCAGATGACCTGGATTTGATTTCTAATAAAAATTTCTATCCCACATCAAAACGAGAGCAGTTTCGGGACCACCATATATATATCGGTGTACCAACCATATGAAAATAACACAAGAACACAACACATTAATCCTATACACAAGACCTCCACCTATTGGCCTAGGACCATCCTCACCCACACTAGTGTGCGACCTGCCTCACCCCTTGTGTGCGCTTGACCAGGCCCTACACGCATGTCTGTGTGGTTAGGCATCACCTTCCACAACATGTATGTGAATCTGTATGCACCATTCATGTGCTGCTCTGAGGGTTCCTTGTCATATGTTTCCTAATTGAGATTCCCACTCAAACCTTGAGGAATTGGCCTTCAAGGCTTCCCTCGGTTGGGTGGGTATTCACCAAAATATTTTATCATATTTATTAAACTTAGTTTAATGAATAGAATGAACGTTAATTCCCTTATACATATATTTATATATATATTCACTCTTTCCCATTCTAAATGACATTATTTTATATATTTTTTAACTAAAACATTAAATATAAAAATAAAACTTCACTTAAGACAAGTCATTCCCATTATAATTATATATTCATTTTAAAATAAACATTATGGTGTTATATTTTAAAAAAATATATCTTTAATTAAAAATATTTCATTATTTAATAAAGTATAAAACATTTAAATAAGGAATTTTAAACCAATATAGTTACTTAAAATACTTATATACTTAGAATACTCACAATAATCAAAATAATTTATGGCTATAATATTTTATAAGCGTTAAAAAACCAATGATCGCCTAAGGACCCCAACAGTTATAAATTGTAATACATATTTTCAAGACCATATAAATACTTGTTTAGGGTGTTCCATTCATCAAAAACCATTTATGTGAGGATGGTTTTCTACATCCCCTTGATTCTTAATACTGATTCCATAGTACTTTACAAAAAAAATTCATTGTGACTGCCCTGAAGGATATTCACTAAATTAATGGTTTTCTTGATGTATTTGGTGGTATAATGAGTATCTTGATATGTCTTGTAGTAGGTATTATAGGTTATTTATGGAATTTCGACAATATTTCAAAGTAATATTTCATTGTTTCTATTGAATAAAATATGTCTTATGTTATATTTGAAGTATTCTATTTGTATTTAAATATAATTAAATGATACAAAATAGTAATAATACTAACAAAATATTATTATTACAAATATAAATATATATGAGTCAACACACAACCCATAATTACCTCAACATCAATAATAAGATAAACCCAAAAGTTTACCATTAAATATTATCATATGTCTACATTGTGTGAGGCCATTCCTCCTTGAACAAAAGTTTTAGTAAAACATGTATAGGACCATATTGTTGTATTTCAAAAAATGCCTCCTAAAATATCATTATTATTGATAAACTCACATAATGTAAAACCTCAAATGGGTTTTATATAACATTGAAAATATATTTAAAAATAATGTCTGAAACATTTAATGGTATATATAACTCATATGTAAATATTACATGGATACTTATTGAATTCCAAAAGTTAATTTATATTTTATTCCATATAAAATATCTTATATTATATTAAAACAATTCATTTAAATCATGGGTTCATCATTAAACCAATATAATATTTAATTTTATTTAGTTACATTATAATCCTTGTATATAGTTATAATGACATGAAATTTCACAAATGTACAAATAATAAGTTTTTTATAAAGGTCATTCATAATAAATCAATATTGAAATTCCCAAATAAGGAGGTGAGGATAATAATTACCAAATTATCCTATATATCGTTTCCCCTGTGATCACAGAAAATTTACATTTGTAATTTTTAATAAGTGGGTTTTTTGGATTATCATCTATATTAGCACTTATATTTTGGAATTTATTTTCATAATTCCCATACTCCTTTCACGATAAACAATGGATATGTGGGTTGTTCTTTAGTTTGAATCATCTCATCGTCCATTGATTTGAAAAGACCATCAATATACTTTTTACATTCAATGGATTTATAAACAAGATTCACCTTTTTAATTCATCTCTCAGTTTAATTCATTATATTCCCATGATACTTATTCTCAATTTTTTGGCTTGAGGATAGATAGAATTTCATTTAACCATTTGATTTTTCCTGATAATCCACCATATTTTCATATTAGAACCATATGATTTGTTGGAATATCCAATTTCCACTTCTACCTTTAGTTCGCATAGAATGGAATTTTTAAATATTCTATACACTATTTATCCATTTCCTTTCAAATTCTTCATTTAGGAAAAAAAATAATCGATAAAATTTTCTTCAAGGGATGTATAGTAAATTAGAATGATTCCATGAATGTATTTTAAACTTATCCTCATAGGTACCATTATATTCAACATGAGTTTTCCTAATCGAAATGAATTCCTTTTCCATATTTATTTATAGAATAAAATTGATGTACATAACGATATATATCCCATATAACTATTCACATTCCATAGATTCAATTTATTATTATTCCCCCATGTTATTAATAAAATTCTGCCAATGATATACATCATCATCCAAACAATAAACATAAAAAAATATTTTTTATAGATGATGAAACTGATGATTGGAAAATTTCATTTCATTGTTACTGGTCCATTTATTATAAACTATTGTATTACACTAACCACTACAATTAGGTGAGTGTTACTTCATGAAGGACTTGGAAAAAAATTTCCCTTTATTCTATTGTTTGGATGTTGATCTTTATTGATATCATTAGAAATATCATTTGAGCATTGAAAAAATATTTTTCATTCAAAATCATATAATGTTTGGATATCCAATAGGATAATAATTTCATTTTCCTTCTCAAATAACATTAATATAGTTTATTTGGGTTCATTTATTTGACTAAAATTAGAAATCATAGCATGAGAAACACTAATCATAATGTAAATCCTCATAAAAATAAAAGAAAAATTTAGGATATCTAAACCAATGAAATATTAATTTCAATCCATGACACCTTCAAATTATCCTATGTCATTCCAGATCATTAATTAAATCCATCATGATGGTTAATAATAGGGTATTTAATTTCCAAATCATATCCCTAGGGATTGTCAAAATAGGTGTGTATCATGGATCGTTGCATTGCACCATGTGACAATTAAGTCCATCTCAATGATCCCATTTCAGAGTTATAATCTGTAAGTACCTCTATCACAAATCCATAATTACATGTATTATTCAGATAGGGATATAATTACATGGAAACCCCATTACTCTATCCATCACCATAATTGTAGTATGTTTTTCTATATATAGAATAATCATGAGACATATCCATGGAGATATCCCTATACATATACCTAGAGTTATCCATAGGCATATATCTAGGGATATCACTAAAAAAAATTAATTATAATATGATAATATTTAATAAACCATTTCATTTATACCAAGTATTGTGAACCATGAATTTTATACATAAATAACTCATCATTTTATATGAACTTTCACCAAAATACCATTGATAAAAAATTGGGGACCATTATAGTTTTGTGTCTTTTGAGACAATAATCATAATATTCATATTTCATGAATAATAATAATAATCTCCTACAAAGACCATATCACATATTACTCCCCATAGGAATACTATACCCGATATTTTTTTCCTCAACTAAGGAAGGAAACATAAGAAAGGGTGAGCTCAGATGCTCCATATTAGTAAAGATAGGAGATGTTAACCATGATTATATAGAAGTATAAGATAATAATAAGGTCATAATATCATGAAAAATGGTTATGATGTTCATAACCATCATTTAATAGATCATAAACATGATTCATGGGAAAATACTATCTTTCTAGAAAACATGGGCCATAAGAGTGAGAAATCATCATAAATCAAGAATGTAAAATAATATCATGTCATCAATGTATGACACCATCATAAATATTTGAATCCATTTTATATCTAAATTTAAACTTATAAGATAATAATAATAATAATAGTGTATCAGTATATATCACATGTTTCCGATTATAGATCAGGACACACTTATTTCCCATTTGGATCATGATACACCATTTTCCCATAGTGTATCATGTATCGACTATTTTTCATTGTGGATAAAGATGATTGGACTATATCCCATTATTATTTTATGAGTTATAAATATTTTTCCATTTTATTTAGGGGATATATATTTTCCACCACTCTCATAATAAAATCCATAATTGTGTGGAATAAAATTTTATAAAACAGTTATCATATCATCAAATCAAAACATGTGTAAACAATAAAAGGTTAATAAACATTTCATCAATTCATTGTGGCATAAGAAATAAAAAATAAAGGGGGTTCTTAATTATTATATCAATATAAACCTTAACCACACATAGTACTAATATGGATTGCATTATTCAATATTATCCCTAGTAAGCATAAGTAACATCAAAGGATGTTATATTAGATATAAAATTATTTTTAAAGTCTACTTGAAACATTTATTGATTAATATATTAATTCCAATTTTAAAAAAAAAATATTTTCTAATTATAAAAAATTTCCCTTATCATTTTATTTTCAAATACCCTTGATAACTAATAATGAGATATTTAAAAATCATTTAAAATATATCATGGCTGAAAATATCCTTTCTAATTTAGAAAATATTTTTTAAAATTAAAAATTCATAGAACATTTTGGAAATAATATTACATGAAAATAAACCATGAATAAAATAAATTTAGATTTAATATAATATTTTTTTCTTGATGGTGGAAAATATTATCCATGTTCTACATGTTAAAATAAATATGCTTTTCACTTTTTTGGTAATATCCAAATTGATTTTTTTTTGGGAAAAGGTTAAGATTTATTTCAAAAAAAATTAATAAAGATAAAAAATATGAACAAATGTATTTAATAAATAATATGTAGTATTTAAAAATATTTTAGAAAAAATTTATATAATTTATGGTTCTGGAATGAAATGGTTTTTTGACCACATTTAGAAATAAAGACAAATTTTCAAAAAAAAATATTCATTTGAAACCTGAAGCACCAACATAGTTTGAAATAAATGGAAAACATGTTTTATCATGACATAGAAATTGGATAAAAAATTAATTAATATCCTTAATTATTTATCATAATATTCAATCTTTGGAACCATTATCATAAAAAATCTAGATAAACGATGATATAGAAACATAAAGGTCTTACCACTTGGTAACATTAAATAATGAAATCCATGAATGAAAAACATTAAATGAAACTTATAATACAATTAAGAGAAGAAAATTCATTATTTAATTTGTCAAATAGTATTTATATAAACCTCATAGAATAATATAGTTTCATAACATTTGTCAAGTCAACAAGAAAGAAATTTGAGACAAAAGAAATGACCACTTTTTTCACTTTTGAACCATAAAGATCATATAATAGAATTACTGAAATGGATATTTAAATCCCATAAATTTTTAGTATATTTATTATAATATATATTCATGTTCATTAAATAGAGAACATTGAATAAATAAGTTTTGAATATGTAATCTCTCTCAAATATGTAATCATGTGAGATAAAATTCCATATAATAAGTCTCATATTCATTCATATAGATTGAAAACTATTTTATAATAAATATAATTTCATAAACCGTCCCCCGGGGCCCATGTCATGACATACCCCAAGCCTTCCTCTCGATGGCCATGGGATGGTGACTAGCACTAAAGGTGTAAAGTTTCATGTGGGTGGATTTTCCATGAGTACGTGTATGAACGAAAAAACAACCACAACCAAAATATGGAAAAGTAAACACACATTCCACTAAACAACCACTGAGTAAAAGTAAAAATTTTATGTCAAATGGACTCGAATACACACACACACAAATGATAACTAGAAACCGGAAAATTCAAGGAAACTCTGATAGTATTCTGATGAAAACCCCAACTCGTGGGTAATCATAGAGAAGCTTCTCAATGTCATAGAAGTATTTCCTGCATGCCTTGTCTCACTGGGCAGCATCGGGCCCTGAGCCACCAAGTCCTCCTTCAAGGAAATGGTCGTCTGCACCAGAAACAACATGTGTCGGAAAATCCCATGGAGGGGTGATGAACAATATACTCAGTATGGACCCAAAAAGACCAAGGAAAAAACATAAATCAATCCACATAGATAACCATAGTCCATTATCCGGAAACATGAACACGATAGAAGATATCTCACACCATGTATAATTTAGAGTAGGAAAGTAGGTTCATATGTAATATCATCAAACATTTTTTCCTGCTGTAGAACTCATGCTCAATGAGTACGGTGTGATAGTCGGGTCACACAATGGTCACTTCCCCCTAACCTTGAACTATTGTGGTACTCATACCTAATGAGTACCATGGGTATGATGGTTCATACATAAGCTGCTCCCCACCATGGAAATGGGAGGTCACACAGAAGCCACTACCCACCTTGGAAATACTATGGTACTCATTTGGTAGATTACAATGTGTATGCAGGGTCACACAGAGCCTCTCCCCACTATGTGTCTTATGGGTCAAACAGATGATTCACTTAATAGGTCTATATTAACTAATCTACATAGTCTTGTTTGTCCATAGATTTTTGGTCACAACAAACTATATTGTTTCCTAACATAGGGAACATCATACCGAGAGCACCGATCCTCAATAAAATATTTGAATTTTAACTTAAATAAAATCCTCCATAGAGCATGAAAAATGATCCACATCATCACGAGTGTTCCAATTCCACACACGGTTCTCCAATCAGATGCTTGGTCTGAAAGAAATTGGAATTTCTCTAAAAAATGGATGGTTTGGTCTATGTCTGGTCTGACTCGGTCGGATCAACCCAACTCGGACCCAGACCATATGAGGCTAGCGCAGTCTAAACTATTGGCCCGTAGGTCTGGCCTTATGGGGAAACTGGCACCCTACCCTTGTCCACAAGGCCGGGAATTGTTGGAAGCTGCATCCATCTCCCATTAACCCCGTAGGTAACTCATGGGGCCAGCACCTCTACCGCGGTCAGTTGACCATGGCATACCATGTGCGACACAGTGTGGTGCTGCATCCACAGTGCACTGATGCAGTCAGGAGGCTGCATACACTTGTTTCTAGTTGCCGGTACAGTTGAAGTTGACTACAGTTGACCGTGGAAGTTCCTTTCAGTGCGTCTTCGTGGCGAATCGCCACCCGCCTGTGGCAACCGACTACATCAACCGGTGCTAGTGGGTTCTTCTATGCACCACCAGGTTTTCCCCAGTGGTCCGTTCGTCATGCTCCATGTGCCTCTGGCATTCGTGGGACATCCCCATCCTTAAAATGGCCTCGATTTTTTCTTGTCACCAATTTTAATGCTCAATGAAAAAGAAATCACTAAGAAGATGGGCTCAAGCCATGTTTATGACAGTTCGTGCCTCCATGTTAGAAGATTAAATATAGGGTAGGATTGGGATCCCAATTCTATGATAAATTCATTAATTAAAATGAAAAAAAACACATGGAAAACACCTACCTAATAAAAATGAACTGCAGATCAACCTGTTCATGGGTGGATCATGGTTCATTGTTTTAGAATAAGTATTGGGAAAACATAAAGCAATTGAACCCATATATCAAATAAATTCGATGTTTAATAGGTCCACATGTTGATGTTTTGGAGGTAAAAGTAGTTTTCCACTCCCTGATCCCATTATTTGAGATGCATTGACGTCGTTAATGATCCTCCAGTGTTCTTCATTCATCATTGGAGATAGTTATCATTTTGTGTTCATCAGAGAAACCCCCCCCCCCCCTTCATTCTCAACTATCTAACATATTAACCCATTAATATAAAAAACATCATATCATTTATGTTATTCTTTAATGTCACGTCGTTAAATGGTTTCATTTATGAAACAACATATCTGTTATGTTTCAATTAATGCCACTTTACACTGCACAAAAATGGTCCATTAATAACACTCATTTATTTATCCTCATCGCTGCACCATAGAGCCACTTTCCTCCATTCAAATGTGAAGGAATAAAATAAAATAACATTTTATGTTATTTTATTAATTTTTTAAAATTCCAAAAAACTATAAATTTTGGGCGACCCTCTTCAGTCGCAGTTAAGTCCATTCTATGAGAATCATTCAGTTCTGAGATCAACGGTGTCTTCAAATTTATAATCTGAGAGATGGTTTAAAATTTAAAAAACCAGATCACATGTTTACATAATAATATGATTTCGGGATCACCGGGCCTCGGAATTAAGTGTATCCAAAGCGTTAAGTCTCGAAACTATGACATCTAATTTAAAACCAATTACACATAATTTCCTGGAAATTAAATTACACCCCCCTTTTGGGCTTCATTTCCATATAATACTAAACTGTTCAAAATAAAAATTGGGGGAACTGAGAACAAATATTAGCTTTCCACTCCCATGTTATCTCTTAGAGATTCTAATGCTGCCACCGAATTAATACTATAGGAATTGACCTAACACAATGGACCCAATCTTAGTGACCCTCTTTCTCTACTGGGAACAATGAAAATGTCCTCCTATCATCAATGGCCATCTCACCCCAGTCAATGACTTGAGATAAATCGTGCACATACCTCCTGAGCTGTGATGTGTGAAAAAAATCATGCACCGAATTCTTATGTGGGGGATAATCTCGGCAGAATGCCACCTCTCCAACTCTGATGTGAATCTAGAAATTCTAGATGAACCTCAGAGTTGACATGTTGCCCTGGCCAAATCTCTGCAAACCCGATCGGGGTGAGACACGAAGGAACACATGGTCTCTGTCCTCAAACTCCAATGGTCTCTGTCTTCTGTCATCATAGGATTTTGGCCTACTTTGTGCAATCCTTAACCACTTCTGAATGATCTACACCTTCTCAATGGTAGCACATACCTACTCTGGACCCATGAGTGAGGACTCCCCAATGTCTATCAAATATAGAGGTGATCTACCTCGACACCCATACAAGGCCTCAAATACATCCATGACAATGGTGGAGTGATAACTATTATTGTATGAAAAATACATGAGTGTATGGTTGTACTCCCAACTGTGAACAAAATAAAGGACCCAAACACGAAGCTCTTCCTCCAATGTCTATACGGTCCACTCTATCTAACAATTTGTTTGAGGTTGAAAGGTTGTTATCAAGCACAGCTGAGACCCAAATGTTTACTGAAATCCCATCAACATCTGGGATGTAATGCATGAATTATACTCTGAGTTGATCATTCATGAACCACTTGAAGCCTCGCTATCTTTGAGACATAGAGGTGTTCCATGAACTCTTACGATCCCTGCTCTCGGATGGGAAAGAAGTGAGTTGACATGGTGATTCAGTCAATGATCACAAAGATATAATTGTGGCCCCTAGACATGTGTGGTAACCCAATCAATGAATACCATCAAGATTCCATCCCATTACCACTTAATTTCCTCTATTGGATGGGACAAGCCTCTTGGAACACGATGCTCAGCCTTCAATTGCTGGCCAGTGAGGCATCATGAAATAAACTATGCCATCACTTTCTTCATCACTATCCACTGGTACTGATGTCTGAGGTCCTGGTACATCTTCTCCACACTAGGATGTACTACCAAAGGGGATGCATGGAATGCTCTCACCACCTTATCCCCCAACATCACTGGTACTACGATGCATCCTTTGAAAAGGATGACATGCTCCCCACCTAATGAAAATCGATCAAGAGAATATCCTGATGGTAACTGAGCATGTAAGCTATTTCAAGAAACATACACAAGCTACACCTCCCTAAGTGACTATAAGAGTTGTCGGGTAACATTTATCGACTGAAGGTAAGATATAGCCTCATAATCAATGATGGATTTCTATATTGTGGAAAACGTATACGTCAATTCACTCAGTATCCATAGACTAGACCTCCTGTTGAGAGTTTTTTCCACATCGTTCCTCTTCCCCAGTGTATAGACTATATCAAAGTCGTAATCCTAGTGTAAATTCATCCACCACCGATATCTAAAGTTCCAGGCCATACATGAGATGATATACTTGAGACTCTTGTGGTCAGATAAAATGTTTAATTCTTCACCAATCAAGTAGTGACACCGCATATTCAAGGAAAATAAAACTTTTTCTAACACCATGACATGGGTCACATGGTTCTTCTCTTACTGCCTCATCTGTTGTGAACCATAGGAAATCATAGCTTGCACTTTAATTAGGGAACAAGCTAATCTAGTCCCTGATTCATTGCAAAATCCTACATACCCAACACCCTTTTCTAGTATTTTCAAAATACCGGAACTCATCATTATCCACCTTATCTCAGGGAAACTCTACTAGAAATTATCCGTCCACAATAAAGGGTTTACGTTCTGGGTCAAGGTATATAATGGTGCTTCAACTCTAGAAAAGCCATCCACGATTCTCTAGTTGTATCCAACCAACCCCAAAAAACTCCACACCTCAGTCACGCACCTAGGTGGTTCCCAATAAAGAACTGCCTCTATATTCACTAGATCCACATCAACACCATCTACTGATATGATGTGTCTCAGAATGTTGACGTCTTGAATTTAGAAATAGAACTTTGAGAGCTTACTGGAAACTTGTTTCTCTTAGAGTGTATCCAGGACTATCTATAGCTGTGTTGCATGATCCGCCTCCGACGCTGAGTACCCCAAGTTTTCATCAATGATGAAAACTATGAAATGATCAAGGTAAGGATGTAATATCATGTTCATGAGTTCCAAGAACATTTTTGGGTCATTGGTCATAATGAAATGAATCACAATAAACTCATAGTGTCCATACCAACATTTGAAATTATTATCTTGTATTTCCTCATCCCATACCTGAAGCAGATGATAACCTGATCTAAGGTCAAGCTTTGAGAACCACCTCAATCCATTCATCTAGTTGAAAATTTCAAAAATACATATCAATAGACACTAGTTCTCCACAGTGACCTAGTTCACGCACTAGAATTCTATGCATATCTTCACGATCCCATCTTCCTTCTTGGAAAAAACACCGGGACTGCCCATGGTGAAATGATGGGCCTCCCCAAGCCCTTGTCCTGCAAATCCTCCATATATTCCTTCAATTAACTAAGCTCCCAGGGAGATATCCCATATGCAAGTATGGATATCAGTGTCATCCTAGGGTACAGGTCAACACATAAGACTATCTACATATGAGGATGTACTCCTATAACATCAACAAGAAAGAAATAATCATATTTATCCACCATTATAAGAATTCGTGGACTCCTCTCATCAACTGTACAGAGAGTGAGGCAAGACAAATGGTGTGTTAATGCATTCAACATCCTCTGAGAAAGTCCATCATGTTATGAAAAAGATCCCTTCTTGCTGGTGATGTAAAACCTAGTCCCATCCTTGCAGAAACACCACACTTTTTGCCTAATACAGTTGATTTGAGCATGGTCCTTAGATAGTCAGTCTATAACCAAGATGACATCGTAAGACAATGATGCCACTACTTGGCGATCCCAGCCAAACCTCTCGCCTCCTAGAGTCATCTCACACTACTGAAACTATTGTTTAATTGTCATATCCCCTCTTGTATGTTTCTCTAATTTTATGGATAGAGATAAATTTTCCACTAGAATATCTAAGTCTCAAATTAGGTATGCATCAAGGAAAGATTTGATGGAACTTTTGTCTGTTAGAACTATGTCTATGATTGAGAACACACCGATCATACCACTTATCATCTCTAGAGAACCGTGTTCATAGACATCCATAGTCTAAAGCTGGCCTCAACTCTATCTGCTTGCTCCTTGAGCCAGTGGTAGACCAACTCGGGTTGGCGGAGGTAGGACCTCAAACCATCGTCCACTACCTACAGCTTGGCCTATTCCCATTCTACATATGACGCCCTTCAGACATCCTCGATTGAACATATGCATATTCATTAGCAGTCGTTCAACTATCTATTCATTGTCTGGGTCCTTACCTACCAATCATAAAGCATATCCTGGTTCCCAACTGACTCCCTCTTCTCATGGTGACCCGAACTACTAACCCCGAGTCCCGAGGTTTTCCCCTGAAAGACATAACATACTTCGGTCCCCTCATCAGCTACCTACAACTCACTAAGGAAGACTCTACTGATTGATGTATGATGGTGGATTCTTCGGGGGGCATTATCCTCCATGATGATCTCCACAAGTAGGGATCACTCCAGCACTCTAACCTGAGTGGGGATGTAGAGAGGCATTATTGATGCCCTGATCTCCTTTATGTGTCCTTGCTGAATGGTCCTAGCCCAGAAGAATGGGTCCTGAACCATGTATGTGTAGTAGGGAGACAGGTATCTAAACCTCACAGAGTACTCATCCACTGACATGATTCCCTGCTGTTGGTGATGTAGCTCTTGTATGTGAAATAATTGAAAGTTTATAGGGAAGAAGTTATCTCAGAAATCCTATTGAAGGAAATCCTAGAGATGGTCACCTCATCCTGAGTCTAAATCGTTAAGCTCCACCATATCCTAGCTGGAGTCTAAAAAAGTATCATAGCAACAATCACCATATCGTCAATATAATTCCTTACTAAGCAGAATACCCTCGGCATTTATACAATCCAATCCTCATCCACTTAAGCATCAGTCTCTCCCCAGAACTTGGGAAGTATCTATCTCTGAAAAACTTCCACGAAACTGAGTCTATGTATGTACTCTACCATTAATGCCGATAGTAATTTCTGATCAATAGTTGGTGGAATCACCGGTGCACCACCTAGAGGGGCCATCTCTAGAAGGGGTCCCTAAACTGATGCCTCGTCATTAGGTAGGTTGTCCACTTGATCACGTATCAGAAGACTAATTGGATGTATGTGTGGAGGAATCATGAAATAGATCAGGATTTACCACTATCAAAATATTATACCTTGTGATATGACTCTTATTAAACAACATCATAAGGATACACTTATGAAACTAGTGTTTTCATGTATAGAACGGAAAGTAGAATCCACGGTCATGGTGTATCTATATGTTGGTCGCCACACCAATAATGAACTCCCCAAATCATGAAGAAAAACTCGAAACACTCAATAAATTTTCCCCAAAAAAACAATAGAATATTGGTCTTTTACATAGAACCAACCACCTATGATACTAATTTTTTACGAACTGTCGCATGGGGCCCGTGTCGTGATATAACTGAAGCCAGTCTCTTAAAATCAATCGGTTGGGGACTAGCATAGAAGGAATCATCCTTCAAGTTGGAGTAATTTTCAGGAGTACCTAGACACACAGACATAACCACACCCCAAAGCTATAAAAGTAAACATTCATGCCACTAAACAGCCATTGAGTGAAAATACAAAATATAGGTCAAATGGGTGATAATAACAACCCAAAAAAGGAGTTCTGGAAATAGAAAAGTACAAGGAATCTCTAATAGTCATCCACTAAAACCCCCCAGATTGGTACATGTATACTAGATGTTGGAATCCATTCATGTATGTCCCACATTCCTAGTCTCATTGGCCACCAACAGGTCTTGGCCCATCAAGTCCTCTATCAAGGCAACGATCATCTACACTAGACACAATACATGCATGTGAATCCCGTGCAGGGGTGTGTGAAAATATACATAATAGGGACCCCGAAACACAAATAATTGACCAAAAATCCATCCACATATCAAACCAAGAAACATGATCATGAAGAATGGTCAGGGAACAAGATATATAACACCATGTATAATTTAGTGTCATAAAGTAGGACCATCAATCATATCATCGAACACATTGGGATGCTAGAGAACTCATCCTCAATGAGTATAGTGGGCCTACCAGGTCACATAGAAGCTGCTTCCCACAAACTTTGAACTGTTGTGGAATCATCCCTCATGTGTACCATGGGTATGTTGGGTCACACATAAACCTCTCCCCACCGTGGGAATGTTGGGTCATAAAGAATACACTTACCACCTTTTCCCTACTAAGGTAATTGTCATGTCGAGCATAATGGGTTTATTAGGTCACATAGAGCCGCTCCCTGAGGTGGGCCTTCTCGGTCACACAAATTTTGCTTCCCACTACGCCACAATATATGATAAAAAAGGGTAACTTGGCAGAATTTTCTTATCTCAACCAACTATGGGGTTTCCGCACGTAGTGAAATTGATTCTGATAGAACCGCTCTTCAAGAAAATCATTAGATTTAGACATCTATAAAATCTTCCGTAGATAATTCCAAATGATATAAAATATAGCGTTGGTTATAACACTACAAACAACTCATCAATCGCATGCACTGTTAGAAATCTATTGGAGTTTTTTTGAAAAGGGGCAGGTGGTGTTCAGGTCTGGTCTAATCAACCATCGCAGACCCGTCCCATCCAGGGTCCAGCCCTCCGAATCAGGCCCGATCTACTAGTTCGGGACATGGATAGAATTAAAGATCAACTCCCCTTCACCCCATGGGTTATTCGTGGGGAAATATTGTCCTCCATGGTTGGTTGAATGAAGACTATTGCGTGCGATGTGGCATGGTAAATCATCTGTAGTTCACTGATATGGTTGGGTGGCCGCATCCATCCAATTCCAGCTGTTTTCATGGAGTTTGGCGACAATTTCCACACCACCTCAGCCCGAGGTGGCCACAGAAGTTCCTTCTGGAAAACTTCCTCCCGCTCGAAGATACTGCCGCGTTCCACCATCGTCGCACTGGTGGGTTCTTACATAGACCAAAGTGTCTAGTTCGGTGGTCTTTTCATTGCGATGCATGCTGCTCTGGCCTATTTGGAACATCTCCTTCCTTACGAAGGCATTAAATTTTCAATACCACCAATTTGAATTCATGGCTGCGTTGAATGCACAAAACGGAGGGTCTCAGGCATTGTTCATGGAAGCCCATGCCCTCCACGTTAGAGGTTCAATTATATGGGAGTATTTGGATCTTTGTTCTATTAGATAATGATAAACACTAGTGAAAACCCCATAATGAAAACACCCTCTCACAAGAACTGATGATCTGGGGATCAACATATCTGTGGGATGATAAATGTTTGTAGTTTTACAATAATAATGGGGAAAATTTAAAACCATTAAACCCTCAATTTAATGAGGTTTTAAGTTTAAGAAGTCCACCCATGAAGATTAAAGAGGATTAAGGCGTTCATCAATCACTGATCTTGCTCTTTGAGATGCATCATAGTCGTTAAAAATCTGTCAGCATTCGTCATTCATTGTTGGAGAGAGTTCTCACCAGTTGTTCATCACATAAAATTCCACCCTTTGATTATAAACTCTCCAATGCATTAACCAATTAAAAGAGAAAATGTCTCAACATTTATGGTATGATATGATGTCGTGTCATTACACTATTTCATTTATGAAACAACATATCTGTTACACTTCAATTAATGTGTCGTTATGATAAAATAATGAGCCATTAATGAGACTCATTTAATGCACCTCATCTCTACCTCAGAGTGTCACCATATTCCACTCAAAGGTGATTGAATGATTGAAATTAATTTTTTATGTTATTTTATTATTTTTCAAAATGTCTGAAAGCCATATTTTCTTCTCGACACTCACCGATCAAAGTTAAATTCGTTTTAGATGAATCCTGGCATTCTGAGTTCAATAGTTACCTCAGATATTTGATCCAAGATCATATTTAAAAGGTATAAAAACTCACTCCCACAATTACATAAATGATCATTAAAACGTTCAAAATACTATTTCGGGCTCACCAGGCCTCAGAATCATGTGTCGTCAAAGAGATTGGTCTCGAAATAATTTAATATAATTTAAAAAATATTGTGACAGAATATATGATACATTACATCTAATTTTATTATAAATCTATTAAACTTCCAAACACAAACATATATATATATATATATATATATTTCTTACCATATCTGATACACATAATTTCTGTTATTACATATTAATTATAAGTTACATGTTAAAATCTCATTTCGGTGTATATATGCTTTGTTTTTTATATAAGTTTCAATTGGTTAATTTTTTACACTTAATTAGATCACTATTTTATCATATCCAAAATAATATCCATCATATAAAAATAATAAATAATTAGAATAAAATTATTTATATTGATCAACACATTTATAGTTATAAAATTAAATACACAGTTCACGGATGTGGTAGGTCATACATAAGTAGGATCATTTTTTCTGTTTTCCAAACGGAAGGAACAACATAATGAAAAATATTATATTAATAGTACATAATACATTATATTTATTATTCTTAAAATATTTCATTTAAATTAATCATAATTAACTTCAATGAAAATCATGAACAAATCCCATCTCATTACCATATTGTTGTTTGTCACACACACCCACAGCATTATCAAAATTTTGAAAATTTTATCATTAGAAGAAACATATCATATCAGGATTATAGATTAATATTAATGTCATAAATATCATATCTAAAAAAATTAATCCATAATTATATATAGTAATGAAAGGGTTTATGGAAACCAAATATAATTGATTCTCAAGGTGGTAGTATGCCATACACACGAATGATGATTTCATAAACAATTTAATGGAAGAGGATAATATTTAGGTTATGAAATCCAAAAAATAAAATCAATGAATTTTTAATATACATATAATTTTATATTATAAAATATTAATAAAAATTAATGTGCTTGAGTAATAATGAAAACAAAATGCTCTCGTAGGGATGTTACCTCCCCTTCGAACAACTTCTTTTGAATTGTACTAAATTTATTTTTGGGACGACTTTCTACCCCAAATTTGGATTCAAGGACGAGATTACTGATGTAAAGAAGTTATTAAAGTTGGTTTTTTATGAAACAATGGTTTTATATTTTTATAATACAGGAAGAAAGTCGGATGATTTTTATTAGAGAGTTCAGTGGTACACATCTAATTTTTGAAAATAAGAAGATATACCAATGTTTTTAGAATTCCAAAAGGCTAAAAATGTGATATTATCAAACATATATGATATAAGGTCTAATTTTTTATGTCTACATATTTCTGGAAATGTTTTCATCCCTTTTAAAACCCTTTATTTTTTTGTTTAACACCCCCCCCCCTTCAATCAATTTTGATCCTAAAAATGGCATCTAATTTTTAATATTATTTTTATTCATTATTTACAAAAAAAATTATTTATTAGGTAATATAAATTTTACTGATTATAAAATATGGAACCCAATATATTGATTTCATCTATATATTTAAAAATTATAATTTAAAATTAATACAACATACGCATTTAAAAAGAGGGACTTCAATGGAAAATTTATCAAATATTTTAAAAAAATTATACTGAAATTATTATCTAAAGGGAATTGAATTGACTTAATTGTATAAATAGATATATTTATGTACTATATATTATCATAAAACAAATTTAGAATAATTTTTATGGTTTTAAAAGCCTAAACATATATTAGAATTCTTAATTGAAACCAGGATTTTCATTATTCATAAAAATAATTACCTACTAAGAAAACACTCAAGAATATACCATAATATAAAATTTACCAAATTATTTAAAAATTTAAAGTATATTTTAAAATAATTTTTCTTAAATTATCAATAATTAGTTTAAAAATATGTGTGTAAAAGTTGAATTTTTTTTTTCAGAAAAATAGAGTTTTATTGTATTGATGGATTTATTATTATCTCATATCTAAAAAACATGTGATAAATGTAAAATATATTATAGAAAATATAATATATAAATTTCATTAATTTCATTCATCAAAGTTATTTAATTAATTAATTGATATAAAACAATGTTGTGCATAAGAAAAATAGTTTATCAGAAAAAGGTTCCACTTATTTTAAATTTTTTTTATTTTTATTTATAATTAATCGATCATTGATTAATTAATTATACATACAAATGTGAAACATATATTTTTATAATTTATTTAATCTTATACATAACCAAAATTCCAATAGCTAGGTGATGACATTGATATTAAATAATATTATTTTAATTAAGGACATATTTCATTTAAAATCGTTAGGTAACAATCTAAAGTCGGTGTTGCATGTAATTCAAGATAAACTCATTGATTAAGATAATGAAAAATATCCAAAATATAAATTGTATTTTGAAATATATTTCTAAAAATTTTGTGGAGTTACACATACCATAGTGTTGAATTTTTTAATATACGTTGTAAACTAGATACATACCTGAATCTCAAAATATGTAAAGACATCCTAATAAGTTACATATTCTAGTGAAAATAAACAATAATACCCTTTAATATATTAACAATAAACATTACGGTTTATAAGTTTAGATATTTTGGTCATAATTAATAAATAACAACCCCATATATTACGTATTGGAAACATCTACTTAGTTTTCATTTTTTATATAAATCAAAACATTTGAGATATAAAAAGTTTTATTTTCATTTAATCTATTGAAATTGTTTACCTTAACTTCATCTATTTCCCAAATAAACCATTAAAGCAATGATTTTTTTTAGAATTTTTGATAACCATAAAAAATCAAAATAACGGATAAAAAGAGAAATAACGAATGTTTTAGATCATGAATAATTAAAAATTCATTTTTCTAAAAAAACATTTTGGTTCAATAGAAACATTTTATTAACCAATAAATCAACTTATTTTCCAAAATAATTTTAAAAAATAAAATAAATATTAAAGAAAAAATAATACACATAATGATTTAATTTATTCATGAAAAAATAACAACAATTTAAAATATTATATTATTCACCATTAAAAAATAGCTAATAA
Organism: Viscum album; assembly: GCA_963277665.1. Lineage (NCBI taxonomy): Eukaryota > Viridiplantae > Streptophyta > Magnoliopsida > Santalales > Viscaceae > Viscum > Viscum album. Next base: position 2,042,356,128 of record OY728148.1, on the reverse strand, counting down.
TTTCTATTAAACATAAAATTAACTTATTACCTTATGATATGAAACAATTTTAAAAAATTATAAATAATATATAAATCATATTGTGTCCTATAGAATATCTTTCATATCACTCTTATAATTCGGATATACCTCCTGGTTACAACAAGAATAAAATTCATGTTTATAAATAAAATAATTATCATGGTTAAACATGGAATAACATTGAAGGTAAATTCCCATAATCTCTTAGGAGAAACCTTATTAGGTATGTCAATCCTTTTAGCTGACTGATTTGAGATCTAAAATAAAATCACACTACCTATAATTATGAAGAAACAACACGTATTCATTATCTATTCCCATGAACCATTAATAAATACAAAAAATATTACATCATAAAAAGTTCTTTTCACACATATGAAAATAGTTTCGGATTCTTATATATCCATTTCTTTTAAACCCCAATATTAAGAAATATTATTCCTTGGAAAAACAAAGATATAGTTTTTCTTTTAATAAAATATAAATTCATATAATGTAATGCCAACATCCAATAAGGGTTATGGAGGCATAAAAATGTTTTGTCACTGTCACAATAAAATAGAATATTCCTCTTGTATTTGGTAAAGAGATTTAAAATTATAAGTAGGTTTCTTTTGAAGAATACTTTAGTGAGGCATCAAATTATTTATAATTAAATTATCTCGCTATTTATAAATCCATAATATAATTTTGTAAATATGTTCAGGGAAGAAATTACTTTTAACAGAATCATTAAAAGAATATTTTTAAAAGAATGTCCCATGGCTTGAGATTGACATGTCAGATGAATTATTTATAATCAAAAATAATAAACATAGGTTAATTATGTAATTTATGAAGAAACATATTAATTTTTTTTTATTTTAGTGAATCTCTTAAATTTATATATTTAACTATATAATTGAATAAATTTTCATTGGATGTTATGGTGATATTCTTTTTATAAGTCTAAACTGGAAATGGTAGGTTTACAATAGTCAAAGAGGTCATTGTTTCATCATACAAAGAAGAAAAATCATGAAACCACTTTCAAATTTATATATTAATTGTATTTTTAAATATAATAATGAATTATGGTTTTTAAACATGAATTATGTGAGAATCATGGCGATTATAGGACATAAAAACGATTGACATATGTTTTTATTTATCAATTATAATTGTATAAGGATTGTAAGTATTATTTAATCTTTGCGGAATAACCATTATATCATAAATTCAATATTATGTTTTATAATATATATATATATATATAATCCATTTGTTGTGGTAATGAAAAATGAATCACATCTATTTGTAAAGGTGGTAGTCCATAGATACACTTGAATGATGTTATCATTAATAAGTGAATGAAAAGGTAGTAAAATAAAAGATATATCATATTTTTATACATAAAAATTCATATTTAATATCATATATAAAAATTAATTACATAATTATAACCATCTATGATAGATGGTGATGGTAAAAAAATTAGATGGTTTGTGAGGTGATAAACTACCATAGAAAAGAACAATGGTTTCATTTCCCATTTGAAAGAATTTAAAATGAATATACGTTATTTATTTAACATAGAAAATATTTATTATATGGAATAAGCTATTTTAGTTATTTTATCAAGGTTGAATATGATTTTAATGAGGTGAAGGATGAAAGAACTGAAAAATGTGGTTAAAACCCAAATTTCTTCTTTTGAAAGTCACATTTTCTTAATAACATAAGGCTTATAAAGATTTTATTTCTCATAATAATGACCTATTGAATCTGTATATATAGTAAATTATTTTATTTTTGTAGGTATTGGTAGAACCAAAATGAATCTTTAGATGTTAATAAATTATTTTATTTGCACTGATTTTATAAGGGAGGGTCGTGACACTCATGGAATATCATAAAATTTAAATTTAATGTATGTTAATTTTTGTGGCTCAATGACTCCAAATTAATAATATAATAAATTAATAGTATGATGAGTCAAAACAATCTCATACAATTAAACTTTGTCATTTTTTGATAACATATTTACCATTATCATTTTTTAAACTTTTGTTAAGCCGTTTTCTAAATATAATGATATCAATGTTTTATAATATTATAGAGTAGATATATTTACTATAAAAAGGGAAAATTCAATTAAATGGACCATTTTTTTTATTTAACTATATAAAATTAATATGTATTATTATATGTTTTTATGAATTTTAAATCATTTAATAAATTATGATTTTTTATAATATATCATTATGGTCAATTTTGCAATTGTTCATTTTATTTGCCTTTTAAAACTTCAAAGAATTAAAATAATTCAAAAAAAATTCATCAAAACCTATATAATATGTTATTGTTATCTAAAAAAACCGTTTAACAAAATGACTCAATCAAATAATATTATTTTTAAAATTTCAAAAATCAATTATTTAATTTTTTCTATTAATTTAATAATTTCTACATTACTGTTGCATTATATTTTAATAAAAAAAATTTATTGATAAAAAAATTAAAAAAAATAACATGATAAAAATAATATTAAGAATTTTAATTGAGTATATGTACCTCAAAATATTTTATATTTATCCCTATGTTAAATATATTTTTGTTAATAAAAGAAGAAGTTTCACATTTTTAACAATATATTCACATAAAGATTATACTGAATAAAATCGCATCAAAATGAAAAAATATCATATAATATTTTTTAAATTATTATACGAATGATATTATCATCCAAAACTTATATTTCATGTTTTAGGTTTATGTTTTCTGTCCATAATATTTTTTTTAATATTAATTTCCTAATTTACACTTTATTATCGGAAAACAAAATTACTAAGTATACTATTATTAATATCTAAAAAATATACACATTTAAAAAATTTCTACCAATTTATTTAAAATTATAAATCCATTTTCTATAATTGAAAACATATAATTTTATGAATTTTATTTATAACTAAACTGAATCAAGCAGACAAGAAATATTTTTCAGAAGAATCATTTTTTATAAAATGTGTTCTTATAAATAATTTAACTATAAAATTATTTAAAAATAAAATATATTAAATATTATTAATAAAAATAAATTAAAATTTTTTATGAGTAATCAATAATAGAAATTAATTTTTTAAATATTTAAAAATAAAATACAATTTTTCCTTAAAATCAGTATTCTTCACTATTCATTTAATAAGCATTATCTTTACAAATTATTAGCATTTAATCCAAATATAATTATGTTATCATTAGTTAAAAAGTGACGTTCATTTTCTAAAATTAGTATTCTATAAAGTTTAAATAATGAATTTAAATGAAAGTATATAATGTATAAAACATAAATTGTTTAAAAATAAATCATTTTTATTTGGAAGAATTTTTTTCTATTATTTTTATAATTTATATAACTCTATAAAATATAAAAATTGCATTTATAAATTTTTTTATATACATATTACCTAGTCTATAACATCTTTCAAAAATTTTAAATTACCACCTAAATATTTTTTTTATTAAACTATTTAGGATATATTTCCCTCACTGATTATTTATATTTTCATGTTGATTCTTTAACCATATTGTTTCACCACAGAACCTTAACTTGGTGGAATAACATTATTCCGTAATTATTTTTTCTCTGTTAAATTATTTTCTTATTTAATTCCCCATAAAATATTTTATCATCCAACTAAAATACACCATGGATAAAAACATTAGAAGAATATGGAACACATTTTATTAACATAGAAACATTAAAAACAATGTTTAACGAGGATAATCATGGTGTAAAGGATTCTATATATTTAAATTATCTATTTTTATCTATGAATTGTTATGTACTAATGAACCATGTATATAACATAATTTTTTACAAAATATTCATTACACATTTCAATGAAGGGTATTTATGAAAAACGTGTTACGTACCTTGAATAATAGTGCATCACTGCAATTTTATGCATAGATTTTTTTACTTCTTTGTGCCACCACCATAGTTTGATGAATCATGTTCTCATTATAAAACATTTCCTCAACCTAATATATTCAACTCAACTTCCTTTCTCCCACGCCATCCCAAAATTGATGAGTGCATCATCACATTCTATATAATTCATTAAAATTTTTAATTTCAATAATTTCAATAAAACCATTATTATATAAAACTGAAATAAGGAATTATTTTGATCACAAAATTCCTGATAATCCATTAGAAACTCAGGATGAATTTATTCCAATTCCTAAATCATTTTCTCAGATGATAAATCAGATTTAGGATGAATGATTGTTCTTAAATTCAATTAATTTCTTAATGATTTATAAAATAACATCCCGAATATTTATGTGAAACTTGGATCACATTAAGATATAATAAGTAGAGTGACTCTATAAATTTTTAATATGTATATAATTTACCGTTGATAATTTTTTGATCAATGTATAGTTTCATGAATGATAATGAAATGTATATATTTATTTAATCAACAAACAATAACACAAATCATATTATTACCTTGGGATATATTTTCCAATCCAACCATGAAATCCATGGTTATATTTTCTATTTTTTACCCCAAAACTAGAAAATCAAGAAGCATCCCCTTCATCAACTATCATTTTTCATTATTATATTTACAACACACATAATTCATCGTAAAATAAAAAATACCTCTTTTATTCCATTCCAATAGTAATACTCCCAAAAGACATTTTACATCATTGTGATGACATGACGACTAAAAAATAGAGATAAATAAACTTCACTAAATGATATTCTCTTAAATTAAGAGTGACACATCACAAATAATCTCTTTCAGGATCTCAAAACACTATATTTATCAATGTTAAATTTAATAATCTTATTTTTTTCAAAAAAAATATACATTTTCCTATAACTCATATGATGTTTTTCGGCATAAAAGGAGCGTTGTATGGGATGCACTTGGTATATTTTTATCATGATTGATGATTATTTCCTGATTTACATGATTATGAATTTTTCGATCAACAGAGATGTCATCAATGATAAAAAACAGTTAAAACCCATATCAAAGTGTGGGATACTCATATATTATTTATAATTAGGTTATAAATTTCAATAATTCCCTTGTGAGAAGTTATATCATTATTGATGGATCTGAATATGTCTCTATGTTGTACCATCACTGTGTTATAGGAATCCAAAATAAATTCCCTCTAGCAATGATTCATACATATTCCATTAACCTTTTAATTTAACTATATGAATCTCTATGTGCATGACTACTAGACCATATTGTATGTGTAGTTCACCATTAATCTCCTTGAGAATCGATTTTGATCTCTCCCTAAACTCGATAGTGGAAGGTGGATGAATTTCTCTCTCTATTATTGAGAGAATTCTTCTAGATGAATCAATATAGGGATTTTAGAGGATTCTATAAAAATATCATTGTCATAAAAAATGTATTTTCTCTATAAAAATTATAATATTATTCGGTTTATATACTATTAAGGTAAGAAAATAATAATTTCACATGAATCCTTTATTATTTCCTAAATCCCTATATATCCACAATTCAATAATAATAATATTATAAATATTATTTATTATCATGCACAAAACACACAAATAACATGAAATAATATTTTTAAAAATAATATTCAATATATATTATTTCTTTCAAGACCATTAAACATAGCCATCCATTACACCACAATTTTTTTGGAACATGAATAATTACTATTTATTTAATAAATAAATACCACTTAATTACTCTCTAGTAAATCAATAAATATTATATTAACTAAACAGAAAATAAATATTTATTCAATATTCTTGCTACGTAATATTCCCTAGAACAACTACTGAGGGAATATATATGATCAAAACAAATTCATAAATATTAATTCATTAATGGGAATAATATTAATAGAACTTGTAAAATAAAAAATAATAATTTATTGTTTACCTATGATTTGGTATACACTTATTTTGTGACCCACTAGCCCTATTTCTCGGTGGAATTGGGAGAAGCAACCTATAGTTTAGTGTTAGAAACTAGAAACAAGCCAAGTCACCCATATAAAATGAATTTACTTAATAAAATTTATAATAACTCAAATGAATTCTTACAGTTTAATATAATACCTTTATCATGATATCTATAATCAATAAGGTTTCATTCGGGTTCCATCAACCAATATGATTGATTTATATTTCATTGAATTCTTGAAAAATCATACTTTCATATAAAATAACATGGCCAAGGATTTATGTCTAATATATCATTTCTATCAATGGGACTAATATATCAACATCCATTAATGAACAAAGTGGAAAAATATTTTCTCACATTATTATATTAGGAAATTTTAGTATTAATGCACCCAACATATCCTACCTCACCATGAACATTTGCATCACAGATATCATCAATACATCATAAAATGTGACTTAATATAGTCATTAATAATATTATTTAATTATATGTAACAATACACACATATGAAAATAGGAATCCGATTAGGTAAATAAAATTTAATTTCATACCAATGGATATCATTCTCAAAATATCCTACAAAATATATTACTATTGTCATAGACTATGAGAAGGATCCAAAACAATATTTTTATTATATATCCTTGATATCCTATATGATTTGTTTCCCTAATATTATTTCATCTAGATATTTAAAATGTATTTAAGAATACTGTTGTGGAACTTAATGGTTCTAATAATATATAGGAATTACTATGAGAATTAAGTGTTATATATACTTATGGGACATTATCACATTCTATGTTATATAGAGGAACAATCATGATTTGATAAGGTATTTATTAATATCAAAACATTGAATAAATTTTATCATAACTTATATATAAGATTCTTATATGGAACCAACTCCAACACACTCTCACTAAACTATAGCCAACTGATAACAGCCTTTAGTCTTATATCTCTCAAATGATACTCAATATTATTTTGTGATTGTATTTAGTTAAGAGTTCTATTGGGTTTTCTTGAATGATAACTACTCCTACATCAAATCAATGCCTCTTATAATTATATCTCAATTTGTGTTACTTCAAGAGTATATGATTCTTCTGTTGGTGTGACCATATAACTCTACCAAGAGCCACCACTATTGTTCTATTTTATTTATTATCTAATCCCTTATATTTACAATTCCTAATGTTTGGATATTAAATTCTAATTCTCTATTACTATATATTTGATTTTAAAATGATGATATACCCATTTCTCTCCCATCATAATGTTTTAATAATTTTTATGTTATGGTGTTATGCTGAAAAATTTAACCATGATCTTCTTTGACAAGATAATTCTATAGTGAACTCCATACCCATTTACTATTAATGGTGTTCATCATTAGACAATTATACATATTTTACGATGGAGTTACATGTACATATTCTAATCTTCCCAATCATGGAATAAAATATAACGACGAATGGAACAAATTAATATAATCTATGTGGATAAAAAAGGATGAAAATTAAATAAAAGTAACGAGTGCATGTAGAATTATATAGCACAACAATGAATGGGGTATTTTTTTCTCATGGAAAATTATGTTAGTACAATGTGAGAACCAAGTTCCTTTCTAGTACATTTTCCAGTATGAAATCTTGGCAGTTATCCTTAACCTCAGAATATGATGAAATGTTTAGTGTTGTTTCCATATTTTTCATGTTTCCTTTATTATTATTATGATATATCATGTCTCACTATTCATGTTTATGATTTATACTCCTTTTATTCACCATTTTTATTCCTATTATGTAACTTTTATTATTATATTAATGTAATATCATGTTTATTCCCCTACTAGGATTTGTATATCACTCTTTTTTTATCAATTCCCAAATGTTATCAAATGAAAATTTGAGTACTATAATTTTAAATAAATTTTCAATAATGATGATTTCATTCATGTATCATGTTGTTATATAATGTACATATGTCCCATGAAACTAGGCTTCATGATTTTATAGGGTGTATAAATTTTAATATTATTCACTAAATCATTTATTATTGTGAAATATAGAGATGGTTCCGTTTAATTATTATAGACTTGGTTCTCTATAGGGATTAGGGAAATAAAAAATAATCAATCTATAATTAATAATTTCTAATCTAATAGGTATATAAAACACATTATATTATTTTAGTAATTGAGCCAATTCATATATTGACTTCCCTAATGACACATATAAACAATCTACTAACATCCCTAGAGAGTTCCCTCTCTATTATTTCTGTCATGAATTTAGAGTGATCTCCATGTACCTACCACAATAGAGTCTATATAGAGATCATTGGGAATCATTTGGAAGTAATTTCACATGGTGAACCAATGTGAATATTGTAAGTGATAGTTTCTTGAGTGATAGTTCTCTGCTTTTTCAATGATATTGTTCGATGTTTTGTGGATCATTTTTTTGGATCACTAATGGAGGGAATTAATTGTTGATTCTTGTAGAGAAATTATGGTGCAACAAAGAGAAGTTTTCATATCAGTTAAGAAAGAAATAATATGTCACAAGATAATTCTTCAATTTATGAAATTATTTACATATAATATGTGACTATTATGCATGTTGGTTCCAGAATTTATCCATTTCATAAATTCATATATTCAATTTCATTGACCACAACATTAAACATCATGTAAGTATCATATTATTCATTGATCATAAAAATATATGTTTGGAATGTCGTAGGAAATTATGTCACTGCAGCTAGAACATTCATGTGGTATTATAGGGGTTGAGAATTTATTAATAAATATTTAGAGGGTGTGGATTTATTTACTCATTTGTTGTTAGTTTTAAATTACATTGTAACCATTATTTAGTATGAATAGTGATATTTTTGTAATTATTTTTCATTTTTATATAATATAATAAATTTTATTGACTTTATTAATGCAATAAATTTGACGGTCTCATCAGGAGGTTCCAAGGAGTTTGGTCAGATATCAGAAGACTAGATGTCTTGTACCCCATTAGTAAACGTCGTATATTAGTGTTTAATGCACCATGAATTATGTCAATATTAATTCAGTGCACATATATTTATTACTGGTGGTTAATTTAATTTTACAGTACGTGTTGACTAGGCCCTTCTGTATCTTGGTCAACTAAAATACACATCTTGAAACATCCAAACCTAACATGTTGTCCCTGAGTCAAGGAGAAGACATGTATCCTCTAACATAACCTACAAGATTGGTGACCATGTATCATGATGAACAAATTCCAGGTAGACCTTTTATATTTTGTGTACTCATTTATTTTCCATTTTATGGTCATACAATAACACAATTAGATTCATTGAATATTTTTTGAATTAATTTAAGAATTATGAAATATTTTAATTTCCTACAACACTAAATATATCTTTTTTATACAAAATCATTAATTTTAACTCGAATTATATGAATTAACAAGTAAATATTGAAATAAAAAATATAAATTAACTATTTGTATACAAAAAACAATGTTTGTATTGTGTTACGCACAATACTTGGTCTCTTTATAGCTTATGTTACATGCGTGACTGAGTTTCACTGAACTCCAATATACAGTAAAAAATATTATTAAATTGTTATTATAGTTACATCATAGCCATTTGAATCGATGTTATGAATAACATTAACTAAAATTTCTTAGTATTATTAAAACAAGTATTTAAAATGAATCATTCTTTTATAAATTAGTATAGGTGAATGTTAAAATTATTTGAAAATAAATAAATTAAATTCCATAGAAAACTATTTCTCAATGTAAAAACTCACTTTTATCCCAATAATTGTAACAAAACTCTTTTTATTTTTATATTAAATATAATTTATATATTATATATTCAATAAATATATTGTATAATCATTAGATATATTTTATTGGTATATGATAAGAACAAATATAATTTTATGAATAAAAATATATATATTTTTTAAAATATAATTTTAATGCTTTTTGATGGTGAACCTATTTTACATATAATGTTTGAAACATTTATTTTTTTAGATTAAAAAATTATTTTTTTAATTTTAATATCAATATTTACTTTGGGAGAATATATGGTATTTTCTACGAAGTTTAATTTTTTGATGAATACGGGAAAACATTGAATTTAAATTCGAAACTGATTTTTGTTTATATTATTTATATAGTAAAATTAATGATTAATTATTTTAAAGTATAAATATATAAATTTTAAATTAATTATTCCAATTTAGTTCACTATAAGTAATTTCATATTTAAATTGGATGTAAATATATTTCAATCTCTGAAACATATTTTTCTTAAAAACTCATCGTCTCATCCCTTCTATGGGATTAATTTTTAATTGCGTTCTTCCATTTATTTGATTGAAATATTAAAAATGGATTAAATACTAGGACAAAAATAAAATAAAATTTATAACAATGTAAACATAATTTTTGACCAAAAATATTCATGAATGTAATTAAACTTAATTACATTGATTAAGGTAAAAACAAGTTTATTTAGTTGTTAAACATCAATATGAGGGACCAAATACCATAGAAAACTATCCAAAATACATTTAGTGGAAAAACATGGATCAAATGACATAATTTATATAAAATAGAAAATTATTTGAGGCACATGATACAAGGGATACCTCTAAATAGTGTTTACATTTTATATTTACAAGAATTCCCACCCCCTCTGTTATAAAAGGGAACTCACTCCCTCACATTACCACACATCTCAACATACATTATCTCATCAAAAAACTATCCAAATAAGCTCTAGAAATCCATAATATTGACTTCGAGTCCTAAATGTGGTCATAAATCCAACCAAAGAATCTCTGTGGTGGAAACCAAAAAAATTTACCCAGTGAAGAGTTTATATACTTTAACAAAAAATTTATTTTTTCTATTAAACACCCCCCTAAAATATTCTTATTCAATTTTTATATAAAAACCTAAATATAATAAGTATTCTGAAAATTTTATACTTATTTTTTAACCTAAACATACACACACATCCAATAAATGGGTAACAATTGTACCATTCGTGTGTACGGTTGACTACCGCCTCACGAAATGATTTTATTTGTTTTTTCATTTACCACCTCTCATGGTGGGGTATTATGATATAAATACTATTTATATATGATATATTTGGAATTAACATTTATTTATGCTTCTATATATATTATATAAAACATACATTCATAATTTTCATTATATGTATATAAGATAACTGCATTTGTGGATGTGCGGAGTACCGCCTTCTCAAAGTGAAGTGATTCATTCACATATTACATGGAATGTAGTAAGGATGGATTTAGTAAATGTACATGAGATAAATAAAATAATAATTATATTATAATGATAATATATATACTCACATAAATGTAATTTAGTTTCTTAATTTCAATATGATAATAAAATGGAAACAACATTCATGCGTATGTACGACCAACCGTCTCCATAAACAGTGAATTCCATTTCATATTTAATGATTATATTGATTATCATAATTACTTATATAATAAATTTTACTTATATTTTAATAATGTTTTAATATACTATAATAACTAAAAATGAACTATGTGTGAGTATAAATAGTAAGAAGTAAAAGCATTTAAAAAAAATAAAGCATATATTATACAAAACATAACATTAAAATCGAATTTTTCATAAATCGTTAACATAATGTCATAATAAAATAATACGAGGTATTATATATAATAATATGTTTTTTTATTGATAAATTACAAAAATGTATTTTTTATACTGTAGGATGGACATGTACAATGAAATTCAAGACATAAGGTAAGGGTTTTTTAGTATCACTTTTATTTTTTTGAGATATATTTCATATTCACCACTAAATCATGTTATCTGGAGTGTATGATATCATATGAAATTTCATATAATTAATTATTATTAATTTATGATATTAAAATTTTAACTTTATGTTAATCTTTCAAGGGTCTAATGATTCAAAATCTATTCACGTATTAAGTGGATTTTTGGTCTAAATTTTATTTCATCAGGCATTTTATTATATTCACCAGTCATTTATCTATTATGGTCTATAAAATTCCAATGAATTTATCATATTATTATTATATTTATATTTATTGGAAATTAGATATCAATTTTATAATATTTCATTCATTGGATTTATGCCTCAAAATATAAAAAATCAGTAAATTTATTCTGTCACAATTTTTATTCTTTGAGACACATTCCATGTTAGGCACACATATTTTTCTATGAAATTATTATAATACCCTTTGAAAAGATATAAAATGAATATAATTATATTCATAATATTTAAGTAAACAAGTAATTTTATTCATTACATATTATTATGATTAAATGTTACCAAAGTGGTATCATTTCATTACTACAATGTCATAGTTTGTACAGAATATTTTTTATTAAGATTTCATTGGTGTAATATTATTATCCTTATTTAAAATAAAATAATTAATTTTGTTAGAAACATTTTATAAATGATATTTCAATTTGTTTGAACCATTTTGAAATAATATTTATATCATATAATTGGGAAATTTGTTTTATGAAAATATGACGTTATATTTCTCTTAGGTCAATTTTTTTTTACAAAAACGTGTGTTCTAAAATATATCTACTTGTTTTTATATGATTATAAATGGAATTTTGTTCCATGTTTTACATTTTAAATGATAATTTTTTTAAATGTAACCTCCTTCTAGTTTTCAAATGAAGTCACTTTTCAAAACTATTTTCTATAAAATAAAAATGTTCAGAATATATAGATTTACCCACTATCATGTCCATAATTTCTCAGAAGGTTCATTTCAATGTATACAAAAGAAAATTTTAATAGATAATGTTTTTCAAAAATTATTGAAATTATTTTCTATAATTTGGTTTTAAAATATAATTGTTTTCATTTTGTAATTTTTTAAAAAGTGTTTTAAATATGTTTCAAAAATTATTTTTTATGTTATAAAGGATATTTCAAATTGAAAATGTTTTCCAGAAGATTTACTTTTGAAAAAGATTATTTTCAGAGGTGAAATGATATTTTCATCAATAAATGACGAAAATATTTTTCATGATTCCATTATATTTTTTAAATTTTGTTTTCACGAATTAGATTTTAAAATTTTATATGTCTTAAAAAGGGAATTTCATAGATAAGTTATCTTCCAAGTTATACATAAAATTTCATCTTTATATATGATGATATCCATTATTATAGTATATTCTTTATAGGGGTCTTGATCTGAGGACACCATTATTATTCATTCATTGAATTTTATATGATTTATGTGACATATTTTCTATGGATCTTATTTCTCATCCATGATTTATACCGTGATAAAACAATTATGTGATGTTCTTTTCATCATAGGTTATTTTATGATTATCAAAACTATATCTCTTCCAAAGGTTATGATATAATAAATTTTTTTGATACCCATTTAATTTTATTAGTTATGAGATTATGTTTTTGAAAAAAATATAATTTTTTATGGGTTGTGATATGTTGAATTATATCTTATCCTATAGAACAAGAATGTATGATTTCATTATATGAAAAGAGGTAACTATATAAACCTAAAATTTATTGGGTAACTATAAATGTTTTATGATATCATAGGGTATATGAGAGTGAATCTCAAGAAATAAATAATAAGGAATACTAAACCTAAAACAAGAGGGAATCCTACACCCGAAATAAGATGCTACATAAGAAGGAATCTCAAAACTGAAACAAGAAGGTAAAAAGGAGGGTATCTCTAGAACAAAAACAAGAGGGTAAATGGAAAGTAATCCCTAGAATGACACTGGAGTGAATCCCAAGAATAAACAAGAGGGTACATGGGATTTCATCCTAATACCAACATATGTGCATGTTTTATTATCAAAATCCTTACATTTATAAAGGATTCTGTAGGTATCCATGAAATATGATTATATATGATTATGTTGAGGAAATAAAGTATATGACTTTTTAATATGTTAATCCCACATGGATTATAATATTTATTACCTTGTTATTTATGTTTTATTAACTTTAAATCTCTATCCCATGACTAATGAATATTTTCTGTTATATACATGGTATGGTCTTAAAATGGAATCCTCATATTCTCATATTCTTATTATAATGTTATTCATCCATAAATACTTTATTTACCCCTGATAGAAATGTAATATCACCTTTCATATGATTAATTTCCTTAGGTTATGATGAATGGTTTTAGGTATAAGTGATAATGGAAAAGATCTTTTTGGAAAATATTGAAGATATTTCACCAAGGAAAATTATTTATTCAACATTTAAAAAGTCATTAAACAATTACAGTAATTAGGAATTTATTTCTGTAATGTGATGAATATTCAACTAGAATGATGTTATATCCACTTATTTAAGGCATGAGTTTCTATATATGGTATCTAAGGGATGGTTTAGTCATCCTTTAGAAAATAAAATGGGAAAAATATAGTGAGATACCTAGGGATATTTCTAAAGATATTTATAGATATGTATCTATGGGTAATCCTATGGTGTCATTAATATAATATAAGGTATCATTATTTATACATCTTAGAATATATTTTCATGAATATGTAGTTATCCACTATGATAAGTGATGATCATGCTCTTGTTTCCGACACTTTTAAACTGAGGCGCATCTGCGTCTGTCACGCGGGGGAGGACGCATGGTTCGAGGCCCCGCATTCCCGATTTCCAAAGGCGGGAAGCATTCATTCCTTGTTCAGGTACATCTGCTCCTTGATCGAAACCGGGATGATCGGATGTCAGTTCTTCATTCTTTGGATTCCTCCTCGGAGCTTGTCACCTAGTCTGGGTCTCCCTCATATATTTAAGACGAGTTCGTGATGGTTTTTCCCGACACCATATCTGCATAGACGCCAATTAATTACGTTGCTTCTATCGAGATGCTCTAAGGGGTCTGTTCAGGGCGGCAACCTTTGGTGAGGAGAATGGTCACACTGGGGTGTCGTCGGCGCGCCTTGACGTTGGGGATTGTAATTTCTCTCTTCTTTCCCTTATTATAGGGCTTCTCGAGGGCACGGAATCCTAAGGCATCCCAAATCAAACACGGGGAATTGCGTGTCATTTGAGGTTTTCCTCAGCTTCTCATGTTTAACACGGGGTATGCCTTGAGTTTAATGTCTTGCGGAGAAAGATCACATTGATCAAAAAATTGAGAGTGGATCAGATTTAAGGACCCCCTAGGGGGAACACCGATGATGGGGCCAGCATGTGTGAGGCTTCCCGGATACTGTGTAGTGAAATGAGGTGGCATGATCCCACCGGGAGGTGGCGGCCCGTGTAAGGATCAGGACGGGTGATGGAGTGATGGGATTAAACCTCATGGAGGATTCCTATGTATCCCCATGGCAGGGAATCAATGTCTGCGTAGTTTGGTGATACGGTGGGAAAACTGAAGAGGCGGCCTGTGAGAATGAACACATTGATTGGAGCCTAGAGGATGTTAGATCTCCGGGCTAGGGCATGAGCTTCCTGAGGATTGTGGGCTCGAGGGAGAGGTCAGGATGAGACGTGGGTGTGAGGTATGGGGCATATGCTCTGAGACGGCCCATAATAATGTGTATGGGTCTTACACTCTAAGGCGGCCCATAATAGTGGTTTTGAATCGACGCGGAGGGGTCGAAACAACTGAGTGATGGGATTGTACCTCGTGGAGGCTTCCTACGTACCATGTGTTAGCACGGATCAAAGTCCACGTAGTTCGGGGCATACAGTTTAATGTCATGCCGGATGAGGGAATACCGTTTAACATCATACGGGATGAGGAATTTGGGGCTTACGCTCTGAGGCATCCCAAAGTGTTGGCGAACCGAGGTGAAGAAGTTAGAACGACCAGGTGGTGGGCTTGATCCTCATGGAGGCTTCCTACGTACCATGCGTTAGCACGAATCAAAGTCCCCGTAGTTCGCTGGGATGTGGTTACGCTCTTAGGTGGCCCATAGAAGGATGTCATGGTCGATGCCCACTCTAAGATCACGTGAGTCATGCTCGGTGTGAGAAACAAGAGACAGCAGGGACCAGACGATCACGTCGCAAAGGCTGCGTCCATGAGAAGTGTAAAGGGGATTACACGTTGAGCGGTCTAAAGAGGAAACAAGGGCTTACGTGTGGTTAGCGGCCCTTGGTGCCGAGGCTTACTCCGGGATGGAGGCACATGTGGAGACAAAGCACAGTGGGAAAGAGAATCCCTTGGCCTTGGCAGTGGGCAAGTACGGAGGTGCATGGGTGTAACTTTCCGCAAGAGAGGCTAGAGGATTACGCTTTGAGGCAGCCCTTCCCCCACGGATAAACGCCACTACAACAAGGAGGATCTCATTCCATGTGAGTAATAATCCATTCCCATGGAGACGAGAGGTGTAATGAAAGTCCGAGCTGGGGGGAACCCTGCATGCGAGGCACGGGGTCAGACCACAGTTTAACGTCGTGTGTTAAGGACTAGGTTCTAGGTATTTTAACATCATGCCGCTCAGACAAGGTGGGTTCGCTCCACACCCCTTGGGATTACATTCCCAACAACCTCTACCCCTTGTGGGAGGGAAGGCATCTGCAAGGTTATAGTGAAGGGGGGCCGCAGGGCGAACCATCGAGGGGTCCACATTAGCATGGCTATAGTGGATGGGGCTTACGCATGGAAGATGCCCAGGATCCACCAAGGAGTGGAAACAATGGATAATGCTTACATGTGGAAGCATACCATAATGTCTTCCTCATGTCTGTCCATGAGGGTATCCCAACTCACTGGTGGGTTGAGGCATGTATCTATGCGCTAGTGCACAAGCAGGATAATTCCAAGGGCGTTGGAATCGGCCCAAACAAAAGGATAGGGAATGTTTGAATCACATGCCCAACATTTGGAATGAAATTATATTGGCGTGGCGATAGAGGATAACTGCTTACCAAGTTTGCAACACATCATCCTGTTGCATTAGCCTGAAATGTGGAAAAAAAGAGGGGTGACAGCTAACCATTTTTGCAACACGGGGCGTGACTCAAAGTGTCGCACAAAGTCCTTCGGGACGTTGGCCCAACACAGTAGGGAGACCATAGGCCACTCATCTATATTGAGAAACCAGGTGGACCAAAGCTCTATCATCCATATTGTTACAGCATGCGGACCACATGTCAATCATCCATACCGTTAGGGGGTCCCTCCAGACATGGAAGTGGATGTAGATCTGAATGAAGGACACGCAAATCGTGAGGTGGAGTGATGGAATGTTTGAATGGATTCCAACGCTCTTGAAACTATGCCACTGTAATCATGGAATTACACATCTTACGGTTTTCACATAAGGCATCTCTTGTTTGAAACAAGAGGAATCTGATTATCGAATGATAGGGAACTATACTTAGAGAATTGATGATGAGAATCTCAACTCACGACATAGGAAAAAATCCAAGAAGAATATGTCAACTCAAGGTGTTTCATAGTGTGCGGAGGAGAATATCAAATCATGGTATTCCATAGGTGGATGGTGGGTGCGCATAAGGGCGCAATGGAAAATCCCGACATCCTGTCCTGAGAAGTTCACGGTGTGACTATCCATTTTTCATGGGGGTCTGTGACGGTAGCGAAGGGACTAGCCCGGAGGGTCAGGACCGCATCCCGGCACTGACCCCGAGTGGGGGAGCGGGGGCGAAGCCCCACGGTATTGACCAGCGAGTGCGAGCATGTATACTGTTGCGCATAATTGGAGCGACACACAGCATAGGTTCCACGCAATAAAGAGGGGTTGCGTGAAATTGAGTTTGTTGCATGGAAAACACCATTTTAGAACGCAATTCAGTGATTCGCACGAAAAAGGCTGGGTCAGTGCGCAAAGGAAGGGATTGTGCGAAAAAGAAAGAATTGTGCACAATGGGAATCTCGTGCAAAGACGGATCCTGGGGCGACTTGGCGTGGACAAGACCCATAACTCAAGGCCATATTGCGCGCGCAATTATGCACACGAGATTTGGTACGAATTACTCAACTGAAAAGGAATGGGGTCTCCTATTTATAGGCAATCGGTGGCAAGGAATCCAGGGTTGCGTGAAAAAATTGAGCTACTGAGGTAGCGGCACGAAATATAAACTGCGCGGGATGCGGGCATGAAATGATTTTGCGCCAGTGCCGGGACTTTGCATGAATCCCAGGTTGCCTTTTGTGTTGGACATATTTCTGTGCACTTCACCCAATTTTTCACGCACCACTTCTGGGCCCTCCGGACGGAGCCTCTGGGTCCGAATATGACTTCGCTTTTCCGTTACAGAATTTTCTCCGATAGTTATTCACTTTTCGGCATCTACAACTATTATTTCTGGTTTTAGTCAATGGAGTGAACAAAAAATAACTGGTTTAACATTGAATGTGACATGAAAATTTTATAATGAGATGTCAAAGGGGAATATCATTGGACTGAAGAATTTTTTGATTATTCCTAACCATTGTTTCAGGAAACATGACTTACACTGTGTAACATAAACAACTCTCAGACTCCTTAAAGAAGACACTAAATGAGTTTCATAATATTTCAAGTAACGGGGAAAATGGAGGAAGGAAGATTTGGTTTCCATTATATCAATAATGTTGAATGAATTAGCCAAGTAAATGTCTTAGTTCCATAAGTATATTTTTTTAATATTGTTAATAAGGGAAAAAATTACGTAACAGAAAAGTAAAAAATGAATTGTTCAGTTAATGTAATGTATGGGAATACTATCCTCCTAATAAATCATCGATACTTTAATACTTCAAGTGTGGAATTAATTTTAATTATCAAAATTAATTTCTGAAGTGAAATTCCCAAGTAGATAATCAGAAATGTGGTATGATTAATTCAAATGTTACTAATAATGATGAAACTATTTGTGAAATATGAAAGGAAAAAGGTATTAAGTAATGTGATAAAGAAGCCTCGTTATTTCATAAGGATTCATTACAATAATTGAAATATTTTTTTAATTAGATTGAAGAATTCCAAATGGTGAATTATTTAAGGATTTTTCAGTTATTTCTTTTCTCTAATGATTTAATTAAATATTTTGAATGGTTTCGATGGACTATAAAATTGTTTTAGGCAAGGTGGTGTTCATGGGAAACACATTATTAAGGTAATGTAAACCCTCAATATGTTCCTTATGTTACGATAGTGATGATTGGATTGATATATATTGAGCATGAGTAAGTAAATTTGATGATACTTATTACATTGGAACTAATTAAAGATTTTTTTTTTAAATTTTGTTTATCCTCTCATTGACGATGCTCAAAAAATTTGTTGGGTTTATGTAATATATGTAATAAAATTAGTAGAATGAAACATCCATATTTTAGATAAGTATTAAGGGTAATTCAGCTCAAAACTATGTTTTAAGAGAATACATAATGAAGGATTTCATATGTTTTGTATGCAATAACCAAGAGCTAATCTATGAGATATAAGGGACTAATTCTATTCTATTTTTAGGGAAATTTATCACTGATATTTATAATGTTTTTGACTTCCATATTTAGAATTTTTTATGAGTTCAAAAATTTATGGATTGGTATGCTTCATATTATGTTTTATAGATGAAATTATTATCACTCAATATAATGATTTATTCATATTGGATAACATGTGTTATCTTCATTTTTGTGATAACTAACGACACATGGAATCTCCTATCATTCTATTTATGGATGTCATGATTTTATAATGATTATAGAATGAAACATTCACCTTTATTTCTTATAATAATATATGAAGTGGTGGTTGACCAAAGGAAAAATTGTGGTACATTTTCCTAAAATAATGTAGATATATATTATTGTGAATATTATTAAAATTTCCGAAAAAGATACTTGAAATAATGTTTTTCATATTATCCTCATTTTTGTGATATGAAGGAAATTTTTAATTCTTCTTTATTTTACAGTTTTTTGTTTGTAAACTTTATATGAATCACACAATTTATTATGGTCAATAAAAATTATCAATATTAATGATTATTTGTGATTCTCTTCTATATTATTATTTTCACATTCCATATATGTTATCCTATGTTGAATCTTAGTTTTGTGTCACTTTGGGTAACTATTATGTTTTAAGATTTCTATTTTAAATTAATCATTTATTATCCTTCATTAAGATGTTTGTTTCTATGAAAAAAGACTAAAGTGTTATAAGATTTATAACAAATAATTACATTAAAGGATAATTCATTTTAATGGTGGTAGAATTTAACACCCATATATGTTGTCATTTTTTAAGTTAATTAAATCTTTTTGATATAATTTTAATTTTAAATAACACAAAATAAATATTTTTTCATATAAAATCACAATTTTTGTATTGTGTTACATGAAACACCAATATATTATTACACTAGGAAAAAACATATATTAGATTGTGGTAAAAATTAATGTATATTATTCTTCTATTACACAAAATACTGAGTCCCTTCGACTGGTTGTGTTAAATGAAAAAATATGTTTGACATAACTATAATATATTATTATTATTATCAATATTATTAAAATATTATAATAACTATGAACATTATATAGGAATTAATTTTATGAAAAAACAAACTAAATTGTTGAAATATGATTTACACATGCATATAAAATGAATCATTGTTTTAAAATTAGTATAAGAGAATGTAACAACTATTTTAAAATAATGAAATTAATTTTCTAAGAAAACTATTTTGCCACATAAAAACAAATTTTATCTCATTAAATTAATTAAAAAAACATTGATAAATTGATTAAATATAATTCATATATTATTTATATGATATATAATTTTTATAATAATACAATTGATTTTATATGTATCATATAAGAATAAATCTAAATTCATGAATGAAAATATTATATTTTCTGAAAGGTAAATTTACAACCTTTTAGATGAAAAACCATTATAAATTTTATTTTGAAGAATTAATAATTCATATTTTCCAAACTTATCTTCATTTTTAAAATTGGAATATCAGACTATACATTGGGTGACATTTTTATATGTTTTGGTAAAATTCATTCTTTGATTAATAATGAAAAACACTGGTTTTTAATTCAAAACTGATTTATCATCTAATATATTTTTTGGATATATTATATTTTAATATGTATTTAAAGTAAAATTATATATATAATACCTCAATTAATTTATATTAGTCCATTGTAACCGATTTCACATATAAATTAGATATAAAATCATTTTAAATGTTTAGACTTTTTTCTTTAAAAATTCATCATCCTTTCTCATATCTATGTATAATTTGAAATTAATTTCTCAAAATTAAATGATTATAATTGGATAAATGTATTCAATATTTTTAATAATCATAATTTATAATTTCTACATAATTTCTACCAATAATATTAGTGAAAATATTTTAAATTAATTATTGCGATTAATGAAAAAAGAGTTTACTTTGTGCTTAAAATTTAACATAAGGGGTCAATTAACTTAGAAAATTTTTTAAAATCAATTTTATGGAAAAATTATAACCAATTACACTATTTAATAAAAAAGAAAATTTATTTTAGACACAATAAGTTCGGGATACCTCTCAAAAGTGTTCACCGTTTTATATTTCCAAGAATGTCACTCCTCCTACACTATAAAAGGGCACTCAACCACTATCTTCCTCACACATATAAATCCATGTTTTCTCGTCCAAATCATTCCCAAATAATATCATAACATCCGTAATCTCAACCTAGAATCCTGACACTGTGAATAAATCCAACTAAGGAATACAATTGTTAAAAACCAAAAGGAGTTAACCAAAGAGGATGTAAAATCCTTCCACAATCTCATTTGATTATTTTCATTTTCTAGCCTCTAAAGTATTCATATTCCATGATAATATTAAGAATATGTATAGTATTTATACTGAGATGTTTTAGTCAATTTTGTTAACCACATATAGACACAACTACATCAAATGGACAACGAACATACCATTTTTGTGTACGGGGGGCAACCGCCTTGCGAAACGACATCATTGGGTTTTTCCTTTATAATATCTTATGTTGGGCTAATATGATGGACAAAATATTTTTATTAAATATATTATATTAATGATCCCTTTGTGTTTATTATATAATTATATATAAAATAAATTCATGTTTTATATTTTTTTGTGAATATGATATCATTATTTGTGGACATGTGGACTATTGACACCACAAAGAAATGTGATTCGTTCCAAATTTACATGGATTTTACTAAAGATGGGTTAAGTTAAAATATATTATATATATGAAATAATAATTATTCTGTAATTATAATGTATATATATATATGTCATTTACTTTATTACTTTCAATATAAAAATAAAATGGAAACAACACTCACACATACATCCAATCTACCATCTCCGGGAATGGTGTATTCAATTTTATATTTATGTGATTTATATATTACTATATATATTTATATACAGAATATATATTATAATTAAATAATATTTTAAATTATCTAAATATGTAATTAATAATCTATTTAATATGATCAAGAATAACAAGTCAAAATATATACAGAAAACAAATAGATTATTACCCGAAACATAATATGAACATGGATTTGTAAATAAAGTGGAAATATATTTTCATAATAAAATCATATATGGTATTATAAATAATAATACAGTTATTTGGTATATTTATTATAAAATAATATTTATTATACATTAGTTTTGAAGGTGTATGATGACAGTCAAGACTTATAGTAAGGGTTTTCTCATATCAATTTTATTTCATTGAGATAAATGATATGATAAACAATATTTAATTTTTTGTAGTTTGTATATATCCTGGTGGAATTTTATATCATTAATTTATATTTATAATTATATATAATATTTAAATTTATTTTATTCTTTCTATTGTTTCATGAATCAGTAGTTACTGAATAAGATAAGGAATTTATAGTATCACATTTATTTTTTTCAGAATTATTCCATATTAAAGACTCATTCCTTTTGTGCGGTGTATATTATGGTAATGAATGTATTCTATTATTATTATCCTCAATATTTTGAATATTTACACATACATTTTTTTATCATTTTATCATGGGTTTTAAGGTTCCAAAGATACCAAATTTGTAAAGTAATTCTTTCTCAATTTTCCGTCATTGAGACACATGCGCTATTATGAACCTCCATTTTTATGAGTTTTATATACTACCATTTTACATGTTATATAATTAATATACATCATTACAAGATATTTTAAACATAAATTTGTTTTACTATATATATATCCTAATTATTAAATAATAATGATGTTGTAAATATTTATTAGTAAAATCTCATCATTTACCAATATTGTTTATGACTATTCATCCATTAATGAAATATTATGATTGTATCTTATTAAAACACTTTAATATTATTATCATATGTTTATTCGTGATATATCTATGTATTTTTACCATTATAAACTCATTGGTACCTATTATAATTAAAAAAAGTTATTAAGAAAATCCAAATTTATTTCTCTATTTGGTTGGTAATATGTTTTCTTCCCAAAACAAAGTTTTATAAAACTAATATTTTCAAAAGAAAATATGACATTACTTGTATAAGAAATATTTTACTATGATTAATCATTTAAATCTAAAATCTTTTAAAATTAATTTTCTTGTTTTTTCCCATTTAGACACATCTATAAACATTTTTTGGTTAAAAAGGAATATTTTACAAGTATGAATATAACCACCATCATAGCCACAATTTTCATTCATGATTATTTTGATTTTTTATGGTTATATTTAAACGGAATTTTTTTAAAAAAAATATGTTTTAAAAATAATATTTCAAAGTGGATAGGATGTTTTCCAGTAATAAATTACTTATCTTATTTTTCATAATTCCTTTATTTGTTTTCAAAGTTCATTTAATGAAAATAATATTAAAATTTTAATTTGTTTTATGAATTATTTTTATAATAAAAATTATATTCCAATTGACATTTATATGTCATTAACTATATAATAACATATAAATTGATTTTGTTTATGATACACTTGGTTGTTTAACAAAGGAAACCATTATTATTATTATTAATATTATATTTAATGGTTTATGATTAATATGAAAATTTTTCTATGAAACCAATTTATATTGATTGTGATATTGACAAAATGATTATGAGACACACTTCCTTTAATAGTGTATTCTTTGATTAAAAAACTAGTATATTTTCAATAGGTTATTAGATGATGAAATTTTTATGATTTCTACTCCATTTTAGAGATTATGATATGATATTTATGAAACACAAAACATTATTGTGGTTCATGATCAAATGAATGTTTTATTATCATGAGAAACACATATGTAGGATTTCACTTTTTTATGTGTGGATCTTATATCTCCTTCAAAATTATTGGGTAATAATAAATGATATTTTATAGTTAATGGAATATTAGAGGGAATCCTAATCCCTAAACAAGAGGGCATAGAAATCCTAAAAAAAAGTAATCCAAAGCCTGGAACAAGATGGTACATGAGAGTAAATCCCAATCTAAATACATGAGGGCACCTGGGAGGGAATCACAAACCTAAAATGTGTGGGAATGATATGATCGAAACAAGTAGGTACACGAAATGGCTTCCCAAGCCCATATGAAGCGGATGGGTGTTAGGGAATCCCATGACCAAAGTTGTTGTGTACATTGGAGGGAATCCTAAGGCCAAAAAATAGATTTAATGAGAGGTATTCCTAGGACTGAAGAAGGTACATGGGTGATTAGGTCATTCCTATAATGTTAGGAAGGTCTTGGTATGTATCCTTGACATAGTATTTTCTAATTTTATTTTTATGAAACAAGTTTTATGTATTCTTCCAATTTTATTCTCTAATGGAATATTATCTTCCTTACTTTATGATTCATGTATTATAAACTATCAATCATTATTCTATGTATCATCTATATTATCATTGATATATAATGTATGATCATTAAATGTTATCCTCATGTTCTAATACCCTTATTGTCATATTATTCTTATATATCTCTTTTATTTAAATTTATTGAACATCTAAGAACTCCATTTCTTTCGATTCCTTTATCTAGGTTATAAAGAATATATTTTCATAGAAATAATAATGGGGATGACATTTCATGGAATCAGTGATGATATTTCACCATGTTAAAAGATTTTTCCATGTATCCAAATAAAATAAACTATTATGGTCCTTTGGTATAATTTTTTTAATGTGATGAATATTCATCTAAAATTGAGTAAAATCCATGTTTGTTACACCTAGGTCGCTATATATAGGCTATGTTCCTAGTACTTTACTATTGATAGATGGTGATAATAATACATCAAGTCACTTTAATGTACATGTCATTAACTTTTACCATATTATGTGGAATTAATAATTAATATATTTTAATACCAAAAAAATTATCAGTATCAATTCCTTGTGTTCATTATTTTGATATTATGTTCTAGGTGATGGGATTTATATATAAAAATATCTACTTAATTGATCATTAATATTCTAATCTACATATCATGTATATATAATATTACAATTATTAATCTACCAACATTAAATCATAACATATGACATAAATACAATGTGTTCATTTTCTTCAATACGTTGATAGTTTATTCTATGAAATTATGTGATATATTGTGTATGCCACATGTTGAAAGAGGAAACCATATACATGTATAATATATCTTTGATTTTTTTGATGGGTACTCACATTATTTCCCCAAGGATACATTTTTAGAACATTTTTATAATAAATAAATATTTTTATTTTATTAATAATTATGTCATATTAAAATATAATGAAAATTAAGATGATAATTATGATAAATTAATTTACTAATTAAATAAAATAATTAATTTATTTTAGAATGATCTATTTTATATAACAATTATTTTTAATGAATAATAATATTATTACTTGATTAATTATATACATGCATGTGGAAGTTCATGCATCTAGAAATGAAAACTATATGTGATTTATTTTATTTATTGTTTTAATAAATTAGGATGTTGGAATGTGAATACTCTCTCCTCTCACAATGAATGGAACTAAGTTCCCATGGTTTTTTTTATGGAAAACCCATATCCAATCCTTTGGTTCTCCTTCCCTACGTGTGAGTAAATGTATATTTTATGAATGGGTCTCCAATAAATGAATATGTAGATCAATTTTTTAGTTAAGATGAAACATATAAAATATAGATACATATGTGTACATGTAGAATGATACAACAAAAATCATAAATGTTACATGGACTTCTTCCCCTAGGTTGATAGTTATATGATCATCGACTGTATAAACTAACCATTACTAAAATATGATTATAATATCACATAATTATTTTATTTCTATAAATTTTCATTATTATATAATTATGGATTTTTTTCCATGAACACCTTAATTATGGAATTTGTAATCAATCATGATAGAACTAAAATAAATTTTATTATGTGTATATTTTATCTATGAAAATGTTAATCACTTAAGAAACTAATATTTATATTATCAATCATGTAATAAAAATAATAATTTTAAATTTATTCATCAATATAAAATTCACAAATTATATATATTATGTTTGTATTGATATTTACTAATTCAGTTAAAATTGAACCACAATACAAAGATCTTGACCATAAAATGTTGGGGTTATTTCAATTATCATGATATAATATATTTTTATTTTGGGTTGTGTTAACCTAATTTACATAAATATTTTACATCCAATGTAGTAATTGATGTAAATGAGATGAAACAATTAAGTAAATGAAAGTTATGAAATTTATGATTTGAAAGTCCAATCCACAAATCACAGAAATGTGAGTATGTCTAGTTAAAATTTGGAATTCCTACCTAAAACCCTTCATATAGCATGAATGAAAAATGGTAGTGTAATCAGAAGGGGTATTTGTATCCTTTCCACTATAATTCCATGAAACATGATATTCTAAAGCTAATGGTGAGCGCAATTGAGATTTAATAAAATAGTGGGGGATTATTAAATATAATATTTATTTATTTGTCTAAATTTTATTATATAATTCAAAAACTTTCTTCACATATAATTTTTAGAAATAATAATTAAAACGAATTCTTAAATATAATTATGATCCATACATGAGAAGGATAACCTTCTAACTAGAATAAATTATTAAAAATGGAAAATATTCTTAATCATTATCCTATTTCATGAAAGGAAATGGCATGTTCTAGAATAACGTATTAATGACGTGTATAGAAATAAGGCTAGTTAAGAAGAGTTATATCTCTATGAGAAACATTTTAACAATTCGACAGATGTTTGTGGTTTCGTGCTATCATTACTTACTAGTGACAATATGATGAAACATTAGTAAATGGATGTGTATATCATGATATCTCACCTCCAATATGTTTATCAAGATAAGGAAATACATGATATATGTGAGATCTCCAATTCCTTATTTATAACAGTACATGGACAATTGGTGCCCAATGGGCCTCATTTAGTAAATATTATTATCTACATTGAACTCTCTGACATATAAGGTATATGAATACCAAAAGTGTTTCACACAGATTTAATACAGTTCTCACTTACCAAGAACATCTCTAGTTATATTGACAAATATATCTTGAGAAATAGTGAGAATAGTTTTTTCGAATCTATTACTAAAATTTTATATGTTTATAAGGACATGGGTTGTCCAATATCGTGGTGTTATGTTGAATAATAAAATGAAGAATATGTTAAATAGCCCCTAGTGTTATAAAAAGTATAAATATCCCAATAAAAAACCTCCCTAAAATAAGAAAGTCCATAGGCAGGGAAAGGAAAACATGGTAATAGGGTTTTTAGGTTATATTCAATGCTAATGGATGTGAAACTACACCTAGATGTAAGGTTATGAAAAATGTTCTTATGTTATAATGTTTAATATTTCAATATATACACATTGGTTTTTATATAGATCTATTGGTTCTCATAGATGAATCCAAATATGGAAATACATTATATTGTAAAATCTTTCTAGCGGAGAGGTTTATTTTCGATCTTTCAATGGAGTTGTGCCAGATACTCTAGATATTGGTGAGTAACACTATTCATTCCCAACTAGATTGATATTTGTTTTAGGAGATTTTTATTATGTACCAGCTATTACCAAGAACATTGTTTTTATCATACCTAAATGTCAATGTTTTTTCTCTCTTTGGAAATAAATGTTTAGTCTTTCTTAAAGGAAATATTTTATATGGTATGACACATTAATATAATGGACATTATGTAATAAATTAGGAAATCCCAGTAATGGAAATATATAATGAATCATGTTATCAAAACTCATATAACTTGCATATATAAAATAAACATCATGGTCATATAAAAGATAATAATTTGAAAAATCACTACCAATATGGTTCTTTAGTATCTTTTTAGATAAAACTATATAAATAATTTTATGTTGGCTAAAAATAAAAAATGACCAAATATACATTTGGTGGATAGGTTGAAATATCCATATAGCCTTTAGTATTTCAACATAATGTTGTGTGATTACCATTTCTAGTAGAATCTAGAGGAGGATATTCTTACAATATAACTATTACAAATGATGTGAGTAGATATGCATATGTCTACATGATGAGATATAATTCTGATTCCTTTTAAAAAATCAAATAAATTAAGAATAAAGTGAAGAATAAAATTATAAAGATCATAAATAATCTTAATATGAATCATGGTGGGGAATAACATAACTAGGATTTTAATGTATTTATTTGGGATGTTGGATGTCCATCTAAACTCACTCCACTGTAGACACAATTGTAACATCCTAGGTAAATAAAGAATAATACATTTTCATTTTTAATAATATTTGTGAATTAAATATTAATTTTACTGTAAATGGGTTTCTATGTTTGATGGATTACACAATACGTAACAACATGTTTCTTTGAAATCCTACGTTTCACACTAATAATATAATATTAATATTTTAAATGGTAGTTAATGCCTTGTCGTTGTATTGGAGGGAATTAACAAAACTAACAAAAATATGATTATACATGTTTCTTAAATATATTTATATTAATCCAATAAAATTTAGAGGCTTAAAATGTGATTAAATATTATTTTAAGCATAAATACTCTAATATTCATTAAAAGGTCGATTTACCGCCTTTTGATGGAGAACCATTTTAAAATATAGTATTTTACACATTTATATGTTTTATTGGACAACATAAAATTCATATTTATAATTGTGACATCAAAAATTACTTTGGTTAAATATTTATTATTTTTTTGATAAAATTCATTTTTTAATGTATAGTGAAAAATAATGTATTTTAATTCAAATATGCCATTTTAATATAATTTCTTTATATGTATAAATTATCTTTTTAAATTTTTTAAAAGTTTATTGAGATTATATTATTACTATTTAATCCAATTTTTCTTCATTGGAAGAAATTTCACTTTGAAATTGGACATAATCAACTTTCAATCTTTTGATAGTTATTATTTCTTAAAAACACGCTTTATGTTTTGACAACTAGAATTAATTTTAAATTAATTAATCCTACTTCAATGTTTTTAATTTTGTAAGATAAATATCATTTTTAAATTTCAAATATCTAATATATCTTATGCTTAATTTTTGATATGTTTCTAAAAAACATCAACTTTTTATGAATAGTGAAACCACTAAGTAGTAGTGAAAAAATTGACATTTTCATTTAACTGAAATTTTGACGCTTAAGTGAATTGAATTTAAAAAATCCTACATATATGGTTGTTGTTAGTAAGTAAAATTTGGTTCAATAATATGAAAATAATTTCTGGTTTATAGTAACTTTTGATTTTTATTTACCGCGTTTAAAGGTAAATAGGGTAATTTATGCTCAAAATAGTATTAAAATATTATAAAATTATCATAACACTTGTCCTAAACTAATTGGATGAGTAATATAAAACAAATAAAATCTATGGGTGATACTTTTTTCCTTTTAAAACCACTCGGATAAAATAATGATGTTAATAACTTTTTTTAAGTAAAAATAAAAACATCATAATCATATATTGATTTGCTAAAACAATTTTAATGTGAGGTTATATATTTAATATATTAGACTATAAAAATTCATTATAAATATAATAACATTACATACATCATGGTAATTTGTTTATAATTTTTAGAAATCAAATAAATTGAATTATTTATGACACAATAATGATTTAGTGATTACCTGATTAATACATGACGACAATATATAAGGATATAAATATTAACATAATATCCAAAAACTATCCCATTATTATTGGATGATTTTATTTCAACCATGAGTCATCTTATATTTCACTTTAATGATTTTATGACCTTTTGAACCTGAAGATGAGTTTATAATAAAATAATTTGTTTCAAACATTCTTAAAGATCCCTTCATCATCCTTATAAGAATCTCTCACATATAAAACATTCCTCACACATATCAAGCCCTTTGTCGCATCCAACAAATGCCCAATTAAGCTCCATGCATCCTTCTCCTCCTCCTAGAAGCCTTCCCATAGGCATAGGGAACTTCAAGAAGTCCTTTTGGTTCAAACCAAAAGAAGTTACCCAAATTAAAGGTAAAAGTTTCTCTTAACTTCTTTTCTTTTATTATATTTCATCAAACCATAAACATTTTTTATTACTTTATTTTATAACAACAACAATATACTAAATATACTAGGATGTTTTAAGGGGAAGGAATCTGGATACACTTACACACACCTCCTTCTAATGGGTGAAGAACATACTCTTTCTCTGGATGGAAAACTAACGCCTCACGAAACGATGATAGTTCATTTATCTCCTACCACCTCTCATGGTGGACATTAAGATAGAAAGTTTTTAATATATGATATATATTATATTTATTTTTTCTTGATGATTCTGTATTTTTAATTTATATTATACCTTTATGGTTTCCATTATGGGTAAACGCGGTAATTTCATTTGAGGAAGTGCTCAATACTGCCCCCGCAAAGTGATATGACTCGTTCATTCCATATGTGGGACATATAAAAGATATATTTAATGATATTATATATTATATTATTCTGGATTTATAATATAAATATGTATCATTGTTTTATTATTGCATTAAAATAAGAAATAGAAATGAAAGTAGCGTTAATGCGTACGTACGACTTACCGTCTCCATGAATGGTGCATTTCATTTCTTACATCCAAATGATACATAATGTTATATAAAAATATATATACTGGATATATATGATATATATATATATATGATATCTAAATAATGAATATCACTCTGGATAAAATGAACTTTTGACCACATGGACTACATGTAAATATAAGGTCTTCATTTTGGACTCAAGTACCAAATATCAACACAATGACAATTATTTACTTAAATGGGAGAATATTGTTTATAAAATGGTAATAATTGATATAAAAGTATTAATAAAATTGAAAATTGTTATTAATCAATTTGAAATTAAAATTAGTTTATTATTCAGCCGATTAATGAATGAACGGGTCGAGTCGGACACAAGGTAAGGGGATTTGCCTAAATCTCTTTTCATTGAGGCATCCTTTGATTTATACATGTATTTATTTTATATGGTGTATAAACCCCTTTAAATTTTCATTTCAAGGGGTATATGTTTCTACGAATCATTTTACTAAATGACAAAAAATGAATTTTTTTAACATAAGCAATGACAATGTCCTTTCCGCCACTGCGAGTATTATTTGATTGTTGGATTCCATAACAAGTCGTAATATCATTTTAAGGAATATAAATACAAAATAAACTTTTTACATATTTTTTTTATTGAAAATGGTTTTTTAAATTGATTTATTATTTCAATATCTTTAAATTATATATTTTGATTGCAGATCAAATTTTATAAATGGAATTTTTATATTTGGAATATTTTATGTGTTATGATTCTATAATGGTAATTGGACATTTGATGGGGGTTACATGATTAACCAAATGATGAGTGGTGCCATGATAAACCAGGACAAGTAGTTACGTTATAACCTCAAATTCTTTGGGTATGGAAGTCAGCCATATGACTATTCGATTTACTGATATTTTTGGAAGTTGACCGTATGGTTATTCCAATTAAGAATGTTTATGTCCCAAGTTACCTTTATATCTTATGTGTTATTTATACGGGATTTATTGTAATAGTTTTCTTATAAAATGGTATGTATAGATATTTTATTCAATTAAGAGTATTTACTACTACATAAAGATGAAAATTATTACTTATGATAAAGTTTTCATGGTTTACATATTGTTTTGAAAAACAAAAAGTTTCCCCTATTTGTGGATCACTTAATGATATTTTTATTCTCATGAATTTTTTTGAAATGTTATTCCCAGGACATAATGTGGAATAGGGTCAAGGATTGGATGAAGAAAAATTCATGTTGTCTAAAACATGGAACTAGACATGACTCTTTTGTTCAAATAGTTATTATTTTATAAAAACAATTGAAACTGTGTAGAAGTGTATACATGTAATATTCAAGTTTTTATGTAAATTTTATGACCTAACTCTCTAAATCTCTAAATCTGAAAAGATCCCCAATTTTAATTATTCATTTAATTAAATATTATGTAATAATTTAAGGTCAAGTACTTATAGTTTGTATCAGAGGTCAGTTTAGATAACATTAGGAGATATAATATTGTAAAATTAATGTCCCTAAATAAATTTATGGTATAATTGAAATGATATAGAATTTAAAGATTACCATGTTGATTTGCCTATGATATTTTTGTGTTCAGAATGGTTTTCCGTATTGGAAATAGGGTATCTATGTTGGGAAGACATCATGAGGAAGACAACCTTCCAAATCAGTAACTGGAGATGGTCGGAATCGGAACAGAACAATTTGTTGCATTGATGGAATAATTGAATCAGTATATAAATGGTGGTTGTATCCATGCACGAGATCAGCTAGATCAACCACAAAGGAACATTTCTTATGTGGGGAATTTCTTGATGAGACACCCCCAATAATTTATAGGTTCATCTGACCCTGTGATAGATGAAGAATGGATTAAATAACTCGATAAAAATTATAAAGTCATGGGTTGTTCAGAACATCCAAAGGTCAGTGTCTATGTTTACCATTTTGAAGGTGAAGCTGATCAGTACTAGTCAATGGTGAAATATAGCAGGGATAGTGAGGAAATTTGTTCACTTTTTTTGGATGAAACCAAATGTATGTTCCTTGAGAAATATTTTGATAAAGTGTTTTGACTTAGGATGGAAAAATAATTCATGATATTGTGGTAGTAGGATGACTTTGTGACTGTTTAGGAAGTAAAGTTCACTCGACTAGAAATGTATGATCCAAATTTAATCTGAGATCTGGATATTAGGATAATTCTATTTTAATCAGGCCTGATGTAGCGATATAGAAGAGAATTATCCTTTTTTAGTTAAAAAGATATAGAAAACATGTTTGATATATGGAGAATGTGGAAATGGAGTTTGCAGATGATCACGTGTTCTTTGAAAAACAACAAAATAAGTGGTCGAGTTGGCCTGAAAAGGAAAATAATTCATCAAATAAGCCTATATGTAAGAAAAATAAATATCCATATTGTGACAAGTTTGGTATAATTATTCCTGGAGAATGGTTAGCAATAACATGGATGTGCATCCAGTGTGGTACGTCTAGTCATATAGCTCATAAATGTGAGCAAGATGATCAAACAGGCAATGAAAAGCCAATGGTACGATGTTGTATGTGCAATGAAATTGGTCATTATGCAAATGAGTGTCCAAAAAAGATCTCAAATTAGGGAAAGAAACCAGACTACAAGTAGAAAGGTGAGGTGAAATCCTTTGCAACTACATTATGATATGTTGGCCCATCAAATGAAGTAGAATCAGGTACATTGTTTGTTTGATCCAATTATGCCAATGTGTTTTTGGATGGAGGGTCTACACATTCATTCCATTATGATAATTTTTCTAGTAAATTGGGAATTCCATCTCAAGATATTAATCCTGAACTCATGTAAAAAACATGGAAATTTTTTTGAGACAAAATGAAATTATAAGAACCTTCATATCCTTGTGTGCGGAAACAATCTACCTAAAAACCTTATTTTTTGACTCTAGTAGTGTTTAATGTTATTTTGGACATGGATTGGATGTCTTTTTATCATACAAAGATTGACTGCAGAGCTAAAGATGTTTCTTTTCAGAAATATTTTTCAGTTTTTATAGAACAATGAACCCTTACTTTTGAAAACATATCAAGAAGCTGATAAACTAGAAAAATATGGAAATGAAAGGTACCTTGACCATATTGTTGAAAACAAAGTAAATGTTCATATTAATGATGTTACAGAGGTAAATTATTATCTTTATGTTTTTTCCAATGTGTTTCTTAGTATTATACCTAATGAGGAAGTTCAATTTACTATTGATATAGTTCTTGATGCTAATCCAATTTCAAAACCCCATTATCTGATGGCTCGAATTTAATATTTAGATTTAAGGAACCAATATTATGAGTTATTAGGTAAATGTTTCATTCGAACTATAACATCGCCATGGGATCCTTATATCTTGATTGTTAAAAAGGAATATGTTTTAATTACACTTTTCATTGATTACAGACCATTGAATAACATCACTGTTAAGAAAAA
Source organism: Viscum album (assembly GCA_963277665.1). NCBI lineage: Eukaryota > Viridiplantae > Streptophyta > Magnoliopsida > Santalales > Viscaceae > Viscum > Viscum album. The sequence goes on along the minus strand of OY728148.1, from coordinate 2,042,321,369 downwards.
TTATCATTTTCCACATATCGATGATTTGTTTGATTAGCTCTAGAGAGAATTGTATTTTTCGAAGATTGACATGAGGTCGGGGTACCATCAGATTAAAGTAATGGAATAAGACATTCCAATTACCTTGTTTCATACTAGTCATGGCAATTATGAATTTTTAGTTTTGACTTTTTGTTTAACTAATGAACCTATTGTATTCATGGATATTATGAATAGAATTTTCCATGAGTTCTTGGATATGTCTTAGGTTGTGTTCAATGATGATATTTTTTTTATTATAAAAGTAAAGAGGAACATAAAAGTCATTTAAGGGTTGACTTGCAAACCATAACAGAAAAGAAACTGTTCAGGAAATTTAGTAAGTGCATGTTTTGGTTACAATAAATTTCTTTCCCTGGTCAGATTGTTTCTAAGGATGGAATAACTATTGTTCCTGCTAAAACAAAAGTTGTTGAAGAATGGAAATTTCCCCCAAATATAACTGAGATCCATATTTTTCTTTGATTGGAAGGTTATTACCAATGGTTTTCTGAATATTTATCAAGGTTATCTAGTCCAATGACTATGTTAACTAAAAGAGGTGTTAAGTTCATTTGTACAAAAGAATGTGATGATTGTTTTTAGGAATTGAACAAAAGATTGGTGAATGACCCAGTTTTTTCACTGCCTTAAAGAAATGGTTAGTTTATTATTTACAATGATGATTCATTAAGAGGATATGGTTGTGTCATTATGCAGAATGACCAGGTACTTTCTTATTCATTACGTCTATTGAAACCTCATGAGTTAAATTACACTATACAAGAATTTGAATTACCTTCTTTTGTTTTTTCCTTCATAAAATTGGAGGCATGATTTGCATTCAATAAAATGTTAAATATATACTGACAATAGAAGTGTAAAGAATATATTCACTCAAAAATAATTGAACATGAGATATAGGATATGGTTGGAATTAATCAAGGATTATGTTTTCTTGATCCATTACCATCCGGAAAAAGAAAATAAAGTTGATGATTCTTTGAGTCTAAAATATAATGCTTCATTAACCATGATACATTTGGAATGAGATTCTTTGGTTTTTGATTTGATGCACTTTTGAATAGATTTTTTTCGTGCAAGAAATTATTCGGTTTTGTTTCATGTGTCAGTGAAATCTTCTCTATCAGACAGAATTAAGCATGTGCAGAAGGAAGAATGTGAGTTACCAAAAAAGGTAGAGTTGGTTCAGATGGGTAAATTGCCAGATTTTAATGTTTATAATTATTGTGTTTTGAGGTTTGGGAAAATATTATGTGTTCCTTGTGATTCACAGTTCAAGAATGAGTTTTTATGTGAATCTTATAGTTCCCGATTTTCAGTTCATCCTTGTATTACTATGATGTGAAGAGATCGTAGAGAGTATTGATGCTTGTATGGAATGAAAATAGATATTTCTAATTTTACTGTGAAGTGTTTTACTTCTTAGAAAGTTAAATTCGAGTGGCAGTTACAGAAAGAGATGCTTCAGTCATTACCGGTGCCAGAGTGGGAATGGAAAAATATATCCATAGACATCATTTTTAAATTACCAAATACATATCGAGGTAACAATTCAATCTGGTTCATTGTTGATCGATTGACTAAAACTTCTCCTTTCTATCATATTAGAGATACATTTCCTCTAGATCAACTTTTTGGTTTTATGTTAAAGTGATAGTCCAGTTCCATGGTGTTCCCCTCTCCATTGTATCTGATCGTGATCCCAAGTTTACTTCTAAATTTTGTAAATGCCTTCAAATTTTGTTGGTTACTAAATTAAATTTTAATGTAGATTTTCATCCGCTATCAGATGGGTCGATAGAATGAACAATACAGACCATGGTGGATATGCAGCATGCTTTTTCACTTGATTACGAGGGAATTTTGGACTAACACCTTCTTTGGATGAATTTTTTATATAATAACTGTTTTCATTCCAGTATATAGAATGCTCCATTTTAGGAATTATATTGGTATCGGTGTCAAACTCATGATTTTTTGGATTAAGTAGGTGAAAGTAAATGTATGGGAGCAGAATTAGTAGAAGAGATGGTAGAAAAAGTACAGTTGATTCAGAAAAACAAGAGAACAGATAAGAGCAGATAGAAAGGATACGAAGATAACCGGAGGAAGTATCTCTCTTTTGATGTAGGTGATCATGTCTTTCTCAAAGATTCTCCATGGAAAAGTGTGATATGTTTTTTGTAAAAATGTAATGTTGTTTCTGAGGTTCATTCGACCTTATAAATTCCTAGAAAATGTTGTATGAGTTTCCTATAGAGTGGATTTAACTCCATGTTTATCCCATATATACAATGTTTTTCATGTTTCAATGTTGAGAAAGTATATTCGAGAACCATCTAATATTCTGAGCTCAGAGGTAGTTCTGTTGGAAGAGAATCTCCCTTATGAGGAACAACTAGTCCAGATTCTTGACCGAAGACAGAAAGTGTTTCAAAATTAGGTAATTTATCATGTAGTGGTTTTTTGGAAAAACCATATGATTTAAGAGGATAAATGAGAATCTAAAAAAGCTATTAGGGATGAATACCCCCCACTTATTTGATAAGTGAATATAAATTTCGAGGAAACAATTCCCAAAAGGGGGGATGGATGTAACACACCAGTTAAATTAAGAATAATACATTTTCATTTTTAGTAATAATATTGAATTAAATATTAATTTTACTTTAAATGGGTTTCTATGATCGATAGATTTCCCGATACCTAACAACAGGTTTCTATTAAATCTTACTTTTCACACTAATAATATAATATAATTATTTGAAATCGTAGTTAACGCATTTTCATTGTATTGGCGAGAATGAAAAAAACTAACTACAATATGATTATACATGTTTGTTAAATATAGATATATTAATCCAACAAAATTTAGAGGCTTAAAATGTGATTGAATCTTCTTTTAAGAATAAATACTCTAATATTATTTAAAAGGTCGATTTACCGCCTTTTGATGGAGAACCATATTTAAATATAGGTTTTTACACTTTTATATTGAAAAAATAAAATTCTTATTTAGAATGGGGACATCAAAAATTACTTTGGGTAAATTATTGTTATTTTTCTGATAAAATTCATATTTTAATGAATAGTGAAAATACTGTATTTTTATTCAAATATGCCTTTTCATATAATTTATTTATATGTATAGATTATATTTTTAATTTTTTTAAAAGTTTAATGAGATTATATTTTTACCATTTAATCCAATTTTTTTCATTAGAAGCAATTTAACTTTGAAATTGGACATAATCAAATGTCAATCTTTTGATAGTTATTTTTTCTTAAAAACACGCTTTATGTTTTGAAAACATGAATTAATTTTAAATTAATTAATCCAAATTCAATGTTTTTAATTTTGTAAAATATATATCATTTTAAAATTTGTAATATCAAATATATCTTAGGATTAATTTTTGATATTTTTCTTAAAAACAACAGTTTTTTATGGATAGTGAAACCACTGAGTAGTAGTTAAAAAAATGAAATTTTCATTTAACTGAAATTTTAATTTTTAAGTGAATTGAATTTTAGAAATCTGACATACATGGTTGTTATTAATAAGTAAAATTTGGTTCAATAAGATGAAGATAATTTTTGGTTAATTGTAACTTTTGACATTTATTTAACACGGTTATAGGTAAATTCGGTAATTTAAGGTAAAAATAATATAAAAATAATATTAAATTATCTTAACACTTGTCCTAAACATATGGATGTGTAATTACCAACCAATAAATTCCATGGGTGCAACTTTTTTCCTTTTAAACCCACTTGGATAAAATAATGATGTTAATAACTTTTTTTAAGTAAAAATAAAAACATCATAAACATATATCGATTTTCTAAAACAATATTAATGCGAGGTTATTTAATTAATATATTAGACTATAAAAATTCATTATAAAGATAATAATATTTCATACATCATGGTAATTTTTTTATAATTTTTAGACATCAAGTAAATTAAATTATTTATGAAACAATAATGATTCAGTGATTACCTTATTAATACATGAAATAAATATATAAGATTATCAATATTAAAATAATATCCAAAAACTATAAATTTTTATTGGATGATTTTATTTTTACCATGACTCATCTTATATTTCACTTTAATTATTGTTGGACATTTTGAACTGAAGATAAGTTTATAATAAAATAATTTGATTCTAAAATTCCTAAAGGGCCCTTCCTCCTTATAAAAATCTCTCACATATATCAAATTCCTCACACATATCAAGCCCTTTGGATTATCAAACATATGTTCAATTAAGCTCCATACATCCTTATCCTCCTCTTTGAAGATTTACCTTAGGCAGAGGGAACTTCAAGAAGTCCTTTTGGTTCAAACCAAAGGAAGTAACCTAAATTAAAACTAATAGTTTCTCTTAACATATTTTATTTTATTTTATTTCAAAAAATCATAAACTATTTTTATTACTTTAATTAATAACAACAACAATATCATTAGTATACTAGTATGTTTTTATGAGAATGAATATAGCTACACTTACACACACCTCCATCTAATGGGTGAGGAACATACTATTTCTATGGATGGAAAACTAACGCCTCACAAAACGATGATTGTTCAATTATCTCCTACTGCCTATCATGGTGGACATTAAGATATAAATTTATTTATATATGATATATATTATATTTATTTTCTCTTGATGATTCTGTATTTTTCATTTAAAGTATAGCTTTATGGTTTCCATTATGGGTAAACGCAATAATTTCATTTGTGAAAGTGCAAACTACTGCCCCCCGCAAAGTGATATGACTCGTTCATTCCAAATGTGGGATGTATAAAGGATATATTTAATGATATTATATATTATATTATACTTGATTTATAATATTACTATGTATCATTATTTTATAATCCAATTAAAATAAGAAATATAAATGAAAGTGGTGTTCATGCGTTTGTACGACTTACCGTCTCCATGAACGATGCATTTCATTTCTTACATCCAAATGATATGTAATGTTATATATAAATATATATATTGGATATATATGTTATATATATATAATATCTAAAAAATTAATATCACTCTGGATATAATGAACTTTTGACCACATGGACAACATGTAAATATATGGTGTTCATTTTGGACTCAAGTACCAAATATTGACACAATGACAATTATTAACTTAAATGAGTGAATAATGTTTATAACATGGTAATAATTGATATAAAAGGATTAATGAACTTTAAAAGCGTTATTAATCAATTATAAATTAACTTTAGTTTATTATTCAGGCGATTAATGAATGAACTGGTCGAGTCAGACACAAGGTAAGGGGCTCTATCCGAATCTCCTTTCATTGAGGCATCCTTTGATTTCTACATGACATTATTTTATATGGTGTATAAAACCCTTTGACTTTTAATTTCTAGGGGGATATTTTTACCATTTTGCTTCGCCTAAGATATTTTTGTGCTCAGAATGGTTTTCCACCGAGGAAACATGGCAGATATGTTGGGAAGACATCATGATGAATACAACCTTCCAAATCAGTAACTGGAGATGTTCGGAATTGGAACAGAACAATTTGTTGCATTGATGGCATAGTTGAATCAGGCTATAAATGGTGGTGGTATCCATGCACGAGATCAGCCAAATCAACTACAAAGGAACATTTCCTAATTGGGGAATTTCTTGAGGAAACACCCCCCATCATTTATAGGATCATCTGACCTTGTGATAGATAAAGTATGGATTAAATAATTGGAGAAAATTTCTGATGTCATGGGTTGTTCAGAACATCAAAAGGTCAGTGTCTATGTTTATCATTTTGACGGTGAAGTTGATCAGTGTTGGTCGATGGTGGTCAATAGTAAGGATAGTGGGGAGATTTATTCTCTTTTTTGGGATGAATTAAATGGTATGTTCCTTGAGAAATATTTTGATAAAGTTGTTTGACTTAGGATGGAAAAATAATTCATGGAATTGAGGTAGGAGGATGAATCTGTGACTGTTTATGAAGGAAATTTCACTCGACTAGAAATGTATAATCCAAATTTCATCTGAGATCTTGATAGTAGGATAAATCGATTTTATTTAGGACTAATGCAGCGATATAGAAGAGAATTATCCAATTTTGAGTTAAAAAGTTATTAAAAACTTGTTCGATTTGCAGAGAAGGTGGGAATGGAGTTTGTCGATGATCATGTGTTGTCTGAAAAAAACAGAATAAGAGGTCCAATTGGAATGAAAAGGGAAAGATTTCATCAAATAAGCCTAGATGTAAGAAAACTAAATATCCATCTTCTGTCAAGTTTTTGAAATGATTCATGGAGAATGTTTATCAATGACTGGGAAGTGCTTCCAGTGTGGTATGTCTTGTCATATTGGTCATAAATGTGAGGAAGATGATCAAACAGGCAATGAAAAGACAACGATAAGATGTTTTAAGTGCATTGAAATTGGTCATTATGAAAATGATTTTCCAACGAATAACTCAAATGAGGGAAAGAAACAAGACTACAAGTAGAAAGGTGAGGTGAAATCCTTTAAAACTACATTAGGAAATGTTGGCCCATCAAATGAAGTGGAATCATGTACACTATTTGTTTGATCCAATAATGCCAATGTGTTGTTGGATTCAGGGTCTATACATTCATTCATTTCTGATAATTTTTCTAGTAAATTGGGAATTACATCTCAAGATATTAATCCTGAACTCATGTAAAAAACACATGGAAAAAAAATTTAGACAAAAAGAAATTTTAAGAAGCTTCATGTCATTTTGTGCGGAAATAATCTACCTACAAACCTTATTTTTTTTACTCTAGTAGATTTTAATGTTATTTTGGATATGGATTGGATGTCTTTTAATCATGGAAACAATGACTTCAGAGCTAAAGATGTTTCTTTTCAGAAATATTTTTCAGTGTGTATACAAGAATGAACCCTTACCGTTGATAACATATCCGGAAGCTGATAAATTAGTAAAATATGGAAATGAAAGATACCATGACCATATTGTTGAAAACAAAGGAAATGTTCATATTAATGATTTCGCATTGGTGAATGATTATCTTGATGTTTTTTCTAATGAGTTTCCTAGTATTATACATAATCGAGAAGTTCAATTTAATATTGATATAGTTCCTAATGCTAATCCAATTTCAAAACCCCTTATCGAATAGATTGAATTGAACTTTTAGATTTGAAGAACCAATATTATGAGTTATTAGATAAATGTTTCATTCGACCTAGAACATCACCATGGGATGATTCAATGTTGATTGTTAAAAAGAAATATGTTTTAATTAGACTATGCATTGATTATAGAGCATTGAATAACATCACTGTAATGAACAAGTATCCTTTGCCTCATATCGATGATTTTTTTGATCAGATCCAGGGAGAATAGTATTTTTCGAAGATTGACTTGAGGTTGGGGTAGCATCAGATGACAGTAAATGTATATGAAATTCCAAATACCATGTTTCATACTACATATGGAAATTATGAATTTTATGTTTTGACATCTTGTTTAACTAATGAAACTATTTTTTTCATGGATCTTATGAATAGAATTTTCCTTTAGTTCATGGATATGGTTTTGGTTGTGTTCATTGATAATATTTTGTTTATTATAAAAGTAAATAGGAGCATAAAAGTCATTTAAGGTTTGTCTTGGAAACCATAAATTAAAAGAAACTTTTCAGGAAATTCAGTAAGCGTGAGTTTTGGTGACAACAAATTTCTTTCCCTGGTCACATTTTTTCTAAAGATGGAATAACTGTTCTTCCTCCTAAAAAACAAGTTGTTGAAGAATGGAAAAGGCCTCCAAATATAATAGAGATCCATACTTTTCTTGGATTGGATGTTTATTACGAAAGGTTTGCAGAATATTTTTTAGGTTTATCTTGTACAATGACTATGTTAACTCGAAGATGTGTTAAGTTCATTTGGACAAAATAATCTGACGATTGTTTTCAGAAATTTAACAGAAGAATGGTGAATGATCTAGTTTTTGAACTACCTTCAAGAAATGGTTATTTTGTTATTTACAATGATGCTTCATTGAGAGGACTTGGTTGTGTCATTATGTAGAATGATCAGGTAATTGCTTATGATTTATGCCTGTTGAAACCTCGTGAGTTAAATTCACCTACACAAGTATTTGAATTAGCTGCAGTTGTTTTTTCCTTTATAAAATTGGATGCATCATTTGCATGTAATAAAATGTGAAATATATAATGACCACATAAGTTTAAAGTATATATTCACTCAAAAATATTTGAACATGAGACATAGGATACGGTTGGAATTAATCAAGGATTATGTTTTCTTGATCCATTACCATCCGGGTAAGGAAAATAAAATAAATGATGCTTTGAGTCGAAAATTTAATTCTTCATTAACCATTCTATGTTTGGAATGAGATCCTTTGGTTTTTTATTTGATTAACATTGGAATAAAATTTTTTGGTGAAAGAAATTCATCGGTTTTGTTTCATGTGTCAGAGAAATCATCTCTATCAGACAAAATTAAGCAAGTGCAGAAGGAAGAAAGTGAGTTACCAAAAAAGGTAGAGTTGGTTTGGAAGGGTAAGTCTCCAGATTTTAATGTTTATAATTATTTAGTTTTGAGGTTTGGGAAAAGATTATGTGTGCCTTGTAATTCACAATTCATGAATCAGTTTTTATGTGAAGCTCATAGTTGCCGATTTTCAGTTCTTCCTTGCAGTAATATGATGTAAAGAGATCTTAGGGTGTATTAATGCTGTTATGGAAGGGAAATTGATATTTCTAATTTTACTGTGTAGTGTTTTACTTCTCTTCAGGTTAATGCCACGGGACAGTTACCAAAATAGATGCTTTAGTCTTTACCGGTGCCATAGTGGAAATAGGAAAATATATCCATAGACTTAATTTTGGGATTACCAATGACATATCGAGGTAACAATGCAATCTAGGTTATTGTATATCGATTGACTAAAACTTCTCATTTCCATCCTATTAGAGATACTTTGTCTCTAGATCAACTTTTTGGTTGTATGTTAAAGAGATAGTCTAGTTCCATGGTGTTCCCCTCTCCATTGTATCTGATCGTGACCCTAAGTTTACTTCTAAATTTTTTAAAAGGCCTTCAAAAGTTGTTGGTTACTAAATTAAATTTTAGTGTATATTTTCATCCTCAATCAGATGAGCCGATAGAATGAACAATACATACCATGGTGGATATGTTACATTCTTGTTCACTTGATTACTAGGAAATTTTGGACCAACATCTTTCAATGGTTGAATTTTTTATATAATAACAGTTTTCATTACTGTATATAGAAGGCTCCATTTTAGGCATTATATGGGGAGTGGTGTCGAACTCAATATTTTTGCGATGAAGTAGGTGAAAGGAAATGTACGGGAGTAGAATTGGTAGAAGAGATGGAAAAAAAATTACAGCTGATTTAGAAGAACATGAGAACATATCTGAGCAGATAGAATGGTTATGAGGATAACCAGAGGAAGTATCTCTTTCTTGATGTAGGTGATCATGTCTTTCTCAAAGTTTCTCCATGGAAAAGTGTGATATGTTTTTGTAAGAAGGTAATGTTGAGTCTGAGGTTTATTATTCCTTATGAAATCCTAGAAAATTTAGGATGTATTTCCTATTGAGTGGATTTAACTCCATATTTATCCCGGATACAAAATTTTATTCATGATTCAATGTTGAGAAAGTATATTCTAGATCCATCTCATGTTTTGAGCCCAGAGGTAGTTTCATTGGAAGAGAATCTCCCTTATGAGGAACAACTAGTCCAGATTCATGACCGAAGACAAAAAGTGTTTTGGAATAAGGTAATTCATCAGGTAGTGTTTGTGTGCAAAAACCATATGATTTAAGAGGATAAATGTGAATCTCAAAAAGCTATCAGGGATAAATACCCCCACTTATTTGATAAGTGAATAAACACTTCGAGGAAACAATTTCTAAAAGGGGGGAAGGATGTAACATACCAGGTAAATAAAGAATAAGACATTTTCATTTTTAGTAATATTTTTGAATTAAATACTAATTTTATTTTAATGGGGTTGCTATGTTCAATGTTTTACATCATACACAACAATAGGTTTATTTGAAATCTTACGTTGCACACTAATAATATAATATTATTTTTTTATATGTTAGTTAACTCCTAGAAGTTGTATTTGAGGGAATGAAAAAAACTAACTATAATATGATTATACATGTTTGTTAATTTTATTTAAATTTATCCAATAATAGGTAGAGGCTTAAAATGTGAATGACTCTATTTTTAAGCATATATACTCTAATATTCTTTAAAAGGTCGATTTACCTTGTTTTGATGGAGAACCATTGTCAAATATAGTTTATGGAACTTTTATATGTTATATTTGACAAAATAAAATTCTTCTTTTGAATTGGGACATCAAAATTTACTTTGGGTAAATTTTTGGTATTTTTGTAATAAGATTTATTTTTAATGAATAGTAAAAAAATATTGTATTTTAATTCAAATATTCTTTTTAATATAATATATTTATATGGTTATATTATCTTTTTAATTTATTTAAATGTTTAATTAGATTATTTTTTTCCATTTAATCCAATTTTCATTGGATGAAATTTCACTATGAAATTGGACATAATCAACAATTATTATGAAAGTTATTATTTATTCAAAACAAGTTTTTTGTTTTGACAACAGTAATTAACTTTTAATTAATTAATCCAACTTCTATGTTTTTAATTTTCTAAAATAGAAATCATTTATTAATTCATAATATCAAAAATATCATAGAATTATTTTTTGTTATTTTTCTGAAAACATCAATGTTTGGTGAATAGTGAAACCATGAAGTAGTAGTTACAAAAATACTTTTCATTTAAAAGATATTTTACTACTTCTGTGAATTGAATTTTGAAAATACGACATACATTGGTGTAATTAGTAAGTAAAATGTTGTTCAATAAGATAAAAATAATGTTTGTTGAATAGTGACTTTTGACTTTTATTTACTGCGGTTAAAGGTAAATAGGGTGATTTAAGGTAAAAATTATATTACACTTATATAAAATTACCTTAACACTTAACCTATCATTATGAGATGAGAAATGGCAGACCAAGATAATCCATGGTTGAGAGTTTTGTCATTTTTTTATACGTCGACAGGTGGCCCACTACCCAGAAATGTTGGAGGGTAGACCCGGAATACGTCGACAAGAAACCCACTGCCCACCCCTGCTAGACGGTAGACCCGAAATATGTTGACAGGCGGCCCACTGCCCAGCCCTGATGAAGGCTAGACCCGAAATATGTCGACAAGTGACCCACTTCCCATCACTACAGGAGGGGAGACCCGAAATATGTCGACAAGCAACCCACTGCCCATCCCTACTATAGGGTAGACCCGGAAGAAGTCGATGAGCAACCCACTTCCCAGTCTCTCTTGGAGGGTAAACATAGAACTTCTCTGCACATCCCTACCAGATGGTACAACACTAGGAAATAGAACACGGAGTGGGTATCGTGAAACCACCCAACACGAGAACAAAACACATAGTAGAGGTTCAACGCTCGGGCCATCACTAGGTGTCACTAGCACCCCTATCGTGCATAGGTTCGGAGTGCATCAAAGGAACCTCTGGACATTTCCCTTCCATGTTTCCACATTTAATACGATCATGTAAGAAGCCCCGCTTGCCAGAATCGATTACACTGTGGCAATCCTCATGGAGAAACACGCGATATAGACTATCTACTCGCATGAAATTGAAAACCGATGAATATGGTACTATTCACCATAGGCAGCCTGTGTGGGGCCCACATACAGATCCCAAAACTGAACAAAGGGATCCTACCACTACGATCCCCTCAGAAAAACACACGAGATTGACTTCTCAATCACCTAAAACGGACCCCGGTGAAAAAGGTACAATTCACCGAAGTCAGCCTGGGTGGGACCCACACCACGATCCCGAAAAAGGTCGGGTGAACTGCGCCATCCTGAGGCTCTAGAAAAACCATGTCAAATTGACTATTCATTCGTCCGGAATGGACGTCTGATGAAAAAGTCACAGTACACCACACACCGCTTAAAAGGCGGCTCTTGGGGCCCAAACCTAAACTTCAATTTAGGTGGGCAGAATGCACTGTTCCAATTCCTCTGAAAAACACACAGAATGCTATCCTAAATGCCCCAAACGGATTTCGGGTTTAAAAACAATTTTTCATCGCAAATCATGCTAATAGGGCCTTGTGGGGCCCACTCTATATCTCTAGCCTGAACGATTTATAAAGCATTTCCAAAAGTCCAGAGAAGGACTGGGGTCTTGCTGCCGCTGGCGACACATCAATCGAACATCCCAAACAATAGATTGGTCCGATGCAACAATGAATTAATTAATTAATTAATCAAATTTAGCATTTCGTGGCACTTAGAAATGAAACAAACCCCCAAAGTCTCCAAACCGACCATGGAAGGTCCGTCTCAACTCCAGGGCCACATCGCCTCTGACGACAAGTCATACGGACATCTGGCTCGCGAGCCACGTCCATCGCGACTTTAACAATAATTTAATATTATTAAATTAAATCCCCTCGGGTCAACCATCCTCAGCCGCATAACCGAAAAACCCCTAAACTCACTTTAAATGGACTGCCTCGTCGATACGGTCCCCCAGTCACAGCTGAAGCTTCAAACAGATACGACGACCAGGAATTATAGCCCCTCGTATGCAAGGGGGCCTAACAAGGCCGATCAGCCCTGGCCGGCCTGGTCCGAGCCGCCGGCCCGCGGCCCAGCCGCCGGTCCGGCCTGTCACGCCGCGGTCCTCTGGCCATGGCCCACCTCAAACCATTTGACCCTAGCGGGTCCAGTTTTCCCCAACCGACCGGCCATGTGGCCGGTCATCTTCGACACCGAAACATGGCCCTATTTTTGCTGGTCCTCACCTCCCAGCCGACCGGCCAGTTGGCCGGTCCTCATTGACACCCTAGTAGGACCCGCGCGGCGCAGGTCCTGGTTCGCTGCTCTTCGCCCGAGTTCAGCACCTCGGGACTACCTCCTCCGAACGTGACCAAAGCCCTCGGTGCCTCTACCTCCCATAGCCGAAGCCACCTCCGCATCCCTGCCTTGCACTGCCCTGGTCGCCCGGCCTTGCCCCAGCTCCCTTGTGCCGCTCGACCTCATTCGGCTCCTCTGGCTCGACCTCCTCTGGCTTCCCCGTCGACCGCGATGGTACTCTGGATGCCAACTCCTCCTTCGAACCACGCACCACTGCACTACCTCGAGGCTGTCGTGCTACCCCGAGGCTGCCGTGCCCCATTTCCACCACGGCCCGTACCTCACTGTCACACCAGACTTCACCCGCTTCGACCGAACCCCATCCGCGCTGGCCACCTACTCTGAACCCCCCCCCCCCCCCCCGCTGCACCACATCGAGCTCCGGCTACTACCCTTTCCGGAGTCGAGACTTTCGACGGTCTCTGTCACCATTCTGGTGGCCCGTTTCCAAAACCAAATGCGGGTTCAGGTTCCTGAGGATGAGGCCTTCACGGCGAGTGTCGCTGATCGTTGATCCGACACGATTTGTCGCGTCCAAAAATTTGGACAAACAACGTCCAAGAACGATGAACGAAACGGGGTTCAAGCGTTGGATGTGTTCGGGCGTTGGCTGTGTTCATTTGGCCAACCCACAATATTCTAAAATATAAGAATTTAAAACGGAAAAATTGACAAAAATCCTAGACTTTCACGAAGGTGTGAAATTTAACCAGAAATCCTACATTGATTTTGATGTTCATCGTCTGTGATGCATCCACGAGGCTCCACCGTCGAACTGTCGAGGTATTGGTGAAGATATCTCCTAGATCCGGTGAAGAACAATGAAGAATGCGAAGTACAACGAAGAACACTCGAGATAGAGAGAGAGAGAGAGAGAATATGTTTCCCCCATCTCCCCATTTATTTATAAACTCTCTCGACGGGAGCAGATTTTGAAACCTCCACGCCTACCTATTTTATATCGCACCTAGTTAAAGTGCCCCATTTCAAACTCAATGGAAGTCTCAGATTTCCATTCCGAGGCTTTGTTAGAATGTTATTCAAAAAGGAATGCCAGTGATAAAAATCACTAAGTGGTCATTTCGAAATGACCATTTTTCCCCTAGGTGACATCTCTCACAGCAAGCCCGCGCCCGCAACTTTTACACCCTACGTAGGCTAAACGGCATGCTTCAGACTCAATGGTTCCCTTGGGATTACCATCCGAGAAAAAGATTACGAGTTACATAGGTTTGTGCTATTAAATTCATAATTTAATTAAATTTATCCATTTAACACTCCGCTAACGAGCGAGGGGTCCGAACATCCCGCGCCGACTAATTTCATGTCACACCTAGGGTAATAACCATGTTTCGGACCCAACCGTGGTCTCTTATTTCTAATCTGATCAAGAGTCAAAGAGATATCACATTTTCTTTAGTTAACCATGTGTGCATAATATAAAAACATGTAGCATTTTTATATAATTAATTTCGGGCACACCAGGACTTGGAAATGAGCGCCATATAAACGTCATGCTCTGGAATGATATCAAGAAATTGTTCAAAGTCTCAAAGTCCCAAAACATTGGTTCGTACATCATTCCATCTTTCATGATTTTCATCCCCGAAATGAAAAACTAGGAAAAGAAACTCGGGATACAGAGCTCACACCTAGCTCTCCCGCGCCCAAGAAAACATTTACAACAGCAAGTTGGAACAACACGCGTACCACAAGTATGGTTCTTACTTAATAGGCCTTCTACTCTCGAGGTCATGTGTAGGAATACACAGGCACCTCATCAGCTGTGGCACATGGAATACAGAGTGTGCCCACTCCTACTGTTGGGATTTTAAGGAATGATGGTAGGAAACCTCATCATCTCTTGCACAATTCCCAAATGGACCAAAGAAACTCAGGGGACTTCCCTGGCCGAACCTCTACATTCCACGACGTGACCAAAATCACGGTTTGATCCAGGGACATGGTCTCGTGATTCCATCCATCAGAATACCCATATGGTGAAACACCCAAGGATATCTGGTCACACATGTTTTTAGAGTCAGTGCATCATGACAAAGACTCTCTTACATGATCAACCAGTGAAAGAGTCGGCTTCATCAACGGCAAACAAGACGTACCCTCCTACAGAAACTCCAGCCAACACCATCGTCTCAGGTTCAAGTCTCTCTATGTGGGGACACACCTAAGAAACTGGTGGTCTAAGCATACCACAAATCGCTCTCCTCGAAGATAGTGTCTCCACATTCATAGTGAAAAATCTACCACCCCCATCACCAACATTGGGTTATACCGATGCCTCGCATCACCCTCAGTAACCCCTCATGCAAGGCATTAGACGAAAGATTACCTCACGTAGTGTATACCAAGTTCTACTGAGAGAAGTATAAAAAGACCCAGATAGTACCTCTTATCATCTATTTCACTACAGGATTGTAAATATCCACAACACACTGCCACCCATGGCCCCGTTCGTCACCTCCCGGAGCCTAACATGGGCTGCCAAGTGGTGGTGGAAGGACCTCGAAACATCATCCGCTAACCACAATTCTTCCTTCATTATACCGACACCACCACCCCGGGGACCACCCTGTCCCCACCTGGAAGTTTTCTTATCATGAAACTACCTCTGTCGTGGAGGTACATCTACCAACTATCTGGAAGACTCAGCACATTCGGTCGAGTAGTCTCACCCCACGTGATCTCACACATCCCAAACATAGAACTAGCCCTCCTTGGGCTATCTCGGTGCTCTATGTTTTCCCTGACCATGTACCTGAGTCTCATCAAGGGGAAACCACCGGTGTCGAGGCCCCTCCAATCGACGTCCCTCTGCGAGAAATATTTCTTGCACCAGTGCCTGCTCCAGCACCCTGAGATGGTTGGGGATGCACAAGGGCACTACGCTGGCACGGATCTCCTGTACAGAGATTTAGTTCAAACTTCTTTGCTCGGTTGTTTCCATCATAGACCATGCCTAAATAGTACTGAGTATGATCTACCAACCCATTCTTGTACTTAGCCACGACCATCCATCCCCACTGAAGCTCCAATAGCTCCTGAAACTGTAAAAATCGTAAGTGAGAGGGGTAGTACTCCTCACGAAACAGCTGCTAGTAGCTATCCCATTATAGTACCAACTCATCGTGCAACTGAGTAACCCTGGATCTACTATGCCAAACTGCATGGTGGAAAAAAAGGCTGGTTGTCAAGGCCACCATCCAACCTGTCTAGTCGAACAAGCATGATGAGGCGAACCACCGGCTCTCTCCAACCCTTCACTGTCTAAGGGTATGGCCCACAGTGGAACCTCAGTGGTCTCCGACGCCAAAACTCACTTAGTGTGCCCAACCTGCACTCTCCTTTGGCCTCGCTACTGGTACTATCTGTTACTCCACAGGTGGAGGTGCTACATCTTGTCCTCATTGAGAAAGGGTAATTGTATGATGGATCTTGAACTGAGGCCTCTTCGCTCACGAAATCTTCGTCACGAACCGGAGCTAGTATCCTAGTTGACTATCATCGTGGAGACATCCTATACCCGATCAAAGAGCACCGCGGTCAATTGAGCATATATATATATATATATAAACAACAATGGGGTGCTGACTCATGAAGGAAAGTCAATGAATCAATCCTATATGATGCATGAACCAAATTCCCTGCAACCAGTGTCTCAATGTGCCTAGTCAACAAGTGGGTTATCAGGGTCCTCGTGAATAGATATGTCGGCCACCACACCATCTCTGGACTCCCTGGCTTGAGAGCCGCTCCTGAGACACATTGACACTAATGCCCCAAAAATAAACCAATTCCTTTTTAAGGACATCCGAACATCACCCCAAGGAATGAACCACCTTTGATAACACTTTTTCACGGCCCGACCCATACCGAGGCTCAAGCCGCAACTACCCCAAGCCTGCCTCCATATGCCAGAAGCTGGAGACTAGAGTCGAAGGCTCAACAAACTATGGGAGGCCATTTACTAAGAAACTGTACACACACACGCTGCAACTCAATGAAAATGTGCAATGAAATGAAAGCAAGATTCAACACTGCTATAAAAAGGGAAACCAAAATACATGCATCAACCACTAACCAGTACAATAAAAGTGCTGAAAATTACTAACATGTAAACTGAACGGTAAAAGGGGAGAAACACACGCCCAACCAGAAAGGTGCCACAACCTAGAAACAGGTATATCAAAAGTAAACGGCCGGTGAGTCTCTAGACTGAATGTCCTACTACGACCACTGAATGCAGCCCAAGCTTCTGTTTCCTCTACGCTCCTTCGTAGTCTCGATCGACCTGTCCGTCGTCTGAAAAGGCACACCAAGTGTTGTAAAATCCCAAGAAGGGGTGAGTATATAAATACACAGTAGGATTCCCCGAGATCATGAGGGAGCAACAAATGTGGTACAAAACGGAGAACAGTAGACATAACAAATAACAATGCAAGAGTACAAAAGAGAGAGTTCATCTAAACCCAACAAATGAAAGGAAGAAGACTAATCCAATCCAACAGGAACAAGACACGGAAAGCACATGGCATACCCCATGCATCTTTGCCCCTCTTATAGGGAGAGTAAACGAACCTAATGAGTGTGATCAAAAGTAGGGTGTTTATATATATAAGCTCAATAAGAAACCCGAATGAGTGCGTTAGGGGATCTCTATCTCCAAGATAAGTCCAAGAATAGTCGCCAAATGCTCCAAGGATATCCAAAACTGAACACAAACATCCTTCATGTCAACTTATGAGGTACATGTCAAAGGGGATCAATCATCACACCTGATAAACTATTCGCTTTGGGTGGCACTGACTCGCCCGCACGACTTTTAGGCCGCATCGGAAGGATGCATCTCGGTGGGAAAAGCACCCCTCGTCCTCGTATTCGCTAAGGTCACGTCAAAGTTGTCAAATCACTAACCCATAAAACCAAGGGTCCTGCTCTGGTATTCATGGAGAAAAAGTCACTGACTAGCCTCATAAGAAGGCCTGAGTCTGAAATGCCAACAGGTGACCCACTACCCAGCCCTACTAGAGGGTAGACCTGGAATACGTCGACAAGCGACCCACTGCCCAACCCTGCTGGAGGGTAGACCCGAAATACATCGATAGGCAACCCACTGCCAGGCCCTGCTAGAGGTTAGACCCGGAATACATCGACAGGCGACCCACTGCCCTGCCCTGCTAAAGGGTAGACCCGAAATACGTCGACAAGCGACCCACTTCCCAGTCCCGCGGGAGGGTAGACCTGAAATACGTCGATAAGAGACCCAATGCCCATCCCTACTGGAGGGTAGACCATGAATACATCGACATGCGACCCACTTCCCAGACCTACTAGAGGGTATAGCCGGAATACATTGACAGGTTACCCACTGCCCAGCCCTACTAGAGGGTAGACATGAAATACGTCGACATGCGACCCACTGCCCAGCCCTGCTGGTGGGTAGACCTGAAATATATCGAAAGGCGACCCATTGCCCAGACATGATGTTGGGTAGACTCGAAATATGTGGATAGGTGACCCACTACCCATCCCTGGTGGATGGTATACCTGAAAGAATTCGACGAGCAACCCACTGCACAGTCTCTACTGGAGGGTAAACCTGGAACAACTCTAGCCATCCCTACTAGATGGTACAACACTGGGAAACAGAACACGGAGTGGGTATCATGCAACCACCCAACTCGAGAAAAAAACACATAGTAGAGTTTCAGCGTCCGTGCCATCACTGGGTGTCACTAGCACCCCTACTGTGCATAGGTTCGGTGTGCGTGAAAGGAACCTCCCGCCATCGCCCTTCCATGTTTCCAAATTTAATACGATCAAGTAAGATGATCGGATCGCTTAAACAGATTA
The DNA here is from genome assembly GCA_963277665.1 of Viscum album. Taxonomy (NCBI): domain Eukaryota; kingdom Viridiplantae; phylum Streptophyta; class Magnoliopsida; order Santalales; family Viscaceae; genus Viscum; species Viscum album. The sequence continues at coordinate 2,042,302,393 of OY728148.1, read as the reverse complement.
CACCATGGAAATCCTTGCAGAGTAACACACGAGATAGACTATTTACTTGCTAGAAATAGAAAACCGGTGAATATGGTACTATTCACCGTAGCCAGCCCGTGTGGGGCCCACACCATGATCCCGAAACAGAACAAACGGATCACACCACTGCAAATCCCTCAGAATAATACAAGGGATTGACTACTCAATCACCCAAAATGGACTCCCGAGGAAAAAGAAAATATTCACCGTATTCAGCCTGGGTGGGACCCACACCACGATCCAGAAAAAGGTTGGGTGAACCGCACCATCATGAGGCTCTTAGAAAAACCACGTAAAATCAACTATTCATTCGTTTCGAATGGACTTCTGATGAAAAAGTCACAGTATGCCGCACACCGCTTAAAAGACGGCTTGTCGGGCCCACGCCTCAACTTCAATTTAGGCATGCAGAATGCACTGTAGCAATCCATCCTAAAAACACACATAATGTTGTTCTCAACGGCACCAAACAGATGTCGGGTATCAAAATGAATTTTCATCGCAAATCGTGCTAACCGGGACCAGTGGGGCCCGCTCGCTGTCTCTGGCCCGAACGCTTCAAAAAGCGTCTCAAAATGTCCACATGAGGACTGGGGTCTCGCTGCCACTAACGGTGTGTCAATCAGACATCCCAAGCAAGATTAAGGTCCGACGCAACAATTAATTAATTAATTAATTAATTAATTATTCATATTTAGCGTTTCGTGTAACCGAGCTATGAAACCAACTCGCAAAGGCTTCAAACTGACCTTGGAAGTTCCGCCTCAACTCCAGGGCCAGAGCGCCTCTTACAGCACGTCAAACGGACGTCCGACAAACGAGCCACATTCTTCACGACTTTAATAATAATTTAATATTATTAAATTAAATCCCCTCAGGTCAAAATTCCTCGGGCGCATAACTGAAAAACCCCTAAACTCGCACTAAATTGTCCGCCTCGTCGAAGCGGTCTCGCAGCCGCAAATGGCGTTTCAAACGGACATGCCATTTATGAATTACGGCCCCCAGAATGCAAGGGGGCCTACCCGGGATGGTCCCCCCCAGCCGGCCTGGTCCGAGCCACTGGCTCGCGGTCCAGCCGTGGATCCGGACCATCACACCGTGGCCCGACTCAAACAACCGGACCCGAGCGGGTCCAGTTTTCCCCATCGAACCGTCCATGTGGCCAGTCTTCTTCGACGTTGCATCAGGACCCGTGTTTTGTCGGTCCTCACCTCCCAGCGGACCGGCCAGTTGGCCGGTCCCTATTGACGCCCCAGAAGGACCCACGCAGTACGGGTCCTGGTTCCCAGCTCCGCCCCTGAGGTCAACGCCTCGGGGCTACCTCCTCTGACCATGACCGTCGCCCTCAGCGCCTCCGCCTCCCACAGCCGACGCCACCTCGTACTCCCGACCTTGCACCTCCCCGGTCGCCCAGCCTCGCACAGGCTCCCCTACGCCATTCTACCCCCGCCGGCTCCTCTGGCTCGACCTCCACCGACTACCCCTTCGACCGTGACAGTCCGCTGGATGCCGGCTCCTCCTTCGAACACCTCTCCATCACATTACCCTGAGGCCGCCGCGCCCCATCACCACCACGGCCCGTACCACACCGCCGCACGAGACTTCACCTTCATCGACCGAACCCCATCCGTGCCAGCCACCATGTCTGAACCCCCCACTGTGCCACCCCAGGATCCATACACAACCCGTGCTAGATCTGGGACTTCCGACGGTCGCCGGCACCGTTCCGGTGGCCCGTTCCCAAAACCTAATGTGGGTTCGGCTTCCTCAGGATGAGGCCTTCGCAGCGAATGCCACTGATCGTTGATTCGACATGATTTGGCGCAACCAAAAATTTGGACGAAGAACATCCAAGAACGATGAACAAGACCGGGCTTGGGAGTTGGCCGTGTTCGTTTGGACAACGCCCCAAATTCTAAAATTTAAGAATTTAAAACGATAAAATTGACAAAACTGCAATAATTTCACAAAGGTGTGAAATTTAACCAGAACTCCTACCACGATTTCGATGCGCATCGTAGGCTATGTGTCCGCGAGGCTCCACCTTCAATCCGCTGAGGTTTCGGTGAAGATCGCTCCATGATCCGGTGAAGACCAATGAAGAACGCGAAGAATGGCATAGAACACTCAAGAGATAGAGAGAGATAGAAAGAGAGAGAAAGAGAGAGAGAATAGGTTTCCCATATCTCCCCATTTATTTATATACACTCCCAAAGGGAACGGATTCTGAAACCTCCGTGCGTACCCATTTTATGTCGCACCTAGTTAAAGCGCCCCATTTCGAACTCAACGGAAGTATCAGATTTTCATTCTGAGGCTATGTTCTAATGTTATTCGAAAAGGAACGCTAGTGATAAAAATCACAACGTGGTCATTTCAAAATGTCCTTTTTCCTCTGGATGACATCTCTCACAGCAGGCCCGCGCCCACAACTTTTACACCCTTCCTAGGGTGAAAGGTACGCTCTGGACTCAACGGTTCCCTTGGATTTCCCATCCATGAAACTATTTAGGAGTTACTCGGTTTTGTTCTATTAAATTAATAATTTAATTAAATTTATCAATTTAACACTCCACTAATGATCGAGGGGTCCGAACGTCACACTCCGACTAATTTTATGTCACGCCTAGCGTAAACACCATCTTCCAGAACCAACCGTGGTCTCAGATTTCTGATCTGATACATCGTCTATGCGATATCACATTTTTTTAGATAACTACCCGTGCATAATATAAAAACACTTAACATTTTTATATAATTAATTCTGGGCACACCTGGCCTCGGAATTGCATTTCGTCTGAACGTCCTCCTCTGGAATGATATCAAGAATATTTTCAAAGTCTCAGAGTCCCAAATGCTAGGTTCTTACAATTACTACTAACCAAAAACTTTTTTCAAATACGTATTAAATATCTATTATCGCATGGTCATTTATCAATATTATACGATCGATATTTCTTATCACTATTCACAATTTAATTATCAAATAAATCATTGACAATAATACAATATTTTATTTAATAAACCATCCAAAAAAATTTATAATTAAATTTAATCATAGATAATAGATAAAACTCATCTAGATTTAATTTAAATAATAAAATAGAAAAATAAAATCTATAATTTTGTATAATATTTTTTGGAATGAATACATTAAATAAAATTTTCAATATCATGAATTTTTTTGAATTGAAATGAGGGTTTAGTTATCCTTTTTATAGGATTTCAATATGGTATATGAATATCATTTGGGAATCCCTTATAAATTTCAATTAACGTTCATGAATGTGGTTCACACAATCTTGATAGTTGGTTTTCAACTTGTGTAAACAATGTTTACAAAATCCATGTATTAAATATTTTTTTATTGGTTGGTTTGTTTGAAAACAATTAATTAAGAAAAATAGGCGTTATAAATATTTTTTAAATTTCATTAAGATATTCCCAACAAATTTCATTAATTAATTTTCAATCTGCTTTGGTTATAAAAGCATACTCGTATATATGAAAAAAAAAATATGTACATAATTCAATGATACCTAACCCATTTCATTAATTATTTTCTAAATAACCAAATTCTAGTACTTCTTTTGTAAAAAACCTCTTATCAACCTATTAAAAAGAACATGAAATTTATTGGAGATTATTCATTATCCATTTCGCACAATTTTTATGTACATTCTATTATACTAAAATGATTACATATATAAAAGAGACAATGAATTAATTTATTTTATTTTGTTTATACACAGTTAAATAAAATTAAGATAAAATATTATATTGGTTTTAATAATAACCATTATTCAAATAAATTCATCTTTACATTATTCATTTGTAAAACAAAATCAAATACTTATTTTGGATTATTTTTGTTTCATATTAAAAAATCCAAACACCAATTTTTTATTTTCAACTCTGTATTGGGATAACCATTATAGATCATATAAAATGATATATATTTAATTTATTACTGTTAAAACAGTTATATTCATATAATAATAAAATAGAGATATTAGTATATATGAAATACATCAAAAAGAAAACTTCTCCTGGAGACAAAATTTAAAAATATAAAAACAAACCAAAAATTTCAATGTAACATCATATATTTATAAGACTAATATTTTAACTAAAATTATCAATAAACACAAAAAAAAGAAATATCAATTAATGTTAATTAATGGATCTTATTCAAAACTGGAAATTGCTGATGAAATTTATTATTTGGTTACTGGAAGGAGGATATCTGTGATGGCTTCTCGTTGGGATATATTTGAAAAGTGGGTATATATTTTTCATATAAAGACAATGTTTAAAATAAATATGTGTAAAATGAGTATAATGAAGATGATAACAAGATGGATCTGTGAAAGGGATTGGTTGAAGTAGGATTAAAGGTCGAGAAGGATACATTGGAGCTCTATTAGAGTAGTGAAGAGATTATGGATAAGGAACAAAATGTTCAATAATGATGATTTTTGGTGAAATATGTAAATGATAAAATGAGAGGTTATGTTATATGTAACTCCTAGAACCTAGATACCTAGTTTCAATGAATTATTACATAAAATTTTCTTTATCACAAGAGATCAATTCTCGATAGACCAATTAGATTAGTAGCCCTGGAAGCACTAGATACATACATATGTTTTACAAAACATAATGTAATAAAAAAACAACATTGTATCCCATTAGAACACACTCATATCCTAGGACTATCGCTATAGTTTAATCATTATATACTTTTTCAAATACTATGAAAAAGAAAACATATTAAAGGGTGATATCATATGTTCAATAAGGATAACAATATAGAAGAAACTATCATAAATAAGAATAAACATATAAGTCAATGTATAAGACTAAACAAATAATTTTAAACATAATCTTCCGAATAATATTCAAAAGATAAATCATATATTTACATTTTAATTATTCACATAGATATTCTACTCGTCTAATAATCATATATAATATCAACAGCTAATTTCATAAAGGTGGAATGTGTAATGTCGTACATAGAAACGACATTTTCAAGGCCCCGTTCCATGAGTAAAAATATGATTTTGTCAGGGACTTGTTCCAAAACACTAGTTTCTCTCATGAGACATAGTTATGTATCGAGGAACTTTAATAGGATCCACCAGTCACTTACTAAGTCTAATGCATTCCACATATATAATGGTTGAAACATAACATACACATTCGTATTAAAAATAGCACACTAAATGCTTATAATTTATCCAAAACCCATGAATGGTTTAAAAATAACATAACCATAGTCAAACATATCACAAAAACCTCAATACAATATGGATGATAGTATCATAACAAATAAACTTCAATCAGGTGTAAAATCTATCAATGAATTTTGACATAGATGAAATCAAAACTATTTGAGAGAAATATGTATTTCTATTTTTAAATTCTTTAAATGTCACATATTTATAAATGAAAACATTTATTTTGAATATATTATTATAATATTCAAAGGGATGCTTTGATAGTGTTCTAACGGCGTAAAATAGCCGCACTCTCCATAAAGTTAAAATACATTCTGACCATAATTTTTCTAAAAGGTCATAAATTTATGTATTTGGAAAATGACGGAACGAATACATTAAAATAATTTTATAAAATGTAAAACAAGGGTATAAATTAATTTAAGCCATATTCTAGGAAATAGTAGAATTTTTTTTGGAATAATGTTTTAAAAAATATGGATGTTGATGATAATGTGGCCTTAGTAGATACTTACATATAAACAACCTCGTATAGTATAGAGATTGTAAAATTAACCCTTAACTTGTACTTTTCCTTCATCAAGGGTACGTTAAACTCATATATAATAGTTAAATAATTTTTATTAAATTATAAAATAACCACATACATAAATATGATATCAAATATGATATTCTAATATTACATTGTTATTAATATTTCAGTAGTATCATTGTTTCGGGTGTTAACCGATTTGTTTTCATGTATATGTTTTGTTAGCTAATTCATTGTTGTTATGGATAGGATGTATTTGATACATATCCAGAATAATATTAAGTTCTTAATAACTATTTTTATTCATGAAATGAAAGTATTCTTTAATAGTTACGATGGGGAATGAATGTCATTTCTTTTGTGAATAGGGTAATCAGTATATACACACGAGCGACAATATCATTATTTTTATGGTGAAATAGTATGTAATAGTATGGTATATAATATAAAAAAATCATTAAAAATTTATATTTATTATTTAAATCAATTATAATCATTATTATAGCCATCTAATTATTAAAGTGTTGAATAAACAACTACACAACAACGTGGATACGGTAAGTCGTACGTATGCACGTATCATGACTTTGTCATTCATATGATGGATAAAATGATTCATATGGTTGTAACATATTTATAATAGCATAACAGTATGTAAAATGTACTGGATTTATTTTTATGTTTTGGAAATAAAAATTAAAGTAGAAGTGTAAGAAGAAACAAACATTGAAAGAGGTGGTGAAATAATTACATCTTCTTCAGGTGCTTCATTTTGATTTGATCAAAAGGGATCCGTAGGTTAGTTTTGTGATCAATGTATAGCATCAAGATTTAATTTACGGTAGTTTTTAGGATATTTGAGTAGGTTTTGTCCAAGCCAAATAGATTTGGAGGTGTGATTTTTAGGGAAGGGGAAGTACCCTTTTATAAGAGAGGAGACTGTCACTTTAGGAAAAGCTTGAAATATTATTTTATTATAAAATATTTTAAGTTTATAATGGCTCCAAAAATGATTTATTTCAATGATAAGGTGGATATGGGTCAATATAAGATCAACTCAAAGGTTTTATATTCTTTTTTCTAACCATATTATCCATATCTTTTATATTTAACTTTTAGTTAAATAGTTTAACTTTTATACTGTCTTATTTTATTTTTATATTACATGGTTAATAAAAATAATATAAAATTCCAAGAGAACTTCAATTGGTTAATTAATGATATATATATCATTATATAATTCATTTGGACGAACCATAGATTTTAAAAAAAAATATTATATCATTAAATAATATAGTATTTGTTTTAAAATCTCATTTATGTCATTTTTGGCGCTATTTAGTATTTGGTTTTTGTGAAAGTCACCAAATATGATTACATAGAAGAAAATAAATTTAATAAATCCTAAATATTAATATTAACATTTATAATTAGTGTAATTCATCAAAGGTCTCAATTTATAAATATTTTTATATTGATAATATCTATTATTTTAATATTTTATTAATAAGTTAATTATTGCATCTTTATTGTGTAATAAATAAATTTAAATATTTAATGTCTAAAAATTAAAAATAAAATACTATTATGAAGGAAATATTTTTACCTTTATAATTATTATTTTTAGTCTCATTTAACTTATATATAAATCTATATTAAAAATGTTTTATTTCTGAAAATTTTAATTTATCACTTTTAACTCTTCTTTAAATAAAAAAGTAATAAATTTTCTAGTATAATCCAAGTGGATTTGAGGTGATCATATTTTATTCCTAATTTTTATTTTGGTTGAAAATAATTTATCCAATCGAATTAGGACATGTGTTAGGGTAATTAAAATATCTTGTTTACATTTAATTTCCCTTTTTACTGTTAACCGTATTAAATACAATCCAAATGATACTATTCGACAAAAATTATTTTCATACTATTTAACAAACATTTTATGTATTGATATAAACCATGTCTCTTAGATTTCTGAAATTCAATTCATAGACATGGTGAAATTATGTTTTATGCAAATTTTCAAATCTTCCAAGAAGGTGGGTAAATGACGGTAAAAAGTTCAATAAAATTTTATATATCAAATATTATTATAAAATAACTCAAGAGAATTACATTGGACTAATAGAGTAATTATGTACCTATTTTGAAATTATAATAAATTTAAATAAAAATAATAATTATTTAAATACAAGTCGGTTTTAAACAATAACAGGGTTTTTCATTGTTCATAAAAAATTGAATGTTTTTAGAAAAATAACAAAAATTCACCCTAATATAATTTTGATATTCAGAATCCAATAATGACTTCCATTTTGAAAAATAATATTTATAAAATTTCAGAAAGTGGTTATTACTATTCATAACTTCTATTAAAATGTCTAGTGTGATTTGTTGTGGTGTGCTAGAACTCGAAGTTTCATACATCGCAAACTATTTTATAATTAAAAGAGAAATGTAACGTGGATTATTGGGGTGTTACATTCTCTTATCCAAATTATTTCATCCTCAAAATTTCTCGTATATTACTTCATAAAACTATTTTGGTGGTTTTTCATTATAACTTTCTCGGGTTCCCACTTTGCCTCTTCCATCTTATGGCTTCTCTATATATCCTTTATGAGAAGAGTCGTCTGGTTTCTCAACACATGTTCTCTAGTATCAAGAATCATGATTGGATCTTCACAATAAGACCTATAGGGCTCCGGTTCTATTACTTCATAGGTGAGTACATGTGTTGGCTCATGCATTAACTTTCACAACAGTGAAACATGGAACTCATCATGAACATTGGAGAGACATGGTGGAATTTCCAAACGGAAAGCTAGAAATCCAATTCGTTCTATAATTTCGAAAGCTCTTATGTACCGAGGACATAATTAAACATTATTATCGAATCGTATAACAGCCTCCCATGGAGATACCTTAAATAAAACATGATCTCCTACTTGAAATTAAAAATCCTTAATTTGGATATCGACATAGATATTTTTCCTAATTTGAGACACTTTAATGTGGGTTTTGATAATATACACAATTTCCAAATTTTCCTCAACAAGATCTGTGCCTAAAAGTTTTCATTCACAAACATCATCCCAATATGTTGGTGTTCGACATCTCTTCCATATAATGCTAAATACGGTTCCATTTGAATACATGAATGGAAGCCGTTTTTATAGTAAAATTATACCATAGGTAAACATTGATCCCACATACATTGATAGTAATGTGAGAAAGTTCTCACCATGTCTTCTAATATTTTAATAGTCCATTCTGATTATCAATGAGTTTGAGGGTGGTAGGCAGTGCTCAAACGAAGTTCAGTATCTAGGGATTTCTGAAGACTTTTGCATAATATTGATGTTAAATGGGGATCATGACCAGAAAAAAATCGATAGGGGTACTCCTTGAAGTCTTAAAATATCATCAATATATATTCTTTCTAAGCGTTCATGTGGAAAATATTATCTTATAGAAATTAAATGTTCAGCCATTTTAAGACAATCAATAATGACCCATATTGAATTATTCATTCTAGAAGTATTTGGTAGTTGCATGAAATAGTTCATATTAATATCATCCCATTTCCACTCAATTATCAGAATATATTGTATGAATCCTCTGGATGTTGTCTTCTACACTTTACCTATTGACAAACCATACATATTGACACACAATCAGCAATCTCTCTCTTCATGTGGTCCCACCAAATATCTTCCTTCAAATCTATATATATCTTAGTTCTACCAAGACGTATATAGAAATTAGAGCTACAATAATCATCCAAAATTAATATTTTTAGATAAGGTATGTTAGGAACAAAATTTCTCTTCAAAAATTTCCAAATTCTAGTGTCATATACGAAGTAGATCAAGATCCCATCGTTCAGATCTGTAATTTTCATTTGAAAATACTAATCAATAGTCTGATAACTTTTTATCATTTATATAAAATATGGATTGGTAACCATTGGTAAAATTATCGATGTTTCACCTTCCATGATTATTCCCATACCAATCCTTACTAGATCCATGAATATATGATCCCTTTAAACACTAATCTTGTTCAGAACTCTATGATCATTTCTTCTCAAAGCATCAAACACCTTATATGCCTTCCCTAGGTGGTAGTTTATAGAGGAATCATAATCCTTGAGTATTAAAATCCATCATATCTATCTCATGTTGTATTATTTTTGTGATAAAATATTCTTCAAACTCTTGTGATATGTATATATCTCACATTTTCACCATATAGATAGTGTCTCCATATCTTCAGAGAAAGGATTACAGCTTCTACCTCAAGATCATGAGTGGGATAGTTTGTTTCGGTATGTTTTAACTGCCATTATGCATAGTCAATAACTCTATAATTATGCATAAGGACACAACAAATTCTTTTCTTTGAAGCATCACTATAAATAAAAAACCCACCATTCCCTAATAGTTGAGTCAAGATAGGTGAATCGAATAATAATCTATTCAGTTCTTCAAAACATTCTTCACACTTTTTTTCAGAAAAAATTTAACCCTTTTACGTGTGAGTTTTTTTATTGGCTTAGCCAATAGAGAAAAATTCTGGTAAAAAACGCAATAATAATCTGCTAATCCAATAATATTGTGAACTTCATTTATACACATTGTTGTTTACCATTCATGTATTTATCTTGTATTATACAGATCAACAGATATTCCATCCTTAGATACAATATGGCCAAGAAAAGAAATCTCATGAATCTATAATTCACAGTTTCAATACATCTGATATAATTCATTTCTTCTGAGGGTTCTCAGAAAATTGCGCAATTGATTTTCAGGATCTATGTATCTTTTGGAGTATACAAGGATTTATTCAATAAATACTACTAACAATTAATCAAGATATTCCATTAAAAATCTTTTAATTAGATCCATAAAGATAGAGGGTGCATTTTTCAGTCAAAAAGGCATTACTATAAACTCGTAACTCCCATACCTGGTACGAAATTCTATCTTCGGAATTTCTTACTTCTTCACACACAACTGATGATATCCTGATCAGAGTTCAATATTTGAAAAATATTGATCTCTATGATGTTTATTGAATATATCATCAATTCAAGGTAGGTGATTCTTTTTCAATATTGGTAGAGCATTGATCTCCATGTAGTCAATGAAAAACCTCATAGATATGCCTTTCTTCATAACTGAAAGATTATACGCTCCCCATGGAGAAAAAAATAAGGCGAATAAATACCTTATTACTCAATTCCACTATTTGCTTTATTAGTTTCACTAATTCCATAGTTTCCATTCAATAAGGGGTCTTCAATATGGTCCTTGAAGTAGGAATTATGTCAATAGAAAACTCAATTTCTCATTTTGGAGGATGTCCAGGTAAATCCACTGGAAATACATCACCATATTATTGTAAAATAGGTACATCCTATATTTGAATGTTCTTTTAATCACCCATATTTATTTCACTACCTTACTCCCTAATAATTGAATTTAGTAGACCTAATTGTGGTGGATTTAGATTAGAATCAAACATTGACATTTCTGCCCTAAGATATGATATTTACTTATCATCATCATAAAAAAGTTTAACTTCATTATTCTTACAATAAGTGTTCATATCATGGTCTTAAATACAATAAATACCAAGGATTATATAAAATTAAATCATGGGTATGACAATTTGATCAGAATATAAATCATGTTTATATTGCATAATTGTAAGTGATTAACAAAACATTGTTGGAATAATACATCCCTTAGGAGTTTTTACTAACAACACCCTTGTTAAATAAAAGTTGAAATATCTAATTTTCATGGAAAACTGGGATGATATCAATGAATGAGATAATCTAGAATCAAATAAATAATTGGATAAATTTTAGGAAATGATTAAAGTACATCTTTCCATGTCATTAGGGGCATTAACCTCATCAGTAGTAATCAAATAAGCTTTGCCTTTCTACCTTTGACTTTTCTATGGAATGTTTCCCTGGTTATTAGGACATTAACTTTCATAATTCCCCATTTATCTACAATTTTATCATTTAACATTGAATTCCTATTTCATTCCCTTGTAATCAAGAGATTTGTGGCCTTTTCAAACACACCTGTAATAGACTCCCATTCCTTATAGGATAGTATTGAGATATTTCCTACCACATATAATGTAGTATTGAAATCCAAATTTCCCCTTCTTTCCCTTATTTCCATTTCCATAGTTTTCAATAGATCACTTCTTCAAATTCTATTATTTAAAGTCATAATAATTATATAATTACTTTTCTATCACGATAGCACATGAGAATATTTCTTCGAATGCCGAGAATGATTATGAGACTAATTCTAAAATGAGAAAAAGTTTTAACATATAAAATAATTGATCCATCATACCCTTTTGGTTACGTATATAATCCACAGCATGCCTTGATAAAATTATATGGTTAGCCTCATACGTTGCGAAATTCTCATACTTTTTTTCCTCAGACTAAAACATTTCCATTCCATATCTTATCGATGTTCACGAGGAAGGTATTTTTCAATGAAAATCTATTTAAACTAACTCAATTCCATATTTGATAATTTATCATCATTCATTGTGTTTTGAATCAATGACCACCATTGATCTTCATCTCCTATGAGGAGATAAACTACCATAACAACATTTTCTCTTTCCCTACTCCCCAAATCATAAAATATATTATCTAAGGAACATGTCCATTCCTCGGCTACAAATGCATTTGTAGTCTAATTGAATGTTGGTGGTTGTTTAATACTGAATCGGTCTAACATTGTGTGGTGGATCAGGGAGCTCTATATGGGTAATTTCATTATTCATATCCTAAGTGAATTTCCAAATATGGTTATTATTTTATCAGCACTAGTTGAATCAACAGCTCCAAAATAATTATCTTGAGTATCAGGGAAATTCCTATATGGATTACGTGCGTTGAAACAGTTTTGATTCCTTCCACTAGGTTCCATTTCTAAATAATGGAATACACTATATTTGTTTTTGAATCACAATACATAATTCAAAACTAGTAAATCACATAACATAAAATAAACAGTTTATGGATATAATATATAATCATATAAATGTTTTATTTGAGGAAGCATTTACTCATAAATCCATCATAATTGTTTTTATCCAATATGTGAATTATCCTAGTCATATCCCCAGGGAGTGTCATAACCACGATTGTAGCAAGGCCTATTGTCCTGTACCAGGATACCTTGAGTCAAGCCCTAAACACATTGTTGGTGATTTCACTCATAAGAACATCTGTGACAGAGAAACCTCAAACTGCTTGTATCTATACATGGATATATTTCATTGAAAATTTACAAAATATCTACATCACCAAAATTATATGAAGTTATTTTATACTAATCCTAAAAGTCTATCTTAGGGTAATGTTCTCTACTCAGAGTTTTTATAAATCTAACTTCCAAGGTCTATACTAACCTTTCTCTGATACCAATCGTAATTCGATGACCCCAGTTAAACAAACTTGGTGCATTATTATATAACCTTGGCATGATCATAAGAGATCAACTCAAAAAATACCAAATAGATTAGTAGACTTCTATATACTAGATACATACATATGGTTTAAATTACATCATGAAATAAAAAAACTACATTGTGTCCCCTTTTAACACACTCATATCTTTGGACTATCCCTCTAGGTTAATCATAATATACATCTTCACATCCTGCGAAAAAGAAAACATAAGAAATGGGTGATCTCATAATTTTAGTAAGATAACAATATAGAGGAAACTATCATAAATAAGAATAAACATGTAAGAAAATGTATAAGATTAAAAAATCCATTTAAAATTTAAAATCAGAATAATATGGAAATGATAAATCAAATAATTCCATTTACTTATTCACTTGGATATTTTACTAGTCTAACAATCACATGTAATACCAATAACTAATTTCATAATGATGGAATTCATAATGTCGGACATCATAACCACATAGCCAAATCCCCATTCCAAGACTACAAATAATATTTTGTGAAGGACTTTTTCCAAGAGACTAGTTTGTCTCATGAGACACATTGATGCATCGAGGAGCTATATCAGGCTCCACTTGTCACATAATAAGTCCTATGCATTCCTCAAATGAAAATCTTGAAACATAACATAATAATTTGTATAAAAACTAGCATAATAAATGTTAATACATTAAACCTAATATATGAATGGAATTAAAATAAAAAAATCCATAGTCAAAAATATCCCAGAATCATAAATATAATATGGACGATTTCTTCATAATAAATAAACTTCAAACAAGTGTAAAATACATCAATGGATGTTGACATAGATAGAATCAAATCTATTTCAGAAAAATATCTCTATCTATTATGGGTATAATTAAAAGTCACATATTTATCAAATAAAGAAATTATTTTTAAAATATTCTTATAATATTGTAAGGTAAGATACAAAGGTTTTATGACAGTGTAAAATATATACATCCACCATATACATTAAAAAAATTATTACCTTCATTTTTCGAAAAGGTCATAAAGTACCTTATTTGGAAAATGACGGAAATATTCCATTAAAGATATTTTTTAAAATGTCAAACAAGGGTATAAATTACTTTAACCAATATTCTATGAAATAGTAAAAAAAAATTAAATACGGTTTTATGAATCACAGATGTGGATGATAAAGAGGTCCTAGTAGATACTTACTTATAAACAATCTCGGATAATAAAGAGATTGTAAAATTAACCCTTACATTGTACTTTTCTTTGGTCAATGGTACGTTAACCTTGTTTATAATAGTTAAATCACTGTTATTAAATTTTACATGAACCACATATATAAATATGATATCATATATGATCTTCTAATAATTCTTTATTAATAATATTTCTATAGTACCATTGTTCCGGGTGTCAACTGATTCATTTTTTATTATGTGTTTTGTTACATAAGTCATGTTTTTTTGGATAAGATGTATTTTATTCATATCCATAATGATATTAAATTCATAAAATTATTTTAATTCATAAAATTAAAATTATTCTTGAATGGTTACGATGGAGAATGAATCTCATTGCGTTCGTGGAGATAGTAATTTGTACGTACGGCCTAGTGACAATATCATTATGTTGATGGTGAAATAATATATACTTTGATGGTATATCATATATAAATAATAAATAACATGTTATATTTATTAATTACATAAATTATAATAATTATTATACCCACCCAGATAATTAATTGTTGATTAACAAACTACGCAATGACGTGGAGACGATAATCCATATGCATGCATGTGTGGTGACTTTATCATTCATAGGATCGATACATAAATGAATATGGTTTTACAATATTTATAACAAAATCACATTATGTAGAAGGTACTATATTTGTTATTATTTTATGGAAATAACAAAGAAATATGAAGTGGCAGAAGAAAATAACGTAGAAATAGGTGATGAAATAACTACCTCTTCTTCGAGTGATTCCTTCTAATTTGATACAAAAATCTCATTAGGTTTCCTTTATGATCAATTAAAGGACTCTAAGTTTAAGTGAGGGTATATGGGATGATATTTGAGAAGGGTTTGGATGATCCAATTACTTTAGAGGTGTGATTTTGATATACGGCTAAATACCCTTTTATAAGAGAGGCGAGGGTCACTTTAGGAAAATCTTTAAATATTATTTTATTATAAAATAAATTTCAATTTATAATGGCTCCAAAATGATTTTTTTATAGGATAATGTGGGTCTGATCGAAAACCTCTAAACCAATAGGTTTTATAGAAGTATAAGACACCATATAAACCTTATATATAAGATTAATCTCTTAGTTAAATAGTTTAACTTTTACAATGTCTTCCTGTATTTTTATATTAAAGGGTTAATAATCATATTATAAAAATCCAACATAACATCAAGTGGTTCATTAGTGATAAATATATCATTATATAAGTTCATTGGTTTATCCTTATATTTTTATGAATATTATATCATTTAATAATATATTATTTTTAATAAAAAACGTTTTTATGTCAATTTTGACACTGTTTATTATTTGGTTTTTATGAAAGTAAGTATACTTTTTTACATCAAAAAATAATTAAATCAACCCTAACAGTTCATATTGTACTATAAAATTTTTGTAATGCATAAATGTCTCAATATATATTTTTTTGGATATTTATAATATCAATTATTTTAATCTTTCGTTAATAAGGTAATTATTGTATCATCATTGTATCATAAATAAATTTAATTATTTAATGTATACAAATTATAAATAAAATACCATTATATAATAAATTGTTTTATATTTCTAATGAATATTTTTAGTCAAAATTATCTCCTATATAACCCTATATTAAAAATATTTTAGTAATGAAAATTTGAATTTAACACTTATAACTCTTCTTTAAATAAAATAATAATTAATGTCCTAATCTAATCCAAGTGGATCTTATAAGATCATATTTTATTCATAAGGTTTATATTGTTCGAAAAAAAGTTATGTAATAGAATTAGGACATGAGTAAGGGTAATTAAATTATAATTTTGACCTGTAATTATCATATTTACTTTTAACCGTGGTAAATAGAATCCAAACGATACAATTCATCAATAAATATTTTCATCCTAATGAACCAAATATTACATACTGATATCAAAATAGTCTCTCAGATTTTTAAAATTCAATTCACAGAAGCCGTAAAATTACATTTTAGGAATATTTTCAAATGTGTCTACAAGGTTGGTAATAGACGGTAAAAAGATAAATAAAATTTTATATACCTAATATGATTATAAAATAAGTCCAATGAATTACATTTGATTAATATTGGAATTTTGTATATATTTTTACTTTAAAAAAAAATTAAATGAAATTAATAATTATTTAAATAAAATCTTTTTTAAATAATAACACAATGTTTTTCACTATTCACCAAAAATTTAATGTTTTCATGAAAATTACAAAAAAAATAATCTTAAGATAATTTTTATATTTTGAATCAAATAATGAAGTATATTTTGAAAAAGAAAATTTATAAAATTTCTAAATGTTGGTATTACTATTCATAACTGATTTTAAAATGGCTGGTTTGATTTTTCGTAGTGTTCTAGAATGCAAAGTTGCACACAAATGAAGTTATTGTATTATTCAAAGGGAAATGTACCGTGGAAGCATGGGGTGTTATAATAGAGGAAAGATATAAATGAATATATTCGGGAGAAGGTATATGGAAGTGTTAATGATGTTGAAACTAGTTATGAGAAATAATTATAGGAATTTTTTGGAGGAGAATCTTTGATAATAGAAGACATGGTGAACCATGGTAACCCATAATTCACTATAATGAATCATTAATAGAGGAAATACAAACTACTAAATAAATGATAAAAATTGAATAGAAAGAACCACATTAGATTGGGATCTATATTAATATTTCTGAATTTTAGAATAATTTTAATTAAATATTATATTAATAATAATAAGAATTATTATAATTTATTTCTCCATTTTTTAAATATTAAAATTAATATATATATATATATATAATGTAAAATTATTATGTATTATTTCTAAAGAATAATTTCTAATTTAAATTGAATTAATATAAGAATTTAAATTGAATTTTTATTATTCACACAATATACCAATGATATTCATTAAACTAATATTTTGTGAGGCACTCATATTAATTTTTATATTACATGAATTTATCTGTTGAGAATTTAAAAGAAAATGACTAGTATATGCGACGGTGATGTAATTATCTTTTAAAACGATGGATACCGTAAGATATAAAAAGTGTACTATGTAGGTAGTGTCTAGTGCCAAATTGAATTAAAGTAAAATGTATCAAAAAAATCCCACTATTATAAAATCAAATGAGTTTTTACAAGATTACATCTCATATAGAGTGGGATTCATTATTCAAACAAGGAATATCCAATACCATTCATTTGAGGTTATTAGTTTAAACTAGTAGTGATGTATTCTATATCTAAAAGTTTCTCCCATCGATTTTGTTTGTATTCTGGCTGAGAATATTAAATAGAATACCCATGGATACTTAATAGGATGAAAAATATTGGGGTTAATATTTTTCTTATTTTAATCTTATAGGTACACCCTCATAATGAACTAGATTGTGTTCAGGGGTCTATCCACACTAAAACCAACTTGTCTCTAATGCTATTTTGGTTCAAATAGATTTCAGAGTTCATTATACTTTTATCCTAGAATTTTAATCCTTTATTTATTTATTTATCCAATGTATTATAGATAATTTTTATCTAATTAGAATGTATTCATATAATAGTTTTTAATCAACATGTATACTTTGGTTTCTTTTTTGATTTCAATTAAATTTTAGGAAGCAACATCAATTCTTGTTAAAATCAAATTGGTTTATTGTAATAACCGTAATCCATTTTTTTTATTAAATAAATTTCCATTGTAAATGTATGACCTCAAAATATATAAGTTCTGATAATCCTTTGAATCTTCCAAATCATCCTATTATTTTTATGATGTTGACAACCTCAACATTTACCTATATTTTTTAATAATTTTTATAAATTTCTTTAAAATAATTATTTTATTTAATTTGATAGTTATATTCTTCAAAATTGTTATACCATGAAATCCTTACTATAAGTAAATACATTATTTTTTATTTATAAGAGTCTTTATACAATCTAATCAGTCCCCATGTAATCATATCCTAGTGTTTTCACCGCATTTTTTTAGTTGCAACAATAATAATATGACTCATGAAATATAATGAAAAATAAATATGGCATTGTAGAAACCCTAATTACTGATCTATTATATATTAATATGTTTCTTATGGTGGAATAGTGAAATTTATTCCTTAAAAATTAAGGTTTGAAATGAATTTTCTTATTCCCAATTTTAATATTTCATTGTAATAGGTGATTTTTGGTGTGTCATACCATGAACGAAATCAGGATTCCATCAAAACAAACAATTTTCCAGATTTGTGGAATGCTAGATGGTTGCTTCCGATCCCCACCAGTTTCTGGAAACATATTCTATACAAACTGTATTATACAGTTCTTAATAGCTAGGAAAATTTTGGTATAAACAATACCAATGGTTCTCCAAATGATTGGTTGTTGAGACATGGTGATAGACATAAAAAACATTTATTTAATAATCGTTGTTATATTGTAGTAGAAAGAGCATTATAAGAATGATATATTGTAACCTATGGGATAAATATTTACGAATGGCTTGAGATTTTTAAAATAGTTCGATAATCAGTTGTACCCCAACGGTTTGCAAGCAGTTGGAAAAGCCTTTTTCCATTGGTTTGATGTAAAATGTTTGTAAATATTTAGATCACAGGTTTACACCAATGGTTTTAAATCTATTGGTATACTCTATTACCAATGGTATACATTAAACTGTTGGTATAGAGTCTGTATTCACATATATACCAATAGTATTTAATCTTTTGGCGTATAATTCAGGTAATTCCAGCAGCAAGAAACCGACAACCTCCCCCCTATGAAATTACTTTCAAGTATAACACAGACAGAATTTGGAATTAATAAAGTAATTACCTGAAATTACCTATGAAATTGTAATAAATTGTACAGAATTCTGTTGTGCATGTTATTGTTACTCATTACCACTGTGACAGGTGGGTGGATTTTATCAATGTCATGCGGTTTTCCAAGAACAATATATGAAATTGGTAACTAGTAAAATACAATAGTATTGGACTCGGATTCATGATACCCAGTTTCCCAATATCCTGGAGTTTTATGATTGAAATTCATTGGGGTGAGCTTATAGAACTTTTTCAATCTCAATGGGATAGGTGGAACTAAATAAAAATATGAATTGAGTAATGTCTTTTCCTTATTTGAATAATATGAAATCAAGTGATTTACAAGACATCCTATAGGATAGTGTAGTTCTATTATGGGAAGTGGTATGGGGAATGGGTGAAGATATTTTGATAGTACGGGGTAGAGTAATCTTGGGATATTATGAATTTAAGACCCTATTGTAGAGTTTGGGATGAATATATGAATTTTCATTTAGAATATTCAATGGGTATAAATTTGTGGGTGATGATAAACATATATAATGCTTGGTGCTCAATGATATTTGCTGAGTGTAGTCAAATTGTTGTGATGACACCATAAATAGATAATGTGTATGACCCGTGGATTATAATAGATGCGGTGAACATTGATTTAGTCATTCTTGATAGATAAAACAAAATACATATTTTTTTTATGTTATATCCTTAGTGAGCATAGGTGATTCATGACAAATAAATAAATTTACAATCATACTAGATGAAAATGCTATAAATTTTATAGGGATTCTAAAACATACTAATGGGGAATGCGATGAGGATGATCATTGATTGATCTATTTTAGTAAATGTCAAATTTTGTATTTATATTTTAGATTATTGTTATTGGGAGAGTTATCACGTGATTATTCATGAATTTATATGGAATTATGATCTTTATGGGTTATCATTTATTTGATAATGACCAAAATGTCTGATATGTGGTGGTGAATGTGTAGATTCACCTGTATAGGTAACCTAGCTAGTGATTTATTGGAGTTTTGATATTGGGGATGGATGTTTAAAGGATGGGTCATATCTAATTCATTTAAAAAATGAAATTTTATGATTCATATGTAATAATTGGAAACGATATGTGTGTAGGGTGACTAGTGGGGAATATATTTTACTGAATGGATAATGTACGGACCAATATTTACATATGTAGTTTCCAAAAAATAATATTATAAAATAGGGTTATTAATATAGGTATTATATTGATGTTAAAATGAATCATGATAACCCGTATATATGGAAATCATGTTTTGAGTTTTGAATATTTCATTTTTTTCATATGAATGGGTGATATTATATGAATTCATTGTGATTCAATTATTTGTAAAACTTTTCAAATTTAATTAGATATGGAAATGGGTAAATGGATTCAAAAATTTCACATTAGAAATCGGTGGATTCATAATGGGGATTGAATCAGGACTTTTCATTGAAAATTATTTTATTGAGATTGGTTTTACTAATAGATCAATTATCCCTCATTTATAATCATGAGAAAATGATGATAATGTATTCGAGTATATGTTATAGAGATTTATATATTATTATACATGCTTTTGATGGTTTATCTATTGTATGGTTAATATTTTTTAACTACTCGCATTGTTATAGGATTGTATAACTAACGAAACATTATCACTTTGGAGTCGTGGCCATAGTGTGTTGGAATTTCAGATTCTAATGTAATCCCTAATACTAGTAAAAGAAAACGTGGATTATCTTTTAATCAGGAGGGGTTTAAAATGAATTTTGTAAAATTTAACAAGGTTTTAAGTAGTGTGGTGTTTCTTCCAAGTGAAACAGACACCAAAAAGTACCTAGATATAATAGACTTCATACATAGTGAGTTCTAGGTGGCCCTAACTGTCCTTTATCATACATCTAGAATATAATGGTGGGGTATTAGGTGATTTTTAATTTGTACCATTGTTTTACCTTTCATGGCTTCCTATTAGGTACTCCGGTGAAATATTAGTGGAATATAATTTTTTTAATTATTTTTTAATAAATTGAATCATGGGAACAATATAATATTTATCCAACCTTTAATTTTATGAAGTTATGTAAAAATGTGGAATTCCATTTGGGTAGCTCATCATATCTCGTATTCTCCATTAAATCCACCATGGTAACGGGTGATTATAATGGTGTGTATATGGAATTTATAGGTATTATTTCTCTTCACCTCCATCAATTTCACTCTCCAGCAGATTCCTTTTGATTATATGGTTGTGGATTTAGGAACTATATAAACATTCCACCACAACATAGTTATATAAATAAACTAGGATGGAGATTTTTTTTGATTGGTAGTGAAAGCATCATGATGATGAATACTCAAGGGTTATTATTATTTTTAGAAAATCTAAATGCCTCATGTGACATATAGTGGGTTGATAGTGAATATATAATTACTCTATGGGAACATTCAATGGATTTTATAAGGTACTTTAAAAACATCTGGATCTATTTACAAGTGAGTAGACTATGGACTAAGGTAATAGTGCTGAGTAAGGATCCTACTGTGACCTTCTATACCTTGGTAATATTTTAAAATGATGTTAGTTATGGGATTATCTCTGTGTATTTGATTCCATGATTCCCATATAAAACGTTTATTTAAGAAAACCTACGAGTTAGAGAATCTGACCTAAAGGGGTTGTAATTATTGTGAGGTGAAATGATATATATTTAAATCTATTGATACATTCAGGGGTGAGGAATTTTGGTGATGTTACTTACATGAATTTTACATATAAATTTTTCAATTTATAAATAAGATTTTAAGATGACAATATAGATTAATATGGTATGGTTTTCCTTAAGGTAAGTGTGATATTTAATAAGATTAACTTTTATGAATGATAAATTAGTGGTCGGGTTTTGTAGAGTATCACAATCTGGTGTACTGAGAGATGGGGTTATGATTTAAATAGAAACTATTATGGTAGAAATTACATGATCTAGTAACATGATATATTTGGATACATTAAATCTGTATGTGCTGGAAATTCTTACATAAATCTAGAAAATTAGATATTTCAATCAAATTCACTCATATCCTCTCCAGATGACTTCCACCCAGCCTCAAAAACACCTTCTTGGATGAAAAAACATTATACCTCATGTATTCTTACTAACAAAATCTGTATGATTCATAATATTTCAAAAAATAAATATATTTTTGGTAACACAAACAATAACACAAAGTATTAAGTACAATGTGATATTTTAATTAGACTAGATCATAAATAGTGTCCCATAACGTAATTCATCAAAATATAATGATGAAGAGAAATAAGACTAAGATTTTTTGACATTAAAAAAATGAGCTCACGTTCTTCAACACATAGTTTGAGTGTACGTAAAAAATGAATTGTGAAATATTGTAGATACCATGTAAAAAAGAGAGTTAATAGAATCCATTCCTCCATATCAAGTCATGTTTTATTATTTATATATAATTAAATAAAGATAATTTTACATACCTAATAAAAAATATATTCAGTGACATCAAATCATCAAACATCAAACATCAGTAATATGAGTCAAAAATGTAACAAATCAATCTGTCCCTCATAACCATCAATTTCTTCACATTCATCATCAGCCTCATCCTTTTCCACATCACTTACCCCTTCATCGCCCCACCCCCATCCACATCCAAATCTTCGTACTCATCCCTATCCTCATCCTTACCTTCTTTATCTCCCTCATCCTATAACTCATCCTCCTCCTCACACTCGTCCTCGACATCATCCTCATCCTTGACATCTTCCCCGCCATCTTCCTCACCAGGAATGAAATTGTGTTGACCACCAATAGAAATAAAAAATGTTTCACAGAATATTTAAATCATTGACTACATATAGTCATCATAAGTTTTTCTAACCTCTAGTGGAAGTGTTGGACATAAAAAATTCATCAGTTTCAAAATATATATGTTTGACCTAGAAGATCGATCTTCGGTATGTGTGGCATTTTTTCAGATTGTTATGCATGTTCCTTAACCTATTCAAACATTGTGGAACTAAAACTGGCACCATAATCGGTTAAACACCTCATTTGGACTATACTCTTCCAAGGTCGACATCATACTCTGTCAGAGTGCTCATCTACCAACACTTAATGTAATTAATCATTTTTCCCAAAATTTTCAGGGTCTAGGGCATCAATATCCCCGAATAGATAATGTTTAAAAATAAAAATATATTATTAAGATAAAAATAGATATTAAAATTTGAAATTAACAATGTTAAACTTGAAATCTTCTATTGTGTCATTTTATTAACTGCACTTCCAATATTTTCCTTCTACTAGGGAAAACAGTTTTCTAGGGGAACCTTCCCATCATTTATCAATACATTCCTCTACAACAAAAATAAATGTAGGAAATAATAATTAAAAATATGTTAACAATAATTAATTTCATTATAATTTTTTTAAAAAAACTTAGAAATCTTAAATTTTAAAAAAACACACAACGAATATTCATTTAAAATTCCATTATTATCCTTAATATATCCTTTCTTATAAATCGCAACACACTTCAACATATCCTATGAAAAAAAAACACATATGAAAGAGGTTATCTTAGATTCTCAATAATGGTGTGCATATAGCTAAATTTATGAATAAATATGGTAAAATCAGTTAGGAAGGGTAAATAACTAATACACGTGAAATATATTCAATAACACAAGCATAATAGGGAAGGAATGAATGATGATTAAATAATTACATATAAATAATAACTAGATAAGGAAACTTAACCTTGGATATTCTAACTAATACTATAACCACATTGAATATCAATAACTAAATTCATAAAGATGGAATGCATAACACTGGATATCTGAAGCATACCATCGTGGATTTATTCCATGACATCTAATACCATCATGTTTGTATGCTAATATATCTATAGCAATGGGTAAGGCCCCAACCAACACCCAATATATTTTGTCTCCTGAGAATTTCCAATGCATCATGGGGATATAGCGGGCCCCACTGAATAATTACTATGTTGAATTCATTCCTCACATGAAAGTGATGAAACATAATCAACATAAACATTCATATTTAATATATCATATTAAATGTTATTACTTTCTGAAATCAATAAACAAAAACATAGTCCATATAGAGTAATATGATTTATATCAGCATTTACATCCACAATCAATCTGATTGTAAACCATACAGAGAAATAAGAAAGACGATATTATTATAGAATATCCCTAGTAAAGAATAAGTTTCCTAAAATAATTTCTAATTTAATGGAAAATGATTATGAAATATCACGCGTGACATTACTTGAGTAAATTATCCTTTTTTAAATAACCCATTTTATTTTTAAATAAGAAAATTCATAAAATATTTTCAGAATTATTTTCTTCTAAAATCAATTTAAAAAAATTTCAATTCCAAGGATATTATGAATTTTTTTATATAGAACATTATAAACATGAAAAAGATGATTTAATTAAATGGGGGTTATAGGAGTGGGTAGTTTTGTACATGCCTTAAATGTTAAAATGGACATTCCTTATGCAATGTAAAATAGATAGAAATGTACCTTGTTCGTAAAACTACAAGAAAATTACTCTCAAAAAATTGTAAAATTTCAATAATGGAAATTTTTTTTAATAAACCATTTGAATAATTTTAAAAAAAGTAAAACATTTTTAGGAAACATGTTTTATTAATAAATATGTTTTTCATATAAAGAATGAAATTAAGTCGTATTTTCATAAAAAAGTTTGCATAGTCATTTATTTATCAAATAGAGGAAATAATTGTTATATTTCACAAGAAATTTAATGAATAACCATTAAATAATATATATATATATATATATATTAATATGGAAATATCAAATAATTACCCCAAGGTAGTGTCGAAAAGAATCTGGAATAAGGATGATATTATGAAATAAACCCTTACCAATTTGGTAACTTTTGTATTATAAACCTCATGAAAAAAAATTAAATGAAATTCATATACCAATAATATAAATTAATTCATTATATAATAGACAAAACAGTATATTTATTCACTAAATGAATAAAATAAGTGGTAAATATGGTGTTGGTCTCCATAAATTAAAATGTGATGAGAAACTCATTACCTTGAGTCTGAATTGTCACATACGTTCTTTATATTCCAGAATAAAAAATAATAATTTTAATTATTTACATGATTAATAAAAAATTTAAGCTTTATTATACATTTCACTTCACATATTACTATGTTATATGTTATTAATTAACTTAATTTTAATTTGTATGTTTCAATGATATTTGGATTATATGTCAGAAATGAATTTGGTTGGTTGAATATGGTCAAAGAGTTTATTTTTTAAGAATAATAATAATAATAACAAAGAAATTGTTTTCATATTTATACATTAATTATACTTTTTAAATAAATCATGAATAACGATTATGAAAAATGAACTATGTTTCAATAAAAAGAGATGGTAGGCCATATGTAATCATGCGTAACATTTCTACATTTCAATGATCGTTTTAGAAATAATTTAAGTAATATTTTATTTTTATATAATGATTATAATATCATGTACAAAATATAATTTCCTTAAATATACTTATATATATCATCCATGTGGTGTGGTGATTAAAAGAGAGTCATATCGCTTCATAAATCGTAGTCCACACCTACACAAATGAAGTTCTCATTTTCATTGTATGAAATAAATTGATATATGTTAAATTTTAATAACAATAAATATCACATTAATATCACAATTAATTCATTTATATCACATATAATCATTATATTCATCCTTATTACTTTCCATGTAAAGTGATATTGAAAAATGAATCATATCTCTTCATGAGACGGTAGTCCTCCGTACACACGAGTGATGTTATTGTATCCCCTACGGAATGGGAATTAAAAAACATATATTGTTTAATAAATAAAAAGTTATAAATATGTTTTAAATTTCATATATTTACTTTATATCCGTCATTATACCCAATCCTAATAGGTGGTAATGGAATAACGAATGACATCGGTTCATTAGGTGGTAGTCTTTCATTCATAGGAATAATGACTTCATAAACCATTTGATGGATGTGGGTATGGTTGTAGGTCAGGAAATTTTCATAAGAAGATATAATTAAATGCTATAAAAATATATTATTATATAATAATGGTTTCATAACTATCTAAAGAGGTGAAGTATGAACTAAAATAAAAACACTAGATGAAGAATATAACCTCTTGCTCCAGTAACCTCCGTAGATTTTCACTATAACACCCCAATATTTAATAGTATGTTATCTCTTCAATGTAATTCGATAACTTGCACAACACACAACGCCGAGTTTTAGCGCACCACAACTTACCACACTAACCGATCAAAAAAGTAGTTATGAATAGTGTTAACTGAATTTTGAATTTTATATACTCTATAAAATTTCATAATCCATATTTTTTTGTTTCATAGACATAATATAAGAACAAATTCATTTCTTCATATAATAGAAGTATTTATTCAAAAAAAACACAATTTTACCATCTTCTAATGGTGAAACCTTTTTAAAACTAATATTTGACACTTTTATATATTCAATTTAATGAAATTAAATTCTTCTTGAGAAGAGGGACATAAAAAATTAGTTTGTATAAATTTTTGGTACTTTTCTGATAACTTTCAATTTTTGATGAATAGTGAAAAATACTAAATTGTAATTAAAAATAAATTTTTTTAATCAAAATAATTTATATTGTTTAATTATACATTTGAGTCATTTTAATTTATAATTAGATTATATTTTTATCATTTAATTCAATTTTGTACATTGGAAATAATTTCACTTTGAAATTGGATAGAAACAAGTGTCAATCTTTTGATAGTTATTATTTCTTAAAAACACGCTTTTTGGTTTTGACAATGGTAATAAATTTTAAATTAGTAAATGAAACTTATATGTTATTAATTTGGTAAAATAGACTTCATTTTTTAATTTGGAATAATAAAATTAACTTTTGGTGAATTTTTGGTATTTTTCTGAAAACTTTTAATTTTTGATGAATAGTGAAAACACTACGTTATTATTTAATCCTGACTTTTTATTTAAATGTTTATTTATATTATTTAAATTTATTTTATGTAAAAATATATATATAATACCTATATAAGTTAAATTTAATTAATTAGAGTCATTTTATAATAAAATTAAATTTATGAAATTTTATTGAACTTCTTATCCTTTTTTACCCACCTTCTAGGAGCATTTACAAATTTTCATTAAAAATAATTTTACCGCTTCTATGTGTTTAATTTAAAAAATCCGAGAGACACGGTTAATATAAATATGTAAAATGTGGTTCAATAAGATAAAAATAATTTTTAGTTAATAGTAAATTTTAACTTTTATTTCCTACAGTTAAAAGTAAATAGGGTAATTAATGATAAAATGATTTTATTATTACCCTAACACATGTCCTAAATCTATTGGATAAGTATAATTTTACGAAAAACAACCTTAGTAATAAAATATGATCCTTTACATCCACTTGGAATATATTAGGACATTTATTATTATTTTATTTAAAGAAGAGTTAAAAGAGTTAAAATGAATGTTTAATAACTAAACCATTTTTAATATAGGGTTATAAATAAGATAAATCATACTATTAATATTCATTAGAAAAATAAAATTATTTTCTACATAATAGAATTTTATTTATAATTTTTAGACATTATGCAGTTAAACTTATTCATGACCCAATGATGATGCAGTAATTAACTTATTAATGAATGATTAAAATAATTGATATTATAAATATCTAAATAAATCTAATTTCATACTTTTAATGAATTAAATTTATTTTATAGGCTAATATGACATGTTAGTGTTTATTAAATGATATTTTTTGAAGTAATAACGTTTTTATGAATTTAACAAAAACAAAATATCAAATAGTGTCAAAATTGACATAAAAGAGTTTTTAAAACAAATAATATATTATTAATTGATATTATATTCCTAAAAATATAAGGTTAAGCTAGAGGTATTATATAATATTTTATATGTCATTAATTAACCACTATAGGTTCTCTTGGATGTTTATAGTATGTTTATTA
Source organism: Viscum album (assembly GCA_963277665.1). Lineage (NCBI taxonomy): Eukaryota > Viridiplantae > Streptophyta > Magnoliopsida > Santalales > Viscaceae > Viscum > Viscum album. Next base: position 2,042,273,819 of record OY728148.1, on the reverse strand, counting down.
ACAATATAATATACAAATAAAAAGTGACATAGTAAATGTCAAACTATTTAACTAAGAGTTAAATCTAAAAGATAAGGTTCATCTAGTAACCAAAACCTATCAAAAACCTATTTTTTAAGTAGTTTTAGACCCATAACCACCTTATCCTCAATATAAATCATTTTGGAGCCATTAAAAACAGAAATGTTTTTTATTATAAAATAATATTTCAATATTTTCCTAAGGTTCCCCTCACCCCTATTATCAAAGGGCACTTCCCTTTCTCTAACTTTCACACCATCAAAGACATTTAGCTTGAAAAACCACTGCCCAAATATACTACCAAATTTACTACCTTCATCCTTGAGTCCTTCATTTAGTCATAAAGCCAACCTATGGAGCCCTTTTGATCATATCAAAAGGAAGAACCCGAAAAAGAGGTAAATATTTCATCACCTCTTTCATGTTCTTTTCGTCTTCCACATCCTATTTCTATATTGTTTCAATTATAAAATAATAACTCTTGTATCTAATATATAATGTGATGTAATTTTAAAAATTCGAAAAAAATATTAATTATTCTATTCATCCTATAAATGACAAATTAACCATATCTGTGTATGTACGGATTACCACCTCCATGTTGTGGTGTAGTTTGTTATTCAAACACTTCATGATTTGGATGGGAATAATAATTATTATAAATGATGTAAATAATAAATATAACATGATAACTATTATTTATATATTATATAGCATCCAATTATATATGATTTTAATATCAAAATAATGATATTGTCCCTCATGCGTGCGTACGGATTAGTGTCTCCATGAACGCAATGAGATTCATTCCCCATCGTATCCATTCAAGAGTAATTTTCATTATATGATTAAAAATAATGTTTAAAGACATAATATCATTATTTATATGAATAATATACATCCAATTCATAACAAAAATTACTTATTTAACAATTAATTTAAAGGAAAACGAATCAGTTAACACCCAAAATGATGATACTACTGAAATATCATTAACAAAGCAATGTTATAAGACCATATATGATATAATATTAATGTATATGGTTCTTTTATAATTTAATGACAATGATTTCAACATTATAGAGTAGGTTAACCTACCCTCTAAGAAGGAAACATAAAAGGTAAGGGTTAATTTTATAATCTCTTTATTATCCGAGGTTGTTTTATACGTGAGTATCTACTAGGACTTCTTTATCATCCATATCCATGTTTCTTAAAAATGTATTTAGAAACATTTTTATTATTTAATATACAATGTGTTAAATTCATTTATGCCCTTATTTGACCTTATATATTTTTAAAGAAATCCTTCCATCGTTTTCCAAACAAGATACTTTATGACCTTTTTGACAAAATTAAGGTAAGAATGTTTTTTAAACTTATACAGCGGGTACGGTTATTTTCTGCTGTTATAACATTGTTGAAGCATCCATTACAATATTATAATAATTTTTTAAAAATAAATGTTTTCTTTTATAATTATATTACTTTTATATTATTTCAAAATAGAAATAGGTATTTCTCTAAAAAAGTTTCGATTTCATCTATGTCAACATCCTTTAATGGATTTTAAGCTTATTTGAAGTTGATTTATTACGATACAAAACATCCATATTGTGTTGAAAGTTTTGTGATATGTTTGACTATAGATGTGTTATTTTTACACCATTCATGGTTTATGGATAAATTATTGACATTTCGTATGCTAGTTTTAATACGAATGTTTATGTTATGTTTAAACCATTTCATATTTGGAATGCATTGGACTTAGTTAGTGACAGGTGGATCCCGCTATAGATCCTCAATGCATCGGTAGGTATCATGAGACAAACTAGTGTCTTGGATCAAGGCCTTGAAAAAATATCATTTGAAGTCATGGAACAAGACTTTGACTATGTGGTTTTGATGTCTGGTATTATCTGTTCCATCATTATGAAAGTGGCTATTGATATTTCATGTGATTATTCGACTAGTAAAATATCCATGTGAATAAGTAAATGAAATTATTTGATTTTATCTTGGACATATTATACTGAATTTTATGTTTAAAAGTATTTTTTTAGTATTATACATTGCCTTAAATGTTTATTCTTATTTATGAATATTTCTGATATATTGTTATCCTTACTGAGCATCTGAGCTCACCCCTTTCTATGTTTTAATTATCCCTAGATGAAAAGAAGTATAATATGACTGACCTATAGGGATAGTCTAAGGGATATGAGTGTGGCCTATGAAGACTATGTTGTTTTATTTTCTCATTTTATAATATAATGTAAAACTTATGAATGTGTCTAGTATTTCAAAGGCTACTAATCTGATCGGCTATTCGGTACATGATTCATTATATAATGTAAATGTTATTTAATAATGCACCGACTCTGGGTAACCAGGGCTAGGTCATTACAGTTAGTATTAGAGGATGTTTAGTACAATCCTTGGAAACTAGATTTAGATAAACTTTGATTAGAGCACATTACCCTAAGATAGAATTTAAGGATTACTATTGATGAACTTCCTAGAATTTTGGTAATGTAGAGATTTTTTGAGTTATCCAAAAAATACATCCCTATATGAATATGAGTAGGTCGTGGTGGCTCTGTCACAGTCGTTCCTGGGGGTAAAACCAAAAAACACCTCTTTAAGCAGGACCTGAACGGGAACTAGTGCCCGACAACGGGCATTGTTGTACTATTCTTTATGACACTCCTGAGGGATATGCTTAGGATAATTCAAATTTTCATTACAATCCATTAAGAAGGATTTAAGAGTAAATACTTCCACTAAGAAAACAATTTTATGATTATGGATTTTATCCACAAACTGTTCAATTTATGTTAGATATTTTACAAGTTTGGAATTATCCATTGTGATTCATATATTGACCTACTATATCCCATTGTTTCGAAATGGACCCTTGTAGAAGGAATGAGAACTCCAGCAATACGTATGATCCAATGAGTAAGAATGATAATATCATTCATGGTATTAAGCTGACATTTTTAAGGCAATAGTCTGCCACATATTCTCAAAATATAAAGAAATACTATCAAGTGTTAATAAGATAAGTAAATTAATTCACTGAGTCTAATGGATTTGAAGGGAAGCAAGAGAAGAAAATGATGGTAGAGATAAAGATGGATAATGGGAAGAGGGGAAAAATGATTTTTCCCATATGTGTTAACTATGGAAGGAATCACCTTGGTAAATGCGTGAAGGGAATGGGAGTTTTTTATATGTTTGGAGAAAAAAGGAAACCATGTACATGATTTCAAGGGTACGAAACATGTTTTAAATGTAAAATGCTTCATCTGCAAGGAGTTGGCACACAACGCAAATCAATGTCCCAGTCATCAGAGTATACTGCAAATGATACTATTTCATAATAATAAGGTTATGATACTACCATAGATGAAGATGAATGATTAGTGTTCTTATGTTGTTATTAAATAATTATGTCATTTCAGTGTTGTAACGTTGATATATTGGTTATATGAATTATGGAAATAAATAAGGATTGTACTACAGTACTATTTCATTGAGGATTTGAGATTATATGGTTCTATGAAAAGCGAATCAACAACATGTTAAACTTTTTGGAAAATATACGGCTGAGATAATGATAAACCATAATCTGGTTCTGATACTGAGGTAGTAATATTGGAATAATATATGATTGATTTGGATAAATTATATTGGACATTATTGACTACCTTGAAACTGATTAATGATTTGTATATTCCATCATTGTTGGAGTTTTCAACATTTTTGGATAGAAAAATTTTATCCAGTATTCTATAAGGAATATGGGATAATGAATGTAATCAATCAGTTATTATGTTAACTTAGGGTTTTATAGTGTTTTCAATGAATATATGATAATGGTATTACCATGTTATTACAGGGAAAAAATGATCTTTACTGTGTTTACCTTCTTTATAAATTTTGGACTGTGGGTTTGGAAAAAAGTATTTTGGATAAGTATAAAGGTTTGAATCGGTTAACATTGAAATTGGATACTATTGTTAAGGTTAAATTATTTCTTGATTTTGTTTTTGTATTATCATAAAAAGGGCAACTCGGAGGTCGGGTGACAACTCGTCGCATCCGGCAAGGCCATGAGATTTGAACCAGCAACCGAAGGTCAACAAGGGTGGATCACCTACCACTGGCATACGTGCTGTTATGGATTGAATAATGTAGTATTTTTTAAAAGGTCTTATAGATGAATTATTAATTCTTTTTTTGGAATCCTATACGATTAAGATAAATATAATTTGTTATGTTCTATTATCTTTTAATGTAAAAGATGGATTTTTGGTAGAAATTAGATAAATATGGAACTCTACTTATTTTTTTCTCTTATTCTGTGAAAAAATTAATTCCTACCCTTTAGGGAAGGGATCATAAAACCAAAAATTTGTTATTCCAATACAAATTTTTTTTGAACATACGATATTTTAAATCATCATAGATTGATGGCTTTGATTCCCTTCATTTTACACTTGTTTGTGACTGATGACCTCAATAACTCCCTATAAATATTTATGTTTTCCCCCAAATTATGTGTCTTTAATTGCCACCAATGTTCTCTTAATCGGGATCATAATTTTGAGGTGACAGTTTCATTTCCTTTTTCTTATTATTAAGACTAAATTTTATTAGCCAAACTTTTAATGTGGGTTTTCCACAAATGTATTTTATATTTTAATCCTTTTATTTTAGAAGGAAAATTTCCAATTATGAGGACGCAATTTATCGAATGGGGGAAAATGTAACACCCAAGAATTCATATGTATGTTATATCTTCAATGTAATTCAATAACCTATGAAACACTCAACACTGAGTTTGAGCGCACAACAACTTACCAAACTAACCATTCAAAAAGTGGTTAAGAATAGTGTTAATTTAATTTTTAATTTTATATAATCTATAAAATTTTAGTATCCATATTATGTGTTTCTTATACATAATATAATTAAAAATTCATTTCATCATATAAAAAAAGTATTTTTCAAAAAAAATGAAATTTTACTGCCTTTTAATGGAGACCCCTTTTTAAAATAAATTTACACTTTTATATATTCAATTTAATTAAATTAAATTCTTCTTTAGAAGTGGGACATAAAAATTTATTCTGGATAAATTTTTGGTACTTTTCAGATAACTTTATTTTTTTGATGAATAGTGAAAAATACTAAATTTTAATTGAAAATGACATTTTTAATCGAAATAATTTATAGTGTTAAATTATACATTTGAGTGGATTTAAATAATAATAAGATTATATTTTTACCATTTAATCAAATTTTGGTCATTGAAATAATTTCACTATTAAATTGGATATAAACAAGTGTCAATCTTTTGATAGTTATTATTTCTTAAAAACAAGCTTTTTGGTTTTGACAACGGGAATTAATTTTAAATTAATAAATGAAACTTATATGTTTTAAATTTGGTAAAATAGACTTCATTTTTGAATTTGGATTATAATAAATATCTTTTTGGTGAGTTTTTGGTATTTTTCTAAAAACATTCAATTTTTTATGAATTGTGAAAAACACTCTGTTATTATTTAAAACCGACTTTTTATTTAAATAATTATTTATTTTATGTAAATTTATATTATTCAAAAAAAGATATATATAATACCTATATATGTTCAATTTAATTCACTGGAGTCATTTTATAATAAAATTAGATGTATGAAATTTTATTGAACTTTTTAACCTTTTTTACCCACCTTCTATGAGATTTACAAATTTTTATAAAACATAATTTTACCAGTTCTGTGAGTTTAATTTCAAAAATCCGAGATACACGGTTAATATCAATATGTAAAATGTGGTTCAATAAGATAAAAATATTTTTTGTGAATAGTAACTTTTAACTTTTATTTACCACGGTTAAAAGTAAATAAGGTAATTAAAGGTAAAAATGATATTATTATTACTATAACTCATGTCCAAATTCTATTGGATAAGTATAATTCGACCGAAAACATCCTTAGGAATAAAATATGATCCTTTCGGTCCATTTGGATTAGATTAGGACATTTATTATTATATTATTTAAAGAATAATTAAAAGAGTTGAAGTCAATGTTTAATAACTAAACCATTTCTAATATAGGGTTATACATAAGATATTTTCGACTATAAATATTAATTATAAAGATAAAAATATTTCCTACATAATGGTATTTTATTTCTAATTTTTATACATTAAATAATTAAATTTATTTATGACACAAAAATGATGTAATAATTACCTTATTAATGAAAGATTAAAATAATTGATATTATAAATATACAAATCATTCTAATTTCAGACTTTTAATGATATAAAATTATTTTCTAGGTTAATATGACATTTTATGGTTGATTAAATAAAATTTTTTCGAATTAATAATGTTGTTATGAATTAAAAAAAACAAATAGTGTCAAAGTTGACATAAAAGAGTTTTTAAAACAAATATTATATTATGAATTGATATTATATTCCTTAAAATCTAAGGATCGGCCAAAGGGCTTAAATAATATTATATATATCACTAATGTACCACTTTATGTTTTATTGAATGTTTATATTATGTTTATTAACCATATAATATAAAAATACAATGGGATAAGCTAAATGTCGAACTATTTAAATACGAGTTAAATCTAAAGATAAGGCTAATATAGTAACCCAAACCTATATAAAACCTATTGTTTGATTGTTGTTTGACCCATCCCCACCTTTTCCTAGAAGAAAATCGTTTTTGAGCCATTAAAAAAGAAAAAATAATTATTATAAAATAATTTTTCAATCTTTTCCTAAGGTGCCCTTCACCCCTCTTATAAAATTGCACTTCCCCTTATCTCAAATTCAAACCTTCAAATCCATTTTTCTCAGCCAACATACAAAAATATCCTCCCAACTTTATCCCGTCATCATAGATCCCTTCCATTAGTCATAAAGAAAACCTAAAGAGCTCATTAGATCAAATCAAAAGGAAGAACCCGGAGAAGAGGTAAATATTTCATCACCTCTTTCATGTTATTTTCATCTTCCACTTCCTCTTTCTATGTTGTTTGTATTCTAAAATAATAACTCATTTATCTTATATATACATTGATGTTATTATAAAAATTTTACAACCATATTCATTTTTCTATCCATCCTATATATGACAAAGTAACTATATGTGCATACGTACAGATTACCACCTCCATGTCGTGGTGTAGTCTGTTATTCAAACACTTCATCATTTTTATGTGTATAATAATGAGTATAAATGATTTAAATAATAAATATAACATGAGAATTATTCTTTATATATGATAAAACATTCAATTATATATGATTTTAATATCAAAATAATGATATTGTCGCTTGTGCGTACATACGAATTACCATCTCCACCAACGCGATGAGATTCATTCCCCATCGTATCCATTCAAGACTAATTTTCATTTGATGATTAAAAATAATGTTTAAAGACTTAATATAATTATGAATATTAATAATATACATATTATCCATAATAAACATTACTTAAGTAAAAAATCATATAAATGAAAACGAATCAGTTAACACCTGAAATGATGATACTACTGAAATATTATTAACAAAGCAATATTAGAAGAACATATATGATATCATAATATTGTATATGGTTATTTTATAATTTAATAAAAATTATACTCACTATTATATAAGATTTTAACCTACCCTTGACCAAGGAAAAGTACAAGGTAAGGATTAATTTCAAAATCTATTTATTATCCGAGGTTGTTTTATACGTGAGTATCTACTAGGACATCTTTATCATCCACATTCGGGTTACGTAAAAATGTATTTAAAAACATTTTTAATATTTAATATACAATGGGTTAAATTCATTTATACCATTATTTTACCTTATATTTTTTTAAAAGAATATTTCAATCATTTTCCAAACAAGGTACTTTATGACCTTTTCGAAAAAAAATTAAGGTAAGAATGTTTTTTTAACTTATACAGTGGGTGTGGCTATTTTCTGCCAGTATAACATCATCAAAGCTTCCCTTACAAGATTATAATAATATTTTAAAAATAAATATGTTCTTTTTTAAATATTTGCCTATCAAATTTTTTCAAAATAGAAATAGATATTTCTTTAAAAAAAGATTTTATTTCATCTATGTCAATATCCTTTGATTAATTTTTAGTTTATTTGAAGTTGTTTTATTATGATATGAAACATTCATATTGTATTGAAGGTTTTGTGATATGTTTGACTGTAGATGTGTTATTTGAACACCATTCATTGTTTATGGATCAATTCTTGACATTTATTATTGTATTTTTAATACTATTGTTTATGTTATCTTTACACCTTTTCATATGAGGAATGCATTGGATTTAGTAAGTGACGGGTGGAGCCCACTATATCTCCTCAATGAATTGGTGGGTCTCATGAGACAAAATACTGTCTTTGAACAAGGCCTTGAAAAAATATTATTTGTAGTCTTGGAAAAAAGATTTGACTATGTGGTTATGAAGTCGGAAATTATGCATTCCTTCATTATCAAAGTGGCTATTGATATTGAATGTCATTATTCGACTAATATAATATCCATGTGAGTAATTAAATGGAATTATTTGATTTTATCTTTTCCATATTATGTTGAAGTTCATGTTTAAAAGGCTTTTGTTCTAGTCTTATAGATTTCCTTATATGTTTATTCTTATATTTTAATATTTCCACTATATAGTTATCCTTACTAAGAATCTAAGCTCACCCCTTTCTATTTTTATTTTTCTCGGGATGTGAAAACATATATTATGACTAACCTGCAAGGATTGTCTAAGGGATATGAGTGTGGCCTATAGAGACTATGTTATTGTATTTTTTCATTTTATAATTTAATGTAAATCATATTAATGTATATACTATTTCCAAGGCTACTAAATTGATCGGTCTTTCGGGACATGATTCCTTATATCATTCCAATGTTATGTAATAATACACTAACTCTGGGTAACTGGGGTCAGGGCGTTACATTCACCAAATCCTTACCAGGATGGATTTATGAAAAAATATGGATTATAAGATTAATTTATGTATTTTAATGTTATTTGGGAAGTTATTTTACTAACCAAAATGGTTTTATTGTGTGAACAAGAGAGGGGAGGGTGGTATTTTGTAATTGTGCTGAGTGCCACACTTATATTTTTTAAAACTAAAAAGGTGTACCCTTGTTTTTCACAATACAAAAAGGTTAAATTATTTTATCATTAAGGTCTAAACATGATAAGGTTCAAAACTTTACATAAATGAGATCTTAGACAATTTATTAAGTACTTTTAACACTTATCATTTTAGATTAATCCCCAGGAAAATAAGTTTTTACCTTAACCATGGTAATTAGTTTTTAATTTTTTTAATGATACATATTGGAAAACATTATTATGAATTTATTAGATGATATTAATTACTCTAATTCCAAATATTGAATCTATTTTTCAAAGATAAATTCATATAATTTTAAACAATTAATTTAAAATTAATCATGTAGATGCGATGAGAATGTAGGTTTTAAAAGATAAAATGTTCAAATGTTTGCATAGTTTTTTTATCAAAATTTAATTTTAAAATCATTTAAATGAAATAAAATTTAATAAATTTGTGAATAATTTAACTAATTATTATTTTAAAGAGACTTCAAATATCTTTTAATTTTAAAAATAATTAAAATTAAAATAATGTTTTCAATTAAAATTCACTATTTTTTTCACCATTCATCAAAAAATGTAACATTTCATAAAAATACAAAAAATAAACTCTAAGATAATTTTGACCTGAATATTTTAAAAATAATATTTATTTTTTAAAATAGTTTTTCTAATAGTGGTAATATTTAACGGTATATTATTTTCGTAAATTGTGAATGAATCGTCTTTTAGAGAAATATTATTTCTCAGAAAACATTTATTTTTCTTTCAAATGGTTCTAATAATCACAATAATACATAGATATTCATTTTATTTATATTATACATGTGTAAACCATAAAATTTTCATAATTTACTATGTACTATTCAGAATGACCAATTTAATTACTAGGTTATAATAGTAATGTTTAAATAGTAATATTTTAATAGAGTATCATGTTTTGTTCAAACCCAGTGTTGTGTTCATTATAATATTTTGAAGAGTTTCAATTAATTTAAGAATAATAATATAGTAATGTAATGGGATGTTATATTAAATTCTATTCTTGGTAATGCATATTATAAATGCTATAAAATATGATATTCATATTTTAAAATCTCGAGGTGTTACATATCATTTTTCATCACTTCTTCATATGGATGGTTATAATGATCTATTTAGTTAATAAATAATATATTTAAGAAAACAATTTATGAAGATAAATTTTATCTTCCATTCTTCCCTCCCATTCATTATAAATTTAAAACATTGATCATGTGTATGTGCGGACTATAGCCTTCTTAGACGATATGTTTAATTTTTATCACTGCTATACATGGATGATTCCAAAATATATTTGTTGAATATATAAGATATCTATGATTAATTTATACCATGAATATGATTTTTAATGTATTATGAAAATATTTATGATCATTAAAAAGTAATCCATTGGTATTGGTAAATGACCAAAAACCAGATTATCATGTATTCTATTCTCTCAAACTATGAAAGTATTTCTTTTCATGAAATGAACATGGGAATTCATAAATTATTTAAAACTAATGATATAAATATATATACTAATTTTAAAATGGGGAAAACATTTTCTACTGAAGCGGGGTGACATCTCTATACATAAACATGTGTAAAACAATTGAAATTATTGTCATACAATGATTAAAAGAAGAATCAACTCGATAATGAATATATAATAGATTACTGAAATTAAAATAATAAACTTTAATTAATAATAATATGTTTATAAATTAATTTATTATGTTTTTTGTCATTTCTATAAATCTGGTTATAATGCTTCCAAGGAAATTAGAGTAAAAAAAAGTATTTATTGTCCCAACATTCATCCCTTTAGACATATTCTATATTCTGTAATACCTAGAGGCTTTATGATATATATATTTTTAAATAGATTCAGTATATTAAATATAATGAATTTTATGCAACAATTTTTTTATCTTTTTTATAAGAAACACCAAGTTTAACTTTCATTTCATGCAACAATGAGTTTAAATGAGTTCTGACATATTTTTAAAATATTAATATTTAATATGATATTTAACACGTAGCCAGAAAATTAGAGGGAATAAATAGTGATACATAAATTATTAATATTAATATTATCTATTGATTTAAATAAAATAAAAATCATTTAAAATAATAATAATTGTTTTATGAAAAACAATTTTCTCTCTTAAGGATGATTTAGTCACACATTGTTCACATAATTAAAAATTAATTTATAACAATTTTGGAAATTTTATTTGAAAAATTAAAATTCATTTTTGAAATAATAATATAAAAATTATGTTAGGATAATTTTTTTAGATTTTTCTGAAATGATTTTTTTATTAATAGTGAAACATACTGAATTTTAATACAAAACTATATTTTCATTAAAATTATTTATAATGAAAAATTATATTTAATGTAATATTAGTTCTGTTATATATAAATTAATCCAAATTATGCCATTATAATAATTGTTATTTTCAAATTTAGATATAAAAACACTATAAATGTTTTAACATTTTCTCATTGAAAAATTATATAATCATTACGTCTACGATATTAATATTAAATTACAATTTTCTCCTTCGGTGAATTGAATTTTGAATAAATTATTAAATATTTGGAATAATATTGATTTATAGTTTATAATAAGATATAATAAATTATATACCAATATTTATTATAAAAATAATAAAAATTAATTGTCATTGTTATGTTTAAAATAGATTTATCGTGGGACTAAACTAAAAGGATAATGATTAATAATTACCATATTTTACAGACCAAATTGGAATTCCATATATCTACCTTCTATCTTATAGGTTTTATAATGGTCGATTTTTTTATTCATGTTTCGTGATGAAAATATTGGTTCCATTGAATATTATCAAAACATATATCTGTTACACTAACATTTTCTTATTAAATTCCACCCCCTCTCCTCTTTTCATAACACATTTGTACATTTTTAGTTCAGAAAATACCTACCCAAACACATAAAAAATCCATTCGTTCATTCTATAGTAATTTCTTTGGCATAAATTCACATACTAAGTATTCTGGTGAAAACTTAAGGAGGATACCCAAAGAATAGGTAATGTTCTTCAATGAACCATTTTATTTTGTTCTTCATCGGCCTCCTTAAATTATTTTTAAACCATGATGATATATTAACCTTAGTATATTATATATAATGATAGGTTACTATTTTATGATAATGACATAGTATCATCCACACTTCAAAAAAATTAGTTATTAAATCATCATTCATGTGTCTCATAGAAAACTGCATCGCTAGCCTGTGCCATTTATTTTTCCACTACCACCTTTCATGGTAGTATATGATGGTTTATATAAAGTATATATATGATATAAGGACCCAGCCTTAAACATTACAGAATATTTAATTAAATGAATAGTTCACTTTGATGATCTTTTTAGGTTTAGAGTTTTAGAGAATTAGGACATTGCTATTACATGTCAAAAGATTACAAGATAGACATTTCGACACAGTTTCCATTTTTTCATAAAATAAAAACTCTTGAGAATAAGTGTCATGTCTAGTTCCATGCTTTAGACATCATGAATTTTCCTTGATCCCATCCTTGACCCCATTCATCTTTATGTCGTGTGAAAACATTTCAAAACATGGGATGTGCATAAAAAGCTCAATAAGGGTTATAAAACAAATAATGAAAACATTTGTACATAATTACATACAAAACATGAAATCATTTACTTACCTCATGAAATCATAAGATTTATGAAAAACACATAGAAATCATAAATCATAAAGGTAACTTGTGGCATCCATACCATACTTACACTATAGCTATCACAGCTACCTATGGAGTTACATTAGAATACCCATCACAATATATTCCCTAAATCTCTTAGGAGAAACATTCACATTTACCTCTGTCACGTTACCCAATGCATTAGAGAGCTATCTTGAGATCACCCACCCTAGTTTTATCAAGGAACCACTCATATACGTAGTAATTCCCAAGAACCATAATATATTCAGAACACATAAAACAAACATAAAAGAAAGGTACCATTTCCACATTTCATCAAAATATATAATTTCAAGATATTGAAAAAATAAATACATTCTCAAAACCATTTTCAATACCAAAATACGTAAAAAGAGTATATGGTATTTAATTTCCTTAAAAAAAGTACGGCTTGTTAAGGAATCCAAAGATCAAATAATACTCACGGCGGTGGAAAGGTCGTTGTCACTGCTTACATTAAGAGAAACATTCCTTTTTGTTGTTTAGTAAAACACTTCATAGATAAAGGATTCCTTTTGAATAAAATAAAAATTCAAAGGGTTTTATACACCGTATAAAATAATGTTGTGTATAAAATAAACTATGCCTCAATGAAAGGAGATTGAGACGAATTCCCTTACCTCTTGTCCGACTTGGCTCGATCGTTCTATAATCTCTTGAATAACAAACTAAAGTTCATTTCTACTTTCTTAAGAATATTTTTCAAGTTTATTATTCCTTTTATATAACTTATTACCATGTTATAAACATTATGTAATCATTTAAGTTAATAACGTTCATTTTGTCGATATTTGGTACTTGAGTCAAAAATGAACACCTTATATTTACAAGTTGTCCATGTGGTCAATATTACATTATATCCAAATTAGTATTCATGATTTAGATATCATATATATCATATATATCCAGTATATACATGTATTTATAATAGTACATAACATTTGGAGGTACGAAATGAAATGCATCGTTCATGGAGACGGTAAGCCGTACGTACGCATGAATGCTACATTCATTTATATTTATTATTTTAATGGAATTAAAACATAATGATACATAGTTATATTATAATTCCAGTATAATATCATATATAATATCATTAACTCCATGCTTTATATGTACCACATATGGTATGAACGAGTCAAATCACCTTGAGGGGGTGGTAGTCCGCACTTCCTCTAATGAGATTATCATATTAAAAGATAATGGAAACCATAAAGGTATGCTATAAAAGGAAAATAAAGAAGAATAAAGAGAACATAATAATAATTTATATCATATATAAATACATTTCCATCATAATGGACACCATTAGAGGTGGTAGGAGATAACTGAACAATCATTGTTTCGTGAGGCATTTGTTTGTCATCCACACAAACATTATGTTATTCACCCATTAGATGGAGGTGTGTGTAAGTTTAGTTCGAATACTTCTCATAATAACAACCTAGTATATTTAGGATACTGTTTTTGTTACAAAGTAAAGGAATAAAAAGAGTTTAGGGGTTTGGGAAGTAAAATAAAAGAAAACAATTTAAGAGAAATCGTTACCTTTGATTTGGGTAACTTCCTTTGGTTTGAACCAAAAGGACTTCTTGAAGTTCCTTTGGTCTAAGGTAAGGATTATAAGAGGAGGAGAGGGATTTACGGAGCTTAATTAGGTAGAGGGTGTATGATCCAAAAGGTTTGAGAGGTGTAATTAATTGGTTAGAAGTGGTCTCATTTTTTATGGAGGAGGAGGGGCTCTTTAGGAAAGTGTGAAAAGATTATTTTATTATATAATGATATTCTGTTTCTAATGGTCCAAAAATCATTATATTCGATGATAGTATGACTCATGGTAGAAATAAGATCAGAAAATAAGAATTGGACAGGTTTTGGATGATATTGTAATCATTATAATCTTATTTATTTAAATCATTTATTAAAGAGGTAAATACTGCATCATTATTATGTCATAAATAATTTAAATTATTTGATGTCTAAAAATTATAAACAAATACCATGATATAGGAAATATCTTTATATTTACAATGAATATTTATAGTCGAAACAATAATTTATATAACCCCTTTTAAAAAGTAATTTACTAAAAGAAATTTTCTTTTGTCATTTTTGTCTTTACTTTAAGTTAATTAATATAAATTGTCATTATATCTCCCAAGTGGCTTAATGTGGTCCTTAAATAGACCCAAATATGATCTTGGTTGTAAATGACTCATCCAATAAGGTTTGTACAAGTTTTAAGGTAAAATTTAATTATTATAATATTTTTTAACCTTGAATTACCATATTTACCTTTAATCGTGGTAAATAAAAGTCAAAAGTTACTATTCACCAAAAAAAATATTTTCATCTTATTGAACCATATTTTACTTCTTGATAACAACCATGTATGTTGTATTTTCAAAATTCAATTCAAATAAGTGGTAAAATTTAATTTAAATGAAAAATCAATTTTTTTAAACTAGCACTTAGTGGTTTTACTATTCATCAAAAATTGATGTTTTTCAGAAAAATACAAAAAATTCATCCTATGCTATATTTTACATTCCCAATTCAAAAATTATGTCCATTTTACCAAATTCAGAAAATAGGAGTTACATTAATTAATTTTATAATTATTCCTGTTGTCAAAACAAATAGCGTGTTTTCGAAAAAACAATATCTATCAAAAGATTGAAACTTGTTTCTATCCAATTTCAAAGTGAAATTTATTCTAATGACCAAAATTGTATTAAATGGTAAAAATATATTATAATTAAACTTTAAAACCAATTAAAAAGATAATCTAACCATATAAATAAATTAGATTAAAAGGCACTTTTGAATTAAAATACAATATTTTTCACTATTCATTAAAAAATGAACTTTATCATAACAAATACCAAAAAATTACCCAAAGTAAAATTTTATGTCCCCATTATAAAGAAGGATTTTATTTATTAAATTAGAATGTATTAAAGTGACCAAAACTATATTTAATGAGGGTTCGCCTTTGAAAGGCGGTAAATCGACCTTTTAATGTAAATTGTGCTTAAATTTGGTTTCATTCCAATTTTAAGACTATAACTTTTTTTGGATAAATGTAAATACATTTAAAAATAATGTATAATCATATTTTAGTTAGTTTTGTTCATTCCATCCAATACAACAGCTAGTATTTAACTACCATTTAAAATAATAGTATTATATTATTAGTGTGCAGTGTAAGATTTCAAAGAAACTTGTTGTTGGGTATTGGGTACGCTATCGAACATAGCAACTCCTTTAAAGTAAAATTAATATTTAATTCACAAATATTTATAAATATAAAATACGCCTTATTATTTATTTACCTGGGATGTTACATCCTTCCCCCCTTTTTGGAATTGCATCCTCCCAATTTTATTCACTTACCAAATAAATGAGAGTATTTATCCCTCAAATCATTTTCAGATTCCTACATTGCCTCTTCAACCATATGGTTTCCCCCCAAAAACCTTTACCTGGTGAATTTCCTTATTTCTCTTCACATTATCTCTTAGGTCAAGATTCTTGACTGGTTGTTCTTCATAAGATAGATTCTCTTCCAACTGAACTACCTCTGGTTCCAAACATGTGATGGATGTGGTATATACTTTCTCAACATCGAAACATGAAAAACATTGTGTACTTGGGATAAACTTGGAGTTAAATCCACTCTATAAGAATCTGATCCAAACTTCTCTAGGATTTCAAAAGGTCCAATGAACCTTGGACTCAATTTTCTCTTCTTACCAAAATGCATCCCACTTTTCCATGGAGAAAATTTGAGAAAGACAGGATCACCTACCTCAAAAGAGAGATCCTTCCTCCAGTTATCTGCATAAATTTTCCGTCTACTCTCTACAGTTCTCATGTGCTTCTGAATCAATTGAAATTTCTCTGACATCTATTCTACCAATTCTGGTCCCATCAGCTTCCTTTCATCTACTTCATCCATAAAAACTGGAGTTCGACATCGCTTCCCATATAATGCCTCAAACGGACCCATCTGTATACTGGAATGAAAACTGTTATTATAAGGAAATTCAACCAAAGAAATATGTTGGTCCCAACTTCCCAAATAATCCAGTGAACAAGCATGTAACATATCCTCCAATTTCTGAATTGTTCGTTCTGACTGCCCATCTGGTTGAGGATGAAAAGTGGTACTAAAATTTAAATCAATACCCAACGACTTCTGAAGGCCTTTCCAAAATATAGAAGTAAACCAGCGATCACGATCAGATTCAATGGAGAGAGGAAATACTTGAAACCCGAATATCTCTTTAACATACAATTGAGATAGTTTATCTAGGGACAAAGTATCTCGAATAGGATGGAAATGAGAAGATTTAGTCAACCTATCAACAATAAACTAGATTTCATTATTACCTCGAGATGTCTTCGGTAATCCCAGAATGAATTCCATGGATATATTTTCCCATTTTCACTCTGGCACTGGTAAAGACTGAAGCATCCCATTTGGTAACTGCTACTCTGCTTTAACCTGTTGAAAATTCAAACACCTCATAGTAAAATTAGCAATATCTCTTTTCATTCCATCCCACCAGTAATGCTCCCCAAGATCCTTATACATCATAGTACTTCCTGGATGAAATGAAAATAGAGAACCATGAGCTTCACACAACAACTCATTCCTCAACTGTGAATCACAAGGCACAAATAATCTCTTCCCAAATCTCAAAACACAATCATTATCAATGTTAAAATTAGGAAACTTACCCTTCTAAACCAACTCTATCTTTTTCTGCAACTCACTATCTTCCCTCTGTGGTTTCTTAATTCTGTCTGAGAGAGATGATCTCACTGACACCTGAAACAAAACAGAAGAACTTCTTGAACCAACAACTTTTATGCCAAATTTCATCAAATCAAAAACCAATGGATCATGTTCCAAATGTAGCATGGTTAATGAAGCATTAACTTTTCAACTCAAACCATCAGGTACTTTATTTTCTTCCCCAGATGGTAAAGGACGTACAATCATAATCCTTGATTAATTCCATCCATCTCCTCTGTCTCATGTTCAATTCATTCTGAGTGAATATATACTTAAAACTTTTGTGATCAGTATATATTTCACACTTTAATCCATACAAATGATGCCTCCAAATTTTTAAAGAAAAAACAACATCACCAAATTCCAAATCATGTGTAGGGTAATTTAACTCATGGTGTTTCAACTAAAATGAAGCATAAGCAATAACCTAATCATTCTGCATTAGGACACAACCAAGTCCTTTCAATGAAATATCATTGTTCATGACAAATTCACCATCTCTGGCAGGCAGTGAAAAAACTGGAGCATTGACCAATGTTCTTTTAAATTCCTAAAAACAATAATCACATTCTTTTGTCCAGATGAACTTAACACATATTCGAGTTATCTTAGTAATTGGAATAGATAACCGTGCAAACTTTTCACAAACCTC
Organism: Viscum album; assembly: GCA_963277665.1. Classification (NCBI taxonomy): domain Eukaryota; kingdom Viridiplantae; phylum Streptophyta; class Magnoliopsida; order Santalales; family Viscaceae; genus Viscum; species Viscum album. The sequence goes on along the minus strand of OY728148.1, from coordinate 2,042,255,335 downwards.
TGGTAATAACCTTCCAATCCAAGAAAACTGCTGATCTCGGTTATATTTGTGGGTATTTTCCATTCTTCAACCAATTTTGTTTCAGCAGGATCAACAGTTATTCCATTTTTTGAAATAATGTGACCAAGGGAAGAAATTTGTTGTAACCAAAACTCACACTTGCTGAATTTCCAAAACAATTTCTTCTCTTTTATGGTTTGCAAGAAATCCCTTAAATGACATTCATGTTCCTCTTTAATTTTGGAATAAACCAAAATATCATCAATGATCACAACCAAAAACTTATCCAAAAACTCACAGAAAATTCTATTCATAAGATCCAGGAATACAGCAGGTGCATTGGTTAACCCAAAAGGCATAACTACAAATTCATAATGGCCATATATAGTACGAAACACGGTCTTCGAAATGTCTTCTTCATTTACTTTCAATTGATGGTACCCCGACCTCAAGTCAATCTTCGAAAAATACTAAGCCCCCAGGAGCTGATCAAACAAATCATCGATATGAGGAAAAGAATACTTGTTCTTAACAGTAATGTTATTCAATGCTCTATAATCAATGAAAAGCCTCATTAAACCATCTTTATTTTTAACAAACAATACGGGAGCACCCCATGTTGATGTGCTAGGTTGAATGAAACCTTTATCTAATAACTCCTGCAATTGCTTCTTTAACTCCAAAAGTTCAATTTGAGTCATTAGATATGGGGGTTTTGATATTGGATTAGAATCAGGAACTAATTCAACAGTAAATTCAACTTCTCGATCAGGTATAATACCATGCAACTCATCAAGAAAAATGTCAAGGTACTCATTTACCACTGGCACATCATTAATCTGAAAAGTTCCTTTGTTTTCAACAATATGTGCAAGGTAACATTCATTTCCACCTTTTACTAGTTTCTGAGCTTATTGATATGTTATCAATAGAAAGGGTTCCTTTTTGTATTCAAACTGAATATCATTCTGAAAGGAAACCTCTTTAGATCTGCATTCAATCTTAGCATGATAAATAGAAATCCAATCCATGCCCAATATAACATCAAACTATACAAGAGGCAAAACAATATGGTTTGTAGGTAGATTCTTTCCATACACATGGACAGGAATGTTATTATGTTTTCTTTTTGTCTCAACATTTCCTCTATGATGTTTTTACCGTAAGTTCTGTATTCATATCTTGAGATGGAATTCCCAATTTACTAGAAAACTTCTCAGAATTGATAGAGTTTGTAGAACCTGAATCAAAAAACACATTAGCATAATTTTAACAAACAAACAGTGTACCTGATACAACTTCATTTGATGGCCCAACATCAACTAAAGTAGTTTAAAAGTATTTCACCACCCCTTTCTGCTTGTAGTCCGGGTTCTTTCCTTTGGTTGAGTTCCTTGTTGGACACTAATTTGCATAAAGACCCATTTCATTGCACTTAAAACATTTAACTGACTGTAAATCAGATTTTTTCTTACCATTACCTTGATATTTTTCAGTGAAATTACGTGCCTTATTACCCATTTTACCACATCGGTAACACTTACCAGAATTCAAAAGACATTCCCCACCATGCTTTTAACCATAATTTTCACAAAATGTAAACATAAGATTCTTACCATCAGACTTTTTTAAAGAGTTCTTCCCTTTTGTCTGCCACCACGACCTCTTATTCAATTGTTTGTCAAAGAAAACATGATCATCGAAAAACTCAATTTCCACCTTCTCTGCACAACGAAAAAGTTTTTCATAACTTTTGAACTCACGAGAAGCTAAATCCCTTTGATAGTTTGGCTTTAATCTTGAGTAAAACGGTTTATTTTATTATCAAGATCTCATATGAAATTCGGAGCATAACATTCCAGTCGAGTGAATGTTTCTTCATAAGTAGCCACTGAGTCATCCTCCTACCTCAATTCCAAGAATTTGTTTTCCATCCTAAGTCGAACCACATTAGGAAAATATTTCTCAAAGAACATACCTTTGAATTATTCCCAATCAAGAGCATCAATTTCCTCACTATCCCTAATATTTTTCACCATTGATCAGCATCACCTTCAAAATGGTAAACAGTGAGAGTAACCTTTGGATATTCTGAGCACCCCATAACATAGTAAATCTTCACCATTTCTTTAATCCACCCTTTTGCTAGCGTAGGGTCAGATGATCCTCTAAATGATGGGGGATACTGCCTCATGAAATGCTCCACTGCTGAAATGTTCCTCTATGGTTGATCTGGATGATCTCATGCAAAGATACCACCACCATTTATAGCCTGAGTCAACTGTCCCATCACTACAACAAACTGTTCTGTTCCAATTCCGACTATCTCAGGTTGCTGATTTGGAAGGCTTTATTTCTCATGATTCCGTCCCAAAATAGCTACCATGTTTCCTCGGCAGAAAACCATTCTGAACAGAAAAATATCTTAGGCGAAGCAACATGGTAAACTGTAAATGCTATATCATTTCAGTATTACCATAAATTTATATATGGACATTACTGTAACAATATTATAACTCCTAAAGTTATCTAAACAGACCACTAATACCAAAAATATGGACCCAGCCTTAAACATTACATAATATTGAATTAAATGAATAATTCACTTTGAGGATATTTTCAAGTTTATAGTTCTAGAGAATTAGGACATAACTATTAAATCTCAAAAGATTACAAGGTGGAAATTTCTACATAGTTTCCATTTTTTCATAAAATAAAAACTCTTGAAAAAAAGTGGCATGTCTATTTCAATGTTTTAGATAGAATGACTTTTCCTTGATCTCATCCTTGACCCTATTCATCATTAAGTCATGTGAAAACATTTTAAAACTTGGTATTAGCATGAAAAGCTCGGTAAGGTTTATAAAAAAATTAATGAAGACATTTGTTCATAAATACATACAAAACATGAAATCCTTTACTTATATCGTGAAATCATAAGATTTATGAAAAACACATAGAAATAATAAATCATAAAGGTATCTTGTGGCATCCATTACATACTTACATTGTAACTATCATAGCTACATAGGGAGTTAATTTTTAATACTCATCATAGTATATTCCCTAAATCTTTTAGGAGAAACATTCACATTTACCTCTGTCACGTTACCCAATGCATTGGAGAGCTATCTCTGGCTCACCCGCCCTATGTTTGTCATGGAACCACCCATATACGTAGTAATTCCCAAGAACCATAATATAGTCATAACACATAAAACAAACATAAAGGAAAGGTAACATTTCCAAATTTCGATCACAATTTATAATTTCATGATTTTGAAATAATAAATCCATTCTAAAAACGATTTTTAATAAAAAAATATGTAAAAAGAGTATATGGTATTTATTTTCCTTAAAAAAGTATGGATTGTTAAGGAATCCAAAGATCAAATAATACTCGCTGTGGCTGAAAGGTCATTGTCACCGCTTATGTTAAAAGAAACATTCCTTTTTGTTGTTTAGTAAAATGCTTCGTAGAGAAAAGTTTCCTTTTGAATAAAAGTAAAATTCAAAGGGTTTTATACACCATATAAAAGAAAGTTGTGTATAAAATAAACTATGCCTCGATGAATGGAGATTGAGACGAACCCCTTACCTCATGTCCGACTTGACTTGATTTTTCTTTAATATCCTAAATAATAAACAAAAGTTAATTTATACTTGATTAATAATCCTTTTCAATTTTATTATTCCTTTTATATCACTTATTACCATGTTTTAAAAATTATGTAATCATTTAAGTTAATAACATTCATTTTGTCGATATTTGGTACTTGAGTAAAAAATGAACACCTTATATTTACAAGTTGTCCATGTGGTCAATAGTACATTATATCCAGAATTTTATTAATAATTTAGATATGATATACATAATATATATCCAGTATATACATTTATTTATAATAGTACATAAAATTTGTAGGTAAGAAATTAAATGCACCATTCATGGAGACGGTAAGCCGTACGTACGCATGAACGCTACTTTAATTTCTATTTCTTATTTTAATGTAATTAAAACATAATGATACCTAGTTATATTATAAGTACAGTATAATATCATATATAATATCATTAACTACATCCTTTATATGTACAACATATGGTATGAATGAATCAAATCACTTTGAGGGGTGGTAGTCTGCACTTCTTCTAATGAGATTATCATGTTTAACCATAATGGAAACCAGAATGGTATGCTATAAAAGGAAAATATAGAAGAATAAATAGAACATAATCATAATATATGTCATATATAAATACAGTTCCATCATAATGGCCACCATGAGAGTCGGTAGGAGATAATTGAACAATCATCGTTTCGTGAGGCGTTTGTTTTCCATCCACAGAATCATTATGTTCTTCACCCATTAGATGGGTGTGTTTATAAGTGTAGTTTGAATCCTTCTCATAGAAACATACTAGTATATTGAGGATACTTGTCTTGTTACAAAATATTGGCATAAAAAGAGTTTAGTGGTTTGGGAAGTAAAATAAAAGAAATCAATTTAAGAGAAATCGTTACCTTTGGTTTGGGTAACATCCTTTGGTTTGAACCAAAAGGACTTTTTGAAGTGCCTTACGCCTAAAGTAAGGCTTCTAGGTGGAGGATAGGTATGTAGGGGGATTAATTGGGCAGAGTTTGGACTATCCAAAAGGCTTGATAGGTGTGATAAATTGGTTAAAAGTGGTCTCCTTTTATAAGGAAGAGGAGGGGCTCTTTAGGAAAATGTGAAACGATTATTTTATTATATAACGATATTCCATTTCTAATGATCCCAAAACCATTATTATCGATGATAAGATGACGCATGGTCGAAATAAAATCATCCAATAATAATTGGATAGGTTTTGGAAGATATTTTAATCATTATAATCTTATTTATTTAAATCATTTATTAAAGAGGTAAATACTGCATCATTATTATGTCATAAATAATATAAATTATTTGATGTCTATGAATTATAAAAAAAATACCATGATATAGGGAATTTTTTTATCTTTCCAATTAATATTAATATTTGAAAATATAATTTATATAACACCTTCTAAAAATTAATTTACTAAAGGATATTTTCTTTTGTTATTTTTGTCTTTATTTTAAGTTAATTAATATAAATTGTCATTATCACTCTCAAGTGGCTTAATGGGGTCCTAAAATCTCCCCGAAGATGACTTTGGTCTTAAATGACTCAACTAATAAGTTTTGGACATGTGTTAAAGTAATTTGTAATTATTATAATATTCTTTTAACCTTGAATTACCCTATTTACCTTTAACCGTGGTAAATAAAAGTCAAAAGTTACTATTCACCAAAAATTATTTTCATCTTATTGAACCACATTTTACTTCTTGATAACAACCATGTATGTAGGATTTTTGAAATTCAATTCACAGATGTGGTAAATTTTCATTTAAATGAAAAATCTGTTTTTTTGAACTACCACTTTGTGGTTTTAATATTCATCAAAAATTGAAAATTTTCAGAAAAATACCAAAAATTCACCCTACGATATATTTGATATTTTAAATTAAAAAATGATGTCCATTTTACCAAATTCAGAAAATAAAAGTTGCGTTAATTAATTTTATAATTAATTCCCACTGTCAAAACAAATAGCGTGTTTTTAAGAAACAATATCTATCAAAAGATTGACACTTGTTTATATCCAATTTCAAAGTGAAATTTATTCCAATGACCAAAATTGGATTAAATTTTAAAAATATTTTCTAATTAAACTTTAAAACCAATTAAAAATATAATCTAAACATATAAATAAATTATATTGAAAGGCACTTTTAAATTAAAATACAATATTTTTCACTCTTCATTAAAAGTGAACTTTAACAGAATAATACCAAAAAATTACCCAAAGTAAAATTTGATGTCCCCATTATAAAGAAGGATTTTATTTGGTCAATTGGAATGTATTAAAGTGACCAAAACTATATTTAAAGAGGGTTATCCTTTAAAAGTCGGTAAATTTACCTTTTAATGTAAATTATGCTTAAAATTAGATTCATTCACATTTTAAGCCTATAAATTTTAGTGGATAAATGTAAATACATTTAAAAAGCATGTATAATCATATTTTAGTTAGTTTTGTTCATTAACGCCAATACAATGGCTAGGAGTTAACTACCATTTAAAATAATAATATTATATTAATAGTGTGCAATGTGAGATTTCAAAGAAACTCAATTTTTCATATTGAGGACGCTATCGAACATAGAAACACCTTTAAAGAAAATTAATATTTAATTCACAAGTATTAATAAATATAAAATATGTCTTATTTTTTATTTACATGGGATGTTACATATGATATTTATAACATAATAATATATCCTAATTCATTATATCATTTTTCTTTCCATTATATATGGGATACAATAACCTCTCTCAATTTTATGGTGGACTACCACCTCGTTAAGTGATGTGATTCGTCCTTCACTAAAGATTTACATGGAATGTAATAAAGTTAAAATTAATAAATATATGTGATATATATAAAATAATTATAATATTAATTAAATAATAATAATTATTAAAATAATATATATATATATATCTTTCTTTCTATTTCACTCACTAAAAGATGACAAAATGGTTCATGTACCTATGTACAACTGCCTTCATGAAGCGTTGTGATTTTATTTTCATCACCACATCACATCAGAAATTTATATAGGTATATTTAATGAAATAATATGATATATATGATATTATTATAATTAATGAAAGATAAAATATTACTCACCTCATTTTTATAATGATAATTGAAAAATGGAATTGTTACTCATGCGTATGTATAACCTACTGTCGCTATGATCATAACGTAATTAATTTGTCAAAAACATCATTCATGATTGGTATTAAAAGAACTAATTAGTTGTAAATAATATAAATTTTTAATGATTATGGTATTGGTTAATATGGAAAAATATAATATGCACAAGAACTAGATCATTCGTGACAAAACATAAATGATAAAATAATACATTTAACACCCAAAATAATAAAAATAATGAAATATTTTTGATGACTATGTTATAGGATGTTATAAAAGAATAATTTAAGATATTATAAATATTAATATTGTTCTTTAATAAGTTATTAACTAATTTAAATTCACTAAATAAGAATAAAAGGAACGTTCAACCTAACAGAAGTGTGAGGTAAGGGATTTCTTAACTCAATTTCTCTTTATTTGATTAAAATTATTCTTCATTGATTATTTCATTCTATGAATATGTGTACTATCAGTTTTTATTACCTTATATTTTATTTAAACTTATTTTATGTGAATTTAATTTTTAAACACATAATAAATTCATTGATGAATTCTCACTTCAACTTTGGGATCAATTTAAGGTTTTAATCCACAATATTATTCTAATCAATATTATTTATTCCTAGATTTTAATTGATGGAAATTATTTTATAATTTTCTTAAAAAAACACATTTGAATTTATAATAATCTCTTTATTAGAGATATTTTTAAGTAATAGTGTAATTTTCTTCTCTTTGGTACATAAATTAATTGAGGAAATGTTTTGAAGAAAATCCATCTTCTTTCCTCTCTTCAGTCAGAAATCATTTTTCGTCCAAAACCATGTTTTCAGAAAATGATTCCAATATTTTTTAATATTTAAATATTATTTATTTATTTATTAATTAATTTTTTTTAATGGAATATTCATTTTATTTTTTAAATAAGGAACTTTTTTATCCTTTTTACAGTGAAAATGAAATTTTATATTTAAATTTAATGATATGTATGGAATTAACTACTCTCGTGAGAAAAAATTCATTGAAGATTAATTTTCAATATTACAAGAGTACTTTTAAAGAAATTTTTTTTCGTAGTATTCTGAAAATTCATTGATTTTATAAAATTTATTTTCCAAGAAAATGATTTTTCAAAACATTTTTTCTTCAAAAAATGATATTCAAAATTTATATGATATTTTCCATAATAATGTTTTTCAAAAATATTTTATGGAATTAATATTAATTAGAAACATCATACCTTAACTTTAAATTCACTACACTGGGGATATTTTGTATTGATGCCATCTTTATTCTCCCACTTTATAGTTTATGATTATTTTGACAATGGAAAATATTGATGTTAACATCCTAATTTATTTTTTTTGTTAATAAATTTCCCATTAAATGTCAACTCCCCTGTTATCATTAGAAATTAAATTTATTATATATATCCATATTAAATATCATGGAATGTTTTAAGTTAATATGTTTTATATCATTTCTATCAACGGTGTTCTACATTGATAGCCAATGGTTTATCTAGGGAAATATTGATAAATATGTATTCATTACTCAATAATGATATTTGATGATAAGGAACAGTTTTTTATGAATAAAATACATTATTTTATATATGAGCAATTCATTTGAAATGAAAGGAACAAGTGCGGCTTAGTTATATATAACTCCTTTATTCATCGATACTCTCATGGGATGAATCAGTTGGATAGACATAGTTAAATGGGTTTCTACCCATTAGTTTTAAACTGTCCTGAGAATAGATCTTGATGTTATTTTTATCTTGTATTTTGGAAACATAATTCCAAATAATTAAGTATTTACTTTAGTGAAAATTATGTTATTATTATCATCCATGATATATTCCATATGATATTTCCTATCGATGCATTTCATTATCAGTTTACTATTTAAATATAATAAATTTTTCTTTATTTACATTATCATATTCATAGTCTAGTTATTATAGTCATGTTATTTATTGAATGGAATGTTTTCCAATTTAGTTACATTTCCATAATTATTATTCTAGTTAATTTATTTAAATATCAAGTCTGCTTAGTTATTTACCATTCCATTTTTATTATTCTCATTTATTCATGATTGATCAATTTGTACTTAACCTTTATTGGGAATTTGAGCTAATCCTTATAATTTTTACATTTCCAGGAATCCATGATATGTACTAAGATTGATATGAAATAATATTATGGAGGAAATAATTATATTCTAAAAAATTTATGTTTTAATTTTTTAATTCAAAAATAAAATTGAAATCATGTTTGTATCTAGTTTACCATGAATAGTAAACTATTCAGTCTTTCAGGTTGTGATTCCTTGTATCTTATTCCAATTTATTATAGAAATCAATGGCTCTAGGCTACTCATTTTTTGGTCACTATAATTGTTATCAAAAAATGTTTTTATGAAACATTGAAAATTATATTTTGGAACACCTAGATCAGGGATCATAAACATATTATATACTTTGAGAATAAGTATAAAAGATCATCATCATGTTTTTTTATGGTTGTTATGATATTGTTTTTCATGGAAATACATTTGTGTTTTTATACTAAAATATGATGTGGTTCTGGAACAGATGTACCAACGTGTTATATGTTCGAAAAATAAATAGTATGCTTAACCCAATCATCAATTGATGCATGAAAATGTTCCATATTGTGCACCTGGTTAGAAACTCCAAAGGGATATGTTTCAGATAATTTATATTTTCATTAAAACCCAAAATAAAGGATTTTAATATATTATGAATATTAATTTCCATGTTCAAACTTAAGGTATATTATATTAAAAATAAATTTTCATTATTTACACATCCTATAGATGATTTTATGGTTTTTACACTACTGTTATTTTTTATCACCGTATATTTTTGGTTTTATTTAATTACTAGAACCCAAAGGAATCAAGTTAAAATTGAACATGATGGACAATGAGGTTACTATAAGCAAACAAATGGGATAAAAACATGCATGGAATATATCATCATTATTTTTAATTAGTATTCCCAAAATTTGATTGACAAAATTTACCTGAACGAACTCTCAACTAACCAAAGAAGAGAAGGATGAATTTCTATATGAACTCGAGTGGTGGGGACCATATATGAAAGCAATGTTGACATCCATAATGTCATAAATGTGGAATAAAACCCTTAAAAATGGTCTTAATGGAATAAGAATGTTATTTTTTTTGTTAAAAGGATGATAATAACACAAAGAAATATCGAGGAAATAGTACGAGTACAATGGAAGGAATTAAATCTCATCAGAGGGATCCATTTATAATTTTTTGTCTTCAATTTTAAGAAATTGGGTATTATTCGAGGAATTTAACTTTTATAATGGTCAACCCCTAGAAAAATATAAGTTCATATATTGAAATAAAATTGTTGACGTATTTATATATTTTGATTTTAGAATTAAATTATAGAATTATTTTACTATAGGTATATCCCTTATAAGAATAATTAAACATCTATATATTGTGTTAAATTTTAGAATCATATATGTCATCATTAACATAAAATTTATGGATATCATAATGGGTATTTTGAGATTAATATTGACCATAAGTTAACATTCTTACACACCCTAGTTTAGGTTCTATTTTATCAGAGTCTACCAATATTACAAAAAATATTGGAGAAAGTTTTCATAATAAAACAATTGGCTGGAATATGTTTTAGTGAAAAAATTAATTTGAGGAAGTATGAATTTACATTTTTTTTAAATACCTTTAATTTTACTGATAACATTTAGGGTTTATATGATCATTAATGAAACTATAATAAATGTCAAATAATATTATTAGACTTTGTGACTAAAATATTTTATGGAAAAAATTAGTTAATTTTTTTTAATGATTAATTTTAATTCAATGATTTATATCAAATTTTTTAATGAAATTTATAAAAATTATATAAATATTTATTTAAAAAAGGATATCTTGCATGATGGGTGAAAATATGTAACGACCCTGACTATAGTAGCTCTAATCAGGTGCCTTTATTTTTAATATTTGAATAAGATAGATGAAATCACATCCTAAATGACAGAATATATTACTAGTCTTGGTAAAATATATACACATTTTGAAATCCAAATTACATTATTAACATAAAATTAAAAACATCTCTTTAAGAACACTATTGTTCCATTTAGTGTAACCCTACATATCAATCATAATAAACATTTTTAAAACCTATGGGAAAGTAAAAAATAATAAACGGGTGAGCTAAAAATCTTAGTTTGGGTAAAGTAAAATTAATGTTTTCATAAATCAATAATGGATAATCATTATGGAATGGTAAATAACTGAACACAAATGTCATTTAATAAATAATTTGGGAATGAAAATAAATCTATGTATTTTTTTGTACTGAATATTTTATGGAAAATCCTAACTAAAATGAAGGAAATGAATAATTTCATATATCTAGACTATTATGTTATATCCTCTAGATAGTTAATGTTAAGCTCAATACTCTTTCAGTTTATGTATGTGGGTAGAAACCTATTTGACACTTCTTTGGAAAAGGGAAAGGGTTTCTCTCCAGCTGAATTAATCTCATGATACTATTAATTATTTGAGTAGATTTAATTATATGGCCCCTCCCTTTTATTTCATATCCCAAACATTCCTCATGCATTTACTAATATTTCAAAAAAAAAGTTATTTTTAAGTCAATGTGTACAATACCACTTTGAATCTTTTGGATCATAAATACCATGAAAGAAAAAAATTTCACAATACCATAAATACCATTAAAATAAATAAATTCTTTATATTATGTGTCAAAATATTTGTATATAAACCTCTTAAAAGAAGGTGTGTGTATAACATCAAAATATGCCTCAAGGAAAAGGTGATTGAGAGAAAGTCCCATAAAAAGATCATTTTGTTAATAAAATGGATAAATTATGTGTATTAGTTGTAAATACACATTTAATTTTTTAAAATAAAACATGATATAATCTTAATTAAATTCACACATATCCTTTTCATGACATAATCAGTGAAATAAAAGATTAAACTACTGAATAAAATTTAATATAAGAAATATATTACCACTTGTAATTGGAAGAATTGTATTGACCATAATATTAATAATTGTAAAATGAAACATTTATTTCCATGATTAAAATGATATTAATTATATGATATATCAAAGGGAATTATAGTTACACCACATATAATAAATAAGAGATGAATAAGTCATATATATCATAGAAGTAAAACTGAGATGAGGAAACCCTGAAAAAGTTCATATCATTTAGGTGAGAATTCATAAATTGGGTTTTTATGTGTCAAAAAAAGTTTTTAATTAAATGGGATTTGTATATAATATGTTTAGAAATATATAGTGTATTACACACATAATATTAACATAATATAATCAACTATGAAGACTTATAACCCAATAAATAGAAATTAAGCTACGGAATCTCTTACCTCACACTTCCCAATAGTGTATCATTCTTTAAAATCTAGTATAATAGATTACATAATGTTATTAACTCAATAAATAACTATATTATTACTTATCAAACATTATTTACTTATTAATAACATTTTATGACAAATTCATTATTAATATTTCAGTATTTTCATGGTTTCGGGTGTGTTCGTTTCATTGTTCCATGACCAGTTCATTTGTCTATAATTATGGTTGTTCTTATAAAACATCTTTAAAAATAAATATTTGGAATGTAATATAATTAATTAACCTATAAATTTTTTAATGATCTAATGAATCATTTTTATTTATTACATGAGGAAAGTTCATTGGATAAAACATTAATTATAATTTTTTATTTTATTTTCATAGTTTCTTCCAACATCACAAACTAGTTTCATTTTATTTTATATTATGTGTATATATTAGTTCCATAACATAAAATATGTTTTAATATACCTATATAATATTATTTATCAGGAAATATATTTTTATGACCAGCCATGAATGTGGTAATGGAAAATTATCAAAAGTATTATTCACATAAGTGGTTAATCACCATAACATAGAAAATGTTTTCATTTCATTGAATAAGAGGAGTAAATAAAAACGGATGAATATAATATATTACATTAAAAGCATAAAAAATACTATATACATTATTATCGAGTTATCATGCATTTATGGAAGAATTATGTGAGGATAAAATAGAAAAATAAAATAATTTAAAAGAGGTGTTCTAGGAAAATTACTTCTTAAATATCACCTCTTTTAGAGACCCTTGAGAACCATAAATATTATCTTATTGTTAGAATATAAGAACATTTACATTGTTAGAGTGAGGTTTATTGTTTTTTTAAGATATTTTGGGAGCTAAATGACATGTGGTTGAAAATTGGGTGGTCAGGGGTGGTATTTATACTTGAGGTAGGTGCGTTTAAGTGTTTAAAATAATAATTATTTTATATTTAAAGACAACCACAATGATGTGAAACTAAATTAAATGACTTTTGTAATAAATTAATTTTTAATGGATGTTTAGGGTCTATTAACATCTCAAACAACCATTAAATAATGTAATTATTTTTACTTTAAGACATTACGTTTTTACCTTTAACATGTTTCATTTTTTACCTATACTCGAGTAAAAACAATTTCCCCATGGTAAATTATTTATGACTAAAAATAAAATTAACCATTAAAACTAATTCAAAACTTATTATTAAAAATATGGTATCCATTTTTTTTTAGTTTATATAATTTGTAAATTATATTCATATGTAGTCCTACAAACACAATGGTAATGTGTGTTTTTAAGGTGAAAAGTTAGAAATTTTGAAATTTTTTTGTATCCAATTTCAATGTGAATTTTTTCCAACAACCAAAATTGGTTTTATGGATATATAATTGAACTAAATATACTTTAAAACCAATATGAATTTTTTTATCTATATAAACAATTTATTTGAAAAAGTAGTTTCCAATTAAAATTCAATATTTTTCACTATTCATCGAAAAATAAAACATATCATAAAAATACCAAAAACTCATCCTAAGATTATTTAAATTTAAATATAAAAAATGAAGATTATTTTTTTATATAAAACATATATGTGTCAAAATTTCTTTATAAAAATAGTTACACCTTTAAATAGAGGAAAAACTACCTTTATAAATATATAGCATTTTATGCTTAAAATTAGATTTAATATTTTCTTAAGCCTATCAATCATATTAAATTATTTTCAAAAACCATATTGAATATATTAGATATAAAATTAATTAATATATTTCACTAATAGTTATTAATTCAATGTTTTAAGATAAAATTTAATTTTGGGAATAAAAAGAGTTTTTTCAGAAAAACACATCCTTTATGTTAAATATGATTAAATTTTGATTTCTAATTAATGTTAATACAGTTAATTAATTTTATAAAATGTGTAAAATATATTTTCATAATTTATTTAATATAATTTATTCTGACCATTCCAATAGATATGTGATATCTATAACAATTAAATAATTATATTTAATCATTTGATTATGTTGGATGTTCTATGTAACATAATATATTGAAGAAATAAAATATAAAAAGTGACATGACATAAAATCCTAGTTTTTTACTTTCTCCTCTACTTCTAGAAATTACACCTTTACAATTTAAACTTTCAATTTGAAAATCAGTGGTTGAAACTTAAAAAATCCATTGTGGGAAACCTACATTGGAAATGGTTGAAACATAAAAATTACATTGTGGAAAACAGACATCAAAAATAGGGTTAATAAAGCAAACCATTAATAAGGGTAAAAGGGAAATATGATGGTCACCCCAAAATTAAGAATTTTAATTGGATGAAAGTAGAGGGAAGTGAAATATGAAATAGAGAAGAGAAATTAAATTATCATTTTATGATGGATATTTATAGAGAAAATGGTCAACAAAAACTCTTCCATCAAAAATTTATAAATCTATAATTGGTTAAAGAGGCCATTGATTTCCTTGAATGAAAATTAAATGAATAGTGTGTTTCATTCCATGTTCCATTCCTAGAGTTGAGGGGTTATTTTACTATTTAGATAAGCACTTGAGAAAAATAAACATACATGATTCCATTTCATTTCATTTTCAAAATCTCATACTTGTGTTGTGTATCGATCTACTTTCACATCATCCCTTGCACTAGGAAATGAATGTTAATGATGATTTTTCCCCAAAGCACATTAATAGATAATAAGATCCACAATTCATTTCATCAACCGTTATGTTTTTACTAATACCAATTTTGTTAAAACATGGTATCCAATATAAAAAATAATAATTTATCATCAAAATAATTTATCCAATGTCCAACTTAATATATTCAATAAGCAGTTAAACTCAATACTCATCTGTGATAAGTGAGTCTGAATTCAAAGATAAATAATTTAAAGGGAAGGATACTAAATTTTAAATTTCAAATTATTTTAGACATAATTAGGATCTTATAATCATATATAAAATATTTTAATATGTTAAACACCTATAAACATTAATGGAAACAATCATGCTTCCAAAAATAATATTTCAAGTTGTTGAATATATTCCTTAAATCCAGACATGTTGTAATCCTATAAAAGATAACATAAACCATAAAATTACTTAAAACTATAATTTTCACCAATACTATCATATAATTATATAAATTTCATTATTATCTCAACATGAGGAATATATTATTGTTTATCTTCCAATAATCACGTGTTTTCCATAAGATCAACTTATCACTGAATCATATTCCTGGTTATCGATACCATTGAACACTTCCTCTCAAATCCATAAAGAAGAATTATTGTAGTAAGATAATTATATATCTAATGATTTTTATAACTGAGGATTAATTGATAAAATAATCTTGAATACAAATAAAAAATAACATTAACATTTGTACACCATTTTATGCTTCATTATCTTATTCTTTAATACCTCATTCCCTTCTTTATAGTCTATTTATAATCAGTTATATAACCATTACCTCTTTAACCTTTATAATTATATTCATGAGTGTCCCAACTAGGAAATAGATTTTTATGATGCCTATGTATTCTTCATTTAAAACATTTAACCATGTATGATACCTTATGTACACCAATATTCTCATCCTATTTCCTTAATGAAACATTTTATTTTGTTCATCGTAACAGCTTTCTTTTTTCCCTAATTTTCCACACCCAAACATATTAGAATTCTTCTAATACATCTACTTGTGAGGTTCTACTAAAATTATACACATATAATAAATTGAATCTTGTTTTCTGCATGATCTTCACCACTCGATTTTGTAGGAAAATTCTATCCTTCTCTTATTTAGTGAGTCCGACAGTTGGTGATGTTACTTGTTATTGGTCTTATATAGTGAAAAATGATTAGGAATAAACACTATATAGCTTACTCTAGTAATCATTTCATTTTATTTCTCACCCATAATATTTCTATAACATTAAATGTTAACCCAGTTCCTTCATCTTTCGGCTATAGACTAAAAAATAAAATCAATGTGTAACCATCAAACCATACTAATTAGAGTGAGCTATTATTATTCAAATTATGTCCCAATAATGACACATTCATCTCAATCAATGGGTATTTAGAATTATCCTATGTTATCTATTGTCATTACAAAGTCTTTATTATGATATCATATACTTACCTTTGTCCTCAATGTCAGACATAGGGTTATATTCCCCAATATATTTTTTCCTAAATACAGTTCTCCGGATTTATACTAAACATTCTCTAATACCAACTGTTATGACCCAGACTCTAGTATCCCAAAGTTAGTACCTTACATTATTACATTGAATTAGGATACATTAAATATAATAAAAAATGAACAAATATTTGAGTATTCTTAGTAAAATATATATATATATATATATATTAATTTATATTAATTTTTTGACATAAACTTTTAAAAAGTATTTTCATTGAGACCACCATTATTATTCATAGTGTAAACCTTAATATAAATCATAATAATCCTCATGGAAAGATGGGGGAAATAAAACATAATGGATGGGTCATCACAAAAATCTCAATAAGGGTTATGTATAGTTGAAGCTATCAGAAATAAATGAAAGATTAACATCATGAATAGGTAAATCATTGAACACGCATGCCATGTAATCAAAATTATGATATTGAAAATGCATCCACGTATTTTTTCATAATGAAACTTCTCTATATAGTAATAATTGAAATGAAGGAAATTCATAATTTCATACATATGAACAGTAATTTTACATCCTCAAGTTAGTTACTGTTAATTTCCATCATATTTCTACTTTAACTCTATTGTTAGAAACCTACATAATTGTTCTTGGAAACAAATGAGAAGGTTTTTTCAACAACTTAATTCATCCCATGAGACTACTGATGCATCGAGAAGATTTCAATAACTTTTCCCCAACACATGTTGTTCATTTTCAAAGCATTATTTATATATTGAATAACTGATTTTTAAAATATCTTTATAAAACAAAGTGTCCAATACCACATTGAAACATATGAATCTTAATTACCATGATGGAATAAAAAATAGAAAAAACCATAAATAAAATTAAAATAAATAAATTCATGATATTTTATATCAAAGTGTTTGTATACACACCACAAAAAATATGGTTTGTGTAAAACATAAGAATATGCCTTAATGAAAGGTAATTGAGAAGAAGTCACTTACAAAGATCGTTTAATTTATCCAATGGATTTATTATGTGATTCTCTATAAATAAACCTAAAATTGGAAATAAACATGATATAATGAGTAGTAATAATAGAAATAACCTTATTATTATATAATCAGTAAAATAGATGTTTAACTGAAAAAATGATAATTTACATGAGAAATCTCTTACCACTTGTAATTAGTGGAATCATATATACAATAAAAGTAATAATTATTAAATCAAACATTGAATAACATGATTAAAATGAGGTTAATTATATTATATATAAAATTACAACCAAACAATGAAATTTTGTTTCTATAAAAATGTCATGTAATTATATATCCTTATATTATTGGTAAATAGAATAATTACTCAAAGATAAGATAATTATCAAAAAAAATGTGTTGACCTAATACCATAAATTTTGTTGAACCGGTGACCTTATAAATCATCACATATATATGAATTGAGGAACTAAACTTTTATTTCATAATTATCTTGTTTGTGATTGATGACCTGAATCACTCCCAATAGATATTTACACTTTTCCTTCATGTCCAATCTTCACACCCAACCTACGCTATCTATGCTGAAACCATGTTATTTGTTATTTTGGGTAACTGTTATGGTTCAAAATTTCCCATTTTAAGGGTAGTTTTAGTATCTATATTTATGATGTGGGTTTCTGTGAATGAACCATTCAATTATTAAACCTTTTATAACACAAAAAAAATATAAGGTTGAAATTCATTTTAAAGGGGGTCGAATTTAACACCCCTAGATTTTGTGAAATATTTTTTTTAATTGGTTTAATATTTTTATATTTTTTATCAGATGAAAAAATGAAAATATTTTTTCAATAAGTAAAAAATTAATTTCACAGGACACCAACTTGTTGTATGTTTCATGCAACACCAACTTGGCATACGTTATGCAGAACAACAAGGTTATCATACATTAGACATAATATTGACCTTCATCGATTGCTTGCATAACTCGAAAGACCAAGTATTACTTAACAATAATACATTATTAAAAATATTATTATAATGATATATAACCTAGTAATTAATTATGAAAAAATTTGGTTCACACATATATAATATTAATTCATGGGTAATCAATTTATTAGAAATTAATATGGAAATCTATTGAATATAAAGGAAAATATTGTTACGGTCACAAAGCTATTCTAAGATAATAAATTAAATTAATTCAAATTAGTTATTAATATTAATTTTATAAATGTTATATATATCCAATAAAATATTTTTGATAGTAATAAACTATATTTTATAGATATAAGATAATAACAATCCAAATTTTATGCATAAAACACTATATTTTTGTTAAGGAATTTTTAATTCCTTTAATGGAGAATGAATTTTAAATTAAATTTTTGGTAATTTTATATGTTTAATATTTAAAAGAAACATAATATATATATTCTAGGAATAAAAATTAAGTTATTATAGTTTTTTATTTTTCTGTAAGGTTTCATCTTTTATTGAATAGTTAAAAACACTTTTTTAATTCTAAATTGATTTTTCAAATAATTTATTTATAAGGTTGAATTATATTTTTAATTGGTTTTATAATTAATATAGATACTATTTTTATTAATTAATCAAATTTAGGTCATTTGAACAAATTTCACATTGAAATTGGATATCACAACGTAGTAAACTTTTAGATGTTTTTACATTAAAAACCAGCAAAGACGTCCTGTCAGCGGGATTAAAGGTAAAATAATTTGTACCAACAATGAGATTAGAATTTGGAATATTAGATTAAATATTTTAAATAATAATAATATAAAATTTATAATGCGGTAAAAACAATTTTGACCAAAATTTTTAGTGAAAGTGATCAAAATTAATTACATCGGTAAAGATAAAAAACATGGTTAATAAATTACTAAACAATAAATAGATGGCCCAAAACGATGTGTAAACGTGTAAAACACCCATTTTTAGTCAATTATGTTTCCATAAACCTTCAAATATTGAGTTTTGTTTGTTTGGTATTACTTTTTTTAGGTTAAAACATTGGTACACCTAACTTGATCTAAAAAATGTCTGATGTGTCATTTCCATTCCCTATAAAAGGATACCACCTCTACCCACTTCCTCACACCTCTCAAGCACATTAAATCACCCAAAATCCCCTACAATCAT
Source organism: Viscum album (assembly GCA_963277665.1). NCBI lineage: Eukaryota > Viridiplantae > Streptophyta > Magnoliopsida > Santalales > Viscaceae > Viscum > Viscum album. The sequence continues at coordinate 2,042,235,670 of OY728148.1, read as the reverse complement.
CTAATAACGTCACTCAGTTCTTATAATTAGTTTTACCTTGGGTATATGGAAATTATAGTGATCATTTTGGCATAAACCAAAAGAAGTTACCCAATTGAGAGGTAACGTCTTCTCTCAAGCTCATTTCATTTATTTTCCTTCTAAACACCCTAAAACATATTTATTTTGTATTAAAACACAAGTATCATAAACATAATAGGTTTTTTCCAATCATGTTACCAACTAAACATACACATGCCTCCATCTAATGGGTTACCAACATATTGTTTATGTGTGTGATGAATTATCGCCTCACTAAATGGTGATTGTTCATTTTTCCATTACCACAACTTGTGGTGGAAATTATGATGTAAAATATGTTTATATATGTAATATATTATATTATTTTTATTTATTTCTGCTTCTATATTACTTTTACAACAAGTCTCTTTTTTTACTTTCGATTTGGTGTAATTATGATAATTTCGTTTAAGGAAGTGTGGACTACCACCCCTTCAAAGTGATGTGATTCATTCAAATACTACATGAAATGTATTAAGGATTAGTTTAGTGAAATTATATGATATATATAACATTATAATTATTTTTTAATGACATTTTATACATATGCACTTATATGTCATTTTCCTTTTTTCGTTCAATACGACAATTAAAATGGAAACAATGTTTATGCGCACGTACGACATACCGTCTCTATGAACAGTGTATTCTATTTCATACTTAATTATTCAATAGAATATTATAATATAAATATACTAGATATTAATGATATTTATATCATGATTTACATTTTGGAATCATGATATACTTATAAGGACCAACCATATAAGAAATTAAGTAACATGTGAAGACCAAAGAGAACATTACCTGAAGTGAAACATTAACATAGGATTGTTAAAAACATGTAATATAAGGTCATAATAAAACCATATATGGTATTATTTATGATAATATTAATATTTAAAAATTTTATAATAACCATATAGTAATTATACCTGAATAATATAAGATTATAAAGAGAGTCAACACACCAGGTAAGGGGATTCCATTTCACTTTTTCTGTGAGATATATGCTATGTTCACCACTATTAACCTCGGTGTGGTGAATGTAATGACAATTATTGTATTATATTTATATTATACTTATATTTATGGGTATTAAAATATCCCTTTTATGATTTTTCTTTCTTGGTGTTTAAGTTTCAAAATTTACCAAATCAGTAAAATTGATTTGACTCAATTTTCATTCTTTGAGACTAATGTTTTGTTATATACCTAAATACTTTTTTGAGGTCAATATATCTATATTATACATGTTATAAAATGAATCTAATTATTTTGTTGAAGTATAAATCTTCATTATTTTCATTCTCTTATAAGGAGAGTATGATCCCATGTTACCAAGTGACAAGTATTTATTGAAATAATCTCATTGGTTTTTGAGATTGTTTATTTTTATACTTCATTTAATGAAATCATTTGATCCATATCTCAATAAAATTCATAAAATTTTCTATCCTCTTGGTATTTATAATATATTTAGTTATGGGTGCCATTTTTTCAATCATTGAAACATATTTTATTTAATAATTTTCTTTTAAGCAGGCTTGAATTTTCCCTCTCATTAGTCGGAAAACTATGTTCCTTAAAAACCATGTTTTTTAAAAAGGGTTTAAAATAGTTGTATAATAATATACTATGATGATTAAAATAAATTTTTAACCTTTTGTATTTTACCATTTTTACAAAATAATCTTCTTACCTATTTTCTAATGAGGAATTTTTTTAAGCTTTTCACCATGCAAAAGGAATTTTCTTTTCACCTCGTACGATATATACAAATTTATCAACCATCATACCCAAGAAGATTATTTTAAATTATCAAAAAGATATTCTTTTAAAAGAAATTGTTCTCCTAATTTTATGAATATTTATTATCTTTAAAGTTTATTTAGAGAAAAAATATTTCAAAAAAATTATCTTTTAAACAGTACTCAAATTTATTACCTTATTTATATATATGTTTTCAATGTATTCTCAAAGAAATGGTTTTCAAAAAAATTGCATATTTATTTATATGTTTTATGTGTATTTTAAAATAAATGGTTTTCAAAACGTTTTGATTATTTATTTATATGTTTTCAAAGTATTTTCAAAGAAATGGTTTCTAAAACATTTTCAATATTCCATTTTATGTTTAAAAATTATTTTAAGGGATAAAAAATTAAAAAAAATGAAGCTTCATTCATATGTTTTAAATTAGAAAACATGTTTTTAAAAATAATTAATGCTTCTTTAATATGTTTTAAATGTTTTTTATAAGAAAAATGTTTATAAAATGGTTTTAATGATAATTTATATGTTTTCTAGGAAAAAAAATTTCAATATGATTTCAAGTCTTCTCTATAAGTTTTCAAGGTATTTTCTAGGAAAATTATTTTATGTATTAAAAATCAATTTTCAAAGAAGAAAGGATATTTTACTCAGGAGACATTTTTAAAAGATATTTAAAAATTGTTTTCTATCAAATATGACATCTATTGATATTACTAATTCCTTTCTAGGAAATGATTTAAATATTCCATTCATATCCTTTTTATGAATGTGTTATTCATAATGTCATGGTCGTCATAAAGCCTATTTCCCTTTCATGGGTTATATGATTATGAAATAAATTTATATTTTACAGGTTATAATTTTATGAATCTCGTATCATTTTCATGGTTTATATGTCTAGGAAATCCATTTCTCCTCACAGGTTATGATTTTGATAAGATGATTATGAAACATGTATCTTTTTTCATAGGTTATGTTATGTTTATGATACTGATTCTATTACACGGGTTATGATATGACTGTTAAAAAAATTGTGGCACATGAATGTATGATTTCACAATGAGATGGGTGGGACCTATATCTCCCTCCAATGCATTGGGTAAAGATATATATCTCATGAGATATACTAATTAGGTCTTGGGAATAAACATTTACTACTAAGATGGACATGAGAGTGAACCATGACTAGCAAGATGGTATTAGGAGTGAACTCATGCTACTAAGATGTCCATGGGAGTAAACCATGACTACCATGATGGTATGGGGAGTGAACGTATACTACCAATATGGTATTGGTAGCGATGCATTGTCTAATATAGAAATCACATTATATACTTATATGTTTTCCAAACTTCCATGTTTTATTCCTATGATATTCTTTCATGGATTATCTTATTTATTTCCTTATGATTCGTGTATTTTGAACTGCCAAGATTTATGCCATAATTCATGTTTATGATATTTTACATTCAAGGTATGATATTCATTTTTCATGATCTTGTTCTCATACCCTTATACTCATGATTATTTTTACATGTATCCTCGTTTACGCTTATTTATCATCAGACTTCACCTCATTTCATGTTCCCTTCCCTAGGTTATGAATATATATTTTTTGTATGATATGTATAATAGGGGTTCTGGCCTTGGATAACCTAGTGGGAGATAATGTATCTCACTCATGTATTAGTTTAAACATTTCCATGATTCCAAAAGCACTAGAAAAAATATGATCATTGGGAATCTATTTTTATAATGTTTATATATTACAAAAAATTAATGTTAACGTTTTGAAAAGTGAGGGTCACTATAAGAATTAGTATTAAAAAACTTAGATATAAATATGTGACTGTGGTTTAATTTGGAACACATGATTTACCCTAGTAATGACATAAGTTTGGTCAACATCATAGATTCTACTGAATTTCAATCATTGGTTAGTGATTTTAAATAATTAAATTATTAATATATTTAATTCCTGAATTGAGTAAACCTAGATTATAATCTATATATTTTCCATTAGGTAAAATCCCTAGGGTTATCTGTATAACCTTGGGATATTAAAGGGGTTGAGGAGGGAATCATTGCTCGTGTTGATGAACTCAGGATCATGGATAGCCAAAAAATTATCAAGGAGATTCATTGGAAAAATTTTGAACACTATTGAAAATTCAATAAAATCTCTAGAAAATGTGTTCTTCACCAAATATTGAACTTTTCTTGAGGATGGGATTTTTATTTTATTTATTCATTCCGTGTTGAATAATTTATAACATGAATTATTTATATATTCTTTAAATATCGTGTTTTCCCTCCTTAAAAAATAACACCATGGGTTTTCATTGTTGCACCAGTTTTATTGTTCCATTTTTGGGTTATGTGATTTCGATCATTGGTCAGGATCACAATGACCAACAATAATATCACCTTTTAAAAAAAATTCCCTCTATCGTAATTTTTTTGTGTTTTTTATCATTGTAATATGCGATCAATGTTTTGAATTATCTAGACCGATTCAAGTATGGTAATGCTGCCATATTCAAGATGGTTATGAAAATGACCATGTGATTTACATCTTGTCTATTGATCAAGGAATAAATATATATTGGGGATTACATTTCTAAGGATAGAGAGTCCTATTAGTTATGATTGGTGTGATAAATATTTCTTGGGAGATGTAAATCATAATTTAGGGACACCTATGTGTGTGAATCCATTATTAGAGAAGTTTTTATTCGATTTATCCAAATTGTGAAAGAATATAGCGAAATTTTTATCCACGTTGGTGGATTTGGAGAAGAAAATGATGTCTCAATGACTAGAATTTACTATATGTGTAAAACATGACCATGAGATTTATTATTTAGAATAACAATATCCTGTGGTCTATTTTCATTCTTTAGAAAAGGTTTCGAAACATGGTTAAATATCACACATTATATGAATGTTCCGACAATCCATTTGATAATACATGGGTGTCTGAGTGGAGTACACAACTAAGGAATCTGGTGGGAAGACACATTTTATCCTATTGGGGACATTCCATGTGGATGGATCTACCCAACCAAGAGGTTTTTAGGGAATAACAGGACTAAGACTTCAAGTAGTTCCACACAGTATGTGACCTCATGAAAATGACATGTACTATCACGAAAATCACCTTCCTTACATATATCCTTCTCCATTACTCATATATGAGCCCATGAGTATCCCATTTTGAGTATAATTTCATATAGGTTATGATGGTTTCATTTTTTAGAATCAAATATTTAATGTGAGGTGATTCAAGAAGAATTATTTTTTTATGTTTAGATGATGTTATCAATATGACCAAATCATAAGACAGATATCGGGGTCAGTACTCACCTGATTAACCATGGTTAAGGTACACTATATCCCATATGAATATATATTTGGTACTCCCCCAAACTATATATGGTATGGTTCCTCTCTCTATGGAGTTGTACTCCCAAATTATAGTTCTTTGGTGGGAAGTGGGTCCTCCATCCTAATCCGTTAACCCTCATTTTTGATACACAATAGTGAGAAGTGGGCACTCCATTCTAATTATTGTGGGGTTTTTTTGTTTGATTGGTCCAACCGGAAGCCACTGTAGCAGTTTTCACAAAGGTGGTAATCATTCACTTTAGCGACACAGACTTACTTTTCAAAACAGTGGATTGTCTTCTCTATTTTATAGCCCATTTCAAGCTAGGGTTACTACTGAAAAAAAACATTGTAATTGTGCTCCCTATATAGTGAATATTTTTCCACTCTATAGATGTAGGGATTATTCTCGAACCATATAAATCATTGTGTTCTGTGTTTTTTCCTCTATTTTCTCTTTCATATCTCATTTTTGTGGTTGAGACTCCTGAAGATTCCACGACAACTGGTATCAGAGGGTTAGTTTGGAATTCTCCAACGATGGATCTTGATGAAGTTAAATTAATGATAGATTACTTCGATGGAAGAGATTTTAGTTTATGGAGGGTGAAATCTAGTATTATATTTTTCAAAAAAAAGATACACTTACCGCTTCTCGGTCTAAAGCTAGCAGAAATGGAGCAGTCAGAGTGGGAGCTACTGGATTGACAGGTTATGAGTGTTATGCACCTAACATTGGCCAAAAACATGGCATTCAATATTAGAGAGGAGAAGATAGTGGTGGATCTGATGAAATCTTTCGTGAATATGTACGAGAATTATTTTACATCAAATAACGTGCAATTGATGCGATGATTGTTCAACCAAATGATGGATAAAGGTAGAATTGTTGCAGACCACATCAACGGATTCAACACCATCATAAGTTAGGTAAAACCACTGAATATTGATCTTTGTGACGAGGTATGTGCACTGGTCTTACTGTCTATTTTACCTGACAGTTAGGAAGAATCTATAACATCTCTAAGCAGCACCTCGGGGAATGCCAAGATGGTTCTGAAAGATATAAGGAATCTAATCCTTATTGAGGATGTGTGGAAAAGAGAATGAAGTAGACTCTCTTATTCTGATATAAATGTTGAAGAAAGGGGAAGACACCCATAACTAGACAATCGTAGAGGGTGATCCAGGTCAAGAGGAAAGAGCATAGACAAGGCAAAGGGGCTTGGTCCAACCTACTGGACTAATGGGAAGAAAGGACATGTCATGAATGAGTGCAAAGATAATTAGAAGGGATTAGAAACTGATGGAAAAAATGTGGAAACTAAAAGAAATGATGATGTGATGTTATTGAGCATGGATATCCCAATGGATTCATTGATTTTAGACTTTGAGACATCTTTCTATTATACATCAGAGAAGGTATTTATGGAAAATTAAATTTCTGGAAGTTTCAGCAAGGTACATCTTGCTGATGATGAGCCCTTATATATTGTGAGGAAAGGATATGCACAGATCAAGACCAACAGTGGGAGCTTGCTGGTTTTAGAAAATGTGAGGTACATCCTTATTTTAAGAAGAAATCTCATTTATGTGGGACAACATGAGGATTCAGGGTTGAGTACCACGTTCACTAGTGGTTCATGGAAGATCACCAAAGGATCTATGGTCATAACTCCTGGAGAAAAGAATGGTAACCTATATAACATGACAGAAACCTGCATGGATATGGATACATCACTCAATGCTGTAGGAGATTCACAATGGTGGCACAACAGGCTTGGCCACATGGGTCAAAGGGGAATGAATGTGCTGGAAAATAATGGCTGCTACTAGAGATGAAGTCAGTGGAAGTTGACCTGTGTGAAGATTGTATCTTCGGAAAGTAGACGAAGGTGTCTTTTTTAAAAGGAGGCAGAACACCAATGGCTGGGAATTTGTACCTAGTGCACACATATGTTTGGTGGTCAGCACTAGTACATTTCCTTGGAGAGTCACAATACAATGTGAAATTCATCGATGAATCAACAAGGAAGGTATGGGTTTACTGTCTGAAAAGTAAATCTGATGTGTTTAAAATGTTTTAGAAGTGAAAGGTCATGGGGTAGAATGATTCGTGAGCTAATCTGAAATTCTTGAGGTCAGAAAATGGTGGAGAGTATGCCAGTCAAGAGTTCATATAATTATGTTCTGATAATGGATTTGGCGGGAGAAGACAATTCTGGGTACACTTCCATATAATGGTGTGGAAGAGAGGATGAATAGGATGTTGAATGAACGTGCCTGGAGTATAAGGTTACACTAGGTGTTGCCCAAGATTTTCTAAGCTGATGTAGTGAACATGGGAGCATATCGGGTCAATGTGATTATATCTGGCCAATGGGAGAACGTCTACCCAAGGAGATATGGTCTATTAAGGATGCAAGACTCTAACATTTATGATTCTTTGGTAGTTTGGTATATGTTCATATTAATGAAAATGAAATGGAGAATCTTAATTCTATGTCCAATCCATGTTTATTTATTGGATATGGTGATGATGAGTTTGGTTTCTGATTTTGGGATGATCTCAAGAAGATGGTCATCAAGATCTAGAAAGTGGTATTCAGTGAAAGTATCATATACAAAGATCAACATGTTGCTGAAGATGAAAATGGGAACATCGCATCATATTGAAAAGAGAAAGTAGAGAATGAAGGTGTATCTGAGCATGAGAGATATGAACTGGTGTAACCTACTACTCTAATGGAGTTGGGGAGATCAACAAGGGTGAGAAGGCCTATGCAGAGGTATTCACCATCCTTGCATTATCTATTATTGACTGAATGTGGAGAACCAGAATTCTTTAAAGAGGAAATACATTTGAAGGAGTCGAGAAAGTGGGAGCCGTCTATGAAGGATAAGATTTCCTCATTTCATGATAATAACACTTGGGAGAAGACACCCCTGCCAATAGGAATGAAATCATTTTAGAAAAAGTGTGTCTACCAGGTCAAATAAGAACATTATGGAAAGAGGAGGTTCAAGGAAATGATGGTGGTGAAAGGATTCCAACATAAGGAGGGAGGGTATTTCACTGAAATAATATCACTAGTAGTGAAGCTTACCACCATCCGGGTGGTTCTCATCATTGTGGAATCAGAGGACTTGCACCTTGAGAAACATGATGTCAAGACTTATTTCCTTCATGGAGATTTGGAGGAATACATCTACATGTAGTATCCAGAGGGATATGTAGAGTCTGTGAAAGAATACCTAGTATGCGAACTCTAGAAGAGCTTATATGGATTGAAGCAGGCACCGAGGCAGTGGAACAATAATTTTGATTCATTTATGTCTAAAAATAAAATATAGGCAATGTGGCATGGATAAATGTTTCTACATCAAGTCCTTTTTTGATTAATACATTATATTACTTCTATATGTGGATGAAATTCTCATTCCAAGAACATGTATGCAGAGGATTAATGGGATAAAAGGGCAGTTGGATGAAGATTTTGAAATGAACGATCCAGAACAAGATGGAAAGATTTTTTGGATAAAGATCAAGAGAGACCGCACAGCTGGAACTTTGATGTTGTCACAGACTGATTACATTGGGAAGGTACTGAGAAGATTTAGCATGATGGAAGCAAGTGAAGTCAGTATTCCCCTTGAGGGACATTTCAAACTATCAACAGAGAAATCATCAAAGAAGGTGGAAGAGGTTGAGTATATGGTAAAATTTCAATAAGAATCATTTGTTGTAAGCCTTATGTATGCCTTGGTATGTACTCTACATGGCATCGCTCATTTAGTGGGAGTTGTGAGAATTTTTATACTTAACCCTGGAAAACAACATTGGGAAGATATAAAGTGGATAATGAGGTATTGGAAGGGAAATAAGGAGACATATATATGATTTGGGAATGGAAATTCATTATAGGTGTATGTGGATGCTGACCTTAGAGGTGATTTAGACAGCAGTAGGAGTACCACATTTTATGTTTTTTCCTGTGGAAGAACTGCGGTAAGTTGGATATCAGAATTGCAGAAGGTGGTGTCTTTATCCACCACATAGGCTGAATACATTGATGTAACAGAATCTAGGAAAGAGATGGTTTGACTGAATAACTTCTTGGATGAATGGGGAAGAAAATTAGAGGAGAATATATTGCACTGTGATTGTCGGAGTTCTGTAAATCTTGTAAAGAACCCAGTGTTTCATGCCTAGACAAAGCACATTCAGTTAAAGTACCATTTCATCATAGGTTTTATACAGTATGGGTTACCGACATTGTAGAAGATTTGTGGAACCAATAATCTAGTAGACATGTTGACAAAGCCCATGGTGATACATAAGTTGAGACACTGTTGTGCCTTTTGTGGTCTACACTAATGAATGGAGGATGAGAGGTAGAATAAGGGAAGACAAGATGGGAGTACAAGAGGAAAAAAGTTTTTATTTCATGAATCGTCAGGTTGAAATTGAAGTTGTGAATGGAAAGAACACCACTGGTGAGTGAAGTAGAGGAAGAACTCAGATTAATTAAGTTATATTTATCAGTTTCATCGAAGCATATCAGAGTAGTTGATCAGGCTACAAGTGGGAGAATATTGTATTGGTGTAGCCAAATATGTTTGGTCCGAATTAATGTAGCCCACAACCCTAGCACTTTTCAAAAATGTGGTCGACGTTCACTGTAGCGAGGTGGACTTAAATTTCAGAACAGTGGATCATCTTCTCTATTTTATATCCCATTTTTAGGCTAGGGTTACTATTGAAAAGAACTATGTAATTGTGTTCCCGATATAGTTATTATTTTTCCTCTCTGTGGGTGTAGGGATTATTCCTGAACCATGTAAATCATTTTGTTCTATGTGTTTTTTCTCTCAGTTTTCTCTTTTATTTCTCGTTTATTTCATTTTGAATCCCGATGATTCCATGACATGTGCATAGTTTTTGGAATCAAATATGAGACCTTTTAAGCTATAGAATACTCATCATTCATATTTTTCTATGGATATTGATATTCCTCTCTCATTTGACTAGGGATTAATTATGAAAATAACTAATGTTGGGTTTCTTTTCTCAGTTTTATTATTGGTTCGGATGGCTATTATATTCTATTTCCTCACTCTTGGTTTTTGGGGAATCCTACTGAGTATGTTTATAACCACACTTTCATGGTATTTTCCAGTATTTGTTCTGTCTTATGTAGATTGAAGATAGATTGGTAGTGACTTTACTAGAGATGGTGTAGTGGGTCATAGTAGTATCTGGAGGCACTGACCACATTTGGAAGTTATACATAGATTTATTTAGATATGATCTCTTCGGTACTTCCCTTTCTTAGCTTTTTCTAGTCTTTGACTTATTTCCCTTCACGGTTGGGAATCTACTTAGACCTGTTTTTTCTAGTATATTTATCTCCTACACTCTGATTTATTTCATAAATTTTATTGCATACATTTTTTACACCTTATAGGTTTTATATTATTATGTATCTATATTATTATAATGCATTTTGGTGAATCTTGTGTGTAGGTACATTACATTAAGGACACTCATTTCATTGATATCCCTACTTGACACATTTCTCAATCCCAAGGCCTATTAGAGGTGGGATTTTGGTTTCACTCTTAGCTTACTATCAGCCCAGTTAAGGCCTCGGTGGGTCAGGTCATGACAGAGTGGAATAAAAGGAGGTATTCTATAAGGAAGGTATTTATTGTTAGAAGTGGGATGATTATTGGTCTATAAACTTTTGGAAATAATTTTTAGGTATATAAAGTTCGTCTCTCATGGTAGGGAACCTAGTGGTGGTGTAGTGGCCAACACATCCATACGTAAGGACTCTGAAAACCTATTAGTCAACTTAACATGTTTACGCACTAGTTTTAGAGAAACCAATGTTACATGAATTATACAGGATTTGGTATTTTGAATTCCATGTACTTTATGAGTCATCTCCATTGATATGTTTATCGAATAATGGTATTTCGTGTTCATTTTTAGGATTCATCCATGATGGAAAAACTCTAGTAATATGAGATGAAGTAATGAGGAAAACTACTTGAGTTATGAGGTCTTAGTACAAGGAAATATTCCTTATATATTCCCTCCTAGAAATCATCGATTACTTATTCCACCTAATTAGTAGTGAATGGAACAACCTCCAGTGGTTTAGGAGGATGATCATCTATATGTTTAGAAACCGTTAGATTCATTAGTTTAGGATGATGATGTGAAATGGAATAACCTATTGTTTGTGTTTTAGTGATAGATAACAACCTGGATTCACAAAGACCCATACCCTAGTGATGTAGAGGATTGGATTGAGTTATTAGTATGGTATTTCTAGACTATACAGACCCAAAATTATCAGATGGTTATGTTCACAACTAGTTTTTTCTATAGAGTAGTAGGAAGCAAGTTGGGACTAGTCATATAGACATGTGATGAGAAGACACTATCATGGTTATAATTTCAATGTTTCTTCCTTGTTGAGTATTATCTTTAGATCGTACCCTCTTGGAGGATAAAAATTTTTATTGAGTTACCAAATGCTGATATTTCCATTACTTCATATGAATCATGGTTTATCAACCTCATGAGTCACTCTCTCAATATGGTTCTAGATGGGTATATCCAGAACATATGTTCAAGAAGGGGATCCTTAGGGATATCCAAGCTACCATGGTCTCTTTATGAATTCTCAATTATACTGGAGAACTGTAGTGGGAATTGGTGATAAAATTCCTTTTGATAGAGGGTTATTATATAGGATAATGAGATAGTGGACATCGTGGGGATAAGTCATCTTCAACTACTAGAAGAATTCAATTTGTTTGGTCTTAGTGTAGTAGGTATGCTCATTCTTTAACTGAAACATAGGAATCCAAAGTTAATGGATCATTCAGGGGGTCCAATCATCATTGATATGGATGATGTTATTCTTCTTATGGGTGAGGTCACATGTATCATAATTCCCTGAATTGATGTGGTGAATATGGTCAGCAGAGAGTGAACGAACATCCAAAAAATAGGTAATGTCATGATCATGGATCTCCTAGGATGGTTAGGGTATCCCCTTGGGATGTGGTGCTAATATATGGATAGTTGAAGTCCATGAAGGATGATATGTAGGTGGTGGAATATTTTATGACCTACTACCACCTTCACTTCAAAGTGCCTAATTACATGTTCAATGGGTTGGTAGTAGAAGGAATGATCTGTTACAGGTGATGGAAGGAAATTAATAGTCTAAACATGAGATGATTATAAGTACAAACTATATATTCTCTACATTATCTCAAGTATATATAGGCTTTTTCGTGGGTCATTATTTCATTAACATGTCCATTTTACAAGAGCTATAAATTCAAGTTCAACCTTTTTCCTTTCAGTTATGGATATAGGTTCCTATTGGTATTTATTCTCCAATTTCACACATCTTTTGATATTTTTTGTTGTAACTCAATGGAGAGATCTTCTCATGGGACCTTTTAATTATTTCAATGAAACTATATGATTTCATCCTGAGTATGTTCTAGTTGTCTACATTTCATTAGTAGATAGACTATCACCAAAATAGGGTTAGATGCCTATGGTCAGATGGGATTATGGTCACCTTTAAATTGTGATATAGGCCTTTTATATAATGTGTGGGGAACATGAATAGTAATTTGTAACCTATCACCACTAAGATGGAATGTTTGGACCTGTGTACATTGGGTTTATCAGTCATCTAGATCCCAGTGGTAGTAGATTATTATATGAAACTATTTTTCAAAGATATTTCAAGGCCACCTATGAGGTGTGAGTTTAACTTGTACATTTAATTTCACCTAGATATCTCATCGATATCTTCGATGGAATATTATATGGTCCCTTCTATACTCTGGGAGCTAAGGGTGTAGTTGTAAGGCCTTCGTAAGAGGGGATTTATCAAACCTAGTGCGTCTCCTAGGGTATATATGGTGTTATTAGTTAAAAATATAGATTGGAGCTTGGGGATTCATGTTTATTATCATCAAATAAATTATTTAAAGATCAATAACAAGTACCCATTTCCAGTGATCGATGACATCTTCGAGAAGTTAGAAGGCACAATTTATTCATGATGGACTGAACTCATGTCTAACTACTAACAGTTGATGGTTCATTTGGATAATATTCCGAAGATGGAATTCCAATGAATCTATGATAATTATAGGTACCTATTGATTACCATTTTAGTGAAAAATACTTATTCTACATTCTCAAAACATAATAACTACATCTTCATGGATTTCTAGTACTATCTCTCATTGTCTTTAACAATTACATTCTCATTTACTCTATGATTCAGGAGGAGCATAGAAAACATTTGAGTATGGTTCTAAATTTACTCCTGGAGCACCAATTTTATGGTAATATATTTATGTGTAAGTTTTTTTTAAAGAGGTTTAATTTCTATGAAATTTCATCCCATATCACTTTGTTTAGTTGGAATTGACAAATATTGATATAATGATCACTTGGGATCCACCAATGAAAATGTATGAGGTGTGGAGATTCCTCGGTTTATTAGGGTTCTATTATAAGTTTGGGTAATAATGTGTATATATTATAACCCATTTGTATTCCTTGATATGTAAAGGGTAGTTATTTATTAAATTGAGCAGTTTTAGAGACCCTTAAAGGTGCTAAGGGAGAGGCTGACCAGTGCTCCTATATTGTGGTCGCAGGAGGAGGGTGTCAAGTAGTTGGTGTTTTTTTTACTATGGAGCTAGTAAACAATTATTATTGATGTATAGGTAGAAAAATATTTATTATAGTTTGACGTAGTTGATACCAAATGATATTTACTACATGACCCATGACTTTTCATTATAAGTGGTAGTCTTTTTCAAGAGGTTGCGGAAGAATTATCTTCCGGGTGAGATTTGTTTTTTGTTTTTTCATACCACCAAGTCTCAAGTACATATTTACCTAGAGATTCCTCAACCTAAGACATATGTTTTTGTTTTTGTTCTTAATGGACCATGATCTAAAGATAGTCTATACATCAAAGAAGGTAAACATGGTGGAATATTCCCTTATGAGAAAATCACATTCTCGCTTGGTGGAGGAGGATTCAGTGCAGTTGGCCTCGTTGTAGATAACCTTAGTGTGGAATATTATATCTAACTGTTGGTGGTGACCCCATTTCAAAATAATTGTGTAACATAGGCTCATTTATGTGATATTTATTGTGATGTTAGTGTGATCGAATATCCCCACGATATGAACTAGATGGATTCTATTAAGGTGTGGGGCATGCCATCAATTTATATGGATGAACAGTAGGTACGAAAAGTTTATATGAGGAGGTAATAAGGGTGATTCATGCCTACCACTTAGAGGTAAATCCACGAGTGGGGAATATTTAATGGGACCTTTAGTGGTATTTTTGGTTGGTGGGTTGTGTGGGAGTGTTTCGGAGTATATTTCATAATTAATCACTTGTTAGTAGGTGAAGTATGAAAATAAAGTTATACCATGCAAGAATCAACATCTTGATATGCAAAAATTTTAATTGGATGGAATATCAATAGAATTTATGATTGCTTTTCCAGTAACAGTGAGTTTCCACATTTCTATCTGGGTGATTGTAGATAATATTTATTTGTCTTCACACATACATTCTATTCTAGAGCAGAGTTATGTTGAGAATTTGGGGAGTTTTTATGTGTAGGAGATGAACTGACTTAATGGGGTACCCAAGGTGTTCATATCTTATTCTGATGATCATTTCACATCATTGTTATGGGGAGGACTATAGGAGGCTTTCAATACTTAGTTATAGATGATCATAATGTTTTATCCATAAATAGATAACTAGACATAGTGAACCATTTAGTCATTTTAAGGTAGTCTAAGAGCATGCTTGTTATACATTGGATGAAGTTGGGATGATCACTTACCATTGGTGGAGTTTCCATATAATAATATAAACCACTCAACTATTGTCATGGAACTATTTTAAGAACTGTACGAGAGACCCTATGGGTGACCTTTATTTTAGATTATGATTGGTGATAAATTTCTTATTGTTCTAAAACTATTGTGTTCAATAACATAGAAGGTTTAGGTGATCCATGATCATATGAAGATTTCTCTGATTTGACATAAATCGTACATAGATTCTCATCATAGACCATTAGAGTTCATACTGGTAGAAAATTTCTTCTTAAGATTCTTTTTATGACATGAATTGTAGGGGTTTGTATGGGTTATCAATCTATCTATTAGGTTCATCATTCCATTATAAATTCATTGTAGAGTTGGTGAGGCTTCATATCACAAATCCTTACCCATGTAGTTGGATCTATTTCATGACATATTATAGGAGTTCTAAATGAGGAGATATGTTCATGACCAATAAGAGGTTATTTATTGTGGAAATATGGACATAGAGGATGAATCTTCCTTCTCATAGAACCCTGTGGCTATTAATGACCAAAAGTAGAAGATCTTACATGGGCGGTCCATTCCATTTGTTTGAGTGCATTCGTAGCATAGCCATTTAAGAGAGCTCCCAAAAGTATGAGAGCTAGATGTGGGATGAGTACCCTAATAATTTTGTGTAGATTGTTCTTTTTGGGGGGAAATCATTGAATTTGGGGAGAATTTTACAACATTAATTTTGAAAATTAGAATTTTTTAGATATTTCAATTTTTTCTCAAGGATTTTTCCCTGGAGTCATCATGGTATTTCATGTGTTGTGGAACCCTATGATTAATTTGTTAAAAATATTAAATGTATTAAATCAAAGACATATATAATTTTTTAATTAATGGAATTATGATTTAATAGAACCTCGGATGGAAAATATGAAACCGAAATAGAGTTCAAAATTTGGGGTTTAACCTAGGTGTGACACAAGATTCTTCAGTATCAGACATTCCATTCAAGTGAATTCATTGGAAGGTGTGTTAAATAAATTAAATTTTTAATTTATAAAATTTATTAAATTGCTTATCCTATAAAATCCTATTATAAATTATATTATGGAAAATCCCTAGGGATAGACACATAACCATGGGAGATTATATAGTGGGAGAAGATAACATCTACCTTTGTTGATTAACATGGGATCATTTATCAATGATGAATGAAAAATAAGATTCATTGGATGATTGATGACATAATAGGAACCTAAATGAAATCACTAGAGTGCATGTACTTCACCAATGATCATTTTCTTCGGAGGTAGGACTTATTGTTTTATGGATTCCCTCCCTAATGTTTATTTCTAGTATGGATTTGATATATCAACAAATAATCTCGTGTTTTTCTACCCCAAATTATAATATATTAGGATTTGATATGTTGCACTAGTTTTATATCACAATTTTTAATTTTCAATATTTTCAATACTAAATGATTTTATAGCATCCAATGTTAATCTTACCTTGTTAATTATTTCTATATATTATCTATTCTTTATGTTCTTCATCATTAGCCCATGGGTTCAATGATTTAACATTCCCTAATCGATTATAGAGAGATAAAACCTCTGGATTCACTATGGTTATTTGAATGACCATGTGATTTAATACTTCTAAACTATAGTGGTGTAACTATGGATTATAGATAATGGTTCTGAGGAAGGAGACCTCTTTTGGTGATGTGAGTCATAGTAGATCATCCTCCTGTGATGAAAATCCCAATTTTCGGCCACCAATGGTAGAAAATCAATGTATGGATGAATTTTCCTTAAATTTCAGAAGATTATGAAAGGCTATAAAGAGATTTATGGATTTATTATAAGATATAGAGATGACTATGAACATCGGGAGGCAATGCATTAATTCTTTCTTAAGACACAAAAAAACACCATGTGTTTTAGATGAACACACAACATTTCATCTATTTTCATGTTATGGTAGGGTTTTAAAGATGAATTAAATATCATTAACCATTTCTAGGGCCCAAATACCAAGTAATACTACCTGGATATTTGATTCTAGTGTCGGGAGTATAATATTGGGTCCTTGAGTGGTCATGGAATATGTTTCCAAGATGGAATGTGCCATATGGAATGGAATTTCCAACTGAGTCATGTTTTTGGAAGAACACCCCCAAGTCAATGGATACTTCCACATGCCTTGATCTCTAGTTCACATGCTATATAATTTACCCAATATTTCCTACCATGTGTTTATCTTTATTTAGGACTCATATTTGGACCTATGAGTAGCTCATTTTGAGAATATTTCCACATAGAACATGATGATGTAATTTGTTTCAGCAATAAATATATGAAATGAATTGATATAGGAATTATTCTTGTTCCATCAATACTTAACCTATGGTAGTAATCAGGCCTAATGATCAGAGTGATTACAGGTTCATTAGTCCCCTAATTCAATAGGGTGTGGGTATCCCAATCCTATATACATGTTTTGTTAGTACTCCCACGCACTATAAATGGTTTTGGTCCTCTTTCTATAGAGTGGTACTCCATTTCATCAAGCTCCAGTGAAGAGTGGGTCCTCCATTGGTGTTAGTGATCCTTTATCCAGGGTATATAATTGATAGGAGTGGGCCAACATTTATGAATCATGTATGTTTGTGCATGGTTCTTGGAATCATATATAATACCTTTATAGATACATTTAAACTCATCATTCTTAACTGTATATAGAAATTGAGATTCCTCTTTTTTCAACTAGAGTCTCATTATGAGTATATCTGATGTTGGGTTTCTTTTCCAAATTATATTACTGGTTTATCTGAATATTATATTCTATTACATCCCTCTTTATTTTTAAGGTTTCCTATTGATTTTGTTTATTTTCACTACTTCAATGAATTTTTAAACATTTGTCATGACTTATGTAGAAGATAGAGAGATTGGTAGTGACATTGGTGGAACTTGTGTTGGTGGATAATAAAATTGTGTGGATTCACTAAATGTGTTTTATGATTAGACTCATGGATTTTGAGATGGGATCTCCTGTACATTTTATTTTTCAATTGCTTGAAGGTGGGTAAATATTTTACTTCTTTGTTGGGAATATATTTTTCTAGTTTACATTCATTGATATTTATCTAGTACTATTTAATTTAATTCTTAGAGGTTATGCATGAATGTTTTATAAACTAAAGATTTCTTTTTATTATATGTATTCACTTTTTTAGGGATTTAGTTGTATGTGGGTATAGGTACATTAGTTTATGGCCTCGAATTTAAGTGATACGCCTACTCTGTTCTTGATTCCATCCCATGTCCTATTGGAGGTAGGATTGGGGTGTCACTCTCAGCCTATTTCCAACATAAGTGGGTCCCCAATGGGTAAGTTCATGACATCATTAAAATTCATACTGATCTTGATAAAAGATAAGATTTTTTTTTCATATAAAATATAGATTGAATGTGAGTTATAGTATGAATGTGATCATGCATACCTAAAAAATGAATTTGATATTCTTTAAGAAATTTATGAGGATGAATGAGTAGATATTTTAGTAGAGTCAATGATTTTATCTAGACTAATTTTAAATAAATATATCCTATAAATGTTTAAATGTGAATTAAGAATATGATATAATGTATATTTTAATAAATATATATGATGTTAATAATTTCATGGAGTTTAAAAAAAATATTGGCAATTTTTATTATGATTAATGATGACATTTTCAAAAAGGAAGAAGTATCTATATGAGAAAGGAATGTGATTGAAAGAATGCTGCAATTATACTATGAGAGAGAGAAACAAATATTTTTGTATGGAAGAGGAAAAATATGGTCATAACTGTTCAATCTATTGGATATTTAGGATTTCAATTTTGATAAATCTTAAAAAAAATTATATAAGTTTAAAAATTTTGTTCTTATTTAGATAGATTTGTTCCAATATTTTAAAATTTTAAAGGTTATAATATAAATTATACCTTTAGATTGATAATAATGGAGGATATGTGTCTGAGTTGGATAATTACCACTATACATATGGTATATATCCATCAATATTGGAGGTTATCCGTGTTAATAAATTTGTTATGTCAACTATTTATTTTTTACACCATAGTGAGTTAGAAATATCTGTTCAAAATTAGTAAGAGGGAATCTATGATTAGAAAAAGAAAAATTATCAAAATTCATTCATCCCTTCTAAATGTTTATCATATTTTCATGTTATCTTTACAATAGGAGTTTTATGAGATAAACACTGATATGCAATGGATATACTTGGAATTTCAAGAGATAGATTAAAATAATGAATCATTTCATGGGAATCAGATTATTGGGGATGAAAATTTATATATAAGATATGTACTGTTAGTAAATACTGTTGTGTGATATATAAAGAACAAAGTTTCATGGGTAATAACTTGAATACACTCAACATATGAAAATTTTAATTTATTATTATGATAAAAATATTAGGAAGGATAAATAATATCATATAATATTTGTATCATGAGTAAATTTTGTTCTGTGATATATAATGAAAACTATTATAAGAGAAACAATAAAAGGAAATGCACAATAAATGAAAAATTAATTTAATTAAAGGAATTGAGAGTCCTTAACCGAGTATTTTGGCAGTCAAATATTCTGCATTTAAAAAAAATATTTTGTAATAGATCTATTGAAATATTAAAAGGAAAATTCTGAAATATAAATTTCAAACTAAAATGTATATTTGAAAATTTTAATTCCATATCGTTATATGGGAAGAAATGTTATTACAAATAGACCAAGTGACGTGTAAGGTCTATTTCTCAAAGGGAAAAATTTTAATCAAAGTTGAAGGAGAATGCATTATGAATTCAAATTAGGTATCTGAAGATACTTTTAAAGAATCAAAATTTTAGAAAATCATGGGATAAAATCAATTATATGCAGTAATGGAAAAAGATATAATGGTATATAAAATAGTAATGAAGATTGAAGAGGGTAATAGAGATAGAGATCTGAAAAAAAAATTATTAAATATCTGGAAGAAAAATGTTCACCATTAATATATTAGATGAATAAGGAAAAGTGTTTCTAAAGAGTTTGTAAAATTCATAAAAGAAAAATATGTTTATATGGAAACTTGACAACATTGTGGTTCCATTGTAATTTTTTCATTATTTCCATCATTGTAAAAGAATAATTATTTCATATAATACTATAAAATGTTTCAAATCGATGATAGAGTGAAAAATATATTTATTAAAAAATTATTTAAAAGAGATAAAAATATTGTAACCCTTGGGAAGCAGTTATCCAATCCTAAATTTTGTAAAATGTAGGGATTTTTAGTGAGGAGTTCCATTATTAAAACATTTTAATCTAGAATACAATGAGTGTTGTGATTTTTACATGAGAATTATTTGATATTTATGTTTTTTGAATGTATCACATCCTCATTGGGGGTGAACTAAGTAAATTATGGTATTGTTTTTCTTGATGGTTTATATCCTTTATATGGTTATTGTATAAATTTTGACTTATTAAACAATGTTTCTTTTAATAAGGGAACATCATCTAGTAAAACATTGGTAATTGAATAAAATTTTCAAATCTAATTTCATCTTTATAGGTGGCAATGTTTTTTCATAGGTTTGGTTCATATCAAGTCGACTATTCTATGAACCCATTTAAACTAAACCCTCACTCGACTCATCAGATTAAATAGGTTTACCACCAAACCTATTTATGAAGGGGTCATTTATCACCTGTATGGTAACGTGATTCATTTAAATTATATAACATATATATCATTGTGACATGTTCTCCTAGATAATATCATATAAGCTCAATGACCTAAATATTTTAAATATACCATTTAGGATAAAAATAAATAAATTAATATAAAATAAATTTTATCCATGTTTCCATTAGGACTTATTAATTTATTTAAACTAAATAAAGTTTTATAAACATTATTAATTATTTCGAAATTATTTTTATTGTTAAAATAAAAATATCCAAGAATTAATTATTAGTATATTTTTGAACATTTATATTATAATTTTAGTTTTTATCAGACTAGTAAGAAATGGTCAAATTGAATCCTACCTTAATATTATTTGTGTCACATTAGTAATCAATATTGAAAACCAATATTTTTTATACCCAACCCAAACCCATTTAACTCATATCACGTTTTTTTAGGTTTTGTTATCTTCTAAGGTTTGAAATTTCCACATCTAGTCATCATAATTTACTTCCTTCTCAGGATAAGTTCATCCTTTAAAAAATGAATATTCAAAATTAATATATCATTTGATAAAATGAATATGAAATTTATAATTATAATTCATAACTTAATCTAATATAAATCCAATCTACTTTAGTCCAAAACATTCTCATACTAAGTAATATTTGGTTCAGAGAACAAAATTCCCTTGAAAAATGGTAAAATGAATTTCACACCCACCCTATATTAGGTTGAAGATGATTAGATTTACCAATTTGGTATATACACACAATACTAAATGTATTGTAATTAATTTGGTGAATATCCCAACTAAATTCTTGAAAAAATAATTTATCAAAACTTGGGGTATTTTTCATGAACTGAAATTACATTATTATACATTGGAGTAGGCTTATCATATCATCTTTCCTTCATTAAATTTAAAATAATTGTAATAATGTATCAAAGTTTGAGGTTTTTTTCATATTTTTTTTGGAAATATTATGTGTGGGGATTGAATTATACTATATTTCAAACTGTTTTTTAATTATGGATTTTTTATTTCCCACTTATCTTTTATTTTAATATCCCTTATAATAAATCCCAAGACCTCATTTGAGGGGTGTATATTTCTATACCTAGTTTCAATATAGTGGAAGGGTGGTTTGTGCTCGTTTATATCATTGTGTAACTATAGGGTCCTATATTCCCCTCATTGGCCATTAAAATTTTGACCCTTTAATGCACACTTCAAACACCCCACATGTCCCCTCTACCTACACCGACTGTATGCCTTGATCTAATCATTTGTTTCATCATTATGCACGTCAATATTTTTGATAATATATATTATAGTGAACACATTTTTTCTACTCACTCATGGACAACCCTAAGTAGTTGTATGCATGTTCCACACCAGTACACCTCTATAGAGGATAAAAAATTATTGAATATATAATTTCTCAGTATATAATGGTTTGATGGGGAATGAACATGGATAATATGGGATGTTATATAGAATGTCTTTTTATGATAGGGGATAAATTTGCCTTTAGAAAAGGGTTTTCAATAATAAATTATTCTTATTATCTAATTTAAATAATAGAATTACTTGAGGAAAGTGAATATATAGAGTGAACGAATGATTTTGGTTCATGGAAAGATGTATGTTATAGTATGAAGAAAATAAGTGTTGTTCTGAGTTTCCTAAAAAATTTTGATAAAAAAATTTAAATGAAATACAATGGATGATATAAACCAAGAGTTTTTTGAGATAAACAACTGTTGATATCATCCAGGATGATGATTAATTTATTCTCAATACTTCTGATTTAGTGTCAAAAAAATTATATGGTGATAGAGATTAATGTAGATGTTTTCAATTAATTGATAAGGGTTTAAATATATTTTGATTGTATTTTGAGTTAATATGGGAATTCCAGAGTTTATACATGTTATTCACATGTGTTGAAGAAAATTTATAAAAGTAATGAATAATAATTTACAATATGAAATTTAACATCTTATTGAGGATATATTATCTCTTAAAGCATATTTTAAGTATCAATAATAACTATTTAATGATATATATTAACTATTGATGCCTATATATTCGTAAAGATGAGCTGGTAGAAAGGTACATAATATAAACTCATAGTATACAAATGGTTAAACATTAAAAAACATAAGTGTAACTCCAATGTTATATAGGATGTGGAAGATGAAATCTAAATCATATAAGAAAAACTATGATGATATATAAGGGTAACCAATTGTTTTAAAAGTATACATATGATTAAAAACACATTTCTTGGGTATATATAAGATTAGGATCAATCAATGATGTATTGTTTATCAAGATTAATATCTCATGATAATTTATGGTGATTGTAATACATGATGAGGTTTTTTCATTCTATGAAATATGATATCTAACATGAATTATACTATTCATGTTATCTTGTATACATATAAACAAAGAAATGAATTTGGAGGAAATTCATGTGGAGGAATGAGTTGAGATTTGAGGAGTGCCATATATGATATCTATCTTCATCATAAAGAAGGATATATTTAACCTGTTTAAAAGAGAATTAGAAAAATCAGATCATGAATTTTTGAATAAAAAGATTATGTTGTGAATTTTTTCTAGAGTTTTCCAAAAAAATAAAATTTTGGAAAATATTCCTATGATCAATTTTGAGTATTAAAAAATGGAAAGTAAGTTTCTTGAGAAATGAATAAAATTTTAAGAATTCTATAATGATACTATAAGGGTGATAACTACTAATGTTTTATAGAAATATAAGGATAAGATCATAACTATTCAGTGAATTTGAGACTTGGTGTAACGTCCCGGACCCGGGTGCCACGCAACGGGTGCCCCGAACCCAGTTCGCCGTGGGACCTCAAGAGAATTTTTCCAAATGCTAGAGGCTACCAACTATAAGCGAGGGCCCATGTATGATAGTGGGGAAACTATTCCCTCATTTTTCAAAGTGTAGCGCGGCAGAAATATGAAATAAAACATACAACGACAGCAGAAGCAATAATCCATGCACATTTAAAGTAAACAAGTGCAGTAAAATGTAACTAACTAGATGTACAGATATGATGAAACATGTCTCAATTCTATAAAAACATCTAGAACATGTTATACATCAATACAGTACAACAAAATATAGAGTATAGCAAAACAAAGCAAAACAGCAGGCAGCGGCATCGCGAGACTAGGCTCGATCCCATGCCCTCCTACTCCTCAAAAACAGTCAAGTACCTGTATAGGGACTCTTTCCCCTATCCACAACTGCAGAAATGTAATCTATT
This sequence comes from Viscum album, assembly GCA_963277665.1. Classification (NCBI taxonomy): domain Eukaryota; kingdom Viridiplantae; phylum Streptophyta; class Magnoliopsida; order Santalales; family Viscaceae; genus Viscum; species Viscum album. The sequence continues at coordinate 2,042,211,471 of OY728148.1, read as the reverse complement.
TGGTCCGAAAAGCATGACCCAAAGAGGGTGTGAGAAATATATCTCAGTAGGAACCCACCAAAGGCTCGTGCCCAACTGCGTGCAAACATGCAACAATAGTGTGTAGTAGTAAAATGCAATAAAGTAAGAAGTACTGAAAAGTAACTAATTTAACCTGTTATATTGCCATTTTAATATTATTTTTAATCATTTAATTTAAAATATCACCACAGTGAATATTCTAGGTAACCAGCTAATTTCCTCAGACACGTAAACCCCTACCCTCAGGTAAAGAGTATCCAACATAAGAATCTGCCCTCAGGCATAACATATTTTTCCCTCAGGCATAGATAGTAACTCCCACAGGCATAGAATCAGCTTCCCACAGGCATAGAAGAAGTTTCCCTCAGGCTGAAATAACTACTGCCCTCGGGCTAAATAGTGCAGTTCCCACAGGCTAATCACAACAATGCCCTCAGGCTAAACAGGTAACCAGGCCATGCCCAACATTTAAATATGTAGTAAACAAGAAATTCCTCTCGATGTAATTATACAATTACTACTTTAAAGGCATACCCTCGGGTATCCTTGCCAAACGGAAAAACAGTGGAACAAACCCCCGGAGTGATTCCGGATCCAAGCAACGATCCCAACCAACATTTTAATATCACATTTAAATCACCTATTCAAATCTAGGTATTTAAAATAGCTATGGACTCATCCACACGACACCCCCAACATGGTTTTGTGGCATGAAAACGCACAAAACACACGACAGTTGGAAAAACAAACACCAAGCCACCTACCTTATACACCAACGAGCGGTATACACGATCTTCGATCCCAGAAACGCCCAAGAACGGCGTAGATATGAGGTAATAAAACATTCATTAAACCTAAAATAACTCTCATTAGGAGAATAATTGGTAAGCAACACGCTAGGAGAAGAGAGGGCTTACTCGCGCGGTTCCAACGAGATTGTCTGAGGCGGAATCGGATTCTAGACGCCCGATCGGTGGATCTCGCAAGGTTCGGACTCCCTCTTCTGCTCCTCTCGTCTGGTTCTAAGCCTCCCCTGTGAACAGGGGAGGCTACTGCCCATTTAAGGGAAAAAAACAAAGTACACGGCTTGTACTTTCATCATTTAACTATTCCTCTGGCGGCACTGCCAAACTGTTCTTCCGCCAACATGAGTACACAGAAAGTACTCCTGAGTACACAATGTGTACTGTCGCCCAGCTGGCGGCTACTCCACCACCTTACTGTTTTGGCCTGCCGACTGACTACACGGCGTGTAATGGACCACTACACGGCGTGTAGTTGGTTCCTACACCCTTCATCACCAATATGGATACACACCCCGTGTACCCTTCCCACATGGCCAAAAGTACACGACGTGTGAAAAAATACACGACGTGTAGTTCAAAAATTTAGTATTTTTCCCCATTTTCCATATTTTCTCAAAAAAAACTTAGGTAAAAGAGAAAAGAAGTAGCTCATACCTCAAAAATAAGAACCGGGTTCTTACAAACTTTCCCCCTTATAGCAATTCGTCCCCGAATTTCCCTTCCAATGGTGGAGAAGATATAGTCCTGAATAACTCCGGCCACTAAGCATGTACATTGGTTTCCTGCTCCTAGGTTTCATCATGCACTCGGCCATGCTACCATAGCACCCGTATGACAGGAACTGACCAGCCTCGTAGAACCTCTGTGCTCCTGTCAACGATACGAATCGGATGCTCCTTAAAGGACGTATCTGCTTCCAACTCAACCTCCTCAGGCTGAAAGATGTGAGATGGTTCTTGAATGATAGTGGCGCAACTGAGATATGTGGAAGACGTCATGCATGGCTCGGTACCACTGTGGTAACTGAAACCGATAGGCAACCATCCCGACTCTCTCCAGAATCTAAAATGGCCCCACATACCTCGGTGAAATCTTACCCTATCTCATGATCCGCTTGTGTCCCAGCCTCAGTGAAACATACAAGAACACTTGATCCCTGACCATAAACTCCAAAGGTAATCTGCGGTGATCATCATATGACTTCTGACGAGACTGTGTGGTAGCCATCCGCTTCCGAATCAACTAGACCTGCTCAGAAGTCTCCTGCACAAGACGTGGTCCCAGTAAAGCTGCCTCACCTGCCTCTAACCAACACAAAGGTGAACGACATGTACTACCATATAAATCCTCGTAAGGATCCATATCAATAGTTGACTAAAAACTATTTTTATAGGAAAACTCGACTAGGGGTATATGCTTCCATCAAGATCCCCCAAGGTATTGGATGCATGAACGCAGCATGTCCTCTAGCACCTGTGTCATACGCTCTGACTGTCCATCAGTCTGAGGGTGGTATGATGTGCTCAGAAGCACCTATGTACCAAGTGCCCTCTGAAAACTCTGCTAGAAACGAGATGTAAAGCAGGCGTCCCTATCTGAAACGATAGAACGAGGGACCCCATGAAGACGTACGATCTCTCGGATATACAGCTTTCTGAGCTTGTCAACACCGAAGGTCTCCTTGATCGGCAAGAAGTGAGCTACCTTCGTGAGTCTGTCCACAAAAACCCACACAGCATCACTGCCTCGAGGTGACCTCGGCAACCCTGTCACGAAGTCCATCGCGGAATCATCCCATTTCCACTCTGGAATGGGTAGCTACTGTAACAGTCCAGCTAGTCTCTGATGCTCCGCCTTCTCTTGCTGACAGGTGGAACACCTCGTAACAAAACCAGATACATCTCTCTTCATACCCCGCCACCAGTACTAACATCTCAAGTCACGGTGCATCTTGGTAACCTCGGGATAAACTGCCCAATCTGAATCATGAAACAACCACATGAGCACCTCTTGTATATCCCCTAGAAGCCACACTCTCCCATGGAAACACAAAACCTCATCACCGCCTATCGTCCAACTAGGAGGAGGGTCCTCAGTTGCCACTGACTCCTGTATAACTAGGCCTTATGGATCAGATAGATGTCGCATCCTCACTCTATCCAGGAGATTAGAAGTCATAGCTAATGATGAAAGATAGGTCTGCCCCTGACTGTCGTGCACCTCCAAATGCTTCTCAGAGAACAAATCCATAAGCTTCCACTCACCACTGGCCTCTTGCACTTCCTGTATCTGATTCATTCTGTTCAGTGCATCAGCTACTACATTACCTTTACCAGGTGTATAGGCAAGCTCAAAATCGAATGTCTGTAGGTATTCGACCCACCTCCTAGGCCTCAGATTCAAGTCACACTGATTAAAGTTATACTTGAGTCTTTTGTGTTAAGTGAGAACCAGAAAATGCTCTCCCAATAGATAATGTCTCCAACAGCGTAACACATGAACAACTTTGGCTAACTCGAGATCATGCATCGGGTAATTCTTCTCATGCGTCCTCAACTGCTGAGACCTGTACGCAACAACTCGATCACCCTGCATCAACACTGCTCCCATCCCAATACCTGATGCATCACAGTAAACTTTATAGCTCTTACCCTTCTTTGGGAGTATCAAGATCGGTGCTGATGTCAACCTTCCTTTAAGGTCATAAAAGGTTTCCTCGCAAGCTTCTGACCAAACGAACTTCACACCCTTCTTATTTTGACCCATCAACAGTGCTGCTAAGTGATAGAAGTCATGTATGAAGCGTCTTTATTCACCAGACATCCCTAAGAAACTCTGTATCTCAAACACGTTCTTAGGCTGCTCCCAGAAAACTACTGCTCTCACCTTCTCTGGGTCTACTGCAACACCTGTCTCTGAGATAATATAACCCAAGAAGTGAATCTTGTCCATCCAAAAGTGGCACTTTGAGAGCTTAATATATAGTCGATTCTCTCTCAGTGTACTCAATACAATCTCAAGATGGGTGGAATGGTCGTGTTGAGTGTGAGAGTACACCAAGATGTCATCCACGAATAAAACCACAAAAGAATCAAGATACTAATGGAACACACGATTCATCAAATCCATGAAAACTACTGGCATGTTCGTGAGTCCGAACGACATAACCAAGTACTCATACATACCATATCTGCTCCGAAAAGCTGTAAGCGTTATATCCGATGGTCTCACACGCAGCTGATGATATCCTGACCTCATATAAATCTTCGACAACACTCATGCTCCATGAAGCTGATCAAAAAGATCGTCAATCCTCGGCAAGGGATATCAGTTCTTAACCGTCAACTGGTTCATCTTCCGATAATCCACACAAAGTCTGAGGGTATCGTCCGCCTTCTTCGCGAAAAGGACCGGCAAACCCCAAGGAGAAGAACTGGGCCGGATAAATCCCTTTTCTTGTAACTCCTCTAACTACCTCTTCAGCTCCTGAAGCTCGGGCATGGCCATTATATAAGGAGGAATGGACACAGGTGCTGCTCCTAGCATGATCTCAATAGAGAAATCCACCTATCGCACCGGAGGTAGACCTGAAAAGTCATCCGGGAATACATCCCTGAAATGATCAACAACTGGAGGGAAATTTGTATGAAAAGTCCCCTGATCATCCGGATATAAGCTCGCAATCTGGGTTGTGACTCTACATCTCCCATGATTCTCTGGTCCAGCTCGACTTTCCTGCACATCTCATTCACCCTTGTATAGAAACTCTCCGCCCTCTGGTGACGTGAAACACACCATGCAACGATAGCAGTCTAAAAAGGCTCGAAAGGGAACCAACCATTCCATCCTGGAAATAATGTCATATCTCGTCATCTCTAAGACATAAATGTCCCAAAGAATGTGACACCCACCAACCTCAAGGGGGAAATCCTTTCACTGACGCACACCAGTCGTCCTAGTCCCCAACGGAGTGTCTAGCGTCATGATATCGGAAGAAGAAGAAACACCGACCCTAAGGCTCTCCACAATGGGTACAGATATGAAACTATGTGTAGCACCCGTATCAAAAAGTACTGATGATAGAATAGAAGCTACTAGAATTGTACCTCTGACTGTAGAAGGTATGGGGTCCTGCTCCTGCTGGGTGTGTTGCACTGCATCTGTCTGCCCGGTGTCGCGGCCCTGCGACATAGCCTGGCTACCCTGAGTTGTCCTGCCCTACTACGTCTGAGATCCTGGTGTCTGACTACCACGGCCACGACCACCATCTCTGCCTACACGCCCTAACATATTACAGATCCCTGGCTGGTAAGAAGCCACTGGTCCTGATCCCGCATGCGAAGTCTGCACAGAAGCCCTCTCCCTAGCCACTAGTGGAAACTCCCTACAAAAGCACTACAAATGACCCATCTGACTGCAAGCTCTGCACTCCACTGGGTCTCGTGAACACTGGGGCCTCTTGTGCCCCTCTCTACCACACTGGTAGCACATGACCTAGCCACCTGAATCATTCTTCTGACTGGTACTGCCGCCCTGAGAGAAGTCCATCTGTCTCTTCCTCTTGCCAACAGGAATAGTACCAGTAACTGGTGCGGAACCGCCCTGGCCCACACCACTAGATTCCCGCAGGTTTCTCTCTGTAATCAGTTCCTGGTTCACAGTAGGATGTACTGATGGGAACTTGAAAACATTCACCAGTGCTCGGATTTCATATTGGAGACCATCCTCAAAACGTCTGGCTCTCAACGTCTCATCACCCACCTGCACGGGTACAAAGCGCTGAATCTCGGTGAAACGATCAGAATAATCCATCACTGATATAGTTCCCTGCTGCAGATTCATGAACTCTTGATCTCTATCTACCATCAGCGTCTCTAGGAGAAAGAATTAATAGAAGACTGCCTGAAAATCATCCCACACCATGTATTTGTGATGCTCTGACTAGCTAGTAACATCCCACCACCTCTTGGAGGAATCACACAGAATGTAAGTCGCGAGCTTGACCCTCCGCCCTAGAGGTGTCTCAAGATGCTCGAAAATAGTATGCATCGAACCCAGCCAAGACTCCACAGACTATGGTCTTCCATCCCCTGAAAACGTAGGTGGATGCTGCTATTGAAAGATTCGTGTCAACTCGGCCATAGATGTGGCAGCCGGTGGTGCTTCCAGAAAGTTATGCATGAACCGCACAGAACTGTGTCGCGCCTCTGTCCGGTATAATAGCTGGCGCCACATCTAGCTCTGCTGGAGGATCCACTGGTAGCCCATGGCCCACCATCTCCGGAGTATAGTCACCACCGCTCTCCTGGTGAACAACTCGTGGACGTCTAGGCGGCATGACAGTACAAGGTCAAAAGCACGCCTTAGATTCAATATTATTAATACTGAAAGTGAAGGAACCAAAAAGGGAACACGAGGAAGAAGGCATTTAAAAATTTTCAAAACAAGACTACACTGCGTGTATACTGACTACACGGAATGTACTTGACTTCTCTTCCCCTGCCCAGGTCCTTCTACATGGCTAAGCCACATATATCCTGTTGAACAAAACTACATGCCGTGTATATAATCTACACGGCGTGTATGGTGTAAATTTCAACTGCCCGTGTCATTTGTGACACGGCCGACTACTCGGCTTGTAACTACACGATGTGTTTCACTGGCACATGGCGTGTACACCACCCCGTTTCCTAGCCACATGGCTAACACCACACGGTCTGTCCTCGGACAAGACTACATGGCGTGTCCCACAGGTACACGTTGTGTTCAAGGAGAGGTGACACCAGCCCGTGTTGTTAATTACACAGCTGAGTCTCCAGGTCACAGTACATGGCGTGTTCTCCATCGACCCGGTGTGTACAAGAAAAGGGTTCACCGACCCGTGTTGTTAGTTACATGGCCGAACTCCGGGTCAACACTACACAACATGTATATCAAGTACCTGACGTGTTTTACCCAAGATCTTCCCTTCCCCGTGTCGCCACCTACACGGTTTGTGACACGGGAAGAGACTACACGGCGTGTACTCAAAAAATTTATTTTTCTTCCCAAACAGAAGAACATACACGGCGTGTATACTGGGTTTCTAGAAATTATGCCACAAAAACTTCTCTAAAACCTAGAAAATACTAAAACTAACACCTAAGTGTCAAATTCTGACCTGTGGGTGCCCATACTCCCCAAAAATCAAATTTTGACATCTTATCTGTGTTAAAACAAGATAAACAATCAATGACCCACCAAATTCCGGTCAATGGGGGCCCATACTCCCCAAAAACCAAAGTTTGGCATCCATTCAAAAAAGGAGCTCACACAAAGAATACCCTATCATATAACAGGTATTTTATCAGAGCAGCTATCACAATAGCATGATTTTAGTAGAACAAAAACTATCACAACAACATGCAATTTCTAATTCCCCTACATGGCATAGAAACTATGCATGGCATGTGATATCTAGCATGTGCCTATATCATGAATGGGATGGAATACCCTCATCTTATCGGGTTTCAAATAAAATAGAACCCATAGATAAAATATAAAAGCACAATCTCAAGTGCGTCACCCAATGGTGAAATCAAGTCAACTGTAAAATTTGCAAAATCAGAAAAATTGAAACATACGAGGTAGACTGGATTTTCCCTGTAAATGTGTTAGCTTTGCCCGGTCACAACTTATTACTAACTACCATTCGTCATATCCCTAACTACAGCTTTAAATAGTATGTCAAAGAAAATAAACCCATCTGATACCACATTGTAACATCCCGGACCTAGGTGCCACGCAACGGGTGCCCCGAACCCGGTTCGCCATGTGACCTCAAGCGCATTTCCCCAAATGCCAGAGGTTGCTGACTAGCAGCGAGGGCCCAGGTCTGATAGTGTGGAATATATTCCCTCATTTGACAAAGTGTAGTGCAACGGAAATAAGAAATAAAACATAAAACAATAGCGGAAGCAATAATCCATGCACATTTAAAGTAAACAAGTGCAGTAAAAGGTAACCAACCAGATGTACAGATATGATGCAACATGTTTCAATTCTATGAAAACATCCAGAACATCTTATACATCAATATAGTACAACAAAATAAAGAGTACAGCAAAACAAAGATAAACAACTGGCAATGGCATCGCGAGCCTAGGCTCGGTCTGATACCCTCCTACTCCTCACCAACAGTCAAGTACCTGTATAGGGACTCTTTCCCATATACACACCTGTAGAAAAGTATCTATTTGGGCTGAAAAGCATGACCCAAACAGGGTGTGAGAAATATATCTCAGTAGGCACCCACCAAAGGCATGTTCCCAACTACGTGCAAACATGCAACAATAGTGTGCAGTATTAAATTTCAATAAAGTAAGAAGTACTGAAAAATAACTAACTTAACCAGTTATATTTCCATTTTAATATTATTTTTAATCATTTAATTTAAAATATCACCACATTGAATATTCTAAGTAACTAGCTAATTTCCTCAGACACGTAAACCCCTACCCTTAGGTAAAGAGTATCCAACACAAGAATTTGCCCTCAGGCATAACAGATTTTTCCCTCAAGTGTAGGAATTATCGCCCACAGGCACAAAATCAGCTTCCCACAGGCACGGAAGAAGTTTCCCTTCGGCCGAAATAACTACTTCCCTCAGGCTAAATAGTCGAGTGCCCACAAGCTAATCACAACAATTCCCTCAGGCTAAACAGGTACCTGGTCCATGCCCAGCATGTAAATATGTAGTAAACAAGCAATTACTCTCGAGGAAATTCTACAATTACTACTTTAAAGGCATTCCCTCGGGTATCCTGGCCAAATGGCTAAACAGTGGAACACACCCCCGGGGTGGTTCCGGATCCAAGCAACGATACCAACCATCATTTTAATATCACATTAAAATCACCTATTAAAATATAGGTATTTAAAATATCTATGGACTCAGCCACACGACACCCCCAACATGGGTTTGGGGAACGAAAACACTCAAAACACACAGCTGTTGGAAAAAAACACCAAGACACCTACCTTATACACCAACGAGTGGTATACACGATCGTCGATCCCAGAAATTCCCAATAATGGCGTAGATCTGAGGTAAGAATACTTTCATTCAACCTCAAATAACTCACGTTAGGAGAATAATTGGTAAGAAACACGCTAAGAGAAGAGAGGGCTTACCCGCGAGGTTCCAACGAGATCATCTGAGGCGGAATCAGATTCCAGACGCCCTATCGGTGGATCTCCCAAGGTTCGGCCTCCCTCTTCCGCTCCTCTCGTCTGGTTCTAAGACTTCCCTGTGAATAGGGGAGGCTACATCCCATTTAAGTGGAAACAAATGTACACGTCGTGTACTTCCAAGTACACAACGTGTAGTTTCATAATTTAATTGTTCCTCTGGTGGCACAGCCAAACTGTCCATCTGTCGATATGAGTACACAGCATGTACTCATGAATACACGGTGTGTACTGTCGCCCAGCTAGTGGCTGCTCCACCGCCTTACTGTTTTGGCCTGCCGACTGACTACATGGCATGTAAAGGACCACAACATGGTGTGTAGTCAGTTCCTAAACCCTTCGTCGCCGACATGGCTACACGCCCCGTGTACCCTTCCCACACGGCCAAAAGTACATGGTGTGTGGAAAAGTACACGACGTGTAGTTCCAAAATATAGTTTTTTTCCCCATTTATCATATTTTATCAAAATCACTTAAGTAAAAGAGAAAAGAAGAATCTCGTACCTCAAAAATAAGAACCAGGTTCTTACACTTGGTTTCAGGCAAATTTATCCAAGTTTTAAGAGTTAAGCGGTCCCTTGCAGTGTAACTTGGGTTGTCGAATCCTCAAGGACCTAAGAAGATCCTTAGACACACAATAAAAATTTATGGATTTTTGGATATGAAGTGGACAAATTTGGTTGATTTTAGATGGATTTAAAATAAAACTAAAATATCTATGTGAATTCAAATTATGAGAAAATGATTTGATACTAGGTTATTGCATGGGGTGGATTGGATGAATTATCATTTTCTTTTACAATTTCAATTGCATTATCTCGAGAAGAATTCATGAAATGAATTCAAAATAACCTCATTAAATACTGATTAAACACCACAAAAAACACATACTAATCACCTATACACTTGTAGGATCATTTTCATGTGCACTCCAAGGTAAAGAATCTAATTAGCACATAAAAGTGGGGTGAATAAATTCAATAAGGAAGAGGAAGATAGAAATCCATTTAATGAAAGAAACTCAAATAAAAGAAATTAATAACATTTAGAGAGTGATAAATAACATCCAATCCAGAACCATTCTACCCCCTTGGATCAACCATAAAATAGATAGACCTCCATCGATAACATGTTTTCAACGGAAGCGGGAAGTAGACATAAAAGGGTGGAATTGAAGAAGTAAAATCTCAAAAATAATTATCACTCCACCGTTGTGTGAACAAAATCACATGGTTTGGTGTAAAAATGTTCACACCATTTGGAAATGGTATCAAGGAGATTTTAATAAGAACCTAAAAAGAGAATAAGAATAAGAAATTTTATTGAAAACTAATGTGATTTGAACAACTTACATGAGAAGGAAAAATGCTACAAAGACAATTTGGCATAATAACATTACAATCAAAACAATGCTCCAAGATCCTTCAATTCCTCCACTACTACTACATTAAATAATCATTTTGGAATTCTTTGGCCTATCCACCATCATCCCATGTGCCTTTAATTTATTTTTTTGGGGAAAGGTGGGTGGAAAATTAATAGAGATGTTACTTTTCCACTCTTCCCCCAAAATGGAATCCAACTTGCATCTACCAGAAAGACGCGCCTATGGGAACTTCTAGAAAGCTGAATTGGAGTGGGACATAAAAGAATTAAATTAATCCCCTAATGTATCCTAATATCCTGTAAAATGGAAGCACAATATACGTTGTGTTTGGAGATATATTATTTAAATGATGGGATGTTCTTTGGGCCATGGAATCTGGCCCAGAATTGCATCTTCAACTTGGGCCACCTAGAACTCTATTAAAACATTCGAATAAGATTGAGCCACTATTTAATGAAATGTTCCCCATGATGACTTATATCTCCATTTAAATATTTAGATTCTTTGGGCTTGAATTGTGGCCGATAAAGTTCGTTTATTGGGATGTTATCCAAATCACTTCGCCCAGAATGTGGTTTGTTCAAAGCCCACTTTGGTGGCCATCCAAATTGAATCTCCAAAGGCTTCAAAATAATGAATTGTTACTTATATCATGGGAGACATGAAAATAAAATATGAAAATAAAATCAATACCATTTGGTGTTTTATGAGTTGTTCAATAATGTACCATGTAATAGTGAAATTTTGGAAAGAATTACAATCATGATGTGAAATGATGTTCAAAGTGTTAAATGCACTAAATTGGTATTTATGAATAACAAATCAAATGAAAACTCTATAAATTATCAATGAATATTAGCATCTTCCAGTGTCTAATCAGACCCCCCAACTTGAGTTTTTCTAGTCCGGAGAAAAATATTTCTCAAAAATATGAAATTTGAATTCCCTTTTCCAAAAACATTTAATACACATTTCTCACCCAAAGGAAAACTACCATACAATCCCTCAGAAAAGAAAGTGTCTATATTTAGGAATGTCAACTTTCTTGAGAGGGATCACATCCTTAAAAAGGATAGTGGTACCATGATTGACATTGATGAAATTAATGCTCAAGATACATAAGAGTTGGTATAGGAATATATCCCGCTGGTCCCCATGAAATAAGTAGTTCCTAAAATAAAAATAATAAATAGGAGGCCAATAGAGGTAAGAGAAAAAAGAGAGATATGGTATTCAAGTCACTGAAGATAGTGAATCTTTATCGGTTGAGAATGATAAACCTCTCTCCAAAAAAGAGAAATTAGAGAGCTAAAATGTTTCAAGATTGAAATAATCCATGAATTCTGAAATTTATTCCATGTATCAAAACCAACTTTGGGTTCTTCTTGATGCACCAGTTGATGTAAATCACATTGGGTAAAAATTAATATTAAATGGAAAACTGGACACATAAGGTAATTTTAATACCTATAAATAAAGGCTAGTGGATAAATCATTTAAAAACATCAACTAATTAAATATGATGAAAAATTTCACTAGTTTCGATGTTTAAATATATCTGAATTCTACTTTCCATATAATCTTACCATGACTATGAAATTTAGTATATGCATTTCAAAACTACCTTCCTTAATGGGAACCTTTAAGAAAATATCAATATGACAAAACCATAAGGGTTTATGACTCTAGGTTATTCCAAAATATTTTCACGTTATAAAGATCCATTTATTCATTGAAGTGAGAATCCATGTCCAAGAACATTCGATTAAATGAAGCTATAAAATAATTTGGGTTCTTTAAGAATTAAATTGAGCCATGTGTTTACAAATGGTTTAGTGATAATATAGTCATTATCCTAGTCTTATATGTTGATGGACTATTATTTATGGTAAATGACATAGCAGTCTTTTAGACTGTTAAGGATTGGTTAAATGATTATTTCTTTGTGATGGATTTAGGTGGAGAAACCTATATTATAGGGATAAAGATCAGTAGTTATAGATCCAAGATGATACTTAGACTAATTCAAAGTAAATATATTTACTAGATACTAAATATAGTTAGTATGGAACAATTAAAATATGGGATTTCATCTAGTGGCACATGGTTTACATCGTTCTAAGAAACTTTGTCCTAAAACATAGCATGATAAGGAATTAACAAGTAAGATTCAACATGCTTTAGTGATATGTTCAATAATTTATTCCAAGTTATGTACTAGTATTGATGTTTCCTATATATTGATCATTGTAGGAAGATATCAAACATATCCAAGAGAACAACATTGGGCTATTGTTAATGGTATCCTTAAGTATCTGACAACAACTAAAGATATATTCCTGATGTATAGAGGAGACGAGGAGTTGGTCATCCAGGGTTATACTTATGATTGTTTTCAAACAGATCATAATGAACTGAAGCCACAATCATGATATGTTTTCTATCATTATTGTGGATATTTGAGCTGAAAGTGTTCAAGGAATCCAGTTATCATTGATTTTATAGTAGAGTATGAGTATATAATGACTTATTATGAAGCTAAGTAATCCTTATGGATACAAAAAAAATTCATGGAGTTTTATATGGAACCTATGAGTAAATAATCTATCACATTGTATTGTGATGATACTGAAAGATTTTATCTTGAAAAAGATCCAAAGTCACACCAATGTACAACAAATACACTCTGATAGCATCACAACTTGAGGTATTTCTATCATAGGGGTGATGTTATAGTAAGTAGAGTTACCACAGAAGATATTTTGGTGGACCCCTTGACTAAAGGACTATTTCCTTGGTAGTGTTAGTATGATGTGAGAGCTATCTGACTAAAGGTTATTTGAATATGGATCTAGTTCATGTTTGAGTTTGTTGGAGTTGGATCCCTATAACTTGCTTCTGTGTACTTTAGGATAACATGGTTTAATTTTCTTATTTCTAATAAACTTCTTATCACAACATGATGATTATTCTATATAATATAGTTTATGATAATGTCCTAAGAATAGTTATCACACTAAAAGTTCATATCAGTTCCCCACTATGATGAGAGCCCATATATGCTATGATAATATTATTAAATATATGTTCTATAGCTGGATGATATCATTTTAGTGAAACAAATGATACTGGATATTAGGGGTGGAGACTCATAGTAAATTGAGGCACCTTCACATTATATATGATCATGGTAATATCCAGTGTGGGACAATTTGATGATTGGACCTTCCAATAGAAAATAAACATTTATATGTGTCATTGTATTTTAATTTATGTGGACTTGTGTATTGATCCATAAAATTTATTATTATTATTAATGATTATTATAAGTCAGATAATTTGATTTATTGACGAAAAAAAGATTTCTAATGTTAATGGTGAAGGAGGATATATTGGGTAAATCACACGTAAAATTACATTAATGAATAATGGAAGAACGGATTTGTACCTTCTTTTCATTAGCATAAGTTGATATCAAAGTCCCATTGATGGCAATGATATAGCCTGCATAAATCCATGGCCATGGTGTCCTATAGCCAAGTTCAGTTTTTGAAAAGTTAAAGAAATAGATATCGAGCACATAGGTTGATGGCACCAGCATGAAACCTTCTTGATTAGAGATATGGTAGTAATGGAATTATATTTTACAATAATCATCTATATAAGGTATTAGGTCATTGTTCTATTAACTTATTTCTCCATGGTTTCCTTAGCATGTTCTAAGATTCTAAACATGGACTTTTGGATACTTTTCCTAATGCCACATTGAATGAGGCCTAGAGGTTCACAAACTAAGTGTATCCAAGATATTAGTTAAATAATATATTCTTATATATAATTTAACAAATTAAATAAATATTATTCCCACACATGGTTCAATAATTATTCATGTATTCTTGATTGCATATATTCTGTCACTAGTTATTCGAGAGAATATTATATGAGAAGAATATTTAATAAATTTTTATTTTCTATTTAGTGACTAATATATTTATTTATTTATTGGGGAATAATGCATTGATATTTATTTGTTAAATATATAGTCATTATTCATGGCCTGATAAATATGTTGAAGGATTGGTGGACTGAGTTTTTAGCTCCAATGATAAATAATATATATTGAATATTATTTGATTAAATAATATTAAAAGTAATTCCCAAGTTATGTACATGTCAAGGAAATAATAATATTGTTATTATTTTAGACTTGGGTTTCAATACGGTATCAAATAAATAATAAAGGAATCCTGTGAAAATGATTATTTCTAAACCCTAATGGTATTTAAAACCAATTATATTATATTTTCAAGACATCCAATTCAATTTTTTATGCATAGTGATAACCGAGGAGATACTTATCAGGCCCTAGAGATCCCCCTCTCTAAGAAATATCCCAATAACTAAGAGTGATCTTCCTCCATCTCCCACTCTAAAGTCTAGAGAGATCAAGGAGAACTATTTGGAAATTATTCTCATGGAGATCAAAGTCAAATGAAACAAGAAATAGGATCTACCCTACTAGACGCCAGAGATTTCTATGGTGATGCTCGATGATTTTTGGAACATGTGCAGATCACCAATAGAGGTAATATACTATTTATTTCTACAATACAACTATTGTATAGTGTAGATCTATTTTTAGATCCATTAATGAAGAAATCAATCACACAAGTTAATTCATTAATTAATTAAATTAATTATAAATAATATGTGATGATCCTACACTAGGTTCCAACATTCTATCCCTTATATATTTTCTTTTATTAAATTCAGTTTATTGAGTCATTCATCACCATGTAAAATCCTGGATTAGTCATCGATCATGAAAAAATGAAAAATTGGGAATGACCCATCACTCACATCCACTACACAAAGAACCTATAATTATCACCAATGATGGTGGTCATATTATAAACAAGGGTTTTTGGGATCTAAATCTCCCTCCAATTAATTGGATAAATCTTTATATATCCTTAGGTAATAATAGGAAACATATTTATTGACTTTATCCAAAACGGGAAAGAGCTCAATCGTCCTAATATATAATGGGGAATATGTGATGGGGCCTAATCCACAATGTTTTATTCTCATGGTATTTATCCTTGACAAATGAAATGGTTTATATACCAAGTTGGTACAACACATTAATGATATGATATTATGGTTCATAAATTACAATGATTCCATAATCTTATGAATAATTTCATTTGGAATGATAATTCCTTATTCCATTACTCATAGTTATTATATATGATAGCTTAGGTATTAACATTGCAATTTATGTTTATAACCTCATACTCATATTATTTTTTTATGCTTTCATGTAATCATAAAATGATATCTCCCATGATTACCCTTACTAATAATCTATACTAACCCTTTTGTTTTGTCTCCGTTCCCCATGTTCTGAAAAAATGTTTTCATTAGGCTATGTTTATGAATAATACAAAAGGGTAAGATCCATATGGGTGTTGTTGAATATATTTAATTATATAAGATGATTGTTTACCTAGTTTCCAAATACACTAAACTATTATGGTATTGGGGAATGTATTTTTGAGATGTATTATATATTTATTTTAAAATGTGATATTTATGTATGAAATTCATTCTTAATAGTAATTTTTTCCCATTTCATGAAAATAAAATTATTGGGATCTAAAGACGATGGAAAAAGATGATTTTAGTAACCATCCCTTTGAGTGAAACAAAAACTATCATCTTCCACGTGTTATAATTTGTGGAGTCAAGACAATAATGCACTAATCATATGGATGTTTTCATCTTGTATAAAAGTAATCAGGAATATGAATCCATACTATAGAAAATTATGAAATATTTAAAATAAATAAACTACTTTGATTAAGTATTTGTAGAAGGATCCCATTTAAAATCTTGATAAGGTAGACTGTAGAAGAAGACAATTTAAAGAATAAATTTTTTAAACGTTGTTAATTTTGAAACTTAATTTAATGTTCTAAAGATTAAAAATTAGAGTGCTAAAAACATTAATGATATCATGAGTATAGTGGAATTTAATATTTGACTTTATAGGTTGGGCTATACAGTGGGAACCATGTGATGTAGTAGCATGGTAAGGAGATCTAGTTATATAGCATTGTCATCGAACAAACTACACATTATTGTGCACCATCACTGACATGTTAATCAATAGGTATGATCATAATGATGCATGTAATGGTTAACACTAGCAAAAAACTAATTCAGCTATAGGGGCATGTGTAGTGGGCAGAATGGGTTTTTATGGGGCACATGTTCCATGAGTAGTTAGGGGAATAGAGGACCCAGGGCTGACTATAGAGAAATATAATTGAAAAATACTCTAAAACTAGCTATAAAATTTATATCAAAATGTATTACCTTAAAATTATGTTAACATATTTATTTATTGGAAAAAATTAAAAAATATACGTGGAAGAAATATCTAAATTCCAAAAATGATTTGAATATAGGATAAGAAAATCATCATACATAATACCGGAATGGCTCGAAGGCCTTCATTTTTACTGATTTTTGATAAACCCTCATTCAAGGGATGAGGGGGAACCCTTACAGTGCATGTAGGCTTAGTGATTATATGGACCATAGTCTTAAGATACATTACATAACCCGAAGGACTTAGGGAATTAAACCAAACTATAACTACAAGGAACTTCCCCTCCCCATCATTTGCATCGTGATATTAGCTCTCCACCTTCGCATGGCCATCTGTATAAGATCCCCATACAAAAACAAGTTGGTCCCGATGGCATATCCATACCCTCTAATTCTTCCAAATCCATTGGTTCTGCTCTGGTGAGTTCGCCTTTTCTGAATCCAACTATAGGCTGCTCCTTTTTGTAGAGTCCATCCAGGGAAACCGCATCTAGCCCGAAGGCCTTATGTTGGCCTGCATTCCTTAAAGGAGGCCTAAAATCCCCAATGACCAGATGGCTTGGGCAGCCTGAAATCCCTAAGGACACCAAGCCCAAACTTGTGGCCCAAGTTGTATACTTTCAACTACTACTGTACCAAATAGTACCGGCTATAGTAACTACTACAGTACCCGGTGTAATACCCATACAATGTGCAACATTACAATAGTACCTGCTACAGTACTATTATAGTAACCCGGAAATATGCCTCTACCTTGGTTTGAACCCGGGTCTAATAGATTCACTTAAGGATACCTCACCAACTGGGCTGAGGCTCATGTGCTCCTCATAGATAATACCTATAAGAAACTACAAGAAAAAATAAACTCACATTTTTATACATTCTTGTTATCATTAATAATTTAAAAAATGAATCATTGATAGGATATGAATATTCCAAAACATAATATCTCCAACATAGTTTCAACAAAAACACATCACATTTGGATAGCTTCTTACTATTAATCAATTAATCGGCTTCTTTACGAAATGAATTAAAGGATCTTAAGTAAAGTATATATATACCAGGTTGGTGATTCAAATCATTTATTAACAAGTATAAATAGGTTTTTGAAGTCTATTTCTCCATTTTTTATTGGACTTTTATATTTCAAACTGGATGTGCCCCATCTTGAGAGTATATTATAATCGTTTAACAACACTATTACTGGGATGCATTTATGACTTATAATTAAGAAATATAATATCATATGATTTCATAATGTATCTATTTTAAAAATTTATTCAGAATAGATGAACTCATCCTAATAAGGATGTAATTCAAGAAAACTATATATTTAAATTTTGAATCAGACATGGAAACAAAACTATAAAAACAAAACATGAGTTAAATAGATTTGGGTTTGGAATAAAAGATTTTGGGATTTAATATTGTTTAGTAATTTTACATGAATAAATTTCTAGTAGAATTTATTGTTTACATTCACAAAATATTACAATTAAAAATATAACAAGTATATAATATATTATGATTATAATAATAATTAATTATTTGATATATTTTATTCTTTTAATAAATATAATTTTATGTAATTAAAATTTTTTATGAAATATTATTTATTTTAAATTATTTAAGTGTGTATAATCGAAAAAATAGATAACATATGATTTATGTTATTACTTGTATTTTCCATTTATTATTTTTTAATATTGAATGGGTTATTTGTGATAACATGTGATGATACAGAATGTGATTCCAAGGGCCATTGTGCCCAGAATAAATGTTTCAAATATATAAAATATATTAAGTAACATGTGGGAATAATTTTATAGAAAAAAGTGGAATAAAATTTAAACAAAGGGATGTATTAGAAATATGATAGAATCTTTGATTTTAGAATAATGGTTTTACCTTATTCATGACATAAAATTTTTCAGTATAGAGAGTTTTTGAAAAAGTCATTGTGGGCATAATAATGAATAAAACAAACTAAATAAATTTATTTATTTTGTTACATATAAACCTAATTTAATTTATAAGTAAAATATTTTTAAGGAATTATACAGTTATCTAAATAACCCAAGAGCCTTTGGAGAACATGGAGGAAGATCCATTGATGAATGACAACCAGATCAAGGTTCCACAATCATTGTGTAATGGAATCAGATGATATCACCAATGATAATGACATGGATTCATTCTTCATCAGATATTGGTCCAAATAGATGTATGTGATTTTTTTTATTTCTTCCCATTATATTATCACTATAATATAAATGAATCAATACACTAAAAAATTTATTTGAGGATCATATGTATTGCTGGTACTGTATAGTTTCATATAGGAATTGTGTAAAGTTATTATGATTAACTGTTTATCTATTTTTTCATCATTATAATAGAAATGAATCAAGTTCGTCACTAAAATTGGCTAAGGTTCATTCCTCATGTTTTCATTTTTATTTCCCGTTTATTTGTTAATCTTGAGAAATCCTTTGACCCGTGGTTTGAAGAAAACTGAGAAATCGATTATTTCATACTTGTTTCATAGAATAATAATTTGATATCATAGATTCAGGATTACAAGAACATGATGATTGGTAGATGATATAAGATGAATCAGATTAGATTATTCTAGATACATAATTCCTTCTTCTTTAGGGTGTGACATAGAACGATGTGTGAGGATGACTTACAAGTTGTTTTGGTGGCTAAAATATGGTGATTGATGGTAGAAGGGTTCATCCGGAGTAGATCCATGAATCTCGGTGAGGTTGAGGACAGAATATGAGGCAAATATGGTCTATTAATATATGGGAGGAATAAATTGTTTTATGGAAAATATCAATCAATGTGGTTTGTGTTGTGTATCTACATGTTGTGTCGATCTGTTATAGTGATTTTTGGGGTTTTGGAATGAATTAAATGATCACACATTGTGTGGCCCCTATCACACAGCATGTGACCCCTTTCCAATTGGCACAACTTATACCTCAGAAGGTACACATAAACGGATAGAAGTACATGAGGATGGGCACACCGTGTACTCTGACACGGACACAACTATGACAGATGTACATGGTAATAGTCATGTACTTGGACATGAGAAGAAGTAAAAAATTATTGTAATTTCTTGTACTTCTACAAAAACCTAAGAATAGGTTGTTTACATGGGGATGACCCATTTCCAATGGGACACATTGTGTACCCCCAGAAAAAAAATTGAACCCCTTCCAAAGTTGAGTTAGCGAACCTGTACTCTATATCATGGAGAAGGTTAGTTAGGGTATGTTCACTATATCCATTCAAGGATGACTAGTATGGTATCACATCCTATACAAAAAATATTGATCCCTTTAAAAATAATTCTTGGATAGAGTTGTATAATCCTTCCATGAGGCCCTAAGTGAGATCCAATATCATCTTCTTTCCCAAGGTGGATTGCTTGGTATCTTCATAGCCAACACAAAGTAGGTATTGATCCACTACTTAGAGGGTTAATCCAGATTGATTTTTATTATAACCTATGGATTTTGGATTGATCTTAATTTGTGTATCATATCTCTACATACATCCAATATATCCTTTATATAATGATACAAAAAAATCCATACCTCTATGATAGAACTCATCAGTGCTATCTGACTCTTGGAGTGTGTTCTCAAAGACATGTTCTATGTGGAACATTCGATCTAGAATCTAAGGATGGAATTATGGTTGCGAAATTACCATGAGATTTTGTGTATTTGATGAGTATATCTATATATTTAATTTTATATGTATTATAGATGTATACCTATGTAGATATGATTGTAAATCGTTTTTATATTCTTTTTGGTTTTGGGGTGTCTAACAGGGTATTATTATACTAATCCCTGGATGAGATTTTACTACATGTGTATCAGTTTATTGAAGATGATAGACCTCCTAATAGAGTCCTAGAGGGACTAGGAGAAGGAAATGCTTATTGATCCAAAAAACCATGGTGTGTTCATGTTGTATCAGGACAGGAGTCCCGATATTTAAATTCATGTTTGAATTGTATTTAGTATCTTTGTGGTGTTCTTGTATTTTTACATGCTTAATTTACACTACTTGTTAATATAATTTTGTTTTGGGATAACATGTATGCATTAATGGTTCCATTCAGTCATTTTTTACATTTTAGTATTTTATGGTCTTGGAGAAGTGTGTGTTTACAAGAAATTTAGCTTAAGGCCTCCCATGTTTCTGATATTCATACTCGGTTCTTGTAATTAGGCCATGGACTATTGGTGGTGGACTGGGGAGTTTCCACATGGACCCCATTGGGATGGTTCATGATAGAGTGTCATCAAAGTAGTTAGTTATACCTTAGGACCAGAGTGTGTGGGATTGGTATGGGGAAACAATGTTAAGTGTTTCGATTTTCTTTTTTCAGGTCATGTAACCCCAATTTTGGTGTAGCAGCCAATATATTATTACAACACAACATTTATCACATGTATTTTTACTCCATACATGATAACACTGGTTGAAGGAAAACAATGGTACATTCATAATATAGGAATGGGTTGTGGATTCCATGTCTTTATCGATTCATATCACCAAATATACTCATTGACTGTGGTATATATTGTTTTCTTTTAAGATCCCTCAATGATGTATAAAAACTAATATTCCACATCTAGATCATAAGGATGATCCACTAAGTGATGAGGCATTGAAACAGGGACCAACTCCATTTGTGTTATCACCGAGTGGTGCACTAGAATTTCTACAACATATTGATAAATATATTCGAACTGAAATACCAACAGATGAGGTGTAAAGGATGATAAAACTTCATGAGTTCCAATGAAAATGAACCCTAAGGTGTTGAGGTGATCCTTATCCATATGTGGATGAGAAATGGATTGAGGAAATGATGTGAGTTTTTGTTCTAGTCAGGACAATGACATATCATATGGTGGACGTGGTGGTGATCCTTTACCCTGACTCAACAGGATGATCGTGGTGTTTAGTAAACTAGTCGTATTATAAGGAGAATCTAGAATGGAATGATTTCATTTTCCCTTTTATATAGGAGTTCACTCCATCTATACTAATTTATGTGCGTATAAAAATTCTTCTATAACTTCATCAAGGTAGTACGATAGTAGGTGAGTATTCACCGAGTTTCACCAACCACTCCAGGTACATGATGGGTATTGTATAGGATTAGTTCTTCCAAACTCATCCCATTGAGAAAAGACTACCTAGATACATCCATGACATCGTTATACCTCTCTTAATTCCTACTTATGATGGGGTTATAGAGTTAGATTCAGTGGTTTAGAGTTTCTTAGATGATCAAACGTAGAAAGTAGTTGTTGACAATGGGTATATGGGAGTAGATAATTCAGCAATAGGGAGATGATATCTATCTCATGGAACTGACCATGTGAAAATTTTTAGAAGGGGTCCTAGGATATAGGGATTGTATTTCATGACTGATAGGATGGTTCATGTCATCCCGGGGAGATGCGGTACTACTGTTGATATAGCATGGGAAATTTTTCATGATATTTTCTAACCATCCATGTGTCTAATATAGATATAGTGTATTTTACACTAAGGTAGAGACAATATTAGAATAATAAAGGTCCTTGTGGTGGTGGATGTGGAAGAGGATATGTGAGAGAAGCTGGAGGTACTAGAATAATTGTATTATTACCACCACCACAATCCCTAGGTGGTCCACTCCAGGATCAAGGATTTCATGGATAGGGGTGGGGTAGCAATAGGCGGTTGAGTCTTATGACCCATAGGATTCATGAATGGTATGATCTATGTATTTTGTACCTTATATACATTATTCATAGACATAGGTTCATGTCATTAATTTATGACCTCATATCTGGTTCGAGTCATAGAGACTCGGGTTGATCCCTTAGCTCAACCCTTGTGCTTGTAGACTACTATTGGAGAAGACTTAGTGATCACACACATGTGCCGAAAGTGTGACCTAACTATTAGAGATGATTTTTTTATATATTTTTAGCTGTAACGAGGCCTTAAAACATAATTTTTTGTATAGACTATTTATTTACATTCAATTATAAGATCAGATATTTCAGGAAGAGAATGCGGTGTTTCCACAGTGATTGTAGTAGGTTTCCAGTTGTGGGTGAAAAGGAAACTCAGTCAGCACATGATGGAATCAAGCATAAGAGGGTATATCCAACTACTCATAAGTTGGATAGAATGACCATTAGTGTAGGGGATGTTATGAGTCTTCAATTCCCCACATTGGTCGATGAGTATGAAGATGTATTTCCAAAGGAGTTTATGGGATTAACTCCATGCTGAGATATATAATTTTGTATTTATCAACACCCCAGGATGACACCGATATCTGAACCATAATATTAGATGGATCCTATATAGCATCATGAGATGAGGGTGAAGATGAAGGATTTTCATAGGAAGGGATTTGTTTGACCCAGTGTTTCACCTTGGGTAGCCCCAGTATTGTTCTCTGAGAATATGGGCAGGAGCTTGGGGTTATGTGTAAACTAATAGTGCTTGACCCAAGGGACCATGAAGAACAAATACCCACTACCATGTATCAATGAACTCCTTGATTATAGGAGTGTCATGATGGTTCTCTAAGGTTGAAATCAGATCAGGCCATTATTATATGTGAGCACGAGATGAGAATATACTGAATATGGTATCTATATGTCTCTACAATCACTATGAGTACATGGTTATTCCCTTTAGAATGATGAAAACCATAGTAGTGTTCGTGGGACTCATGAATGATATCTTTCATTCCTTCTTAGAATGGTTTTCGTAGTCTTCATCAATGATATCCTTTTGTACTTATTGTCCAAGGAGGAGAGCATCATACACTTGAGGGAGGTTCCATACGTACTCTGAGAGAACCTGTGTTACAGGAAGATCTTGAAGTTCCATTAATTTATTCATAAGGTTCATTTTATGGTACATGTTATCTTACTAGATGGTGTGGATGTGGACCTAGATAATGTGGTGGTAGTTCTATCTTGGTAGCCACCCAAGAGTGTGATGGAGGTGCAGAGCTTTATTGGGTTGGTAGGCTATTATTAGATATTCATATGTGATTTATCTAGGATATCGTCTCCCATAACCTAATTGACCCAAATGGTGAAAAATTTCATGTATAAAGATAGGTGTCATAAGTCTTTACAGGAGTTAAGGAAGTCATTTATTAGTGCACCCATATTGAGATTATCAGATTATGGTTTTGAGCACATATTTTACTGCGATGCATTAAGAACCATGTTTGGTTGTGTTCAGATGTAGAGGAAGGTGGTGATTGCCCATGGTTCACATCAGTTGAGACTACATTAGTATAACTACACAACCCATGATATTGAGTTTGCAGCATTATTCTTCACAAGAATTATGTGGCGACACTAGTTGATGGGTGATTATTTTATCATCTATTCTGACCACAAGAACCTCAAGTATATCCTCTCTCATATGTTTCTCAACATGAGGCTAAGGTTATGGACATAGTTCTTCTATGATTATGAATTTGATATTGTTTATACTACTTGGAAGGGGAACATGGTACTAAATTATCTCAACAATGGATCTTTTTTTCAATCATTGAATGAGGTTTAAGAGAAGTTGGCCCCATTTATATTATCCTTTGTGGATGGAGATGGAGTTTATTAAATATAGTCATTTATTTTTACCACTATGAATTTATAGCGAGCCAGGAAAAACATGAGTATTCCAAATATGAGAGCCTACGTAGTCATATAGCCACTGGACATGAGCCATGTGGATTTTAGGAAAGTGGGTAGCATTCCATTCATTTCAAAGGATCCATGATGGTACCAATGATGTTGTGGTATAATGTTCTAAGATATACTCATATATATCCTTTGGTGGTACATCCAAGTGTGAAAAAAATGTACCAAGACCTCCTAAATATGTTTTTATGCCTAGGGATAAAGAAGGGATTTGTAGAGTTTTTCTATTGATGCCTTAATTTTAGTGAGTGATGAATGAGAACTATGTTCTAGATGGTTTAGGACAATCCCTTGATGTAGAAGAGTTAGAGTGGGATGGGATATCCATGTACTATGGGATGGTATTATGATGTACATAAAGGGGATATGATTCTATCTGGGTGAACATAGACCAACTCACCAAGTCATCCCACATCATAGATTCGTGAGAGAATAGTTTAGTGAAGAGATTAGGACACATCTATGTGAATGATATATTACAAATCCATGGAGTTCCATCACAGATCATTTCTAACAACGTCTCTTGATAAAAATATCAGTTATGGAAGGGATTTTAGGAGTAGTTGGGGACTTAGATGCATTTCAACACGACTTTTCACCCCAAGAATTATGAACAAAATGAGAAGATCATTCAGGTTATAGATGAAATACTTTGAGTTTAATGTTGGGTTTTGTCTATTGTTTGTAGGATCACATACCACTGGGGGAGTTTTTATACAACAATATCTATCATTCCCCCATTTTTATCGAACCATTCAAGGCCTTGTACGGGAAACCCTATAGGTCACCACATTGTTGGACCAATCGAGGATAGTCAGCACTAATGGGCCAAAAGCTAGTGAGTGATACTACCTATAAGGATTCGATCATCTAGAAGAAAATTTGGACTACATAGAGCTATGATATGCCTTACATGGATAGATGACTAAGTCATTTTGAGTTCGAGGATAGATACCATGTCTTCCAATGGGTTTTACATTGACATAGATTATGGTAATTTATTTGGGGGGTATGTTATCTCTGAGATTCATTATCCCTTTTCAAATACCACATAGAGTTGGTCAGGTGGCATAGCTCTTAGCTCTACCTCTACAGTTTGACTGGGTACACGACATTTTCCACTTGTCGCAGCTGAGGAAGTACATGGATGATTTTTCACACATTATTGACTAGGGTGGGATGGACATCAAATAAGAATCTTACCTTGTTGAGTACCTAGTAGTGATAGATGATTACCTAGAGATGATCTTTCTTTGGTGATATATTCCTTTATTGTGTGTTCGGTGGAAGCATGGTAATCTCATGAGATCACTTGGGAGCTAGAAGATCATATTCATGCTCAGTACCCACAACTCTTTATGTAACCACTTTTTTTTATTTTTGGGAGGTAAATCCCTAGAATTTAATGACTCATATTTTCCATTTATTATTTTTTGATATTGTATAGATTATTTTTAAGAACATAAGCTATGAATATATCTGATTCCGAGGCCTGATGTGCAGGGAATAATGGTTTGAAATAAATTAAATATATTAAATAGTTTACACAAGTAATTTTCCTGAAAAAGTAGAATAAATTAAAAAAAAGTCCCATATTAGAAATATATGGTCACTATTTAGTTTATAATGTGGGTTTTACGTTATTCATAACAAAAAATAGATCATCTCAAAGAGTTTGTGAAAAACTCATCATTGGGTTAATAATGAAAAAAAAAATATTTATTTATTTGATAATTGATGTAGTGACCTAATTTCATCTATATGTAAACATTTATGATGTAATTATAGATTTATCCACATAACCATGGATCCATTATAGAGGATAGAGGAAGATCCATTGAATAATGATAATCAAATCGAGATTCCATGATCAGTGTGCAACGAGGTTAGAGGATCTTGCCAAAAAAACAACATACATTAATTATTCATCAGCTATCGAAACAAATTATGGTAGGGAATTTTTTTATTTATATTTTACTATATTATATTATTTAAATTAATTAATGTCAATCAAATAACAAATTAATTAATATATATTATTATTACAGGCATGAGATCATTTGATCTGGGAAATGGAAAAAATTGTGGTGATTACTTATTTCTCATTTCATTCTTCTTTATAACAGAAATAAATTGAAGAAAAAATAACATTGGTTGAGGTTCATTCCAAATTTTTTTTATTTGTTTCTTTCCTCATTTATTTTTTCATCACAAATGATCCTTTGTCCCATGGTTCATTAAAACAGATAAATCGAATGTTATGCACCTATTTTTTAGCAAAACTATTTGATATCATAGATATGTGCTCGGCATGACATGATGATTTATTAATGATAGAAGAGGTAGTGGGCTAGATGGTTTTGGATACCCATTTTTTCATTATTTTGTATGTGCTGGTGGATGACACATGCAGATTATTTCTGAGTGGTTTCAGCAGCCAAAATCTGGGGATTGATGGTGGAAATTTTAGGTAAGATTAGATCCATGGTTCCTAGATAGATTTAGGTGAAAATATGAGGAAATGTAAGTGGATACATATTCGGGAATAATAACATGGTTTTTAGAAATTTTCAACCAACACAACATGTACTATGGACCTACATGCCATGTGGGGGTGTCACCGTCGTGGTTAGGTTTTTGGGATGAAGTTAAGGATCACATGGCGTGTAACCCTTATCACACAATATGTAACCCCTTTCCAATTGGCTTGGGGTGTACTTGGAGGGTACACAGACATATCCAGGAGTACACAAGAATGAGAACACCATGTAATCTGACAAGGAAATGGCTAGCCCCGATGTACATTGGAATATCCATGTACTTGGACATTGGAATAAGTAAACAGGAATGGGAACATAGTTTACTTCCACAAAAAAACGATCATGGGAAATTTATAAGTCCACGTCCCAATTTTGAGGGGACACATAGTATACTCCTAGTACACATTGTGTAATCTTTCAAAGATGACTTGGATCCCCTTCCCTCTGAATCATTGACAAGTTTTATTAGGGCGTGTTCCAAATATTTATTTCTTAAGGGTAAGTATGGAATCACATCATACACATAGGATAGTGATGCCTATATCCAGAATTATTAGATAGTGTTTTGGAATCCATAGATGAGTCTAGGATTGAGATCCCCTAGTATATTATAACACTCTATGGAGTTCATGGTATCGTTGTGACCAACACTATGTGGGAGTTCATCCTCAACATAGTGGGTTAATCCAGATTAAGTTCTTGGTATACCCAATGGACTTGGGAGTGATACTCATTTGTGCATCAAATCTCTTGATACTTCCAGCGTATCCTTTTTATAAATATACTAGACAAGAACTACCAATATCACAGATATAATCAGTGTTATCTGAATCATGTATTATGTTCTCCTAGACAAGTGTTATGTGGAACATTTAAGTGGGAATTCTGTAATAGAATCACAATTGTTAAATTACATTGAAACTATGTTTCTTTGTTAATTATATCTAGATTTTTCTTGTTTTATGCATTATAGACTAATACCCATGTAGATCTGAATATTATTATTATGCTTTATTCTTTTGGGTTTCGGGGGTGTCATACTGGGTATTGTTATACTCACCCCCACATAGGATTCTCATGCATCTGCCATTTCTTGTGCATATTATTGACCTTTTGATAGAGTCCTATAGGGACCGGGGTTAGGTAGTGCTTTGTTAGCTAGATAGACCATGTTGTGTTTCTATGGTATAGTGAAAACAGTCCCATTATTTATGTTAATTATGTAAGCTTCTTCATAATCTTTATGGTGTGATTATATTTAGACTTATTTTCTTTCCATTACTTTTTATCATACTATTTTTTGTGGTATTAGATATATCCATGCATGGTTTATTTCATTTATTTTTTAAATTATTAATTTTATAGGTTTTAAGATATGTGTGTGTGTAGTCAAATTAGGATAAGTCCTCCAATGTTTTTATATGCCTACTTGGCACTTGTCGTTATCCCATCTCCAATTGGATGTGGGATTGGGGAGTCCCGGAACATGTCCCATTGGGACGGCTCATGACATGTTATATTAGTTATGAAATTGTTTTTCTAAATGGGAAATTAATTTTCTTATCTCAATAATTTTATTTGGTGTTTACTAGTAGAACATGTCTTGACTATATCTATAGTATATATATAAATTCAAATGCATTAATGTGTTTGGTGAGATTTGTATCATTCATAAATTGGTTTGGTTAGGTAAACAAATTTAATCAAATGGTCTAGGTGATGGTGGAGCTCAAATGGGTTGATAGAGTGGCCAAATCAACATAGACCCAATAGAGGAACAAAAATTTACAAATTCATGGATAATTTTACCTTTGACCTTTTTATAAATTGAAATTTTTAAATGGATATTATTCCCCCAATTAAAAGAAACATAAATTAGTAATTCATCATTCATGGAATAACCATGTATTTAAGTTAAATAATCAATCATAATATTTAAAAGATTTTGATGGTTCACCCACCAATGATATTAGGATACATTCAAGGCACATGACTAACTCACAATTGTTATATAAACATAACAATACACATTGTATTCAAGGTTATAATGTTTACATAGGGACACTACTCATTAGGAATCACTTCCTTTTTAGATTTTAGAGATGAATCACTACCTCCCAAGGGTCACAAACTTTTCCTCTCTTTCTACTAATAATTCCAACTAAAAAATTTTATATTCTTGTTCTTATTTGACACATTTTATAGAATTATATGCCATTAAAATTACTTTTTTAATATAAAAACAATAAAAACATAACCCTAGATTAGTACATCCTTATTATTGATTTTCCTCATCAACTTATTCTTCTTTCGAGGAGTTCACTGCCTCATTAGACAGACTTCTCATCATTCTTCATATTTTAAATATGTACACATTCATCATATATACCTTTAAAAAATTATTTTTCTCTCCCTCTAATCCTCTTGAATCTTTATTCCTTATTTATATACCAGCATTTTTTACCTTCATCCAGATAATATATTCGATCATTTGATTTTGTTACCTTTTGTTTCTGGAAAATTATCATTAAATCACATATTTCAATCCAAAAACTATTCTCATTCAATAAGAAATTTTTTTTACTCAATTAAGGAAACATCATTAATGATGGACAACTTTTAAAAAAATATATCCATTTTTCATTGAAAATTAATCCCATAATTTATCAAAACCATCCCCCTTAAACATTGGTTAAATTTTTCCCTCTATAATGGAGACCGTGTTCATAAGAGAAAATGTATTTAAAGGTTTCAACTCTATTTCAATGAATAATAACACCCAAATTGATCAAAACCTTAGTAATCACAACCTATTTTTTTAATTTTATTAATGTGGAATTGAAATGTAAAATGAATTAATAATGAGTTTTAAATGATTTATTAGTTTATTCAAATTCAATAAAATATATATATGGATTTTAATAATGATATTTTCGTGTTAAATGTATAATTTTCATGATTTGTAATTATTTTTATAAATTCTATAAATTATCTAAACAGATCCTATAATGAGAATTTTGATTTTTCATTTTTCGAGGTCTGAGAATAAAACAACACCAATGCATAAGATGATTGTATGAATTTAGTGGATTGATCATATAAATTCACCTGGCTTAAAAAATATAAAATTTATCAGATGTAGTAGAATATATAACTTCACATCCAAGAATACAAATTCATCCTATCACATTAGAATCAGACTCCTTCTACATCATATAAATTCCATCATAAGACATCAGAACATATCATAATCCTTGTTATTTTATGCTACATCAAGGTACTATTGGGCATGTGTATAGGTAATGGGAGCATGTGTGTAATATATAGGGTTAAATTCATGACTCAATGGATGTTATTTAAGGTTAAATGGAACATTACATAGCCTATAGATATTTTACTAACCACTATGTCAAGGGGATTAAGAGACCACTGTTTGGGTAAATCCAAACCATTGTAAATGTACAACTTTGATCAAATACCTACATCATGGTTCTGAAGATATTATGTAAGGGTGAAATTCAAGCCAATAATCTACATCATGGTTCTTTAGGTGTTTTATAAGGTAACTCCATGGAAAAATAATGTTTTATACTACCAGATTCGTTGATCTAATCTACTTCCACATGGCCTTCGTGCCTGAAAAACTTGTATGAAAATAATATCCTTATTCATTCATAATTATAAAATTTTGTAAGAATACTTTTTTTATTTCCACACTATGAATATAAATTCAACAATAGAACTATGGTTAATGGAATTTTTCAGTAAAGTAATAGATGAAAGTGGTTAAATCTAAAACCTTCTCAAAGCTATTGATATGAACCAAATTATAACCTACATATGGTGAAATCTAATGATTCCATATGATCATAAATTCCTCTTAAAGGGATAAGAATATTATTTTATGGAGAGTTAGATATTAGAATAAATTTTTGATTTCCCACATTTATTATTTCTATTTTTATATTTAAATATCTAATGATTTCATTGTAGGCTGTTATAGACTAAATGAGGAGAATTTCTTCCCCCAAAAATTTGAATTTCAATAAATTTAGATTTATATTTCCCTAGTGATAATTTTTATGATATATAGACTTATATACAAGAATATTCTATGATAATAATTATGAATATGTATTTCTCCTTGGTATCTTATCATAATTTATTTTTCACTCAATCCAACATTGATCTTCTTTCATTTCCCATATGGTGGTGGGGAGTTTTGATTAATAGATGAGTTATTATGGTTTCTCGGTCACTATAATTAGGTGAAAGAAGTTTTGTAGTGATCATTAGTTCATTTCCTAGCTAAAAACACTTGAGAGAGACTATGTATCTTGAGGAAATAAGTTACATGTTAATATTGGGAAGGGGTCAATTTATTTTTTAATATATTGTGATAGAGTGGATGGTAGAATAATCTAAGGAATAGCATGGATTTTTCATCTATTTTAATTCGTTTTAACCCTGTTTACACATCCACCATTTCATCCCCATTATTTTATTCTATTGAAATAATATAGTAATAAGTTAATTTATATGTGAATAATATGAATGAGTATTCCTTTCCTTGGTAGAATGAACAATGGTCAACCTACATGGATTCATTTTAGGGTATCTGAAATTTTCAATATTTATTAAATGGACCTCAATATCCTTTTCTTTACTAGTTCCATTGTTGGGGAGGATTGGATCCCAATTTAATTTTTTCTGATATTTTTCATTCCATTTTTCCTTTATTTTCTTCCACTTTTCTTTCATTTTTATTTATAATATTAGGTTGGTACAGAACAATTGTTCATCAATATCATAATAGATTAATATTTTGATTCAAAATTATAAGAATATGATATGCATAAATACATGGTCAAACAATTTATTAATAACAACCATTATGACCAATATTTTTTCCCCATGTATAGGAAAAAATATCAGGTACTACTAAGGATGGATAATATAAAGATGTTTCTCCACAAATTCACATCAAATTTTAACAAACAGTATGAAAATAATAAGAATATGAGTTGGTATAAGAAAAGTTTACAGAACTAATTACAATCATTTTTACAATAGTGAAGGTTAAATATGATATTGAATAACAGAACACATCCATTTTCCTCTAAAAAATACTTTCCCAGTGGAATATTAGTATTTATATTAATTAATGGATGATATAATTAAGGGGGACTCATTAATATTGATTTTTGTTTCATCAATTTTACTAAAAGTGAACTATATATTAATAACCTTAATATTGAAATTGAATAATCGGTAGGATTATCACAAGCCCTAGATGATTAGGAAAAATATGAAACAAATGTTCTCTAATTTGATAAAATTCTATAATACCCACAGTTATCCCTATATACATTGGAAGTCCTTTAATATTCATTAGACCTAGTGTATGAAATTAATACTAAAATCAATTATATTTATAATAGTAAATTGGAATCATTTTATTTTATTATTTTACAAACTGATTTATCTATTTATCCCCATGGTTAAAATTTTATAGATTAATCAAAAACCCTTCCTAACATTAATAATTATGATGAATTGCTAGATGAATTTATTTTTGGGTATATACTTGAATAAACTTATCCTATATTAATTTTTAATTACTTATTTAGATCCTTCTATTTGGGAATGATTCTTATAGAAGATACAATAATGGGGTGATAATATTTTGAGTTCATTTTCTAATTATATAAAATATAAAGAAAAATATAATTTCCCTTACTTTTAAGATGAATAATTACACTTAATCTCATAATATATGGAGGATTTAGATGAGGATCCCATGGGAGTGAAGATAACTAGACTCTAGGAAAATATGGTTCTTGAATGTAAAGATAAATAAGGTTTTGTGGGCTATCCAAACATGTTAACTATCGAAGAGGTGATAGATGTAGTGTTTTATTATAACCTTCTAAAGTACACCCCTATTTAATAATAACATTATACCAAAAGTGTGGTGGATTATTTGGAAGAATATGTATATAAGACATAAACATCTAGGCCCACCAGAACGTCAGGAAGCCACTAACTTGGTTATGGAAGATATGGAGGAACATATGGATAATACCAACAAATATTCCCTTAATATGTACATGAAAGACTATATAGAAGAATAAAAAGTATAATAATAACCATTAGAGGTCAATAAAGACAATATAGAAGAAAAATATTCCATATATGAGGAGTAATTTTAACATAAACTCATCTTATTTTAATTCAATTCAGTTTTAATTGATTAGTAATTTTACATTGGTTGAACATGTCCAAATAGTATGATTTGACTATCCAATAGAAGTGTAATCCAAAAGTGTTGTGGTTGAGGGGTCCAACACCTCATCTTTCCACCCTCATTTTACATAACACACAAAACTGATTTTGGGGTTTTAAATGAAGCATACTCCCAAATAGGACCTTTGTATAATGTGATAGGATAATTAAAATAAAATAAAATGGATATGGGGGTTTTTATCACACAAAACAATACCTTAAAAGTATTATAGGAAATAATAATGTCTATAGGCTATGGAAAATTAAAAAAAATCCTGTCATGGGAGGGAAACCCAAAATACTCAATCCCCTTTCCCATTATCAATTTATTTTCATATAATTTCAACAAAATTTATCATATTTTAAAACTACTTTATTAGGTTTTTGAATGTGGAATGAACTATAGGTGACTATCTCAAAAAAAATTTAACAAACACACAAGGGACAGATTAACCATTTCATATTTAAATAACTAGGTTAATTCTCCCTTTTTATAACTATTAATTCACTTTAATTAATTGTGAATTTATAATAAACATAAAAAGGGGATTATTAAACATGTGTGGGGTAAGGCAAGAGAAACATACGTTATATTGGTTTAACTAAAGTTTAATAATCAATAAATAATTCCTTTATTCTATTTTTATTTTCAATTATTGTTTTATACTGTTTATTAGGCTACAAAATTTAATCTCCAATGTTCTATTTACTACAAATAAGTACCATGCCAATGTGGATGAATTTTAAACATTCTAAAATTATCCTAATTTGATAATTATTGAGTGGATTATACCATTTATTTGACAGTTTATTTTTCATTAGAACTAAGAAAAAGATTTTCAATGAAAATTAATCTGGTGGAATAAAAATAATATCTTCCGGAAAATAGTCTTTTGAACTGAAACATATATAGACTAAAAATGTTATGGATTAACATATTAGGGAGCCTACAAAAAAATTGGATAGCTCATATGAATTGGAGTGAAACAAGTAGATGGGAGCTAATATTGAAGTCTTCTACTCTAAACATAGGAACATGTGGGCTTATGTGGGTTTTAAATCAAATAAGAGTTATAATGATCAAACATCCAACTACTAAAGAATTTCATCTATGCATTAACTAGAACAATTTTTCATGATGGGTGAATTGTTTCTAGGGAAGGATTATATTAATATATAACTAACCTCATCCAATATCTTTTTTCATATACATGGAGTTTAAAAATTTGATAAGGCTAAATGAAAATGTGGATTAAAGGATTTAGGGAATTATAAACTTCTATGAATAAGAGGATGATGATATATCTAAATTTAATTTATAAGTTATTAAAGATGTGTGAAAGGGACCTTTTGGAAAAGGAAGCATATAAGAGATGAATTTAGGAAGTTGTTACACATTAAAATCTTATTTCCAATATGAACAATTAGTTTTATAAACCAAGAACTAGAACTTATTCTTAAATTGAAGTGATATTTTTTTTCATTTATAGAGGATTAGTGATATTTTACAATAAGTAATGAATATGTGATTTTATTTTTGTCTATATTGTGTTTTTAATTCTAGGTAGAATTTTTTTTTAATAAATTTAATTCATTATATTTACCAAGAGTGTAATAGTGTATGTGTGGGGGAGTGATTCTTGAATTTTATTCAAATGATAAAGTTTTATTTACTGAAACTTAACCCCCTAATTGATCAAAACCCAATTAATGAAATCATATTTGACACTTTTTTGAATCTGGGATTAAAATGATAAATGGATTAAATATTTATACTTAAATGTATTATTCAATTATTGTAATTACTTAAAATACATAAATTTATTTGAAAAATGATATTAATGTGTAATGAAGATATTTTTAATGATATGAAATTGTTTTTATTATTTCTATAATTATTCTGAACATGTACTACATCAAAAAAACTTCCTTTTCATATTTTCATGTCTAAGGATGAAAAATTACACAGGTATTTTCTTACTGTAATAATTTAATGTCTTGATCATATGACCTCCCATGTAAAAGGAAAATAGAATGAAAAGTTAGATAATATAACTTATGAATTCATTTTCAAGTGTAAAACTTCATTATAAAACTTCACCATCTTACTTCAATCAGACCCAATCATAAGACTTCCACCAGATCATAATACTTTACTTCCATTATATAACATTGGAGTTTCCCATAAAATGATAAAGTCATGAAAATATTAATTCTATCATTTACTATGAATTTTATCCTGATTGATTGAATTCACAAGCCTTATGACGTCAAAATAAGACTCTATGTGCATCATATGATTTCAATTATAAGACATTAGAATTGAGATTCATAAATCCTCAATTTGAATATGTAAATTTAATATTGGGAATGTTATATGAAAATGAACATTGTTGAGTTATGTGTAAGGGTACCTCTAGTACTCCAAATATGTTGTGTATGGGTAAATGAAACATTTCACAAGCTATAGAAGTGTTATAAACCACTAATTCAAGGTTATTGAGAGTCCAATATAAGGGTTAATACAAACCCATGTAAAGGTACGCATATGATCAATTTATAGAATCCTGATAATCCAGTAACTATGTATAGGTGTAAGTATTTCTAGGGATATAGGTCATGGTTTTTTTACTTTGTAACGGTATGCCCTTGAGAAATCACATTTTATAACACTTGATCCATTGATACCGTATTCTTCAATGTGGAATTCATGCATGAAATCATTGTATAAAACTATATCCTCATTAATTCTATATGGAAATGTTCAGTAGAAATTTTTTGATAATTCTATAATCCATACATGCTTTAAATAAAAGACCCTAGGATTTCACAAGCTATCAATGAAGTGGGAAATGAAAAAAACTGAGAACCTCCTTGAATCTTATAATGTATACTAAATCAGTGCCTTCACACCGATAAATCATGTGATTTATAAGGATATATGAATCCCCTTAAATGAATAAGAATATTATTATGAGGAGAGTTCATTATAACACAAAAATTAGGATAGAACAAACTAGGTTTTTCTTTTCATATATTTTATGCTCCACTAATGAAGTCATAAGTTGTTATGATCTGGTTAATAGGATTTCCCCCTCCCACCACCACAACAAATCTTTTTAAATTTTCATAAATCACTTTATGAATGAGTGAAAACTATATAAATTACACACTTACATTGATGAAAAACCATGGAAAATACATTAATCCCGGAAATCATCCTTATAAATACCTCTATAAACATCCATTTATACCTCCCCACATTTTAATTTCAATGAATATATGTTTTCATTTATTATGTATCTATTTTCATGAGATTTGAGAGTTTTAATAATAATAATAAATGGTAATCACACTAAAAATGTTCATCATATAAATATCTTTTATTAAATTTTCTTAAACAAAATCCCACCTAAATATTAATTCCTTTTATATATGATGGATGGGTGTGAGGTTCGATCAGAGAGTTGTTGAGGTTCCATGATCACTGTGAGAAAGTCAATGTAGCTGTGAACTACTCATTGTTTAGCTGGAAAAAACACCTAATAGAGAGTGGGTATCTTGGAATGTTTTGTTACATATTGTGATTGTATAAGGGATTGAATATTTTTCAAATATTATGATAGAGTGGATGATAGAATCATATAAGGAATTCCATGCATTTATCATATATTTAAATTATCTTTCTCACCATTCATACAACAAACTTTTCATCCCCGTTAATTTATTGTTTTAAATTAAATATTATTATGTTAGTTTTGGTGTAAAGAACATGGGTGTGTATTCCCATACTTAGTGCAATAATCTTGGGTCATCTTCCATAGCTTCATTTCAAGGTCTCTAAAAAATTAATTAGTGATTACAAGTCCAATGAAAACCTTCACATCATACAAACATCATTTACCACATTAATTTTATTTTATTACTCTTTGAATATTTGGAATTCAAATTTTTAAATCTATATTTTATAATTCCGTATATCATCACAAGTTTTAATAAATATTTTAATAAATAAATTATAAAACATTATCTTTAAATTCAATGTATTTTACTATAAAATGGGTTTTTCAAGAGTCTAAATTTATTAACTAAATTATATTTTCATGTGTTGATCATTTTTTTCATGTTTATTATAATTAAAAATTGTTTATTCAATCTCACACAAAACCATTTACTCATGGTATATATAACACAAATCACTTTTCATACTGCATAGTATTTTCCAAACAATATTAAATTAATATTTCATTTTTTCTGTCTCTTAAAGTTCTTCCTCATGAAACATTATTTATAATATCTAACACAACACTTTATAATCATGGTAACAATATTATAAAAATAATTTCACATAACATTGTTCATTATTGGAATCTATCTAAGGAAATTCTCAATTTATCTCATGTGATTCCATGTTTATATCATTAAACTATTAGTTTATCTCAAGTAACTCTTAGTGTTATGATCACATAATAATTTTATCAACAAAAATAGGTGGTGAATAATTACTAATAATTTTCTTTTCTTAAAATAAAATATTTACTCTATCTAATTCAGTATATAAATCCATAACTTACCATGATGAAAAATAAATATAGGATATCAAATTTTAGTTGATGTGGATCACTGCCAATATGGTTGGATATGTCTCTGGTGTATGGTTTTTATTATACCATTCACACATAAAAACTATTGTATTATCAAGATGAATAAAAAGGAAAAGGAATATACTTGATCTTGTATGATTGTTGCAACCAAGCAATCTGAATAGCCCCATCTTTTTATAGTTGAGTAATAGTGAAAGAATTCTTAATGAATGATCTAAAGTGAAAGAATGGGTCTTTAATGGATATACTAGCTATGATCCACTTGTTCCTATTATACATGAAAATGTTTAGTTATCTATCTCATATTATCATTGCATCACTATTATAATCTCACCCCTTTCTCATGTGGCTACCTCTTCCATTTATATACATCATCATTGATTATAAGAATATTTTCCAATATTTAATTTTTGAAAACTCATTGAAATGAGGATCAACTAATTTTTTTATTAAAATATTCACAATATATAATTAATAATATTATCTAGATTTTTCAATAACATATTTTGTTATGATCAATTCAAATATAATATTTAACTCTCCCCAAATCTCACTTATTTCACCTCTTGAATTTCCTTTAACATCACAACCTCATTTAAACATATTCATGATCACATGAAAAATAAAAGTCACATTCCATCTCTTTTCCATGGAATGAAAAACATCTCATCTTGTATCATAATCACCATGAATTATCATCGTGTATTAATCATAAATTATAGAAAATATTCAACTAATTGTAATATTATATTTTATATAATTTTTTTACTTAATATTATGTATCCTCTTAGTACCTCAGGTTACCCATATATATCATCATATTTTTTATTAAATGATCCATATTGCATCTATAATATCCTCTAGAACTTTGGAGTTACTTTTGTATATCACCTGATTAAACTTCCAAATACACTAAGTTATTATTACTTACCTTAGTGTGAACTCAGTATTACTGTTTCTCATGTTATATGTGATATTTCATATCCCAAAACTATTCTTAAATTTTTTTGAGTATTATCTGAGATATTATGTATCATCAATAAGATATTACTTATCAAAATGTAAAATATTTAGTAATTTACTGATTTATTGGAATTTATTACACATTCCCTTTAAAAATATTCTTACAAATTCATAGGTATTATGTATGAGATCTATCCTTATTTGATTAACAAAGAATACCATCCCAAAATATTTCAACCCCTCTTAAATCATTTTAAAACATATTCATCCATCTTATTATTCATCTAAAATATATTTGAACTCAATCACATTTAATAATAATAAATACAACCTATTCAGTAATGAGATCAAAACTACATTTTATCACGTAACTCAAAATGTATCTCATTCATTTCCTTCCATTAAAAATATTTAATCAAACTATCATGTAAATCTTGAAAAACGTGTTCATTTTTATCAAACAGTTACATACAGTTTCCAAAACTCGGGAGTCATTTATTTTTACCATATATTCACTTTTCGTAAGTACTATTGTTTTTTCTATATGATAATATGAATATATCATTGATTATAAACATTTTCCAATGTATTATTTAATCCCTTGTCATAATTCAACATTAAAACCACTATATATAGATAAATCATGTATACAAATTATATATTTAGTATCTTGTATTACACAATATCCTTCATCCATTCTTCTCATAGGATGTCTTACCATAAATTCATAATTATTCATACATCAATATACTTATTTTATGATTGAACAATGGTTGAAAAAAATCCCATTCATTATTTCATAATGTTTGAGCACTCATAATTATTTTTTATAACAAATACAGCCTAAAAATTCCTATTTGATAAATTCTTCCTTTTATTATTTTATCATCAACACTACCATAAATCAATAATATTTTTATCAGTAATAATTTATATTTAAATATATTTATGGTTTCAATTTTATTATTTTAAAAATCAAATATCTCTTAAACTCAATCCAAATATTAGACTTCCTTACTTGTTTTTCTTTTTCTATTTGAATTCATTAGACTCAAAACAATTAATAGTTACAAATGTGTAAATAAAATCTATGTTGCCCTTTTTATTGAAAACTGTTATATATAAACATACCACCCATTGAATATATGTTAAATAACCAGTGATGTTCCCCATAATCAACTCTAAGCCTTAGAGATTCATGCTCTATTCTACTAAACAATGATATAATTTGAAATCAAAAAAATAAATTAATATCTCTACATAACCATCACACATAAATTATCACTTTATACCAATTAACCCACTTGTAATGTCTTAATAAACAACCATGTACCTCTTATAACATCTCATTCCACTTATTGAGAAAAGGTCTTCTAGTAGACATTTTATATACCATGTGTGGATACTTTTTCTATCTTAATCCTTCAATCATTATTAAGGTAGCCCCCATTACAACGATTTCCACTAGATAGTGTGAATATATCTTTAAAAATAACATTTTATTAACTTTTGATTTTCCT
Source organism: Viscum album (assembly GCA_963277665.1). Taxonomy (NCBI): domain Eukaryota; kingdom Viridiplantae; phylum Streptophyta; class Magnoliopsida; order Santalales; family Viscaceae; genus Viscum; species Viscum album. The sequence goes on along the minus strand of OY728148.1, from coordinate 2,042,170,954 downwards.
AAAAAAATATGACACAACTTTTGAACACCCCTAGTTAGTGAATTTTTTATTATTTCCTTTGTATTTTCATTTATTCTTATCACCAAGCTTCCTCCTTTGTAGATTCATTATATTTTTTTAAAATCCAATTTAGTTCAACTTGATACACACATTAAGGTATATTTCGAATTTGTACGTGATATAAATTTCTCATAAAAATGTTTTCTAATTTTTTATTACATTATTTTATTACTTCTTCATCGATTATATCTCCCCATTAGTTCATTATTATTTTTAAAATATAATTTTCATAAAACTCAAATAAAATTACAGAAATATATAAAATATAGAGAGTGATTTTTTAGTTTCTCAAGTAATAGGATGTTATTTTTCTTATTTATTGAAATATTTTCTTCCATCATCAATTATAAGGGTTTTTAGACCTTCTACATAGTGATAATAGGTTTAGTAATACCACATTTATAAAATATCATTCAATTTATTTTATTTCCTTTAGGATTTAGATTTGGTTTTTTAGACTCCATTACTTTGAGCATGATCACTATAGTACAACATTATTTCTTCATCAAGAATAGAAATTATAATGTTTTTAAATATTCTTCATGATTCACATTACTTATATATAACTAATTCATCATTTTTATTTAGATATTTATTTATCCTTTATTGTTCAGTTTTCCATGATGGATTTCAATTTTTTTCATTCTTAATATTTAAATAGGATGAACTTTTAATCACGGCCTCTAAAAATACTATAAGAGTTAGTTAAAATTTAATATGATTCTATATTTTATTATTTATTTACATGATTTTTTATATATAAAAATATTAATTTGATGTTTGTATCACCCAATTTTGATTTTCTACCTTACTCCCCCTACAATCCATTAATTTTTTATTTACTGTAACAAATTGTTTTCAATCAAAAAACATGGTTTTGATTTTCCGATGGATTTTATCCTTTATCCTATATCATATTCAACTTCACCTCTTTTCAATATCTTATAATATTACTATATTTAGAACATATAAAACATTTATTAAATAAATAATATCTTTTTTACATTTTATGGTTTGTAGATTTATTTATACTATTGAATTCCATGAACTCATTACACACATATTTTTTATTTATAATTCCTCCATGGTAAATATTATCTTAAATATTTTCTTATGATAATTATTCCATCCTTATTTAGCATAAAATTTTAACTTTTTCTCATGTTTCATATTTTTAAATTTACATTCACCAATAATTGGATTCATCATGTAAATAAATTTAGTTATTAATATATTAAACATTCCCATAAAATTACTTCTCTAAGGAGACTATATGATCCTCTAGGGTATATTATTTATCAATATTTTCATTTAGTTTATAACCAATTTTATCCATCATCTTTACTTTATCTATCGTATTTACCTTCGTTTCTTCCATTTGTTTCATTATGGATAAGTTTTTTTCAATTTTCAATTTTTTAGTTTTAATTATTATATTTTTATATAAAATTATTCTTTATTGATTTCCAAAATTAAAATTTAACATGTAAATATTAATAAATGACTTATTATTCCTAAACCATATTATTATAATCATATATCTCAGATTAATAATTGTGTATTTTAAACTTTTTCCAACAATTTCATGACATATATAGGATTTTCTTCTAGGAATTCCTTTAAAAAACATTTGATGATAAAAATATTTCTTATTTTTTAATTTCAATAGAATCAACATCTATTTTTATTTTATCACCTTTATAAACTTTTTTCTCATTTCGGTTTTCTATTGAAAATCCATGTAATATAGTCTCATGTGTAATTTTATTATACACATCAAAATATAGCATAAAATAATATTTCTAATTTTTAATGAATCCTCAATTAAAAGTATGCCTTTAATAATTTTATATTTATAATATATATAAAACATTAAACTTCAAAAAAAAATTGTGAATAATTACTAAAAATTTAACTTTAAGGAATTTATTCCACTTTATAGAACTAATATTCCGAATAGATGAAATCAACTCTAAATGGAGTGAATCCAGGTAACAATAGATTTTAATTTTTCCCTTAATTAACACTTAGTCACTAGATTTTTTCCCTTATTATAATTAATTTTTTTTTAATTTCTAGAAAATATAGGAATTTACATTATTCAAAATCTAAAGTAGATCCGATACATCTATGGAAAATTATTATATCATTTTTTATCTTGTAAAATTCACTAAAATTATTATATTCATTATTAAATGATTTAGAAAAGGAAAATGATTTCCAGGATTCACTTTCTAGAAAAAATTCATGGATGTATCACTACCTCTTATGGGTTAGTAACTTGTCCTCTCTCTCCACTCACTATTCGTGAAATGCATGAACATAGTTTATAGGCTTTTATTTTAGGAACCCCAAGTCCAAACTCTCAAGTTTAGTGAAAAAATATATTTATTTAATCACTAGATCTGATAGTGACTAAGGAGACCTAGGATAGATAACCCTACTTAATTCATTATTATACATTAATAACTCCTTCCAATATAATTAGTCATGCAATTCCAAAAATGGATGTTTTGTTTTTTTTTGAGGACATGCAACATAAAAAATATTCTATAATATGGATGAACATTTATCCATAATAATACAAATCAGAATACACCTATATACATTTTATATATTGTACTCATATTCATAATTTTTGAAATATAAACAAATAAATGGGGTTATCTCAGATTCTTGATGAATAAACCACAAGATGTAATCAATGAAAATAACAAGTGATCCGACGATAAGAATGTTGTAATGAGAGTATAATCAGGATCAAGGAACACGAAATAATGAAAAAAATCCAAATACAACATTGAGTGGAGTACATGATCGATCATAACATATGTACATATAAAAACATAATAAAATAGAAAAAGTATAATCCTAGGAATGATAACATAGTGCATTGGGTATCACAGATAATTTCCCTTAGTGGATCAAGCTTCACTCCCCTTCATACCTTTCTGAATCAAGAGTCATTTAGCTATTTTTATTGGTGGATAAGGAATCAATCACTTCTTTCCCATTTTGTATCTGGACATCACATGTCATTTAATTTTATATCATGGGATGTAAACTTTTCAAAATGCATTTTAGGGTTACATTGGATTGACATGTCACATAATAATCGTTTATATGTTAATATTCTATGTGAAATTAATCAATAATCAGGTCGTAAAGAACCAATTTTATGAAAATGGTTTTCATATCATTTTAAAATATATTTTCATAATGGAAAAATTAATAATACCATAAGTTATGAAAAAATGATAACCCACTAAAACATTGGTATCCAATGATATCCATTAACATTCTAGGTAAATCTCATTCAATCATGATGAAGAAGTATGTGGTATTTACATTGTATATATAATAGGTAAATGGTTGAGTAAAAATATTCTTAGTCAATTGATTTATAGGTATCTATGTGAAGAGTCTTCAATCAAAGTGATTAAATATAGAGTATTCATAGAGTAAAGTCATTGGATGAAAAATAATATTTACAAACATTAGATTATTAGGGATGATGAAATAAGTCATATATTTCCACAGGTTTAGTCCCAAAAATTTTAAACGGTAACTTCTAAGGTAATTAATGAAAATAAATTTCCATGGAAATAACACCTTTTGAGATAAATGGGAGAATGTAAGAGATATTTTAAAAGAGTTTTTAGAAAAAAATTATTTTACATTATCATAAAAGAAGATGCAATGACTTATTTTAAAAATTCTTTTTTGAAATGGTGAAGTGAAATCTTTAGAAAAATTATTATTTTAAATATAACACAAAATAACATATATTTGAAAATATTTAAAGGTTACATAATGGGAATATGGATTGGATGATAAAATAAAATGATCATGGAAGGAAAATTGTTCCAATATTTTGAAATATCTTTCAAGACATCCACATCTTAAAATGGGATAATAAAATTTCCACTGGAAAATAGAAAAATATAAATTTGAAGGTCACATGAGATCAAACATAACTGGGTTACTAATTATAAATCTGAAAATTTTCATAAATGGTAAAATAAGGGCATCGATGAGAAATCAACATTAATGATTATATGAATTATTCTTAAGAGTGATTTACTTTTTAAGAATAAAATTCATCATAATAAAATAATTGTATTTAACAGTCATTTTCTTATAGATATTAATATACGGTATAATGAAATATAATTGTATAGTGGAAGAAAAAAATATCGCAATAAATATGTTCATAGAGATGCATTATAACTCAATTAAGGGGGTTAAGTTAATAAAAAAGCATACAACTTTGGTATCTTTTGAATAGAAATACCATGTTATATAAAATGTGAACTGGAATTATAAATATTATATATTTAATTTAAATTATTATTAAATTAAATTAATGGAAAATATATACACAATAAAAAATGAAACAAGTGGTGATTATGAATCATATATCAATGATTCAAAAATTGAGATGAAAAAACCATTATGGATTATCATAATATTAGAACTCACAATCATTTAGAAAATATTTCATAAGAATGAACTATTAATATAAATAAATGAAATTGGAACTAAAATTTTATAAAATCATACATGAATATTAATCAATCATATATGTATGGGATTGTTTTGGGTTTCAGTCTCAAAACGCCCAATGGTTCTGTATCCGATGAAGCGTGGACCTTCTTTCCAAAGGCAGGCGTTAATCGGATGGTCTGACCAGCGACACTTAAGAACTCAAATTGGTCGAGAGGATGGGAATTCGGGCTCATCACACCTGTTTTGGGGGGAACTATTTCCTATTCTGGGACTCTCTTATAGATTTAAGACGTATTCATATGTTCGAGAATCATTGGTTTATACCCAAACATAGTATCCATGGATTTTTCTTGGTTAGAAATGTTCAGCTGAACGCAGGGACTCAGAGTCATTTACTCCTGAGGTTTACCATCTCTCATTGGGTTAATGACCCCGAGGAGTCCGGACTCACTGAGGTGGCATAAGGAGCGGCACGGTGAGCCGACGTTGAGGATAATCGGATCGACCGGTTGTTGGGCTTGAACCTTAGGGAGGCTTCCTATGTACCCTACTTGGGAGGCAGGGATCAAAGTCCATGTAGTTTGAATAAGAGTGTCGGAGAACCAACGTGAATGTGGACCCAGGGGTCTGATGGTGATCAGGCTTGAACCTCTTGGAGGCTTTCTACATACCCTGTCTAGGAGGCAGGGATCAAAGTCCACGTAGTTCGCATAGAAGTGTCAGAGAACCGATGTGAATATGGACCCGGGGGTCTGATGGTGATCAGGCTTGAACCTCTTGGAGGCTTCCTACATACCCTATCTAGGAGGCAGGGATCAAATTCCACGTAGTTCACATAGAAGCGTCAGAGAACAGACATGAATATGGACCCGGGGGTCCGATGGTGATCGAGCTTGAACCTCTTGGAGGCTTCCTACGTACCCTGTCTAGGAGGCAGGGATCAAAGTCCACGTAGTTCGCATCTACTTGGGGTTTACGCTCTGAGGAGGCACATAGTGATGGATCAGGGCCTACACTCTGAGGAGGCCCATAGTGAGGATGTCATGGTCAATTCCTACTCTAAGCCCACGTGAATCCTACTCGGTGTGAGAAACAAGAGGAAGCAGGGACCAGACGATCATGTCGTGAAAGGTGCGTCCATGAGAAGTGGAGTGGGGATTACACATGGAGCGGCCCACAATGATGGATTAGTGCTTACACTCTGAGGAGGCCCATAGTGTTGGATTGGGGATTACACTCTGAGGAGGCACATGGTTTCTTCCTCATGTCTGATCATGAGGGCATCCCAAACGATTGGCGGGTTGATGAATATAATGGGGGGAAAACGCCTATGCGCAAGTGCACAAGTAGGATAACGCCAAGGGAGTTGGAATCAGTCCAAACAAAGGGAGATGAAAATGGTGAATCAAAAGCCTGACATTCGGAACGCAATGAGGGTGGCATGGCAATGAAGGATAACTGTTGACCACATTCGAAACACAGCATCTATATCGCATTAGCCTGAAATTGGGACAAAAAATGAGGGTTGACTGCTGACCATGTTCGAAACATAGGACCTGACTCAAAGTGTTGTCAAAAGTCTTCTGGGGCGTTGGCCCAGGACGGTAGGTGAGCCGATGCGGCATGGGACTAGGCTATTAGGGGGTCTTTTCGGACCTGAAATAGGATGAGGAACCGAATGAAGGACATGCAAAGCATGAGGTGGAGTGATGAAATGTTTTAAGGGATTCCAACGCTCTTGAAGGTATGCCACTATGATCATGGCATTAGGCATCTTATGTTAGGAGTAGAAGGCATCTCTTGTTTTCAGCAAGAGGCGTCCTATATTTGGCACATATGGTACACTACAATTTAGAGTCATGTAGAGGGGACTATTTCTGTATAGTTTAATGTCATATGGATAAGATGAGGGCTATATAGTTTAACGTCATGTTGTTAGGATGGGGGCCATACAGTTTAATGACATGTAGTTAGGACGAGGGCCATACAGTTTAACGTCATGTGGTTAGGAGGACTAGGTGGGAGAGACCTATAAATGGTTGGTGTGGGACTTACGCAAGGGCGGACCTTTCTGGATGATCCTAGCAAAATGATCTAGGTAATGGGGTTATAGGAGAGTCATGAGGAGTATCTCGACTCGTGGATTTTATAGGAAGGATGTTGGGGCGGCGTATGGGTGCAATGTAAAATACTGATGACTTGGCCCAAAACGTTTGTGATGCGACTCTCCATTTTTTCATGGGGGTCAGTGACGATAGCGAAGGGACCGGCCCGGAGGGCGGGGACCGCAGCCCAGCATTGAGCTCGAGCGGGGGTGCGGGGACATAGCCCCCACGGTATGGACAGTGAGTGCATGGGGGTTTCTGCAAGGGGCGGGCCGCGGAGGAGTTGTCTGCATAGGAGCTGTCCGCAAAGAGTTCGTGGTTTGGTTGTCTGTGAAGGGTGTCCGCAGAGGAGCTGGCCACGAGGGAGTAGGCCGCATAGGATTTCCACGAAGGAAATGGTCGCGAAGGGCCGGACACATAGGACATCCATAAAGGAAATGGTTGTGAAGGGTCGGCCACATGTGGTTCGCGGTTTTGTTGTCCGCAAAGGGTTTCCGCAGAGGAGGCGGGCCGCGAGGGAGCTGGCCGCGAGGGAGCAGGCCGAATAGGAAATCCACGAAGGAAATGACCCCGATGGGCCAACCGCATAGGACGTACGAGAAGGAAATGGTCGCGAAGGGCCGACCGCATGTGGTTCGCGGTTTGGTTGTCCGTGAAGGGTGTCCGTGGAGGAGATGGTGCCCCTTCTAGTTCGCACCCGCAGAGGGATTACCGCCTCCATTTCGCGAACAACATTGGTCCGCGGTTTGGTTTCTCCTCCCTGGGGAAGAGTGCATTCGCGGTAGATATGGGGTCCGCGGATGGTTGTGGACCGCTGGGAGCGATTTCTCCAGCGTCTCCCCATGGGTTTTCACCCGTCCTTCCTCTCTCCCCCATTTTGGTGCCCCTCGGTACTATTTATAGAGTCACGAGGGAGGCTGTTTCAATGGGCCCATGGCACTTTCTGCGGAAGCCCAAGAATGAATCCCCACCTACGGATGACTTGGTTAACTAGGAGCATTGGAACCGAGATCTGTGGAACTTCTCCGCGGCTGTGCACCACTCTGCCTCTATCCTGCAAACGACGAGGTTCGCGGCCGCTTGGGCGCTCCGACTCCATTTCGCGAACGATGGTGCGCACGACATGGGCCAATTGGCGTGCTTCCCGGCTGGGGTGGTTTGTGACGGTGGACCGGTCGGCGCCCGTCCTGCTTCGCGCCCGTGGAGGGTCCCCGCCTTTGCTTCGCGGATGATGCTGGTCTGCAGAATTGCGATTCGCCGAACTGGCCGCGTACTGTTGATGGGAGCCGATATGCGGACCTGTTTGGTCCTTTCCCAAGTCTTATGGTAATTGGATTTCCTCCTTGCAGAATTTTTAAGACCATATAGGGATTGAACAATAATAATTAAAACTCAATGAAAGACAATCGACTTATTAAAAACCCTTACATCTTAAGTAATATTCCAATACAAACATATTAAAATAGAGAGAATGAAATTAGGCCTAAACCCCCATGAATATATCGTAATTAATCATATAATATATAAATAGTTTTTCTACACAAAATTTAAAAAAATTATTTTTATAACACAAAACATATCTCAAAAATTATTTTTAGATGAAAAAATTCCTTACCTTATACTCTAAAATTGACAAAAATTATTTTTCCTCTGAAAAAAATTACTATATTAAAAAACATATAAAAATTATGTATACCTTTAATATTTTATAAACATTACTTATATTGATTTTTTCAAATACATTAGTTATGTATGTTTTATTTTAATCATCATGTCATATATGTTTTTGATTGTTTATTTTATAGTATATATGAATGGAAGTGTAAATTATTTTTTATTGATTATTATTTTATCATTGTGAAATCATTAAATTTAATGGGATAAATGTTTTATAATTATTTATAATGTTCAAATATATTTTATTAAATATTTTAGTTATCATTTATGAAGATGAAATCGGTTGTGCACTTATTTCGATAAGTTTTAATGAACAACTAATGGTATCTTAAAAATAATTTAAATATTAATATCAAATTTATAGAACCATAAAACCCAAATTATTTTCTAAAAAATTTCCAATTTTTATTTTTATTATATTTTTACATTATCCATGATAGAATTTTATATAATTGTTCATGTTGTTGGTTAAACACATCCAAACAGAAACATGCTATAATCGATGGGTGAGTATGGTTAATAAAGTGATTTTTTTAGAATAATAACATAATTATAGAAGAATAAAGATAATATTTATATTTAATTAATTTTTTGTACCATATTATAAGATATTTAGACACATATGATAAGACTAGAGTTAAAATTGAAATATTTAACTTTCATAAAGGTGGCAGTCTGTATATATGCACAAGTAATGTATTAATTTTCTATTAAATGGGAAAAAGGTAGGAAATTGTTTATAACATCATAATCAAATTTTTATGAATGTAATATTAATAAATTATGTTACCCTTTTTAACCATCCATGTAAGGAGGTGATGAAAAATAATAAATTTTGTTCATTAAAATGGTAACACGCCCTTAAATGTTACGAGGTTATCATTTTTGAGATTAAAAGTGATAGGGTTGTTAATTATTATTCAATAATAATAATAATAATTTGGTATATTATTAATAATTATTTAATTATGACATAATTTATAAAATATTTGATAAATATGTTGAAGAATAAATAATTATTTTAAATGGAAAGGGAGTAATTATGAATTGTTAACTTAATATATGGAAAAATCCTTCTAAAAAAAGATGTAAGCCTCTGTAGGTGGGAATTTAGATAATACTAGATCCACAAGGATGTTTTTAGTAACTTTTTAGAGGTATTGGTAAAGATTTTTTGTCAATATAATTGGAATTGGATGTAAGGAGAAGTGAAATAGTACTGGCTCCTTTTATAAGAGAGTGGATTAAAATTATTATAATATATAAAAGGTAAATTTTGTATTAAAACGTTAAATGGAACCAATAATGGAAAATAATGGAGAGGAGTAAAATTTAAGGTTAATTATACCTCAAAATTTCATTTTCAAACTTGTTTTAAACATGTCTCATAGTCTTTTACTCTTAGATGTGTCATTATTTCCATTATGGTTTTTACTATGGTAATTAATTTTAACCTATGTAATTTAATTTTAACAAATACAAATAAAATGGGACATATTATAAACTTTGGACCCATTAATTTAAAATTTAAAATAATTTTTTCAAATAGAATTTCAATATTTATAAAAAATAAATGTCAACATTAGTGCATGTAAAGCGTAAAAATCCCGTTTTTGGAAAATTTTAATTTTTAAGTATAAAAATTATTTTTGTGATACAGTTATCAATGTGGTTGAACTAAAATTTCGTTTATTGGATTATTATTACAGAAATAAGTTTTATTTTACTGAAAAATAAATAAAAAAATCAATTTTATTTAATTTAAACTTAATTCGAAGATAAATACCAAACATATTTTTTGTTAGAAAAATATTACTTAATTATAAAAATTATAAACACCGATTTTGTAAATTAATAAAATATTTTTAAATGCATTATTTCACTCAATAAATAAATTCTTAATCATGGATTTTTATATATTTTTTTATGTTACACATACATCATAATGTACTTATAAATAATATGAATTTATTAAAAATTGTATTTTACACTAAGAACATAAAAATAAAATATTCAAAAACCACTCAAAATAATTATTATAATATATTTTTAATATATATCAAAAAATGAATTTTTTGCTTATAATATTAAATTTTGAAAAAAACTCAAAAATAATTCATAGAAATTATTTTTAATATATATCTAGGAATAATTTTTTTACTAAATTAAAATTATAATATTTATGAATTTTAACTTTTAATTGGAAATATAGAATATAATGAAAAAAACGTTTTTAAAGAAATTCTAAATTCTAAATATTTTTATTATTATATCCTATCAATTACTAGTTAAATTGTTATTAATATATAATTCAAATAATAAATAAATTATACTATAATATAAATTTCATCTTAAAATTAAAATTCATAACTCCTAAATATGTAATTTTTATTACACTATATTTTTAATGATATTACCATTTTATTTTAAAATAACCTTTATTTTTATTTCTATATATAATTCATAATGTGTTTAACTCTATATATACCTACCAAATCAATGACACCTCTAATATAGTTATATTTTTATTAGTAAAATGTGTCATAGTTCATTTTTGGTTGGGGTAATCTATGAATCAATCTATCAAATATAGAAAAATGTATTCCAAAATCATGGGGTTTTACATTACCCCCCCCCCCCAAAGTTAATTTTATTCTTAATAATGAAACTTTTGAGGTTTAATATAATATATAGATGACTTATGATATGATTTATAGAGAGATGTCAACCATATAAACCTTTGAAATATGTTTTACCTCAGAATAAGTAAATCATAAAGGGAGGATAATAATATTTGCTTTAATCATAGTCCCAAAATCTGTTAAGAAGTAAATATTCCATGGTTATAGTAATAATACCTCCATATATTTTGAATTATAAATTTAATAGCTTATAGTATGTGAAAACATACATTGTGTAAGACAAAAAAACATCTAGAGTGACGAAAAAGTATACCTAAACCACATTATTATATATATCCTATTAAATAGTATTTTTTTTAATAGGATTTTCTTTATTCCCATGGTCAATGAGGTTGTTAGTGTTAATTTTTATATTAATACCTTGGATTATCTCCCTAGTTTTAATTGTTCCCAAATTATTTACATCTACAAATTGGAATTCCAGTGGATCCTTAGGATGATCATTATTTTAATCCATCATTTTATTTTAACTGTTAATTTTTCCTTAGTAGTTGTTTGTCTATTCCTTCATTTTCCACAGATAAAACATCTTCCAGTTCTATTATGACATTATCATGGGTACCACTTCCTGCATCTTTGATATTAATTAAATTTAATGTTATTTCCTTCATCATCTTTATCACCTTGTATTCTATGAAGCATCATTCTTATCTTATTATTTACGTTGGTTGTTCATAAATACTCATGTTGTTATTCATAACATAATAGTGTTGAGTGATCAAAAAACATTTTCAATACCATATTCAATCCTATTTCACTCTTTATTAAGAAATTTATTGCATTGTCTAGTGTATTTATTGATAACAAGGATACTCCAAGAACTATCCACTAATAAAATAAAATGAGTTAATATGAGTAATAATCATTATAAGTTATCTATCATAAAAAAGTACTTAAAGATACATTATCTCACATTATAAAATCACTTTTATAGAATATAGTTCTTCCAGTTCAACATGTATCATCCTGGGTTCAACCTATATCACTCTCAATTTAACTTATACAATATTTCACTCAACCTGGGTTTCATTTAGTTGGTTTCACTAATAAATCATAACATAATAAAAAAACTATCCCAAATTACTCTAAACATTTTCAACTATTATAAACAAAAAAATCATTGAAATATGTGCTCCAAAAATTCAACATTCCCGTTATATAATAAATCACATATAAATTATGATATAACATAACATATGAATCTATATAATTAAATTTATGTTTTCCATTGTCATTTTACTATTAGTTTATCTAAAATAAATATATTCAAATCCTTCATAATGGTTCATAGAAAAAAATATTATAAACTAAAAAATATCCCCCATCTATGTTTTTTAAGGTGTGAAGTCATGGGCCCACTCATCATGAACCAATTAAGGATCGAGTTGATACAGAACCAGCCTTATTCAAGGTGATTACACATAAATTCATTAATGCCACAACCACATCCACTTACCAATATACTAATAGGGATATAATTACTTACATACAATTAAATATCTACATTACCAAAACATTAGGATATTATTCTATAGAATGACTCGTCTCTTGGTTTTTCAAGAATTTTCACTCATCCTAATCCTTAAAAACAACAAAAATAATCCCAAAAATTAACTAAACGCTCCGATGATCCCAAAAAGGAACCACAGAGCCACACTCTTGGGTTGATCACTAGAATTAATTCCTTTAAAAACTGGATCTGATACCAAATAAGTTGAATTGATATAAATAAACAAAGTTAATTCATTATTATAAAAAATAATCCATTCATATTCAAAATAGTCACACAATCCCAAGAATGAAATGTTTAGTGTCTTTGAGGACCTGATATATAGACAAATTATTTTACAATACTCATAAAAATTTCACCGTAATTTTATAACTCTAAACCCACTTCCATATATATCATACTTAGTAATCATATTTATAACCTATAGAAAATAAACTTATGAATTTAGTGAGCTCATATTTTAGGTAATTTCAACATAATTTTAAGAAACTGGATCTTCTTTTCAGTTATGCTTTCCTTTTTCTGGTGTTTTTGGGGAAAAGGGGAGTTTATGGAAATTTTTTAAGTACACGCCATGTACTTTATGAGTACACACCGTGTACTTGGTTACCGAGCGTAGTCATGTATTGACCGTGTCATGGATGTGCACACGGTCATGTGTGGTGACCTGGATGCCGCTTAATGTGGGGCTCTGTAAGTGCAAGTACATGCCGTGTACTTCAAAAGTACACACCTTGTAATTTTTTTCATTAAACATACTGGGGTCTCGTCTGATGGATAGAAACATATGCTTCTTGACCTAGTTCATCTAAGAGTGTATGTACGACCAGAATTCTTCCCCAATCCCCCGATTTTGCGTTAGTTCTCTGAATTGACCGTCATCTATTGCATTGGGATCATGTTGGTAAGTTATTCCTTCTTCTAGAAATTCATTTCCTGATTCCACATCTTTCAAGAGTAATCCTCAGTTGATATTTTTAGACTTTTTTGTAGATATATGGAGTTCTTGTTAGATTCAAGGCTTGAGGTTCACAAATATTGATCCTACAACACTGAGGTAGGTGGTTTGTGACTTTCCATAGATAGTCTTTGAGATATATGTGAAAAAGTGCCCAATACCCTTGAATTGGGTATTGCGTGTTTATGGTTTTAGCCTTGCTAATTTCTTGTTATGATTTAATACTTGAATAGAGTTTAATTGAATGTGAATAGGGTTAATTGCTATGATTTGGAAGTGTTTCCCATGCATCTTTTGTTTATGAACGTTTGGTTCGGTTTATCTTATTAGGCGGCCTTGTTTTTACCCATGCCTAGTACTGTAGGATGGAGTGATTATTTTATCTGACATGATTGATATCCTTTAGATTGTTTATCCAAGTAGTTCTAGAGGTTTAAGTTTTCTTTTGTTCTTCATTTGGGCACGATTGCATTACACGGGGCTACGGGAACATGGTGTAGTGAGACCATAGGGGAAATTGACGTTGAGGGCTTTCCTAGAGTTTCTTTTAGAATTATCATGCTACGAGACCATATGTGGGATTTATGTTGAGGTTTCCCTCAGAGTTTCGATAGTTACATTACGAGTCCATAGGAGGAATTTACGTTGAGTGATTCATTAGAGCGCCTGTATATTTCCATTAAAAGACTATAGGGGTAATTGACGGTGAGTGCTTCCTTAGAGAGTCTTTATTCACTTTTTACTATAAGGGGAATGTAAGTTGAGTGCTTCCTCATAGATTATTTGTTATATCCTTGTAATTTTAACTAGAGGAGATAGGTTGTGTGTACTTCCCAGAGGGTTACATGCTTTGATTAGCTACTTACTTGATATGTGGAATTGAATGCTTGAACTGTAGGAATGTTTACCACTGAGTACTTCCTTATTTACTGCTTCTTTTACTTATTTCCTGCCGTATATTCACTGACTATTAGGCATATATCTTTTTTTGGTTGTCTGTTGGGATTAGTCTCACACCATATTTGGTCCATGATTTTTTTCCCAAACAGATTACATTACTAGAGGTATAGATAAGGGTAAGTGCCCTTCTACTTCAGGTACTTGACTACTGTGGAGCTAGAGAGCATGGGACCAAGATGAGGCTTGCGATGCTGAGGAGTTTATCTGTTTTCTTTAGTACTTTGGTTTAGTACTATATTCCAACATTGTGGTTTGTTTGGATGTTTTCCTAGACATATGTATCATGAATCATTTATATATTTGGGCTACAGTTTATTACTTCCATTGTTTAATTATTTCATGTTTTACTGTTTCCTCTATTACTATTTGTTTTACTTCCGCTATGTCACTCTACCAATGAGGGAATAGTTTCCCCACTATCACACCCAAGGACATCTCTACTAGTCGGCATCCTCTGCAATTTGGGGAAATACGCTTGAGGCCATGTGACCAATTGGGTACGAGGCTCCTCTAGGTGGCTTCCAGAACTGGGATGTTACAATAATAGATAACCAATTTTGATCACAAGTTAGAAAAAGATGAGCATGTGGCTATGACAGCATAATCAGGATCTGTGAATAGTAAATTATGAAAAAATTATAATATAAAACATAGAGGATAATACACGATCCATTATAACATGAGTACATAGAAAAGCATAATAATATGGCAAATATATGATCATAATAATCATTTCATAGTAGATCATTCATTACAATATGATTCCATTAATGGACTAGGATTCACTCACATGATTCCCTTTATGGATAAATCATCGATTAACTATTTATATTAGAGGGTCATGCTTCACTCAACTATTTCTCTTGGTGGATGGAGTCATTACAAAATACTTCCCATTATATAATTGGATTTAAATATTTATCTAATTCATTGGAGGGTCCTATTAGACCCACCAATCACATAATAATCATCCATTCTTTTATGTTCCATGTGAATTTAATTGTTCATCATATCACAACTAACCAATTTAAATAAAATTTGTTTCATATAATTTTATAATGGATTCACATAAGTAAATAATCTAGAATTTAATCAATAAAAATAACACGATAAACAATTTAAAATTAATGGGTGTATAATTATTTTCACTAACATTCTACATAAATACCATTCAATTAATATGATGATGTATATTTTATTTACACCATATTGATAATGGTCATAAAATATAGTCATAATATTCCCCAATAAATTAATGTATGGGTATCTAGGTTGACATCATTCAATCAAAGTTCAGAAATATAGGATTTTGACAGAATAAATGCATTAGAATAAAAATATTGGTTATAAACATTTTATGATTTGGAAATGTGAAAGAAATAATATATTTCAAAATAATTAATCCACAAAAAATAATAAAAGATAATTTAAAAGGTAATCCTATAAAAGTAATTTCAAAGGAAATAAAATCTTTTGAGATAAATATGTTAATTGAATAGATATCAAAAAGAGTTTTTACAAAAATATTATTTAAGATGTTCATAAAATAATAAGTTATGGGATATTTTGAAAAGTAATTTTTGAAATGAGGAAGTGAAAACTGTTGAAAATTTTAAATTTTTAAAAGAACCCTTGGTAATGGATCCTTGAAATTAAATAAAGTTTTTTTCATAGAAATGTGGATTGGAAGATAAAATAAATTACTATTGAAGGAAATCCATTTAAATATTTTAAAATATATTTATTGAAACCTAAATATTAAATAAGATAATAAAACAACTTATTAAAAATCATAAAAGTGAAATTTGATGGTCACATGTAATAAAACATAATTAGGTTTCCAAATTTTAATTATAACTTTAGTAGGAAGGAAAAAGTATGGAAAAGTAAGATATACAATCATTAAAGAGGATATGAAATATTCATAACAATGATATAATTTTTATGGTGAAATTAATCAAAGAAAAATCATTATATCTAAACATCATTTTCCTAATAGGGGGAGAAATATTATAATTAAATAAATTATTATGATAGAAGAAACCATCGATTAAACAAATAAGTTCACGAAAAAGTATCATAAATCTATGAAGAGGGTTGAGTTAAAAAAATAATTAAAAATTTGGTATCATTTAAATTGAAATTCCATAAAAGATAAAATGTGAGTTTTATTTTTAAATCCCCATGATTCCATGAAAATTATTATAAAGTGAGAAACATGGACAATATATACAACAAAAAATTGAAAAAATTGGTGAATATGAGCAATATCATAATGAAGAAATATTTAGATTCAATAATCCATAGGACTTATAATAATACTGGAAGCCAAATCACTTGATTAATGAGTTCAATCTAACGAATTATAAGTCCATCGAAATGGGTAACACCCCGAGATTTTATGAAAAATATTATTTTAATTTCATTGATGTCTTGGGTTGTATTCTACACAAATATTACCTTGCGCTATACGCAACACCGTATTAGCTTGCAGTATACGCAACACTATTCTTGGACCGTGTTACACATAATTTTGATAATAGTTATTCTACGCAACATTGAGTATATATATATATATATATATATTAAATGTATAAATGAAATATGGTTGGATTCTGTTATACGAAACAACGAAGGATTTTTTCACAACACGCAACCCTGACTTGGCTTGCATTTCACGCAATCGCGACCTTCCTCGATAGCGTGTGTCGTACGCAATACCGGGTTTTAATAAACAATGATATATTATTATAATATCGTCATGAACTAGCCGTTATGAATAGTATTAACTAAATTTTGAATTTTATAACATTATTATTCAACTTAAACATTTTCTAGAACATGGTATAAGAACAAAATAAATTTTTCGGGTAAAATAAGTATTTTTCAAAAAATGCAGTTTTGTCGCCTTTTGATGGCGCACCCACTTTAAATCTAGTTTTTGACATGTTTATATGTTCAATTTTACAAAATAAAATTATTATTTTGAATCAGGATGTAAAAATTTACATTAGATAAAGTTTTCATATTTTTCCGATAACTTTCATATTTTAATGAATAGTAAAAACAAGCTATATTTTAATTAAAAACAACTTTTTTCATCATAATATATTATGTGGTTAAACTATAATATTTAATGGTTTTAAAGTATAAATAAAATATATTTTTACCATTTAATATAATGTATGTCATTAGCATTGATTTTACCTTGAATTCGTAGGTTAAATCAATTCAATCTTTTGCAATGTTTTAAACAAAAACCCATTTTTATTCAACAACGAGATTAATTTTAATTTAATTTCTGCAACTTCTGTGTATTGAATTTTAAAAAATGGATTCTATATTTGGAATCAGTGGGTCCAAATTATGTTAATAAGATACTTTTTATTTTTGGAATTTATGAATAGTAACTATGGTAAATTTTATTTACCATAGTTAAAGGTAAATCGGGTAATTAAGGGTAAATATAATATTAGAAAATTACCCTAACACATGGAAAAATTCTATTTGATGGATAAAAGTAAACCCATATCAACTTAGGGTCGGATTAGATTTATTTTATGGACTTTTGACCATGAAAATAATTTAATTATTATTAAAACCAAAGAAAGTGACAACATGTCACTCCCTTAAATCTTATAAGTATAATAATTTTAAATTAGTGATAAACATCATAAAACTTCAAACATGAATAGTCTCCAGAAATCTAACAACATTATATACATCATGAGAATTTATTTATAATTTTTTGGGATTAAATAGTTATCATTAATTTTGACACAATAGTGATGCAGAAATTATTTATCTAGTGAAAAATCAAGAATATAGTTTTTATTAAACTAATAGTGACCATAAAAGGCACAAAACCCTGACAAAAACATATTGGGCATGAAATTTGAAACTATAATCATTCAATGGTCTAATATTTGACCATTTAGAGTCTTATAAAAGCAATTATGACACTTATATTATTTTATTTTAAATGATGCCAAATTTGTCACCTTCATAATTTAATAAATATAACAATTTAAATATTGTGATTGTAAGGTGATAAATTCGAGTAAAAGTATTATTGTGAAAGGTAATATTTTTATCTTCATCATAGGATTTTATTTTAAATTTTTATACAACAAATAAGTATATTAAATAATTATACAAAAATTATGTAGTAATTATTTTATTAAGAGATAAACCAAATAAATGGTTTTACAAATAATAAAATAAATATTATATGAACTATTTAATGTGATACACTAATTTTATAGATACATATGTCCTTTTATTAATATATTAAAGCTTTTAGTTAGAACATATCTTCTGTATATATTTTATTTAAATTTAAATAAATGAATAGTGTCAAAATTGACACTATTGTTATTTTACAAAAATAACATATTATAAAATTGTTTAAAAATCACAAAAATATTTAAAAATTATAAATTTATATTTATATGGTCAATAATGTTATAAAGTAATCGAATATGGAAAATTCACAACTAATAGGTAATTATTTGTTATAATTTAAAATTTAGAATTTTATTACCACAAATAAAATTAAATAGATTAAATAAGGATAAATCAAAATGATAAGGTTTAAAATAAGATCCAAACATGTCTAAATTTGATTGGTTGATGATATTAAAACCCTATGTAATCTAATCTTTGAATATGAGTCATTTTTGGATGTTTTTAGGTGGGGTTAGATTTATTATAAATTAATATTTTTAATAATTCCAAAGGTGCCCCTCTCCTCCCTTATAAAAGGGCACATCCTCCCTCTCTTCCTCACACAACATTGAGCCTTCAAGATCGTCCAACCTCTGAAAAATTCTCTTCTCCACTTCCCTATAAACATCCTAGAGGTTCTGGTCTTCCTCAAAGACCAATTTTAGTGCCCTAAGAGGAGGTCTCAAAAAGGCGCTTCAAAGAAGAGGTAATTTCCGTTACCGATTATTTCACCTTTATTTCTTCTTCCACTTCTTCCTCTTAGGTTGTTTCATTATGAATTAATAACATCAGTATCACTCATATACTGATATGTTATTATAAGTATGAAACAACCCTATTTCACCATCTATCCATCCTACGGAAAAAGAAATCACTGCGCGTGCGTACGTTCGGAATACCGTCTCCACGCCGTGGTGTAATCTGTTTTTCCACCAACACCATACATGGATAGGTATTATGGTGTAAATAATAACTATACATAGTTATTATAACATCATAATGATTATTATATATTGAATCATCCACTCCAATTCAATTCAATAATTATGGAAATGATATCATCGCTCGTGCGTACGTACGGACTACCGTCTCCACGACGCGATGAGATTCATTCTCTATGTTAACCATTTAAGAATGATTATAAAGTATATATAAGCAATAATAATGGAATATATGACATTATAAAGCTACTGGATTTATTTGTATATATATGTATGTCATCTACTTAATTCCACTCAATTCAATAAGGAAAGGAAAACAGCGTTCATGCGTACGTATGGCCTACCGTCTCCATGAACGGTGTATTTCTTTCCATTTATCGATCCATTATATATATGTATATTCTGAATATATATTATATATAAATCATGTTTTATATTCTATAATTAAGTAATAATGATCTAAGTAATCATATGAATAATTAAAAGTTAAAACACGAACGACAAATGAGACGATTTTACCCAAAACGCTACTTTAACATGAATTTACAAAATAACGGGTAATATAAAGTCATAAGTGAACCATATATGATATAATAACAATGAATATGATTCTGTAATAAGTCAATGACATTATTTAAATCATTATACAGGAGTTTCGAACACTTACGAAGCAAATCGGACCTAAGGTAAGGGAAATATCACAATCTCATTTTTATCCGATATTGTTTATACTTTGGTATTTACTGGGGTGTATTTTATCATCCACATCCATGTTTCCTCAATATGTAATATTATTTACATTTAACTAAAAAAATTTAAATCCAATTTTACCCTTCTGTGAGTTTTTAGTAAAAGATATGAAAGGAATCTTTTGTCGTTTTTCATACGAGGTACTTTTTTGACTTTTCTGAAAAAAGTACGAAAAGAATGTTTTTTTAACTTATACGACATGTATGGATTTTTAAAAACATTACTTCTAAGAAGCTTCGTTTACAAGTTTTCAATTTTATTTTTAATCAACTTCTTTTAGTTTAAAATTGTATGACATGCTAAGAAAGGAAAAGTATTTTTGAAGTAGAAAGGATATTTTCCTCAAGAATTAAGTTCAAGTGTTTTATCAAAATTATTTTCCATCTAAGATAATAAAGGGTTATGTTTTTATCCCTATTATTACATTGATTTGATTATGTTGTGAAGGAATTATTTTTATGAATTCCTTTATCATATATGAATTGTTTTATGATGTCATGATGTTTAAGATTCCCATTTTTATTACATGGGTTATTCAATGATGTATGGTTTATGATTTTGTGGAACACATAAGAATGGTATCATTATGAGATGGGTGGGACCTATATCTCCCTCCAATGCATTGGGTAAAGATTTTAAATCTCATGAGATAGACATGGCTGGAACGGTAGGTTATACCGGTACAGTTAAACAGGACTGAAACGAGGGTGACTCGGTTCAAAAAGGGACTTTGTCCACTAAGATAGTCTTGGAAATGAGTCTTGACTAATAAGAAATGATTCTATATGATTATGTGTCTATGCCACAAAGTTTAATGTTTTATGTTATGATTATTGTGATTACATTTCACTGCCATGAGTTATCCCAGGTTATGAAATTATGATCTCTTTTACAGGTTAAGATTTCCAAAAGTTATGTGCTTATGTATATGATGTGATTGATATTTCTTTTGTTTACCCTTACTGATCATTTGAGCTCACCCTTTTATGTTTTCTTTTCCCCAGGATATAAATAAAGGTTTTAGTTATTAAAAAAAAGGAAGATCTTTATGGGAGATGTTGAAGATCATTCACCAGGATTAGAAGATTATATTCTGAGTTTCCAAATACACTAAACTATTACGATCCTTGTGTGTGTGTTTTTGTTATAAGTATTCCGCAAATGTAATGTCACGTCCATGTATGTTAAGCTTAGGGTCTCTACAGTTGTTATCAGAGGAAAGGTTTAGTCAACCTTTGGAAACTAGGATGCGAGAAATTTAGTGAAATCCCCAGAGATATTTCTAAGGTATGTCTAGGGATGTCTCTAAGGTTAAGTATACGTATAGGTTATAGTCCTAGAATTGCACTAACGATCTTAGAATTTAACCTAAGATGTTAAAAATTGAGGGTACTCCCCCTTTATTATGTTGTTTTCCCTAGCATGATTTTTTCCTCTCACACTATTATTTTTGGGTTTTAGATGATGGATGGAACCCAAAGGAACCGTGTTGATCATTGTAATGGACAATGCAATGATTGTCCTCCTGAACAAACAAATGTTATGGGAGATGGAGTGCAAAATCTTATTCCTATACTTACACAAGCTATGAATCATTCTGGACTTCCAAATGAGCAGAGAAGGGAACAATATTCTATTGAGTCCTTCATGAGGCAACGTCCACCTTCTTTCAGTGGGTCTTCCGATCTACTTGTTGCTGAACAATGGATCAGTACCACTGAAAAGATATTTTCAGTTCTTCGATGTTCTGAACATGATAAAGTCATCTTAGAAGTATATCGTTTTGAAGGTGAAGCTGATCAATGGTGGAATCTTATCAAGAATACGAGGCCAAGAGATGAAATTGAGTGCATGGAATGGGAAGAGTTCAAGAACTTGTTTTTCAGTAAGTACTTCCCTCATATTCTTCAAACAAAGATGGAAAAGGAGTTTCTTGAGCTAAAGTCGAAGGATGATTAATCTGTTGGTATATACGAAGTGATTTTTACAAGACTTGCAAGGTATGCATCTGGCATTATCATCCAACCTGAAGGTAAAGTTGATCTATTTTTCAGTGGCTTAAAACCATGTCTTCGAAGGGCATTAGCTATAAGAGACATCAGTAGCTATGAAGAAATTGTGCGTTGTTCTATCAAGGTAGAAATGAAAGTTGGTGTTACATATCCATCTCATGGTTTTGAAAAGAAACGAAAGATGGAGTTCAAGGAGAAATCTCAGAATAATGGTGAAAAGAAGATGAATGTTTCCTTATTCTCAAAGTGTGGAAAGAAGCATGGTGGAGATTGTGTTAAATGGACTAGAAAATGTTTTAGGTGTGGAAAAGAAGGTCATCGAGCAGCTGAGTGTCGAAGTAATGGAAAAAGGGATTCTAATGATGTGAATAAAGCAAAGACTACAGAGAACGCACCACCAACACTTCAATGATTCAAGTGCAAGTAAATGGGGCATTATGCTAATAAATGCCCTAATCCAAGGGTTATTAATGATCGACATGAGAAAACGCTTAAGGAAAAGGACAAAGGGAAGTCACATGCGATCACCATTGGCGATGTTGAATATGATAATGATGTGGTGTAATGATTAAGTGTTTATGTAATGGGATTCCAAAATAATGTTGTATCATAAAGTATTGGAATATTTATGTATTGGTCTAATGTGGTATTCAAAGTGATTGAGATATTTTTGGAAATAATATGATATGCGCATAATGAAGGGAAAACAAGAAAATGAAATGTTTAACAGTATTCATGAGCTCATTATTGATATAAGGACTAAGTGATATCATGGTTTGATTATAAAGAATTTTGAGGATTTTGGTTTGTGGAAAGTGTTAACTTTTAACTTCATTCATGTTTTCACTAAGGTTCATTGGAATACATGATTAAGGCCTTCGAATGATTGGAATGTGGACAACAAGATAGGAATGCAGTATTACGATACATGGGGATCAATGATGGTATTAAATTTCTGGTAATCATTTTCACTATATTACGAGAGTGGACTACAGTATTCTGGATAAGCCTAAAGATTGGAATGAATTATGTTGACCATAAGTTAGTATTGTTTAAGGATAGAACTTTTGTTTTATATATTATTCATGTGATGTTATAGTAATATAGTTTTAGAAAAAGGACAACCTGCAGGACGGGCGACAGCTCATCGCGTCGGACAAGGCTGTGGGGAATTGAACCAACAACCGAAGTGCGACTGGCCTTTATCGCCTACCAATGACCTACAGAAAGTCCATGGTTAGTAGAAACTAGTTTTATTTTATTAAGAGGTATGATATATGAAGTATAAGTTCATTTTTGGAAGCGTATACGATTAACCTCACAAAAGACGGACTTATGAATATTTGATAACTATTGCTAACCTTTTTTTTGAAACAGATGGAATAACCCATCATTCTATCACATGATCGTTTAACACTTCATTTCTTTAAGAGATGAAGTGGAACCTGTTCAAAGCAGGAACAATAGTGAGATTGTACCAAAATCAAGTAAGTATTTCTTCTAATTAAAATTTTTCAACTTTAGGTAAATGATATTGAAAACCAAAAATGTTGTCCTAGTGATCTTATATCCGATGATTCAGATGGTACCCTAGATCATCACAAATTTATGGCTTTGTGATTGTTGGATTTTTCATAGCCATGTCTTCTACCACTCTCCATCAGAACATGACGGTTAGATTTCTCTTCCATGTCCATATTTTCACCTATGTTCTCCTATATGGATACCCAGTGATTAGTTATCTTGGGTAACCATTACGTTTTATACTTTAGTTTTTAAAGATAAGTTTTGGTATTTCTTTTTTACGATTTGGGTTTCTATCAAAGAAACTTTCAAATAGTAAACCATTTATAACCCCAACGAATTTCGAGGGAGAAATTCATTTTAAGGTGGGTAGAATGTAACACCCCGAGATTTTATGAAAAATATTATTTTAATTTCATTGATGTCTTGTGTTGTATTCTACACCAAGATTACCTTGCGCTGTACGCAACACCGTATTAGCTTGCAGTATACGCAACACTATTCTTGGACCGTGTTACACATAATTTTGATAATAGTTATTCTACGCAACATTGAGTATATATATATATATATATTAAATGTATAAATGAAATATGGTTGGATTCTGTTATACGAAACAACTAAGGATTCTTTCACAACACGCAACCCTGACTTGGCTTGCATTACACGCAATCGCAACCTTCCTCGATAGCGTGTGTTGTATGCAATACCGGGTTTTAATAAACAACGATATATTATTATAATATCGTCATGAACTAGCCGTTATGAATAGTATTAACTAAATTTTTAATTTTATAACATTATTATTCATCTTATACATTTTCTAGAACATGGTATAAGAACAAAATAAATTTTTCGGGTAAAATAACTATTTTTCAAAAAATGCAGTTTTGCCGCCTTTTGATGGCGCACCCACTTTAAATATAGTTTTTGACATGTTTATATATGAAATTTGACAAAATAAAATTCTTCTTTTTAATCAGGATGTAAAAATTTACATTAGATAATGTTTTGATATTTTTCCGATAACTTTCATATTTTAATGAATAGTAAAAACACGCTATATTATAATTAAAAACAACTTTTTTCATCATAATATCTTATGTGGTTAAATTATAATATTGAATGGTTTTAAAGTATAAATAGAATATATTTTTACCATTTAATATATTGTATGTCATTAGCATTGATTTTACCTTGAATTTGTAGGTTAAATCAATTCAATCTTTTGCAATGTTTTAAACAAAAACTCGTTTTTATTCGACAACAGGATTAATTTTAATTTAATTTCTGCAACTTATGTGTATTGAATTTTAAAAAATGGATTCTATATTTGGAATCAGTGGGTCCAAATTATGTTAATAGGCTACTTTTTATTTTTGGGAATTATGAATAGTAACTACGGTAAATTGTATTTACCATAGTTAAAGGTAAATCAGGTAATTAAGGGTAAATATAATATTATAAAATTACCCTAAAACATGCAAAAATTATATTTGATGGCTAAAAGTAAACACATATCAACTAAGGGTCGGATTAGATTCATTTTATGTACTTTTGACCATGAAAATAATTAAATTATTATTAAAACCAAAGAAAGTGACAACATGTCACTCTCTTAAATCTTATAAGTATAATAATTTTAACTTAGTGGTAAACATCATAAAACTTCGAACATGAATAGTATCCAGAAAGCTAAAAAAAGTATCTACATCATGAGAATTTATTTAGAATTTTTTGGGATTAAATAGTTATCATTAATTGTGACACAATAGTGATGCAGAAATTATTTATCTAGTGAAAAATCAAGAATATAGTTTTTATTAAACTAATAGTGACCATAAAAGGCACAAAACCCTGACCAAAACTTATTGGTCATGAAAAGGGAAACTATAATCATCCAATGGTCGAATATTTGACCATTTTGAGTCTTATAAAAGCAATTATGACACATATATTATTTTATTTTAAATGATGCCAAAGTTGTCACCTTCATAATTTAATAAATATAACAATTTACATATTGTTATTTTATGATGATAAATTCGAGTAAAAGTATCATTGTGAAAGGTAATATATTTATCTTCATCATAGGATTTTATTTTAAATTTTTATGCAACAAATAAGTATATTAAATAATTATACAAAAATAATGTAGTAATTATTTTATTAAGAGATAAACAAAATAAATGGTTTTACAAATAATAAAATAAATATTATATGAACTATTTAATGTGATACACTAATTTTATAGATAAATATGACCATTTTTTAATATATTAAAGCTTTTACTTAGAACATATATTCTGTATATATTTTATTTAAATTCAAATAAATGAATAGTGTCAAAATTGACACTATTGTTATTTTACAAAAATAACATATTATAAAATTGTTTAAAAATCACAAAAGTATTTAAAAATTATAAATTTATATTTATATGGTCTATAATGTTATAAAGTAATCAATTATGGAAAATTCACAACAAATAGGTAATTATTTGTTATAATTTAAAATTTAGAATTTTATTACCACAAATAATATTAAATAGATTAAATAAGGATAAATCAAAATGATAAGGTTTAAAATAAGCTCCAAACATGTCTAAATTTGATTGGTTGATGAGATTACAAACCTATATCATCTAATATTATAATAGGAGTCATTTTTGGATGTTTTTATGTGGGGTTACATTTATTATAAATTAATATTTTTAAGAATTCCAAAGGTGCCCCTCTCCTCCCTTATAAAAGGGCACCTCCTCCCTCTCTTCCTCACACAACTTTGAGCCTTCAAGATCGGACAACCCCTGCCAAATTATCATCTCCACTTCCCTAGAAACATCCTAGAGGTTCTGGGCTTCCTCAAAGACCAATTTTATTTCCCTAAGAGGAGGTCTCAAAAAGGCGCTTCAAATAAGAGGTAATTTCCGTTACCGATTATTTCACCTTTATTTCTTCTTCAAATTCTTCTTCTTAGGTTGTTTCATTATGAAGTAATAACATCAGTATCACTCATATACTGATATGTTATTATAAGTATGAAACAACCCTATTTCACCATCTATCCATCCTACGGAAAACGAAATCACCGCGCGTGCGTACGTACGGAATACCGTCTCCACGCCGTGGTGTAATCTGTTTTTCCACCAACACCTCACATGGATGGGTATTATGGTGTAAAGAATAACTATACATAGTTATTATAACATCATAATGATTCTGATATATTGTATCATCCACTCCAATTCAATTCAATAATTATGGAAATGATATCATCGCTCGTGCGTACGTACGGACTACCGTCTCCACGACGCGATGAGATTCATTCTCCGTGTTAACCATTTAAGAATGATTATAAAGTATATATAAGAAATAATAATGGAATATATTAAATTATAAAGCTACTGGATTTATGTGTATATATATGGATGTCATCTACTTAATTCCACTCAATTCAATAAGGAAACGAAAACAGCGTTCATGCGTACGTACGGCCTACCGTCTCCATGAACGGTGTATTTCATTCCATTTATCGATCCATTATATATATGTATATTCTGAATATATATTATATATAAATCATGTTTTATATTCTATAATTAATTAATAATGATCTAAGTAATCATATGAATAATTACAAGTTAAAACACGAACGACAAATGAGACGATTTTACCCAAAACACTACTTTAACATGAATTTACAAAAGAACGGGTAATATAAAGTCATAAGTGAACCATATATGATATAATAACAATGAATATGATTCTTTAATAAGTCAATGACATTATTTAAATCATTATACAGGAGGTTCGGACACTTACAAAGCAAATCGAACCTAAGGTAAGGTAAATATCACAATCTCATTTTTATCGGAGATTGTTTATACTTTGGTATTTACTAGGGTGTATTTTATCATCCACATCCATGTTTCCTCAATATGTAATATTATTTCCATCCACCTAAAATTTTTTAAATCCAATTTTACCCTTCGGTGAGCTTTTAGTAAAAGATATGAAAGGAATCTTTTGTCATTTTTCATACGAGGTACTTTTTTGACTTTTCCGACAAAAGTACGAAAAGAATGTTTTTTTAACTTATACGGCATTTATGGATCATTAAAAACATTATTTCCAAGAAGCTTCGTTTACAAGTTTTCAAGTTTATTTTTAATCAACATCTTTTAGTTTAAAATTGTATGACATTTTAAGAAAGGAAAAGTATTTTTGAAGTAGAAATGATATTTTCCTCAAAAATGAAGTTCAAGTGTTTTATCAAAATTATTTTCCATCTAAGATAATAAAGGGTTATGTTTTTATCCCTATTATTACATTGATTTTATTATGTTGTGATGGAATTATTTTTATGAATTCCTTTATCATATATGAATTTTTTTATGATGTCATGATGTTTAAGATTCCCATTTTTATTACATGGGTTATTCAATGATGTATGGTTTATGATTTTGTGGCACACATAATAATGGTATCATTATGAGATGGGTGGGACCTATATCTCCCTCCAATGCATTGGGTAAAGATTTTATATCTCATGAGATAGACATGGCTGGAACAGTAGGTTATACCGGTTCAGTGAAACAGGACTGAAACGAGGGTGACTCGATTCAGAAAGGGACTTTGTCCACTAAGATAGTCTTGGAAATGAGTCATGACTAATAAGAAATGATTCTCTATGATTATGTGTGTATTCCACAAAGTTTAATGTTTTAAGTTATGATTATTGTGATTACATTTCACTGCCATGAGTTATCCTAGGTTATGAAATTATGATCTCTTTTACAGGTTATGATTTCCAAAAGTTATATGCTTATGTATATGATGTGATTGATATTTCTTTTGTTTACCCTTACTGAGCATTTGAGCTCACCCTTTTATGTTTCCTTTTCCCCAGGATATAAAGAATGGTTTTAGGTATTAAAAAAAAGGAAGATCTTTATGGGAGATGTTGAAGATCTTTCACCAGGATTAGAAGATTATATTCCGAGTTTCCAAAGACACTAAACTATTACGATCCTTGTGTGTGTGTTTTTGTTATAAGTATTCCGCAAATGTAATATCATGTCCATGTATGTTACGCTCCGGGTCTCTACAAAATGAAAGTGAAAAATAAAATTTTTTAATGTCTCTTATATCTTTATTTTGTGTGAAATTTTAATTTTCTTATTTTTTAGATAATATTTGTATGTTTTGAGCTATGGGTTGTTTGGGTTTTTACATAAATAGTATCTGGTCAGTTCTAGGAATTTTTGGAAGAATTATTGTGGGTTTCTATTTTTCACTTGGTTAGGAGAAATAGTGTAGATTACCAAGATAAAAATGTAATTATAATATTTAGAAATAATGGTGTTTACAATGCTTGTGCACGATTTAACATACGATGTGGTTCAAATGTGCGACCAAGCGTGGTATTAATATTTTATTCCACACTTTTGGTACATATATGAGTATAATGTGTGGATAAAACATTCACATAGGAATCATTAATCCAAACAATTATGATTTTAACCAAATACGTTGTTGAAATCCCACATTCTTCCTCCAACAACTAAGGCTCTCAAACTAAAAGACTCCTTTGGGTGATTAATGATATTCCTTTCAATTTTCATCATTTTTAGATCATATATTTTACTTATTTTATCTAGTAATTGAACTCGAGGAACACAGATCTAGTATGTTTTCCTTAATTACCTTAGTAAATTTGATGTTTTTCTGTCATGGAAATTTATGATTAGGATTTTTTACATTGGGATTTTTTGGGTGATAGTTATTGACAATAATACTCTTGTACACTTGATGTAGGAAGTCCTTGCCGTGTTACAAGTCTTATATTATGATTTATGACTTTATTGGAATGTGGGTTCATGTGTAGGACATGACAACTATACTATCACTTTTATTGACATATGTGTGAATATTCCGCCTATGACAAAAACATTTCTTTATTGGTGTGATGATGTGTAATTTTAGGTTGACTAAATAGAGGTTATCTATCATTAGATAGTTGAGTATTGGTATATATTATTATAATTGTTCAGATTTTATATGGTTATCCATACATATATGGTAGAGTCATGTGATGATATGTTTATCCTTATTATGTTAATATTGTGGTTATCCATCTATGAGATATATGAGTTATTTAATAAATTGTGACAATCATTATAATTATATGTGGATAACCATTGTGATATAGTGGATTCATGGGATGAAATGTGTGTCTTGGTTCTCATAATATGGTGGCTATTAATAAATGAGAAAATTGTGTAATCAAATGAATTGTTCTAAATTTTTTATACTTCATTACTATATTGTTATGGCATTTTTTCCTGCATGGTATTGTGTATTGTAGGATCGGGTTTCTTAGTAGTCTGGTTAGAACATGAAAAACTGACTGTTCTTTTAGATATTTACATTTCAAATCTAGTAATTTCACGCTCACACACACAGATATATATATATATATATATATATATATATATATAACATGTGATAAGGAAACATTTTTGGTGTCCGACTAGGTTTTGTAATCACCTATCATATGGGAACCTCAATATGCCTGTACATTTAATGTCCATGGATAAAGAAGATTGAAATGGACCTATTTAGGGTAGTAGAGTTAGAGGATAAGTGTGGTATGAGGTAATTTATGGATAGAAAATGGGAAATTTATTTTTCATGCCTCGTTTTTATTTCATTAATTATTTTTTACATTGTTCTAACACATGTGGGGATCATGTTTCCTTGTTATTATTCTTATATAACCTCGTATTAATTCTTCTATGTAATTTTCCTTAATTTTTTTTGGATATTGTTTATTGGGTATTGTTAATTTAGTTATTATTTATTTATAAATTGAAATTATAATTTCATTACACCTATTACTAAGGGTATAATATCCCTATGTAATCTCATAGTTCCTGGATTTTAGTAACCATCCTCTTACATAATGTGAGATGAACATGAGGCTATATGGAACCATGACATAGACCGGGTTATTTGGATCAATGTGTTACATATTTTTATCTTAGTTTAATTTCTTTTTTATGTTTTGGGACTTGGTAGAACTGAGATAGGATTGTCAACACTCAAGTAGGTGAATTATACAAGTGTCTGTATGGTACTCATAAAATATAAATTTTAGTCACCATAGAGGTGGGATTGTGATTTTGATTTTGTTGTAACTATTTATTTAATTTTACCTTGAGTTGCTTAAATTAATTTTTTGATATTATTTATTCTATCTTGGCTGTTTGGAAAGGATAGATGAATTCACACATCAGGGGTTGGCACATGGGTTCAGATGTCATATTATTATTTTATTTGATTGATATAACACAAAAATATTATAAATATTTCTAAATAGTTCTTACTCATGTGTAGGTACCATGATCAGTTTAGGATTTTCATAATTTTGGGATAAAATATTACTAAAAACTAAATTGGGAAGTCCTGATTTTTCTTATGAAATTTCAAAGTGGATTCTTAAAGGTCATCCCTTTGTTCCACCTCAGGTGTAACACACCTATAATACGTATACTTGATAGAATAAATGTCATCACTCTTGTAAACAGTGGTCTCTATTATTTTCGGATCCTACCTGGTTAGAACTCCATAATTATGCATTCTTGATAGTACTAGTGTTAATATGGGTGACCTCTTGGGATTTTTCATGTTTTTTTGTGTGAGTGAGGAAAACACATAATTAAAAAACATTCATTTGATTTTGGGGACAATATTTTGTCTAATAATAGACCTTTATGGGTAATAGACTGTTGTTTGATGGTATAAAAACCAAGATTTTATTAGAGACCATGGGGTTAGATGACCATGTTTATATCCGAAGAAGTTTATGTAAAAAAATGATATTTTTCCCAATATCCATTAAGAATTTCAGGGACACATTATGGGTTTGAGGTGTGGGTTACACAATTAAGATATTGTTATTCAAATGGGGTATGTATAATACCCCAATAAAAGTGAGACTTAAAGAACAAAATTTTAATACCCATGTCAACAAGGTGCACCATTGTTTTGGGAAACACTCTGATTTGAACTCCATAGTTATATGAGCTTAGACTGGAGTAGTGTTAGGATAGGTTACCACCTTGGATGTTTCCATAGGTGTGTTTGAGTGAGGATAAAAGAACATGGTAAGAAAATATGTTTTCCTATGGGGATTTTCATTAGTCTAATAAGAAACCCTTGGTGGGTAATAAATTATAGTGTGTTGGGAAGGAAACTGTGGTACTATTGCAGACCTATGGGGTCCAATGACCATGTTCATAGCCCGTTGAGGACGATTCATGGAACAAGGAACCTGGTCAAGAGGTTCATAATGTGAGATAATCTCATGTGGTGCCTTTGTCTATACGAGAGGGTGTGGTTGGTAATAGCGTCAAAATTATCATTAATGATATTTTATCCAAATAATATTTTATTGAAATATTTTAAAAACAAAAAAAATCATGAAATATTAAAATGTGGAAAATATGTGGTCTAAAATTTCATCCATTTCCCAATTATAAAAAATTTTACATTATAACTAAAATTATAACTGTTTAAGAGTAAAAAAGATATTACTACGACCGAGGTTCAAATAGGTTAATTAAGTGGTTAAACAAAACGATATGGTCTAAAACACCAAATAAATCTATAAAACTTATTTATTGATGTTATTTATACTCAATATAATACTATCTTCAAATATCTATACATTTGGAGTCATTTGGTCAAGATAAATACATTATTATATTTTACTCTTTTACAAAATTCCAAGTGTGCCCCTACCCTCTCTTATAAAAGGAAATCTCCACCTCCACTTCATCCAATAAATTGATCCTTATTTATGAAACATCCCCTAAAAAATATATTTCTCAAATTTCATAGATACATTCAATATGTTAGGCTCTTCCCAAATAGAAACACTATGGGATTTAAAAATACATCTAAAGGAGTTGTTTCAAAGAAGAGGTAAACACTATAACTGATCACATTATTTTTAATTATTCTTTTACAACCTATAAAACTTTTATATTCATCCTAAAATAATAAATTCAGTAACCTTAATATTATAAACTGTTATTATGGTTAGAAAACCGCCTTTATACATACTCTTTCTATCAAAATGGATTTAAAAGTATCTCTCTTCCATAGGTTTGACTTACAGTCTCCATATTTCTATATAATTAATTTAATTTATCCATAATTCATGGATGTATATTCTGATGAAATTATTACTTATATATGATATTTATAAAATTATTAAATTTATATAATTATAATATCATATCTAAATTATTAGCTTCTAAACCATTAGAAAATGATAATGTCTCTCGTGCGTACGTATAGACTACAACCTCCATGATTTGATGTGATTAATTTTTCATATCCAATATAAATGGATGGTAATATTTATGGATTATATTAATATATATAATTTATATTATATTAAAATAACTTTTTAAATTTTAATTTTCATTTACCTTTCTTCTGTTCCATCGGTCGAAATTGGAAAACATCATTCATGTGTACGTACAACCTACCATATCTGTGAATGGTGTAAATAATTTTTCTATATATAACATTAACAAATAAAACTAAATATAAATAATTAATATATATTGTATTTAAATCTTGATTATAGATATGGATATTATGGAACCATGATGAATGTATAAGTACATGGACTTTCAAACTAAAACTAGCATGAAAAACGAAGTATTTGTCACCCAAAATCATGATTATAATAAAAACTTATTAACAAATGGTTCAGAAGTTGTCCAAAGTAATTATAATTTGGTTGATATATATAATTATGGTTTTGGAATAAATTTATTAAAAATCATTATTTATTATATATGAGGTTTGAATGCATACAATGAATAGTGAGACTTGATGTAAGTGCTCAAATTGTATTCTATGGAACATAATTAATGTTATGAAGTGATATTAATTTATGAGGTATATATAAAACAAATTTTACATGTTATTTCATCAACTTATTTATTTTTATGATATTTTTTTATTTATTTTTCGGATTATATGTTTCTTACGATTCAAAAGTTACTAAATAAGAAAAGGATTTATGTTTCAAGCATATTTTAATCGTAATTATTTATGTTTGAATTTACATTGAAGAAATTATAAGATAATTATATTATATATACCATTAATTTTATTATCTAAAGGGTTTTATAGAGAATAAATGTTTTCCCTTCATTTCCATCACTTTATGTACTAAGGATATTGAAAGAGTCTTTTTAAGGAAAACACACTATATTTTTCTATTTAGTTTGAAACAAATTTCTTCCATATACATATCTTCTAAAAAATATTTTAAATAATATTTATAATATTATCATATGTGTATTTAAATTCATATTTACATATGATTTAATTTTTAATAATATATTAAAAATAATATTCCTATCGTTTTCTGAATGAGGGATATTTCATTTTTTTATTAAATTGTGAAATGAATGTTTTTTACCTTATACAACATAAATATAATTTATTATCATCATTTACACTAAAATATTTTAATCTTCCTTTACAATTTTACAAGTTTGTTTTCAGATAATTTTTTTTCAATAATATTTTTAAAATATTTGTATATTAAATAAGTGACATCCAAATGAAAACGGTATTTTCCCCAGAAAACAATTTTTGGGGATCTTTTAGTGGAAATTTTATCTATGATAACATCCTTAATGTTAATATAAAATGTTAATATTACTAACCTTATTTTGAAAATTTTAAATCTATATAAATTATTTTTTAATTCTTTAATTTATTTTTGAAAATAAGGGTATTCATAAATTTTAAAATTTTCAAAAATATAAAGGAGTTTAAATGATAACAGAAGAAGATTATACTACATTAAAGTAAAGTATTCTTGTTTATGCATGCTTCAATAATAATGTTTTTTTAATTTAATTCCAAATTGTTCATAAATTTTTATCTTATATTTTTATATATTATTTATTTAGATTTTTATTTGAAATTGTGAATTATGATATAGGATTTAGTTTAAATGTGTGAAATGTTTTCATTAGATCATTACGAATAAATTTAAGGGGTTATATTCTTGGTTTTATGGTTTATTTAGTTTAATTATACCTTTATTTTGGATTTAATCTTATCATTAATATAGATTATGAAGTTGATTGTAGTTTATATGTATTGGGTGTTAAAATTATTATAAAATTGAGGTCATAGTTTTCTTTATATTCTTACACTTGTGGGGATTATTGATTTACATGATTTTAATAATTTATGTAAAAATATATCATGTAACATATTAAATAGATAAATTTATATATGTTAAAATATAAATGGATTTTATTTTGGGAAAATAGTATAAGCTTTTGGTTGTGTAAATAATTTCACATCAATGTGATTTGAACATATTGATCTAGTTAGAGGAAAATGGATTCAATGGTAAATTATAAAAAAATTAATAAATAAAATGAGAATTACATCGGATAATATTATGAGATTTGATCTACCATAAAGAGACAATGTTTCTAATTATGTTTGAATAAAACACTTTTCAACAACTCAATCATCCAACAAGGTGAGTTATTCCAAATTACTATGCCAGAGAATATCTAGCGTAATAAAATAAATTAACGAGGTGACAATAAGAGTTAGATGCCTAATTTTTTAATTTTCATTGTGTAACACTTAACTAGGATGCCCTTTGAACGTATACTTGTGTAATAGTATTTAGTTTATCCATAAGACATATTATGAAGTTAATTTTACATTCCACCATGAAATAGTCGCATAATACATGATTAGTCTAATTGGCTGACTAAGTCGATAATTTGATATTGTTCACTATAAATAGGGATCATTAATTATTTAAATATTGTTCTTGGACCACTAATGGATAACATATAAAACTGAATAGGTCTTTATTTTAGTGGGATCACTATTTAATAAATGTCCTAATTAAATTAAGGTAAAACAAGTTACTCAAATAATAAAAAATAATGTTATAGATAATTTAGCATAACCATCTTAAAATTTTCAATTGAAAAAATCCTTATTTTTTATGAATTACATTGGGGAATGAATCAGGGAGGTAATGTTCTTTCTATTACCTCATGTTTTTACTTTCCAAAGGTTGGATTCCTCCACCATAAATGTTGATGATGTCGGCTCCATGATTGAAACTAGATGATGGGATGTTGGTTTATCATTTAATGGGTTTTTACTTGGAGTTAATTTACTACTCTAGGAATCATTAATATATTTTATACAAGTTCATAAATCTCATTCCTGACTCCCTGTAGAAGTGGACACCAGTTAATTACACTACATCGTTCATGACAGAGCAGCTAACTATGGCCAACGATGATGGTGACGTTCGACTTTTCTCTACATCTATAGAAATTGGGAATGTTGGTAACCTATAAAAGTATTAATATTTTATTATTGATGGAATCTCACATGTGAGTAATCATAGTTATATGGTGAAAGTAATCATATCATCATCACAGTGTAACATAAACCATGGACATAAGGCATCCAAAGCATTTTGCCTATGGAATCTCATCATTGTTACATGAGGCTGAAAATTTTATTCATAAAGATAGATTAGGTTTCTAAAGTATTTTTGGGACATTATCATAGGATCTTTTACATTTTGGGATATAATAAAGATTTTTATGTCTTCTGGGGATGTTGTTTTCAGTTTAGGTTCTTCTAGGGTCACAGTCATATGTTTATGGACTTGTGGGGCTAGTGTCATAGGTTTAGGGAATTGTGGGGATTTTTTCAAAGGATTAGTGTCTTTTTGGGACGTGATAATATGTCTAAATTATTGTGGTGGTAGTCTCAGAATTTTATGGTCATGTATTTCACCATATATGGTCATCATCGCATGGAGGAACTCAAGTCTAGTGTAGATGCCATGTTTGGATGGTGATAAGATAATTGTTTCTGCAAGGGAGAACTGAACAGAAATTGGGTTTATAACCTCCTAGGGGGAAGAAAAAAGGATTTTTGGTGGTGGTGGGATGTATATATTTAAACTTAAGGAGGTTTCCGATGTACCCTATTGGGTGATAGGGCTCAAAACCCACATAGTTAGTGTGTAATGTTTAGTGTCATGTGAGAGGAAAAATCCATGAAGGTTAAAATCATGTGATACATACACTTTGGTTTCTAATGGATATACAACAAGGGATGGTGTGGGGATTATAAATTGAATCCTCATAGAATATTGGGGTAAAATCATGTTAATTAGATGAGGAATCCTATATTCATTGCGTAGGGTAAGCGAAAATTCTAATATCATACGCTAAGGGAATTTTCATTTAGTTTAACATCAAGATAGTATGACAGTAGGCTATATATTACAATGTATTGATCCAAAAACATGGATATGTATTATTCTAGGGTAACTCTATCCCTTACCAGGGAAGGCAGAAAAGATATCATGAGACTATCCCTAATTGAATGGAGAATAATGTTGTTTCCCATAATGATTCAACCTCTGGGATATCATGTGGGGTTCTAAAAGTTAGGGTTCCTATTATTAGAAGTAAGAGGCCACAATTTTTTCTATAAATTCTTGGAGGAAAGTCCTATAAAAAATGTTCAATGATACTGGTTATTCGAATGATATTGGAAGGATTGAATCTTTCTTGGATGGGTGTGGAAAACATAAACACTCAAAATGTGTGCAACCATTTATGTAGGAAGGTGGTGTTGGGTTTGTTTCCCAAATTATACATCATGAAACATTTAAGTAATGTGAAAATTGGATTTTTTTTGTAGCCATGGGTTGCTTAAAAAAGTAATTTTCATGGATTCAAGGGGCATGGTTGTGCACATATTTTTGGGTTGGGTGAATCTTAGTGTTGTGATATGGTAATTCCTCTTTCATGAACCAATATTTACATGAATGAAAGTCGTAAGAGTCTTTCTATAACATATTATGATTTTTTAGAAACCATATGAGGGTTATCACGCAATTTCTCCACCTATTTGAATACATTGTGAGGTTGGATTTTCATATGTTTATAGAGGATTAGTTTTAATTTATTAAGATCTAAAAATCAATATCCAGTTGTTTGTAAACAAAAATGGTGGGTGATGATGTTTTTATAGTTTATTTGGGACTCCATGAATGAGGTCATGGAACATTTTAATTTCCTCACAAATTGTTTCTTATTCGTTCAACAAGTGGTTTTTCACCT
Organism: Viscum album; assembly: GCA_963277665.1. Classification (NCBI taxonomy): domain Eukaryota; kingdom Viridiplantae; phylum Streptophyta; class Magnoliopsida; order Santalales; family Viscaceae; genus Viscum; species Viscum album. Next base: position 2,042,132,789 of record OY728148.1, on the reverse strand, counting down.
CTGAATCCTTTACACTAGGGGAAGATCATGTAAGGTAGTGATTTTCAATATCCATTCTCACTAACTGACTTGAATGAAAAAAATAAGGATTTTCTCACCATTTCTCAAAGTTCCATACAATTGTTCCCTTATACTTTTTAGGTATTATTACACATCTATTTCGGTTGGGATATTTAATTTCACATTTCAAGCACAAGTGACTTACACACCAAATTATGGAGTTTCACAAAGTGGATTAATGTTGTTCTCACACAATCCCATGGGTTAAGAATGATTACTTTGGAAGAATTATAACCCTTTTAAAAATAGTACTTGGAAGTTGAGATGCATTTTAGAAAAAAATAAATCATCCACCCCTTCAGGAATGGAGGTGATGTTGATGTAGATGTTCAAATACCATGTAAAACATATAACATTATATAATTTTTTTTCATTTCATGCAAATTTGACCTCAGGTCATGGAACATAGTTTCATGTTTGTGCATCCAAAGGGGTATCATGAATATAAATATTGATATTGGGCCCTTGATATGTTCAATTAACTTTCATACTTGATAAGTCTTATCTCATTCATGGAACTTAACCCTTTGTTTCAATTCCCATACATAGGCACCGTGATATTTTCACAAATAATCTTCATGATAGAATATGCATATTAATGTTTCATTTACTTTTAAAATTGAAAAACTAGTCTTCAGTTGTGTGGAACATTTTGTTTATCAAGATATTATCTCAACTTCTCTTCTATAATCATATAATTCATAGATATAATTAAAAATGGCTAGAGAAGCTTGTTATATTGGACATGAAACCTATACTCCTGTAAGAATATCTTAAAGGAATGTAAATCCTGAAATCCATTATGTCAAGAGTCTGTTATTTGAGAAAAGGGATTTTTTGTAGTTTTAATATAAGTTTGAATGGGTAATCTATTGAAAAAATGGATTCCACTCTATCATTTTTAGTTAATCAATGATGTAGATATCCCAGCAATGGGGACCAATATGACAAGTTTCTAGTTATCAAAAAATGATAAACTCTATCACTATAATGTTTTCATAGAAGGAAATTTAAATAAGCATTGCGGGGCTTGTTTTTATACCCTAAATTGAATTATTATGAGATTAACTAGAGAACAATCAAATAAGGATAAGTTCCTTTCCCATTACACAAGCATTGTCTAGGATATCATCTTGAACAACTAAATGGGATGGTAGAAAAATGGGTTTTATATTATGATGTGAACTTTACATACCAATGAGTGTGGGTGTGATGGTTAAGTTACATGTGTGATTAGTATGGGGTTCATTTTTATCATGTAAGACAGAATTAGATAGTTTGATTGTCCCATTTTCACCTTCAACATCAGTCGGAATATCTACCGGATCTCCCTAATTAATGGTCCCTAGAAACAAAAACACTCACCCTTCACCATGGTGAAGCAAGATTATTACATAGTACATAAATAATATAGGTGGAATTCACATGATGGGATTTCATTACATATATTCCCCACTATTTCCAAATGATAGGTGGTGAATTTCATACGATAGTTGTAGGAAATATTATAAAGGATTAGCTGACATTAATGTTAACACACCAACCACACTTACAACAACACATCTCATTCATGATGTAGAAAGGAAAAATATATAATTATCCCTCATAAATGATGTCAGGGTGGCTAAATAAGCACACTAGGTTCCAACACTATAGGAGGCTAAGGTCATACTGGTTAATGATAAAATATGTTCAATATCAAAAATGTAACTATAGAAAGGTGTATTGTCTTCAAGGGATCTAGTATACAGTGTTCCTAGTAATTTTTCTAGTTGGGTGGATTATCTTTACTGTGAAACTCTCATGGTACCGTTTTTATTGACCCTAGCGATGGAATCCATCATAGTGTCTGTAATATAGGTGAATCTAGGTGTTTTGTTGTGGTCATGCCTGTACAACCAGTTGAGGCATGTCACGGGGTGGGTATATTCCATGTACATTAGTGGTACATTCCAATTAATACATGGTTGGATCATAGTTCATTTCATTGATATTAATTAGAAAACTCTATTACCCAAATTTAATACTAGTCTTCATTTAACCCTCCTCAATATTACTGGGGCTTGACTGACGACACTCAGCAATGTTGGGGTGATGATGAGTATCATCAATGTCATCAAGGTTAATATCTTCCTATTACCAACCCCAATATTCATGATGGTTGAAAACTTTTAGGGGGATCCAGGGATTAGGGTGTGCCTATAGGCCTTGGTATAGGGTTTTTAGTTGAACAGATCAATTGAAAAAACCTACTATGTTCCATAAACCCCATACTGTTTTGCCCGTAAATATCAGTTCATCTAGCAGCTTGTGATGTAAGTGTAAGTAGGGTTCCTTCATAAATAAAAACATGTTTAATCTACCATATTTGGTGTATATTCTTATTTTAAGGATCTATAAGGGTGATAATTTCACCACCGGCTAGCCTCAATGTCAGCCTCATCAAGATCTATGAGAACAACTATGTGGTAGAAAACCATGGTTTAGTTCGGTGGTAATGGGTGAGGAGGGTTCCTATATTGTCCGAATCCCAAGAGAAACATGGTGGAAGTGTGTCATAATATTTTACTTACCATCATAAAATAATGAAAACCATGGTTGGATAGAGGGAGGATATCATGGGGGTTACTTTTCATCCAACATTTAATGAGGAAAAAGGTGATGGAACATATGGTGGTGCCGGCTTTGATGCGACAAGAACCAAGGAGCAGTATAAAATCTATTAAGAAGTGGAAATAGTGTATTTGAATTCTATAGGGAATAATTATTTCCACCATGTATAATAATCTAATGGTTACATCTTCCCTAGGCTATGAGATGAATGGGTAATGTTGTGATTGTGATAGATGTTGAATAAACTACGATGGAGTATCACTAGAGGTGGAATCAAGCTTCTAAGACTGGGAATTCTAGGATCACTATCCATGTAGATTTATTTTAATGGCACACATTCATGGGGATAAGGATTCCCTATCATACTAGTGTGATTAGGGTGATCTTACCACTTTCCAGGTAGGTGTGATTCTTGGTGAATATCTAGAGGAGGCAACTGTGGTTAAAGAACCAACTCAGGAGGAATATGGTCACAAATTTGTTTCCCAATTCTCTAGTGATACAAATTCCAAGGGCTCTAAATATTAGAATATGAGTACTCAAGAGGTCTGGTAGGTGACCCCCAAGGATGATGATCTAATAGAGCTTCTCTTTGTTGAGGTATGATTTTATCTCAAAATATTGATTTCACCAATGACTCCCATTATCGCTTCCTTAAATTTTTTAATTTTTATTTTCAATTCATGGAAGGTTTGTTAGGAGAAGATTATGAAGCCTCCACCATTGGTGGGGAAGTTGGATATATGGGCACTAGGGATCCTATTTTAGAGTAATCTATTCAAGTCACAAGAGAACATGTTCCCATGGAGGATATTATATAGGAGGCTCTAGTATCTCTCTCCCTCTAAGTTTTTAGTGGGAGTCCCACCCTAGTAATCCAACTATGATTCATTATGGTGGGGTGAGACTCCTTGGATAGCTAATATTTTTAATCCCCATGCATCACTTAGGTAAATGGTAAATCACACCCATCGTATTGTCATTACCTTTCATATTGATTACTTAAGATTACTATACTAAAATGTTTATCATATTGTAATGCAAATGTGAAACTGCCTCAGAAAACCCTAGGGTAGATGTGGGGGTGCCTACTAGCATAGAGGGTTCGTTCGTGGTGGACCTCCCTACCACGACCCTAGTTCTGGAGACTTTGTTTGGGGAAGAATCAACTCACGATGTTCATGTGGATGGGATTATGGTCATAGAAATCATGATTTCCTTCACATCGCATATGTTTATGACCACATAGAATTAACTTCTCACTATTCTTTTAGATTAAAATGAGTGATCTATTTCGATTTAAAGAAGTGTTTATTATGGTCTCACAGTAGCCTAGAATTCCCATGGGGATCGGGGATCTAGCATTGTCCTAGTGGGTGGACTGAGCTTGAAAGTGTCACCCATATATGGAGAACCATTCATGGTCTAGGAGGAACATATAACTCTATAGAAAATGTGATTAGTGAGAAAATGGATCTGTAATAACCCAGATCTTATTTTCAAGTATGTTTTCCTTTTCTGGTCGTTTTTGAGAAAAAGAGGAATTCCTAGAAATTTTCGAAGTGCACGTTGTGTACTTTACGAGTACACATCGTGTACTCGGTTACCGAAGGTAGCCATGTTCTGGCCATGTAGGGGCCATGAACACAGCCATGTGGGGGTGACCTGGAGGCTGCTTAATGTGAAGTACGAAAATGGAAAGTATGCATCGTGTATGTTAAAAGTATATACCGTGTATTTTTATTTATTTTTCAAACATATTGAGGTCGTGTCTAATCACCAAAACATCTTCTTCTAGGTTTCCTTCAGCCGAGAGCTCTTGTATGGACATGATATTCATCCGAGCCCCCAACCAAGCATCCAACATCCGATTCGACTTCCATGGATTGCATTGGGATTGCATTGGTAAGATCTCTCTTCAACTTGAGCGTTGGTTCATGATTCCTCCTCTTTCTTAAGTTATCCTTTGTTGACCATTTTATAAGTTTTCATATATCTTCAGCATTATAAGGTGATTGAATCCCCAAGACCACGTATATAAATCTCGCAACACCTAGGTAGGTGGTTTGTGTCTTTCTGTTGAATGTATTTGAGTTATAGGTGCAATTTTGGCCAATAAACTTAATCGGGGTATTGTGTGTTTACCGTTTTACCCCAGGTAATTGATTTCCATGATTGTATGATTGAGTAGTGGTTATTTGGATATGAATACAGTTGATTTACATGATTAGGATGTGTATTCCCATACATGTTATGTTTACTACTGTTTGGTCCTGCTTAACATTTTTTGTTGCCTTGCCTATTTTCCCATGCTTAATGTTGTAGGGTTGACTGTTTGTTTCTGACATGATTAATATGATGAAGACCAATTAGCCAAGTATTTCTTGAATTTTACTTTGGATGTATTGCATTTATATTCTCGTTGGCTTACATAGGGCTGTGAGAACCTGATGTAGTAGACTATAAGTGGAATTGACTGAGTAAGCTTCCTCAGAGAGTCCTTGAACCATTTTTGACTATGAGGGGAATTGAACGAGTGATCTTCCTAAGAGATTATTTGAACACTTGGGGCTATAAGGGGTAATTGACCATGTGAGATTCCTCAAAGATTCCTTGACTACCTTATACTATAAGGTGAATTGACTGTGTGAGCTTCTTCAGAGAGTCATAAATCACTTTGACTATCAGAGGACTTAACTATGAGTGCTTACTCAGAGATTCGTTATATATTCTTATGACATAACCAGAGGGGATAGGATGAATGTACTTACTAGGCGGTTACATTTCTTGATTAGCTTCTTATTTCATATGAGGAACTTTTTATTGCAGAGTACTTTCTTGTTTACTGCATCTTTTCTTATTACCTACCATATATATTCACTGACGGTTAGTAACAGATCTTCGGGTGGTTTCCTACTGGGATTTAGTCTCAAACCATTATTTGGGTCATGCTTTATGGCCCAAACAGATTATATTGTTGTAGGTATAGATATAGGAAAGCACCATTATACTTTAGGTACTTGATTTTTTGTGGAGATGGAGAGCACGAGACCAAGCATAGGCTTGCGATGCTGATAAGCTGTTTATCTATTTTCTTCTGTACTTCGGTTTAGTACTATGTGTATTCATGCATTGTGACTGTTTAGATGATTTACTAGAAATATGTATCATGAATCATTATATTTATATATATATATATATATATGTTCTAGCTGTTTATTTATTCTAGATTTCTGCTATTCACTTTTGTATCGATTATTGTTGTTTCTGGTGTTGCTATTATTTTATTCCACTGTGTTAGTCTGCTAATGAGGGTATGGTTTCCCCATTAGGACACCTAAGGCCCTCTCTATTAGTCATTAGCCTCTGGAATTTAGGGAAATGCGCTTGAGGCCATGTGACCAACAGGGTACAGGGAACCTCTTGGTGGATTCCGGAACCGGGACGTTACAAAGTGGTATCAAAGGAATTCTTTTCTTCCTGACTTACTATTTGGAGATTATATCCAGGGATAGGATGGAATAGGTACATGGAAATAAGCTATGCCTGGGAGTAGCTAACCCGTGTATAGGGACAATCCAATCTACCTCGTTTATTGCAGTTTTCAGGTTTTTTAATTTTACAGTTGATTTGATTTTACCATTGGGTGATTCACATGTTTTTTGCTGTTATAGTCGATGTTATTGAGGTTATATTTTTGTCGTAACCCGATGAGATGAGGGCATTCCATCTCATGCATCATATATGAACTGGATAAAAATCACATGTCATGCATTCTTGCCATGCCATCTAGGATGCATTAGCGATTGAATTTTTTTTGATAGATGATATGTAGAATATGAATGTTGTTGTGATAGATGACTTGATAAAAATATATTTTGTTTGATAAGGTATTGTTTGTGTAAGGTTCTGTTTAAATTAATGCCAAAAGTTGGTTATTGAGGTGTTATGGTCCCTCATGGACTAGAATTTGGTGGATCATTACCTTGTTTTCCTTGTTATAACATATATAATATGTCGTGCTTTGATTCCCTAGGAGTATAGGCCCTCACGGATTGGAATTTCCCACTTTCAATGTTCATTTCAGTGTTTTTCATGGTTCCAGAGTAGTTTCTAAGGCTTACGATCCAGAAAAACCCAGAATACATGCCTTGTAATGTTAAGTACATGCCATGTGTTCTTCTGTTCATGAAGAAACAATTTTTCTTAAGTACACACCATGTAATTTATGTACATGTTGTGTAGTCTCTAACCATTTCATAGGTCGTGTGGGAAGAGACATGGGAAAGTGAATTTCTTGTGGGAACACAATGTGTACCAGTTGTGCATGTCGTGTGGTGTCACTACTACAAAAACGGGCAAGGGAAGTGCTACACTTTTATCAGTGCTAAATACATGCACTGATAAAGGGGGCCTTTATCAGCGCTAAAATAAGGGCTGATATAGGGGTGTGTTTATCAGCACTAAACAAAAGCGAGGATAAAGGCCACCTTTATCAGCACTTTTTTTAGCACTGATAAAGGCCCCCCTATATCAGCGCTTTTAGTAGCGCTGATAAAGGGGGGATTTATCAGTGCTTTTCCCAAGCGATAATAAATCATTAGTTTCAAAAAAAATATTTTTTCATGAAAAATAATATATTGTTATATAAGTATATTTATATTGATATAAATACAATATATATTTTTTAAATATTTTATAGATGCGTATAAATAGACTATTACATTTAATATATAAGAAATTTAGTGAAAATGGATTATAAAAAAATTTAAAAAATATTTTTAATTAATAATTTGATAATTATTATGAATTAATAGTCATTTAATAACAATTTAAAGACTAAAAAAATAAAAAAAAATAAAAAAAGATCCAAAATATGTTGAAAACGCAACTCAAAAAATCAAACGGCCATTACTTTTGATCCAGGTGTCCGTTTGAGCTCTAAAACATATCAAATCAATGCCTGTGACGCGATCTACGCACTATTGATTCAGGAAAAACCGCTTTCACATTTTTTGAGCCCAAAAAAGGCCCAGAATGCCTCCAAAACTGAGTTTTTAGTCGGGATACCCCAATTTTTTAACATTCAAACAAGTATAAATTCTGATCCAGATGTCTGTTAGGCCTGTACCACATATCATATCAAAGATTATTTCATTTTCTTCGATTTGACTAGTTGTGGCATTAAAACGGGTTTCTAGATTATAAGTTATGGTCTTTTTAACATTTTAAGTCTTTTCAAATACACATATATATATGTATTTATTCGTAAATATATATCTGTCTGTGTGTGTGTGTGTATCTATGTGTGTGTATGTGTGTTTTATATATGTATATATGTATGTATTTATTTATTTACTTATAAACACATCAAAAACACATTTTTTCATAAATGTATTTAAAACTAATCTTACATGTTATGGTCGTTTTAATATTCTATGGATTTTTAAAAACACATATATATGTATTTATTCGTAAATATATATGTGTCTATGTGTGTGTGTGTCTCTGTGTGTGTCTGTGTTTTTTATATAACTATGTATGTATGTATGTATTTATTTATTTATAAACACACATAAAAAACATATTTTTTCATAACTGTATTTAAATCTAATCGTATAAGTAAATATTAATATACAAATAAATTTACGTATAAAAAATTATAACTAAATATATATATATAAATATATTAATTTACGAATTAATATATATATATACTAATATATGAATAAATATATTTATATTAATATGAATCTATATCAATATATGAATTAATATAACAATATATATAGATATATCATTAAATAGAAAACAACACGAAATTGAGTAGTGGTAAAGGTGCAGTCGCGAAAGGGGGGAGGTCAGGGGTTCGAGTTTGAGTGAAAGTGAAGGGGGGGCACGCATATAAGGACCCACAGGAATGATAGTGCGCGGGAGAACTCCTAGCGCTAATAAAGGGGGTGTCAAGTGCTGATAAATGTACCCATCTAATTATTTACTTTTTTTAATTTTTTTAATTTTTTTCACCTTTATCAGCGCTTTTTAAAAGCACTGATAAAGGCAGCCTTTATCAGCGCTAAAAAGTGCTAATAAAGGGGTATTTTATCAGTGATTTTTTTAGCGCTGATAAAAGCCTACTTTTATCATCGCTTTTCAGAACGCTGATAAAAGGGACCCCCTATATTAGCGATGAGATTTACAACGCTTTTTTAGCACTGTTAAAGACCATTTTGAGCGCTGATATAGGCTGTATTTTGTAGTAGCGTGTTGTCCCTATATCCGCCTGTATGACAAACGAAACGGACAGATAAATATTTGGTTATACATGTCATGTCAGTATTGAAGATGCCATATAGTGTAATCCTAGGAACCTGACCATGTAGCTAACAACACGGGTCAGTTTAGGCTTCTTAGTACATGCCATGTCTGTCTGGAACATGTTGTGTGGTGTAACTCGTGTACCTGACCATGTAACGAACAACACGGGTCAGAAAAATATTCATAGTACACGCCATGTCCATCTAAATCATGCGGTGTAGTGTGAGCCATGTATCAGACCATGTCACTAACAACACGGGTTAGTGAATCTTGTCTAGTACACACCGTGTTTCTCTTGAACACGCCAAGTAATCTTGTCTTAGGAGAGTTGTGTGGCTTAACCGTGTCGGAGGACTCGGGCATGGGAAGAGGATTCAGGTACACGATGTGTGTTAAGACAACACACCATGTATTTGGGGTGTTACATGACCTAGGTTGGTAAAAGTATATGCCCATGTGAATGACATAAGGGAACACGTCGTGTAGGGTTTATACATGTTGTGTAGTCATGTTTTAAAAAACTTGAATACTTTCTTTCTCTTGTTCCCTTCATACACTTATATGTTTTAGTCCTTATTAATCTTGATCAAAGGTGTGTGTTTGACCTTGTAGAGTCATGCCATCGAGATGTCCTCTGGTTGTACGCCAGTCACAAGGTGGTGATCAGACACCAGATATGGCTGATCTGGGACTTCTAGTAGATCCTCCAGTCATGATAGTCTTGGAACACTACATTATCCTGACACATGAGTTTATGCTCATTTCTGAGAGGTCTTTATGAGGATGATGCATACTTTACAGGGAGTGGCACCCCTTGCCCCGTCGATGGTAGAATTGACACTGGTCTTTCAGCTACAGCATCCTCCCACCTTCTCAGTGGATAGAGGACCCCAGGATGTAGAATCATGGATAGAAGCCATGATGATGATCATCGAGCACCTAGAGTGACATCCAGAGAGGAGGGTGAACCTTAATGCCTACATGCTTTGAGCCTCCACCAAGAGGTGGTGGGATGTGATGTCACAGGCGGGACGCCAGCAAAATATGGATTGGGAGGAGTTACATTGTATCTTTTACGATTACTTCTATCTGAAGAACTTGAGGGCCAATTGAGCCTGAGAGTTCATGAGTCTGGAGTAGGGTACTCTTTCTATTATGCAGTATTTCTCTTGCTTCACAGAGCATCAGTGTTTCACACCTATTACAGGAGGTGATGAGTTGTTCCTTGGAAGTTAGTTTGGAGATGGTCTTAGGCATGACATCCGATCAAAGGTGAACATCATTAGGTTGACTTCAATATCCTCCATTGTCAACCAGGCGCTGATCATAGAGCGCAGTCTGAGAGATTCTGGTGTAGTGGTCTTGGGTGGTTCAGCATCCAGGGATTGTACTTTGTCGGCTGATAGCAGGAATCACTGCAGAAAGGTTTCATGAGGAGATTAGAGTAGGCGGGATGCATCTTTTGGTAGCCAGTTGGCGTGCTACCAATACTGTAAGAGCGGGAATACGAGGTCGCAGTGCCGGAGAGACCCAGTGAAGTGCTGATCTTGTGGAGATATGGGTCACCTTCAGTGTTTCCTTCATGTTTTCTCACAAGAGGTTGGTGATAGAGGTTCATCTATGACTCCTCGTATTGGAGAAGCTCTGCCAGTTTCTCATCAGTCATGGAATTGGAGTTCTTTAGGTCATTCAGGTCGAGGTGGAGGTCGTGGCCATGGTAGCCAGTCACCTGTTTTTCAGCGGCAATGGGGTGGAACAGCTCAGAGCGGTCAGGTGGGGACCCAGGGCCGCAGTGTAGGCTAGAATTTTGTAGTGGAGCAGAACTAGTAGGAGTAGAATCCTGGACCCTCTACAGTTCGAGGTACAATCTTAGTTTCATCAATTTTATATTCATCTCTTTTTGATACAGGTTCTTCTCATAGCTTTATATCTATTGCTGTTGTGGAGAGACTTGGGCTCTTTATCTTTTCTTCTGCCAATTTCTTGACCCTAGACACTCTATTGGGGACTAGAACGGTGAGTGTACATCGGTGAAAGGAGTTCCCTATAAAGGATGGTGGGTGTCACTTTCTATGGGAACTCTACGTCCTAGAGATGACATGATATGAGGTCATTCTCGGAATGGACTAGTTAGTTACCTTCTATCCTTTTGTCAATTTCTATCATTGTAGGGTGAGTTTCATATCACCGGAGGGTAGATCATTTAGTCATAAGGGAGATTGGGATGTCCAGGTGAGCAGAGTGGGTCCAGAGAATCATGGTTTAAGAGGAGTTATATCCGAGATTACTAGTCTGTATCTGGATGACTTGGGGACTTCACAGATAGTCTTTCCTCCAGTGGTGGATTGTTTTAGAGATGTATTTCTAGAGTAATTTTCAGGTTTTACTCTCGATCATGAGGTAGAAATTTCGATTGAGCTTGTACTAGGAGCGGCACCTGTATATATTCTTCCTTATATGATAACTACACCAGAGTTGCAGGAGCTCAAGAAGAAGTTGGAGGAGTTGTAGTAAAAGGGTTTCATCCAACCTAGTACTTCTCCTTGGGGTTCGCTTATCCTGTTTGCGAAGAAGGCAGACGGTACTCTCCGGCTTTGTGTCGATTATTGGAAGTTGAACCAGTTCATGGTCAAGAACTGATATCCCTTTCTGAGGATTTATTATCTCTTTGATCATCTTCGAGGATCTCGGGTGTTCTCAAAGATTGAATTGAGGTCTGATAATCATCAGTTGCACGTTAGACCATCTAATATACCTCTTACATCCTTCCAGAGCAGGTAAGTTCTATAAGAGTATATGTATATGTCGTTCAGTCTCACGAATGTGCCTACAATTTTTATGGCATTTATGGACCAATTTTTCCATTCATACTTAGATCCTTTCATGGTTGTCTTCATGGACAATATCTTGGTGTACTCTCACACTCAACACGACCATGATGCACAACTTGAGATCATTCTGAGTACAATGAGAGATCATTAGTTCTATACTAATATCTAAAAGTTCCACTTTTGGATGGATCAGATTCACTTCTTGTGTCATTTTATCTCAGAGATATGAGTATTAGTAGACCCAGAGAAAGTGAGAGCAGTAGTTTTCTGGGAGCAGATGAAGAACGTCTTTGAGGTGAAGAGTTTTCTCGGGCTGTTTGGATACTACAGACATTTTATTCAATACTTATCATGCTATGTTGTACCACTGACGAGTCTGACTAAGAAGGGTGCAAAGTTCTAGTGTTCAGATTCTTGTGAGTCAGCCTTTCAGGAGCTAAAAGAGAGTTTGACTTCAGCACTGATACTAGTATTTACAAAGTCGGGCAAGTGCTAAAGTGTGTACTATGATTCTATATGTATCTAGCTAGGAGATGTGCTTATGTAGGGAGAAGGAGTCATTGTGTATAGGTCTTGGTAGTTGAGGCCACATGAGAGGAACTGCCTGATGCGTGATCTCGAGTTGGCGGCAGTTGTCCATGCTTTACGTTGTTGGATACATTATCTTATGGGAGAGTATTTTGTGGTTTTGACTGACCACAAGAGTCTTAAGTACATCTTCACTCAGCGTGTTTTGAATTTGAGATAGCGACGATGGGTTGAGTACCTTCAGTCATTTTACTTTGAGCTTGCCTACATGCCTAGGAAAGGCAACATAGTGGATAATGGGTTTATCATGAGGACTCAGATATATGCAGTTCAGGAGGCCAGCAGTGAGTGGCATCTTATGGCACTATTCTCTGAGATACATTAGGGGGTGCACGACAGATAGGGGTAGACATTCCTTTCTTATATAGCTATTACCTCTACCCTTCTTGATCGAGTATGAATGAGGCAGCTATCAGATTCATAGGGCATAGTCATTCGGGAAAGTGTGTCCTGAGAGGACCCTATTCCTGGATGGACCATAGGCGAGGATGAGATCTTTCATTTCCAGGGGTGCGTATGGGTGGTATTAGATATGCGCGAGGATTTGATGCGGCATTTTTATTCCTCACTTTGGGAAATTAATCTTGGTGTAACCAAGATGTATCATGATCTACACCATTAGTATTGGTGTCCATGTATGAAGAGATATGTTGCAAGTTTCTTCATGAGGTGTTCAACCTATCATCAAGTAAAGGCGGAGCACTAACGGCCAGCAGGGCTTTTTTTATAGTTACCCATTCCTGAGTGGAAGAGGATTGACGTCGTGATGGAATTCATAACAGGGTTTCCGAGGTCATCCCGAGAGAATAATGCAGTATGTGTTGTCACTGACAGACTCACGAAGGTTTCTCGCTTCTTGCCGATCATGGATACCTTCAGTGTTGATGAGTTTGGACGGTTGTACATCTGAGAGATTGTATATTTTCATGGAGTTCCACACTCCATTTTTTTAGACACATATTCATGTTTTACTTCTTGGGTCTGGCAGGGGCTTAAATAAGCATTGGGTACATAGGTTCTTTTGAGTACAGCTTACCACCACCAGACAGTTGGCCAGTCCGAGCGTACAATTCAGGTGCTTGAGGACATGCTCCGAGCATGAAATCTGGATTTTGGAAGTTCTTGGGAGAAGCACATACCTATTGTAGAGTTTTCCTATAATAATAGATGTCAAGAAACTATTCATATGGAACCTTATGAGTCTTTGTACGGTAGGCCATGCCGATCACCCTTGTTTTGGAAGAAGGCAGGAGAGGCAGGTGTGATGGGACCTCATCTTGTCCAGGAGATCATAGAGATGATAGAGTTGATTTAGAAGAGAATGGATATTACACAGTTTCGACATAAGTCTTATGCTGATCAGCAGAAATGAACTCTGAAGTTCGAGTTTATGGATTAGGTTTTTCTACGTGTCACACCAAGGTCAGGGGACATATGGATCAGGAGACAGGGTAAGCTTTTGCTGAGGTACGTCGGGCTATTTGAGGTTTCAGAGAAAGTTGGGTCGGTTTCCTATATGTTGTAGTTACCTCAAAGGTACCGGGATATGCACGATGTATTCCATGTTTCTCAGCTTCGACGTTACTTTTCAGACCCATCTCATGTTTTCTAGACCGAGGAGGTTGAGTTGGAGGTGGAAAAATCTTTCAAGGAGAATCCTATCCAGATTTTCGATCTCAGTAGAAAGGTTCCCTATGGCCAGTCTGTTCCTCTATTACGAGTGCTATGGTAGCACGACCGAGTACATGATGAGACTTGGGAGCGGGAGGCTGATGTACGAGCTCAGTGGCTGAAGTTTTTCAGTGTTTCTTTTTCTACATCGCTGTTTCTAACGCTTTCGTCGGGGCGCGCACATCCATCTGTTGGATGATGAAAGGCGCTTTTTGTTGCCCCGCATTCCCGCTTTCCAAAGGCTGGTGGAATCCATTACTTATTCAGGGATGTTTTCTCCTTGATCAAAATGGTATGATTGGATGTCGTTTCTTCCTTCTATGGATTCCTCCTTGAAACTCATCACATATTTCGGGTCTCCATTATATATTTAATATGTTGTTCGTGAAACTCTTCCCACTGCCATATCTTTATGGATGCTGGTTAATTATGATGCTTCTGTCGGGACACTCAAAAGGGTCCGGCCAGGGTAGTAACCTTCAGTCAGGGGAATAGTCATGTTGGGCATCACTGGCGTGTCTGGTCGCTGGAACACTGGCGCGTCTGGGTTTCATCCCCTTATTATAGGGCTTATCAAGGGTGTGGAATCCCTAGGCATCCCACGTAGAATGCGGGGAATTATATTCCATAGGAATGTATCTGAGGTTTTCCTCAAATTCCTGTGTATAACACAGGGTATTCCGTGAGTTTAATGTCTACAGGAGACGGATCAAACTGATTAGAACACTGACTTGAGTAGATCAGATAGGTGTATCCCCTTGGGGGAACACTAATTTCGGTGTAAACATATGGATAGTTACCCATTTAGTGCTAGGAGTAGCAAATATGTGAATTGGAATGATCTCACCGGAATGTGGCGACCCAGGTAAGAATCAGGATGGATGATGGGTGGTTAGGTGATGTGGATGGAGAATTTGATAGAGTCCACTAGGGGAGACAATGATGGTGGTCTTGAGCCGTGAAGAGACGTGCTACGTATCCCCGTGGTAGGGAATCAAATTCTGTATAGTTCGGTGGATGTAGTTTATCTTGACAACGACTTGCCGCTAGTTGGGGTTCCAATGGCTTACCGCTGAAAGGGACTGACAACGGCTTACCGCTAAATGGGGTGACAATGGATTACATTTTAAAGGGGTTTGAACTACGGATAGGATTCCTACGTACCTTGTCAAGGAGATAGGGATCAATGTTTATGTAGTTCGGGCTGGTGGGGTCGGTGAATCGACATGAATGAGGACCAGGGATCCAGATGGATGGTGGGATTGAAACTTAGGGAGGCTTCCTACGTACCTTGCCTTGGAATGGATCAAAGTCCTCATAGTTTGGATGGATCTTGATACACCGACATGAAGATGGTCGGGACCAATGGTTCTTCGTCTTGAACCTCATGGAGGCTTCATACACACCTTACCTTTGCAAGGATCAAAGTCCACGTAGTTTGGGGTGGTGTTTGGTGAACCGACATGAAGGGTGTCAGAACGACCGGGTGTTGGGATTGAACCTTAGGGAGGATTCCTACATACCATGCCTTGGAAAGGATCAAAGTCCACGTAGTTTAGGATGGTGTGTGGGGATTACAAAATCTAGGATTCCCGGAAAAGAGGTAATGGTCGATGCTTACTCTAAGCCCATGTGTGTCACGCTCGGTGTGAGAAACAAGAGGCAGTAAACACCTGACGATCACGTCGCGAAATGTGCATTTGTGGGAAGTGGGACTGGGGATTACATATGGTTAGCGGCCCAAAGAGGAATCATGGGCTTATGCATGGTTAGCAGCCTAAGGAGAGAGAAATTGGGACTTACTCTAGGGTGGAGGCCTGGATGGTGACAAAGCCTAGTGGGAGAGGGATTTGGAAAGGAAGAGGATACGAGGGTACCAATGTCCATGTCTCCCTTCCTCAACCATTAGCACCGATGAAGATAGAAGGAGTAGGGACAATACCTCCTACAAGAAAAGATAGGTGCTTACACTGAGGTGGTTTCCCCTTCCCCATGGAAATATGTGGCTCCAATAAAGAGGATTTCATTCCATGTGAGGAACTTTCACACTCTCATGGATACTAGTGGGCATGCAGAATGTCCATGGTGGGGACCCCACATAGGATTCATGGGGGTGAAGGCCACAGTTTAACATCATGTGATGAGGATGAGGGTGCTTGAATGTTTAACATCCTATAGCTAGGATGAGGTGGGTTCTATCTACACCCCTAGGACTTACATATCTGTTACCCTCTGCACCTTGGTGAAGAGAAGAGATAGGCAACGCTGTGACTAGGGGGTGTCGTGAAGTGATCCTATTAGGGGTCCACATTAGCATGGCTATGCGAAGAATTAATATCCATTAGTGTTCCTGATTAGGGATTGTGCGGGGATTATGCATGGAAGCAGCCCGGGGTTCCATTAATGAGTGGAAACGGTGAATGGGGCTTACACAAGGAATCTGTCTGGGTGCCGCTATGGAGTGGCAACTATGGATGTGAATTACGCATGGAAGCTACTTAGGCGCCACTATGAAGTGGCAATGGTGGATAGGGCTTATGCGTGGAAGCTACCTGGGTGCCGCTAAGGAGCGACAATGGAGGATGGGGCTTATGCGTGGAAGCTTCCCGTAATGTCTTCCTCGTGTCTGGCCATGAGGGCATCCCAACTCACTGGATGGTTGAGGTGTATAATTGGGGTAGACACCTATGCACAAGTTTACAAGTGGGATAACACCAAGGGTTGTTGGAATCAGTATTAACAAATGGAGATTAAATGTTTGAATTACATACCTGACATTTGGAACGCAATGATGGTGGCGTGGCAATGGAGGATAACTATTGACCGTGTTCGAAACAAAGCATCCATATCGCGTTAGCTTGAAATGGGGACAAAAAATGAGGGTCGACTGCTGACCATGTTCGAAACACAGAACCTGACTCAATGTGTTGTCCAAAGTCTGACGGGACATTGGCCCAGGACGGTAGGTGCGCTGATGCGGCATGGGAATAGGACGTTAGGGGGTCCATTAAGATATAGAAGTAGATGAATATCCGAATGAAGGACACAAAAAGAGTGACGTGGAGTGTTGTAATGTTTTAACGGATTCCAAAACTCTTGAAATTATGCAACTATAATCATGGAATGTGTAATCTTATTCTTGGAGGGCAAGGTATCTCTTGTTTGGAAAAACAGGCATCCTATACTTGAATGATAGGGTATAATACAGTTTATAGTCATATAGATAGGACTATTAGCATATTATTCTTGGATCATAAGGAATCTCTTGTTTGGAACAAGAGGCATCCTATTATTGAATGATATGGAATACTACAGTTTATAGTCATGTAGAAAGGACTATTATAATCTTATGCGTGGAGCATAAGGAATCTATTGTTTGGAACAAGAGGCATCCTATTATTGAATGATAGTGAATACTACAGTTTATAGTCATGTATAAAGGACTGTTAGGCATGAGGCGCCAAGAAATGGTTGGTGTTGGGACTTACGCATGGGGCGTCCCTTTCTGGTTCAACCTGGCGTGAGAGTTAGGTGATGGGGGTTTGGATGAGTTTCTTGAGGAATGGTTCAACTCAACATACTTGGGGAATTAATGATGATAATCTCAACTAAGGACATGGGAAACAAACCAAGAGGAATGTGTCGACTCAAGGTGTTTCATGGTGTAAGGATGAGTATCTCAAATCATGGTATTCCATAAGTGGAAGGTGTGCGCACATAAGGGCACAATGGGAAATCCTGACGCCCCGACCCAAAATGTTTGTGGTGTGACTCTCTATTTTTCATGGGGGTCAATGATGGTAGCGAATTGACCGACCCGGAGGGTAGGGACCATAGCCCAGCATTGAGCTCAAGTAGGGGTGCGGGGGTGCATGCCCCGCGGTATGGTCCAGCGGGTGCATGCCTATAAACTATTGTGTGAAAATGAGCTACATGCAGGATAGGCTACGCACAATATTGCATTGTGTGGAAAAGGTGCACGAAAGATTGGAAATCATGGATCTATTTCATGTAATAGGGATGGTTTGCACGAAAGAGGGAATGATTTCGTGCAATAGGGAAGGTGGGAATGCAATATGATCTATGTGCGCACAATAGGGGGACGTGCGCGCAATGTGGGAGATGTGCACACAATAGGCGGCCATGGATGCAATGGGGAAGGAATTGCATGCAATGGGAAAGGAATTGAACGCATTATGGGAGGAATTGTGGGTAGAAGGGGAGGTGTGCACGTAATTGGATAGGGGCAACATTGGTGCACAAAAAATTGGGCACCATGGCACTGTTACGCGCAAAAATAATTCTTTGCGTTCAAAATTGCTCCTGTTGGCCCCTTTACGCGCAAAATTGATGTTTTTCATGCAAGATGCGGGGTTTTATGTGAATCAGTGGAAAATGAGGACTTACGTGCGTTAGAGCGGCGACCGAACTCCGGGGGCCTCCTTGGAAGAAGGGGGTGCACTTGTATTTTAGGTGAAGCCTTGAATTTTGGTGCGTGTAAAATTCTATTCAAATTTTCCACGCAAATCCCTTTTACGAGGAAGATTCCTTTTTTACTCAAAACATTCCATTTTTATGCACAAGATTCCCTTTTTCCACGCAAAACCATTTTACATGGAATATTCCATTTTTAAGCACAAGATTCCCTTTTTACGCGCAAAATATATACTTTTCCCCAAAACCGTCCGGGATGGCCAGTTTTAGCATCCTAACTTCAAAAGGCCATGAAGTTTTGTTTGTAACTTCATTTGGGCACCACAACCAGTCAAATTGAATCTTGCAGAATGAGATATGCTCTGAGATCATATATGGAACCATTGATAGAATTACATGGACGTGTTTTCTAGTGCCAAAAAATGCCCCTCTAAGAATGGGGTCCAACGAGGACGAGGAGTTTGAGGCAGATGACATTCTGAGGAAAAATATGAGGAAAACTCATGCCTTGGGGTCCATAGTATATCAATCTCATTGAGGAAATAACTTTCTAAACCTCTATACCAGCATGATCCATGCTTGGTGTGGGAAATAGATAATAGAAGGTAATTCGCCTATATGAGGGTACTAAAAATGGAAGGTGTGAGCGGATCGGAATGGGGAATCGATCACCATTGGGAGCATCCTAAAAGAGGGATTGAAGCTGGAGAATGGGGATCTCTGAATAGCTGATCAGGATTTCTATGGAGAAAGAGGGAGACCTAACTGGGGAATGAAGCTCTCAGAATAATTGAATTACCACCCTACCAATGTCCTCTTGTGCACGTACGGGGTAACACGAGGGGCCTTGGAATCAATTTGAATAGAGGGAAATGGATGGTGTGAATCACAATACCCAATATTCGGAAAACTGTGGGCATGGTGTGACAATGAAGGATAACTGCTGACTGTATTCGAAACACAGTATCCTTATTGTGTTAGCCTAGAATTGGAATAACAAATGAGGTACGTCCACTAACTATATTCGAAATGTGGGGCCCGACTCAAAATGTCATCCTTTAGTCTTCCATAATGTTGGATCAGGATAGTAGGCAAGCCATATGCAAAGTATCCATACTATTAGGGAGTTCTTTTAGATATGAAAGAGAACAAGGGTCTGAATAAAGGGCACACAAAGTGTGGATGGTGGAGTGGTGGTTTGCCCGAATAGAATCCAACACTCTTGGAATTATGACACCTTGGTGAGAAAACATTATGTGTCTACACCAGTCTGATCATGGATTATTACTTATTCTAAATAGGACCTCTCTAGCGAGGAAACTGTCACCTCCCATGATTAACATAAGGAATCCTGAACTTGTTCAGGGTAGAACCACAGTTTATTTTCATGCGTTGAGGACATATGGACTCATGTAGTTTAACGTCATATGATAGGATGAAGAGTGAAAGGGAAACTCCTGGGATGGGAGTATGTGGTGCGGTAGCTATAAACCCGACCTGAATGGGGACTTAGAGTCCGGATCACACCATGTATCATAAAGGAAGTTCTTCAGGTCAAGATACCAAATCAGAAATTTGGTTGGGCCCAAAGTGAAGTGTTTAGACGCTCCTACGTACCTCATTAGGATGGGAATCAATCCACACGTAGTTCTATGAGCTCTCTTTAACATGATGCAGGACGAAGGGCATGGCTGCTCCAGTACACATCCTACAAAAACTACTAAGACCACATGAGTCGTACTCAATGTGGGAAACAAGAATTAGTGGTGGGTCTTTCCTGACACAGGAAAGAACATGTTAGGGGAATATGGAATCTTTCTGAATGTCATCCCAATGATACTGACACATCCATGTAATGCACCTAGATGCGCGAATAAGTAAATCCAAGTATGTCATAATTCCACTTGAATACAATGAGGTGGAAATATGTGAATCATGATGCTCGAGATCTGGACCAAAATGATGGAAGTGTGATGATAGGGGATGGCTTTTGACCTTGATAGAAACACAACATCCTAATCACCTTATCCTGATATGGGGATAGAAAGATGAGGGTCGACCACTGACCATGTTCGCAACGCGTACCTGTCGCAAATATCATCTGGGGTCTTCTAGGATGTTGGCCCGAGACGGTAGGTGAGACGAGACGGTGTGAGACCAAGCCGTTAAGGGGGCCCCTTTGGATGTGTAATAGGATTAGGATCCAAATAAAGGGCTTACAAAGTTGGGACATTGAACGCGGGGAATGTCCCCATGAAAATTCCACACATTGGTATCTTTTTCAAAATGCATCTGAGTACGAATATGAGATGTATCAGATAGAGGGAGTCGAGTCCCTTCCCAAGGAAAAGGTTCCCGGGGTTGCATGATTTCAACCTAAGGTCCTAGGGTGGACCATTAAGGTGGGATTGATTTAATGGAATATGTGTGGGTGGAGAAATAGACAAATGTGACGTGCAATTATTATAGAGAGATCTTATTTTTGGGTCATAGAACTCGGAACACGTTGGGAAAAGACTTGGGAAGTGCATGGTGCGGATATTAAAAAACCTGACGTGAATGAGAACCTAAAAGTTACTTGCCTCACCACATGTTCCCAAATGAGTTCGGTCCAAGGGGCCAAAAAACAGAGGAAGGATTGTAGATTCCTGAGGCTAGACCCGGAGGTGAGATTCCTGAGAGTTCCTATGTATCCCATGAATAAGGGAATCTAGCCAAACGTAGTTCTGGAATATGTTGTGTAGTTTGACATCTTTCAGCAATGATGGGTATTGGTCTTCGTTTATGGTCATAGATCTCGGACCATGGATGGTTGGAAACACGGGAGACACATGGTGGGGTAATTATAAAATATGACATGAACGGTAACATGGGGCTCTGACCACCATGTGTTCCTTGGGGAGGTTTTAGGTATAGAGACCGAAAACAAAAGTTAAGTTGGGCCTGAGGAAAGGTGCACAAACTTTCCAACATATCCCATGAGTATGGGGATCAAGCCATATATAGTTATAAGGATGGAACGGTGGGATACCAGTGCCAGGTATAATAAGGTTGTGCGGGTATGGACCACACATAAGAAGATGTGGTATTTGATAGATCTTGTTTGTCCTTTAGGATGAATGGTATTTGTTTGTGAAGCGATGGACCTACGATATAATATCAAGGAATATCCACAAGAATCATGTCATATGAAGGTGTTAAAAAATGATATGGCATATGACCGATACCAAACATGATTTCCCCTAGAGTAATGATGCCACGATGCAATGTCATTTTTCGTCGTGCGTCCAGGACGACTATGTCACAGTTTAGAGTCATGTGATGGAACTAGGCGTCACAGTTTAATGTCATATGGCCTGGTGTATATTGGAGAGATGAGGCTCGAAAGGGGAATGTGTTTGGGGTGGTAAAACATACCCATCGTGAATTTGGACTTGGTCCACATCACACCACACACAATTCCATGGGAGAAACCTTGGGCCGAGGGGCCAGAATAGATTAGAGGAAAGGGGGCAGGAGAAACCAGCTCCCAATTGAGTTGGACCCAAAGATGAGATGTCCGGGTGTTCCTATATATCCCACAGGAATGGTAATAAAGACACATGTAGTTCTCAAAGGCCCACACAGTTTAACATCTTGTGAGACAACATTCAGTTTAATGTCATGTGGGACAGGAGTTAGGAGGGACTAGCTCTTAAAAGTTGGATTATGTGGTGCGACCGTTGCAAACCTGATGTGAATGGGTATGTAACCCCATACATGCCACACCGCACGACCCTATAAGATTATAGGCCAAAAGGACGAATATAAGAGATAAATTAGTGGAATTGATTTTGGTCCAAAGACGAGATGTTCGGTCGTTCCTACATATCCTATAAGGATGATAATCAATCTGTACGTTGTTCTTGATGGTGGTCTTATTTTAAGGCCTTAGAGATCGGACCATGGAGAATCATGCCTATTCCAAGTAAGTGTGGACCTCAATCCAATCCCAAATAATACGTGAGTCGAACTCGGTGTAGGAAAAAATGGTGTATAAAGTGTTTGCAAGACGTGAAATACATGAAAAGGGGAAATCGGTGCAGAGCCCCGAATGATGCCTTATCATGGATTTCTCCTCCTAACATGCAGATGCGCACTGAGGAATAGTACCATGATTTTGAAAGATCTACATGGACATGATGAAGTGGACAAATATAGGAATCACGTAACTGACATTTTGGGTCTTAATGGGGTTGGCATGACGATGGAGGATAACTGATGACCGTGTTCGAAACACAGCATCCACATCGTGTGACTTGAAATAGGAGCAACAAATGATCATCAACAGTTGATTGTATTTGCACCGTGGGACTTGTATCAATTCAATCCAAAAACCCTTTAGGCTGTTGTCCCAAGATGGTAGGAGGGTCCTTGGTCCAAGCATCCATGCCATTCAGGGGGGTCCCTTTGGGTGTGAAAGGTGATGGAAGCTCTAATGAAGGGGAACATGAAGCCTGAAAATGGGTGAATATAAGTCTGGGTAGAATCTGACACTGTAGGTACTGAACCAGAATACCCTTGGGCACATTTGTGAATCACCAAAAAGGGTCGAGGGGATCAATATGAGAATGAATGATTTGAAAAGACGATAATAGAACAAGGGGAGGGGGAAATCTCAAGAGAAAGAGGTACATGGCGTGGCTGTTACAAAACTCGACATCCATGAGGAAATAATCCCATACCACACCATATATCCCTATCCCTAGGGAAAAATAGGCCAAGGGGAGAAGATATGGATGGACCCGAGGAATAGACATCTGGGAGGTCCTACATATCCCATAAGGATGGGAATCAAGCCATATGTAGTTCTTGAGGGTGGGAAATGTGCAGTTTATTGTCATGAAGTAAGGACCTGAATGGGTATGATACCCCAATGCGGGCTATGTATGGTGCATCGAGTAACCTTACATGAATTAGGACACAATCCTATACAACACCATACAATCCCAATAGAGAACTCGGGTCAGGGTCCTGTAAGGGTCGGGGGACCCAAAATTAGATGTCCCAACCAACCATCATCATACGACCACTGATGTGGGTGCTGCTTCATCATAGCTCCTATGCCCATGTGATCTATGATTGAAGTAGAAAACAAGGAGTAGGACTTGGCACTCCCCATTATATAAGGGTCAAATAGCTATAATCAACCAAGGGAGGCCGCATCTTGAAGGAAAGCAGGGCAGAATGAACTATTGCACTCAATATTTGGGACCGATGGGGTGGCGATAAAGATTAAGGATAATTGTTGACCATTTTTGAAACCCAGCTTCCATATCTTGTGACCTAGAATGGGAGTAAAAAATGATCGTTGACCGCTGACCGTATTCGAAACTCGGTACATGTATCAATTCATTCCTCAAAAACCTTGAGGACATTAGCCCGATATAGTAGGAGGGCCCTTGGGCTCAGCATCCATTCCATTCGGGGGTCCTGTTGGACATGAAATATGATGGTTCCCCAAATAAGGAGCGCGAGTGGGGCATAAGTATGCCCGAGAATTTCAGCATCAAGTATGATGGTGAAAGAGGTGGTAGTTTTTGGGGAATGGGATGCCCGACGGGACCATGATGAACTCAACATGGATTAAGGCAAAATCTAGTGCCACACCATATGCTTTGACCTGAGGGGATACTCCAGAGTTTGGGCTAGGCCAACAGACAAAATGTCTAGTCATTCCTATGTATCCCATGAAGATGGTAATCAATCCATATGTATTTCTTGAAGTACATGCATTTTAGTATCATGTGGTGAGGACATGGGTGAATAGAATAATGAAGGAGCACATGGTGCAATCGTCGTAATTCTTATATGAACGAGGCCAAGGTGGCCTTCACTACACCACATGGGGACCCTCTGAGAGAACTATACCCAAGGGGGATAGTGAAAAATAAGATTTTAGGGGATGAGCTCAATACAAGGCGTTTGAGCGTTCCTACGTATCCCATAAGGATGGGAATCAAGCCGTATGTAGTTCTAAGGAAAGTTAGGATGGGCCCGTGGGGAAGTTCTAGGGCATTCCTAAGTATCTCATGAGAATGATAATCAAGCCATACGTAGTTATAAGGGGTGTAGTTTAGCGTATTTTGGGACAATATACAGTTTAACATCATACGGGATGTAGAAATTTAAGGTATTGGAGGACCCAATATAGTTTAATGATGTGTGGGAGCTATGTAGTTTAGGGTCATGCAAGAACCGGAAGTTTCGCAACATGCATGACAAGGTGCGGTTTAAGGTTGTGCAAGACCAAACAGTTTATGGTCATGCCTGACCTAGTGGCTTAGGAAAATTATTGCTTGAGGAACTTGTCATTGGTGAGAGGAGTTATACGCTCACCATCCATTGTCACTAATAAATATGCACCATTGGTGTAAACCTTTTGAACAATGAATGTTCCTTCCCATTTGGGCTCCAACTTGGGTGGTTTCCTGCTAGGTATCATTGGTGTCCTGAGGGTCGGTACCAAGTTGCCTTACAAGAAAGAGAAGAGGAGAACCTTCTTATTGAAGGCTCTAGATATTTTATTGTGATTTGTTTCTGGATTATGCAGGGCACAAAGCCTATTCTTGTCAATCACTACAAGCTCAACCCAATAGATTTCAGCTACACTATCTAGTGTCTGCTGGTCATTGACCGCTGTGCGTAATGAAGGAAAAAGATTCTCGATGGGTAGGAAAGCCTCAGTTCCATACACTAGGGCATATGGAGTCACCTAGGTGGAATTATGAGTCATCGTTCGGTAAGCCCAGAGGGTGTTGGGGAGCTTTTCCGGCCAACTCTTCTTGTTCTGACCAACCATTTTTTGCAAAATGTTAGAGAGGGTATTCTTGAACCCCTCGTTCTATCCATTTTCTTATGCGTGGTAGCGGGAGGTATGTTTATAATGGATGTTGTACATGGCGTACAATTCAATCAGCTCAGATGCCTGGGAGTTGGTGTCGTTGTCGGTAAGGATGACATGAGGGACTCTGAATCGGTAGATGATATTGGAGATCATGAAGTCAATTATGGAATAGGACTTTCCTTGAGTGGAACCACTTATACCCACTTGGAAAAGAAATCCCTAACGGTCAGGATGAACCGACACTTGTGAGCTGTCACCACTGGATATGGCCTCACAACATCAAGTCCCCAGAATGTGAAGGGCCAAGAGTACTTGGTAGTGTGGAGAGGCTCCAGTGGCTGATGCATGATGTTATCATGAGCATGGAACACATGTAATCTCTTGGAGAACTCGATACAGTCATGGATCATGGAGGGAAAAAAATACCACAGTCTTTGGATCTGAAGGGACATCTTCAGCCTAGTCTAGTGGGTACTACAGGATCCAGCATGAACCTCCCACATGACCTGAAAAATATCAACTCCTTGTATGCAACAGAGGAGAACGCCTTCAAACCCGCACTTGTAGAGGATCTGCTCAAGAATGGGGCCACTCTGGAGGGTAAAATAAAGTGTGCGGCATCAGATTCGCTTGCACTTGGCCCGATCTACTGAGATATTACCATATTGAAGGTATTCAACCAAGGGTATCCCCCAACCGGGAGTCACTTCGATCCCTGCATCTGGGGGACCTGGGGGTCCTGACATGGAGGTGCTGGTAGTAAGATGGCTTACCCACGGGCTGTCATCATCATCTGGGGTGATGGGAGCAATGACTCTCCATTGGTCCATGTGGATAATAAGATCATCTTGTTAGGGATCTTCCAGTGATGCAGATAGGCCTTCCATGGAATCCGCTCTACCATTTTGTGACCGAGGGACATGGGTGACCTCCAGTCGAGATGGGAATTGGGCCACTAGCTAGAGAGTGCATTCCAACAATGGTATGAGCTCTGGATATCTAAAGATATAATCATCATTTCTTTTTATGATGACTAATTCGGAGTCCCCATCCACATGTAAATGGTGCAAATCAATCTCGAGGGCTAGCTCGAGGCCAGTAGTGAGAGCCTGATACTCAGCCTCGTTGTTGGTGTATCCTTCTAACAGTATGAATGAATACAACAGAATGGATTGTTCTGGGGTAATGAAAATGATACCCATGCCTAATCTATTGAGTATGGGGTCATTGAGCCTTCTACCAGTGGGACTCCAGGAGGCTCCATCGTATTGAATTTGACAACACATGATGGAATGACCTACCGAGAGGATTGCCTTGTCGGGAGAAACCAGGTCCAAAGTCTGATCTACGGGGGTTGGATGGGCATCAAGGAAATATGCTAGTGTTTTCCCTTTGATAGACTTATGAGGTACGAACCTGATGTCAAACTGCTGGAGGATTACCACCCACCGAGCTAGAAGGCCTGTCAACATGTGGCGATTCAATATGTACTTTAGTGGATCTACTCGGGACACCAGTTGTACCTCATGGTGCTGCAGGTAATGTCGTAACTTCTATATTGTGAATACCAGCACAAGGCATCTCTTCTCGATAGGGGGGTATCTGGTCTCTGTATCATGGAGCATGTGACTAAGGTAGTAAAGGTTGTTCTCTGTTCCCTCATTGTTCTTATGGGCGAGAAGGGTGCTGAGAGATCTTTCTAGGGTGGTCACAAAAAGGACCAATGGCTTTACAGTAATAAGTTCCATCAAGACTGGATACTAGAGAAGATACTGCTTGATTTCCTCGAATACAATCTGACATTATCCATCCCACTCGTTGAGTGTGCCTTTCTTCATAAGCTAAGAAAAAATCTTACACTTTCCGGCCAAATTCACAATCAATCGGCATATGTAGGATAAGTGGCCTTAAAAACCTCGAAGATCCTGGATATTGCTGGGGGAGACATCTGACTGAAGGACTTGATCTTCTCTAGATTAATATAGATGCCCCTTCACCTGACAACGAAGCTGAGAATCTTTCTAGATGTGACTCCGAAATCACACTTTAACCGGTTCATCTTTAGGTGATGAGAACGGTGGAAGCCGAATACTTTCTCAATATCATTGATATGGTCATGTCTCTGGAGATATTTGACCCCCAAGTCATCCACATAACCCACCACCAACATCCCAATGATTATCACAAATATGTGACGTATGGCCTGCTGATAGGTGGAACCTACATTCTTTAAACCAAAGGGCATGACTTGGTAACAAAAAGTACCTTGTGGTGCCCTGAAGGCTGTAGATTCCTCATCCTCAGGGGCCATGTAGATCTAATTATTCCTTGAGTACCCATCCATGAAAGAGAGGGCATGGAACCCATTTGTGGCATCAATCAAGAGTTCCACCACCATAAGGGGAAAAACATCCTTCAGAAAGTGATGGATAAGATCCCAGAAATTGATGCATACTCTGATCTGTCTATTCTTCTTCATGGCCAGTACATGTTTGGCCAACCATTTGGGGTAATTGACCCCCTTAACTAAATTTTTTATGATGATATTGTTAACTTCGGCATCAACCATGGCACTGTGAGAAAGGTTCAACGTTCTAAGAGGCTACTTGAACCCACGGTGATTTGCCGGAAGACCGAGGAGGTGGATGGATACCTGAGGATCTAGTCCTGGAATCTCATTGTAACTCCATGAAAACACATCATAGTGCTATTTATGGAATTCCACATACTGCAGATTCTCCTCAAGGGGCATGAAGGCACTAATAAATGCGGGTCTTGGGTCTGCCTCGCTACTGAGGTTCACCTGTACCAATTCGTCGACCATGGCGGAGACAACCTCATCAAAGGTAGGGGGATCATCCTCTAAATCCTCTTCTCCACTTATGGAGGAGGGATCCTTAGCGGGAGGAGTTTCTTTCGAGTTGGAAGATCCTAATGATAAGCTGGTGCCAGCCTAAGCAATAATGGATACTCTATCAGAAGAAACTTGTGCTGTCGTAACCATAATAATGAAGGCTTTCGATCTGATCCCATATGGTCTTCAGCCCAAGGGGCCACTCTTGATGATGTTGAAGCTGTAGTGGCACATCGTCTTGATCCAGTTTATGCTAGCCTGGCGAAACAAGAAAGTATGACGCACTGTCATTTCCATGAGGTGGACATCCTGATATATTATAGAG
This sequence comes from Viscum album, assembly GCA_963277665.1. Lineage (NCBI taxonomy): Eukaryota > Viridiplantae > Streptophyta > Magnoliopsida > Santalales > Viscaceae > Viscum > Viscum album. The sequence continues at coordinate 2,042,104,209 of OY728148.1, read as the reverse complement.
GTGGAAGGCTCCAGGATCACCTGAGCCTGATTTGTAGAGGAGTACGAGGTGATTTTACATCTTCTCCTATACTTGGGAATGTGTTTCCCTCTCTTTCCAGACACAAAAAAGCATTTTCCCATGTCCAGGGTTGTATCCTCTAATCGGTGGATTGGAAAGATGTAGGCATCATCCAGATCCGTCCACATGTCAGTCACAACTGTGGCATGCTCGACTTCTTTGGACTGAATATTTTTTTCCTTGCTCTAGTAGTAGTCATCATCCAGATAGAAGGCCTCACAAGAGGTAAAGGGAGATGCATCGCCTTGAAGTATTCCCACCCAACCATTGATGGAGTACTTGAGGCACTAGTGATATGATGAAGGAACTACCACGTGCAGGTGGATACATGACCTTCCCATCAATGCAATGTAAGCAGTGTCATGAGAGAGAACCATAAACTCAGTGCTGGAAACTGGGCCATGAAACTGGGCCTTCCAGCAGATCTTTCCGAACAGTTTCTATTCTGTCCTGTCATAACGCTTGATTTTTAGGTCATGGGGTCTTAGGTTATCTTCAGATAATCCCAGTTTTTGCAATGTTCGAGATGGGATTCAGTTGATCCCAGATCCTATGTTGACAAGGCAATGATGGAGTTCCGTGAAATTTAACTGACCGGTGATGTATAGTTGGCGGATGTGCCCTGGTATGGGAGAGCCTTCATCTTCTCCATAGAATGAGATAATTTCCTAGAATTCAGTGTTCTAAATTACCTCAGCATGGAAGGCTTATGTAGCTACTACATATGTCTCATACAATAGGGGGCTTCTTAAAGCCTCTGTGAGCGCCTCATGCATGTCTGATGACAGGCGAAGAGGCCCGAGAATGGAAATTCTTACTATAATGCTAACAATATTAATGAGGACATCGTACTTACATGCTAGGCATGAAATTATTCTTACAGGAGGTCTCTCTTTGACAGGAGGTATGGTGGGCCCTGCCCGCTGGACCGACGGATGACTGGTGCTAGGAATTTACAGGTGCTCACTAGTCGAAGCATGTGGAGTGACTACCGAATGGGGACCCGACGACTATAATCAGTCCGTGGGGAAGCGAGACTGATCGCGGAGAGTTCTAGGCAACTCTGATTGATCAAGTAGTACGAACGGTGGCGAAGGAGGATCTGAAGCTACAAAATGGGAGGGTTGCACTTGCTGAGCTCTTTGATGAGCGTGCTTCTTGGTTTTAGTATCATGTACGGCCTGAATGAACGTGCTAACCAAAGCACTTCGTTGGCCCATATAGCCATGGATCTGTCGACGCTAATGATGACTGGGGACATTGGGAGGGTTTGTCTGGCACTCCTCGTCATTTGGAGTCATATGTGGGTTTACTAGCTCTACAGTATTGACAGAGGCATACCCTTGACTATCACATGAAGAGTCGTCCTCTACTGGGAAGATTCTGGGAGAAATTGCCATCATCAGGGGTATAAATTTGTCGAGAGTACGGGATGATGATGGCATTGGTGGGGGACTTTTTTTACCTTGAGTCATTGATGCTTCCTCTTCTGGGAATAGGACGACTAAGATGACGATGAAGAAGTATTGGTCGAGGCTTCAGATGGCTATGGCTGGTTCAGTCATGCACTGATGATACTACGGGCACGAGAAACCATTTTTCGAGCCATCCAGTTTCCATACTTCTGGGACTGGCGGTTAGAAAAATGCTGCCACTCACCCTCACTATCACTGCTACTGTCTGGCCTCACAATGACACATGACACCTATACCGGGGTAGGGACCAACCAAAATATGTTGTTATCGACCTGGTCTTGGAGTCAGTCCTTAAACACAGAGCACTATTTGAGAGTGTGCCAGAGGATCCAGTGATAAGGGAAGTAGTTTGGGTGATCAGCGAGTTTCAACACTTTTGGTCCTATGCACTCAGGAAAATGCATGATCCCCTTCTCTAAGGTGCTACAGAAATAACTGGGGACCTGAGCCTCACTGAATGCACAGGTTTAGTTTCTCCTGTCTGGAAAGGGGTCCCTTGGAGCTTGACCCTGATGAAGAGCTGGAGGATCCTGTCGAGGAGGTGGCGCCTGGTTATATTGCCTAAGCGGCGAAAAATTACATGGGGGAACCTGCTAATTCTGAGGTGGGTGTTTCTGGGATGGAGGTTGCGCCTAAAGTGGAGGGCCTCTACGAGGATGTAGATCCGGCTCCACTTGAAGCAATTCTAGTTTCATGGGGCCTCTATTTGGGCCACTATGGCGGGCTCGGCTCTGGAGGACCTCCTTGCAGGAATTACAGGAGGCAACAAGCGTTCCTAGCTGGCTTTCTTCCGGGCTTCTTCTAGGAACTGGGCCTTATCAGAGAAGTCTCGGAACCCTCCAGCGTAGTTCTGGATTATCAGGTTGGGCACCCGTTCCTTCTTAACATTTCCTACACACATCGTCAGTAATTCCTCCTAAGTCAATGGTATTTCAAGGGAGTAGGTGAGCGCTTTCCACCATCTGATGAAGTCCGTGACACGCTCATCAGGAATTTGTTTGCACTTGAAGAAGTCTGTGATGCTTTTCTTCTGGATGGTAGAACTGAACTGGTAGAAAAATTTCCTCCTGAGGTCTTCCTAACTGGCTACTGACCCAATGGGGAGTTGGATGTACCAGATGAATGTTGTTCCCTCCAAAATTTTCACAAAACATCAAAGTTTGGCAGCTTCATGCTATGTTAGAGTTCCCAACATGGGTCCACACCATGAGATAAAGTGGGCAAGGTGCTGTGGTGGGTCCCATGTCCCGTTAAAGGGGGAAAAGGTTGGATTTCCAAAACATGGGGGTGCCGGAATATCATCCACCCATGCTGGGTACGGCTTGACATTAGGTAGGAGTTCCACCTATCATGTTTCCAATGCCTCAAGGCGGACAATGAGTGCCTCCAATGGATCATCTGGGTGGTGGTCTCTGTATTGATGGGGATCCCTATCACCAGTGCATTTTTGGGTTCTTCAACATGGTAAGTGGGCTCAACATCTTGTGAAGCGGCTAGTGGGACAACCTGTGGGGCATCTCGAGGGGCGAGTTGGGTTTTGGGGGTTGTTACACAACTCAAGAGGTTTTGGTGATATGTACCGTGCCTTCCTACCATAGGGCTTGACCTCAACCTTGTCTGCATGAGAAGGATGACTAGGGTTACCCAGGGGTAGCTTGCCGAGGGGATGTTGTGCCTACCTCTACTGTCCTGGCCGAGGATCATCATAGTCTTGACGTCGCTCTGCAACGCGTTCATCCAGGAGGTCATCGACCAAGTTTTTTTGTTCGGAATGTTGCTGACACAGAGTGGATTTTTCTGGTCCCTCCTCCATCTTCTGTATTGAGGCGGATGGGTTGGAGTTCTTGGCGGCTCCGAGGTGCTCATTACCCTTACCAAGATTCCGGATGAGGACTAATGTCGCAATGGGCACAGGGAGACCCAACAGATTTCTCTGTTGGTGAGTAACCCTTCTCGATAGATCCAATAGAGGTGGTACTCCCTCAGCAAGAAATTCCTCAACAAGGAGTTCTATCTCATTATCCCCTTCTGATAGGTTGGCCATGTTGACCATGACTCTACCTGGGGGCATGTCCTTGATATCACATGGCAGGTCGGGCTACCATCAAATAGAACTAAAGAGGAGGGTAGCGTATTTCCCCCTACCACAAATCTGCACGTGGGTGGAAGCCTCTTTGATAATCTTGCGGAGTACCTTAATTATACGGACACATTTTTTCTAGAGGGATTTATGGAGACATGGTTACTCAGGGTGCTGGGCCACGGGGAGTGCAGTCAGATCAACCAGACGACATTGTTCGCTGATGTCTTCAAAGTGCGCTTGGCTCTTCGGGTAAGCCACTAGCCGGTGGTGAAGACAGAAGTGAGTCACCCAAAGGGTCTTCTAGAAACACTCAACTTCCTCTTGGTTGAGGGATTACGACGCACAAAAATTCGGTGCTGCAACCGGCCAGAACATCTCGGGGAAGTGGTCCGCTGCGAGGATGTTCCATAAGCTCCTTGGCTCAGATTCATGGTCTGGCCCCCCATTGCCCACTCATCAACTGGAGGTGGTTGAGGAACAAGTAGCGGTACTGATACAGATAGCTAGGATGGTAGGCTGGCCGGTGGAGAATACGGCGAGCGAACTTATAGACCGCCGTATCTTGGGCTATCCTCCGAAGAGTGTAGCGACTTAGCCGCTACATCACAGTCGGATGGGCTAACGGCCGCAATTCCTGGTGCAGGTACTTGGGCTACTAGTGATGGATCACGCTACTGATCTTCCTCCATTGGTCCCCAGAATAACTCTTTGTGATCACTAGTGGAGGTAGGGAGTTCTTATGGTGATGATGGTGGTGATTGCACGACCGCGACCTATGGGGTTGCCAAGTCTTCTTCCCCCCGGATATACCTGCGGAGGGAGGCGGGGTTCTGGTGGATTTAGATTTTCAAGAGTACGAGGCTGATGCGCCACATTCCGGCCCGACCCTTGACACATAGGACATAAGGGAGGGTTCTATCACAAAGTCGTAATCTGCTTCGGAATCCGAGAAGCGGACTGACATGATCTCAATTTGAATCTTCTCAACGCTATTTTATGGCGGAGATGACCCGACCTCCTACCTTGGTATGGTTCTTCAGTACATGGTAGATTTCTGGCACTGGGAGGACCTTCGGCCGTACTGGTACTAGGGCGGAGTGATTTTCTGCCTGAGTAAGCCGGGCTGCGAGGAGCATCAGGGAAGATATTGAAGGGGGCATGGGGAGGACCTCTGTGGGTAGTACTGGAGTTTGTAGGACCTCTGCTAAAGCTGACAAGAGAATGGGTAGGACCTCCATGCTTATTTCCGCTGGTTACATCAGTGTGAGGAAGGTCCTCATATTGGTCAAGCCAAACACGGGTAGGACCTCTGTGCTGGGCACTGGTGAAGTTAAGTTGACCTCCACTCCTCCGAACACTAGGGCGAGGAGGAATATCGCCAGCTACTACAAGGACTTTGGGAGGACCCCCACATTGGAGAGTGACCGGATGTGCAACCTCTCTATACATGTGGTCTTCAGCAACAGGAATGATTCCATACCCGATGTAGTGAGTGCGAGAGAGACTCCCATACTGAATGTTGTCTTTATGGGGGGCACCCCCATCTAGGTTTAAGGTGGCACATGGCGGACCTTCATGCTGATCTTTGAAGCGGGGAAGACCCGCTTTGTCCATGGTAGTGGTATAGGGAGGGCCTTCGTACTAGGTGGAATTTTTGTGGGTTAGTCCGCGACGACCACTACCTGCGCCGACAACCAAGAGAGTTGACCCATCCTTCCCATGGGGTGGTTGGGGCCTTGATCAAGTTTAGGTGTATAATTTCCCCTACTCAGTGTATACAGGGATTTGGTGATATGTATCGGAGGTGGCTCATGCCACAATAGCCTCTGACATTGATGCCTCATGATGAGCTTCCTTTTCAATTTTTTCCTGATGCTGGCGTCGGGTCGGACAGACCGGAGTCAGTGGTGCAGGCACGTGGCTAACCTTCTCCTCAGCCCGTAAGACTGGTTGGAGGCGCTGATGCGGCCTGGTGCGGGCCCTCGCCGGGAGCCCCTGGATTGTGACTCTGACCAGGATGTCTTGGACATTCCCTACCTTGCCGGTGTAGGGCATGGAGTCGTCGAGGCACTCCGAGGACAAGCTCCCTAAATGATTATATGTTGGGGTGGGGAGTAGTAGCTCCCTGCACGGCCCTTGGGGGCAGCATTGATGGCGAGGCACAAACTCCTCTAAATCCTGGCGGGTCATGTCCCTCATAGGAATGATCCCTTCCTCCTTTTACCATCATATGAGGTCGTTGATTACCCTCTACTGAATAACCTCATAGGTGGAGATGGGGCATGGTTACCAAGTGGTCATGTCCATTGATACCATCGTGGGAGAGGCAGAACCGCATGGGATTTCCGCATTGGCATTGCCCCTACCCGCGCGTCAGGGGGCGGGCGGTGATCGATTTTCGAATACAGCAACCTGGTTCATGAAGCAGGGATGTTAACTCATTAGTGATGAAAGAAAAATGAATCTACGACCAATTTCCCAACTCCATTCTGTCTTCCATGATCGGTAAGATGGATAATCTCTGACAACGTCACAGATCGGGATGCCCAATATTTTAACTGCCCCAACTTCTGGTGTGTTTCACACCAGGCCTACTATTTTCTTGACGGGACCCAGCGCCAGATATTTAGATTCGGTGACATGCTAATCCATTGATTCCTCCAACACTACTAGTCTCTATGTTGAGGAGAAGAACGTCATGTCGGGTTCACCATTTCTATTTCTAACGCTTTCTCTAGGGCGTTCACATCCATCTGTTAGAGGAAAAAAGTCGTTGTTTGTTTCCCCACAATCCCGCTTTCCAAAGGCGGGCGTCATCCATTCCTTGTTTAGGGATGATTTCTCCTTGATCGAAACTGGATGATGGGATAATGGTTCTTCCTTCAGTATATTCCTCCTAGAAACTCATCACCTTGTCCGAGTCTCACTTATATATTTAATACGTTGTTCATGAAACTCATCCCAGTGCCATATCTTCATGGACTACAGTTAATTATGTGGCATCTATCGGGACATTCCAAAGGGTCCAGCCAGGGTAGCAAGCTTCGGTTGGAGGAGTTGTAACGTTGGGAATCACTTTCATGTCTGGTCACCGGAACACTGGCGTGTATGGGTTTCTTCCCCTTATTATAGGGCATCTCGAGGGCACGGAAGCCCGAGGCACCCCACGTCGAATACGGGGAATTATTTTCCATAGGCATATCTATGACTTTTTCCTTAGCTTACCGTGTTTAAAACAAGTTATACCATGAGTTTAACATCTAATAAAGACATATCAGACTGATCAGAACACTAACTATAGTGGATCAGATAGGTGTAACCCCTTGGGTGAACACTGATGTTGGGGCGAACATGTGGTTAGTTACACAGTTAGTGCTAGGAGTAGTGAAGAGGTGAATTGGCATGATCTCATCGGAATGTGGCGACACGGGTAAGATTCAGGATGGATGATGGGTGGTTAGGTGAAGTGGATGGAGAATGTGATGGAGTCAACTATGGGTGACTGTGATGGTGGGATTGAGCCTCGAAGAGACTTCCTACGTATCCCTGTGGTAGGGAATCAAATTCTGTGTAGTTCAGTGGATATAGTTTATCTTGACAATGACTTTCCACTAGTTGGGGTTCCAATGGCTTACCACTGAAAGGGGATGACAATGGCTTACCTCTAAATGGGGTGACAATGGCTTACCACTGAAATGGGGCTGAACCTCGGAGAGGCTTCCTACATACCATGTCTAGGAGACATGGATCAAAGTCTATATAGTTCGGGCAGGTGGGGTCAGTGAATCGACATGAATGAGGACCTGAGGTCCATATGGATGGTGGGATTGAACCTTAGGGAGGCTTCCTACGTACCATGACTTCGCTAGGATCAAAGTCCTCGTTGTTCAGATGGGGCTTGGTACACAGACGTGAAGATGGTGGGGACCAATGGTTATTGGGCTTGAACCTCAAGGAGGCTTCCTACATACCATTCCTTTGTAAGGATCAAAGTACACGTAGTTGAGGGTGGTGTTTAGTGAACCGACGTGAAGGGGGTCAGAACGACTGGGTGTTGGGCTTGAACCTCAAGTAGGCTTCCTATGAACCATTTCTTGGCAAGGATCAAAGCCCACATAGTTCAGGATGGCGTGTGGGGCTTACACTTTAGGATTCCCAGAAAGGATTTCACGGTCGATGCTTACTCTAAGCCCACATGAGTCATACTCGGTGTGAGAAGCAAGAGGAAGCAACGAACTGATGATCACGCTGTGAAAGTTGCAACCGTGGGAAGTAGGATTGAGGCTTACACGTGGTTAGTATCCCAAAGTGGAAACAGGGGATTATGCGGGGTTAGCATCCCAGGGAGAGAGAAATTGGGACTTACTCTAGGGTGGAGGCCCGAATGGCAACAAAGCCCAGTGGGAGAGGGATTTGGAAAAGAAAAGGATAGGAGGGTACCAATGCCCATCTCACCCTTCGTCAGCCTTTGGCAGTGAGGAAGACAGGAGGATTAGGGATGATACCTCCTACAAGAAAAGCTAGGGGCTTACACCGAGGTGGTTTCCCCTTCCCCACAGACAGACGCCTCTCCAATAAAGAGGATCTCATTCCATGTGAGGAATGGTCACACATTCTTGGAGACCAGTGGGCATGTAGAATGTCCAAGGTGGGGGACCCCACGTAGGATGCATGGGGGAAGGTCACAATTTAACGTCATGTTATGAGGATGAGGGTTCTTGGTAGTTTAATGTCCTGCAACTCGGATGAGTTGGGTTCTCTCCGCACCCTTAGGACTTACATAACTAGTACCCTCTGCACCTTGCTGAAGAGAAGGGACAGACAACGTTGTGACTAGGGGCTTTCGTGAGGTGGTCCCATTGGGGGTCCACGTTCGTGTGGCTATGCGAATAATAAATAGCTGTTAGTGTGCCTGATTAGGGATTGTGCAGGGATGATGCATGGAAGCAGCCCGGGTTCTGTTAAGGAGTGGCAACGGTGAATGTGGATTACGCAAGGAAGATTCTTGGTTGCCGCTATGGAGTGGTAATGGTAGATGGAGCTTACGCAAGGAAGATTACCGGGTGCCGCTAAGGAGCGGCAATGATGGAAGGGGCTTATGAGTGGAAGCTACCCGGGTGCAACTAAGGAGCAGCAATGGTGGATGGGGCTTACGTATGGAAGATTCCCATAATGTCTTCCTTGTGTCTGGACATGAGGGTATCCCAACTAATCGGTGGGTAGAGGTATATAATTGGGACAAACACATATGTGCATGTTCACAAGTGGGAAAACACCAGGGGGCATTGGAATCAGTCCGAACAAATGGGAATGAAAACATTGAATTACATGCCTGACATTCAGAAAGCAATGGGGGTGGCGTGGAAATGGAGGAAACTTGTTGACCGTGTTCAAAACATAGCATGCATATCATGTTAGATTGAAATGGGAACAAACAAATGAGGGTTGATTGGTGACCGTGTTTGAAACACAGGACCTGAATCAAGTGTTGTCCAAAGTCTTTGGGGCGTTGGCCCAGGACAGTAGGTGAGCCGATGCGGCATGAGACCAGGCCATTTGGGGGTCACATTAGACATGGAAGTAGATTAATATCAAAATAAAGGACACACAAAGCGTGAGGTGGAGTGATGGAATGTTTGAACGGATTCCAACCCTCTTGAAATTATTCCACTATAATCATGGAATGTGGCATCTTATTATTAGAGAACAAGGTACCTCTTGTTTGGAGAAAGAGGAATCATATACATGAATGATACGGTGTACTATAGTTTATAGTCATATAGATATGACTATTAGAATCGTATTCTTGGCGCATAGGGAATCTATAGTTTGGAACAAGAGGCATCTTATTATTGAATGATAGGGAATACTACAGTTTATAGTCATGTAGAAAGTACTATTAGCATCTTATGCTTGGTGCATAAGGAATCCATTGTTTGGAATAGGAGGCATCCTATTATTGAATGATAGGGAATAATACAGTTTATAGTCATATAGAAAGGATTTTTAGGCATGAGGCACCTAGAAATGGCTGCTGTTGGGACTTACACAAGGGGAAGACCATTCTGGTTCAACCTGGCATGAGATTCAGGTGATGGGGGTTTGGATGAGTTGCTTGATGAATTGTTTTACTCAACATACTCGGGAAATTGATGATGGGATTCTCAACTAACGGCATGGGAAACAAACTAAGAGGAATTTGTTGACTCAATGTGTTTCATGGTGTGCGGATGAGTATCTCAAATCATAGTATTCCATAGGTGGAAGGTGTGCCCACATAAGGGGCGCACTGGAAAATCCCGACATCCCGACCCAAAAATTTCATGGTGTGACTCTCTATTTTTAATGGGGGTCAGTGATGGTAGCGAAATATTGGGCATCGTGGAACTGTTGCATGTAATAGGTAATAATGGTGTGCAATAGAGAATGATTGCGCGCAATAGGGACGGTGTGCATGCAATATGGGTGAAGTGTGCACAATAGGGGGTGTGCACGCAATGGGGAAGGAATTACATGCAACAGGGGAGGAATTGCATGCAATAGGGGAGGTGTGCGTGCAATTGGAATGGGGAATCATTGGTGTACGAACTATTGCGTGCAAAAATAATGCTTTGCATGCAAAATTGGTCATGTGTAGAGACCTGAAGCTTGACGTATATTGAAATTACATTACATTTGTGGAATACTTTGTACATAACAAAAACACACACACAAGGATCGTAATAGTTTAGTGTCTTTGGAAACTCGGAATATAATCTTCTAGTCGTGGTGAAATATCTTCAACATCTCCCATAAAGATCTTCTTTTTTTTATACCTAAAACCTTTCTTTATATCCTGGGGAAAAGAAAACATAATAGGGTGAGCTCAAATGCTCCGTAAGGGTAAACAAAAGAAATATCAATCACATCATATACATAAGCACATAACTTTTTGAAATCTTAACCTGTAAAAGAGATCATAATTTCATAACCTGGGATAACTCATGGCAGTGAAATGTAATAACAATAATCATAACATAAAACATGAAACTTTGTGGCATACACACATAATCATAAAGAATCATATCTTATTAGTCACGAATCATTGCCAAGACTATCTTAGTGGACAAAGTCCCTTTCTGAACCGAGTCACCCTCGTTTCAGTCCTGTTTCACTGAACCGGTATAACCTACCATTCCAGTCATGTCTTTCTCATGAGATATAAAATCTTTACCCAATGCATTGGAGGGAGATATAGGTCCCACCCATCTCATAATGATACCATTCTTATGTGTGCCACAAAATCATAAATCATACATCATTGCATAACCCATGTAATAAAAATGGGATTCTTAAACAACATGACATCATAAAACCATTCATATAAGATAAAAAAATTCATAAACATAATTCCATCACAACATAGTCAAATCCATGTAAAAATATGGATAGAAACAGAACCCTTTATTATCTTATATGGAAAATAATTTTGATAAAACACTTGAATTGAATTCGTGAGGAAAATATCCTTTCTTCTTCAAAATCAATTTCTTTTCACAAAACATCATGCAATTTTAAAAGAAAGATATTTTATTGAAAATAGTCATGAAATATTTTAGAAGAAGCTTCATGAAAATAAGGCTTTATAAAACAGTAAAAATCTGTTCGTGCCGTATAAGTTAAAAAAACATTCTTCGTACTTTTGTCAAAAAAGTCAAAAAGTACCTCGTACGAAAAACGACAAAAGATTCCTTTCATATCATTTACTAAAAACTCACCAAAGGGTAAAATTGGATTTAACAAATTGTAGGTGGATGGAAATAACATTACATATTGAGGAAACATAGATGTGGATGATAAAATACACCCCAGTAAATACCAACATATAAACAATCTCGGATAAAAATGAGATTGTGATATTTCCCTTACCTTAGGTCCGATTTGCTTCGTAAGTGTCTGAACCTCCTGTATAATGATTTAAATAATGTCATTGAATTATTACAGAATAATATTCATTGTTATTATATCATATATGGGTCACTTATGACTTTATATTACCCGTTCTTTTGTAAATTCATGTTAAAGTAGCGTTTTGGGTAAAATCGTCTCATTTGTCGTTCGTGTTTTAACTTGTAATTATTCATATGATTACTTAGATCATTATTACATAATTATAGAATATAAAACATGATTTAAATATAATATATATTCATAATATACATATATATAATGGATCGATAAATGGAAAGAAATACACCGATCATGGAGACGGTAGGCCGTACGTACGCATGAACGTTGTTTTCGTTTCCTTATTGAATTGAGTGGAATTAAGTAGATGACATACATATATATAAACATAAATCCAGTATCTTTATAATGTCATATGTTTCATTATTATTTCTTATATATACTTTATAATCATTCTTAAATGGTTAACATGGAGAATGAATCTCATCGCGTCGTGGAGACGGTAGTCCGTACGTACGCACGAGCGATGATATCATTTCCATAATTATTGAATTGAATTGGAGTGGATGATAAAATATATCAGAATCATTATGATGTTATAATAACTATGTATAGTTATTCGTTACACCATAATACCCATCCATGTAAGGTGTTGGTGGAAAAACAGATTACACCACAGCGTGGAGACGGTATTCCGTACGTACGCACACGCGGTGATTTCATTTTCCGTAGGATGGATAGATGGTGAATTAGGATTGTTTCATACTTATAATAATATATCAGTATATGAGTGATACTGATGTTATTACTTCATAATGAAACAACCTAAGAAGAATAAGTGGAAGAAGAAATAAAGGTGAAAGAATCGGTAACGGAAATTACCTCTTCTTTGAAGCGCCTTTTTGAGACCTCCTCTTAGCGCACTAAAATTGGTCTTTGAGGAAGACCAGAACCTCTAGGATGTTGCTAGGGAAGTGGAGAAGAGAATTTGGCAGGTGTTGGCCGAGCTTGAAGGTGCAAAGTTGTGTGTGGAAGAGAGGGAGGAGGTTCCCTTTCATAAGGGAGGAGAGGGGCTCCTTTGGAAAACTAAAAATATTGTTTTATTATAAAGTCATATTCGGTTTTATATAGCTCGAAATTTATTTATTTGGAGGCTAAGGTTGGGATGGGTCGAAATCCTCTCATCCAATGGAATTTAGACAAGTTTAGGTTCCTATTTTAACCTTATCATTTAGATTTAACATTAAGTTAAATAATTTTACTTTTACTGTGTGTTCTTGTGTTCTTATATTATAAGGTTAATAAACTTACTATATCAAGACAAAAGAACCCCAAGTTGTTTATTATTAATATATATAACCTTATCTAAGTCATTTGGCCGAACCTTAGATTATTAGGAATAAAATAACAATTAATAATATAATATTTGTTTTAAAAACTATTTTATGTCAATTTTGACACTATTTGGTACATGATTTTTATTAAATTCATAACAGAATGATAAGTTCAAACCAAGTTACTTAAATCAATAATAACATGTCATATTAAACTATAGAATTAGTGGAATTCATAAAAAGTCTCAAATTATATTTATTTGGATATTTATAACATCAATTATGTCAATATTTCATTAATAAGATAATTACATCATCATCGTTGTGTCATAAATAAATTAAATTATTTAATGTCTAAAAATTACAAATAAAATACAATTATGTAGGAAATCGTTTTAGATTTCTAATGAATATTTTATAGATGACTGTTTTCAGAAAAATACCAAAAATTAGGCCTAAGCTATATTTGATATTATGAACTCAAAAATGATGTCTATTTTACCAAATTCAAAACATATCAGTTGCATTAACTAATTTAAAAATTAATTCCCATCGTCAAAACAAATAGCGTGTTTTTAAGAGATAATAACTATCAAAAGATTGAAACTTGTTTATAAGTGGTTTAAATGTGAAATTACATCCAATGACCATCATTGTATTAAATTTTAAAAATATATTCTAAATATACTTTAAAACCACTAAAATTAATAATTTATCACTATTAATTATTTCGATTGAAAAAGATGTTTTTAATTAAAATTTAGTAATTTCCACTATTCATCAAAATATGAAAGTTATCTGAAAATTACCAAAATTTCACCCTAAACTAATTTCGATATTCCGAATCCAAAAATGAACTCCATTTTGAAAAATAAAATTTACAAAATTTCAAAAAGTGGTTATTACTATTCATAACGGCTAGTTTTAATAATATTTTAATAGCATATCGTTGTTTAGTGAAACTCGGTATTGCGTACTACACACGCTATCAAGGAAGGTCGCGATTGCGTGTAATGAAAGGAAATTCTAGGATGCGTGTGGTGCAAGATCCTTTTGGTGTAGCGTACAACACAAGAAATTAATGAAATTAAAAAGAATATTTTTCATAAAATCTCGGGGTGTTACATTCTACCCCCCTTAAAATGAATTTCGCCCTAGAAATTCGTCGGGGTTATAAATGGTTTACTATTTGAAATTTTCTTTAATCAAAACCCACATCGTAAAAAGGAATACCAAAACCAATCTTTAAAAACAAAAGTATGAAATGTAACGATTACCCAAATAAACTAATCACTGGGTTTCCACATAGGTGAAAATATGGATATGGAAGAGAAATCTAACCATCATGTTCTGATGGAGAGTGGTAGAGAACATGGCTATGGAAAAGCCAACAATCACAAATCCATAAATTTGTGATGATCGAAGGTACCATCTGATTAATCAGATATAAGAGCACTAGGACAACATTTTTGGTTTTCAAGATCGTTTCCCTAAAGTTGAAGAATTTGAATTAGAATAAATACTTACTTTATTTTGGTACAATCTCACTATTGTTCGTGCCTTGAACAATTTCCACTTCATCTCTTAAATAAATGAAGTTGAATTTGTTATTCGTGAAGTGTTAGCAGATCATGTGATAGAATGACGGGTCATTCCATCTGTCTCAAACAAAAGGTTAGCAAAAGTTATTAAATATAAGTCATTCTATAGTGAGATTAATCATATATGGTTCCTAAAATGGACTTATACTTCATATATCATACTGCTTAATATAATAAAACTAGTTTCTACTAAACAGGGACTTCCTGTAGGCCAGTGGTAGGTGATAAAGGCCAGTCGCACTTCGGTTGTGGGTTCGATTCCCACATCCTTGTCTGACACGATGGGCTGTCGCTCATCCAGCAGGTTGTCCTTTTTCTAAAACTATATTACTATAACATCCCATCAATAATATCTAAAAAACTTCTATCCTTAAACAATACTAACTTCTGTCCAACAAAATCCATTCCAATATTTAGGATTATACATAATACTTCAGTCCACTCTCATAATATAGTGAAAACGAATACCAGAGATTTAATACCATCGTTGATCCCCATATATCATAAGATATGTCTTGTTGGTCACATTCTAAACATTCAAAGGCCTTAATCATGTATTCTATTGAATACCCATTGAACCTTATTGAAAACATGAATGCAGTTAAACGTTAATACTTTCCACATACCAAAATCCTCAAAATTCAATATACTCAAACCATGATATCACTTAGTCCTTATATCAATGATGAGCTCATGAATACTGTTAAACATTTAATTTTCTCTTTATCCCTTCATTATGCGCATATCATCTACATTCCGAAAGTATCTGAATAACCTTTCATGGATAGTGGTACCATTAATCATACACTTTGAAAACTCAAGGAAAGACAACAGTGTAACAATACTTAGATGTCTCTTTATTCCATAGTACCATGAGATTTATTATACAACATTACACATGATAACCATGTAATCATTCCACTACATTCTTAAACCATTGACCGAGCTTCAACAATTATTTCAACTCACATATCATTTGTAGTCTCCTCATTATCATTAACATAAATACTACCCATACGACCATACTGATTCTCTTTATGAGACTTTCTCTTAGGGAATTAGTTTGCATAATTCCCGTACATTCCACATTTAAAACATTTAACCATTGTTTATGTCGTAGCAATACCATTATCCTCATCCCTGGTGTTAACTGAACCTTTTCCTTTGCACTTACTGGCTTTGTGTCCTACTTTTCCAGACCCAAATCATCTTTCAGTTCCTTTGAAACATTCTCCTTGATGCCTCTTCCCACATGATTTACATAGGGAAAATTGAACTTTCTTTCCTCTATGATCATCATGAAACTCCATATTTCTCTTATTCGCCGAGTCAGGAAACTTACCAAATTTTACATTATTGATCATATTATGAGATTGTTGATTCGGCATAATAATGATGTTTGGACTTCCAAATCCCATTTCATTTGGTTTCTCATGAATAATATCATTCCATTGTCCATCATATCCTCCATTATCATGAATCATCTTGTTTCCAGCCATTTTCTAAAACCCAGAAGAATATTGTGAGAGGAAAAAATCATGCTAGGGAAAACAACATAATAATGGGGGAGTACCCTCAATATCTAACATCTTAGGTTAAATTATAAGATCATTAGCGCAATTCTAGGACTATAACCTATACGTATACTTAACCTTAGAGATATCCCTATACATACCTTAGAAATATCTCTATGGATCTCACTAAAGTTCTCGCATTCTAGTTTCCAAAGGTTGACTAAACCTTTCATTTGATACCAACTGTAGAGACCCGAAGCTTGACGTACATTGACATGACATTAATTTTTCGGAATACTTAATACATAACAAAAACACACACACAAGGATCGTAATAGTTTAGTGTCTTTGGAAACTCGGAATATAATCTTCTAGTCGTGGTGAAATATCTTCAACATCTCCCATAAATATCTTCTTTTTTTATACCTAAAACCTTTCTTTATATCCTGGGGAAAAGAAAACATAAAAGGGTGAGCTCAAATGCTCAGTAAGGGTAAACAAAAGAAATATCAATCACATCATATACATAAGCACATAACTTTTGGAAATCTTAACCTGTAAAAGAGATCATAATTTCATAACCTGGGATAACTCATGGCAGTGAAATGTAATCAAAATAATCATAACTTAAAACATGAAACTTTGTGGCATATACACATAATCAAAAACAATCATATCTTATTATTCAAGACTCATTGCCAAGACTATCTTAGTGGACAAAGTCCCTTTCTGAACCGAGTCACCCTCGTTTCAGTCCTGTTTCACTGAACCGGTATAACGTACCATTCCAGCCATTTCTATCTCATGAGATATAAAATCTTTACCCAATGAATTGGAGGTAGATATAGGTCCCACCCATCTCATAATGATACCATTCTTATGTGTGCCACAAAATCATAAATCATACATCATTGCATAACACATGTAATAAAAATGGGATTCTTAAACAACATGACATCATAAAACCATTCATATAAGATATAGGAATTCATAAAAATAATTCCATCACAACATAGTCAAATCAATGTAAAAATACGGATAGAAACAGAACCCTTTATTATCTTAGATGGAAAATAATTTTGATAAAACACTTGAATTGCATTCTTGAGGAAAATATCCTTTCTTCTTCAAAATCAATTTCTTTTCACAAAACATCATGAAATTTTAAAAGAAAGAGATTTTATTGAAAATAGTCATGAAATATTTTAGAGGAATCTTCATGAAAATAAGGCTTTATAAAACAGTAAAAATCCGTTCGTGCCGTATAAGTTAAAAAAAATATTCTTCGTACTTTTGTCGAAAAAGTCAAAAAGTACCTCGTACGAAAAACGACAAAAGATTCCTTTCATATCTTTTACTAAAAACTCCTCAAAGGGTAAAATTGGATTTAAAAAATTTTAGGTGGATGTAAATAACATTACATATTGAGGAAACATAGATGTGGATGATAAAATACACCCCAGTAAATACCAACGTATAAACAATCTCGGATAAAAATGAGATTGTGATATTTCCCTTACATTATGTATGATTTGCTTCGTAAGTGTCCGAACCTCCTGTATAATGATTTAAATAATGTCATTGACTTATTACAGAATCATATTCATTTTTATTATATCATATATTGTTCACTTATGACTTTATATTACCCGTTCTTTTGTAAATTCATGTTAAAGTAGCGTTTTGGGTAAAATCGTCTCATTTGTCGTTCGTGTTTTAACTTGTAATTATTCATATGATCACTTAGATCATTATTAATTAATTATAGAATATAAAACATGATTTATATATAATATATATTCAAAATATACATATATATAATGGATCGATAAATGGAAAGAAATACACTGTTCATGGAGACGGTAGGTTGTACGTACGCATGAATGCTGTTTTCGTTTCCTTATTGAATTGAGTGGAATTAAGTAGATGACATACATATATATACACATAAATCCAGTAGCTTTATAATGTCATATATTTCATTATTATTGCTTATATATACTTTATAATCATTCTTAAATGCTTAACATGGAGAATGAATCTCGTTGCGTCGTGGAGACGGTAGTCCGTACGTACGCACGAGCGATGATATCATTTCCATAATTATTGAATTGAATTGGAGTGGATGATACAATATATCATAATCATTATGATGTTATAATAACTATGTATAGTTATTATTTACACCATAATACTCATCCATGTAAGGTGTTGGTGGAAAAACAGTTTACACCACGGCGTGGTGACGGTATTCCGTACGTACGCACACGCGGTGATTTCATTTTCTGTAGGATGGAAAGATGGTGAATTAGGATTGTTTCATAATTATAATAACATATCCGTATATGAGTGATACTGATGTTATTACTTCATAATGAAACAACCTAAGAAGAAGATGTGGAAGAAGAAATAAAGGTGAAAGAATCGGTAACGGAAGTTACCTCTTCTTTGAAGCGCCTTTTTGAGACCTCCTCTTAGGGCACTAAAATTGGTCTTTGAAGAATACCATAACCTCTAGGATGTTGATATGGAAGTGGAGAAGAGAATTTGGCAGGTGTTGGCCGAGCTTGAAGGCTCAATGTTGTGTGAGGAAGAGAGGGAGGAGGTTCTCTTTTATAAGGGAGGAGAGGGGCTCCTTTGGAAAACTAAAACTATTGTTTTATTATAAAGTCATATTCGGTTTTAAATAGTTCCAAATTGATTTATTTCTAAGATAAGGTGGGGATGGGTCGAAATCCTCTCATACAATAGAATTTAGACATGATTAGGTTCCTATTTTAACCTTATCATTTAGATTTAACATTAAGTTAAATAATTTTACTTTTACCGTGTCTTCTTCTGTTCTTATAATATAAGGTGAATAAACTTACTATATCAAGCTAAACGAACCCCAAGTTGTTTATTACTAATATATATAACCTTATCTAAGTCATTTGTCCAAACCTTAGATTTTTAGGAATAAAATAACAATTAATAATATAATATTTGTTTTAAAAACTATTTTATGTCAATTTTGACACTATTTGGTACATGATTTTTATGAAATTCATAACAGAATGATATGTTCGAAAAAAGTTAATTAAATCAATAATAACATGTCATATTAACCTAGAAAATTAGTGGAATTCATAAAAAGTCTCAAATTACATTTATTTGGGTATTTATAACATCAATTATGTTAATATTTCATTAATAAGATAATTACTGCATCATCGTTGTGTCATAAATAAATTATATTATTTAATGTCTCAAAATTACAAATAAAATACCATTATGTAGGAAATATTTTAATATTTCTAATTAATATTTATAGTCTAATTTATCTTATGTATAACTCCATATTAAAAATGTTTTAGTAAATAAACTTTGATTTTAACTCTTTTAACCCTTCTTTAAATAAATTAATAATAAATGTCCTAATCTAATCCAAGTGGGCCTAAATGGTCAAATTTTATTACTAAGTTTGTTTTTGGTCGAATTACAGTTGTCCAATAGAATTAGGACATGTGTTAGGGTAATAATAATATCATTTCTACTGTTAATTACCCTATTCACTTTTAACCGTGTTAAAAAAGTAAAAAGTTACTATTCACCAAAACATTATTTTCATCTCATTGAACCACATTTTACTTACTTACATCAACCGTGTCTCTCGGATTTTTAATATTCCACTCACAGAAGTGGTAAAATTAAGTTTTATGAACAATTCAGTTTTTTAACTACCACTTAGTGGTTTCACTATTCATCAAAAATTGAAAGTTTTTAGAAAAATACCAAAAATTAGGCCTAAGCTATATTTGATATTATGAACTCAAAAATGATGTCTATTTTACTAAATTCAAAACATATCAGTTGCATTAACTAATTTATAAATTAATTCCTGTCGTCAAAACAAATAGCGTGTTTTTAAGAGATAATAACTATAAAATATTGAAACTTGTTTATAAGTGGTTTAAATTTGAAATTACATTCAATGACCATCATTGTATTAAATTGTAAAAATATATTCTAAATATACTTTAAAACCACTAAAATTAATAATTTATCACTATTAATTATTTCGATTGAAAAAGATGTTTTTAATTAAAATTTAGTAATTTCCACTATTCATCAAAATATGAAAGTTATCCGAAAATTACCAAAAATTCACCCTAAACTAATTTCGATATTCCGATTCCAAAAATTAAGCCCATTTTGAAAAATAAAATTTACAAAATTTCAAAAAGTTGTTATTACTATTAATAACAGCTAGTTTTAATAATATTTTAATAGCATATCGTTGTTTAGTGAAACTCGGTATTGCATACTACACACGCTATCAAGGAATGTCGCGATTGCGTGTAATGAAAGGCAAGTCCAGGATGCGTGTTGTGCAAGCTCCTTTTTGTGTAGCGTACAACACAAGACATTAATGAAATTAAAAAGAATATTTTTCATAGAATCTCGGGGTGTTACATTCTACCCCCCCCCCCCCTAAAATGAATTTCGCCCTCGAAATTCGTCGGGGTTATAAATGGTTTACTATTCGAAAGATTCTTTAATCGAAACCCACATCATAAAAAGGAATACCAAAACCAATCTTTAAAAACAAAAGAATGAAACGTAACGGTTACCCAAATAAACTAATCACTAGGTTTCCACATAGGTGAAAATATGGATATGGAAGAGAAATCTAACCATCATGTTCTGATGCAGAGTGGTAGAGAACATGGCTATGGAAAAGCCAAAAATCACAAATCCATAAATTTGTGATGATCTAAGGTACCATCTGATTAATCAGATATAAGATCACTAGGACAACATTGTTGTTTTTCAAGATCGTTTCTCTAAAGTTGAAGAATTTGAATTAGAATAAATACTTACTTTATTTTGATACAATCTCACTGTTGTTCGTGCCTTGAACAATTTCCACTTCATCTCTTAAATAAATGAAGTTGAATTTGTTATTCGTAAAGTGTTAGCAGATCATGTGATAGAATGACGGGTCATTCCATCTGTCTCAAACAAAAGGTTAGAAAACGTTATTAAATATAAGTCATTCTATAGTGAGATTAGTCATATATGGTTCTTAAAATGGACTTATACTTCATTTATCATATTGCTTTATATAATAAAACTAGTTTCTACTAAACAGGGACTTCCTGTAGGCCAGTGGTAGGAGATAAAGGCCAGTCGCACTTCGGTTGTGGGTTCGATTCCCACAGCCTTGTCTGACACGATGGGCTATCGCTCGTCCAGCAGGTTGTCCTTTTTCTAAAACTATATTACTATAACATCCCATCAATAATATCGAAAAAACTTCTATCCTTAAACAATACTAACTTATGTCCAACATAATCCATTCCAATATTTACGCTTATCCATAATACTTCAGTCCACACTCATAATATAGTGAAAACGATTACCAGATATTTAATACCATCGTTGATCCCCATATATCATAAGATATGTCTTGTTGGTCACATTCTAAACATTCAAAGGCCTTAATCATGTATTCTCTTGAATACCCATTGAACCTTGTTGAAAAAATGAATGCAATTAAACGTTAACACTTTCCACATACCAAAATCTTCAAAATTCTATATACTGAAACCATGATATCACTTAGTCCTTATATCAATCATGAGCTCATGAATACTGTTAAACATTTAATTTTCTCCTTATCCCTTCATTATGCGCATATCATCTACATTCCGAAAGTATCTGAATAACCTTTCATGGATAGTGGTACCATTAATCATAGCCTTTCAAAACTCAAGGAAAGACAACAGTGTAACAATCCTTAGATGTCTCTTTATTCCATAGTACCATGAGATTTCTTATACAACATTACACATGATAAACATGTAATCATTCCACTACATTCTTAAACCATTGACCGAGCTTCAACAATTCTTTCATCTCACATATCATTTGTAGTCTCTTCATTATCATTAACCTAAATACTACCCATACGACCATACTGATTCTCTTCATGAGACTTTCCCTTAGGGCATTGGTTTTCATAATGCCCGTACATTCCACATTTAAAACATTTAACCATTGTTGATGTCGTAGCAATACCATTTTCCTCATCCCTGGTGTTAACGGAACCTTTTCCTTTGCACTTACTGGCTTTTTGTCCTTATTTTCCACACCCAAAGAATCTTCCAGTTCCTTTGAAACATTCTCCTTGATGCCTCTTCCCACATTATTTACATAGGGGAAATTGAACTTTCTTTCCTCTATGATCATCATGAAACTCCATCTTTCTCTTATTAGCCGAGTCAGGAAACTTACCAAAATTTTACTTTATTGATCATATTATGAGATTGATGATTCGGCATAATAATGATGTTTGGACTTCAAAATCCCATTTCATTTGGTTGCTCAGGAAGAATATCATTCCATTGTCCATCATATCCTCCATTATCGTGAATCATCTTGTTTCCAACCATTTTCTAAAACCCAAAAAGAATAGTGTGAGAGGCAAAAATGATGCTAGGGAAAACAACATAATAAAGGGGGAGTACCCTCAATATCTAACATCTTAGGTTAAATTCAAAGATCGTTAGCGCAATTCTAGGAATATAACCTATACGTATACTTAACCTTAGAGACATCCCTAGGCATACCTTAGAAATATCTCTAGGGATCTCACTAAAGTTCTCGCATTCGAGTTTCCAAAGGTTGACTAAACCTTTCCTTTGATACCAACTGTAGAGACCCGAAGCTTGACGTACATTGACATTACATTACATTTGCGGAATACATAGTACATAACAAAAACACACACACAAGGATCGTAATAGTTTAGTGTCTCTGGAAACTCGGAATATAATCTTCTATTCGTGGTGAAAGATTTTCAACATATCCCATAATGATATTCTTTTTTTTATACCTAAACCCATTATTTATATCCTAGGGAAAAGAAAACATAAAAGGGTGAGCTCAAATTCTCAGTAAGGGTAAACAAAAAAAATATCAGTCACATCATATACATAAGCACATAACTTTTGGAAATCTTAACCTGTAACCCGGGATAACTCATGGCAGTGAAATGTAATCACAATAATCATAACTTAAAACATGAAACATTATGGCATACACACATAATCACAAAGAATCATATCTTATTAGTCAAGACTCATTGCCAAGACTATCTTAGTGGACAAAGTCCCTTTCTGAACAGAGTCACCCACGTTTCAGTCCTGTTTCACTGAACCGGTATAACCTACCATTCCAGCCATGTCTATCTCATGAGATATAAAATCTTTACCCAATGAATTGGAGGGAGATATAGGTCCCACCCATCTCATAATGATACCATTCTTATGTGTGCCACAAAATCATAAATCATACATCATTGCATAACCCATGTAATAAAAATGGGATTCTTAAACAAAATGTCATCATAAAACCATTCATATAAGATAAAGGAATTCATAAAAATAATTCCTTCACAACATAGTCAAATCAATGTAAAAATATGGATAGAAACAGAACCCTTTATTATCTTAGATGGAAAATAATTTTGATAAAACACTTGAATTGAATTTTTGAGGAAAATATCCTTTCTTCTTCAAAATCAATTTCTTTTCACAAAACATCATGAAATTTTAAAAGAAAGAGATTTTATTGAAAATAGTCATGAAATCTTTTAGAGGAAGCTTCATGAAAATAAGGCTTTATAAAACAGTAAAAATCCGTTTGTGCCATATAAGTTAAAAAAACATTCTTCGTACTTTTGTCGAAAAAGTCAAAAAGTACCTCGTACGAAAAACGACAAAAGATTCCTTTCATATATTTTACTAAAAACACACCAAAGGGTAAAATTGGATTTAAACCAATGTAGGTGGATGGAAATAACATTACATATTGAGGAAACATAGATTTGGATGATAAAATACACCCCAATAAATACCAACGTATAAACAACCTCGGATAAAAATGAGATTGTGATATTTACCTTACCTTAGATCCGATTTGCTTCGTAAGTGTCCGAACCTCCTTTATAATGATTTAAATAATGTCATTGACTTATTAAAGAATCATATTTATTGATATTATATCATATATGGTTCACTTATGACTTTATATTACCCGTTCTTTTGTAAATTCAAGTTAAATTAGCGTTTTGGGTAAAATCGTCTCATTTGTCGTTCATGTTTTAACTTGTAATTATTCATATGATTACTTAGATCATTATTACTTTATTATAGAATATAAAACATTATTTATATATAATATATATTAAGAATAGACATATATATAATGGATCGATAAATGGAAAGAAATACACCGTTCATGGAGACGGTAGGCCGTACGTACGCATGAACGCTGTTTTCGTTTCCTTATTGAATTGAGTGGAATTAAGTAGATGACATACATATATATACACATAAATACATTATCTTTATAATGTCATATATTTCATTATTATTGCTTATATATACTTTATAATCATTCTTAAATGGTTAACATGGAGAATGAATCTCATCGCGTCGTGGAGACGGTAGTCCGTACGTACGCACGAGCGATGATATCATTTCCATAATTATTGAATTGAATTGGAGTGGATGATACAATATATCAGAATCATTATGATGTTATAATAACTATGTATAGTTATTCTTTACACCATAATACCCATCCATGTAAGGTGTTGGTGGAAAAACAGATTACACCACGGCGTGGAGACGGTATTCCGTACGTATGCATGCGTGGTGATTTCATTTTCCGTAGGATGGATAGATGGTGAATTAGGATTGTTTCATAATTATAATAAAATATCAGTATATGAGTGATACTGATGTTATTACTTCATGATGAAACAACCTAAGAAGAAGAAGTGGAAGAAGAAATAAAGGTGAAAGAATCGGTAACGGAAATTACCTCTTCTTTGAAGCGCCTTTTTGAGACCTCCTCTCAGGGCACTAAAATTGGTCTTTGTGGAAGACCAGAACCTCTAGGATGTTTCTAGGGAAGTGTAGAAGAGAATGTTTCAGGTTTTGGCCGAGCTTGAAGGCTCAAAGTTGTGTGAGGAAGAGAGGGAGGAGGTTCCCTTTTATAAGGGAGGAGAGGGGCTCCTTTGGAAAACTAAAAATATTGTTTTATTATAAAGTCATATTCGGTTTTAAATAGCTCCAAATTGATTTATTTCGAGGCTAAGGTGGGGCTGGGTCGAAATCCTCTCATCCAATAGAATTTAGACAAGTTTAGGTTCCTATTTTAACCTTATCATTTAGATTTAACATTAAGTTAAATTATTTTACTTTTACCGTGTCTTCTTGTGTTCTTATACTATAAGGTTAATGAAATTACTATATCAAGCCAAACGAACCCCAAGTTGTTTATTATTAATATATATAACCTTATATAAGTCATTTGGCCGAACCGTAGATTTTTAGGAATAAAATAATAATTAATAATATAATATTTGTTTTAAAAACTATTTTATGTCAATTTTGACACTATTTGGTACATGATTTTTATGAAATTCATAACAGAATGATAAGTTCAAACCAAGTTACTTAAATCTATAATAACATGTCATATTAACCTATAAAATTAGTGTAATTCATAAAAAGTCTCAAATTATATTTATTTGGGTATTTCTAACATCAATTATGTCAATATTTCATTAATAAGATAATTACTGCATCATCATTGTGTCATAAATAAATTAAATTATTTGCTGTCTAAAAATTACAAATAAAATACCATTATGTGGGAAATCGTTTTATCTTTCTAATGAATATTTATAGTCGATTTTATCTTATGTATAACTCCATATTAAAAATGTTTTAGTAAATAAACATTGATTTTAACTCTTTTAACCCTTCTTTAAATAAATTAATAATAAATGTCCTAATCTAATCCAAGTGGGCCTAAATGGTCATATTTTATTACTAAGTATGTTTTTGGTCGAATTACATTTGTCCAATAGAATTAGGACATGTTTTAGGGTAATAATAATATCATTTCTACCCTTAATTACCCTATTTACTTTTAACCGTGGTAAAAAAAGTAAAAATTTACTATTCACCAAAAAATTATTTTCATCTCATTGAACCACATTTTACTTACTGACATCAACCGTGTATCTAAAATTTTTAATATTCCACTCACAGAAGCGGTAAAATTAAGTTTTATGAACAATTCAGTTTTTTAACTACCACTTAGTGGTTTCACTATTCATCAAAAATTGAAAGTTTTCTGAAAAATACCAAAAATTAGGCCTAAGATATATTTGATATTATGAACTCAAAAATGAGGTCTATTTTACCAAATTCAAAACATATCAGTTTCATTAACTAATTTAAAAATTAATTCCCGTCGTCAAAACAAATATCGTGTTTTTAAGAGATAATAACTATCAAAAGATTGAAACTTGTTTATAAGTGGTTTAAATGTGAAATTACATCCAATGACCATCATTGTATTAAATTGTAAAAATATATTCTAAATATACTTTAAAACCACTAAAATTAATAATTTATCACTATTAATTATTTCGATTGAAAAAGATGTTTTTAATTAAAATTTAGTAATTTCCACTATTCCTCAAAAAATGAAAGTTATCCGAAAATTACCAAAATTTCACCCTAAACTAATTTCGATATTCCGAATCAAAAAATGAACTCCATTTTGAAAAATAAAATTTACAAAATTTAAAAAAGTGGTTATTACTATTCATAATGGCTAGTTTTAATAATATTTTAATAGCATATCGTTGTTTAGTGAAACTCGGTATTGCGTACTACACACGCTATCAAGGAAGGTCGCGATTGCGTGTAATGAAAGGAAAGTCCAGGATGCGTGTTGTGCAAGCTCCTTTTGGTGTAGCGTACAACACAAGACATTAATGAAATTAAAAAAAATATTTTTCATAAAATCTCGAGGTGTTACATCATGTTTCTCCCTTCACGCACAAAATTGATGTTTGGAATGCAATATTAGGGGTTTTACATGTAGGTCCGGAAAATGCAGACTTATGTGCATTAGAGCATCGGTCGACCTCCGAGGGCCTCCTAAGAAGAAGGCAGTGCCCTTGTATTTATTGGCAAAACATTCAATGTCGGTGCATGTAAAATTCTATTCAAATTTTCTACACAAATCCCTTTTACACGCAAGATTCATTTTTTACGTGAAAGATTCCTTTTTTATGAATAATATTCCCTTTTTACGCGCAAAACCATTTTATCCACAAGATTCCATTTTTACGTGAATGATTTCCTTTTTACATGCAAATCCATACATTTCCCCAAAACTGTCTTGGATGGCCATTTCCAGCATCCTGACTTCAAAAGACCATAACGTTTGATCCGTAACTCCGTTTGGGATCCACAACCAGTCAAATCGAAGCTTGCAGAATGATATACGATCTAGGATCATATATGAAAGCATTTGGAGAATTACATGAAAGCGTTTTCCAGTGCCAAAAACCGACTTTCTAGGGAAATTTGGGGATTAATTTCTTTAAGGGGGAAGATTATAGGAACCCAGATCTTGTTTTCTGGTATGTTTTCTTTTTCTGGTCATTTTTGAGAAAAAGAGGAATTCCTAGAAATTTTCGAAGTGTATGTCATGAAATTTATGAGTACACACTTTGAAGCAGCCATGCACATGCCCATGTGGGGGTGACCTGGAGGCCGCTTAAAGCGGAGTACGAAAACAGCAAGCACATGTCGTGTAGTTTAAAAGTAAACACCGTGTTTTTTTATTTTTTTCACTAAACATACCACATCGTGTATAATCTCCAGAAACATCTTCATATACGTTTCCTTCGGATGAGATCTCCCATACAACTGTGATCTTCCTATGAGACCCCAACCGAGCATCCGACCTCTGATTCGACCGCCGTTGATTGGGTTGGGATCACCTCGGTAAGCTCTCTCTTCTTCTTGAGCTTTGTTTCATGATTACTTCTCTTTCTCAAGTTATACACTATTGAAAGTTTTAGACGCTCTCATATATCATTGGTGTTATAAAGTGATCCAAGCCCCAAGACTCAAGTATATCGATCTCCCAACACCAAGGTAGGTGGTTTGTGACTTTCTGTTGAAATTATTTGAGTTATAGGTGCAATTTTGGACAATACCCTTAATCGAGGTATTGTGTGTTTACCTTTTTACCCCTGTTAATTGTATTCCATGATTTTAATATTGAGTAGAGGTTATTTGGATATGAATAGGGTTGATTTACATGTTTTGTATGTGTTTTCACATGCATGTTCTGCTTACGACTGTTTGGTCATGCTTAGCCTTTTTGGCCGCCTTGCCTGTTTTCACATGCCTATTTTTATAGGGTGGAGTGTTTGTTTTCTGGCATGCTTGATATGTTTTAAATAGATTAGCCAAGTATTTCATGAAGTTTACCTTGTCCGTATTTTATTTCTATGATTGTTGACTTACACAGGGCCGTGAGAACCTGTTGTAGTATACTGTAAAGGGAATTGACCGAGTGAGCTTCCTCAGAGAGTCTTTAAACAATTTCAGACAATGAGGGGAATTAACCGAGTAAGCTTCTTTAGAGATTCTTTGACCACTTGGTGCTATAAGGGGGAATTGACCATGGGAGATTCCTCAGATATTCTTAAACTACCTTAGACTATAAGGGGAATTGACCATGTGAGCTTTCTCAGAGAGTCTTGAATCACTTTGAATATAAGGGGAATTGACTGTGAGTGATTCCATAGAGAGTCTTTATATATTATTATGAAATAACCATAGGATATAGGCTGCGTATACTTCCCAGAGTGTTACATTGCTTGATTAGCTGCTTATTTGATATGTGGAACTATTTATTGTTGAGTACTTTCTTGTTTACTGCATATTTTCTTATTACCTTCCATATATATTCACTGACTGTTAGGCACAAATCATTGGGTGGTTTCCTACTGGGATTTAGTCTCAAACCATGTTTGGGTCATACTTTTTTTTTCAAACAAATTATATTGCTGCAGGTATATATAATGGAAAGCGCTCTTCTACTTCAGGTACTTGACTTACTGTGGAGCTAGAGATCATGGGGACAATCTTAGGTAAGCGATACTAAGGAGCTGTTTATCATTATTCTTTTGTACTTTGGTTTAGTACTATTTTTATTCCAGCATTGTGACTGTTTGGATACTTTCCTATACATATGTATCATGTATCATTATATATATAAATGTTCCAGCTGTTTATTTCTTCTAGTTTTCTGTTGATCACTTTTGTATGGATTATTACTATTTCCGTTATTGCTATTATTTTCTTCCGTTGTGTTACTCTGCCAATGAGGGCATAGTTTCCCCAATATCACACCCAAGGCCCTCACTTCTAGTCAGCAGCCTCTGGCATTTTGGGAAATGCTCTTGATGACATGTGACCAACCGGGTACGGGGTGCCTCTAGGTGGCTTCCATAACCAGGACATTACAGGATCGTTGAGCTAGTGGGGGATTCACTACTGGTGATGGGTTGAGTGAATATGATCTCCCTATTGAAATGGATCATATCATATCCCAGATGATACAAGTGTTGAATCTCATAGTTGATGTTCTTTTTCCCCTTCTTAAATACCATCCCATGCCACTATGGGAATTTGAAGATTCTTGATCCACTATCATTGTGGAGATAGGTTCCTTCAGTGCATGGTATGGAGTACTATGTAGTGTTTCGTCACATCCACCTTATAGGAGGACCCACTATGCCGGATGGAATCCATTTGAAAGTATCTATTGAACTAAGGTACTGGTGGTGTGTAATCACACACCCTCCATTCACTATACTGAGACTAACTTTACTAGTAGGTGTAAGCAGAATGGTGTGATTTTGATTTTTCATACTATTATGATGAGTCTTGAAGAATCAAAGCGCTCTGTGTGAACAAAAAAGAGTTGGATCTACAAGAGGATCAGTTATAGCATCATAATTCCATCGTAGCTCCAAAATAAGAGATCATTAGTTAGTTTAGAGTGTAATAAGTTGCATCTAAGGATGAAGCAGTGGAAGTATTCACCTTAGAGGAAGAGTGTAGGGTGGGGTGAGGTTAGAATAAAATTTAGTTAGATCAGGTTCACCATAAGGATAAGGATGATTCTGTGGATTTTTCCTGGAGGTCGGCATCTCTCATTTACAATATGTAGAGGTTGTTGAATATAGTGAAATCCCTTGATCAGGTGAATACATAGGAGTTCATTCCATTTTAATTGTTTTTTTAATAATGTAGAGTCTCCAATATTTTAATGAACCACCTCAATAAAGGTAATAAAAATAAATTATTTCAATTTAACGTGTGTATATCACTTCTATATCTCAATCACATTAACAAGATGACCAACTATAAGACTTTAATCCTATGTGATTCATGATCTGTGTGAGAAATAAGAGATAAATAGAATATCATTATCTTATATGAGTTTTCAATATTCAAAATGAAATAAGAGAGTATAAATGATCTTCCAACCACATGTAGTGTCCCAATTAGGGAGACTATGTTTGGATAGGGAAACACTGCCTAACTGAATTTCCCTCCAAACATGGGCACGTTCATGAGTGGCATATTTCTAGGGGTATTCAACTCTACCCAAATAAAGGGAAATATAGAGAATGTGAATCTATATGACTAGGAGTTATAGCACAAAGGGGGTGACATGCTAAATAAGGGATACTGCTAACCTTGTTCAGAATACTAGTTCAAAAATATCATTGTCAAGTGTGGTGACATTAAAATGAGTTTCAATCATTGATAATGTTTGAAACATGTGAACCATGAATTTAATTTTAAGATTCTACTTAGGAATATTCTCAAGATGGGAGCTGATCCAGTTTGGCCAGTCATCGTCACTATTGGATGGGTCCATTTGAATTCGAAATGTTATGGGGATCCAAATTGGTGAATATATGATGAGTGTGGTATAACTAAGGAAATGTTCTGATAGATTTCAATGATCTCTTCATTATTACACCATGTATCTAAGCACATTTATTTAATGTATTATCTTGAGTGAGAAATAAACTATCCTTCCATTGGTTTTATCATTTTCATTTTCAAGGGATAGTTAAGGAACTTGAGGGGTGTGGTAGGTCACTAGTGTTGAATATATAAAATTTCCTCTAATGAAAGGGACTAAAACATATTGTAGTTTTATATCATTCAATTATGATGAAAAATACACAAATTATAATCTTGGAGTGAGAGTTATGAACATGAAATTTAACTTAGTATAGTGAGGATGATTCATCACACAATTTAACATCTTGTGTGTATGATTCATGTGGCATAGTTTGTTATCTTATAGCCAGGTATTCTGGACCGATTGGAATATCATCATCCTTTTCATCATACCCATATGTACAAAAGTGGGAAAAAATATGGTGGACCTCATGGAGGTCCTTGTGAAAATGGGTTTAAAAGTATGTAATTTTTTTTAAAAAAATCTTGAGTTATTGTGTTCAGTATGTGTTTCTAGGTTTCAACTAGGGCCTTTCTATGAGTACCATAGGTTCTACACCATTTCCATTTATTCCCTTACTTTTTTCCAAGTCATAGGTGTATCTTGGTAGGATGAATCCTGAATTTTTATAAACATTCACTTTGTATGTTTTCAACCTGACATGAATATTTGTATCCTTCCTTTTTCATTTTATTTTTATGTTTGTTTGACTGGATGGGGACACATATATTTCCATATGTGTGGATTATTAAAAATAGTTTTTAGACATTATTATTGGGAGAATAATTTCATTTTATGTTCATATATCTCATCCCTATGAAATTGGCTATTTTGGAGAGGTTTCTATGATATGTTAGAGATGTTGAACGTCATGTAAACGAAGGGACAATGAGGCCTTTCACTAAAAATGTATTTCCTAAACAAGTTCTAGTTAGTTTAAGGTTCGTATTCTTTTACCAATTTGGGTTGTTTATGTGGAAAATGAGGTATTATAATCCGTATGACATTTGAGTTTCAACTAATTTTAAGTAATAATGCATGGACCAAATCCATATTTACATCACACTACCTTAGGTGGCATAAATGTAATAGGACATAAAGTTGGATAAGGGGTGACGAAATGAGTCATGGGAGGTGATACGATTTGTGGATAGGAGGTATATAAGAGATATAGGTTTTATTATGTGTACCATGGGTCTTGTAGTCTATCCACTTGTAGTTTGAGAACATATTGTGGTAGAAGACCATCCCAAAAAGGGGTTGTCCACTCGAGTGAGAATATAAATAAATCGGGGAATTAGTCTACTCAAAAAATAGAGGTGTTGAAAATAGATGTAAATTGAGTGATAAGGGGGGATACATGAAAATATTTATGTTTTTTATGAATAAACCACTGTGGTGTTGCTATACATTTAAGGATATAGAGTTTGGACTGGAGAAAGTGGAATCTAAAAGAGTTTTTATGGAATCGGAGAATTCAAACCTTTATGTGTAGATAGTTCCAAGGAAGTGTATCACTAAAAAAACATCACTAGGGTCATATTAATGTAATTTAATGTCATTATTATTGGTCCATTGATGGGAATGAAATTTTTTCACAAGAAAATATTGACTAATCTACCAAGAACAGATAGATAAGGGGTGAATTATAGTAATGATAGTTTCACTTGATAGAGGAATTTGTGAATGGGAATGATAAGGGGTTGTTTATATGGATTTATATGTATCCCATGGAATTGTTAATTAATAAACAAGCAGTTCTAGAATGTGTCATGGTATTAGATCAATGCCAAATGTGGATGAGTTATCTTCTTAGGAGAAAATGAGAGGATAATGTAGTAGTTTGAAACATCATATAGTAAATTTCAAGCTAATATGTTTAATGGATCTAAGTCTATGACCATAGTTTTAATATAGATTAATTTCTTTTTATATGGAAATTGTACTGTAGTTTAACATCATGTGATGAGGAAGATATGGTACAGTTTTCCATTATCTGACTAGTATAATGGGTGTTATGGATTAAGGTCATATATCTTTATCCATGTGGTTTACATCTAGATTAATACCATATATCTTGGATCATGGTGATGTGTTTGGGTGTCCTAGGAGTGTTTGTGTAGCATATAATATTAAAAAAATTGCATCAAAAGAGGGTTGGTGTGGCCTCATGCCACATGAAAAATTTCCTAGACAATTTTATCACATTTTAATGTTAATATGCTTTGAAAAGAAAGTTAATAGTTTAATGTAATAGATCATAGTTAAAATGGTGGATGATGTTCTATTCAGAAACACCTATGTGTCTAAATCATGTTGAGGGGAAACCCACCAAGACTCCTAAGACCAAGTGTGTTATACTCACTGTTGAAAATATGGAGTTGTCAGGAGTTCCCTTTATTGCAATAGAGATAAAAGGGGGGAAAGGGATCCATCTTGGGAAGGATACAACAGTGAAAACTTTATATTCATCAATTGAAAATGAATGTCTGGATAACACAAATGGTTTTGAAACTCCAATTAATCCAAGGAATGTGGGAAGAAGGTATTTTTGGAACTTTTGAGGCTTAGAAATCAAAGGGGTGAGTATATGTTTATGGAATAAAAGATGACCAATTTTGAAACTTAGTTTCCATAGCCACACCAGTCCACGATGGAATGCAAAAATACCAGATTGACCATTAGGCTTGTTAAAAACAAATTAACAATCATCAATCACTAATAAAATTTCAAGGTGTACCCCCTGGATGGGAGATCATCTAGTTTGGCCCAACATAATTTTCATTAGGAGGCATATTCAAATCCATATCATGATGGGGATAAAAATTGAGGAATACAAGAAGTGTTTATTTTTACATATTGGGATGTTTAAGGGGAGTTAAAACTCCAATTTATATTCTTCCATATAATTGAGTGGTAGGTGAGGATTAGACATGTTCCCAAGGGGGAAAGTGATGAAATGTTTCGGTGGTTGGGTTGGGGTTGGGAAATGAGATCTGAACATTGCTACATATCCCATTGAATGATGAATCAATCCATGTGTTGTTCTAGATAATGATATTGTAGGATACCTTCACTATAATTGTAGAATACTATATAGTGATGACCTAATATATCATAATTTTTTTGTTCATGTGAGATTAGTGTGAACCATGAAGTTAAATAACATTCACGAATGATGTTGATGAATCATTTTTACATAAAATGGTAAGGAGGAGGAATCTGATTGTTTAACATCATGTCACCAGGATGTTATCCCACTTCTTAATGACATCCATCCAAGATGATAAAATAATTTTCTGTTTCAGTAAATAGGATATTTGGTTATCACAATTAATTTCATATAACATATACTAGAGGATTTCACATAGTTTAATTTCATAGTATTGGGACTAGAAGGGGATGCTAGTTTAATAACTTATAGCTTGGACTATTGGTTTAGTGACTATCCCGGGTATGATTGGCTAGTACCAAAAGGTACAAACCTAATTTAAAGTGAAGGAAACAAAGTCATTATACCACACCAAACACCTCTAACAACATATACACATGATTTAAGGTCATAATTCTTAGACATTATTGGGATACTTCCAATTTAATTTCATGATTCATGGATTGAATGGGAGGGGACATTTTGTTTTTTAACATCCTTACATTGATGGGGAATGTTTCTCCCTGCCTCTTAATCCCATGTGATCCATGCTTGGTGTGATAAATAAAAAGAAATTATGAGTTCACTATAAAATAAGAGAGAGAACAGTGAGGGGAAAAGAAGCTAACAGGGGAAGGTCCTAATTATTTCAACATTCTTGGTCATCTTACATGAACACATGAGGTAGTATCACCACAGATGTTAAAACTCCCCCAGAACAATGGGATATATAGAGAAGGTATGTTGGGACTTTTGACATCAAGACCACAAAGAGGGTGGAAACTAATCGGTAGAGAATAATCCTTAACCATGTTCAAAAAACAAATACCACAAATTCATAAGTTAATGAGGATGTGAGAATGTTCTAGATCGACCATTTCCCATATTTTAAACACATGATTCATCACCTATTATTAGGGATCTTTAGATTTTTATTCTAAGGATGGTAGGTGAGTTAGTTTTTCGAGAAACCATTGTAGTTAGGTGGGCTATTCAGATAGAGGTGATGATGAGGATTAAAATTGAGGAAGTTAAGAGGTGTGAATGTGAACACATTGGGTTGTTCAAGGGGGTTAAACACTCAAGGGAATATTATTTCATGCTCTCATACAAAACATACGGGTATATCAGCAGTATATAATTGGAAATGTTCCCAAGGGATATGACCTTGAAGGTGGTTAGTTGCAGGTTTGGGCTCAAGACCTGAGTTCTAATAAATACAAAATATCCCATTATGAATGGGAATCAATTTTTAAAAAATTATTGGTTGTGTTAAAGTTGGATACAATCATTATAAGGGTTTATAACTCTCTTGAGAGAACCTAAGGTATCACACATATAAAATTCTAGTGAGGGGGATATTGACTATACAGTCTAACTTCTTAAAAAAAGTATGTCAAATATGCAGTCTTTCATCATATTGTATGTATAGGTGGTCATAGAAGATTAAGATCCTGTATCTTATACCCATGAATCATACAATTTAATTTCACATGGACAAGATGTTTCCCCTTAGATTAACATCATATGACTAGAATACTGACAAGTAGTTTTACTTCATACAAATAGAATGTTCTCCCAAAATTTAATTTCATGTGACTCAGATGATGTCATACTTTTATTTCATGGGACTAGGATATTGTAATATATTTTTACATCATTTGTGTAGTTTAACATCATATGTCTAGTCCATTGTCTTCATTTCGCATGAAGTATAGCTAAAAGTAACTAACATTGGTGTGAGGTGTGATTCTCTTTCTATCCATGGTGATCAATGATAATGAACGATTAGAGTAGAAATTATGAGATACATAAGGTCTATCCCATTTAGGTGACAATATAATTGGTTTCTTCTTTAGTATCATTAGAATTCATTGATACAATACCATATAACCCTGATGGATGGAATGAAGGTGAAACATTTTTTTAACATTGACACCAAATTATTCTTGTGTATTTTCAGGTTTTAATAAATTTGTGGTTGGTTTTATTTGGGGGATTATATCTCATCCATACCATCACTTTACATCCATTCTAGTATCTACTAATTGTAAATGATCATCTAAAGTGATAGATGGTGAACCTATATAGCTAAAACAATCTCTACATTATGGTTAATGGAGTTTACTAAGTGTAATTTCAATTCATCTTCTGATAGGACTAGAGGACATTAGAGATCTTAATTGGGCAACTCTTCCTATTCTGGAAAACCATATTCTATAGGATGTTAGAAAAGCATTTTTTTCAACACCTTGATAGGACCAATTTTCTATTTGTGATAATAAGAGGTATGATTTTATTGGATGTTTTACATGTTGAATAACTTCTTTATCTCGACATACTTAAAATTGGTGTAGTTATCCATTATAATATTGTGATAGATCCCGAATTGATAGATTTTGTGGCACTCCATGAACTCAATCACTAAATGGATCTTAACTTCCTTGATATGGTTGGCCTCTAATCACATTTAAAAGATTTTTTTGGTGGTCATAATGAACTTAAACCTCCATTTTATCATTGGAGGGTAGGGCCACAACATTAAGTTCTCATAAAAAAGGCCAGGTGACGTGGTAGAATATTGGAGCTCTGGTGGATGATGCATGAAATTTACATGGATATTGCAAGCATGAAACTTACTGGTGAACCCAATGTAGTCCTAAACCACAGTGGTCTAAAAATACCACAATCTTTATATTTGGTGGGAGACATTCAATATTTCTTGAAGGCCCCCATTGCCCTATATTGTACATCTTACATACCCTAATGGATCTCCTTCCATTGGATATAATGAAGGTGCACTCGATAAAATATGGCACAATAGAGGGTATGATGTTGGTTATGGATATCTCAAATAATTAATTACACCAGATAATGAAACAATCACTCACTCCCAGCTCGTTATGGTGGGATGATACCATGATGGAGATACTCTGTGAGGGGATCATCCATTCTAGTGATTCTTCCACTACCATATCATTTTAAGGACCAACTCTAACAAGTTTTTAGATAGATGGTTTACCTTTTAGTCCTTATCATGATAAGTTTTTTTGTGATGACCCTATTATTCACAACATTCCTGACTAGTTCATCATGGATAGTCTTTACAATGGATTCGTTCAAGTATTCCAAGTTATCAACTTAGTTATTATGTGATCTGGGGACATGATTAACCTAAAACAAGGAAGGGAAATAGGCCATAAACTTAGGAGTATACTCTAGAATGGGGATCGGTTCCTTATTTCTAATGATATAGTCACCATTTATCTTCATGATGACTACCTTAGAGTCTCCCTTTATAGTGAATCAAGGGAAATAAATTTTTAGATCCAACTCAATGTTGGTTATAATATTTTGATACTCATACCCATTGTACTTGTATCCCTCATACAATAGAACTGAGTATATAAAAATAGCATTTGTATTATTGATAAATAATGTCCATAGGTATATACTATTGAACATTTTTTTGTTGAGTTTTCTCTTATTTGGGCTCTAAGGGGTACTGAAAAAGTGAATATTCTAGTATTTTATGGCCAGATCTGTGGATATGATTACCTCATCTAGGAAGTCGATGTCTAGAGGTTTTTCCTTGGGGACATATGATTGGACAAAAAATATTCTAATGCATGGACCTTTTTGGAATTATATGAGGAAAACCTAATGTAAAACTGATAAACAGTTACTACCCATCATGCCAGTTTACTAGTCATCATGGGGAAAGTGAAGATAGACTTAAGTGTTCCAATGGAGGATACCACATGTATCTCATGTTTTTGTAAGTAGTATCATATATTTTGAACTTTGAAGACTAGGATAAGGACACATTTCTTGATTGATGAAAATCTAGTCTCCATGTCGAGTAGCACGCAATAGTGGTAATACATTCCATTCTCCCAGCCCTTGTTTTCATTTTGAGCTATAAGTTTTCCAAGTGAACATTCCATTATGGTTACATAGAGGAAAACATGCATCCATAGGATTGGTTCCATTAGGATCAGAGGATGTAACATGTTCTATTAGATGTCCTCAAATATTTTTTGGGAGTCTGTATCCTATGTGTATATAGTTAATTTCTTAAGTATCACCAATAATGGATTATATTTTCTGAACAAATTTGCAGTGAAACATCAGACATAGGTTATGTTTATTTGGAGGCCTCACAGCTCTTCATGGTTAACCATAAGAGGAACATGGAAGATATCCTTGATCATATCTAGATTGATCTCAATGCCTATGAACCTAACAATGATGATGAGAAAATTTCCATATGTGACCCTAAAATCACACTTCAAGTGATTCATCTTCATGAAATGGGAGTAGAGGAATTTGAACAATTTATTATGATCTTTGATATGGTCCTATAACTTTGGTTGTTTACAACTAAATTTTCCCAAAAAGATTCCTCTAATATCTCATGGATCGACTAGATGATATTTTTCATGGAACTCTAGTAGGTAGCCACAAAATTCTCCAAACTAAATGGGATCTCTTTATAATAGAAGGTTCCATGGGTTTCCATGAATGGATCGGTTCATTGTCTTTAGTGGACATCTTCATATGATTATACCTTGAGTACTCATTTAGGATGGACATGTCTTGGAAAGTAGAAGATGTATAGATTAGAAATAGTATCACCATAAGGGGGAAATAATTTTTAGTAAGTGGTCGTTGACATCCTGGAACTCGATGAAGACTCTGATATACCCGTTCTTCTTCATGATCAGAACAATGTTGGATATCCACTTTGGGTAATAGAACTCTTTGATGAATTTAA
The DNA here is from genome assembly GCA_963277665.1 of Viscum album. Lineage (NCBI taxonomy): Eukaryota > Viridiplantae > Streptophyta > Magnoliopsida > Santalales > Viscaceae > Viscum > Viscum album. The sequence continues at coordinate 2,042,065,348 of OY728148.1, read as the reverse complement.
ATTTAATAAAGATTTAAAATATGGAATGGAACATGGAACCATGGTACTTATGAGTCATTCTAGGAGGGTGTTTAAACCCTCAGTGGACTACTAGTTGGAATGATTACAAACAAAGACCTAGGGATTGAGCCCTATCATTTCTTTATAGCTCTATAATAATAAATCACGATTATTCGTTATGAATAAGTTGAATTAATTCGTCATAAAAAATAAATTACAACTATGATTAGTTTCATCACTAGTTCATCATCATTGTGAAGTCTCACCTGATCCAACTAATCAATAGTGATGGATCCACCGAATTCAGATGTGGGAGGGGTGTCATCAAATTCCTCTTCTTCGTCTAAAACATAAGGATTAAAGGAAGGACGTGACTCCCCTAGAGATATAACCCATGGAATGGTAATTTCATCTACTATGGTAGTGGCCATATCCAGAATGACGGGTTCATACTGTACAAGGACCATGGATAAAAAATAAATGTTCCAAAATATAGTGGTTTTGGATTTTCAAATTCATCTTTTATGTCAACATATTGATGGTAGGTTAATCTTTAACAGGTCATACCTACTATCTGTAACGTGCTAGTATTTTGTATACAAATGGATATGGGGAGAAACTCTCTATAACCCTATATTAAACCATGCCTAACCTATGTAGGAATATAGGGTTATATGTGATTATTTCTTTCATCATAGGCACTCTGAAAGAGTTTTCAATATGCAAGGTTGTTGGTTCCAATTGGTAGATTAAAATGATGAAATTTTATTTAAAATAAACCCAAGGATTTTTTTGATTTGACTATTATATAATTTATGATGTTGATACACTTGAATCCATCAATAATCAGCTATTTTCTCTCTCTTTTAGAGTAACAAGCATCTAGGCTACATGCCTCACAAGAGTCAAGGGGACAGACATCACCCTGGGGAACCCCTACTCAACCATCTAGGTACTATTTAAGGAACTTATGAAATAAATAGGGAAAAAATACATTGATGTGGATCCAGTTCCTTCCCAATAGGTAACTACAGGTGGTTTTCAATAGTAAATTCGTTAATTTTCTTTTTTTATATCAATTCACTAAATTCAGAATTTAGTCAAATTGTGCCACATAGTTTTGATTCTTAGTTTTCATACCCTATAATTGTTGGGTTGGAGGGGGTCAGATCTACTACAATGGTACCCAACATGGGGATATTGTTTTAGGTTATGATTGATCTTGAAACTAGTATCCACAAGTAAATGATGTACTTCCATGTTGTTGAACTTTCCTATGACAAACTGCGGATCTATGTGGGACCATATAGTGACAAGCTTGTCTTATTTGGAGAAGGAAATTATTGAAATTATTTATCCATAGTAATCTTACTATGAAAATATAGTCCTCAGTTGTAGTTACCCTAGTCTCTAACTAGAGTGGGCTCATCAAATCCTTGATAACTACCTCGCAAATCTCTTTTAATAGGATGAGTTCATCTAGGATTTGGGATTGGTGATGGTATGCTATAGATGTGTTTCATTACATCATATATCTAGTAATGGGCATAATTTATACCCACTAATGGTGGATCATTCATATGGATCATAATGGGTATCATTTTTCGTCACACTAGTGCCTAGGTAGTTCTTTCAATCTACCACTATTGATTAGATAATTTGGGTTGAGCAATAGATTTTTGTGGTTCAAGATTTTCTAGCCCTCGATGATATTTGACTAGCTATAGATGAGCCACATTGTTGGATAATATAATAAATCCGGAAGTTTCAACTGATAGTTCATCTTGAGGGGATTCTACCTATTGGTTATTTCACAAGTCATGTTGTCTCATCTCAGCAACATTAACTTTAAATTTTGAGGCATTAGGTTGGGAATCTCACATATCAATGTGAAACCTACCCCTCCGTTAGCTTCATTGGATAGTGGTTCTTGAGGGGGACTCTTGTAATTCCTCATTAGTAATTACTAAATGACAATAAACTGGTACAGTAAAATTTATTATAAAATAATACTACTCATTATCACTGGAATATTCTAGGATGGTAAAGAATGTAGGGGATTCTCCCAATTCAGGTTGAATGATGTCATTGAGAGTAAAGGATGATTCTCACAATTTTAGTGGACTCTGATTGACATAGTTCCATCGGTGCCTATGATTATGAGACATAGAACAATGTAATGAAGTTGTGATGGTTATAGTACACATAGAAATATTAAGGGTTTCTGGTCTACTAAAATGGTAATAGATAATTTCATGGGCATGATAAATCATATTAAAATCCATCCATTCATTATACATTTGTGTACATAATCCAGGAAACTACTTCTATTCACCAGGGTCTTCCCCATCACTATCAATGGTGGTAGATACTTATGCCACCTGCACTAGGGAATCACCCAACGTAACTAGGGTATAGTCCACCTTGTCCTAGATCCAATCCATGAAGATATACCACTATTTGATATTGTGTTTGAGGCCACCATTATATTTATGTTTTATCATGGTCAGTGAGTTAATCCTCTTGGGAACTCCTTTATTTAATAAACTTGATGATGTTATTATCATTGAATAAATGAGGCAACTTTGGAACTGTGCATCCTTGAAGGGAAATACATTGTTCTTATACATTTCTAAGGTAATTATAGGTTCCTAGAACTAATAGGGAGATTGGTCAGTATTCTAATAGTGAGGTGGTTCATGTAGGGGAATGTGTTGTGGAGTTATCTAAAGGTGGACTAGAATTGGGGAATGAGTATGAAAAGTAGTATAATATTATCCCTTTAAATGTTTTATTATATGGTATGGATGAGGTAATGTGAATTACCACTATTCGGTCTACTATAGGGCTTATAAAAGACACTATTACCTTTCATAAAACACTAAAAATCCACCTAGGTTCCTCATGGAGATAAGGGTAAGGACCATATTGTCTCAAACATTTTCCATGGATTTATCCAATAGTTATTCCTGAGAAATCTGCACAATTAGGGAGTACATAATCCCCTTATACCAGGAAAAATAAATTTAGTAGCTCAATCATCATCCCTCCACTTACATTTTGAGCGGTCAGTGATGTGGGCCTTGGGTAGGGTGGATCAAAACATGTAGAGAAACTACCTATGGAGGTCAAAATGAGTAGAAATAGACCCCAGGTCAAACTGAATGTATCAAATACTCATTCCCTCAATGTTCTATAAAAAAAGATATTTTAATCTACCTAATATTTTGGAGTTCTCAGCATCATAACTTCCATGATTTGTAGTGGGATAGATATTTCAACTAATATTTCATCAAGTTGAATGGGTGAAAATAGATTACCAAACTCTAGGGTTGGGAAGATGTGGTCTATAAATTATTGATACAAAATTCCCTCAGGATGAATACAAATATTACGTGTCTCCAAAATCTCCAAGATATGGTTTGAGAGAAACTATCATGTAGTCTTGGTGAGGGTTAGTAGTAACCATTTCCTTGACCTGCCTCCTGGACCGAGAGGTAAATAAATCATGAGCCAGTGGATTAAAGTCATGATTCTTAAGTGCTTTAAGTGGTTCATATCCTAATCATCTTCTTGATATACCTGAAAAAATATTGATTGGGTGTTCATAACCATCTAACTTAACACTTGGGTCCTAGTTTAGAAGGATATAATGATTGGTTTTATAAGGGGTTGGGTTCCCATAGACATTATCTCACTCTATGTGTTATTTAGTGAGGATCTCTGAATTGAGCCTTTAGTATCCCTCAATATCCAAGAGTAATGTGTCCATATTGGCAGTTTAATCAGTCACCGATGTGGCGATAGATATGCTGATGGGTTCATAAATTTCATTTCCCTTATTGAGTGATTGAATAGAAGGAAATAGTTCCTTAATGGGAGGACTTCAGTGTCCCTTCTTCTCTCATTGGAGATGAGAAAAAGTTCCAATAAAATGATCAACATGTTAATTTCTCTCCTATCATGGAATCTCCTCTATTACATTTCTATTTTCATACAATTTCATTCTCTAATCATCTAGGAGATGTAATGTGATGATTCTCATGGTTTCAGTGGGTGGAGGGGATCTTTTCCTATCAATAAGAGTGATTGATAGACTATATTTTTGTTTCTATAAAAGGGGAATTTAATAGAGGGTTTTATACCCCCATCATCTAATCAAAACAAGGTGGTATTACTCTTACAATACATGTTGAATAATATTTGTGATTCCTAACATTGGTTTAGAGAAAACCTATGTGATACTATATGAGTTAGGGCACTGGTCCATCGATCCTATGGTGATGTTCACTTTTTAGTATAGATTATGAATGGAATCATGATGCTTTAGGAATCATGGGGCCAATTTTTTATCTCATAGGTGGTTTAATGTATTCTATATATTCTCGTGGAGGATTTTTTTTCGGCACATGGTGAGGAATTCTTGAATTGAAAAGGGCATTTTTGTAATGGGGGGGACACATCCAATTATTAGTTTGTGTCAAGGATGTCCCACAAATAATCCTATTTTTCATTATTTGAGGGTATTACAATTCTATATTACCCTATACTCTAATCTAAAACGATCATGAATCTTTTTTTGGGTCATTATGTGGACCTTTTGTTGTTGGATTTCTAGAAATTGGGCATCCCATGGGCCAACCTTCCAAAAAAATTCTAGAGTGTGATATAGAGGTAGGACTATCTTCATGACCAAATCCATATAGGATGGGGTATCCATATCTTCCTACTGATCAGAAAGTACATCCTACCTTTTTGTATTAATATAGTTTTCACCATCATTATAATGCACCAATGCAGCCACTTATGTCTCCCATACATATTGGGGGTTGTAGAGAGGAGGTGAGATGATAGTGGTATGGATGATTGTATGGATAGTATCTTGAAGGAATTAAGAACAAAATTCACATGTAGGTAATAATGGAGGCATATAGGTAGCTTGAGGACCTCAATTTATTTAATGGTTAGCCTCAACTGATATATTTCTACCCCCATCTATAGTGGTAAAGACAGAGGTGTTTCTAACAAGTCATTCATCACCTCAGATTCCAAGAGGTAGATTAAAATGTAATTTTTTCCATATTCATTCCTCATTTTGTGTGATATTTCCCAATTTTTGGTTCATGGAGGGTTATAAGGATTTATTATTTATGTGTTGTAGCTAGATCTATTGATAGGTACCTTATAGATGTCGTTTATTTTTCTATCACAATACAAATATTTTGGGCATGGGATGTCTTTGGCATGGGGAGGACCTCTATGTTGGCTGATAGAACTATAGGAAGTATTTCTATGATGAGAATTGTTATCATGGGATGTATCATGATGATTTTTGAGGGTGTCTAAAAATGGGTAGAGTTAACCCATACTTCCCAATGGTCGGTCAGTGTCTCGATCCAAATCAGGTGGGGACATCCCCCTCACAATGGTTGGAAGGGTATGAGAAGGATCTTCGATAATGGTAGGGGTAATTGGAGATTAAAGAGATCCATCCTATCAAGAAGGTTTCATGGAATTCCCTCAAAATTAACATTGGGTGTTTTGGATTGATTCCAGTAGAGCAAAGAAAGGCCCAACATTCTCAGCAGTCTATAGAACCAGTTGACTTTATCGGCATGGCTGAATTGGATCCCTCTTGGGAAGATCATAGGAAGGGGGTTCAATTGGTGTTACCCACACATCCCCTACCACCTTGTAATAGGGGAGTGATTCATTGGATCATTCTTGGAATATTCCACTAGGCCATTTCTTTATCATGGAAAGAAGGTTTTCCCCCTATGCGAAACCTGAAAGAAGGGGTGATGGTGCAATATTCCACTTCTAGATCCTTTAGATTTATGTACCTAGTTAAGATAACCCCTTAGAAATAAAAAAAATGAACCAGGGTATTTATAATGCATATTTGGATGATATTTAAGGGGGATATGGTGTGAAGGTGTATAATATCCATATGAGTGAATCCAACTATGGTAAAAGTGTAGTTGTGTAGGATTTCCTCACCATCGGTTCTCTTATCCCCAATCATGTAGGTAGTGGGTTGTCAAGTGATTCCTGAACCTTGAGTCCTATAGGATACATGAGTTCAACTATCAGTACATATCTGATAAAGGTGATTTCCAACATACCAATCATTATTAACTATCTTTGGGATATATGAAGGATCTACAATGACAATGTATCATATTGAATATACCAAAGGTTAGAAAAATTCTCCAAGTTTTTGGAAAATGATATCATGTAAAGCCCACCATTTATTTTGATGGAGCCTGATGCTAGAAATTTTAGGATCAGGTGATGTCCAAATCAAGTTACCTCTAAAATTAATCATCTTACCATAGTTTTATGAGAATAATTTCACATTGGGTTCACCATTTTTTTCAACATGTTCTACCATGGCACACATTGGGGTATAAATATTCTTTTCCTTACCATAAGCTCACACATTCAAAAGGTGGGAATCCTAAAACATAATGGTTAATTGTTTTCTTCCCCATTACTATAATGGTATAAATGTATTTTGGTTCCTCTTTCAATGAATTACTCCTAGGAGTTCATCTCTGTAATGTTATGGGATTTTTGATCGGATTAAAAACCTCTCCCTTTTTTGAATTATTGGAATTTGTGGGTATGCCAATTTTTTTAGAATTTAATCTCAAACATGATTTATTCATCTACCCAATATATTGTTTTTGTATGGGTTTAGTGGTTTAGTATAATCCTAGTGTGTTTGGATCAGTTTTGGGTCCATCGAAGGCCCAAAGGCCCAGTTTTGGTAAGTTGGAGGTTGAGGTATACAGTTAGAGTTAACTATGAAGCCTCTTCCAGATAATTGGGCATCCCAATTATGAAATACCACATAGTTTTAAAAATTGTGTGGGTAAGGGTTCAAATCTGTACATGAATCTCTATAGTTTTGAATAGGGATTTCACATGGCTTGAACTTAGTTAGATAAAACTGTTCCCCTTAGGAAATACCTCAACACTAAAGAAGACATCATTTTTCCTTAGTTTGTAAAACTATGATAGATAACCATGTAGTCATTGAAATTTGTAAGAAAATAGGTTTCCCCTCCCTCATTTTTCGTAATTCTCCTCCTTTTCACCCCTCTTGGTCACACACTTCATAGGGAGCTCCTACCTTTTCTAATTCCAACTATGGATTGTTCCCTCTCCTCCATCTAAGCTCTATTTTCATCATCGTTGGGTGTTTTTGATCTAAATCGGCATCTGTCTTCTCACCCTTGATTCTCTTTTCATTTTCTCCCGCCTCATGGAACCCTAAATCCATTTGTGTCAATTTTCACTATTTTCAAGGAGTTTGATAGAAATGAAAATTTATTCCAAAACACATTATGTTAGAGGATAATTTCATACATCCCTATGTCTATGACTCCAAGGCAGGTGTTTAATACCTTTTCTCATGTTTTTATAGTCGTTTTGGGGGTGTGTCTTTTAGCGTTTCATTGGATAGATGAGTGAGACCCTATTAAAAATTAACTCTTGATGTTAAATTAATTATATGACCTTATGGGATGCCGTTGGGCATGCCCAAAAATTATTTTCTTTTGTGAGGCTGGCTTAGTGGCAATCGACCAACTGGGTAGTTATGTTGGGGTATGTTTCTCTATTTTAATTTAATTTTACATTTAATATGAAGTTCATTATATATAATTTAAATAATTATAATGTATGGTTATCCATGGGACTGTGATGGGCTCAGAATGAGTAATTAATGTGGAATGACCATTGGGTATGAGGTGATGTGATCATCTAGTTCGGCTTGGCCAAGGTTACTTGGGTGAGGTGATCACCAGTTTGGCGTCATGGATATCGGTTGAGGTGGTGAGGCCATCGGGTTGAAGGAACAACCCGTGATATTAGATGGAATGGACATCGACGTTGAGAAACATGGTCATAGGGGAATGAGGTGTCGGATTGTATTTGTATTGGGTACTAAATTATTGATTGTCTCTCACCCGTGATTGGAAAAAGTGTCATTGGAGTCATGTGAACATACGTTGACATAGTGATTAGGTGGTTTTGACTACTCGTGTGGGTAGAGGCCCTTGATAGTATGGATTGGGTAATTTGGTTTGGGGGTTCTTGTCATATAAATCGACAATGAAGGTGAGGATATTATGGATGATAGCATTGAGGGAATTGTTTGATGTCTAAGGCCTATTGTGATTTTAGTCTTTGGGTAGGATAATTTTTGAGGTATTGAATCTCCATTTCATAGGACATTGTGTTTGGATCCAATATTGATTTTATTTGAGGATAGATATTACAGTTCCATCAGAAGTTGGTCCTCCAGATGATTGTAAGAACCCGGATCCTCATTCAGGTATGTTTTCCCATTTTCTGGAGTTTTGAAGGAAAATAAATTTTCTGGAAATTTTAGAAGTACGTGCCGTGTACATTCTGAGTACACGTCGTGTACTCTTCCCTGGATCAAAGTCGTATGTTGGCCGTGCCCGGGCCACACACATGGTGTGTAAGGATGAGGTGGAGGCCGGTTAATTCGGAGTACGGAAAAATTGATGGACACGCCGTGTACTCAAGAAGTACACACCGTGTACATTCTTTTTCATTAAACAGACTGGGGTTGCGCCTAACCCCCAAAATCATCTTCTTCTCCAGATTTCGTCCATCCGAGAGCGACCGTACGGCCTGATCTTTGACGGGCTCCCACCTTGACGTCCGTTCTCTGATTTGAGCACAGTCGATTGTGTTGGAAGCGCAGCGGTGAGTCCTTCCTCTACTTTAGCCTTGTTTCTTGATTCCTCCTCATTTCCAAGTTATCGTAGGATGAACGTTTTGTGTTTTTTCTCAGATCTACATTTTTCTAAGAGGAATCTGTCATCATGGTTCATGTATATTGATCTCCTAGGATCGAGGTAGGTGGTTTGTGACTTTCCATAGAATGTTGATGAATATTTTTTGTGCAAATTCCACCAATACCCTTGAACGGGGTATTGCGTGTTTCCTATTTTTCCCTGTTGTTTGCCTGCTTTGCTTGATTGCTGTAGTAGAGGTTTATTGATTGTGAGTAGAGTAATTTATTTTGTGCCCAGGTTGCTTTTCCATGATTGTTTTTCCTATTTGGAATTTTTCTAGTTTCCATGCATAGACGTAGGATAGTGGAACTATTAATTTTTATGCTGTTGAGCCTTAGTTGATAGCCAAGTAGTTCTTGAGGTTTACTTGGATGATGCACGCGCACTGAGCATGTTTAATTTCCCACTCAGGACTGTGAGAACCTAGAATATTAGACCAAAGGGAGAATTGACAGAAGGGATTCTCCAGAGTTTATTTTAATTACGATGTGAGACTATAGGGGGAATTGACGTTGAGTGCTTTCCCATAGAGCCTTTAGCACGATACGAGACTATAGAGAGAATTGACGGTGAGTGCTTCCCCAGAGAGTCTGCTTAATTACGTAGCTGAACCAGAGGGGTGAGACTGTGTGTGCCTCACAGAGGGTTGCTAGTACAATAGGTTGAACCATAGGGGTTAGGCTGTGAGAGCTACCCAGAGGGTTACCCGTTTTCTTCTTCTTGCTGGTTGTTTACTTGTGCACTTGTATGTTAGAGCTGTGGATTGTAGCTTCTTGTGCTTTACTGTTTACTGCTTCTTGTTTATTTACTGCCATTTATTCATTGACTATTAGGCACAGATCTTTGGTTGAATTCCTACTGGGATTGTATATCACACCCTATTTGGGCCATGCTTTTGATCCCAAGAAGACTATGTTGCTACAGGTATAGATAAGGGCAAATGCCCTTCTACATCAGGTTCTTGATTGCACTGGAGCGGGAGAGCATGGGACCGAGCCGTGGCTCGCAATGCTGAGGAGTCTACTTTGTTTTTCTTTTTCACTTGGTTTCAGTTTTTTTCAGCACGTTGTTGTGTTTTCTGCTTTACTTAGATACTTGTACCTGCTACATCATTGTCATCATTTCTATATATCTACTTGCTTCCGCTGTTTGGTTTCTGTTGTATGCATGTTGTTTAATGCTTCCGTTGCTTATTGTTGTTTCCTTACCTTGTATACCTTACTGAATGAGGGCATAGTTTCCCCACCAACTCACCACGGCCCTCGCTGCTAGTCAGCAGCCTCTGGTGTTTGGGAAGATGTGCTTGAGGTCATGTGGCGCACCGGGTACGGGGCACCAGTGGAGGGGCTCCGGACTCGGGTCTTTACAAAGTGGTATCAGAGGAGTTATTTTCTCTTGATTTACTGTTTGGAGACCTTAGCTAGGGATATGACGGATTAGGTGCTTTGAATTAAGATGTTCTCGTGAGTAGCTAACATGTGTACAGGGAGGAGCCATACTACCTCGTTAATTGCAATGTGTTGATTTTGAGGTTTAATAGTTGATCTGATTTCACCTAGAGTGATTCAGATGGATTGTGCTATTACTGTTTTGATATTACAGTTCTATTTCTATCGCAACCCGATGAGATGAGGGTATGCCATCTCATGCATCATATAGACACTTGTAGAAATCACATGCCATGCATTCTTACCATGCCATATAGGGTGCATTAGCGATTGCATGCTGTTGTGATAGACTTTATGTAGATTATGCATGCTGTTGTGATAGTTGCTTGATAGATTCTCTTCTGTTATGTTAGAAAATTGTTTTTTGTGTTCTTTTCTTAAATTGAATTCCAAATTTTGGTTCTTGAGGTGTTATGGGCCCTCACGGATCAGAATTTGGCACTTTTTCACCTAGTTTTTAGTGTTTCTGGAATTCTTTGTAGTTTTTGAGCTACTGCCCAGAAAAACCCAAAATAAATGGCATGTACTTTTTGGGAACATGCTGTGTAGTTTTCAGGCCATGTCACTGACTGTGTGATCATAAAACGATGTCGTGGAAGTAACTTCGGAAACACGACGTGTACGGTAGCTACACGCCATGTAAGCTCGGAGCCGTGTACCCAGCCGTGTCACTAACAACACGGGTTGGGGAAGCATGGGTAGAACATGCAGTGCCCATAGAGAACACGCCGTGTAGTCCTGTCTAGGTACTCGGCTGTGTCACGAGCAACACAGGTCGGCGTTACCTTCCTTTCCATAGGCTGTAATTGTTCGGCACATGCCATGTAGTCTTGCCCAGGTACCCGGCCGTGTCACGAACAACAGGGGACGGTGTTGCCTCCTCCTATACACGCCGTGTTTGTTCGGAGCACGCCGTGTAAGGTCTAGCCATGTAGAAGGTCGTGTACTCAACAACACGGGCCGCCGAAGCCTTTTCTAGTACACGCCGTGTTTGTTTAGAACACACCATGTAGTCTCGGGTTAAGTCGGATCGTGTGGGTTAGCCGTGTAAATAAACTCAGGCAGGGGATATTTTTCTTGTACACGCCGTGTGTTGGGGTCAACACGTCATGTAGTTGAGGCGTTACACGACTTGTAGGGTGAGGGTACACGCCCATGTCAGTGGTTTAAGAAGACATGCCGTGTAGTTTTAGACACACCGTGTAGTCCTGTTTTGAAATCTTGTGTGTTTTCTTCCCCTGTTTCCATTTAGTACTCTTGTGTTCTCTGTCCTTGTTTTCCTCATCTATGGTTTTCTTTTGATCATTCCGAGCTATGCCTTCGAGATGTCCTCCGGTCATACGTCTATCGTCAGGCAGTGATCAGACTCTAGATATGGCTAATCAGGGACTTCATGCTGATCCCCCAGCCGAGCCAGCCTTCACACCGGTTGTTGTAATATTTGCAGGCACGAACGCGCAGTTCAAGGAAGGTTTCATGAGGATGATGCAGGCCTTCCAGGGAGAACCGCCTCCTTCCTCGTCTATGGCAGACTTGATGCGGGTCTTTCAGCAGCAGCATCCTCCCACGTTCTCGGGGGAGGGAGGACCTCAGGCTGTAGAGTCATGGATGGAAGCCATGCTGAATATCTTCGAGCATCTAGAGATGCCTCCAGAGAGGCGGCTCAAGCTCACCATCACATGCTCACAGACTCCGCCAAGAGGTGGTGGGACGTGATCTCACGGGCGGGTCAACAACAGGCTATGACTTGGGAGGAGTTCCAGCACGTGTTCTACGACTACTTCTACCAGGAGACCCTGAGGGCCGATCGAGCCCGGAAGTTCATGAGCATAGAGCACGGTAATCTATCTGTCATGGAGTATTCCTCTCATTTCACCGAGATGCAGCGTTTTACACCCCTTCGGGATGGGAGTGGGGTGTTCTTGGCGAGGATGTTTGAGGATGGACTCTGGAAGGAGATCCTCTCGCAGGTGAACATCTTCCAGCTGAATTCCATTACTTCCATTGTCAACCAGGCACTGATTATGGAGAGAAATATGAGAGACTCTAGAGCTTCTAGTCAGGGCGGTTCTTCTTCCAGAGCTAGATTTCCTCCAGATGACAACATGAAGCACCGTAGGAAGCCTGAACACAGTGATTCGAGGAAGCGAGGCGCATCATCAGGTAGCCAGGTGATGTGCTACCAGTGTGCCTGGACAGGGTACACGAGGCCGCAGTGCCAGAGAGACCCAGTGGAGTGCCGGCATTGCGGCAAGATGGATCACCTTCAGCATTTCTGTCAGGTTTTCTCACCAGCAGTTGGTGACCGGGGTTCTTCCATGACTCCTTATTCAAGAGAAACCCCACCATTTTCTCACCAGTCAGGAAACTGGAGTTCTTCCGGCCGTTCGGGCCGAGGTGGAGGTCAAGGCCATGGCAATCAGCCACCAGTTCCTTAGCACCAGCAGGGAGGTTCAACTCAGAGTGGTCATCCAGGGGCCCAGGGCCGTGGAAAAGTCCAGTCTTTCGCTGTGGAGCGGACTTATCATTACCAGGATCTCGGCCCTTCTACAGTTCGAGGTACAATTTTAGTAGCCTCAGTTTTATCTTCATCCCTTTTTGATACTGGTGATACACATAGCTTTATCTATGTTGCTGTTGTGGAGAGAGTTGGACTCTGCATCTTTTTGTCTGCTGACTCATTGACACTAGACACACCTTTGGGAACGAGGACATCTAGTGTATTCTAGTGTCGAGAGTGCCCTCTCGAGGTGGCATGGTATCACTTCTTTTGGGATCTCTATGTTATAGAGATGACAAGCTATGATGTCATTATTGTCATGGACTGGTTGATTCCCTTTCCAGGTAGTCGTTGAATGTTATCGCCGCAGAGTCAGTTTCATCTCACCAGAGGGTGAATCTTTTCTTCATAGAGGCGAATGGGACGTTCGGGGGAGTCGGGTAGGACTCGAGCATCTTGGGCTAGGAGGGGTGACAGCCCAGATTGCTAGTCTTTATCTGGATGATCAGGGGAATCCACAGTTGGACTTTCCTCCAGTCGTGGATCGCTTCAGGGATGTCTTTCCAGAGGACTTTTTGGGTTTTCCTCCAGAGCATGAGGTAGACTTCTCTATTGAGCTCATTCTAGGAGCGGCACAGGTTTCCATTCCTCCATATAGGATGACCACACCTGAGTTGCCGGAACTCACGAAGCTGTTGGAGGAGCTACAGGCTAAGGGTTTCATCCGACCCAGTACATATCCTTGGGGTTTTCCTGTTCTGTTTCCGAAGAAGGAAGGCAGTACCCTTCGACTTTGTGTGGATTATCGGAAGCTGAACCAGTTGACCTTCAAGAACCGATATCCCTTGCCGAGGATCGATGACCTGTTCCATCAAATTCGAGGAGCCCAGGTGTTCTCGAAGATTTACATGGGGTCTGGTTGTCATCAGTTGCACGTTAGACCATCAGATATACCTCTAATAGCCTTCAGGAGTAGGTATGGTCTATACGAGTATACAGTCATGCCGTTTGGTCTCACGAACGCACCAGCCGTTTTAATGGAACTGATTAACCGAGTGTTCCATCATTACTTGGATTCCTTCATCGTGGTCTTCGGGGAAGATATCTTGGTGTACTATTACACTCGACACGACCATGCTACCCATCATGAGATCATTCTGAGTACACTAAGAGAGCATCGGCTTTATGATAAACTCTCGAAGTTCCACTTCTGGATGGATCAGATTCACTTTTTGGGTCACATCATCTTAGAGGCATGAATATATGTGGACCCAGATAAAGTGAGAGCTTCAGTTTCCTAGGAGCAGCCGAAGAACGTATTTGAGGTATGAAGTTTCCTAGGGCTGGCTGGATACTACAGACGCTTCATTCGGGACTTTTCTCATCTAGAAGCACCCTCGACAGGTCTGACCAAGAAGGGGGAGAAGTTCTTATGGTCAGATTCTTGTGAGTTATCCTTTCAAGAGATGAAAGGGAGGTTGATGTTAGCACTGATACTAGTCTTTTCAAAGACAGGAAAGAGCTACACTGTTTATTGTGATGCTTTAGGTTCCAGGCTAGGAACTGTGCTTATGCAGTGAGAGGGAGTCATTGCGTACAGGTCTCGGCAGTTGAGGCCACATGAGAGGAACTAACCTACGCATGATCTGGAGTTGACAGCTATTGTTCATGCCTTGCGCTGTGGGAGACACTATCTTCTGGGAGAGCACTTTGTGGTCTTCACTGACCACAAGAGTCTCATGTATATCTTCACTCAGCGTGATCTGAATCTGAGGAAGCATAGGTGGGTCGAGTATCTATAGACTTTTGAATTTGAGAATTCCTATACGCCGGGTAAGGGCAACGCTGTGGCTGATGCGTTGAGCAGAAGAACTTAGGTTCAGGCAGTTCAGGAGGCCAACAGTGAGTGGAAGCTAATGGATCTGTTCTCTGAGATGCATCCGGAGGTGCATGACAGATAGGGACAGAATTACCTTTCTTCTGTAGCTGTTACCTCCACGCTACTTGATCGTGTACAGATGAGGCAGCTATCAGACTCGGAAGGCTTAGCCCTTTGGGAGAGTGTGTCAGGAGAGGACCCTCTTCCTAGATGGACAGTGGGCGAGGATGAGATCTTACGTTTCTAGGGACGCATATGGGTGCCAGCAGACATAAACTAGGAGCTGATGCGGGATTTCCATTCCTCTGTTTGGGCAGTTCATCCTGGTGTCACCAAGATGTATCGGTATCTTCATCGCCAGTACTGGTCACCGGGTATGAAAAAGGATGTTGCTAGTTTTTTCATGAGCTGTTCTACTTGTCAGCAGGGGAAAGCAGAGCATCAACGACCATCAGGACTTTTACAACAGCTACCCATTCTGGAGTGGAAGTGGAACAATGTTGCAATGGACTTCGTGACCGGGTTGCCGAGATCGCCTCGGGGAAACAATGCTATGTGGGTTGTCGTCGATAGGCTTACGAAGGTTTCTCACTTCTTGCCGATCAAGGAGACCTTCAATGTCGATGATTTGGGATGAATTTACATCAGAGAGATCGTTCGTCTGCATAGAGATCCATGCTCTATTGTTTCAGACAGAGATGCGTGCAATACCTCTCAGTTCTGGAAGGGTCTTTAAAAGGCCTTGGGTACACAGGTACTTTTGAGTACAACTTACCATCCCCAGACTGATGGACAGTCCGAGCGCATGATCCAGGTGCTTGAGGATATGCTCAGAGCTTGCATCCTTGACTTTGGTGGTTCTTGGGAGAAGCATATTCCTCTGGTGGAGTTCACCTACAACAACAGTTTTCAGGTGACCATTCAAATGGCACCATACAAGGATTTGTATGGTAGGCCATGCCTATCACCCTTATGCTGGCTGGAGGCAGGACATGTAGCATTGTTGGGACCTCGTCTTGTATAGGAGACTTCAGAGTAGATAGAGCTGATTCGGAAGAGGATGGATACAACACAGTCTCGGCATAAGTCTTATGCTTATCAGTGGAGACGACCTCTAGAGCTCGAGGTTGGTGATCTGGTTTTCCTATATGTCGCACCGAGGTTGGGACACAAAAGGATTCGGAGATAGGGTAAGCTTTCACCGCGATACGTCGGGCTGTTTGAGGTCTTGGAGAGAGTTGGGCCAGTCTCCTATTTGTTGCAGCTACCTCAGAGGTATCGGGCCATGCACAACGTCTTCCACGTCTCTCATCTCCGACATTACTTTTCAGACCCGTCTCACATCATTCAGCCTGAGGAAGTTAAGCTTGAAGCTGATGCGTCGTTCGGGGAGCATCCTATCCAGATTGTCGATCGTAGTACGAAGGTTCTCCGCATGAGGTATGTTACTCTCGTACGAGTGCTATGGCAGCACGGGTGAGTACAGTACGAGACTTGGGAGAGGGAGGCCGATGTACGATCGTAGTGGCTGAAGCTGTTCGGGGTTTCTTCTTCTCCACATCGTTAGGGAAATTCGGGGATGAATTTCTTTAAGGGGGGAAGTTTTTAAGAACCCAGATCCTCGTTCAGGTATGTTTTCCCTTTTTCTGGAGTTTTTAAGGAAAATAAATTTTCTGGAAATTTTAGAAGTACACACCGTGTACTTTTTGAGTACACGCTGTGTACTCTTCCCCGGCTCGAAGCTGTGTGCTGGCCATGACCGGGACACATCGACAGTGTGTAAGGCTGAGGTGGAGGCCGGTTAATTTGGAGTACAGAAAAATTGAAGTACACGACGTGTACATATGAAGTACACACCGTGTACTTTCTTTTTTTCATTAAACGGATCGGGGTCATGCCTAACCCCCAAAATCATTTTCTTCTCCAGATTTCATCCGTCTGAGAGCGACCGTATGGCCAGATCTTCGACGGGCTCCAGCCTCGTCATCCGTTATCCGATTGGAGCATGGTCAATTGCGTTGGAAGCGCAGCGGTGAGTCCTTCCTTCCGCTTTAGCCTTGTTACTTGATTCCTCCTCATTTCCATGTTATCATGGGATTAATGTTTTGTGTGTTTTCTCAGATCTATGTTGTTCTAAGAGGAATCTGTCGTCGTGGTTCACGTATATCGATGTCCTATGATCGAGGTAGGTGTTTTGTTCCTTTCCGTAGAATGTTGATGAATATTTTTTGTGCAAATTCCACCAATACCCTTGAATGGGGTATTGCATGTTTCCTGTTTTTCCCTACTATTTTTCTTGCATTGCTTGATTGCTATAGTAGAGGTTTATTTCTTGTGAGTAGAGTAATTTATTTTGTGCTCAGGTTGATTTTCCATTCTTGTTTTTCCTGTTTGGTGTTTTTCCAGTTTCCATGCATAGCCGTAAGATAGTGGAACTGTTACATTTTATGATGTTGTACCTTAGTTGATAGCCAAGTAGTTCTTGAGGTTTACATGGACGATGCACGCGCGCTGATCATGTTTACTTTCCCACTCAGGACTATGAGAACCTAGAGTAGTAGACCAAATGGAGAATTGACGGAAGGGATTCTCCAGAGTGTCTTTTAATTATGATGCAAGACTATAGGGGGAATTGATGTTGAGTGCTTCCTCAGAGAGTCTGTAGTTCCATGACGCGGGCCACAGGGGGAATTGACGTTGAGTGCTTCCCCAGAGAGCCTTTAGCACGATACGACACTATAGGGGGAATTGACGGTGAGTTCTTCCCCAGAGAGTCTGCTTAATTACATAGCTGAACCAGAGGGGTGAGACTGTGTGTGCCTCCCAGAGGATTTCTAGTACTATAGGTTGAACTATAGGGGTTAGGCTGTGAGAGATACCTAGAGGGTTACCTGTTTTCTTCTTATTGCTGGTTGTTTACTTGTGCACTTGTATGTTAGAGTTGTGGATTATATCTACTTGTGATTTACTGTTTACTGCTTCTTGTTTATTTACTTCCATGTATTCATTGACTATTAGGCACAGATCTTTGGGTGACTGCCTACTGGGATTGTATCTCACACCCTGTTTGTGCCATGATTTTGGGCCCAAGAAAACTATGTTGTTGTAGGTGTAGATAAGGGTAATCGCCCTTCTACATCAGGTTATTGATTGCACAGGAGCTGGAGAGCATGGGACCGAGCCATGGCTCATGATTCTGAGGAGTCTACTTGGTTTTTCTTTTGAACTTGGTTTCAGTTGTTTTTCAGCATATTGTTGTGTTTGCTGCTTTCCTTAGATACTTGTACCTGCTGCATCATTATCATCATTTCTATATATCTACTTGCTTACACTGTTTGGTTTCTGTTGTATGCATGTTGTTTAAGGCTTCTACTACTTATTGTTGTTTTCCTACCTTGTATACCTTACCGAGTGAGGTAATAGTTTCCCCACCGACTCACCAAGGCCCTTACTGCTAGTCGGCAGCCTCTGGCATTTGGGGAGACACGCTTGAGGTCATGTGGCGCACCGGGTACGGGGCACCAGTGGAGGGGCTCTGGACTCGGGTTGTTACAATGATGGTTGGTTGGATCAGTGGTACACATAATGCTTCCCAGTTGGCTGTAAAGCCTATGGTCACACATTTGAGTTGTGGGGGGGGGGGGAGAATTAAAACACCCTTCAGAAAGTGGATTGTTCCTGAAATGTACTTTTTGTTCCTCCATGTGGTGGAGTCCTAAGGAACAACTATCTAATGGTTGTTGTCTTGGGCATAGAATTTCTCCCAATTCAGGTTTTGACTAATCAGGGATCATTACATAAAAAATAGACTTTTGTAGTCATCACCAATTGGGCCAATCTCAAACTGGAAGACCACCATAACAAAGCCCACTATTAGTAGATAAAGTGACCTTGGGTCCCTACTTCATGGAAGGCTAGATAGCTTGTGGTAGTAATCCTCCCTAACTTGTGGGTTTTTAATTCACCTACCCTAAAACTAAAACCTGTGACCACATGCTTTACATCCCACTAGGAAGCCTTATGAGTACCACATTCATTATAATCTCCTAGTCTTGGTATCCCTCATAATTTTAATAAATCTTTCTGAATCTTATTCTCAGTTCCCTCTCCTGGTGGACATTGGTTAATTATTATTCTTCACTCAAGATAGGGAAAATACCTGAGGTCACATCTGATCGTGATTTTGGACATGCATGGACATATGTGGAATTTTTTTGTATTGGGAAAATGGAAATTTTTTCCTCTTACATATTTTAGGGAGTGTCATCAGTGATACATTGTAGGTGTGGGACATAAAGAATCTTGTTTTCATCATGGGGAAACATAAACCAGGGTAATAAGAAATACAAGGGTCATTTACTTAGGAATCCTATGTTATTCACATGAGGTATCACTACTAATGCATTAGGTGGAGCACATGTTTATAGTCTTGTGGGGAAACAGTCTCATGTTTATGGTATTATGGGGACACGATCATAGGTTTAGGGTCCTTTAGGGATGTGGTTACATATTGTGGTTGTTTTCATGACACAGATTTAGATTTAGGGTCTTTTGGGACATTTTAATAGTTTTGAGTCTTAGAGGGTCATGGTTATAGGTTTAGGGACTTATGGAGAGCGATCCTAGGTTTAATGTATTATAGGGACATTTACAATGTTCACTTTTCAGGTACTAGACCAGATATGAGTTAGTGTCGCATGGTGGAACTAAAGTCCTATGGGGACCTCATGTTTGGATAGTGAGAAGTTAAGTGTGTCCTTATGAGGTAAATAATCACAAATTAGTGCCTTCACCTCCCTGGGGAAGACTGGTATATTTTTGGTTCTTTTGGGAGAATTGAATTTTTCCTATGGGAGGTTTCCTATATACCCTATTATGATAATGGGATGAAAACCTATTTTTTAAGTGTATAGTTTAGGGTCATGTAATAATACTAGTCTATTATGTTTATCATCACGTGTTAAAGAAAATTATGGTGAAAAGGAGATATAATAATGGATCGTGTTGGGTTATGTATGGAATATTCCCATAATATGGGGGTTATCTCGTGTTTATCAAAAAAGGTAACCTATGTTAATTACATAAGGTAAGACAACAATTTAATGTTGTTAACTAAGACATTTTTTTGAAGTATAACATCAGGTTACTGGTCTGGTTTGTTATGTAGTTTAATGTCTTAAAAATCGAATATATATGGGGATTACTCTAGGGAGAAGAACATTTCAAATTGGGGAAGGATGTGATAAATATAAAAAATATACCTTATTTCAATGAAAAGTAAGTTAATTACCTTGATTATTCCACCTCTGGGAAAATATGTCGGGGTCCTGATGTAGGAGTGCTATTCGTAGGATCAAGAGGTCATGATAATTTCGAGGTCCTTCTTGGAGAAGTCGTCACTGAAATGAGGTTGGATGATATTATACATGTGAATAATTAGGCAATTAATGAATCAATAATGGATGGGAGTGGGGCACCTGAGTTCTCTACATGTGTTCAATTATACCTTGTGGAAGGTGGCATTGGGCCACCAACTCAAAGGTTGTGCCACATATATTTGGAGTTTATTATGCCTTATAATTTACATGATCCATGGGTTCTATCACAAGGATGATGAATGTATTCATCAGTTATGCTTTTATGAATCTTTTGGGGTTACTATAACCTTGGGGTTTCATGAAGGTAATTCATCTTGTGTGAACGCATATTCCCATCAATGAACATTTTTTGAGGATATCTCTAAAATAATATGAAATGTTTTGGGGACTATGTGATGGTAGTCATACAAGTTCTCATAATATTATAATCCACTAGATTTTTATAGTTTCATGAGTTCATGAATGATTGGGTTGCATGAATGATATCTCAACATTCCAAATTTTAGAGTTATATCCCTGAAAAATGGGGGATTGTTCTCTATGTTAGGTGAATTGGTCTTCTAGGAACTAGGCCATGCCACATGAAAAGTGTCTCCAAACATCTTTATGGTATGTGCATCTATGGGTATATTCCTACCATTAATTTTAACAAATAGATGATTAGGTAAGGAAATAATTTGTGGAATCCTTTCTTATGCTAGTAAATTTCATGCCAAAATAAAGAGTTATGAAAAATAGATTAGTGTTTTACATAACATTGTTCCATTATTTTAAGGTATTTTCCCTTATTATCAAAAGTTAGTGAGGTAGGTGTCTCCTGTCAAGGGTAAGTGGCATGCACACAACAAATAAGTAGTTTTGTACAATGTCTAAAAGTTTCACACACTTAATCCCTTAGCATCATAATACTCCATCTAATGAGTGGTATCCTCGTTTTATCATAAAATTCTCCTAGTAGTATGAGACACATTTTAGGATCCAACACCTTTTTATGGAGAATCATAATTGATGAATCTTTTTAGATTAGTATATAAATATAATAATTTCTCTGAATTAGAATGGAAAATAAATTCTTTAATAGAAACCCCTTCTATAGAAATAAGATATTAATGTAGTTTTAGATTCCTAAGATAGATTAAATTACTAGAAGATTCATGGTTATTAGATAAAAATTACACTAGAAACTTTAGTCTATGTTTATGTATTGAATATGATTGGATACATTAATGACTTGGCGAGACATTTTATTTACATTAAGTCTTATATAGACAATATAATTCATCTTGTAATTGTTTTTGAAAATATTATAATATGATGACTAGGTATGTTAAAATATTTTCTTGTTTCATCAAACATTTGAGGATAGAAAATATGGGAATATGATTCCAAGGTTCATGTGCTGCATTGATAGAAAAATTTTAAAAGTTTGAACAAAAATATTAATTTTCTATTTGGAATTCTAAAAATATTTATTATAGTGGGAATAAAATTTAATTGAAACTAAATTGAGGTTTTTGGAATGAATGGAAATAATTTCATTGGATGGGATTTATCTAAATAGTAAAATGGGTTCACATATCTATTGGATATTCCACATTAGGTATTAGTTTTATAAAATCATTCATAAATTTTTACTGGTATATGAAACCAAATAAATATATTAAAATATTTTAAAATATAAAGGATTATAAAATCAAGGTATGTATTGATGGAGCTTATAATTTTTATTCAAATTATAATTCAATGTTTTACTATATTAAGGATTCCAACATAAGGGGATATTTAAATGCATCAATTAATAATGATAAAATAATTTTATTTTCTCTATATTTATCATATATGATAAGGAAGATTATTTTTTCTACAAATATTTATAGTAGATTGTGTGATAAGACATTTTGATACTATTTTTTTTGATTCATCTGATTAAATTATTTAGTTTAAAAAATATAAAAGGACAATGAATTATTTTGGATAAAATATCTTATAAAAAATATTTGTTAAATTAAGAGGGAAAGGGTTCCCTCAAACATTAGTGTAATAATTTATTGAATAATATATTATTTTCATAACAATAATATAAATATATTAACTACCTTTTTAGATATAGTTGGAGATATTATTTTTGTTATATATTTCCATTTAAAGAAATAAATTTTATTTCCTATCAAAAAGGGTTTTCTATGTTTTATCATGATGTTACATTGAGAATATTGTTCCTAAGAGGCTACTAGGAGAATATTTGGACATAAAAAAGTTAAAAAGTATAAAAAGTAATTAATTGTACCAATAAATTTTAAATCGAATGTCAATTTATATCAATAATTATTTTAGGGTCTATTTGTATAAAAATTTAATAAATAGAGTTTCATTTATTAACCAAATTAATCTCAAGGACAATTTTGAAATAGAAATTATCCATGTTGATTATAATGTACCTAGAAATTGTTATAAACATTAAATAAAATTTATTAACTTCAAAACCATAAATATAGTGATGTAAATATGTTTGAATATTATGTCAATTGATTTTAACATTGGGAATATGATTCCTAATTCGCACCATTTTTTAAATAAATAGTATAGATGTTACTCATTAAAGGATTAAATTAGAGGGTTTTATCAGATAGTCACATAGATATTTGGATGGTGGGACATAGAAATGTAAGGATTTTAACAAATAAAAAAATGTTTACAATACATAATTCCTATATTATGGTCAATCATATTGGATATAAATAATAGGATCTTATGCTTGGATTATTTTCTATTTATAATAGTTTTTAGGAAATTAAAATAGATTATGTTATACAAAATGTGTTTTTTAATTTATCATTCATCTATGATAGCTATAGATATTCATTAAATAAAATGATAATTGACATTAGAATTAATGAATTCGAACTATCTCAAAAATATATTCTCCATGTTGTGTAATCGGTTATGGTTAATTATTTATGAGATCATGGGTGCTATTTTAGAAAGGGATGCATAATATGATCATGGAACAAAAAATGTTTTTTGTTTACTTGATGTACCACCATGTATAATGTAATGACCCAAAGTTTTTCAATGGAAAATTCCCTTCTTATATTTATGTCAAAAAATAACATGAAAACACAAAATAATGAACTACTAAGTGATAAGTGACCTTTAAACATAAGTTTGTTACAACTATGTTTAGAATTTTGAAAATACGACATACACGGTTGTGTTCAAGATGGTTTTTGGAGTCTAATGAAACAAAAATAATTTTTGGTGAATAGTAACCTACCATTATGAATAGTAACCTATCCTTATGAATAGTAATATGACCATTAGGAATAGTAAATAAGAGTAACATTGACTATGAATAATAAAATAAAATTTAGACATCTTAGAAAGTGACAATTTGACCTTAGTAAACTTTTTTCGTATTTTATAAGTCATAAATAATTAATTATAATTAATTAATTAAATTAAAAGAATATTTATTTCCCTGAAATGTATTCATAAATTATTTAATCAATGTCTTATAGTTTTTAGATATTTTATTAGACCCTACGTAATTTTTGTAAGCACCATAAAAAGAACTTTCCCAAGCATAAAGTCAAAATGTGATTTCTTAAAGTGTCTTTTTCTCTTTCTTTCACTTTCCTTTTAATAAATTAATGAATTCGGATTATAAACAAGAATTAATGCCTAAAAATAATTATATTATATTAATATATGATTTAGGATGTCAAAAAACTACTATTACAAGTCCAACTCTTGATATATTATTTTATTTAATATTTTATACCAAAAACACCTCCCTCCTCATGTATAAATAAACCCTCCCATCCTCTTGCCAAACCACACCTCTCAAGCTTCAAGAATTTTCTAATCTCTTCCCAAACACCTTCCCTAGCCCCTCCCCCACTTCCAAGAGATTCTGGTCTTATCAAAAGACCAAGCTTAGGCCCTTAAGGAGGTTCTCAAGAGAAGGATTCAAGAGGTAATTTCCCTCCCTCTTCTCTTTTATTTTCCTTTCATGTTCAAGATCATTCCTTGATCTCTCCCCACATAACTTCGTCCAAATTGTTTTTTAACTCCAGTACTATAAAAATATTGTAATTTTATGATTCTAATGGGATATTATATCACCCCACATCCTTCCCTCTTCCTTTTATTTTATTAAAGAGAACGTTGTTCATGAGGTGTTAATTTATCACCTTCAAAAACGACATGCTATCTTCTTCCATTTATACCTTAAGATCTGGTCATGAAACCATTTTTATGGTAGAACCAGAATATTTTATTTGTATTATGCTCTATTTTCAGTTCTGGAAATAACCTATGGCCATATTACTAAGTGAAAAATTAAAACAAGTTCGTTGTGATCCAAAAACCGCTCAAGTTAACCCAAATAATCATCACATAATTCTTATCTAATGATTCACCCACATGGAACTAATATAATTCATTATAAAATCATTAAAGATCCTGTAATATCACTAATAACATGTAATATTATTTCTGTATGTTTACCCATGTTCTACCCAAACTTCAATTTAAGAATACAAGTGGACCACTCAAGAAAACCATAAAAACGAACATCCCCGATCAATGTTTTTAAACTCTGTAAGTCATCCAAAGTTACATAATATGACATAATGAAACCATAATGAACGCTATTAATGTATAAAAGGTTCTGTAATTTCTAATTAATGAATATAATGTCATTATACAGGACATTAAAGAGAAGGAGGCATTCGGGTACAAGGTAAGGGGAAATCTCAAACCCAATTTTCTTCCTTCGAGTTCTCCCTCTTTCACTCCATTTTTGATATGGTTACTCCTCAAAGATCATTTGTTCATCATTACCTTTAATTTTCTGGGATATAAATGTATTTCACTGGTTTTTATTTCCATCAAAATGTTTTCCAAAATAATTCTTCTTTCAAGAACTCACATTTTACCTCTCATTGAAAGTTGATGGTTCTTGTATCAAGTATGTTGTTCCCTCTTTCTTTTGGGAACCCAAAGCTTATGAATGTGTTATTATGAGATGAAACCCATTCCATTTCATGGGTTAATTATGTTTATTTATGTTATATGATCATTGTGGCATGCATTATAAATGATAAGGTTATGATGTGACGGGTGCGCCCGGAATTATATAGTGCAATATGAATGTTTAAATGTGACGGGTGCGCCCGGAATTATACAGCGCTCCAATGCATTGGGTAAAGTGATGAATCTCATGAGTAAATGTGAAATTATGTGTGAAAAAGATTCTAGCTTGGTTCACAAGTATGTGTGGTAGTTAACCACTAAGACATGTTGTTTCATTTTTATGCATTTCCACATTTCAAATCTTTTATTTATGCTCCTCTCATGTTCATGATCTTTTGCATATGTCATGATTATGCTCACCCCATGATATATTGTTCTTATCTATCCTCTTAATGGGATTTTATCTCACCCCTTTTGATGTATATCCTCAGGTGGCTATATGTACTAAGGAGAGGACAAGTTCCAATAAGAAGCAATAGAAGAAGAAATTAAATGAATGTTTATGCTTAAAGTTGTCTTTGTAATGTATGGTCCTAGTTTTCCCAAGACACTAAACCTATGATCCTATATGTGTAATACTATTCTGTTTTTTATCTTTGAAATGATATAATATTAATGTAAGAAAAGGCCGGGTCGCTATAGTTGGTATTAGAGGCATGGTTTAGTTAATTTGGGAATTAGGATTAGTGAACCCTAGAGAGAACCATTAGTATGAGACTAAGTAAAAATATGCACACAAGAATATTTACCTAGGGATCCCATATGTTATGTTTTTGGTATAATTGTTTAAATTAATAAGTTATTCCTCGCTTGTTTACTTATGTTTTGTTCTAGCCTTTTCTATTTTAGAAAAGGCTGGGAACCAGGAGAAATCAGGCCAACAACTCATGTGAGGGAAAATGCAATGATTTCCCGAATGACATCCCCAATTATTTGGGAGGTGAAGTTCAAAACTTCGTGGAGATTATAACCCCATTATCTCAGGTTATGAACAATTACCATAATAATGGGGAATGTACTCCTTCACCAAATAGGGATCAACTGGCTATTGAATGTTTTATGCGTCAACGACCACCTTCGTTTAGTGGATCTTCCGTTCCACTAATTGCGGAACAGTGGGTCAACTCCATGGAGAAGATCTTTTCTATGCTTCACTGTTCTGAGACAGATAAGGTGACTCTAGACGTTTACCTTCTAGATGGAGAAGCCGATCAATGGTGGGATTTGATTAAGAACACCAAGCCAAGAGAAGAAATTGAAGAGATGGAATGGGAGGACTTTAAGATAATGTTTCTTAATAAGTATTTCCCTTGAACTCTTCGCACGAATATGGAGAGAGAATTCATAGAGCTCAAGAAAAAAGAAGTAGAATCTATCACAACCTATGAAGCGAATTTCACAAGACTTTCAAGGTATGCTTCAGGTTTTGTTATCAACAATGATAGCAAAATTGATAGATTATTTAGTGGATTAAAACAACACCTTCGAAAGGCTCTTGCAATTCGAGACTTTGGGAGTTATGAAGAAGTTGTTCGGTGTGCTCTAAAAGTGGAGATAGAGTTTGGAGAATGGTCCCATGGCTTTGGTGATAAGAAAAGAAAGACAGAGTTTCAAGTTGGGGGATCTAATGATAAAGGTGGGAAGAAAAATCAATGACCCACATGCCAAAAATGTGGGATGTTTCACAATGGGAACTACCTCAAAGGGACGGGGAAATTCTTCATGTGTGGGAAATAAGGACACCATGCTCAAGAGTGTCGAAAAGATATGAAAAGGAAGGATAATGTAGCCGATGAAATGAGAGAACCCCCCGTGGTTCAATGCTATAACTGTAGGGAGCTAGGGCACTTTGCAAACCAGTGCACTAAACCTCGAGCTCTCGAGGGTAATCAGCGTCAGCAGCCACCAAAGCCGAAGGAACAAGGGAAGGCTTATACCATCACTACTACAGAGGTGGAGAATGATAATTAAGTCATACAAGGTAAACTTCCTATTCACTCAAGAATGAAAAAAGTCTTATTTCATTCTAGTTATACGCATTACTTTATATCTTTCATGTTTACTAGAACTATATAATCGAAGCCCCGAAACCTTAAAGTAGTGATATCTGTAAAAACACCAAGTGGTGCAATCATTGCAACCCAAGTGTTTGACTCTTCTCCTATTGGCGTATGTGGGAAGATTCTTCCGGCAAATCTTGTAATACTTCCCTTGGTGGAATTCGACGCTATAATTGGAATGGACTGGCTCTCATTATATAGATCACATATCAACTGTTGGGAAAAGGAAATATCTTTTCATATTCCGAACCATCGCATGCTCCTCTACAAATTCAAGGAATATCATGAATCTCCTTTGAAAAATCCTTCAATGGTGTGGGTGTTGATTCCTTGTGAAGAACCATACCTCGCCCAAATGGTTGAGTCGAAGGAAAGTTCCAACCATGGGGAAATTACCATTGTGAGGGAATACGGTGATGTATTTACCAAAGAGTTACCTAGAATTCCCCCAGATCATGAGGTAGAGTTCTCAATTGAACTCATACCTGGAGCTACTCCTATCTCGAAGTGTCCCTATAGGATGTCTCCTATTGAACTGGAGGAGTTAAAGAAGCAGCTGCAAGAGCATCTGGACAAAGGGTTCATACGCCCTAGTGCATCACCTTGGGGTGCACCAGTTCTCTTTGTGAAGAAGAATGATGGAACAATGCGGATGTGTATAGATTATCGAGAACTCAACAAGATCACCATAAATAACAAGTATCCTCTCGCAAGGATTGATTACTTGTTCGATCAGTTAAGAGGAGATCAATACTTATCCAATGTGGATCTTCATTCTGGATATCATCAAGTAAAGGTGAAGAAGGAAGATATTCAGAAGACTGCCTTCCGTACAAGGTATGGGCACTATGAGTTTTTGGTGATTCCCTTCGGACTTACTAATTCCCCTACAATCTTCATGGATTTGATGAATAGAGTCTTTATACATTACCTCGACATATTTTTGG
This sequence comes from Viscum album, assembly GCA_963277665.1. Lineage (NCBI taxonomy): Eukaryota > Viridiplantae > Streptophyta > Magnoliopsida > Santalales > Viscaceae > Viscum > Viscum album. The sequence continues at coordinate 2,042,037,262 of OY728148.1, read as the reverse complement.
TAGTTTTTATCTATGATATTCTCATCTACTCCAAGATCAAGGAGGAACATGAAGAACATCTAAGACTTGTGTTGGAGACATTGAGAAAGGATAAGTTGTACGCCAAGTTCAACAAGTGTGACTTTTGGATAAATCATGTCACGTTATTGGGACATGTGATCACAAGTGAGGAAATTTCTGTGGATCCTTCAAAGACAAAGGTGATTGAGGAATGGACCAGGCCCTCTAGTGTCAAAGAAATCCGTAGTTTTCATGGATTAGCTGGGTACTACCGACGTTTTGTGAGAAACTTCTCATGATTGTCAATCCCACTAACTAAGTTAACATGGAAAGGGGTAAAGTATTTCTGGATGGAAGAATGTGAGGGAAGCTTCAAGGAGAAAAAAAGAAGGATGATCGATGCACCTGTACTCACACTGCCAAAAAGTGGAGTAAGTTTTGTGATATACAGTGATGCTTCAAAGAAAGGCTTGGGTTGTGTACTCAAGAAAAATGATAATGTGATATCCTACGCCTCACGATAGTTGAAGATCCATGAGCAGAACTACCCGACGCATGATCTAGAGCTAGCAGCCGTGATTTTTGCCTTGAAAATCTGGCGGCACTACCTTTGTGACGAGAACTGTGACATATACACCGACCACAAGAGCCTAAAATATATATTCACAAAAAAGGAGCTCAACATGCGTCAAAGGAGATGGTTAGAGCTAATCAAGGATTACTATTTCTCTATTCACTATCATCCTGGAAAGGAGAACAAGGTAGCTGATGCTCTAAGCAGAAAAGAACCTGTTACACTATCCATGTTGCGGATTGAGAAAGACCTTATCTTCATGGATATGCAAATAATGGATTTGGAAATCATAATGGTAGGGGATACATCCTACCTTTCCCAAATGATTTCGCAACCATCAATCCAAGAGAAGATTAAGGAAGCAAAAAGGGATGATGTGGAGATTCAAAAGAGGGTGAATACAGTAAAGGCAGGGAAGCTACAAGAGTTCCATATCGATGATGATGGTGTGATTCGGTTTGGAATGCGGCTTTGTGTGCCTTAATCACCCAGGATAAAGAAGGAGCTATTGGATAATGCACATAACTCAACTTTCTCTATCCATCCTGGGAGTACTGAGTTGTACCGTGATCTCTGAGAACACTTCTGGTGGGATAACATGAAGAAGGAGATTGTAGAATATATATCAAGGTGCTTGGTATGTCAGCAAGTTAATGCTGAGTGACAAAAGTCCAAGGGTATGATGCAGCCATTGCCTATACCCATGTGGAAATGGAAAAATGTTACTATGGAATTTGTCATGGGTCTCCCGAAGACGTTAAAGGGGAATAATGAGATATGGTTTGTGGTTGACCGACTCACCAAGACTACCCATTTTATCGCTATTCGGGAAGACCTCTCGCTTGAACAACTTGCAAAGATATATGTGAATGAAGTGGTGAGACTGCACGGTGTTCCACTCTCAATTTTCTCTGACCGTGATCTAAGGTTCACATCTATGTTCTGGAGAATCCTTCAACATGCTTTGAGTACTGAATTAAATTTCAGCACAGCCTATCACCCCCAAACCGATGGCTAGTCTTAAAGGACTACTCAGACTCTTGGAGATATGCTAAGAGCCTGCTCTCTAGAATTCAAAGGTGGATGGGATCATCATCTCCCATTGGTTGAGTTCTCATACAACAATATCATCCACTTGAGTATTCAGATGGCTCCGTATGAAGCTATTTATGGGAAGTGATGTAGAACTCCAACCTGTTGGGATGAAGTTTGAGAAATAAAGCTACTTGGGCCCGATCTTGTTCAAGAGATGACCGAGAAGGTTCAAGTCATCCAGAAACACATCAAAGCTGCTCAAAGTCAGCAAAAAAGCTATGCTGACAACCGTCGAAGGGACTTGGAGTTCGACGTTGGAGATAAAGTCTTCCTTCGAATATCTCCATGGAAAAGAGTCATGTGATTCAGGAAGAAAGGGAAGTTAAGACCAAGGTATATCGGCCTTTTTGAGATCCTTGACCGTATAGGATCCGTGGCCTATTGTCTGTAACTTCCACCAAATAAGGCTCAAGTTCAAGATGTGTTTCATTTATCACTACTGAGGAAGTAAATACCAGACCCCTCACATGTACTAAACTCAGAGGTGGTGCAGCTAGAAGATGATCTCTCCTATGAGGAGAAACCGGTAAAGATTCTGGACCGATGTGATAAGGTTCTATGCAACAAGACAACCCATCTTGTCAAAATGTTCTGGAGGAACAATAATTTTGAGGAAGCAACTTGGGAACCAGAAGAGGCAATGAAGGATAAGTACCCTCACCTTTTTGTGTAAAGTGAAATTTTGGGGGAGAAATATCTTAAGGGGGGAAGAATGTAACGACCCAAATTTTTTCAATGGAAAATTCCCTTCTTATATTTATGTCACAAAATAACATGAATACACAAAATAATGAACTACTTAGTGATAAGTGACCTTTAAACATAAGTTTGTCACAACTATGTTTTGAATTTTGAAAATCTGACATACACAGTTGTGTTGAAGATGGTTTTTGGAGTCTACTGAAACAAAAATAATTTTTGGTGAATAGTAACATACCCTTATGAATAGTAACCTACACTTATGAATAGTAATATGACCCTTATGAATAGTAAATAAGTGTAAAATTACCTATGAATAATTAAATAAAATTTAGACTTCTTAGAAAGTGAAAATTTGACCTTAGTAAAAGTTTTTGGTATTTTATAAGTCGTAAATAATTAATTATAAATAATTAATTAATTTAAAAGAATATTTATTTCCCTGAAATGTATTCATAAGTTATTGAATCAATGTCTTATAGTTTTTAGATATTTTATAAGACCCTACGTAATTTTTGGAAGCACCATAAAATCAGTTTTAATCCTAAAATCTGTTTTTTAAGTAAATTATGATTTTAATTAAATATTAAATTAATAATATTTAGAAAATTATTTTTGAAAAATGGAAATCATTTCTGGATTCTACACGTTGAAAAATGGTAGGGGTAAATTTTTGGGTTTATTCTGAAATACTTCAATTTTCAGATGAATAGTAAAACATACAGTTCTTCGCATAATCGGTGTATACTAAATTGCATCATTAATGATGTAATGATCACATAAACATTATAGAACTTTAGTTTCGGAAAAATTATATTATATCTCATAAATGTTTCTTTAAGATACAATAAATCTAATTCTCAAACCTAAAAAGAACTTTTCAAAGCCTAAAGTCAAAAGGTGATTTCTTAAAGTGTCATTTTCTCTTTCTTTCACTTTCCTTTTAATAAATTAATGATTTTTTATTATAAAGAATAATTAAATCCCAAAACGAATTATATTATATTAATATATTATTTAGGATTTCAAAAAACTACTATTAGAAGTCTAACTCTTGATATATTATTTTATTTAATATTTTATACCAAAAACACCTCACTCCTCATGTATAAATAAACCCTCCCTTCCTCTTGCCAAACCACACCTCTCAAGCTTGAAGCATTTTCTAAGCTCTACCCAAACTCCTTCCCTAGACCCTCCCCCACGTCCAAGAGTTTCTGGTCTCATCAAAAGACCAAGATAAGGCCCTTAAGGAGGTTCTCAAGAGAAGGATTCAAGAGGTAATTTCCCATCCTCTTCTCATTTATTTTCCTTTCAAGTTCAAGATCATTCCTTGATCTCTCCCCACCTATATTCATCCAAATTGTTTAGTAACTCAAGTAATATAAATATAATGTAATTTTATGATTCTAATGGGATATTATATCACCCCACACCCTTTCCCTCTTCCTTTTATTTTATTAAAGAGAACGTTGTTCATGAGGTGTTAATTTACCACCTTCAAAAACGACATGCTCTCTTCTTCCATTTCTACATTAAGATCTGGTAATGAAACCATTTTTATGATTGAACCAGAATATGTTATTTGTATTATGTTCTATTTTATGTTTTTGAAATAAGCTATGGCCATATTACAAAGTGAAAAGTTAAAACAATTTCATTGTGATCCAAAAACCGCTCAAGTTAACCCAAATAATCATCCCTTAATTCTTATCAAATGATTCACCCACATGGAACAAATATAATTAATTATAAAATAATTCAAGATCCTATAATATAACTAATAACATGTAATATCATTTCTAGATGTTTACCCATGTTCTACCCGAACTTCAATTTAAGAATACAAGTGGAGCACTCAAGAAAACCATAAAAACGAACATCCCTGATCAATGTTTTTAAACTCTATAACTCATACAAAGGTACATAATATGACATAATGAAACCATAATGAACACTATTAATTTATAAAAGGTTCCAGAATTTCAAATTAATGAATATAATGTCATTATACAGGACATTAAAGAGAAGGAGGCATTCAGGTACAAGGTAAGGGGAAATCTCGAACCCAATTTTCTTCCTTCGGGTTCTCCCTCTTTCACTCCATTTTTGATATGGTTACTCCTCAAAGATCATTTGTTCATAATTGCCTTTACCTTTATGGGATATACATGTATGTCACTGGTTTTTATGTCCATAAAAATGTTTTCCAAAATAATTCTTCTTTCAAGAACTCACCTTTTACCTCTCATTCAAAGTTGATGGTTCTTGCATCAAGTATGTTGTTCCCTCTTTCTTTTGAGAATCCAAAGCTTATGAATGTGTTATTATGAGATGAAAACCATTCCATTTAATGGGTTAATTATATTGATTTATGTTATATGAGCATTTTGGCATGCATTATAAATGATAATGTTATGATGTGACGGGTGCTCCCGAAATTATATAGCGCAATATGAATGCTTAAATGTAACAAGTGCGCCCGAAATTATACAGCGCTCCAATGCATTGGGTAAAGTGATGAATCTCATGATTAAATGTGAAATGATGTGTGAATAAGATGCTATCTTTGTTCACAATTATGTGTGGTAGTTATCCACTAAGACATGATGTTTCATTTTTATGCATTGCCACATTTCAAGTCTTTTATTTATACTCCTCTCATGTTCATGATCTTTTGCCTATATCATGATTATGCTCACCCCATGATACATTGTTATTATCTATCCTCTTTCTAGGCTTTTAGCTCACCCATTTTTATGTATATCCCCAGGTGGCTACATGTACTAAGGAGAGGACAAGTGGCAATAAGAATCAATAGAAGAAGAAATTAAATGAATGTTTATGCTTAAAGTTGTATTTGTTATGTATGGTCCTAGTTTGCCCAAGACACTAAACCTCTGGATCCTCTATGTGTAATATTATTATGTTTTTTATCTTTGAAATGATGTAATATTAATGTTAGAAAAGGCCAGGTCTCTATATATACAACATTATGTGTAATAAAATGTATGTTTGGTTTTTTGTGGTGTAGGTTTCATATTGAATCCCCATTCCAATGTTTCCAATATATAAAGCATCAAAACATTCACACATTGATACCTTTCATATATAATCTAGGGGGATTAGCTAATCACAGGGTGGATGAGTATGTTGTTGTTCATTTATTGAGTTTATTATCAAATAATATGGGAGTTATCTTATCCTATGAATAGTGTTAAATATGGACCTGTAATGTGTATGGAATATGGACATAACTAGATAAGGTATATATGTTATCAATTTCTATTTGGATAAGATTCATGTGATATGTTAATTTAGATGGTTGAATGATATGTAATGTCTTTAGAAATTTGGTTAGTCGATATTCATATAATCTATAATACATGAGAAGGCTATATAGGAAAAAATCCATGTATTGAGGTCACATTGTGTATTAGAAAATGATTATTTTATTATATATAAATCCATATGATATAACTAGTGGATACATGTATGGACATACATTTGTTTGATAGTGATCATGGAATATCCTGTAATAGATTAAGAGATAATGATTCATTGTTAAAGGTATATCCTTATAAATATTTACAGATTATGGAATTTATATTTTTTTCAATGCTACAAAGTCTCATGGGGTATCAATTTTTGGTTTTACAAATGAGAATCAATTTAAAACATCAAGAGAAGTCGTAGAAGTTTTTATATGGCTGTCAAGAAGATGTTTTGGATTGATAATCAAAAAATATATATATTATTTAACATGTGGAGAAAAATTATTATAACATTTACAAAAGTAGTATTTTAAGATATAGACATGGATTTTGGTATTTTGATTCAAAATTTGTTACATATAATGTAATATTAGTTAAAATTGTGATAATTCTATGATTCATTAAAATAAGTAGGACATTGAATGAAATTTTCAATAGACTCATAAAGGATACTACAAAGTTTATGGGACTATGTTATGGTTGATGCTGATTTGGACCATAGTATTGTAAAATACACTATAGAATTCTATAGTGGATGGTGATTCTTGTATTTTAAAAAATTCCAATATTCAAGGGATTATTTCACTCCTACTATCATATAATGTTATGTTCATCATATGAAAATATTATAAGGATCATTATTCACTCTACATGATCATTTAACCAATAAATGACAATTAAAATAATTAAAATGAATATTATAATTGAATTTTAATGTTTGTCCCTTTGAGGAACACATAAATAAATTCATGGTTGAATAGTTTTTCCTTTGAGGCCTATAAAAATGTTTTCTGATACTCATAATAGGTGTAAGAATTATATTATGGTGAGACAAAAATAAAACCCGACAAACCAATTCATTATAAAGTTCTCATTTTTTTAAAACATATAAAAATGGTTTAAGAACAAAATTTCATGAGAGATAACCTTTCCAATAATTGGAAAATTCTTGTATGTTGGTCGGAGTAGTGTACTCAAGATGGGAGTTAATTGAGTATATATTCAAAATTTTCGTTTAAAAATTATTCTTATAAAGGGTTCCCCAATAAATTTAAATACATCCCAGTTAATCAAGGTTATAATGTTACGAAAGTTTGACTATTTAAATAACTTTTTATAAGATATATTAATTCCCAGTAATCTTAATATTGGTTATTAACATTACTTTTGAAACTATTATAATAAGTCAAAAAAATTATAACTTCTTTAAAACATTAACTATCAATTTAAATTTAGTGGTTTCTGAATTAAACAGCAGAAAAATAGAGACAACTAAAATTAAACAACACAACAGAAATAAAACAAGTTATTCATTCTCAATCTGAGACCTAATCCACTCCACTGTGTGATCACCTGCCACCAATCATTTTATATAAATAAACTAGATACACAGCCTATATCGGGCTTTACAACAGTACACAAGACTGTCTAGGTCACATGACCTCCTCCACAGTTCTTCATGGGTATGAACTAACTGGTTACACACAACATCTTCCACACTTATCCATGGGAATAAAAAAGTGTAGAAATATGTAAGGGAAATGATATGTTGTATCATTTAGTTTTATGCAGGAGACAATGTGTGATTATAAACACACACACATACTTCTCAAAAGTTAAAAATAATACACAATAGAGTAGAAATGATGATATAGGGTTAGAAGTGCTCTGAATGATAGTATATGAATCCCTGGAATTCTAGGATGAAGTAGATACAAAAATAGAGTCCTCTCATGTAAAACATAGTATCGTAAGTCATCTAGATCTAGCTTGTGTTCTTCGTGGTATGGTCAGTGCGAAGATGTGCTCGATGATTCTGATCTATGGTGTCCAAATTTTTTATTCAAGAATGCTTCGTGTGTTCTTCAGGAATGTTGAGATGCATAAGTCAGTTCTTTTCTCAAGAAATCTAGTGTGTACTTTATTATTACACTCTCTATTGTTTCTGGGCCGTACTTCTCTTTTATTCTTGGAGAACATGTGTTGGATCTGACAAGATGCATGTATTCTACACCTCATACCTCGTAGTATCAGATGATATGTCTAAAAAGAAACATTAATTATGTCATTTCATTTAAAAGCTACAAATATGACCATTATTTATTAAATTGAAAATCGATAAAACAGATTAATAAACGGTGTCACAGTCTGTCTGTAAATGGTGTCTCCTTGAAACGGTGTCTCCTGAAATGGTGTATCCTTGAAACTGTGTCTCCTTCTTTCTCTTTGATAAGTGAGACAACTATGATAGAATAGTTATATAGAGACCGGGAATTGGTAGAATATATTTTGTGTTAGGAACATGTTTTCTAGTCAAGGTGTTTGGATGGTTACAGTGTCTGAATGGTCACGGTGTCTGGATGGTCATAGTGTTTGGATGGTATGGTGTCTAGATGGTTACGATGTCTTGATGCTTATGGTGTCTAGATGGTTGTGGTGTCTTGATGTCCACAATGTCTATGTCCTTTTCCAAAAAAACAAAACCGGTGGCAGACTCACGGTTTCTCAGACTTAGTCAAATATCTTGTATACAGAATTAAATAGTGATATTCATAAAATGGTTTAGACTTACTCATTCATCAAAGAAATCATTTTGAAGTAAATTAAATGTCTTATAAAATAATTAAAATTAATGTCTAGAAATTAAGATCTTGGATAGGTTTATTTAAAGCATAAATATATTAATAATCTGTACACGTGATTTGAGACAGATTACATAGGATTAATAGGCATTACAGAATGTATATGATTTGTGATCATTAAAACATGATTAAGACATGAAGAGTCCAACAATATCCCCCTTTTGAGGAAATAAATTATGTGCGTGAGATATTTATTTTTAGTTAATGTGTCTCTTCTTTAATGCGCATATAGAATACATATTTCTCCCCCTTTTGGGATTATCAAAAAGTGTAAAATAAGAAATAGACAATGAAAAATGCACAATGCATTAGATGGAGAAATAGTGTCATTACAAAAATTAATGGACATGAATTAATAATAAATCCCTATAAAAAGATAGTAAACACTATTCTTAAGCACAATCTGGTCTTTTCTTTTCCCTTGGCACTAGCATCAGAAGAAGAATCCATAGGAGTAGCGGTAGAAACAGAAAAAGGGAGTGAATCAGTGGATAGAGAAGGTAAAGGGAGTCCTTCAAAAACATAAGGGGACAAGGTAGGTGTACTAGAAGACTGAGGTAACTATTGATCGAGGATTATAGGCATGATCTGACTTAGAGCCTGGGAGACAGACATAGATGTGGTGGCTAAGGTAGAGGATGAGAAGGTAGGAAAACCAGATTTCAGGGGTGCAGCTGTAGGAGTGACAATGGCAGTACTCTGAACATGAATATAAGGCCACAAAATCTTGATGAAGTTAGAAATTATTTCACCACCATACTTCATGGATTTATCAAATTCATCCTTGATCTCTATAAACTTATCTAGAAAAGGAGTAAAATTTTTAATCTTTTAGACTTGAGTTTTGAAATCTTTAGTTTCAGGAGGAATCACCAGATTATCCACAATGTATTTGAAGTGGTTGGTCATGTCATATTTAGAGAATATCCGATTGAAGTATAATTCCACATTCTTAGAAATTTCTTTCTGAGAATCATTTCAAACATTAGAATGAATTATCACCAAATTATGAACTATGTCACTGTTCTAGATAACTTCAGCTAGATATTCCTTGTCAAAACCACTAAGCACAGACTGAAGTTCTTCTCTGACAACTTTTTGAAGCAGATCACTATCTAAAAAAGGTTGATATGATTTTTGAGAAGTACGAGAAGAAGTAACATTCGAGGTAATGGATTTCAGTTGATTTAGAAATTTGTAGAGATAGCCTATATACTCATCAGTTAACTTGTTAAGTCCGATAACAAGCTCATGAATCTCTTGAACAATCTTCTTGTTTCATTCAGCTACTTTTTTAGCTAAGGAAGTTAAATGAGGTTGAATAAGTGAGGCTAATTATTATGGGGTCTGACTAACAATATCCTCTACAGGATGACAAATAGGTTTGGGTCTTGAAGTTATCACTCTTTTAATTTCCTCAACCATACCTCTTAGATTTGTTACTTCATCACCGAGTAGTTTATTCTCAACTCTGACTTCTTGAATCTCATGAAGCATATTGGGTTGAATATGCCATATGACGTTTTCCAAAACCAGTGAAGCATATATTTCACTCAGATTGGTTATAGTAGTCGATTGGGTATTCATGAGTTTATCAACTCCAGCTAAATGGGTAGCTCCAAATGCTTTCAGGTCATCGTTATTCACCAATGTCAGAGGTTCTTGTGAAGGCTCAGGGATAGAAGCTGAGACAGGAACATGTTCCATGGAAGGAATGTCTTAAGGAGTAGATTCTAGTTTCATGTTAAACATAGTAGATAGATCAAGTACTTTTACTGAGACTTCCAGTGAATAAGTCACATCAAAATAACTGGGAAATTTATACCATGTATCTAGTGATCTTGGATCAATCGAATTTAGGACATCAACAGATTTCATATTGGGGGGATGATCCCCCTCAATAGGTTAACCTTTCTTAGGAATGAATGTTTTAGGTCCTTGATCTATTTCCACGAATTCATACCTTATAGCCTCATCCATTTACTTTTGATTCAACTGAATGGATTGCTCCATTCTCTCTTCAGCAGAAGGAATAACTTCAAGAACAGCTTGTTCCTCTAGGAGTTCCTTAAGGGAAAATTCTTACACAACATGAATATCTTCTTTTATATGTTCTTCTACAACACTCCTTACACTTACCTTAGTAATATATTATTCTTTTGAAGAATGTTTTTCTTCTAGATTAACAACTTTTTCAGGAATGGGAACATCCGTTTCAAATAAGACTTGAGGAGCTGGTGTACTTCCTTCCTCATCAAGAAGAATTTCTTTTGAAGGTACAATAACCTCTCCTTCTTCTTATTCTTTATAATATTCAACAAGTTCATCTAGATCCAAACTAGGATCCTAAATATCCTTTGGTCTTGAAGGGTGTTCTACATGATTAAAATTTTCATAAATTCTATCATTATCTTCCTCCCATGATTTCCTCCCTAGATTCCAATTCATTTTCATTATCTTTATTGTAACATTCAAAAGATAGAACTCATAATCCTTAATGGATTCATCATCTGGTATAACCAATCCCTTTACATGAATAATTTATAAGATAATCCGTGAATAAAACAGGGAGGTTGAATTGGAGGTGGTTTTGATTAATTCACACATATGGCGTATGAAATACTTAAAATGATTGATCATATGTCGATTATTCATGAGTTGTATAAAAAATACATCCTGATATTTGAGTATAGAAAAATCATCTTTTTTAGGGCTAATCCAATTCAGAAAAAACTAAAACAAGAGTCTGAATTCTCCATCCAACTCAACAGCTATGGATCTTTTTTTTCAATTTCTAGTTAAACTTCTCAAAGCTGCTTCCAAAATAAGAATTTCACTTGGAGGTGGAGGAACTCTCTAGTATTACTCATAAATACCTTCATGAGTTATCCTAATACATGCATCCCATTAACTTGAATAAAACATGAATCTCTGGCCATTGATCCATCTTCGCACAACATAGTCATCTTCAGAATCAAATGAAAATTGAACATACTGGTAAAACTGGGAAACTAGATTCGGGTTGATAGGCCTATCCTCATTAGTAAACCAATCTAGCCATCTTTTCTCTATTAGAACTTTCAACACCATAGACATAATTGATATAATCAAATTAGGGAATATCTCCTTTTTAGGTACCCCTATTATTTTAACTAGATTGGTATTCAGAGGACCCTAGGGTGCTAACCTCGGGAATATCTTCAACTTCTTATTTGGGATGCGCTTCTCAGGAGTTGACAACAAATGGAATTTCATCCTGGGCATTCATCGAAGGTTTGAGAGAGAGAAGGGTTGAAAGAGGGGTTGCGGTTTGAGAGAAGAGAAAATAGATCGAGTGATGAACATGTGAAACTTCTTTTATTTTATCATTTTGAGATATCAAGCATCGCGGGATCAAAAGCACGGGAATGTAAAAAAGCATAAGACAATGAATTACCGCGATACGGGTTATACTTTAGAAATAAAACAACAAAGAATCTTTACGATGATACCTTAACATGTCCTCACGATGAGACTATAAGAAGCGTTCACGATGCGACCATAACAGTAATTTCTAAACTGTGCGACCGTAGTGTTTAAGACAGTAAGTGTTAGACAGTAACTGAGTGATAGTAACTGTTGAGACCGTAAAAATGAAACAATAAGATAAGAAACCGTAAGATATGAAATAGTAAGATATGAAACAGTAAGATATGAAATAGTAAGATATGAAACAGTAAGATATGAAATTGTAAGATATGAAACATTAAGATATCTACTTAATATTTTTCCTAACCAATTCATGTATGATATAATCTATTCTTTCAAAATTTAATGGTTTGGTGAATATATCAGCAAGCGGATATTCAGTTCCAATGGATTCCAAAGTGATATCACCCATTTGATAATGATCTCTCAAAAATTGATATCTTATATCAGTGTGTCTTTTCCTAGATTATGAAACAATATTTTTGAGATGTTAATCACACTTGTATTGTTTCAATTTATAGGTACATTCTTTAATTGATATCCATAATCTATTGATGTGTGTTTCATCCACAAATTTGTGCACAAAAAAATTTCTGTAGCTTTGTATTCAGCTTCTATAGTAGATAATGCAACGGAGTTTTGTTTTTTACTACACCATGATAATAGTGACTTGCCTAAAAAGTGACATCTTCTAGAGGTTTTTTTCTATCTAACTTTCAACCACAAAAGTCAAAATAAGAATAACTAACTAACTCAAATTATTATCCTCTGGGATGGAACAGTCCTAGATTGGCTATATGCTTGAGGTATTTAAAAATTCATTTGACAACATTTAAATGAGATTCCTTATGATTTTCTTGAAACCAAGAACACATACACACATTAAACATAATTTCAGTTTGAGTAACAGTTATGTATCGTAAGCTTCCAATCATTCCTCTATAAGTGGTTAGTCAACAGATTTTCTATCTTCATCAAGATCCATCTTACAAGTAGTGCTCATTGGAGTCTCACAACATTTAGTGATATCCAATCCACAACGTTTTAGAATATCTTTAGTATATTTTCTTTTATTTTAAATAACACCAAAATTATTCTGAAATATTTCAAATCCAAGAAAGAATTAGAGTTCACCCATTAAACTCATTTCAAATTTGTCTTGCATCATTTTAGAAAATTCAATACATAAATAATTTTTTGAATATCAAATGATAATGTCATCTATATAAATTTGAACTACTAAAAAATAATTGGAAATTCGTTTTATAAAAAGGGTAGGATCATATATTCCTTTTGTAAAACCATTGGAAATAAGAAACGTACAAAGTCTATCATACTAAGCTCTTGGAGCTTGTTTTAATCCATATTAATTTTTGATTGTTTAAAAATATGGTTTGGAAAATGAGGTTTTGTAAATCCAGGGGGCTTCTCATTAAAGAGATCCTCAACTATATACCCATTTAGAAATGCACTTTTGACATCCATTTGATATTGTTTAAAATCCAGATGTGCTACATAAGAAAGCAGAATTCTGATGGCTTCAAGACTAGCTACTGGTGCGAAGGTCTCTTCATATTCAATTCTTTCTTATTGATTGTATCCCTGTACAACCAATCTATCCTTATTTCTAAATATATTACCAGCTTCATCTGCCTTATTTCTAAACACACATTTATTGCCTATGGTGAATGTGTCATTGTGTATTTCAAAAAGTTTTCAAACTTTGTTCCTTTCAAACTGATTATGTTAATCTTGCATATCCATCACCCAACATTCATCATTTATAGAATCATTAATGTTTTTAGGTTCAAGTTGTCACAAGAAGACTTGATGTTCAACATGATTTCTAAGAGAAGCTCTAGTTTGCGTCCCCTTGTCTAAGTCTCTTACAACAACATCTAAGGGATGGTTATTAATAGTTATAACATCTCTAGAAAAAGAAGGACTAGTGACTTAAGATTCTTCAATTGGATCTGGTTCATTGTTACTTAAATATAATGAATTTTCAGAACTAGAAGTTTTCATAGATTATTTTCTTGGAAGGTTAGAGGATTTTAAATTAATGTCCAGATTTGATAGATCATCCACTAGGTTCTCTAGAGTAGTCTTAGGTTCATGTGGATCTGTTTCATAAAATTTGATATGGAATGATTCTTCAACACATTTAGTTCTTTTATTAAACACTCTGTAGGCTTTACTAGTGATTTAATATCCAAATAAGATTCCTTCATCACTCTTCGATGAAATTTTTTCAAGATTTTCCTTTGTAATAAGGATATAGACTTTGCAACCAAATACTTTTAAGTATCCAACTTTGGTATTATATTGTTCCATAACTCATATAGTGTTCTTTTAAGAATAAATCTAATCAAAACTCTATTGATAATATAGCATCTTATATTTACATCTTTAACCCAAAAATAAATTTTTAAGTCATATTTATTAAGCATTGTTCTAGCTATCTCATGTTGGGTTCTATTTATTCTTTGTACAACTTTATTCTATTTAGTTTTTCTAGGGGAAGATAAATTATGACTATAGACATTTTGTGAGAAAAAGGATCCAAACTCTTGATTTTCAAACTCATGGCCATGATCACTTCTTAATGTCTTAATTCTAATTCCACTAATATTTTCTTTAGTTTTGGAATATTTGGTAAATTGATAGAATGGTTCACTTTTGTGATCCAAAAAGAAAGTCCAAGTATATCTAGAAAAATCATCTACAAGAACATAAACATAGTGTTTCCCATTTAAAATAGAAACTCTAGTTGGTCCAAACAAATCCATGTAAACCAATTCGATAGGTTGAGAATTTGATACTTCTTTATTTGGTTTGAAGGAAATTGTGTGTTGCTTTCTTTTTTCACAAGGATTTCACAATTTATCATCTGGAAACTCATGTTTGGGTAGGTTTTTGACTGACATTTTTCTAGTCAACTTTCTAATTTAGTGAGTGTTACAGTGTCCTAGTCTCCTATTCCAAAGCTAAAACTCTTTTTGAAACACACAAAAACATGAATTATTTTGAGAAGCTAAAGAATCCAAGTTAACAGAATATAAATTTTCATTTCTTAATGCATAAAACACTAATTCATATTTGGAATTAAAAACATTGCAAGCATCAATTTCAAATTTAACAGGAAATCCATCACCACATAACTGTGGAATACTAAGCAGATTATATTTCTGTCCATAAAAAAAGTACTTTGGAAATAAAAACTGTGTTAGAATTACCAATTTGGCCAAGGCCAATAATATTTTTTTTCATTATCACCAAAGGTGACATGTACTAAATCAATTTTTATTAAATTCATTAAGCATGAGTAGTCTCCAGTCATGTATCCTAAACACCCAACGTCCAAGTACCATAAAATCTTATAGGAACTCTTTAAGTAGCCCTCTGACAAAATAGTCAAATGAAAACAGATTTTGGTACCCACACTTGTTTGGGTCCAATAATATTAGTGATAATTTCTTTAGGAACCCATATCTACCTTATAGGTTTCATATAAGCATTATGTAAAGTATTTGAAAAATAACCTCTATTTGGTCCAGAAATTCCTGAAACAATAGGGAGTGTGTCAAAACATGAACTAGTTGAATGTTTTCCAGAACTGCGAGTTAAGTTATATGTCCTAGATTTAGAAAAAAAATTATTTCTTCGATTATTTTTTTACTAGGTTGTTATCCAATGCGAGTAGTATATTTAGGAGAAATTTGTTTACCTAGAATTTGTACCAAGGTATCCTTAACATTAGTAATACTTTCAAGATACCCATTCAATTTCTCATTATATAGTTTTATTTCATTGTTCTGTTTGAGTAATTGAGAATTTTTCTCAATTTTTACAGTGAGTTCAGTTTTAACAGTTGAGGTAAGAGAATTTTGTTTCTTCAAAGACTTGTACTTATCTTTTAGTTCATTAAATTCTCAAAAATAATATTACAATATTCAAATATTTCTTCGTTGGACATATTTTCAGAGTCACTCTCATCTCGAGAATAGTATGGATTGTGTACAAGAGATTCTAGTGTTACCTCTAATGTGTTTGTCATAAAACACATATTGGATTTATTATCATGTTCATCATGTGAAGATTATGAGTCACTTGAACTATTCTCAGAGGCACTCTATGTTGATTTCATTACCTTTTTTTACTTTTTATCTTTGTCCTCATATTTCATTTTTGTACTTTAGATTGGGATAGTCATCCTTGATATGTCCTTTTCTATTACATTCATAGCAGACAATCTCTTCAGACTTTTCACTTCGTTTCCAATCTTTCTTCCAACTTAATTTTTTATCATATCTTCCCTTGAAGTCATGATTTATGAAAAAGTTCTTCTTCTTGTAAAATATCTTAAACCATCTTGCTAATTGAGCCATCTCCTCATTACTATTAGGTGGTGATTGTTCATTACTGTATATTTCTACAGAAACTTCTACTTTATCTTTTTCGTTGTGTTTAGAGGTGGTGGTCTTGAACACAATAGATTTTCTTTTGGGTTCATCCTCCTCTTCCTTGTTGACTTTGATATCCTCTTAATACATCATCAGCTTTTCAATGAGTTATTTTATAGGTATGACGCTAATATCATATGATTCTCTAATAGAGACAGAGGATTCTCTCCATCTGTCAGGTAGGCATATGAGAATACCAATAATCTATTCTTTGGTAGTGAATTCTCTCCCAAGATATTTCATTGTGTTGAAAATTTCATTGAATCAGAGATACATGTTATAAATAGTCTCATCAAGTTTCATTTTAGAGATATCATATTAAATAGTATTAGTATTAAGTCTCATTTCTTTTACACTTGAAGTTCCTTCATGTGAAACAGATGGTGTCCCAAATTTCATGGGCAGTTTTACAAGTAGAGATCATATTAAATTCCTCATCTCATAAAGAGAAGTATAATGCTTTCACAACATTGTAATTTTTATTATAGTCAGTTTTGGTAGGTTAGTCCCAAGTGATTCTACCAGTAGCAGAAATCTTATATCCATCTATAATTGAAAACCAGATTTCAAAGCTCATACTTTCTAAATGAATTTTCATTTTTATTTTCCATTGTGCATAATTGGTTCCTTTAATGAATGGTGGTCTTTTTGTTGCAGAACCTTCCAATCTATTATCCGTAATAAAGAAATATTTTAAAATATCTATAAATTTTGAATTATCAAAAATTTACAGATCTTTAAGGTACAACTACAATCACATTTGAATAGGGTAAAAAATAGAGCCTTAATAGGATTAACAAAAACTCCTATGATTTCAAATGTTGTTCAGAGTAGACTACTCAAGAGGGGGGTTAATTGAGTATCTATTCAAAATTTCTGTTTAAAAATTATTCTTAACAAGTGTTCCCCAATAAATTTAAATATAGTCTAGTTAATCAAGGTTATACTGTTATGAAAGTTTTACTGTTTAAATAACTTCTTATAAGATTGATTAATTCTAGGTAATCTTAATATTAGTTATTAACATTACATTTGAAGATATTATAATAAGGAAAAACAATTATAACTTCTTTACAAGATTTACTATAAAAGTAAATTTAGTGGTTTCTGAATTAAACAATAGTAAAACAGAGACAACTAAATTTAAACAACACAGTGGATATAAACCAAGTGGTTCAATATCAAGATGAGACCTAATACACTCCACCTGGTGATCACCTACTACATGTAGTTTATATAAATAAACTAGATACACAACCTCTATCAGGATTTACAAAAGTACACAAGACTGTCCAGGTCACACAACATCTTCCATAGTTCTTCGTGGGTATGAACTAATAGGTTACAAACATCCTATTCCCCAATTATTTGTGGGAATGAAAAAGTATGTAAAGAAGTCTGGGAAAGGATATCTTCTATCCTTCAGTTTGATGTAGGATATAGTGCTCGATTTTATATAGACACACACACTGCTCGAAAGATAAAAATAATACACAACATAGAAGAAATGATGAGACAGGGTTAGAAGTTCTCTGAGTGTTAGTCTATGAAGATCTGGACTTTTGGGATGAACAAGATACATAAATCGAGTCCTCTCATGGAAAATAGACTATCATAAGTTAGATAGATCTTGCTTGTGTTCTTTGTGGTATGGTCAGTGATCGTGTTATCCGGTGTGTCAAATTAGTTGTTTAATTTTGACTAGAATTTCTACAGTATAACAGCAACACTAGGTCATCTCTCAACGGAGTCTTAGATCATTAATTTAGAAATTGGTTTTTTATTATGAAATTATAAGTGGAGTGAGGTTTTGTAAATGTTTGGGGTTTGATGATTAAATATTAAAATAGAAAATGAAAGTGATAAAACAAAGTAGAAATGAACAAGATTAATTAAGTGCGATCTGCCTGGGGTACTCTCTTGATGTTCATCCTTCGTAGATTCATGATATAGGGTTATTATATTTTAATCCCTGGGTTGTAACACCTAGAACCAAAATTTTACTGAGTTTATACTAGGATACCTCCTAGGTTTCATTGGAAAACACACAATGATTCCCCGGACACCGTCGATGATTGGGTGATTTGTTTTCGACATCATAATTGAAACTCACCAAGGAAACACACAAAGTACTCTATGTGCTATCAAAGTTTGTATTTTATTTCCTTGTGATACCATGACATAAATTTACATGGCCTTTACAGTGCTTATGTGAGTTCAATCGACCAATATGAACCACACAAACACCACAATTGGATGGGGAAAAATAAAGTGGTGAACGGTGTGTGAAACATCACTTGAATGGGTACCCCCAAACATGATCATATGAGGAGAGCATGACATACCAGTACATAACTCAATAAAATAAGAATAGAGGATGAATAAAAACAACACAACAACCTAGAATTAAAAAGATCATTCAAATATTACAAACATGAAGCTTGGGATTTACATCACGTTCCTCGCCAGGTGATCACAAGGGGTTTAGAAATCCATGGGAGGGGAGGAAGAAGAAGATGTTGAAGTATCACTTCCCATATCCTCTAGAACTTATTAAGATGATGAAAAGACCTATTTGGGACTCCAAAATGGAAAAACCTTCCCTCTGGTGCCAACTCACAAATGGGGTGCCCAAGGTGCCAATTTATAGGCAAAGTAAGAGGTGGTTTTGGGCACCCTAATTTCAGTAATCCTCTTGGTCTGTTGTTTTGGTTGGTAAGACAGTCATAAATCACTTTTTACAAAACTAAAATGTTTTTGGCCGACACCCTGTCTACCTCCATGTCAAATTTGGCATCATGATATTTAATATAGTAAGAGATATTTTCAAAATACAGAGGCAATGTTTTGACCCTGTACAGATCCACTTTATTAGAAAGATTGGTTTTTATGGTCCTCTTAATGAATTAATTGGGATTCAGTTCCTTCATATTAAATGAATATAATGCAATATAGGACCGAAACACAAATTTTCAGCCCCTTTTAATTCACGTTTTAGTAGAAACATGCGTTTTAGTGTACTGGTGTTCTTGGATTATGTGCAGATTGGCCCATCTTCCTTGGACTTCATAATGGGTCCTTCAAATCACCACCACATACAATATAATTATCAAAATAAGTAAAATTTACAGTTTTAATAGTGTTAAAAAGAAAATAATTGAATGAAACATGGAGTGAAATTTCTTATTATACTTGTAATTTTAAATTCAAAAACAGTTTAATACATTGGTATAAGGGTGAAATAAAATAGTGAAATGTGGTATGATCACACCCCCACACCTAAACATTTTCACTCGAGGGAAATGTATAATATCCTAATCATATCCCATTCCTAAATAAAAGATGTGAAAACATCCAATATTCTTCTGAAACGGAATTCTTCAAGTCTCGTTTATGGAATCAATTTTCCTGTCATTTTTCATTTCTCACATTGAAATTTGTTCATCTTAATTTGTTAACCCATGAAACATGTTGCAACCTACCACATCTAAAAATTTTCCCTCTTCACTCAAGGAACATATGAAAGTGGAGTTATTATCTTTTCTCAGAGTTCATTCAATCTAACCATATGCTTGAAAAGATCCTAAGTTCTCTACCAGTAGAAACTAGTGCGCTACTCAACAGGACTTTAAAAAGGTTGTTCTGAGGTTCAAGGGTTCGTAGGATTTAATATTTATAAACCTGAGGCTGAAGAGGAGTGTTTAATCTCTTCTGTACAAAACATGTCAAAATTAACCAAGTGTTCTCAATGAATATACACACTCAACACCTCGCAAATTGTATCACCTCCAACTCACTCTCCCCATTGTCTATTTTTGTCGGTCACAACCAAATAATGAATAATAATGAGTAAACATCCTCTTTCTCCATTTTTTTTCTTTTATTCTGTTTATTTTTTTTCAATGTATATAAATATATATTTTTTTTGTTTTTTATATAAAGAGGGAATCATGTATAAAACAATGATGTAATATGGATTGTGAACCCATTTCCAAAGGAAAATGTAGGAACCCTTTATATCAACCCATAACGATGATTCTCTCCCTAGAATTCCCACAAAACCAGCCTCTCACCCACACTTGATAAAGATAAAAAAGAATATACACAAGATATGGGTAAGTATGGATAAATTATCTTGTAATGTTGCTACCTAACAAGAATTTCATGGGCTCTAAGGCTTAAGAAGGATAAAATGTAAAGGTGGAAAAAATAGAGGATAATTGTACAAAAGGGTTTTCAATGAACGATTTAATATATCATGAATGTAGCATACTTGAATCTTATGTATTCAAACAGAATCAAGGAATGTTCTAGTTTCTCTACATGACCCGAGATTCTCAGGAAAGTGATTAAAAGGAAGAATATGCAATAAAGGGCTTATAATGTCTCTCGGGTAGAGGATTAAAATATTGGTCAGCGCTAATGGGGCATGGGTTTCAAAAATCCATTCAACACATAAGAAAGATTTGAAAATAAAAATTATAGAAAAATATTTCATATCAATATTCATTTGAATTTTGTTTTCCAAAAACAGTGGAATTTTCATCACAATTGACCCAATCATGAAAAATGATTTCAGTTATTCTTTTTCAAATCATTTTTTATATAAAAACACAAAAGAATGAAAAATAAATCAACAATGAAAACACTTTTTCTTAAATTTTAATATTTGTTTTGTTTTTTTTATCCTAACTATGACATGTCTGCCTATCACCCTCCCCCACACCTAAACTTTACATTATCCTCAATGAAATTATTTTAAATAAATAGACAAGTAAATAAAAGGTAGGTAGAAGGGATATCCAGCTATGTGGTTTCATATGTGGCATCTATCAGTTGGATTTATTCCATAACGTGCTTTGGAAAATCCTCATAGAAGTGTTTCAGCCTCTGACCATTGATTGTAATCCTTTCTCCACTCTTCTCATTCAAAACATATATATAACCAAAAGGGTAAACATCAGTAAAAGTATAAGGACTAAGCCATCAAGAATGAAGCTTACCTAGGTGGAGCTTTAGCCTGGAATTATACATAAGAACCTTCTCACCAATATGGAACTTCCTCTGATGAATCATGATATCATGGATAGATTTTGTATTCTCTTTATATATTTGGGAGTTCTCATATGCATCACGTCAAATTTCTTATAACTCTTGAATCTGCAGCTTTCTATGCTCACCTGCATCTGAAAGATTCATATTAAATTTTTTAGCAGCCCAATAATCATGGTGTTCTACCTCTACTGGGAGGTTAAAAGCCTTAGAAAACCCAATTATATATAGTGACATTCCGATTGGGGATTTAAAAGCTGTACGGTATGCCCAAAGTGCATCATCCAAACACAAACTCCAATATTTCTTATTGGGTTGTACCGGTTTTCCAAGATTCTATTAACATCCCAATTTGAGATTTCTGATTATCCATTAGTTTGGGGGTGATATGATGTAGAGACTTTATGAACAAACCCATACATACAAAGAAAAATTTTCATGTTGCGATTGCAAAAATGTGAACCCTGATCACTAATGATGAATCTAGGTAAACCAAACCTACTGAAAATTTAGGACCTCACAAAATCAACTACCACTTGAGATTCATCAGTCTTGGTGGATTTTACTTCCACCCATTTATATACACAGTCAACAACCAATAAGAGGTACAAAAATCCAAATGAGTTTGGAAAAGGACCCATGAAGTCAATGCCCCATGAATCAAAAATTTCACATATTAACATGGGTTGTTGGGGCATTTCATTCCTCTTGGGGATACTCCCTATTAATTGAAAATGAATACATGACTTAATAAACCGATTGTAATCTCTATACAATGTTGGACAATAATGTCATGGGTCAAGGACCTTTCGAGCTGTACGTTGAGAGCCAAAGTAACCCCCACAAGCCAAAGTGTGGAAGAATGTCAAAACAGAGGTGAACTCATGGTCAGGGACACACCGAAGAACTAATTGGTCACCACAAATTCTCCACAAATATGGGTTATCCCAAATGTACCACCTAGAATCATGCTTAAGTCTCTGGGATTGTGAATTGCTGAAATCTGTGTGGACCCTAAATGTTGCTAGAAAATTCACAATGTCTGCATACCATGGGTTATGGTCCACAACATCACAAAGGTTATAATGATGGAAGAATTATCTAATGAGGAGGGGTGAGTCAAAATTATTGTCTGATGGTGGGGAAATTATACTAATGTGGTCAGCTACCACATCTTCCAATCCTCTCTTATCTCTAATCTCAAGTTCAAACTCCTAGAGGAGGAGTATCCACCGAATGAGGCGAGGTTTAGCTTCATGTTTCTTTAGGAAAAAATGAAGGGCAACCTAATCAGAAAAAAATGATTTTTGACCCAATAAGATATGAACAGAATTTTTCCAAGGCAACCACAATAGAAAGAATCACTTTTTCAGTGGTCGTATAGTTTTCCTGGGAATGTTCAAGGGTACATGAGGCATACGCAATGACATGAGGAGCCTTCTCAACCCTTTTCGATAAAACTACCACAACTTCAAAGTTAGAGGCATCACGCATAAGTTCAAAGGAGATATCTCACCTTGGATGATGGATGATGGGATGTGATGTGATACTCCTTTTTAATGAATTGAAATAATCCTCACAATTTTTATCAAACCAAAACATTGAATCCTTTTGTAATAACTGAGATAAGGGATGTGTAATCTTACTGATGTATTTAATGAATCGACGGTAAAACCCAGCATGACCCAAGAAATATCACACCTCATGAACACATTTTGGATATGGAAGGGTTGAAATTAATTCAATTTTTGATTTATCCACTTGAATTCCCTCTTTTGAAATAACATTCCCAAGAACTATCCCCTATTCAACCATGAAATGAAATTTATCATAATTTAATACAAGATCCTTTTCTATGAAACGATGGAGGATAGAACCTAGGGGAGCCAAAAAATCCTCAAAGGTAGTTCCATAAACCATGAAATCATCCATAAAAACTTCCATGTAGTTCTCTAGGTACTTTGGAAATATAATCAACATACAAAGATAAAAATTACTAGGAGAATTACAAAGACCAAATGGCATCCTTCTGTATGAAAATGTTCCAAATAGATAGGTACATGTTGTCTTTTCTTGATTCTCATGGGTTATATGGATTTGAAAATAACCTGAATAGCCATCAAGGAAACAATAATGGGACTTACCAGCCGACCGTTCTAACATTTGGTCAATCAAAGGTAGAGGAAATTGGTCCTTCCGTGTGGCTTGATTCAGTCAACGGTAGTCAATACAGACTCACTAGCTGTTTTGCACATGTGTTGGAACCAATTCATTACTTTCATTTGACACAACTGTTATTACTATTTTTTAGGGCCAATTTTCACTGGGCTAAACCATTTACTATTAGATATAGGATAAATTATCCTAGAAGCAAGTAATTTACTGACTTCCAATTTTATCACTTGAAGGAGAGTGGGATTCAACTGGCATTGAAATTTTCTTACGGGCTTTGCCTCATCATCTAAAAGTATATGGTTTATAAAAATAGATGGGATAATACTAGGAATATTAGCCAATGTCCATTGTATTTCCTTTTTACACTCTCTCAAAAGGTTGAGAAGTTTTTATCCCTATTTTTGAGAGGTTATTAACAATAATGACAGTCAATTGGTTAATACCATCAAGATATGCATATTTTAAATTAGATGGAAGTGGTTTTAATTCCAACACTAGGGGTTTTTGCACTGAGGGAGGGGATTTAGGGGGAGTTAAGTCCCATGAAACTATCTATATGCTCATGTTTATTATCTAAGGATACAGAATCTATTGAAATGAGATTTTCAGAATCTTCGACGGTCATGGGTACCTCAGAATGAACACACACGTCAATTAAAGCACAAAATTTATATTTTTTAGAACCCACACAACACTCAAAACATGAATCAAAACTCAAATCATCCAAGGGTGAAGAAGAGGAAAATGAATCAGAGTATGGGTTAAGGAGAGAGTTGTGAGTTTGTGAATCATTTGAGAGAACTTCCATCGAATAGATAGAAAGAGTGGAGTGCTCTTCAACGGGGTGTTTCGTAGCCCCAAGTATGTTAAAACATAACTTTTCTCCACCAAACTCCATGGAAAATTTACCATTGTGAACATTGATGATCGTCTGTGTTGTTTTGAAGAATGGCCTCCCAGGTATGAGAGGAGTGTGTTATTGGGTTCGGGTATCTTCCATCTCAATAATGTAGAAATTAATAGGGAAGATTAGATTCTTCACTCTGAAAAGGACATCCTCACTAACTCCTTTGGGATGCGTTGTACTCCGGTTGGAAAGTTTCACAACAATACCTGTTGGTTAAATGAATCTAACCTGCATAGAAGTATACATGGATTGAGGAATTAAATTAATGGAAGCACCTAAATCTAGCATATATTTAGAAAAGAAGGTCTCCCCTATGGTACACGGTATTTTTAATGTGCCTGGATCCTTGAATTTGGATGGAATTACTGGTTGAATCAAGTCTAAGACATTCCTCCCCAAGTTGACTCTCTCATTCCCCTTCAGTATCCATCTATGGGTGCAAAGCTCTTTATGAAATTTGGAATATCAGGGGATTTGTTTAACTGCATCCAATAAAGGATTGTTAACTTGCACATTTTTAAATGTATCTATTATTTGTTTATGAATGTCATTATCAGATTTTTTCTTAGATTTAGAGAGTATTTGGGGGAAACGAAGAGGAATGGATTGATCATTTGAATTATCAATGATAACAAGATTACCCTTTTTGTCTTGTATTTCATTACTTGATATTTTTTAGGGTTGGGAAATAGAGTTTTCAAGAGAGGGACATACCTGTTGTGTAGAATCAGTAGAAGGAGAGACTTATTTACCACTATGGAGTGTAACTACACATACATTACCTTTTACCTTAGGATTGGAAATGGGTTGGGATTGTAGCCTTCTAGAACCTTGCATCTTAATCTCATCTATGGTGTTCTCCAATTGTCCCACTTGAGTTCATAGGTCTTGAATTGACGATTGTGTGGTTTTTTGGAATTGTAGGTTCTGGGTTGCCATATACTTCACCATATCCTCGAGTCTTGGTTCAGATTTGAGAGGAGGAGGATGATTGTTTTGAGAATTTGAATGATATGAAGGTTGCATTCCTTAGCCCTATGGATACCAATTCTTCTTGGGGTAGCTTGAGTTTCCTCCTTGTTGGTGATGGGTTTGTGTTCGCCACCCATGGTTTGGATTTGGCCTGAATTATTCCTACATAAAGGGAGGTGCTTATTGGAATAGACGCCCTAGGAACACAGCTGCACAACACTCAGGTGAATCTTGAAGTTCTAGGAACTAGTCAGAAAAATGAGTATTATTAGAACAAATACCACAATGTAATGGAATAGGAGGAGATTGTGAGTTACCTTGTTCTTGATATAATTTCCTTATAAGGGTATGTATCTCATCATGTTTATTATCTACCTTTTTTTATTGGGATGAATGAATTACCTCATAGACTCCTCAGGTTGGTGCAATTTCTCATGTACCTAATTGTTGTGCATTTTTAGGCATGTTGGCTATTAATTCGCGAGCGGCAGAAGGAGTTTTATCAACTATAGAACCACCATCTACAACATCTATCAGTACCCGATCCATGGGGACAATTACCTCATAGAAGTATTGGATTAACAGTTGTTCATAACATTGGTCGTGGGGGAATCTTGAGGAATGTCTCTTGAATCTCTCCCAGTATTCATGAAGGCTCTCTCCTTGTGATTGCCTAATTCCACAGATTTCTTTCCTAATTGAAGCTGTTTGGGAGGCAGGGAAGAAATTATCTAGAAAGAGTAGTTTAAGGTCATTCTATCCCCCAATTTTTGTAGGTAGATAGTATATCCTGTCTCTGGCTACCCCATCAAGGGAGAAAGGGAAGATCCTAAACTTAATTAAGTCCTCAGACACATTTTGGGGTTTTATGGTGGAGTACACTATGTGAAACTCCTTAAGGTGTTTATGAGGGTCCTCACCGGGAAGACCATGGAATTTAGGAATAAGTTGTATGAGACATGATCTCATCTCAAATTTGGCTGCTTCCATAGGATATTTGATGTACGCACGTTGGTACTCCACATCAGGGGTGGTCAGTTCTTTTAATGTTCGATTATTTGCAGCCATGTTTTCTTGGCATTGATTGGGTTCAATTTTTGGTTGGTTTATGACCACTTGAGGTTCCAAAATTGGTTCCATAATGTTACTTTATTGACCTTATCTAAATTTATTGATTCGTGTGTGAAGTGAATTTTCAATTTTAGGGTCAAATTCAAATACTGTTTCTTTACCAGATCAGGTCATGCAAATTAGTTGTGAATTTTGATTTTTTTTAATATAGATAAAATCACTTAACAAGGGTGAAAAAATAATATAATGTTATAATACAGAATTATAGAGAGATAGATGGATAAGAAGAAGAAGAAGAGATAGAGAGAGAGAGATAAGAAGAACACACCAAAAAAACCAAAAATAAGACAAAAACCCAAAACAAAAACAATCAAATGGGGGTGGGGTATTTAAAGGAGTACTAATTAAGAAGTAAAATAAATAAATAAATAAATAAATAAATAAAATAATGAAATTAAATTCTTTTGGATCCTCGTAAACGGTGCCAAAATTTGATCACGTTGTCGAGCGTGTAAAATTAGTTGTTTAATTTTGACTAGAATTTCTGTAGTATAGAAACAACCCTAGGCCGTCTCCCGAAGGAGCCTTTGATCATTAATTTAAAAATAGGGTTTTGATTATGAAATTATAAGTGGAATGAGGTTATGTAAATCTTGGGGTTTTTATGATTAATGATGAAAATAGAAAATTAAAGCAAAAAAAAAGTAGAAATGAACGAGATTAATTAAGTGTGATCAACCCGGGGTACTCTCGTGATGTTCATCCTTATTCTCTTGATGATATATGGTTATGATCTTTTAATACCTGGTTTTTACCACCTAGAACCATAATTTTACTAAGTTTATACTAGGATACCTCCTAGGGTTCAGTCGCAAACACACAACGATTCACCAGACACCGCCGATGATTGGGTGATTTGTGATTGACATCATAACTGAAACTCACCAACGAAACACACGAAGAACTTGATGTGCTATCCAGGTTTGTATGCTATTTCCTTGTGATACCATGACATAAATTTACATGACCTTGACATCTCTTATGTGAGTTCAATTGACCAATATGAACCACACAAACACCGCAATTGGAAGGGGGGGAAAGAAAGTGGTGAATGATGTGTGAAACATCACATGAAGGGGTACCCCCAAACATGATAATATGAGTTCAGAATGACATAAAAGTACATAAATCAATAAAATAAGAATATAGGATGATTAAAAACAATAAAACAACTTATAATTAAAATGGTCATTCAAATATTACAAACATGAAACTTGGGATTTATATCAAGTTCCTCCCTGTGTGATCACAAGGGGTTTAGAAATCCATGGGAGGGGAGGAAGAAGAAGATGTTGAAGTAGCACTTATCATAGCCTCCATAAATTCATGAGATTATTTAAAGTCCTCTTTGAGACTCCAAAATGGTAGCACCTTGCCTCTGGTTCTAACTCTCAAATGGGGTGCCCAAGGATCCAATTTATAGGCAATGTAGGAGGTCGTTTTGGGCACCCTGATTTTAGTAATCCTATTGGTCCATGGTTTTGGCTGGTTATAAAGTAATAAATCACATTTTACAAAAAAACAACATTGTTGACCGACACCATTTCTACATCCATGTCAAATTTGTCCTCCAGATATGGAATATAATAAGAGATATTGTCGAAATACAGAGGAAATGTTTTGACCCTGTGTAGATCGACTTTATTGGACAGGTCAATTTGTATAGGCCTCTTAATGAACGAATTGGGCTTTGGTTACTTCATATGAAATTAATAAAATTACATTTCAGACCGGAAAAAAAAGTTTCATCCCATTAGAAGGTGTGGTTAAGTAGAAACATGCGTTTTAGTACACTGCTGTTCTTGGATCATGTGCAGATTGGCCCATCTTCCTTGGACTTCATCATGGGTCCTTTAAATCACCTCCACCTACAATATAATTATCAAAATAAGTAACATTTCCATTTTTAACAGTGTTAAACAAAAAACTAATTGAATCTAACATGGATTAAATTTTTTTATTATACTTGTAATTTTCAATACAAACCCAGTTTAGTACATTGGTATAAGGGTGAAATAATACAGTGAATCATGGTATGATCAGTCAGTGCGAAGATGTGCTAAATGATTCTTATCTTTGGTGTCCAGCTAGTTGATTCAATAATTCTTCGTGTGAACTATTGGAATTTTGAGTTTCATGAGTCAGTTATTTTCTCAGAAAAGCTCGTGTGTACTTCGTTATTAAGCTCTCTATTGTTTTCAGGCCTTACTTCTCTTTTGTTCTTAGAGTGCATGTGTTGGTGCTGACATGATGCATTTATTCTGCACCTCGTACCTCATATTTTTAGATGCTATGTCTAAAAAGAAACATTAATTATGTCAATTCATTTAAAAGCTTCAAATATGACCGTCAGAAATTAAATTAAAAAAATGAAAAAATAGATTCAGAAACGGTGTCACAGTCTGTCTGTAAATGGTGTCTCTATGAATTGGTGTCTCCTTGAAATGGTGTCTCCTTGAAACGATATCTACTTATTTGTCTTTGAGTGGTGATAAAATAATGATATCAAAGTTTTATATATATCAGGAACCGGTATCATAGATGTGGGGTTACGATCATGGTGTGTGGTCATAGTGTCTGGATGGTTATGGTGTCTGAATGGTCACAGGTTCTGGATGGTCATGGTGTCTGGATGGTTGTAGGGTCTGGATGGTTATGGTGTCTTGATGGTTACGGTGTCTGCATGGTCACGGATTCTAGGCCCTTTTATAGAAAAACAAAACTGGTGGCAGAGTAACAGTTACTCAGACTTAGACAGATATATGTTTAGAGAAATAAATAGTGATATTCATAAAATGGTTTAGACTTAGTCATTCATCAAAGAAATAATTTTGAAGTAAATTAAATATAGTATACAATATTTTAATTTAATTTATAACAATTTAGATCTTTGATGGGTTTATTTAAGGAATAAATATATTATTCATCTGTACACATGATTTGATATAGATTATAGAGGATTAACAGACTTTACAAAATATATATGATTTGTGATCATTAAAACATGATTAACACATGAGGAGTCCAAATCTGTATAATGTGAAAACCATAGTAGTAATAATTATTTTTGATAGTTCATAGTGGTTTATATCAAATTCATATGGATATGTTGGATTGATTTAGAACAAGGTACATTATTTTACAATATTCACATTATTCAAAATTATTCATATAAAAAATATGGTATTGTTTTAGAAATTTTTTAATTTTGATACTAACATTGGATTATTATTATTATTATCTCCTCTAAAAACAACCATTATATTATTCCATATTTTCTCAAAGAAGTCTATAGTAAATGAACATTGTGATATGACTCGTTCTCTATTGATTTATCCATTCATAAAAAATATCATTTACATATCTTCATAGAGTTAAATTTGAAGATTCATAATATTTATATACCTTACATTAAATGTATTAATATATTTATTCTTTTTTACCATTATTTATTTATATTTTTCTACTAATATATTCAATCATATTTCCAATGGAACTATCAAATGTTTTCCATTTCAAATAGAGACACTTCAAAATTTTCATTACATTTAGACAGAAAAATCAATTATTATTTATTATAAATTATTCATATATTAATCACAAAATTATAATGTTATTTAAATTATATTATCCCTTTAATTTAATTCAATTTATATTCATTAAAAATTTTAGAATTATTTTTTATATTAGTATTAAAATTAAATAAAAATTATCTCCATTTGGTTTTTCAGCATTAATTTATTCTAAGGATTCATCCAATATTATATATTTTATTCTTCATATTTAATATAACCATTATAATATTTAAAAGAATAATTTTAATTCCCTACTCTAAATATATACATATATTTTGGAAGAGTTACATCAATTTCAACATGGAGATAAACATCACCCACTTTTTAAACAAAAAATTCAATAATATATTTTGAATTTTCATAATGACTAATGGATTTTATCAATGTAACTTCTCTAATAAAAATATGGTCCTAAATTATACTATATTACTTATATTTATTTTGATATAAATTGTTCTCTTAGAGATATCAATTTATTTTATTTTCAATCCTTTTATTTTCAATTTTACTATTACAGAACATTTGGTTAAATATTTTTCAATGGATCATATTCATTACCATGTCAATTGAAAGTAAAATTTATAACTATATAATTGGCCTTTTTCACATTGAAAATATATCAGGGTAGTATTTCCCAATAATTTACCTTTATCTATTTTCATATTTTTAGACAAAACATACATCTTATCTTTGATTTATTAATCTAAATTTTTTTCATTGAAATATTTGTTCATATAATTGAAGGAAATATCCTTATATTTCCTTTATAACTTTTTCAACTCAACCATTAATTAAAATTTTATATGTTATAAGATTGAATTGAAAGTCATTAAATTACGTTGTACTGTAATATTTTATCTCAATAACTAACACCATATAATTGAAATATACAAGCAAACTTATCCAATATTATTACAAAATACTAACATATGAGATTCATTATATTGATCCTAGAATATTATAAAAAAATAAATATCTATTTTTAGAAGGTTATTTAATGACTATATTGATTATAATTTATGGTCCTCAAACTAATTTCAAATAATTTATATCTTGGGTTCATTAACTTTTGATTCTCCTTTATATATATGAAATGAATTTCACATCATGGTTTTTGATGATTAAAATCTAATCACCTTTTCATATATAGTATCTACTATAGATCCAATAAATTTATTTATATCTTTTTTATATACCTTTATTTCAACTTCTTTATTTTAAAGGAAAACAAAAATTGACTCATCATAAATAAATAGCTTAATCATTATAGAAAACTAGAAATCAATATATATGGATCTATAATGATTTTTATATTCATATTTTCCAGGTTTCGATATTTTTTTCATTAAAAATAGAAATTACTTTATTATATAGAAGAGTATACATATATAAAAAACATTATAAGGATTAAATATCATTTAATGTGAAATTGTATTCCTATAACATATATTATAACATGTCATGAGTCGGTCGCCCTGAGAGGGGTTGAAGCATAGTGAATTACAATTACTAAACAATGATTATAGTCTTATTTATCTCATTATACCATATCTTGATCCTTTTTTAAAAAAAATTCATCCATTTATCAGATATAATGATTTTTTACTTTAATTAGTTTCTTTTTTTTTGTAAATATAGAAATTTACAAAAGGCATTCCTTGTTACTTGATTCACCCTAATGTGGGACTTATCCAATGAACATGAATAACAAATTTATTCCATGTAAAGATTATTATGTCAATATTAATTACTAAATTAATTGGGTACACTCCAATTATATTCTCAATACCCTATAATTTTCTTGGTTCTACTCACTACTATTTCTATAGGCCACTACTGGTCAATCACTTTGACTTAAAAAATTCAATATGGTAAAAGGTTGATTTTTTTGGAATAAGGAATTATATCACAATATAATTAGGTAATCAGATCATACATCACATCTATAGACTCTAATAAATGATTTATTCCAATTTATATATCTTTATGATGATACTTATTAGTTTATAAGCCCATTTATCTTTAATGTATTCACATTCCCTATAACATAATTATAAGGTGTATTATAAGATTGTTCTACATGGATTTTCTAGTAATAACATATATATGAAAAAGAGTTTTCTCGAACATAATTATTTGTATATATATATTTAAACACTATAATTATTATTAATGATAAATTGATAAGTATATTTTATACATATGTTTCTTATATTTAAAGTCTTTAATTTTGGAATTTAAATTTTTTTTCATTACAAATTCTAGTTGCACTAAATTTTTTTTAGAAATTATTTTTTAAAATTTAAAATTGTAAAAAATAAATATAGATTTATAATTTTGGATTTATTTTTACTTGTGGATAAATTTATTTTTATAGATTTACGAAAGGTGTCCAGAAACCTAGCACCGTGGGAGATCAAGGAAACCACCAAGGATATCCATTCATGAATAAATGACAATTAGTATGACATTACTGTGTAGAATTAATCCTAGAATGGACTAACTCAAATAATGTGCCAAGATGATAAAACAGGAGCTCCTGGAGAATGTAGGTGTGAGAAAAGTACAACAATGAAAAATTTGATGGAGTCATGACATGTGTTATTTCCAAGGAAGAGTTCAAATATTCTCACCCCATGTTTGTCCTTATTAAATAGATATTGAAACATGGAAGAAAAAATGTGGGATAAGTATTAATTGAGAAATATAGACAAAATTAATAGATGTCGCCATTTTAGGTCTCGTCCCACATCTCCCTCATCACGAATAAGGACACTAATAATTATTTCCATCACAACAATCACCCACCATGTTCAGCCACTTGATTCCACCATTAGCACTATTGTAATCTTGAGTTGATCAAATAAAAAACTATGAGGAAGCCAGAATACACCATTTTTATTATGAAACCACAACCCAGCCTCTATGAAATGATGATGTACTATTTTTATGATTGATATTTACACTACATAAATATGGATATGCCTTGTGTTATTGATTAAGTAAGATGATAATGATGAAAATGTTGGAAGCCTATTGAGCCACTAATGGATCCACGCATTCACTGTGAAAAAGGAGATGAATAACTATTGTTTGTGTTGTGATCATCTTATTTTTACCATGATTTAGAACTATATATGTTTTATGGAGGAGTTTTTATATATAATTTTTAGTTTGTATGTGTCATTCCATTAATAAAAATCATGACAATGTCCTTATGTTAAACCCAACCAGCATAATTCCTTGACAGTTTCTATTGAAGGAATGTTGGAATTGAATGGTAGTTTCCTTTTCGACATTGATTTGAGTAATGAACCTATTAGTAGAGGTGATGCATTTTTTGAGATATCCTTTTCTATCATGATGGATCGTCATCATTCCATGACACTATAAACATAGGAGGAGAATGTTTTTTTATTAGTTCCCTTTACACAGGTTTTTGGATTATTCCATGAATATGAAAGCATGAATGGTTCCTCTTTATGGATATAGTTTCACACCACACTGCACTCTTCATGTTGTAGACACCAGATATAGTAGATATAGCAATTTGTGAGTTTCGAATCTTTAGAATGTTTTTTGATACATCTTAATGGAGATATGAGTGGAATGATTCAAATGGATTAATAATAGTTTAAATAAAATATAAATTATAATGGATATGGCCAATATGTTGGATAATATAAGATATGATATCAATGATATAGATAGAAATTAAGGGGAGCTATCAAAAAATATGATTTTTTTATCAGTTGAAATGGATCAAATTTTTATGGCATCATTGGATACTATATAGTATATGTATTCTTGATGTTCTTAGGAGTTTTATTCATTTCGTATCTAATATAATACATGAGATAGTTTTTTTATCATGAAAATATAGTGAAGATGGATTGATTATAATTTAAGTATATTATATTTTTATGATGCCTTGTGGTGGGTTTTTTCATTATTTAATCCTTTCATTATCTCTTTCTCAATCAAATAATTATGAAATTTTCCTTTGAGATAGAAAGATATCATTACATGAATAACTAGTTTTGGATCTCCACCATATACATTGTGTTGATTAATCCTTCATTGAAATATGGATTAGGGATATCTAATATTTATGTTAACTAAATTACATGACGATGACCTAAGTGAATTTATGTGATTATAGAGTGTTAATAAAACTAAGTGATTCACTTATAGTACATTTTGGAAAAAAAATTAATTTTCAATATTATCAGTTGTCTTTTATTATTTCAATAATATTGAATTGAAACCACCTAGTACATTAAAATCACATGGTAAATTTTAGATAGCAGTTATTTCCTTTTATCATAGAATAGTTACTTTTATCTGATGAATTCATAGTTTTTCCATGTCCATTATAGTTCGACCATAGATATTCATTTGATATTATTTTTTTAGCAAGGTAATAGCTGGATTGAGTTAAATAAATTCTAAATTTGTTCCATGTCCAATATATTTTCCTCCTTTCATTTTATTAAAATGATCTACTTTATAATTTTAGTTGAAAAATTGTATTGAATTTTTTTTATTTTTTATGTACATTTTTATCTGTTATATGAAAGTTCATATGAACTCTATTATCTATTGTTTTAAATTTCAGTATTTATGATATTATATTAGTAATTTTGGAGTTTTTGTGATAGTATATATGTATAGGGGAATCAATTTAATGAAACATTAATTTAGGAGGCTAGTATATTTTTCTTAATGAAATTATATTACATGTATCATTGAGGTGCCCCCAGACCCATACTCTTTTATCTATTGACAAAAACACATGCACTTACAAATAAATATTAACACTGAGTGAGACGATCCAAGATAATACATCAAAATAACTACATCATTATTACATATAATAATAATTTGAAATTAATCTAAGAACCTTCTGTTTTAGTGTATTTGAGTAATAGATACATATGAAATTTATTTTACAACACTTGTGAACAATTTAATAGATCTATCACATATATACAGTATTTTAGAATTCATAGAAGTTTATATTAACTTCACAATATAGGGAAAGGAAACATAAGAAAGGGGCGAGCTCAAACAGTCTATAAGGGAAAATATATCAAAATTTCATCAAGGGAAAAATCATGATAATATGATAAAACATGGCAGGGGATCAATTTTTTAATAAAAAAAATATAGAATAATAATATTTGTACATAAATCAGTATTAATGGATTATAATCTTAAATGAAAAAATTATATATGATGGGTAATGTGTGTGGAATCATGAAATAATAAATATAATCCATTGAGTATATTCATAGGCATATAGAATGAAAATACATAATTCCCTTTAAAAAATATAATGAAAAAGAACTTCTACACAAGCATTAGAATTTGAAAATTATAACATTGTGAAAAAACAAAACATTATTGCATTAACATGTTGAAAATCATTTTTCATGATTCATGTTCTGAACAAACAAAATATAAAAGCTTCTTGTTGTAAATGATGGTAAAAAACATATTAGGTCTCTAAGTATGTGATATACACAATGAAAGTGAGATACTAATCCATAAGGACTATTCTAGAACCAATGAAGACCTTTTCTGAACCAATAAACATTTGTGATGAAATACAAAATTATTTATACAACTAAGTAACATGGAAAAGGTTATGTCAAATGACATGAGTTCTATAGATACAAAAAAAAAATATATCAAAAACAAAGTTGAGGGTTCACACACAACTTTCAAATATTTTATGAAACTATATAAAGCGATGATTTTTGTGATAATGTTAGTGTCAAATGGCATAGTTTAGAGGGAATTCCAAGAAAAATATAACTGGAATGGCATTGGTGTCACACAACCCAAAAATATGTGACATAATCTCTTAATATCACAGAGTAGCAAATATTTCATGATTGAGTTTCATGTTGTTCAAGACAGAAGTAGTTTCACGACACACTACCCCATTATACCAAAAATTATATAAATATAGCATCACCCTTCCCCATTTTTGGATATGGAAGTCTTAAAGTTGAAGAGGCAAGATCTCAACTCATAAAACACTCCCTTTCATCATGTTTCTCAACATGATCATCCAATGGATTCTCAAATTTATAGAAATAGCATGAAAAGAACCACATAGGCCCTAAATCACCTTGTAATGTGCATGTGATGACATAATGAAACATCCATTATTGGAAAAAGAAGTTCATGTAATATAGAATCCCATCACATAACTACATGATTCATGAAAAATGAAATGTTACACATAACTATTCCTCCACCACCAATTTACCACACTTTTTATAGATCCCATGGTTAAAGAAACTCTAATAATTTAGAAAAATTCCAGAGTTTCATGAAATGGACTTTAGGCCTCAAATTTGATGAATCCTTTCACCAAATAGGGTTGTGCGCAAGTTAAGTCCACATGAGGCCACACCCATTTGAACCTGATTCACTCGGGTAAATCCAACCCCCACAACCTGTATCATGGAATTACTTGGAAAATACCGATTATCCAAGAATGTGTTGGGCAGCCTCACAACCAAATACTCCTAATCATAATATTACTCACCTCCAAACCACTACATTCTTCCTAAAAATGTAAATTTTCTTGCATTGTTCTCTCTAAAATAACATATGCAGTGGATATATAAGCCACATATATAGAATCGTTAAGGTAAAAAAACCATAAATCCCCATATGTAGTGTAGGAAAGATCCTTATATCCTCCTCTCATCCCACCCTTAATTGAAATGGGAATTTTTACGTGCATTCCCCAAAAAGGTCTGAGCTACAAGAGTTTAAACAACATAATAACACGTCTAAGCTAAATAAAATTAATCTATATAACTTTTAATCCTAGTTTCCCAATTTTAAACTACATCAAAATGTCCTTAAAATATTATGTTAATTTATATCCTTTAACTATCTAATGATAATAGTATACACTGTGCAAAAAACATTTTATTCCATGTGTAATAAGGTTGAGATACCTGATGCTATTATCATGAGATGTTTACCCCATCGTTCAAGTTGCATCTATGCAAAATCCCCAAACCATCCCTTGTTTTCATTCCTACAAAGAAACATGTTTCCTTAGCACATTATTTTAAAAAACATCATAAATTCCCATCATATTCCCTTTAACATTGAAATAGAACTATAGGGGTTTTGATAATAATCTCCTAAACAGGTATGCATGATGCCTCATTGAGGTACAATCCCAACATTACCACAAATAAATCACAACTATGAAGGTAATAACTCAAATGTCTGGTCACCTTTAGGGATCATACAAACCTCTCACTATGAAAATAAGATGTTCACTACTAGAATTTGGCATCATTTTTGGATTCTAACCTGAGTCTAGTCTAGTACATAGTGATCATATATATGAAACATCCCTCCACTAGAATTCAAGTCTACGATCACTCTCACATCGATATAATCCTTTTATTATACCATTATGTGAAAACAATATTTGGAGCATCCCCCATCCCATTGGAATATAATCCTATGAGTTCCTTCACATACTATTATATTTATGAGACTTCTGGATACATCAAAACCCTGGAAAAAATAGGTAATCATAGGACTCTATATATGGAAAGCCTAAGAACTATATGTGATTACCATATGATCTCTTTTCCTCACTTATATTATGATCCTATTTTTTTACCTCATGTGATGGGAATGATATGCTTTAGGTGGAATTCATATGAATCCTTATGTGAGAAGCATATTTTTTCTAGAATGACAAGCACTAGATGCCTCAAATAACAAACATGTATTTCCTTATGTTATGAGTATAGTCTTCCTAAGGTGATGAACCATGGATACCATACACACTGGACATAATATTCCACATGGAGATCATGACATGCCTTGGTTTTTATTCCTGAGATTCCTTATTTCCTGATAATAAGATTTTCTCAACACCGTAGATGTGGAAAACATTTACAAATTTACAGTACCCCAATATTCATCATTAACTCCATCTATATGTAGCTTATATTAATATATGATTATCATTCATGAATATTATATATTTTATATGAATATTGACTACATTACACAAACACACACTTGAGGACCATGATAGTTTTTACCTTTGGAAACATGGAATACAATATTATAATTTGGTGAATGATCATTATTGTTTCCCAAATATTCCTTGTGTAGTTATATACATAGACATACCCAACAAAAAACCTTTCTTCATAACTTGTCGAGAGGAAATTTAATAATGGTTTGTATCATATGCAAAGTAAGGGTAAACAAAAAATATATGAATATATGATAATATGAAAGAATAAGATAAGAATAAGTATATGTGATCACGAACAAAACTTATGAAGTACATACCCAACATATCATAGATTAAAAACATGATTCATGTCATAAAACTTTATAATTTCAAAAAACATGTCCCATCAGGGTGATAACTCTCATAAATAAATCATGAAACATAATATATTACCATAAAAGTATGGCACCTCCATAATTATTGAAAACAATATCATATTTTCGGGATCACTACCAAGACCATCAACATACTAGATTAGAATATACAAATTTACCATTGTAGATCTGGACACACCAGTTTCCTATAGTGGTTCAGTACACACCTGTTTCCTTTTATGGATCAGGACAAACTTTGTTTCCCATAATGGATCATGAAACAAATTTCTCCCATTTTCATCTATCCCATTGACTTGTTTCCCATTTTTATCTAATAAGATATAAATATTTACCAAATTCATTGGTGGGAGATATAGGTCCCAGTCATCAGATAATGAAAATAATGTGTATGTGCACCACAAGATCATAAAACATTCATCATATCATTACCTAATAAATGAAATGGGTTTTATAAACATTTAATCATATCATAACATATGGAGAAGATATATGTTTTATAATAATTTATAATTTCATCATAGAATAACCCGTGAAAAAACTAAGTATCATGAGAATTAAATCATTGTATAAACCTTATAAATTATATGGGGTTAATAAACATTTTTTAATAATAAACCATGAAGATAAATAATAATAATGATATCCTTGGTTTATATCCCTAGTAAATCATTGGTAACATTAATAAACCTCATTATAGATGGAATATAATACTAAAATGTTAAATTACAATATTCATAAGAAAAATGTTTTATCTTTGAAAATAAAATTTTAAAACTTAAAGAATTTTTTAAATCATTTTCATTGAAAATAACTTTTAAAACATGTAAAGGATTACTCAAAAAATCATTTAAAACCATACTTTATAAAAATATCCATTCCAATTTGGAAAAAAAATTCCAAAACAAAAAAATTTTTGAAAATCAATTTCTTTTAAAATATCATTGAAAAATTATAAATTAGGTTCTAATGAAAATAATGTTCATGATGATAGGAATCTTCTTTCATTACATACATGTAAAAATAGTGTTTCGTTTCACATTTTCAGAACAAACCGAACGATAATTTTTTAGGAAAGATGCATAATGATTTCTTCCAATGAATTTATGTAAAAATTAAAAAATGGTAAAAAAATTAAAAAATAATAAGAGAATAATAATTCATTTTTGAAAACATTTTTATAAAACATTGTTTTAAAAAAATATTTTTTACTGAAGAGATAAGAAAATTCATATATTGTTAAAAATATTTATCCCAATTATTATAAGTACATATGAGTGGAAATAGGTACTATTACATGAAAATATAATGAATGACCATAGTATAATTAACTTTAAGTGTTTATTCTGTTATGTATCATAATATATTATCAAAGGAAACATTGTTATAAACAACCCCGATAAACTATGAGATTATAACATAAAATCTTAAGACTTTTGGTAACCTTGATTAATAAGACCCATGAAATAATAAAATAAAATGAAATATAAAATATCCTAAGAATAAATAAAATAATGATATTACATGTCAAAGTTTATATATATATATATATATTCCTAATGATATAATATATGTGCATAATATTTCGTACGTCTCAAAGAAGATGAACTGAGAAAAAAATCTATTAACGTTTTGGTAACCTTTGATCTGTAAACCCCATGAAATAGATATCAAAATATTGATATTTAAATAACCATAATTTTTAGGCTAATAATCATAATATACATTCATGGGATGTATAAAAACCATCTTGAATAAAGAGGTGGTGAATATAACATCTGTCTCAAAAAAGTGATATGTGCGATGGAAATCTCATACTGTAAGTCTTGAATTTCTTTATACACATTAAGAACTACTATATAATAAATATAAGTTTATTAAAAATATGTTTCATAACCAAATATATATATATATATAATATTCCATATATTATTTTTATTATGTCTTTTTACTAACAATTTATTAACAATCAAATGATAATGTGATGTTTCGGGTAATAACTATTTTGTTTTAAGTACATGTTTTATTTATTATTTTTCATCCTGTTACATTGATCATGGTACCATAATCACTATAATTTTAACCATGATATAAATATATTATATATTCATTATATATATAATTAGAATAGTATATATAATTTATTGATATAAAATAAATTACAATATTCATAGAGATGGTAGGTCATACGTACGCATGAACTCTATTTCCATTATCTTATAATATTGAAAGAAATAAATTTAAATTATATATATTATCATTAATAAATTTTATTTCATATTTATCACATATAATAATTAAATTCATCCATAATACGTTCCACATAAAGCGTGAACGAATGACATCGCTTTGCGAGGTGGTAGTTCTCCGTACACCCGTGCGACGTTATCGTATTCTCACACAATCTAAAGGATGAATATATGTGTGATATAAAAATTATATAAACATAATAATATCATAAATATCATATATATACAATAAATACAACAATAATTTCATCCTTTATATGAGTTAAAAGAAAAATGATGATGTTGGTTCAGGAGAGGGTAGTCGGCCGTGTTAAGTCAATAAGGTTTTCCTTATGACTTTTCCATTCCTTCTTATTATGAAAATCACAAACACCTTATACATATGGAAATATTATTTTTACTCCCATAAGGAAAATTTACTTCTTTATGGAAATTTACCTTATCCTAGATTTTCTTATACATAGCAATATTATTCTTAAATTCAAAAATCGGATTTATAACCAAATTTCCCGAGCCATATAATGAAAAGATTTGGAACATTCTGTTTTTAGGATCCGAATTGTGGATGTGATCTGTAATATAGTTCTAATCTAAATTATGGACTCCGAACTCTTAAGAAGTTCGACTCCAAACTCTTAAGGAGTTCGACTCCAAACTCTTAAGCAGTTCAACTCCGAAATCTTAAGTAGTTCGACTCCGAACACTCAAGAAGTTCGACTCCGAACTCTTAAGCAGTTCGACTCCAAACTCTTTAGTAGTTTGACTCCGAACTCTGAAGAATTTCGACTCCGAAATTTTAAGCAGTCCGACTCTGAACTCTTAAGAAGATCGACTCCGAACTCTTTAGTAGTTCAACTCCAAACTCTGAAAAAGTTGGACTCCAAACTTTTAAGCAGTTCGACTCTGAACTATTAAGAAGTTCGACTCCGAACTGTTAAGCAGTTCGACTCCGAACTCTTAAGAAGTTCGACTCCGAACTCTACAGGTTCAGAATCCGTTCTCTGGTGAAACCAGTCTTCGAATTCCTATAAAACAGAATCCGAACATTTCTTAACATAGACTTTGATCTTCATATTGGTTAGACTCCGAACTTTTGACTTTCTTACACTCTAAAATATTGATTATCTTTTACTTATATGCTTCATTTCAAAACGATGTTGTACATTCAGTTATACATATTTTGTTATAAAACGATGTCATCTATTCTATTTCTAATTAACCGTTGGTTGAGTTACAT
Organism: Viscum album; assembly: GCA_963277665.1. Lineage (NCBI taxonomy): Eukaryota > Viridiplantae > Streptophyta > Magnoliopsida > Santalales > Viscaceae > Viscum > Viscum album. The sequence continues at coordinate 2,041,995,120 of OY728148.1, read as the reverse complement.
GTGTACAAGTCCCTCTGAATTTCATGGAAAATATGACCGTTGGAAGAGGGAGCCGACCGTTGGGAATTTTCCTATAAATAGGAGCTCATTTCAAAGAGCTCAATATAGAGATGAACAAGTTGATCGATATAGAGAACACACGCTTTTAAGGTGATTTATGGAGAGTGAATCTTTTCATGCCTTGTGCGTACTGAACTGCTCGTTCAGATTTCTTTGTGCGACTCCAGATTTTTGTGATTACATTCGAGGACTTCCGAGGAAAGGAAGACAGAGGTGCCGACTACCTTGAAGTTATAGGGCTTCCTTGCTGAGGAAGACAGAGGTTCCAACTGCCTTGAAGTTGAGTGCTTGCGGGGATAACAAGACAAAGATTCCGATCTTCGTATAGAGGGCTTACCCTGGTGTGGGTAAGACAGACTTGCTTGAAAGTATAAATCAAGGGACCTTTATCCAAGGTTGTTGGATACCCTTCTCTTTGGGTTAAAAGATTCATATCTTGTTACTTGTAGTTTTACTACTTCTTTTTCTACTGCTTATTGAATTTTAAGGAAAGTATAACCTTCTTATATTTCATTACACTTGTACTTTGATTAGTTTAAGGTTCTGCACACTTTAAGGTATAATCTTATTTTGTAAACCATGGTTTCAATTCATCAGTTGGTGATTAGAGGTGTTGTGAATTTTCTTAGTTTAACTTTGTTAAACTTAGAATTTTTTCCTTGTCTAAGGAAAACATAGTTATCTTTAACCAACATTAAAGGTTCCAAAGGAATTTTTAAAGTGTAAAATTCACCCCCCCTCTTGTATTATGAGCATCTACATTGTTATTTCGATCCTACTGACCGTACACAAGAATGATGATATCATAACCCATTTGATGGAAGTTTCTATGGTTTTAGTTCATGAACATAACATAAAAACATATATTTATATAGGAGATAATTTTTTATTATATAATAATTTCAAAATAATAATTTAAGGGTATTGGGAGAAATAGATCAAAAACACACATTGAAAAATGTTACCTATTATCAGTTATCCTCCTTAGGATTGTAATAAAATAATTTATTTGTTGGATTATTGTAAAAAATAAGTCTTATATTATTATAGGAAGTTTTTTATTGTTATTTAGTAAGGGTTCTTTTAAAAATGAAAAGGTTTTAATGTGTTATGAAGGGAGTAGAGGGGTGGCCTTTTATAAGTGTGAGAAAAGAAACATTTGGTATTTTTGAAAATAATTGAGCGGTCCCACATTTTTAATATGTTTCAAGGACCCAAAATGGACCATTAACAAATAATAGTGTTTGAATGGTCTAAATACGACTAGGAAATTGTTTTTATTAAATCGTAAATGTAATTTTGACCCTTATCATTTTTGATTGACACCTGGTAAAACAATTTTTACCTTAACGTCCATAATTAATTTTTTTCCTCAATCACCATTATTTTTTTAATAATTATTTTGGACTCATTTGATAATATAAATTTTTATAATTCCATATATGGAATCTATTTTTCCAAAGTCAAATCAAAGATGTAGAAAATTTTAATATAAAATTAATCTCAGAGATGAGATGAGAAAGCGGGTTTCTAAAGACAACCTGTTAAAAAGTTTATAATGTTTTTATATATATATTTAGTATGAAATTTATTCCAATTACATAAATTGGATTAATGGATTTATTATTAAACTAATTTTAATTTAAATCCAATTTAAATTATTACTTATCATTATAAATAAATTGATTAAAAATATAGTTTTCAATTAAATTTTAGTATTTTGTATTATTCATCAAAAAATAAAACCTTTCAAAAGGAAAAACTCAAAAAGTATCCTTAAGATAACATAGATATTGAGAATACAAAAATGAAGTTAATTTTTTCAAATAAAGTTTCTAAAAACATTACTCACTTATTTTAAAATAAGTGCACCAAAAGTGACAAAACTATTTTTTTAATATAGTTTTAAGCATATAATTAGATTTATTATATTATCTTTTAGAAAAAACACATAAGATTTATGTTAAAAGTTTTATTGAGTATATAATAAATTTATTTCACTGAAATAATTCAAAAACTATTATTCTTATAATTTACTGTAAAAAACTCATTTATAAGCAAAAAAATATTTCTGAGAAATTGATGGAGAATAACTTGATTTGCAAAGGCTCAAAATTTGGTTTAACCAAGGTAGACCGTATCATCAAAAACATGCATGTACTTGTGCACCCCTCATGTGAGTTCCACCTCATCACTTGTAGACTAAGTCACCATCACTTAGGGTACCATATTTTCCTATAAATTGACCTTTGAGGCCTTTATTTGTATAGACGAATTACCCTAAATCCTGATTGCTATTCTGATCACCCTAGTGCTTCTCCCAAGTTTTCCAAAACCTCCAAGGTAGTTTCATAAGAAATAATGTGAGAAAATTAAAATGTTTAGTGAGAATTAGGTTCTCAAAGTGTTAAAAATTAACAACACTTCTGTGATTCATTCTCCCAATCACCCTAATTGATGAACACTTTTGTGACCACACTTCCTCAAGCAGGAAGTTACATACCCCACTTTCGGGAATACCAGTGAAGACTCTTGATGTCTTGATAAAAGTATTACCCAAGTCTAGTAATCCAGGTTTTTCATCAATTAATGTGAAACCAATTATCCTAAGCCTACTTATACACCACATACTGGAGCGCTAGTTACTTGAGAGACCCTTTTTGGTTTACCTCGCCCCTTCAACCTGTTCAATCCTTTCATGAAGTCTCTTTCAAATACACTCATAGAAAGGAACCTCCTTTATTATCTCCCTTTCCTAAAAAAGATTATGTTGAAACCTCCCCCAAGACCCCATGATTTACCTAATCTTAGAGATTGGAACATTTGTGTGTCCCCCATTTTGATTTGGATATCTATGGTCAGGAGTTTCCCACACTTGTCCTACCATAGTGTAGAAGTGCTTAGGGTGTCCGTGGATTTGGATATATATGGTCGCATAGAAACTTACCCCAGGGATAGTTTTTAGGAGTTCTCGGTCTTGGATTTTGGGGATAGGACTCTGTCCTCCCCTTTTCATCTCTAAGACCAGGATCTTCTAGTCCCTAGTTGGGAGGGTATAGTTCACACCTAGTTTTACTTTTGACGAATGAATATTCTCCCTACCCACTATGGAATCCATTTGAAGGAATCTATCCGGTTGTAATCACTTATCCTATCATGTAGGAGGTTTCATTCTTGATCCTTTTTAATTTCTTCACCTTCACTCTTTCCTTATATTAAACCCTCTTCTAATGTAAAGTGAAGAGGGGGAAGTGTCCTAGACACATCATTTTCCATGGTCAGCCAGTCATCATCTGTTGTAGGCCCACCCTCTTCCATCAGTGGAGGATAAGGTGTATGTGGTTTTTTGAATCTTTCACATCCTCTTGTTTCTCACACCGAGTATGACTCATGTGCGCTTAGAGGTTTTTTAATTATCACATCATCCACATAATGTAATGAACTACGATAAATATGATTCCTACCATAATTGGGATATATAGGAAGCCTTCTCAAGTCCCAATATCTACATCATCCCATCCATGAAATGAGAAATCAGTCCCCCCTCAATGGACCTCTTCCTAAGTGTAATCCCCAAATGCAATGAACTATGATAACTCGGAATCCCACCGTAACTGGGATATGTTGGAAGACTTCATCTAGGTATCGATCTCATTGGACATCCTCCCCGAGATTCCAGCCCTAAATCTCCTAGTCTAGGAATCCTATTTAAGAATAGGCCTAGAATTAACCCCCCCCCCCACAATATCCATGATTTAATACATCTCTCATGGATCCTTTTTTATGGGTATCCTCTTTATGAGTAATCCCTAACCTATTTCTCTCAAACAGACATCCTCCCCTATGAGAATTTACGAACTACATGGTATTTTATTCCCATCCAAATGGGATGTGTAGTAAGCCTAGCTGAGGTTTAAACTCAGCATTCCAAATCATCCTTGTCCCCTTTGGGTCATATCCCCACCATGGTCTAATTTAACATGGTAGATCATATTCCTTCCATGTTCATTGGGATTCTTATGAATAATTACCACAAAAAAATTTTGACTAGTCACATTCCACTAAGATTTCCTTGCCACACGGAATTAAACTATGTGGTTGGGTCCTTATCACATGACCTTAAAAGGAATTATGTGTCCCATTAAGTGGAAATGGACTCCATAGGGTATGATTACTTTCATGTAAATATATAGGTTGACCATCTATGGGTTTTATCCCAATATCTAAACAACTTTTGTCTCCCTATATGATGATAAACATTAGATTAACCTCTATCTACCTGGATGAAAATAATCTCCATTGTAAAGTTATATCTCCCTTGATGATGATAAATTCTAGAGTGACATTCATCTACCTGGATGACCATAAATTAAGGATTCCCCACTGATTGGATCAAAAATAGCATTATCATATTAATAAACAAATAACATCTAAGTATATATGAGAGTATATCATTAATAAACAACCTCAAATACATACAGATGTATCCATTAATGAAGAACCTCAATTACATACAGATGATTATGAATTCCACAGATGCTAATAATTGATTGGAAATTTCAAGGGAAACTGACATTACACTTGGTATATTAAAAAGGATTAATGAACATATATTAAATCTTAAGAGAGTCCCAATTTTGGTAATAATTCCACCCAAAAGGGTGTGATGATCCCGACCTCCCATCCTATCGACCATTCTGTTTTCTTAAGTATCTAAGTTCACCAAACCTGACGAACGCCTTCCTTTTGAAAGAAGGTCCCTTTGTATATAGAACCATTGGGTCTTTTTCTTCCATAAACCAATCCATTGGAAACAGTTTGGAAATAGTGATTCCTAACCAAAACACGCATTCCGAAGAAAACAAATGAATGGTGAACCCAATGTGAATTCTTAACCACGATAATAGTGGTACCCATCTTTTAGGACCTAATTATATTGATAAAATAGGGATAAATAAGGAAATAAATCACATATGTGTTCATCCAGAAGATGATATTTTTCTTGAGTTCATTGTTTGTATTTTTCATAAATACAAGCACTTTATTCCAAGAACTCTCTTCATTCTAAATGGCTTCTTTCAAGTTTTTACCAGAGAATTCCCATTTTACTGCTCAAGATGGATCATTGTCTGCTCGAAGGACACCATCACCGACTTAGCATCTTCATTGTTGGGTCTCCAATGCACTAGTCTGAGAGTACCATAGACATTGTATTATCCTAACCTTGGAGGCTTACAGACAGGACCTCTAAATCAATAATAAGCTCCGATCATCTGGTCAATGATGATCAGTGGTCTATAAGAGGATGACGCCAATCACCTTCTTTAACCATTTTGGGAGCTTATCATCGGAATTCAATAACTATTATCTCTTGTGTTTTAGGAAGGTGGATGAAGAGGCCACTCACAACCTCATCCCAAAGACACAGGGGTCCTTCTTGAAGGCTTCTGTAAACAATCGTCACTACCAATTCCCTGCAGCATCAAACCCACAACATGATGAGGGTGTTATTTTTGGTTGTCCGGCCCAGGTCCATTAGACATGGTAATGAAATAAAAACCTATTGGGAAAACAGTAGGATAATAGGGAGTAGGCTCCAACCTTTTCCCCTTCTGTAGAAGTCCACCAACCTAATTTGGTGGTAAATAGTGAACGAGCACATACACCCATCCAACTTAATTATTCTAGCCAACAGACTCATGTGGAAGAACCCAACCAATCCCACCATACAAATCTAGTTGAGTACCATGAGTATTCACAGACACATTCTTATAATCTATCATCTATTCATCAGACTTGTATGGCTTCATTAAAGGAATCCTTCCAACCAAATTCGACAACAACTTGTAAGTAGGAATATATATCTGCATGTACTCACCAATCCTACCAGCAGCCTCCTCTGTCAGCACTTAAAGATGGATGCCTACCATGATTGGTTGTAAAAAAACTTGCAAGCACATACACCTGCCTGCATTTATCAAGCCTATTAATAGTCTTGTTTGAAAGCACTTGAAGAAGTCATTTGGAAATCTCTAATGATAAACCTGGGGAAGACTCAACTCTCTACCCACATACATAAGAACTTTTAGTATCCATTAACAAGATAATGAGGATGATCACAGGAAAATACACCTACTCCGAATACATAATGTCCCTATATTCTCATTTTGGACATTGAAGTCACCATGAACATTTTGTAAATGGTTAAATGGATAACAAAAATTCATTCCCACATCCTAGAAGCTTTCCAGAATATCATAAAGAAAAATTTAATAGTACCAGATGGAATGACACAAAATTTTATCCCCATACAAGGTATGACTCATCAACATCCCATATTGGAGGAGATAAAAACCTCCTTTTTAGTCTAGTATGTTTATGGGGAATACCCCCATATCATATGTACAATTATATTGGGAATATACACCTATTCTAATTAGAGATAATCAGTCTATTTTGATAGCCACTCCAAGGAAGTCACACAGACCTTTCCATTATAAAAACTTCTCCTAGAAAGTGTCCCCAACTTATAGTATGAAGACATATAAGAAGAATTATCATCAAACATAATAGAATAATCAAGAGATGGTCTATGATTTCACTCTACTTAGTGTTGGAGTTTTTAAAGCCTTCAGACATTTATCTATTGCAGATCAAGATCCTACCCTCCTATTACTAAATTATGGGAGAATTAGTAGTAACTATGAAGGTCCTCATCAAAAACGTCCTCATGAAGGATTTATTCTTGATAATTTGTTGATTCTAGAGATACTATCTCTGGATGAGAGCCACAAAACCCCTCCATGTGGTCAGAAGATAAAGTAACAAGAGGATTTATCCCTTACTGTAATCCACCATCGTGGTCCTCACCATGATGGCATTCTCTGTCAAAGTTCTCTCTGTAGTAGTGTTTCACATTGTCAAGAAAAATCTCCAAATGAAAATGTAGTGACGAGAAATCCCTCCTATCTTGAGGCACTTTAAAACATAAGGACAGTCATGTCTGATACCTTATTACTAACATGTGAAATACATTCTCATCCAAAAGATTACCCAAGGTGATGGTCATTCTTTTAAACTCCATTGTGTCATTTTCCTTTTATTATAACATAGGAAACACCAACTGATCCCATTTATTTTGGTAAACAATCAGGAAGCATCCACTCTGGTTGGACCATGTTAGGAAACCTCTTGTAATAGACGAAGAGGATATGATGAACATGATAAAATAAATGGATAATGGTGAAATACCAGTCATGTTTTGGCCTTTGTCTACCTCTCAATACAACATTACATAGATGTTGGTAGAAGATTGTATTCATGATATCCACATTAACATGTGGAAGAATATTCTTCATATAAAAACCAAAGTATTATCATTTGAAGAATATCAAATTCATTCGAAGATAATAGAAGGGTTGCAGCACCAAATTGACTTTTCTTCTCTTTAGGTTTCTCAACATCCAAAGATCAAGAACTAAAATGTTTCCCTTCACCACACATGACTTGATGCATTAAATATGTTCTTAGAATTGATTAAAAAACACCATATGGTGTTCATATCAGAGTATGGGGTGCACATGGTGAATTTAATTTCACTGTTTACTAAATCCAGTAAATCCCACCAAAAGTGGGCTCATACAATGTTATTTTCCCAGGCTGGCTACAAGAAATGAATCATGTTCAAGACCGAATATATTATTAGAAAGAAAATACCTCGAATGTCTTTCACCAAAGTCAAGCACAAATTGAATAGTCTATTGTGATAATTTTTCATCAAGTGTCTGAAAACATTGAGTAGGCCTCCCTCTTAGAGGACGTTATCCATCAAATTTCATAAATGTCTAAAATAGCACAATGGTCTTCCAAAACAGGCGATTTAAGCGAGTGATGGATAATGAACCCATCCAATGATTGAACCAAAATTTTTAAAATAAGAAACGAAGTTATGCTGATATCAATCATAATAGTTTAGGATGAACCCCATCCTACAGGGCTCGGGTATTTTTTAACACAACACCTAGAACAAACAAATAGAGCCTGAAGGGTTTAGAAAGAAGAACAGAAACAACCCTAGCCCACTTGGTTGGGGGATTTTTCACATTCACAATCCCCTTCTCAAAAGAAGTTAGTTTTCTTATGACTAAGAATGAATCCACAAAATGAAAGTAAAAAATAAACTATATAAGTATTACATTTAGGTTAATGTCTTCCAAATAGTTCTTGAGGAACCATAAAATAGAAAAACAAAGTATCATGGAGGACAAAGAAGAAGGAGATCTCGCCAAGATGCTGAAAAAATGCCAACAATTCATTATACATCGATGAATGTCATCAATTCCATCATGGAATATCCTCCAAAAAATGGTTCGAGTTCAAGGAAATGATAGGATGAAGTTCTTATTCATAATACAATCCACACTGAATCAAATGATGGAGGTGTGAATACCTAAAACTAGAGGCTTTCCCATAATCAAGTCATCATATCAAATAATCCACTTCCACCATTTCGAAAGGCACCTACTAATGAAAAACTAAAATTTTAACCTATGTCTCACATTCTCCCTAAAGAGGACCAATCCCTTTTTTGGAATAAATATTTTCACAACAAGAGGAGGAGATGAAGGATTTTAGAAGACTCAATGTAGATTTACTCCAAAGAAGCACTCTTTCAAGATATACTCTACTAGCAGATCCTCATCCTTCACTTCCAATAGGATCACCTCAGTAAATAGGGTTTGTTGAAACTACTATTGAATATTATGAATTACCTCCATTGGGTATATAGTAACAATAGGGTCAAGCACATCCTTACAGGCTTGTCCCTATAGGTTTTCCAAGGAAAATACTAGTGGTTCCACCACCAGTGGTCTTACAATATGCCTCACCAGTTCAGGATCTAGTTTTTGTACCTATACAAGTCCCAGATCATCCAGATACTCCTCAAATTATTATGAATACCATTGATTCATTGATGACTCTATTTGAAGCTATGGAAGGATGTTGTGCAGCAATACAACTAGAAAATAAGTTTTATCCTGAATGGGTGGATATGACCCCTCCTCCACCAAATTTTTTGAATCCCAAATTTATAGAAATTGATGGATTTTGAGATCTAGAGAAGCACTTAACACATTTTTTCTCTCACTGTGATCCTATTATGGGGACCCTTGAGCAAAAAGAAGAAGTGAAACTCATATTCTTCGTACAATCATTGCAAGGGACAGCCTTCATCTGGTATAAAATCCTGAATTCTTGATCCAATATTGGATGGGAATATCTCCCTCAAAAATTCCATTTCTAGTTTAGTTCAACCCTACATAATACAACAATATTTGATCTCACAAGCTGTAAGCAACGAAATAATTAAATAGTTTCATATTGCATTTCTCGGTGGAAAGGATTAACATGCTCCTTGAATATATTTCTCCCTTAAGATGAGTTGATTCCCATTTGTGCTTCAAATCTATTTTTTGAGTTTCACACACCATTAATCCCTGTGAAATACAAAGGTTTGTTTTCAAATCTGGCCTCGGTTTCTCAATAGGTGGGAAACTCCATAATAGAAACTATATCCAAATATCGAGTGATCCCATCAGCTCCAGGAATAATAGAAGGAAAAAAAGAGGTTGTTACAGTTACACGTAAAAAGGACCATGTACCTGCTCTTACTTAAAATCCCTCATCATACCATAGATATCCACATCTCGAGCATCAGCAGCAACAACCTACTCATCAAGATGATCAAAAAGATCAAAGGTGTAAATATGTTGAGGAGTTGAGAAACAAGGTATATTATTTTCAAAATGACCAAGTCCCAGCTACTTCATATCTACGTTGGAAAACAACTTAGTTCAGTTTCCAAGGCCAGATAAACTTATCGAATAAAAATATGAAGACCCCACAAACTATTTCCCCTTCCATAAAATTTTGGGGAACCCCATCCAAGAGTGTTTTGTTTTTAAGGACCTCCTATAAAAGATGGTGTACTCCAAGAGAAGTGAAGCTGAAAAATTCATCATCCCAGGTAGCATGTGTTACTACTACCGATCCAAATGAGAAAGGATAATAATCATAAATCAAAATTAATAATGCTCAAAAATTTGATGATTGAATGGTTAGAAAAAAAATTCAACCAAACTCATGTCATTCTAGGAACAAAATTGAAACAACCAATTTTGTCTCCTTCTGCTTTCTTTACCGTAAAGTTATCTTCAAAAAAAAAAGACCAATCCTCTAAAGTCTAGTCCTCAAAGAAGCAACATGGCCATAATAATAAGGATGAGGTGTAAGAAGATGAGTTTTTGTCATGTCCAAAATCATCCTTTACTTTATAGAATATCATGCCAACCATATCAAAATCATGGGAACCGCCCCTCCAAATAGCACAATAAGAATTGGCATGTCAAGAAAAAACTTCATCAGATGATTATTTGATATTTGGTTCTATTAACATTATTAACTTAAAGGACCCCTATGTAAATTTTGATTCTGATTATGAACATGATTTCCCCATACTTGTTTGGGGAATTGGAGGAAGAGGTTGTCAAGGCTGATGATACATGGGAAGAGGTTGGTATACTATAATACACTACTCCAACCATAACCATGATTGAACTGTTTACGTAGTAGAAACAAGTGGGAGATCCCTTTAGAAGGCTTAGTAAGAACAAGGGAATTATACCACACATGACAGGGTCTGACCTGACATGGGTATCTTGGAATACTGGTTAGAGGCTATACCACCACCTCATTAGTGAGTGGGCCGACCTAGCTAGCCTAATCCACCAAGAGTATAACTATTTCCAGCTTCTGCCCTGACAAATGGTCCATCCACATCATAAGCATAAACATCTAAGGAATTTAAAAAATAGAATCTCCATGCTGGAAAATGTAGATCGTTGGATCAAAATTATTATATTTCTAAGAAACTATCCCAATTATCGGCCAAGCTATCAATCATGGATGCTCTAAATCTATGAAGAGATCTTCAAGAAGCACTTATTCAGACATTTTCAAGCCCTCAAGATTTTGAAACTGAGGTTGTTTCAGTAGAGGTATACCGTATAGAGAATGAACCATTATAATTTCATGCTGGTATATCTTTCACATTTCTGGATTAGGATGTTATCATACATGGACACATAAATCCCTTGTATCTGTCTAGAAAGATAAAAAATATTGAAATCTGATGAGCCTTCATTGATAATGGCGTAGGAGCCAATCTCATTCACATTTAGACACTTCACCGATTGGGAATCATTGAATCCCATTTTTCTCCCAACACTTTAATGTTAGAGGGTTATGATAAGAATGAGAAATAACCTCTCGGTGATATTACACTCATAATTATATTTGTGGATCTCATATCTGATTCATATTTCATGGTTGTTTGGCGGGACATAGCTTTCAACATTCTGTTTGAGAGGCCTTAGATACATCAACATGTGGTTATTCTTGTATCATGCCACCAATGTCTCAAATATTTCATCAATGGACAAATTGGGACATTTCTTGGTGATAAGGCCTCATTAAAAACTTATGAACCTTAGTACATTAATGTATAGTTATATCACATGAAGGAAAAATAGTCTATAGCAAATGATGTTACTAGAATCAATTCTATGAATGGTTTGGAAAAAATCCCACCTAACAAATTCAATAATATCAATACATATTACGTTCTGCCCATTAGTCGAATTGAAAGGATTGGTCCAAATCCAATAAATTGTTCAGTGGTTTCCATAATGTCTGTTGTGGCCATTGAGCCTGATAACATGGTAGAAATCATTTTTTCACCAAACAATTATGAAATCCTAAAAGGAGATGTTTTCATTCCATCTACCAAACTTTATCAAGTATCTGCTTCATCATACAGGATAGAAAAATATTTCACACTCATGGGAAAATAGTGGGATGTTGATTCCCGCCCTAACATCTTCCCTTCAGAACTTCAAAAAGACCCTTCATAAATAGTTGGTTAGGAGATGTTTTCTGCCTCTTCGGGATGTCTAAATACTGACTCCTCGCCTAGATTTGTAATTCTTGCTTCATCACCTACACTTCATGTTGAGGAAAAAGAAGAAATTCATGGAGAAAAAGAATAAAAATTCTTCAGATATTCCCCTCCATCATTTTATGAAGCTGCCTCCACCACCATGGATGAACTTAGAGAAATAAATATGGGTATAGAGGAAGACTTACACCCCACATTAATTAGTGCAGCCATGACTCACAAAGATAAATAGATGTATACTTCCTTTTTTAAGCAACACCAGGATTTATTTTACTGGAATTATTTATAGATTTTTTTCTTGACCTCGCTGTGGCCACCCATCATTTGGGATTACCAGGATATCGTTGGGTATACAAATAGGAAGAAAGAAGAACACACCCAACTCAATCCTACAAAATTGAGGTTGAAGTTGACAAGATTGACTAATTTGATTTCATCCAAGAGGTGAAATACCAAAATTTTTAAGACAATATTATCCAGATAAAAAAAGAAGAAAGGGAAAATCTAAGTCTGCATTGATTTCAAAGATCTCAAGAAGAATTTTCCCAATGATGATTTCCTAGTTACAATCACAAAACTCTTGATTGATGAAACATCTAGCTATGAATCTCTCTACTTCATGGATGGATACTCTGGATATAACCAAATATAGATGGCCCAAAATATGAGGAATTTACATCCTTCAAATCCCCTAAATGTGTATTTTTCTTTTGGGTAATACCCTTTATCTTAAAGAATGCTGGTGAAACATACCAATGTGAAATTCACCACATATTCAAATCCATCTTGGGGAAATTTATTAAAATATATGTTTATGATCTAGTGTTCAAATAAAAACATCATTCTGATAACCTTAAAAACATGGAGGCCATATTCAAAAATCATCAACAGCATAATCTGAAGATGGAACCCTGGAAATGGTATTTTGGGGTAACCTCGGGAAAGTTTCTTGATTTTTTTATAGGCCATTTTCACATCGAAGTTGATCCCAAGAAGACTATAGCTATCCATGGCATGTCACCTACTTGAAACTTGAAAGAGTTGAGAGGACATCAAGGATACTTAGCTTACATCTGGCGCTTCATAGTGAATATGATAGGAAAGTGTTTTACCTTCAACAAATTAATGAATAAGAGGGTCGCATATCAATAGACCAATGATTGATAAGAGGAATTTGATACCATCATGAAATACCTCTTGAGTATACCAGTATTGATTCCTCCGATTGAAGGTAAATCGATCTTCCATTATGTGACAGACTTGGAGTGATCATTGGGTGCCTTCCTTGAACATAAGAATGGTGTTGGGAATGAAAAAAACCCTTTAATATCTCATTTGAACCATTCTTGACATAGAGACTCAATATTCAGATATTGAGAAGATCTTCCTAGCATTAATCTTTGTTGTTCAAAATCGTAGGCACTATCAGCAGCATCATGTGGTCCACATGGTCTCTCGCAATAGTGTGCTCAAATTTATCCTCAGTTATCCTATGTTGTGAGGAATTATATCATAGTGGGAAGTTATTCTTCAGTAGTTTGATAGGAATTTTGTGCCTTAGAAAGAAGTAAAAGGCCAATCATTTGAAGTCTTCCTTGCTTAAAATCCTTCTGCAGAAGAAAAATTATTGAATTGTGAACTTCCTAATGAGGAAATCTTCTATATCAAAGAAATTACTCAAACATGGGAATTGTAAATTGATAGTGCTTTAAGAATTCAAATAAGGAAAAGAATGGAAGATCCTAAACTAAATAAAGTTGGGGTGGGAATTGTGTTTATCTCCCCAAAAAATGTAGTGTTTCCATACTCGTTCTTATTATCAGAAGGTGGTACTGACAATGAGGCTGAATATCAGGCAATCATAGCAGGTTTGGAATTAGCACTCTATGTACCTATGGATCACTTGGAGGGGAAGGGTGATTCATAATTAGTAATCAAACAGATGAATAGTGACTAAACCATCATAAAAATAATAATAACCCACCATTTTTATTATTTCCAAGGTTTAATGGAAGAATTTACCTCGTAAACAACATTTTCTTATGTCTCGCGGTCACAAAATTCCTAAGATGATGAATTATAAAATCCAGCTACAACCCTATAATATCTAAAGTAGGACAAGACAATTGTTATCATTCCTCATTGTCATGTGGTTTCACCTTTTGATTAAATCCACATGGAGTAAATAAATGAAATCAGTCCCATTTCTAATCCCTATGGTCATATCATGGGATGGATGACACCCATCATAGTGTATCTCCAAGACAGAGTAATTCCACTAGATAGAGATATAAAAGAGAAATTCCACCAATGAGTAGTTAATTTCACCCTTTACGATGGCCCAAATCACTAGAAGATCCTATATAGACAAGGCATTGATGGAATTCTCCTCAGATTTGTTGATAGGGACGAGACCATAACAATCAAGAAAGAATTACATGCATGAGCCTATGGTTCCCACCTTTCTAGGTTCAAACTTTATGATTAAATTTGAAGTGTTGGATACTTTTGGCCTTCAATGACGCAAGATTTCACAGATTTCACTATGAAGTGTCATCCCCATCAGGTTCATGACAACTTCATTCATCGACCCCTAGAGTTTCTATATAAAGCCAAATACTCCTAGACATTTTCTATAAGTGGAATAGATTTAGAAGGGCCTTATCCTCTAGCTACAAAAAATTAGTTACAGTATATTCTTACTGATACCAATTTATTCTCTAAATGGGATGAGGTAATACCTCTCAAAGAAGTCTAAGACAAAATTATTATCATCTTTTTCAAATCTAAAATCTTTACTATATGTGGTGTACCTCATACCATATTAACCAACAATAGAACTAATTTCTATTCTGTTGAGGTAGGGAAGTTATATCAGGAATACAATATCAAATCCAATCATTAATCTTTCTATCATATAGTATCAAATGGATAAATAAATTCTTTTAACAAAACTTTTCCCAATATACTCTATAAGATGTTAGGTAAAGATAAAAATTATTGGCTTAATAAACTCATGCATGCCTAATGGGATAATCAGACTACTACCTGTATTGCCAAATGGTTAACCCCATACTCATTAGTATATGAAACCAAAGTAGTATTTCCCACTGAAGTTCAATTTCCTTAACTCTGGGTTGTAGTTTGTGATTAGCTACCTACAGATGAGTAGTCTCAAAAAGCAACAAGATGATCTATAGAGATTGGATGAAGTGATATTGCATGCCTTTCATCACTTGGAAATCTATCAGAACTAAATAACATGAGCTTTCAACAAGAAAGTTCACCTATGTTCATTCCTCCAAGAAGAATTGGTATTGGTTCATAGGACTCCAATGATACTAGGAAAGAATCCTTCAAAACATGATACAATGTGGCAAGGAATTGACTCTATACATAAGGTATACTCTAATGGATTTTATTCCATAATATCAATGGATGGATAACTCGCTACAACTCTAAACAATGCAAGGTTCCTGAAGAAATACATTAGGGAATCAAAAAGATCACATCCTGGTTGCATGACATAAAACCGCATGGAACCATATGTCCATGTTGTATGATGTTAAAATTTATATTATCTTATTCTTGGTCGCACAATGTTAAATTTCATAGCATGGGGTCCTAGTCGCATGACATGAAACTGAAAAACACCATTTTTTCTCACCATAAGAAATTAAACTGTATGGATAACTTCTCCTTTATTTGATGTTAATAAATATCCCAATATAGCACTAATTGACATTATTTGTGGTCCCTTTAAAGAAGAGTATATTTCATGCATAAGATTTACTCATATTATTTCCACTCCCTAGTGGCACATGAACCTGATTTCTCCCTATGTTTGAATGGGATCTTCATAAGGACCCATTTTCAATAACTATATTCCACTTGATTGTTTTCCTAGTAAGATACGCAGTGACACATGGGTCCTATTTGGTCCAGCTGCAATATTTTCATCTTTTTTCATAGGTTCATCTTCTTCGATACTTCATGATGTTAAATAGCACAGAACATTTCATGAATTATGTGTGGATCAATTATCATTACTATGAGATAAATAGTGACACCATGATCTCATATCTTGGGCGTATCCACAACCATAAACGAAAAAAATTTCCCCATTCATTGTATATGAGTTAATTATTTAATAGGAATCCTTTAAAAAATACTTCTTGATTATCATATTATCTTCTATTTTGTGCCCAAACATTATTCTAGAATGTATTAAATCCCACATTTCTCACATGAACCTTCAATTAGTGTGGGTAACCATCCTCAAGAACAATGTGTGGATTGATTCTTTCCCTAGAAAAAGACGTAGTGACACATGGGTCATATCCCATGGTCTAGCTGAAATATTTTCATCTATTCATGTCATTTCATCTTTATCCATAATGCATGACATTAAATTGTATGGAACATTTCATGAACTATGTGTGGATTGATTCATTCCCCTGTAGGATATGTAGTGACACATAGATCTCCCATCTTGGGTCTAGCCACAATATTGAAAGATTCCCATCACCCATGTGCATATGAATCAAACTGCACAAGGAGAACCTCCAAGAACTATGAGTGGCTTAATTATTTCCTCAAAAATATATATAGTGACACCTGGATCTCTAATCTTAGGTCTATCCAGTATTAATCATTAATCCCCTTTACTTCTAGTGCATGAATCAGATCTACGTAGGGAACCTTTCAAGAATAATGTGTGGCACGATTATTTCTCAATAAAGATATGTAGTTATGCTTGGGTCATATACCTTTTGGATCAGCCACCATTTAATCATCATACCCCTATCCTTCACTTATGTTACCATTGTGTTATAGAATAAGCCTTTCTTACTCCTTTATTCTCACATCGATCACAAATCACATGGTCTTTGGAATTTGGTGAAGATCTTCTCTTCATTAATAAGGTATCTCAATTCCTATTGGGGTTATCAACAATCCTAGTTATAAGACCTTAAATGGAACAATATATATCCTCACCACGTGATGATAAATTGTATAGACCTTTATTTACGAACTACGTGGGGCTTGATTCTCACCCCTATGTGATACATTGTGACATCCAAATTTTCAATCTTGGGACCAAATCAATCAAATCATAAAAAATACTATAATATTATATGTATGATTCATATTTACATGATGAATTCCAGTACAAATTCTCAATTTACACGTGAACTTGTATATGTTAAAACTACACCCTGCTTTCTTCTTGCTCTGACAAGATACATAGTGATGCTTAGACCATATGTCCTAGTTTAGCTGCATTTTCTTTTGACATTTCATGTCAAGACACCTAATGTCCTTATTGCATGACATAAAACTGCATGAATCCACAATTCCCCTTCCATTTCATGTTGGGTAATTCATCTCCCTCACTCCAAGATGTTAACCAGCATTTATAATGTCCTCACTACATGACGTTAAAATGAAAGGTATTCAGAGAACTACATATGGCATAATTGTCATCCCATTGGAGATACGTAGTGAAAAAATAGGTCTTAGATACTAGTCTCAACCACATGACAAATGAAAATTACCTCTCTACTTCATACAATCAAAATCTATATAGGATATTTTATTTTGGGCCCTCTCCTCAGATAACCCATCAAGGAAACAAGAGATGTCCCCTTTTATACATATGAGTCATATCTATGTAAGGGACTAGAAATTCATGTCCAGTATCAATCCAAACATTTATTTTATTCATTGAATGATTCCCCTTTCACAAAAAATATTCCTAATCTTGAAATAATTTTATGTATTCATAATATATATTTTGTTTTTTGTGGAAGAATATCTCATACCTTGAGATCTCTTTCACCAGACTATGCAGTACATTCCCTAATTTTCCTTGTATAAAATTACCATAAATAATAGGCATGCCAGCCTAATGATTCCACTGTTTGGATATACGGAACTTTCCCTTGTTTTACCTTCATAATGAATACCCCAAAAACGGTTTTCAAATATAGGTAACTTCATTATTGGGAGAAGCAACTTCTGTTACATTAAGATTCAACGACAGTGTGTAGAAGCCCCACAATTTAAAGCAGTCATTCTTTTTGTACTTGTCTCATATCTTTTATCCTAATCTGAAAGTCTCTAAGACTGTGGTTTACATTTTCAATGTCTATATGTTAAAATCATATTGTAATGATATTGGTCCATTGGACCACATATCATCCATTTTTTCATAATATTATGGTCCCAGTCATATGACCTAAAACTACAGGCACTATATATCCTACATTTGGGTCCAACTTTCATAGAGAACTTATTCCTCCAATTATTTTGAGATCATGACTAGAAATATCCCTTCTATATTTGAATACATTTCTCCATAAAACCAGACTCTATACTTGGGAATATATGATCCACCATAAACACTCATCGGCTTTCAGCAAATAGAATGTCATAATTCTTGAGAGCTCCTTTCCCTAACTATGTTATACATTCCCTAGCTAGCCATACATAAAATTTTCCTACATAACGAGACAATCATCAGAAGGATTCCATTGTTTGGATATGTATGATATGGGCTAGTTGGCCTTACATAATACAGATCCTATAAAAGGCTTGTCAAGCAGTGGTAACTTCGTTCTTAGAAGAGACCTCCTCTAAATGCCATTATCCTTTTTCCCATTTCATTCTTCAGATTCAGAAATCTTCAAATCATATCATACAATTCATAATTTCCATAACTAATTATTGAATCACATTTCCAACCTAATTTATAAGAATTTTAAAACCATAAAATATTTTGTTAGAGCTAAATACCTTAAATTAAATCCCCATAATGTTCGTATTGCATGGCTTCAAACTGAATATCCCATTAATGTCCTTGTTTCATGACTTTAAACTAAAAAAACCCACCGATTACCTTATTGTATTAATTTAAATTGCATAGAATATTATAAAAATGCCTTAATTTCCTTTCTCTACGACTTGAAACAGCACAACATAATATCCTTACTGCATGACTTTAAATTTCATATAAAACCATCATAAAACTCCTTTATGAAAAATATACCCTCCTTATTACACTAAATTAATGTAGGTGTGGTTCCTCATTAATGTCATATATCTTCCTAGATGGACCCCTTTATTTTTAGATACATTTTTTTGGAAAATCCACCCACTGTGGTCTTGACACATCCAAATCTTAAACCACTTTGTCTATCAGAAATAGAATGTCCCAATTTATAAGAAATAATTTACCTAACTATGTAGTATGTTCCCCTTATTGGACTAGCATAATATCACCCACATAACATTCCTATAAACCTAAGGAATCCACTTATTAGCTATGTAGTGCATTCCCTAGTTATCCCTATATAATAAATTTCTCATAATGAGTTTTTCAAATATCAGTAACTTCATTCATGGAAGAAACTTCCAATTTTCTTTAATTTAAAATTTTAGATTTGGGGACCATAAAAATCATGACTCATTATTCCCCTTGTAAGTATCTAAATTAAATGATATTGGGACCTTCCTAACCATAAAGCCTCATTTGGGTTCTAATTTCAAAATGCATGGTCAAAGTTATTCAACCTAAAAAACTATTCTTATTAGTCCAACATGAATGACTGTAAACTTCCAACAAAAAGAGACATAGTTTTTCACCAAGATAAAAACCCGCAAAGGGAACTATAGAAAAAATTTGAGTCTCAAATCTATAGACCGACACTTTGTATCGTTTAGGTAGTATCTAGCGATAAAAAGTTAAAAGTAAAAACTTTTTTGTCTGAAAACCTAAAAAGGGAATCTTAATAAAAATCAATATTTCACCCTCCAAGTCTACCCCATATTGATATTAGGTACAAATTAGGGTAATAAAATAAAAAAGACACAATGTTTGTGGGGTTTTCCATATGACCTTGCAAACAGTCGAACTATGCATGCTAGGCCCCATGGATTCGGGAAAAATTGGAGAAAACATTCAAACATGATGTATCTCCAAAACCCACAAAATGATTTTGGAATTCATCAAAGTTCCCTAATTTTATCTTCAAATGATATTATTTTCATTCATAAAGAATATATTCAAGGGGGGATTTTGTAGACGCCATGAAATGTGTTCCATCCACTTCTCTACAAAATGTCTTCAACCAGGCACGAAAATTTTGCAGTGTCACTCTTCATTTTTTAATGGTGGTCAGTGATGGTAGCAAAGGCACCAACCTAAAGTTCCAAGACTGTAGCCCAATACTGATCCCAACAGGGGGTGCGGGGGTGCAGCCACTGCATTATGGAGTATCTATTTTACCTATGTTCTTTTTGAAAGTCTGTTCCATCACCTTGATGAAAAGGTGAAAAAGGGAAATTCCTTGGAAAAAGGTAGAGAAAATATATGAAAAATATAAATATTTGGAAATACTCAAAATTTGGTTCACCCGAGGTACCGTGAATCACAGGAAATGTGAAATTACATACATTCCACTCACTTTTGTGCCACTTCGTCACTTTCCCTCTAAGTCACCATCACTCTGGGTACCATATTTTTGTATAAATATACCCTTGAGTCCTTTATTTGAATGGATGAATTTCCATGAATCCCGATTGCTTCTTTTATCACCCTATTGACTCATCCAAGTCCTATGAAACCTCCAAGGTCGATTCATAACACCTAAAGTGAGGGAATTAAAGGGGGATAGTGGGACTTATGTTCCCCAAGTGTTAAAAATTAACAATACTTATACGACTTATTCACACAATCCACCTAATTTATGAACACTCGAGTTACCTCCCTTCCTCAAGTTTGAAGTTGTGCACCCCACTTCAAAGAATACCTATGAATACTCTTAAAGGCCTGATCTAATTATTGACCAATTCTAGTGATCTAGGTTGTTCATCATTTATTGTGAAACATGTTCTCCCAATCATACTTGCACACCAAAAACTTATGAACCACTTACTTGAGTTCCCCTACTTGGTCTACCTCACCCATCATCCTGCTCGAGCCTTTCATGAAGCCTCTTTAAAATCCACTCATTGCAGGCCAATCATTCATTATCTCACTTTACTAAAAGGGATTATGTTGAAACCTCCACCAAGACCTCATAATTTACCAAATCATAAGGAAAATCACATCTAAGTGTCTACCATTTGGACATGGATATCTATGGTCAGGGTTTTCCCACACATCTCCTACTAGAGAGTAAGGATCGTCATGGTGTCTCTGGATTTGGATATCTATGGTAACATGGATCCTTACACCAGAGTTATTTTTGAGGATTTTTAGATCATGGATTCAATGGATAGGACTCTATACTCCCCTTTTCATCTCTAAGTAACAGATCCCCCGGTCCCTCATAAGGATGGTATGGTTCACACATACATTTCCTTTTGAAAAATGAAAAGTATCCCTGCCCACTAAGGTACACATTTCAAGGAATCCATCCTAGTATAATACCATAGAATTTCATGTAGAAGGATTCAATATCTCTCCCATCTACTTCTATCACATTCACTCATTACTAACATTGGACCCTCATCTAATGTAAAGTGAATATACAGAAGTGTCGTATCCAAACCTTTTTCCATTGTTTCTCTGAACTCTTCTATCGTAGGATCATCTTCTTCCATCAGTGGTGGAGAATGTGTGTGTGGTTTTTTGAATCATTCACATCCTATTGTTTCTCACACCATTCATGACTCACATGGTCTTAGAGGTTTTTAATTTTCACAACATCCACCAAAAGTAATGAAATATGGGAACTCCGATCCACACCATAATTGGGATATGTAGAAAGCTTTATCAAGGCCCAATATCCACATTATCTCATCCAAGAAATTAGAAATCATACCCCCTAAATGGGAATCTTACTAAGTTTAATATCTAAATGTAATGAACTATGATAACTCTAATTCCAACCAAAACTGGGATATGTAGGAATCCTTCACCTAGGCCCTGAGCTCAATGGACATCCTCCTCAGGAGTCCAACCCAATTACCTAAATTTGGGAATCCTCCTTAGTAATAGGACCCAAATTAAACCCCTTTAAATATCCATGAGTTATGACACCTCTTATGGACCTTGTTATAAAGGCATCCACTTTAGGTGTAAGCCCAGACCTATTTCTCTCAATGGGATATGCTCCCCTGTGATACTTACGGAACTACGTTGGCTTTAATTCCCATCGAAATGGGATAAGTAGGAAGCCTCCCTGAAGTTCAAACCCTACATTCCAAATATACCCTATTCTCTTTGGTTCATATCTCCATTATGGTCTAATTTAACTTGGCAGATCATATTTCTTCCAAGTTCTTTGGGATTCATAGGCATAAGTCCCACACCAAGCGTTGACTAGGCCCCTTACACCAATATGTCCTTACCACATGACATTAAACTATAAAGTTGGGTCCCTATCATAGATCCTTATAATATATAATGCTTCCCATTAAACAGTACTGAACTATGTGGGTTCTGATTCCTTTCACAATGATACATAGTAATCACATCTGTGGGTTCGATCCCAGTATCAAAACAACTTTCTTTTACCTGGACGAAAATAAACACCATAATATCCTCTATCTACTAGGATGAAAATAAACTCTAAAGTATAGTTATGTCTCCCTTTATGATGATAAATTCCCAAGTGGTATTCGTCTACTTGGATGACCACAAATTCTATAGTTCCCCACTAAGTGGAGTAAAAACCATCATTATCACAATAATGATCAAATTATCTCTAAATAGTATATGAGAAGATACCATTAATGGAGAACCTCGAATACATACAAATTTATACATTGATGAAGAACCTCAAATACATATGGATGATTATAAATTCCACACATGCAAATAATTTATTTCAAATTTCAAGGTAAACCTACATTACGATTGGAAAATTAATAAGGATTCAAAAACATATCTTAAATCTATAATATAGTCCTGAAGTAGGAGATAATTCCCCCCAAAATGGTGTAATGATCCTGGCCTCCCATCCTCTTGACCAATACGAGTTCATAAATATCATAGGTCAACTAACATAACCAATTTCTATATTTGGAAAGCAATTCCCTTTGGAAATATAACCATTATGTGTTTTTGGTTCCATAAACAAATCCATTATAAATCATTGATAAATATTGATTTATAACTAGAACACACGTTCCAAATGGAGCATCAAGTCATACAAAATATTGAAAAGATAAAATTTTTTTGAAGAAAAAAATAATTTCACAATGTCTCAAGGTGTTATATTCTTCCCTCCATAAAAATAATTTCTCTTTGGAAATTTTTCACATTCATCAAATGATTATCATTTTAATTTTACTTTATTTAAACCAAAATTATACAAATGAATTATAAAACATTACTTAAAAATTTAATGTTGAAAATATAAAGGTTATATAATGTAACTAATAACTATATTTCCAAATATTATATAATAGGTGGGAAGTGATTATTTTTACATCAAATAAAGGAGTTAATAATTATAGAGAGTGATAGATATCACTAATCACAAGAATGTGGGTGATTCTGAGAAAGTTAACAACCATAAAACCATAAACTAGAGAGGTGAGAAAAATTTCATTAATATCTTCAAAAATTATTATAATATGAAACCATTTTATTCCAATATCCTTTCCAAAAGTTGAATAAATTTCATGAGATGATATACTTACTTGATTTTATTCTGTTTCATACGAAACATTTGACCCTTGGTTTGTGCCTTGATCGATTTCCAATTCATTTCTTACTCCAAGAAATGATGGTGGATTTGTTATGTGTGAATCACTAATAGAACATAGGATAAATAAATATAATAATATTTATTTATTCCTATACTTATTTATTGTCACATAAAAATGGTTAGTAAAAGTTATGAATAAATCTTCATTTGGTGAAATAATACATTAATCCCTAAATACTCATACAAAGTTCACCTTCAACCATTTCAAAAATTGTTATCTTTATGAACCTTAAAAAAGAATAAAATATTAAACTATTGAAATAGGTTCACTAAATTTATGAAATTAACCTATAAATAACCCCCAAGACAACATGATGTTTCTCTTAATTTTTACACACCAAACATGTTAATACCTCTATCATGTATTATCATGAAAATATTAATAGCCTATATAAATGAAAAACCTTAATAATAACCTACATGAATCCTAATTCCTTGAATATTACCCAAAATTATTTAATATATTCTATAGATATAATATATTTTTGAACTCTTTAAATGGTAAAACAAACCAAATTTTCCAAAAATCATTAATCAGTTCAGAGTTCATTAGTAATTTATAATTTAATTTATCTATATAAATTATGTCTTTATACTAGCATCATTATTTATACATAAAAAACATAATAAGGATTATCCTTACATTAATAATGTTTTTTCCTTGAATATAACCTTTCATTAAATCAATTTTCTAGGTCATAAACATCATTCAATATATTCATTAAAAATCTTAATAAAAATATTATATTGATTAATCATTAAAACTTTCATGATTCATATTACGTAATTATTTAATTAAAATAAAAAAACATTTAAATCCATAAAATTAATTCTTAAACCGTCAAATATACTTAATAATTTAATCATTTAAGGGATATTTCCATTTAGATTTCATTTATGGTATTTTCATCATCAGAAAAATAATCATTACTCATACAACCTTGATGGTTTTCTTCGTGAGATCCCCCTTAGGAAATTGATTTTTATAATTCCCATAAATTCCACATTTAATGCATTCAATGATAGAAAATATTATATAGATTCCATTACTATCATCCAATGCATTAACTGATATTTTAATTTCATTTTATAGATACATTCTTTAGGTGCCCTCATTTCCATAGTCAAAACAACTTCTCATTACTCTATGTAATCCACATTGGGGTTTCATCCCACATTCTTGAGACATAGTAAAATTAATTTTCATTCCTACATGATATACACAATCCAAATAATTAGTGAACTATTTCATTATATTATTTGGAGAGTTTTATATTTTTTTAAGGTAAACATTTTTAATCATGTTCTGTGAAAACTGTTTAGGAATAATCACAACATGCTTCACTCTAGTCATAATTATATTTGGATTCTTATTAGAAAAATTTCTATTAAATTCACTTTTAACAGAGTTATTTATAGTTCCCACTATTGAAGAAAACCAAAAAAACATGTTGTGATAAAAACTAATCCTAGATGAAATCCACAAAACAAGAAAAAAACTAACTTATAGGATGTATAAGTCATTAGTCATTATTTTTAATCTAAAACATCCATGTTTATCCTAGTTCAATCATAGTCATCACCTTTTTTAATCCATCATGATAGTTTATAAAAAAAATTAATTTTCAAATAATATCTTCTGAGATTTACAAACAAGATGTACAACAAGGACAAATGTCATGCACCAAGTGATTATCGAGTTTAGCTCAATACTCCCTTTTGAAAGTTGTTACCCCTAGCTGTGTATGTTTCTAAGCTGCATCCACTTATTGTATTCATAAAGGGTTATAATTTATTGAAATACCCTTTCTCTATCCTTTTCCCAAATTCTAGGACATTTCTTATACAATGAATCATCATTATCCTTATCTTTAGAGACATCCCAAGAAATATCCTAATAAATATCCCTTAGGGATCTCACTAATGTTTTCTCATACTAGTTTCCAAAGAGTAACTAAAACAATTATCTGAAAACCTATAGTGACCCAGGCTTCTCATATCTTGATATTATATATATTTAGATTAATATTTATTACAGTACACAAACACACGCATAATGATTATAATAATTTAGTGAGTTTTGAAACATGTAACACAATCTTCTAATCTGTTGAAATATCTTAAATTCTACCCAAAAATATCTTCTCATTCACTTTTATTTATATACATACCCTACATAAAACCTTTATTTATAACCTGGATAATGGAAAAATAATAAAGGGTGATATCATATTCTCAGAAAGGTTAAACATATAAGACATCAATATATGATCATATCAGAGCATAGGAAAATAATAATGGCATCTGATTATAATCAAAACTTATAAAGTACATACCCAATGTGTCATAGATAATAAACATGATTCATGTCATAAAACTTTATAATTTTAAAAAACAATGACCAAAAGGGTGATAAATCATTATAAATCAATCATTAACCTTAAACTCATTCTATAACTGTGTGGAACCATTATAAATATTGAAAACCATTTCATATGTCAGGTTTTACTACCAAGAATATCCTAATTGTAGATTGGGAAATGCATATTTTCCATAGTGGATCAGGACATGCTTTCTTCTTAAAATGGATCTGACAGACATGTTTCCCATTGAAGATCTATACACACTAGTTTACCATAGTGGATCAGTAGACACATATTTCCCATTTTGGATCAAGCATGATGGATTTTTTCCCATTTTTATCTCATAAGGAATAAATCTTTACCCATTGAATTGGAGGGATATATAGGTCTCTCCTATCATATAATGAAAATCATATATATGTGTTCAATAAAATCATATTAAATTTATTGTATCTTATCCTATAAAATGATTTTTGTTTCATGAATATTTAATCATTATCCTAACCTATGGAAAAGTGATATATTTTATAATCATTTAATCCTTTAATCATAAAACAACTCGTGAAATGGAATGTTTTATACGATTTTAATCATTCTATAAACTATGGATGATAGATTGGATTTATAAATATTTTTCATAATAAACTATTCAAGGAAAGAATATGAATGATATCCTTTGTGCATATCCATATTAAAAAAAGGTAACATCAATAGATTTCATCTTAGATGGAAAATAATTTTTAATGATTAATTGGGACATTTCATAATGAAAATATATTTTCATTGAAAATAAAATTTTAAACCATAATACACTTTTAAAATCATTTCATTTTAAAATTATCTTGAAAAATATAAATTAATCATTAAAAATTATTTTAAACATTTTATGTGGAAAATTTCATTTCCTCTTAAAAAAAATTAAAACCTAAAACATATTGAAAATGATTTTCTTTGAAAATAACCATGAAAACATATAAATTAATCTTAAAACCAAATAATTTTTATCAAAATGGTATGTTTCATTCTTTTCATACATGTCAAAATGGATATTCCATTCGCATTATCATTAAAATCCAAATATGAATTTTTTAGAAAGAGAAATGAATATTTCCTTAAAAAAATCCAAAAAAGAAAAAATAGGTAAAAATGAATTTAAAAAATAATATGATAATAGTAAATATTTTTTAAATTTTTTTTAGATAACATGGATTTGAAAAAAATTAGATTTCCGATCAAAAAGTGAAAAAAGTCATATTCATTAAAAAAACATAAATTATTATGTGTACTAAAGAGTGAGGAAATTTTTCTACTAATCGAAAATATCATGAATAACTATAGTACAATAAAATAGATAGGATTCATGAGATATAGATCATAATTGTTTATTATTGGAAATATAATCACAAATAATATCGATGAGCGATGTGATTGTAACATGAAATCTTACCACTTTTGGTAACCTTGATTCGTAATCCCCATGAAAGAATTACATAAAATAAAAGATAAAATATCACTAGTATAAATAAATTCTTTATATTAAATGTCAAATTAATTTTATATAAACTTTTTTAATGAATATAGGCGCATAACATAATTTACATTTCAAAGAAGGAAAATTGAGACAAATATCCATTACCGATTTCGTATCATTTGAACCATATCCCCATGAAATAAATATCCTAATATGGATATTTAAATCTTCATTATATTTATTATAAGAATACTAATATATATTCATGGGTAGTATATACACCACATATAATAAATAGGTTGTGAATATATAATGTGTCTCACAAAATAAGAAGTGAGACAAAAATTCCTTACTATAAGTATCAGCATCATTCATACACATTCAAGCCTCTTATATAATAAATATAATTTTATTAAAAATATATTAAAGAACCATACATAAATATATCAGACATTATATGATTTAATTATGTTCATTTATTACTTGTTTATTTACAACCCCATTTTAAATTCATATTTCGGGTAATAATCGTTTTTTTCATATAAGTTTTATTTGCTATTTTTTTCCTCTTGTTGTGATACTTTTTCCATAATATATAGAATTTTAAAAATTATATTTAAAGAATATCTATTTATTATATATGTATTTATAGTAATCCATAAAATTTATTGATAGGAAATGAAATACACCGTTCATGGAGATTTTATGCCACATGTACGCATGAATGATATTTCCATTTTCATGAATGATTGAAAGAAAGAAAAGTAAATAATATATATTATAAAAATATTATCATTTTTATCGAATATTTATCACATATTTTTTTAAACACGTCCTTAATACATTCCATGTAAATCATGAATGAATAACATTACTTTGCGAGGTGGTAGTATGCCATACACATGAGTGATGTTATCGTATTCCCAATAAATGGAAAGAATGAAGTTATATGAGATATGAAAATTAAATAAGAATAATATTACCATAAATATAATACTAAAACAATAAATCCATCATTATTTTCAAACGTTATAGGTGGAAATGGAAAACAATGATATTAGTTCTCATTGTAGTAGTCTACCGTACACACGAATGATGATTTCGTAACACATATAATGAAAGTGGATATAGTTTTTGTTCATTAACATAACATAAAAACATCATAGTATATTTATGATATTGGGGTTTTTATATAATAATGGTATAATAACAATTGAATGATGTCGGTTAATAAATAATAAAATCTTTTTGATGAACGTTACATATTCTTCGAGTATCCTCATTTGGTTTTGCACTAAAATAATTCCATGGACTGGATTATGTAAATTATAATTATTATAGGATTATAAGATTATAGGAGAGAATTTTGGAAGTGATTTTGGATGATATTTGCCGATCCAAAAGTGTTTAATGGTGTTAAAAAGAGAGGAATAAGTGGGGGAGAGGACACACATGGTATTTTGTGTAAATGAATTGATTTATCCCACATTTTTTTATGTATCGAGGATCTAGAATAAACCATTATAAAACCTTATTTATTTCATGGTATAAATATATTGATAACATTGTTTTTAGAAAATTACATAGTTTATTTTAACCCTTATATTTTTAGTTTAACACCTTGATAAACACATTTTTAGCATAACTGCATTAATAAATTTTTTCTACATTCACTATTAGTTTTGGTCAAAAATCAAGATCCATATATATAATAGTATAATTTATTATAATTACTAATATGGAATCCATTTTTATCATTTGATGTCACGGAAGTGGAAAATTTTAATTTAAAATTAATCTCACAAACGTGAAAAGAAACATGTTTTTAAAAAGAATATGATCAAAATTTTACAAAGTATTTAAATCTAAATTCAATATGAAATTGCTTTGAATGACCTAAATTCTATTAATGGGTGTATAATTGAAAAAAGGTTACATTAAATAATATTAATATATCATTTAACTTTACAAATAAATTTATCAAAAATTCAAATTACAAGTAAAATTTGGTAATGTTTTACTACTCATAAAAAAAACATTTCATAAAAATCATAAAAATCACACTAAGATAATTTTGATATTATGATTTAAAAAATGTAGTTTATTTAAAAAAATATTTTCTCTAAAATTCATAAAATAAAGTTATGAAATAAGTGTATCAATAGAAACTAAATAGTTTTTTTAGAAAATATTGTTTTAAGTGTAACCTATAATTTATTCATTTTTATTGTCTAAAAACACATAAAATGAATTATGAATGTTTTATTGAATATATTATAAAATTTAAAAAAATCATTTTCAAAATGTGATTCATTTAATTTATTATTTTAAAACATTTTTATTACATAAAAATAATTTTTCCAAAACTAATTTCCATTACTTTCAAAAAGTTTTTTATTTTTATTTCTAACTAAGTGGTCAATAAGTAATTAATTATATATACATTTTAAACCATATTTGTTCATAATTTAGTTAATCATAATCATAACATTTATTCCAATGGGTTGGTAATACTATCATATAAAAATATTTTTATAGTATGTCACATTTCAATTAAACATGGTGTTTCATGTAACACAAGATAATATCTCTATTATTTTTAACACATGCCATGTATATTGCATAATGTTACACAACTTGAACTCAATGTTACTTGTAAATTGATCCAAGTAAGTTTTTAATGTCATGAAAAATATAGAAAAGAACAACATTAATTGGAGAAATAATTTCCCAAAATCATGCGGTGTTACATAGCAACCCGATCACTATACCGAGCGATGTATTTAACTTATGTACTCAAGAAGATGTAATCATTATTTAGATTCATGAACAGATCATAGATCTATATGGGTAACTCTTACTAGGAGATGAACTCCAATGAGTAAACCATTAATGAAATATCTAAATTCCATCATCATATTATTATAAAGGATCCAATACCATCTTCCATGGTGGTGGATGTCACCCACCATTAAAGCGTTGGAATACACAAAAATGAGTACTAAAACTAGTTAAAATGATGTGGGACCCCATAGTGAGAGTTTCACTATTGACACCCGTCAAAGGAGCATCAGAAAAATCCCAAAGGAAGAAATACCTGAATATGGGTATTATTCTCCCCAAAAAAGCAATAGAAAGAGAAGGTGGGTGAGACCCACAGATCATGTGAGCCTCCAAGAGATACATGATTGTGTGACCATCATAAGGGAATGATAGGACAACATGCAGATATAATATCCTATGGAATGTCCCACATAATTCCCTTCTACAAGCCCCTCGTTCTATCTCAAATATACCCCAGATAATGAGTTGTCATGTTGTGGCTACCAAGTCATCACCCCTAGAACACGCGATATGAAAAATAGTGTATTTTTGACAACCTATCCATAAATACATAAAATATAGAAGGAAATTATCCAAAAGGGGGAGCCTCTTGCGGTCATAAAGATCATCTGATGCATTACTGATGGGGAGGATTATTTTCATTGAAAACATCTAAGAATACTCACAAGATCCTATAGCCACTAAAATAATAAAAAATTAAATAGATAAGATAGAGTATGGAGCCTCTTGCGGTTATGAAAGAAATGATATAGACCCTAGGAAATCCATCTGACACTGAAGGAATCTTCCAACATATCTTCCTCATATCATGAAATATCGCTGGTATGTCACCCCCGTCATGTGATGAGCCTCAGGTATATCAATGTGACCTCATGATTCCCCTTTATCTCATTAAGAAAAAAATAGATGAAATTTTCCATGAAATTATCACACATCTCCATGGTAACTTATATTGGTCTCGCAACACAACACCAAGAGGTAGAGTTATTTTCTTCGACAACACTCATGAAACCTCATGAATCCCCCAACCATTGAAATATAAAACTAATGAAAAAAAGGGTAGGAGGAGGGAGCCTCTCATGGTAGTAAAACTCTCATAATGTTATAAGGATATCCATAACATAGTCTCACAATACTCTATGAAAAACTAGCATGATCCCATGAGAGACCCTTGATAATCTATCCTTGTCTCACAAAAAGTCCTAGACAAGCCACCGAGATTATGGGAAGGCATTTAGATAGGCTCCCTAATCTCATAAAGGCCCTTGTACATGTCTATATGATAATATGAAATCCCCTCAGATTGTTCACAAAAAAATTAGACCCCATTAATTGAAAATAATCCAATAAAGGAGGTGTTTATGGGGTCATTCTGTTGTCACTGAAAATCAGGGAACACCTCTATAACAACCTATGGTAGGACATCACAAAGAAATATGACCATGAGGCCCTATACTGACTCCATAATTTATTTTCATGATATGTTTGATGTGAAGCAGTGAAAAAATATAGTGGAGAGACCTATAAATCCCATATTCCTACCTCAACGTGAGGGTTGGATTTTTCATAGCCTAATGCTCCAACTCTAGAGATGATTTCTCAAAGATTCCAATCTTGCAAACATAAAATGTTCACATTTTGTAAACGTTCGGTGACCCGCCTGAGCAATCATGCTCCATGCATAAAACATTTGTGTGATCATACATAGATATTTCTATGGAATTCTGGAAGGACACATGAAAACATCATGCACATCTGGTAGTTCGTGCGAGACATAAAATAATATAGCATTAAATAAATCAATATTACTCACTATAAAATGCCAGAACAAAAAATAATAGAATGGGAGACTTGTGAAAAAGACATATATGTTGATCCTCATGCACTTCGCATGAACCATAGAAAACAAGCGATTGCACCTCGACATGTCATCCAAATATTGTGCAAATCCTTTAGTATACTATTTTGGATCATAAGAAGTCATATGGAAGTGTCAAAGAAATGACTCTTTCAATTCCATCCAAGCATTTCAGAATAGGCATGGATCACTCTCTGAGGAATATAGAAATGACTCTTTCAATTCCATCCAAGCATGTCACCCAGCGCTTACGATGTCACTGGGGAAAGTAAGTTAGATCATGTGATTCCCTCTAGACATGTCATCCTAAATCATGTCATAAACTCTAGGAAAACTCATCTAGGACATGTAATTTCATTCATAAAATTTATCCTTCATCATGAGAAAAACATAATACAAGAAATCTAGGATACTCAACATCCCTCAAAAATCTAATTGGATAATGTTATTTTCTTGGGACTTGTCTAGAAATTTTTTTCCAACAATTCAAGTTGGAAATCAAGGCATATCGAGTAGAAAATTAAACATGTGTTAGATATAAAAGCATGACAGGTCCAAAGGGAAACCAAATACTTGATAACATTACTCATCCTCATGTTGTAATCCCCAATCACTGAACTAAAATGACTACTATTCCTACTATAACAAAGATACATGGGATTCCTTCCTGAGGATCGAGCACCATATTAAAACACCCCAAGGGAAGTTATGGAACATAAGTCCCACACCCATAAGAAATGAGATTCATCTTTTTTCATTCCCTGTTTCCCACACCAAGCATAGCTCACATGGTCTTAGGGAGATTCAATGATCATACCATCCATATCATAAGTCTAATAAACCATAAGATAAAAGTCAGTGTGCAATCCCCAAACAGAATCATGATATGAACCCCTAATATACAAGGGATACCATAGTCTCTAAGCCCCAATCATATGAACTAATATGATTCTGATTACTTAAATAATATGGATACATAAAATGCCTCTCCATGGCTCGAGAACTATATTAACTTATAAAGGAAATTAAAGTGTGTAATCTCTGATTTAACTAAACTCTGATAAATTAGATTCCATTTATAACCAGGATATATAGGATTCCATCTTGAGGATCAAGATCCATATTAAAACCCCCAAGAGTAGTTCCATCATATAATCCCAACATTCATATGAAATGATGTTATTCACTTGTTGTCCCTTGTTTCCCACAACGAGCATAGATCATGTGGGATTAGTGTGTCACACTAAAAACATCATTGGAATCATTAATCTCTACCAGCCATGGAAATCTCACCATGTAATCCCTAATGAGTGCCCTGATATAAACCTCACACATTTAAGGAAATCTACCTTGGGTCCATTCATAAGGGAATGATCGAACTATGATAACTATTATTCCTATAAAATCCAGTATATATAAGACGTCTCCTTGAGACGCGATCTCATATATCTGGCACCTAAGTGCCCAAAAACATTTCATCTCCACATGATGTTAAATGTCACCGGTTTGATGAACTATGTGAACTTTGATTCTTACAATAACCAGGATATATAGGATTCCTTATAATGGCACAATAACCTCCTAGAAATATTAAATGCCTCCCTGTATGGAATAAACTTCTGAAGTGCTCAATTATGCAACTTTAGAATATAAATTAGTTATTCATTACTATGAAATGGGTGAAGAACCGTATATATATAAATATGGATTAAATGACGATATCCCCTTTTCTTTTTTGTATAATAGAGACATAACCTGTAGATGTTTTGTTAGTGAAACTGATCTGATATTGTGATTAGGAATAGGTTCTCGAATGTGTCTCAAATTAATAAGAGATTCCTGGAGTAGGAAACATTTCCCCTAAAAAGGGTGTTATTATTCTGACCTCATATCATCTCGACGAATGCGAGTCCCAATGTTTCACTTGGCCTGAAACCCCAATTAAACACCTCCCTTTGGAATGTAGTTATGTAAACGGTTATGGATGAGGGAACCATTGGGATTTTATATTAATAATGAAAATGGTAACCTGATGTTAATTATTGTATATGAAATGAAACCCCCCACAATAATTCATCGTACCAAGAAATATGTGCATCTGTGGTTTTCTATTCCCCTTCGAAAAAATATATTGAAATTGATGTGAATCTCTCCAATAGAAAAATTATTGGGTTATAGTATATTTGGTAATTTCTTTTTCCCAATATATTCAAACAAAAATGCTAATCCCAACATGAATCTCTCCAATAAAAAAATTATCAGTTAATCCTATGTATGCCACTTTGATTTTCATATCCTACACAAATAAAGATAGTATTCACGACATGACTCTTATAGGTGAACCAATGTAAGCATGATTATTTTCACATAATTCAATCATCATGTTGATAAGTCCATCGGAGAATAATGATCATATTGGGAATAAAAGGAAAATTGTGTTAACCATGCGTATCTGATTGAGCACATCATGCCAATGATATTGAACTAATTAGAAATTTTTTTGTTATTGACTGTATGACTAAATATATATCTCTCATCAATAGCATACTTATCTAAGATAATGTATTATTTATCCAGTTATCATTATGATAAATCAACTGTAGGTGTAACCCCATTGGTCATAAAATTATCCCACATACTCAAGAAATTAAACATTGGGTGGGATATAAGATTGTCTGAGAGTACCATCAACACGGTACAATCCTGACCCTCAATATTTCCTTTGAGGGTCATTATGCACTGAAAATGATGAGTTTACATAGCCTAGGGAATTTTCAGATAAGCTTGTGACCCTCATTTCCATGACCAATCTCTTCAGGAGCTTATACATGGGGTGCAACAATCACTACCATCAATATTTAATGAATTTTAACCAGGGAATAAAATATGGACCCCTTCCGGTTTAGTTTTCGTCGAGGAGGGAACCTATCTACTATCATCACCAACACCATCTTGCTAGTACCAAATAGACATCTACTATGGTTACCACTCAACACACTAACTCCTATAACACCCATGCACGGGTGAAAATTATGACTCATAGGGTTAGCTGTGTGTTAGAAATCTCTAGGTGTGATCATTTCTACACCCATACTAATGAGGTCCTTTGGCATATTTAAATAGAAACCAGTAAGAATTCTCATATTCCTAGTCACTAAGGATACATCTCTAGGTATATCCCTACTATAGGAATGGAGGAAGCACATATTTCTAATCTTGTGCATGAGAACCATATCCAAATTATAGTGTAATAATGAGTATTATGCGGGCTCATATCCCCTCATCAATCGAACATATATTTTATTACACAATATTTTCATAAAATATGAATGGCTATATCCCTATGCAAACATTGATAAAATGACAATATATTTTGGTAATAGCTGAAGAACTCCGTCGTCATATTCTGAAACTATTGTACATAAAGGAATAGGCATATCTTACTATCCCTATAGAAAGGAAATCTCAACAATCTAATCATAATGAATAAGTTTTTGTGATGGATAAATAGTTCATTATTTCCCCCATCCATGAGCATTATCGAAATTTTCTGATAAAGGATGAGACATCAGTCTGGGATTATATTACTATTCTAATTGGGGTCTCCATGTGAGAGTGTCACATGCCTCGGGAAATGGGAACATGACTTTTGATGAATTATGAAGACATATTATAAAGGCCTATGATTTATATCATATCCCCATTCTAGATAGGGATCACCAACATAGAGGGGAACATACCTTAGTACAGGAACATATTCCTATCAAAGAAGTATATCAGCGTACTCTAGATTCCTAGGAACATGCATATATCTCTGTTCTATCCAGGGATAACTAACTGATACTGGAACAATTCTAAGGAAATGATCATATTCTTATTATAGAATTTGTCTAGCATATTCTAGTAGATCATAAAATCTTAGTGCATATTTCTACTTCCATCGATGAATGACTACACCAACATCATTTTGAGGAAAAATAGTATGAGTCACATATCCCTCCTCCAATTCATTAGTTATGTCATCATATTTTGGTGGGTAATTCATATTTTTACTAGACTCATATTCCTAATCCAAATGGGGCTTACCAAGTGAGATTGGAATATGACTTGGATCAGACTCATATCCCTACCAATAAATACAAGCCGTATATTCCAAAGGCTCTATAACAAGATCATACTCCCCTTCAAACTGAGGATCACTTTGTGAGAATGGAACATGCCTTGGGATAGGCTCATATTACTATCAATAATGAGATAAATAATTGGAATATTCCAGTATCTTTTCGTTATTAGGATCAAACTCCCACTACACCAGAAGGTTATAAGAATATTCTATAATTCATCATACATCTTGCTCATAATCCTATACAAATCCAAAAGGCAGGTTAGCTGATTCCTACCATGGCTTAGGACAAGACCCAAATTCCTAATTTGTTCAATGATATCATCCGTGAGGTTATTTGACAAACATTATCAACACCATAAAGGTCCTTCAACACTTCCACCAAAGTATAATACAATCATTACTATGATATTTCTCCTCATGGAAGTGTGGAGATGGATCATGGGGACTCTACTCCTAACATCCACCATGGTAAACCTCCATATGGTGATATCTCCCACATACAAGGAAATAAACCCCTTTCCAAAACACCTTCATATAGAGATGTGTTCAAAGATAATTCTTCTTTCTAAAGAGAGGTGTTCAAATCTCAAACTCCATCATATAGAGATATGCTTGAAACATCGTAGTCAACTGCATATAGTTCCCCACCAACATTCAGAATCACTTCACTATAGACAGTAGGTGACCCTAAGAAGCATCTTCTATGGTACGACCGGATGGAGGTTTGTAAGTTTAATGAAGAGGAGGTCAACATCGATATATGGATATAGTTTTCTAGAAAAAACCTCCCCATCATATTATAACCCCTCTCCACCTTGGTCTATGAGAACCTAGGTGAGATGGAAAATGAGTGCATGACTTATTTACGCCCAAATATGTGGGATACTCATAAGTGACTAAAGGACAGACAACTCTCTTATCCAGGATATGAGGGTAACCTTCAAACCATCAAGATACTGTGTAGTTAGTTGAATCTGGATGCTATCTCCATGGAATACGCTCTGAAAATAAAAAATCACCGCACAAATATGAAACAGTATTTCCACCAGAAGCATCACAAATATTCGAAAGCTAATACATGAAGGAACATCATGCACATATATTTTATTATGGGGATAGAATAGAGTGTTACACTTGATCGTACCCCCTGTAATATCATAACACCTAAAATATATCATCCTTTAATTTTATATCCTCCTTAAAAATTAGTTGGATAGTTAACACTCGGGTCAGTTGTTCATAAAAATAAAATTCCCCTAACTCAATGATGCTTAGACATCATGAATAGAGGGAGAGGATATCCAATACGTCTTTAAACTAAGTCCCTCAAAGCAAAAGGAATACATTTTATACATGGAGGACGATGTTTTGATCATCCGAAAAACTTCCCGTAATTACAGATTATCATCACTGGATGCCATCAAACCCATCTACCATGTGAACACAGTGGTCCCACTTCAAATCAGATGTGATATAAGATCCCATATCATCAGTCTAGGAGCGGACCCATTTCACTGATCTAGGGGATATCTACCACTGCCTCCAACTCTTGAAATGTCAATTCCCTAGAAGATTTAGGACACATCAACAGTAGATTCAAATAAACCCCATCACACCAGGCTAGGGTAATTTAAATCTCAATCATCATCACCTGATCATAATCCCCTGAGGGGGTCCTTGTGAAATCAGTGGTGATTCTAGATCAACCCCACCCTGCTGGGATGTGGGACTTTATAACCTCATGTCCATCCTAGGAGTCATCAATTCCCCTACTAGAATCATTATACCCTCAAAAATAGGACCATCCAATTCCAATTGCATCCCTAAATAACCCCCACCCGATAGGTTTGGGGGAATTTTCATCATCATCATCACCATAGAGAGAATAAATATTCACTAGGTTAGGATGAAACAACCAATGGTTGGAATCTCAACTGTTCCTCCCACCGCAAGACAAACCTATGTTGGATGGGGAATACTCAAAAATCATGAAAAAAACTCCCTCATGGTTTCCATTCACAGAACAAGTTTGGAGGAGTGTGCGGTGAAGGAAATTAGACCCCTATGGGGTCACATGACAAAATGAAAAAACATAGAAAAGGGTTCAAATAATTACCCTGATGAAGGAAGTGTGTAATCATCCAGTTGCATCCAAAGTAATGGAACAACCACTATAACCTGATATTCCACTGTGAATGTCATCACTGTCAACATGAAAAACACTGTGGATCAAGACACAAATGCAGAAGGCCAAAACATGGAAAATGAACAATGAGAGGAGGGTGGTATGGATGTACCAACTGAGGCTTCATGGACCCAAAACCAAATAAGGATAAAAAATCTGGAACCTTAGAAAACTGTGTTCCCATCTCTCCTGTAGAATACAAAAAAAAAGATAATGGTGTAGCTACATCCTAGTTACTCTCTAGAATATTTGATGTTTCTTACATGGAGGAATAGTTTTTTTCATATGAGATTGAGATACAAACTCTTAGATGACTCAATAGGGAGATACTCATGGGAAATATTACTTCTAGAAATTGTCTTCAGGAAGGGATGAATATTATCCCTCTTATAGTTGGTCTTTTAGAAATAATAGAATTTGAGCATCAGATTGAATCAAGATCTAGATAGACAGTCTACATAAATGATGAAGTCAAAATGATCATGATTTCCCTGAGTTATGGAATGAGCCTCAATCTTTCTAGGGAAATCATTCAGTCATAGGATTAATCTAGAATAAATGGGAGATAAAAGTGTGGTCACCTCATTGGAACCTGCCCAATCCCTATAGATGGGAGGCGGCTTAGACATGAGTTCCCCTGTATCTTTTTAACAACAACGAGTAACTAGATACTCAAATAGAATCCATTTAAGGGAAATGCAAACATGTGTTGCCTAAGAGGAATCTGTATCTCGAATGGGTGGATAAAAATTTTCCCCCACTCAATTTCAGTAATCATACCTTATTCACTTTTGATGATGAAAGATAACTTGATCATCATATCTTATGCTTTATATCCTGATGTGCACCAATTATGGTCCCTCGAGATCAATATGATGCAACAAAGGTGAGTTGTTTTGTATAGACTATAACAAAGCTAGCTTTTGTGTGGTACATCAGTCTTCTAGTGGTATCCATTTCAAGATGGTATAACCTTTAACCACAATTACTTTATCAATTCATCTCCACCCAAAGGAAAATAATGATTGTTAACCTAAAAATCTAGAAAAATGTGAAAATGATAGGGTTTTTGACTTTATATCCAGTTGTAAAGGTTTAACCTATTCATTCATTATCCCTATATTCCAGGAAAAACTATTTTAAATCTATGTTGAAAATAGTTGGGATGCGTTTCAGACACATTCGATCCCAATGAAGTATCTAGGTGGGTTTAGTGAGTTCCTATAAATGACACAACATTTTGAGGAATACATTCAGTTGAACCAATCCAAAATGTGAATCATACCCACATAATATTGGAAAAGGCTAGGAATAGAAAAAGTTTCATCTATCACTCTCAATCCATAACCAGTGCTCATCCAAGCACTGTGGTAGGTCCAAAGCTTCCACAAAACATCCTGTAGAGTGGCGACAACCATAGAATATCCCTTATCCAGAAGCACAGAGAAATCAGGGTTGCCAATTATTTTAGGAAAGGATGAATAAATCATACTTTTTATGAGTCCTCATTTATTTATTGGTAGACATGGAAAATAACCTTCTTATGCTACTACAACCTAAGAAGATTTATTAGGTAAACCTCACTGAAAATCCTAACTACTACATCTTCCATAGAAGGTTGGGTCATAATTTCCATGACCGATTGATCTTCAAGTACTTCCTTTGAAGAAATTTCAATTCCATAAAGGTTGTGTTAGATAACTCCTCGGAGTAGGTGTGATGTACAACCATTTCCTAGTTATAAGAATAAGGTGATTGGCATAAAGTTCCTACAAAGCGTAAGCGGAAGTTGAACAAATGAATGACTTTAAAAATAGTTGATCGAGCTCATGCCACCCAAAGACCATAGTTTTGTAGACAAAAAATATAGCCACCACCTAATAAGAAGATATTAGATATACCTACCAATGGTGTACATGACCATTGGATGTAGGAACAAATAGGAAGGGACCATTGAAATTCTACCCCAACGCAAGAAGCTACTCTTGCAGATTTCTTCAATGTAACATATGTGACATGGGTACCACTCAACCAAATGGAATCCTCATCATACTGAGAGATACTATTTGGTTCTTTTAACATGGTACACTTAGAAAACTCCTTATCCAATTATTAATATGACTCGTAATATAATCTTCCCAAACATAACTAGAGAGTTGGAGGCCGCATTCACCGGAACCGAGGTTACTCGGGATTGGGTAGACATGGTGTAACACCCTGACCCCAGCTACCCATAGTCGGTGAATTACTTCGTAACATTGGCATGATCACAAAAGATCAAGTCTCGAAAACTGATTAGTTCAGTAGCCTTGGAAACACTAGATACATTCATAAGTCTTACATTACATCATAAAGTAAAACAAAACTACAACATCTTCTCTTCATATCCCCTAATATTATCCCTGCAGGTCATTCATAATATACTTCTTCACATCCTAGAAAAAATTAAAACATTGAAAGGGGTGAGCTCAGATGCTCAGTAAGGATAACAATATAGCGGAAGCTTTCATAAATAAACATTAACATTTAAGGCAATGTATAACTAAAACAAAAGCCTTTTAAACTTGAACTTTAGCATAATATGGAAAAAGTAAACTAAAATAATGCCATTTACTTACTCACATGGATATTATACTAGTCGAATAATCACATGA
Organism: Viscum album; assembly: GCA_963277665.1. NCBI lineage: Eukaryota > Viridiplantae > Streptophyta > Magnoliopsida > Santalales > Viscaceae > Viscum > Viscum album. Next base: position 2,041,953,820 of record OY728148.1, on the reverse strand, counting down.
AATATTAATAACCACTTTCATAACGATGGAATGCATAATGCCAGACTATCATAACCACGTAGCCAAGGCCTCGTGCCAAGACCACAAAAAAGATTTTGTCAAGGCCTCATGCCAAGACACTATTTTGTCTCATGAGACCTACCGATTCATCGAGGAGCTATAGCGGGATCCACCCGTCACTTATTAAGTCCAATGCATTCCTCATATCAATAGGATTAAACATATCATAAACCATAACATAATCATATCACATAAAACATGCATAAAAGAAACATAACATTTCCACATTTCAATCACAAGATATCAATACAACACATTGATATAATAAAAACACTTTCAAAACCATTTTCAATACCAAAATAAAAGAAATTTAAAACTTTGTATTTATTTTTCATTAAAAAAAGTGATGGCTCGTAGAGGAAGCCGAAACTCAAATAATGGTCACAGCAGCGGAGAAGTCGATGTCTCCGCATATGTACGGAAAGAAAATCATTCCCTTTTTGTCGTTTAGTAAACGCTTCGTATAAAAAGATTCCTTTTGAATAAATGTAAAAGTCAAAGGGGTTTATACACCGTATACAAGAAAGTTGTGTACAAAACCAAATATGCCTCAATGAAAGGAGATTGAGACGAAGTCCTTAAAAAGATAATTTTTTTTAAATAAATTACATCTATCATGTGTATTAACTATAAGTACACATAAATAAAGTACAAATACAAGATAGGACATAATAATATCATGACATAATTTGAATGTAGGAGATTAACCCAAAGAATAGAAATTGGGTTAAGAAGTTCCCTTACCTTGTGTCCGACTTGATCGACCGTTATTTAACCTCCTGAATAATAAACTAGATTTAATATCTACCATTTTCAATTTCATTATCCTTTTTATATCACTTATTACAATGTTATGAACTTTATGTAATTATTTATGTTAATAACAGTCGTTTTGTCGATCTTTGGTACTTGAGTCAACAATAATCTTATTATAATTACAAGTTGTTTATGTGGTAGAATATCCATTATCTCCACAATTATATTCATGATTTAGATGTCATATATATCATATATATCCAGTATATACATTCATTCATAATATTACGTAACATTTAGAGGTAAGAAATGAAATGCACCGTTCATGGAGACGGTAAGCCGTACGTATGCATGAACGCTACTTTCATTTCTATTTCGTATTTAATGGAATGAAATCATAATTATATAAAGGTATAATATAGTTCCAGTATAATATCATGTATAATATCATTTACTCCATCCTTTATACATCCCATATATGGCATTAACGATTCATATCACTTTGAGGGGGCGGTAGTCCACACTTCCTAAAATGAAATTATCGCATTTACCCATAATGGAAATCATAATGTCTTCCATAAATGAGATATACAGAAGCATAAGGAAAACATAAACATAATATATATATCATAATTGAAAATAGTGTCATCAAAATGGCCACCATTATAGGTGTTAAAATAATTTTAACAATCATCGTTTCGTGAGGCAGTATTTCACCACCCACAGAAATAGTATGTTATTTAACCATTAGACGAAGGTGTGTGTAAGTTTAAACCAAATCCTTATCATAAAAAAATCCTAGTATATTTCAGATACTGTTGTTGTTACAAAAGAAAGAAATAAAAATAGTTTAAGGGGTTGGAGAAGCAAAATAAAACAAAACAACATTAGAGAAGACATTACCTTAAAATCGGGTAACTCTTTTTGATATGAGCCAAAGGCATCCTTGGGAAGATTTATTCCCAATGTGATGCTTCTAGGAGTAAGGGAGGGAAGTTGGGAGTGTATTTGTGCAGAGTTTGGCCGAGTCAAAAGGCTTTGAATGTGTGAGTAAGGTGGTAGAGGTGGGGGCCTTTTATAAGTGGAGAGGAGGGGCACTCTTGGAAAGTAAAGAAAAGTCACTTTATTTTAAGATGATATTCGGATTTAAGTGGTCCCACGTTGATATAATTCGAGGATAAGGTGATAAGGGTTATAAATCCACCCATCCAATAGGTTTTGGACATGTTTAGGTCTTAGATATTACATTATCTTTCCATTTTATTTAAATCATTAAATAATGAGGTCATCACTACATCATCATGATTTAATAAATAATTTAATTTATTTAATGTCTAAAAATTATAAAAAAATACTATGATGTAGGATATCTTTTTAACCTTACAATGACTATTTATAGTGAAAAATATGACTTGTTTAACCCCATGTAAATTTTTTTTTAGTACAACATTTTATGTTTGTGTCATTTTTTACTTTAACATTAAATACAAGGTATTTATATCATTTTCCAACTAAAATGGCTCCATGGGGTCCCCAAGTTGACCCATGGATTATCTTGGTCGGCCATGGAACATCCAATGAGGGTAGGAAATGTGTCAAGCACATATCATATTTTTAAAACATTATTTTTACCTTAAACTACACTAATTACCTCTAATCGTGATTTAGAACATAAAAGTTACTATTCACCAAAAATTATTTTAATCTCATTGAACCACATTTTACTTCTTAATAACAACCATGTATGTCGGATTTTTGAAATTCCAAACATATAAGTGGTAAAATTTCATATAAATGAAAAATCAGTTTTTATAAGTACCACTTAGTGGTTTCACTATCCATCAAAAATTTAAGTTTTTCAAAAAAATCCCAAAAATTCACCCTAAGCTATATTTGATATTCCGATTTCAAAAATGATGTCTATTTTACAAAATTCCAAACATATAAGTTGCATTAATTAATTTTATAATTAATTCCCGCTGTCACAACAAATAGCGTGTTTTTAAGAAACAATTTATATCAAATGATTGACAATTGTTCATGCCCAATTTCAATGTTAAATTAATTAAAATGACCACCATTGGATAAAATGGTAAAAATATATTCTAATTATACTTTAAAACCAATAAATAGTATAATTTATCATAATAAATTATTTTGATTAAAAAAGTTGTTTTAAGTATTTATCACTATTCATAAAAAATTGGAAGTTCTCAGAAAGTTACAAAAAATTCAACTTAGGATAATTTTGATATTACGAAGACAAAAATGAAGTCCATTTTGAAATATAAAATTTCTATTATTTTAAAAAGTGGGTACACTAGTGCAGAAAATGTTTTTTACGTCACCATGTTTTACGTCGGTTATATAAAACCGACGTCATAATATGTAAAACGAGGTTTTTTACGTCGGTTATTTAATAACCGACGTAAAAACCTGTGTTCGGTACACCTTTAACATCGGTTATTTAATAACCGACATAAAAAACGCGGTTTTTGAAGGCCTTTTTACGTCGGTTATTATATAACCGACGTAAAAAAAGAATCTGCAGATGTTTTTGACGTCGGTTATGGAATATCCGAAGTAAAAAACGCGGATTTTGAGCCCTTTATAACGTCGGTTATAAAATAACCGACGTAAAAAAAGATTCAGAGGAAGGTTTTTACATCGGTTATTCAATAACCGACGTTATAAATGTTTTTAAAACAATTATAACGTCGGTTATTGAATAACCGACGTGATAACTCATTTAAAAATTTACCCAGACCCGTGGATTGTCATTCGCGAGTTTACCTTCGACAGTCGCGACTCGTCTCTCTCGCGAGTAAACCCAAATCAGCTCGTCCATTTCGTTGGTTTAGATTCGTTTTGCGATCATCGTTTCTCATATTTAATCTCCTCGGATCAATCATCTAAACTTGCAGCACTCAGGTAATCCTCCCACTTGTTCGTTCTTTTTCGCGGATAGTATATATATATGTGTTGTGAGTTTTTTGTTGAAACTAGCTAAGATTCTTCGATTGCGAACCCTTTTAACTCGTTTTGGCACCATAATCTTATTTATCATCCCTAGATCTATTAGTTCGACTTGTAATATTGACTAATTTTATGATTTCACTAATTTTTCCTCGTTTTCTATAAATCCCCGAGAGGGTTGGGGCGTGTCCATTTGGGGGGTGTCCAGGGGGGTGTCCAAGGGGGTAGGGTGTGGGGGGTGGTGTCCAGGAGGGGTGGGGGGCTGTCCAGAAGGGTCGGGGGGTGTCCAGGGGGGTTTACAAGGGGGTGGGTGGTTGTGGGGGGTTGTCCAAGGGTGTGGGTGGGTGTTGGGGGGTGTCCAGGGGGTGTCCAAGGGGGTAGGGGGTGGGGGTGGTGTTTAGGAGGGGTGGGGGGCTGTCCAGAGGGTTGGAGGGTGTCCAGGGGGGTGTCCAAGTAGGTCGGGGGTGGGGGTTGTGTCCAGGAGGGGTGGGGGTGCTTTCTAGAGGGGTCGGGGGCTGTCCAGAGGGGTCGGGAGGTGTCCAGGGTGGTGTCCAAGGGGATGGGTGGGTGTGGGGGGCTGTCCAAGGGGGTGGCGGCCTGTCCAGAGGGGTCGGTGGGGTGTCCAGGGGGGTGTCCAAGGGGTTGGATGGGTGTGGGGGGCTGTCCAAGTGGGTGGCGGCCTCTCCAGAGGGTATTTGGGGTTGTCCGGGTGGGTGGGGGGCTGTCCAGAGGGTTGGGGGATGTCCAGGGGGTGTCCAAGGGGGTAGGGGGTGGGGGTGGTGTCCAGGAGGGGTGGGGGCTGTCCAGAGGGGTCGGGGGGTGTCCAGGGGGGTTTACAAGGGGGTGGGTGGGTGTGGGGGGCTGTCCAAGGGTGTGGGTGGATGTTGGGGAGTGTCCAGGGGGTGTCCAAGGGGGTAGGGGGTGGGGGTGGTGTTTAGGAGGGGTGGGGGGGCTGTCCAGAGGGTTGGGGGGTGTCCAAGCAGGTCGGGGGTGGGGGGTTGTGTCCAGGAGGGGTGGGGGTGCTTTCTAGAGGGGTCGGGGGCTATCCAGAGGGGTCGGGGGGTGTCCAGGGTGGTGTCCAAGGGGATGGGTGGGTGTGGGGGGCTGTCCAAGGGGGTGGCGGCCTGTCCATAGGGGTCGGTGGGGTGTCCAGGGGGGTGTCCAAGGGGTTGGATGGGTGTGGGGGGCTGTCCAAGTGGGTGGCGGCCTCTCCAGAGGGTATTTGGGGTTGTCCGGGTGGGTGGGGGGCTGTCCAGAGGGTTGGGGGATGTCCAGGGGGGTGTCCAAGGGGGTAGGGGGTGGGGGGTGGTGTCTAGGAGGGGCGGGGGGCTGTCCAGAGGGGTCGGGGGGTGTCCAGGGGGGTTTACAAGGGGGTGGGTGGGTGTGGGGTGGGGGGGGGGGGGGGGGGGTTGTCCAAGGGTGTGGGTGGGTGTTGGGGGGTGTCCAGGGGGGTGTCCAAGGGGGTAGGGGGTTGGGGGTGGTGTTTAGGAGGGGTGGGGGGGCTGTCCAGAGGGTTGGGGGGTGTCCAGGGGGGTGTCCAAGCAGGTCGGGGGTGGGGGTTGTGTCCAGGAGGGGTGGGGGTGCTTTCTAGAGGGGTCGGGGGCTATCCAGAGGGGTCGGGGGGTGTCCAGGGTGGTGTCCAAGGGGATGGGTGGGTGTGGGGGGCTGTCCAAGGGGGTGGCGGCCTGTCCAGAGGGGTCGGTGGGGTGTCCAGGGGGGTGTCCAAGGGGGTGGATGGGTGCGGGGGGCTGTCCAAGTGGGTGGCGGCCTCTCCAGAGGGTATTTGGGGTTGTCCGGGTGGGTGGGTGGGGGGGGGGGCTGCCCAGAGGGTTGGGGGATGTCCAGGGGGGTGTCCAAGGGGGTAGGGGGTGGGGGGTGGTGTCCAGGAGGGGTGGGGGCTGTCCAGAGGGGTCGGGGGGTGTCCAGGGGGGTTTACAAGGGGGTGGGTGGGTGTGGGGGGCTGTCCAAGGGTGTGGGTGGGTGTTGGGGGGTTTCCAGGGGGTAGGGGGTGGGGGTGGTGTTTAGGAGGGGTGAGGGGGCTGTCCAGAGGGTTGGGGGGTGTCCAGGGGGGTTTACACATCGATTTGTTTTATATTTCAAAATTGTTTACATTCAAATTATGATTTTTTTCATATAAACATATATTTGTCTTATCTAAAAAATATATATATTTTTGCTATTTGTTATAGGTAATAATGAGTCGAAGTTGGATTACGGAACATCGAATGAGCAATGAATATGAGGAAGGTGTTGATGCCTTTTTGGAATTTGCTAAACGAAATGTTCCAAGTAGTGACATTTTTTTCTGTCCATGCCTGAAATGTCTGAATATGAAGAAGTTGAAAAGTAGAGAGATAACAGATCATCTGATTTGTCATGGTTTCAATCCGAGTTACAACCCTTGTATTTGGCATTGCGAAACTAGACAGAATGTCACTGATGATAATGAATCGCAAGATGGTAACTCCGATGGAATTGAAGAAATGATTCGCGATATTGTAGCAGAAAAAATTGAGATAGAACCGACAGTTGCACGTCTATATGGTGATGCCGAAAAACCATTATATCCTGATTGTACAGATTTTACGGTTTTGTCGGCGGTGTTAAGATTGATTAACCTGAAGGCGAAACATGGATGGAGTGACAGAAGTTTTACAGAGCTGCTACAATTGATGAAAGACATTCTTCCAAAAGATAACGATCTTCCAGATTCACATTATAAGGCCAAAAAATTTTATGCCCGGTGGGATTGGGATACAGGAAAATACATGCCTGTCCGAATGACTGCATTATATATAGGAAGGAATGTGACTTTCTGAAAGAGTGTCCTAAATGTGGGAAATCACGGTATAAGGTGAAAGAAAAATCACAAGCTGATGTAGAGATTACAAAGCTCCCGTCAAAGGTATTTTGGTATCTTTCTATAATTCCTCGTTTCAAACGTTTATTTGCTAATTCAGATGATGCAAAAAGGTTAAGATGGCATGCTGATGAGCGGGTATGTGATGAAAAAATACGTCATCCAGCTGATTGTCCACAATGGAAGAAAATTGATGCCCAGTACCCTACATTTGGAAATGAAATTAGAAATCTGAGACTAGGCTTGTGCACAGATGGAATGAATCCATACCGAACCCTCAGTAGCACACATAGTTCATGGCCTGTTTTATTGGTAATTTACAACCTCTCTCCTGAAGTTTGTATGAAGCGAAAATATGTCATGTTGAGTATCATGATCTCTGGTCCAAAGCAACCCGACAATGATATTGATGTATACTTGTCACCGCTGATTGATGATTTGAAACTGTTATGGGCTGATGGTATTAGGGTGTATGATTCTTATAGAATGGAATATTTTCAACTGCATGCAGTGATTCTATTCACTATAAATGACTTCCCAGCATATGGAAATTTGTCTGGATACAATGTTAAAGGGCATAAAGCATGTCCAATTTGCGAACAACAGACGTTATATTGTCAATTGCATCATGGGAGGAAAACAGTGTACATGGTTCATCGAAAGTTTTTGCCTATGGATCATCCTTATAGAAGACTAAAAAAGGCATTCAATGGCTCACAAGAATTTGATACTGCTCCAAAACCTTTATCCCCAGATTTTTATTTTGAGAGGGTGAAAAACCTTGATGTGACATTGGGAAAGACACAGAAATCTGGTAATGATAGACATATTTGGAAGAAAAGGTCAATATTTTTTGAGCTACCATATTGGAGGTATCATGAAGTCAAACATAATATTGACATCATGCACGTGGAGAAGAATATCTGTGATTCTTTGATCGGAACATTGCTAGATATTAAAGGAAAGACAAAAGATGGGTTGAATGCAAGGTTAGACCTACTATAAATGGGAATACGTTTGGAGTTAGCTCCCACTCCTAAAGGAAGACGGACATTTCTTCCCCCGGCTTGTCATACATTATCGAAGAGGGAGAAAAGTAGCTTCTGTCAGTGTCTTCATGATATAAATGTGCCTCAAGGTTATTCTTCAAATGTAAAAAATTTTGTCTCATTGAAAGGCTTGAAGTTGATACGTATGAAATCACATGATTGTCACGTCATGATGCAACAAATTCTACCAGTTGCACTGCGTGGAATATTACCCATCCGTGTCAGAAAGACTATAATGAGGTTGTGTTATTTTTTCAATTCAATTTGTAACAAGGCGATTGATGTGAATGCTTTGAACATTTTGGAAAAAGATTCAATTTTTATACTTTGTCATTTGGAAATGTATTTTCCTCCAACTTTTTTTGATATGATGGTGCATTTAATGATTCATCTGGTTCGAGAAATAAAGCTTAGTGGACCTGTATATCTTCGTTGGATGTATCCTTTTGAAAGGTATATGAAAATATTAAAGGGATATGTTAAAAATCCATATCGACCTGAAGCCTCCATTATTGAAAAGTATATTTCTGAGGAGGTAGCAGAGTTTTGTACGAGCTACTTGGCTACGGCGCAACACATAGGTTTGCCTCCATCTCACCATGAACGGGTTAATAATGAGGGAAAGGGGATTCGTGGCTTGAAAGTCAAATCACTGTCAGCTGAACAGATGAAGAAGTTAGAATCATACATCTTGAATAACATAGCTGATGTTCAACCGTATATCACATTACATATTAATGAGTTGAAACAATGTCATCCAAAGAAGAAAGAAATGTGGATTTTGAAAGAGCACAACAAAACTTTTTTGCCATGGTTTAAAAAGACCTTGCATGGTAGATTAGATGTATCAGAGACATTAAAATGGATAGTGGGTGGTCCATCTTTAAATGTGATATCATGGTCCGCTTATGACATTAATGGCTATACATTTCATACGAAAGCTCAGGACAACAGAAGTGCAGTTCAGAATAGTGGTGTATTGGTGTTTGCAGAAGCAATGCATTTTTCGAGTGCTAAGGACAGAAACCCAATTTCGGCATCAAGTGCATATTATGGAGTGATTGAAGACATATGGGAGGCTGATTACTTTAAAATTAAAGTTCATGTTTTTAACTGTAAATGGTTTATCGGTAACAACAGTGTCAGACATGATGAATTTGGAATGACACTTGTTAATCTGAATAGATTGGAAGACACAGCTGATTATTTTATAATGGAAACACATGCCAAACAAATTTTCTATGTAGTAGATCAATCAGATATGCAGTGGGCTGTTGTTTTACAAGGGAAAAAACAATATGTTGGTGAGGATGAATTTGATGAAGATGCTGATTTATGTGAGATCCCTACTTCCATGGAAAGATTAACAGAACATAATGATGAGTATGTTGATGACATGGTTTGTGCCATAAGTAACGATCACGACGAAGGAATTTGGGAAAACAATCCAACTATACATTCCTAAAATTACAGGTAACACATGTTTATTTCTTGTTTACATTTAGTTTTTTCATATAATGTTAGATATTGTAAATTTGTTACTTATTAAAACATGTATCAAACCAAAATGATAAAACAATAAAAACCGTAAAGAGGAGAAGTCCTGGGCGCACCGGCTGGCCGGTGGTGGACCACCGGTTGGCCGGTGGTCCAGACAGCAAAGCTCTCTGGTCCACCGGCCGGCCGGTGATGAGACAGCGGCCGTCCGGTGGTCCAGACAGAGAGGAAGGCTGTCTGGTCCACCGGCCGGCCGGTGGTGAGCCAGCGGCCGGCCGGTGACACCAGGCAGTGGGCAAGTCTACTGCCTGGGTCCTCCGGCTGGCCGGTGAGCTCACACCGGCGGACCGGTGGACTCAGTGAGTCCACTTTTCAGCTTTCTTGGGCCAACTCCTTGGCAACCTTCATTTTGGTAAGATATTTTGCTATTGTCTGACTGTTCTTTAAATTTTTCTAGTATATATAATATTTTTAACCTCTTTTTTATCAGATGACAATTGATATTCCTGACACTGGAGGAGTCAAGAAGAAATGCTTATCGTTGGCTGCTAGGAGATGGAGGGATTTCAAATCAACCCTCTCATCTGATTTCATTTATGGTCATAGGAGTCGTGAGAATCCATGTCGTATATATCCTTTTATAGATGAAGACACATGGAGACAATTTTTTGAAAGTAGAAGAAAAGAATCATTTTTGGTAAGGGAAATGTAAACTTTTATCAGCTTTCTTATATAAATGATCTTATTATTGTTTTGTTAATGATTACTTATTCTTAATTTACAGCAAACAAGGAAGGCTCATCAAGAGATCCAATCTAAAAATGTATACCCTCATAGTTTATCTCGGGGAGGGTATGCATTATTGGAAGAACAAATGATTGCAGAAAAATTTCAACAACTAAGAGCTGAGTCTTCAAGCTCTGGAAAGGTGGCCCCTCCATCCCCTCCATCTAGACATGAGAAATGGAAAAGAGATCGAAAGGGCAAAAAAGGACAATATCTTTCGGAAGAATCGAGACTCGTAGTTGATAGGATTGTAAGATATCTATTTTATTTATTTAAGTTTACTATTTTTGTCATATATTTCCAATCATTATAGAAATGTTCAATTAATTATTACAGGACTCTCTTGAGGAGCAGAGTTCACAGGGGACATTTACACCATCTGGGAGGGAAGATATTTTATCTGTGGCATTGGGAAAGCCCGAACATCCTGGCCGTGTAAGAGGATATCCGGCAGGTGTATCGGTAAGAAAAGTGTTGCCACGTTCCTCAACTTCTAAAGTTGAGGGAGTTTATAAAAAAAATAGAATCCTTGGAGGATGAAGTCCATAATATTAATTTGACAATGGAGGACAAGATTAGAGCATCGGTGCAGTTTATGTTTGCAGACATGCAAAGACAATTTCAGGGTGCAGCTCCCACTCCACCTCTCCCAGTAGCTCCCACTCCCCCACCTCAGCCTGCGGACCCCATTTTTGATCCTCCTCCTCCGCCGCAGCTACCTACTTATTGTGAGTTGTATGTTGATGATCCTCAAAATCATATAGTTGCATATGGGATGGTATATTGTATAGGAGATACAGTTCATCATCAACAGTTAGAGGTAGAGAATCAGAGGGTCACTGTACAGGATATTATAGATAGATCAGCTCGGATACCATTACCTACAGATGAGGTAACGACAGTTGGACATAGTATCGGCCATTTTTTACTTTGGCCATCCAGACTTCTTCGACTCATTACCATAGAGGTATGGATGTTTTATCTTTTATTTTATATTTTTATTAATGTTTTATCATTTGAAAACTAATATATTTTTCAATTTATTTTTACAGGAATACTTCAAAGGTAAAGAAATACTGTATAGACAACAACAAAGACAGATAGCTATGACATCAGATGCAGATACTAGCAGTCTTGACAAATTGTCAAGATATTCAAATTTGTTGGCGGATCATTATGACTTTACAATGGAAGCTCATGTCTGTGGACGTGAACTAAGTGTGGGGATTATGAAAACTGATATCATGGAGTTTGTCACTGGAGATAAGTTGGGCATCAACGTGGTGAAAATTTTTATCATGTAAGTCTTAACACCATTTCCTTGTGTTATATTTATTAAAAATGTATACTTATGTCTGCTTTGTATTAGGTATCTGTATAAAATTTGTGAGAGGAATGAGCTGACAGATGTATATGGATTCGTGGACCCACAATTGATTTCCCCTGAAGCATGTGCATTGGATGAGGAAAAAAGAATGATTTATATTGCTGATAGATTTGAAAAGAATGTAATCACACAGTGTTGGATGATGCCTTTTTGTGAGAGGTATGAAACAAATCCCTCTCAAAGAGTTAATTATCTTTTAACATAAAAAACCACTAACGTTAAATTTCCTTTTATAAGGGATAATTGGATGTTAGGGGTTTTTTGCCCTATGGAGAAAGCACTTTATTGGATATGCTCTCTCCATGATGATGTGCAAGAAAGTTTTAAGAATATATTGGAAACGTATGTTTCAATTTCACAATAGTTTTATATATTATAATGAATTTTAAATTTACCCCATTCGTATTATTTTCTAACAGGGCATGGGTCCACTTTCAAAAAAGCGCAAAGAAAAGGAATTTCAAGATCAAATATGTACATGCGAAGGTAAATATCCATTTATAATTTGTACATTTTGATTTATTACATAAAAATAATATATTGAATTTACACTCATTAAAACAGAAATGTAATGAGCAACAAGGCATCATCGAATGCGGATATTACATGTTAAGATTTATGTATGAAATAATAACAACTGGGACAGTTCTGAGTTTTGACCTGGTAATATTTCCTCTTTCTCATAATATTTCAATTTGATTTATTCATTATACACGTTGACTACTATCCTTTTCCTTTGTAGCTTTTTGATGACCCTCAACCCTTTTCTGCTGAAGATATCAAACACTTACAAGTGGAGTGGTCAAATTATTTTACAGGTTTGATTGACTTTTAGTTGTTTGTAATATAAAATGTAATTTTGAATATTGTAAATGTAATTGTGTATTTCGTAGTCATTTAGGTTGGATTTAGTTTTTTTTAAGTTGACAGTGTAAGTTTTGAATGTTATATAAGTGAATGTTTAATTTTTCTCTACTTATTGTTTTGGTCTACTGTTGATGGTTTTTCTGGTCTGGATGTTGGTATGGGGGGAGAGGTTCCAATGGGGGTGGGTGGGTGTTTGGGGGGTATCCAAGGGATATGGGAGGGGTGTCCAAGGTGTGTTTGGGGCTGTCCTAGGGGTCGGGGGGGTGTAAATGAGGGTGGGGTGTCCAAGGGGTGGGGGTGTCCATGGGATATGGGAGTGGTGTCCAAGGTGTGTTTGGGGCTGTCCAAGGGGTCGGTTGGGTGTAAATGAGGGTGGGGGGGTGTCCAAGGGGTGGGGGGGGGGGGTGTCCAAGTGGTGGGGGTGTCCAAGGGATATAGGAGGGGTGTCCAAGGGGTGTTTGGGGCTGTCCAAGGGGATGGGGGGGTTTCCAAGTGGTCGGGGGGGGGGGGGGTTCAAAGGGGTCGGGGGGGTGTCCAGGGGTGGGGGGGGCTGTCCAAGGGGTGGGGGGGTGTCCAAGGGGTGGGGGGTGTCCAAGGGATATGGGAGGGGTGTCCAAGGGGTGTTTGGGGCTGTCCTAGTGTTCGGGGGGTGTAAATGAGGGTGGGGGGGGCAGTCGAAGGGGTGGGGGTGTCCAAGGGGTGGGGGGGTGTCCAAGGGATATGGGAGTGGTGTCCAAGGTGTCTGGGAGTTCTGTCCAAGGGGTCGATTGGGTGTAAATGAGGGTGGGGGGGGGGGGCTGTCCAAGGGGTGGGGGGGTGTCCAAGTGGTGGGGGGTGTCCAAGGGATATAGGAGGGGTGTCCAAGGGGTGTTTGGGGCTGTCCAAGGGGATGGGGGGTTTCCAAGGGGTCGGGGGGGTTTCCAAGGGGTCGGGGGGGTGACCAGGGGGTGGGGGGGGGGGGGGGGCTGTCCAAGGGGTGGGGGGTGTCCAAGGGGTGGGGGGTGTCCAAGGGATATGGGAGGGGTGTCCAAGGGGTGTTTGGGGCTGTCCTAGTGTTCGAGGGGTGTAAATGAGGGTGGGGGGCTGTCGAAGGGGTGGGGGGGTGGCCAAGGGGTGGGGGTGTCCAAGGGATATGGGAGTGGTGTCCAAGGTGTCTGGGAGTTCTGTCCAAGGGGCCGGTTGGGTGTAAATGAGGGTGGGGGGGCTGTCCAAGGGGTGGGGGGTGTCCAAGGGGTGGGGGTGTCCAAGGGATATGGGAGGGGTGTCCAAGGGGTGTTTGGGGCTGTCCAAGGGCTCGAGGGGGGGGGGTGTCCAGGGGTCGGGGGGGTGTCCAAGGGGTCTGGGAGGGCTGTTAAGGTGTGGGGGGTGTCCAATGGGTGTTTGAGGCTGTACTAGGGGTCTTGGGGGTGTAAATGAGGGTGGGGGGGCTGTCCAAGGGGTGGGGGGTGTCCAAGGGATATGGGAGGGGTGTCCAATGGGTGTTTGAGGCTGTACTAGGGGTCGTGGGGGTGTAAATGAGGGTGGGGGGGCTGTCCAAGGGGTGGGGGTGTCCAAGGGTTGTGGTGGGGCTCCAATGTGGTGGGGGAGGGCTGGCCAGGTTGTTAGGTGGGTATAGATGAGGGTGGGGTTCAGTTGGGGCTTGGGGGAGGGCTGGCATGGTTATTTTTGTTGTTTGGTTTCTGGTTGCTTTTTGGTGAGAGCAGTGCAATTATTTAAAAAAAATATATCGCTTTCACGTCGGTTATTTTATAACCGACATGGTAAATAAATCGGTAGGGGTTTATCACGTCAGGTTTTTCTAGAACCGACGTGATAAACCGTTCCTGGGCCTTTTATCACGTCGGTTCTTAATATAAACGACGTGCTAAAAGGCCTAGGAATCGATTTACCACGTCGGTTATTGGATAACCGACGTGCTAAAACGTTCCCCAGACCTTTTTATCACGTCGGTTATGTCATAACCGACGTGATAAACGATATCCCAGGCGTTTTATCATGTCGGTTTAGAAAATAACCGACGTGATAACCCCCCCCCCCCCCACGCATATTTATCACGTCGGTTATTATATGAACCGACGTGATAAACATCGTGATGTTAGGGCTGTTACGTCGGGTTTTAAATAACCGACGTAAAAAACGTTATTTATAACGTCGTCCGTATTAACGTCGCCTAAAACCCGACGTAAATAATGAAAAATAACCGACGTAAAAAATGTTTTCTGCACTAGTGGTATTACTATTCAATACGGCTACATTGATTGGTTGTGGTGGGTGTTAGAACTCGAAGTTGCGTACAATGCAAGCTATTTCATTATTGAATGAGAAGCATATCATAGAAGCTCGGGGTGTTACATTCTCCCCTCCTTCAATAAATTTCATCCTCACAATTTGAAATTTTTCTTTGAAAATAAAAGGATGAAAATAGAAAATACCTTTGTAGAAAACCCACATCGGAAATAAGGTTACTAAAAATATAACTTTAAAAGAAAGAAAGATAAGTACAAAGGTCACCCGAGATAGCCCATAATAGGATTATATGTAAATATGGATATGGAAGAAAAAAAACCATCAAGGTCTGATGGAGAGTTGTAGAGAACTGGATTTGGAGAAAGTTAACCATAAGAAAATCACAAACCTGTGATTGGTTAAACTGTCATTGAATCCCCAGTTAGAAAAATTAACCGACAACGTTTTTGTTTTAAGTTACCTTTTACAAAGTCGAGGAATTTATTTAAGAGTTTTTCCAAGAACGTAGGGAAATATACTTACTTGTCGTGTAGATTTTCATTCCTTAATAAAAAATTTTACCACAAACCCATCTTTCACTCCAAATGGTAACAGAACTCAAAAATATTCTATTTATTCTAATTGTATAAGGTTCTAAATATTAACACATACCATTTAGATTAGTAAAACAATTTTTTAATAACCAGGGACTTCATGTAGGCTAGTGGTAGGTAATAAAGACCTGTAGCACTATGGTTGTGGGTTCGATTCCTGCAGTTTTGTCCAACGCGATGGGTTATGCCCCACCCTGCAGGTTGTCCTTTTCCTAAAAATATAGTATTATAGTATTCCAAAAATAATCTTCAGAAATGTTTTAACCTTAAACAATACTATTCAAAGTTCAACTTAATCCAACCCAACATTTATAGTTATCCAAAATACCCCTGTCCAAACTTTCTCTAAAAGGTCTCTTAATTCCAAAATCAATTTATCAGATTCCCCAAACAATGTAAAGTTTATCTTATGGTCACATACTAAAAATATGATTACCTTCATCATATTAAAACCTTACTGAAACAACAAGTACTGCAGTATAATCCTTATATATATATCACATTATTCTAATAACCAGAATATAATCCATGAGTCCAAAAGCACTAATACATTAATTATTCCGCTTCAACTGTAGTAACAGCATAAGATTGCCCTTGATCCCTTGGCCTTTTCTGAGGTAAGTTTCCCTGACGCTTAGGACATTCATTTTCATAATACCCCATTTCTCTATAATTGTAGCATTCAACATTGATAGCCTCTTTCTTTCCCTTGCAATCACGTGCCTGGTGACCTTTTTCTCCACATTTATAACAAACTCCCATTCCGTTTAGGCAAGTACCAGGGTGATTCTTCCCACAATTATCACATAATGGAAAATCCTTCTTTCCCTTTTTCCCTTTATCTGTCTCTTGCTCCACAGTTCTCGTCTTCTCTTGCTTTACTTTATTGTCATAAGATTTAGAGAATTACTTTTCTGTCTTGATAGCACATGAGACAATATCTTCGTACGATGAGAAGGATTTTGATACTAAAGCTTGATGGAGAAATGGTTTTAACCCATCAATGAAATGATCAATCTTACTTCTTGGGTTGCATATATAATCTGCAGCATGCCTCGCTAACCTTGTAAAGTTAGCCTCATACTTTGCGACATTCTCATCCTCCTTCTACCTCAAACTCAGAAATTGCCTTTCCATATCTGCTCGATGGTCACGATGAAAGTATATTTCTAAGAAAATCTTATTGAACTCCCTCCATTCCATATTCGATACGTCATCATCTTCCTTTGTGTTTTGAATCAGCGACCACCACTGATCAGCATCTCCAGTGAGGCGGTAAACTGCCATGACAACCTTCTCCCTTTCGCTACTCCCCAAGGCATGGAATATTTTCTCTAAAGAGTTTATCCATTGCTCAGCTACTAATGGATTTGTACCCCCATTAAATGTTGGCGGTTGTTGCCTCATGAAGTGGTCTAACATTGATCCTCCACATTGTGGATCAGGGTGATCCATACGAGTAAGGTTATTATTCATAACTTGAGTGAGTTGTCCTAGTATGGTAATAAGTTGATCAGCACCAGTTGTATCTCCAGATCCACAATAATTATCTTGAGCAGGAGGGAAATCCCTACACGGAGTGCGTGCATTGATACAGTTTCCATTCCTTCCACTAGGCGCCATTTCTATACAATGGCATAAACTAGATTAGTTTATGAATCAAAATACATAATTCCATACTTATAAAATACTTAACATAAATTGATCTATTTATGGATATAATCCATAAAAATGTTTTCTTTGAGGAAGTATATACTCATAACCCTTCATAGTGGTTTGTAAAGAAAATGAGAATTATCCTAAGCATATCCCTCGGGAGTGTCGTAACCCGGAGTGCAGCAAGGCCCGTTGTCGTGCACCAGTTCCCGTTTGAGTCTAGCTCAAAGCGGTGTTTTTAGGTTCTACCCCTTGGTACATCTATGCCAGAGCCGCCTCTACCTGCTCGTATCCAGACATGGATGTATTTCTAGGAAAACTCACAAAATCTCTACAACAACAAAATTCTAGAAATTTCTTCTATACTAATCCTCAAAGTCTATCTTTGGGCTATGTGCTCTAATCAAAGTTTATCTAAATCTAGCTTCCAAGGTTAGTACTAAACTGCCTCTGATATCAACTGTAATGCCCCGACCCCAGCTTCCCAGAGTCGGTGCATTACTTCGTAACATTGGCATGATCACAAAAGATCAAGTCTTGAAATACCGATTAGTTTAGTAGCCTTGGAAACACTAGATACATTAATAAGTCTTACATTACATCATAAAGTAAAACAAAACTACAACATCTTCTCTTCATATCCCCTTATATTATCCCTCCAGGTCATTCATAATATACTTCTTCGCATCATGGAAAAAATTAAAACATTAAAAGGGGTGAGCTCAGATGCTCAGTAAGGATAACAATATAGCGGATGCTTTCACAAATAAACATTAACATTTAAGGCAATGTATAACTAAAACAAAAGCCTTTTAAACTTGAACTTTATCATAATATGACAAAAGTAAACTGAAATAATGCCATTTAATTACTCACATGGATATTCTACTAGTTGAATAATCACATGAAATATTAATAACCACTTTCATAATGATGGAATGCATAATGCCAGACTATCATAACCACGTAGCCAAGGCCTCGTGCCAAGCCCACAAATAATATTTTGTCAAGGCCTCGTTCCAAGACACTAGTTTGTCTCATGAGACCTACCGATTCATCGAGGAGCTATAGCGGGCTCCACCCGTCACTTATTAAGTCCAATTCATTCCTCATATGAATAGGTTTAAACATATCATAAACCATAACATAATCGTATCACATGAAACATGCATAAAGGAAACATATCATTTCCACATTTCAATCACAAGATATCAATACAACACATTGATATAATAAAAACGCTTTCAAAACCATTTTCAATACCAAAATAAAAGAAAGTTAAAACTTTTTATTTCTTTTTCATTAAAAAAAGTGATGGCTTGTAGAGGAAGCCGAAACTCAAATAATGGTCACGATGGCGGAGAAGTCGTTGTCGCCGCATAAGTACGGAAAGAAAAACATTCCCTTTTTTTCGTTTAGTAAACTCTTTGTATAAAATGATTCCTTTTGAATAAATGTAAAAGTCAAAGGGGTTTATACACCGTATACAAGAAAGTTGTGTATAAAACCAAATATGCCTCAATGAAAGGAGATTGAGACGAAGTCCTTAAAAAGATCATTTTTTTAAATAAAGTAAATCTATCATGTGTATTCACTATAAGTACACATAAATAAAGTACAAATACATGATAGGATATAATAATATCATGACATAATTTGAAAGTAGGAGATTAACCCAAAGAATAGAAATTGGGTTAAGAAGTTCCCTTACCTTGTGTCCGACATGATTCGACCGTTATTTAACCTCCTGAATAATAAACTACAGTTAATATCTACCATTTTAAATTTCATTATCATTTTTATATCACTTATTAAAATGTTATGAACATTATGTAATTATTTAAGTTAATAACGGTCGTTTTTTCGATCTTTGGTACTTGAGTCAACAATAAACTTCTTATAATTACAAGTTGTTTATGTGGTAGAATATCCATTTTCTCCCCAATTATATTAATGATTTAGATGTCATATATATCATATATATCCAGTATATACATTCATTCATAATATTACGTAACATTTAGAGGTAAGAAATGAAATGCACCGTTCATGGAGACGGTAAGCCGTACGTATGCATGAACGCTACTTTCTTTTCTATTTCATATTTAATGGAATGAAATCATAATTATATAAAGGTATAATATATTTCCAATATAATATAATATATAATATCATTTACTCCATCCTTTATACATCCCACATATGGCATTTACGATTCACATCACTTTGAGGGGGTGGTAGTCCGCACTTCCTAAAATGAAATTATCGCGATTACCCATAATGGAAATCATAAAGTATTCCATAAATGAGAAATATAGAAGCATAAGGAAAACATAAACATAATATATATATCATATATGAAAATAGTGTCATCAAAATGGCCACCATTATAGGTGTTAAAAGAATTTGAACAATCATCGTTTCGTGAGGCAGTATTTCGCCACCCACAGAAACAGTATGTTTTTTAACCATTAGACGGAGGTGTGTGTAAGTGTAAACCAAATACTTATCATAAAAAAATCCTAGTATATTTCAGATACTGGTGTTGTTACAAAAGAAAGTAATAAAAAGAGTTTAAGGGGTTGGAGAAGCAAAATAAAACAAAACAACATTAGAGAAGACATTACCTTAAAATCGGGTAACTCTTTTTGATTTGAGCCAAAGGCTTCCTTGGGAAGAATTATTCCCAATTTGATACTTCTAGGAGTAAGGGAGGGATGTTGGAAGAGTATTTGGGCAGAGTTTTTCCGAGCAAAAAGGCTTTGAAAGTGTGAGTAAAGTGGTAGAGGTGGGGGCCTTTTATAAGTGGATAAGAGGGGCACTCTTGGAAAGTAAAGAAAAGTCACTTTATTTTAAGATGGTATTCGGATTTAAGAGGTCCCACGTTGCTTTAATTCGAGGATAAGGTGATAAGGGTTCTAAATCCACCAATCCAATAGGTTTTGGACACGTGTAGGTCTTAGATATTACATTATCTTTCCATTTTGTTTAAATCGTTAAATAATGAGGTCATCACTGCATCATCATGATGTCATAAATAATTTACTTTATTTAATGTCTAAAAATTATAAAAAAAATACTATGATGTAGGAAATATTTTTAGCTTTCCAATGACTATTTATAGTAAAAAATATGACTTGTATAACCCCATGTAAAATTTTTTTTAATAAAACATTTCATGTTTGTGTCATTTTTTACTTTAACATTAAATAAAATGTATTTATGTCATTTTCCAACTAAAGTGGATCCATGGGGTCCCCAAGTTGACCCATGGATTTTCTTGGTCGGCCATGGCACATCCAATGAGGGTAGGACATGTGTCAAACTCGTCTCATGTTTTTAAAACATTATTTTTACCTTAAACTACACTAATTACCTCTAATCACGATTAAGAACTTAAAAGTTACTATTCACCAAAAATTATTTTAATCTCATTGAACCACATTTTACTTCTTAATGACAACCATGTTTGTCGGATTTTTGAAATTCAAAACACAGAAGTGGTAAAATTTCATATAAACAAAAAATCAGTTTTTATAAGTACCACTTAGTGGTTTCACTATTCATCAAAAATTGATGTTTTTCAGAAAAATCCCAAAAATTCACCCTAAAATATATTTGATATTCCGATTTCAAAAATGATGCCTATTTTACAAAATTCCAAACATATAAGTTTCATTAATTAATTTTATAATTAATTCCTGCTGTCACAACAAATAGCATGTTTTTAAGAAACAATTTATATCAAAAGATTGACAATTGTTAATGCCCAATGTCAATGTTAAAATAATTCTAATGACCACCATTGTATAAAATGGTAAAAATATATTCTAATTATACTTAAAAACCACTAAATAGTATAATTTATCACAATAAATTATTTTGATTAAAAAAGTTGTTTTAAGTATTTTTCACTATTCATAAAAAATTGGAAGTTCTTAGAAAGTTACAAAAAATTCAACCGAGGATAATTTTGATATTACGAATACAAATATGAAGTCCATTTTGAAATATAAAATTTCTATTATTTTAAAAAGTGGGTATTACTATTCATAATGGCTACTTTGATTGGTTGTGGTGTGTGTTAGAACTCGAAGTTGCGTACAATGCAAGCTATTGCATTATTGAATGAGAAGCGTATCATAGAAGCTCGGGGTGTTACACATGGGCAGACCCAATACTCTAGTCATATCTCCATAGATAACATATATACAACATATATTTGTGGGAAATCACACTAGTATGTCCAAAAGAGGTTGGGAGGTGTTCAAGAACCCCCCAGCAGTTGCACGCTCCTAGTTTCCTTTCATGACCGCCTAGAAAGGGTTTGAGTGTCTGATCAAACCAAAAAATGGGGAAGTATGGTGTAACCTACACCACCAGAAAGATATTATACCTTGATCTATATACAAGCACCATGATTATCCACTTAAAATTACTCAGCTCTTGAGAAACATGTGCAGGAGAAACACCACATCAGTAAGCGCTGACCTCTAGAACAAAAGTATGAATTCCTAAAATATATGGAAATTTTCTCAGCCAATCTCTAAATCCTCAATGAAATTTAGATTTCAAAAGAACTTAGTGAGGTACTGGTTGATTCACTATGTATCCCATAGGAATTATAGACCTAATTATCTACAACTGAGGTTTATGAAGTGGATATCATGTCTGTTAAATGTCATGTCTCCATCTCATTCACTGACTAGGACCAGGAAGAGGTAATCTAGGGAAAAATTAGGCCCATATATGTTTCAGGCTGACTAAATAATGTCAATGTCCAAATGGATCTGATAGATAAGGGTTCTAGTTTTAATCTCATCCCAATTAAGACTCTCTGATATCTGGGATATAGATAAGGGGGTATGTATCCTATAAGGTTTTCTATTAAAGTGTTTGATAATTGTGACCAAATACCTCTTAAGAAGAACAAACTCAAATCTCATTTTTGAGATCATGCATCTGAAGTTGATTTTATAGTTATCTAGAAAGACACCAGAAACAATGTCCTTCCCAAAACTCCTTGGAACGACAACCATATGGTGGTACCTTCAACATTCCATAAGTGTATGAAATACCTCGTAAGAGGAAAGGTAGAAAAACTTCACGGTGATAATTCCACCTTAGAGACTTGCGGAGCCACATATGTTGAAGCATATTAATATAAAATTGGAGGAAAACAACAAACACGTGATGATGATATTCTATTTATATCCCTCGATGTATTTGGAACAACCCTTGAAAATCCCTAGAGTATACACACAGTGACTATGTTAGCCTAATAAATCTAGTCTAGGTGATATACTTAACCCCATAGGTCTAAGATCCCCCTATTCCCAGTGATAGTGTAAAATAAAATAAGCTCTAATATCTCTCTATGATCAGTCTGATAGTAAGGGATGATAATGTATATTCTTATATACTCTCTTTCCCCAGTAGTGAATGATATATCACATATTACTATATTCATCTATAAATTTCTCCACATTCATTGAGGTGGAATAATATGATAGTGACCTCAGGAATTCCCCTCCTACATTTGAGGAATTTTTATCCACCACCATTGATGAGATCAGAAAACTAAATTTGTGTACATAGGAAGACCCACAAAATTCATTGATTATTTCCTTCATTCCCTTCTAATAGCAAGAGATGTACATTGTATTTCTGAAGCATCACCAATATCTGTTTTCCTGGAACTATAAAAAGTTTCTCATACTCAGTCCACATGTGGATACACACCATATCGGTTTACCAAATGAGCATAGTGGCTTAAATAAGTTATTTAAAAGGATGTACTCCTATCATTACACCAATGTAGAGGTGAAATTTTTCTAGTTGATCAAATCCAACATTTTTTGAGAATTTCAATACACATTTTAGATTTACAACATTTTCTCTGTTAAGAAAATAGATGGGAAGATTATGGTATGCATTGATTTTAGATACCTTGATCAATATTTCCCAAAGGACAAGTTCCCATTTCCGATCATAGAACTCTTGATTAATGAAATTAATAGATTCCAGTACCTTTCCTTCATGGATGGGTATTCATGATATAATATGATAAATATTTCCCCTAATGATGAACAAGCCACTACCTTCAGAGCAACTCAAGGGATATTTTTCTATCCGTTCATGCCTTATAGATTAAATAATGCGGGTTCCATATATCAATGTTCCATGAATCATATATTTAAGCTATTCTTGGGAAGAATAGTCTAATGTTATATCTAATACCTTTTCTTCAAATCCCAAAAGTTAAGTGATCACTCCACAGATATCCATCAAATTTTTACAAGACGAGACATCATAGTTTGAAGATGAATCCACTAAAATTAGTCTTCTGGGTAACATCAGTTTTGTTCCTTGGATATGTGTTATTACACTGTGAAATAAAGGTAAACCTAAAGAATATTTTTTTTTCAATTTCACCCCAATAAATCTCATGCAACATAGGGGGTCTAAGTGAACCTCCCCAACATTCAACATTTCGTAGACAACTTGGCTAAAAAACTCTCCCCATCATCAGTCCAATAAAGAAGGGAACAATTAATTTTCCCACTAACATAACTATTACTATTTTTTGGGTTAATTTTCAATCTTCCATGTTTTCATCAAAGAAAAAAATCCTTCCCTTTGTTCTTGGGGTTTTTTTGAATTTTTTTTAAAGAAAATGGACATATCGGTATCAAAAAATATTTTTATTATGGGATAAAATGATATTTTTATGATCAAAATGAAATATTTCATGTGTTTAATGAATTCTATGTACCATGGTAATTATTTATGATCAAATTATTCTATTATAGCTCTTTAATTAATTAGGTAATTATTATTATCTCTGAAGAATTATGTTAGAATTTCACCATAATGGTTATTCCAATTATATGGTTCCTTGTAATTTTAATATTAAGATGATGTCCCAAGGAACCTACATGAATTTTATATCCCAACTATTGAGTTTTCATGGAAATATTTTGATTTCAAAAGGCAAGCTAATGATATTTTATAAGGAATTATTATGAACTTTTAGTGTTGAAATGTAGGTTTTTACAAAAAAACATATTCATAGGTTCTCATAATTTATAAGAAATATTCATGATTATGATTTTGAATTTATGTTTTATTATAATTTTGATTTTGAAAAAACATTATATAGTAATGTTGATTTCATTTGAAATCAAATCTCATTTTTTAAAGGCTAAGTTTATTTATGATCTCATGATTTTAAAATGGACTAATGGGTTTCATTCATTTTTTAAAATTGTTTACTGAGGTTCCTTTATCCTTCCATGTTTCTAAATTTTTATCAAGCGCATTAAGGAAGAGTAAGAATAAATAACAAGTCATGTTGAAATTAATAATGATTTTTCAAGTAAGGGAAAAAAAATTCTTTATAAAATATTTGTATTATGGAAAATATGGATAATGGGAGGATTTTTCCAACATTTATTTTATATGGTTATTTTTTAATAGTTTTGGACTAACTCTCTAAAAAAATAAACTTGAAAATTATATCCAAATTAAAGAAAATTAATTCTTTTTTAAAGTATCAATTTATGGATTGATTAATTTTGGGTCGTTATAGTTAGTATCATTGGAAAGTATTTCATAAATTTGGAGATAATTATGTTTTCATGTCATATTAACTCAGGAGTTATGGATAACATCATGGTTTTTTAGGATTATGGTTAATAATAAGTTCAAAGGATTAGAAGACACATTTTGAGGCTTCATGTGATGATATTTCAAGAGGATTAAGGTTATGTTTTGAATCATTTTATTATGTTGAGTTATATTTAACACTTATGTTAAATGTGAAGGATTATTTTCAAAGAATTATATTAAATTTTTGGGGATGTAAACTGAAATCTATGAGATAACCATCTAGGTTAAATTATTATTTAATGTTGATTTTATTAATGTTATTTTGGAGAATTTTATTCATAATTTTATGAATTTTAGAGGAATTATTTTATTATTGTTTCATTAATAAGAAAACTACTAGGTTGGTAGAAAACAAATCACATCTGGGAAGGCCATAGGGATCGAATCCATAACTGAAGGGTGATAAGGGTTTGGTACTAACCAGTGGCCTATATGTTGTCCAGGTTATTGTGAAATTTTTTTACATAAATTATTTGATAGATAAAAATTAAGGAAATTTTGGGGACATATGTGTTATCATATAGATAACCATGGAATTTATAAGGGATTTCATGATTAATTGATTGATTTTACTATGGACGATCTTCACTATTTTGGGAATAATATTTGATTATAGTAAATTGAAATATTTTTGGATAATATGAGATTTAATTTGATGAATAAATTTTGATTTATATTTTGGAATCATATTTTATTTCACTGTTGTTTTATGGTGATTCACGTTATTTATGAAACTTTTTAGAAAATATTTGTGATTATATGATTTGGGCATATACAATTATGGGGAAATGACATTATGAGTGACTAATATTAATTAGATACAAATGTTAAATTAATATTTGAAGAATATTTCGTGAAATAATTTTGATTATTATGTTTTGAAAATGGTGAGGAATATTTTATTGAATTTTAAGGATACTTATTTATCAAAAGATATATAGGATGATTGAAGACTAGATGAACAGTCACTTGAATCCTGAGGGTGAGATTCTGGAAATCATGTGGGATGAGGCCATTGGATAATGAAATTTTATTAGATATTGATCCTTGAATGGAGAGTATACCACAAATTTTGGTGACCCATCCTAATGTTGGATGATCTACCCATAAATATAGTTACCCAGAAGGGCACCAAAGTAGGTTTGTCTAGCCTTAGGTGTTAACCCATATCTTGTGGTTCAGTCGAAATTATTTCATATGCCGTATTAATTTAGTAAATTAATTCCTTGTTTATTTCTATATTTCATGTACTATTTCACTTATAATGTATTTGTTTAGAAATAGTGGTGTCAACCTTCTATGTTTTACTCACAACCTGGATGGATTATTGTTTGGAACAGAGACAGATTTCATTTATGTTGGTTTAGATAAGGTAATGGGACCATGTGGTTGATTTATTGTAGTTTGGATGTTTAAGATCTTGGAGATGAAGGTGACAAGGGGTTTGGACCAGGGTTTTAGGGTTTTTCATTGAGTATTATTATTATTTTATTTTTTTTACTTTCAAAAAATCATTTATACATAGTAATCTTGTCATTAAATTATTTTTTTATTTTTTTGATTTATTTGGTTTTCCACCTTTATTAGTTTTGGATGTCTGATTACATATTCATATTGTTTATATTGTTTTTTCTACTCATTAATTAATTATTCTTTCATTTAAACTCTTTACCAGAGGGTATAGTATCCCCTCTATATTCATTAGACCCTTGATGTTAGTTGATAGACTCTCGTGTATGGGGAGGCATGCTTGAGGTCATGTAGCCAATAAGCTCGGTCACTTGAGGGTGCATCGGGTTGGGGGAATTACATAACTCAAGAAAATATTTTTATTATGTTTAAAGACAATTAACTAAAATATTTTATTAAATTGAAAAAAAAATGTCACAAAATACCATGGTGTTACATTATACCAACTTTAAATTAAATTCATCCCTTTAAATTCTACTTTGTTATCAAAGGATTGTCATTTCAAAATATTGTAGGGATAAAAAATCAAATAGACTAGTTCACAATAAATTCCAAGGATGGAACACCAATCACGTGGAAGCAAGACATAGACTCATGGCCTATAGACCCAAAGGGGATCGATGGAGTTTTAAAAATAAAATATTATAGTTTAAAAAGAATTATCCATTTAATCTGGTCATGCCTGTGAAATGTAGGAAAGATTTCACATAGAAAAATTACAATAAATAATTGTATCAGATAAAAAGGTATTTAGTTTATACCACCCACCTTATACCGAGGATGACCCAAACATCCATAAATCGAGTTACAATTCAGTCTGGTTTGAGAGAATTAGATAAAATGGATAAAATACCTAAAAAAAAGGAGTTATCCATTGATAAATACATTATAATAAAATATTATATAATTATAATGTGATAATTTTATACGATTACTTTATAATTATCTTTGATAATATCATGCAATTATTCATTCACAAATTGGCATAATTACAATTACTAAATGATATTTTCATTAAATTATTTTTTGATATTTTATTTTAATTACATGAAATTATCATTTTAAAACTCTTATAATCATATCATGATAACTTCAAAATATTATATTTTTATGAATCCTTATATTTATCATTCAATAAAGTCAGGAAAAAAATTCTTGTTAATTTTTTTAAAATAATATTCTGATATTCAGAAAATTAAATTAATTATAAATTTAAAATTTTAAGATTATCATTTTATTTAAATCAAATCATTTACATTTTTGTTTTACTTTTTAAATTTTATTGAACAAAAAAATAATGGAAAATAATATAATAAAATAATATAAAATAAAAAAACAAGGAAGAACATGCCTAGTGGAGGCATAATTAGAGATTTGTATATTACCAGGTCTAGGAGGAATAGGGGAAAAACTTGGATTTAGAAGCCTTACCCAATGGACACCCATAGTCATTCACACTCAACATTATCCAATATGAAAGACAATGATAGGCTTGTTTTTAAAAAACCTAAAACAATGTGTTCCTAAAAAACCCCAATTTAAATCCCTCCATTTAATGTCTCTTTCTACCAATTTTTGATGGAGGATTTATTTAATTCACCCCTAAATGATGTTTGTAATTCTATTTGCAGTAAAAATGATTCAAATTTAATAATTCAAAATCATTTGGTGGTCAAAATCTCCAAAAATATGTTTTGGGGTTTTGGGGATGAAACATCAATAGTACTCATTTATTTATTAATTAATTAAATAAATTATTAAATTTATTAATAAAATAAATTAATTTTAATTGATGACATGATTAATTCACCCATTTATTATGAATTATTATACAATGCTTACAGTGAACCCTCAGTTTTGGACCCAATAGAGGTCTCAGATTTATCATACGATGCACCATTTTGGAGATATTTAATTATTTTCAATATATATATAATTAATATTATTTTATAACATTATCCTATTAGAGACTCGTCAAAACTTCAGATACCTAAACATTTTATACCCTTTCTAGAGTAAAAACAGTTTCTAGGAACTAATAGTGGTCTTAGATTGCTCATACGTCATGTCATTTTGGAGTTATTCAATAATATTGAATAAATTATCAAAAATTAGTAGAATATATATATATATAATATTATTATTCTATATTCAAGAGGATTTACGGTCCTCATAATCTCTCACTAACATAGTGTCTAACTCCATAAATATTCAATGGAATATTCCAAAGTGTTCACTGTGAATTTTCTCTTATACAATGCCTTTAACTCATAAATTTAATTATTTCACCGATAAATCATTTTCACAAAAATCATCTATATTTTATCAAAAGAGGTTTTTATTAACCTTGTAAAAAATAGATGTTACAACCAGAACAAAACTCAAATGAATATATACTCGAAATAAAATATTGGATCATACAACCTCCCCACCATATAACACCTCTTCCCTGAGCTACTCCATGCATCACTATAGGGTATCAGTGAACAAGTCTATCCACTGTGCTCACACATCAGACTCCATCTACCAAGTATCCTCTTGAAAATTTCTATGTGGCCACATGACTTGTACTATAGGGATGGTCTTTCTCTAGAGATTATTCTCACTAGGGTCCACAATTTTTAAAATATTCTCCTGAAAGGGAAAATCTACACAATGCTAGACACCCTCGATATTGATCACATGAGAAGGGTTATAAATATATCTCTGAATATGTGATACATGAAACCAATCATTAATGTCATTCTAGTGCTATGTAAGGGATAAACGGTACACCACTAGACTGACCCTTTCCAAAATCTCAAAATTCCCAAGAAAACAGGGTGCAAGATTCCCTTGTTTTCTAATACTATGTTTCTTAAGTGTTGGTTACACATGAAGAAAAAATCAATGACAAAACTCAAACAATATAGGTTGTCTCTGATGGTCATTTTATGATTTTAGTCATCTTTTTGTGTACACTAACCTCTTTCTAATCAACTAAACCCGCTTAGACGTCTCCTATATGAGACTAACTCTAACAAGTGATGCCTCTCCTACCTCTAACCAAAGAATATACAAACGACACAAAAATCATTATAAGGCCTTGAATAGAGCCAGTTGTATTGATTCTTGTAAGATTATATTAAAGTAAAACTCCATATGTTCCAAATGTTTCTCCCATGAACCTATGAAATCCACATCATAGGCTCGAAACCTATCTTCCAAAATATTAATGGTTCACTCCGATTTACCATTATCCTAAGGGTGGTAGGATATAATTATAAAAATATGTGATCCCAAGTCCTTCTAAAGACCCTACCAAAATAGAGATGTAAAATTAGATTCTCAATTAGAAACAATGGTCCTTGTAACACTGTGTAATTGAACTACCTAACATATAGAAATACTACATAAAAACATCAATGGTTAAGGTCTCCCTGATAGAAAAAATGTCAGATACCTTATTTATTTGATCTATAGTCCCCCAAAAATAATTATTCATATGAGGTTTCCTGGGTAATCCTGTCACCAAATAAATAGTGACATCATCCCACTTCCACTCCAGAATGGGAAGAGGTTGCAACATCCCTACAGGACTCTGATCCTCTTCCTTCACCCATTTCATGTTAAACATCTCACTAAAAAGCACTCTATTTATTTTTTCATCCATGTCCACTAGTACTATCTATAGATAATATGATAAGTATTTATCAAATGAGGATGTATCACTAATTTGGAATCATGAAACTCTCTTATAAACTCATCGTTCAAGGCAATAGGTACACATACCCAGCCATGAAAAAGAAGATGATTTTCACTACCAAAATCCCATCCTGATGGTGGATCCCCACCATGTATAATGTCTATCAGAACTAAACCCTCCATATTAAATAACTAATCTATCTTGATCTAGTCAATGATCATGAGTATAATTGATGTTTAAGTCAAACAAACTCATACATGAAAATCTTGAACATCAACATGCATATTTGTTAATAGTGAACCAGCCGATACTCATCGAAAGATTCCTACATTGCCTCTATATTTGTCTTCCAACTCAAGGCATCAGTGATGAAATTTCACTTGCTTGGTGTATAAGATAGATCAAAGTTGAATGACTGAAGATACATAGCCCACCTCCTCTACTGAAGTTTCATGTCTCACTGAGAAAACATATACCTAAGTATCTTGGGGTCCATGTACACTACAATATTTTCTCCTAAAAGATAGTGCCTCCAAAATCTCATGGAATATGCAACCACAATTAACTCTATATTTTGAGTGGGATAATTTCTGTCATATGGTCTCAACTATCTGGATCCATAAGCAACTGCATGGTCCTCTTATATCATAACTGCTCCAAGACCATCTCTGGATGTGTCACAATACATGATATACTCTTTACCATACTCTAGTATGGTGAAAAATGGTGATGAGATCAGCCTGATATTTAGCTCTTAGGGAAGATCCCTCACAAGGATATGACCAAAAAAACATCACCCCATTCCGGATCAGACTAGACATCAATGCTTCCATATGGGATAAGACTAGGATGAAGCGTTGACAATAACCTGCTAAACCATTAAAATGATGAATCTCAAAGACATTATTGGGACACTCCAATGTTACCCTAGTTGTAGCCTTCTCTGGGTCAACTAACACTCTAAAATTTGTGATAAAATAATCCATAAACTAAACTCTATCAGTCTAGAAACAAGATTTAAATATCCTTTCATAATGCTAATTCTCTCTAATTGTACTCAGGATGATGTCAATATGTTGGTTATGATCGTCTTCAAGTTGGGAGTACAGTAATATTTTCTCATCAAAAACTACAAAAATTGGATCTAGTGAAGGATGAAGGATCTGATCCATCATGGCCATGAATACTAACTTTGCATTTTTCATACCAAATGGCATCAATATGAACTCATATAATCCATACCTACTCCTACAAGCAGTTTGAGGTATGTCTGTTGGAATAACCCTAAACTTGTGGTACACTGACCTTAAATCGGTATTAGAGGAAATCCTATAACCTCTAATATGATCTAAGATATCATCAATTCATGGAAGGGTATGTCAGTTCTTGATTGTCATCAGGTTCAGTCTCTGATAATTCACACATAAGCACAAATTCGTTTAATCCTTCTTGGATAACATAACTGGAGAACACCAAGGTAATTTACAAGGTCATATAAAACCCTTGGTATCTAGATCTTCCAATAAAACATTCAATTCATGATAATCTAGTAGTGTCATCCTGTATGGAGGAATAGAAATTGTCTTAACTTCTCGCACTAACTCGATCGTGAACTCAAAATCCCGCCTGAGTGGTAATCCGTAGGAAAGAATTATTGAAAAAGGTATAGCACTGGATGAAGTGTATCCTACTGTATTCCACCATAATATAGAATAATAATTGTGATGTGAGCTATGAGACAATCCAATCTTCACTGAATTGGTCCTACACAACCAGCTTGAAAGTCCTACCCACCCTGGTGAGTATAGATGCGTTTATCTAGGGATAGTAAGGTAACCCTCCTCCTATACTAGTCGATATGATCTTTTTATATAACTAGTAAATATATAGTGAGAATAAAATCAAATCCTGACATTTCTAGTACAAAAAGATTCCAAAGGAATTGATAGACTCCAATTTCAAGACAACAGTCCTTGGAGCATATGATATACTTTTACCGAACTCTTGAAGGTGTGTCAATAGTCATAACCCCATCTCCTCTCTCCATAAGAAAACCATAAAAATTTTCAAAAATAGTAAATATAAAGTAATGTGATTATATTTTCTCAAATAAAATGAAATATAATATAGATGATATAAGAATTGTACCTATGATAGTAGAAGGTCAAATATACCAACAGTTCAAATTAGACTGTATAGCATGCAGCATGCTCACCCCTCTACCCTGGGCTCTAGTGTGAATTTCATGTACTGTTACCCCTGAGTGGTACTAACACTCTTTCCCTGGGGTAACACATCCCATTCCTCATCCTGAACAACCAGTGGTACTCTATCTATCAATATTTTGAGTGGTAGCTAAGCCCCTTCTAGACTCAGGTGCCTGTCCTGGTCCTCTTTCACTACTATTCTATGGAAATTTCCCTCAAAAATTATGATAATGACACAAACTACCACAGAAATAACACTCCACTACAGGATGTGGAAACTGCAAGAGCTTATGGACCATCATACTATACTAAAATCACTGCATGAAACCATGTTCTTGAAGAGAAATTCCACTCCCTTGTATGGTCTATCCACCATTTCTTGGGTGATAATTTTCATAATGGTGCTTCTTTCCACTAGAAGAAGAGTTCCTGAATTTCCATGAGGAAACTTTATGACTAATACTTGGGGCCTCTCTCAGATTCCCTTCCTGTATGAGATCCTAATTAATCACATTTACAATGATTCTCAAATGGAATATATTCTCTAGTGACATGCTCTCATAGAGAATCCCATCCAAGAAATGTCTCACCCTACTAATCTCATCAGCTACTAAGGATGGATAAAATTATTATAGTTTAATGGAGAGAATAGAATATTAAATCACTAACAAGATCTCCCATGTCTGGATCATGAACCCATTATCCTTATCATCCCCAAAGTATAAGGATGGATGTGTCTTAGGAACTTTTTCTCAAATTACTTCCAGGATAACTCCTCTTGTTACCCTCTTTTCTACAGAATTTCCCACCAATGATTGATAGGTCCACTAACAATGTGTGTATCCAACTTCACCCTCCTATATTAAGGTGTATCTAGGTTATTGATGTTTTTCTAGACTACCTCCGTATAGAATTTGACTTCTTGGGCGCCTCCGTCCCCAGTAAATGTAGGCTGATGCTAAAGATGACACTCTCTCATCAACTCTGAAATAAATGGTATGGTACGAACAGTCTCCTGCTCCATGTATCACATGACCCTCAAGAAGAGTTCATTAATCTATCCATCAATCTGATCCATATGATCTAGAGGAAGATTCAGTTTAGCTACTTCTAGAGTATGCTGATTTTCTCTCTCCTGAAAATCAATTACAATGTGATGAAGAGGAATTTTATCTATATGATAAAACACTTCTTAGAATACAGAACAACAATAAGGAAAACCTAAAAATGTGGAAAAAATAGAGAACCAATGGCTTGTGGACATTCTAAACATGGATTATCAATTGAGTTGGCATAACATAACATTTCACATTTTATATGGGAAATATATCACATGAAATAACTATGTACCTATAATGAATGATGCATGTCAATATATATATGTATGTAACCATCATGATGCATGCATAATAATATTGTGCCAAATGATTCCATGAGTATAAATCTCAATAAATAATAACATCATAAAACATGTGAATCACCGAAGGTGAAATAACATCAAACTGTAACAAGAGAATATCAAGAACAACAATCCCATCTTAGGGAACTCATATTTTACCCCATAAAAGGGTTAGATACTCCCATGTACAAGCTCATTACCATGTATTGACACATCTTATACTCTATTATACATTTCTTAAATAGTAAATCAATATAAAAGAAACATGTTCTATGATAAAACTTTGTTACTTCCCCAACCCGGTGCTCTCTCAAGTGACCGATCCAGTAGGATATGTGACCTCAAGTGATCCTTTACATACGTCAAAGTATTACAACTAAAATAATGGTTCTAATTAATATAGTGGGGAGACTATACCTTCGGTAAAGATTTTCAATGAAAGTAGAAATAATAACAGAGTAGAAGAAATAATAGAATCAATATGAATAAATATTCAAACATCAAAAACAAAGAACGGTATAAAATGAATAAATACAAATATTAAAATAATAATGTAATGATAAGATGAATGTGTATAAATTATGTACTAAAATTCATGAAAATAAAATAATAATAAGGCTATAATAAAACCCCAAAACCCCATTCTGAACCCCATGTCGGCCCCACCTCCAAGCTCCATCACATCCATCCCGCTACAAATAAACTTTATGTTCCCTTTCCCTTGTCCAAACCTGAACCCATGAAATCTATATAGGTACCAAAAGGAATCATGTCCTGGGTGTGAGTACAACATAGCAGGAAAACACCATTGTTTCCATATCCAATCAGAGATATATATTTAATGCAATATAGTGATAAAAAAGGTACTAAATTATTAAATTAATATTGCACATGATATAAAATTTGATGAATCTAAGGTTATGGGAAAACACCTAAGGACAGTCAAACCTTCTCCAGCGCCATGTTGGGTAACTATGTCTGTGGGTAGATTCTCCTGCATTAGGAAGGACGACCCGAATCGGTGGTAAAATCTTCAATTGAGGACGAATTTCTAATAGAACGTCATAAAGCAATGGACACATCCCACATGCTTTCCGGAATCTCTCCCTCAGGCATCAAGTGACAATTCATCTATTTCTTAGACATCCCATATAATCATATACTCTACCCTTAGGCATCATATAATTATGATCCTTTCCCTCAAGCGGTACAAATGATCATGCACCAACCCCTCAAGAGTCAATAATAAGAATGATACATATCTAGAAAAACTCAACATTACATCATCCTCAAACCCCTAAGTATCAATTAAATCAATCTAATATAATCTCAAATGCAAATTAATATAAAATTACATGGCCAATATTAAAAATACTATATGTATTATTAGAATATGGAATAATCAATTAATCAAATTATAATCTATATAACAAAATTAATTTAATTAATCAGGGTTCAAAATCAGCACCATAATTATATCAAACCTATTTAAATTTTAATTTAACCCTAATTTCATTAATATATAACTTAACCTAAAATAGCTAAGGTGATTCTCCAATAATAAATCACAAAAAATTATTATTATGCTGATTCTAATGTCTAAACCAGCAATAAATCAAATTATCATGTTTATTGTTGGGCTCAAAAGTAAATTATACTAGGTCGTAATTAAATCCAAGGCTATAACCCCTATTGGGTGGTTTTAGATCTATGAATCATTTCCTATGTACCAAAAGGGATTCAATATAGGTTTAAAAATAAAATATTATATTTTAGCATGGATTGTCTAATTTTTTTGCTCGTGCCCACGACATGTCGGCGCAATCGCATGTATCAAAACTACTATAAATAAAAATATCTAATAAAAAGGGATTTGATTTAAAACACCCTCCTTATACCAAGGTAGAACTAGATGTCTAAAAATTGAGGTATGATTTGGTTCAGTTTGAGAGATATTGATAAAGCAGACGAACTCCTAAAAAAACGAGCGTTATCAACTAATAAATATCTTTTAAAATTATATTATATAATAATTATTTGATAATTTAATATTATTTATTTTTCATTATATTTTATATTATCGTGAAAAAATTCTTTGACAAATCGGCATAATGATAACTTTTAAATGATAATTTCATCAAATTATTCTTTTATACTTTCTTTTAATTCTATGAAATTATCATTTTAAAAATTTTATAATCATATAATGATAATTTAATGAAATTATCACTTTATAAATCATCATCTTTGTCATTCTATAAAATAAAACATTTTTTTCTTGTAAATTTATTTAAAACAAACTTTTTATAATCCGAAAATTAAATAAATTATCAATTTAAAATCATATGATTATAAATTAATTCAAATAAATCCATTTCCATTTATATTGTATTTCTTTATTGAATAAAAAAATCAAAAAATATAATAAAATAAAATAAAATAAGGAAAAGCTTTTCTGTTAGAGGCATAGAAGGAGGGTCATGTGCCGCCGGGTGTCCGAGGAAGAGGAAAAAACATGGATTTATGGGAATTACCCAATGGACACCCAAGGTCATTCACACTCGACCATATCCATTATGAATCATAATGATACATTTATTTATAAAATACTAAAACCATTGGTTCATAAAAAACACCAAACTTAAATCTACAAATTTAATGTCCTTTTCAACCGATTTGTGATGGAAGAGTGATTTAATTCACCCCTATATGTCGTTTCAAAATTTTTTGGCAGACAAAATGGTAAAAATTGAAGAATTCAAATAATTATGTGGTAAAAAATGTTCAAAAACATGTTTTTTGGGTTTTGGTGAAGAAAAATAAATAGTACCCATTTATTTATTTATTTATTTAATTTAACTATCAAATAAATCAATTTTAATTCGTGACATGAAAAATACACCCATTTCATATAGACAATTATACCATGTCAAGGGTAAAACCCCCATTATGGACATAATGGTGATATCTTATTTCTTATAGGATGCATCATTTGGGAGATATTTAATTATTTTAAATAAAAAATAATTATTATTATTATCTAATAACCTTATCTTTCGATCGTGGCATCCAAACTTCTGACGTTTACATATGTTATAACCTATCTAGGGTAAAAACCGTGTCCTAGACCTAATGGTGGTCTCATATTTCTCATATAATGATCCTTTTAGAGTTATTCAATTACTTTTAAAAAATTTCCATTCTTAATATAATATATGTGATATTTTTATTCTGTCTTCATTGACGATTTATGGGCCTCGATATCTCACACTAACTCAGGGTATGACTACAAAAATATTCCAAAGTGTTAACTATGAATTTTCTCTTATTCAATGCCTTTTACAAATTTCTTATCTTATTTATTTGATAAATCATTTTTTCATATAAGGAAATTATAATTTATCGAAATTGGTTTTTATTATCATTGTAAAAAATTTAGGATATAACAAACAGAATAAAACTCAAAGGAAAACATTCCTAGAAAAGGAAAGTGATATTACAAGATACATGAAACATTGAGTATATCATGCATTACATGAAACACCATGTTAATATTTCACTAAAAATAACATTGAGTTATCTTGTGTTACACAAGATAAAAAGTTTTAAATAAAACACTATTAAGATACACTTTTTAAACAAAATTCATAATTAAATATTAAAAATTTTATTAAATTTTTATGTTAATAAATAAATAATTTTTTAAAACATAAATTAGATTATTGTTAATTTTTGGATTGTTCTGAAAATTATCATTTTTTATTAGTAGAGGAAATAATGAATTTAAATTGAAAAGTTCATTTTCAGTAAAAAGTTATAATTTGAAATTTTATTTTTAAATGGTATTAAAGTAAAAATATATAAATTTTATATCAATTAATAACAATTATCCATTTGGATTCAATTTCATGTTCATATTGGATATAAAAATATTATAAAATTATAATCATTTTCACTTTAACAAAAACCTTCTTTCTCCTAATGATTATGGGATTAATTTAAAAAAAATTCACTTCTGTGAAATGAAATTATATAAATGAATTAATTATTTTCAATCATAATATACTATAATTTCTAATTCGGTCAACTTAATTTTGGGCCAATATAAATACCAAAAACTGTAAAATTAAATTAAAGCGATTGAGGTAAAACTACATATACCCGGGGGAATAAAATAAAATGACATGAGTGTAAAGAACCTAAAACATTATTTTAATTTTTTGAATGAATTTATTTATACTTTTCACATAAAATTATCTTAAATATTTAAATTTCTCACCACTTAACATTTAATATGACCCGTATAATAAGTTAAGTAAAGGAAAAGACAGAAAATAAACATTTTTTATTACTTATATCCTTACATCATTGAGATTGGGAAAAACAATATTAGTTCAATTATACATATTATTTTGAAATATAAATGATATATTTTTATCATAATAACTTGTATTTAATTTTTAGAAATTAATTGTTTAAAATTAGTATGAAAATTCAATGTAGTAATTATTTTTTCAATAAAAAATTAAATAATTAAAACTTAAAATAATAAAAGTGAAGTAAATTGAAAGAATTATTGCTTTCCTTTATTATTTTAGCTTAATATAACATGTTATATATATTTTAACATCATATATTTTAACTCCTTCATTTTAATATATTTTTATTTTAAATTAAATAAATAATGTCACAAGACTATGGGATATTTTATTTATTCTGACTACATTAAAATAAAAATTCCTTTTATATTTTTAATACAAAGTCAAATGTAACTCATTTGGAAAATGACCTAAAACATAAATTTAATTGTTTTTAAAAACTAAACTACGGGTAAAATTACATTAAATAATCCTGGTAAAGTATTAAATAATTGTTTTGAAATAATTTTAGAGAAAACATGGACATTGAAGAGAACATATTTTCGACCAAAGAGAGAAATATGATCTGTTATCCTTAAAAACATTCTCTCTATCTATTGATTTATAAAGAAGAATAAAATTAAAAGAAAACATGTAATATCCATAAATAATCATACGGTAATGAATATTAAAGTTATTCATCACAAAAATATCATATTATTTTCTCAATGAAAATTAAATCATGAATAATCTCGATTAAAATGGGATTGAAACATAAATCCCTTACCTCAAGTATCATATTTATTCATACACATTAAAACATCCTATATAATAAATATATATTTATTATAAATTTATTCCAGAAACATACATATATATAATAAAATATATGATTTACTTATTACATCTTATCACCAATTTATTAGCAATTTGTTATTAAAATAACCATTCTTGGTTATAACTGCTTCATTTTTCATGGATGCTTCGGTTCAGGGGTCCCAGCCCTTGTAATTTTAACATGTTAACATAATCACCATCATTTTATCCATGACATAAATATATACTTATTTATAAATTTTATTTTTTATAAAAACTAATTACTTTGTTTCGAGAGATGGTTTGTCGTACGTACGCAAGAATGTTGTTTCCATTTTCCAATGTATTGAATGAAACAATGTTAAATAATATTAAACATTTATTGAGTAATTATTATGTCATTTATATCATATATATTCATTAAATTTATCCTTATTACCATCCATGTTAAAAAATGAAAAAAATCACATTACTTTGTGGATTTGGTAGTCCACACATACACCCAAGCGACGTTATCGTTTTCCAAATGATTGAGATGTAAGAAGGTATCTAAAATAATATGAGTATAGAAGAATAATTTTTAATAAATATAATATATAAATATCTAATACATTATTATAATAATATTTAGTTATGTTAATAACAAATTAATTATATTACTACGTGGAGATAGCGAGCTTTAGGTACGCATGAGCGATGTTTTCATTTTCCATATGATTGAAAAGAGGTGGAAATGGTTATAACATAATCATAAGAAAAAAATAAGTATAATAAATCTAATAAATTAATTATTTTTTAATATATAACATATTTTTAATGGAGTTATAATAATAAATAAAATTTAAAATGCTAGGTTAAGAGGTATATATCTTTATTGGGAACCCCTATTTGGATTTCACATTAAACCTTCACTGAATGGTCTTTTTGAAATACTAAAATATATAGGTTGAGGTGTATGAAGTTATTATGAAATAATATTAGGTATTTTATAAGATATAAGGATAATAATGTGTGATTAATAGTGTAGAATAGGTTCTATTTTATATTTTTGGGGAAGGGAACTCTTGGAATTAACAAAAATATTAAAATTAAATTGATCCATTCACAAGAAATATGATTAAAAATGACCACAAATTTAAATAAAAAGTGTATAAGGTCTAAATATAAACAAAAAATAAAATTTTAATATTTTTTCTTTCATTTTAAAAATTATCATTTTGATTAACCCCTTGGTTAACCAATTTTAACATTAGTCACGTTGATGACTTTTTCAATATTAAGGGGTTATCAATTTAATTATATGTTTAAAATTGGTTTATCAATTTACAATGAATGAAAGTTTAGACCATATATTATTCACATTGTATTCTTAAAAAAAATTGATTGTAACATAATTTAATAAAATTTTATTTTCATTAAATATCATTAATGTCATTTTTGACATAGTTCATTAAATTTGATTTCAAAGGAATAAAGAAAAATTTAAAATTAGAATATAACATTTAAAATAAGAATATTGTATTATATTTATCTACTAAAATCATGTAACATAATAATTCCCCCAAATATTAATACATTAATGATTTTTTAAAATTATTTATTTTATTTATTAATAATTGAATAAATTATGTGCTAGTGCTGGATAAGCATTTAAGCTAATTATTGGACTACTAAAATTTAAAATAAATTATAATGAGAAAATTAATTTATTAACCTTTCAAATAAAAATTTAAAACCAAATATAACCTCTTTATATTCATATTTAAAAAAATTAAAGACATTAAATTCAAGTGAGTGATATTTTTTATGTATTCTTTAATTAAATTAATATAAATAACATATTCAAAGAAATATGGAACTGAGTGGTCATATATTCAAGAACATGATGGAAATGGAAAAAATAAACTAATATAATTGGATAATGTAAATTGTTAGATATATTTTGAAACCTTATCCCATTTTTTACCCCTATATTACGTATTTTACCCTTACTGGGGTGAAAGAAAATTATTATAGTTACAATTTATATTGACCAAAAATAAAAAGGTACATATTTGAAAAAAATATCCTCATAATTCTAAATAGGGAATTCATTTTTCAATATTCAATATATATATCTGGAAGACAATTATTTTAAAATAAGTAAGAAAAACATGATGAAAATCATTATTTAGAAAAATACATTTTAAGAAAATAATATTATATAGATTATTATCACATTCCTATAATTTTTTTTAATAATGTTAAAAGATTTCACTGAATATATAATATATACATTTAATTAAAAATATTCTTCAATTTTAATAAATTATAATTATTAAAATAAAAACACATTACATTCATAATAAGGTTTTTTCAAAAAAAAAACACTTTCACATTCAATTTATTTTTATTATTCGTTTATAATCTATTTATAACCATTTAATTTATTTTATACATTTGAATACGAAAACAAATTATGATTTAGATAGTATTATTCATACGCATCAAACCAATAGATAGGGGATAACTATAAAATTAAATAATATTTTAATAGTATATTGAGAATCATTTAAACTCATCATTGAAAATAATTAAATATATCAAATAAATAAAATTTATTTATTGAGAAATATGTCATAAAATAATACTGTGATATATTCTATCCCCTATAAAATGAATTTTTCACTTGAAATTATATCACTCTAAAAAAACATTAAGGATAACTTTGTTTCATCACATCCTCAGGTTCCCAAGTAGCTTATTATAATTTATGGTTTTAGAAAAAATAGTAACTAGGTGAGTGGTATTGTTTCATAGATGTTTCATTCTATGGTCTAGAATCTTCACAAATATTTTCACATAAATGATATCCCTCTCCAATGATATGACTTATGAGTTCATTACATGTTAAGGATTATGTATTTACTTCCTCATGAGGGATAATTGGAATGTATCTTTAACATTACAGAGATTTTGTGGAATTTAAAAATAATAAACTACAATCCCAATATCGAAAAAAAAAATGGATCATTATATCTATGGTTCAGCTTTCCCTGTCAGGAACCAGCCTAGATACCTTGGTACCCTCATACCTTATCCAGAATTTACATAGACCAAAAGGAATTCTCAATCCATATAGGTTGGAGACTATACCCTTGTAACATATAAGAATCATTATAGAATGATTTTTTCTAACAACACAATGGAAGAGAAAGGATACAAGCAAGCATTATCAACACACCAAAGGGAGAACATATTTGAAAAAATAGTTAAAGTTGTACCCAAACAATACATAATTAAAAACACAACATCTACTAAGATATTTCTAAATGGTAAAACCACAAAAATAAGTGGATATAATTTCCATATATCATCTCCACCACTCTATGTCCAAAAGATCAAGAACTTCCACCACCTTCAAGTGGCATTTTTCCATGCCTGGTATTAGAAAATATATAAACACTCGATGCAAAAAAGAGTGATGTGAGCTAAAAATATTAGAAATTTCTCACTAAGTATTCCATAATGAATTCTATAACAATTAAACAAACAATGATTTCGATTAATACAAAACAAGTCATAAATGGTATTTAAAAAATTCTTTCATAACAAAAAGTGATTACAAACATATAAAAATAATATTAAATAAATATTTTATATAATACACTTATATAAATAAGTTTTCATGAAAAGAAAAGTGTCATCAATTAATTATATAAAGTCATCAAATCAATTATATCATATCATTATATATCAAAACATGTGGTATATTAGTTTTATGGTCATACAGCCCTCACAATTCTCTATCAGTGGTCTTGTCTCAATGGTTTCACATGTCCAATGCCTCCTTTCATCGAGACTCAACTATCCACCAGGGAAAAATCATGTCATGTTATGTTTATTTCATTATTTTCATCGTAAATCCAACTTTAGGGGGGTCATATCCAAGAATTATTGTCATATTCAATACTAACTACATTTTCTCACATTTCATTCAGTCAATCAATCAATCAATCATCGTAAAATCAATCATTTCATATCAGTTAAAAAATACAATTTAACATTTTAGTTTTCAATATTCATTTCTATTTTCAAAACCAAATCATAGGTTTTCATCAAATTCATGCCTATTCAAATCATATATCATTTAAAACTATTTATCTAAAATCATGGAAAATCATTTTAATAAATTATTTGCATCACAATCCATCATTTTCTCAAATAATTCCATTTCCCAAGAACACCCAAAGTATGATTTTATTTCAAAACAAATTCCTTTCAAATAATACATAAAATAAAATTTATTTCAATGAATATAAAATTATTTTTAAATGAAATTTGAATAAATCAATCAAAAAAATAAACTATGTGAAATTAACACTATGAAACCACCTACCTTAAAAAGTTATCTAAGGATCTAACACCACAAATATTAAGGCCAATAGAGATTCAATGTCATGGAAGATTAAGATAAAATTCCTCTATACCCAAACCATCAATAAACATATCCAATACATCATCAACATGATAATTCATCACTCTCAATGGTGATAAGAGAAGGAAGGAGGGAAATACAAAAAAGGAGGTATCACTTATCAACAAGAAATCAAACGCTCCCACTAGATATTTGATTTAATAAGAATGGATTTTATAGGATTTGAAATGCATCTGGGGATCATTTAATAGAAATTCTTTTTAATGAGAGTTGACCTATATGTAATGAAATAAATAACAAGGATCAGATCATTTATGTCTTAAAAAACACAGAACATATTGTAGCCCCAATTTCCATAGTAAAAAAACAAAACAAAACAGCCAGACTATGGAATAACCACACTAGGACACACCATAGATCCACCGAGTTAATAAAAATCCTAAAACCATACTACATATTTCACATATATCCTATTCACATGGGGTTAGACCATGGTTCTACACAAGCACTACGCTATAGCTATGCCCAAATAAGCAATATAATCAAAATACACCAACTAGGTCACCATAGTGTAGCCTACCCTCCACAACTTATCTATACCAAAATAAGAAGTTTCCTTGTAAACTAGTCTCAGTCTCTCATAATCCACATTATTATGGTCCATGGTAGAACTAATACTCTAAATGCCACAACCATAGTACCATTATGCATCAACATGCTGAATCATTTATACCCACACTTCATTAACTCAATCAAACAAAAATCCTTTACCTTTATGTCATTTCCCACAATAAGAACTATCCATAATTGATAATCCAGACACTCCCCCATAAAGAAAGGTAAATCTATGAAAAACATCATCTAGTAAATGAAATAAGCTAAGAATTTGTTACAACCTCTCCACTATAAACTCATTTTATCCCTGGAAGGCCTATCAATAATATTCCATTTCAAAGAGATGAGGCCAATACTATATCATATGTGCTTCATGATCCCATGACTCATGCGAGTCCTTACCATGTTTCCAAATAACATGTACCGATGGTATCATCTTCCTATGAAGAACTGTTTTCTAAGAATCAACAATCTTGAATGGGATCTTAATAATGAATATATTATGCTAAAAATTAAGATCTTACTAGATCAACCCATGAGATGGGTCAGAAAGGTACTTCAGAATCTATGATTCATGATACTCATTGTTGATCAAATTCAATTACATTATAATTCCCAAACATTAGGCCACATTCCCAAATAACTCAACAATATTGAAATGACTACAAACCTCAACATAAGCATTCCCTATTTTCCAAGATGATAGTGACCCAACCATGCTAAAAA
Source organism: Viscum album (assembly GCA_963277665.1). NCBI lineage: Eukaryota > Viridiplantae > Streptophyta > Magnoliopsida > Santalales > Viscaceae > Viscum > Viscum album. The sequence continues at coordinate 2,041,909,722 of OY728148.1, read as the reverse complement.
TCTCCAAAACATTTGGTCAACCATTAAATACTCCAATTGTCATCAATTAAGGTTAATAATATTTATATCAGTTATGTTTCATCAAAATTCTTTGGTGAATAACCCAAATCCTCATCATCCTCCCTTAGTCCTAGCTCGATCCAACCAAGGAACGTATACCAATCTCTATCCAAGAAAACATTGATCTAAAAGGTCATACATAATGGCCTAAAAAGGTGACATCACCATAGTGGACTTGTACCTATCATTGTAGATGAACTAAACTATTCCAAAATGTCCATCCCATGATCCACCAATGTTAGGAACAGAATATTGTATCATATCCTCAAGAATCTATATAGCTCACTATATTAGGATATATGTCTATAGATGATTAGCTACTCCCAAATGTACCAGGCATCCCAAGTCCTACTGGAGGCTTCTCTAGAAGAATGAAGTGAAATGGGGATCCTGATAAAATGTTATAGTATATATAACTCCATTCAATCTAAAAATATCATTTATATAGAGACATCCCATGTACTCAATTTTGGTTGTATATTGAATGGGTACAATTTTAGAGGATTTGGTTATAATATTGATAAAAAAACATATTACATTCTTTCCTTAATGGGACTGAGGAAAACCGACGACAATGTCCATAGAAACCTCATCCCACATTCATGTTGGCACTAGAAATAGCTAAAGTAAACTTGAATTCCTTCTGTGCTCATCTTTGAACTATTGGTAGGTATAACAACAAGGAAAAAATCTAGTTATGTCTCAACTCATACCTAGACACCAAATATTTCACAGTATATCATAAATTTTTTATCTAAGTGGGCATTAAATAATGGGAACTATGGCAGTCCCTCATCATGTCATTTTTATAGGTAAATTCATAACATGTCAATTTATGAAAAGAAAAATTCCCTATGGATAGAAATATCATTCACTAGTGTTCTACCCACTATAAATAAAGTCTTTAATGCCATGGAATTGATCATCCAGTTGTTAGACCGGAATATTAATCTCCATAAGAGAGGAGGTAAATTTTATACTAATCGAAACCAACTTAGACACATTATCCAAGAATCCCAAATTAAACTGAGAAAAGATATCCATCATGTCCCACTCTTTTGATTATTCGTTCATGACCTTGGTTAATTGTTTCATATTCAAGGCATCGACAAAAAAATCCCCCTCAACAGGGGTATAGGCAATTTAGAAATCAAAATATTTTAGTTACTCCAACCAATACCCCTATTATATAATAAAATCATTCTAAAAAATATATAAATAATGATTTTGTGTTTTGATAAATAGTAAACCTATATGTAAAAAGGTAATACCGCCAAATCTTAAGATCAAGTATCATAGTTTCATGTTTGAGGTCATGGGTTGGATAATTCATCTCATGTGACCAAAGATGACTAGAATCATAGGCTACCACATGATAACCCTATTGGGGAACACAACCCAAACATGAACCTGATGCATCACAAAAAACCACACAGACCTACCCCGATTATGGAAGATTCAACATAGGTGTAATGGTAAAAAATCATTTCAACTCAATAAATTAACTCTATAATTTTTTATCACCAAAAAATTTAATTCATTTACTAGTAAAGTGGTCATTGGAGAACTAAAATTAATGAAATATATGAAAAATTTATCGTAATGTCCCACCAAACTCGTCCGGGTTTATATCCTGAATACATTATACAGTTTATCCCAGGTTATAACAGCTTTCACCTTATCAGGATGAACTAAAATACTATCCTCTGAGACAACATGTCCCATGAGATTCACTTCTCAAATCCAAAAAATAGATTTTCATAATTAATAATAATGTCAATGAATTATCAATTATTCAATAACTAATTTCAAATGACTCACATGGTACTCCCCATTTGGTGGGTAAACTAGGATTTCATCTGAAATTACCACCACCAACAAGTCAATGTACTCCCAAAATATCAACTTTAATCAATAAAATAAAAAATACATGGTAATTAGTTAGACCAAATGACATAACAAGATACTCATAATGAATATACCTTCTCATGAAGTCTATCTTCTGAATTTCATATTATTTTAATCTAAACCATTGATAACCTAATCCAAGATCATTTTTTGAATACCACTTTTCCCAACTCAACTGATCAAACATATCATCGATCATTGATAATAGAAACATTTTGTATACTATAACTCAATTGAGTTTTTTGTAATCAACACATATGTGATGAATTCCATCATCTTTCTTCACATATAGAATTTGAACTTATTGTGGTGATAAACATGAGCTTATAAAATTATTCATTAAAAAATAATCCCACTAACATTTCAACTATTTTAGATCTACTATCACCATACAATGAGAATAAATAGACACTAGTTGAGTATCAGGTACCAAATCAGTAAAAAAACCCAACCTCTCTTACTAGCGTAAATCTAGATAAACTATAAGAAAAGGATCAAGAAACTCGATGATGACTAGAAGGATTTATCAACCAAATATTCTCACTCTATGTTGAAAGAAAACACTAATATTACCCTAAAAAACTTTGGAAAATAAGGTCTATCTCTACTTCACCATGGGACTCATTCTCTCCGAAGTATATGGAACACCCCATTAGGTGTCTTAAATGAGACCCAATGAAAGAAATATATAATCTAGGAGTTATGTGAAATCATCCATCCATCTTGAAAATTAAATATAGAGGTTTTTTATTTAGAACCAAAAGACTCTAGGTAAGCTCAATCTTTAATAAGGGGAAAAAATAAGTATGGCACTGAATACCTTGATAAATATTCTGGGCTTTTCCAAGTCAGTTGTCTCTATATATAACTGATCAGTGAAATAAGCACTGATGTATTTCCTATACAAACACACATTCTTATTTTCCTTCGCCATTAAATACTACCATCTGATTATAATCCCCTAAATGTTGAATGTATCACACTTTGCCCTTATTGAATCAGTATTATTCATAAAATTAAAAAGTAGATTGACCTTTTTCATCCAATCCTCTACCACTTGAGGATCATTTGATACTTGTAATGATTGTGTATTTTGGTGAATAATCTCTTGAGTATGATCTCTATATTAATCACATCGATATTTCATAATCATATCCTAAATGTGAATAGGTTTCAGTGCCTATCCCAAATCTTGAACAACACACAACACTATTTCAACAAGATTTTGGTCATCCATATGATTATTCAACATGGTTTACCAGAAAATTCATACTTCATCCTATTAAAACTTATTCATAGAGGCATGACGTAACACAATGTCAATAGACAATACTAAAAGCATCAGTAAGGATACATAGATCATCAAATCAAACAAGAGTCATAGGGATATCAATTATATAAAAAAAATATTTGGTTTTTAGAATACTCAAAATAAAATCAGGTAAAAGACTAAAAAAATTAAAAAATCCCTTAAGACATTTTTCCCAAACAATGATGGTGATTTAAGGATTTTTGTGATGATATACAGCTAAAAAATATCTTCAAACTACATAAAAATTCCAATAAAATCCTACCACATGTATATTAGGACAACGCACTGCATACTAAAATCAACGAAATATTCACAAACTAAACCTTTGATACCACATTTTCATGAATAATCCATGATACCATGGTAACCTGATACCTAAGCTGGTACAAACATAACTTAAAGAGCATTCCTAATCCCCATGGGTTGTAAAATAGCAAATGGAATCATAGAAGAATCATGGCGGAACTATTTGTGCCATAAAAAATAGAATAGAAAGCATAAAATTTCTATTCTTAGTACTCCAAATGTATAATGTAACAAAAATGGTAATGTAGTATCCAAATGATACATCATCAAGAGACAACATTTATTCCAAGATAAACATGAAATATAAACCCCTAAAATAAGTGGATCGCCTCACCACTGGTCACCTCCATCACTTCAGGTCCCAAATATAAAGAAAATTCACCACCTCCAAGTGGTACATTTCATTTTCTCAAACCTGGTATAGGAAAATATAGAAAACCCAAAAGGAAAAGGTAGTGTTTGAGACATAATTCCCAATAGGGTCTCATCATGTTTTACGTAATCAATTAAATAAAAATTAAACCAAAAATGATATCAATTTATATAAAACAATAAATGGAATGGAATTTATATATATTCACAATTACATTTTTTCATACTCAAAAGATATGGAAGACATATCAAAAAATTATTAAATTAACATTTAAAAAAAATATATAAATATTTTTCATGAATATTATAGTTTAAAAAAACAATGACATGTAGAAATAAAATCAATTATATCATGGAACCATGTATCAATCCCAATAATATAATAGTTTTTTCATAATATGATCCTCACACTAAGCAATAAATGACCTTGTCTCAATATGTGAACACTCCCTATGACTCAAGTCACCGGGACTCAACTTTGGGAGTGAAATCATTCCATGGTATGTTTAAGTTTAATTTATCATCATCAATCATGTGGTAGAGTTTCCTATCCTAAATTAATTATTCTAGTTACCACTAACTAGCTAGAATCACATGTGTTTTAGTCAATCAATAAATCAATCACTGGAAATTCCATCATTTCATATCAGTTCAAGAATATAATTTCCCACTTTCATTTTTCAACATACCTCTCTCATTACAAGACCAAATCATGGTTTTTCAACAAATTCATCCCCCTTTGAAATTATCATTCATTTAAATACCTTTTTATAAAGTCAGGAAAAATGATTTTACAAAAATATTTCCATCATAATCCATAATTTTCTCAAATCATTCCATATCTTAAGAAAACCAAAAATGAGGTTTTATTTCAAAAAATCATATTTGAAATCATACATAAAATACACATTAAATAAAATCATGGAAAATTAGTTTTAAATTTTATTTTAATAAATCAAAAAAATAAGTTTTTAATTATGTGGAATAAATGTTATGTAACCACAAACATTTAATTAGTTATCGAGCGATCAAATACACAAAATGGGAACATTAAAGTAGAGTTGAAGGCTGATATGATCAAGAGAAAACCTCTATAACCACCATCCATCAAAATATGGATCTAATCCATCATCAACATGAGGATTCAAAATTATAAATGGATAAAAGATAAATAAATAGGGAAATAAAGAATGAGTGTAGATTGCATACTAGATAGTAATCAATCACTTAAATGAGAGATTTGATCCAAGAATATTGATGTTTGTAAAAGTTAAAATGCCTCTATGGAGCCTTCAAGAGACAAAATTTATAATGAGAGGTGATATAGGTAAAAGTAAATATAGAACAAGTCTTGGAACATCTAAGCCTATAAAAACATAGACCATTCTATAGCTCCCATGTTATGGCCTAAAAATGATGAACACATCAAATCCAAAGTGCATCCACCCTAGACCACATTGTAACACCTATTGATTAACTGGTCACATGAAAACACACTACATACCTTTTCTAGATATTATTTACCCAGGTTATGTCTATGGTGAATCATAATAATCATCCCAAAACTATTCCCAAATATATATTATCACCAAAAATTAACCAACAAGGGATCTATAGTATAGTATTCCATCTACAATGTACCTATGTTGAAATAGATAGTATAATTTCGAATGACCTTCATGATCTCCTATTTCACATCATGATTTTAAACTGTGTAGATGATAAAATCTATGTTGTAGCCCCAAAAAAAATATAGCTTAGGTCCCTACTGGTACATTTATACCTAGACTTCATTAACTCAAACAAACATACATCCCAAAACATTATGTTCTTTTTCCTAACAAGATCTCTCCATCTTCAGAAATCTATAAAAATAGAAAAATTTTAAGGTTATTTGATGGATTGTAAAGAATGTATTATTTTTTCAGAAGAACATGCCTCACACACTGAGTGGTTTTCGAATTTTGTTGACCGATGTTCCCTTGGCATCCCGATCATCGGCGGTGCCCCTGGCTCCGGTGACGTTCGATCCGGGATCAGTGTTTTTGGATGGTGGTCTTCCTTTCCATAGGGGGTATTCGGCTCTCTCCACTAGAGATGGGTGTCCACCTCCATCTTTCAAGGAAGCGTTATGTGGGAAGGGTTCGGTCGATTCAGATCTGGGAATCCTGACGATTGCTCAGTTTTCGCATTCAGTAATGAGGGATGGGTCATGCCTTTCGTTGTCTGCCTCTGCATCAGCATTCAACGAGGCAGTGGCTGGCCTAAAGTGGACGATGGTGGATCATTTTGGTTATGATAAAACCTCACTTTATATCTTCAAGAATTTTGTGGATTCTTGGGGCTTGAAGGATAGGGTTCAAAATTTGATGTTTCACCTGTTCTTCTTCTGTTTGGTGCTTTCGTCAAAGGAGGATTTTTTCAAGGCTTGGTTTGTTGATCCGCGTGTTATGGGTAGTTGGTGATTTAATCTAGCCCTTTAGTCAATGGAGGATCATAATGGGAAGGAATGTCCTCGGTCTATAGTGTGGGTGTGCCTTCCATGGCTTCCACTCCCTTTCTATAATGGTACTTTTCTCAAAGCAATTAGGGATTCGCTCTGAGGGTTTCTCTACATATATGTGTGTACTCGTAGTGGGGATGAGACGTTGTTGCCTCAGATTTGTGTCGAGTTGTATCTTTCTATCCCTATATCGGAGTCTATATCCATGGAAGTTCAGTATTCAGTTGTTCGGCTTTAGGATATCGTGTTCCAGGTGTTTCCAAGGTACTAATCGTCATGTCTCCTTCAAGGGAATTCTATTCAAATATGTAGAAGAGGGTTCCAAGAGGCTAGTTCGCATGTTTCCAGATCTTCCAAGCCCAGAGATATGGAGGTCCCTCATAGTGGAGGGTCATATTTTTTTCCTCTTGAGGACAAAGATGTTTCAACCTTATATGGGGCCAGTGATGCTTCTAGGCCTCCCCCTGCATGCAAGTCTTCTGCTACCCCTTCATCATTTTCAAAACCACCTCCCAATAAGGCCATAGTTCCCTTCTTCTCGCATTCCATTACTGTGGATTCTTCTTTTATCTCTTGTTCCTCCCCCGTACTATTATCCCAAGGTGAATTGATGGAGTTCTTTTTTTCAGTTATCCCGAGAATGTTGGTGTTCGATTCCCAATATTTTCCTCTAGTGCCTTTTGAGTCGTGAAAAGGGAAGGTGAGGGTTCATAAGTCAAAAGATCTTCAGGAGGTTTTCCCCTATGGGAAAAAAGTGGTTTTTTTATGTTTTCAAAGGAGGGTCTAGAATTTTTAAGGTAGTGGAATTGTCATGTTCCTCTTCATTCCCTATGTCTACAGGTAGGGCAATGAAGGGGAAGTCCCACTCCTCTGAGATGAATGTATCTCCTGGTACCTCTACCAATAGTCTGAGGGTATATACCTAGGCTCATATGAGACATATTAGGGAATGTTGTATTCCCATTAGCAAAAAGACCAAAGTGTCTAGGGCCAAAGCAGAGATAACTTTTTTTTTAATGTTATCCCTCCTCAGTTGGAATGCTCGTGGCTTGGGTGCTCGGGTGATGTCTGATCTCATTATCTCGGAAAATAAGAAAAATAAATCTAGTCTTGTGGATGTCGATGAGTATAAAAAGAAGCCGAGTAAGATAAAATCCTACATTCTCAACGTTTAGATGCAGGGTTATTTGCATGCTGATCCGATAAATTGACATATTTATATTTTTTGGAATAAAGAGATTTCAGTGGATCTAATTGAGGTGGGAGACCAATTTATTACCACAATATCAATGAAGGGAGTGGACTGCTTCTTTTTTCTGTTGTCTATGGTAGTTTGTACTTACAAGAATGTAAAAGGAGGTGGAAAAGTCTCAAGACCTTTTATCCACTGGTCTCACCATGGATTATTTCGGGGATTTCAACAACATTCTCGACCCGGAGGAGAAGAAGGGAAGAGGAGTTTTTCCCTGTAAGTCTATCCAGGACTTCGTTCAGTTTATGGATGAAAAGGGTCTTCTTGATATGGGATATTCAGGGGATCACTATACTTGGTGCGATAACCAATTTGGTTGAAGTAGAAGTTGGAGTAGGATTGAATGGTGCTTGGTTGATAATAATGCGATATGCAAATTCACTAATGCCAAAGTCAAACACCTATCCCATGGTATACCAGATCACTCCCATTTATTGGTTTATATGGTTCCCAAGAAGGATCCACCAGAGTTCTTCATATTCAATCATTAGTGGTATCATATTCAAAGTTATCAGTGGACTGTAAGGGAGCTGTGGGAAGAAAATACTCAAGTTCATACATGGGTAACTCTTCATAACAAACTGAAGCAGTTGAAACAGGGGATGATGGTATGGGCCAGGGATCTTCGACCTTTTGATCACAACATGGAGATTCTTAAGCAAATAATTGTGAGTTTAGAGTATAATCTGGAGGAGGAGTGGAGTGAATTAGTGTTTGAAAATTTAGTGGGCAAGCAGTTGTGTTTGGAGGAGATGCTTCTAAATCAGGAGATATTGGCCTGGAATCGCTCTCGGGTGAGGTGGTTGCAAGAGGGAGAAAATAACACTACTTAATTACATGCATGTATCAAATAAATAAGTCACTTCCTTTCACATAATATTTTTCTTGAATATGGCTCTTACACTGAGGATCATGATACAGTGTGGGGAATAGAAGTTGAATTCTTTAAGGAGCAGCTGGCTGGTCCTAATCCAGGGATGAATAGGGGATATCCAAGTGGGAAAGGTGATTTGTGGGAGGCGATCCCTAGGCTGGTTTTTCCACTGGACAATGGGGGCCTGGTGGCGATACCTTGTGAGGAGTAAATTCATTCATCAATGCAGAAACTAAACATGGATGGTGCACCTGGGCCGGATAGTTTCCCATGTTTTTTTTACAGAGGGGTTTGGGAGGTGGTTAAAAAGGACATAATAGATGCTATTAAGAACTATTTTTTGTGGTGGGATTCCCCCTCATGTTTCTAGTGCTTCTAAAATGGTTCTCATCCCAAATATTAATAATCCATCCTCTCTATCTCACTACAGAAAAGTGAGTTTATGTAACTTCCCCTACAAAATTCTGGCGACTGTTACTAATAAGAGGTTGTCCAAATTCATTCTAGACTGAATTTTCCCAGAGCAACATGGGTTCATGAAAGGAAGATCTATTCAATGTGAAATATCTATAGACCAGGATATGATTAGGGATATCAATGTAAAAACTCATGGTTCAAATTTGGCCATCAAAGTGTATTTGAACAATGCATATGACAGGATTGAATAGAGCTTCATCAATAGAGTCATCTTGAGTATTGGATTCTCTGCCAGAGTAATGGACCTCATATTCAGGAGGTTTAGTGCTTCGTGGCTGGTGGTATCCTTTATGGGAATGGTTCATGGATTATGTAAGGAAAAAAGAGGGATTCAGTAAGGAGATCCCCTATCTCCCAACATTTTCATACTAGCGCAAGATACACATAGTAGACTTACTAACCAATGCATATCTCAAGGAGTTATTAAACCTTTCAAGAGGATGAGGAACGACCTCCCAATTTCTCATCTGATGTTTGCTGAAGATAAAATCATATTTTTTAATGATGGTAAGGATTCAGTTCCAGGGATCAAGGTAATAATAGAGGAATATTTTCACTGGAGTGGGAAAGTAATTAGTACATCTAAGAGTATTTTTTTATCTCTAATAAGAGCACCACCAGTCACGTATCATCCTCATGTAGGTTCTTGGACATACAGCGAGCTGTTCTTCCAATGGAGTACATGGGAACACCAATATCATATGGTAGACTCCGGTTACATGATTTTGATCTTGTTTTGAGTAGGATTACTAGCATATTTCTTAACTAGAAAAATAAATTCCTCTCTTTTGTGGGCCGAATTTCTTTAGTTAATAGTGTTCCATCGGCCATACCCACTCATGCAATGGCTTCTTCAAATGTACATAAAGGAGTGATTAATAATGTTGAAAATATCTTATGTTCCTTTGTCTGAGATTCTATGTCAAAAGGTAAATGACATTGGGTTTCATGGAGAAATATGGAGAGGCTAGTTCTTGATGGTGGGATCAATGTAAGGAGCCTCCAGAGTACGATTCAAATCATGCATGCCAAGATGGCTTGGGAATTTCTGGAGGAGCGTACATTATTGGGAAGATCTATGTCAAAAATTTATGGGGGTTGTGCGGAGGATGTTCATGGATATTGTTCTCTCCTTTGGGTGAATATTTTGCCTCTATTACATCTTCCTCATCCAAGCACTCAATGGATTGTTGGCTCAGGGGACTTACCCTTTTCGCACAAAAACTAGGAAGGTTATATTAGTGAATTCCCGGGTTGCCCTACCCCTCTAATATCGGTGAAGGAGGCATGTATCCATCTCAGGTTCACTAAGATAGTGTTGAACTCAGAATAGTATGAACTCCTCGAGTCCATTGAGATCATTTCCGGACATGGCTATTGTGTGTTTACTCATTTGTCTTTGGGCATATTTTCCACAAGAGAGTACTGGATGATGATTTCAGAGCAGACCCAACATGACGGGTGGAATGGAGTGGTTTGGTTCCATGAGATCTCAGTGAAATTCAACTTCCTTATATGGCACATCAGAAATTCTACTGTAGCTATGGAGGAAAATATCAAAAAGCTGGGAATTAATATGTCTTCATCATGCCACTTTTGTGAGATTAGGTGGGATGAGAGTATGAATCACTTATATTTCGAGGGGGAGTGGGATTCGGCGGTGTGGTACTTTTTTGGAGGCATTGTTTTTAACTCCACTCATCATCATGACCATCCTTCTTTCCTAGGATGTTGGTTTCAAGGATCTTCGGGTGAGAGAAGGATTAGTTGACTTGTTCAGGGATTTTGAGTGTTGGTTATTTGTGCTGGTGGGATTCCATAAATCAAGTGAGAATTGAAGGTTCTATTTCTACGGCCAGATTCATCATAGCAAGGACGTTCTTCCTATTAATGGACTTTTTTTCACTCTCCTGGGACTGGCAAGATGCTCATTCGTTCAGACGTATCCATGTCAGTAACATTGTGTTCATGCCTCACCCAGTTAGGTCACAGGGACATTGGGTGTGCTGGAAACACCCTGGTTCGGGCATTAAGATGAACACGGATGGGTCTTTCTCTTTGGGAATCATGAAAGGAGGGGAGTGGTTCGCACCTCTTGGGGGAACGTCAAGTTGGATTTTACATCATGATTTGGAATGGGCACTCCCATTTTGGCTAAGGAAAAGGAAATGCTCACTGTTCTCACTCTTTGTTTTCGGGAAAAGGTGTTACTAACTCAAGTGGAGACAAATTCCTTAATTTTTCATGATTCTATGATGGGTAATGGTGTTATTTCATGGTCCATATCCTACCTAGTCAAGAATTGAAGACCCTTAATTTGGGATACTATCCAAGTGTCACACACATAGCGCAAGGGCACTAAGGTAGCATACTATATGGCTTCCTTATGAGAAGAGGTCCCTATACACAGTAGTCTTATTTATTATAATTTTTTGAAACTAGAGGCTATAAATTTAATTAGAGGGTATTCCCTTGGCATGCACTATTTTATTACTCCATAAGCATGGGGGAATTTTGGTGCCTTAAGCCTTTTCATTGAATAAAAAAAATTATTGAATGGACGAAAAGGTAGTTTGATGAAAAAATAAGTTATTACTTAGAGTTAGGTGACATTATATTACATTAATTTATTTCCAAATCTCATAACCTTATTCTAAGGAAATATCTCTATGAATACCCTTTCACCAACTTCGAACAACCGATAATCATAAATTTTCCATCAACTGTGAGATACTCTTATGTGATTCTGAATAGATTTGAATTTCCCTATCATTTCCTAAGTAATTTCATGTCCCAGTAGCTTAATTTATCTAACTTCATCACAAAAAATTGGATTTATTCCCTTAATTCTATAGTGTTATTCATATGGAATCATATAAATACATGAGTAAAATATATTAAGTATGAAAACTTGACTAGAGGATGGTTCTGATCCCATCTACCTATTAAATTCAAAGAAAAATATCTCAACATATACTCTAGGGTTTGAGTGGTTCTCTTAGACTGACCATCTATCTGAATATGATAAGTAGTTATGATACATTACTTTCTATTAATAGATAATGTCTATACAAACCTTAGATCCTGATTAAATAAAATGAAATGTAGTAATCCCTAAAATATCACCTCATCATTGATGTTTAAACTATAAATTTGATCAAGGGGGAAATAATCTCTATGAGAAATTAAGTTTGATGATATCATAAGGTGATCGACTAAAACCCAATTAGAATTGTTCTCTTTATATGTTTTGGGGAGTCTATTAATGAAATTTATGGAAATGTTTTCCCTTTTTGATTTGGGTATGGGTAATGGTTGTCACATCCCTGTAGACTTCTATCTCTAAGTCTTAACTTTCTAACATACCAAGTATAGAGCTAAAAACTCTACAATATCCCTATTATCTTTTTCCCAACAAATAATTCATTCAGATTATGATACATCTTTCCACTACCAAGATTTAATCAGAATGATAAACTATTAGATTCATCTAATAGTTACATATTCAATTCTCGTATTAATGAGACACATACTCTAATCTCAAGCCTTATAATTACCTCTCTATCATGGTGGAACTCATGAAAAATTCTCACATTATTCTACAATTATACATATTCCCTCTCCTCCTATTTAATCATCTCATGGATAGACAATTTAACTTTCTGATGAGAATGATAGTATTTGTCCCATTTCCTCGATATTTTAAGTTCTATCTTCTAAAAATCTATATGAATTGGGTCTCTCTCAATTCCCATCATAGAAAAGCTTTCATGATCCTTTTTTTCTTCAAGCATAATCCACTTTTCTTTCCTATGGAGGTAACACATTAAGTATTTATAATATTTAATAAACTCAAAACATGTCTTATACTTCATATTTATCTCTTTCGGTTTGATGATATACATCAATTTGTTTTATCCATATAAACAGCACACTTTCACAATAGAGATAGTTATTTTATATCATCAGTGAATGAATTATATCTTTTAGCTCCAAATCATGAGTCATATAATTTTTTTCATGTGTTTTCAATTTGGGTGAGGTATATTAAATCACCATATCATTCTTTCTAAAGGAAAATACCGATCCGTTCTTTGGTACATCACTATTGATCAGACAACCCTCTCTAATACAGGGTCCTATGAGGATAGGTGCACTGACCAACCATATCTTCAGTTACATAAAATTATAATCAAATTTATTTAACCACAATATATAATCCACCTTTTAAGTCATCTTGGACAGTCAATTAGTTAGTCATGAAAAATCTCTCACAAAGAATCAGTAATATTCATTCAACCCAAGAAAACAATGTATTTCAGCTATCATTGTTATTCAAGGCCATTTCATAGTAACTTATATTATTGATGGCTCTCATGATATACCCTTAAATGAGATTATATGACCCTCAAATGAAACTTTATGAATCCAAAATTCACACATCGTATATTTTACATACAATTTCTCGTTCCTCAGGGTCTTCGACACAATTCTCAAATGATCTTCATACCCTTCATTTCTCTTTGAATATTTAATAATTTCCTGTATAGATACAACTAAAATTTATCAAGGAAATCTATAAATACCATGTTCTTTAATTAAAGTAAGATAGTCGAGGCATTAGTAATTCCAAATGGAATCACTATAAATTCATAATTCCAATACATCATATGGAAGGTTGTATTGTGTATATCCCTCTTATTAACTCGAATTTATGATATTTAGAATGAAGATAAATTTTGGAAAATTATATAGAACATTTTAATTGATCAAATAAGTCATTGATGTGTGATATAGGATACTTGTTCTTGATAGTGATCTTGTTATGTTCTTGACAATAAATTAAGAAACACATTGACTCATTTTCTTCTTAACAAAAATAACATGTTCACACCATGGTGAAGGAACATGGTGTATGAATGATTTATCAATATTCTACATTTGTTATTTATTAAATTCATTCAACTCAACTTGTCCATTATATTAGAATTATTTGAAATAAATGCAGAATGAGGTATGAGTTATTTTGAAAAATCAACATTATGAATCAGTGTAAGGCTATGGAACTCTTCTGGAAAGACATCTAAAAAATACCATACAATAGACACATCTTTAATTTTTTTTCTCAACCATATAATATAAATAGCCTTCATGGATAGGAATTAAAACCTAGAATATGGAAGAAATTTCCAATAGAAGTTCATATTCATCCTCGCACTGAAAAAATATCATAAGTTTATTTGGAATATGAAATGCGACTTCCCATCCCTATAAATTAATATAATATCTATATAAAAATGTAAATACATGATTATAATAACATAAAATGAAACTAATGGGATTATTATAAAATTATAATGATGTCCTTTCCCACAAAAATTGAACATATATGAACTATATAATTGAGATGTGACCATATTAACTTTAGTATTGTTCATTGATAACTCAAAATCTAATCATTTTACTAGTGATTAAATACCCATTGAAATTTTCATAGATATAAAAGAATTGGTATATATATAATCAAATTAGACATTAGTTGTTCATGATTGAATTATAAGGGTACCTTTAACCACATTATTATCTTAAGCCACTTCAAAATTCATGATCATGTGAGATTTTTCCTTATCATTGATATTAAGAGGATGTTTATGATGATCATTATCACAAACCATCATATTCATCCACTAGTTGGAATAATTTTCAAAATCCATGAATTTAAATCATTATAGTATGGGGTGGATTATTTTTTTTATTAATTCCATCCTTTTCAATAACCATCCAATTCACCATCATTTCATATTAATGGGATTTATGACCCATGATTCTAAATTTTAAGCACCTACCACTTCCATTCAATAAATTCCCATGATGTTTCTTTCCACATTTTTGGTAATCATATGGTTAGTATTTCTTTTCAAAATTTTCTTTATCCATGTTTTCATCATGCTTTATCTTCATTTTATTTTCAAAACCATGGGAATTGTGGGAATCTATAATTTTCATTTCTACATTAATTTCACAGAGAATAATATCTTAAAAACTACTAAATAATATTATAGATAAATTCATTAGAGACATGATTTTCATCCAGTAAATAATTGACAAAATTTTTTTTAGGGTAAATGATTAAACCAGAAGTGTACCATTTAGGTATTGTAAATATTTCCTCAAAAATACCAATAAATTTATAATCCTTTTTATCAAACTCAAGGAATTAATTATCCATCATTGAACATAGAATATGAGGGATGAATTACTATAAAAAATACTCTTAAATGCATCTCATTACATGGAGTCAATTTATTCTTCTTGCCTCATGTTCCTAATAAGGTTACAACAATGATCTGCTTTTCGTTTCAAATTATAAATGGAAAGGAAAATTTTTTCATGAACCTAGCACTGGAGAATAGAAAATATTCTCTCAGTGGTGTTGATCCATTTCTCAACCAGTAGGGGATCATAAGATCCGCTAAAATAAATTTTATACTACCTAAACTAAATACTAAATAGTTTGTAGTTACCTCTTTTTATTGTTTGGAATCTTAGTATGATTCACTTTTTGAGAAACTTGTGTGAGAATAGTAATATGATTATGAGTGATACCTCCTAGAGAATTTGGTTACTCAGGTGGAACATCATTTCATTGTCTATCACATTTGTTGTTGGCATGATTTCTTCTAGTTTCAACCATTGTATAAAACTAAATTATAATCATCAAACTATAATAATCAAAGTGAACTATCAAATAATCATGAAATATCATTCATAGAATGTCTAAATCCTAACACCTTTATCTTATTCTATGGAACCTTAGGTTTTACCTATCTTATCTATAGTAATTACCAAAACTTTAGTATTTTTTATTATACTTATAATTATCCCTATATTTTAAATCAATGTTTTCTAATCCTAATATCCTAATATTGAATAAATATATCCTCTGATAACAACTTTATAAAAAAACAGTCCATACATAAATATTACATCTCTTTAAATGAATATTCCATACACTCCAAAAATACATGATCGAATAACATTATGGTTTTCTATCTGTTGATAATAGATAAAAAATATTCTTATTTCATGGAAGATCTTCAACATTTCCCATAAAGATATCCCTATAGATTACTCTTTATAAACATACCACAATTATACCTTTCTTTATAACATGGGGAATTGAAATATAAAAAAGGGAGAGTTTAGATGCTCAGTGAAAGAAGAAAAGGGAGATAAAAATCCATTATCATATAAATGAATAAGATAAACATAAGGGTATGAGATCATAAACACAAATTACAAGGTTTATACCAAATCTATCATAGGTTGTAAACATGAGTAATGAAATAAAACTTTATCATTTCAATATAAATTTATTATAAGAGTGAAAAAATTTCATAAATAAATATTGAACTATATGTTCATGTAATAAATGTGCAGCACCATCACAAGTATGGAAACCATTATTTATGTCAAGGTTAACTACTGAGACCATCAAATCATAGTTGATCCGTCATGAACACCTATTTATAATATCGTAATAGATCATGAATAATTATGTGTTTCCTATAGTGGATAAAGAAAATCGATTTGTTTCCTATAAAAGATCAACCACATCGACATATATCCCATAGTGGATCAACCGCATCGACTTAATTTCCATAGTGGATCAATCACATTGACTTGTTTCCCAATTATATCAAGAGATATAAAAACTTACCTGGAGAATTAAAGGGGCATATAATTCTGGGACCACCCATCACATAATTAAAACCATATAAATGTTCATCACAATAATATAAAATATTCATCATATCATAACCAATTTATGGAAAAAAAAATTTCATAAAAAATTAATAAATTCATCATATCATTACCAATTGAAAATAATTTTTTTTACAAACATCTCAACATTATAATCATAAACCATCATTAGAAATAATAAAGATGGTATCTTAATATCATATCCCCAATAAAATATAGTTAATATCCAAGGATGTTATAAAAGATGAAAATACTTTACAATTTTCACTTTAATATTTCAGGAGAAAGATACCATTTTCATTTTTAAATTAGTTATTTAAATTAAAAATATAATAAAAAAATTAAAAAAATTATCTGAAAGGATCCTTGGATATTTTGAAGTAATATTTAAATCATTGATCAATCATAATTGAAGTAACTTATAGTCATGAAAAGTATGTTAAAAAATATTCATTTCATTTTTTTAGTAAAAAGATAAAAAATTATCATTTGGAAAATAAAAAATATATTTTTTTAAAAAAATTTAGAAATTTAAAAAATGTAGAAATTAATTTAAACAATAACTTTTAATTGTAACATATTATTGAAAAATGTTAATGGAAAAAATGGACATGGATGAAAAAGGATTTTTGACTGAAATGTTAAATAAATTTTATTTTCGAAAAAAACATTCTTTAAGAAATTGGAGTTATTAATGAGAGAAAATTGAAAGGAAAAAATTTAATATATATAAATAACCATTATAGAAGAAAAATTAACTAAATTCATCAATTATAGATCATATAATGTTCTCATTAGAAGTTTAATCATAAAAAATCCTCATTAAAACGGGATTAAAACATAAATCACTTACCTCATGTTTCAGCTTTATTCAAATAAATTAATCCTCTTATATAATAAACATATACTTTTTATATATTTTTTATAGAACCATACTCATATATATAATACCATATATGATTTACTTGTGATTTCTTGTCATATTTTTATTTAAAAATTTTTATTAAAAACATTATTCTAGGTGATAACTGCTTCATTTTTCATGCATGTATCGGTTTTGAAGTCTAGATCATTGTACATTGATTATTGTAAAATAATATATATAATTTTAATCATGATAAAAATATCCTATATTAATAAAAACCAGGTAATTATTGGACAAATTATTTTCATATTTATTATTATTCATGAATTAGACAGTTATATTCATTATAAAATATTATTTATTTTTTATAAAATAAAAATGGAATATTTTATTAAAATATTTTCTTATAAGGTTTTATCTAAAAGTTAAATATTAAAATTATATAATTTTAATTTGAGAAAATTTATTCATATTATTGAATTTAGCATATAAAAAGTATCCTAGGATGAATTTTTTGGATTTTTCTGAAACAAATTAATTTTCATTGAATAGTGAAAATTACAAATTTTTCAAATACATTTATTTATTTTAATTAAATAAATTACTTTAAAAGTACCTATAGTGACAATGATCCAATTATCCTCCAGTTGGAGTATACTTTATTACATTGGCATAAGATTTAATGAATCACATCCCAAAGGACTGAATAGTTCAGTAGTCTTGGTAAAGAAGATATATACTTGAAATTCACATTACATTTTAAAACATAAAATACAAAAAGTGTTTTTTTGATAGAACCATTATAACCTTTATTGTATCCATTAATATCAATCAAATAACACTTCCGGGTATTTGGGGTAAAATTAAACATTTGAAAGTGGTGAGCTTAAATTCTCGGTAAGGGTAAGCGTGCAATGGAAGCTATGAATAAATAAGGAATAATCATTATAGAATGGTAAATAACTCAAAAATATGTTATTTAATAAATAACATGATCATAATATGTTAATAATAAATGATGATCAGATGATTCCTTGTAAATAATAACATGAGCATGAAACATAACTGTGAATATTCAAAATAGTTGAATAATCACAAGAAGCATCAATAATTGAATTCATAATGATGGAATATATAATGTTGTACGTCAAAAAATACATTCAAGGACTTGTTCCAAGACATATAATACAATTGAGTCCTTATTCCAAGACATCTAATATCCTTGAGTCCTTGTTCGAATTCATCTATATAAATGTGTAAGGCCTCAACCAAAACCCAATTTAGTTTTTCTCATGAGACCTAACATTACATCAAGGTGATATAGTGATCCCCTAAAATCACATTCTATGTACAATGAATTCATCATATTAAAGGGTTGAAATAAAATAAATATAAACATTCATATTTAAAAAATGTCATACAAAATGTTAACAATTACCCTAATAAATAATCATAATGAAAAACCATCCAAAGTCATATTAATAGTATCAAACTGGTACATCCCCATTCAAACTGATCATAAACCATCAAAATTCAGAATATGGATGTTATAAATATAAAATATCCAAAATTTATCATAATTTAAATGAAGGTTTAATGTTGATGATGAATATAAATATCAAAAAAGATCCATGAAATCATTTTTTGAGGAATATAACATTTTATTTTATAAAATTAGCTTTTAAAAAAATTACAACAAATATGAAATTATATTCATTTGAAAAAAAATTAAATGTTATAAAATAATTTTTTAAAACATTCAATTTTCTAGATAGAGGAATATTTTGTTCATTTCATATACGTTAAAACAATGATTCCTTTCAAATATTCAATAAAATCTAAATGGTAAATTTTTTGAAAACAATATGAAGATTTTGTTTAAATTTTTTTTAATACGATATAATTTGTAAAAGAAGTTTTATTAAATAACTTGGAAACTATTAGAAATATTTTTAGAAAATATTTTTTTGATGGAAAATGTTTTCTGACCGAAGAGAGAAATAAAATTGGATTTTCTTAAAAATATTTAATTAATCATTTTAAGTACCAAAGAGAATAAAAATGGTAATATTACTTGAGAAAGTTAATTAATAACTATAGTATAATAAAATATATTTATTTTAATATATAAATATTAAATAATTTCCCCAAGGGAGACTTAAACAAAAAATCAATCCTGAATAATGATCCTATTTTGAAATATAAACCATTTCTACTTTGGTAAATTTTGTATCATAATCCCCATGAATGATATACCATAAAAGTAAATCTTAAATCTGATGATGATAATTTAATTGATCATATAAAAAACAAAATTTTTAGTATATACACTAAAAAATGAAATAAGTGTTGAATATGTTGTATGTCTCATGAAAGTAAAAGTGAGATGAGAAACCATTATATTAATTCTAACTCACGTAAGTTATTTATTTTCACGAATAATAAACATATGTTATATATTAAATTTATTAATAAACTTTTAATGTTTATTATTCATTTTATTTAACTTATTACATGATATATAGGATTATGTTATCAATTCAGTTTACGTCAGATGTTTCGATGACATTTTTCTAATGTGTAAAAAAGTACTTTTGTGGGTCAATTATGGTAAAATATGTCATTATTTAAGTAGATAAAGAAAAAAATAATGAAATAATTATAAAATTTATAATTGAATTTTAATTTTAATACCTATCAGGAAATATTTTTATGATATATGAAGTATGTTATGATCAGGGAGATGGTAGGTCACACGTACGCATGAGTAACGTTTCTGATTTTGAACAATCCATTTGAAAAGGTGGAAAGTAATATGTTATCTTTGAAGAGTGATTATAATATAATAAATACAATAACATTTATTTAAATATACTTATATATATCATCCATGTGATGTGGTGATGGAAAGAGATCTGAATCTCTTAGTGAAGGTTGTAGTCCACACGTACAAGAATGATGTTTTAATCTTTTAGTGAGTGAAAGGTAAGAAAGAAAATAATATATATTAGCATTTAATAGTGATAAATATGTAATTAATATCATAATTATTTCATTTAAATGACATATATTCATTAAAATTATCCTTATTACCTTCCATGATTATAGTTATTGAAAAACTAATCAAATGGCTTTGTGAGGCGGTAGTCCATCGTACACACGTAGGATGCATCATATCCCATAAGGAATGGAATGAAAAAAAATTATACATTATATAATAAATAGTTAGGTATAATTATTTCATATATTTCATATATATATATATACATTAAATATATCATCATACACAACCATGGGAGGTTGTACTGGAAAAATGAATGATATTGGTTCGAGAGGCAAAAGTCCACCATACCCACAAATAATGATTTCATAACCCATTTGATATAAGTAAGGATGGTTTTAGGTCATTAAAATTACATAAAAACATCCTTTTATATTTAATATACCTTCTTTATATTAATATTTTAATAATAATTTAAGGATGTGGAGGATGAAATAAAATAAAATTGCTTTTCGAAGAACATTACCCGTTCATCGTGTAACCTCCAGAGGTTTACACCAAATCCTACCGAGGATGGGTTTATAAAAGAAATATAAGGATTATAGGATTATGGGATATAATTTGGGAATTTATTTTTGAATATATTGGCGAAACCAAATGTTTTATGAAGGTGTGAAGAAGATTAGAGAGGTGGTGGCCTTTTATAAGTGATGTGAGTGGCACAATTGATATTTTGGAATGAAAAGTGTAGACAAAATTTTTACATTAAAAAGGTTAAAAATGGGTTATTTTAGAGAAGGTCGCTCCATGAAACCCTAGGTGCGACGCTCACTCTTCGGGTTGTGATGATGGCTGCCCCGTCTTTCCCCTGCCCCTCGCCGGAGTTTTCCCCTTTCTCTGATCCAGCCTCCCTCCCCGATTTCCCTCATATTCTCCATACCCATAAAGTTCCTGGTCTCTATCATGGTACACCATCACTCCCAATTTCTTTACAGTAGTTCTCGGAAGCTTTGTCGCTCCACGGACTATCCCTCGTCACCCTCTTTGGCCACTGCCGACCGTCCCTCGACTGTTTCGACCATTTCGTAAATAGCGCATGGTCCCTGAAGAACCATGTCATGGTCGGGATCTTGATTCCCCGCCACTTTCTTCTTAGATTCAGATGCACTGAGGATCTAGCTTCCGCGTGGTCCAAAGGCATGCGTTCTTGCGATGGCTCTTGCTTCTTCCTTCTCATATGGATTTATGTGTTCCACTAGAATCATGATCCCCCCTCTTCGGCGATTTGGGTAAGTGTACCGATCCTCCCTCTCCCCTTTCAAAGTCCCACTATTCTAAAAATGTTGGGAATCCTCGTAGGAAGATTACTCTCCTTATATGAGAATTCTCACGCCTTATGCCATCCGATTTATCCACGGATTTGTGTGGAAGTGGATGTTTTAAAGCCTCCGGTTGATTCTGTTTGGATAGAGGTTGGTGAAGTACTCCGTTACTAGCAACCAATGACCTTCAAAAACTGGTTCGACTATTGTAGTTCAAGCTCTCGTCTGGGCCACATCCACCTTGACTGTCAATTTTCTAGATGCTTGGATCCTAAGAAATTATGTTATTCTAGTATTCCGGACCTTCCAAGCAGTTTCGTCCCCCTTCGGATGGAGGCTCGGCCATTTATCACTGTTTCAAAGGAGCATATTTCAGGGGAATCTATGGGGGGTTCCCACATTTCTTCTTGTGAAATTTAGGTCATTCAGGTTGTTGTTTTCCCCATTATCTCCGCTCTGAATCGGGTGCATCCTGTGGGTGGCATCATCAAGGGACCTACCAGTGCAAAGCCAGAGGTTATTCATAAGGATACAAGGTCCGCATACATATTTTCAAGGTTAAAACGTGATTTTGACATTCCTACACTTTCAGTACTGGTCCAGGGTGAGTCCAGTTATTTGGCACCTCCTACCTTTGCAGAGATGATCAAGGATGGGTTATTGTCTCAGCAGGTGCCTTTACATTCTACTCGAGTCAAGGATGGTGGCTTTAAAGCAGAAGGAGGGACCCTTGTTGAGAGAAGAAAATCATGCGAGCTGAAGGACCTCCAAGGTGCCTCTAATCAAAAGGTTGTCTCATAGGGGACCAAGCGAAGGAACATTTCTCCTAGTCTCACTTTCAGCAATCAATTTGATAGCCTCAGTGTCAATGGAGGGACTTCCAGTTGGCCCTCAGATGTGGACCCAGATTGAGAAAGACAATCCTTAGATGGAAATGTAGTTAGAGGGTTTGGTAAAGGCATGCACAACCCAAGGAGGAAGAAAGGAAATATGAAAAATAGGGACCCGGGGAATTGTATTGTTTCCAAGAAGAAGAAACCAAATGGAAGGAAAGACTAATCACACATACCGAGAACTATGGGGACTCGGTCAGCCAAAAAGGGAGGTAATCCCAATAAACAGAAGGCCCAATCAGTGGCAGGTGACATGGAGGGTTTCCTTTTAGGTGGGTACAGATCCTTAGGGAAAGAATTTTCTAAGACTGAGGGTACCTCAGATGTTTTGGTTCCACTTCAATGAGATGCATCTATGATGACCATGGATTAGCAAGGAGAGATTCCTTCTCAGCTTGAGGATGCTCACCCAGTGAAGGAGGATACACTCCCTCATGGGAAGCTTCAAGTGGAAAATTCCCCCAATGACCCCAATATAAAGGATGTTTCGGCCCATGACAAGAGTGGGGAGCTTCTCATACACTAAGGGGAAGAGATGCTGGAGGATGTTCTTCAGATTAAGGCGACGCAAGAATATGGTGATGAAATGATGGGAAGATTTCTTCTTGTGGATAATTCTAGGTAGTAAAGTGAGTGGATTAAAAAGCAAGACTGCATTCTGATCAGTGGCTTCAATAAAGGTATGATTAACAAAGAGGAATACTTGAAATCTTGGGACTATTTGGCATTCCATTTTGAAGACATTCTAAATGATGATTCATACTTTTAGGTAAGTTCTCTGGCATGGAAATTATTTAGGGAGATAGATTCCAATCGACTTATGCTTTTCTATAATAAGTCTATTGTTTCTTTTGTAGTTTGATCGGATTTTTCTGTGTGGGTTATCGCTTCCCCTTAAAAGTGTTTCATAATAAAAAAAGTTACTTTGGAGGAGTTACTTTTGGAGGATTATTATATATACTTATACATTATAAGGTCTAAATAAATCCGTAAAATAGATTTTATATATGTTATTTTTTTATTTTATCCTTTATCCTTTTAGTTTAACCTATAGTAAACTCATTATTACCTTAATCATGATATTTAATTTTTACTATTTAAAATATCAATTATGGTCAAAAATAAAGTTGAACTTTTTATATAATATTGATTCTTTTGATTCCATTTATGGAATCATTTTTTACAAATTTTAATCACATAAATGGAAAATATTAACTTAAAAATAATCTCATTGATGGGACGAGAAAGTGGGTTTTGAAAGAACAATGTTCAAAAGTTTACAATGTTTTTATATGAAAAATAATTATGAAAATGAATAAAATTACCTAAATTGGATTAATATATATATATATATATAATTGAACTAAATTTACTTTAAAATTAATTACAAATTTAGTTTTTCTTTATAAATTATTTAAACAGAACCCAATTTTCAATTAAAATTCAGTATTTTCCACTATTCATCAAAGAATAAAATATTTTAGAAAAATACAAAACATTAACCCTAATATAATTATGATATGATGATTTTAAAAATGAAGATTATTTTTTAAAATGAATTTTCAAAAATTAGTAAAAATTAATTATATATTATTTTCCCAAAGCGTGACTAACCCGCCTTTTGGATAAATACAATTTTTCAAAAATTGTATATTTTTCTTTAAAATGGTTATAATTTTAACTCTAATCAATATATATTCAATTTATATATTTTATAAACGTGTAAACTATATAGTTTTTATAATTTAGTCTGTAATATTCATACCTACCAACTTAACATCTAGGTTATAATGGTCATGTTTAAATGATAATATTTTACTAGAGTATCATGTTTTGTTCAAACCATATGTTGTTTGTGTTTTAAGATATAAAAGATATTTAATTATATAAAAATAAATATATTTTAATATCATGATGTCTTATATTCCCTTATACTCTTGGTTTTTCATGTCATACAAATTATAGAATATAATGTTCATATTTTAAAATATTATGGTTTTACATTCTACCACCATAAATAAAATGCCTACAAAGAATTTAATATTGATATCATAAATAAACTGTTTTTCATTTTTAAAAACATATATTTAAATAACACATTTTGAGAAAGGTTAAAAAAATTCTTTTAATAATATATAAAGGAATTATAAAGTTCGTCCAGAAAAAACATTGTTAGGTTTCCATATAAGATAATATTGGTTGGAAATGAAAACATGGACATGGAAGAGAATAAAAACACCAAATTGTTAATATAGAGTGATATAGACCATTGATCATAAGAATTTGGGTGATCTAGAGAAGGATAATGATCATAAAACTATAAATATATAATGGGTTTGAATATCATATGATTAATCGGTTATGAAGGTAATAGGATAACATTTTTGTTTAAAAATCATTTTTCTAAAGTTGATGAATTATCATTCTATATAAGAATGTAAGGAAATATAATTACCTGATATGTTTCTATTTTATAATATAAATTCTATCCTTTGCTTATTCTTCAACCAGTTTCTAATTCATCACTTACCCAATGAAATGAATATCCAGAAATGGATTTTTTTCCCAAATCACTAAAATTAAATATTAACATACCATAATATCCATAATACAAAGATAAATCATTCCTTTGATCCATATTTATTATTAAAAAAATGGTTAGTATAGGTTATCAAATATAAATAAATATTCTTATGGTGATATAACAAATTAATCACTAAAACTATGTCCAAATTTAAACTTAATGAATTTCATAAATGATTAACCTTTTAATCCTTACAAAATATTACGATCCAGAGCTTTATAAATATGTTCACTAAATTTCAAAAATTAACTTATCATTAATTTCACAGACAACATGAAGTATATCTTAATTGTGACATACCGAACATGTTAATAACTTCATCATGTATTCTATTTAAATATAGTAATAACCTTAATTATAATAAAACATTATTTATAACATGAATTATTCCTTATTAATTATATAAAACATAGATTTCTAGATAAATTCCTTAAATACAAAATTTTGGTTTACTCTATAAATGATTGCATAAACCATAGTGTTAAAAAATCATTAATCAGTTCCAAGGTATTTAGTGCTATCTATATTACATTATCCATATAAATCATAAATTTATCCCAAAATAATTATCTCAACCTCAGGAACATACTAAGGTTAATATTTCCCTCAATCATCTGTTTTCCATAAGTTTAATATACCACTAAATCATTTTCATTGGTCCTCAATACCAATCAACATACACAGTCAAATCCTTAATAAAAAAATTATTTATCATAATCCTTATACATATAATAATTCTTAGAACTATGATATCATTGATAAAATAATCAAATTAAATAATAGTTCAACAAAATAACATTAATAATTCCGATTATTCTATGGTAATAGCATAAGATTAACATTTAACTCATAGCTTATTTTGAGGTATATTTCCTTAAAACAAGGGGAATTAATTTTTATAGTGTCTCATATCCTTACAATTGAATCGTTGAACATTGGAAACCATTTTATTTCGGTTGAAATAAAAATCATAGTATAATTTATCCCCATAAATGTAGAAAACTATCATTCCCTTAAAGAATGTACCAGGTTGTTTATTTCAACAACTATCACATGTGTGAAAATCCTTCATTCCATTCATCCATTTATCTATTATTTTCACTATTTTCTTCTTATTATCTTTCGTCCCTTGTAATAAATAATACATAGATAAATATTTCTATATCATTTTATCACTTGATACTATATCATCATATTATGATAAGGATTGGCTGACTAGTTCTCTTTGAAGTATTTACTAAATCCTAGTAAATAAATGACTATTCTTTCTCTTCTAATTATGTGCTTTGATATAGTTCTCATTCATTCTGTTAGGTATGATTCATAAATAAAATTTAATACACTAGGTTAGATCATAATATTATGAAATATAATGTATAATTCCATATGTATTGAAACACTTAACATAAATTGAAAATTTTATACATATAAAATCTTATAACCATAAATATGGTTGCATTGGGTAAGTCTTTATTTTCCAATCCCTCATAATGGTATATAATGAAAATGTGATTTAAACTAAGTATATTATGTTGGAGTATCAAGCCATGTCCTTAGTAAGGACAATTTTCATACACCAGGAGATTATTGGGCTAATCCAAATACACCCTTTTCAATGTTATAACCTATAAATAAAATTGTTCTAGAACAATTTCCACTTATAGGATTCGTAAATGGGTGTGTTTTCTAGGAAAAACCACATAATCCTATATGTAAAAAAACATTAGGATGTTATTCTATACTTAACCCCAAATTATACCATAGATTTATGTTTTATAATAAATGTTTTCCTAAATATATTTCTCAATGTTTATACTAAACCTACCTTTGATACTAATATAGTGTCCCCGACCATAGTAGCCCAAAGCCTATGTCTCTGTTATTACATTAGAATAAGATATAAGGAATATAATCCCAAATAACCAAATAGTTTAGTATTATTGGGAGAATATATATATATATATACATTCAATTAAAATTAAATTTTAAAACAAAATATACATAATGTATTTTCTTTGAGAGACCCATTATTCCCCTTAGTGTGTCATTGTATATTAATCACAAAACACTTAATAGTATCCTAGATGAAATATAACATATTAAAGGGGTGAGTTCAGATACTCTTTTAGGTAAGATTATAGTGGAGGCTATTAATAAATAAGAAATAATCAATATATAATGGTGAATAATTGAAACACCTTTCATTTAATCAATAACGTGAGGATAATATGAATGGAATAATTTAGGATAAAATAATTCCATATAAATTATCACATGGTAATGAAAATTGACCATTGATATTCTAACAAATAGAATAATCATAGTGAATATAAATAACTAAATTAATAATGATGGAATTCATAATGTTGTACATCTAAAATATACAATCATGTCCTTATTATAATACATCTAATATCAATTAGGACTTCGAAAAAGAAATATAATATAGTTGCGGCCTTATAACAATACATTTATATAAATGTCTTAGGGAATTTTCAAAATTAAATCTAGTTTGTCTAGTGAGATCTACCAATGCATAAAGGGGATATAGAGTTACCTTCACAACACATAATAAGTCCAATTAATTCCTCATATAAATGGGGTGAAACATAATCAACATAAACATTCATTTCTGAAAAACTAGCTTATGAAATGTTACTAATTACCCTAATTAATAAACATAATCATAAACCATCCTAGATAATTTGAATAGAATCAAGTTGGTGCATCCCCGGTCAAACTAATCGTAAACCATCCAAATAAATAATATGGTTGTTATCAATATAACATATCCCTATTATATCATATGTATAATTAAGGTTTTATGTTGTTTATGAATATAAATACCATAAAATATTCTAAATTTTTTTGAGGAAAATAATCAGTTTATTTTAATATTAATATTTAAAAAAATTGAAAATACTTTTTTTTAAAATATATATAGAATATTTTAAAATATGTTTTAAAACATTTTGTGGTCATGATGGTAGAAAATTAAATTCATGTTTTACCTGTTAAGGTAAGGATTCTACACACAATTTTAGTAAAATCCAAACGGGCATTGTATTCAAATTTTAATAAAGATTCCATTCATGAAAATTGTAAAAAAATGTAATTTTTTTGTAAATTTATTTAATAAATTATTAAAAAAAATATAATAATTTATTAAAACATTTTTATAAAACATGTGTTTTGATGAAAATGGATTTCCAACCGAAGAGAGAAATAATGTAAGACTTTATTGAAAATAATTTGTTAATAATTTTATATAAAAAGAGAAGGTAAATTGTAATATTACTTGAAAATTTCATTAATAACCTTAGGATATTAAAAATATTTATTTTAGATAGAAATATTATATAATTCCACCAATGGAGACTTAAACAATAACAAACTTGAATAATGATAAGATTGTGATATAAAGTCTAACCACTTGGGAAAAATTTTATCATAAGCCCAATGAAAGAATAATCATTAAATGAAACATTAAATACCATTAATATAAATAGACTCATTATATAACATAAAAATGGCGTTATATATACCACATAAATGAAACAAGTATTGAA
This sequence comes from Viscum album, assembly GCA_963277665.1. Lineage (NCBI taxonomy): Eukaryota > Viridiplantae > Streptophyta > Magnoliopsida > Santalales > Viscaceae > Viscum > Viscum album. The sequence continues at coordinate 2,041,880,660 of OY728148.1, read as the reverse complement.
TGTGGAATGTGTCTCTTGAAAGTAAAACAGAGAGGGGAAATGCTTAGCTTGATTATCAATCGTCACGTATGTTCTTTACATTGTATAATAATAAATATATGTTAATTATTTAATTTTATAAGAATAGTTTTATATTATATTATTCCTTTTATTTCACTTATTATCATTTTACATATAATTATGTAATCAATTAAGTTTATGTTATATGTTTCGAAGATGTTTTTCTTATCTATTAAAAATGAAATTGTTAGGTTGACTGTGGTCAAATACATCATTATTTAAAAATAGAAATAATAATAACCATGAAATAATTATCATTGTTATAGATCAATTATAATTTTAATACCATTCATGAAATATTGTTTTGATAAATGATGTAAATTTGTGATCCTGAAGATGGTAGGTTGTATGTAAGCATTAATAACGTTTCCATTTTTAAATGATCATTATGAGAAGGTGGTAATTAATATTTTTATCTTTATAGAATTATAATAATATCATAAATACCATAATTTTTATTTAAATATAATTTTATATATAATCCATGTTTGTGGTAGTGAAAATACCGTAACATCCCTTCATGATGGTGGTAGTCCACATGTTCACAAACGATGTTATCTTCTTTCATTGAGTGAAAAGGTATGAAAAAATTTATATATATAATCATTTTATAATGATAAATATGTAATTAATATCATAATTTTTTAGTTTATGTCATATATATTCATTAACACTATCTTTATTGCCTTCCCCATAAAGTGTTAGTGAAAAAACCAATCACATTGCTTCGTGAGGCGGTAGTCTGTCATACACACGAGTAACGTTATTTTATCCCTTAAGGAATGGAACGTAAAATAACTTATATGTAATATAATTAATTTATAGGTATAATTATGTTATATATATCATATATATACTTTATATCCATCACCATTACCAACATTGAGTGGTGATAATGTAAAAATTAATGACGTACGTTCTCAAGGCAGTAGTCCACCATACATATGAATGATGATTTCGTATCCCATTTTATAGAAGTGGGGATGTTTTTAGGTAAGTAAAATAACATAAAAACATACTATAATATATAAAATATTTATGTTATTATATCATCATTTTTTTATAATAATTTAAGGAGGTGGAGGAAGATATAAAATAAAAACGCTCATTGAAGAACGTTACCACTTCTTAGGGTCACCTCAACATGTTTTCACTAAAATACTTCTTAGTTTACATTTATTACAAAAATAATGCTTCTAGGATGAGGAAAATGAATTTTTTAATTTATTTGGAAATGTCATGGAAGAATTAAAAGTGATTGAAGGTGTGAATAAGAGAGGATAATGGGTGGCCTTTTATAAGTTAGGTGAGTGGAATACTTGTAATTATTGGAAAGAAAAAGGTTTACCCATATTTTTCACACTCAAAAAGGCTCAAAAATGGAATATTATCAAGACTTAGAAAATATAATGTAAAAATAGGATAATAAAATAAGTTTTATATAGGTTTATTGGTCATTTTAACCCTTATATTTTTAGTTTAACCCCTGGTAAACCCATTTTTACCATAACCGAGAAAATTAATTTTAATTGTTTTCAATATTTATTATGGAAAAAAATTAACTTTTCCATATTGGATAATATATTTTTTATGATTATAAAAATTTAATACGTTTTTTTCAAATTCCATTCATATTATTGGTAAAATTTAATAGAAATTTAATCTCATAGACGGAATGAGAAAGTGGGTTTTCAAAGAGAAAATGCTCAAAAGTTTACAAAGTTTGTATTTAATAATTATGTATAAAAAAGAATAAAATGAAATAGATTGGATTAATATATATATATATATATATATATATAATTGAACTAATTTTACATTAAATATATTTCAAAATATAATTTAACATTATACATAACTTAAATGAAAAGAGTTTTCATTTAAAATTCATTATTTTTCACTATTCATCGAAAAATGAAACTTTTCATAAAAATCCTAGAAATTCACTATAATATATTTTTTATATTATGATTTTACAAATTATTTTCTTTTTTTAAATATATTTTATAAAATTGGTAAAAATTAATTATAAATTATGTGTGGAAAATGCGATGAAACCGCCTTCTGGAAAAATACTATTTTTCATAAAACATTTATTTTTCATTCAATTGATTCTAATTTTATTATATAATAAATATAAATCCATAATATTTATTTTATACATTCTTAAACCATATAAGGTTTATTATTTATTTAGAAATAATAAAATTTTCCAATTTAACAGCTATGTTATAATGGTCATGTTTAAAGAATAATATTTTAATATAGTATTTTTGTTTCATTCTAACCAAGAGTTCTACATGTTGAAAGACATCGACGAGAATGAATTATTTAAAAATAAATATATCATAAATTCTAAGGGAGTTATATTTACTTATATGCTTGGTGGTCTGTGTCATACAATATATCGAATATGATGTCCATATTTTAAAATATCAAGGTGTTACAGTCTCATTGTATTTTAAATCTAGAATTAATGTTACTTATGAAAAATTTAATTTATAATAATATAATTAACATATTTTTAATAATAAATTCAAAATATTTTGGTATAAGTGTTTTTTATGCATAAAAATGTGATTTTATAAAAATTGTTTTTAGGTGCATATTGATTATCCTTTTTTATTAATTAAAATATCCCCTAATGAGGAATAATTTAAATAAAATTTATTAAATATATATATATATATATGAATTTAAAATTATATAATGATGATTAATACTCATAGAGTTAATGTAAAATCATCTTTTCCTTGAAAATGCATTTTTTTGGAAAACCACTATTCGTTAAATTTTTGGGTTTGATATTAATTTAAATTATTAATTTTTTTGAATATAATTTTATAAAATGTATTCTAAATTTTGAATGATAATAATTAATATTTGTTGACCTCACCTGTTCTTATAATCCCAATTATGTGTTCATATATTATGCTATTCTCAATTACTGATGATTTACATTTTAATTCTTTCAAATCAGTGATCAAGTTAATAATAATGTTTAAATAATATCTGATTTATGTTAATCTTGATTATCCTTGTTTATACAAGCTTTGAAACAATTCTAAGTCAAGTAGATGCGGTTTGCAAGATAGCCACAGCTACCGATAGCCAGAGCTACCGATAGCCAGAGATACCGATAGACAAAGAGCTACCGATGCACAAAGAGCTATCGCTGCACAAAGAGCTACCGATGCACACAGAGCTACCGATGCACAAAGAGCTACCGATGCACACAGAGCTACCGATGCACACAGAGCTACCGATGCACACAGAGCTACCGATGCACAAAGAGCTACCGATGCACAAAGCGCTACCGATGCACAGAGAGCTACCGATATGAGCTAACGATAAGAGCCACCGATAAGAGTTTGAAGAGCTACCGATGGAAGATTCCTACACCGAGTCAACCGTACACGTCTACAAACAAACGGCTACCTATAATGAACTGCGGAGAAACCGTACCAAGTACGATCAAAAAGCATAATCGTTCCTCCTCAGAAAAACAAAAAGGAGTGGCATAAAAAGGACATCGTGGATGTATCAAAGAGAGAGAGACACCAGACAAAAAAAATAGATCAAGCACACGCGATCAAGCTCAAAATGTGCCAAGAACAACTGGAGAACTTGCACTCACGAGACTACTACTACCAGCCTCCAGAACATAGAGCATACATCGAGCAATCTATGCTAAAGAAGAACCACACAAAACTCATCATTCTTTGAGTCGATAAGCAAGCTGAACCTCGAAGTCAAGGAAGCCGATGGTACTCTGTTTTCCAGACAAAAACCAGAAGAATACTCAGAACGAATTCTAATCAACAAAAGGAGTCAAGAGCTGCACGAAGATCACTAGAGCCATTTCTAATCTCTAAATCTTTATCTCTGTGATTTACTTTTTACATTACGAGCAGTGTGTGTTATCTGTTGTATTTTACACACACACTGTCTCCTAAACCTTAACTAGAGGATTTGTAAATCCTCACTCACTATATTTTTATTCTTTTTCCCATTGTGGATAGTGGTAGAGGTCGTGTGTGACCTGGACAGCTGGTTTCTGTTGTTTTGTTTCCCACGAATATCAGTGGTAGAGGTCTTGGACCTGGACAGTTGTAACCCATTGAACCCCGATCCAGGGTGTGGATCATCCTTATAAAAACTTTTGAGAGGACTAAGTCTCGACTTGATACTGAACCTCTTGGTTAACTCCTCTGTGTTTTTAGTTAAAGTTTTTATCCATACAATACATATCTATTTCATATTCCGCTGCTATTACTTTGAAATATAATTTGTCTTCAAAGCTACTTTGATAGTTAAACTCGCAATTGTTTATATTTATTATAAATCAGTAAGATAGTTTAAAAAGTTAATTTAATCATCTGATTAAGTTTACTGAGAACTAATCAATCTTTGAGAAACTAATTGAACCTTTATAATCTGTATAAATTCACTACAGTTTAATCTGTTTTTGAAATTGGGGGATTTTAATAGAAATTGTTTTTAGCAGAAATTTTAATTGGAACTCAATTCACCCCCCTCTTGAGTGTCCACTCTGACCAACATTTGGTATCAGAGGTTTTATTAATACCTTCTAAATTACTCTGTTTTCAACTGTGATTTTAGTTGTACTTTAATGTTATTAAAATTTATGTTATTTCTAAATTTTTATCTCTTTAAATTTTGTTTATAATGGATAATAGACTTGAGGGTGCTACTACTAACCGACCACCTTTCTTTAATGGAAATAACTATGCTCAGTGGAAACATAAAATGAAAATTCATCTAGAAAGCATGAGTTTTGATATTTGGACTGCTATTGAATCTGAATATAATGTTCCCACTACTGATAGATCTACTTGGGATTAACCTACAAAGATTGCTTACAATAATAATTGTAAAGCTATGAATGCTCTGTACTGTGCTCTAGGAGATGAAAAATTTAACAGAATTTCTGCATGTAAAACTGCTTTTGAAATTTGGGATACCTTGGCTGTTTCTCACGAAGGAACAACTAATGTTATAGAAATGAGATTAAACACTTATACTATTAAATATTATAATTTCAAAATGAAGCCTGATGAACCTATTTCTGACATGTATCTCAGGCTCAATGAGATAGTAAACACAATGAGCTCACTTGGAAACATTGTTCCTGCAAAAGAACAAATTATGAGAATACTGAGATGTTTGCCAGATAGATGGAGAGGTACATCCGTTTCAATTAGAGAATCCTATGACATTGGAACACTGCCTATCAAGGAGTTAATTGGTAAGTTGATGATGTATGAAGAAGAACATAAAGTAAATAAAGAAGAAGATGAGGAACCCAAAAGAAAATATGTAGCGTTTAAAACTACTGCCTTTAAGAGTAAAGACAAGGATAAACTACAAATGGAGACTGATAGTTCAATGAGTGAAAATTCAGAATCTGACAGTGATGCCGAGATGGCTCAAATAGCCAAGAGATTCAAAAAGTTTTATAGGAAAAAGAAGTTCTTTAGGAAAACGAATTACAAAGGAAAGTATGATCAACAAAGAAAATGGAAAAAGGATTGGAAGAAGGCTGACAGGACTGATGAAGTTGTATACTATGAATGCAAGCGAAAAGGACACATCAAAGCAGACTGTCCAAAGGTAAAATTCAAAAAGAAATATGATTACAAAGACAATAAGTACAAGAAAGCCATGAAGGCTACCTGGAGTGCTTCAGAAGACAGCACTAGTGATGCAGAATCTTCGGACCCTGAAAGGAATCAAGCCAACATGTGTTTCATGACAAATAATTCTGAGGAGACCTGCTTGAAGATCTGTCACAAGAAGATATGGTATTTAGAAATTGGGTGCTCAAGACACATGACTGGAGATTATTCTTGCTTCAAGAGCTTAATAAAGGTTTATGGAGGTCATGTCACCTTTGGTGACAACTCTAAAGGAAAAATCATCGGCCTAGGCCAGATTGGTAACACTGACTCAGTATTAATTTCTAAAGTTTTATTCGTTGATGGACTTAAATATAACTTGCTTAGTATATCTCAATTATGTGATGATGGTTTCAATTTCTAGTTTGAAAATGATTCGTGTGATGTTTTTAACTCCAAATATTCTTCAGTATTTTCTGCTCTAAGGAATGAAAATGTTTATGCTGTTGATTTAAACTCTTTAGCCAAACAAAATATTTCTTGTCTTAATGCTTTTCATAAAGAATCTTGGCTATGGCACAGAAGATTAGGACACTGCAACATTCATTCACTTAGCAAACTGGCTAGGAAAGACTTAGTTAGAGACTTACCTAAATTAGAATTCCCAAATGACAAAGTGTGTAATCCCTGTCAAAAGGGAAAACAACACAAAGTTTCTTTTAAATCAAATAAATAATTCTCAACTTCTCAACCACTTGATTTGGTTCACATGGATTTGTTTGGACCATCAAGAGTTTCTAGTTTAAATGGGAAGCATTATGTCTATGTCCTTGTAGATGACTTTTCTAGATATACTTGGGTATACTTTCTAGCTCACAAAAGTGAAGCTTGTCCTTACTTTATTAAATATTCCAAGTCTGTAGAGAACCTTAGTGGACTTAAGATTAAAACCCTAAGAAGTGATCATGGTCGTGAGTTTGAAAATCATGAGTTTGAATCTTATTTCTCACACAATGGCTATAGTCACCATTTTTCTTCCCTTAGGACACCCCAACAAAATGGTGTAGTAGAAAGGAGAAACCGAACCCTTCAAGAAATAGCTAGAACCCTGCTCAATGAATATGAACTACCTATTTACATTTGGGCTAAAGCTGTTAATACAGCTTGTTATGTTATCAATAGAGTCTTAATCAGACATGCTCTTAAGAAAACCCCTTATGAGTTGTGGAACAATAGAAATCCTAAGGTTAATTACTTCAGAGTTTTTGGTTGCAAAGTTTTTATACTTAATACTAAAGATAATCTGGATAAGTTTTCTCCCAAAAGCGATGAAGGAATTTTTCTGGGTTACTCTATTTCAAGTAAAGCTTATTGAGTTTTCAATAAGAGAACCAAATGTGTGGAAGAATCTGTTCACATCAAATTCGATGAAACTGATCCACATGAGCCTAAAACCTCTCTTGAAAATCTTGAAGAAGATTTGTCTATTCTGGACCTTAATGATAAATCTAAAGAACCTGTTATAAAAACATCCAGTTCTGGACTTTCTCCAGAATCTGCTTCTGTTGAACCCGAACATATAGATGAACCTGAAGTTTCTAGTCCAACCTTTACCAAATAGACTAAGATTCTAAAGAATAATCCTTTAGATGATGTTGTTGGTAATCTTGATAGAGGAACACAAACTAGAGCTTCTCTAAGAAACCATGTTGAACATCAAGCTTTTCTGTCACAGCTAGAACCCAAAAATATCAATGATGCTATCAATGATGAATTCTGGGTAATAGCCATGCAAGAAGAGTTGAATCAATTTGAAAGAAAAAAAGTCTGGGAATTAGTTGACAGACCCAAGGACACCTTGACAATAGGCACAAAATGGGTTTTTAGAAATAAAGTTGATGAATCAGGAAACATAGTTAGAAACAAAGCTAGACTAGTTGCACAGGGATATAGTCAGGAAGAGGGTATAGACTATAGAGAAACTTTTGCACCTGTAGCTCGACTGGAAGCTATTAGGATCTTACTTGCATATGCATCACATCTGAATTTCAAGTTATATCAAATGGATGTCAAAAGTAAATTTCTAAATGGTTTTATAATTGAAGATGTTTTTGTGGAACAACCACCTGGATTTACAAACCCTTATTTTCCAAATCAAGTTTTTAAACTTTCTAAAGCTTTATATGGTTTAAAACAAGCTCCAAGAGCTTGGTATGACAGACTCAGTAATTTTCTTATTTCAAAAGGTTTTACTAAAGGGATTGCTGATCCAACTCTTTTTATTAAAAGAATTTCTAAAGATGTTTTAGTTGTACAAATCTATGTTGATGATATTATATTTGGATCTTCTAAACACTCTTTATGTACTGATTTTTCAACAAGAATGCAAAATGAATTTGAAATGAGCTTAATGGGAGAGCTTAAGTATTTTCTTGGTTTTCAAATTTTTCAAACTAGAGATGGAATTATTTTAAATCAAAGTAAATATACAAAAGATATTTTAAAACGTTTTGGTTTGGATAGCATTAAGGAAAATGATACACCTATGAGTACTACATGTAAGTTGGATACAGATGAAGCTGGGAAACCAGTGGATCAAACAAATTACAGAGGTATGATTGGGAGTTTACTTTATCTTACTGCTAGTCGACCAGACATTATGTTCAGTGTATGTATGTGCGCGAGATTTCAAGATAATCCTAAAGATTCACACTTACTGGCTGTTAAAAGGATTATTAAATATCTTAAGCATACTGTACATTTAGGTTTGTTTTATCCAAAAGGACAATCATTTGACCTAACTGGCTATTCAGATGCTGACTTTGTTGGATGTAAGTTAGAAAGGAAGAGCACATCTGGAACATGTCATTTACTTGGGAAATCCCTAGTGTCATGGTATAGTAAGAAACAGAATTCAGTTGCATTGTCTACTGCCGAAGAAGAGTATATAGCTACTGGTAGTTGTTGTGCACAAATTCTATGGATGAAACACACTTTATTGGACTATGGATTTGAGTTTAAACATGTTTCAATTAACTGTGACAACACTAGTGCAATAAACATATCTAAAAACCCTATATATCACTCTAGAACCAAACACATAGATGTAAGGCATCATTTTATGAGAGATCATTATCAAAAAGGTGATATTACTCTTGAATTTATTTGCACTGAACATCAATTGGCCGATATTTTCAATAAACCTTTAAGTTCTGATAGGTTAAGCTACATTAGGCATGAGCTGGGGATGATAAATTCTCACCGATGTTGAAATTCTCACCGATGATAAATTCTCACCGATGTTGAAATTCTCACCGATGATAAATTCTCACCGATGTTGAAATTCTCACCGATGATAAATTCTCACCGATGTTGAAATTCTCACCGCTGATAAATTCTCACCGATGTTGAAATTCTCACCGATGATAAATTCTCACCGATGTTGAAATTCTCACCGATGATAAATTCTCACCGATGTTTAAATTCTCACCGATGATAAATTCTCACCGATGTTGAAATTCTCACCGATGATAAATTCTCACCGATGTTGAAATTCTCACCGATCATAAATTCTCACCGATGTTGAAATTCTCACCGATGATAAATTCTCACCGATGTTGAAATTCTCACTGATGATAAATTCTCACCGATGTTGAAATTCTCACCGATGATAAATTCTCACCGATGTTGAAATTCTCACCGATGATAAATTCTCACCGATGTTGAAATTCCCGCCGATGATAAATTCTCACCGATGTTGAAATTATCACCGATGATCAATTCTCACCGATGCAATGTTTCAAAACTTATGTCTGCCGCCAAGAATATGAATCGTTTTATTTTTATGTTATTTTACTTTATTCGTTTATTTATGATTCCTACATGATAAAACTATGCCTAAACTGCTTCTCACTCCACCGGACCCAAAACCTTTCACCTTTGAATCCTAGATCCCTAATCGACTGAGAACCCTAAATCCGCGATGGCAATAACCAAGATTCCTGCCAACAGAGATGATAGTGTAGAGCCTAAAACAATGAAGAAGAAAGTGCAGCAAGAAGCTTGTGGAAGTAATGTCAGAACTAGGTCGGGAAAGCGACCAGTAAACCCTCATTTGCAGAATAGAGATATTGTGATTGAAAAGGATCTATGCGTAGATTGGATGCTACCAAGAAAGTCGTTGGTGCTTGCAATTTTGGAAGATCAGAAATGGGTAGATTGTTTTTCAAATAACAATGGTCCCTACTACCCGAAGATAGTGAAATAGTTCTACGAATTCGTAAGCTTCGAGAAGTCTGAAAATGAGGATCGGGTAAGTTCTTTTTTAAATGGAATAGAAATGTCGTTTTCTTCTGTAGAGTGGGCAGAATGTTTAAAAGTCCCACATGAAGGTGTATCCTGGTATTTCTTAAGAGCAGTTCCACCTACCAGTAACATCTTTGACTATGAGATCTCTTTAAAAGAGATAACGGGTAATGGAAGTCAAAGGCAAGTGGTTGCTACTGAGTTAGATGGAGAGAACAGACTGCTTTTCAAATTTGTTCAACCTGTTTTGATATCGAGGAGAGGAGATTTTTCTAATCTGAGATATCAATATATTTATCTTCTACATCTGTTAAGACATGGTGTGAAAGTTAATCTGTGCAGACTGCTACTGAATCAAATGGAAGACATGATTAGGCCAAAATCAAAGACTAATGCTTTATTCATTTCCAAAATGATCTCTGTGATGATAAAAGTGAAAGGGATAGCTGAGTATCAGGATGAGACAGTTGTAGTTAAGAATAACTTTTGTATCACTACTACAGTTTGTAAGTACATGAAAATCAATTGGAACCCGTGGAAAGGAGAATGGGTCAGTGATGACCAGAAGGTGTATGATAAATTTAATCCTGTGGATTATCCTTCAAGGACAAAGGATAAAAGAGATCCAGGTTTAGGATCTGATGAAGAGGAACCCGAGTACAGTGATGAGTCAGAAGAAGAAGAAGAAGAAGAGGAAGAAACTCCTATGGATATTGGAGGAGATCCAGACTTGCCCCCAAGTCCTGTTACTGAGTGTGTATACTCAAGAAAAGGAAATGTAGAGGAAGTGTTATCTATTCATGAGGAAGACCAGCCAGTTCCTCAGCAGGAAGGAGAAAAAGAGAATGTATCTGAATCATCTGATTCTGCTAGGTTGAGTCTGAGTCCTTTGATTCAAAACTAAGTTGTGCCTACTGATGGAGTAGAAAAAGAAAGATAAGAACCTGTACCTGTTTCAGAAAATCTCCTTACTGCTGCTGAGATGGAAGTTGTTGTGGAAGATTCTGATGAAGAAAGACCAGCAGAGAATGTATTTGTTGTACATAAGAATGCACCCATTGAGGGGGAGCATCATTCCAATCTTGGAAATGTTATAGTGGCTGTTGAGATTGAAGACTGGGTAGAAGACCCAGGTTTTATAGTCTGTGGTTTGGATTATCCTGATTCGGATAATGAAGTATCCCCGAATAGACCAAAGATCATCTATGACATCAATTCTGAGTTATTACCTGATGATGTGGTCCGAGTACATGATTTAGATGTGCTGAAAGAAAATCTCAAAGTCAGTTTTGTATAATAAGTAAAGACAATGGAATACTTTTTACTTTCCTCGATTCAATCAGTCATGAATGATTCAGTTGTCAGCTTAGCTTCTGCAAGAGTATCTACTACAGTTGCTCCTACTGATTTTGTTACAAAGTCTGATCTTGAATCCCTGAAGCATGAGCTGAAAGAATCCTTCAGTGCCTCAGTTACTGAGATGAAGCACTGTTTTCATGAAGAAATGATGTTGTTAGAAAAATCTCTTGAGATTTCTCTTGGTTTCAATCTGTCAACTTTTATGGGTGAGCTAATGGAAGAAGTCAAAGAGTGCCAGACCCAATCTTCTAGAATAGAAGTAGATCTTGAAGCCATAAAGAAGTCTGTTACTACTTTAGACTCTTACATGAGCTCAAAGCCTCAAGCTGATAAGGATTTAGCCTATGTGAAAAGTGTTGTAAGCCAAATGGTCTCAGTATTTGAAGATTTCAAATCCTCTATAAAGGATCATGTTAAAAATCAGGACTCTCAACTGCAAACTCTGATTAGTGGTTTGACCAAAAGTTTCAAAGAAACTGTATCTTTCTCGGTTGGTCCTCTAGCTTCAAAACCTGCATTTGATTTGAATCAATTACGTGCTATGATGAAGGAGGAGCTTGGTTCTATTTCAACCAGTGGCTCTGTGGACTCATCAGATCTAAGTCGAGTAGTGCTCTCTACAAGAGATTCAGTAAGGGAAATAATGAAAATCGTCCACGACACTATGAAAGAGGCCTCTGCCTCTCAGGAGGAAATCAAGAACAAGGTGGATTATTATTTCCAAAGGATTTTTACCAAGCAACAACTCACCCATCATTTCAAGCTGATGTTGGAAAACATGAAATTACCCCATGTCACTCAAGCCTTCCGAGAACAAGTGAGCAAGCTAAGACAGCTGACTCCTGCCTTAGAAAAATTTATGGAGAACAAAGATGATTTTATATCTGCTATGGAAAGAGGGGGAGGAATCATTATGGATTTCAGAAATCTGTTTCTGCCCTTTTTGCATGTTGATGCCAGAACAGTTATTGTCCCTCCTTCCTTGCCTGCCTCTGCCTCTTCTGAGTCTCCAGTCCAGCTGACCCCTGCTCTGGCCATCCGAAGCCTCACACCTATGATCACTCAACAAACTTCCCAATATAAGCCAGGCACTGTATCAGTGGCTCAGCCTCCTGTGATCATCTCTGGGATTCCAAATCCCTCACTCACATCCTCACCACCTGCCTCCTCTTCTGATCCAAAAGGCAAATTTCATGTTGAAGATTCGGATTGCTGAAGTGGCCAGGCTGTTTGATAGGAATTTTTTTTCTCTTCTTTTCTATTCTATTTCTGTAAGTTTTGTCTGTCTAATACAAATTCTTTTCTTTCCACTATCTCTGTTTCACAGTTTTATCTGTATGCTTTCCCACTTTTTTGATTATCACAAAGGGGGAGAAAATTATAAAGGGGTGAGAAAATATAAAGAGAGGGGAAGAAATATCAAAGGGGAGAAATTTTGAGCCTTTGCTACTATTCTTACATTTCCTTCTTTGGTACCAATTCTTTCAAAGCTTATCTCTGATACTATTGTATTTAATACTTCCTATGATTATTTTTGATCTATTTCATTCTATTACTATTTCCTCTATTTCCTCTGATTTCTTTCTTTGAGAAATTAGAATATAAACGTTATATTCTCTTATACTATACTCTCACTATTTTCTGGTCATATCATAAGTTGTGATTATCAAAAAGGGGGAGATTGTTGACCTCACCTTTTTTGATAATCCCAATTATGTGTTCATATATTATGCTATTCTCAATTACTGGTGATTTACATTTTAATTCTTTCAAATCAGTGATCAAGTTAATAATAATGTTTAAATAATCTCTGATTTATGTTAATCTCGACTATCCTTGTTTATACAAGCTTTGAAACAATTCTAAGTCAAGTAGATGTGGTTTGCAAGATAGCCAGAGCTACCGATAGCCAGAGCTACTGATAGCCGGAGCTACCAATAGCCAGAGCTACTGATAGCACACAGAGCTACTGATAGCCAGAGCTACCGATAGCCAGAGCTATCGATAGACAAAGAGCTACCGATGCACAAAGAGCTACCGATGCACAAAGAGCTACCGATGCACACAGAGCTACCGATGCACAAAGAGATACCGATGCACACAGATCTACCGATGCACAAAGAGCTACCGATGCACACAGAGCTACCGATGCACAAAGAGATACCGATGCACAAAGAGCTACTGATGCACAAAGCGCTACCGATGCACAGAGAGCTACAGATAAGAGCTACCGATAAGAGCCACAGATAAGAGTTTGAAGAGCTACCTATGGAAGATTCCTACACCGAGTCAACCATACACGTATACAAACAAACGGCTACCTATAATGAACTGTGGAGAAACCGTAACAAGTACGATCAAAAAGCATAATCATTCCTCCTCAGAAAAACAAAAAGGAGTGGCATAAAAAGGACATCGTGGATGTATCAAAGAGAGAGAGACACCAGACAAAAAAAATAGATCAAGCACACACGATCAAGCTCAAAACGTGCCAAGAACAACTGGAGAACTTTCACTCACGAGACTAGTACTACCAGCCTCCAGAACATAGAGCATACATCGAGCAATCTATGCTAAAGAAGAACCACACAAAACTCATCATTCTTTGAGCCGATAAGAAAGCTGAACCTCGAAGTCAAGGAAGCCGATGGTACTCTGTTTTCCAGACAAAAACCAGGAGAAGACTCAGAACGAATTCTAATCAACAAAAGGAGTCAAGATCTGCACGAAGATCACTAGAGACATTTCTAATCTCTAAATCTTTATCTCTATGATTTACTTTTTACATTACGAGCAGTGTGTGTTATCTGTTGTATTTTACACACACACTGTCTCCTGAACCTTAACTAGAAGATTTGTAAATCCTCACTCACTATCTTTTTATTCTTTTTCCCACTGTGGATAGTGGTAGAGCTCGTGTGTGACCTGGACAGCTGGTTGTTGTTGTTTTGTTTCCCACGGATAATAGTGGTAGAGGTCTTGGACCTGGACAGTTGTAAACTGTTGAACCCCGATCCACGGTGTGGATCATCCTTATAAAAACTTTTGAGAGGACTAAGTCTCGACTTGAGACTGAACCTCTTGGTTAACTCCACTGTGTTTTTAGTTAAAGTTTATATCCATACAATACATATCTATTTCATATTCCGCTGCTATTACTTTGAAATATAATTTGTCTTCAAAGCTACTTTGATAGTTAAACTCGCAAGTGTTTATATTTATTATAAATCAGTAAGTCAGTTTCAAAAGTTAATTTAATCATCAGATTAAGTTTACTGAGAACTAATCAATCTTTGAGAAACTAATTGAACCTTTATAATCTGTATAAATTCACTACAGTTTAATCTGTTTTTGAAATTGGGGGATTTTAATAGAAAATGTTTTTAGCAGAAATTTTAATTGGAACTCAATTCACCCCCCTCTTGAGTGTCCACTCCGACCAACAATATTATATAGTAACTTCAACATAAAATTTAATAATAACGAAAAGTAAAAATAGTAAAAACATATGTTACCAAATTAAGGGTAAAACATGATTATTAAGGGTTAAACTAATGAGATAAAAGTTATGATGATTTCAAAAAATTTATCAAATTTTAATTCGATAGAAATATTTCAACCTTATATCATATAATTAATATATTTTCCCCATTTTGTAGCCATATTTTTGTGATTATGATATATATAATAATTTTAGTTAAGGAAAATACAAAAAAATAGGAACCATCCTTTCTTTTATAATATATAATACATTGTTGTAGAGATAAAAACAACCAATTTTCGGTTTTAAATATTAATTTTAAAGATAATTTTTTTGTTATCATGGTGATTTATTTCTAATTTTTGGTGATGAAATAATTACCTTAATATCCTAAGTAATGCGAACATGGTTATTATTTACAAAATATAAAAATAAATTTAGTGATTTTATAATGATTAAAAGTATTATAAATTAAATTGATTATTATTTTCCATGAATTTTATATATAATTATAACATGTTATAAATATTTTAATGCAATATATTCAAAATAAATCTATATCATAATATATTTAATGTAAAATTAAATAAATACTCTAAAAATTGAAATTAAGGATATTTTATAATAAATAATGTTCTATTAAAATATTAAAAATTCTAAAAAACCTTATATTTGGACATATTAATGATAAATTTAAAATAATTTCAATCATGTCGAATTTATGGACTATTTTTAATTTCATGGGAACTTTCATTAACCAAAATAGTGAAAACTTTAATACTAAGGTATTTTTAAAAAAGGTTTAAAATGTATTAAAAATATTATGTGTGAAAACATCACCTAAAATTTTATGTTTTTTATTGTGTAAATGTATTTCACCCTAAATTCATATTATCTTAGACCCATATCAATTTGTATCCTTTTTAATATTAACATTAGTTTATAATAATTTAATACATTAAGAAATTCCAAGAGTTCCCGTCACTTATCTTATAAAAGGGAACTTATCTCCTCTTCTCTTTTCCCTTAAAAGGAAATTTGGATCAGGAATTCCATACCAAAATCCCATAAATAGATACCACACCTCATTTTAGAGTAATTTTTTTAATCAAAAAACCATAATATAAAATATTTTGGTTTGAACATTTAGAGGTTTTCCGAAAAAGAGGAATAGTAATTAACCAAGCATTTTCATTTTGTTTTTTTCTAATATCTTTAAATTTTATTAAACCCTGATGATATAAAAAATAATTGTATGAAATATATTTATATACTATGATGTTAATGGAATAAACTATATTATATCCTCTTCCACCTAATCAGGAATAAAACCATAATTCGTGTGTACGGGCATAGTGCCGCCTCGCGAACCGATTCATTAATTTTCCATCACCTCCTCTTCAGGAAGGTTGTAATTATGTATTTAATGTATATATATGATATTCAGGAAATATTTATCATTCTGAAAAAATAATACAATAGAATATTTATTACCTTTTTATTCATTGAAAATTTATATCATTGTTCATGTGTATGTGTGGACAACCACCTCCACACAGTAATGTGATCCATTATTCATCACAAAATCCCATGGATGGTATATATTTATAATTAAATTTGATGAAATAAAATGTTATTTATGATATTATTATCATTTTTAATGATAAAATAATACATACATGTTTTTATAAAGATCATTGAAAATTTAAAATTATATTAATTCAGATATATGGGCTATCATCTCCAGGATTGTAACGTAGTTCATTTTTCATAACCATATTTCATGAATAGTTTTCAAAATATAATTTATATATAAAAATGATAATTTTATCATTATTATTATTTAGGGTATTATGGAATAATGACCTCTTCGACCATATTTGACCTATATAATTCATTTTAGATATATTTGTAGCATATTGTCAAATCATCTGATGATAACATTATTATATATGACTTTATAATAAGTGAAATAAAAGGAATAATAAACCAAAAAAAGTTTCTCAAGAAAGTAAATAATTTACATAATTTTATTATTCAAGAATATAATGGTCACATGTGACAATTCAAGCTCAATATAAGGGATACTTTAACAAAAAACCTTGTTTTGGATGTTTTTATAGATTTATTTTTTAAATATTTTTCATCAATGTCTATTTTATTTATATTATTTTATGGATGTTTTAATATGGACATAAATTTAATATAAATTAAATTTTATTTCCTCCTTTAACTTATTTCATTTCTCTCTGAAAAGAAACTTTTTATGTAGTTTATACATAATGTTTTGACATTCTTTATAAAAGAAAAAAAGGAATGTTCTATTTTAACATATACGGTGATAATGAATTTTCTTACTTCCATAAAAATTATTTTATTTTTTGATTACTTTATAATATATAATGATTTACCCAAATAAAACCACTCTTTCCATTCCTTCTGGGTCTTCTAGATTTGAAAATGAGTTCTAAGAAAGTGTATTTTAATATCAGGAAATGGTATACATATGGATTCAAAAGAGTTTTAAAAAGGTTTTATGAAAAACATTTAAAATAAAAATTATTTTAATAATGATACGTAACTTAAAAAAATTATATATGGAATGGGTGAGCCTGATACATCTTATAATAAGTGATGATCTTCATTATAGCTCATGAGAAATGAGTGATCCTAGTATAGCTTATATGATGGGTGTTCCCAAATAGTGCATCAATACATTTGGTAATGTTTCTTTTCATAATAGGAAAAAATTAAGGAGATAACAGATGGGTTTCTCTTATTTTTTGAACTAGGATCAAGTTATTTCTAACAAGGGTAAAATGTTATATGAAAATGATACTATATGTTTCAAAAATGTGGTTTTCATTTTCTTAATATGGTTTTTAAATGTTTTATTTGAGAAAAAAGTATGTTTTTTTAAATTTTAGAAATTATTTATTTCATTTACTTAGAGAAAATGATATAAAGGAAAATATTTCATAGGTTTTCATGTTATTCACTGAAAAAATGGTTTTCTTTCTTTTTATGTCTCATAAAAATCTTTTTATGCTCATCCCATTTTTAAAATTATTTTTATAGGGTTTAAGGATTAATAAAGGAAAAGAAGAAGTCAAGTAGAATGTCATGAAGATTTTTCATAAACAGAAACCATTTTTTATTTTAATAGTTTTACACTGTGTAAAAAATTGATATTGATCAGAATTTTCAACTTTTTAAATTATGGTTTCTTTATAGATGAGTTATTATATAATTAAATAAAACTCTAAATCTAAAATGATCATTGATTATGTAATAAAGTGAATTATAGTATATAGAAACTAGAATATAAATTTTTTATGTAATGTTTCTTATATATATATATTCATTGTTTATATTTTGATTCATCGATAAAAGGTTGAGATAAAAAACATTACACCGTTAATGGAGGTGGTAGGTCGCACGTACTAATGATTGTTGTTTCCATTTTCCAACGGATGGGAAAAATTAATTTAAATAACAATTCATCATTATAGAATTATTATTATATATTTAATGTCATATAAATCATTAAATCTACCCTCATTACCATGAAAATAAAAATCTAACAAAAAAATAACATTGCTTCATGGAGGTGGTTGTCCATATATATGCACGAGCGATGTTATCATTTTCCAGAGGATGGATAGGTAATAATATATGTTAGATATAATAATTATAGAAGCATAATTATGTCATAAATATAATATATAAATAATAAATTCATTATTATAACCATACATGTTATAAATAGTTATGAAAAATTAAATGCATTGGTATGTGGATATGATAAACCATATGTACACACAAGCGATGTTTTAATTTTCCATATGATAAAAAATGTGTGAAAAACGTTTTTACCACAATCATAATATAAATTGTTTATATTATATATTCATAATTAATCATTTTCAAATGGATAACAAATATTTAATGAAGTTGTAATAATAAATGAAGTTGCAAATACTTGGTTAAGTGTTGTACCTCTTCGTTGAGAACCCCTCTATGTATAGCACGTTAATCCTTGAAATGGTGGTATTTTAAAAAGTATAGAATATATTGTATGTGTTTAAGTATGATTTAATGATATTATATTATGAATTTAATGAGATAGAAAGCACAAATTGTGAGATGAAGAGAGGAGAAGAGGTTCCCTTTTATAAGTGAGGGGAGGTGCACTCTTGAAATTACCAAAAAGATTAAAATATAACTAATTTATTGCCAAGAAAAATGATTCCAAATGGCTAGAGATGTAAATAAAGAGTCTATGGTTAAAAAATAATCAATCAATGAAATTTATATAGTTTTATGGTCATTTTAAACATTATTGTTTTTATTAACCCCTTGGATAACAAATTCTAACGATGATTGTGGAAATGATATTTTCAAATTTTAAAAGGTTATAATTTTACATATAAGGATTAAACTAGATCATAAATGAATTAGGGATAGAATTATTGACCATATATTATCTCTTTTTTATCATTTCAATATTTTTATAATTTTTAAATAATTTAAAAATTATTATTTTCATAAAAATCATTATTGTCGTTTTTGACGCTATTTATTTAATCTGGTTTTAAATACATCATGAAAATGATGGTATTAAAATATATTCCATTAAAAATATAAAATTTATGTCTTATTTATCTATAAATATAATGAAACACAATAATTCACCCAAATTCTATTACTTATATTATTTTTTTAAATAATTTTTAAAATTTTCTATTAATTTTAATAAATAATGTATTGGTGTTGTATATGAATTTAAGATCATTATTAAATTACTAGAAATTTAAAATAAATTACCATTATAAAAAAATTGTTAATATTTGAACTAAACATTTAAAACAAAACCTAAAATCTTTTAATACTTATGAAAAAATGTATATATTTAAGTCAAGAGAGTGACATTTTGTATTTATTATTTACTTATACTAATATAAATGTCATATTCAATTAAATAATGCAACAAGTATCCATATGTTCAAGACCATTATAGATCTAACTTAACATAACTCATCCAACACAATAAGGACAAGTGTTATATATAATTTAAATCCTTATCCTAATGATTTAACAATATCTTTTCTATTTTACCCTTACTAGGGTGATAAAATTTTACTATTGTTACTACTCATATTGACCAAAAAATAAAAAGGGATAAACATAATAAATTTTATCCATTTGATTCAAAATTCTCAATACATTTTTCATGATTCCATTTCTATAGGTTTTGTAATTTTATTTTAACATTAGTGTGCAAAATGCGATGAACATGTTTATTTAGAAAAATATATTTTAAGCATAAAAATTGATATATACTCTTATCTCAAGCCATTAAAAAATATTAGATAAATGTTAAAAAAATTATTGAGTATATAATATATTAATTTAATTAAAATCATTCACAAATAGTGATCAATTTAATTTATTAATATAGAAATTATTTTTTCATATAAAAATAGTTTTTTCTTAAAAAACATTTCTTTTTATTTCATATGATATTTAGTTTCATTTATAATCAGTTTATAATCAATTAAGTCATTTTAAAAAAACATAATAAATTATATTTTAATACTTTATATATCCTCATTAATACCCATCAATTAAATAGCTAAGAGATAACTAATAAATTAAATTATATTTTAACACGATATCATAATTTTCGTAAACACGGAGTTGCGGGTAAGAAATGTTATCAATGAAATAAAATTTATTAATAGATAAATATTTTATAAAATATTAGGTTGTTATATATAAATATGACCAAACTGATCATGATTGATCCCATTATAGTTCGATTGATCTATAGCCTATGTAAAGAAGCTTCACCTAAGTACCATCGATCCAAAATAGGTACATGGTCGATTGGTAATTGGTCGAGTTGTTGATCGTGAATGTATGGTCAATATAAGATTTTGTGTGAAGGTATATATCTGGGCATGTTTTATCCATAGTCTGTGAATGTTCATTCACTGATAAAACATGCAGTCGATCCAAGATAATAATCATAATCTCTTTGAATATTTGTGCACAGGAAAATCAACGCAGGTAAGTAACATGAGGATGACGACATGAAGGCTTATGTAGTGTTGGATCAATCTCGATAAGATGGCCATGGTTATATCAATATGAATTTAATATGGGTTAGCAATTAAATTTTTTAACCATACCACATCAAACTTCAATTCAGTTGGCCTCCCCTATTTAAGAAAAGTGAAACCATCAGCGGCTCAATAAAAGTAGCATATCGTCCAATCCTAGAACCACACTACACACAAAAGATTCATGGGTTACACCTCACTACATAGTCCCACTAGACCACTCCATTCATGCACTCGTATGGGATCTAGACAACCCACTATGCTTGTAAATGTCTCATTTTATCTATGTGTGTGATATGATACCTCATGATGATATTGCTGATTGAGGTAGAATTACTTCCACACATAAGAAGTTGTTTCATGGGTCCCTTTAATGACCCATAGTTGGAAACTTTTTTAACAATGGAAACTTAACATAAGGTCTGACCCTTCATAGGAATATTTATACTCTATGGTGTGTTGTTTACCATGATTATAGATGAAATAACCTCCTTAAGAACTAGGTGTAGGTTCTCCACACATGGCATGAAGGAAACAAATTGGTGGATATAATTTCTCTATGGGGTCTTCTAGATACTGTCTTTACATGATTCTATAATTTATTCTCTCTTCCCATGGAATGTTCTAACCTTGTAAGGGTTGATACTCTTGGGTTACATTATTTTCATCCAATATGATATTGTATTCTCCCCTGTGGATGTTTTTATCTTAATAAAATTTACTATTAATGATGATTATAAATTATAAATTCCATATCAGTTCTTCCACTCTTAAATCCTTTACTCAAAATATCTTCATGTAAAATATAAAAACAATTATGGAATTTATTAATTCCCCCTTTAAATTTTTTTATAAAAAATTTTATCCTTACCATGATAGACCCATGCCTATGAAATTAAATCTTGCTTCAGTAATAATCATACTTACAAGAAGAATTTATCAGTCATAAAATTGAACAATATTAAATTAATCTATAAAAAATATCTATGAATCATCAACAAACATATATTGGAAAACTCATTTCAAAAAAAATTAAACACTTGGATCATTAATACCCCATTTGTATTTTTTTCGATATATCTTCACATTATTAAATATAATATGTATTCCCAAATTTTCTATCATCATTAGTTATATTAAAAAGAAATGGGTAATGCCTTTCAAGTAATTTAGGATTCTCCTCCATTTTTTCTTAGAGAAAGATAGTGCCCCACGGTTCTCTTATAAAGGAACCTTTAGTTGGTCTACACTAACCCTATGTTGTCTACACAATATAGAAGAAAACATAGATACAACAATCATTCTCTATGATATCTATAAAATACCATAAGTGTGATATCATTCTTAGAATGTGATAATTTTAAAATTTGAGTTCTATAAAAATTGATTCATTTAAAATAAACACGTAACATGTAAAAATCTCACCAAACCATCAAAAAACATTATGTGAAATTCTTGTAAATCCACCTTTATATCGTATCTTACATCAATCAGTACTCTTTCCCAAAAAAAATTTAACGAATAAATAGAGAGGATTATTAGTGTGATTTGAATACCACGTACTTCTAGTACTGAAATCATTTTGGAATTTCCAGATTCACTATAACTTTCTAATGACTGGTTCTTCTCAAAATATTATCCCACTTAAGGGATGAAAATTCCTTCTTTTTTTCATGGTATTCAATATAATCCCTAAGGAAACACCTTATAATATTATTCAATAGTGATAGCCTCAAACTTCACCTTCAATTATCTACATGTTAAATGAAAACATATAAAATAATAGGGAATAAGGAGGTACCATTGGGTTTCAAAAAAATAATACTTATTCTAAAATATTCTTTCAATCTAGGACATTAATTTATTATAATATTTGTATGGGAAGATTTATTTGTAATTGTATTAATGTTTTTAGTTTCATATATTTGGTTAAATTATTTAATCATTTGAACATCCAGAATATGTGGAATACTATTTTCTACCCTAGTATTCTATATCTTCAGGTTTTTAGTTGTGCGTAAAATCACATCAACTTTCACCGCATTTTATTTGGTAACTTTCATTCTATTATCTTTAAAAAATTATATTCCTATATTTTTTTATCAAATTTAAATAGATTTATCCAAACAATGAGGTACTCTTTAATGACATTATATATCTTCTATAAATCTTCACATGAATTACCATTTCTCTTCTATTGATGTGTCTTCCCTTTCACAATATAGGTATTATATTCTGGCAGACTTGTCATGCATTTAAAAGTGGTGTGAACCTACTGCTTACATCTTTCACAAACTTCTTCTAAGAATTCATATTTGCTTTGAATTGGTAACATGGATGGATTTATGGTCACAAAATTACTTTTTTGAATCCTTTTTCTCATATATTATCTAAGACTCTACCTGAAATCATGCATGTTTCTTGGAAATGGAATGTTGTACCAGAAATAGTGAGATTTATATACATACCATTCAAATAACCTACAAAAACCTATGAAAATAGATCTACCATATTGATTATTATTCTATCTAGATAATTTTCATTTTGATATTTTTTAAAATTTATCATTTTTCCAAGGTTTAGTGAATTTTTTGACATATTTCTCTCTCCCTTTTATTTAGGAAATTGTATCTCTATTTTTTTCTACGTTTACATTTTTTAATGGTTTTTTCTTTTATTGAAATACCAAGGATGACTTGGCACATTATTTTCTTACCTTCCTCCCTTTTATGGCATTCTTTTTGTATTTTCATATGTTTTGTGAATGATTGGTAAATACTAGCACCCATTATACTAGTGACCACATCTATTGAAATAATAATATAAATATTCAAATCATTTAAATCTATTATTTGTTGAAATATTCATTTTTTATGGATTTATTTTTTCTAGTCTAGTTATTATCTATTCAGTTTATTTTTTCTCTATAAATGTGGGCTATCTTATATTTTTATGAATTTTAATTTTCTGATAAAATTATAATTCCTTATGAAAACTTCCAACAACATCAACAATATCCTATGAATATCCTTCTCATATTTTCAATTCTAGTCTATCCAGATTTCATATACTGTGAAACTTTTTATTTTTTAGTGTAACAACCTCTCTTTTAGACTCTTATAAGGGAATATATCTCCATAAATTTTCTTCTCATCCATAATTGTTTTTATTAGATTATAAATATTTTTTACCATATATACTTTCCCATAATATGGTTTTAGACCTATAGAACCAATTAAAACATCATTAGTTAATAATGAAGTTTTTGGGTTAAGGGATACCATCTTCTTGAAGGATTTTTTCATTTAATTATATGATGATATCATAGTTTTGATGGAGTCATGGATCTCAAAAAAATATTGTATGGAAGTATATCATTTTCTAGAAATATGGGAAGTTATAGATTTTAGTTATTCTTGATTCTTAAATCTCATATCCATCTCTAAACCATTCATGTTAGCGAAGTTTATCTCATCCTCAACTAATATTGTATTATATTCCCAATCCTCCTTCAAATTTTTAATTTTTTATTCAATGCTTTTTTTATTATTGTAAAAATTTACCAAGACCATTCACCTAGTTTTATTTATTATCTAGTTTAGTATCTTAAACAACCATAGACTATTTATGAAATCTTTAAAGTTCATATAAACTTTCTACAAAAACTATCTTAAATAAATTTTTGTCAAAAACATTAATTAAAATTTATTCAGTAAATTCATCATAAATTTCTTTGCAAAGATAAATAATTTATCCTTTTATTTGGCTAGTTTTGTTAGAGTTTTTCATAACCAAACCTTTAATCCAATGATTCTTAAATAGAATTATCCTCTTATTCCATCTATAATTTTTCATCCTAAATACCATTGGTACGTCTAATAATAAATGTTAAAACAGATTTTTTAAATTTCATTAAATTTTCATTGAGTTCATAATGAAGTTCACTAAGTGATGTATCATTATCACAACTTGATTATGATTTATCATAAGAATTACTTCATGTTGTACCATTCGAATTATTCTCTCTTATAGGTGTCACTAAAATTATAATAATATTATTATTCATCTTTTAGTCATCTATTTTCCATATTTTCTTATAATTCTAAGCTGAAATCTCCATATTATTATCCTTATGAGTAAATTAATTTTTCTACTTGGTAGGACACTCATTTCCTAAAATATTAACTTCATAAAGGAAATCATGTATCTTTATAGGGAACTAACTCTGATACCAATTAAAGAGCCTTAGTATATATGAATCATATGAGGGGTGAATTAGTGGTTACTTTTTTTATATCCATTTTCTTTCTAATTCATCCATTTAAACTTGTTCAACTACTTGATCCAATCAATAATATTCCTCAATATCACACCATGTGTAATTGTAATAATATAGGTAATATTATATATTATTTACAAGGTTCATCATAAAATTATACTCTATTCTACATTGGTCATACCCTCCAACATATATTCTTCACAATAAAAAACTGATAACAACCACAAGAAATCCCAGTCTCATCGACATAGAGTCCCATTAAGTTCCTTCACTTCCAAATCCAACTAGAATATACAACTATCTTCTTCAATGATAATCCATAACTATAAACATCTTTAACATTCTTTATAACAGTCATCCTCCATGAGCCTACATGATTAGGTTTTCTAGTGAGCAATTTTACGATGTATTCAATGTAAACATATAATAGGTCTATTATCCCTAAAAGTCTATTTAGATATTGAGTGATCTATATTATATTCTTTAAATAACCACGCGCGTGTGCTCACTGTCTTACTTAATTTCCTATATTTCACTACTTATTCCCTAAATAAAAAGATGTATCAGTCTTATCAAAATTCTCTTAAACATTATACAAGGGTTCTATCATTCATACACAATCTTCATCACATGAATATATAATTTATCTTCTCAATAATAATATTATGAATGTTATCCTCAATAATTTTTCATTTAATTATCCATAAACATGGAAATACTAGGATAATTGAAAGTGGGTACTTCGCTCATTTTAATTGTGTAATGAATTCCAAAAATATCTCCACAATCATTATTGAAGTTATTTCATGTCGAATGTAAAAGAATAATTACTCAAAAAATCTCATTCAAATACACATTTTCAGGAGTTATTCTTCTCCTTATTCACATGGATTAAATTTATTTATTGTCATTTATCATCATTTTCTATAAAAAACATGAACATATATCATGATATTGTTCATTTAAATCATGGAATAATTCTATCATCGCAAATATATCATTACCCATTAATTTCTATGGGTATTTTTCCATAATTAAACCCCCATAATAATTCCTCATTAAATTATTTGAGTAATTATAATATTACATTTTCTCCAAAAATATAGTTAAAGAATAACAATATTTCTATTATTTAATTAACTCATGATTTAATGTGAGATTAATAATTGTTCATTAACTAAATTCCAAAAGTATTTGGGTGTAAATTATTTCTTCTCATGTTATGGTAGTACTCATTGTCTATATTCATTGTGGATAGTGAAAGGTGTAAACCTTTTATATAATGAAAACCCCCTTATTTCATGAAATATAAACCAACACACTACCCTACTTTATACCCAAGAAGTTTTTCCTTCCCATTAAATACTCAATGTAATAAGGTTCTATTCATTCATCACATATATAAATAAATATATACAAGTTTGGGTTTTAATTAATAGAATGTATCCATTTATGAATACCACTCATTAGATCTTTCATGAATGAAAGTGTAAATTCATACATGTGAATTTATCTCGATCATTACCATGTATTTATCCTATTTATTTTTCATTTTATGGTTCAACTTCATTGTTGGTGATTTCATAGATTGGGATCGTTTGTTCATGCATGGAATATGAATGAATTTGGTATGAAACATGGGTGTATGACTCACCTTTAATATGAATGAATGGATACTCTATTTTCTACTACATAGAAGATTCATCTCCTCGTTTTATCATTTTCATGGTATCTCGAAATGAATATATATGTACAATAAAACTAATCATGGTAGGTATAAATAATGTTTGGTTGGTATTTAACATTTTTATAGAATATTATCCAGAGTATGGTTTATCCAAAATAGCCACACAGTCAATCAGAAATTGTTCATGAATTAAATTCTAAATTTTCAATCAATCTGAGAGTTTGTGTTCAAGAGAATATCTAGGACTGTTCAATCTCGAGGTTGCATACATTTGATTGACGATAATAAATGTGGTCAACCTAAGATAATAATCATGTTCCCTTGGACTGTTTTCATGTAGAAAAATCTCCACATGTGGTATCTTAAGGATGAATTTATAGAGGATTATAAGGAAATGTATTTTCCTCAATATGATGGTCATAGTTTTGTTATATCATTGTAATAAAAGTGAACAATGTAATATACTCATCATCTGAGATTTACCTTCAACAAGTCTGGGCTTTACTATTTAGGAAAACAATTTCCTTTATCATCTTAGTATGAGTTTCCTTGGGTTTATTCCCATAAAAACACCACATGTATGGTTTTAAAAGGTCATGATTCCCTTCATAATCCATTTTTCACACTCCATGCATACTCAGATAAGATCCTCTATAGGCTCTATAAATCCCATTATTCTTTCAAATGTCTCTTGTTTTCATAGTGTGAATTACACTACCTCTTACTTACATGACTGGTTGAGGTAGAAATGATTTACAACATAACAAGTAGTTTTAAATGTTTCCTTTATAGACCATGGTTGTCTTCTTTTTTATAAGTTCCACCTTAAATGTATTTAGATAAATTATAATAAAATTATAACATATAAACTCAAGTATTTTAATCTACAAAATTATACTAAAAAATATTCATGAAAAATATAAATTTATTTTTCAGGGATTTATTTAATTTTTATTGTTTATCTTATTATAAAAAATGTTTTATCCTCATCATGATTAACATATTTATTCAACATTAATGACCGGTTCAACAATCATCAAACATACAAGAATAATTTCTTAACCAAGTCAACCAATTCCATTAAATTAAAAATAATAATTCTTTAAGAATCATCACTAAACACATATTTACTAACTAATTTATAACAAATTCAACACTTGGGTAAACACTATAAATGATTTTTGTGTAAAGTCATTTTAAACAAAAAAAGTTTTTTTTCTTCTAAACACTGTTTTTACCTTAGTGGAATTTGATTAAAATTAATTTTTATCACCTCTAGAAATTGAATCATGTAAAATTGTTTCCAAATTTAGAATAGTAATTTTCAAATTTATCAATAATTTCTATTTCATTTTTAGTTAAAAAATATCTTACCATAATAAAAGTTGGCCACCTTGGTAACAGTTAAATGTGATAAAATATTTAAATTAAGGGATGAAGTCGCAAAATATCAAAACATATATCTATAAATTATGTGATAGATTATTTATATACCTCCCCATTATCCTATTTCAATAATTATTAATTTTGGATCCACATTCTTCGAATATGATATTTCATTTATAATAAGAATTTTCTATTTCTAAAAATTTCACACATATTAACATAAAAATATTATTATGTTAGATAAAATAATAAAAAAATTATAAATGGTTAAATATTATAATATTAATTATTAATAAATTATATTTATTATATTTATTTATTTATAAATTTACATAATAGTATAAATATCAAAAATTCTTATGCAGTGTAGACACAACACTTCTACATGAAGTATAAAATCAAAAGACAAAGGTTTTAAAAATATTAAAAGTTATAATATATTAGTGATCTGGTTCCTTACAAAAATGTAAGTGATAAAAGTTATTTTTAAGAAGTAATTTTAATTTTTAAATGAAAATTATATGAATATATATAAATATTTGAAGTCATATTGTGTGAGTAGTCTAGATCATGACTTTAAAGGATATTAATGTTAAAAAATATATTTGAAAAAAATAAAAAATATTATATGATATTTAGTGGGTAAGAAATGGTAGATAAAAAAATAAGTGGTACATTTGTAATCTGCATGGAATTTTTAAAATTTATTTCTTGAAATATTAAGATTTAATTTTTCAAAAAACAGCATTGATTTATACCTATAAAATGGGACTCAACAGAACCTTTCCAAAGGCACATGTGAGTTGTGTTTTATTTAAAACTTATACCAAATTATCTCTCAAAAACTCCCCTTACATGTCTTTAATTCACTTGTGTGAACCTAAACCTCTCTTATAAGGCCACAATTTCAATCTGAAGCAGTGTAAAAAAGGGGAAGGTAATTTTCTTAACTGATTCCTTTCAAATGTCTTTCTTCTTCCACATCCTCAAAGTTTATTATAACCAATAAAATAATATGATATATATACATTAATATTATAAAATTTTTCATTAATATGACATAACCAACATTATCTACTTCCCTCCCATCCATTGTTAACTGAAAATGTCACTCTCATTATGAGTGTACTACAGCCTTCAGGAATGATGTATTTAATTTTCCATAACAATCTTACATGGATTCCATTAAAAATTAATTTTATGAATATATATTCTATTTATAACAATAATATAATTAAATAATTATAATTTATCCACCATATTTATAATATTAATAATAAACAGTCATCTCTAAATTTAACTTCCATAAACGGGCATACTTAGATGGGTCATAAGTAATAACTTGTTACCATTGTATTTAATTTATCATCTCCATGTACCACTTCTTTATTTTTTTATCAATTTAAAAACATGTTTTTAAAACAACTAACTGTAACTCCAAAGGTTTTGTGATCCATTATTATTATTATTATTATTTATGTTGATAATTATAAATAATTCTTATCTATTATTTCAAAAGAGTTGATACTTGATTAGATTTTGGGCCACAAAATAAATGAAGAATGATAATGAAACTGTATTCAATTAAAATTAAATGTTATAGAAAAGTTGTAACACCCTGATATTTTTATGTGATAGATTTTTTATTTTTATTTATTTATTTATTTATGTTTTTTTAATTCTTTGGTGTATTCTGTTGTACGCTACACCAACATAACCTTTCTCTACAAGAAACACTAGCTTAAAATTAATTATATGTAATACTATTATTTGATTATTTTACACATAATTTAATGTTCTTTTGACAGAATTCATTTCATGCCAGGCTGAGTTTAAGTGGACAACTAAATATTACGATGTTACCTTATAACCTAGCCATTATAATATAGAGTTTGAACTGTATTAACTAAATTATGAAAATATAATTTACACATGAATATATATAATTAATTATTTGGTGATAAATTAATTATAAATAAAAATAAAACCCTTCTTAAATGAAAGGAAATGTTTTTTTTCTGAAAAACACATTTAAATGAAAATAAGTGAGTTTATAAAATAATTAAATCACCCTTGATTGATTTTATAAATGAAATATATATTTTATATATTGAGTATAATATTTAAAATTCATCTTATATGTTTTCTAGACCTGATATTAGAACAAATTCAATTTTACAGTTAAAAGAACTATTTTTCAAAAAATAGCGTTTTATCAGCTTTTGATGGTTCTTCCAATTTAAATCAAGTTATTGATACTTTTATATATTCTATTTAAAAAAAACTTATTTTTTAAAATAATTATATAAAAAATTATTCTTGATGAATTTTTATATTTTTCTGATAACTCTCACGATTTTATAAATAGTAAAAATATACTAAATTTTAATTGAAAACGTCTTTTTTCATAAAAATAATTTATGTGGCTCAATTGTATTATTGATGGTTTTAAAGTATAAATATATTTTATTATTTTCATTTAATATCATTTAGGTCATTTGAATTAATTTTATATTGAATTCAGATGTAAAAACATTTCAATCTTCTGCAATGTTTTATCTTTTAAAACCCATTTTTCATTCCAATAATGGGATTTATTTTAAATTATTTACTACAACTTGTGAGTTTTGAATTTTGAAACATGTATTATATATTAGTAATTATTATTTACAAATTATTTAAATATATTTCATTTATTTTTTGAAATTATGAATAGTAACTTCAGTACTTTTTATTAATACGGTAAAAGGGTAAATCGGGTAATTAAGGATAAAAATAATATTATAAAATTACCCTACCACTTGTCCTAATATCATTGTATGATTTTTTAAACTAAATAATCTTTAGGTTGAAAGGGTATCCACTTGGATGAGATTAGTATTGAGTCAATAAGGTTTTTCCTTATGACATTTCCATTCCTTCTTGTTTTGTAAATCACAAACACCTTATCTTAAAGCAAAACTGTTTTTACTCTATATTTTACTTATATAAGAAAAATTTTTGTACCAAGGAAATATAATTTTACATAGTATTCATTGTTAATATCAATATTTTTCTTATTTATAAAGATTGGATTCATATATAGTACCTCATAATCCTATAATACTTAGATTTGAAGCATTCTGTTTTTAGATCTGAATTCATGTTATGAACTTTTATGAAGTTCTACTCCGAATTCCCTGTTATGAACTTTTATCTAGTTTAACTCTAAATTATGATTAAGAACATATATAATGTTATAACTATGAATTCTGATTATAAATTCTGATAAAAATTTCTCAATACAAATTCTGATGAAGAATTCTGATAATGAATTCTCATTACGAATTCTGATGAAGAATTCTGATTACGAATTCTCATTACGAATTCTGTTGATAATTTCTGATTATAAATTCTCATTACGAATTCTAATGATGAATTCTGATTACGAATTCTCATTATGAATTCTGATGAAGAATTCTGATTACAAATTCTCATTACGAATTCTGATGAATAATTATGATTACGAATTCTCATTACGAATTCTGATGAAGAATTCTGATTATGCATTCTGATTACGAATTCTGATGAAGAATTCTGATTACGAATTCTCCTTACGAATTCTGATGATGAATTATAATTACTAATTCTCATTACGAATTCTAATTCCAAATTCTTAGAAAACATAATCTGGATACTCTTGTATTATAGACTCCAAATTCAATTTTGGTTAGACTCCGAACATTGTTTTATTTACACTCTGAACTCTTGAATTTGATTATGCTTAAATTTTTTTTTATAAAATGATGTAATCTATTCTGTTTCTAACTGACCTTTGGTTGAGTGAAACATGTTAAGGTCCCTCCGAAATTCAAGGAAGAATATGACCGTTAGAGGAGGGAGCCGACCGTTGAAGATGAGCCTATAAATAGGATCTCATTTGAAAGAGCTCAATACAGTTCTGTGACTCTGGAGACCACATGTTGTTGAAGTGATTTCTAGAGAGAGACTATCATTGCTTTGTGTATACTGAACTGCTCGTTCATTTTTTCTTAGTGCATCTCCGAATGTTGGTGATTACATTCACGGGATTCTGGGGATAGGAAGACGGAGGTGCCGACTACCTTGAATTTAAGGGCTTCCTTGCTCAGGAAGAGAGAGGTTCAAACTACCTTGAGGTTGAGGGCCTGTGGGGATAGAAAGACAGACTCCAATCTTCGTATCAAGGGTTTACCAAGGTGCGGGTAAGATATAATTTCTTGAAAGTATAAATCAAGGGACCATTATATAATATTTTTGGATACCCTTCTCTTTGGGTTAAAATATTTACTACTTGTTACTTGTTTTTGTTACAAGTTTATCTTTTCGCTGTATTTTGTATGTTAAGGAGAGTATAACTATGTTATACTTCCTTACACTTGTATACGTTGATTTAGTTAGATTCTATATG
Source organism: Viscum album (assembly GCA_963277665.1). Lineage (NCBI taxonomy): Eukaryota > Viridiplantae > Streptophyta > Magnoliopsida > Santalales > Viscaceae > Viscum > Viscum album. The sequence goes on along the minus strand of OY728148.1, from coordinate 2,041,847,910 downwards.
CTTTAAGGTAGAATCTTTATTATTGTAATACTCACTAAGTTTCATTTTTCCGGAACCATATTTCTGGATCAACTTTCTCGGAACCATATTTCAGGAGTCAAGCAAGTTGTGTAGAATTAGAGGTTTTGTGAATTCACCTCTTTTAACCTTGTTAAACATAACCAACTTTGAACATTCCAAATGAATTTTTAAAGTGTAAAATTCACCCCCTCTTGTATATTGAGAATCTACATCATCATTTCGATCCTACAATTAGGATATTTATTTTTATTTTATTTTTGAGAAAAGCTAAATATGTCTTACTCAAATTTTAATATCTATTTACTTTTTAATATAAGGTTATCAAAAATATAAATTAGACTATAAATACTTATTTTAAAGATAATTTTATTCTTTATCATGGTAATTTATTTTTATTTTTTAAGAAATAAACAAGGACCTTAAACACTTGTACATTGATGATACAAATATTATTTACTTGATGACCAATGAATAAAATATTTTTTATTAAAATAATAATAACCATTAAAAGACAAAACACTTCACCAAATATTATTTTTCAAGTATATATATACCATAGTCATTCAATGGTATAGTTATTTACTATTCATATCCATATTTAAAAGATTTTGATACTTATAATATTTTATTTAAAGTGATGTTAATGTTGTCACATTCACGTTTTAATATATATAACATTTTTAATGTTGGATTTTCCAAAATATATATTACACTATAAGTCCTATTATGAAATATAGAGTATTTATCTTCATAATTATATTTTATTTTTAATTTTTATTTGAAAAATAAGTGTATTGATAATTACACAAAAATTATGTATTAATTATTTTATTAATAGAAATATCAAATTAATGTTATTAAAAATATTAAAATAAATATAATTTAGGATAATTAATATATCTAATGAATTTTATATATTAAATTGACCCCTTAGGGATATAATAAAATATTTTTTTCAAGGATAAAATATTATATTGATATTTTTAAAAATAAATAAATTCAATAGTGTCAGAACTGACACTATTGATTATTTATCAAAATATTGTATTATTAAATTATTTAAAAATCATAATTTTTTTAATAAATATATAATAATTATTATATGGTGTAAAATGTTCTAAATTATTCCTTTATGATCTAATTTAAATTAAATAATTAACTATTTCACCCTTTTAATATTGAAATATTCGTTTAACTTAGTTAAACATTAAACAGAATAACTAAGTGTTAATTAAATTGATAAAGTTTAAATTGATAGAAAAACTTGTTTAAAATTTACTATTGGATGATATTATAATATTATCTAATCACATATTTTAATATAGGAAATTTTTTAGGTTTTTTATGGGTTTTTATTTTATTATAAATTAATATTTTTGGAGATTCCAAAAGTGCCCCTCACCTAAATTATAACAGGGCGCATACTCCCTCACTTCGTCACATAAATTTGGGAATTAAATATTGTCCATACCATGATGATTTTAATTATATATCTCCCTAGTCACATTATTTTGGTTCTTTTATTCTCAAAATACAGACTCTAGTGCTTTAAGAGGAGATCTAGAGGGAGCTCATCGAAGAAGGGTGAATCTCCACTAAAAATTATTTCAAAATTATTTCTTCTTCTACATCCTCTTCCTGAGTTTTTTACATTATAAATTAATAAATCCAATATCAACTATATTATGAGTTGTTATTATGATTATGTAACAACCATATTCCACCTTCCATCTATCCCATGAAAAATGAAATCACTGCGCATACGTACATACGACTTACCATCTCCACATCATGGTGTAATATGTATTTCACCCCCAATTTTCGTGGATGGGAATAATGATGTAAATAATTACAAGATATTATTATTATTATAAAAACATATTTATTATTTTTCAATATATACACCATCCACTTCCTTACCATTCCCCAATAAAGGTGGTGATATCATCGGTGGTGCATACGTATGACCTACTGTCTCCACAATGCGATGTGATTTATTCTACATGATCTTCATTAAATATTGATTATATAAAAATTTATAATGAATAAATATGATATATATTATATTAATATCATTATTTAAATGATATAATTATAAACTAAAAATAGTAACATAAACTTATCTGACAAAACATGCTTAAAAAATAAAGCAGTTAATACCTGAAGGATGGGTAATAATGTTATTAACCAATGGATAATAATATGATCATTTATGATATCATAAAAATGATTATGATTATGGAATAATTTAACTAAATTATTTAAACCCTTATAAATTGGGTTATGATTGATATGAATGAACCTAGACCTAATGTAATGGGTAATTTCTCAATATCATTATTATTCGAGATTGTTTATACGTAAGTATTTATTTGGGTTCATTTATCATCCATGTCCATGTTTTATAAAAAAAATTCATAAAGTATTTTCAGAATTTTCCTATATATTTTTAAAGCCATTTTTAACCATGTTTTACTTTTTATTACATGGGTTGAAAATAATCTTTCTTTCAATGCACTTTATTACTTTGCTGGAAAAAGTTAGAGAAGAATTTTTTTTTACTTATATAGCATGAACATGTTTTTATGTTTTCAGAATGGCATATTACCATGAATATTCCAATTAAAATATTTCACGTTTTCTTTAAAATAAATTATTTTCTTTTAAAATTTAAAATCATTTTGAAAAAATAATATTATGTTTATGAAGAAAGAATATTTTATTCAAGAATTAATTTCAAGTGTTCTAACATAATTATTCACTATCTATGATGGAATTATTTAATAGGCTTATGTATCAAGTGTACTACCCCTATTATTCCTATGATTTTATTATTTTTATGATGGAATTATATTTTTGAAATCCATTTGTTTTACATGGATTATGTTATGACGGAATGATGTTTAAAGACCCCATTTTATTCTTCGGGTTATACTATGATGAATGATTTATATTTTTGTGTAACATGTAAGAATGATTTCATTAAGAGACAGGTGGCACCTATATCTCCCTCTAATGAATTGGGTAAATATTTATATCACATCAGATATAGAGTACTGGAATGGGAAATGATCTCGGTTCAGTAATACAGGGATGGAAGGGGAATGATCTCAGTTCCATAATACATGGCTGGTATGGTATGTAAACCTAGTTCAGTAATATAGGGATGGAATGAGGAGTGAACGTAGTTTAGTATAAGACTTTTTCCACTATGATGGTCTTAGCAGTGAGCCTTAGAAAATATGGAAATGATTTTCAATACTTATGTTTTTTCCACAATTCAATGTTTTATTTCCATGCTATTTTCTCATGGCTTGTTATCATTTATTATTTACACATTATGAACTGCCAAGATTTATTTCATGACTTGATATTTTGATATATGTTATACGTGGTATTTTTTTCAAATGTTATGTTCATGTTTTTTCATTATTATGTTCATGTATTTGTTTGATAGTTTCCTTGATTAACCTTACTGAGCATCTGAGCTCACCCTTTTCATATGTCTTATTTTCCCTAGGATATAAAAAAAGGTTTTAGGTAGGAAAAATAATGTGGAATATCATTATGTGAGATATTTGAGATCTTTCACCAAATAAAAGGAATGTGTTCCATGTTTCTAAAGGAACAAAACTAATACATTCTTTGGGAGTATTTTTGTGTAATATATTAAATATTTCACAAAAGTAATGTGATGTCAATGTACGTCAAGATTAGTTCGTTAGAGTTTGTATTATGGTGAAGGATTAGTTAATATTTGGAAACTAGGATGAGAAAACTTTAGTAATATCCCTATAAATATTTATAAGGATATATCTAGTGATTTTCCTAAGGATAAATCTAAGTATATTTTACAATCTTGAAATTTTGGTAATGATCATGGATAACCTATGATTAAACCTGAGATGTTATAAATTGAAAGTACATTCACTTGATTATGATTTTTTTCTTGTATGATTTTTTCCACTCAAAATTTTCATTTTGGGTTTTATAAAATTGATGTAAATAAGTGGATTCATGATAATAAAAAATATTATGGACTATGGAATGATATTCCTTATTAGAAATAAAATTAAATGGTAGTTGTAAGGTAAAACATATTTATTATCCCTAATCAAAAAATTTATAATATGATCCATAATCTCAAGATTGGTTATTATCCTGACCCTCCCAATAAGAGAAATATGAAGTTACATTATGACCATATATGAAATAAATTTCGATTTTCCTCATGTAAATAATGTGGGAAGAAGTATCATGGAGAATGCTTCAAAGGAACTAGAAGAAAATTTGGGTGTGGAAAATTTGGACACAAAGAAAGTATTTATAAAGGAAAAGTTTCTGTTAACACAATGGACAAGGAAAATGGTATTTCTAATACATAAAATATAGTTAATTTTTTTAAATGTGGATTGCATGGGAAATATTAAATTTGATTCCCTAGGAAGAAAGATGATGAATAGAATCAATAATTCGATATGAATAATTGTTTTATTTATGTTGATGAAGAGAATAAGAATGATATTTGAGATGAAATAGTTTTTAAGAAAAAAAATATGAAGCTTGGTTAATGGTTTAATAATATATATGAATGATTTCATGTCTATTTATTAAAATTAAAGAATAATGTTGTGGAATAAATTTATGTTATTATGGAATAATGAAACATATATGTATTGGTCTACTGTAGTTTTTTCATAAGGATTTAAGAGGATATATTGAATGGTAAAGGTAACCATGAAATGTTATTGAGGTAATAAGATGATATTTTTGGAAAAGACATGATTAAAGGAATTATAAACCTTAATATGATCACAATGATGACAAAATGATATTTGGATAAAGATATATTGGTAATCAAAAAGTACATTGGATGGTAATGATTTCCTTATAACTGGTTAAGGATTTGTTAAAAAGTGTTTCATGATATCATGGATAATGTTTACAACTTTTTGGAATTAGGAATAAGGAACCATGCATGTTTTCAATAAGTATGTGTGGTAAATTAGGTTATTACCATTTATCAATAGAATAAGTGATTAAGGTATTCACATGATTGGAATGTGACAGCCAAGGACTGCCTTATGAGATATGATGAGAAATGTTAATCCATATTAGTAAACCTCTTTCTAATGTTTTGGATTTTCTAATTTCATAAGGATTGTTATGTTGTCAATTTATATAAATTTCATGTTAAACTATGGATGGAGTTTTATATAATAAATTATTATCTCACCATATGTGGAATTATGCATATTTTATAACATGTTCTAACCTTTTATTAGATCTAACGAATGATCTATCATCCTATTTATGGATCTCATGATCTGTTAATTCTTTAGGAATGAACAATTCAACTTGATTTTTTGGAATAATAGATGAAGTGGAAATTGATCAAGGCACAAGGAAAGGATGAGGTTATACTTCATCACATAATAATTTCTTCTTATTCTTAAACTTTAGGGAAAGGATATTAAAACCAATAATGTTATCCTAGTACTTTCATTTATGATGAATGAATAGGTCCCTTAAATCATCCCATATTTTTATCGTTTTTATTGTTAACGTTATCCTAACCATATTCTCTATCAATCTCCATCAGAACTTGATAGTTATATTTCCCTTCTATGTCTGTTTTTTCACTTTCCACCTATGGTATCCTATGTGGAAACCTAGTTATGAGTTAATTTGGGTAACCATTATGTTTCTCACATTCCCTTTTAAAATTAAGTTTTATTATTCATTTTTTATGTGTGTTTCTATGAAAGAAACTTTCATGTATTAATCCTTATATAACCCAGACGAATTTCGATGGAAAAATTCATTTTAAGGGAGTTAGAATATAGCACCCTAGGATTTTGTATGAGATATATTTTTTATTTTATTTTTCTTATTTTTTTATTTCTTTTTAAATTATTTTATTTCTTTTGTTATACACTAAACTGGGAAAACATTATGCTACACACAACACTAGGTTATCTTATAGTATACGCAATAACTTATATTGAACAATCCTTAAATATTTCATCATTCATATAACATAATTATTTAATCCCAATACATTAATACATCAATCCTCACACTTCCTTCTCAAACCATTAACTAGGATTCATCATCTTATTTTTTAATACCTCTTTACTATCATATAACATTCCTAGTCTCTTCATTATTAACAGAAAAACCATTACTCATATATAATCTTTTTGATTCTCTTCATGAGATTTCCCCTCAGGACATCTATTTATATAATGCACATAATTTCTACATTTGAAATATTAAACCAATAATGGTGTCTTAGTGATAATATTTTTTTCATCTATCACATTAACTGAAATTTTCAATTTTTACATTGAAATTACATTACTTGTTCCCTTCTTTTCAATACTAAAAACATATTCTTTTGTCTTTTGATAGATTCTATGGAGTGATTCATCCCATATTCTTGACATATAAGAAACAGAACCCTATTTCCTATATGTTCCCCACCACCAAAACTCTCAATGAACTCTATCCTTCTCTTCTTTTTTGAGTTTTAGGGTTGGTTAAACTGTAAGTTTTTAATCCTATATAATGATAGCTGATTAGGAATTATCATAACATCTTTCTCTCCAATCATCATCTAATTTGGTTACTCATAGTCGCTAAATTTTTCATCAAATTCAATGTTAATATGATCCCTAGTGGTTTTAGTCATTGAATTAAACCAAATATCATAGTGTGAAAAAACTATAATCATAGTGGTAAAACCACATAATCATGAAAAATAACTTATAGGATATTTAATTCATTAAACGTTCTCTATGAAACTGTAGGTTTGTCCTAGGTCACGCATTTTCATTATTTAAATCCTCCATGATGGTTACTAAAGAGTTGTGAATTTAAAAGGAATATCCTCTTGGATTATTAAACCATGTATGCTACAAGACTTATTGTCATGCACCATGTGATGATTGAGTATAGATAAATGGACCCTTTTCAGATTTATTATCCCTAGGTACCTCTATTCCAAATCCACATATAATTATAGTATCTAGACAAGGATGTAAATTACTAGAACCACTTGATATAACCTTTAGAAAAATTATAGGACATTTTCTTAAACTATAACTCGTCCTTATACTTATCCTTAGAGACTTACCTAGAAATGTCCTTAGAAATATCCCTAGGATCTCAATAATGTTTTCTCATATTAGTTTATAAAGGTTAAATAAACCATTCCTATGATACCAACTATTGTGACCTGGGGTTTTCATGCATATATATTACATATTTTTAGATGAATATTCAAAAAATTACACAAACATTCACCTGAGGACTGTAATATTTTAGTTACTTTATAGAATAAGTGTATAATCTCTTAATTTGGTGAAATATTTTTAACATATCCCATAAATATGTTCCCCTTTAGTAATCTTCCCATACATTCCATACATAAATCCTTCATTCATAGACTGTGGAAAGGATACAAAAGAAATGGAGAGCTCAAATACTCAGTAATGGTAAAAAAGGGTGATAAATAACAATAACATGAACATAAGGGTATGATAACTTGATAATTATATTTGAAAACCATACCCAACATAACAAAGATCTTAATATTGAATCCTGGAATAATGATTGGAAGTTCATAAGACATGAATAATAATATAATAAAAGGAAATTATCCTTGAGTCATAACATTGGTATAATACATAGATTTGTGCTATACACATAAGCATATAAAATCTTATTTCAAGGCATCCCACCAATACATTCATAAAATGTTATGATTGGGCTAACCACCTGTGTACTTGCTTTGAGCTTGGGCTAACCGCCTATGTTCACTTTTTTTGGGCTTGGTCTAACTACATGTGTGTCCTCATTTTTTGTGTTGGGATAACCACTCATGTTCCCTCTAAGATCATATAAAATTTATCATTACCAAATTAACTGGATGGAGACATTGGTTCCACTAGTCTCAAAATTAAAATCACACATATTTGTGCCAAAATATCATAAAACATTTATTGTATCTTAACCCATGATATGAAATGGGGTTCAAAATAAATTCATCATATGATAACCTGTATAATATATATATATTTCATAATAAATTAGTCATTTTATAATATTTTAACCAATGTAAATATAATAAGGTTTCATAAGAATTTTATCCTGGTATAACCCGTGAAAGAGGAATAAATTTCATAAACATCATTCCATAATAAACATAAACCATTAATATAAAGAATAATAATAGTATCCTTGGATTATATCCCCATTAAGAAATAGGTAACATTAACATATGTCATATAATATGAAAAATTATTTTTATTGATCATTTAAAACATTTCTTGAAGAAAATAGCATTTTAACTTTGAAAACAAATTCTTAAGACATAAAACATTTTCACAATAATTTTCATTTTGGAATCATTTAAAACATAAAAAAATCCAAAACATTAAGGAAAAAATTTTATTTGAAAATATAATTAAAAACATGTAATAGAATTTTGAAATAATTGAGCAGTCATGGCAGTGGAAAATACTGTTCATGGTGTGCATGTTCAAAAAAAGGATTCATTTCTCATTTTCAGTAAAATCCAAACATGAAATGTTTGGAAATTGACATGAAGATTCCTTTCAAAACATTTTTATAAAAATTCAAATAAGTTTTAATGTTTCCATTAAAAATAATATGATAATAATAAAATCTTTTTTATAATCTTTTTAGAAGCTATGATTTTGTAAGAAAACAGATTTCCAACCAGAGAGAAATAAAGTTGAATTTTATTAAAAAGTATTATCAATTATGTTAAGTAATAAAGAGTGTTAAAATGGTATTTTTACTTTAAAATTTAATTAATAACTATAGTATAATAAAATTAATTAGTTTCATGAGATATGGATCAAAATATTTTTTCATCAGTAACATAACCATAAAAAATCCCAATAAATGATGAAATTGTAATATGAAATCATTACCACTTTGGTAACTTTGAATCATAATACCCATGAAGTAAAAACATAACATTTTACTTAAAATATCATTAGTATAAATTAATTAATTATATTAAATTTCAAATTTGTTTTATATACCCCTCGTGAAAGAATATAGGTGCATAACATATGTCATAAAGAAGGCAATTAGAGACAAAACCCCCTTACCACTTTTGGGACTTTCGAATAATAAACCCCATGGAAGAGAGGCCATAAAATGGAAATGTAAATTCCCATTATTTTATGTATGGTAAGAAAAATACATTCATGGAAATTATATAAACCACATAAAAAAATAGATGGTGAATATGGTATTCGTCTCACAGAAAGTAAAAGTGATACTGAAATTCCTTACTGCTTTAGTAATCATTTGAATTATAAGACCCAATAAAGAATAAAATAAAATAAACATTAAATGTAATTATAATAATTATATTGATGATATAAAATTTCAATGGTTTAGTATATACACAACACAAAATAAACGGGCAATGAATTTTTATATGTCTCTTAGAAATAACTAAGAGACTAGAAATATCTTACCGTATGTATCAACTTCCTTCATACACATTATGACATATTTTATAAAAAATATAATCTTATTATAAATATATTAAAAATAAATATATATATATATATATATAATTTATTCCATATATGAATTACCTATTTCCTTTTATTACCTGTTTTTTAATAATTCCATCTTAAAGTCACATTTCGTGTAATAATTGCATTGTTTTTAAAATATGTTTTGATTTTTTTTATTTTCAGTCATCTTAATTTGATCATGGTTCCATTATATACATAATAATAATCCTGAAATAATTATCATATTTATACATCAATTATACTTTAAAGACAATTCATGAAATATGGTTTTGATAAATGAAGTAAGTTGCGATCATGGAGATGGTAGGTCATACGTACACATGAGTAACATTGCCATTTTTCAATGATCATTATGGAAATGAGGTAAGTAATATATTATCTTTCCATAATGATAATAACAAAAAAAATCATATTATTTTTTAACTTATTTTTATACAAATCATCTATGTGGAGTGATAATAGAAAGAGAGTCGCATCGCTTTGTGAAGGAGGTTGTCCAAAAATAGATGACATATAAAGACTTAGCCTTAAACATTACATAATGTTGAGTTTTAAGTAAGAAATAAATCTCTTAAATTTAGGGATTTTTTTTAGGTTTATAGTTTTAGTGAATTATTCCATAACTCATACATAACAAAACCATGAAATAAAAAGTGGACACTTCCGATTAATATCCATTTTCCCATAATATAATATTTTTAAAATAAATCCTGATTTATTTTCATGGGAAATATCAATGAATTTCATATTGAATTATTTAATCCACTTAAATGTCCTTAAAACTTGTGGAAAACATTTTAAAAACATGTAATAATCAAGAAAGATCATTAAGGGATATAAAAATAAAAGAAATTGATAGTTCAACAAAAACATGAAAACCGATGAAATATTTACCATTGCATAAATTTTATTTAAAATATAGAAATAAAATATTTTCATAAGAAAACACAGACACATTTTTCATAAATGAATTATTTGAAACCCGTAGCAAGTAATTAAAACTCATATTTGGTGACTTAGAGAATAATATTCATAAAACCCTTTTAAAATGATTTAATTAGAATAATATTATAGCAAACATCCAATATAATCATTACCACATGAATTTGTGATCTATAATAGGGATCACCCTTCATATAAGCTATATCGAGCTCACCCATGAGCTATAATGGGGCTCATCCATTTGTTTATGCTATATCAGTCTCACCCATTTTTTATGAGCTATAATGGGGTTCAACCCTTTTTATAGCTAGATTGGTCCATCCAGTGGGGTTGATTCCTTCCATCATTATTCCCCCACCAGAAATTGGCAGTACGTGTGTGGATTTGGTTGACGATGGCTGTCCGGAGCTTAAATGCGACTTAAAGTAGCTGGGAGAAACTATGAAAACCCAAATCAGAGGGTGGGATGGGGTTCCAGAATCTCCCTCTCTTCAACGACGCATTATTGGACAAGCAAGGATGGAGCCTTATTAACTGTCCATCATCTTTATGTGTGTGAGTTCTACGAGCTAAGTACTTTCCCAACACGGACTTTCATGCTTCCTCTCTTAGTCCCCGTCCTAGTTTCCTCTAGAGGAGTATTTGGCGGCTAGAAAGCTCCTGGATAAAGGACTGGGCTGGAGGAATGGGACTGGATCATCTGTCAAAATCTGGACTGATACCTAGATTATTGAAAAGGATGGTATACGAGCTACATCCCCTGCCCAACTAGGTCTTGAAGACGCCACTGTGAGCTGCTACCTTTCTGACCAGGGACATGGGTGGTGTTTGGAAAAGATCCTTGAATGGTTTAATGAAAGAGATCAAAGAATTATCCTTAGCATTATCTGGGTACCAGACGCAGACCCTGACTATCTTATCTAGATCTATGATATCTTGGGTGACTAGACGGTGAATTCCGACTACAGACTTGCTCTTGGAATCCACTTAGTCGGTCGGAATGAGGGACCATGGAAATCGATTTGGATGCTCAACATCCCTAAAAAAATTGATCAATTTTGGGGGAAGGTTTGTACGGGCACTCTCCCAACAATGAGCCTTATTGTTTACCGATATATGGACAATACCTTTTTTCACTTTCATCTCAAACATTCCAGAAACTCCTCTGCATGCTATTATTAACTTCTCGGGAGCTAAGGAAATTTGGAATAAATAGGTCTTGACTTCAGTTTCTTCACTAGCATTGGCCTCTGACCTTCCAGATCTTCTAACGCATTGGTGCTCCTCTCTCTCTTCAGGAAATGTTGGTTCACTTTGCACTTTGTCTTGGATTATTTGGGTCCGGCCTAACAAAGCTGTTTTTCATCAATTCTCATAGACCCCCCAAATTCTGGATTGATCCCTCCACTTCTTGGATTGAGGGTTGGAAAGGCCACAATAGACATTCTATGCTGGGTGTTACCCCCTCCCAACCCTCTCATTGGAATCCCCTAATGGAAGGGATTCGTAATATTAACATGTATGCATCTCTTCCAAAGGATGGGCTTGTTTCCCTCGACCTCCTTTCCAGAAATCATCGAGGTAAAATCCCTCCTGCTAAATATGAACCACATCAGGAATTCTGGGAATCGACAATTGCTGAAGCCACGACCATCCTTGCTGGTATGATTCTCTCTATTGAACGTGGATGGGGTGATATCATCATTGATTCTGAATGTCTTACCGTAATCGATGCTATTAATCACAATGACGGCGGACTCCGGTCATTTGGAATCATTATCAAGAGAATTATCTCACTTCGCCAATTCTTCTCATTATGCGCCTTCTCCTTCACCAGAAGGGAAGGAAACAATGCGGCCCATCATCTTGCGGCCTCCGGACCATTTGTTACCAACCGGTTCGGGTTGGACAATTTCCCTTCATGGATTTTCACTTGTACTTCTTCTGATCTTCGTCATTAATGATATATGATTTTAATAAAAAAGTCGTATCAGGCTCACCTATTAAATATAATGCTCAATTACCATATGATTAATAAAAACTTTCATCATAAAACCCTTTTAAAACACTTTTAAACTCATATGAAACCCACTTTTGGAAAAAAAAATTACTTTTCTATTGAAAAACCATTTTCAATACAAAAATACTAAATAAGTGAAAAGAGTTTTTATTTTAATAAAACATGAAAACATTCAAAGTAATATAAGAATAAATTAATGGTCATGGTGGTGAAAAAGTCATTGTTACTATGTACATTAAGAATGTAACATTACATTTATCGTTTGTTAGATTTTCTATATAAAACATTTAAAAGGATTACTTTTCATTTTTTTTGAAAATAAAGTAAAAATAAACATAAAATATTGTTTATAAATCATTTGTGTCCATATAAAAACTTTCATAAAATCATTAGAAAACTTGGAAATGGGAGGAAAAACATTAAAATATTATTTTTTTTAGAAAAGTCTCTTATCACTTAGGAAACACCTAAATCATAAAAACAATTAAATAATAACATTAAAAAAGTATTAAATATCATCATAATAGATAAAATAATGATATAACATATACGAAGGAACCATATTGTTATCACCACTTCATTTGGTGCCATGTCAAACTATGTGGCTATTATATTATCTAATACTTCACCTCTCTGAGTAAATTTCATAAGAGATAAAACTTTTGCAGTATATTATTTATCCTTTAGTGTGATTTACGGCCATTTAAAAGCACAATATCAACAATATTATGAAATATAAAATAGTAGGGTCTGAAATGATAGGTAGAATTACAAGATTAGAAACAAAGTTATATTTCAAAACTACTTCCCTATCTCCATCAGGAGCCTCTATAAACTCAGAATCTACTATAGAAGCAGATATCATTGACTAATTCAAAATTTTCTAGATCCTTGCACCACTATTTAGGAAAAAGGCAAAGCATGGATATGGTTCACATCATATTGATCTATCTAGAATCTATCATTAGTGTATCCACTCACAAAACTTTATTGATCTCATACATAAAACAGGAACATATCCTTTATTCATCTCAAGTACTTTAAAATAGTTTTTATAGCCGAACAATATATCTAATCTGTATTGGATTGATATGTTCTCATCATTCTTAAATAAAAGGTAACATAAAACATAGTACATTACATGGAATACACAAAAAAACACACTTCTAATGAATAAGGGATTCTAATCATACTTTCAATCTCCTCTTATTTCTATGGAAATGTATGTTTTCTTTGAGAGATTAATACCATGTGACATTGGAAACAATCCTCCCTTAGATTATTCCATATTATACCTTTTGAGTACCTTGTTAATCTATATAGTATACTTATCCCGATACTCCTTGAAAAAATATGTTGATAGATCTTTATCTAAGTTATTCATAGAGAAGAATTCATTTACCCATATATACACTAATTGTTAGATGACTAGTTCGTTTTCTATTATTAATATTTCATCAGCAAGAAACACTATGAATGTGATGGAACTCCCACCAACCTTATTATAGAAACATGTATCTCGTTCATTATTAATGAAACTTAATTCTCTTATAGCCCCATTAAAATGAACATTCTCTGATCATGATGCATGATTCAACCCATTAATGGATATCAATATCTTTCACACTTTATTTTAACACTTTTACATAATAAAACACTAATATTATTTAATAAAGATTCCTTCAACCAATTTCCCATTTAGAAAATTATTTTTGATTCCCATTTTCCAAAGTTAATAATCGTGGAAGGATTCCATTGTATCTAATATTCAGATGAATTTATCATTAAGACTAGTGATATAGTTGTTTCATAGTCAATGCCTTACTGCTTCATGAAATACCTCTTAACCAATCATACATTATAAGTTATCACTTGTCCATATCATTATATCTTTCATGAATATCCATTTACACTAAATTGTTTTTACATCGGTTGGAGGATCTAAAATCCAAACATTATTTCGGTACATGGACTCAATTTCAAAATTCATAGATTCTTTATATTAAGAATAATCCTCTATATCTACTACTTCCTTGTAAGTTACATGTTCTTAATTATTTATAATAAATGTGTTCTTGAGTCAATAACAATAAAATGATATATCTATTGTTCTCTAATCACTCTAGTTTACCTGTTCCGTAATTTTGTCTTAGGAAAATATTCTTCTCCTGTTATTTCTTCTGGATATTATTCATGTTCCAACAATAGTGTATTTAGAGAATCAATATCAATAAATTCAATATTTATCCAACTAGTTCCCTTGTAAATGTGTTCACTTTCTATAAAAAAGACATGTTTTCCTTGGACACATTTTTGTGTGAAGGGTTATATATGTAATAACCTTCATCTTCCTTAGGATAAAGTATAACGATGCACTTCATGCTTTGAGATTATTTTTTTCATTATGTATAATATTGAAAAATTATGCAAATCCCTATAGAAATATATGTGATAGGGATGGTTTCTTTTCACACAATAAATCATATGGAATCCAATAAATATCTTTATTTGGTACTCAATTTTGTGTATAATCAATTGTATGCAATGCATATCTAAAAAATCATAAAGGAAAAATTTCATAACTCATCATAAATCTGATCATGTCAAGAAGGGTTTGATTCCTCATTTCACTAAAACCATTCTATTGCGATTTATAAAAAGGAGTGAGCTTATATACTATTCCTCACTCCTTTAGGTAATCAATAAATTATTGGTTTACATATTCCCTTCCATGGTCTGACCTAAGCTTCTTAATATTTTTACCTAAATTATACTATAATATAAATTGATATTCCTTAAATATATGAAAGGAATATTAATTATACCTCATTTGGTAGATATATCCATATTTACAATAATAATTGATAAAATTAATGAAGTAAAAAACCCCTTGCCTGAAGTAGAAATAGACCATATATATTAGTATGAATCAACACCAATAGGTTTGTCACTCTTTCAATTTTCCCACTAAAAGTTGGTTTATCCATTTTACCTTGTAACCAATAATGGGATAAATACATGGATATAAAATCATTATGGTTTAATTAATATCATGATTTTGTTTTCATAAATTCTTTTCGTTTACATGACATAGAATCATGTTCCACAGGTTGGTAGGAAATGATTCATTCTCGTTGGTATTATCATTTATTGGAAAAACTAAATTTCTTAGTTCATTTATATTTAATCAATTTTTAAAATATTAAATACCATAACATATATCGCCCTTATAAATATTGGACCATTTATTTAAAAACATGAAATAAAATAAATAGTTCCTAAACTCAACACTAAGATTATGTTTCAAGAAATAAATATAATATAATAGCCATTATTCAATATAATAACCATTATACAGTGAAATTAATAATGATAATCTCTCACAACTAAATATTATAGTCTTGCATCATTTTATTATTAGAGATCATCATCACCTTTTTCAGTTTTCATGAATCAACATGGTCCCAGTATTTAAATAGAAATGTTTGAGCCACATATAATATCCAATACCCAACTCATAGATATATATGATTTTCATTCATTAAAAATCATACCTAATGCAGAATAATCGCCTTGATTATTCTTACCCACTTTGAAATTATTATTCCAATCACCTTTGCTACCATATAAATATTAGGCTGCCTACTACTCATTACTCTCCTTTTATAATTTTGTCTTTATTGAGGGATGGTGAGTCGATGTTCATAACTATTACATAGCCATTGAAAAATTAAATTTCCATTTACTTCTGTTATTCAATATAATGATAGAAGAGTTAAAATTATTCATATATGTGTCAGATTAAGGATAAAAGGATAATAAATCATAGATTGACTTATTCAGATTATTAATTTTATAATTAATAATTGACGTCAATAATCCAGGTGGCGATGAGGAATGAATGGGATCAGTTTCTAGTTATTGGTTCAATTTGAACCCAGGACTCTCCAGTTTCTCAATATACATGATCATATTGGGTATATGGGGTTCTTCTTAATCCCATTCTACTAGCCTATAGTTATATAGTTTTCTAAATATCTCATATCTTTTTTTACCATCTATCTCTCGGTATAACTATTGGATTTGGGATAATATATTTTCAGAATATTATTCCCAATAAATTTATTGTAGATCACTAGATATATATTACAACATGATACATTTTAAACATATAGAATTATCCATATACTTATCATAATAATTACTATCCTCCTTTCTTTCACCCTATGGAAGCTAAAAAAGTAAGTGAGGATTCTGAAACATAATTCATCCTTTATTTAAAAATTAATATGTGAAATCACCCATACCACTCTTATAAGTTATTTCCATGTATATTCTATTTATAAAATAGTAAATTCAGTGAAATTTTATTTTTTATGGTGATGGATATTTGATCTACAATATAAATTTTGATTCATATTAATAATTTACTTTACTACAAAATAAAATTTTCAAATTATTAATTTTAAATGACTCCAATTATTTTATAAATTCCTAGTATTCCTCAACTAATAGATTTTTAATACTCTTTTTCTTCCGTATTACAATGGATGTGATCTTTATATCTATATTCATAGGCCTAGTTATGGAATCACCAACTGTGAGAGACTTTAGTTGGATTTTGTTTGGAAAACCGTATTAAAGCACAGATACTTGATATGTTGAGTGGAGTCTCATCTCTTACAAAATATTATTTTACATTTCTAGTTTTTTTCAATATATATGAAACAAGTTATATATGGATAAATTTTTTCTATAAACAATAGTTAAGTTGACCCACCACAATTATTATAACTCTATAGTTGTAAGAGACACCTTTAACTATGGTAGATGAGCAGATCAAACATTCAATTGTGTCCAAATTCATGCATTAGAAAGTGTTTGATGAAATATTATTGGATTTAATACATTTTTAATTTTCTAAAAAATGATATACTTATTTATTTATCATGCTTGTTCTATGTGACCTCACTCACACCATAACCCTGATTTAGATAGAAAACATTCACTACACATGTTCGATTTGTCTATGGCTTCTTTGTTATTATTATATTATGTGATCCTGCATATTAAATAAACATTTAGGAAATACTAAATCATAAATAGAAAAATTAAATAAATAATAATGTGATCATGGGATATTAACTATAGATTAATCCATTTAGTGAATAATGGATTTAATGAGACACTAAGGGAATCCCTTGATTTGATACCAGACCACAATTGTAGTTTCCACAACTCTCATGCACTTTAATTTTTTCATTTACACTAACTCTTGACTTGAACCATGTAACTACGAACTCATTTTATCAGTACTGTATATACTCAAACACATGTGAGGATGTACTGCGATGAAAAATTACATTTTATCTATTAAATGTGGACCCATAGTCCCTTGTACGAATTAAAGAAAAATGGATGATAGTAATATCGACAAAATGAAAATAATTATTACATTTAAAGAGTCAAATAAATTAAATAAATAAACTAAAAAATAAACTAAAGATGAACATGTCGGTCTCAACTAATGTTAAATCAATAAAAATTATATTTTTCAAGAATATTTAAATATTTTTAAAAAACAACATGATGGTATTTTTAATGTTTTAAATTTTATAAAAATAATTAAATAAATATCGACATGTCATGCATTATCCAAAATAATGTTATTAAATATAGAAATAATTAATTTAACTTCTAAAAGTATTTCACATTTCTTCAAACCCATTTAGACCTAAATAATATCCCCAAATATTATTTTATGTATTGTGACTGGCTTGATGGTTAGAGAAGGTTGGGTCAGGACTGATTTGGTCTAGCTTGAGTTTGGTTGGAGTATCCACATTAGGGGCATATGAATAAAACAAACACACACAAAATATATTATAATATATAATTTATATAATATATACTAATATTATATATATGTGTGTGTGTGTATATATATACTTTAGAGCCCACCCAATTGATGTAGTGTCCATTTTACCCAACACCCACAACATAAATGGGGACGAGGCATGTTGTCCACACCCAAATTAAGGGATGTGGTCTTATATGTTTTTTTGTAGTTATTATTATTATTATTAATAGTATTATTGATTTCATGTCTTTAAAATCAATACATCATCTCATTGGACATCCTCTGATGTCTTCCAGTACCTATGGTCAATACATGAAATTCTCACAACACAACCAGATCAAAAATCCATCGCATTGATATCCATAAAAGTGAAATAAATAGTATATATTAAATTTACATCATAATTGATAATTAAAACCCTAATGTGTTTGATATAATATATCATTTAAGTAAAAACTAATATTGATGAACAATTGGTGTAGAGTGTACCATATCAAAATCCTATTTCTGAATATTTTCATATTTTATAAAAAAGTGAATCTCTCAAACAAAAATTATTACACATTCCCTTCATTGCCAGTTGGTGGAACTCAGGGCATGGAAGAATAATTAAAAATAATTGATTTAATATATATGATTGTATTCATATTAAAAGCATTTAATTCATAATAAACCACTATTCTATTTTTCAACGGATCATGAGTAATTCAATTTAAGCAAGAGGAACAAAATTGAATGAATTCATAAATGACACATTGTTCATTTTTGATCACTGATTTTATTTTATCATAATAGGCATGTCATGGATCATGTTAAAGGAGATATTAATACTATAGATCATCCATATGTGCACCACAACTCCTAAATCGTCAATATTTGATTCTCATGTTCTATAATGGGAATTCAAAATTATTTATAACATCCCATTGACTGCATGGAGAATGCGGACTTGATCTGAAAAGAGGGATCGATCCATCCTTGTTCTTATGTCATATTATATCTATTTATCTTTGATAGATAAGAGGGGATATCTCATAAATTCATTAAAATGGCACGTGATGGTATTCTAGAGGATAAATTGAGCTTTTATACTTACGTTATAATTTTAAAAATGTGACTTTTGTCCCTAGAAAGTTATAACTTTCATTTTAGAACATTATAAAAACTTATAAATTAAATAAATTGTTCATGTTTTTTATCACCTACATGTAACACCTTATCATGTCACTTTATAAAATTCAATCCATAAATTTAGCTTTTAATATCCCTTAATAATTTAATAAATATTTATTCCCTTATGTTCATAAAAAAATATATTTTCTCAAATTCAGTTTTATAGTTAAAAAAATTGTGAATACAATGATAAATAGATTCACTAATATAGAATAACCATTAACATTGCTAAAAACAATATTTATCGGCACTTTCAAAGCTCTGACAACCCGATCGTTGTTAAAGGTCAACCTTTATTAGATCTTTTTTTAGTGCTAATAATGGGGGATTTAAAAAAAATATTTTCCCTCCATTTGTATCACCACTCACAACCATACTTAGTGATAGATCCCCCCCTTATTAACACTTTTTACCCCTTCAACATAACAAGACCCCTACCCCTTCCTCAATGCTTGTTGGTCCCCTAAAAATTCATGATCATCCAGATTCGATCTCTAAACCTCCTACTGATAGGGGAAGCACTTTACTGTTAACCTAAGTTGATTTCTCACTCATTTAATGAGATTTATATTGTTTTTTATAAATGTACATATATTTTTTTATTTCATATATATATATATAAATTTATTTAAATATAAATAAAGAAATATTTATTTATAATAATATACATTTATATACATTTTTCCATATATTTATTTCTGTATGTTTATCTTTGTAATTATAAAATTGATTTATTAAAAGTACATATATGAAAATATGAAAATATTTAATTATAAATGAAACTAAATTATAAAAAATTATAAAATTTAAAAACCATAATATCTATATAAATATAATCTCCGGGAATAAATTCAGTCACCACTAAATAGGACAACAATAATTTATTAAAAGAAGATGAAATGCAATAAAATATTAAAAAGATAGGATATACCAACAAAAAACTCAGTTGTGGAGGCCTTCATGGTCTTTAGTGGCCTAAAAAAGTTACAGGGGTTCCCTCTGGTCATCAAGGTATAGATCTCATCACATGTATTTATTTGATATATGGTAGAGCCCAAATAGACACACAGATCCGATTTTATGGCTGGTTGAAGTTCAAGTTATGTTTTCAACATATCTTTGATCATATGTTAATTAATTTAATATTTTTATTATCCAATTATTATTAAATGAGAGTTACTCCAAAATTATAAAAAAATTATTAATTAATAATATTTTATAATTATTTTATATGTGATTTTCACTAAATATATTATACATTAAGTGTAAATGCTTATTTAGAATTACCTAAATGCTATTTTAATAAATATATTATATTTATATAAATATATTATATTAATATAAATATATTTATATATTAATATATTATTTTTAATTAATTATTTATTATTTTATGAAATATACCCTTTATCAGCACTTTTATAGCAACGCTAAGAAATTCCCCCCATTTATTAGTTCTTTTTTATTAGGGCAGATAAAGAACCCCATTTATCAGTGATTTTTTAGTATCACTATTAAAGGGAACCATTTATTAGCACTTATTTATCTACACTGATAAAGGTGTCCTTTATCAGCGCTTTTAGTTAAAACTTATAAAGATCCCTAATATCAATGCAAAAAAAAGCACTGATAAAGGCCCCCTTATTCAGAACTTTTATCTAGTGCTGATAAATCCTATCATGGGATAAACCTATATTTTTCGGTCATTAGTATTATAATCTTTTATAATATAATTTAATTATTTTTATTATGATAGTTTGTAGTCAAACTTTCACCATCCCTTTAAAGTGGGGCCCATATTTTCCAAATGTATTATTCATTCAGGGAAATTATGAATACACATAGTGTGCGAACCCTAGGTTTTTTCATGATAGAAGTGATTCATAATCATGTAACAAGAGTGGAATATAGAAACACATAATGGACCCTAATTTGAAAATGAATTTCATAACTATGAAAACTGTCTACAAACACAATTTTTTTAATATAGTCTCTTTGTCTTGCAATGTCTCATGAAACAGGATGAAACACTATGTAATCAACCTTTACTACTTTATTTATTCACCAATATTGATATAATTACTATACATTAAACACAATGAACATGGATTTAAAAAGGTACTACCATCTTGATCAAATGGGCCTAAGATATATCTTCCTTATCATAGAAGAAAACAAATCATATCTTGATCATTCAGCCAGTACGATACAACCAACACACCCAACACATGCTACCTAACCACAATATCTATGTCATAGGTTTCATCATTCATAAATGCATGTGATTAAATGGTACACATTGATAATGATATCAATTAATGATTCTTATAAACATTCCCATAGATATCATAAAGCAATGACACATAAGACATGTGGCATTCCTGTTGTTAAGTCAGTGCTCGTGATATTACCTACTCAATATCACCAATTGTGAATTTCATGAAAATAATTCACAATACTTATGAGCTGGAAACACCTGATAGACCGAAATTATCTTTCACTATTGGTATGATTCTTATAGAACATAGGACATATATCTAATATTAGTTTTTTATTATATTTAGATTTTCATTACATTTTAGAACATTTATAACCTTTTGATGTGATATTTAATATAAGGGAGTTACCACACAAATAGTACATATAGAAGAGTCACTATTATGATGTTGAGAAAAAAAGTATATGTCAAATTGTATACATGTAATGGTTATCAAAGTTTATATGGGATTTTTTTCGAGGAAACCAACTCACAAAATGACATATATTCTAATGATTAATATAATGTAACTTGTTATTATTATTCTTTACTTACAGGAAACATGCTCATTGTGGATTCCTTTCTCAAGAACCATACCCAAACCATACATCAACTGAAAATGGTGCTTTATAAATAATTTAAAAAAATGATTCAAATATATTGAATAATTTGATATTGTTAAGATTTGTATCAAGTAACATGTACTGACATCTCAATTATGAAACACGAATAACATAGTCCATATTACTAACATCTAATGATGAAAATATACAATAAATAATTAATATTTGTGTGATGGATGACTATGAATGAATTGTAGAAAAGGAAATATATATGAATAATGTTCTTAAATAGTTGATTAAGATGAATATGTTTATTATATGGGAGGTTAAATCACTTTCATAAATGTCAATTGAAAATGTAAGGGATTTTCATCACAAGTTTTCATTCATTGCGATATTTTCCATATCCATTAATTTTTTTTTTGTTTTTTTGGTCTATATATTTCACATGTATTTATTTTATCATATTTTTCATTTAAGTAAATATATTTAGAAAAAAATCACAGGTTTACTCATTCATATGTGTTTTTATTGAATAACTACCAACTCGGAAATTTATTCTTCTCCAATCTCACTTTGAATCCGAGATTATTTATTACTAAATTAAATTCAGGTGAAATTGAATTATAGTTATCTCTAAAAACCCATATATATTCCTATCCTTTAGTTATTTCTATGTATTTCATGTATTCTTACCATTTTACCTCTTTATGGTGCATAATTCAACTTGAAGGTTGCTTATAAGAGGGACCAAACTTATCTCTTCTTTTCGGTTGAGTATATTTTACATCCTTGTTTATATTATTTCTTTCAAATTATAAATCACCCTATATATAATTATATTATTTATTGAGGTCATTTTATATTATACATGAATTTAATTTACAATTTTTAGGGAATCTTTTAATATTTTCTTGAAAATTCATATTATATTCATTGGAATTTCCTTTAATAAGTGGTAAAATAATATTCATTTAAAATGGTTTCCATAAGAATAAATTTTTTTATAGTTACATTATATGTTCTTTAGAAAACATCCACATAATGTTTCATGGTTTTCCTAAGAGTTATATATCCCTATTTATTTATTAAATTAATTTTTTTAAATAAAAAATATCCAAATTAAAACATATTTGTTCTTGTATTTAATGAAAATTTCCAATATTCTTATAAAATAATTTTTATTTATGTTAACATCCATTAATGTTTCTTATGATTCATTTGTTATATTATTTAATTACACAATCAACCGTATTCAAATTAATTATTGATGATAATATATTATAGTTGATTTCATGGATCTCATTTCATTCCCAAAGGTTAATCTATTATAGAATTATGGATGTTTTCAAGTTCATGTGGCAAACATATGTGTGGTATATCACTATGTGATAGGAAGGTTTATTATATCCCCCCTTAAATTGGGTATAGTTTATTTGTTAAGATATGATTGGTAAGGTAGATTTAACACGAACCCCCAAGGGTATCTTTAAATTAAGTGATGGGTGGGTCTGTTATATCCCTCTAAGGCATTATGTAATGAATTATATCTCATGAGACGACATGTATGGTATTGGGTATTAAAACATACTTGCTAAGGGAATAATTAAATTATATGATGATGATATTTGAATTTATCCTTGAAATAATTGGCACTTATATATCCTTATTATTATTCCTAGTTAATATGTAAAAACACCTTAGAGGGGGTATATCAGGTGTGGCTAAATCATATACAAAATTACAAAATTTATTTTAACATTAGACCCATTTATTATTTGAATCCGAATTTCATTTTATAATATAAATTGATTTTTTGTGTTTATCCCAACCCACAACATAAAATACAATGAAAAATATAAATAGAGATCATCACATTATATTTTTATAAGGTTTAACCCCTCTGGTTGAAACTAATATTTTCTATTCTCGAGGTGTTCAATATATATATAATACACTATAATGTTATAGTAAAAAACGTGTTCATTTAGATATGTATTATCTTATAAAATTTCACTAAATTACTTGGGTGATCATTCAAAATATTACACGTTTGAATATAAATAGTTTTTTCATGTTCTTTATATCAAACCCCTCCAGTTGTTCACAACTTCCAACCCTGTAATGTAGATCCTATTTTACTATAGGATTTCATAGTATCAACAATATTAAATATTTTTACTTGTAATAATAGTCCATTAATGAATTTTAATCATCAAGAATAGTACCATGAAACTTCATTCTCTATTTCAAAGCCTTATTTTCAAATATTCTTTAAAATACTTTTGTCGGGTTTACTCAACTAAACATCATGGTTTACGATTACCTAATGGTGATTAGCTATAATTCATGAATGTTATATTTCTCAAAATATTCTTCTTCTTTTGTTAGAACCACTTTTGAAATAAAAGGTATCACATGTTTTTCTTCATGACACCATCATCTTCGATAAGATCTTTTCTACAGAACTAGGTCAACTTCCTCTACTCTATCATACTAAGATATTATGTTTCTCATCAGTATATCAATATCATATTATTACTCATAGATAACTCTCTAGTTATCATATTTAATAGTTTTCATGTTCTTTTTATATCTTTTTATTCCTCATATTTATATATATAGTTCACAAAGAATATATTTTCAATATTTATAATATAAAAAATCTCCAATAAAATTCAGTTCCATGTATTCTGTTTAAATTTTTCTCAGACTCATGTACATGGGAATATCCCATGATCTTATTATATTATTCTTGTCTCAAATTGATATCTCAAGTAAAATTAAATAAATACCCTTATTCCCTTTTTTATTTTCTATCAAATGAATATATCTTTTAGATATTTCTCCCATAAGGCTTCAAGATGCCTCATCTATTCTAATTCCTTAAAGACTCAAAAATTAGAACAAATCATTGATATATAGAAATATATTGAAACAATATCCTCTAGAATGGGACTTCTACTTGTAGTGTGAGTGGTCCAAAAAAACTAATGTGGACTCTATATTGATTCTATAAACTTAGATAAAATGTCAAAACCATATTCCCATTTTCCAATAAGAATCAAATGGGGTTTGTGATATTCAATCCATTAAAGAAAAAACATACATCTTCATATTATCATTTACAGAATTATAAATTATAGAATTGCCTCATTTCAACTTTATTATTTTCACATAAATTTATCTCAACTTTGGTCTCCTTAATATAAATAATTAAGATAAGTTTCTAATTAAATCATATAAAATAGAAAGTTATTTCATATGTTTTAATCCATGAAGAAAATTATCAATATCATCTAATTTAAATCATTATTGTTTTCAACAATATTTATTTTCATGTATTGTCATTTGAAAATAACAAAATAAAGGAAAAATAATTTTTTCATCATCCCATTAATTTTATTTATCTCATGCTTAAATTAGGTAATAACCAATAATCATGAACTTTTAATCATGAAAGAATAGATTCAACATCATTAAATATATTTTCACATTCAAAATATAAATTCTTTAAACTTTGATTTTTTATCTATAGGAAATATAAATTTTCACTAAGGATAGACTCATAAGAACTGTCTAGATGAATTTTATATAGAGCCTAATGAATCAAACAATACTCCACAGTCACTAATACATAGATGGAATGGCTCACGATAGACTTGTTTAGAATATGGAATCACTTGTGTGTAGTTCAGGATCACTCTTATATAGCTTCAGATGTAGGTGAATTTCTGTTAGAATCATCATTATATAAGTGATTGACTCGTTAAGTAGGTCTAAATAACCCATATTTAGTTTTTTATGCCTCTATTAATGTCTCATACACAAATATTTACTTTCATGAATTCTTATACCTATTTTTAATAACATGTGTGCAGTATAGAAAATGACCCATATGCAGGTCTCATTGAGTCATATGCATATTAGATTGACTTATACATTTTCTCTCCCATTTCGAAAAGCATATACTCCTTTTTAGATATGACTCGTATATAACGTCCAGATGAATCTTTTAAATTTATCGAGACTTAATAAAATTTCTACTTCAAATTTGAAATTTTTGACACCATCCTAATTATCCAAGAACATAATTCTATTATTAGGGGGATTTATTAAACAATTTTTTTCACCTTATAAAATCTCCACAAATTTATATTAATTATCATTGTAATTAAAAACCCTTCCATATTGTTTAAAAGGTACCTTGTAAAATCTAAATGATCATTTAGAGTATTTCAATAATTATCTCTTATGTAATGTCTCATACCCAGTTAAATCATATGTAACAAAATCCATTTGCTTAGATGGACTCAAGCATGCCTCCACGTGTGAAAAAGGATGCTAACTATGAGTGATGGTCCATGTAGGTATTGTAGGGAGACTATACCCTCGTGGTTAGAGTAACAAAATGGTAATAATAAATGAATGAAAAAAGAAACATAATAACAAAAAAAAGTGTATAGAAAGTAAAATCATACATATAGTAACACTAAAGAAGCCCAAAGAAGATTCATATATAAAATTATGATTATTTCATGGATTAATAAAAATTATAGGAATACAATACAAACATTGATAACAAAAGTAAAAAAACCATAAATTCTATCTTCAATAGCATTACAAGCATATGATCAGTCTTATGCTCATAATCTTCATGCTAGGAATCGATCAAGCATCTATCAATGGGTGATTTCCATTTTCCCTACCTTTATAAATGAATTATTCTTTATTACCAAATGGATGACCAAATATGGTGTGGTATATACATAGTAGGCCACCACTAATGATTTCTATAACCTTTACATCCTGTGTAATAAAACTATAACTATGTTCTAGTATAACAAGTAAATCCATAATGTGAATGAAATATATAAATAAAACCATGAACATATCTAGAACCATGAGAGGTGATAAATGATTAATATCATTACATAAAACTAAGGTGTGGATGTATTTACTATCTATGGTATATGCTACATATGTAAAAAGTATAAAATCAATGGGAAAATCCCAAGGTTGTTGACCAAGGTGACCTATTTGAGTCAAAGGAACTCAGAATAGTACCAGAACTATAGGGACCAGGAACCCCAGGCCAAATCCAGGGGAATCCTAATATCCAAATATATTTTTGTATATGGAGGTCTTAGGTACCATACCATATCCCCCCTCATATGTTCCATACCATAATAGGGAGAAGTGCTATAATTTAATAAAAACATCAATAAGAATATAAAATATAGAGATATGTTATTATCCATACTCAATTGAAATCATCCATTTACTAACTCATTAAATCTGTTCAAGGGTTCCCCCATTGAGTGGAAAGCTTACATAGAAAAATGGGTGGTTCTTAGCATTGGATTATAGATGAACGCACCTCCAAGGTTGTTTTCGTTGATTTTGAAAATAACCACTAACGTTAAGGCGATTTTTAGGCATCACATTAAGGCTCAAAAAATTATTTTAAAAAATTGAAACATTTCTAGGAGAAATACCCTAAAAGTCCAACATGTGGATCAATAGTGATAATTTAATAAATGGAAAAACATAGGGAAATGTTATAGACCACATAAATAATTCCTTTAGAATATTATTTTTCTATTATCAGCCCTTATATTGGCCAAATATGTGAGAAAATGAAAGAATTGAAAAATATCCAAAAAAATTGTCTTATTATCTCACACCAAAACAGCAGAGAAGATTGAAACATAAACCAGGATAAAAATTTAATTGATTAAATATATTACCAAGAGGAATCCCAAATGAAAAATGGATCTATATTTGGACATAATATGTAGAAGGTAGATAAAAACCTAGATCAAGAATTGGAGTATTTCTTCATGTTTGAGGTGTTGTGTAAGGGGGAAGAATGAAAAAGAATTTTATGCATTAATTATATAGAGGGAATTTTAGTAAATTATCCCTTTAAAAATGGGTCACATGGTTTGGATACACTATTGGACAAAATATATGCCAACCATGTGACGATCGCTAGCCCAAGACACCCCTCACATGGTCTAGGAACACAGTTAAACTAACAATGCGAAGCTCATAGAAAAAAACACTCTGCAATGAGACCTTTATAATTTTCATATCTGGGTGTCCTAGAATGTATTGTTAATAAAAATAATGAATCCCATTTATATGAACTGAGGCACCCCACATAGTTTGAACAAACCATGTGTACATGGTTTAGTGGTTTATGCTGACCATGTAGTCCACCTGTTTTCCTCAAAAACATAGGTATCAGGGTTCTGAAAAAGACATGAACAACCTCTTAACCTCTATAACATCATTAAGAATTTTTAAATGGATAAAAGTAAAAAATTAAATTGAAATTAAAATGTTCCATACATCAATTAAAATATGATATCTTACATTCATTCCTCTTAAAGTAACTCATCACTGAGTTCCCTTCCAAGGATGGTAAAGATTCATTTGAGAATCAATCCAACCACATATCACATACATTATCCTCTATTTCCTAACTCTCGTATTATACATGGTCATGCTTCTATAGAACTGGTAACATAAGAAAAAACATTCCTTAAAGAGCCTTCATGATCCGATCGATGCTAAAAATATCATACTTCTTAATGGAAGAATCAGCATCCAATTCAACATTGGAAATATCAAAAGTATCAGATGAGTCTGTATGATAATAGTGAATTAGTTATATATGGAAGATTTAATTCATGTATTAGGTCATTCTAGGAAGATCTGTCTAATAGGATATTGGCCCAACACTTTCCAATATCTCAAATTGTCCAAAGAAACTGGGAGTTTGTATCCCTTTCCTCCATGTCTTAATATTTCCCATTCTAGGGGAAACATGCAAGAAAACATGATACATGACCTTGAACTTTAGAGTTAATTGATGGAAATAAACACAGTATTTCTATCTAAACTTATCCATATTCATATTCTCCATTAAAATGTGTACCTACTCCATGGTCTCCTTGATAATATGAGAACCTAATAGCATCGCCTCTCCTGCCACTTGCCAACACAAATGTTATTAGAATGGTCTAATATATTATAAATAATAAGGATCCATATGTATAGTCACTAAATATCTATTATTGTAGGATAAAAAGAAAATAGGTGTATTTTTTTAAAATACCTTTAAAATCAGGAACACAAGCTCGATGCAAGTCCTCTAGTGCATGATTTCTCTATTTAGAATGGAAGGCAATTTGTGGGTGGCAATTTATACTCAGAAGTACCCTTGTACCCAATTACTTTTGTAACCCCGTCCATATCCTTGATGTGAAATAAGCATCCCTCTTTTAAGAGATAACACGAAGGATACTATGTAGTTGTATAAACTCAAGGACATAAATTTTTCAAAACTCATCCACTAACAAGGTCTCTAGGATAAGAAATAGTTAGACTACCTTCATCATTGTGTTAAGGAAAACCCAAATTGTGTCACTACCTCAATGTGACTATGGTGAACCGGTAAGAAAAATCCATCAATCCATCAATAAATTTACATTTTTATAGTGTAAATGGTTGTAACAATATAATAGGTTGTTGGTTCACTACCTTCACTTACAGACAGGTTGAACATCTGGTGATAAAACCTACAATCTGGCATTTCAACCCATGCCACCAATACTGGTGGTGCATGTCATGGTACATCAAGGAAATAACATGAAGAACTAACTATTATAAATCATATGATTCTCACAATAATTCCTCTTACATGTATGTAGGTACCCAAATACGTCCATGTATAAGAATAATGTTATATCCAATTACAGACTAATTTAGCAATGGGTCCATACATAAAATACTCTACCTCGAGACCAAGACATTGAGATATGTGAACTAACTCCTAATAACTTTATCAATAAGAGAATATTTCATGGATAAATCGATAAGGATAGTATATCCATGATTCTCTTTCACCCTCAGAAGCATTTCAAAGAACAATTTCATAAACTTCCACACACTACTAGCCTCATGCATTTCCTGTGTGTGAGTCCTTCAGCACAATGAACCAACTACAACATTACCTTGCCCTGACATATAAGAAAGATATATGGACTGCATGTATTTATCCCACCTTGTATACTTGAGGTTTATTTTACACTATGTAAAGTTATACATAATGATTTTTTGGTCCATAAACACCATAAATCACTCTATAATAAAATAAATCCTCCAACAACGCAACACATATACCACAAGTGATGGAACGATATCATGTGTTAGATAATGTCTCTCATGCGGCCTCAATTAATGACAAACATACGCCATTACTTGATCTTATGGTATCAAAACTACTTTTATCCGGATTCCATATGCATTATAATAAAATTTACAATTTTTCTTGACTCTAGAAAAATTAGGATCGACACTAAATTGAATCTTCATATCATCACCTGAAAGGATATCTCACTTGATTCAAACCATGAAAACATAACACCCTTCATGATTAATCCTATGAGTGGGGATGAAATATGTGAGAAACCCTGAATGATATTCCATTAATAACCATAAATCCCAAATAAATTTCATTTTTTAAAGACATACTTGAGTTTCTCATAGGTAACCCTTACACTCACCTTCTTTGGGTCAATAGATACTTTTGCCACTAAGATAATGTAACCATGAAAGTGAAACTAATAAATTAAAAAGTGGAATTTAAGGAGTTTATCATACAACTGAATATATCTTTGTGTATTCAAGATGATCTCAACAAGTTTGACATGATTGTGTCAAGTACAAGAATACATTGAGATATCATTCACAAATACCACAAAAAATGAATCCAGATATATGTGGAAATCCTTATTCATCAAATACATAAAAATAGTGAGTGATTTAATCAGTAAAAATTGAAAATCCAGATACTCATAAATAATATAACTACTATGGAACGTTGTACAAGGTATGTCCAATTGTATCACATGCACTTGGTGATGAATTGACATGAAATAAATCTTGGAGAACCCCCTATCTTCCAAGAGGTGATAAAATAGGTTGTCTATGTGAGGAAAAGGATACCGCTTCATTATAGTTTGTTGGTTTTAGTTTTTTTAATCTACATTGACCTTATGGTTTCCTTGTCTTCTTGGTGAAAGGCATGGGTGATCCCTAAGGTGATGTATTTCATCATATAAAAACATTATCTTCTGATTCCTATAATTATCTTTTGATCTCCTCTAACTCAATGGTATCCATCATGTACATAGGAATGGATATATATGAAACCCTTGGAACTAAATCAATATAGAACTCAACATATCTATTAGGAAGTAATATAGAGAAGTAATCCCAGAATACAATCCTAAATCAATATACCATAGAGGGTAATTAAGTATTATATATTCCTTGATCATCCATGTAAAAGATAGAAATTTGTTCTGTCAATTTCCTCAAACCATTATTCTAAAGTCTAGATAAACTCATTAAGATATCCTGTTAACTTTTTTAAATATAATTTTTTCCCTATGGTAATGTAAATGAACCTATTTGGTTATTAAAGTCCATGAAATCATGATATAGAAACAACCAATCCATTAATATAATGACATAAAATACTAGTATCTTCTGGAAAAAAGATTCCATTGAAAGTGATAGCCACTTATTCCATGGGGGAACTTCTTACAGTGTATTTTACTTTATTAGTGAATACCTAGTGCAATATTGAGTGTCATCACACCACGGTAATACTAAATCTCAATACAAATAATTTCTATTATAGATAATAAAAATCAATGATTGGGAAACCCCTTTATCAATTAAAATAGATACCAAGGAAGATGATAACAAGATATTACCTCCATCTGAAGAATTCCTGAAACTCTACTCCCACGTTATATGGTGTACTATGTAAATTTGGTGAAATGTATGTCCCTAAGTTACAACCCATATACATTGATCAATAATACTCTATTGGTGTTTTACCCTTGGTTTCTTGCAACTTGGAAATGACTACCCCCTCAACCTAAACAATCAGTATCACAACAGTACCCTTCCTGGTGTGGAGCTACTGATCCTTCTTTAGTAACTAGAGTTGGAATAGATCCTCTCTTAATAGACACTAGAATAATGATACAAAAGATATGCTAAAAATATTCCATCATGAAATAGGATTGACCCATAGTTGGGTCACTGTCTCATTGTGGTTTCGTGTTCCCATTCTATCCACACTAGTGACAGAACACAAAACTACCAAAATGTGCACCCAAACTAATATTGTCTTTGTAATATGTCTCAAATATATGATTTATACCGTCAGAAACTATACCACTAGGTTGAGAATTTGTTCCACTCGGATCCATACCTTTAACTTCTGTAATGTTGTGTTTGGTAATAAGATCCTGGTTAACTGTGTCAGGCATGTTAGTCAACCAGAAAACATTCACCTTTTTTTGAATAGTATGCTTAAGCCCATACACAAAGAGTATTGGTATGGATAGATCATCAGTGATATAGATAGGTTTATTGAACTTAAGTTATGTGAAAAAAGATAAGTAATCCAAAACAAACAAGGCACCCTACTATAGATTCAGAAACTCCAAGGATGGATCTGCCCTCAATGTCTTAGGGTAAAACTAGTCATATAATCTAGATTATAAATCCCTCTGTATCATTTCACAATGATTATTTTCCAGGTTTTGGATATCCCACCAATGTTCAATGGATCCATGAAGCATATATTTCATGATTTTGACCATCCTCTTTGGATGCATCTTAATATTCTTGAAAATAGATTAAATGGTTTCATGATATAGCTTTGTTTCTAGGGGTCCATCATTCTTTGAGAATGTAGGTGGATAATTTGGCTAAAACTCCCATGCAACTTCACCATAGAAGATAATTTTGTAGTTCTCCTTGTTTAGTCTATATAAGAGGCCAGAATCCCCCTCAAAATTGGGTATCTTCACTAATTTTGGGAATAGATAGAGGTTCCAATTATGGAACCAATGGATGTAACATTGCTGGCTTAAGGCTCACCATGTCTTTAGAATGGTCATCACCACCCTCCTAGTACAAAAATCATAAGAATCATGGTGGAATAAATCTAAAAAATTAAAGTGCAATCCTTAGATAGGATTTGATAACAAAAGACCACATATCTAATAGTAGGATAGGTATTATCCTTATTATAGGTAAGAAAAAAAGAATATTCCTTCAGCTAAATCCATTTTTGGGTGACATGTTAAATCATAAATAATCATATGAGATGCCATATACTTCCTAATACTATGGTTGGGTCTTGGTCAAGCTCTTTGTTTTAGTCATGGACCTAGTATATAGAGTTCTAATTTAAATTTATAGTGGAAAACACCCTTTATGTTTCAATTGGGATCCCCATTTAATAAATACATTGTTAGAATTAAGATCTATCAATTCTTATGTTTACATTATATAATATTTAAATGTAGTACCACCCCCATTAATATAAGTACATGATTTATAAATCACAATTGGTGGTTCATTTAAATGTATCCAGACCTTAAGATTCGATAGTATAATTTAATAGGTTACATAATATGATTTGACTAAATAAATCATCATTCCCAGTTTATAGAGGTACTTTCACTATTTAAATTATAAATGAAATTAATTTATTCATAATCAACTATAGTTTTAGTCTATTTATATTTAGTTACAAAACTCAAATGTGTTATAATTGGTTAATTAAGATGGAATCATCATACTATATAGTAAAACATTGTTTAGTTTTATGAATACACTTTAATAACTAATTATTTAGTTCTGTTTATCCTATAAAATCATTAGTTTTAAAACATATATATTACTCAAGGAATATACAACATGTATCATGAAATTGGGAAATGAAACCTATATGAAATGACATAATTCATGGCTTGTGAATCTCTAAGGTTATTATAATGATTTATGAGTAGTTATTTATTTGAAATATTGAGTTATGAATAGAGTATAACCAATAATAGTCATGACCATCACCACACCTCATGTGCATCGACCTTTGGTGAAAGTAGTGAAACTGTGACATAAATAATCCAAAAAATCATTTCCCATTCTAGGAAATTTGGATTTTCGCCATATGCAGTTTAGCTACTCCCATGCACATGCACATTACAAAATTATATTTTATCATAGTCTCTTATCTACTAACCCCAAATAGTAATAAAAAATAAAACGATATTCTATGATACCAAATTATAATGTCTCAACCCCAGTTTACTCATATGTAACCAAACACTATTTTTAAAATGGCCCCATGTGATCCTCTCCATATGCTTGAGGATACTGATTGGCAGTGAGGTTCCATGATGTTGCGGCGGTGATAATATACCCTCATGACCAGAGCAACACATTAGTAATAATAATTTAATAAAAAGTGGAAAAATAATAATGAAAAATATAGGAGTAGTTTTAAAATAACCTAGATAGTAATATTAAACAAGACAAAAGCGGCATCACATAAAAAATGGTGAGTATGTCATTGCTTTATACAAAAAAGGAAGGAATGTAATACATAGATGGATAAAAAAAGAAAAAAATAACAAAAAGGATATCTCTAGTAACATCACAAGCCTAGGATCTATCCTATTCTCACAATCTCAATGTTAATAACTGATCAAAAATCCAAGACTTGGTGATTTACATTGACCATGCCTGTATCAATGCATTCTTGTTGTGTAAAAAATGGTGCCCCGAACGAAGAGTGAGATATAATCATTAGGTCAAAAATAATTTATTCTATAACATTTCCAACCTATGTATGGAAACTATAAATATGTTTAGGCATAATAGGTAAATCTGTAATGTGAATGAATATTATACATAAAACCACGAACATTTCTTGAACTATAATTATGAAATAAATGATCAATATCAATACATAAAGTAAGATGAATAATTATAAACTAGTGCTGTCATAAACTGCATATGTAAATTGTATCAGACCACACGGTATAAGTTCTAAGGATGTAGATCATGGAAACCTCTTTGAGTCCTTTTATTTCAGAATAGTGTCACACCTACAATGGAAAGGAACCTCGGGCTAAGAGAAGAGGCATCCAAATATCTTAATATATATGTGTATATGGAGATAGTAGGTTCCATACCTGAATCCCCCTCATCAATTTCATACTATAATAACGAGTGGTGTTATACCATGACAACAGCATCGATAAGTATATAAAATTCATGGTCATGTTAGTTTCCACAGACAAGTGTAATCATCCATTTATTAACTCATTAAATTTATTCAAATCTTCCACAACTAGGTTGAAATATTACACACCAAAAGATGTGGTTGATAACATAGGTATATGGATGAACCCCCCTTATATTTAGTTTATGTTGAGTTTTTAAAATACCCACTCATTCCAATGTTCTACATAGGAATCACATTATGATCAAAAAGTTAATTGAAGACATCGATAAAATTTTATGAGAATCATCTAGAAGGTCCAATGTCCAGCACATCAGTGATAATTTAATAAATGAAAAACTTTAGGGAAAAGTTATATACAATAATACATATGAATTTATTAGATGCCTTATCTTGTATCAACCATTGTTTTGGCCTAATACATGGGAAAATGGAAGAATAAAAAATAGCCTTAAAATATGGAATATTATCTTTCACCAAAATATAGTAGAATATGGTGAGATAAACCAAGAAATAAAGTGAACATATCAAATCTCTCATGGGTAGGAATACAGCATGATATATGGATCTTGATTCTAATTTCGGACGGAAAAGGGAGATCAATTCCTAGATTAAGATTTTGAGGAGAACTTCATATGGGATTTTTTGTATATAGATGTGGAAAGAAAAAGAGGTTTAAATTTTAAAGAGATAGTAAACAGTTTGGTAAATTCACCATTTAAAATGGGATCACATAGTTTGACATCCCAACTATCCAAATTGCGCGCCATATTTGTGACATATAGTAATCAATAAACCCCTTTCACAAGCTAGGCATGCAGTTAGACTAACCATGAATAGTTTGAACAAAACACCTCTGCAACGAGACCTGAAACAATTACACAGACATGCATCTTGGACAAAAAAATAGTTAAAACCATGTGTCTCCCTACAATTCAATGGGATACCCTACATGATTAGAACAAACCGTGGGAACTAGACTGTATGGTTTATACTAACTGTTCGACCCACTTGTTTCCTCCAATACTCAAGGCGTTGGGCTCTAAAAAAGAACCGAACAATTCATAACATTTGTAAAGTCAATAGTAATTTAAATAAGGAAAAACCTAATGAAGTAATGTGAAATTAAAAGGTTTTTATCCTCATATAATATTTGGGATATTACAACTACATTAAAATTTCATCTACTAATTCATTTTTCAAAAACAATCCATCCATTTATATTTCATCAATGATTTGAAAACCACCAAACATGATATCATTATTACATATTCTCTACATTGTATCTAACATACACTTTGTGTTAATATATTTTCAATCTCTCTATAATATATTTTTTTCATCGCATTTTTTTTTTAAATTATAAGGGAAGTTAGTATTAAAAATTATTAGTAATATTCTTTTCTATGAGGACCGGCTCATTAATCATTCCATTTAAACAGGATTCTCAACAATCATATTTTTCGTCCTTTTTATTTTATGATGGATGAAACCTAATTTCATGTGGGTAAATTCTTATTATAAAACCCATATTCACCAAGAAAAACATATTGATACATTATTGACCATTGGAATTCTTATTGATGCCAAAGATAACCAACACAAACATTAGGGAACTTTGATCTCTCATTTGTGTCTATTGTCAATACCTTGAATTAAATATTGAAATAAATGTCAATAGTAGATCAAATTTTCTTTCCACATTTTTGAAAATAATAGAAAATGAGGAACATTATTCTCCAATTTATTGATACTATGGGTATAATAAAATGTATTTTAATCCCAAAGTAACATATTCTCCAATTTTGTTATTCCTTTTACTATGTTCTCATTTTTCCTAAGAGACTCAATAAATTTCTATAATAGAAGGGTGGAACCACATCTTTAATAGAAATATTCCATAACATAAACAAATTTATGTCTATGTTGTCTAAAATAGTTTATAAATAAAGTGAAATAAATTTACACTACAAATCCATACATATTTAAACTAATATGTGATACCAACTAAAACAACCCTGAAAAAGGGATTTAAAAAATAATGTTTATGAAATTTTGTGAACCTTCACTGAAAATGAAAAATAACATCAATAAAATTCAATTACAAGTTAATTTTTTTTACAGTTTCATTAAAAAATCAATCTCCTTTGAAACAATAATAAACATAATCCAATATAGAGTTGAGATACTAAAAATCATACCTAATATTCATTTTTTATGGGTTTCCTAGAATTCCATGTTTATAAAGAAATCATTAATATCTTGTATATTTCCATTCTACGATCCCCCTAATTAAATACTCTTCTAAGACACTAACCATGGAATAAATTCTCCTTAAATGAGCATGATACATGATTATATTCACTATGATGGTTAAATTTCATCATGTTGTATAGACATCACAATATTAAATATTTATCTTTTTCCATGAATTAATTTTATTTCCATATTCTAGGTAGTATAACCTCAAAAATATGGGAATAAAATTAATATCCATTAGTTATTAATTTTGATAAATATGGATGTTACCCATTTCTGAACTCGTAAACCCATTTCTGTGAACCTCTTATGTGGTTGGGCCTATTTATTATTGCATTCAATTTAGATTTTCAGATTAATTTAATTATAACTTCCTTCATAGTTAGAATATTCATATTTACTATAGAAATAAAATCAATTTTGTTATTTTCAAATTTCCCTATATTCTAGGCCTTTTCCAACATGGATGGTGAAATTTTTTATCCACACATTGGGTTCGTTATCAATGTTATTCTAGGACGTAGATATATTTATTATATAAAAACAATTATTATGAGAAATACCACATGCTTCCCCTTTATCCTACAATATATTTTTCTCTTTTGTAATTTGTTCAATGCATTAGATATAAATAATTTCATCTTTATTTCACCTTCCACACACCTCTTTCGTAGATTTGGAGTCATCCATTTTGGTTAACCTCTCTAGAAATTTGTATTATTTATCATTAATATCAATAATTAAACCAATACTTCCATTTCAATCCTGGATTGATTCCATTTTAGATTATTTAAACATTCTCCCTTTATTATTTATAATCATGGTCATATATTAGTATTCAATAATGTTTTATCTCTTACCCCGATCGAAGAATATCATAAATATAGTGAAATTAACTTAAACTTTTTTCATTGACTTATTAGGAGTCATTTTCTCATATTTTATTTTTAGTTTTATCCAAAAATAAAAAATTATTAATAAATAAATGATAAGAAGTAAATATAAAAATTATTCTATTGAAAATAAAATTTAAATTTTTATATTGTTATCGTCTTGATAAATATCCCTTTAAACACTAGAAAAATCCATAAGGGTAAGGATTATGATAGTGAGACATTCATAAGGTGGTTTGGAATACATAGTTTGGGTTGTGATATTGATGATCTTGAACATCTTCTGTAAATGATTTTGATCATGATTAATTTGTTGGATATTAGCTTGGGATTTGTAAAGGTAAAAGGCTATAGATGTTATCTCCCTTGTATGTTTTGATAAATGGTATTTTTAGGGTACAATTCTACTGGTTGAGGCTATCACTTCCTTTGTTAGTGTGAATAGGATTTTTTAAAACCCAATATTTATATTAATCATAGGATTATTGTTCAAGAGTTATATTATCAAAGGATATGATACCTAATGATCTTTTAAATATGAAAGTATATAGTAAAAGAAAATAAGTACATGTGTTTTATATAATCATAATAATTATTAATATATTTAATTAAATCATATTTGGAATTTTATTTATAAAAATTTGGGTCATTAAAAAATTACCTACTTCAGAAATTTCACCCTATAAATTTTATTTTCCTACTAAAAAATAGATGTGGGTAATTTGGTTTCATCACTTCCTCTGGAACCCATGTCACTTTTTCAAACTTGTGGTTTCTCCACAACACTTTGACCAGGTCCACTATCTTATTTTATATAACTTTGTCTCTATGATCTAAGATCTTCACCGACTACTCCCCATAGGAAAGATCATTCTCCAACGGTACCACCTATGGATTGAGTACATGTGAGGGGTATCGTATGTACTTCCTCAAGAGGGATAAATGGAATATATAATGTTCTTGAAATAGGTTATATGGGAGTTCTATTTGATATGAACCCACTCTGATATGATCAAAAATATCAAAGGTACCATTGTATATTAGACTAATCTTTCCATTCTCCACAAATCTTGTGACATTATTCCATTGATATATGTGAATGAATACCTTGTATCCAACATCAAACTATATGTATTGTCAATGATTGATAGTATATCTATTTTTGTCTAATCTAAGAATCCTTGATGTGTTGTCGAATGGTCTTAACATTTTCCCCCATTTCTTTACCCATTTCAAGACCTAGCAGTTTCCATTCCCCAACTCCATCCCAACATATAGGTGTTCTTCACCTCTTCCCATAAAGGGGTTAATAAGGAACAATTTGGATGATTGAGTGGAAACTATTATTGTATGATAAATATATGAAAGTAATATATTGATCCCATCCACCTTTGAATTAAATTGTTCATGTTCTCAACATTTCAGAATGTTTCTAGATAGTCCTCCTAGATTAGATTCTATTGACACATTACAACTCTGGAATAATATATGCAGTAGGTCCCATCACTGAGGGGATGGTGATAATCCCTATTTGACCAGTGTCTGTGGGATGTGTGTAGAAATATTTTTTTGATCACCTATTCAGGTGTGTGAGTATCTCATAACATATAACTATCATACCTCTGGGTAGATGACCATGTTGCTCAGTTGGGTTTATTTTGATATATATATGACATTGTTTGTAAAATTTTGTTACACATGAATTGTGAGTTTATATAAACTATCTTATATAAAAAAATTATTAAGTCATTGTTTGAAATATTTCCATCAATTGAAACGTAAAGAATTATTTTTTGGAATCTTATTATGGATTCCTTGGTGATAACCTACTTGGATTTTAGATCACACCCTAATTGTGCCTTTGGTAATTTTATAGATTTC
The DNA here is from genome assembly GCA_963277665.1 of Viscum album. Taxonomy (NCBI): domain Eukaryota; kingdom Viridiplantae; phylum Streptophyta; class Magnoliopsida; order Santalales; family Viscaceae; genus Viscum; species Viscum album. The sequence goes on along the minus strand of OY728148.1, from coordinate 2,041,807,325 downwards.
TTCCTGCCACATTTGAGAAATGGGATAGCACAACTTGTAGGAGGTAGTTGTTATTGATTTTTGGGATTTGAGCTATTGTATCCAATAGGACTTGGGTTTTTTATCTATTTCCTAGTACTTTGGTGGTGTACATTAGGTTGTTTATACATGTTTCACTTCTGGTATAGTTCTCCCAGTGGAGTTCTCTATTATTCATTCCAACTTGTAAATGTTTCTTATGCTGTTTATGTGGAAAAATCATTCCCAGTTTTATCTTGTGTGATTCTAGGTGCCAGTCACCAACCTATGGGATCAAGAATGTCCTTCGGGCTCTGTCAGCATTTTCTTGGGTGTTACGGTACCATAGTATCATGGCCGGTTCATGGTATTTTGTTCTAGCTATTGGTACTCGAATAGATATTATGGATGGAGGTAGGGAAATAGGGAAGAATCTATCTTTGGATGCTTGACTTCTATACTAGGATGGAGTATGGGAGCAGAGGAACAAGCTTATTCTCATAATTATAGTGGAGATAGATTTGTGAATTTTTATATTTCATGTTGTGTATTCATGTTCTTTTGTATCCCATGTATATCCCCATTTGTATATCACATGAAATTATCATCATTTTTTATTTGATATTGATTCTATTCTAGCCTATTTTTTATTTGTGTGATGTATGATTCTATAATACTTTTTTTTATATTGTTTCCATTTCATATAGTCATTATATAATGCTATGAAAAACTATGATCATGAGGGTATAGTCTCCTCTGCATACCATCATTTCTAGGTAACATGCTCTAGAATATGGGTAGGCATGCTTGAGGTCATGTGTCCAGTCGGGTTCATTTACTTATTAGTGAAATGAGATTGGGACATCAAAAAGTGGTATCAGAGCACTTTTTCCTTTTTTTACTATTTGGGTATTAGAAAAGTGACTAGGACCCTATCAAGATTTGTTAATGAGGTTGTGTCTGGGAGTATCTAACCTGCATATAAGGGAAATCTATATTACCCTGTTTGGGATATTGTTTTTTTGGTATGTGTTGGTTATAGTTGTTTTTATTTCATCATTGGGTGACACGTATGAATTGTGGTGTTATTATTATTATTATTATTATGAATTTTCTTTTTCCTTATCCTGGTATGGAAAGGATTTATCATCTCATTCATCATTATAGACACCTAGAGATTCACATGTCATGCATTATGTCATGCCATGTAGGTGTATCATGTTTCCTGTATTGTCAGTGATTTTTGTAAGCTCACTGACTATTATATATGTAACTGTTCTATTGTTCCTTTCAGGGATAAAATAATTAGATTAATTAAAGTATCTACATAAATCTAAATGGGTTTTCCACTTATGTCTTGATGGTGAAACCTTAACTAACCAATTATGCAATGTTTAATCAATAGAACACTGGTAAATTTGGATAAAATGTTAGCTGAATTTATTAAATGAATAACAATTTTTATTTATTAATATTATATTATATGAATTTGGAATGGTGATTCATCTAATCAAATAATTTTATATGACATGTTACATTCTGATATCGGATTTCAACGTCTGGTCACAATTATTAGACATGCCAATTTCAATTTATAAAGTGTATGGGACTTTATAAATTTGAAATGGTAACACATCTAACTAGACCCTAATATATATACATACACCTAAATACGTATTATGTTAAATGAATTTAAACTATTGAATGAAATGGTTATCATTAAATGTGGATGATAATTGCAATGTAAATGGTGTCTTCCTCTATACCTTGGAATTAAAACTCTATATGTTGGGACTTCTGATATCTGATATGAGACTTCGAGCCTAACCCAAACATATTATTGGGAATTGGGTAGTGTCTCTTATAATCCTTATAATGTTCCTTATCTTTTAGACATCACATTAATAGTAGGAAGAGTGGTGTCACTCATTTATGGGAAGGTTATATACCATTCCTATTCTGATATTTGTGTGTTTATCTATTGTTTAATTTTATATAAGGAGTGAATTTGGAAATTATAGAAATATTTCACCATGACATCTGTGATTCATACACAAGAAAGGTGGTGATGATCATGATTCAGATTCGGTGGTCCCTAATCCACTGGATTTGCCTCCAATAGTACCACTTGAGGCACCTCCTGTTATTCTTAATATGGGTGTTGATGCTCGGTTCTGAGAGAGCCTCCAGAAGTTTATGAAGTCTATGCAAGGAGCTTCATGGAATCGCCTTCTATGGAAAAGTTTACTCGAGAATTCCAATAGGATCATCTTCATACCTTCTCAGGGCATGGTGGCTCCCGGGCTGCTAAGTCATGGATAGAGGCTATGTTGTCAGTATTTGAGGATTTGGAGATGAATATACATTTAAGGGTTAATCATGAAGCCTATATGCTTCATGATTCTTTAAAAATTTTGTGGGATGTGATTTCCCAATCTAGTCATCATCAGAGTATGGTCTAGGGGGACTTCCAGACATCCTTCAATGATTACTTCTTTACAAAGACACTAATATAAGATTATTATAGGGAATGTATACACATATTGCAGGGTATTATTTCTATGATGTAATATTTTCCGGTTTCACTAAAATTCATCACTTTTTACTGACACTTACTGGTGATGAGTTGACGGCAAATAGACAGTCTGAGAATGGGATTGTATATGTTATCCGATCACGAGTGAATGTATTTTATTTTAACATTATTTCTGAGATGGTGAATCAAGACCTTGTCACTGATCAGAACCTGCGAGATGTTTATAATGTGGGATAGGGAATTTTCTTGCTGAAATAGGTAATTTATTCTTGGAGTAGAAGTAAGTGTCACTTTGAGTCTTCTTATGGGGGAATAAGTAGTCAGATTACAACTACTGAGAGTTGTGTAATGTTCCATAGATGTTGAAAGCAATGGCATAAGAATCCCTAGTGTCCCGGTGATCCCATTGAACACTGAATATATGGTATGTTGGGGCACCTTCAGCATGTTTTTAGGAACTTTTTATCTCTTCTTGGTGGTATAGGATCCATATCATCTCCGCCTTCAGGAATAATATTAGTAGTACATCACTAGCTAGGTAGCTGGAGTACTATTGGCTGATCAGGCAGAGGAGGTTGTTGTAGCTGAGGTAGTCAGACTCCAAATATTTAACACCAATAGAGAAAAACTTCTCAGGGTATCCAGGTTGTATCTTAGGATCTTGTGTCTAGCCATATCAAGTCATTATAGTATTCTTCCAAGAACCATGGATTCAAGCATTTTATATTTAGAGGTAGTATTCTTGTATCCTTCACTTTTGTATCTTTCTTATTTTACATAGGAACTTTTCACTCTTTTAGATATACAGAAATTATGGAAAGCATGGTCCTATATATTGAGTATTTTTGGGTGTAATAAAATCAATATACTATTGGGTATCTGATCTAAAATTGTGTGTGGGTGTAAGGAATTCCCCCTTGAGGTAGGTGGATACCTTTTATATGAAACCTCATTTTCTAATATATGAATGTATTTGACTTCATAATCAAAATGTATTGGTTGGTATTTTATCATACTCAGGTTTATTGTTATCATCATAGGGTTTCCTTCACATCACACAAGGGAAGTACCTATGATCATAAGGGTGAATGGGATGTCTAGGTGAGTTGATCTAGACCCAAGCATCATGGGATGGGCAGGGTAACAACCTAGATAGCTAGTCTCTTTATGAGTGATCAAGGAATGTGAGGTATAGAATTTCCTCATATTGTGAGATGTTTTAGGTACAACTTCATTGATAAATTTTCTATATTACCTCCTATAATATAGGTGGGTTTCATTATTGATCTAGTTCTAGGAGAATCACCAATGTTTATTCCTCCTTATAGGATGGAACCTACTAATCTGTAGGAACTCAAGAAGTCTCTAGAGGATTTGTAAGCTATGGATTTTATACAACTGAGTACTTATATATGGGGTTCACATGACCTTTACACTAATAAGGCATATGGTACCTTCATATTTTTCATGTACTATCATTAGTTGAACCATATTTAAATTAAGAACCATTATCCACTTATGTTTATAGATGACATATTTGACAAGATCCATGGAATGATGGTTTTTTCCAATATTGATTTTAGGTTGGGGTATCATTATGTAAGAGTTATACCTTTGGACATACCATGTATAGAGTTTTGTAGTAGGTATAGTATTTATATGTATCTATTTATTCCATTAAATTTGAAAAAAATGATCATCCTTTTCATGGTTCTAATGAATTGGGTTTTCCATTGGTATCTAGATTTATTTTTGGTGGTCTTCATAGATGATATTTTTTATTTTCTCACACTCAACATGAACATTCAAAACATCTTGATATAGTGTAGAATACACTGAGAGAGCACTAGTTATTCACTAATTTCAGAAAATTTCACTTTTGTATTGGCAAGGTTTTCTTCTTGGGTAACATCATCTTAGATACAGAAGTGTATGTTGACCTAGAGAAGGTGAGAGTAGTAGTTACTTGAGATCATACTAAGAACTTTTTGGAAATTTGGAGTTTCTTGGAGGTGGTTGGATATTACAAGAACTTTCTTTATGACTTATAATGACTATAATAACTTCATACAAGTTTTACCAAGAATCTCGTGAATTTTATATGGTCTAAATTGTGTGATAAAGCCTTTTAGAAGATGAAAGGGAGATGGAATTTAGAACTGATCTTGATTATACCATATCCATGAAGAAACTATATAATATATTATGGTTCACTAGGCATTGGGATGGTAGTAGCTCTGATGTAGGAAAAATTATTCATGCCATATGGGTATCATCATTTTAGGCCACATGAGAGGAATTACCTAATCAAAAAATTTAAACAAGAATTTGTAGTTCAGACTATGCATTGTTGGAGGAACTATCTATTGGGATATTGTTTTGTTGTGTATATAAACCATAAAAGTCTCAAATAAATCTTTACATAGGGAGTCTTAAATCGATGGAGGTTGTTTGAATGCCTACGGTCCTTCTATTTTGTTCTTGAATATCTACCTAGGAAGGGAAATTCGATTACTGATAAATTGAGTTAGGAGACTTAGACACAGGCAGTGTAGGAGTCCTGTATTGAGCGGAAATTGATGCCCCTATTTTCTAAGATACACTTAGATTTCCATGAGCATCATTTTAATACTATCAACATAAATTTAGTAGTGACATATTAACTTTAGGAATTAGTGAAGATGAGTCAACTTTATGATCTCAAAGGCTTGGTCCTATAGGAGAGTGTTTCAGGAAAGGACATGTCACCTAGTTAGGTTGTTTACGGGGATGAGGTCTTGCGCATTCATGGAAACATTTGTGTTTCTATAGACATATGGGAATATTTTATGTGACAGTATCATACCTCAATTTTATCAGTATATCCTTGTGTCACAAATATGAATTGTGATTTATGATACTAGTATTGGCGGCCGATGATAAAGATATAGATAGTAGGTTTTGTCACTCAGTGGTCCACTTGCTAGTGGGTGAAGCTGGAACTAAAGTGGACACCGATAAATTTTTATCCATTTACTAATCCTAAGTGGGAATTGGATGATTTCACCATGTACTTCATGATAGACTTTTCTAGGTCACCTTGAGGCAGTGATGTTGTATGGGTTATCATTTATTAGCTGACCAAGGTCACCCTCTTTGTACCGATTAATGATACCTTTTAGATAGATGATCTTTGAAGGATTTATATTCGAGATATTATATGAATTATTATTATTCTCTATTCTATTATATCAGAAATGTACACTTGGTTTACATCATAGTTCTAGAAAGGTTTGTATAAGGCACTCATTGAAACGGTTCTTATGAGAAAAACATTTCACCCCTAGACTGATGGGTAATCCAAGTGTATGATTCATATTTTGGAGGATATTCTTCAATAAAATGTCCTTGATTTTTGAGGTTCATGGGATAAATGACTACATATTTTTTATTTTTCCTATAATAACATATTTTAAGAAACTATACATATGGATTTATATGAGTCCCTATATGGTTGGCCATGTTGATCACCTTTGTAATGGATAGAGGTAGGAGAGGTGGTACTATTATTCCCTTGTCTCATTTAAGAGAATTAGGAGTAGGTATATGTTATCTAGTAGTATATGTAAATAGCTTAGTATATGAACAAATCTAATTCTGATGGTCATCGCTGACCTCTAGATCTTGAGGTGGGAATCAAGTAATTTTACAAATTTTTCCAAGGTTGGGTAATATATGGATTCGATGATAGGGAACGTTATCATCTCATTAAATCTAGACTTTTGCGATATTAGAGAGATTCGGTATGATATCCTATCATTTAGCCTTACCTTAGAGGTACCGGGCCATGTGTGATGTCTTCTATGTATCTCATCTTTTCCATTACTTTTCAAATCCATCTCATACTTTTGATCATTATGATTTTTAATTTGAAGTTGTTACTTCCTCTTAGGAGTATATTATTAGGATCATTCATTAGAGCATGAAGGATCTCCAAGGAAGGTCAGTTCCTATGGTATGGGTGCTATGGAATCACGACCATGTATAGGAAAAGACTTGGAAGAGAGAGGCAGATGGATGTGCTCTGTGGTCGGATCTTTTCTCAAATGATATTTTCCACCCTCATAAGGGAAACTCGGGGACAAGTTATTTTAAGTAAGTGATATTATAAGATCCTATTTTTATCATATGATATAAACCCTTTAATTCCTGATTTAAAAACTTACTTTTATCCTTATGGAAGTGATTAAGAGACCACAAAGTGTCTTGGGAAAATCTAAGGTTCATTTTGAGCCTAAAGCTCTGAATTTTGGATTAGAAAATTGAGTCACACAATTAGTGTACTTTTAGTGCTAACCATATGAATAAACCATACATGTTCTATATTAAATTGTAAAGGGGTTCATGGTTAGTTTTAACCATTCATCTTAGTTCACACAACCATGAGGAGTGCTCTAGTGGGTTGGAAGGGGTCGCACAATTTTTCTAAACTATGCACCCATGGTTAAACCCTTAGTGCCACTTAACCAGTATAGACACACTGATTGATAATCTTTTTCAAAAAACACTACACCCATTAAAAAAAATAGGTAAAATGACCATTTTTTCCTTTTTCATTAAAAACATAAACCCCATATTCTACCTTCTTTCTCTCTAATAGTTGGTCACATGGGATCTCCCTACTCCCCTCTTCTTTAGGATTTGAGCCTCTATCTTTGTCTGAGCTCTGATTTCATCATCATCAGTTGTGTTGGATTCGTATCCATAAAATCATCATTCATCCTCCTTCCTTTCTTGGTTAATCACTCCATCTTCAGTGTTATTATTTATACTAGCTAATATTCCCTGTATTCATGTCATTTGTCTGTTTTTACAATTTCTTACATTCTAGCTTGAATTAATGTGAAAAAACTTGTGAGGGGTTGTATACCACTATAAGGTATGTGGTTTTGTACTTATTGCCTAAATTCAGGTTGTTTTATAACATGTGTTATCATTGCACATTCCATAACTTCTATGTGTTGACTAAAAACTGTAATTTTCTTTATGATAAATAGTTACTCATGTTAGATTTTCCTTGTGTACCCTTAATTGTAGATGGTGGATGGCCCCTATCAACTATTTCCACCCCTTTGGGTGTGATTATTAATTTCCCAAAAATTATTGAATGTTATTATATCCAATATACCTTTCTAAGTGGTGTCAGTTTCCACCCAATTTAATAGTTCATAATAATTAAATGGAAAGTGAGTGGTATGAAATTAGGGAGTTATTCCCTTAGTTCAATAAAATAAAAATGTTTATAATTAATCCTTTATATTTTATTAAAATGTGACCTTATTAATATATATATATATATATATATTATATAATGGCATGGTGTCCTATCTATTTTTGATACACTGACATGGATGCCCATCTACATGTGATACTTTGGCATGGAATCCCCAATGAAATGTGATATATGGGCATAGTGTCCCTAATAAAATGTGATATATGGGCATGGAGTCCCTAATAAAATGTGAGATATGGGAAAGGCCCCCTAAGGAAATGTGATATATGAGCATGGAATCCCTAATTTAATGTGATAACTGAGCATGTTGGACCATATGATTCATGTCACCTGAGTGTGGCATCCCTTGAATTTTTTTGAGAATTTTATAACTATCCATGGACATATGAGTCATGCCTCAGGTCCTAAATATTATTGTTATTTATATATATAGTTATAAATTCTACTACTCAAGTAGACCATATATATAAATATATATATATATATATACACACACACACATAGTCAATTGTTCAAAGACCTCTCGTCTTAGGCTGAAACGGGTAGTGTCAGCCTAGTGTCCTTTAAAAAGCAGAGCCCACCCATTTACAATTTATATTTTGACTTACATTATTATACATGCACACTACTGATTTTATATATACCATATGGATTATACAAGAAACCATAGGTTATGGCCAACTTAGTATCTCTCAAACCTTGTTTCGGCCACCAGTTAATACCCAAATAGATCTTGTGGATACAGGTAGAGACAATGGGAAGCATCTATCTTCGTATGATTGACTTCTGTACTAGGATAGAGTGTTGGAGAATAGAAAACATCATGTTCTCATGATACTAATGGATATAGATTTTGGAAATTTTGTCCTTTTGTATTACTTGTTATTTATTCATGTGCCATTATATTCCATATATATCTTCTTTTGTATATCAAAAGACTTTATCATCAAATTATATTTGATAATGATTTATTTCTAGACTATTTATTTTATCTGGAGGATGTATGCTTTTGGAATCCTTTTTTATATTTTTTCTGCTTCTTATTGACATTAAATACAATTTTTCGTACTCTGATCATGAGGGTATAGTATCCCTTTTATACCATCATAGACCCTCACTGCAAGTTGTTAGCATTTATCATGCGAGGAGGTGCACTTGAGGTTATGTGGAAAACTGGGTTTAGTTACTTATGAGTGAACTGGGTCATGGGAATTATAGACCATGAATGGATGATTGAGAGGGATATTACTTAAATTTATCATATAAATAGAGTCTTTATATTTTTTTAGTAATATTTATCTAAATTACCGCCTTGTATATATTTTAATAATTTCCGTATTCCTTTGAGGTAGTTCCTAGGGTTCTATTTCCCAAACTTTTAATATATGGGTAGTTAAATTTTTTTACCTCCATGACCCTTTTAAATTGAACTGCTAAAATTTAGCTATATTCTTCTCTTATTTTTATTACTCCTATAATACGATGGAGATTTACTGAACACTATATCCACATTAAGGGCACATCATATTATTTCCTCTTAACTATCAAATTCCAAAATCACTAAAATTTTTGGTAAATATTGTTTAAGGAAACTAAGAAATAATAAACCATGAATAAGAGTCCATAAAAATTCATTGGTTTACATTTCAAGCCCTGTAAATTTTTCTTCATAAGATTCAAATTATTCTTCCTCCATTTTTAGGGTCCAAGAAATATCCTCTCTATTATAATATAGATAATGAGAGAAAAATATTTTTTAAAAAATGTTTTCATAAATTCATCCCATTCAATTCAGTTGATACCAACCTTAGACTTGATATTATTGATAAAGTTTCACCACTAATTATATTCTCCCTCTAATTTATATATTTCCATGATCTCTTTCTATTATTAGGAAGATTAGAGCATATTAAATATATTTTCAATGGAATTTATCCATTATTCTATAATTAATGGATTGAAATATCCACCAAAAGTGGGTGGTTATTATTATATAAATCATTCCACCAGAATCTATTCCTTCTTTATATAAGTTTGGAGATCAATATGGTTCATCTTATTATTCATAACTTAAGTCAATTAAGATAGTACCTCGATAAGATTTTGAAATCCCACTCCTATCACATTAGGCATCTCATTTGGGTAATCATTGCATTTCTAATCACATTAGTTATTAACTTGGTTCCTAATATTTCCATCCATTCACTAAAATAAATAAAATTTAATTATGAGAATACTGTAATTAATAATAATATAAGTGGAAAATTATAAACATAAAATAAATAATCCATGAAACACTAACATACCAAAGCATATGAATTCCTACATTTTAAACTGGGTTATTTTTGGTAAATTTCCAATTATATTAACTAATGTAATCCCCAAAAATAACTAGAAATTTCTCTAATACCATTTATATTGACCCATAACACATAAACATATTATTATAATATTTTTCACATAAAAAAATATAATAAAACCCACCTAGAATATAAATGTTTAATGTATTTGAGAGATTAACAGATGTGATGTTCATGGGGTGGCCCAATATTCACAGCATATGGTGGCAGATGAAGGATGTTGTTTGGGTATAAGTGGTGTATGATTGGTATGGATAACATATTCAAGTAGTCAATCAACCCTATATATAGTGTGAACCAATACTTAGACAACACACTCAAGGGAGGGATGTGATAGAAAATCCATACAACAATACAGTTGGGTTGAGGCACGAAATTGGGGGATTTGTTATCTTGGATCACCAATAAAAATTGTATATTTACAAATAAATAATTCACAAGAGAAAGGATGAAAACTAGAAAAATCCTCACACAATAGATCAAAACAAAGAATAATCTTTCTATTATAATATTGAATGAAAATAAAATTCCATGGGGTGGCTATTTATATCCAAGGGGTGATGCAATAGTTAATGGTCTAATACCCTAAAGTCATAAAAGCTAAACCTACATTGTCCCTTTAAATTAAAAAACATAAAATCTAATAAATAGTTTTGTGAAAATTAGAACATGTCTTTACACCAATAGCCCATTGGATTTGATTTTGACAATCTATCCCATTATATTTGACTTTGGTGTCCAAATATTACATTCTAGAATCTCCATGTGGTAAAGGCTTCCATAATTCATGAAAACATCTATCTTGGGATCCATATATCTCATTTGGGACTAAATTAGAGTGATAATGATCCCATTTTCCACTTCCATACATGAACCTTCGGTTTGTACCTATTAATGCAGTGAGATGGGATCTCGTTGCCACTTGTAGTATCTTTAATCTTCCTTGCATCATTGGGCCATGAAACTCCAACTCTCAACATACCATCAAGTCAATGTCATATATTGGTTTCATATCATCCTACCCCTATTTAAAAGGAGTCATCCTCATCTCTTCATCATCTACAAACAAATATGAGTAATGATTCGAAACATTGAATTTTAAATTAACTTTTTCCTCACATTGAAATGTGATCTTGTAATCAATCAAATTAAGCACTAAGTATGGTTCATCTATATGAATCTTGATCTTTATGTTTTGTTTCTTTTGAAACCACTACATCTTATTTTATTCCCCATGTTTTTTCTTAACATGTTGTTTTCCTTCCATATTTTTACTTTCATACAAAGGCAATGATACTTGATCAATAAGGTTAAGGAGTCTAAATCCAAAATAAGTTCGAGATAGATAAAATTGAGTTGTAGAGTGATCTCCCCTTTTGTAATAAGACTCTATATGTGGTAGAAAAACATTCCAATCCTTTAGATTCATGATGTTGTTAATGGATCTTTAAATTTCTTATATCTCTCTAAAAGGTATCAAACAACATTGTTCCTCCTCAAGAATGACTCCATCGTAAACCTGTGAAAAATATTTCACAATAGTTGGCAATGAAGAAGGTAAGTCATTAGTGTTCAATGTCAAATCTTTGTACGTAATTACTAAAATGTTTTTCTGAGAAATAAAAGCCACTTTAACCTATCTCTTATCTATAACACATTTTTCCACTCAATGACCTCTCCTTTCTCTTTTTGATTTTTCATTAAACTCAATTACTATTCTTATCTCATTATCACCTCTCCCCTCATTCTATATTTTTTCTATTTCTCTCATTTTTTCTTGATCACTCGTTTTTTTTATTTTCTCGCAAAATATGTTCCTCCAAAACTTGTTTGGGGGACATCAGGATGAGGGTTATAGGTTCCCCTCAGAGTACAAAATAATGGTGGTTTAGAAAACTATAATGGGAAACATAATGATCATGATTCCATGGATGACCTAGAAGTATGAGGAATTCCTTAATTGGTACTACATCCCATAGTACCTCATCATTATACTTCCCAATGTAGAATAAGATCATCACCTATTTTTTGACCTTCATCTATCCATAATCATTCAACCATTAAAGTGGGTATGGATTTTGGTGCTTCAAAGTTTGGAGTCCCAACTTCTCCACCAACTTAGTGCTCACCACATTGCTATAACATTCCCCATCAATGATGAAAATACATACCTTCCCATTGATTTTGCGTTGGGTAAGAAAAAGTTTCTCCCTTTGATATGGATCATTAAACATCATTTGAGCACTCAAAAACATCCTGGTGATGATAATATCACCTTATTATACAAATTATACATTATCAATTTTCACAGAATCTTCCACCTCTTTATATGAGATATCTCTATTGATCAACCATTCTATATACTTTTTTATGGTCATGGTGCACTAGTTTGGTCATTAACTAGAAATGTGACCCCTTACTAGACATTTATAATAATGAATATTCCAATTCCTTGTTTGGTTATCCTCAAAAGTTGGTTTCTTAGGTGGAAGAATTACCTTATCACTTTTTTATCAACCACCTCTTTCATCTTTGACGATTCTCCAATATCCTTCATTATATTTATCCATGGTGTGAAAGGGGTAGTGGGTTTCCTCATGTTATTCCTCGTTTTGATTTTTTCTCAATCTTGGTGACTTAATGGATGATATCTTGTATTTTCACATGGTGGTACATCTCTACTTGATCAAAAATCTACTGAATCAGCCCATGTAAAAAGTGTTCCATAGTTTTCTCTAGATCTTCTTCAATGTTCACTTGAATCATAGAAATTTCCATCTCTTTGTAGTAATCTTCAACACACTTACTCCCTTGCGTGAGGAATTGAATCTTTTTTGTCATGATATCTATGGTAGTGTGAGGTAATAAATCGATACCTCATGGAGAATTTAATGTCTTCCCAAGTATGAATAGGATATACTCCGTAATGTATCTCTTTTTTTGAACTTTATCCCATCGTATTAATACATAATCAATGAATTTTGGGGCTACAAGTTTAATATATTTCTCCTAAAAATAGGTTTCACATGAAAACACCTACTCGGTGAGACCGATCGGCATCACCTGGCCTTTTCAAGTTGTTTCCAGTAGCGCTCCTTTGTGTAAATAGGGTTTTAAACCCTATTGTGACTCATTTAAGCGTGTTTTTGAGACCCGTAACACCCATAAGGGTTTAAATTAAATGCTTCATCAATTCATGAGTCGGCATAAACCACCCTACCCCCTTTTTGTGACGAGTGGAGCCGCGTGGTCAACCCACGACCCCCGCACCTTACGCGGTTTCGCGTTTTCACCTCAACCATCCGCAGCACTTATAAAATAAGGGTTAGCCGTGGTTTCTCCTTTCCTCAATCGGGGCTTTTTGCAAATAGCTTCTATTGCATCGGGCGCATCGTTATCCGTAAAGTTACGCGCCCCATGCCTAAACGTCGACCATCTATCAACAAGTAGGGAATTTCTCCTTTAACTCTCTCTTTTGTGTATCATGCGGGGTGGGAGTGGTTTTGATTCTGTAGAATTTGTGTAAACCAGGCCTAAATAAAGATAATGAACTAATTCTATAAAGAAAGAAGAGGGGGGGGGGTTGTGATCGTTGATGGTCTTTTATATTTTGATGATGTTTCTTCTATGACCATCTTGTTGAGTTGTGCTGGCTTATGCCTCCTGAAAATTGAGGCCATTGGTGGTCATTGTTTGTGTACTAATGAACCCTACTGATGCTTTAACTGACTTGGTTGTGGTTGTAAATTCCTGATGTGAAAAGTGAATTGGTTAATCACATATATCTGGCTGAATAAATTGAAAGCACCAGGATCAACCCTTCTGTGATAACTCTCGGTTATAACACACGAATTTCGAATCATGGAGTGTGTTAAGTCGTTTAAATCTGAAAATACCTGCAAGGCCCTGTTGTGTTGATGGTGGTAGTTGGTTGTGTTCCTTTCGGGCCGATTACTGGAGATGTGGAAGGGGATGGGATCCCATGTTCTTTTATACTCTCGGTGGTTGTGTGATTTTGGGGGATGGGATCTCCTATTGGTATGGATTCGGTGGTTGTGAGTTTTAAATCCCGGTGGTTACTTGTTTATATCACAAATTGGGGTGGAATCCTCTATTGTTGAGAACCAGGTGTGGACGTTTTGGTTGATGTTTGACTGTTTACTTTCCTGGACTTGTGCATATGCCTACTAGTTGCACAATAGTGCTTAAACATAAACATTATTACTGAACGTGAAATAAGAAAGGGGACAAATGGTTTGTTGGCGTGAGTCGCGACTCAGACTTGAGTGTTGTTGTGATCTGTAGGCTGTCTGAAGAAAAACCTATCATTGGGTGAGTGCTTGTTATATATATATATATATATATATAGATTTGTGTTTCTTATTCGCGCCCCACCCAAGTTGAGCACTTAGTGCCGAACACCCCCATTTCATGGGGGAGGGTGTTTTTTCCAACACTATTCTTAGTGGCTGGTTATTAGCTCCTTTTCTTCTCCCTTTCCCGGATAGCCCAAGTATCTTTGGACAGGCTGTGATGGACTGAAGTCCATTATTAGCCCAAGAACCTTCGGGCAGGGTGGTGTGGTGGTTGGCCAGGTACGTGCGGCAGGTGGTTTCCCAAGTGTCTTCGGGATGAGGCACAGGTGTCTTCGGGCGTGGCAGTGGATCCTTTAGCCCAGGTGTCTTCGGGCGTGGTGGCAGTTGTTCTGGCCTAGGTGTTTGCAGGCATGGTTACATGTGACAGTTGTGGCCCAGGTGTGTGCGGGCGGGATTCAGCAGTGGGACTACGTGCAGTTGAGGCCCAGGTGTGTGCAAGCGGGATTTTGGTAGTGGGACTGCGTGTGGTTGTGGCCCAGGTGTGTGCAGGCGGGTGTGGAAGTGGGACTGCGGTGAGAATGGCAGGATTGGTACGATGCGTAGGATGTCTCAATAACTAGTGGGAAAGTGGCACGGGGTACCCAAACATCGATGTGCTCTTTTTATATATATTACTTGACTTGCGTTACTGGGGGAGTGAGCCTTGGGGAGGCCTGGGATGGATAGTTTTCTTTGTTAGGTTTTTGGTTCTCTCTTTTTCTCACGGGACTTTAGTCTGTTCCCCCACTTGTTCATGAGATTCTTTGGTTTTCCCTACTGAGTATACTTGTATTCTCACCCTACGTATATAAATATGCTTTCAGGTTTCCAGGAGGACTTCAGGGATCACGCAGGACCTTACTAGCTCGGACCTTTAGAGTAGTTGCATTTGTTTTCTTTTCCTTTTTGGTACTTACCTTGTAGTAACCTTTTGCACTTTGTGGCTTTTACTTTTGAAACATGCATGTGGGAATGGTTTACTTTTGGATTTACTTTTCCTTCTACCTTGGTCTTGTTTGGTTTTCTCCTCCTTATCTCTCGATCCTATAAAATAAAAAGGTTAATGCCTTCCCTTTGTGAGAATTTTCTATACCCTTGGTGCTAGTCGCCACTCCGGGACCTATTGAAGGCAGGTTTCGGGGGTCATTATCTCTCCTTCAACTTAAAGAAGGAAGGGTCTAGCAATCTGCTGACCCTTCCCTCCTTCTGGTGAAGGCGGGTCATGACAGAATGGTATCAAAGGTGATGGTTGAGAGATAGGACGAAATCTAGAGTTAGGCACAGTGAGGATTGCATGGGATGGTAAGGAAACGGTGTTGGGTGACCTTGGAGCGTGAATTAGGCCAGGGAAGACCGGCTAGGACACGGGATTTTAGGGCCCCCTGTGATCCGATGCAAGGACTCTGGACCTACCGAACGACCAAGTGAGGCCACACTGATTGCAGGGTAAGGACACTAGGAATGGTACATGCATCATAATGACTTGTGTTCTTGTGTTTCTGGGATGTCTTGGGAGATAAGAATAAATAAAAAAAATTAATAAGTTTTAATAACGATATTCTGCACTACTTGGGATTAGGCATTCCTTGTTTACCTTGCAGCTATGGAACCTGGAAGGTGACCACGTGTGGTACAGGCGATAGAGGCCCCAGATAATACATTGGCCGATCGGCAGAGAGATGATCGAGAGTAAGTGGACGACCAGTGGAAGAAGACTCTTCGAGCCTTCTAGTGACAGGCCCTCGAGAAGTATGAGGGCAGCACCTCTGATATGAAGACGGAAGGCTGGCTAGAGGAGCAAGTTATAGCCTTCGGCCTGATTTGGGACCCGACCGAGTACTGGGTTCCCCTGGCTATTAGCCAGATGTGGGGAGCGGCACGTCAGTGGTGGATGCTTTACCTGGGGGAGAAGAGAGAGTTTGAGGTGGCTTGGATGGATTTCGAGAAGGAGTTCCGGGCGGAATTCCTCTCCTCGACGATGAAGGCAGAAAAGAGGCAGGAACTACTCTCCCTCCAGCAGGGGAGTATGTCTGTGAGGGAGCTAGGGATCAAGTTCAAGGACCTCCTACGTTTTGCTTCGGACCTCTTTCCCAACGAGGAGTCTCGGGCAAGACTTTTGGAAGAGGCACTTCGACCCTCCCTCCAGTATGTTGTTACCCCCTTTACCCTGCCGACGTACTTGGAGGTCCAGAAGAAGGCCGAAGTAGTGGAGCTGATGCATGCTCTAGGGGGAGTGTCGCGAGAGGGGATCCAGCTGGTACCATCAAAGGGGAAAGCCGTCAGCACCAGGCCTCTAGCGTCAGGACCCTCTAGGTTCCGACCCGTAGGGAGAAGGCCGTAATAGTTTCAGTTTCGATCCCCCAGTCCTCGCCCTTTTCCTACGGGCCCGGGACCGCAGTGGTTCATCTGTGGGAGCCCTGGGCATCTCCGGAGTCAGTGCCCAGACCAGGTGCAGTACAGCAGTGGCAGTTATCCCCAGCACCCGCCCCAGTAGCAGCTTCCATCCAGACCTTTCCAGCAGCAGTAGTAGGGACAGCGAGCTCCTGCTCCTCTGAGGGCTGACGTAGGAGGAGGCCGACCTCAGGGCGCTCCACAGGGACCTCGACCAGGGCATGGTCGGGGAGGTGTCCGACAGCCGAGGGGCAGGGGAGCTGGGCGTGGACAGTTGCACGCTGCAGAGGCAGCAGTTCCAGCAGGGCCAGATGTTTTTCGAGGTACGATCAGTCTGTTTAGCACTCTTGCTTATCCTTTGTTCGATACCGGAGCTTCGCACTCATTCGTTGCACCCAGGCTAGCCCGTGCCTTGGTTATATATGCTGAGATACTTCCAGTGCCCTTGGTGTTGAGCACACCAGTTTGAGGTCAGACCGACTTTTTGTTCGTTTTTCGGGGATCTAGACTGATGATAGGGCCACATCAGTCGGTTCGGGATCTTCTTCTGCTACAGATTCAGCCATACGATGTCATCCTAGGCATCGACTGGCTATTTTCTGTGTGCGCCGTCATAGACTGTTTTCGAAGAAGGGTGGTGTTCTCAGACATGGACAACCGGCGTGTTACCTTCACCGGTGAGCGGAGTAGTCCGAAGGGAAATAGGAGAGAGGAACCTCTCCTCTCCTTGTTGACCGAGATGACAGTGGAACCAGTAGATACTGAAATGGTGGAAGTGCCAGAGATCTTCTGTGAGTTTATGGAAATCTTTCTTGATGAGGTGACGACTCTACCCCCTTGACGTGATATCTAGTTCGGGATAGACCTACAGCCCGACGCTCATCCAATCTCGATGGCTCCTTATCGGATGGCACCTTCGGAGCTACGGGAGTTGCGGATACAGATTGACGATCTGATGAATAGGGGTTATGTTCGTCTGAGTGCGTCACCGTGGGGTGCTCTGGTCTTGTTTGCAAAGAAGGCGGATGGTGGTCTTAGGTTGTGCATAGACTACAGGAGACTGAATCTGGGAACAATCAAGAATCGCTACCCTCTCCCAAGGATAGATGATCTTTTCGACCAGCTGAAAGGGACAGGATGGTTCTCAAAGATTGACCTGCGGTCTAGGTATCACCAGCTGAGGGTGAAAGAGAGCGACATCCCGAAGACATCGTTCAGGTGCAGGTATGGACACTTCGAGTTCGTAGTCATGCTCTTCAGTGTTACGAACGCCCCGGCTGTGTTCATGGGACTTATGAACTCCATCTTCCAGGAGTACCTGGATCGGTTCGTGGTTGTGTTCACCGACGACATCCTAGTCTACTCTAGATCAGAGGAGGACCATGCAGAGCACTTGAGGACAGTTGTGGAGGTCCTCCGACAGCACCAGCTATATGGGAAGTTGTCAAAATGAAAGTTATGAACACGAGAAGTGCACATCCTCGGGCACGTAGTGTCTGAGCAGGGGGTAGCAGTCGACCCATCAAAGGTTGAGGCAGTTTTTTCTTGGGCAGCACCCAAGAATGTGGCAGAAGTCCGAAGCTTCCTCGGACTGGCGGGTTACTACCGAAGATTCGTACCCAAATTCTCTCGAGTAGCAGCCCCTTTGACGAATCTGACCAAGAAGGACCAGGCCTTCGTATGGAGTGAGCAGTGCCAGTCATCCTTCAGCTATCTGAAGGAGAAGTTGGTCAGTTCCCCAGTGCTGATATTACCAGAAGAATGGGTGGCCTATGAGGTATTCTGCGATGCTTCGGGACAGGGCCTGGGATGCGTCTTGATGCAGCGACAAGGGATGATCTCTTATGAGTCTAGGCAGCTGCGTTCCCATGAGCGTAATTACACCACCAACGACCTAGAGCTTGCAGCGGTCGTTTTTGCGCTAATGTTATGGTGTCACTACCTCATCGGGGAACGCTTTGTGGTCTTCACGGATCACAAAATCTTGAGGTATATCTTCTCCCAGCGGGACTTAAACTTGCGACAGCGGAGATGGGTGGAGTTCCTTCAGGATTACGACCTTGAGATCTCTTATACTGAGGGAAAGGGAAATGTGGTGACCGATTCTTTGAGCAGGAGGACGCAGAAGGATGTCGCCCGAGAGTCGGCGGACGCCTGTAAGGCAATGGAAGAGTTGGCTGCTTTACAACTGGATGCGACGATGGATAGCGGCAGAGGCTGCCTATATCAAACGACAGTGCAGTCATCCCTATTTCAGTAGGTGGAAGAGTCCCAGGGGGGAGACCTAGAGTGCGATGTGATGCGTGACCAAGTTGACCAGGGCAATGCTCCGGATGGATGGACCGAGGATGGTCAGAACCGGATGCTTTTCCAGAAAAGTTTGTTTGTCCCAGAGGCGATGCGCGGCAAGGTTCTCATGGAGTTCCAAAACTCACCCTGGCGGTACACCCTGGATTTTCCAAGATGTACCAGGGTTTGAAAAGGTAGTTTTGGTGGCCCGGAGTTAAGCGAGCAGTGGCAGAGGTTGTGGCCAAGTGCCTAGTGTGTCAACAAGTGAAGGCTGAACACCGAGTTCCAGCTGGCCTACTACATCCCCTAGATGTCCCCGAGTGGAAGTGGGATGACATCTCAATGGATTTCATCACGGGACTACCCAAGGCTCAAGGAGGGTACGACGCCATCTGGGTGGTAGTGGACAGGTTGACGAAATCGGCTCACTTTCTGGCGATCAGGGAGTCGAGTGCTGTGGATTCTTTGGCACAAAAGTACGTGGATGAGGTGGTGTGGTTGCATGGAGTCACGAGGTATATAGTCTTGGATAGGGATGCATGGTTTACCTTGCGGGTCTGGAGAGGATTGCAGCATGCGTTTGGCACCCAATTACGCCTTAGCACTACTTTCCATCCCCAAACAGATGGACAATTAGAGAGCACCATCCAGACCTTGGAGGATATGCTACGAGCATGTGTTCGTGACTCAGGAGGGTCATGGGTGCAATACTTGCCTCTGGTAGAGTTTTCCTACAATAATAGCTACCACTCTACCATTGGCATGGCCCCGTTTGAAGCTTTGTACGGGAGGACATGATGTTCGCCTATGTGTTGGACCGAAGTAGGAGAGGCAGGCATCCTTGGTCCGGAGGTGGTGCAGAACACGACAGAGAAGGTTCATCTCATACGGGAAAGGATGAAGGCATCCCAGGACCGACAGAAGTCGTATGCTAATACCAGGAGGATGACCTTGGAGTTTGAGGTTGGGGACCACGTGTTCTTGAAGGTCTCTCCTCGGCGTGGGCAGCGGAGGTTCGGCAGGGGGAGTAAGCTTTCCCCTAGGTTCATCGTACCCTTCCAAGTGTTGCGGTGGGTCGGCGAAGTGGCTTACCAGCTAGCGTTGCCACCGCCGCTAATAAGGATACATGATCTCTTTCATGTGTCCCATCTCCGTCGGTATCTGCACGATGTTTCGCACGTCCTTGATTGGGGTGAGTTGGACATCGAGGACGACGTGACCTTTGTGGAGAGACCAGTGATGATCGAGGATCGCAAGGATAAGGTGCTTCATGGCGAACCATTCCCTTGGTTCGCGTGTTGTGGAGACATGGTGGGCTTGAGGAGAGTACGTGGGAGAGGGAAACACAGATGCGTACTCAATACCCAGAGTTTTTTTGAGTTTTGTTCCTTGTTGTACCTGTTGTGATAGAAAGTTTTGTCCTTGGCTATGAAATGTACTGGTTTCTTTCCTCTGCTTGTGTGTGAAAACCCCCGGCTATAGGGAAGGAGAGAACCCGACCCCTAATCAAGACACATTAAGGTGGATGCGATTAAACCCGTGAGAGCGAGTCAGTGCCACCCAAAGCGGATAATATCTTGACATGGGGGAAGAGACTCCCCTACCCACGTGCCTGGGCAGTTTGGCATGCTATGTTTCTTGGTTCGTGACAGGAGGATGTTCTTTGTTAGTGATGAGGTTTACTCTTGAGAGGTATCTTTTGGGGTGGTTGTTCGGACCCTCCCTTTCCTTCGGGGTTATTTAAATTCTCAGGGACGAGAATAGTTTGAGAGGTATCTGATGTGACGACCCAGACTCTCTTGATCCTTCACTTTGCCAAAATCCAGGTTCTAAAGGAGTGGCGTCTCAGTGAGGCCGATCGGCGAGACCGATCGGCGTCACCCGGCCTTGTCAAGTTGTTTCCAGTAGCGCTTCATTGCGTAAATAGGGTTTTAAACCCTATTCTGACTCGTTTAAGCGTGTTTTTGAGACCCGTAATTCCCATAAGGGTTTAAATTAAATGCTTCATCAATTCATGAGTCGGCTTAAACCACTCGAACCCCTTTTTGTGATGAGTGGAGCCGCGTGGTCAACCCACGACCCCCGCGCCTTACGCGGTTTCGCGTTTTCACCTCAACTGTCCCCGGATCTTATAAACTAAGGGTTAGCCGTGGTTTCTCCTTTCCTCGATCGTGGATTTTTACAAACAGCTTGTGGTGCATTGGGCACATCGTTATCTGTAAAGTTCCGCGCCCCCGGCCTAAACGTCGACCATCTATCAACAAGTATTGAATTTCCCCTTTGCCTCTCTCTTTTGTGTATCATGCGGGGTGGGCATGGTTTTGATTCTGTAGAATTTGGGTAAACAAGACCTAAATAAAGATAATGAACGAATTCTATAAAGAAAGAAGAGGACGGGTTGTGATCGTTGATGGTGTTTTATATTTTGATGATGTTTCTTCTATGACCATCTTGTTGAGTTGTGCTGGCTTATGCCTCTTGAAAATCGAGGTCGTTGGTGGTCGTTGTTTGGGTACTAATGAACCCTGCTGATGTTTTAACTGACTTGGTTGTGGTTGTAAATTCCTTCTATGAAAAGTGAATTGGTTAATCACATATATCCGGCTGAATAAATTGAAAGCACCAGGATCAACCCTTATGTGATAACTTTCGATTATAACACACGAATTTCGAGTCATGGTGTGTGTTAAGTTGTTTAAATCTGAAAATACCTGCAAGGCCCTATTGTGTTGATGGTGGTAGTTGGTTGTGTTCCTTTCGGGCCGATTGCTGGAGATGTGGGAGGGGTTGGGATCCCCTGTTATTTTATACTCTCAGTGGTTGTGTGATTTTGGGGGATGGGATCTCCTGTTGGTATGGATTCGGTGGTTTTGAGTTTTAAATCCCAGTGGTTACTTGTTTATATCACAAATTGGGGTGGAATCCTCTGTTGTTGAGAACCAGGTGTGGACGTTTTGGTTGATGTTTGACTATTTACTTTCCTGGACTTATGCCTGTGCCTACTAGTTGCCGAGTAGTGCTTAAACGTAAACATCATTACTGAACGTGAAATAAGAAAGGGGACAAATGGGTTGTTGGCGTGATTCGCGACTCGGACTTGAGTGTTGTTGTGATCTGTAGGCTGTCTGAAGAAAAACCTAGCTTTGGGTGAGTGCTTGTTATATATATATATATATATCTGTAGCTCTGTGTTTCTTATTCTCTCCCCACCCAAGTTGAGCACTTAGTGCTGATCACCCCCATTTCATGGGGGAGGGTGTTTTTCCCAACACTATTCTTAGTGGCTGGTTATTTGCTCCTTTTCTGCTCCCTTTCCCGGATAGCCCAAGTATCTTCGGGTAGGCTGTGATGGCCTGAAGTCTATTATTAGCCCAAGAACCTTCGGGCAGGGTGGTGTGGTGGTTGGCTAGGTATGTGCGGTAGGTGTTTTCCCAAGTGTCTTCAGGATGAGGCCCAGGTGTCTTCGGGCATGGCAGTGGATCCTTTAGCCCAGGTGTCTTCGGGCGTGGTGGCGGTTGTTCTAGCCTAGGTGTTTGCAGGCATGGTTACATGTGACAGTTGTGGCCCAGGTGTGTGCGGGCGGGATTCAGCAGTGGGACTGCGTGCGGTTGAGGCCCAGGTGTGTGCGGGTGGGATTTCGGCAGTGGGACTGCATCTAGTTGTGGCCCAGGTGTGTGTGGGCGGGTGTGGAAGTGGGACTGTAGTGAGAATGGTGGGATTGGTCCGATGCGTAGGGTGTCTCAATAACCAGTGGGAAAGTTGCGTGGGGTACCCAAACATCGATGTGCTCTTATTATATATATTACTTGACTTGCGTTATTTGGGGAGTGAGCCTTGGTGAGGCCTGGGATGGATAGTTTTACTTGTTAGGTTTTTGGTTCTCTCTTTTTCTCACGGGACTTTAGTACGTTCCCCCACTTGTGCACGAGAGTCTTTGGTTTTCCCTACTGAGTATACTTGTATGCTCACCCTACGTATATAAAACTTCTTTCAGGTTTCCAGGAGGACTTCGGGGATCACACAGGACCTTACTAGCTTGGACCTTTGGAGCAGTTGCAGTTGTTTTTTTCTTTTCCTTTTTGGTACTTACCATGTAGTCAACTTTTGCACTTTGTGGCTTTTACTTTTGAAACATGTATGTGGGAATGGTTTACTTTTGGCTTTACTTTTCCTTCTACCTTGGTGTTGTTGGGTTTCTCCTCCTTATCTCTTGATCCTATAAAATAAAAAGGGTAATTCCTTCCATTTGTGAGAATTTTCTATACCCTTGGTGCTAGTCGCCACTCTGGGACCTATTGAAGGCGGGTTTCGGGGGTCATTATCTCTACTTCAACTTAAAGAAGGAAGGGCCTTGCAATCTGTTGACCCTTCCCTCCTTTTGGTGAAGGTGGGTCGTGACATAAAGTCTTTGTTGGCATATTTTAAGTTGTTGCGACAGCCTCCGGCTTTATAGGACATCCTCAAAATCTTTATCAAAGTTCTACATCTCCTCCTCCCTTATGTGGGGTCGACGTGGTGCCAGAGCGTATCGTGGGTTACCCAGATAATCCTCGGCCTTTGTTGATTCTGCAAGTTTTCAATCCTCTCATGTAGCTCTTCCGTATTCTTATTAATAAGCTTCTCAAAATGGCTTGCCCAAGCATTCACTTGGAGTTATGAAGCTTCCAATGTGGTAGGCCTACTTCGTCTTCCTTCATCACTGGCATGAGAAATTTTATTACCATTGTATTCGGTAATGATATATTACACAAACACAAATAATCATGGTGAGAAACACATAAAATTATGCACACTCTCACACACACAAAGATACACACACTCAAATATACAAACACAATCAATATGTGCACACACACATGAAATATGTACACACTCACAATCACACACACAAGATGTACACACACACACACATGTACAAGATGTATACACTCATGTTCTCAAACACACAAAAGATGTACATACACACATGAACACAATATGTACACACTCACACTCACACACACAATATGTACACACTCACACAAATTTTTATACACTCAAGAATTTTATTTTAATTTCTATCCTCTCTCAGACTCAATTCAAATCCCAAGATCTTATACCTTTTTTATGGATATCATGTGTCACCAATCCTTCCCAGACCAATATTATGTTGTGGGATAGTTTTACACAACCCGTTCGATTGGTAAAAGTATTAAAAAATGTTGAAGGGAGAAAAAGAAGGTAGAAAATATGGATAAAATAGTGGAAAGGGGTAGAAATGTGAGGTATGTGGGTTTTTATGATTTTTAAAGATAATAAAAATGAATAATAATATGAACCAAATATAGTATGGATATTATGTAAAATATTGGAAAAATTGTTTTCGATAAATGGAAAGTACTAATAATATAAAGCACGAAGAAGTAATTGTATCACCTTTCTTCTTCTTTTTTGGGTCAAATATCCCAAAAAAGTGTTGTGCTTGGAGTTTTAAAGAAAAAGATGATTTTATGGAGAGTAATAAAAAATTAAACCTCTAAAATAATGGATTTACTTATTTTCGAAATTCAAAAAATGTTGAGTTGAGTGAATTTGATTTTTGTTTGATTTTTTTTCAGATAAAAATCACATATAGCGAATTAAATATGAAAAGAATGTGGATGAATAATTGTCTCAATGTAATAATATTTAAATCTTAAATAAACTATACCAATTCAGGATGTTTTCAAAACAAAAATTAATCGGTGAAAAATATGGAAGGATAAAGAGTGTAATGGGTAAAAGTAATGTAAATGAAGGTATAGATGCCTTCCGTGTCAACTGGACCTCTAATACCAAATGATGAGAGATGCATGGGGTGGAAAAATATTCATGTCATAGAGAAATAGATGATGGATGCAGTATGGGGATAAGTGGTGGATGATTGGTACAGATGGTGGATGCAAGTAGTCAATCAATGCTATAAGGAGTGCGACCTACTACTTATAAATCACACTTAATGGAGGGATGCGATAGCCAATCCACACAACAATGCACCTTGGGTGAGGCATGTAATTTGGAGATTTTTGATCTTTGGTCACCAATCTAACTTATAGATTTACAAGGAAAGAATTAACAAGATCAATGGGAAACCGGAAAAATCGTCACATAATGGAGAGAAACAAAGCATAAGATCTCTATTACAATTTTGAATAAAAATACAATGTCATGGGTTGTCTATTTATACCCAAGGGGTGATACAATATTTAAGGGTATAATAACCTAAATTCATAAAGTCTAAACCTACCATGTCCCCTTAAAGTCAAAAAGATAAAGTCTAATAAAGAATTTTGGGAAAAGCAGCACATGTCTTTCCAACCATATCCCACCAGATTTGACTTTGACTAACCAGCCAAATAGATTTGACTTTGGTGTCCAAAGATTCCATTCGAGAATATCCATGTGGGTAAGGCTTCCAAAATTAGTGAAAAAATGTGTCTTGGGATTCATGCATCTCATTTGGTCTTAAATTAGAGTGATAAAAGCCCATTTTCAACTTCCATGCATGCACCTTGGGTTTGGGCCTGTTAATGCAGCGAGATGGGATCTCGTAGCCTCTTTTATTCTCTTTAATATTACTTGAATCATTTTTCCATGAAACTAAACTTCCACACATTCCATAAATTCAATTTCATCTATCGGTTTCCTATCATTAACAAAATAATACGACATTTATAAAATATAACTATATTATTTTTAATTTCGATATTTATAGTAATATTGTGGATCTCATTGAACTCTTATTAATGCATAGGATACCCAAGGGACATATATATATATATAATATAGGGTGGACTAAAATACTAGTAAAGGGATAATAAAAATAAATATAAGTATAAGATAAATCATATGAGTCAATAGATATAACATAGAATCATAAAAGAAGAGGTACATAACACATCATATAAAAACATGGAATAAGAGAAATTATATAATAGGAATATGTAAATAATGATAATAATATGAATGTGACATAATTATAAAACATATAATCATAAATATAAGTCAAGGATCAATTCCAAGACATTGTAACAGATTGTTCTCCAATAACTTCCCATGCACCATACATAGTATCACATGAGATGAAAGGATATCCCAATTGATTAGGGGGGTTTATAATTTTGGCCCAACATTTAATATCATAATATGTCAAGCATATTTGTTCCACACATAAAATAAATCATAGATTAATCATTAATATGAAAACCCCATGAGAATAAATGAGTTAAAAAATAATACCAAAAATCATTTACAAATGAATAATCATATAGGTATCCAAAAGAAGAAAGGAATAAATCATATTTAGATTTCGAATTTTAGGGTTAAGAAAGAATAAAAGAATATAGGTCATAAATATAGGAATAAAGGTGATGGAAAATATTTTTAAAATCATGTAGAAGTTTTATAAATGAAATTTTTACTAAAATAATAAAAAATGGATAAGGATTAATAAAAGGAAAATAAATACATTTAAATACCCCATAATCATAGGAGAACCAATGTATTATATGTTCAGAAAAGGGGGAATACAGTGAAAAAAATAAATCAGGCATGATACCATTAATACATGAAATAAAGGTGTTTTTAAATGATTCCCTTACATATTTCTTATGGTTTTACATAAATGAAATTATAGGAAGGGTACTAAGAAGTACATGCATGTCCCTAATTAATTAAGAGGAAAAGGAGTGTAAAAAACCTAAATAGAGTATGTGAGAGAGATAAAAAAATAAGGAGGAAGGGGAGGGGTATAGAGAGAGAAAGAATAATCTTAAAAGAATGAAGGAAAGAGTGAGAGTCCCCTTAGAAGATTTAACATCTCACTCCAAACCCATTTTCTAGGGAAGATGTGAAGGTGAAACTAACCTTAGGTGAAATTCCAAAGATACCAAAGGTTTTCAATAAATTCCATGGGATTACCTAAAAATTTGGAAAATATTTTCCATTTTAAACAACACAACCTATCAATAGAAAATAGAAACAACCAAACCAACTATATGACTCATGAGGTATAAACAATACAACTTAACTAAATATTAATAAACCAATAATAACATAGTAGCAGCAACCAACATAATTACTAAAATGAGAATATAAGAAGATAAACCCAAAAAGAAAGTTGAAGTGACAAATGTGGAACTTACTCGAGATCCACATAATAGAAACCCCTAAGCTCTAATCTCTATAACTGAATACTATATATTTCCCATGATCTACTAGAAAAGTGATATTTTTTCTTGTATCTGTAGTATGTAAAAATCATTATTATACACACCAAAGTGCATATATAGGGGGTGAGTAATCATACCCAGTAGGTAATACACCAAAATCGTTCCACACACTCTACTAGGAAAAGAACAAGTTAGTATAATTTATATAAAATAAGTATATGTATGAAAATAATTATCAATAGAGTTTCATGAAAGAGCGTGAAGAGGCATGTCAACATAGTTTATCAATTTAGAACAATTTAAATCAATTTAAATTAAAATTAGAAAAATTAATTCCTAAATACCACTTCACATACCTAAAACACATACATATACTCATACACACATGAATTCTAGGTGACAATACAATACTCATGATTGGCTACCCACTGATCCACCAAGTCATCACTAGGTGACCATTCTCTAGGTGCCTCTAGTCTAGCATCACAACCCTTATTCAAGGTCACATCGAATAAAAATAAACTAATGAAACCCATCTATGAAGAGTTATCATATCAATTAATTCCACATAAATTAATCCTTCCTTTTAAAACATTTCATCGAATATATTGCTTTCATTAAAATAAAATTGCAATTTAAAATCATAGATCAAAGGGGTTTATCTAAAAATTATTCAAATAACCAGTATTTCTAAACAATAAACCAAGAGGGTTTTCTTTAATGAAATCATAATATTATTCCTTTCCAAATATAATAAAAATATTAAATTAAGCTAATAATTCAAGTTAAAGAATAATTGGAGAAGAGAGAGAAGATACATACCTCTCAACAGGTGACAAAAATGAAGAACGACACAACGAATCCTACGGATCTGGGATCAAGACTAATTTCCTTCAATAGATCCAATAAATATCTCATAAACATTATAGATCATATATATGTCTATAAATAATTATATATAATGTTCGATTTAAAGTAAAATGAGAATATCTATAAAGATAGAGATATATAGAAAGAGAGAGAGTGGAGATGTATCGTTGATTTTGGAGATCTATACACTTAAATCCATAAAAATTTTCTTTTAGATAAAATGGAACCACTAATAATTCTTATAAGGGTTGTGTAGTTAGGGATACTAAGAAAAGAGGTGAAAGATAAGGGTTTGGGGGGTCTAAACCAAGTAATGATCTAATTTTCAATGAATTAATTGCACACTAAATTGTAATTTTCCATAGTTTGGGAAATTGTGTGCCTGTTACTACCAAAAAACCACTCCCTAACATGGTTAGTTCACATATTTTGATACAATATGCACCATACATGTTTGTTCCTTTGTCTCCACTTTCAATGATTCTCCTAGGCACTGACACGGTTTGGAAAAACTGTGGGAACCCTTCTATCCTCCTAAGTTTGACACATGGTTTCCCCTAACCATGCTCAAACAAAACACCCTTAAAAACACTTCCAAACACATACCAAAATCATCCAAAAACTCCAAAAACTAAACCGAAGTATTATATAACCTCAAAATACATAATAAAATGGTAAATAAACTCAAACTAAAGGTTGTTACTTTCTTCTCTCTATAAATCTCTCCATCATAGGAATTCCAGAGACTACTTGTGAAGAAAAAAAAACTTCAAACTATTAGTCATGTAATACTAAACATACCAAATGTATTCATTAAGTAAATAAGAAATTATCATGATTATCCTAATATAATAAGTTAAAATATAAACCAAGGGAACAATTGGATCAAAATAAGCAAGATCCCATCCCATACGCAACTAGGATCCGACGCTTCAACCATACATAAGGAAAAAAGAATACAACATGCATTGCATTGAATCTAAAATGAAATGGTACCCATTGAACAACCCCATTGATACATTTGAGAAACATAAATGGTTCCACCCAAAAAATAAACACCCTTCATTGCTTACGTAGTTTTCAATTTATTAACCCGGAGAATATACAAAGATACATGTTTATTTTCAAACAACACTAGACACAATGATACACCAACATAGAAAACCATAAGATGAAACAGTTGATGGTATGATTATCTAAATATGAATCATATACTTATAAGTAAAACCATATGTAAGTCAGTGATGTTTCTGTTAAATTCTTAGATAATAATGTTTTTTTGGTAAACATGTTAACCACAAACCCACAAAGGAATAATCAATTTCAGTTAAAGATAGTAATAGTCAATACAGAAAGAAAGTTCATCACTTCCCAAAAATACCCCACTACATAAATTCCACAAAAATTATCCCTAGAATATGAATTATAATCAGTAAATAACTCACTCCCCCTTACTGGAAAGTTACTTATAACATTGTGATAGTCACACCAGTCGGTGTTTGATATTCGTAATCATGATCACCCTTGGTAAATATATATCTAAAATCTACTTAAGGTTTTCCTAACATAAGGAGAATCCTAAATTATCCCCCAATGAACTAGAGAGATAATTTCAATCCTCTAAATAGTGCTTATGGCTCCACACCATAAGGTTAAACCCAATGGTATGACAACAAAGAGTCTACCAGGGAATATTTTTAAACCTGTTCACCCAAGGTGGTAATAACATCCACCAAATAGAAGACTATGACATCATGTTTTTCTATATGACTCAAGTTCATGCTAATGGTTTAATCCAATACTCATTCATGATACAACATTTTACTAACACACTTCCTATAGATTAGAAAGAATACATAGCTACTATGTAATCAATCTTGAACCGTGAGACCTAGAATGATCATTCCTTAGAGAACTCGAACATAAAAAAACAAGAACAAGAAATTGAAATTAACTAACTAAACACTGAGGGTATGAACCATTTAGATATCTAAGAAAATAACCTTCCCACTATTAAATCTATAGACATGGCCATAAAGGCACTCATATTTAATAAAACTCTAATAAAGGTTGTCGATCCTAAACTACTCTCGATGTTCGACACCTAACCCCAACATTAGAACCAATATAAATGGAAACATAGAATTTATTATTTAAACTCAATTTAAAAATGAACATTTTCTTAGAATATGCGTGACTAACCCACCAATTAGAGAAATCAATGTGATAGTAAATGCGAGTAACCATTGCATTACCTATATTTCAGTAAGGACACTTCGAAAATATATAATTCCAACCAAGATATACTATAGGTATGGAAAAATTTCATGGTAACCAATTTTAGGTCCCATGAAATCCCATTACCCACAAGACATCTTGATTCTCATCCAATGAGACATCATCTCCCAACAAAACTACTCTTTTTATTCCATCCACTACTTCTATCAGAATGAAATAAGCATAAACTCCACAACACAATTAAGCACACACAACCATTATAAAAAAATATTAGAACAAGTTCATAGCATGAAATCACCATAAGCACAAAAAGTGAAAAAAAGATAACTAATATAACCAATAGATCCAAAACACGAGTAGAATCAGAACAATGATCATAGAAAGTGCACTAGCATAAAGCTAGAATTATAAAACCCATAACACTATAAAATATAGCCTCATAACCATGGTTAAAAACACAGATCCCCTAAGGGTATATCCAATAATATATTTCTAGGCCATGTATGTCTGTACTGCCCATTCTAGATAGCTACTACTAGGGTCTCATTTTCCAATTCATCATGTTATAACAATTCCAGAGGCCATATGAAAAAATTTCACATTCCCAAAACAATGATAATATTTTTATGAAGTGTATAATTTTCCTAAAAACCCAATTAAGGAAAATCTTTATTTCTTTTCTAAAATCTAAACACCAATAAAATCATTTTCAAAGTCCTTTTATAAAAAAACCTTTATAACTAATGTGAAACAATGCCACATTTATAAGGACAAAATATTCTAAAATCCAAAAAATTATAAAATTCAAAGCAACCAAAGATTTTATTTTTTTCAACTCTTTTACCAAAATTGAATTAAATAAAGGTCATTAAATATTTTATTTAAATTAAAATTTCTGAATATTTTTATAAAACATTCTAGAAAATTCTTTTATAATATATGTTTTAAGTCTGTAAAAAATTGTAAAATAAATCCTTCCAATATTATTCTATGATTTGAAAACCTCTTTGTCTTTAAAACATATCCCAATAGTTAAAATAAAATAAACATGAGTAACCAAATCATTTAACTACTAAGGAAAAATATAGCATGAACCAATCACCTCATATGAATAAAAATGTGACCAAATTTCTTATTAACACATGATTAATAAAACAATTCAATAAAATAAATAATTACATTATGTTCCAATAATATTAGCCATATGAAATTATAATCAACCAAATAAAAGAAAACAATGTTATATGAAACCTTATTTACTACCATATTTCATGACATAAAGTTTGAGGTGAATCATTTTATTGAAATTAGTCTTTTAACAATCATGAATGTACAATTATAAAATAAATTAAACAATATACAAAATTAACACATAATTTATTTCACATTATTTATTAACCAATGATATATTTATTAAAAGGTTTAAAACACTCTTAAATTATTGCAGTAACAAACTGATATTAACATATCACAATCATACTTTTTATTCTACTTATTATGCCAAACATTATTTGATATTACATTATAGTAAATAACAACAACTATTTATTTTTATTTAATTCTCAAAAAAATGAAAAATAGTTACATTTTTATCATGCTTTCATGACCAGTAATACAATAAGAATAATGTTTAAAAATAAAAACATAACAATATGATATTATATTGAAATTAAAATAATTATAGTTTTTATTTTGTTTTTTATGATAGGCATGACTTATTAATTATATACATAATAAGTAATAATAATATTCTTATCTTGTTAACATACCACAAAATTATTTAAAGAAAAATATTTAAATGTTCTAGTATGCTCTTTGTTTAATTGAAGTTGATATACACTAATTTCCAAATCAATAAATTAAATTATCATATGGAGTGTTATAGAAATATTAACTATTTAAGCTAAGAAAAAAGTTTCCAAACTTGTGTAAAGGTTTTATACAGAACTAATATAGAAACAATTACTAATAATAAAAATAAAAATAGTAAACAAGGGATTATGAATTTAATTACTCAATCAAAAGTAATATAAAATATATCAAAGTAGCATGGACTATAATTAATGTTTAGACAATTACTACTAATCAAGTTTATTACTTTTTTAGGTACCAATTCCATGATACATTCATGTTTCATTATAAAATAAAACATAAAATAGGCCTAAACACAATTCAATGCCAACAAGAAGCAACACATGTAACACTTTGAGATTTTAAAAGAGGAACCTCATGTTAGGTGGTGTATATGACATGAAACACCAAACATAGAAGGTAATATAACACCCCAATACATTACTATGTATTTTTTTAAAAAATAAATCTCGTTGATAGCTTGTGATGCATGCAACATCGGGTTTAAATGAAACATGATACTCTATTAAAATATTATTATTTATACATGAAAATTATAACATAGCCGTTAAATTAAAATATATGAGTATGAATAATTAATTATTAATATTATATGTTTTACACATGTATAAAAAAAATTCAATTGAAAAATATAGATTAAAAATAAAATAAGAACCGTTTGAAAGAAAAAGAAGTGCTTTTAGAAAACTATATTTTTATGAAAGGTTGTTTAGTCGCGCTTTGCACACATAATTTAACATTGATTTTTACCACTTTTAGAAAATTTATTTTTTAAAAATGGAACCTCATTTTTTAAATAATCATATCAAAATTTACTTAGGGTGAAATTTTGGGATTTTTTAAAAAATACTGATTTTTAGTGAATAGTGAAAAATATCATTTTTTATAAAACTATCAATAAATTAAGTAATTTAAAAGGACAGTTATGATTTGGATTTTATTTCAAGTATCA
Source organism: Viscum album (assembly GCA_963277665.1). Classification (NCBI taxonomy): domain Eukaryota; kingdom Viridiplantae; phylum Streptophyta; class Magnoliopsida; order Santalales; family Viscaceae; genus Viscum; species Viscum album. The sequence continues at coordinate 2,041,774,004 of OY728148.1, read as the reverse complement.
TAAGTATTATTTACTTATATTCAATCCAAATAATTTCATTTCAATAAACATTATTCTAGATTTTATTTTAAAGTCTATTTTTTGTTTTAAAAACACATTTTTCTGAAAATTGTTTTAAAATGCACAATGTTTTCCCATTTTAATTAATAAAAATAAACCATAATTATGAATTATTTAAACGATAGGTATATATTATAAATATTCCTTTTTAATTTTAAATTCATATAATGATGATTTATATTTATACAATTAATATAAGATCATCTTTTTCCTATTACCTAAGAATACATCCATGTTTGGATACTACAAGTGGATGTGGTTCAAGAATAGATATACTTAGGGTTAATAAATCCAAAAAATTAATAAAAATATTGACTCAAGAATTACATGGTATATGAAAATATTTCTTATTACCCATCTGGGTTGACACTCATGGGGGATATTCTTAAGATAATTCACATTTTCATTACGAACCATTATAAAGGATTTGAAAATATTGTTATAATTTGAAAATTTTAGAAATGAAACCATGTTTATGATAATGAGATAATACATTTGTATTTTTTTCAATTAATTTTAATTTTTTCATAGGTTTTGGGATTATACATTATGTTTCATAAAGTTATGATCTAATCTAGTGTATGTCATTATTTAGAAATGATGCCTAGTGGAAGGAATGGGAATTTTATCAATGAACATAATGAAAAGAGTAAGAATGATCATTTATTTTATGGTATTAATCCAATATTTCTAATACAACTAGTATCATAATAATTATCATCATAATATTACATAGTATCATGTGTTATCAAGGTCGAAAAATAATTCTCTAAGTATTATGGCTTCAAAGGGAAGCAAGAGAATAAGTGGATGCAATGTCAAAAAACATATAAGGGGAAGAAGGTAAATGAGGATTTTCCCAAGTAAGAATTGTGGAAAGAGTCACCTTGGTACTTTATTGAAGAGAATGATAGTTTTCTATAAGTGAGGAGATAAAGGGCACCATGCTAGTGATTAAAAGTCTAAGAGAGAATCATCTAATGTGAAATGTCTCAACTGTAAGAATATGGGGAACTAAACAAATAAATTCCTCAAACATAAAGGTAATATACCCCTAAAGAAGTTAAGGGATCAAAGTCAAGCTTATGTTATTACTATTTCTGAATTGGAATAAAGTACTTTTGAATTTTTATTCAAAGAATTATGTTTTAAAATTATTTTATCAGTTATATTCTCACTATAAAAATCATGAAATATATAAGTATTTTACTACTATTATATTTATTTAATAATATGAAATCATATGTTGAATGGTACCAAGAAAAGTGATTGAATGGAAAGTTTAACTTTTTGGAAAATATGTGATTTGGGGAAGATAACACTTTATCTGTTATCTATATTGATATAGTAATTATAAAGAGATGTTTATGGGATATAATTGTCAACCATGAAATTGGTTATTAATATGATGGCTTATGATATCTTTAGGGAAATAAAAACCCATGTACTTTCCTGATGGGAATGGGGTTTTATTCAATTTTAGAGAGAAATGGAATCGGGTGTGTGAATGAAAAGGTATGAAAGAAACCTATAATTTTTTATGTTTCTATTATAAGGAGATAAGGAACTACGCAAAAAATCCCCAATTATCAAGGGAATACACCTTAGAATAATCTAATGGATTAAGTTAAATATTTTTCTAATAATATATCAAAAGTTGACTTATTATAGATCTTATATATTTGGATTCAAGAATTGTGTTTTAAAAGTATTTTTACTAATGGTATTTTGGTTATAATAAGAATGTAACTTATAAGGGTTTTGTTGTAATATATTTTCTTTAAGGATTTGAAAACATGTGTTGAATAGTACCGATGACAAAAAAAAAGTGATACAATGACAAGTTTATCTTTTTGGAAAACACATGATTGATGGAGGATAACCCTTAATATGTTCCTCATGTTGAGATAATAGTGTTTATTTTGGATTAATATTATTATGGATAAAGTAAATTGGATAGTATTGATGACCTTAGAATATATTATTGACTTATTGACAAAATGTATTATGTTACCATTGATGGATTTTATAGAATTATAGTATTTATGGAATATATTTAATAATATGTGGTTTTATTTAATTAATAAAGAAGAATTCATTTTTTTATTAAGTTTTTAAGGTGATTAAGGTATTCAATTATTTGGTATGTGACACTAAGAGCTGCATTATTTTGTTTAGGGAATCTAATGTTAAGTTGATTTTTAAAATTTAGTGACCTTCCTTCTAAATTTTTTGACATTGAATTTGGTTAAAATTATTTTGAAAGAGTAAATATTTATAAAATGGATGTTGAGGTTTATATATTAATGTCTTATACCAGGAATGTCTGAACCAGGCATAAGCCTGGTCCCACAAATTTATTAAAAGAAAAGTGCAAGTAAATTCAGAAGGAAATAAAACGCTACATAACATTAAAACCATATGCATCCTTCTCCCCATCATCAGATAACTCATCACTAGGATCAGCTGACTCCCATTCAGAAGATTCATATTTGCGCATCATCTCAAGGTACATATTTTTCTTCCGCAACATTTCCTCAGACAACTTCTCTTTGACCGGCCGTTTTCCACTGAATCCTTTGTCCCTCTTCGGGGACCCTCCTCTTCGTTTTCCACTGTACCCATTTGCAATTACATTTTCTTGTGACGCTCCAATCTTGTGTGCAGACCTTGTTTCCATTGGTTTGGGTAGATCCGTGTAGTCCCTCCTTGGCCTCCTCTTTGGTGGCGCACTCATGACACCTTCACTTTCAGACATCGTCGTTCGACCACCTTGAACAATATCACTATAGGAGGTCTGGACCATACCACCATAGGAGGGCTGGACCATACCACCATCATTTTCTTTCTCACTATCAGAGCAGTCCCCCCATTTACCAGAAATGTGCACCACCCTATACCCGTCACCGCCACCATGCATGCCTTTTTTCACATTACAATCTCCTGCTAAGCTGTCCAACAGTGGACCATTGTCTGTATTTGCTTCAGATCCCTTCTCAGCACTATATGTTCTCTCATTCCCCAGATCTTGATCACAAGTACCAACACTGGCAACCCTTGGCTCAACATTAGCACCTAAGGAAACAGAATTTTGATCCTCATGAGTCCTTTTGGCATCCTGCTCATGATCCAGGACCAAATCAATATCCACCAGGCATGCAAACCGATTGTCGAGCCCAATGTTGTTCGCCAGCCTCCCAGGTGTTTCCTGCATCCCATCCACTGTCATCACAGAACCAATGGCATTAGCACTTTCCTTGATAGGAGTTTCTTGATTCCCAGCCAGCTTCACAGCCCCAAGATCCATGTGTTGATATTGCCTCTCAATCTCCTCTTGAGCTGGGGAATTAGGACCTACAGCAACAACTTGCACATCATGGACAGCGACAATGGCTTCAGGTGCCCTCACAGTTTCCAGACCGAGAGAATCCACACCACCATTCTGCCCACCCAGTTCCACATCTTTCTCCACAGCAGCACAACTTCGTTCAACATGAACATTCCTCTCTACACTAGCACTCACTTCCCTTCGGGGGCTTTCCATCAAGGATGGAACCTCAAACATAGGAGTTACAGCAGATCCTCCTGCATCCTTAAAAGTAGAAGAAGACTCAACACTACATTTCAGGGTATCAACATTACCCAAGTCCCGCTTCAGCCTGTTAAAAATATCACTGACCTTCACTCCAGGAGGCTCCACACCTGGCTTATGCAATTCATCCCCCATTCCCAGAACCCCACTGTCCACTAAGTTCACCATCTCATGGCGAGGGAGTATGGGTTGTTCTACGTTCACCCCACCATCAACCAAAAGCCCATGTGTCCTCAAACTCCCCACAGAAGCAGCTTCATGAGAACCCAAACCATCCCTCACCCTCCTGCACACCCTCCTGTTCATAGATCCATTTCTGCAGGCAGAGGCACAATGTCCCAGCCGATGGCACACACTGCAATAATCAACCCACTATTCAAACTTAACATCCTACTTCCATCGGAATTCTTGCTCATCAGTAATCCACACCCAGTCCACCGGCGTCTTGGAGACATCAATCTCCACACATATGCGAGGGCAGATGGGATGACACACAGTCTCAGTTTTGATGTATGAGCACAGGTAGCGGCCGACCATGTTCCCAAGCATAGATAGAATGGAAGGGTTCTAGAATTGGAGAGGGAGGCCCGAGAAACGTACCCAAATCGCTATACTCGGATTATCCCGCTGCATATGGAAGTCAAAATTACACCGAAGAAGAAAGAAAGGCATACCTCCACACCGTCGAGGATCCTTAGACCACGCCATGATGAGATCCTCCATAGACCCAAAACGAATCATTATGTGTCGTCGATCGAGAAGACCAATCACCGCCCGATCTTGCAGGTTCCAGGCTTCAAAGACAAACCGATCAAAAGCATCAACTGATGGACGACTTTGATGAAATCGAGCCACTAGAGTCAGCTTGAAAAGATCTGTGGAAGAGTTAAGTTCTGAAGGTGCTAAACATAGTTGAGGTGCTCCACGAAACAAATCTGGAACTTTAGGGCAAAGTGAGATTCGCGGGAACAGGGGCAAGAATTCAGGATTAGAAAATGGAGTGAAAGAATTCGGGGAAATCCGTGACGAAGAACGAGAAAGAACTCCCCCCTCCGTTGGGTAGGGGGGAGGGAGGACCTCCATCGCCGGATCTAGGTCATCGTCGCTGGTCTTGCTCAGACATCGTCGCTCCTCATCATTCTCCTCGTTCTTAATGTATTATACTTTATGACTCATACTAATCATTTTGGTTTTGGTAAATATTTAAATACATGTTGAAGGGATTTTCATTATTTTATGGATCCAATGATCCATTAAAAGTTAATTTTAGGGCTTCGTTTATTAAAATATCATCTCATATATTCATTTTTTTATTAAGAAATTAATTTTAAATTGATCTAACCATATCCAAAAGATGATATTATGACTATAAAATAGAAAGTTATCATGTATGTACATTTCCTTGTGTTATTAGTCGAGATAGTAAAACAATCCTTCAAATTAAGGTAAATTATCTTGAAATTAAAATGGTATCTTATTGCCTTCATTTTCAATACAGATTTATGTCTTTTTGGTTGTTAAATGTAAATTCACTTTCTTGTGATCAATGATCTCTATCACTCTCCATAATTATTTTCACTTTTATTTGATGTCCATATCTTCAGTTTCCACTAATGCTCTTCTATTTGGAATCCTAGTACGTGTTATTCTAGATAAAATTCATAATTAAATTTATCTATTTCCAAGATGATGTTTTATTAACCCTTTTTATAATGTAGGTTTCTAAAAAATTTATTTTAAAGTTTTAAAACATTGATTACTGATATCAAGATAAAATATCGAGGATGTAATTTATTTAAGGGGGTAAAATATAACACCTAGAGATTTTAAAATAGGAACATCATTTTCAATACCGTATATGACATAATGAATAATTATTAGAAGAGAATATAACACCCCAAGACATTACGATATATTTCTTTTAAAATAAATACAATTTCATTGATAACTTGAAATGCATGAAACATCGGGTTTAAATGAAACATGATACTCTATAAAAATACTATTATTTAAAAATGACCATTATAACCAAGTAGTTAAACTAGAAGGTATGAATAAGAATAACTAAATTAAGAAAATTATATGTTTTAAACATGGTGAAATTAAATTCAATAGATATTTATTGATTATAAATAAAATAAGAACCATTTGAAAGAAAAAGTGTATTCTAAAAAAACTATATTTTTTAATAGTTATTTAGTCGTGCATTGTTCACATAATTTAAAATTAATTTTTACAAGTTTTATAAAGTTTATTTTAAAAAATTGAGCTTCATTTTTTAAATCATAATATAAAAATTTACATAGGTTGAAATTTTTTGATTTTTTAGAAAATATTGATTTTTAAGTGAATAGTAAAAATTAACGATTTTTTGTGTAACTGTCAATAAATTAAGTAATTGAAAAAGGAAATTATTATTTGAATTATATTTAAATTAAATTAAGTATTATTTAATTATATTTAATCCAATTAATTACTTTTTAATCTCCTTTATAATATATTTTATTATAAAGTCTATGTTTGGGTTTAAAAACACATTTTTCTGAAAACTTTTTTAAAGTGCATGATGTTTCCCCCATTTTAATTAATAAAAATAACCCTTGATAAAGAAGGGTTTAAATTAAATTTATATATTATTAATATAACTTTTTAATTTTAAATTCATATACTGATGATCTATATTCATAAAATTAATAAAATACCATCTTCTCTGTGACAAACACATTTCTGGAAAACAACTTTTTCATCGAGCTTGTGGGATTAATTTTAAATTAAATTCTGTTAATTATATGAATTTAATTTATAAAAATATATTCCATAATTTTAAGAATAATAATTAATATTATATAATAAGTTCAACTTAATTTTTTCCCACAATGAATAATAAAAACAACAAAAATTAATTATTGTGGTTAAGGTAAAAATAGTTTTACTAGGGGTTAAACTAAAACATATAAGGGTTAAAATGAACTTCCAACTTTTCAAAAACACATTAAATGGAAATATTTATACCATATAGTATCTATAGTTATATAATGTTTCATTTTAAAGGATTTTTTCCTGAAAAAAACTTTGCTATACTTTATTCTTTTCAAAAATTCCATGGGTGTTAACTCCCCCACTTATAAAAGGACACATACTACTATCTCATCTTCACACTTAAAAAACCATTTGTTTTGAAAAAGAACTTCCAAAATATCTTCCTTAATTCCCTAAACATTTCCTAGAGTCATTTTTTATATCATAAATCCAATCTAGGAAGTATTTAGATTAAACTTAAATATGTCGGTCAAAGAAGAGGTAATGTTTTTAACTAAGTATTTTAATTTTACTTCTTATTCTGACTCCTTATAGTCTTATTACTCTCAGATAATATAATAAAACCATCATATCATATATATATTTATATTTTATTTTTAAATTTAATTAATTATATCAATCTTATCTTCCATAAAACGCGAAATGAAACCATTGATCGTGTGTATGGTGAACTTCTGCCTTGCAAACCGATGTAATTTATTTTCCATCACCTTCTTTAAAGTATATATAAAATGATTTATTTAACATATTTTTATGATATTATAATTTTATTATAATTTTATAATTATGATATAATATATACCTTATTACTATCCATTCCGAGGGGGATATGATGACATCGCTCGTGTGTAAGGCGGACTAACGCCTCGCAAAGTGATGTGAATAATTTTTCACTTAAACTTTACATAGAAGGTGTTAAGGATAAATATAATGAATATATGTGATATTTATGACCTAAAAATATTTTTTAACATATAATATCAATCTAAATTCTTAACTTTTATTCCTTTTTAAAAAAAGTAACATCGGTCATGTGTATGTGTAGACCACCACCTCCACATAGTGATGTGAAATGTTTTTCATTTTATTTTTACATAGATGGTAATAAGGATGATTTTTTTAATATAAATTATATATATATAATATTTATTATTATTCTATAAATTTTAATTAATATTTATTTTCCTTTCATTATATCCATTGAGAAAATGGAAACATTGTTCACACGTACGTACGGCTTACCATCTCCATGAACGATGTAATCCATTTTCTATGTCTAACATTTATAGATTACTATAAATATAAATATAAATAATATATATTTTATTTATATAATTTTTCATATTATTTATAATATTTAATCATGATAAAATTAAAAGGACCAAAAATATCAAATCAAAATATACGTGAAAAATGAAGCAATTATCACCTGGAAGAGTGATTTTAACACAGTATTGTTAACAAATGGTGATCAAAGACTGTAGATAAAAAATATATGTTATTAAATATATTATTATGTATCTGTAATATATTTATAATAAATATATATTTATTTTACAATAGTTTTGAACATGTATGAATGAAACCAAACCTAAGGTAAGGGTTTCTCACTTCACTTTTACTTCTATGAGACGTATGTCATATTCCCCACATAGTTATTTTATGTGATGTACATACATCCCATTTGGTATGTATTATTATGAATACCTTTATATTAATTTTATTTAAAATTAAATTTTAAATTATTTATTTCATGGGGATTCTGATTCATAAGTTACTAAAGAAGTAATGGTTTAGTTTACAATCTCCTCGTTTATTGGGATTGTTTATGAGTAAATTTCCAATAATGAAATATTATAATATATAACTCAAGACACCCATGAATTTTATTATACTCAGGTTATTCAAGAATTTTTCAAGTAATAGTACCATATTACTCTCTTTGGTACATAAAATTATTGTGAAAATGTTTTTAAGAAAATACGACTTTATTTCTCTCTTCGGTCAAAAATCTGTTTTATTTCGGAACCATGATATTTAAAAAATTAAAAATTATTTTTAACATTATCCAAATTATTTATTAAATACATTTTTACCCATGTTTTAATTCTTAAAAAAAATTAAAGGAATCTTCATGTCATTTTCCAAACATGGCCCATTTGGATTTTACTAAAAAAGTGAAATGAATCTTTATTTTAACTTGCACGACATGTATAGAATTTCCACCATCATAATCAATAAATGTTTTAAATATTCATTTATAATTTTAAAATTTTAATTTCAAATAAAATTATTTTCAAAATATTTTATGAAATTTTTGTTTTAAAAATATTTTCAAATTAAAAAAGGTTATTTTCCTCAAAATTGTTTTTACTGACATTTTATGGTATTTGTATTCATTAATGACATCAAACCTTTGTTATAATTATATTAAATTGGGGATACATTATAAGTACACTATCCCTATTATTTATCCCTATGTTTTATGATCATTTTGACTAGGGATATGCCAGTTTGAAACTATACATATTACTCTGGATGGTTTATGTTTATATTTATTGATTGGGGTAATAGTTAACATTTTTATGCTATTTTTTCAATTTAAATGTTTATATTGATTATGATTTGTACCTTTAATATTAAGAATTCATTGGGATTGATAAGTGATGGGAGGGGCCCGGTATAGGCCTTCGATTTATCAGAAGGTCTCACGAGACAAACTGACATGGGTTTCTGGCTGAGGCCTTACCCATTTATGTAATATGTCTTGGCATAATTCCTTGACAGTATGGTTATGATGTCCAGGATTATGAATACCCTTATTATGATATTAGTCATCTATGTCCATGTGATTATTCTAATAGTTATAATATCCATGGAAAATTTTCAATATCATATGATTATTTATATATAATTATTTGATCAGAATTTATTCCTACCGTATTATTCATCATATTTATGTTATTTATTAAATGTAAGGTGTTTCAATTATTTAACTTTACATATTTATTATTCCTTATTTATTCATGATAGTTTTTTTTGTACACATCTCCTAGCTAAACATTTTAGCTCACCCATTTCTTATTTTTCTTTCCCCAATAGTCCATGATGTGTATTATGATTGATATGTAGGGTTATTCTATAGGAAATAATGATGCAGTTGAGAAAAAAAATTGTACTTTATATTTTCATTTTTAAAATAAGATTCAAGTATGTATATGGTTACCAAGACTACTAAACTATTCATTCTTTAGAGATTTAATTCCTTATATCTTATTCCAATGTAATAATGTAACCACTAAATATGAGATACCAGGGTTATGGTCTTTACAACACAAAAAAAGGAAAATCATAATTACCATGTTCTTGAAACCATTACTTGGAATGTCTTAGTTTCATCTAAAGTACAGTTACCCATATTAGCAAATAATTCCATCATGTCACCCTTTACAAAGTACCACTAAATAAAAAACACAAGAATAATTTCATCCTAGTGGGAAGAATTTTAAATAATGCATGATACATAACTATCATCGAATAAACCCCTAATGATGAGGTGACAATAACCCTAGAAGTTCTTCGCAACACTTTTCCTACCTGATCCACCCTAGTAACTTAAAGTTAAACATAAAGAGATTAGTTACACCTTTTATACACTTCATTACATTTCCCAATTCATCATATATCTATTCATACAATACAAATTGATAGAATAAACAAATTTATACCCTTTGAAATATCCCACCACTAACCCATTGGCTTGGAAAGAGGTAGAGTTTCCACTAACCATAGCTGATATTCTTAAGACACCAATGTCTTTCAATAAATTCCAAGTAATTACCTAAACATTGGGGGACTATTTTACATTTATACAATATAACTTTTCAAGATAAAATAGAGACAACCAAAACAAATATGTGATGTATGAGTTATAAATAATACAATTAAAAGAAATGCCAATAGACTAATAATATAATAGTAACAGCTTCCAGTATAAGTATTAAAACTAGACTAAAAGAAGAAAGAAATAAAAAAAGATGAATTTCCAAACATGTAACTACCTTGAGATCTATATGGGAGTGACCCCTGAGATCAATGTTCTATAGTTTAAGACCATAGTATCCCCCACACACCGTTATAAATGGGAGAGATCTCCCTTTATCTGAAACATGTCAAAAACATCTACATACACACCAAAGTGCATATACAGGGGGTGAGTAATCATACCCATTAGACAATAAACCAAAATATTCTAACACACAAAGATAGGATAAGAAGAAGTTTCAAAATTTTTTATAAAATAAGTGGAAGTATGAAAATTGTTCTCCAGGGAGTTTTATAAAAGGGCATGAAGAGGCATGTCAAAATAGTTCACGAATTTAGAATAATATTGTAACGCCCCGACCCTAGTTACCCAGAGTCGGTGCATTATTACATAACATTGGCATGATCATGAGAAAGATCAAGTCTCGAAAGACCGATTAGTTTAGTAGCCTTGGAATAACTAGATACATCCATAAATTTTTACATTACATCATAAAAAAACATCTTGTCTTCATATCCCCTCATACTATCCCTGCAGGTCATTCATAAATTACTTCTTCATAATCATGGAAAAAAAAAATAAAACATTTAAAGGGGTGAGCTCGGATGCTCAGTAAGGATAACATTATAGCAGAAGCTTTCATAAATAAGCATAAACACTTAAGGCAATTTATAACTAAAACAAAAGCCTTTGAAACTTGAACTTCAGCATAAAATGGCAAAGGTAAAATAACATAATGCCATTTACTTACTCACATGGATATTCTACTAGTCGAATGATCACATGAAATATCAATAACCACTTTCATAATGATGGAATGCATAATGCCAGACTATCATAACCACATAGCCAAGGCCTTGTGCCAAGACTACAAATAAGATTTTGCCAAGGCCTTGTGCCAAGACACTAGTTTGTCTCATGAGACCTACCGATGCATCGAGGAGATATAGCGGGCTCCACCCGTCACTTATTAAGTCCAATTCATTCCTCATATGAATAGGTTTAAGCATAAAATAAACATTCGTATTAAAACTAGCATACGAAATGTCAATTCTTTAACCACAAACCATGAATGGTATAAAAATAGAACATCCACAGTCAAACATAACTCATTTGATACAATATGGAAGATTGTATTGTATCACATTAACCTCAATCATGAATAATGAAGGATGTTGACATAGATGAAAATAATCATCAAACCTATTTGAGAGAAATATCCCCCATTTCTTGAAAACATTTAAAAGTCACACTATTTGTCAAGAAGCCATTTAAAAGTAGACTTTTGAATCAAAGTGTCCCATACCACTTTGAAACTTTTAAAAGGAGTTTTAATTTTAAAACTTTAATTTCCATATAAATAAATCCTTAAAACCATTTTTAAAACATGGAAATTAATGAGCAAGATATAGAAGAATAAGTCTTTAAAACATTTTAAAATGGTATTTTGGTTAGAGGTTCTAACCAAAAGAGAGACACTTGAATACAAATAATTGAGGTAATAAAAACTTTGTAATATCATGAGAATAAAGGGATTCATGATATACTATTTCAAGTACATTATATACACCGCATAAAAGTGATTTGGTGTATATCAACAAAGAAGTCTCAGTTCAATGTAAATTGAGATGAAATCTCTCATAAAGGTCGTATCCTTAGGTTAAGGATAAATCAACGACATAATTATGTGTGAAAAATATAAATACACTAAATATGATTGAATATTCAGTGTAAAACAATCAAAGGATATTCACACATACTCTTGTAGAAACAACACCAACGAATTGGATATTTAACTCAACAAATGGAGATTGAGTTAAAATTACTCTTATCAAGTTCATACCGATCACTTGAGAATTTATCAATGGAGTGATTATGTGTATCAAAAGTATATCCACAGAAAGGGGAGTGGAAATTAAGGCATAATCAAATGAATAGCGATTCCACACATAATCTTGGAGTAATATAATCAATGAAATATGTGTAAAGCCAAATGAGTGGAAATTGAAATCTCAAATTCCCTTATCGATTAGGTAACTTACGAAACATACACCCATGAAAGAAGTATCATAACATGATGATGTAAATACCCATAAATTAAATTATATTACACAATGAATAAAATCATGGGCAGTACACCACATGCAATAATTAAGTGGTGAACAATGGAAATCTCACGGAATTGAAAGTGAGATAAGAAAATCCCTTACTTTGTAATTTTTCCTTGGTCGATGGTAGTTTTACCTCCTTTAATTTAGGTAACTCACTTTGGTTGGAACCAAAGGACTTCTTGAAATTCTTTCTGCCTAAGGGAAAGCTTCAAGGAGGAGTAGAGGGATGTGGGGAGCTTAGTTGGGCAGAGTTTGGACGAGCCAAGTGGCTTGAAAGGTGTCAGGAATGAGTAGAAGTGGTCTCCTTTTATAAGGGAGAGGAGGGGATCTTTAGGAAAGAGTGAAAGTATTACTTTATAATATAATTATATTCGGTTTATAATGGTCCAAAAATCATTGAGGTCGAAGATAAGATGACTCATATTCTAAATAACATCAACCAATAAGAATTTTACAGGTTTTAGATAATATTTTAATCATTATAATCTTATTTATTTAAATGATTTATTAATGAGGTAAACATTGCATCATTATTGTGTCATTAATAATTTAAATTATTTGATGTCTAAAAATTATAAATAAAATATCATTATGTAGGAAATCATTTTAGCTTTCTAATGAATATTTATAATCGAAAATCAAACATGTATAACCCTATGTAAAAATTGTTCTTTTAAAAGATATAAGCTTATACCATTTTTGTATTCATTTTAACTTAATTAAAATAAAGTGTCATTATCACTTTCAAGTGAATCAATGGGGTCCCAAAATTGACCCAAAGATTCCCATGGTCGACCATGTATCAACCAATAGGGTTAAGACACGTTTTAGGGTAATTTAGTATTATTATAATATTATTTTTTAACCCTTATTTACCGGATTTACCCTTAACCATGGTAAATAAAATATTTACCGCAGTAATTATTCAAAATGTCTAAAAATAAAAGTTACCTATTTACACAATTTGAACATCCTGATTCCAAATATGGAATCCATTTTTCTAAATTCAAAACACAGAAGTGGCAGAAATTAATTTAAAATTAATTCCCGTTGTCAAAACAAAAAGCGTGTTTTTAAGAGATAATAACTATCAAAAGATTGACACTTGTTTATGTTCGGTTTAATTGTAAAATTATGTCCAATGACCAAAATTATATTAAATGGTAAAAATATATTCTAAATATACTTTAAAACCACTCATATTCATAATTTATCACTATTAATTATTTTGATTAAAAAAGTAGTTTTTAATTAAAATTTAGTAATTTTTACTATTCATCAAAATATGAAAGTTATCCGAAAAGTACCAAAATTTTACCTCAGGCTGAATTTGATATTATGAATCCAAAAATGAAGTCCATTTTGAAATATAAAATATATATAATTTCAAAAAATTAAGTATTACTATTCATATCGGCTAGTTTGATCGGTTGTGGTGTGTGTTAAAACTCGAAGTTGCGTACAACACACGCTACTGTTTTATTCAAAGGAAAGTGTACCGTGGAAGCTTGGGATGTTTTATTTTAAATTTTTTGATGTCCCCATTTAGTCAAAAAGTTTAAAATATTTTATTTAAAAAGGGTTCACTATTAAAAGTTTGTAAAACTACAATACTGAAGATGAATTTGTTCTTACATTATGTCTAAGAAACTCATAATATGGATTCTATAATTATAAGGATTATATAAAGTTTAAAATTTAGTTAATACTATTCATAACCTTTTTTGAACGGCTTGTTTGGTAAGTCATGGTGCGCTTGAACTCGGTGTTTCGTGTAGTGCAAGTTATTGAATTATTTTGAAGAAATAACACACTATGAAATCTTGGGGTGTTACATTCTCCCCTCCTTCAATAAATTGCGTCCTCGCAATTTGAAATTGTTCTTCGAAAATAAAAGGTTGAAAATAGAAAATATATTTGTGGGAAAACCCACATCGGAAATTGGTTTACTAAAATTTAGTCTTAATATGAGGAAAAGAGAAATGAAAGGGTCACCACCAAATTATGATCTCGATTAGGAGAACATTGGTGGCAATTAGAGACATATAATTGGAGGAAAAACATAAATATTTATAGGTAGTGGTTGAGGTCATCAATCACAAACAAGTATAAAATTGAGGTCCTTAAACTCATCAATCTATGATGATTTGAAGTACCATCGGTTCAACAAAATATAGGGTATTGGGATCACACATTTTTGACATTTCAAAATATCTTAGTTGAAATCCCACATAGAAAAATGAATTAATGAGGCCTCTATTTAAAATAAAGAGTGGAAAGTATGATGATTACCGAAAATAACACATACTAGGGTTCCATGTAGGAAAATATGGATATGGAGGAGAAATCTAACCATCAATTATCTGATGGAGAGTGGTAGAGAACATGGCTATGAAAAGGCCAACAATCCCAAAGCCATAAATTAGTGATGATTTAAGGTACCATCTAGCACAACATTTTTTTTTAAAGTTACATTACATAAGGAAGAGGAATTCATTTATTATATTGACTAAGAACATTATGAGATATACTTAAAATTTAAGTAGATTTTCCTTCTTTAATAAATTTCCACCACTAACTCAATTTTTTTAAACGATGAGTATTCAAGAAGACTTGGTCACACTAGAAGAGCTAGAATAAACTTCTATAGAATCACATGATCCATGCAGGATAAACCATATATTTTCATTGTCTTTGAAGATTAATCAAAACCAAAATGGTTAGTGAATGATCTAATGATCCCCCAAAAGGATATTCTTTGAGATAAATATGCACTAATCTTAATTTCTAAAATTAAACCAACAATACCCCAAAGTTAAATAGATACCATTCAATAACCAATTGTCCTTAAAATCCTTTAATATAATCCAAACTAATATTGAAACCCAAAACATAGAAGAATTTGATTATGTAGTCTCCCATGTTACATTGTATCTCCAAATGACATCAAATACTCTTAAAGTCACATACTTAAAAGTAATTAAAATCATCACATATTCTCTGTTATAGGTTAATCATTTCCATAAATAACCCAAATCACTATAAATCAACAATAAAAATGTAGATAAAAATCCACCATTACTCTACAAATGAAACCTCATTGTATTCTATTTTCCTTGGGCATATAGTGTTCCTAACAAAACGAACATCTTCCAAAATAACATTTATCACTTAATCACCAAATCATTTTCCTATACCAAGGGTATTCATTTGATAAGACATAAGAACCCAAATCATCTTATTATTGATCAATAAAATCATTTAACAAAAAAAATAGTCATACTAACCAGGGACTTCACGTAGTCCAGTGGTAGGCGATAAATCCCAATCGCACTTTGGTTGTGGGTTCGATTCCCACAGCTTTGTCCGACGCGGCGGGTTGTCACACGGTCTACGTGTTGTCCTTTTTCAAAAACTATATTCTATAATATTACCAAAATGAGATAAATTTTTCAAAATAACATAATTTAACCACAAATGTTATATCATACTTTGCATTTTCATCCCAAATTATAATAACTTATCATTTTCTCAAACCCCAATGATCATATAAAACCAAATGGTTATTTATACCTATATCCATAAGAGAAGAGACAATTATTCCTCAAATATCATTCTCACATGGAAAACTGAGGGGTTACAAATACAAGAGAAAATTATTCCAAAGTAAACCCATCAACAAGGAGTGCTAATACTTTTTAAATTTTTCTCCAACCATTTATTTTCGCATAGCTTCTTCTTTGAGCAAGAAAATATCCTATAAAATAGGACATTCACTCGGGTAATGGCCAGGTCCCCTACATTTACGGCAAATGACTGTAAATGGAATCTTGGGACCATTTTTATCTTCTTCCATAGTACTCTTCATTTTTCTTCGGCAATTCTTCACTTTATGTCCTTCCTTCCCGCACGTAAAACATTTCGTTGTCCCATTGAGACACTTTCCTGGGTGTCTCTTTCCACAATTCTTGCATGATGAAAATTGAGGTTTCTTTTCTCCATGGTCTCCATTACTGGAGATCTTATCATTTATCATCTTTCTCTTCCTTGTTGAGTCTGGGAGTTGGTTAATATATATGTTGTTGATCATATTTTTGGAAAACTGATTTGGCATAAAGACGATATCTTTTACGCCTATCACCATTCCATTTTGTTGCTCATTTCCACCACCGTTCCCACCTTGTACATCATTCTCAAAGTCACTATGACTTCCTTGGAATCCAGCCATTGACTAAAACCAGAAAGCATTGTGTGAGTAATAGTAGTCCGAAAATCATTTAGAGATTAAAATGTCACCATATTCTCAATTTGAAACATATTAGGATTAACCAAGGTCATTTACTCTCATCTTATGTATATATTACTTAAATCGGTTTGTAAAGAAAATGTAAATTATCCTAAGCATATCCCCCGGGAGTGTCGTAACCAAGAGTGCAGCAAGGCCCGTTGTCGTGCACCAGTTCCCGTTCGAGTCTAGCTCAAAGCGGTGTTTTCGGGTTTTACCCCTAGGTACATCTGTGCCAGAGCCGCCTCTACCTGCTCGTATCCATACAGGGATGTATTGCTCAGAAAACTCACAAAATCTCTACAATACCAAAATTCTAGGAAGTTCTTTTATACTAATCCTCAAAGTTCATCTTAGGTCAACGTGCTCTAATCAGAGTTTATCTAAATCTAGCTACCAAGGTTTGTACTAAACTTCCTCTGATACCAACTGTAACGCCCCGACCCTAGTTACCCAGAGTCGGTGCATTATTGCATAACATTGGCATGATCATGAGAAAGATCAAGTCTCGAAAGACCGATTAGTTTAGTAGCCTTGGAATATCTAGATACATCCATAAATTTTTACATTACATCATAAAAAAACATCTTGTCTTCATATCCCCTCATACTATCCCTGCAGGTCATTCATAAATTACTTCTTCATAATCCTGGAAAAAAAATAAAACATTGAAAGGGGTGAGCTCAGATTCTCAGTAAGGATAACATTATAGCAGAAGCTTTCATAAATAAGCATAAACACTTAAGGCAATTTATAACTAAAACAAAAGCCTTTGAAACTTGAACATCAGCATAAAATGGCAAAGGTAAAATGAAATAATGTCATTTACTTACTCACATGGATATTCTACTAGTCGAATGATCACATGCAATATCAATAACCACTTTCATAATGATGGAATGCATAATGCCAGACTATCATAACCACATAGACAAGGCCTCGTGCCAAGACTACAAATAAGATTTTGCCAAGGCCTTGTGCCAAGACACAAGTTTGTCTCATGAGACCTACCGATGCATCGAGGAGCTATAGCGGGCTCCACCCGTCACTTATTAAGTCCAATTCATTCCTCATATGAATAGGTTTAAGCATAAAATAAACATTTGTATTAAAACTAGCATATGAAATGTCAATTCTTTAACCACAAACCATGAATGGTATAAAAATAGAACATCCACAGTCAAACATAACTCATTTGATACAATATGGAAGATTGTATTGTATCACATTAACCTCAATCATGAATAATGAAGGATGTTGACATAGATGAAAATAATCATCAAAACTATTTGAGAGAAATATCCCCCATTTGTTGAAAACATTTAAAAGTCACACTATTTGTCAAGAAGCCATTTAAAAGTAGACTTTTGAATCAAAGTGTCCCATACCACTTTGAAACTTTTAAAAGGAGTTTTAATTTTAAAACTTTAATGTCAATATAAATAAATCCTTAAAACCATTTTTAAAACATGGACATTAATGAGCAAGATATATAAGAATAAGTCTTTAAAACATTTTAAAATGGTATTTTGGTTAGAGGTTCTAACCAAAAGAGAGACACTTGAATACAAATAATTGAGGTAATAAAAACTTTGTAATATCATGAGAATAAAGGGATTCATGATATACTATGTCAAGTACATTATATACACCGCATAAAAGTGATTTGGTGTATATCAACAAAGAAGTCTCAGTTCAATGTAAATTGAGATGAAATCTCTCATAAAGGCCGTATCCTTAGGTTAAGGATAAATCAACGACATAATTATGTGTGAAAAATATAAATACACTAAATATGATTGAATATTCAGTGTAAAACAATCAAAGGATATTCACACATACTTTTGTAGAAACAACACCAACGAATTGGATATTTAACTCAACAAATGGAGATTGAGTTAAAATTACTCTTATCAAGTTCATACCGATAACTTGAGAATTTATCAATGGAGTGATTATGTGTATCAAAAGTATATCCACAGAAAGGGGAGTGGAAATTAAGGCATAATCAAATGAATAGTGATTCCACACATAATCTTGGAGTAATATAATCAATGAAATATGTGTAAAGCCAAATGAGTGGAAATTGAAATCTCAAATTCCCTTATCGATTAGGTAACTTACGAAACATACACCCATGAAAGAAGTATCATAACATGATGATGTAAATACCCATAAATTAAATTATATTACACAATGAATACAATCATGGGCAGTACACCACATGCAATAATTAAGTGGTGAACAATGGAAATCTCACGGAATTGAAAGTGAGATAAGAAAATCCCTTACTTTGTAATTTTTCCTTGGTCGATGGTAGGTTTACCTCCTTTAATTTAGGTAACTCACTTTGGTTGGAACCAAAGGACTTCTTGAAATGATTTCTGCCTAAGGGGAAGCTTCAAGGAGGAGGAGAGGGATGTGGGGAGCTTAGTTGGGCAGAGTTTGGACGAGCCAAGTGGCTTGAGAGGTGTCAGGAATGAGTAGAAGTGGTCTCCTTTTATAAGGGAGAGAAGGGGCTCTTTAGGAAAGAGTGAAAGTATTACTTTATAATATAATTATATTCGGTTTATAATGGTCCAAAAATCATTGAGGTCGAATATAAGATGACTCATATTCTAAATAACATCAACCAATAATAATTGGACAGGTTTTAGATAATATTTTAATCATTATAATCTTATTTATTTAAATGATTTATTAATGAGGTAAACATTGCATCATTATTGTGTCATTAATAATTTAAATTATTTGATGTCTAAAAATTATAAATAAAATATCATTATGTAGGAAATCTTTTTAGCTTTCTAATGAATATTTATAATCGAAAATCCAACATGTGTAACCCTATGTAAAAATTGTTCTTTTAAAAGATGTAAGCTTATGCCATTTTTGTATTCATTTTAACTTAATTAAAATAAAGTGTCATTATCAATTTCAAGTGGATCAATGGGGTCCCAAAATTGACCCAAAGATGCCCATGGTCGACCATGTATCAACCAATAGGGTTAAGACACGTTTTAGGGTAATT
This sequence comes from Viscum album, assembly GCA_963277665.1. Lineage (NCBI taxonomy): Eukaryota > Viridiplantae > Streptophyta > Magnoliopsida > Santalales > Viscaceae > Viscum > Viscum album. The sequence continues at coordinate 2,041,754,060 of OY728148.1, read as the reverse complement.
TAGTATTATTATAATATTATTTGTTAACCCTTATTTACCGGATTTACCCTTAACCATGGTAAATAAAATATTTACCGCAGTAATTATTCAAAATGTCTAAAAATAAAAGTTACATATTTACACAATTTGAACATCCTGATTCCAAATATGGAATCCATTTTTCTAAATTCAAAACACAGAAGTGGCAGAAATTAATTTAAAATTTATTCCCGCTGTCAAAACAAAAAGCGTGTTTTTAAGAGATAGTAACTATCAAAAGATTGACAGTTGTTTATGTTCGGTTTAATTGTAAAATTATGTCCAATGACCAAAATTATATTAAATGGTAAAAATATATTCTAAATATACTTTAAAACCACTCAAATTCATAATTTATCACTATTAATTATTTTGATTAAAAAAGTTGTTTTTAATTAAAATTTAGTAATTTTTACTATTCATCAAAATATGAAAGTTATCCGAAAAGTACCAAAATTTCACCTTAGGCTAAATTTGATATTCCGAATCCAAAAATGAAGTCCATTTTGAAAAATAAAATATATATAATTTCAAAAAATTAAGTATTACTATTCATAACGGCTAGTTTGATCGGTTGCGGTGTGTGTTAAAACTCGAAGTTGTGTACAACACACGCTACTGTTTTATTCAAAGGAAAGCATACCGTGGAAGCTTGGGATGTTTCATTTTAAATTTTTTGATGTCCCCATTTAGTCAAAAAGTTTAAAATAATTTATTTAAAAAAGGTTCACTATTAAAAGTTGGTAAAACTACAATACTGAAGATGAATTTGTTCTTACATTATGTCTAAGAAACTCATAATATGGATTCTAAAATTATAAGGATTATATAAAGTTTAAAATTTAGTTAATACTATTCATAACCTTTTTTGAACGGCTTGTTTGGTAAGTCATGGTGCGCTTGAACTCGGTGTTGCGTGTAGTGCAAGTTATTGAATTATTTTGAAGAAATAACACACTATGAAATCTTGGGGTGTTACAAATATTAAACAATTTAAATTAAAATAAGAAATAATTGTTCATAAATAACACTTGGTATACCCAATCCATATCTTTCTTCTCACACACATGTTCATGTTAGGTGATAATTCTATAATCATAAGTGGTTACTCACTGATCCACCAAGTTGTAAATAGGTGACCATTCTCCATGTGCCTCTAGTATGGTACCATTCCCCTTATTCAAGGTTACATATAATGAAATTGAACTCATGCTAACTATGTTTGGAAATTTATTATATTAATTAATTCTAAATAAAGGAATTATTTATTTTAAAACATTTAACTGAACATCTTTCTTGCATTAAAACAAAACCATAATTTAAAGCCATAAATCGAAGGGGTTTTCCAAAAACTATTCAAATAACCAATTTTTTCAAATTCTAAACCAAGGGGATTTTATTTTATGAAATATTATAATGTTTAATTTTAAAATCCAAAAAAATTAAATAAATCTTATAATTAAAGTTCTAAAACAAGTGTATAAGAGAGACAATCCACCTATCACTCAACGGGTGTTGAAAATGAAGAACGAGACAACAAAACCTCTATATCTAGGCTCAAAACCCCTTTACTTCAATAGATCCAATAAATATTTCGTTATAAAACATCATATATCATAGATATATCCATAATAGATTAAATATAACTTTTTTTTAAAAGGAAAATGAGCAGATCTAGAAAGAGGGAGAGAGAGAATTGAAACTTATTATTGATTATGGAGATTCAACACACTTAGATCTATCAAAATTAGTTTTTGAATCAAATGGGACCACCCATAATTCTTAAAAGAAGAATAGAGATTGATATCTTAATAGAAGAAGTGAAAAAATAGGGTTTGGGGGGTCAAAATCAAGTTAAGATCTAATTTTCACAGAATTAATTACACCTGACATGGTTAGTTCGCACGGTTTAGGAAACTCAACCCTAACTGTGAGCATGCTACTACCTCCAAATCACACCCTTTCGTAGTTGGTTCAAAAAAATTGACAAAAAATTTGTAAAAAATTATTTTCCCTCTATCCCCAATTGAGTAGTTTCTCTTGTCCATCCCACATGGTTTGGAAAAACCGTGCACACCCACCTATCTTCTGAAGTTTGTCACACAGTTTCCTGGAGAAAACCGCACAGATTCCCCTAACATTTCTCAACATTTGTACCCTATAAAACACTTCCAAAACACCCCAAAACCATAAAAAACTCCCAAAACTCGACCCAAGTATTATATAACTTAAAAATATATAATAAACGGGTAAAGAACCTCAAAGCGGGGGTGTTATAACTCAAGTCCTAGTTTTCTTTGGATGCTCCTATAACCTATTGAATAACTGAAATGCATACATTAAATCTAAATTAAATAATCCTATTAATATTTATTTCAACTATTATTATCCTTTTATTATCATATATTATTAATTTATTATATTTATTTTATTCATGTTGATTGTTTGAGGTTGTTTGGTCCATAATTCAAAAGATGTTTCGGTATAATGGTAATGATCAGTGTTGTTTTCCCATTGGTTTTATAATATCTAAAAGTGTAAAGGTATAGATTCTTTTCATTACAATAGTTTAAAAGATTCATATTTTAATAGATAGTATAAAATAGATATGAATCAAGAAATTTCTCACAATAAGCTTGTTTTTATGTGATTAAACCAATCATGATGGTTTATCTTCAATATCATTATTATCATTATTATTTTGTCATTACATAATCATAAATTAAATATTAATACTACAATTCTACATTAATGAAGTTTTAAAAACCATTTATCAAAGGTGGTAATAAAAATTTCATTTTTCACATAGGTGGTATAAACGTAACATAATTTGAATGATGTTTTATTAGAATGATTAGAAGAAATAAAAAATAATAAATATTTTCTCTTTGTAATTATAAATAAAATGAATTAGATTTCTGATTTAATTTTTTATAGTTATAACATAAATATATAAGTGGTGTGATAATGATTAAAATGAAATCATTTGAATGAGATGTTCTTACATTCTCTTTAAGACACCTCCTTTGGAATACATCTTAAGGCCTTCAGGGATGGTCCTTTGGCTAGACCAAAGATTCGCCAACATAGATGTGATGGTTTAGGGATATAATTTGGTAGGGATTAGGAAAAGGAATAAGTTTTATAACTGTGGATAAATGGGTGGATAATGGGTGTATTAGGTGAAGAAGATATGTGTTTTTGGATAAAATATTGAATAATTTAATATTTTTTCTCATGACTATGAATAAAATGGATTATTGTGACAAATAATAGTTTTTTATTAAAAAATATATTTTTAATTTATATTTAAACCATTTAAAAACTGAAGAGAATGTTTATATTAATTTATTTAATGTAATGAATCAAAAATAGATTTTTATTAAAATAAAATATACTTTTGAATTTGGAAATTGATTTATAGGTTTGAAATTAATTTTTTTGTTTATAAATATATCATTTTATCAATTAAATAAATTTTAATTTATGAACAATATTTTATAAATTATTCGATTATTTTATATCATAATTAAATCATAAAACTTATCATATATTCAAAAATATATTTTAATTATTCCACCAAAAATCTTATTTTTTCAAAAAAATATTTTAAAAAATAATTATTGTATAATTTACGCATCCTGATTTCAAAAATTAAATACATTTTATCAAAATATATTTCTAATTTATCTATTTCCAACATTTAAATTTTAACATAAAAATTAATGTTTTTACTAAGGAAGATAAAACAAAATTTTAAAAATACACACTTATTTGTGCATCATGGTAAATAGATTGAGTAATTATTTTATTTTATTTTGATACATAAATTTAAGTACATTTCTATAATAAAAAATACTTATAAGGTTACATAATTAGATACCCTAATAGTCATTTTAATATCCCAATGTTCAGGAAGCTATTCTAACAGTAATGCCACAATTCTAATGGTCAAGTTTCCAATAGATAATTTACCCATTTACAACTATAATATAAGACTTTTATTTCCTATATATACCACTAAATTCCTTAATTTTAATTCAAATAGTTTTATCTCAATGTTCTCAAAAAGCCTATCTTAATTATGATATTTTTTTGTACAATTTTGTTTATGGCTACCTTTTTTCTAGAGAACCATAACCCATCGTATTTAAATATTCTTGTAATTTTATTTGATAATATTTATTATCACATTTTGTTATTATTATTATCATATAATATATTTATCCACCATCTATAATGTTATTTCAAGGGAAAGATTGATTTATGAGACATATAAGTTTATAGAATTTTTTTTCATATAAAAACATAAGAGTCCAGTTAAAATGAACATTTCGTTTGATTAAATTAATTTTTTAACTAATAAAATATGTCGAAAATAAAATTATAATAGTTGTAAAAGTCACATCACTTAGCCACAACAACATAAAAAAGCTAAAAAACTTCATAGACATAACAAAATAGAATAAATTAAATTGAAATTATACAATAAAAACTCAATCTAAATAAAATAAAAATTATCAAAAGAAATAGGCTTTGTGAATATATATTCCAATTGATGTTTTCTATCAATAAAATCAAGAAAAATATCACCTTTTTTAGAAAGAAATAATGATGTCTTATATCAATGTGTTTTTTTTCTAGAAAGGATTATTACATTTTTTATATAATGGATTATATTATTTTTTTAAATATTGATATCACTTGTTTTTTCGAATTAGATAGCAACATTATCAAAATTAAAACCAAAATATTTTTAGTGTGTTCTTAATATACGATACTTGAGCTCAATAACTCCCAACTGCAACACATTCAACCTCAATTATTGAAAGTGTAACATAATTTTGTTTCTTTCTTGACCATGAAACTAAATAGATTCCCAAGAAGTGATAGGTTCCTAAGGTACTCTTTCTATCTAATATACTACCCCAAAATTCAACATCATAATATGATAAATTTAACACCCCAAGCTTCTACGGTATGCTTCTATTTGAATAATGTAATAGCGTGTGTTGTACGCAACATCGAGTTCTAACACACACCACAACCGATCAAACTAACCGTGATGAATAGTAATACCTACTTTTTGAAAAAATATATATTTTATATTTCAAAATGGACTTCATTTTTGGATTTGGAATATCGAAATTAGCCTAGGGTGAAATTTTGGAACTTTTCAGATAACACTTATATTTTGATGAATAGTGAAAATTACTAAATTTTAATTAAAAACAACTTTTTTAATCAAAATAATTAATAGTGATAAATTATTAATTTTAGTGGTTGTAAATTATATTTAGAATATATTGTTTCCATTTAATACAATGTTGGTCATTGGACATAATTTCACAATTAAACCGAACATAAACAAGTATCGATCTTTTGATATTTATTATATCTTAAAAACACGCTTTTTGTTTTGACAGCGGGAATTAATTTTAAATTAATTTCTTCCACATCTGTGTTTTGAATTGTGAAAAATGGATTCCATATTTGGAATCAGTATGTTCAAATTGTGTAAATAGGTAACTATTATTTTTAGACATTTTGAATAATTACTTCGGTAAATATTTTCTTTACCATGGTTAAAGGGTAAATTCGGTAAATAAGGGTTAACAAATAATATTATAATAATAACATAATTACCCTAAAACGTGTCCTAACCTTATTGGTTGATAAATTTCTGACCATGGGAATTTTTGGGTCTATTTTGGGACCCCACGGTGCCACTTGTAAGCGACAGGGACACTTTATTTTAATTCAGTTAAAATGAATACAAAAATGACACAAGCATATATCTTTTAGAAAAGCAATTTTTACATAGGTTTATATACGTTCACTTTTTGATTGTAAATATTATTTAGAAATATAAAACGATTTTCAACATAATTATATTTTATTTATTATTTTTAGACTTTAAATAATGTAATTTATTTATGACACAATGATGATGCAGTATTACCATAATAGTGAAAAATTAAAATAATTGATATTATAAATACCCAAATAAATATAATTTTAGACTTTTAATGAATTACACTAATTTTCTAGGTTACTATGACATGTTAGTAATGATTTAATTAACTGTTTTAGAAGTAATAATTCTGTTATGAGTTTTACAAAAATAAACTATTGAATAGTGTCAAAATTGACATAAAAGAGTTTTTAAAACAAATATTATATTATTAATTGATATTAAATTCATAAAAATATAAGGATAGGCCAAGAGACTTATATCATGATAGGTGTATCATTGATGTACCACTTGGGGGTATCTTGGATGTATATAAGAAGTTTATTAACAATATAATATAAAAATACAAAGAGACATTGTAAAAGTGAAACTAATTAACTAAGAGTTAATACTTAAAGATAAGGTTATTATAGTAACCCAAACTTGTCTAAATTATATTGGTTGAGTGTTTTTAGACCCATCCCCACCTTAACCTTTAAATAATAAACTTTGGAGTCATTATAAACCGAATATGAATTTATTATAAATTAATATTTCTAGCTTTTCCAAAAGTGCCCCTCACCCCTCTTCTAAAAGGGAACTCCCCCTTCTCATTACTTCACACCTTAAAAGCCTTTTGGTTCGGCCAAAATCTGCCAAATTACTCTATCAAATTCCATAAATTCATCCTAGAGGCATTCCTTTAGTCAGAAAGACAACTTAAGTAGCCCTTTTGATCAAATCAAAAGGAAGAACCCAAAGAAGAGGTAATGATTTCACAACCCTTTTTCAAGTTCCTTTCTTCTTCCACTTCCTATTCCTTTGTTGATACCATTCTAAAATAATAACTCCAGAATCATATATATACTGTAATTTTATTATAAATATGGTACAACCATATTCATTATTATATCCATCCTTTGAATAACATGTCATCATACGTGCGTACGTACGGCTTACCATCTCCACGTCGTGGTGTAATTGTTATTCAATAAATTATTATTTGGATGGGTATAATAATGATATGTAACTCATGTAAATAATAAATATAACAGGATAATAATTATTTATATATGTTATACCATCCAATTATATATTATTTTAATGTCAAAAGAATGATATTTTCACTCGTGCGTACGTACGGACTACCGTCTCCACGAACGCGATAAGATTCATTCTCCATCGTATCCATTCAAGTATAATTCTTATTTTATGATTAATAATAGTATCTAAGGACTTGATATAATTCTGGATATGATTAAGATACAACCTATCCATGAAAAAAACGGATTATGTAACAAAACATATAAAATAAAACGAGTAAGTTAACACCCGAAACAAGGATAATACTAAGATATTATTAACAAATCAATGTTAAAAGATCATATATGATATCATAATAATATATATGAATCTTGTATAATTTAATAACAATTATTTCACCATTATACAGGAGGTTAACCTACCCCAACCAAGGAAAAGTACAAGGTAAGGGTTATTTCACAATCTCTTCATTATCTGAGGTTGTTTATACGTAATAATCTACTGGGATCTCTTTATCATCCACATCCATGTTTCTTAAAAATTAATTTCAAAAAAAATTTACTATTTACTAGAATATGGGTTAAAGTCATTTATACCCTTGTTTGGCTTTTTAAAATAGGTTTATAAATGAATCCTTCTATCGTTTTCCAAACAAAGTGCTTTTTAACCTTTTCGACAAAATTAAGGTAAGAATTTTTTTTTAACTTATACGGTGGGTGCAGTTATTTTCTGCCATTATAAAACCATTGAAGCTTCCCTTACAAGCTTATAAGAATATTTTCAAATAAAATGTTTTATTTTATAAATATATGACTCTTAAATGATTTCAAAATAGAAAGATATATTTCTCTAAAAAGAGTTTTTATTTCATCTATGTCAACATCCTTTGATGGATATTACGCTTATTTGAAGTTGATTTATTATGAAACAAAACATATATATTTTATTTAAGGTTTTGTGATATGTTTGAATGTGGATGTGCTATTTTTATACCATTCATGGTTTATGGTGAAACTATTGACATTTCGTATGCTAGTTTTAATACGAATGTTTATGTTTTGTTTAAACCTTTTCATATGGGAATGCATTGGACTTAATATGTGACGGGTGGAGCCCGCTATAGCTCCTTGATGTATCGCTAGGTCTCATGAGACAAACTAGTTTCTTGGCACAAGGCCTTGACAAAATCTTATTTCTAGTCTTGGCACGAGGCCTTGGCTATGTGGTTATTATAGTCTGGCGTTATGCATTCTATCATTATGAAAGTGGTTATTGATATTGCATGTGATTATTCGATTAGTAGAATATCCATGTGAATAAGTAAATGGCATTATTTCATTTTATTTTTTCCATACTATGTTGAAGTTCAAGTTTAAAAGGCTTTTGTTTTAGTTATAAATTGCCTTAAATGTTTATTCTTAATTATGAAAGTGTCTTCTATATTGTTATCCTTACTGGGCATTTGAGATCACCCCTTTTCTAGGTTTTATTTTTACCAGGTTGTGAAGAAGTAAATTAGGAATGACCTGCAGGGATAGTATGAGGGGATAAGAGTGTGGAATATGGACACTATGTTGTTGTAGTTTTCATTTTTATGATGTAATGTAAAACTTTATGAATATATCTAGTGTTTCCAAGGCTACTAAACCAATCGGTCTTTCAAGATTTGATATTTCTTATGATCATGCCAATGTTATGTAATAATGCACCGACTCTGGGTAACTGGGGTCAGGGCGTTACAATAAAGATCAAATCAAAAAGTTTTATGAAATGGAAGATGATGATTCATAGCCCCTTAAAATAACATAAAATATTTTTAGAAACATTCAGATGAGATTACATAATATTTTTATGAAATATGACACAAATATACATGAAAAATGTAAATTTCATGATTAAAATTGTAATATATAATAAAATGTAACATTGAAAGATTTTAATTAATTTCATTATGTTTAATAGCGTATACGACATGTAACACCAAACTTAAAAAAACCATCACATATTATTATTTAAATATGATTGTTATAACATAAAAATTTAATTTCTAGGCATGAATAGTTTGAACCAAATTTTAAAACATATATAAAGGTCCTACTAAATACAAATTCATTGATTAATGCTTTATAAAGTTATTTTATGCTTCAGAAATACATTTTCTTCCAAAATGATTTTTTTTCTTTTTGTGAGAAAATATTATTATTAATTTCTAAAAATTATATAAATTGTATTCTATAAAAAATAATATAATTTTATAAATCATCATATTAAAATAATCATATGGTGAAATTTTCAAATTTTTTACAAAAGATTTATTTTCCAGGGAATAGTGAAAATATAGATTTTTATTGAAAAATGTATTTTTTTTAAGAATTTACAAAGATTGATTTTGTTTTAAAATGATTTAAAACTAAAATTACTTTTGTTATATTTATAATAATCCAATTAAGTTCATTTTAATCTATTTCATTATTTAATTTAGTATATAAATAATTTTATACATATAACACATTTTTGTAAAAAACTATTTTATATCACCATTATCACGTTTATTTTAAAATTAATTTATAAAAATTATAGCAATTGAATTTAATGAAATTTATTTCATATTTGTAATCATTAGGTTCAATGTTTTTCAATATTCCTCTTTATTTTTGGTTGATAAGACTAGTAACCTTGGTAATGTTTATCGCCTTGGTAAAGGGTAAATCAGGTTAATCTAGGTTGAAACTAAGTTATAAGGTAAATATATATCATATTAATTCTTATTAAATTAAATTAATTTTATACGTATAACCTTATTATATAAATTTATTTTTTTAATGGAATCTTTTCTATGAAAATATCCTATATAATATTTAAATCAAAGAAAGTTACAAAATGTAACTCTCTTTGTTTTAAATATTTATTATGTGTTCGTATAGTTACAAAACCAAGTTATGAATGAATATAAATTTATATTTTTATATTAATTTAATTAATTTAATTATTTAAATTTATTTTAAAGAATTAGTTATTATATAATTACCTTAAATTTTTACATTCAATTATTTGAAAAATAAAATAAATGAGTTTAAAAACATTATAAGTGATATAATTTGAGTGAGTTATATAATTATGGAAATTTTATAGATTAATATGAAATATTATTGTTGTTTTAAAGGATTATATTTGAATTTCAACTTTGTATTTATGACTTTTAAGTCAAATTAAATGAATAGTGTCAAAATTGACATTAATGATATTTTATCAAAACAATATTTTAATAAATTATTTAAAAATCATAATAATATTTAATGAGGGAAATGTGGATAATATATATTCTAAAATTTTATCCCTTTTTTATTTATGAGTAAATAGTTACATTATATGTAAAATCATCACCCTTTAAGAATGAAAAATATGTTACTGTGGGTAATGTTAAAATATGTTAACTAAAGGGTTAAACCACAAGATAAAGTTTAAAACACCAACTAAACCCATAAAAATTTTATTTTTTGATGTTAATTCAACCACATAGTATATTATCATGGAATAAATCTCCTTTTTGAGGAATTTTATTAAGATAATTAATTTATTATAATTTAATAATTTATGTAATTCCAAAAGTTCTTCTCGCCTCAATTATAAAAGAGAACCTCCTCCCCTCAATTATTCACACATTTTTATCCATCTAGATCAATAATACCCTGAAAAAATACCTTATAAGATTCCTTATCCATGTTATATAGGTTTTCTTCATCCAAAAATTTCAACCCTATGATCCTTCAGAGGATATATAAATGATTTCTTTCAAAGAAGAGGTAATCACATTAGCTTATCACTTTCTTTTTTTACTTATTATTTTACCTACTCTAAATATATAGTATCTATCATAAAATAATAAATTATGTTCCCTAAATATACTGAAATATTTTTATGATTATGAAATCACCATTATCCACCCTTTTCCCATCAAATGAGAAGTGAAAGTATCGCTCATGCATACGTATTACTTACCATCTCCAGATAGCGATTCAATTAATTTTACAACATAATGTATCATGGGTGGTGATTATAATGGGTTTAATGTTTATATATGATAATTATGACATGATTTTACTTCTGGAATTATAATATCACATCAAACTCCTTACATTCCAATCCTTTGGAAAATGATAATGTCACTGATGCGTATGTGTGGACTACCACCTCCACAAAGCGATGTGATTTGATTTTAATTTTCTTTTAAATTATATGGTAATAAGGATATATTTTATGAATATAATATATATATATATATATGATAGAATAATGATTCTATAAAGTTGAATTATTATTTACCTTTCTTTTTCACCATCCATCAAAAAGTGAAAACTACATTTATGTATACGTATGACCTACCGTCTCCATGAACAATGTAATTCATTTTTCTATATCTACCTTTTATAGATTAATCAAAATATAAATATATTGGATATATATATATATCATGAATACAATTCTAGATATTATGGAACCATGATCAAAGTATAAGGACCAAAACTGTTGAATGAAAACATACATGAAATACAAAGCAGTTATGACTTGATACAAATAATTTAATAAACAATTGTTAATAAACTAGTGAAGAAGGTTATAAAAATAATATATGGTATTATATATATTAATATGGTTCATTAATATATTTATAATAATCATATACTTATTATACAAGAGGTTTAAACATTTATGATGGAATTCGGTCTAATGGTAAGGGTTTTCTCATCTCAATTTTACTTTAGTGAGACATATGTCATACTCACCACTTATTTATATTGTGTGGTGTATATACTTACCTTGATATTTTATATCATGTTTATTTTATATTTATGGTATTTGTTATTTCATTTGAATTTATTCTTTCATAGGTATTATGATTCAAAATTACCAAAGTGGTAAGGGTTTATTTCGTAGTCTCGTTATTATTCAGGATTATTTATATTTAAGTATTCATTGGGGGAATTATTTGATATTTATATTTTATAAAAAAATTATTTTCTTCTCCTATAATTATCTATATAAATTATAATTTTTCTTTTCATTTTCCTTTATTTATGTACTCAAGATACTAAAATAATTTTTTTAAAGAATACTGGCATTGTATATCTACTCAATCAGGAATATTTTAATTCCATATCTATATTTTCATTAGAATATTTCAAAGAATATTTTTAATATCATACAATGATTTTTTAAATAAATTTTTTCCAACGTTTTAATTTTTAAAAAAATGTTTAAAATAAATTTTCATATCATTTTATGAATGGGATTCTTTTTAACTTTTCTTAAAAAAAATTGAAAGGAGTGTTTTTTTAATTTATATGGAATGAACATAATTTCCAACCATTATGACTAATCAATTCTTTCAATATTACTTTAAAATTTTAAAAGGTTTTCTTCAAAGAATTTTTTTTCTAATATTCTAGAAATTTTTAGTTTTTAAAAGTGAATTTAAAAGTAAAATGGGTATTTTCCTCAAGAATGTTTTTAATGAAATTTTTATAGTATTTGTATTCATCCATTAGAACATCCTTAATTTTACTTATTATCCAGTGGCGATATTTTATAATGAAACTATCATTGTTATTTTTTTTTTGAATGTTTTATGACCAGTTTAACTATAGATGTACTTTTTTTATATCATTCACCATATTACTCTATATAGTTTATGAAAATGTTTATTGATTGGATAAAGTATTGGCATTTCATATGATAGTTTTTCAATATGAATGTTTACGTTGATTTTGTTTCACCCCTTTCATATGATGAATGAATTTGACTAAGTAAGTTATTTTTGGAGCCTTTTTTATCCCCTTGATGCATACATATGTCTCATAAGACAACCTAGTTTGGGTATTTGGTCGAGGCCTTACCATTTATGTAATATGTCTTGGCATGAGGCCTTGATGGTATATTAATGATGTTCACCATTATGAATTCCATCATTATGAGATTAGTTATTTATTTAAATGTGATTATTTTATTAGTTATGATATTGATGGATAAGTTTCAAGCTCATGTGATATTTGTATTTAATTATTTGATCATAATTTATTCCTACCATATTATTATTCATGCTAAAGTAATTTATTAAATGGAAAATGTTTTTAGATATTGATTATGTATTATTATTTTTATGATAGAATCCATTTTATGTGTACCCTTATTGAACATCTAATATTACCCCTTTCTTATGTTTACTTTCCCCAAGATACCAGGAAATGTATTATGATTGATATGAATGTATATGATAAAGGTAATAGTGGTGTTCTAAAATAAAATATTGTTTTATATTTTATGATTTCAAATGTAATTTTAAATTCAAGCATGTATCTAGTTTTACAATAGTAATAAACTATTTAGTCCTTTGGGATATGATCTCTGGTATCTAGTACCAATTTAAAAAAGAATCCACTATCTCTGGTCTACGGGTGTTGAGGTCTTTACCCAGACACCAAATCATTCCTCCATATATCTTATTGTCAACTAGTTTCCTAGATTTATTCTTATAAAATTTAATATAAGAACTCATGGGTATATTATATTATCACAAACCATTAAGGGTAGACCCAACCTGTTACTCGGCCCAATTCATGACAAGTTATGAAGATTATTCTTAATCCCCATGGGATAGAAACGAGTGCTTGTAAATCAAATAATCATTCTTGGGAATGGTTTTACCTAATAAACATAATAAAATTCATAACATATGCTTGTTTAGAATCCAACATGACTCATCCATAAGTCTAATGTCCATGAAAACCAAATAAACAATTTCAAGATAATTGAGAAACCAAATGAGGCATAACCAAAAATAAACATAAATCTACAAAACCTTCATGAAACATGATAAATTAGAAAGGAGATATCTTGACACAAATAAGATAAAATGGCTAATGAATCCATAATAAAATAAATAAAAAAAATGAAAAAAAATTCTCAAAAAAGAATAAAAACATCCTCAGTTTCCATGGTCATGCTCTAAAATCATTTCCAAGATCGCACCATACACTTCTTGATAATTCAAATCCTATATAAATATTTATACAATGATACGAACCTGGACAGAAACTAAAATTTATATAGGTATGATCATATTTTTTAGTAGGTATCCTCCTCACTCCCCATGCATAATCCTTAAAAGTAAAGTCCTTTCATGATATTTTTAAAATACATCTCTAAAATTAAGATTTCAAATTTACTTAAAAAATCTTGTGTATCCACCTTAGAAATTTAATCCATTCAAAAAAAATTGTTTTCCCATTTAAACAAAAACCAATCTTTGAAATATAGTAAGAATAATGTTATATTTAAATAAAATAATCTATTCCATGTAAAATCATTTTGAAATAACCACATTTTAGGAAAAATAAAGAAAGATAAAACACTTTTTTACATGATTTCAATTATCAACAAATGAATAAAACTAAAAAAATTTAAGTGTACACATATAATAGAACTGGAAATAAATAATAATAGAAATAGTACAAGTAATATATAATAATTTATTGAATATAGATGGAAAATAATTAATTAATAATGGAATGAAATGAAATTAAACAACATCATAAACAATAAAAGTAAATAAACTAAAAGTATACCATCATCATATGATTTTCCCTAAGAACTAGGTTCAAGGTAACCTTGGACATAATACCATCTCAATAATTTAACAAATCATAACCAACCAAAATCATTCACTAGGGGGTTATTCTTAATTAATAATAAAAGAGGTCACCCCAGAAAGTAACTCATTACCAATATAATAGAAATGTTTTGTTAGTGTTATACCATAGTCTGAGTCTATTCATGGTGCACCACTCCTAGAAGTACTTTTTCTATAATTCCTTACCCAATTCCCAAGGTTCACATGATCAATTAAAATAGAGGTGTGTTTATAATATAGAATCAATCATATGAAATTATAATAACATTTAAAACACCAATAACCTCCTCTTTAAGCCCTTATTTACAAAAATATCCCCCTATACAATCAAAACACATCATGCATAATGTAACCATCAATCTCAAATTAGTAAAAACAAAAAAATAAACACAAATAATTTTCATTAAGTGATAATAAGGCCTTTATGCCTCTTTGATAACTCAAATCATAAAATACCTCAATCATTTTTCTAAATGGGACTTGAATATTTAAACTAATGTTTAAAAATGTAAATCCCCTTTTTAAAACCAAACACACTCTAATACTTTGAAACATCACTTTTAAACAATAATGAAACTATTTTCTATAATAAACATAATTAAAAATCTCAATAAGAAACCAAACCCATCATTTAATACATCACTACACATCAAATAAATAAAACCAAATAAAAAAAATTGTAAGGAAATAACTAAGTATCAAAAAATCCATCAAAAATCAAATCCCCTTTTGAGTAACCACTTAATTTGAACAAAAAAATTAATTATTAATTTAATATTCCTATAAAAACATTTAAAATTCCTTATTTATATTTATGATCCTTTTAAAATTTCAATTTTCTTAAATATGTCTTTTAGGAACTTTATCAAACACCTAGAGGGTTATAGAAATTAGTTCCATCCCTATATAGTCTTAGTTTCAATAAATTCACATTATTAAGACTTTAAAATCTCTAAACAATGATAAATAAATAAATATTACTAAAATTTTAAGAAATATAAACCATAAATTTGAATAAATTAGGCAAGTAACCAAGGTCATTAGGTTTAAATAAATATGCATGGATCAACCTACCATAAACCAGTGGAAACATGTCACCTTAAATGAACATTTCTATAAGAGGTATCAAGATGAGATACACAAACCCTAAACACCAAAAAAAACACATGACAAAACCAATCCCAAGACCTAGAGTTCACCAGTAATGGTCCCAAGGTAAGAAGAAGATAAAAAAATAAAGTGGGGGATGAAGGAAGGAAAAGAGACCTAACCTAAGGAGACTCATCTTGGAAATTAAGGAAGATGACATAAATATAAGAGAGGAGATGAGGGATATATTCATAGGTCTTGTCCTTGGTTAGCCTCATGTGAATGGGGAAGAAAGGGGTCTTAAAAGGATTAAATTTTGGTATGGGTTGTTTAGAAATTTCACTATTTTTAAAATCTGGATAGGTCACATGGTTTGGCATCAAATTTAACCAAATTATGGACAAATCATGTGCCCCTTACTAGAGACACCTGGCAAGCTACATGGTTTTTTCACATGGTTTGGAAAACTAAGTTCCAACCATGAAAATTTCCACTGATAAGGAATTATAGGTTTTTCATGGTTACCTACATGGTTAGTAAAAATATGTTAAAATCATGCACCTAGAAATACTACCTTAAAATTTCAAACATTCAATGGAATTAAAACTAAAACTAAATTACTAAGCTAAAAACTAATAAATAAATATAATAATAAGGAATTAAAAGGTCAAGGTGTGATAATTATTCTCACTATAACACCTTTTTTCCTTTTAATTAACTAAATAACCAAGGACTATGAAGCCAAGAAGCATTTAACAAGGGAGAGGGACTCTAAAAGTCATAGCTCCCAATATACCATGTACTGAGGAAAAAACCTCAATAAATCTATAAACGACATAAAAAACATCCAATCCATAGCCGCCACACTACATGAGTAATAAACCCCTAAAGGGAAAAAATAAAAAGTGAGACAAAGTTAATTTGTCCCATCATTTAAGAGTATTACCAGTATGGTATGATCTAAGGAAACCTCAAAAGTAACTAATCCACCCAATAATAAGGAGGTTGAATAGAAAAAAACAATAAATCCACATAAATATAGAAACAATTACCATTTCCTCTAAAAGAGACACGAATATAAAACATCCCTAGAGAAAACAACATAGGCTAATCATAATAAAGAAACAATGAGATAATGAGTAAAGAAAAGAAAAGGTAAGAGTATCTCCCAAACATTATCCACCATAGTATCATTAAGATCCCAACCATGACACCTTGACTTATAGAACATCCAAACGAGAGGGCTTAAAATGCACAGGCTCTACACTTTCATTACACCAAATATCGCTACCTCATAAGGGTATAATGGTGGTGTGAGAAGGTTCTCCCAAGGACACCCTGACTCTCCAAAATGGTTTTATCCTACCTTAACTTATCAAAGTATAAAAGACTCTTACCAAAATAAGAGGCAAAGGAACCACTCATCATGAGATATATTTTCAAATTCAATACCATAGTTATAACCCATTGAATACATCCTTTAACCATATTTATACTATATGAAGTCACTAAAAACTAAGACCTGGGTGTGGAATATGAAAAATAAGAAAAATTTAAATCAAGAAACCTTGGTTAAAGGTCCATACCAAAAGTGGGTTCAATTCATCCACTCCCACTTGAGTCTAGTTGGGTTTGGTAACCTGAAATGATCACCTCTAAACCATAGGAGACACTAATTTAAGAGACATCCCTTGATACAGACTTCCCACAACCTCTGGATAATTTTATGGGAGGTATGCTATATGATAAATAAATGTCATATAAAATCAATAACACCCAAAATTCAACTCATATTAATAAAATATACCCCTGGTAAAAACAATACTCCAAGGGAGTAAGTCCTCACTACCACCCAAATAATCAAAAAACTAAACACAATTAAAATTGCAATTTAAATCCTTTCAAAATCATGAGATATCTTCTCAAAAACATCGTTTTAAATTCATAAGTTCTTAATTTAAATCATTATTACATTCTAAAATTATAAAAAAAAATTAACTAGTTTGGAAAAATTCTTTTCAAAAATTCAATATTAAATTTTCACCTTTTAAAACTAAACTTCCACCATAAAGAAAATATTTATTCCACATATCATTCAAGAAAACTTTTCTATGTTGATTTTTAGAATAGTAATTATTAGTTTCAAGATCAATACATCTAGTTTAATTTAGTTTTCAACTTCAGAAATCATTCATTAAAATCATTTTAAGAGTCTAAAACATATTATATCATTTAAATCCATTTTAGAAATATACTTTACAATTTTCAAAATATTCCCTAACTATTTAATTTATTTTTTTATCATGAAACATCCCTAATTCCCAATCATGTAATTCAAAAATATCCTAAAAGTCTTATTAACTCATCCTAAATAGAGATCAATATTAATAATAAGAGACGCAGAAGAAAAGGGGTTCCATTAAAAAAGTTAAATAGGGGTTGGTGGTTGTGTATGACTTGGTCACCTGGTTTCATAGCCCGTGTTCTAACTGTGTTACCGCCACTATGATCCCAAAAAAAAACCATGTGCATAAGAACTTCATATTTTTCCATACCATGTTTAATGACTATGAACCTCCATTTATTCTCCAATTTTACCCCAAAACATAAAAATATCAAAACAATCCACCAAATCTCAATATAATTCAAAACATTTTCTATTAAATTTAATATAAATCAGAATAAACAAAATTGAATCCAAACTAAATGTATGTTATCATATGAGATTTGGGTTTATTGATCTTATAAGTCTTATAGTGAGTCCACAACGTAATAGGATTGATCGTATAGTCATTGATTGTTATATTGATGAAGTAAGAGTGTGCGATGGGGGGGATTAGATCCCTATATGGTGTTTGTTCTTTTATAATGGACTTAATGATCTATGAAGGCCTTATGTAGTTTTAAAATGATGTCCACTCTATGAATTTGGATAGGTTTGAGGCTTTTGAGTGGTAGTTAGATAAACTGAATGGTTTATAGGTTAGCTAAGATGTGTGACCTTTGCCTTGGGTTAGGGTAACAAGTTTCGCCATAAGAGGTCTAGGTGGGTTATTAAGGTAATTTTATTGGGGGTGTTCTAATGAAAAAACCTCTCAAAAATTAATTTACCTTGTGGGTTAGAGGGTATATAAAGAAATTAACGAGCCTTATTTACTTTTATCACTAAATGAGGGATGACTAATGACATGTGTTTTAACCAATGGTATTAAATGATGGTGATCATGTGAAATTATGGTTATCGGATTTCCTAGGGTGGAGAATCACATTCTTATGAAATGGTAGGTCTAATTTGTGACCTTAAATATGTGAGAATTTTGAGTTATGACTTAAGTCCTAGAAAAACTAAGTGGTGAGTTCCTTTAGTGAATGAATAAGCATGGGATGGTCAAGACTACGAAGGGTATAATTTTCTATGATGAATGTGTTCTGGTTAGTTATATTAGGTAAGGGATAGGATTTAGTTACATTGTGATTTATTTCACATGATTTTTGATGGGTTATAGTCGGTGAATATGTTTTGGGAAAGGTGGTTTCATGATTTTGATTATAAGTTTCGGATGTTAGTGTTGTGTAATGGATTGATCAACCTAAGTGACAGATAGAGGTCAAGCATGTTGGATTGAAATGAAGATGAGATGGAACAAATACAAGAGGGGTGAATTTTATATTAAATTTTTTTTATTAAAACCTTTAAGTGAGGTTATTAGTTAAATAATACATACACTAAAACAATTCACAAATCCTCTTACAAAAGAAAACAAATGATCAGACTGAATCTCGGTTCGATGATATTGTTATGATACCACAGGTTATGAAACAATTGTATTCAAATTGGATAGAAATATTAAATTAATACAAAGTGTAAATGATTCTATCATATAGTGTATAGAACCAATACTAAAAATTATAAGTTGTAATTAAAATAATTACAAAAGAAAACAAATAGAAAGAAGAAATAAAAATATTCTCTATCTATTAAAATAAGCAATGGAAAATTAAAAGTTATTACAATTATTTTATCCCAAAGAGTAGGGTATCCGTTCACCTAGTATAATAGGTTTGTCTTACCAACAATGGTAATCCCTTAATACGATGATCAGAACGTCTAACTTGATTTCCCCGCAAGCCCTCGATTTTATAGGTAATTGGAAACTCTATCTTTCCAAAACTTGAAAGACCTCGATAAAAATATCAGTCACAACGTCTTCCTTTCCCTAGCATCTCTCGATCATTATAACCTGGTTAGACGCACGAAGAAAAATAACGAAATTATTAAAATAAAATAATAAGAATGAGTCATTCATGTTTTTTAATTTCATGGATTTAGGACAAAGCATAAAGAAGTCACACGGTCTCGCTCTAGAAGTTAGAAGTTGCTAAATCTCTTGTATCTACAACAAATGACCTCCTATTTATAGGGATCACATTCCAATGGTCACATTTTATTCAATGACCATATTTCTCTAGAAAACATGGAGGAAATTGGACACCTGGCATTGTAATGGTCATATTGAAACAGAAAACACAAAATTGTTTTGATTTGTTTATAATTGACTCCCCGATATGATTTTGGTTTAAAAAATAGGTATATAAAAATGATAAAATGACTACAATTGATGTAAAACATGTGTCTTGAAAAATGAATCAAATCATGCATGTGATAAAGTAAAACATGAGTATGATTAATATTACTTAGTGAAAGATACCCATATGATGAAAAGTGGGTACGATGCACAAAGTGAGTATGATAAACATAGTTAATACGATAAATAAATTAAGTATGATGGCCAGATTCAGTATGATAAACAGAGTGGGTATGATGGCCAGAGTGAGTATGATAACCAGAGTTAGTATGATGGTCAGAGTGAGTACGATGACCAGAGTGTGTACGATGGACAGAGTGAGTATGATAACCATAGTGAGTATGATGGTCATAGTAAGTATGATAACCATAAAACCATATTCAATGTAAATCCTTTATTTTAGAATTGAGTATAAAGATATTTTTTTATTTCTAAAACAAAATTCATAAAAGTAAAAAATAAGACTTTTGACTTAACAAATCTCCCCATTTTTGGAAAGCACAAAACACAAATTCAAACTAGAAAGAAATATTGATCTCCCTTTAAGTTATGAAAACTATTATGAATAAATGAATGAATACAACTAACTCTCCATTAGGTATATACTTTCCTAATGATTGTATTCATATATATTTTCCTTTCTTTTATTATTCTTTTATTTAATGTATTACATTTGAGTAAAACAATAACGACTCTCCCCCTTTTTGAAACTTTCTCCCATTTTATAAAACATTCTCCCGATTTTTGATTTACCAAAAGAAAGGAGGAGTCTTTTATGGCCTGAAAAAGGATAGAGAAAAAAAGAATAAAAAATAATGGAAATGAAAACATACAGTTCATTGAGTTGTCAAAAAATCAGATATATTCAAATGACGAACAATAAAGAAAGATACCATAAAGTATTCATTTGTTTTCTCTTTCTTTTTATTTCTTGATCAACTCACGGAGAACAACCTTCATCTTATTTATCTTTTTATTTTCCTCTAAAATAGAAACACACTAAGTTTTGAGAATCTCTTTTTGGTCTGCAAAAGGTTGATCCTAGTTTTTGAAGGCGTCTTATTGAATTTTGATTACTTCTCCGAGAGTATCAATTCTGTCTTGCATATTCTTATTTTCATCATCCAACAAATTTTTTTCTTTAAAGAAACTATTTAATCATTGAAATATGAAACCTTATAAAATTATGATTGGAAATAATTGATCCTTTCTTGCAACTCTTTCATTGAATTAATATCAGCACCAAGAGTTTTTGGAATTTGATTCATCCTATTAATTGTTTCCTTATTGAGATTATTAAAATAAATAGAAAGATAATTTGAAAGCATCCTTAATTATTAAATTGATTCCTCATGTTCATTCACTGAGATTTCTATTCTGTATGACCACATGGTCATCTTATTACAATATTTATTATGAGCAATAGATCTATCACTCAAAACCATTAGATCAGCCTCTATTTTCATCACTTTCTTTCTGATATCTCTTACTAAACCGAATTTCTTACTTTGATTCTCCATAATTAAATCAATATTTCCCTCTATTCTGGGAAAGTAAGGAATAGTTTTATAAAGCCTTATTAGAACATGAACAATGTAATCACTTTTCATCAAATAAATTGTGTGCTCTAAATATGTATTATCATCGTATGATTCATGTTCACTGGATTGGCTTGAGTCTTCATCTGGTTGTTTTACTTTTACTTTAACTTTTTACTTTCTAACTCTTTCTTCTTCAAATTTTTCACTAATTATAAAAATTATCTTAGTATGAGAACGTTGAGCCACTAGATTACCTGGAGAAAGAACTCTTTCTGATTTAGTTTCCATAGAGTGAACTAGTGTTTGATCGGCATGAGGAGTCTGTTGTTAAACTCCTTCACTTGGTTTTTGAAGAGAAGATTCTTATATAATTTTCATAGAACACTAAAGATATTAAATAAGAAATTCATTTTAATCTTCTTCTTCGCCTTTCTATTTTTAATCTAATAGAATAACTCCTTGCACTATTTCTTTTCCATTATCTTTCTCTTGAAGAGTTTGTAAGATCAGTTCCTCTTGAAAATCTTCTATCAATTGAGAACTTTCTAGCTCAACGCCTTTTAATATCTTGGCAACATCAAAATCCTTATCTTTTATTTTCAAAAACTTCTTCTTCTTATCCTATATAGTATCTTTTATTCTCATCTTCTCATCTAGAGCTTCAGCTTGATCAAGACGAAACTGAGGATCACCTTCTTTTCTTTGTTCATTCCCCTTTATCTGCTTGGATACAACCTATTCATTGTATTTGGTTTTTTTAGAATTTTATCTATTTTAAGGATCTGATTTTTGATAAACTAAAACTATTGGATCTGATTCTATTAGAAGATTTTTCGATTGATTTTGTGTCAATTCTTCCACATATTTGACAAATAGTTTTTAATTTTCATCAAAACAAACATTTATTTTATTTTTTGTATTCTTGCGTATCCATGAACCCTTCATCTATTTCAATTCTCCTTTCACTAGAATATTACAAAATTTAAAACTTTCAAGAATAAAATTTGTATGAATGTTTGGATACATGATAATATGAGACTTAATTGCTTCAAACTTCACATTCTTGATAGTTTCGAAAATGTAACCCATGAGATTTCACTTTCTCATATTCACAAGATAATCTAACATAAAGATATCAGAAACCTTAAGAGTTTCTCTATACCCTTTCCTTGGAATAAGAAATAATTTCATCCAAATAACAACAATCCAGTTGTCTACTAAGAGATGGGATACTTTTATTTTCTCCACATTGATAAGAAATAGTGACTTTTCAACTCTTTCCTTATTAAACGTACTAGCTTCCACAGTTAGCTTATGAGAATGAAAAAAGGATTCACCTTCAGTAGAGACATTGAGAAAGTGTGATGCTTGATTCATTGACATAGAAAATTTCTATAATACATATAAAAATTAAAAATATCCTTATCAAACGACACATTATTATATAATTGTCTAACCTCTTCAACAATAATTGTATCCTGAGATATGCATTTCTCAACACTAAGATATTCCCATCCCTGAAACAAGATAATTATTTTGAATGAAGAGTCATAGCTATCAAAGAAATCTTGAAAGACTATCCTTTATCTGAATAAATCCATTTATAAGATATTCATTGAAGTCATATAGACAGTAGTATTGGAAGAAGACTAAGAAATAAAGTCGATTCAAAAATGAAACAACTGTACCGAGTCTTAAAAAGAGGAGCAGAGCTTCTCTAACAAATATGAAGAACCAGTGTGGGTTTGAGGAGGGGGTCATCTATTTATAAAAAAAATATATGACCATTGAACTTATATGGTTGATATTAGAATATAAATAATCCAACGGTAAATAATAAAAGAGAAAAAATTCTAAAAAAATATATTTTAAAAAAAATGAGAAACAATAACACAAAATAAAATCATTATAAAAACAAAATTGAATCTACCTGTCAAAGAATTCAACTGAGTTTTTGGTTTAATAGTATTATGAAATTAAAAACATAATAAAATATAGAAAATAAATAGTTGAAATAATGGAAGTGAATAGGCTCAAATATCAAACTGATGATAAAGAAAGTGAATATGCTCAGTTGTCAGTTTGATGGTAAATAAAGTCAATACCATAGGTTGTCAAGCCGATGGATAACAAATTCTTTACCATAGGTTTTCAAGATAATGTAAAAAAAATTTATTACCATAGGTTTTCAAGATGATGGAAAACAAATTAATTACCATAGGCTTTCAAGCCGATAAAAAAACAAAGTCATTTCCATAGGTTGTCAAGTTGATGGAAAAAAAATCATTGCCATAGGTTGTCAAGACGATGAAAAACAAATTCATTGCCATAGGTGTCAAGCCGATGGAAAACAAATTCATTTCCATAGGATTTCAAGATGATGGAAAACAAAGTCATTAATCTTTGTTGAACATTAACTACAGGTTCACTATAAGGAAATTCAAAATATTGATAGTTAGCTCATTGCATTTCTCTTCTTTTTACAAAAACTTTTGAAGTAACAAAATGTGTTATCTCTAATTTATTATATATACTATTTGTAGCTTCACATTAATAGATTTGACTATAAATATTCTTGGTCATAGAACACAATAAAGTATTGTGTACCTTATAGTTTTGCTGATATTCATGTTTTTCTTGAGCAGTGAAAGTCCCGAATTCTTTTTCGTGAATCTTATTGTCACCAGTGAGCATGAAAAAGTTATTTACACTAGTATTTATAATAAAAGTCCTCATTAGATCTATCCAATATTAAAAATAATTACCATCAAAGATAGGTGGTCTTTCAGGATTAAAATTTTCAATTTAACCGACATTCATCATGACATCCATCTTAAAGAAACAAAATCCTTTTCCAAAAATACAGGTTAGTGTATTTATAAAAAAAAAAAATATAGCTTGAGAATGTACAAAGTTGTGGAAAACCTCCTCTAAAACCAATTTTTGGGTCAAAATGGATATGAGATGGCACAAATACAAGATGGGGGATTTTGTATTAAACAATGTCTATTAAAACATTTAAAAAAGGTTCTTAGTTAAATACAACATAGACTAAAACAATTCACAATGCCTCTTATAAAATAAAAAAATGATCAGACTAACTCTCGGTCTGATGATATTGTCATGATACCACAGGTTATGAAACAATTGTATTATAATTGGATACAAATATTACAGTAAAAAAAAGTGTAAATAATTCTATCATATAGCGTATAGAACCAATGCTGAAAAGTTTAAGCTATAATTAAAACAATTAAAAAAGAATACAAATAGAAAGAAGAAATAAAAAGATTCTCTTTCTATTAAAATAAGAAATGGAAAAGTAAAAGGTATTGCAATTATTTTATCCCAAAGAGTACGGTATCCTTTCACCTAGGATAATAGGTCTATCTTACCAACACCAGTAATCCCTCAATATGATGATCAGCACATCCAACTTGCTATCCCCACAAGCCCTAAATTTTATAGTTAATCAACATCGCTGTCATTCGAACACTTAAAATCCCTCGATACGAATATCAGTCTTACGGTTTTCCTATCCATAGTATCCCTTGATCATTATCACCAGATCAGACACACAAAAAAACACAAATCACTTATTGAAATACAAAATATAAGAACGAGCCATTCACATTTTTTAATTTAAAGGATTTCACAAAAAATATAGATAAGTCACACAGTCTCTCTATATAAATTTTAAGTAGATAATGTTCTTGTATCTATTTCAAATAACCTCCTTTTTATAGGCCTCATGTTCCAGTGGTCACATTTTCTCTAACGGTCATATTTCTCTAGAAAACTCGAAGGGACTTGGACACATGGCATTGTAACGGTCATATTGAAATATAAACCAGGACATCATTTTGATTAGTTTATAGATAACTCTACACCATTTTTTTTGTTAAAAAAATAGTTATATGAAAATGATATCATGAGTACGATTGATGTAAAACATGTGTTTTGAAAAAGGAAAAAAATAGTAAATGTGATAAAAGTAAAACATGAGTACGATTAATATTAATTAGTGAAAAATACGGATATGATGCAATGTGGGTACAATGAAAAAAGTGAGTATGATGAACATAGTCAATACGATAAACAAATTAAGTATGATGGCCACAGTCAGTATGATAAACATAGTGGGTACGATGGAAAGAGTGAGTACGATAACCAGAGTGAGTACAATTATTAGAGTGAGTATGATGATCAGGGTGAGTATGATGGCCAGAGTGAGTACGATAACCCGAGTGAGTATGACATCCGGAGTAAGTACGATAACCAAAAAACTATATTTAATGTAAATCATGAATTTTAGAATTCAGTATAAAGAAATTTTTTATCTCCAAAACAAAAGTTATAAAAGTAAAAAAGAATACTTTTGACTTAATAGAGACTATTATTTGAGGGATTTCTGTAGGATCTGATATACTTAGGACATCATTGATAGCTGTATTTTTTTGGAAGGTATGAGGATATTCTAAAGACTAGTATATTATGAGGTTAATAATGTTGAATCACTAATGAATGTAATGAATTATAAGGATCCTCTGTGAGACTAAGATGGGAAAAGTCCTCAAAACTTTATGTGAATAAGTTCTATCTTTCAATATCTTGACTTAATTCCATTGATTTTTAGTGAAAACGTTTTTTACTTCGTAGTTATAAAACTCTCACAACATTTAATTTTAGAATGATTGAGCTTTAGTACACCCTTTACCATTATAACCTTTAAGTTCTTCTCATTCAGAAGACTGGGTCAATAATGCCACAACTCTAAAGAATCAAAATTTATTGATCTTGAAATTATCACTCTATCTAATATTCTAATAAAATATAGGGTCCCATACATTAATCCTCTTTCCATGACCATAGATCCCTGAGTAACTTTCCATACTTCATCGGAGAAACTTTTTTCAAATCTTTCCTCATGCATCTGGATAATAGAAATTAGATTTTTATGTAGACCTACTATATAATGAACTTCTTTCAACTTCAAGAAGCTCAAATTATATATCCCAATGTTAATATCAACCTTCCCCATGACATTAAGAGCCTCATCATTGGATAAGTGAACCTTTCTGGATCTTTTATATATATAACTGACCATGCATACTTTCACCGCTACAGAATGGAATGATTTTACATAATCAAACACCCATGATTTCACCAGTATATTGACCCTCAATAATATAATGCTACTATATTCATATAAATTAATGAATCTTTAACTTCTAGAAGGTTGAATTTTGGAGTTCACCCCGTGATCTCTTTAGTCCTTCTTGAGATGACCTCTCTTGTCACATTTCCAACATACACGTTTAGGATTAGTTAATTTACTTTGAATCTTATCTCCTGATTTTTCTTCTGATTTTATCCAACTTGACATCTAAGGAGTTTATCATCTTTTACCATTGACATTTTTCATGTTTTTGGTAGGTTCTTATACTTCCCTCCATTTAAGAACTTCATTCATAACAAAAACATTGACATCCTCAAACTATAATTCTATCTTTCTATAAGAGGTTCTCTAAGAAGTTATCATCACATAACAAGACTCTATAAGTGATTATAACAATATCAATTCCCAAAAAACATCCATGAACATCACATTAATTGATTTTAGCTACCCTCAAATAATGTTAAAATTGTTTACATAATTTTTCAAAGGTCTACCTTCTAATAATATAATAACAAACAATATATGAATATAAACCCTTTTTCAATGTTTTTTACTTCTCATATATGAATTATTAGCTTTCATTATCCCAAATAAGGTCATTAAAAACTCGATGTTAAATGCAATATTCCACGCCAATGACAACCTAACCAACCAAAGTTCTTTTCTATATAGTTTTTCCCATTTTTCTTTCTCTATATTCTCTACTTTAACCCCCATCAATAGAACTTATAATTCCTTCTGAATGAGAGAGTACTCCATTTTTATTATCTAGAATCCAAATTCCATCTCATTAAATTTATCTATCAAGACCTTCACTTATTTTGATGACATAACTTTTGATATCTATAAACTCCAACTATACTGAAATAACATTATGATAAGAGATGATAAATCTACTTGATTCTACTATCGAGTGTGTGTTTCCATGTTCTAAACTAAGCTATGATGCCACTTTTGTGGGAATTCATCACCTATACACCAAAAGATACACAATTAAAAACTTTAAGTTTAATGAAACAAATCACCAGAACTTCCTGAACTATAATTTATCCCCATGAAATTTAGTGTACTTGAAGATTGGAAAAAGAACCTCACCCTTCTCACCATACTAAATAGAACCTCACACACACTCTAAATAATGAATCACATAAGAAAATAGGAATAAATTAAATAAATTGAAGAACACATTGTATTTACATGGTTCATAAATTAAGTCTAATTTCCTTGGGAGAACACTGTTTCACTTTCATTTCTTCAGAGGTTATAATAATTATAATCACTTAAGATTACTAATTAAAAGTAATTAGCTGATGGAATCAACACATATACAAAAGTAGTACCACTATTTTTTAATGTTTCATATCCAATAATTTGGTTTAATTGACTTTTGATATTCATGAAATTCTCTATAATGAGCATGCTGACTATTGATCATTTGTAGTAAGTCCTGTTACAACCTCCAACTTCTATTGAATAGTGAAAGTTACTCTTGCATCTCTCAGATTGAATCTTACATTCCAACCCATTTTCCACAAACCACTAGGATTATACTTGGTTGAAATATCCTCAAATAATGAAAATGTAATAAATAATAACTTTTATTTACACAAATTCTAGACAACTGACCAATACACCAACTAGAGGAATAACTTCTGGACATTTGTAACCACTAATGTTGCTACTTCTGCTATCTTCATCGATATAAATAGACTTATAAATATTATCTTTTCAGTCATATTATCAAAACATTAACATGCCTCGCATTCCAAATAATGTGTTTGTTTGATTTGATTTAATAGAATATTTATTCTGGGTTGTTACACATACCATGTTAAACTGGGTTTGATTGATGATGAGTAAATCTAACCTTCCTATATATTTTTAGGGTTATCATTTTAATAATTTTTCATTAAAATTAAATTAAATTCCATTGAATTAAGTTTTATATACTATATGATATATGGAAAGGGAAACATCCCAACTAGTCTTTCATAGAGATTTGGGGTTGTGAAGCTTGTATAAAGTAATGTGTTTCATATGATACCGACCTTGAATATGATAAATGATTTATTTAGGTATCTAAAAGGAAAAATGTGTTGTTTTTTATAATATATTAGAGAACAAAGTTTTTGTGTATTAGTATGGTATGATTATTGAGAAGCAATATATTTTTAATGGAATCAATGGGAGTAAACTTAAACATAGATAAGTTCAAGGATAATAAATAGGTATTGTTAATGATATAGAATATGAGACAATTTCATAAATGTTTATGAAAATTTAATTGACTCAAGTAATGTAGAAACATTATATAGGTTTGAAAGGAATCATATGAATCCCAATAAATAAAGATTTATTTTAGAAAATTATTATATAGTTGAGTTTATATAAGATGAACCTACTTACTATCAAGAGGTTATTGGGAGTTCAAATTTATAGAAATGTTTAGATGTCATGAATTTTGAAATGGACTCCATACACAAATAATGTTTGTAACTTCGTTGATCCACCTAAAAGGGTAATACCCATGGCATCTGATTGATATTTTCGAAATAAAAGTGATATGGATGCTCAAGTTTCTGCTAATGAGACTCACTCAGTGGTGAATTTTTTTAAAAATATTCTTAGTATTAACTATAGATAAAACTTATCACTAGTATTAATGATAATGTATATATGGATTTCACATTCTATTATAACATTCTATGATTATAAATTTTATTAGATGAATTTCAAAACTTATTTTTTTAATAGAAATCTATTTGAGGGTATATATGTGATATAAATTATAGGTTTTAAGGATCCAAATGGTGCAAAAAAAGTACGAAAATTATAATGGTCTATTTATGGATTAATTAAAGATTTTAAATATTGAAATATCAATTTTTATGGTACAATCAAAGAGTTTAGATTCATCAAAAACAAAGATGAGCCATTTGTATACAGGAGATCTATTTGGAGTAATGTTGTGTTTTTAGTGTTGTGTGTAGATGGAATACTACTCATTAGAAATGATACCCCAACATTAAAGTTTGTAAATGTTGGGTTAGGAAAATTATTCTCAATGAAAGATATGGGATAAGCGGCTTATATACTTGGTATAAAGATTTAAATTTTTTATATATATTTATATATAACTATATAAATCTATATATAATTATATGTATTTATATATATTTGAAAATATTTATATGTATTTTTATATTTTTATATGAATTTATATACATTTATGCATTTTGTATATATTTTAATACATGTATATATGTATGTGTATATATATGTATTTATATATATATATATATATTATATTTGTTTATATAATTATATATATATATTCATTTATGTTATTTGTAAGTATTAATTGTTAATTAATAATCATAAATTATGAATAAATTAGTATATAAATAATTTTTTTGTATTTGGATGTATGTATGTATATGTATTTATATGTATTTAATTTTATATTTATATATATAATTATATTAATTCTTTTTCAGTTAATATATGAAAGAGTTTGTGGAGTGGTAAAGAATTTACAAAATAACTAATAAATATGGGGTTCTAGTCCTACCCCTTACATATATGATACATTTTGCAAGTGGGATCGAATAGAAAATGTATTTTTTTTAAATAAGAAAATTAAAACCATCATAAAATAAATAAACATCATGAAAAGACTACTTTTGAATGATTCCTAAAACTACAATATATGATAGTCTTTAAAAACCATCATGGATAACTTAATTGCGGTTTAAACAATCGCTAAATAAAAAATATCACTAAATTATGATTTCTCATAGTGTATGTTATTGATCATTTAGTGTGTTTTAATTAATTAATATGAAATTTTTTCTATTGTATGGTGGTAGTGACAATTGATCCCTTTATTGAATTGGATAGATTAAATTCCTGGTCATGCTTAGTTTAGTTACATATGATCCATTCATCTACTTGAATAATCAATATATAATGTATTCATCTAGATTGACTAGTCTATTCCTGAGAATTGATCATGTATAAGTTAGCCTATATGATATTGTCATGCTCAAGGTCTCATGGTTATACTCAATGTAATGGATAAAGGGATTTTATGAGTGTACATGTAGTGTATGGTGATACATTTAGTATACATGATTGTATGAAGGTACATGTGCTTGGTGGGGATCATGCCATATCCCTTTGTAACTTATGTAACAATAATGTTTTGTTAGAGACTACTCTCTACTTATGATAATGAAATAGTAATTCATAATAATCTTCAACTTTATAAAGGCCCATGGTGTTATATTTAAGTTTTTGTGAACAAGGATTTGTTTTAGTATAAAATATTTTTTTGAAATTGATAGATCTTATAGGATAAGTTTATATCCAAAGAATTTGTGATATGGTTTCATGGGGTGTTATGAGATATGCAGAAGATCAAGGATGTTTTAGTGAGAGTGGAGGCTTGAATGAATTATGACGTAAATAATAAACTATGACACGATGAATGTAATCATAGTGTTTTTGGTTTAAGGGTATTGAAATTTTTATATTACATTTTTTCATGTCATTTTTTTTATTACTAAAATTTAATTTTCCCATTTTATATCACCTAAACACATCATGGATGACATGAAAAGGTGTTACATATAACAATAAATGGATAAAAATCTATTAGACATTTAGTGGGTTGATAACATATGTTAAAAGAGTCCAACACTTTGTTCATAAATTATTTATGTGTTTAAAATGCTTAAGATCCTTGAATTTTTATTCATTTATTAAAGCATTATTACAAAAATGGGGGTTGATCTGTGCATCCTCATAAGTGATATGACCATAAAAACTCATTATAAATCAAAGATCTATTCATATTTTTCATCATCCTCTATGGAAGTTTTATCATGTCCTGGAAGATAGAAAATTATTATTCATTAGATCCATGATTTCCATGGATAGTAAAAAATATAATATGTTTTGGGTCATTAAAATAACACTAAGTGGTGTTCATAAAACACAAAGAATAAGAGGAATAAGAATTCATGGACAAACTATGATTGTTTACAATTTACATCTTTATCTTGTTTGTATCATATCTATCAGTAACCTTGTGGTTGAGTTTTGCATTTCCATTGTCTCTTATTGGTATACTAGAAACATAAAACCCCATAATAAATATGTGAAGTAGGAATTCCAAAACAATGCATACTTTTAGTGAATCCATTAATTTTTATCCATGTTCTATATCAATCTAATAATGTGATTTCATAATATAATAATTATTATACATGTGATCGGAGTACCATGATGATCATATTGATTTCTTGGTTTCAATGGATCTAAAAGCACCCATTAAACACAGCATAATCTATAAAAACATTAAAACCATAATTGACATAAAAGAAACTTGAAAACACATATTTTGTAAAATTAATAACATCACGTACCTTACACCATATTGAATGTTGTTTCTTTTTTATTTATCCCACATGCTTTATGAAGATCACATGATAGGTAACTGAAGAACATCCCTCCTTAATGGTGTATCCACAGATTGTACCAAATCACTTAATGATCAAGTAGTAATCACCCTCTCTATATAATATGTTAGTATCTTGTTATGAAAAATAAGATAATGATTAGATCTATGGGAGGGATAGAATCTTCCAAGACTTTACACAAACTAGTACTACCCATCGCATGGGTGTTTCCTTTATATAAGGTCCTCGAGGGCGCTCCTTGAGTGAATATGTAATAACCCATACATTATGAGTTAATTCATGTGGATACATTAACTGTAACTCTAGGAAATGCCATCTCTGACAATTTCATCACATGAAATAGTCATTTTAATGATAATTAGTGGAAGAATTTTAAATTAATACTTTAAAATTACACTTCCATACTAAGGTAGTGTCTTGTTATCACATAACAAGCCTTAATACCACCCTTTATAAAGTAATTCAATATGACAAGATTTTATGCATTCCATACCATATAACATGAAATGATCATACAATATGATTTGGCCCATATATATCATGTATATTATGTTTTAGGGCATGTCACCATCAATCTCTCACTTATACTAAAGCCTCGTAGACTTTATGATATTTTACCTTATATTGTATCATATACATTAACCTGTGAAACCATATCCAAAAATTCTTTTGGATATCTTCCAATACACTTTTGGAAAGATATCGTCAACTTTATCATGTATCACATCATATGAAATTCCCTATGAATACCAATCCAACAATCTTTTGGATAAACATTAAAACATTTTTAAATCTTATCTTTGATCCAAAATCATTCCCCATTCATTCAACCATAAAGTGTGAACCAATAGTCCTTGTATCGTTGACAACAAATATGAATCATTAGATCCATAAAAATAAGAAAATATTTTTTTCTATCAAATCATATGTGTTACTCAAGATAAAAAGGAATTTCATGTGATATCTATCAAACATGTGTATCTATATACCTATGTCCACCATATACATCATATGTGAGAATGAATTCACATCCCTTTGTCTAAGGCATCAAGTAAACAAGGGACATAGAGTATGAAAATACCATATATCATACTCATATGTTCTTGATTATTTTAATATAGACATACTAGTTTGATGAATACATCGCATGTCATTCACCTTTCTAGATGGGCACATTTCATGCTCCACTCTTGAATACATAAGAACATCATATTTACTATCTAGGTATAGTCATACATGATATTTTCCTATTTTAATCAAGGTCCTAGATTCCATACTTATTATATGAAAGGATAAGTCCCATATTGGTTGTACATCAACCGACTACATGATCAACAGCATACCCAACCAGCCCATGATTAGCTATGTTTTAAGGTTTTCAGAAGAAATGTATCAAATTTTGAAGGTTATCATGATAAATATCTCACCAAACTTGGATAGTGGAGACTCAAAATATGAATTATACACCCACTAGAATACCAAATACATAGTCTATGACACTCCATGTGGTATACTTCATGGGTTATCTAGCACAAAAAACTAATTTGGTTCTTCAAGATCATATATTATATCCTGATACAAGAATCATACTCACAATAACCTTAACATTTATTTGTAAACTATAATACTCTATGATGAACATTGGTTAGGGAACTCAAATTTTTAAATTGGGAGGTTAATTATCAGTTCCACTGCTGTATAATGGACATATCCCCATGATTTTCCCCAAAACTATGGGGATAGCACCCCTATACCCATAGTTTTTGAAAACTGTGGGCATAAGTAACTTTTCAGGACCTATACCCATGATTTTCCCAAACAGTGGGTATAGGGGGTCTATCCCCATGGTTTTCCAAAACCATGGGGATAGGTCCGGAAAAGTCACATATACCCACACTTTTTGAATACCGTGGGTATAGAGGTACCTATCCCCACGGTTTTGGAAAAAATGTGGGGATAGGTTTGTGCTAAAATACATATACCCATGGTTCCGAAAAATCATGGGTATAGGTTTCCTGTGTGTGCGCAGGAAATTTTTTTCCTCGCGGAAAGGATTTTTTTTTTGGCGGGAGTCCTATACCCATGGTTCTTCCCTCTATACCCATGGTTTATATATATATATTTAACTATATATATATATATAGGTGATATTAGGGTAGAGGTTAGACGATGTGTTTGCAGCGAAGAGGTTGTGGGATCGAAACCCACCGCCTGCATTATTTTTGGATTTATACCCATGGTTTTGAAACTATGGGTAAAATAATTTGACACTGTGGAAATTGGGTATGTTTAGTTGACATGGTGGAAAAACAGCTATACCCGTGATTTTGGAAAACTATGGGTATAGTTTGGGGACCTATACCGATTCCTTTCTATACCACGGTCCCCAAAACCGTGGGTATAGCCTATACCCACGGTTTTGGGGGCTATACCCACAGTTTTGAACCGTGGGTATAGGCCATTTTTTCAGTGGTGTTCACTTCATGAAATGTATATTAATGTATAAATATATGAAACAAACGCCAAAGAATGATAAAGTGGATATTTCCTTTTATAAAACATGATATATTTTATATTATTAAAATCTTTGAAGAGTACATAACAAAACCATACATAACAACTTTCCTAAAATATCACATATGATAGATTGTTAGATTAGAATTATGTTTGTTTCACTTTTAGGGGGTTTGTTAACCACATTGCATCTCTATTTAATTTTTTCCACATCACTATGTGACTATTTGATAAAAACCTCCCACTAAACTCTTTAGATAATAACATCTGTGAAGTATTGCAGTTTGAATAATGGTGGGATTTAGGAATGATATTCCTAATTTTCAACTCCTTGAATGCATTCAAACTCCTTAACTTTAAAACATCTATTGTTATAATTTTAATAACTATTGTTGTCTATTGATAACTTTTCTTAATTACATCGTCATCATTCTTGGAACCCTTACCATCAAAATGTTTCCTTAAAATAAAAAGTAACTATATACATTTTTACTTCACTAATCCATCCTAAACTCTTTTAGGATATGCTTACATTCACTTTTTTTGACTAGCATAATCTTTTATTTTTTAACTTTGAACTTCTATAAGTTCAAGCATACTCCCATTAGCCACTTAAACACTATATTCTCTTTAGAAAATATTTCTAAGAAACATAGAATCTTTTGTATTGAGTAAATAACTCTTATTTATTTTAATGTGACTATTTTACAAACAAAATATTATTTTCGTATCATATATGGTATTATATATGTTTAGATTATTTTATTAAAAAAACATTATTCTATAAAATATGTCACTAAATGTGTTACAGTCAAATACATTATATTTTAACAAACATCTGAATAAAAACCTTTAAATTGGATAAATTTTTTAATCATTTTATTATTCCCAAATCTTGATATAGAATCTGATGAATCATAAACCATATATACCTAATTCATTATATAAAATTGTTTATAGCAACTCTTTATAACCAAAAACTCTTATTATCATATAATATAAATGAAATAACTATACACATACTTTATTAAGATTCATCTCAGCTTGATATATTTCTTTATATTCACATCATTGACATGAAAACTCTTTGATTCGCCACTTTAATGAAAACTAAATGCTCTATCAATTATTCCCTTATTTTGGAAATCTTATATAATCACATAATTTTTAAAGAATAAATTTTTTATGATGTATACCCTTAAAAACAAAATAATTAACAATGATACCTAACATGTACATTATATAGAGTTTTATAAACCCCTTCAGGTATCTCGGATAATTAAATAATATGGAAAAATTACTCCTCTTTTATAAAGACTCTAGATTTTAATAAACTTGAATGGATATTTGAAGAAACATCGTTGGACTTTACAACTAACTTTTTTTATTTAGTTTTAAAACTTACCCACTTATACTATTAAAAGAGTACCAGAACTTAGACATCACATGCCCAATTAAACTATGCTAAACACTTTGAGAATATTGGGTCAAATTTTATTAAACTCAATCACATTGTCAAAAAATTTCCATTAATGAATATGGAATGAATTACTTAACTAGAATAGGTCTTAAGGAAACATCCAATATCTCTAGGTCATTATCACACTCAATCATATTGAGAACATGGTGGAAAAAAATTTCATTTGTCGTCTTGAATCTAATTTCATTAAAACCTTATGTGGGTCCTTTTATTCTCTCATAACCATTTAGATTCATCAGTTAAATAACTTCTACAATTGATTACTCAGGAAGGTGTTACTCTAACACACATATTTTTATTTTACTTAAGAACAATTATAACGTTTTTATAATAGTCTTAAGAAGTTCTTTATATTAAGCTTCTCAATTCTAAAGATTGATCTTAGAGTTAAGTTTGATGATAATAATATCATTTTTCTACAACAAAATATTTTATCATATTATTATCATGTTTTAAATTAATTTAATAGGTCTTTTTTTAAACACTCACCCCCTAGAATTATGATCCCTTTTAAACTCATCAAATCCATTAGTGGGCCAAGATATATATATCACTAAGAAATAACCCTGATTTGGTAAAAAAACTCATTACTTACATATTTAGGTAGACCATTATGCGAATTATATCATATATGGCTCTAAGAAGGTTGAGAAAAAAACTCTTTATCTTATACAATATAAGGATAAATTCAATTTAATTCCTATATCATCCTAACTCTTAGGGTTTCCTAGCTAAGAGAAACCAAAAGAAAATTCCATGAATAAGGAACCCAACTCCTAGGGTCACCTCATTATCATTGGATTTGATGTTATAGAACCAATTGTTTGTACATTATATTGAATATATATTCAAAGAAGTTAATAAAAATATCTTATTACATATTTTTCATTGTTTTTTGTGAATTTGATGTCATAATTTCCTGGAGTATCAATCATATTGAAAAGGTTATAGTACTTCCCTACTATGATGACAACCTTGAAATGCTATGACAATATTATTTAGTATTGTTCTATGGTCAGATAGAATTCTATGATGGGACACATAGTATGTTTATTGTCATGTGTGAGTACTCATAAGATGATAAGGCTTCATCTCATGAAATTTTCACTTGGTAATCACTAATACGTGAGATTATGAGAACAAACCCAATAGTAGTAATTGCACATGTGGGTGTATCATTGGAATTTCCTATATGCAAGTGTGTGTGGTGATATTTAGACTTAAAATTATTATTAATGCATTTAATGACTCACATAATTTTATTTACTGACCAAAACTATGATGTTATAGGTTCATAGAAAGTAAGGTGCATTGGGTGTGTCATGAATAATATGTTATTAATGAATAAGTTGAGAAAGGATTTTTCCCTTCCATATTTATAGAATTTGATGTCTCATACCTTTTATTAAAATAGAACCTTCATATTAAATTTCAATTCCATGGTGTATTGATGAGTTTATTTAAGAAATTTAAAGAAAGATGTATCAAGAATATAGGTTTATGACCAAGGTGTGTAAAATATTTGATGAGATATCGTGATATATGGATTATATTACACATTTAGCATCTATATGTGACTATTGTTTTTGTGACATATCTTCTTCTTATATGGGTGTCTTGACCCGCTACTAGATAGTAATCATGGACATTAGGAAAGCATGCCTAATACCACTGGGGAAGAGGCATATAGGGTCACACACAAAGTGCTTTATTTGATCTTAGTTAAATATTATAAATATTTAACAGTTGAAATGAATATTATTCTCTAGAGTGAGACTTAATATTTATTAAGGTTTTAATAATAGATCAAAAATATTAAATAGTAATTTATTTGTAACGTAATTATTTAATTATGTAAATATATAATATTTATTTATCTATTTTTATTCACCTGATAGTAAATAATTATTTATTCATTGAAAAAAGAATTTTTTTAGTTATGAGATTATTAAATAAATATTTATTTTTAAAACTATGAATAGAAGATTTATTTATTTATTTTATGAATAACATTTATTTGAGAATTCAATAAATATTTCGAAGGATGAGAAGACCATATTTTGTTTGGGGATAAATATAAAATAGATGTTTATTATTATGTGCATTTACACATATTATAAGTAAAATAATAATATTATTATTTACATGGAATGGTATATATTTGGGATTAATTCACATTTAAGAAACGTTTTGAAATTAATTACAATTAAACCATAGACCTAGGTCTATATATAGACTACTATTCCAATCATAGACAGATTAATCATTGTACACAATAATTTCCTCTTAAGATCTACCTCTAACTCTCATCCTCTCATTATCAATAAGAATAATGTAAATTTCTTCAAAAATGAAGTAACGTGAAGTAATAAAAGAGAACAATTCATGACGGTCAATCGGTCAAGATAACACCTGGAATTTTATGAAGATTAAAGAAGCATGTTCAGATTCCTAATAGAGTGGGTACACTTTTGGTCCTTACTATACAATGGTTATATACCATTCAAGTTAGAACAACCAACATCATCAATGAATAAATATTTCAATAATGAGG
Organism: Viscum album; assembly: GCA_963277665.1. Classification (NCBI taxonomy): domain Eukaryota; kingdom Viridiplantae; phylum Streptophyta; class Magnoliopsida; order Santalales; family Viscaceae; genus Viscum; species Viscum album. Next base: position 2,041,714,932 of record OY728148.1, on the reverse strand, counting down.
TAATATTTCTTCTTTTGTTCATAAATTAATTATAAGTTATCATGAAAATATCCTATCTCTTGGTTTTGATAAAACAATTTGCCAATATTCTTTAAAAAAAATTGTTCATGGTGTTCACATCATGTACATTACAAATGATCCATTGAATCTAAAAAACCAAGTTATGCATAGGCCCAATAAAAACTTTTGTTTTATCTGGAACCGACAATTACTTGATTTTATTACACAATATAATCCAAGGGAACACTAATTTGGAGTGAACCTACCCATTGGATCATCAAATTCTTATTGAGTGTTCACTTTAGAAGGAATCTAACACTTATTTTTTTAAGGGGATTTAATCTCACTATCTTATCTCATGTTATTCCCTTTACATGTATGCGTGATTTTAATTATTTTGTAAGGAATCCTATATCTTCCACCAAATAATATTGTTCCATCCATATTGATGTGTAACACTTTACACAACTCATATCCTATGTTACTAACCCAAATTATAATCCAACTATATTCATACATATCAATGTGTATCTCATGTATAAGGTACATGAAACCCTTTCATGTAAAGGTTTAGAATTATCTAAATTTAATAATACTCACATGAGTAGGCTTGGTTACATTGATAGTAAACCCTAACTTTTATAGGTAAGGACTAATTCTCTAGACTAGAGAGTAGTTTAACCCAAATTCCTTCTACCTAGGTATACATTACTCAAGATAGATATCAATTCCATCATAAATCTAATGCATAATGAAGAAGTACGGAATTTTATTGATTTTGTAGAAAAACATGTAATATAGTTTTTATTATAATTAAAATAATGATTTGTGTGATTTAATATTGTAATGTTCTTAGTTTAATGTCCTTGTGTTTTTAGAATAATTGTTTTAGATGATTTTAATGGGAGTTTTTATTTAAATATAATCCTTTGAGTGATTTTTGGATATTTGTTTCAATTTTTTTAATTTGTTGAATTATGATATATTTTTATTATGGATTTTAGGTACATGAATGGATACATAGCCAAAATATAAAGATCCATGTTTCAAAATTCCCATGTAAGTAGTTTTCTATATAACGTATTTTCCATTGATGGAAACTATGTAGCCGATTATCACATAAGCTGATCACAGAGATAATTTTCTATGTGACAAACATCAATGTAGTCTTACGGCTGTTTAGACAATTCATGAAACTATAATGGCCACATAATTGAATCCCACGTGCTGAAAATATATATATATATATATATATATATATATTAATTGTTTATGTATCTAATTTTGGAGGATAGAGACATCGTAAATTTTCATAACACTTCAAAACTATTATGGGAAATAGAGTTCCCTAATATAGAAATAGGGAAGTCAAAGGAAGGGGAGGATCCAAGTATGATATATAGTGAAATATTATAAATATTTATATAGTGTTTTAAAGGATTAAAATTTGTTTACCACCTAAGATAAGCGCATGACGTGTTTGGTATTTAGTTACAGAGGGAATGGATACGATCACTAAAGTTGGACTGTGAGAAGTTAAATGTCACTTAGGAGGATTCCATGTGGAGGATGAAGCCTATCATATAGTTTGTAATTAATTTTATTTTTCATCTTCAAATAAGAGGAATTTGGGGTATTTTTAAAAGGTATATAACATTACACTATTTTGGGAGTAGAATACTGAGTAGGGAGTAGGTCCTGGAGCTGGAGCTTGAGTAAGAAGATGGTCTCGCCAAAGAAAATTCCTCTTATTTTCCTTCTCACTCCTTCATTTTTGTTCCTAATATGAGTTGATAAATAAATTTAGGGTTTCGTGATATAATTAATCATAAAAACTAAATTTATTATACTCTATTTTGAACAACTATTTCAGTGAGAATTTAGTTCGGTGTTCTCGTTTCGTTTATAATGAGCTTTAGTTTTACACTATTCTACGTACCAACAAGTGACAGTAGGGGAAAATTTAACTTTTCAAAGTTAAATGAAGTACCAAAAATTAGAAAAGGTGAATACTCTCATCACCATTAATGAAAAAATATATTCTAGAGATTTAATCAAGATATTAAAGATAAGTAAATATTTATGAAGAGTGTTGTACATAGAGTGATAGATAAGTGGATCATTTCCTCTTTCTTTAGGTACTATTATAATTGTAAATAATTTGACTGAAATCATAAAACAAATTTAAATAATTCAAAGTATTTTTATGACCTTGATTTGATCATTTTTTCGAAAATTTTCTCTCTATTATTATTTCCCCTATTTTCTTCCATCAACTTTTTTATTGTATTTCCTTTATTTTCACCTTTCAATAATTTGTTCCTTCATTTTTTAGTGTTGTTTTTGTTTTCTTTGTTGGTTTCTACTGCACACACTTTTACTTTCCTTCCCTTGGGTTTCACCCTATTCACCACTATCTAAGTAGTAATGGGTTAATAAATAAATAAATCATAATGTGTTCAACGACATGACGTTCAATTTTTTTTGTCTTTTTTAAGTAAAAAATGCGATTCCAATAAAAAACAACAAAAATTTCAAAAATAAAATACAAACTATTTTTAAAAAATTGTTGAAAACTGATTTTCTCTCTCACTATAGTACTCTATTTTTTAACTATTTTTACTTCATTTTTAATGCACACTAGGGTAATGTATAAACCTAAAAAAACACTAATTCTTGATATAAATTTACATTTTTTACCCTAAATAAAATGAACAAAAAGAAATGGAAAATAAAAATCTATAAATTAATAGATATGTGGTAGAAAATGAAAATCGTGTTTCACCTCAACCTAGGCATGAGAATTATAGGAGACATAGTCTTAGGTATTTCCATATTAAAGTTATTTCAAATAATCCAATTTGAATATGGTTATCCCCTGGGTCTATAAATTATGAAATGAAATAATCTCACCTATTTAGGTTTCCCTCCTTTAATTGGAAATCCAATTAGGGTTATTTAGATTTTTTTAGAGATTTTTATATCACTGTTCAACAAATACCTTTGAGTGGGTTGAATAAATAAGAGATATGGTTGAGGGAATTTCCTTTTTCTTAATGGGTGAGTCTAGAAGTTGGTTTCAAAACTTATATAAGGATATATTTGGTACTTGGGACTATCTTTTTAATTCTTTTGTTATGAAATTTTGTTTTAGAAACACCACTAATGATGTAAGGAATAAAATCACAGGATATTTTCAAGATATGAGAGATATTTTTCACAAATATTGGGATATATATATATGATTTATTTGGTAGTTTTTCAACAATCATCTTTTTATGTTCTTCTAATAGACATATTTTATAATGGTTTTATACCATATCATTATAACATTATTGACCATGCATTAGGTTTTGATTCATCTGATATGACAATAGATGAATTTAAAAAAAATTAATAAAAATTCATAAAAGTCACAACACAAAGGCACAAGGAAGGGAGTTATTCATAGGATTGAAACTAGCACCCAGGCTATTGTAGTTAATGAAAATTCACTTAGGGAGAATTTTTTTCCTTGTGGGACATATTTTCATACTAAAAAATATTATCTTAACTTCTATCTCTCTATTAATCTTGAATAAAGTTCCAAATTTATTGAATTTTGGAATAGAAACTAATTTTTCAATGTACATTTCTCAAATCATTGCAATACATGATACAAAAAACACACACAAATATCTTTCAAGGAACAAGTATATTTACTCATCTCATCTAAGGAATCAATTTCAAAATTTTATTGGGCCTTCAAATTCTAATTACTAATTAGAGGGTTTAGTAAAGTAGTTGATCACCAAAGTAGATTCTCACCAAATCCAGTATCAACAATTTATAAGTTCAAATGGGAAAAGGGCTAGAGAATTAGGAGGAAGAGATAAGGGTAAACTGTCTAATACACTAGAACCTAATCCTAGATATAATTTGAGGTTTTTCACTACTAGATAATGTTTGAATGCTTGTGAACCAGATATGAAAAAACTTATAGATAATAAAATTAGTTAACAAATATAATTTGGAGATAAAAATTTGGAAATCCCCAAATCTTGAAATATGGATGGATTTAATCAAACTGAGAAAAATAATGAATATTCACAAGAAAAATATAATGAATAATATAAAATGAAGCGTGAACTTTTTAAATAAAGAATGAAAAAAGTGAGGTTAGATGATGAGGAGATTTATCAACATATTTTGAATAATTATATTCCTCTCATTCCTTTTCCTCAAAGTCTTAAAAATAATAATTAACCTAATTATATCAAGTTTCATAAAAATTTTATGAGATTTAATGTAAATATTCCTTTTGTGGAATCCTTAAAAAATCATCATATATGAAATTACTTAAAATATTTTTAGCCAACAAAATGGATTAGGGTGTGAGTTAAATGAGTAATTTAAATAAGGATTTTACTGATATTTTTCAATAGAATATCCATATAAAACTGAAATAACCTTGTTCCTTTGTTATCTCTTATAAAATAGGAGGAAGTGAGGATTTAGGTTCTTATGTGATCTGGGATCTATCATCACCCTTATTCCCTACTCTGTATTTATGAAGTTGGGACTTAGGGATCTCAAAATGGCATCTTTTTCGATGTAATTATCTAATATGTAACTAACTTGTCCTAATGGGGGACTAGATGGCATATTAGTTGATTTATGGAAATTGTCTTTTCCCATGGACTTTCTCATTCTCGATATGGAGTGTGGTAATAAAGTTCCTATAATTTTAGGAAGACACTTTTTAGTCACTTCTAGGGATTTTATCTATGTTTTTAAGGGTAAATTGACCCTTTATCCTAGTGAGGATCAAAATGAGTTCCATGTTTTCAAATATTCTTCCCTTATTGTGATTTTTAAGTTGATAGATTTTGCTGAGTAAGTGTTTAGAGCTAAAGTTGGAGGTAAAATAACCATCATTTTGATGAATTGATTAGTGAGTCTATTAATGAAAATTTTGAAGCAAATTCCATTGAATTTGAGTCCACACTTGATCTTAAAAGTCTAGGTAAACATTAGAATAAAATCTGTAGATTCATTGATCGCTACCATTATGTGTTCCATCCACACCCAATCTTTCAAGTTGGAATATTTTTTCATGTTGTTGTTCGAAATTTACAACCCTCTCTAATATATAACTTGGAAAACATCTTATTATTACTATAAACCTGAGAATATAAATCCAATTCTAAATTATTATACAATAGAAAGTGAGTGTCTAATGATATTGTTAAATTGTTGGGTGATTTTTGATCCTTTAGAAACTAAATATAAGTTATTCCATCCTATTGAGAGTATAGAAAATGATAATATGGGCTATTTTTCAATTGTGTACAGTATGTACACTTCTAATAATCTAAGATAATTTGATGATTAGTTTTATATACTTATGAAAAGATAATTATTATCAAATATTGAGAACATAATCCCTACATCACATAAGGGAGATGAATTTGAAAATTTTGTTAGTAGTGGTAAATTTTTTGGAATTATTGTGTCATTGTATGAAACAACTATTGTGTTAGTGGGGGGGACATGAGAAGTAAAGTTGTTCATTCTAGTGTTAATATTGATTTATTGGTTTTTATTATAGGTTATGTTAGTGAAATTATAAAATTTTAAGCTGTTGGTGATGAACAACTTAGTTTTAGAAGTTTGGGATATTTAAAGGATGTTGTGAGAAATGTTGTTGAGTTAGAGATGCTGAATGAGGATGTTAGAGTTTATAAAAAAATATTCAAATCCTGATTAATGATTCATATTACCCACTAAATCATCATGTATAGAACTCTAGAGGTTTTAGACTAGCTGAAGACTTTAAAACTAAGTACTATATGGGAGGAAACTTATAATTTTTTTATTTGTTTTTGTAGCTTTCCTTTTACAAATAAATGTCTCTAAATATATTCCATTTCATCCTTATAGATACCCTAATTCATTTTTATGTGGTATAATAATGAAATTTTCATAGCCTACTTTTTTATTGTTATTTACTTCTATAAAAAGCTATAGATATTGCACAACTTGCATCAGGTTCCCTTGAAATTTTCCTCTAGCCACATTCTATTGTGAATATTAATTCCCAGACTCTTATGTTATATTTTTTTTATCTTGTGGGTGATTATATTAGTGTCTAGATTGGACTATTATAAAAACAATTAGGAGTATTTTGAATGTATAACCAAATAGTTTAAGCTTCTAAATTACACGGGAGTAATTTTTTGAATTACTTTATTTTTAAAACTTCTTTTTCTATTTAAATGTTGTTACTGGTTACATGGAATTTTATGCTTAAATATTTTCTAGAGTTTTTTGTTTCATGATTAATTTTTTTATTGGCACCTATTAGTCACTACTATGGGATGAGTTATTTTTTTACTATAAAACATGTTTCACATGCTTTTTATTGTTTGTCTGTGAAAATAATTCTAGAACATTTATTTTGTATGAAACTTCTGGAAATTATGTTTCTATTATTTATTTCCTATTATTATCCAGTATAGACCTTTTTGAATGTTTTTGTATTGTGTGGTTTTTTAGTGTTTTCGAAAAAAATTATTGGCTTCCCTAATACCCCGCCCCCCACGTTCATAACTTCCCTGTGTTTAATATTCAATTTTTGTTGAGTTAAAGTGGTTTATATGTTTTTTCCACTATTAAATTCAATAATGAGGACATTTTGGGTTTTAAGTGTGAGGTAAGGATCTAATTTGAACTGACCTATAATTCATTAAAAACCCATTAAAAAATACTTTGAAATTTTTAAAATATGCTTTTTTAATCATCACTTAAGAATATTCAGTGGATGATAATGTTTCTCAAATTTGGAGGTTTTTATGCCACTCTAAGGTGGTTAAACCCTTTTACCTTATGGATTTAATTGGTTAATCAATGTTATTGTAATTTTTAAAAAATTACATTCAGAAAAACATTTGGAAAATTATTTACAAGAATAATTGAATTTGGAGTTTTTTATTTCAATTTAACTCATAATATATTCATCCAACTAGATTATTAAATGAAAATACTAATCTATGTTAATATTTTCATTATTAATTATTTGTAAACATTTATGGGTTAATTATTCATTATTTTTATTTATTATTACTACACATTAATTTGGTTTTGTTTAATTATTATGGATTCTAATTATGTGTGTCTATTCTCCTAGAGGTAAATATAAATATTTACTTTTAGTTGGATTTATATTTAAGTTCATTAAAGTCTCTTTAAAATTTTGAATAATAATAATTTTTTAAAATAGTAACTAATTTTTCACTGATAACATTTAATTTGAGATGGTAATAATAATTTTAACTTGAGACAATACATGGGAGGAAATCATTTTTCAAAATCAATTCTATATGGAATTTCAGTTTTTCAATTTTGAGATTTATTTTCTACCATTGAATTTGAATATAGAATTTATTGAGGAAAAAACATCTTAAGTTTGGGGGAATTTTATGTGAATATATTTCATTTTATGTTTTTTCATATATTTTATGATATTTTACAAGGTTTTTAATTCTATGTTGTTCTTCTTATGGAGAAGTGTTGAATTTTTTCTGTTTTGTAGAATAAAATGGAATTAATTGTTTATTAACATTAAAATAATGATTTATGTGATTAAAGTATGTAATTTACTTAGTTTAATTTTCTTATGTTTTGATAAAAAAATTGATGATTTTTATGGGTGATTTTATTGAAATTTAATCCGTGAAGTGATTTTTAGAAGTTTGTTTTAATTTTTTTAAATTTTTGAATCATTTTCTATTTTTATTCAAGATTTTAGGTACTTGAATGGTTAAATATCCAAAATGTAAATATTCACATCGAAAATTCTCATTTAAGGGGTTTTACATATATCCAATTTTTCATTCCGAGGAGTTATGTATATGATTCTTACTCCAATTGATCACGTAGTCAATTTTTATATGCTAAACATACACGTAGCTAAATGGATACATAACTAATTCACAAAACTAAAGTGACCACATAGTTGAATCCACTATGATGAAGACCTACATATCTAAATTTGATACATATCCAATATTATAGGATAATTGTGTACCCTATTTTCATCACATTTCCAAGCATCTATGGGAAATGTGGGTGCCCTCATTTAGAAATAGAGAAATCGAAGGCAAGGGAGGATTTGAGCTTGAGATAAAATGGAATATTCAAGAAATTTATAGAGTGTTATAAAGGATAAATATTTTATTTTCTCCTAATCCAAGACCATGAGTGGTCTAAAATTTAATTAGAACGGAAATTAAGTAGTTACTTGAGATGGACTATAACAACCTCAAACCCACAGTCCTGAATCTCGTACTAAAAACACAATCTTTACATTTATAGATTGATACCTATAAATGTGGACCAATTTTAGCTACCCCAAACTTACAACATCATAGAAAAATATTGGATCATTACATACCCAAGGACCTTTTAGGTTTATATTTTTAGAGAATTAAGATAAACTCTTACATAGAAACTTGGATACATAAATAACTAGTTCATAAAAATCTATATCATATCCCACTAAGTTCTTAACATCTAGTAACCTTCTTAGGCATAACATAATTAAAAACATTATTCACAACCTTGTGAAAAGAAAACATAATAAGGGTTATCTCAAATAGTCAGAAAGGGTAAATATAAGCATTAACAATTGAATATCATCAGTGAGCATAAGGTTATTAAAACATAATCAATGTTCATGATCATAACATAAGATAATTCATACCCATTAAAACATGTATCATATAATAAATATTTAACATAATAAAAGAGTCATATAAGTCAAAAATCATAAGCCATGTGAAAAAAATCCTTGATCAATGTATCCATTAGAAACTCATAGAATGCATAGAGAAAACATGTTGGAATCTTGGAAAATTATCATCATAGAACCCTTTTATATGGAATAACGTTACCAAGTTAATACCATAAATCTCTTAGTAGTTAGATGTTAATTGGTTAAGTTTTTCATCTCTTATGAGTTACTTATATTCATTCAAATTCTTCATTATAATCCTATGCATTGGAGGGATATAAGGGATCCACCTGTAACATGTCATAGAAAGTCTTGTAAGTATTTGGGTTCACTCCCCAATACTACTTTCATTAATAATTTTCAACTATCATATCCTGAGAAAAACAATTGAAATCGTGAACTTTTTGACATAACAATAACCATTGGTCTTTCATAGCTTGATTTACTCATGGAAAAGAAATGGATTCCATGAAAATATCTTTGAAACAATTATAATCCATCCAGAGAAAGAATAAGGATGGAATAATTACAAAATATACCTAGTGGAGCATAAGTAAAATCAATGTTTATTGTCATTGATGAATTTAAATACCATTAAAATATTATTAAAAATATTTTTGAGGAAAATAATCTTTCTAATTTGAAAATAATTTTAAAAAACTAACAATTCCCATAATATTATTAAAATACTTTTCTTTAAAACTAAATTTAAAACATTATAATGCAATATTCAAATTAAATATTGTTCATGATGGTTGAAAAATTCCTTTATGTCCTAAACATTAAAAAAAATTCAACCTTTTGTAAAAAGATTCAAAAGGGACCCATGAGGAAAACGTTAAGAAATTTCCTTTTAAAAACTATTAAAATAAGGTTAGGGATCATGTAAAGTAACTTTAATAAATCATTTATGTTTATAAAAATAAATTCTAGAAATAATTTTAGAAAATATTTATATGTTAGATAAATATTCATGATCTAAAAGAATATACAAGATTGGTATCACTTACAAACAAGTTTCTTTATGTTTCTTTAATAAATAAGGGAGTTAATTTAAATTGAACATGTAAATAATATTCATAACCCTAGGAGAATAAAATTGACGAAGTTCAAGAAAATAATATAATATAATCCATTCCCAAGGAACTTTGAGCATTTACAATCCCGAAATCAGATGATATTGTACCATAAAAAAGCCTTAATTTTTTCGGTAAATTGTAAATCTTAAGCCGTGAAATAAATGAATTCAAATAAAACATTAAATACCATTAATATAATTATATCCATGATATAACATTTCAATGGAAATTATATTCACCTCATAAAATAATATAGGTACATAACATAAACACATTCCCCAATGAATGAAGATATGATACAAATAACACTTATAAAGATCATATCATTGAATTGAGAATTAGTAAATGGATTGATTATGCATAAAAAAATTAAATCCAAAAAAAAATTAATTAAAAAATTAATTAAAATATTCATTTCACACATGATATTTATGTATTATAATCAATTAATAAGTGATATAACCCATAGAAAGGAAATTGAGTAAAGAAACCCCTTACCGCTTTGGTATCTTCCAAATCAAAACCCCTTGAATGAATTAACAATAATTTTAACTTAAAATACAATTAATTATGAATAATTCATTATATAACATGTAAAATATTATTATATACACCATATAATAGAAATTAGTTTCACAACATTAAAACATGACATAATGAAGGGAAATTGAGACGAAATCTCTTACATCGAGTCCAGACTTTCTACGCATGTCCTTTAACACCTTTATAATAAAAATATATCAATAATTTTATTTCTTAAAAACCTTTTAATATATTAATAAATTATCCTTAAACCATTTATTTCATTTATTTCATTTATTTTAATTACATATTTAATTACTTGATAAGTTAAGTCCACATCGGGTGTTTTGAGGATGTTCGGTTCATAACTTCATGGTGATTTTGGTATATTTACCAAGGTCAAAGGGATAATTATTTCATCATCCCCAGAATAATAATAATGAAATAATTATAATTTTTATACATTAATTATAATTTTAAAACCAACCATGAAATATGGTTTTGATAAAATGAATTATATTACAATCATGGAGAGTGTAGGTCGTACGTACGCATGAGTAACGTTTCTATTTTTCAATGAACATGAGGGAAAAAGGTAAGTATTATTTTATATTAAAATAATAATTATTATGTCATAAATATAATATTTTTTCTTCAAATAAACTCATATATACTATCCATTTGATATGGTGATTAAAAAAGAATCGCATCGCTTCATGGAGGTGGTAAGCCACACGTACACACGAATGACGTTATCATTTTTAAATGGATGTAAATGTAAGAAAATATATGATATATTATCTCTAAAAATAAAAATTATTTAATTAATATCATTTATATACATAAAATTCATCATTATAACCAGTCATAATATGTGGTGATGGAATACAAATTACATCTATTCGTGAGGCGGTAGTCTGTTGTACACATGAATGATGGTTTCATTTCTCATTTGAAGGGAGAGGATAAGGATAAATGTTATGCCATATACATAATAAAATCTTAGTATGTGTGTTATAATTATTTTTATATATAACAATGTTTAGATAAATTTTTAATGAGGTATAATAATAAATAAAACTAAAACATTCGGTTAAAATCTATACCTCTTCTTCATAAAACATCATTTTATTTATACCTTAATCCCTATAATATTATAATTATTCACAAAATAAGGACACTAAGATTTTGGGAGTTAATTTTGTAAGGTAATTTAGTAGTTATTTTCTAAACTATGGTGTTCAAAAGTTGTGAGGAAGAGAAGAGAGTAAGTTTCGTTTTATAAGTGAGGGGAGGGGAAATCTTTGAATGATATAAAGTATTAAATTGAAATAAATTAATTTTTAAATATAAGTGAAATAAAATTTATATTTGTTAATATAGGATTATTATGAATCTAAATATTCTCTTCCAATTAAATTTATAAAATTTGGGTGATTTTTTCACCCTTATCTATTTTTTAACCATCTCTTAACCCTTTTGTTGATTATTGTCATATCAAAGTTTTTTACTTTTTAGGGGTAAAAAAGCTAATATAAAAGGAAAAGTGACCCATAAATGGAAAAGGGTTGATATTTTCAACCATATAAAATTTATTTGGATAAATATAGTATTTTTATGAATTTTAATTCATTTAATAAAATATTTTTTTATTATATAATATCATTACTCTCATTTTTGGAAATATTCATTTACTTTGACTTTAAATTTATCAAGATAAAAATGAAATACAAATATATAATTTGAAACATTACTAATATGTTATATATATCTATAAAATTAATTTTATACAATATATAACCCAAAAATAATAATTTTAACATTTTTAAAATTATTTAGTTGATTTTTGTACTGACTGCACAAGGGCTATGTTGGTGTTGTGTAGCATTTAATGTAATTATTTCCACAATAAAAATTAAAAATAAATTAAATCATAAAAATAATTCATTATTATAAAAATAAATATCAATATTCATTAACATCTTATTTTTATCCCTATGTGAACATATAATAGAAATTTAAAAATAAGGGAGTGACATTTGGTATTTTTCTTTACTTAAAATAACGTATACCTCATTTTGAATGAAAAATGGGAAAAAAATTCCAAAAATTAGAATATTGGATGAGTATGTTAAAATAACAATCATCAAATAGATTAAATTAAATTTTTGTGGTTATTTTTAGTCCTTATCATTTTATATTTAACCTTAATTACCAAATTTACCCATTAGTGTGGTTATAACTATTTACCATAGTTACTATTCTTAATGCCCAAAAATACAAAGGAAATATTTAATAAATTTTAAACTCTTTATTTCAAATATACAATCAATTTTTTAATATCCAGTCTATAGAATTGGTGTAAAATAATTTAAGATAAAAATGAAAAACGTAACTAAAAATAGTTTTTAGAAAAAAAAATGCATTTTAAGCCCAAAAATAAACTTATAAAAAATATTGTACAATGATTGTTAAAATTTAATTAATTATATTATATATAAATAAAGAATAATTATGTTACTTTGAGATAAAATTCAAATCATAATGGTATTTTTAATGAAAATAAATGACAGATATACAAAAAATAATATTTTTCATTATTCACTAAAAAATAAATCTTTTAGAAAAATCTAAAAATTTCACCTTAAGATAATTCTGATATCCATAATTAAAAATTTGAATAATTTTTATCAATTTAAAATTCTAAAATTTATAAATTATATTTTTAAATATATCTATATAGTGCAGGAAACAACAATTTGTTTAGAAATAATTATCTTTTCTTTTTGACTAAAAAGTTTACGAATATTAATATAATTAATATAGATATATAAAATATAATTCATGAATATTAATTAGTCATGAAATTTATTTAATATTAACAATACCTGAGTTGTAACAGTCTTTATACCTTTTTTAGATTTTATCCTTGCAATTTTATTTCATGCCTCATATAAAGGGTTTAAAACATGTAAAATCAATTCCAGTGAGTGGAATATAAAACATAAGGACATGGAATTAAAACATTTTAAATATTTAAAAATACCTTTGTTTAAAACCCACATCATATATAGGGATAATAAATCATCCTTTTTAAAAGAGGAAATGGGAAATATGAAGTTCATCAAGAATAACACATAACTAGGTGGACGTGGATTTCACGACCCGGCCTACCTAGGGTCGTGAACCAAATCAACTGAACCCATTAGTATCCATTAATACCATGGTTTCCTTCCTGTCATAGCACATTCTATTTCCCACTAGGTTCACCTATCTTACTAATGATTGTCCCAAAAAGTCAATACATGTTCTATCTAGTATTTTTTTTCCTCACTCACACACACCCTGAGAAACTTCCCAAGAGATCACCCATACTAATCACTACTCTAGGATAAGCATGATTAACTATAGAGTTCTAATAAATTATGCTATCAAAAAGAAAGTCACACCTTGTTGAAATGGGTGGTAACATTTAGGCTTTTAAGTCTCACTTTTTCAATGGTTCTACACTCTGCACCCCTTTAAGGAACAAGACCCGCATTGTGGACCCCAAACCTCAAACTCAAGAAGTGCCACTACCCAACCTACCTAGGATCATGAACCTAATCAAATGACCCTATGGGTATCCTATAATACCTTGGTTTTCTTCTAATCACACCATAGTCTACTACCCCCTGGAGTCACTTATCATACTAAGGATTGTCCCCACATGCCAACACATGTCAAATTTAATGTGTTTTTTCCTCACTTATAAACACCCCAACAAACTTCCTAGAATGTCACCCATCCTAATCACTACTCCAGGCTAATAATGTTTAACTATGGAAATCTAACCAGGCAGGATAACAAAAAATGGTGTACCTTATTGACATGGGTATTAGCATTTATCCTCTTAATTCTTACTTTTATATAGGTGATACACTCTCCACCCCTTTAAACACCTCAACCTCAAACTCAAGTAGTTCCACTACACTTATGGATAGTTATTCGCTCTGATACCATTTTTCAAGACCCAACCTACCTCGGTCCATGAACCTACACAACTGAACCAATGGTATCCTGTAATACCTTGGTTTCCTACCTAAAAAAGCACAAGATATTACCCACTAGGCTCACTTGTTAGATTAATGATTTTCCCCATGGGCCAACACATGTTCTATCTAGTGTTCCTTTTCCTCACTCACATGCTCCCTAAGAAATTTCCTAGGAGTTTTCCCATCCTAATCACTACACCAATCCAATCATTCTTAATTGTATAGTTCTAATTAGGTAGGCTCCGGAAAATAAAGGTGCGCCTAGTTGACATGGGTAGTAACATTTTTCTTTTTAATCCTTTTTTTTGCCTATGTGTTACAATGGAGGAAAAATGTAATGTTTAAATAATGATGGAGAGTGATATATAAAATTGATTAAATGAAAGTGAATGATCATGAGAAAGTCAATGACCACAAAACCATAAACCAATTAAGTGTGAAATGTACCATCAATTCATCAAAACTGAAGATAATACGATAATATTTTTTATTTCATGATCATTTTCATAAATTTGAGAAGTTCCTTTAACATTTAGACTAAAAATAAAATGAAATATACCTAATTGACAAGTATAAATTCATCTTTTAATCAATTTCCAGCACAATCTCATGTTTTTATTCAAATGAATAATATTCAAGAAAAAAATCATTCTTGAAGCACAAAAATCATCTTCCAACGAATCACATAATCCACAAAAGGATAACAATTTATTCCTCCTATATTTAGATAAAAATAAAAAATTAAATAGTTATCCTAAGGTAAGATAATATCTAAAACGTATAATCCTTTATATAAATAAATAATACATTAACCTCTAAAATTTAACAATAACATCAAAGGTTCAACCTATATCATTCCATAAAAAAATAACCCTATATCCAAAATAAATTGAATGACATCCACATTAAAGAATATTTTAACCTCGAAGTTTGTCTAATACCTATTAGAATACATCCCCACAAATGTAATAGAATTATTTATAAATAATACTTCACATTAAATATAATGGTTACATGTACCTAATCCCAACAAATAATCTCCCAAAAATATCATTAATCGCCTAAAAATACCATCCCTTAAAATCTCAAAAGGAGTAAATATTCCTCTGAACTTATGAACAACCATAAACCTATAAACCCATGTTGGTATTCATAACTCTTAATCTATCCTCATATTAAAACATCCTAATTTCCAAAATTATCTAAACCTTTCTCTAATACCAACTATAATATCCATGAACCACACACTCCCAGATTCGATGCTAAAAACATATGTAAAATCATGTTACCTTGATCGGGTAAGTTTTTTCCTCTCTCCAACTTCCCTTTCGGTTCAAATTATTAAAATTTGTTTTTGGTATTTTCTACAGGCTTCAGAATAGTTACTCACCATGTAACCATGATACGTGCTGTGTAATTTTTTCTGGGTACATGTCAGGAAAGCGGAGATCACGCTATGAAGGGTTACATGTTGTGACGGGGGATTACACGATGTGACTCACTAAAAGGTCAGTTTTAAGCTGTGGTGATGGGGTTTTGGACATAATTATCCAGCATTTAATTCATGATATGACCAGGGATTACACATCATGACTCATATGATACCCAATTTTAAAAAACTCCTTTTGTAGTTTTGCCCATCCCTTTCTTCCAGACTCCTCTACTCTCAAATTGAGAATCTTCTTAAGAGATTTTTGGAGGCACCTTTCCTTTTGGATCAGCCCGTTCGACATTCGATATCCATTTCGAGTATGGTGCATCTCTTAGAGTGAGTAACCTTTACACTCCTTCCTTGATTTTGATCACGGTAGTTCCCTAGGTTTATGATATCAGATATATTGATATAAGTTGGATGATCCTTGTTGTATTCTTCTATATCCATTATGAGATCTTGTTTCGTAAGTCATTCCTTGGTTCGTTGTGGTGTAGAGGACATTCATTCTCGATGTATGTGTGTTTTCTACTATCTACCAACACATTTTTGTCTAAATTTAATCAATCTTAAGATGTCTAGGTTTGATTATAGGGTCACTGCTGGTGTGGTTGGTTTTCTTTGTTGGTGGATTCCTTTGCAAGCGTGTGCGAGCTATGTTTTGAGGTAGGTGGTTCCGTCTCTATCCTACATTAATTAACCTAATTGTTTTTATTTATAATCTTATTTGTATATTGAAATTGGAATGGTTATTTTGTGTGTGTAGAAAAGGGTTTTTAGTGAAAAATAGTTTTTCCCTATTTATTGATAAAAGGGGAGAAAATGGGTATTCTTAAGCATTGAAATGAAAATTTGTTAAATGGTTTTGAAATGGTTTTAAAAGATATGAAATGATTTGTGTAAAAGAGAACATGGGTTACCTTGGGTACTTAATTGGAAGTTTTATTTTGGGTATATCGTCCCTTTTTTATTATCAACAAAATATTTCGTGGGGATTTCCTCTGTTTCCTAGGCTCGTTGTTCTAAGTGACTGATATTGAAATTTTGGGGGGTTTACTCATGGGGTATTCCTAATCTTGTTATTACTATATTCTAGGATCATGTTTTATGCACTTGATTATTGTGTTATGAGTAGTCTATACCTGAGACCTATAGTATTCCTTGGTGTTGTGATAATTGTGCTTCTGTTTTGTACGGCTTAGCTATTTGATTTAGCCTTGAATGCATTTTTTTTCTTATGGAAAATGATATAGAAAAATTTTATTTGAAATTGATATACCTACTTTCGTTTAAAACAATGAAAAAGCGAAATGCTTACCATGATTTCTATGAAACATGTTTTCTACTTTTCATTCAATGTTTTAATTTAAAATAAGTATTCAATATTTTTCATATAGAGACTTGTTATAGAATACCTAGGTGGGATCCTATTGAGCATGTTGGATCACACCCTACACACATCTTCGGTAGTATGTAGACCTTTTTTTGTTCTGGTGCATGGAAAGGAAAGGTACTGCAGTCAGGTGGAAAGGTTCATGTCATCTGGTTCGGTAGATGGTGGTGAGATGATGAGAGTTTGTCTAAACCATTTCTTGGAGTAATGGTAGGTTATATTCTTTGAAAGTTGGAATTGTCTTTTGTATTTTGATCTACCATTATAGTTGTTCTAGTTCCAATTTTTTCTTGTAGTTGTGGAATATATATATTCATTAGTCTTCCGCTATTTCTTTATTTCTTTATATATGTATGTCGTGTGGTTGTTTAGGTTGGGAGAAATTATTCCCTCTGTTATGTTGCTCAATCATCGGGTGCCTATTGTCAGCCCATGGGGATTGGGAACACCCTTCGGGTATGTGACAAAATGGATTAGGTGCTGGGTTTGAGGGAAACTTGGGTCAGTTCATTATAGTTTGGTATCAAAGGCGGTCTTTCCTCAAGAGTTCATATCTTAGGACATTTGTTAGATAGGAAATAGTATTGTTAGGACTTACGAGGTATGTTACGATGAGTGCCTGGTCAGCTCTTGTCATAATTAGACTCAAGTTTCCATGGGATGTTGGGATGTGTGACACTAGTATTGGTTTTTATTTTAAAAATATCAGTTTTTTCTTATGGGTTTTCTAGAATGGATTGATATTTTTTTTTGTCTAATCGTTCTTATGTTTCGATGTGAAGCAGTATTTCTCTAAGACATATTCCATGAGTTCCTCAGGAGGGTTCAACTGATGCTCCTCAAGAGAACCCAAATATAGATCAGAACCTCATTGATATGATCATACATGTAGTATTTGTCATTGATCCGGATATAACATTGGTTTAGAATGTTATTGTTGAGGTACAACTAGGAGATATAGGAGAGAGAGAGATCATGGTAGTTCTTGCAAGAGAATACAATATCCTTTAAAGGAACTACTGAACCTCAAGAGGTGGAGGATTGGATTTATAGGATCGATCAAATATTTAACTTCTTGGAGAAACCTAATAATACCAGGTTGAAGTGTGAAGTGTTCAAACTTGAGGGTTTTGATATGCATTGGTGGGATTCTATGGTCCAAGAAAATAGACATTTGGTCTTTGATTGGAAGGGTTTCAAAACCCTGTTCATTCAACAGTTTTTTCAAGAGTCACTGATGATGGGGAATTCTATATAGTTTATTTCTTTATAATAGGGAGATCGTTCAGTGTTGACATACACCAACTAGTTTGCTGAGCTTGTTCATTTTTCTCCAAACATGTTAAAGAATGACCGGCTGAAGAAACAGAAGTACCTACAGGGTCTGTGACCAGATTTTAGATCATAGGTGTTTATGATGAAACCTTCTACCTAGGCAGAGATAGTGGATAGAGCTATTATGGAAGAGATGAATATGTCAATCAACGTCAGTTTTTTCACCTCTTCTCTTTTATTTGGTGACAGCTTCAGTGGTGGGAATGGGAAGAAGAGGAAGTGGTAGGACTATTGCAGAAGTGGTGGAGGTGAGTCTTAGCAGTGAGACTCCTTTTCACCATCCTTTATAGTTGATATTTTCCCTCCGATTTTCTATTAGTGTGCCAAGGGAGGACACACTATACATTCTTGTCCTCTGCCCATGAATATATGAAATATTTAAGGACATATTTTTCATCTACATCATTTCTGTCAAGCTATGAATATTAATTGATATGGTCAAGGTTTGTTAGCATCAAAGGATAATGCAGTGCATTAAGAAGATTAAAATACTATAGGGCTCTAGCCATAGGCCTTAAGAGTGAAGCATTTTCACACAGTAGATGAGTGTCCAAAATAAGTCGATGGATGTCCGACAACAGTGAGTGATTCTATCCTTATTGAATCTTAAGTATAAATTTCTTCATTTGATATTGGTTCCTACTACTCCTTTATATCTACACGTTTTATTGATGTTATTAAACTTCCAATCAAACTTATGTCCTTTAAAATGGATTTATCAACACCTCTTGGTTTGAGGAAAGAGTAGGGGTTCTGGTGTCCTTATTAATTAAAAATAGTTGATATGAAGTTGGTCTAGGATTTTCTCATTCTTGATTTAGATCTCTTTGGCATCATCATCGGTATGGATTGGTTTCACTCATCGAGATGTGGTTGATTGTTATCATCGGCGTGTTTCATTTATTTTTTCTAATGGGAAATCTCACATATTTTAAGGGGAGTGGGACCCGAGGTCTAGTCATGTAGGACATTCCAACCTAGAGGTCGGGAGTTTGTTGGTTTCTGTTGAATTTGAGCACGATGGTGTTTATTTTATTGAAGATTTTCCTATTGTTGTTCGATATTTTCCTAACATTTTTTCAAAAAAAATTATAGTCATACTCTAAAGATAGAGGTAGATTTTACGATTGATATGGTTCCAGGTATATAGACAATATCAATACCTCCTTATCATATGGAACAATATGATATGAAAGAGATCAATATTCCAGTTAAAAACCTATTAGAAAAAGTTTTTGTTCACCAATGAATATATCCTTGTGAATCCCCCGTGCTATTTTCCAAGAAAGAAGATGGTTCACTTCGTCTATGTGTAGACTATAGAAAGATGAACCAGGTAATGATTAAGAAAACATATCCTTTTCCACGTGTGGATGATTTTTTTGATCAGTTGGAGTGTTAAAAGTGGTTCTCGAAGATTGATCTTCGGTTGTGTTATCATTAGATCAGAGTTCATGAGTCTAATATACTAAATACATCCTTCAAGAGTAGGTATGGCCATTATGAATATCTTGTGATGCCTTTTGGTTTGACTATTGCCCCATCATTTTTTATGGCTTTGATGAATCGGATATTCCATCAATATCTTGACACTATTGTGGTACTGTTCGTGGATAATATTCTGGTATATTCAAAGTTCAAGTGTGAGAACGAGTACCATCTAATTTTTGTTCTAGAAATTTTTGATAAATCAACGTCTATATGGAAAGCTTTCCAAATATAGTTTCTGGATTCAAGAATTGAATTTATTAGGACATAAAATTTCTGATCGTGGATTATTAGTTTATTTGGATAAGGTAATAGTTGTTTTGTCCTGGAAGGAACCAGAGATTGTCTTTGAAATCAGGATATTCCTTGGTCTTTTTAGATACTATCAATGGTTTTCAAGGATTTACCTAAGTTGGCATCACATTTAACTGCTCTTACCATGAAAGTGGTAAAATTCAAGTGGGATTCAATGTGTTATTCTTACTTCAATGAACTAAAATGACTTCTGACATCAGCACCTATTATGATCTTACCCGAGCATGATAAAGGGTATGTGGTGTTTTGTGATGCATTTGGTGTTGTTTTGGGATGTGTTCTTATGAAGGATAACCATGTGGTAGCTTAAGCCTCTCTTCATCTCTGAATACAAAAGAAAAACTACCACACTCATGATTTAGATCTTACAATAGTCATACATGAACTTAAGTGTTGGAATCACTATCTATTTGGGGAGAAGTTTGCGGTATTATATGATGATAAGATTATGATCTATATATTTTCTCAGAAAGAATTGAATCTTAGATAGAGATGAAGGGTAGAATACCTTTATGTGTTTGACTTCAACGTCGCTAACACCCCAGGGAAAGGGAATTTTGTTGAAGACGCTCTAAGAAGGAGGGTATCATCACATGCTATTTTGGAATCGAAGGAGGAGTGGAATATTATGGGGATTTTCACCCATTTTCACTTGGATGCTCAAGAGAATGTTTCAGGTATGGTTCTAACTAGTGTTTGGTTATCATCATCTCTCTTGGAGTTTGTTTTTCAATGTCAGTAGCATGATGAAAGATTATTAAAGTTAGATAAATCCTTTATCATGGGGAGACAGTTCTGGGTTGGTCACTTTCTTTAGATGTCATACTTCACTTTAGGAAGAAATTTTTCATCCCAGAACCACTAAGGAGTTCAATATTGTTTGATAATCCCATCTCTTCATGGTCTATACATCCAGGTATAATGAAGGTGTACTGTGACCTGAGAAGAATATTCTGGTGACCAGGTATGAAGCATGACATCATAGAGTTTGTGTCTCACTGTTACACCTGCCAACAGATAATGGCAGAACACTTGAAACCCTCTGCTTTACTTCGGCCTCTTCTGGTTCTGGTTTGGAAATGGGATAAGGTATCCATGGATTTTTTGGATTGATTTACATGGACATCCCTATGGTAGAATTCTATCTAGGTGTCTGTATATCGGTTGACAGAGTCTACTCATTTCATTCTGATCTAAGACACCACTGTGGTTGAAGATCTAGGTAAGATATATGTATAGGTGATCATGAGGTTACATGGGAGTCCTTCTTAAATGGTTTCAGAAAGGGATCATAGGTTTACCTTAAGGTTCTGTAGGAGTCTTCATGATGCAGTGGGAACTAAAATAAAATTGATCGCATATTACCATCCACATATAGACGGTCAGATAGAGCATGTAATTCAGATCCTAGAGGATATGCGTCGTTCCATTGTCTTGGATTTTAGTGGATTCTGGGATATCCATATAGGATTGTTTTAGTTTGTTTATCATAATAGTTCTCAGTCATTAATCAAAATGTCTCCCTTCGAGGCATTTTATGGTTGCCCGTGCATAACATCTCTTTATTGGGAAGAGGTGGGTGAAGTATCATTAGTTAGACCATGTTTGGTTCAGAAAACATCATGAAGATTCAGGAGGTACATCGATGTCTGGTTACAACCTAGAGTCAGCAGATATCATACACAGATTTGCGATGTCATCCTTTGGTGTTTTCCATAGGTAACTATGTCTTATTAAAATTTTCTCCTCCTTTGGGTCACCGTCGACTTGGAAAATAGGGAAAGTTGGCCCTGAGATACGTTAAACCATTTGAGATCACTAAACGGATTGGAAAGGATTCTTATCTATTAGCATTTTTTATTACGCTGACAAACATTTGTGATGTTATCCGCAAATCTCATCTCAGGAAATATCACCCTGATCCCACTATCATTCTCTGTTGGGAAGAAATTGAGTTTGATCCAGATGATTCTATTCTAGAGGAACCAGTTGATATCGTTGAATCTAAAGTTAAATTCTTGCATGGAAAGTCTATTTTTTTGTTATAGTATTATGGAAATAATTATCAGATTCTCATGATACTTGGGAATAAAATTCATTGATAAAAGAGTTGTGTCCTCATATCTTTCCGGGGATTACATATTCCACATGAATTCCTAGGGATGAAAATTCTTTATGGTGGGGAGTTTATAACATCTCATTACCTTGATCAGGTAAGTTTTTTCTTCCCTCTATGTTCCCTTTTGGTTCAAATTTTTTAAAAAAAATCAAGATTTTCTACAGGCTGTAGAATAGTTACATGTTGTGTAACCATGCAACACAGGGTGTAATGGTTTATGGGTACAATTCATGAAAGGCGAGATCACACTGTAAAAGTTTACATGTCGTGACTGGGGATTACACAACATGAATTGCTAAAAGTTCAGATTTTAAGCTAAGGCTATGGGTTTTTAGCATACTTATCCAGCATGAAATTCACGATGTGACCAAAGGTTACACATCATGAATCGGCCTACACCCAATTTTAAAAGATGCTTTTGGTAGTTTTTCTTGGCCCTTTTTTTCCATAATCCTCCACTATCGAACAAAGACTCTTCCTAGGTGATTTTTAGAGGCACATTTCCTTTAAAATTTTATTGTTGGACATCCGATCTCCATTGAGAGTAAGGTGCATCTCTCCATGTGAGTAACATTTCCGCTCATTTATTTTTATTTCAGTAGTGCCCTTGGGTTTCATTATTAGATCAATTGATATATATTATATGATCATTGTTGTCTTCTTCTAGATCCATTTTAAGATCTTATTCAAGAGGGCATTCCTTGGTTATTTGTGGTGTGTAATGTAACAGCCCAAGAATTTACAAATAGATTTGTTATAGAATGCATGGATCATTGAGTCTCTAAAAACACCACTTTGTTATAACCTAGCCAAGTAAACATAAGTTTGTCACTTCTGTGATGTGAATTTCAAAAAATTGACACACACGGTTGTGATCAGTAAGTTATTTGGAGTCCGATAGGAAAACACAATTTTTTTGTGAATAGTAACCCACCCTTATGAATAGTAACTGACCCTTATTAATAGTATGTTAAACATATGAATAGTAATGTGAATTTCAAAAATCTGACATACATTATTGTCTTCAAGATGATATTTAGAGTCAGATAGAATTAACTTAATTTTTGGAGAATAGTAACATACCCTTATGAATAGTGATATACCCTAATGAATAGTAACCTTACCTATGATAATATATAAATAATATTCAAGATGAAAGTACGATATACATATATTTTAGAATAACTTAATGAATGTTTTAAAATTGGTTTTTGATAATAAATTATGATTTTAATTAAATATTAAAATAATCATATTAAGAAAATTATTTTTGAAAAATGGACTTTATTTTTTGATTATAAACATCAAAAAATGGTTATAGTGAATTTTTCAGATTTTTCTGAAATACTTGATTTTTTGATGAATAGTGAAATACGGAAAAATACTGTATATGGAAAATATCAGTTAAATACACTATTCATGACCTCACAAGTGATGTAATACCAATTGGATCGAACTCACATGATAAAATTACTATTCTTGTTCATGTAATACACACTATTCCTTGTCTTGGGGAGATAAAATAAATTAATGAATTTTATATTAAAAAATCCCCTCTCCCCTCCACTATAAAACCCCCTCTCATTCCCCCCTTCCATTCATTCCTATCAAGCCTTGTGCCTTTTCCAAATTCTATCCAAATCCCTTCCCAACCTCCTTCCCCATGTTCAGAAATCCTTGGTCTCATAAAAAGATCAAAACCTCTCTTTAAGGTGGTTCTCAAGGAAGTTTGGTTTAAGAGGTAAATTCCTCTTTTCAATTCCTTGTCTTTCCTTTCAAGTTCATTTGTTTTCTTTTTCTATTGCCTCTCCTTATCCAAATTTTGTGATGACTCCATTAACATATATGTACTGGAATTTTTTCATGATAGTGGAACAATTTATCATCATCTCCTCTATTTTACCTTCTTTTATACTAGTAGCAAGAACACCATCCGAGATGTGTCAATTTTCCACATTCAAGGATGATGGACATTCGATTTCTATTATCATTCTCAATTCTTGTCATGAAACTATTATTGTTATGGTTGAACCAGATTATTATATATTTAATATATCCTATGTAATATTATGTAATTCCTTTTTACAAATGGTATTAAGTTATAACAAAAAATGAGTTCGTTGTAATCCAAACCAAAAAATTAACAGAAACAATTATCATTATAGTTCTATATAATAATTCATTCTATTCCCACATAACCAAGTTATATAAATGACCAATAACACCCATTTATGTTCATAAATAATATATAATTCCAACACTGGAGATTTACATCCATTCCACGTACTTAAAAACAAGTGAACTGAAGATGAAAATAAGGAAAACGAACACTCTGGAACGACGAAATTCAATACAATAACTTATCAATAAAGACATAAATGAACTAACCAGAATTATGATAAAATATATACATGTATAATAGGTTCTAAAATAAGTTATTAATAAGTATAAATTTATATTCTAGGAGCTTAAGTACAAGAGTGGATCATGTTCGGAGTTAAGGTAAGGGTTTTTTCACCCGAACTTCCATTTTCATTCGGGGTACTTTCATTGTCTAATTACCTCAATGAAATTATTATGTATTGTTATGTACTCATCATATATTCTGCATGAATATCATATATATGATTAGAAACCATAACCCTTTTGTATTTTAGGGATAGTTACACATTTTAAAAGGAACGTTCAAAATTGTTTCCAAAATACAAGCCCGATTCAAGGGAAGTTCTCAAATTATTATCTATTTTCAAGAGCACAATATAATTTGTTTTCAGAAACCATTATATTTATAAAATTAATCATTTGATTATGAAAATACTATATTACTTCACTTCTAGTATTATACAAAGACTTTCCCAAATAACTCTTCTTTTCAAAGAGTTTTTATCTCAAAAATTGGTTAATGTTTTTATAAAAGTATTCTCGTCTGATTCAACACTCTTGTTGATTCTTATTTATTATTGAGATTAATAATTTATGATGTCATATACCATATTTTATTTAATGGTTTATGACCAACTTTATTGTAGAAGATCTTTCCTAAAACCAGTCACTGTATTACTTGGAATAGTTAGAGTTTTATGTTTAATAATTTGGGAAAGTTAGCTACATTTCATATGATAGTTTCATTATGAATGTATATGTTATTTATGTTTATCCCCGCTCATATGAGGAATGAATTGGACTTATTATGTGATGGTTGGGGCCCGCTATAGCCCCTCAATGCATCAGTAGGTCTCATGAGACCACTAGACGTAGAAATTTCCTTGTCCTTTCCCAATGTGATATGTATTTTGGCCGAGGCCTTAATCATTAGACGTCTTGGCCGAGGCCTTTAAAAAATGTTTCAGAATGTACGGTATATGAACATCCCTCATTATAAATCTAGTAATCGAAATTTCATGTGGATATTCAACTAGTAGAATACCCATGGATATGTTTTATTGTGGAATTAGTTACTCAGTTCATATTCCTGCCATAATGTGTTCAAGATTATTATTAAAGGCATGTGTTTTCAATTACTTACCATGTCTTATGTTTATACTATCTTCTGATGAATTGAATACTCTTACTGGGCATTTGAGCTCACCCCTTTCTTATGTTTCATTTTCTTAGGACATGAAGAAGTAATTTATGAATGACTTGAAATCATAATCTTGGAGACCTTATGTTTTTAGTGGAATAAACTAGTGTTGTATTTCCCTTCATGTTGTAATGTTAAACTTATGTATGTAACTCTTTTCCAAAAATACTAAACTACACAGTACTTCGGGATTCGTATTCCTTATTCGTATGCCAATAAGGCAAAGGCTCCAGGGAACTGGGGTCGGGTCCTTACAGTTGTTATTAGAGGAAGTTTAGTATAAAACTTGGAAACTATATTTCGAAAACGTAGATTAGGTAAGAGTCCCTAATATAGTATTTGAGGATAAACATACAAGAACGTCCTCGTATTTTGATAGGGAATAGATTATGTGGATATTTCAGGAAATAAATCCTTATCTGGATACAAGCAGGTAGAGGCAGCTTTGGCACAGATGTACCTAGGAGTGACAGCTCTAACAAGGAGTTTCAGGCTTAACCCGAGGTATCTAGGTAAACGACTATGGGCCTTGTTTCACTCTTGGTTACGACACTCTCCGGGAATTTTCTTAGAATAATCCATATTTTATTTACCCACCATTGTGATGGATTTATGTCCCCAAAGTAACCAAAGTATATGGTTCTAGGATTTACAATGCATAAATTTATGTTATGTGCAATATCAAGTTTAGAGTTATAGAGAGTTCCTGATTTTATGAGATAATGTATAATATAGAATTGATTAGATATAGAACCTAGGAGTAGGAATGAGAACATCACCAATGCAGGAAATGTGAAGAGTACAAAGGATCATATCTCTAACGGTCTTAATCCATATTTTCAAAGGAAGATTATCTCCCATGTATCCTCATCATATGATAAAATAATATCATGTTTTAACACAGTATGTAAAGACTTCTCTGAGCCCTATGGATTTGAAGTGAAGAAAAAGAATAAGAGGATGACAGAGAGATACGGTAATAAAGGGAATAATGGAGAGAAGTGTATTCCCACATGTGATAACTGTGGAAAGAATCAATCTGGTAAATGCTTAAAGGGAATGTGTGTTTTCTACACGTGTGGAGAAAAAGGACACCAAGTTCATGATTTCAAGGGTAGTAAAGTGGTTTCCAATGTATAATGCTTCAATTTCAAGTATATGGGACACTATGAAAACCAATGTCCCAATAGTCAAAGGAAAATACCCCAAATTATTATTTTTGATAATGAGAAAGTTATGATGCTAATGTAGATAAAGTAGAATGATTAATATGCAAAGTCAAGAATCATGCCATTTATATATTTTGTCAGTAATGTACTGGTTGTATTAATTATGAGATATATAAGGATTGTACTGCAGTATACTTTCGTTAAGGATTTGAGGTCATATGATGAATGGTAGAAAGGAAAAGTGATTCAGTGGAAAGTTAAACTTTTTAGAAAAAAAAACAAGATTGAGGGAAATCTGACCCTTAATATATATCTGATGTTGAGATAATGATTATTTCGGATAAGTATTGACTACATTGGAAATGATTATTGACTTGTCGAGAAGTGGTATATGCTATCATCAATGAACTTTAAAACACTTTGTTATTTAAGGAATATATCCAATAACATGTATCTTACTTAAGGAATATGAAAGAATGCATGTTTCCAATATGTTTTTTTTGGTAATTCACATTTTTATGATATTTCAAGAGGATACCTGGTGATGTTATTCACATGTTTGGAATGTTAATTTTAGAGCTAATTCTTGTTGATTAAGGTTTAATGATAAGATCATCTTGGAAATTTAAAGGACTTAATTATAATGTGTTGAATCATTATATTTTGGAATTTTTTTAACCATTTATGAAATGGTTTAAATTGATCATTGTATGAGATTTTAGAGGTTAATGTATTACTTCACCAAATGGTGTAACCCATTCTATGTGATGAGGTATAGATAGTTAAACTACAATAAAAGGATGAGTTTATAAGTAGAAATTTATATTTATACTATTATAGAGTGGAATAATTCCTCGGCTCAAAGAAAATAGTCTTAAATAAAAAAATTCCTATTATCATGATCATTGATAATATCGATGATTTTTTTATTTTATAGTTTTTTAGTAATCAACATTCATTTTAACATATCATTTATCATGTTCCATCAGAAATTCATAGTTATATTTTTCTTCCATGTCCAATTTTTTCTTCTTCCAACTAATGTCACCTCATTCGAAAGCATACTTTTTGGGGTGACCACCTCATCTCCATTAACCTTTTGAGGAGGATATTTTATTAAACCTATTTCCGATGTGGGTTTCCATAAGGAAATTTTCAAGTATCAGCCATTAAATTTCAGTGTTCAATTTCAAATTCCGGGGATGATATTTTTGTAAGGAGGGGATAATGTAACACCCCAAGAATTTACAAATAGATTTATTATAGAATGCATGGATCACTGAGTCTCTACAAACACCACTTATAATAACCTAGCCAAGTAAACATAAGTTTGTCACTTCTGTGATGTGAATTTCAAAAATCAAACACACACAGTTGTGATCAGTAAGTTATTTGGAGTCTGATAAGAAAATCACAATTTTTGGTGAAGTGTTACCCACCCTTATGAATAGTAACCAACCCTTATGAATAGTAACTTAAACTTATGAATAGTAATGTGGATTTCAAAAATCTGACATACATGATTGTGTTCAGGATGATATTTAGAGTCAGATAGAATTAACTTAATTTATTGTGAATAGTAACCTACCCTTTTAAATAGTAACGCACCCTTATGAATAGTGATATACCCTAATGAATAGTAACATTGCCTATGATAATATATAAATAATATTCAAGTTGAAAGTATGATATACCAATATTTTTTAATAAGTTAATGAATGTTTTAAAACTGGTTTTTGATAATAATTTATGATTTTAATTTAATATTAAAATAATCATATTTCGAAAATTATTTTTGAAAAATGGAATTATTTTTTTTGATTATAAACATCAAAAAATGGTTAGGGTGAAATTTTGAGATTTTTCTGAAATACTTGATTTTTTTATGAATAGTGAAATGCGGTAAAATACCGTATATGCAAATTATTAGTTAAATACACTATTCATGACATCACAAGTGATGTAAGCCCACTTGGTTCGAACTCACATGATAAAATTAAAATTCTTGGTCGTTGAATACTCACTATTCCTTCTCTTGAGGAGATATAAAAAATTAATGAATTTTATATTCAAAAATCCCCTCTCCTCCACTATAAACCCCCCTCTCACTCCCCACTCCATTCAATCCTCTCAAGACTTTTCCTACTCCAAATTCTTTCCAAATACCTTCCAAACCTCCTTTCCCACGTCCAGCAAGCCTTGGTCTCATAAAATGACCAAAACCTTTCTTTAAGGAGGTTCTCAAGGAAGTTTTTATCAAGAGGTAAATTCATCTTTTAAATTCTTTGTCTTTCCTTTCAAGTTCAATTGTTTTCATTTTCTATTGCCTCTCCTTATACAAATTTTGTGATGACTACAGTAACTTATATATAGTGGAATTTTTTCATGATAGTGGAATAATTTATCATCAT
Organism: Viscum album; assembly: GCA_963277665.1. Classification (NCBI taxonomy): domain Eukaryota; kingdom Viridiplantae; phylum Streptophyta; class Magnoliopsida; order Santalales; family Viscaceae; genus Viscum; species Viscum album. The sequence continues at coordinate 2,041,685,279 of OY728148.1, read as the reverse complement.
CTCCCCCTTTTTACCTTCTTATATACTAGTAGCATGAACAACATCTGAGATGTGTCAATTTTCCACATTCAAGGACGATGGACTTTTGATTTCTATTATCATTATCAATTTTGGTCGTGAAACCATTCTTGTTATGGTTGAACCAGATTATTATATATGTAATTTAACCTATGTAAGTTTCTGTAATCCCTTTTTACAAATGTTATTATGTTATAAAGAAAAATGAGTTGGCTGTAATCAAAACCCACAAATTACCCGAAACAATTATCATTAAAGTTATATATAATAATTCCTCATATTTCCATGTAACAAAGTTATATAAATTACCAATAACACCAATTTATGTTCATAAATAATATATAATTTTAATTATGTAGATTTACATCCATTACACCTACTTAAAAACAAGTGAACCGAAGATGAAAATAAGGAAAACAAACACTTCGGAACGATGAAATTCAATACAATAAATTATCAATAAAAACATAAATTAACTAAACATAATTATGATAAAATAAATAAATTTATAATAGGTTCTGGAATAAGTTATTAATAAGTATAATTTCATATTCCATGAGCTTAATTACAAGAGAGAAACACGGTCGGAGTTAAGGTAATTGTTTTTCACCCGAACTTCCATTTTCAATCGGGATACATTCATTGTCTAATTACCTCAATGAAATTATTATTTATTTTTATTTACCCCTCATATATTATGTGTGAGTATCATATATTTGTATACAAACCATAACCCTTCCGTATTTTATGGATAGTTACACGTTTTAAAAGGAACATTCAAAATTGTTTCCAAAATACAAGCCCGGTTCAAGGGATGTTCTCAAATTCTTATCTATTTTCAAGGGCACTATATAATCTGTTTTTGGAAACCATTATCTGTATAAAATTACTCATTTGATTATTAAAATACTATCATACTTTATTTCTGGTTTTATACAAATATATTCCAAAATAACTCTTCTTTTCGAAGAGTTTTTATCTCAAAAATTGCTTAATGATTTCATAAGAGTATTCTCCTCTGATTCAACACTCTTATTGATTCTTATGTATTGTTGAGATTAATCATTTATGATGTCATATAACATATTTTATTTAATGGTTTATGACCAAATTTATTGTGGAAGATCTATCCTAAAACCATTCACTGTATTACTTGGAATGGTTAGAGTTTTATGTTTAATGATTGGGGAAGGTTAGTTACATTTCATATGATAGTTTCATTATGAAAATATATGTTATTTATGTTTATCCCCACTCATATGAGTAATTAATTGGACATATTATGTGATGGGTGGGGCCTGCTATAGCCCCTTGATGCATCGGTAGGTCTCATGAGACAACTAGATGTGGAAATGGCTGAGGCCTTTCCCAATGTGATATGGATTTTGGCCGAGGCCTTAATCATTAGATGTCTTGGTCGAGGACTTGAAAAAATGTTTTAGAATGTTTGGAATATGCACTTACCTCATTATGAAGCTATTAATTGAAAGTTCATGTGGTTATTCGACTATTATAATACCCATGATTATGTTTTATTATGGCATTAGTTACTTATTCCATATTCCTGCCATAATGTGTTCATGTTTATTATTAAAGGCATTTGTTTTCATTTACTTACCATGTCTTATGTTTATGCTATCTTCTGTTGTATTGCTTACTCTTACTGAGTGTTTGAGCTCCCCATTTCTTATGTTTCATTTTATCAGGACATGAAGAAGTAATTTATGAATGACTTGCAAGCATAATTTTGGAGATGAGATGTTTCTAGTGGAATAAACTAGTGTTGTATTTCCCTTCATGTTTTAATGTTAAACATATATATATAACTTGTTTCCAATAATACTAAACTACTCGGTCCTTCTGGATTCATATTCCTTATTTGTATGCCAATAAGGCACCGGCTCCGGGCAACTAAGGTCTGGTCCTTAAATGGAAGGTGTTCATTATCGAGGTACGTGGGTTTTCTTCTATTCTCCAACCCCTTGTATTCTATATTGAATCAATACTAATATGTTTAGTTTTGATTCTAGGGTCTCCTATAGTGTGGTTGGTTTTTGTTTTTGGTAGATTCTGTATGGAGTGTGTGAAACACGAGTTTTGGGGTAGGTAGTTCCGTCTCTAGCCCATGTTGATGAACCTAACTGTTTTTCTTTATAAATTATTTTTTATATTGAAATTGCAATGGTTTTTTTGTGTGTTTAAAATGGTTTTTATTGAAAATTGTTTTTTCCATGGTTTTTGATAAATAGAGAGAAAATGGGTATTCTCAAGCATTGAAATGGAAATTTTTAAATGGTTTTGAAATGGTTTTCAAATCATTGAAATGATTTTTGAAAAAGATAACATGGGTTACCTTGGTTACATAGGTGGAATGTTTATTTTGGGGACATCATCCATTGTTTTGTGATTATCAAGGTGGTTTGTCTCAGGGATTTCCTCTGTTTCCTACGATCGTTGTTCTAGGAGACCAATATTGACATTTTGGGGGGTTTACTCATGGGGTATTCCTCTATTTTTTAGGCCTTTGTTCTTGGATCATATTTTGTGCACATGATTATTGTGGTATAAGTAGTCTGCAGTTGGGACCAATAGTATTCATTGGTTTTGTGATATCTGTGCTTATATTTTGTACTACTTGGATTTCTGAGTTATCCATGATATACATGTTTATGCTTGTGAAACATGATATGGAAAAATGTGATGTGAAACTGATATAACATCTTTTGTTTAGAACTATGAAAAAGGGAAATTTTTACCATGTTTTCTATAAAATTTCTTTACTACTTATTGTACCTTGTTTTAATTTAATAAAAAGAATACTATATTTTTTATATAGAGACTTGTTATGGGACACCTGGTTGGTATCCTACTAATCCTGTTAGCTCACACCAAGTGAACCTCTTCGGTGGTGTGTAGACCGTTGTTTATCTTCCTGTGCATGGAAATGAAAGGCTCCACAATGGGATGGAGTGGTTCGTCTCAGATGGTTGGGTAGATAGTGTTGAGATGGTCATATTTTTTCTACACCATTTCTTGGAGTAGTCATTAGTTGTAGTCCTTTATAGTTGGACTTGTCTTTTAGTTTTTTAGTTTCTATTACAGTTGTTCTGGTTCTGCTGGTCTTCTTGTAGTTATGAAATATATATATATATATATTCGTTACTCTTTCATTGTTTCTTCCTTGTTTTATATATCTATTCCATGTGGTTGTTTAGGTTAGGAGAAAAAATTCCTTTTGTTGTGTTGTTCAATGCTCGGGTTCTTGTCTCCAGCCCATGGGGATCTGGAATTCCCTTCAGGTATGTGATGGAAAGTATTCGGTGTCGGGTTTGAGGGAAACCCCGGTTAGTTCATTACACATAATATTTAAATTTTTGGATTGATAATGATAAATGTGACTCAATTTTATCTATTCAAAACATAAAATATCATAGAAAATGATGGATCATTTATATACCCAAGGACCTTCTAGGTTTTTAATTTTAGATAACCAGGATAAACTCTTATGTAGATACTTGGATACATATATAACTATTTCATAAAAATATGCATTATCTACCACTAAATTCTTCACATCTAGTAAACTACATAAGAATAACATACCTAAAACCTTTCTTCACAACCTAGGGAAAATGAAACTTAAGGAGGGTCAGATCATACGCTCATTAAGGTAAAACATAATCATCAACAATTGAATGTTATCAGTGATCATATGATGAGCATAAGGGTATGATGACATAATCAAAGTTCCTAATAATAAAATAATATAATTCATACCCTTAAAAACATTTATCATCGAATAAATATTTAACATCAGATAATAGTAATATAATTCAACAATCATAATCCATATGAAAACAATCTATGAGAAAAGGATCCATTATAAAATCATTGAATGCATAGAGAAAACGTGTTGGTATCTTAGAAAATTATCTTCATGGAACCCTTAAAAGAACCATTACATATGTGATAACCTTACTTGGTTAATACCCATATTATATTAAGATTAACCTATTAATCGGTTAACTCTATTATCTATTAGGAGTTACTTATATTAAGTCAACTTCTTTGTCATTACCCAATGCATTGGAGGGCTATAACGGACCCACCCATAAAATATCAGACAACGTACCTTAAGGATTTGGGTTCACACCCCAATCCAACTTTCATAAATAATTTCCAAGTACTATATCATTAGAAAAATAATTAAAAGTATCCACTTTTCAACATAATAATAACTATTGTTCTTTAATACATTGATTTACCTATGCATAAGAAATTTGTTCTATAATAATAACTTTGAAACAATCGTAATCCATCTATAGAAATAATAAAGGTGAAATCATTACAACATATCCCTAGTGGATCATAATTAAAATCAAGGTTTTTTTCATTTAGGAATATAAATTATATTAAAATATCATTACAAACATTCTTGGGGTAAATACCATTTACACTTTCAAACTAACTATAAAAACAAAAAAATACAAAAAAATATTGTGAAAATCGTTTAACTGAAAATAACCTTGTAAAAGTTTAAATTAATCATCAAGGAAAATAACATTCATGATGGTGCTAAAATCTATTCATTTTGTAAATGTTAAAAACATTCTTTTCGAACTTTTGTAAAGACGATTAAAAGTGGGCCATGTGGAAAATGTTAAGAAATTTCCTATTAAAACCTTTTAAAATATGGAAAACGATCATGTAATGATACATTAATAAATCATTTATATTTATAAAAAAACATTCTTGAAAATATTTTATAAAATGGCGATATAAAAGATAAAGATTCTTGATCTAAAAGAAGATACAAGATTGGTATCACTTATAAGAAACATTCATGATGTTTCTGTAATCAGTAAGGGGGGGAATGGAAACTAAACCTGTAAACGGTATTCAAAACCATATTAGAGTAAAATAGTAGTTTTTTAAGAAAATTAGGGAATATGATCCCTCCCAAATTAACTTTTCCTATAGACAATCCCGAAATAAGATGAGATTTTATCATAAAAATCCTTATCATTTTGGAAACTTTCGAATCTTATGCCTATGAAAGAAATGAATTAAAATAAAAAATTAAATACCATGAATATAAGTATATAAATGATATAACATGTCAAGGAGAAATATATACACCTCATAAAATAAGATGGGTGTATAACATAAACCTATTCCATAAATAAGGGAAATTTGAGATTAATAATCCTTATAATGATCATATCATTGAATTGATAATTAATAAAAGGAGATATTATGATAAACGAATATAAATGCACCAAAAAAATTGGAATTCAAACATAAATCAAAAAAATCATTTCACATATATGTTTTTCTAATTATAATTAATGAATAAGTTATATAACCCAATGAATGGAAATTGAGTTAAGAAACCCATTATTGCTTTGATAACTTCTGAATCCAGACCCCATTGATGAATTAAAATTAATTTTAAATTAAAACACCATTAAGTATAAATGATTCATAATATATCATTTAAAATGGTCGTATATACATCATAGAAAATAAATTATGTGTAAAACATTAAAGCATGCCTTAATAAAAGAGAAATTGAGACAAAATCCCTTACCTCGAGTTCAAAATTTCTATGTATGTCCTTTAAACCTATATAATAAAATTATATTAATTTATTTATTTATTAATAACATTTAAAGTATTTATCATTTATCCTTAAACAATTTATTTCATATATTTTTTCTACATATTGAATTACATAACCAGTTAAGTCTATGTTGGGTCTTTTGTGAATGTCTGGTTCATAACTTCAAAATGAATTTGGCTTTTTGATTGTAGTCAAAGGTATATTTGATCCACAATATATATAATAATAATAATTACATAATCATAATATTCATACATTAATTATAATTATAAAACCAACCATGAAATATGGTTATGAAAAATTAATTATTTTATAATCATGGACACAATTGGTCATATGCAAGCATGAGTAACATTTCCATTTTTTAAAAAAACATGAGAGAAAGAATGTAAGTATTATTTTATACTGAAAAATAGATGATTGTATAAAAAATATAATATTATATCTTTAAATACACTTATATAAACAAGTCATATGATTTAGTGATGAAAAATCAATCACATCGCTTCGTGGAGGTGGTAATCCACATGTACACATGAACGACATTACCATTTTTCAAAGGATGGAAAAGTAAGAAAATAGATTATATATAATATTCATAGAAATAAAATTATGTCATTAATATAATATATATATATATATATATTAAATGAATCATTATAACCAGTTGTGAGAGGCGTGATGAAAGATGAATTACATCGGTTCATGACGTGGTAGTTCGTCATACGTTCACTTGAACGATGGTTTCTTTTCCCTTTTTACGGAAGAGGATATAGATAAATGTTATTAAACAAACACAATAAAATCTTATTATATTTTATAAAATGATTTTATTATATCAAAAAAGTTATAATATCTTTGAATAAGGAATAAGAAGAAATAAATCTAAAACAATTGGTTAAATGTTATATCTATTTTTTAGAAAACAGACTTTTCTTTATACCTTAATCCCTCTAAGGATTTAATTTTTTCCAAAATAAGGACTCTAGGAAATGTAAAGGTATTTTTTAAAGGGATTTTTAGGGACTTTTTGAACTATATTACTCAAAATGTTTGAGTAAGTGAAGAGAGTAGGTTCACTTTTATAAGTTGGGGGAGGGGCACTCTTGGAATTACATAAAGTATTAAATTGGTATAAACAATTCATATAAAAGTTGAACGAAATTGATATATTTTGAATATATTATGATTATTATTTGAAATATTCTCTTATAATAAAATTTTAACAAGTTTAGTTGATGTGTTCACGCATATCTCTTTGTTTTAACCCCCATTAACCTTATTGATGATTACTATGATATCCATGTTTTTTACTCTTTAGGGGTCAAGAAAGTTATTATAGAAAGAAAAGTGACCCATAAATTCACCATGGTTGATATTTTAAACCATATAACATTATATTGTCTTAATATATGATCTTTATAGATTTTAAATCATTTAATAAAATATTTTTTATTATAAAATATCATTAATGTCATTTTTTGAACTATTCATTTACTTTGACATTAAATTAATCAATATAAAAATTGAGTTCAAATATATACTTTTGATACATCCTTAATTGTTTATATATATCTATAAACTTCATGGGACACTATAACTCACCCAAACCAAATTACTTTTAGAGTTTTCAAAATCATTTACATGATTTTCCCACAGCTTGCACAAGGGCCATGTTGGCGTTGTTTAAGAATTTAAGGTAATTATTTTAGCACTAAAAATTAAAAATAAATTATCAACATATAAATAATTTCATTATTCTAAAAATAAACTTTAATATTCATCAAAAATTTATTTTTATCCCTATGTGAACATATAAGAGAAATTAAAAAACAAGAGAGTGGAAGTTTGTATTTTTCTATACTTAAAATGGTATATGTAATTTTCAAATAAAAATGTCAAAATAATTGCCATAAATTTGAATATTGGATTAGTATGGTATGAACACGGTCATCAAATAGATTAAATTCATGTTTTAGGGTTATTTTTAGTCATTATTATATTATTTTTTCTTTAATTACTCTATTTACCATTTACCATGGTTAAGACTACTTACCATGGTTATTTTTCATAATGAACAAAAATAAAAGATTAATATTTAAAAAATTTTAAAAACATGAATCCAAATATGAAATACATTTTTAAATATCAATCTCTAGAAGTTTCAAAAACTAATTTAGGAAAAAAATGTAAAATGCAATGAAAACCGATTTTTAGAAAAAAATGTGTTTTTAAGCACAAAAATGAACTCATAAAAAATTAAAGTATTGTTATAATTACATTATATCTAAATAAATAATACTTATGTTAATTTGAGATCAAATTCAAATCATAATGGTATTTTTTAATGAATGTAAATTACGGTATTACAAAACTCGGTATTTTTTTACTATTCATCCAAAAATGAATCTTTTCATAAAAATCCTAAAATTTAACCCTAAGATAATTTTTATGTGATGAAATAAAAAAATATAACCATTTTATAAATTTAAAATTCTAAAATTTAGAAATTATGTTTTTAAATAAAACCATATAATGGATGAAAACCCAATTTTGTTAGAAATAAATTTTTTTCATTTTGACTGAAAAATTACCCAATATTATTATAATGAATATAAATATATGAAATATGATTTATGAATATTAACATGGGATGAAATTTATTTAATATTATAAATACCTAGGTTGTTACATTCTTCCTTCATTTTGGAAATTTCATCCACAAAATTTTATCTCGTGCCTCATATAAAGGGTTTAAAACATTTTCAAAATCAATTCCAAGGAGTGGAAGATAAAACATACAGACATGAAAGGAAAACCTTTTTTAATACTTAAAAATAACATTGTTAATAACCCACATCATAAAAAGGGATAATAAAAATTCCTTTTGAAAAGAAAGAACGATAAATATTAAGGTTATATGGAATAACACATAAGTAGGTTTTCAAATTGGATAACACTAGTGTGAAGTGAAAATATGAACATAGAGGAAAAATATAATTTCCAAATAATAATGGAGAGTGATATAGAACATTGATCAAAATAAATTGAATTATCCTAATAAATTCATTGAATAAAAAACCATAAACCAATGATGTGTGTAAAATACTATCAATTCATCATAAATAAAATTAATAAGATGACATTTTTATTTAAAGATCTTTTTTCTAAAGCTGAGGAATTCCATTACCATATAAAATAAAAACATAATTAAATATAATTAATTTATATGTATAATTTTATCCTTTAATAAATTTCCACAACAATATCATCTTTTTCTCTAAACTATGAGTATTCAAGATGAATTTTTCATGCTTGAATCACTGAAATCAACTTCTACTAGATCACATAATCCAAAAAAGGATAAAAAGTTATTCCTATTGTCTTTATATATTAACCAAAAACTAAAATAGTTAGCACAGGGTAAGATAATATAAAAAATTTATAAACATTAATATGAATAAATAATACATTAGTCTTTAAAATTCAATAATAACAAAAAAGATTCAATTTATTTCATTCCATAAATAAATAAACCTATATCCCAAATAACATAAATATCCTCAACATTAATTAAGGATTTTACTTAAAATTGCATCCCATAACTTTCATTATACACACCAAAAATATTAATAGAATTCTTCTGAAATAATACCTCACATTAAACCTAAGGTTATCATATACCATAACAAAATAAATAATCTCCCAAAATATCATCAATCACCTTAAAGTACCATCATGTAAAAACTAAAAAGGGGTTTGTAAGACATTGAACTTATGATCAATCATAAACATATTAACTCATGATGGTATCCTTAACTATTAAGTTAAATTCACATGAAAATATCATAATCTCCCAAGTTATCTAAACCCTACTCTAATACCAACTATAATAGCCACTAACTCGAACTCTCTGATTCAGTGCTAAAAATCAATCATTAATTTTTTGGATTGATACTAATAAATCTGACCTAATTTTAACCATCCAAAACATACAACATCATAGAAAAATATTTTACCACTTACATGACAAAAGATTTTTTAGGTTTGCAGTTTTATTTAATTATGACAAACTCTTACATGGACACTTGGATACATAAATAAATAGCTCATTAAAATATACATCATATCCCAATAAGTTCTTTATAACTAGTAACATTCTTGGTTATAACATACTTAAAACCTTTCTTCACAACATGGGTAAAATGAAACATAATAAGGTTGATCTCAAACACTCATTATGGGTAAATATAAGCATTACAAAATGAATGTCATAAATGAGAATAAGATGAGCATAAGGGTATGATGATATAATCAAAGTGCATAAGAATAATATAAGATATTTTATACCCATAAAAACATAGATCATGGAATAAATATTTAACATAATACAATCATAATATAATTCAACAATAATGAGCCATATAAAAACAATCCTTGAGTAAAGGATCCATTAGAAACTCATAGCAATAATAGAGAAAGTTCATTGGTATCTTCATTATCTTCATAAAACCCTTACAATAACCCTTATGGATGGGATAAAATCACCTAGTGAATACTCATAATCACTTAAGAGTAACATGTTTATTGATTAACTATGTCTTCTCTTAGGATTTACTTATATTCAGTCTGCTTCATCCTCATTACCCAATGAATTAGATAGATATGGCAGACCCACCCATGTCATATTAGACAAAGTCCCTTAAGGATTTGGGCTCACTACCCAATCCCACTTTCATCAATAAGTTTCAAGTACCATATCATGTGAAAAATAATTAAACTAATGAACTTATTCAACATAATAATAACCATTTTTCTCTTATATCCTTATTTACCCATTAAAAATAAATAGGTTCTATGAAAATATATTTGAACTAATTATAATTCATCCAGAGAAGGAATACTAATAGAATCATTGCAACATATACCAACTCGATCATAAGAAAAATCAAGGGTAGTTTTCATTGATAAATATAAATACCATTAAATTATTATTAATTTTTTTATATGAAAATACTCTTTCCACTTCAAAAATCACTTTTAAAAAGCTAAAAAATCCAAAAATATTATGAAAATCCTTTTATTTGAAAATAACATTGGAACATTATAAAGCTTTATATAAAATAATGGTTATAATGCAAGGAAAATTATATCATGTCATAAATTTTAAAAACATTTTTTTAAAACTTTTTTAAAGAGAGTCAAAAAATTACCCATGTGTAAAATGTTAATAAATTTCCTTTTAAACCCTTTTAAAGGAAGGTCTAATATCATGTAAAGTAACTATATTAAATCATTTATGTTTTAAAAATAAAATTCTTTAAAAACAATTACAAAATATGGATATGGAAGAGAAATATTACTGGTCTAAAATATGATACAAGATCAATATCACTCAATAAGTGAGTAAATGGAAACTGGACATTTAAAAAACATTCACAGCTAGAGTAGAAGAAAACATATGTGGTTCAATAAAATAATAGAATATGATACATAACAAAAGAAAATATGAGAATAGATAATCCTATAATAAGGAGATCCATGATATAACATTTGAAGTGGAATTATATACACCTCATAAAAAGGATAGGTACATAACATAAACATATGTCCCAAAAAAGAAAAATTTGAGATGAATAACCCTTACAAAGATCATATCATTGAATTGAGAATTATTAAAAGGAGTGATTATGTGTAAAAAATATAAATCCATAAAAAAAATTACTGTAATTATAACATAAATCAAACAATTTTAATTTCACACAATCTTTATATTTTATTATCAATGGATAAGTGATATAACCCCGTGAAAGGAAATTGAGTTATGAAACCCCTTACCGCTTTAGTAACTTCCAAATAAAAACTCCTTGGATGAATTAAAATTAATTGTATCTTAAACACCATTATGTATGAAGGGTTAATGATATAACATATAAAAGGTCATTATATAATCCATATAAAATAATTTAGGTTCACAACATTAAAACATTCCTCAGTGAAGGGAAATTAAGCCGAAATCCCTTAACTCGAGTACAAACTTTCAATGTATGTCATTTAAAACTTGTATGATAAAATTATATCAATTATTTTACTTATTTTTAAAATTTTAAAATAATAATTCCTTATCCTTAAACCATTATTTTATTTATTTTAATTATATATTTAATTACTTAATCAGTTATATCCACATTGGGTGTTTTGATGATGCTCAGTTCATACCATCAAAATTACTTTGGTATATTGACCATGGAAAAAGGGATATTTGTTCCATTATATATAGAATAATAGTCATCAAATAATTATATTTTTGATACATTAATTATAATTTTAAAACCAACTGTTAAATATGGTTATGAAAAATGAAGTTTTTTTTACGATCATAGAGACGGCAGGTCATACGTAAGCATGAGTAATGTTTCAATTTTTAAATGAACATGACGAAAATAAGGTAATTATTATTTTATTATTTTATAATTATTAATATATTATATTATATCATTAAATAAACTTATATATATTTTCCATGTGATTTGGTGATGAAAAACAAATCACATCGCTTCGTGGAGGTGGTAATTCATAAGTACACACGAACGACATTGTCACTTTTCAATTGATGGGATGGTGGGAAAATAAATGATATATTATCTTTATAGAATTATTAATATTTCATGAATATCATATATATATATACATTAAATACATCATTATAACCTGTCATGGGAAGGGGTGATGGAAAACAAATTACAACAGTTTGGGAGAAGGTGGTCCACCATATGCACGAATGATGGGTTTGTTTACCATTTGATGGAAGAGGAGATGAATAAAGGTTATTAAATGAACATAATAACATCTCATTGTTTGGTATATATTTATTTTATTATATAAAAATGGTTAAATTTTTTTTAAATTAGGTAGAATAAGTAATAAAACTAAAACATTCGGTCAAAAGAAATACCTCTTCTTCGGAAAACTGCTTTTTTCTTTATACATTAATCCCTATGAGGTTAGAATTATACCCAAAATAAGTAATATAGGGCATTGGTAAATATTTTTTTAAGGAATTTGGTCAGGTATTGGATAAACTATAGTGCTCAAAAGGTTTGATTAAGAGAGGATATGATGTTCCATTTTATAAGTGAGGGAAGGGTCACTCTTGGAATTACTAAAAGTATTAAATTAATATAAATTAATTTTCAGAGAAAAGTGAATCAAAATTGATATATTTAAAATATATTATAATTATGAGTCCAAATACTCTCATATAATACAATTTGGACAATTTTATGTAATCTTTTCACCCTTATCTATTTGTTTTACCCCTCTTTTAACCCTTTTGACGATAATCGCGATATCAAAGTTTTTTAGTTTTTAGGGCTCATAAAAGTTACTATAACAGAAACATTGTCCCATAAATGGACCATAGTTTATATTTTCAACCATATACCATTATATTGTATGAATATAGTATTTTTATGAATTTTAAAACATTAAATAAAATATTATTTATTATAAAATATCATTTATGTCATTTTTTGAACTATTAATTTACTTTGACTTTAAATTTATCAAGATAATAATTGAATTAGAATATAGGATTTTTAAAAATCCCTAAAATTTTATATCTATATATAAAATTTTTGGGAAACTGTAACTCACCTAAAAAAATATTGTTTATAGTTTTTAAAATAATTTACTTGATTTTTATTACTACTTGCACAAGGATTATATCAACATTGCATAATCATTTAAGAAAATTATTTCATCACTAAAAAAATTTAGTATATAAAAAATAATTTCATTATTCTCAAAATAAACATTAATATTAATTCATGAATTATTTTTATCCCTATGTGAATATATAAAAGAAATTTAAAAACAAGAGAGTGATATTTTTTATTTTTTTACTTAAAATAATATATAAGTCATTTTCAAAGAAAAAGGCACAAAATTTCCATAATGTTGTTTCTTGGATGAGTATGGATGAACCCAAATAATCAAATGGAATAAAATAAAGTGTTAGGGTTATTTTTAGTTCTTATCAAATTATTTTTAACCTTAATTACTTTCATTACCCTTTTACCATGGTTATAACTATTTACCATGGTTGTTATTCATAATGACCAAAAATAATAGAGACCTATTTAAAAAATTATAAAATCCTAATTCTTAATATGGAATATATTTTTCATGATTGAATCTCTATAAGTGATAGAAATTAATTTAAGATAAAAGCGCAAAATGCAATGAAAAACGATTTTTAGAAAAAAAAATCATTTTTAAGCCCAAAAATGAACATATAAAAAATCAGTTATATTGATGGTTCAAATGTAAATAATTAAATTATATCTAAACAAATAATAATTATGTTAATTTGATATCAAATTCAAAGCATAGTGTGGATTTTTAATGAAAAGAAATCACAATTTTACAAAAATTGATATTTTTCACTATTCATTGAAAAATAAATCTTTTCAAAAAAATACCAAAATTTCTCCCTAATATAATTTTGAAATACTGAATTAAAAAACTATATCATTTTTCTTATATTAAAATTATAAAATTTTTAAATTATATTTTTAATGTAATGTCTTCGAATTTCCGTATAATTTTTTTTTATAGAAATATTTCGAGACCGCGAAATCTGATGGCACGTGATTCTGAGGCCTGGAGTTCCTGGAATGGTCCATCAAAAATTGTTGAGATTTAAATAACACTTGTGATATGTTTTCCTAAAAAATGGAATAACTATTGAACAAGTACCCATATCAAAAATCTGAGGATGTCGTTGCGTTTAGGATGACGGGTTTACCCTAGGCACGACATAATTTTAGTCGGCACATGCCTCCAATGAGAAAACCCAAATATTACATAACCATAAATAAACTAATTAAATAAAATTATTTTATTTTTCAAAATATTATAACTCACGAACGGTGACTCAGATTAAAAATATGAGACCACAACTGAACTCATGAGGGTATGCTTTCTTTAAGAAGATACTATCATAGGAAGGCACAGGCCACCATTGGAAGTTAGTTTTCGGCTGTAAATAAAATTATTAAGTGACAATTATTTTATTGTAAAATTGTTAACATGTAAACGGTACCTCGTATTGAAAATCTGAGAGTATTGTTGAGCTTGTGAGGGTGTGTTCCCCTTAGTAGGAGCCCATCCTCGACCAGAGCGGGTCAAGGGTGACTGTTAATAATTTTATGAACTTTTTTTAAAGGTATGTTCAGTAAACATGTGAGTGGAATTTTCTATCTTTTTAACTGGTGCTCGGATTATAAATATGAGGACACCATTGAACTTGTAGTGCTAGGATTTTCTTAAGGGAGGCTTAACTTCGACCGTAGTTGGTCGGGTGAAAAATTTAGTTTTTGCAACTTTTAAAAGATAATAAATTAACATGGATGTTGTTATTTTATTCTTTTTTTTCCTACCACCTTTTTAGATGTGGTGGTAGGGACCACGGAGGTATTCAGATATTTAGTATGGGATATTAAATGCTCAGTTATGCTTTTTTTTGTAACCAACCCTCATGTAATTAATGAGGCACATTAATTACATTAATTAATGAATATCATTAATTCCTCAGTGTGTTCCTCACCCTTTCTCCCCTCTATTTAAGTGAGGTAGTAGGTGATATTTTGACAAGGCTTCACAATGTAAGGAACCTTTGGAAAAGTGACGTGATGCCTTCCACCAATGGAGACAGAAGCTCGGGTGGCAACAAACTGGGAGCGACGAACGTCAGTGGATTCATCAAAGTGTGAAATGTACTCCCACCACCACGATGACTCCAATGATTTCGGAGGTAGGTGTTTAAGTACTTTGATATTCCCTCACATCCATTCTTGAAATATATAACGAATGCGGACCAACCGACTAATGGGTTGATCCGCGTCTCAACTTTTCATGCAGGTGGTTATTGTGGGTTCCTAAATTTGGGGGTTATTCAACTTTTTTTATTATTACACTTCCTCATGTTGAAAATACTAGCACGGAGGGCGTGGGCTGAATCCAACAAGGCTTGTACCCTCCGCTAAACTTGTCCTTGGTGCATTATTTGGGGTGGAACAACGAATGCAGTAGAAAGGTGTATTTGAGGGCCTTGCAACGACGATGACATCCCAGGAGGACCGTAGGCATGTCCGGAAAGAAGAACATAACACTGGAGCTCACCTGGTGGACAGTGGAATGTTCGTCGGTGCAGCACCAGAGCAGCGGCATCGGCGACTGGTTCTAGTATCGAAGGTGGAGGATAGTGTTTTCTAGCAGTAGTGGAAGAGCGGCTCTACTCGGCTCCACGGTGGTCATACATGCGGCTGGCAGTGGCCGACCATGGAGGTGGAGGTGGCGTGCCATCACTCCCCACGTTGAAGTAAGTCGTAGCTTCAAAGATCTGGCAGATCTAGAAGGGGACCCACTCATACGAGCCCCACGGGTGAGAAGGCGGCGCCACATGGGGACGCCATTTAATAAGTCGAACGTCTCTTTGAGATCTTCGGGAGGCGGACCACGTGACCCCCATGCGGGTTGCGCCAGCCAGCAGGCCGGTCCACGGCCCAGCGGGCTGAGACCGCCATATCCCAGCCATAGTCGGTTGTGGCCAGGATGGGTCAGACCTAGACCGGGTCAGGTTAGCCTAGGTCGGGTCGTTCCGATCGGGTCTAACCGTACCCAGACCCCTCTCAGGCCTTGATACTCATAAGTGATTGTATCTTGCGAACCAGAAGTATATTTCAAGAACCATCTATAGAGACGGGATCCTTGAAGTGAGATAGTTATTTTGAGATACTTCACGAGAGTTTTATAGAAATTTGGAGTATGGTAGGGTTGGATTGACATTGAATCTAACCGGGCCCTCGGCACTAAAATGCCAATAACTTATAGACCGGGTGACTGGTTGACGCGTCGTCTATTACGTTGGAACCCTTATGACATGACGGATCATGTGGTATCTTCTTCGTGGTACTTAGTGCTGGTCAAAATATGACTGATGGATTGAGAAGTGGTTTCTCCCAGAAATAAGAGTTCTATGATCAGGAATCCTATAACTAGATGAGACGTGAATAATGAAGAGAGATTCTATATGAATCAGCACCTAGTGATTCTGTGTGAATCACCACCCAGCGATTCTGTGTGAGTCGGTGCCTAGGGAATTTATGTCAATCACCACACATTGATTCTGTGTGAATCACCACACAGTGATTCTATGTTAATTAGAACCCAATGATTCTATGTCAATTGGTACCAAGCACCCAACAATTCTGTGTGAATCATCACCTATCAATCTAATGGATGGCAGTATGGTAGAGGTTAGGGACAGATCATATGAAGGTTAGTACCGAGTGATCCTGTGTGGGTCCACACCTATCAATCATGTGTGGATCAGCACTGAGCGATCCTATGTGGATCCGTAGAATGCGACCCAATGAGGACAAGACTTAGATCGGCCCATACTAGATCAAATTCATACTGATCATGTGTGGGTCAGATCATGTGTGGGTCAGCGATCAACGATCCTATGTGAGTCAACACATATTGATCCTTTGTGGGTCAGATCCTGTGTGGGTCTTATGGGGGTTAGTACCTATCAACTCAGGGTGGGTCAGATCCTATGTGGATTTTGTGGGGGTTAGTACCTAACGATTGTTTGTGGCTCAGACCCTATATGGTCAGTATCAGTGCCTCTTGACCGAATAAGATGATCTAGCTTCAAGAATAATCATCTATACTTCTATAATTTACTTATACCTGGTTTGTGTTGTGTCTATTTCTTGTGTTTTTATGATTGATATCATTCTTTTTGGTTTTCCTTTGTGGAATTTTGAGATACCATCATGGGTCTCGGGGTACCTATTGGGTATTGTTATACTCACCCCTACACGGGCTTCACCTGCATCTTGTCCTGTCTTGTGCAGATGACGAGCAGCTTGGCTGAGACTTGAGGGAGCTAGGACCAGGTGGTACATGGAGAAGATTGGATGATCTGGAGGGAAGTGGAGACGAGTTGTACCTACCCTTCAGTTAGGATCCTCAGTCAATGATTTCAGGAGATGTTTTCTACTTTCCATTTGTACTTATCAATTGTTCTTGTATTCCAAACCCTTTTACTTTCAATACACACCTTTAATACTGCATTTTTACTTCGTGGTTACATCTTGTTGTGTTCATGGATTGTGTGTTTGTACTGGTTTAAAGGAAATGCCTTCCCGTTTTAGGGATAAACCAATCTGGTGCTAGTCTCCAACCCCTGGCCTATGGAAGGTTGGCTTGGGGTAGTCACAGAATAGGCCTTGGGGGACAGGTCATGACAAAGTGGTATCAGAGGAGTCGGTTCTACTGATGGACTAATACTCTGATCTTTCCAATGGTGAAATAGTGTTAAGTGTCTTTAGTGTGGTTTTCGGTTTGGGGAGTCCAATGTTGGTGCGGTGGCCAACGTATCCATACACCAAGACCCTGAATTATGATTTCCGACTCAGGGCACGAAAACACTGATTGCATGGGTTTTGGAAATGTTTTTTTACTTTTGATCTATTTTGAGTCAGCTCTCTAGGTATAACTTATTGAATGTGGTTCATATTAATTCTCTTTAAATATTCCTCCAAACAGATATCCAGCTAGGATTCCAATGTGTAACCATGTGGATGGTCCACGGTGTGATGAAGCTTCAGTACAAGTATTGTTGCTCGAGATGGTGCCTTCGGGCGGTGTCCTAGCAATAACACTTCCCATTGGTCAGCAGTTACTAATGGCTCTACCGATAGAGGACACTTATAGGCTCAATGCCTTACATGACTTTCAGTGATAGTTACCCCTCTGGTTCTGAGGCGATCCCAACTCACATGTGGCTAAGGATTGGCTTGAGGTGGTGACTGAGTTTCCATCTAGCCATGGAACCATTAGATCAGATGGTGCTCTTGTCAGTGGGAATTCTATGTGGATCAGTAGAGCGATGGTAGGGTTTATATTGCCCCTATCTTATGATGAGGTGACTTTTCCGTGGATAGATCTTGAGAACCTTTCTTAGAAAAGGGGTCTCTTTCCATAAAAAGCTAAGGGGTATGTTTTACCAAGAGCTTCTACAGCTTCGCCAGGATGACATGTCAGTAGCTAAGTATTCGTCGACGCATACCGACCAATGAAAGTACTCGATGAATATAATACGAACAGTGATTTAGGGCTCAGACCTCCGAACAATATGTGTTTAGGGACATCCGATCTGGAACTATTCCTCTGTGCATTCCTACTTATTATAGGATTCTAGAGAGAACCTTTGTGGTTGAATGTTCTTTGGTTGAGCAAATACAGCCAGTGAATGTTAGCATTTGGGAAAATAGGAAACCGAAATCAGTCATATAGACTTGGACATGTAAAATTTTTTGATAAGAGAAAGTGATAGGTACAAATGAATCTGCAGGGCAGAATCCGTGAAAGAGGAGTTAGGAGATAAGCAGGAGGTGGTACACATTTCGAAATGTTGCAATAATCACCCCATTGTGGTCCCCACCAGGCTCAGTGAGCTAGAGGATGGGGGAAGTGAGTAGCTGCATGCGGTTAAGGAGTGTGACCCAGCGGCTCCAAGAATTATTTGAGGAACAGTTTTTGTCTACTACTAGTAGTCGTATTAATAGAAATAGGTACTAATCATTATTTCATGTCACAAATATTGTTCAAGACCGAGAGTTTCCGGTTAAACCATTGACTTGACCCTTACACTTAGAGATTCCTAGGGGAGGAGACTTGATAATCACACCTATGCCGACAATGTGATTTGACCCTTGAGGGGAGAGTTTTTTATTGAAACCTCTTGGTGGCATCATCTAATCCATACGATGTTAGTTTGGGTATGGAATGTTCATCCACAGTTCATACTCAGATCGACTATTTTAGGAAAAATGATGTGGTTTATCAACAACATTAGAATGGTGTTTTCCTTGGTCAGCGAAAAAGGAAACTCAGGTAGAACGGGATAAACTCATGCGAAGGATGGTGCAGCCTATCACTTTTGAGTTGGCCAGCCTTACCCTCATGGCAGTAGGAGTTTTGAGTTCTCAGTTCCCAAAAATAGTGGAAGGGTGAGGGAACACCTTTTCTAAAGATGTTTCCAGGATTACCTCCCCACAGAGAACAGGACATCTACTTTGACTTGTACCCAGGGATGACACTGATATCTACAAATACATATCAGATGGCTCCCACGGAGCTCTCGGAGATGAGGGTATAGTTGAGAGAACACTTTACTTTCTAATCTGATCACAATATTCTCAGGTATATCTTCTCATAGAAGGACCTGAAACTAAGATACAAGCAATTGCACGAGTTCCTCCAGGACTCTAACTTTGTGATAGTCTACACTCGTGGGAAGGGGAACGTGGTGGCAGACGCACTCAATAGGAGGTATGGACAATAGTTTCTCAGTGAGGTGACATAGCATCTAGCCACGTTGTAGATATCATTTATGGATAGTGATGGAGCATCTTACCTCTAGTCTATGAAAATGACTCCCCCTCTCCTTCAGTGAGTCAGGGAGCCACAACATGGGGAATTTTACTATGAGGCTCGATATGCTCAGATATCCTTAGGAAGTGCTCCTACAGGATTTTCTGAAGGTGGGGATCATGTCAGCCTCTTCAGTGAATGAACCATGGTACGAGTGATGCTATAAGAGGAGGTGTTGAGGGAGTTCTACACATTCCCATTGGCTTTACATACTGGTGTGGAAAAGTTATACCCGGACGTCCGGCGTCAAAACTGGTGGCCAGGGATGAAGACTGCACAGATCTGGCAGAATTATTATTCCAAAAAGAGACGGATATCCTTAGTGCATGAGGAGGGAGACCATGTCTTCATATGGGTCTCACCCCAACATATAGTGTAGAGATTTTTCAGGGTGCCAAGCTATCTCTGGAATTAATTAGACCTTTCCATATTTTCAGTAGAGTTGGCGAGGTGGCGTACCGCCTAACTCTTCCCCCACAGACGCACTGGGTGCATAATGTTTACCATGGCCTGCAGCTGAGGAGATATTTTCATGATTCATCACATGTTATCAATTATGGAGATATCGACTTTGATGATGGGGAGACTTTTATAGAGTTCCCGGTGTAGATAGAGGATCGACAAGAGCAGGAAATTTTTGAGCATCTGAATCCTCAAGTGCGAGTTCGTTGGCAACACAAGAATCTCCATGAGAGCCCAAAGGAGTGGGAGGTTTAGATTCATGCTTAGTACCTCCATTTGTTGGATTTTCCCTTGTTTTGGATTTCGGGGATGTAAATCCCTAAGGTGGAGAGAATTTAATATCCCATAATTTCTGTATAATTGTTTTTTATTATAAACAAATATTTTGAGACTGAGAAAACTGACAGCACGTGATTTCAAGCCCTAGAGTGCTCAGAATGGTCCGTCAAAATTTTTTGAGCTTTAAATAACACGTGTGAGAAGTTTTCCTGAAAAGTGGAATAACTCTTAAATGGGTGCTCGAATTAGAAATATAAGGATGATGTTACATTCAGGATGGTAGGTTTACCCTAGGAGAAACTTAATTTTAATCAGTAGAGGCATCAAGTGAGAAAACCCAAAAATATCATAACCGAAAATAAAATTATTAAATAAAATTATTTTATTTTACAAATGCTTATAACTCACGAATGGTGACTCGGATTAAAAATCTGAGACCACAGCTGAACTCGTGAGGGTATGCATTCCTTTGGCAGATACCTACATTGTCTAGTGCGGGCCACTGGTGGAAGTTATTTTTTGGCCATAAATAAAATATCTAAATGAAAATTATTTTTTTGTAAAATATTAAAATTTTAAATGGTAACTTGGATTGAAAATCTGAGAGTATAGTTGATCTTGTGAGGGTGTGTTAACCTTAGGTGGAGCCTATTCTCAACCGGTGCAGGTCGAGGGTGACTGTTAATAAATTTATAAACTTTTTTTAAAGTTATGTTCAGTAAACACATGAGCAGAGTTTTCTATATTTTAAACTGGTTCTTGGATTAGAAATCTGTGGTCACTATTGAATCCACAACACCGGGATTTGCTTGAGGGAGGCTTAACTTCGACTGCAGTTGTTCAACTGAAAAATATAGTTTGTTCAACTTTTAAGGAAATAATAAAATAACATGGAGGTTGTTATTTAATTCTTTATTACTACCACCTATTTAGCGGTGGTGGTAGGGACCGTAGAGGTAGTCAGACATTTGGTATGGGATATTGAATGTTCAGTTACACTTTGGTTTCATAACCACCCCTCATGTAATTAATCAGGTGTATTAATTACGTCAATTAATGAATCTCATTAATTCCTTGGTGTGTTACTCACCCTTTCTCTTATCTATTTAATTGAGTCTTGGGGTGATGTTTTGAAAAGGATTTACCTTGAAAGGAACCTCTGTAGAATTGATGTGACACCTTCTACCAATGGATATAGATGATCGGGAGGCAACGAACTAGGAGCGACGAACATCGGCGACTTCATCAAAGCGTGAATTATCCTCCCAACACTGTGACGACTCCAAAGATTCTGGAGGTGGGGGTTTAAGTGCATTGATGTTCCCTATCATACATTCATGAAAATTATATTGAACGCGGACCAAATGACTAATGTTTTGATCTGCGTCTCTTCTTTTCATGCGGGTGGTTGTTTCTGGTTCTTAAATTTGGGGTTTATTCTTCCTTTTTTATTATTACACTGCCTCATGTTTCAAATTCTAACATGGAGGGCGTGGGTCAAATCCAACAAGGCCGAGACCCTCCTCTAAACATTTCCTTGGTGAGTTCTTTGGGGTGAAACAACGAAAGCGGCGGAAAGGTGTATTTGAGGGTCATACAATGACCGCGGAATCCTAGGAGGATCGTAGGCGCGTCCGGAATGGAGAACGGACCACCAGAGCTCAAACGATGGATCATGGAATGTTCATCAGCATAGCACCGACACAGTGGAATTGGTGACTGGAACTGACAGCGAAGTCGGTAGTCGGCATTCGTCTACCACAGAGGAAGAGCAGCGCCGCTCGGTTCCATGGCAGTCGGACAGGCAGCCGGCAACAACCGATCGTAAAGGTGGAGGCGGCATGCCATCACGCACCGCGGCTTCAAAGCCACGATGGAGATGACAGGGGACCTGCTCCTGTGGGTCCCATGGGTGATGAGGCAGTGCCACCTAGTGCTGCCCTTTAATAAATGGAACGGCTCTTTGAGCCATTCGGGAGGTGGACCACGCCACCCCGTGTGGGTTGTGCTAGACAGCGGGTCGCAGCCTAGCCCAGGACGGTTTGGGCGGGCCAGGTCATACCCGGACCAGGTCGGGTTGGCCCCATCCGGGTCGGGCCGGGTTGGTCTGATCGGGTTGGACCAGACCTAGACGCCTCTCAGGCCCTGATACGTAAAAGTGGCCGTATATTGTGAACCAGACGTTCATTTGAAGAACCTTATACGGCGATGAGATCCTTGGAGCGGGACGGTCCTTTTGAGATAATCCATGATATTTTTAGAGAAAGTTGGAGTACATCCATGCTGGATCGACTCTGAATCCAACAGGGCCCTCTACACTAAAATTTAAATAACATACAGACCGGGTGTCCTGTTGATGTGAAGTTTGTTGCCTTGGAACCCTTATTACATGATGAATCATGGGGTATCTTTTTCATGGGACTTACTACCGGTTGAAATACGAATGATGGATTGAGGAGTGGTTTCTCCCAGAAACAAGAGTTCTATGAGAGGGAATCATGTGACCGGCTGAGACATGAAGAATGAAGAGTAATTCTATGTGAATTAACACCTAGCGATTCTATGTGAATCAATACCCAGTAATTCTTTGTTAATCAGCACCCGATGATTCTGTGTGAATCGGAACCTAGCGATTCTATGTGAATCAGCGCCCAATGATTCTGTGTGAATCAGAACCTAGTGATTCTTTTCGAATCAATAGCAATCAATCTAGTGGCTGTTAGTGAGGTGGTGGTTGGAGACAGACCATACATAGGTTAGTACCGAGCGATCCTATCTGGGTCAGCACCTAGTGATTCTGTGTGGATTAGGACCGAGTGATCCTATATGGATCAGTAGTACGCAACCCAATGAGGACCAGCCATAGAGAGGCACATCGTGGATAAACAACATACCGTTCTTGTTTAGGTCAGATCCAGTGTGGTTCAGTGCTAAAGGATCCTATGTGGGTCAAGCATACCGATCCTATGTGGGTCATATCCTATGTGGGTCTTCCGGGGGTTAGTACCTATCGAATCTGGGCTGGTTGGATCCGGTGTGGGACTTTCATGGGTTAGTACCTATCAATCCTATGTGGTTCAGACTCTATATGGTCATAAGCAGTACCTCTTGACCAAATAAGATGATCTAACTTCACGACTAATCATATATACTTTTATACCTCACTTATACCTTGTTTTAGTTGTGTCTATTTCTTGAGCTTTGTGTTTGAGATCATGATTTTTCGTTTTCCTTTGTGGAATTCTGAGAGACCTTTGGGGGTCTCGGGGTCCCTACTGGGTATTTCTATACTGAACCCTACATGGGCCTCACCCGCACCTTATTGTGTCTTGTGCAGAGGACAAGCAGCTTGGCTAAGACTTGTGGGAGCCAGGACCAGGCGGTACACAGAGGAGATTGGCTGACGTGGAGATAAGTGGAGGCGATTTGTACCTACCCTTCAGGTAGGATCCTCGGTGGATTATTCTAGGTGCTATTTTTTGTTTTTCAATTGTAGTTGTACTTTTCAGTTGGGCTTCTATTCTGGCCCCATTTACTTTCAGTACACACCTTTTCTAAGGTAGTTTTATTCGTGGTTTCATCTTATTGTGTTCTTAGATTGTGTGTTTGTACAGGTTTAAAGGCAATGCCTTCCCATTTTGGGGATATGCCTTTCTGGTGCTAGTCTTCAACCCCTGGCCTATGGAAGGTGGGCTTGGGGTAGTCACAGAACGAGCCTCGGGGGATGGGTCGTGAAATTCAAATAAAACCATATAATGCATGAAAATCCAATTTTGTTAAAAAGAAATCAGTTTTCTTTTGACTGAAAAATTACATAATTTTATTTTAATGAAAATAAAACTATAAAATATAATTCATGAATATTAATAAGGCATGAAATTTATTTATTATTAACAATACATTGGATTTTACATGGACTTTAAGAAGCTAATAGTCACTTGGGAGTGTACCACATGGAGGATGCAACATGTCTTCTCCTTTATCATTGATTTTCTTTTCATATTTTAATAATTGGATGATAGAGGATTTTGAAAAGGGATAGAAAATTACACTATTTAGGGAGTAGGTGACTGAGCGAGGAGTAGTTCTTGGAGTTGGAGCTTGAGGAAGAAGATCATCTCGCTAGAGAAAATTCCTCGTCTCTTCCTTCTCGCTTCTTGATTTTTGTTCCTAATACGAGTATCTAAATAAGTTTAGGGTTTCAGAATTTAATGAATCATAACATTTAAATATATTATGATCTAGTTTGAATAATTTTTTTGGTGTGAATTTAGTTTATTTTTCTCTTTTCATTCATAATGAGCTTCAATTTTAAACTATTTCAAATACCGACAGATGATGATAGTGGAAACTTAAACACTTTAATAATAACTGAAGTACCAAAAATTTGAAAATGTTAATATTCTCTCATATATTAATTAACAAATATATTCCAAAGATTTAATCGAGATATTAATGCTAAGGAATGATTATTGAACGATGTTGTACAATTAATTAGAGATCATGGGATCATCACCTCTTCATTTAGGCACTGTTATAATTGTGAATAACTTGAGTGAAAATATAAAACACCTTTAAAAAATTAAAATTATTCTGATGAACCTAATTTCATCATTTGTTCAAAATAATCTCTTTGTTTTGTTTACCTTAATTTTCATCCATACACATTTTTACTACATCAACTTCTTCACCTTTCTAAAATTCACTCCTTCATTGTTTTTAGTTTTTTTTACTGTACACACTTTTATGTGTATTCCCTTGGATTCAAACCTATTCACCATTGTCTTAGTAGTAATAGGTTTATAAATAAATAAATTTTCATGTTTTCAATGACACATCAATCACCAAATATGTATAAATAAAAATTAACTACTTAATTAATGTTCATAAATCAATAGAATCCAAAGTCAAGGTAGAATTAAATTAAATCCATTAGTATACCTTGCATTTGACTCCTTGGATGCATGTATGATAATATATAGAAGTAGACTAATAACTTTAATGTAAATCATGCATCACAATTCACAATATAAAAAATTTATATCTATGAATAATAAATAAGTAAATAAATTAAATAAATGAACAATTCAAGTATTTCAACATGAGATACACTATTTATGAACAATTCATAAATAAACAATTATAAAAACTTTATGATTTAGTTAACCTTATCTAAATTACATAATCTTGAATAAATATAAAAATTTTACATTTATTCCTAATATGCATTATCTCATATTAGTCATTATTTGGAATTTACTCTAAATATATGATATTATATGAAATATAAACACATTATATTTCTATTCTATTACATAATAATTTACATAATCCAAATATAAATTTTTTTTCATTATCTAAGGCATGATCCAATCAATCATCATAACTCATTTTCATGGGGTTTAAATAATTTCTCAAATAAGGATTTAGCTTGAACAATTCAAATTAAGTAATTATAAAAAATCATATTTAAATATAAATAATTTTATATCTTTTATTTATTTTTTAATTTATAAAAACTTTATAAATTAATATTATAATTTCTAAATAAATATTTTATTTCAAAATTATAAGTCATTTCATATAATTAAAAAAGGTGTTTTCAATATTAACAATTAATGTTATGAGATATTTAATGAATTATTCAAGTACATAAATAATTTATTATAAATATTTTATATTGAATGAATTTATAAACCGCTTTATAAAAAAATAAATATCTTATTTTATGTTTTTTCATAATTTATAAAAATATTATAAATTATACAATTCAATTCATAATTGAATCTAAGGGGAAACTAATTTTGTCCATAATTATAACCCTCTCTATAATTAAATCCACTCAAACCTACGTATAAATAAAAATAGCCACAATACATATATTTAATTTGATAAGCAGTGATTGTATAAGGTGAAATAAGAATTCACCAAACTATATAGAAATGCTCACTTATGATATGGGAACACATAGGAATAACCTCGCATAATATTAAACCACGTACGAAAAATATTGCAGTTGTATATGAATTAATTAAATGATGCTCATTCTCATGTTTGATTAACCAAACACAACCCAAATTACATAGGATTAAAATCAATATTGTGTGAAATTAACTCAGTATCCAAGTACAATTAATCATGTGTAATATTGGACTATGTTTTATTAAATCTAATTTCATTGCATGTGGGATATTGACTTAGTTTCATATGATATTAAAACTACACCTATTTAGGATTAGTTGGCATTGCTTGGGACTACATATCAATAACTCGCATAGGAATAACCCACGTAGTACGGTATCTACAAAAGAGTACTACAGTTCTAATGAAGTCTTTATGAGATTAATCTTGTATGGCTAGTGCATGTGAAAGATTAAACCACACTAGCTTAAAACCAGGACCACATATCATTAAACCTCCAATTCCCTATGATATCTCCTATATTTTAATGCTACCATGACACTGTTTTTTTAGCATTAACGTGAACTCTTCATTTTACACATGATTCCAAGTATCAAATCAAATGGACTTGATTTGATACCACTATTAAGTTTCAACATATCCAATGGCACTCATTACACACAGTGTAAAGTATAAGAAACCATAAAATCATAATCTCCAGGAAATAAACTCATAATCATTTATATTTTAAAATAAATAATTGTGTGTACCTTACATGTATATTATACTAAATCACTTGATCCTTGAGCAAGAATCAAATTCTATCCACAATATAATAGTATCTCATTATGAATAGGTGGAAGATGATGAGATCTATGGGAGGGATTAAATCATCCAAGGCTTCATATAAACTAGCACTACCCATCATATCAGTGCTTCCTTTATATAAATCCCTTGAGGAAACTCCTCTAGTGAACATGAAATAACTCATATTTTATGAATTAATGCATGAATTTAAATTAACTATAACCCTCAACTATGTTATCTCACACCATTTCATCACATGAAACAAATAATTTAATGATATCCAGTGGAAAAATCGAACGTTAATATTTTAACATTACACTGCCATGCTAAGGTAGTGGCTTGTTATCATATAATAAGACTTATGAAATCCCTTTACAAAGGCATATGATATGCATAAATTTTATTCATGTAGTTCCATTCAACTTTCACCAATAATAAAATATGATTTAGACCACATATATCATATATATGAGGTTTGAGGTCATATCACCATCACGGATAACTACCCCATTATATTTTTAAGTAATTTACATTTTTCAATCATAAAAATAGAAACTATTATATACGTTTATACATGTTAAAAGATCATATATTTTGAAGTAAATAAAATATTATATTACCAAAAAACATAACATATAACTTCTAAATTTGATTGACCTTATTTGATAGATTTCAATGTGCCATTATTATCATATAAACCCATTGGTGGATTAATGATTCAATATATAAGTGTTACATATCAAGTTAGTAAACTAGATTAAATATGTGATAACCAATGTAGTTAATGACAAGAACCTCAATCTCCCATGGGTTAGTCACAAAGTCAAATAGTAAATCTTGTATAGTATATGAATGGTGTCTCATGCATCATGTGATGTCATGTAAGTACTGGTTTATTGTGTGTGGTGTGTGTGATCAAGGGGAAATTTCTTGAGGAAACTTAATAAATGATGACGAATCCATTGAAAACATATCAATGCAAGGTTATCAAAATCATAGGAACTAGCACTTGAAACTTCCTCTTTTCCCAAAATGATACCTATATGGAGTTTTGATGGTATAGTAGGGTCATAAGAGGCTTGGTTAACCCCAAAATCATTGACCATAGTAAGTTAAATAATTTGAGGTAGGTTTGGGTGGTGGAGTGACATGGGTTTTTGTTTTATTCCTTTTAAATTTAGTAATCACTTGATTTTCAAGGGTACTCAGACCCAAAGGTAATGAATGATTAGTTGAGTGTGTTGTAAAATGTGTTTCATCTGATATGAATGTTATGTTATCAATGCTATTCAATAATAATAACTACATAAAGGGTTGATAAATAGGTGGTAGAGAATTCTACTAGGGATACATGATTAAAGCATAGTGAATTAGAAAAAGTTTGATATACTATCTGGAAAATTTTATTTTTTGTAAACATTGGATGGAAAAAAAGTATTGTAACTCTTATTCTAAACCATAAGTAATGGAATCACCTGTTATGATATAAAAAAACAATTAGAGAATAACATAAGAAATGAAATATCACAATTTTTGGTTGGAGTGGAAAACTAAAGAGGGGGTTTAAATGAGTTTCCATTCTAAAATTTTGTTTAAAAAAGTTTAAAACAAAAATCCCCTAAATTAATAAAAAATCTCCGTTAACTAAAAGTGTTGAATTATATAATTTTATATTTTGAAAATATTCTCAGAAAATCGATCATAGATCAGTTAACATAAGTTTTAAAATACTTTAACTTTTGAAACTAATATACTAGAATCAAATACAGTATATAAAACACAACTTAAAGCTAGGTATCAATGTAAATATTTATAAATAAACTTTTAAAGTATAATATAGTAAAACAAATAAACACACTATTTACAATTGTTTCTTTGGGGAACGAATCCATATATAAGGGACGTGCTATTATTTTCCCCACATTCCATATTTCTAAAGGGGTGGCATCCATCACTTATTCAGGGACGTTTTCTCCTTGATCGAAATGGGATGACAGCATGTCGTTCTATCCTTTCATGGATTCATCCATGGAACTCGTTCGCTAGTTCAGGTCTCCCTCATAGATTTGAGTTGTGGTTCATGAATCTTAATCCTAGTGCCATATCTTTGTGGACGCCAGTTTATTACACTACTTCTTTCAGGACATTCCATGGGTTCTTGACATGGTAACAACCTTCGGTCGAAGTTCATGAAAACGTCAGGCATGTTGGGGCATCTTTGGATGTGTGGAGATTGGGGAAACATTATTCTTCCTCATAAGAGGGTATCTCTAGGGTGCATAACCTGAGGAATCCCACTTCTTTCAAGATGTATCGCATGCCGAAAGCATGTATCTGATGTTTTCCTCATCTTCCCATGATGAACACAGGGCATTTCACGAGTTTAAAGTCTTGTAGAGACGGTTAATCCAAATATGTGTCTTCTGTGGTTTTCTTCAGGAATCTCATGTTTAACATGAGGTAGGCCTAGAGTTTAACATCTTCCAGAGATGGTTACACCAAAGGCGTATCTTCCAAGATTTTCCTCAGGAATCTCATGTTTAACACGAGGTATGTCACGAGTTTAACATCTTGAGAAGACAGAATGAGAGTGATCAGAATGTCACATAGATATGGATCAAATTGGTACATCCCTATGAGGGAACACCTGGAAGGTTTTCTAGATATATGGATAAGAATGTCCAATGAGGACGGATCTGAGTTGGTGTGTCCCATAGAAGTAATATTTCACACCGTGATGGATGATCTGGACACCACTGAGGGCGAATCAGAAAGATTGCACCATAGAATGGGGAACACCAGATAGATGGGTCAGAATTCCCAATAAGAGAATAACCAGGATGTTGTATCCCATAAAGAGGAAAATGACACACCATGATGATAGATCTAGACACCACTGAGGGAAGATCAGGGAGATTGCACCCCAGAATGGGGGACACCAAGGTTTACCATTGTCTTGGATTAAACATTGTGGAGGTTTCCTACGTACCCTATGTAGATGATAGGGATCAAACCCCATGTAGTTAGAAGGGGTGATGAATTGTGGTTCACATAAAGTACAAAAACCCTAATAAATGTTATAGATTTCACATGGATAGCAGCCCATCGCAAGAGGTACACTCTTGGTTGAATGGTTGTGGATTGTTTGGGGCTTATGTGTAGTTAGCTTCCCAAGTTGGCATGATCCCACCGAGATGTGGCATCCTAGGTAATAATCAAGATGGATGATGGAGATTTTAATTAAATGGAGGGGGAATAAGATGGAATTGTCATGAAGGTGACAGTAGTGTTGGTCTTGAGCCTCGAAGAGATATCCAACATATCCCCGTGTCAGGGAATAAAATTCCATATAGTTCGATGTGGTCATGAGAAACCTGAGGAGGTGCCCCATCATAATGGATATATTGATGGTAACCAAAGGAAGTAGAACATCTGGTTTGGGGAATGACCTTCTCAAAACACATAGGCTCGAGGGAGAGCGGCCACTATGGGGAATGAGTGATGGGCTTGAACCTCATGGAGGCTTCCTAAGTATCCATGTGGTAAGGAATCAAAGTCCACGTAGTTTAGGATGGTGGTATAGAATCAGGGTGTTCCCAGAGGTTAGTGACCTAATGATATACTAGGGCTTACGTGTGGTTAGCATCCTGGGATGGTCTGAAACCACCGGGATAGACCAGAGATGTGGGTCCCACAGAGGTGACACCAAAGCTTACTAGTTTTCGGGGTTGAAATCATGGAGGATTCCTACGTACCCTGTCTAGGAGGAAAGTATCAAACCCATGTAGTTCATCATACAATGGTTTACTGCTTGTTGAGGTTCCAAGGGCTTACTGCTGATTAGGGTTCCAATAGCTTACTGTCGATTGGGGTACAATGGCTTACTGCTTGTTGGGGAACACGAAATCTTACCATTGATTGGGGAACACATTTTCTTACCGTCGATTGGGGAACAAAACGGTTTACCATTGATTGGGGTTGGACCTCAGGGAGTCTTCCTACGTACCTTTCCTAGGAGACAAGGATCAAATCCCACATAGTTCGGAATGGTTGATACAGTTTAACGTCATGTGGGATGAATGGGAACCGATGTGAAGGGTTTGGGACCAGTAGGTTATGGGATTGAACCTTTGGGAGTCTTTGTACATACATTGACTTGGAAAGGATAAATGTACACATTGTTTGGGATGGTTTTTTGAACCAACATGAAGGGTTCGGGACCATTATGTGTTGGTCTTAAACCTATGGGAGGCTTCCTACGTACCTTACCTTGGAAAGGATCAAAGTCCACATAGTTCATGAGTGTTTTTTGAACCAAAGTGAAGGGTTTGAGACCAGTAGGTGTTGGTCTTGAACCTCAGGGAGGCTACCTACGTACCTTTCCTTGGAAAGGATCAAAGTCCACATAGTTTGGATGTGTTTAGTGAATTTATGTGAAGGGGTAGGGACCAGTAAGTGTTGGTCTTGAACCTCAGGTAGGATTTCTAAATACCTAGCCTTGGAAAGGATAAATTCCACATAGTTTTGAAGTGTTTAGTGAAACAACATGAAGGGTTCGGGACCAGTAGGTGTTAGGATTAATCCTCAGGGAGGTTTCTTACGTACCTTACCTTGGCAAAGATCAAATTCCATGTAGTTCGGGATGGTTTGGTGAATCAACGTGAAGGGGTTGGGACCAGTAGGTATTGTTATTGATCCTCAACAAGTATTTCTATGTACCATGACTTGGAAAGTATAAAATTCCACGTAGTTCATGAGTGTTTGGTGAACCAACGTGAACGGGTCAGGACCAGTAGGTGTTGGTCTTGAACATCAGGGAATCTTTCTACGTACCATGCCTTGGTAGGGATCAAATTCTACATAGTTTGGGATGGTTTTGTGAACCGACGTGAAGGGGACGGGACCAGTAGTTGTTGTTCTTGAACCTCAGGGAGGCTTCCTAAATAGATTTCCTTCGAAAGGATCAATGTCCACATGGTTTGGAAGTGTTTGGTGAAACTATGTGAAGGGTCCAGGACCAATAAGTGTTGGAATTGAACCTCAAGGAGGCTTCCTACGTACCTTGCCTTGGAAAGGATCAAATTACACATAGTTAGAAAGTGTTTGTTGAATCGACATGAAGGGTTCAGGACCAGTATGTGTTGGGCTTGAACTTCATAGAGGCTTCCTACATACCTTTCCTTGGAAAGGATCAAATTCCACGTATTTCAGAAGTGTTTGGTGAACCGACGTGAAGGGGTCGGGACTTATAGGTGTTGGGATTGAACCTTAGTGAGGCTTCCAACATACCTTTTCTTGGAAAGGATCAAAGTATATGTAGTTCCAGATGGTTTGGTGAACCGACGTGAAGGTTTTGGGACTTGTAGGTGTTGGGTTTGAACCTCAGGGAGGCTTCCTACATACCTTGTCTTGGAAAGGATCAAAGTCCGTGTAGTTCGGGAGTGTTTGGTGCATCGACCTGAAGGGGTCAGGACTAATAGGTGTTGGGATTGAACCTCAGGGATGCTTCTTACATACCTTTCCTTGTAAAGGATCAAAGTCCATGTAGTTTGGGATAGTTTGGGGATTACATGCTAAGGTGGACCAAAAAGGATATCATGGTCACTATTTACTCTAATCACTACAAGAAATGGAAGATATACCAATGGATTTTTCCCCATGGTTTATAAAAACCATTGGAATAGGGATGTTGATAGGTATATACCCAATGGTATAAATAAACCATTGGAATAGAGAAGTTTATATGCGTTTTAACCAATGGTTTTACAGAACCTTTGAGATATGTGAGACTTTACCCAACGGTTTTACAAAACCTTTGGTAAAAGTAAGTTTTAGGAAACATTTTCCAATGGTTTTAAAATACCATTGGTAAAGGTTACCTTTCCCAACAGTTTTGAAAAACCTTTGGAAAATTTTTCCCCTAAAATTGCCGCCATAACCAATCCCCCATCCACCCGATTGAAGACCAAATTCCAAGACACAGAGATCTCTCGCTTGGAAAATTCTTCCACCCTTCAATCAGATAGTTGTTTTGTTTTTCACTTCAAATCTATAAGTGGTACCTTAGGTTCAATTTTTTCCATCTATTTTTTTTAATGTTTTGATTTGGCTTAAACCATAGATCCGTGCACTATGGTATACCCAAGAATTGTAATTTTATTTGTTTTCTATTTTTGTTCTACACTTCAACTGTCATGATTTTGTGAGTCAAATTTTGTGATTAAACTTTATTTGAAGTATTTATATCCACTACTTTGTAGATTTAGTGAACCATACGAAGGGATTGGGACCGGTTAGAGGAGTGGTGTGGGTGGAGGTGAGGTGTGAGGGCTGTGCAGGTGGGAGGTGGTATGTGCAGGGTGGGGGTGTTGCGGGGGAGGGGGACTATGCTGGGGGAGTCTGCTGGGGTGAGGTGGGTGTGGGAGGGGGGGATGTATAGTTGGGGGTGGGGGTGAGGGTGGGTTATGCTGATGAGGGAGGGTGGAGGGGGCTATGAAAGTGGTGGGTGCAGGTGGTGGGGGGAGTGGGTGTTCATGTGGGGGTCTGCAGTGGTTGAAGGGGGATGTGCAGGTGGGGGTGTGTAGTGGGGTGATCTTGTTGGGCGTGAGGTTGGGGTGTACAGGTGGGGGTGGGGTGGGATGTGCAGGTGGGGTGGGGGTGTGGGGGGCAGTGCAAGTGGGGGGTGTAGGTGGGTGGGTGGGTTGGGCAAGTGGGTGGGTGTAGGGGAGTGTGAAAGTGAGTGGGTGGGTGGGGAAATGTTAAACCAGCTTATTTGAAAATTATTCACTTGAAATGTAAAACTAGATTATTTGAAAATTGAAAACAAATAATTTGATTATTTTGGTTTTGTAATCTTTTTATGGAATCATTAATGAGACTGTATTGGGATATTTATGTCACACACTGACTGTGGATTTAGGTTTCTGTAGATTATCAACTTCCTATTTTGGGTAGGGGAAAGTCACCACTTGGAGGTATTTCTATATGTTGACATACTAATCTGTAGTTATAAATCTCTTGGGAATCTGACAGTTTTCCTTCCTATTTTTATGGTAATGTTCTGTAGTAATCTGGCTTGTTTATGTTTGTTTCACTTCTAGTACACACCTCCCATTGGAGTTATTTTTTATGTATAATGTATTTTTATCTTGTTTTTTCAATGCTGGTGGAAAATTATTCCCAAATTCATTTTTTATGATGTCAGATCCTATTCACCATCCCATGGGGATCAGGAATCCCCATGGACAACCCGCCCACCGCCTGGACACCCCCCTACCCACCTGGATAGCCCTCCAACCCTATGGATAGCCCACCCCACTGGACACCCCAACCCCCACGGACTGCCCCATCACCCCCGTGGACAGTACGCCCACCCCCTAGACAGCTTGTACCCCCTTGGACAGCCCCTCCACCCTAGTGGATAGCCCGCCCACCCCCTAGACACCCCCTACCCTCTGGACAGCACCCCAACCCTGTGAACAGCCCACCCCCTGGACACCCCAACCCCCCCTGGACAGCCCATCCTCCCCCATGGATAGCTCCCTCACCCCTTGGACACCCTGTACCCCCTGGACAGCCCGCCACCCCCATGGATAGCCCGCCCACCCCCTGGACACCCCTACCCCTGGATAGCCCCCAACCCCGTGGACATCCCACCCACCCCCCTTGACACCCCCACCCACCCACAGACACCCCCCACCGCCCTCAAACACCCACACCATCCCCCGAACACTCCCCTCCCCCTCGGACTCCCCCACCCCCTTGGACACCCCGTACCCCCTGTATATCCCCCAACCTCGTGGACAGCCTACCCCCCCCCCCCCCCCGGACACCCCCTACCCCCTTGGACAGCCTTGCCACCCCTATGGATAGCCCCCACCCCCGTGGACTGCCCATTGAAACCTATGGACACCCTTACCCCCTGGATAGGCCTTCCACTCCCATGGACATCCCCCCCACCCCACTGGACACCATTTACCCCTGGACAACCCCTACACCCCCGTGGATAACCCGCCCACACCCCCTGGACACCCCTACCCCCTAGACATCCCCCAACCCTGTGTAAAGCCCATCCTCCCTCCCTAGACACCCCTACACCCAGACACCCCCCCCATCCCCCCAAACACCCCCAACCCCTAGAAACTCTGTACCCCCTGGACACCCCCCCCCCCACGTGGACAGCCCGCCCACCCCCTGGACACCCCCTACCCCCTGGATATCCCTCCTCCCCTATGGACAGCCCCACTACCCTCATAGACTACCTCCTTACCCCCCTGGACACCCTGACCCCCATGGACATCCCCCCACCCCCTGTGACAAACCCCCACCCCCTGGAAACCCCCACCTCCTTGGGTAGTGTATGTGATCACTCAAATAATCTACTAAAATATTAAATTTTTTCAATCTAAAATTTACTCAACTCTTGAATAATTCTCCTCAATAAGTGTACATGATCTTGTACACTCATGTATATTTATTCAAAGATATTTTCTTATAAATATAGTTTTTTGTTGTCTTTTATATTATGATTCTCATATAGAGTAGTGTGTGAGTTAGGGTTTCATATAAAGTGAAAAATTCTCGTTTACTTAAATATATTTTCGATGATGCTTCAATTTTATTGAATGGATTTTGATGAAATAAATTATAACAATTTTTTATAGAATGGATAGAATTTGGATTTATGAAACTGATCGAATCTCAAGTGATTTTCAAAACAAATTGGAGATATTTTCAGATTTTTCATTTCACAATGCTTCAGATAGTGTTCACATACACTGTCCATGATACAATTGTGTTTGAAGACCTTGGTTGAGCCGTGAATATGTCATCTACCACATAACAAAATATGGTTTTCAAGAAAACTACTCTTTGTGGTATCACAATAGGAGAAAATGTCATCTCAAATTTCTGATGATCTAAATGAGAGGACTAGATTGGAGAATTTGTTATATGACCAGTTTCTGTTTATTTGTCATCATGAAAAAGAAAGGATTCCGACCCAAGAAGATTTTGACATGATCACACATGATGCGTCTAATGAAAATGATGATATTGTCAAGGTGAAATAATTGAATGATTCTTCCACGACTCCAGTATATCGACAATGCGGTAAAATGAAAAATCTAGAATTTTTAATCTGTTTGTTTTGTGGGAAAACTATGTATGAGATTTCTAATACTTCCATCGATTAAATTCTTACCTTATTTAAGGAATTAATTCTAGATGATGCAGATATTCCCTAAAACCACTATATGGCATAAACGTTAGTTGAGAAACTAGGATTTTCAAGAGAAATATCCATGCTTTCCCAAAATATTGCAATTTATTCAGGGACGAAAATGCTGAACGAAATGATTGTATAAAATGTGGCACATCCTGTTGGAAGCCAAAAGATGATGGAACACCATCTCGTGTGCCATAGAAAGTAATGTGTCACTTTACATTGATCCCCAGACTCCAGAATCATTTTATGCCTGATTAAATATCAATAAAAATGTAATTGCATGATACCAAGATAAAGAAGATTAATTATGAGTTGGTTCACCCTGCAGATGGATTTTCATGGCAGATATTTGATGCTCGATATCCTGATTTTGCAGCTGATATGCATAATGTGAGGTTGGGTCTTTCATGTGATGGTTTTAATCAGTTTGGGAAGATTCTTATGCCTCACAACACATGTCCAGTTTTTATACACATTTATAATCTTCCCCCATTGTTTTGTATGAAAAAACATTTCACTTTCATTAGTATACTCATATATGGCCCTTCTGATCCCAGCAATGATAGAGACGTATACATGAAACCTTTAATAAAATAGTTGAAAATTATTTGTGATGTGGGAGTGTGCACAAACGATGAATGTTCGAAATACATATTTCATATGAGTGCTTCACTTATGTGGATGATCAATGATTTTCTTGTTTATGTAATGATGTCTGGATGAAGCATGAAGGGAAACTATCAGGTCCTGTTTGTATGAAGAATACACGATCTATAAGACTAAAATATCATTGTAGTGTCAGTTTTATGGGACATCGACGATTCTTCCCAATGGACCATCCATATTGTAATAATCGTCGAAGATTTGACAATACCATGGGGACTGATGATCCACCTCAGCGTATGTCTGGAACTGATATGCTTAATGAATTGAAAGATTTCATTTTTTTCATTCAGGAAGGGTCAAATGAAATGTGGAAAGAGAAATAATGTTTCCACTAAAACCTGTTACAATTGGAAGAAGATAAGTATCTTCTTTTATTTTCCTTATTGGTCAACAAATTTGTTGTAGGTTCCGGGTGCAGCGAAAGTTCATTACTGGGAGTAGCCAACATTAATTTTAGCGTTAACAATGATCAATCTGAGATCCATCACGATGTAAAATGCCGGATCTTCGAAATATAACGAAGAATGAAAAAAAGAGGGACTCTCAGAACCATAGAGATAGGATCATCATATGTTGGTTATAATTAATTTAATTAATTGACAAGAATTGCCTTGATGGAATTCTTTCATTGTTGATATCTATGATCACGATCTGGTGGGCTCTGTCGTTGCGTCATAGAATCCAAGTGTTGGATTCCTCTAGCGGTGATCTACACGTGCTCCACATATCTATGGACATCACCAAAGGTATCTTTGGGTGCTAGAACAGAATAACCTTCATTTGTGATGTCCGCCTTCGATCGCCTTGATCTGGTGGTGGTGGATCTCTCTCTGTCTTGAGAGCGTTCTTGGAGGAAGGAGTTCTTTTAGGCTTGAGAGAACTCTCCAGAATTCTTGTTCACAACGATTATCTCTGGAAAAGTATTGGGGTTGTGAGGATATTTATAATCGGGTTTGATTTTATAGTGTTAGGACAATAAATAAACATCTCACATGTTTTATTTATTTCATTAACTCTTATTAAAAACCCCCATGTCGAATGATTAATTCCTTGACATGCGCCCACACTGATTATATTAAATATCATTTAATAAAAAAATATTATTTCCTCAATATCCTGACTGGAAAAACAACACGGCGTGTAAACATTAATACATGGCGTGTACTCTTTTTCCATTAAAACTACAAGGTGTGTGTGTTCAATATACACGGCGTGTAGTTTTATTTTCCATTTTTCTTTATTTCCACCACCACATTTATTAGACCTTGAGTAATGACTATTTATTTCTTAAATAAATGTAACTGCATTACTCACTAATAAATATATATTATTTCTCCCACAATATATTATATCGAATAACTAGTGTCGACATAAATGCGATTAGGCATCCTTAAATAATTATTAAACCATAGTTAGGAATAATCTTTATTTAACTTGTTAAATTAATATTTTACTGTGATTCATGGACACACATTGTATGTGACCCTCTAGGCCTCTTTCTCATTGGCATTAGGTGGGCTTGCATAAAGTCCATGATTAATGTCTAGCAACGGGTCAAGGAACTCAAGAGAGAGAAGTTGATGCCACATTGATGTGTCACCTCATATGAACGCTTACTGTGTAATATAATCCCTTTGTCACGATATCTCAAATCAAGCGGGTTGCATGATAGTGCCATAAACCCATGTGCCCGATTATTCTTTCTTTGACTTTTCAGAATTGAACTCGCCCATTTCTTATCATGACCATGGATTTATTTAGCATATATCAATTCCATCAAAGGGCCTGAGATATCTACTTCTATTATGGAACAGAAGGGACAAATCCTTTCTTGCATCTACTATATATACTAAAGCTGGCTTCTTTCTGCATATGTGTCACCTCCATATGTGAACACGTAACCTAATTATATGTTTATCCGTTTCCAATTACGGGCTCCCCTCGAACGCGTTACCATTTCTGTCGCGCTTCAACGGTTGTTTCCTCCCGCTTAGGGTTTCCGGAATCCGTTGTGATGCTTTGCTAACGAAACCCTCCATCGCTGAATACCCTCTCGACATCGCCTCCCTTCACTTCTCCCATCCTCGACTCTCATCCTCAAATCCATCCTTGATCCCTCTCAACACCTCCTCCCTCGTCCTGCTGTGATTCCCCTCCCCTCTAATCGACGGTACCCCTAAACTAGTGTCGTTTTCCTCATGATTAAGCTCCTCTAATCTATGGGTTAATGCTCGCGATACCCCTCATCTCCTGCCAGAAATTTCCGTCAACTATTCTAGGGTTCCCACTACATTTTTAGTTATCCATCCTCCACATTGCGCAACCCATTCAACATTTTCTTCACCACCGAGCTTCTTCAACATCTCCAGTCGTCTTCTCTTCCTCCACAACCGACATCCCACCGCTCTTCCACTCGCCCTTCTATAGTTTCTAGATTATCTTCACCATATACGGTACCTCGATTTTTTTCTTTGACAAGGTATATTTCCTAGATATAGTATGATAGTCAATTGGTTCACCCTGGTAGAATATTGTTGACTGATTTGGTGTTCCTTTAGTGCCCAGATGTTTTTAATAGATCGACTAAGCATGTTAGTCTATACAGCGGTGGAACTTACGCAGGTTGTGGTACTTGGCCATCCAATAGAATTTATATTATCATAATTCTTCTATTATTTTTTTCATTTGTTTTTTTCATTGAATCTCATTCTATATTTTTATATGGCTATAGTATGATAGTCAATTGGTTCACCATGGGAAAAGATTTTTGATATATTTGGTATGATTTCAGTGCCCAGATGTTTGTAATACATCGGCTGAAGAATTTGAGTCTATTCAGAGGTAGAACATATGCAGGTTGTGGTACTAGACTATTCAATATAGTCCATATTAGCATAATTATTCCATTATTTATCCAGATTTTGTTTTCATTGACAGTCATTCTAGATTTTTATCACAGTTCTTAAAATATAGTCCTTTGTTGTCTTCTTCACCTATCATTTTATTTTCTTTATGGTTTTTTTATTACTATTATATTTTTGATGTAATGATATGAAACCCAATATTTTCTATGATGATATTAGTTTTATATAAATATTTAAGGTTATAAACCTGTTATTTCATTTGATTTCAGGTGGCCAACTCTTATTCACGCCTTCATGTCCAAGAAGTGGCACATTCCGCCATTTGAACTATGATGAATCATTTAGTTCATCCTCCCATTGATTTAATTAATCTAGTATGATATCTTTAGTTCATATCCTTCAAGTCATCCTTTTATTTACATCATCTGTGTTTTGTTTTTATGGATTTTTTATCTCACTGTTTCTCTAATTTTCCTTTATTTAGATTTTTCATATGGCTATAGTATGATAGTCAACTGTTTCACCATGTGAAAAGATTTTTGACAGATTTTCTGTTTTTTAAGTGCCCAGATGTTTGTCATATATCGGTGCAAGTATGTGAGTCTATACAGAGGTGGAACATATGCAGGTTGTGGTACTAGGCTATCCAATAGAGGTTATATTATAAAAATTCTTAAATTATTTATCCATTTGTTGTGTTTATTGACTCTCATTCTAGATTTGTATCACAGTTTTTAAAATATAGTCCTTTGTTGTATTCATCAGCGATCATTTTATTTTCTTTATGGTTTTTTATTAATATTATATTTTTGATGTCAAGATATGAAACCCAATCTTATCTATTATGATATTAGTCTTATGTTAATATTTAAGGTTATAAACCTGTGATTTTATTTTTTTTAGGTGGCCACCTCTTATTCATGCTTTCATGTCCAAGAAGTTGAAAATTCTACCATTTAAACTATGATGAATCATTTTGTTCAGCCTCCCTTTGATTTAAGTCATCTTGTATGATTTATTTAGTTCATATCCTTCAATTCAACCTTTCATTTCCATCATGTGTGTTTTGTTTTTATCAATTTCTTATATCATTGTTTCTCTATTTTTTTTTTATTTTGATTTTTCATTTGGCTATGGATTATAAGATTTACCATTTATCATCCATTTTCATTATCAAATTCTTCAAACATTTCATTAAACCATTTCATAAATCCCTTTATATCCCAGTTAAAATTGATTCCATGTGA
This sequence comes from Viscum album, assembly GCA_963277665.1. Classification (NCBI taxonomy): domain Eukaryota; kingdom Viridiplantae; phylum Streptophyta; class Magnoliopsida; order Santalales; family Viscaceae; genus Viscum; species Viscum album. The sequence continues at coordinate 2,041,643,675 of OY728148.1, read as the reverse complement.
ATGTTTACTCACCAGCTCCGCTTCTCTTTCATTCAAAGTCTGTTGTTCTTCCTATTTTCATATGTTTGTTACTCATTTGTATTTTATTTTCTTTTTTATGAAATATTAATTATGTTTATAAATATATATGCTCTGTTTTTAAAAATAGGCAGCATTGAAGAGTAAACTATTTTTGAAATTTATGTTCCATGACACCCGTGGCGTATCCCATAGTGGAGGTATTTTAGTACTACTGGAATGGTGAGTTTGGTTTTTTTATTGATTGAAATTTTTTATATATATCTTATATTATATTTAAATTCATATCTATTTTATTGTTACAAAATTATTAATGTATTTCCTTTCCTTATTGAGTTTTACTTCACAACACTTGAATTTGGCTTCAATGGGCAAGTATGTGTTGTTTTGGTTGTTTTTTCCTCTACAAAAATGTTCAATTCCTAATGTTTTTTTTCAGCAAGAAAGGTTTCCTTTTTTATCTTCAAAATTAAATGATCACATTTCCTTTGGTCTATTTTTATTTTACACTGGATTAAATTGAACTAGATGAACATGTTTGGTACACCCAGATTTTCCAGTTTTTTAGCAATTTAATGAATATTCATATATTTGTGAAGTAGACATTGGTTATATTCAATCGAGGAAAGTAATAGAGGATTTTGGGAAAACATTAATTCATTTTAGAATTAATTCTATTCTTATTTGTAACCATATCACCCCTTTCACATAAACACACACCTATTGATTTCTATCTAATGATATGAGCTTAAAATTTTCAGTTTTCTTTGAAATATCAGATTTAAAATTACTTGGAAACATTAATTTTATTTATAGAATCTATTATAATTATATTCTTATATAAATTTTTGTTATATTAGTATAAATTTATATATAACCCCGATTTTTTTTCCTCTCAAGGATTCAAAACACTCGTGGCGAATCCCATGGTGGAGGTAATTAAGTAGTACTAGAATGGTGAGTTTGGTTTTTTTATAAGTTCAAATTTTTTATCAATATATTCTGTTATATTTAAATTCATTTCTATTTTATTCTTACAAAATTATTAAATTATTTCTAACCATGATTCAATTGACTCTCTGGGCTTCCAAAAACTGATGGTGTATCCCATGGTGGACGTGTCTTAGTGCTGCTAGAATGGTGATTTTGGTTTTTAGTATATTCAAATTTTTTATTTATAGCATATGTTATATTTATATTCCAATCTAGAATTGATTCATTCCGGTTGGCCATAATATAAACTATGGATAGGTAATGTCCCTTCTTGAATCAGGGTTATTCCATACATGACTTTATAGTTTTCGGTTTTACAAAATGCCACAAAAATTTTGGTTGGATCATCCATAAGTTAGTTTTTTTCATTGATCATGGCAATGCATTATAGTATATGTTGAACTTAGGGGCCTGGTGGTGATGTCTTTCTCACAAGAGAGACTGATGATCTTCTTATCTATAGGTAAATGAAGTTATATGTAAGTTGTCCCAGATTACTCATATATAATCGCATGAATATTTTTTCCCCATTCTAGTGTTTTTCTGGTAATGTTTTAAAATTTCAAATATGTTTTATTTTATTTCCATAAACATTTTAAATATTCTTTATTCTTTTTTATTTTCCAGACTATATATATGTATGTTTTCCTAGATTACTCATACATAGCTACTTCTGCATTTCTATTTCAAGTGTTTCCCAAGTCCTCATATATAATTTTGTTACAGCTTACATATGCAAAATTAATTTTATATTTTTCATGCATAAGTGGTTACATATTTCTTATGATGGCCATATTAGGTTGATATGGATTCTTTCGTATTTGTATTTAGTATGTACTAAATGAATCCCTATTCATTGAACTTCTATGTGTTTGGATAATGATGTACTATTTCATTCCATAAAACATATGCTTGCAGATTCCATAAAAGATATGATTATAGATTCCATTTTCTTCTTGGATTAATTCTCTATTAAATTCATTCCATTACTTATGTGGTTACCTTCTCTCATTTGTTTCCTATGATTTTACTACTTACATATTCCAATATGTTTATCTTTTATTTTATTAGAACATAAGATGGAAATATTCCCAGTTAATGTCCTTGTATTAATATATCTAGAAGGTTGGGTATGTGGCATTGAATCATAAGGTAAAACCTAACCTTCTATATTCAAAGTTATTTCCCATTTGATAGGTAATGTTAAGTTACATCTTGCATGTAGGTTTCATTGATTATCCCTAATCCAAAATATGTTGGAGGTTAGTATGGTGTCATTAAGTGCGTGTGTTTTTCCTAACCCATATTGTGAAGTTCAACATACCAGTTTTATGGGAGAATCTACCACCTGGGCCATTTTAGATCAATGATGATGGTGACAAGGAGATAAGATTGATTGAGATGGATTCTATTTTCTAATTCTCATTTAAAAGATACATCTTAGCATGAAGTGAATCACAATTCTTGTGGGAAATGTTTGGCTATCGTCCAATATAGATTCAGGTTTTTTCACTAATTTCATTTTTATCTACTCAGTTTTATTTGTTTTGTTAAGAAATTATGTTTTCCCTGAATTTTATTTCATTACACCCTACACATCATTTTTTTCACTTCATTTCCCATTACATTATATCATTTGTTCCACTACATCCCCCTCGTTGAATATCATTTCTTACATTCCAATTCCACCTACATTTCCTGATATTGTTTTACTCTATTTTTGAATCTTTCTAAATTTTCACTGCATTTTCATTAGTATGGTTTCATTTAGTGTGCATCTTGGGATTTTAAGAGGCTTTAATACATCTAGGGGATGCATTATGTGATCATTCTAATACTATGTGCCACTCTCAAGGTTAATTTTTATTCAGGGTTTTATTCAAATTCCTTTATGTTTATTACAGGCTACTGGATAAACTTCACATTTTATTTATGTAGATGAAAGGATGTTGGATAACACCTCACCTTATATTTCTACAGATGCCATCTCATTTCAAAATGTTGTGACTCTCTTTAACTCCACTAGGAGAGGATACTAGAATTATGGTTTTTTTCCAATTTATAAATGAAATGGTGTTCTGTTATAATTGGTGACATAAGTGGTTATGTTTTTTCTCATTTGATTTAGCAGGTACAATGTTCGGATGCTATCTTTTGGATCAAAATTTTGATATTCCTAGGGTGGTTCCAAATGGTGATTTCAAAGGGTGCATATAGATGGATATTTCTATTGTATATTTCAAATGTTCAGTTATGATAGGGTGTTTTATATTCCATTCTTGCATTTTATCTTCTTGGAAGTTATTAAAAGGATATGTGTTTTCACTGTTTTCACAATATTATTTTCATCATTCCTATGTGGAAAGTATTTTTCTATTTTGGAAAGATGTTTTGCGATTTATATGGAACCATGAGGTATGGTATATCAATGTTGTACTGAGATGATTACCTATAATTTTAGTACAAGTTAAATGAAAAATTAGTTACTTTTTAAAATTTTGGTAATTTCTTGACCTTTGTATTATAAGAAATAAAGAAACTATACAAGTAAGATATAAGTAAAATAGTTATAAATATGTAGTGGAATTAATTCTATGTAACACATTGAAAGGTTTTCTTTACCCAACATTTTATCTTACATTTACCTCACTTGAAATGTAATCATGTAACGTAAAACAATAGTTCATTTTGGACTTCTAAATAAAATGTACCAAATTATTCATAATTCTCTCATTTATCGATTTTATTTACCTAATAGAATTTAATTTCAAATGTAAACATATTTGAACCTATTTTTTACATAATATTCATTATTAATCTTCATTCTGTTTCACTGTTGGTTCCTTTGTTAGTTTTATACAGAAAGCTTCTTAGTATTTAAATTTTGTTCCTCAAATTCCGTAACTTTTATTCCTTATTCTGTATGTCAGTTTCTTTTAAAATATATTAAATATTAATATAAATTATTTTTTTCTATAAGTAGTAATATATAGTTAATAATAAGATTTATTTTATAGTGTCGTGCATCGCACGGGCGGAGTACTAGTTATCTACTAATGTAGTATTAGTCATGACGCACCCAATATATCCTACCTCGCTACGAACAGTGTTTTGTCACATTTTTCATAAATAAATCTAAGTACGCGAGTTGTAATACCCATTAATAATAATCCTAATGTCCAAGGACCAATACACATGTCCACAGATAGGAATATCCAATGACACTATGAAATGTGGATTTCATACAGGTGGGTCTTGTTCTCATAATATCCTCCTGGATGTAACAAAGGGCGCACACCATGAGAAGGTGCCTCAAAGTTTTATGAGTCCTCACCCCTAATGGATTTTATTATTTTTGTCCCTCAAATAACATCTTCCGTCCATATAACATATATTCAAGAACAGTGTTATGACACTTCTGGGTTCTCGTCATAGCAAGGATCTGCTATTACCCTTTAATGCAACAACTATCCTTAGGACATTATCACATGCATTGTCATGGAGAAGAACAATCAAGATGTGATAAGATATTTATTAATGAATAAAGTAAAAAGTAGTTGGTTCTAGGCCAAAAACACCAATAGACTCCCACATGGACTAGAGCCAACTACAAACAACCTTAAACCCTCTAGCTCTCACATGATATTCATGCTTCTACTACGATAGGATTTTAGTCACGGGTTCCACCATGTTATCTTCCATGGACACTATGCTCACTGCAACTTCACCCCTTTGATAGAAATCCCTCAAGAGGTGATATTTATAGTGTATGTTCTTTGTCCATTGATGTGACCTTGGTTCTTTTGCAAGATCCATCGTTGCAGTATTATCATAGTATAATGTGATAGGATCTTTACTTCTAGGCACCACATCATGCTCTTGGACAATGATCCGAATCCATACGGCTTCCTTGGATACATCATAAGATGTTATATATTCGTAATCCATTGTAGAATCAATGAAAACTGGCTTCTTTGAACTCTTGAAGCTCACAGATCTTCCATTTAGATAGAAAACATATCTAGATTGCAACTTCAGATTGTTCTGATTTGTCTGAAAACTAGCAGCAGCATACCCTATGATGACAAGCTCCTCGTCTCCTCCATACACCAGGAACATGTCCTAAGTTCTTCTCAGATACTTAAGGATAGTCTTAACAACAGTCCAATGTTTTTCTCCTCGATCTGCTTGATATGTTCCTACCACGCTTAGTGCATAGGAAACATCAATATTAGTACATAAAATGGCATACATGATGGATCCTATAACCAAAGCGTATGGTATATTACTCATTCTATCTTTCTCTTGTTGTGTGTGGGGACACATTTTCTTAGAAATATGTAATCCATGTGACACTAGAACCAATCCCCTCTTGGATTGTTCCATACTAAATCTCTTTAGTATCTGGTCAATGTATGTACCCTGACATAGTTCAAGAAACCTATTGGATCCATCACGAATGATCTTGTTCCCTATAATGTTGGCTGCTTCACGCAAGTCCATCATAGAGAATCACTTGTTCAAATAGTCCTTAACTGACTCTAATACTGGTACATAGTTTCCAATAAGAAATATGTCATCAACATATACTACCAGGATGATGATCGCATTCTCATTAAACCGCTTATAAACACATGGATCACATTCACTATTAATGAATCCAAATTCCCTTATGGCTTCATCAAATTGAATGTTTCATAACCTAGATGATTTCTCTAATCCGTAAATAGATTTCTACAACTTGTAAACCCATTTGGCTTCACCTGGTGTCACAAACCTTTCTGTTTGTGTCATATAGACATCTTCCTAAAGGTTTCCATTAAGGAATGTTGTTTTGACATCCATCTGCCAAATCTTATAGTCATGGTAAGATGCTATGGAAAGTATGATTCTTATGGATTTAAACATGGAAACTGGTGAGAAGGTTTCATCATACTCAATTCCTTGACTATGTCTGAATCCTTTTGCCACTATCCTTGCTTTATAGGTTCTAACTTGACCTTCCATGTCTAGTTTTCTCTTGAATACCCATTTGAAACCAATGGTATTTACATCAACTGGATCATCGACCAGAACCCAGACTTGGTTCTAATACATGGAATACATCTCAGAATTCATAGCTTACATCCAACTTGTATCTTCTGAGATTTCTACTACTTCCTTGTAGGATATAGTTTCATCATTTTCCAACAATAATTATTCACCATCCTTAGTGACTAGGAAACCATATATCTATGGTTCCCTTACCTCTCTTGAGCAACTATGCAGTACTTGTGTTTTTAGAACCTCTTCCATGGGGACCTGTGGAACTTGTTCCTGTACCAACTCTTGTGTATCTTGAGCATCAACTTCATCGAATTCAATCTTTCTCCCACTATCCTTTTTGAGGATTTTCTCCCTCTCAAGAAAGACATCTTGTCTGGTGACAATCACCTTCTTTTCTTGAGGGTTATATAGGTAATATCCTTTCATTTCCTTGGGATATCCTATAAAGATACACCCCATGCCTCGGGGTGCTAGTTTGTTTCCAGAGAAGGCCTTAACAAATTCCTCACATCCCCATACACATGTATGCGACAAAATAGTTATCTTTCCATTCCATAACATGGAGGGAATTCCATTTTCTGCCTTAGTTGGTACTCAGTTTAATGTGTATGCTGCAGTTTGTAATGCATATCCCCAAAAGGATAACGGAAGATCTACATGGCTCATCATCGACCTCACCATGTCCAACAAGGTGTGGCTTCTCCTTTCACTAACACCATTCCATTGTGGTGTATAAGGAGGAGTGAGCTGATATAGAATCCCAAACTCTTGAAGAAGATCGTCAAACTCTTGGTTCAGATATTCTCTACCTCGATCAGATCGAAGTTTTCTTTATCTTCTTACCAAGATTATTCTATACCTAATTCATGAATTCCTTAAATTTCTATAAGTATTATGACTTATACCTCGTTAATTTGACATAGCCATATCTACTCAAATCATCAGTAAAAGTAATGAAGTAAGAATATCCACCTCTAGCTTCTACTGGAAATGGTCCACATACATCCGTGTGTACCAATCCTAGAAGATCTTTGGCCCTTTCACCCTATCCATCAAATGGAATCTTGGTAATTTTACCTTGTAAACAAGCGTGGCATCTATCATGTGGTTTTAACTCTGTAGAGTCTAAATAGCCATCTTGGAAGATATTTGTCAAACACTTCTCGTTTACATAATGGAGATGGTGATGTCAGAACTGGGTGATGTACGATTCATGTTAGGTTGTTTGGTTATCAATTTCCAACACTTGGTTTTCGGAATTTAACACATTCAAACCATTATATAAATGTACCATACCATAATATACATTGTTCTTATAAAAGAGAAGACCCTTATTTCCAAACTTGAAAATAAATCCATCCATATATAAACAAGATACAAAAATTATGTTCTTGGTAACACTAGGCACGTAATAATAGTTACATAAAACCAAAATCATCTCAGTCAGCAATGAGAGGTGGTATTCGCCAATAGCCAACGTAGCCATCCTTGTGTCATTGGCAGCTCGAAGATCCACCTATCCTCTGGAAATCTTTCTAAAACTACTTGGTTCCTGCATTTGAATACAAATGTGATACCCACAAGCTATATATAATACCCAGTGAGTAGAAATAGAAATATTACACTCGATAATGAACGTACATTTAGAATCCCCATGCTTCTGGGTGCAGTTCCTCTTCGAGTGGACTTACTTGCCACATGAAAAATACACCGCCTCATGTTCCTTTCCCTGCCTATGGATCTTCCCCTTCTTGGAGGAATGGCACTCGGGGGCTTCATGCCATTTATAAGTCTTTGGCCCCTTTACCTTGTCCTTCCTTTTCTTATTCACCATAAAGACTATGGGTTTGTCATACCCCATGTCCTTATCTACCTAGAGAGTCAAGGTTAGAAGTTATAATAGACTCTTCTCATTATTTCTCATGTTGTAGTTGACAATAAACCTATAGAAGGTCTTGGTCAGTGATAATAGGATGAGATCTGTACGCAACTGATCCAGGAACATAATCCCTAAGATATCCAGGCATTCAATGTAGCCAATAAGCTTGACTACATGAGGCCCAGCTGGCGCAGACTCTCCAAGATTAGTTGTAAACAAAGCGTTGGAGATCACATATCTCTCATGTATAGTCTTCTCTTGGTAGAGATCCGTAAGGTGAGACATCATGTTATACGCGTCCATGTTTTCATATTTCTTCAAGAGATCATTAGACATGGACGATAGCATGAAACACTATAAATATGTGGAATCATCCATGTGTTTAATATAGAGAGATAATTCCTCATCACTGACCTCTTTCCTAGGCGCAACTAGAATAGGCTCTTCCAACACATACAATTTCCTTTCGTGGTGAAGGATGATGCATAAATGCCTCTGCCACTCATGGAAATTTGTGCATGTGAGAAGGTTATCCTTCTAGAGTATGGTTCACAATGATATGTTTGAAGTCATTTATCTTTCCATTTCTAAAAATTAAGATGATCAAAGGTTTATAACTTTATTATAAATACTGAGACAAATAAATAAATTAATACTTATTAGTCTCCCACTATTTTATCGAAATCCAACAGCCCTCACCATTGGCTTCAGAATATTCTATTTCTTGAATATTCTAGTAGAAAGGATCCATATTTCCCCTTGAATTACCCCAACTAGGGTTGTTCAAGCAACATAAAGGGTCTTAGGTAGGCATTCAAAATTACAAATGAAATAACTCGAAGCTCCTTGATCCGTTGGGTGGACTCCCCAATCCTGAAACCCTTTTATTTTGGATTTCCTCATCCTTTGCCTCTTGGTCACACCAAGTCATGCTATGGCAGTCAACCCTTGATGCGAACCATGTCGATTCAACCCAAAACCTTGAATTATAATTCCCTAATAATTGAATGCACCCCAACTAGGGTTGGTCAAGCACTTTGAACTATGGTTCGATTCTAACCAAGATTATGGAAGGCTATACCGACTTAATATTTCTTTGAGGGATTTTATCCTTATACTTAAATTTCCATTTTTTTATCTTTGATTACATGATTTCTAATATTATGTGGGATATAATTAAGTGATTAACCATGTCTTAAGACAATATTTACGTATAATCCGGTCATATTTTAGTTCCATCTTTCATTCTTTTTTAATTCATTAATTGTGTGATTGTGACAACACACCCACAATAAATATAAACCATGAAATTGATAGAAATAAAATAAATTGTATGATCATGAGCTTTTCTATTGGTTATTTTATCCAGTGGTTGATGAACTAACCCAAGACCTAGGGGGAAAACACCTTTAACCTTTCGGGTTCGTGTTTACAGCTTTCCTCCTTTCCACCTTTGTATATCCTTGGATTGGTTTTTCCTTGGATCCTGACTTGAGTCACCTCCATTATCTTGGGAGCTCCATCCATTACATATGCATTTATCTCACATGCAGGTGAGGGGTAAAAAGGGGGTTTTACATAAAAGAACCCTTGGGCATGAAGGCCCTACATATTAATGAGGAGATTGCTCGCAGGCCAACAAATTTAATTTAAATAAATAAATTAAAAGAAACCATTAACATACAAAGGTCTTGTTCTCGATCATGATCATCCATACATTCAACGATGTTATGCATTAATAAAAATATCATTCCATTTGTTAATCGTTCTTGTTTATGATAAATCATGCTTGAATCAATTAATTATCTTTAATTAATCAATCCTTTTATCTTAAATCATTTTTCTGAATTTCCTTGAGATTATCATCAATCCTAATTTTAAATAAATAAATTCATTTAAAATTATCTTTGTACGTAAAATGTACCTTGGAGGCAACCTTGTGAATTCTCGTTCATTACGCAGATGTTAAATTTAACACATATATATAAAACACCTATCACGTGTTGTAACTTATCTTTACGCATTAACTATGGTACACGTCTCAATGGTTTGTATAATATAATAATAAATTTTAATAAATTTGCGTAATTTGGGTGAGTACACGGTGTGTAGTTCCGACTACACGGCGTGCACATTTCTTCATCGTCCATCTGAAGTACACGCCCGGGGAAATGGCATGTAGATTTACTTTAGAAATTTTTTAAGTACAATGTGTGTTCAGTTGGACACACTCCATGTATTATCCGCGTTACACGGTTTCCAGCCGAGCAAGCCATGTGCAGGGTACAGGGTCCAATCCCAGCCTGAAGAGGCTACACGCCGCGTTCAGTTGGACCACATGGTGTGTATTCTGGAAACCATGTTCCATCTGTTCCTGGTCAACACACAGTGTCATAAATGACTTAGACAGGATCCAATAAATGGACTGATTTGGTGGACCATATTGATACATTGAACCTAGACTACACGGTGTGTACATCCGAATACAAGCCGTGTATTCTGGTGTTGTATGGACATGAAATTTTGGAACCTCCGGATGATTTCTTCTATTTTATTTTAATCAAAATTAAAAGAAAAATTTGTTTTTTAAGGTGAACGAGAAACCAAGGGGGAGGAACAAATCTCGAGATTTAGATTTTAAAGAACAATTAACTTGAATTTAAATAACTAAATAATTAAATGCGTAAATCACCAATGAAAAAATAAATAATTATAATCAACGATAAGACCCCTTTGATACCACTTTTAGGTTCCGGGCGTAGCGGAAGCGCGTTGGTGGGTGTACCCAACTTTAATTTTAGCATTAACGACGATCAATCCGAGATCCATCACAATGTAAAATGTCAGATCTTTAGAATAGAATGAATAACGAAAAACAAAAGAGGGAGTCCCGGAACCATAGAGATAGGATCATCATATATTGGTTATAACTAATTTAATTAATTGACAAAATTACCTTGATGAAATTCTTTCTTCATTGATGTCTCCGGTCATGATTAGGTGTGATCCGTCCTTGCGTCATAGAATCCATGTGTAATATTCCTCTAGCGGTGATCCACACGTGCTCCACGTAACTCTAGATGTCGTCGAAGGGATCTCTGGGTGATAGCATAGAAGAACCTTTAATTATGATGTCCGCCTTCGATTGCCTTGATCCAGTGGTGGTGGATCTCTCTCTCGGTCTTGAGAGTGTCCATGGAGGAAGGAGTTCTTTCAACCTTGAGTGAACTCTCTAGAATTTTTGTGCACAATGATTCTCTCTAGAAAAGTGTTAGGGTTGTGAGGATATTTATAATCAGGTTTGAGGTTATAGAGTTATGACAATAAATAAATGTGTCACATGTTTTATTTATTTCATTAACTCTTATTTAAAACCCCCACGTCAAATGATTAATTCCTTGACATGCGCCCACACTGATTATAATAAATATCATTTAATAAAACATTATTATTTCCTCAAAATCCTGACTTGAAAAACTACACGGCATATAATCATTAATACACGGCGTGTACTCGTTTTACATTAAAACTACACAGCATGTATATTCAATATACATGGAGTGTACTTTTATTTTCCATTTTTTCTTTAGTTCCTCCACCACATTAATTAGACCTTGAGTAATGAATATTTATTTTTTAAATAAATGTAACTACATTACACGCTAATAAATATTTATTATTTCGCCCACAATATATTCTCTCGAATAACTAGTGTCGAAATAAATACGATTAAGAATCCTTTATAATTATTAAACTATAGTCATGAATAATATTTATTTAACTTGTTAAATTAATATTTAACTGAGATACATGGACACACTTAGTGTGTGACCCTCCATGACTTTTTTTCGTTGGCATCAGGTGGGCTTGCCTCAAGTCCAAGATTACTGTCTAGTAATGGGTCAAGGCACCCAAGAGAAAGACTTTTATGTCACATTGACATATATCCTCATACAAACACTTATTGTGTAATATAATACATTTGTCACGATATCTTGAATCAAGCAGGTTTCATGCTAGTGCCATCAACCCATGTGCTCGATTATTCCTTCTTTACCTGTCTGGAATTGAACTCGCCCATTCCTTACCATGGCCATGGATTTATTAAAGCTATATAAATTCCATCAAAGGTCCTAAAATATAAACTTCTATTATGGATTATAAGGGAAAAATCCTTTCTTTCATTATCCATTAATGCAGTATTACTCGTGACACACCCAACGTATCCTACCTCGCTGTGAATAGTGTTTCGTTACAGTTTTCTTCAATACATCTAAGTACGCGAGTTGTAATACCCATTAATAATAATCTTAAATTCCAATGACGAATACAGACGCCCGAAGTTTAGAATATCCAATGACACTATGAAATGTGGATTTCCTACTGGAAGGTCTTGTTCTCATAATATCCTCCTGGATATTACCAAGGGCACACACCATGAGAAGGTGCCTCAAAGTTTTATGAGTCCTCACCCCTAATGTCATGTATTATTTGTGTCCCTCAAATAACATTTCCTACTATAGAACATATATTCAAGAATAGTGTTATGCCACTTCCAGGTTCTCATCATAGCAGGGATCCACTATAACCCTTTAATGCAACAACTATCCTTAAGACATTATCACATGAATTGTCACACAGAAGAACAATAAATATGTGATAAGATATTTATTAATAAATAAAGTAAAATGTAGTTGGTTCTAGGCCACCAACTCTAACATTTGTTACGTCATTTCTTATAAATAATTCACATTGAAAAAAAACAGTGTGAAATGTTGCTTTTGATTATTCTAAATGTTAATGGAAAGACAAAATATGATTTACAGTCTTAGCATGACTTGGTGGATTAGGGCATCAAACCATAATTGTATCTTGTGCATATTAGTGAAAATAAATGTAAAGTTCCATGTTCTTCTTATGTGATGACACCTATAGAAAAAAAAATGCAATTTCTGGAAGAAATAGAGACTATTAAAGTTCCGGGTGGCGATTCAAGCAACATATCCAAACAGTTCAACATAAGAGAGGTGATGTTAAAATTAATGAAGACTCCTAATTATCACATCCTTCTGCATGAGTTGATTCTAATAGAAATCCATCATCTTCTTTCCAATAATGTAAGGGTGGTTGTTATATAGTTGTGCCATTTGTTTAGATATCTTTTTTTCTAAGAAGTTTTCCAAGTCTTTCTTGAAGAAAATGTTGGCAGATGCCCCATTAATTTTGTGTGAGTTGGAGAAAATATTTCCTCCATCATTTTTCACAAGCAAGATGCATCTTACTGTCCATATTCCAACTGAAATACTTATCAATGGACCTATTTCTTTTCGTTGGATGTATCCTTCTGAAAGAAATATGTACACATTAAAGTATTATGTCTGTAACATGAATCCTCCCGAGGGTTCTATCATGAACGGTTACTTGGATCAAGAATGTATGGATTTATTTTCTATGTATTTGTATGATCTTACTACAAGAATGAACAGACCAATGAGAAAAAAGAAGAATATTATGAGAAAATTGAACCTGTTTTCCATCACTTCCTCAAACAGGAGGAATTCCTGAATCATATACATTGGTGACATTAAGCCTTGAAGAGCGGGAGATGGCACATCACACAGTTTTGTTCAACTGTGATTTGTTTGATGACTACATCTTGTAAGTAAATTCAATATGTATATTATATATATATATATTAATCTATTCCTATTTTTATCTATACGGAACATAAATCGATGATAAATAGAAATCATCATTATTTATCTTTGAGATTGAGGGAGACATTGCATAGAAAAGAATTTTATTCTTGGTTAAAATTGAAGGTAATAATATTATTGTTTAAAATAATTAAACCATTATTTAATTAATTTTAATATTTTTTTTATATTTTAGGTATTGAGTTTTCCTTTTGACTCTGTCTCTGAGGAAATAAGTGCTTTGGCTTTTGGTCCTAATACCATGGTTTGTGACCATAAATCAATTGTTATCAATGGGTACAGATTTATTATAACTGAATGTGAAAAGAACATGATAACACAACATGATGGTGCTATGGTTACTTCCAAAACAGACTATTATGATAGTGAATCAGATAGTAGACTGTGATTTTAAAATGTTTGTTATTATGGATTTGTTGAAAAAATAATAATAATGGATTATTATGTATATGGACGATTTATGATGATGAAATGATAGTGGTTTGATTTGATGATGAGGCATGGGAAATTTATTGATGATTTTGGATTTTGAGTAATTTATATGACTCACACTCTTGAAACAGATGAACCATATGTATTGGAATCAATGGAGAAACTAGTTTTTTATGTCAAAGACCATCTTCGACCTGAATTTGGTGTCATTATTGAAGTAATTGCAAGAAATGTTTTCGATGATGGTGATGATGGAATTGGCACCATCCCTATTGCCATTGTAAATGATCAATTTATTACTTTTGAGGACTCTTATAGCTCAATTGTCATATTTGACTGTGAACCTGAAGTTGTGGTGGGAAATAAATCATGTTTTCAATTATTTTGGTTTACCTAGACTTGGGCTATTAAGGTTGGTACTATTCAAATTTATTTAAATTGATTACAAATATGTTGTATCCGACTAGACAGTTATGTGAATTTTTAGTGTTTATTAGTTGCAATTTTATTTGAATTTCATTTTCTAATTTGGAATTGAACTGTATTCAAACCTATGAAGCCAACATTTCTAACTTGGTGAACATTTCAAGGCTTCAATTGTGATTTGTATAAAATTTTTAAAACTCTAAAACCTCTGTTTAACATTTTATCATGTAATGAACATGATGGTTTTTATTCTACTACAAAACATGTATTGAAACCTGTATCATCTACCTGGGCTAATGAAATTAAAATTTTCCATAATTTTGAAAAATTATTTACCCCTTATGAATACGATATAATCAATGTTCCACGATTTTAATAGACTATTGAAACTTAGTAAATAACCATCCTATTAAAAATTAAATTTCTTTATTACATCTTATACAATTTATTAACTTCATTATATATTTGTTCAAGCTCAACTAAACCAATGGATAGTTAAATTATCCCTGAATTCCACTATTCCCTCTCATTTTTTTTTGGGTTACACATTAGTTATCCTTTTCTATTTACTTCCATATTTATTTTCAAATGCATGAAATGAAACCAATTGAAGAGAGGCGACGAAAACAGATTATGGAAAACAATCGTCGCATGACTGAGCTAGGCATTCCACCACTAGTTCCTGCAGTGAATATTTTATTTCAAATATATTTATTTAAATAATATATAATTTTATGTGATTAATTTTTTTAAAGAAATTCAGGATCCATCTAGTAGTGGTCCCAGTACTCGGGGTGTTTTTATGAGGGGGGTGGTACGGGAGCTAGATGATTTGGTCAGCGTACCCAATTAGACCCTACCCCTCCCACTGAAATACCATCCATCCCACATTCTAATCCAGGTGTGTCGTTAGGGACACAAGGGATATTTAGTCCTCCCATGTTTTCACCACCCATTACATCTAAGCCTCCTCACCCATTTGTACCATATCCGATGAGGATTCCCATTCCCCATCCATCATTCGGACAGCCATCCCTATCATCTTCTTTTACTTCTTCTTCCTTCTCTCTAGGCTTTTATATTCCATCTTCTTCGACTCCCGCTCCACCAGAGTTTGTCCCTATAGAGCATACATTGGGACCCACTCCATCTTTACAGGGGTTTCCTTCAGTTTCTATGGATCCGGTGACTCCCATTGATCAGACTACCGTAGGTAAACTTATACAACCCGAACAAATTTTTACACCATTATTAATTTTCATTAAAACATGTATTAATAAAATATTTGTTTTTCTTTCATAACAGATACATATGAGGATAAGAGGTGGAGGTGGGGAGTACATGCATGAATGCGTTGTGGAACCACCACATTGATTTAATGGTGGAATACAATGAAGACAATCAAATGATTGAAAAAACAGGGTAGCAATGTCAGATTATTTTGGCAATGCTTTCCAAATACTCTGACATCATTCATGTCAACCCACTCTAATGGAGACACCTACCAAATGAAGTCAAGGATAAAGCTTGGGCAGAGATATGGGTAATAAAATATGTTTTATTTAATGAAATATATTATTTTTTGTATTTATATGAATTAATATTTTTGTGTTAGCTATGGTTTAATTTCCCTGATGGTGAGGGTGCACGGCCAGCATGTCTAAAGGATTTAGGAGAGCTTTGGAGAGCTTATAAGCATGATTTGTACGTTGGATGGAATGCTAGAGTGGGACTAGAGTTAGAGGTGGTCCCTGTCATGGATTATTTCCAATTAGAACATTACCGACATATGATTACTCATTTGATGAGTATCCAATTTAAGGTATTAATCACATTATAGGTATTTAAATGAAAAAAATTCATGTTTTTCGTTAATACTAATTATTGATATTTATTTCGAATTCAGCTGGAAGAAATAAAAAAATATTGATACTAAAAAATACTTCCACACATTGGGATGTACTATGATTCCATATCATGAGAGGAAGCATGTATGACAATTTATAATTTTTCTTTACAAATTACACTTTCTATTTATACCTCCATAATTTATTTGATTGAAAAAGTTGTTATATAAATTTAGTTATGGAATTAATTATTGGTATCCTATTTTTAATTATGGTTTCCTATATTCAATATCATTGTAGAGGCATAAATTTAATATAGAAGGACGTGTTCCTCGAGAAAAACATTTTTTCTCGAGTAGAAGGAAGAAAGATGGAAGTGCGGTTAATGAACCGACTCAACAGTAGATTGTAAGTTTTAATTTGTATCTTTAAAATTTTAATCTCTATTTTGTTACTTATTCATCTATTTATATTTGTAACAGGCTACTTTATAAGCCCTTAATTCCTAGGAACCTGACAATTTTGGGTCAAACGATCACTTGCATCAGGTGTTGGGAGATGAGCACCCTGGTAGAGTACGTTGCCATATTGGGAAGAGTATAGTTACAAAGAGGTATTGGACCACCTCAGGTATGATTTGTAGTGCCACTGAGTTTCAGAAGCTAAAGGCACAATCATAAAAGGATGAAAAAAGGGCCAGAGAGATGGTAGAACGGTCTGCTAGGGAAAACACTTCATTTATGAAACTGGTGGAAGTTTTACGTCCAATTCTTACACCTGAGGCCAGAACAAGTTGTGATGAATATATATCATTGATGCATTATATATATGGTTCACCAAGTGGAATTTCTAGTGTAGGTCGAGACTATGGTGAGGAGGAGGCCGGGGCTGAGGAGGAGGAGGGTGAGGAGGAGACTGAGGTGGAGGAGGAGACCGAGGTGGAGGAGGAGGGAGAGGCCGAGCAGGAGGGCGATGAGGAGTTTGAGGCTACCTAAAAGGGTGACGAGAAGGGAATTGAGGAGGGGAGGGAAAATGATGAGGTTGATTATGAGGTCAAGGTTGAGGCTGATGATGATGGTGATGAGAGATATATTGATCCATTACATTTTTGACTGATATTACTGACCCTCGATGATTTTTGATTTGTTGTGCCTAAATATATGTGTGATTAAGTAGATAAAATTATCTTTATTATTTTATCTATAAATAATAAAACATAACTTAATGATTTTCTATGACTGATTCCCCCCACCCCCCTAGACAGCCCCCACTCCCGTCTACAACCCGCCCACCCCCCTGGACACCCCGTACACCCTGGACAGCCCTGCCACCCCCATGGAAAGTCCTCCCTCCCCTAGATAGCCCCTCCCCCCATAGAAATACCCCCACTTCCTTCGATAGTGTGTCCACCCCCTGGACAGCCCCTCCCCCTGTGGATGTCCCCGCCACCCCCGTGGATACCCCCCCCCCCCCCGGACAGCCCTCCCACCCCCTGGACACCCCGTACCCCCTGTAAAGCTATGCCCACCCCCTGGATAGCCCCGTCCACCCCCTGGATAGCCCTGACCACCCCCTGGATAGCCCTGCCCACCCTCATGGACAGCCCCGCCCACCCCCTGGACACCCCATACCCCCTGGTTGGGGATAAATGATTCCAAACCAAAGATCTCCATGGTACAAAAACAAATTTCTACCTAAGATCATCCCAAACTATGAGAAGGGAGAACCCATCATATCCATTATATAACATCCTTTAACAATCTATTCCATGCTAAAAAAAAGTATCTCCAGCTGGATATCCATGATATTAGTAGAAACAATAATTTGTGGATTCCATGATCCATTAGAGATAATTTCCACAAGTGTGGGAAACATGTATAACTTTGAATCATATATTATATTCTCATCGATAGAGAAGAAAATAGGTACCCTGGGAAGCCAAGAATCAAAAAATAATAAAATAAAATATACATTCCCTACCAAAATGGAGTTGGTCTCCTTGAAGATCTTATAGCCCCAACACTTCCTCCATGTCCATGACAAATTCCATTGGACCTTTTCACCCCCAAACTTGGAGTGACCAAGTAAGAAAATGTGATCCTAGTCAATCGAAAATGAAGAAAAATAAGGAATAAAAAGATCCAAAACATTTTTAACCATTGAAGACTTATTCTAGTCCTCATCCCACTTAATACCTAAACATCCCTCCTCTTTTGTATAATTCATCAATTCTAACTCCACTTGATCCCCAGAAGTAACAAGATAATGGAATTTTGAAAGAATTATATAATGATTGGATTTAATAAACTTAACCAATTTATTTGTTCACATTAAGTGATGACACCAATAATATTCCATCCTAAGTAAAACAGATTTAACAAGATGTAATAAAACAAAAAAGGGAAAAAAATTTACCAAAAATTAATTCTTCTAAAAAGTCTCTCCTCCAAAACCATACAGTCTACGGATCTAAGATTAGAAGTAATAAGGGGAACACCAAGGTAGGAAAGAGAAATGGATACTCTTTTAATAACCATAGCATTATCAAAACTATCCCAAACATTTGAATAATTTCCATCCAAGAACATCATGGCTATTGAAAGATAAATAGTCAATCCAGAAAAGGAAGAGAATAAATCTATGTCATATTTCAATACTGATAAATAATATATATATTCCAAATGATAGCAATAAAATATCATTCACAAAATAAATATGGGAGATGGAAGTCTTACCACAATGCTAATAGAACATGAATGAGAATCAAACAGTGATTTGAGACATTAGAATGTGACAAAATTCCTATATGAAAATCACAAACATGATAGGAGATAGAGCTTCCACTTTCCTAATACCTCTATTCTAATGTATATAACCTTGAAAAAACCCATTTATATTCATAGAAATCATTAGAGAGGAGAAAAATATTTTAATCTTGGAGGAGGATTTGGATGGAAAACCAAGAAGGTCTAAATCATTCCACATGATCTCCTGTATATTTCTAATGATTCCAAGATCTAGAAGGAAAAGAGTGACATCCCTCACTCGGGACAACCAGTCCACCCCCTGGACACCCCTTACGCCCATGGACAACATCCCCCCTATGGACAGCCCGCCCACCCCTGGAAACCCCCATACCCCTGGACAACCCAGCCACACACGTGGATAGCCCGCCCACCCCATAGACACCTCGTACCCACCCCTCTGGACACCACTCCCACCCCCTAGAACCCCCTACCCCCTAAATATCCCCTCCACCCCCCATGGAGAACCCCTACCTCCCTGTACAGCCGCCCACCCCCATGGACAGCCCGCCCACCCCCTGGACAGCCCCCTAACTCCCTCGAAACCCCCACCCACCCCCTGTGAACACCCCCACCCCCCGTGGACACACCTCCCACCCCCATGGACACCATGTACCCCATGGAAAGCCCCCCTCCCCCCCATGGATAGCCCGCCCACCCCCTGGACACCCCTACCCCCCATGGACAGCCCGCCCACCACTGGATATCTCGTCCACCCCCGTGGACAGCCCACCCACCCCCAAGCACACCCTCTCCCCTGGATAGCCCCCCCCCCCCACAATCGTGGATAGCCCACCCACCCCCCTGGACACCCCCTACCACCCTCGACAGCCCAACCACCCATGTGGACAGCCCGCCCACCCCCTGGACACTATGTACCACCTAGACATCCCAACATCCCTCGTGGACAGCCCACCCACCCCCCTGGACAGCCTTACCACCCCCGTGGATATCCCACCTACCCCTTAGACACCCCCACCCACATGGAGAGCTCTCCCACCCACCCGGGACACCCCTACCCACCCTTGTGGATAGCTCGCCCACCCCCTGGACACCCCCTACCCCCCTGGACAGCCCAACCACCCCCATGGACAACCCGCCCGCCCCCTCCCCCGTGGACAGCCCCCCACAATTGTGGACAACCCCCTGGACACCCCTCACCCCTGGATAGCTCGGTCACCCACGTGGACAACCCGACCACCCCCCAAGATACCATGTACCCCCTGGACAGACTTTTCCACCCCTGTGGATAGCCCGCCCACCCCCTTTGACACCATCTACCCCTGAATAGCCCGTCCACCCCTATGGACAGCCTCCCCACCCCCTGGAAAGGCCGACCACCCTTGTGGATAGCTTTCCCACCCCCTGAACACCCCTCCCCCCATGGACAACCCCCCCATCCCCGTGGATAGCCCACCCACCCCCCCCCCCCAAGACACCCCCACCCCCCGTGGATATCCCACCCTCCCCCTAGACACCACTTACCGCCTGGACAGCCCGACCACCCCAATGGACAGCCCTCCCACCCTCGTGGAAAGCCCGCCAATCCCCTGGACAGCCCCTCCCCCTATGGATAGCCCCCCACAACTATGGACACCCCCCCCCCCTGGACAGCCCGAAAACCCACGTGGACAACCCACCCACCCCTCTGGACACCCTGTACCCCCCTGGACAGCCCCTCCCACCCCCATGGACACCCCCTACCCCCTAGACAGCCTCGGCACCCCCGTGGATAGCTCTCCCACCCCCTGGACACCCCATGCCCCCTAGACAGCCCCGCCACACCCATGGAATCCTCTCCCACCCTCATGGACACCCCTACCCCTCTAGATATCCCCTCCTCCCCCCGTGGACATCCCTCCCACCCCCATAGACACCCCCTCCCCCACCCCCGTGGACAGCCCGCCCACCCCCTAGACACCACCTACCCCCTGGACAGCCCCTCCACCCCCGTGGATAGCTCTCCCACCCCCATGGACATCTCGCACACCCCAGAATATCCCCACCACCCTCGTGGACATCCCCCCACCCCCTAGACACCTTCCACCCCTGGACATCCCTTCCACCCCTGTGGACAGCCCGCCCACCCCCCTGGACACCCCGTACCCCCTGGACATCTCCCCCATCCCCATGGATAGCCCACCCACCCCCATGGACACCCACCCACCGTACCCCCTAGATACCCCCCACCCTCATGGATAGATTTCCCACCCTCCAGACACCCTTACCCTAGAGACAGCCCCCTTAACCCCCTTGACATCCCATAACCCCCAGGACAACCCCCCCCCCCCCATCTGGAAACCCCCACCCCCTAGACACCCCCACCCCCATGGATATCCCCCCACCACCTTAGATGCCCCCCACCCCCTAGACACCACCCCACCACCTGCACCCCCCCCCCCCCACACACACACACACACCCCCTGGATTCCCCCCCTCATCCTGCTGGATCACCCCCCGCCTTGGACAACCTCCCTCACCCAACCCCCTTGATGACCCCCACCCCATGGGCATCCTGTACTCCCTAAATAGCCCCCCCCCCATGTGGATAGTCCTCCCACCCCCCTGGACAGCCCCTTCCCCCTTGTACACCCACCCCAACCGCCTGGATATCCCCCCACCCCATTAACATCCCCTACCCCCTTAGACAGCACCCCCGACCCCCTGTATAGCACCCCACCTCCTTGAAATAACTCAAATTAGGGGTTGTATAACAGATCCCTCATAATGATAAATTCTACAATCAACTGAAAAAACATATTATAAAATTCAATCATAATACATAATATGATATTTTATGGATTTGAATGGGGTGTATCATTATAAACCTCAAGTGAATTTATGGACAAGTGGTATATAATGATAGGTATTCTTTATTCTAAACTATGTATTATTCTGCTGGTAAATTCATAGGGAAGGAAAGTTGCTTGATTTTGGAAAAATTGCATGAATAGGGATGCTTCTTTCCTCTGGAAAAATTACAGGCTCTATACCAACGGTTTCCAAAACTATTGGTATAGAATTAACAAAACCCACTCTTTACCAATGGTTTACAACCATTGTTAAATATCTCAGTTCAATCTTTACCAATAGTTTCAGAACATGTTGTTAAAGGCATGTTATTTTCAATATTTACTAATGGTTTTCATAAACTGTTGGTAAAGATCTCTTTCAATGGTTTCTAAACTGTTGGGAAATATAATATGATTTCTTGTGGCTTTTCCCAATGGTTATTTTATAACTCATTGGTAATTGCCTATCCCCACGGCTTTCTTGCAAATTGTTGTATAAAGCATTGGTATATGTTTTCCCAATGGTTAGACAGGCTTTACCAATGGTTTAAAACCATTGGTATATACTAAATTTCTAGTAGTGAATCTCACGTGAGACATGCTCTGTGTGTGAAATAAGATGAAATAATAGACCTCATGATCGTGGCACAAAAGTGCGGCCAAAAATTATGGTGAATGGGGCTTATGAATGGAAGCTTCCAGGATGCCGCTAGGGAGCGGCGATGGTGGATGGGGCTTACGCATGGAAGCTGCCCAGGTGCTACTAAGGAGCAGCAATGGTGGATGGGGCTTAAGCATGGGATCTTCCCGGGTGCCGCTATAGATCGGTAATGGTGAATGGGGCTTAAACATGGAAGATTACTGAGTTCTTCTAAGTATTGGCAATGGTTTATGGGGTTTAAGCATGGAAGCTACCTGGGTGCTGATATAGAGCAGCAACAGTGGATGGGGCTTACTCATAGAAGCTGCACGGGTGCCGCTAAGAAGCGACAATGGTGGATGGGGCTTACGTATGGGAGCTTCCTGGATGCTGCTAAGGAGTAGTGATGGTGGATGGGGCATAAACATGGAAGCTTCCCTGGAGCCTCTAAGGAGCGGAAATGGTGGATGGGGCTTACGCATGGGAGATTCTCAGGTGCCACTATGGAGAGACAATGGTGAATGGGGCTCACGCATGGAAGTTGCTCGGGTTCCACTAAGGAGAAGCAATGGGGGATGGGGCTTACGCAGAGAAGCATCATGGGTGCTGCTAAAGATAGGCAATGGTGTATGGGGCTTACGCATGGAAGATTCCTAGGTGCCGCTAAGGAGCCTCAATGGTGGATGGGGCTTACACATGGGAGTTTCATGGGTGCCGCTATGGAGCGGAAATGGTGAATGTGGATTACGCATGGAAGTTTCCTGGGTGCCGCTAAGGAGAAGAAATGGTGGATGGGTTTTACACACAGAAGCAGCCTAGGTGGTGATAAGGAGTGGAAAAGGTGTACGAGGCTTATGCATAGAAGTTTCCCGGGTGCCGCTATGGAGCGGAAATGGTGGATGGGGATTACGCATGGAAGCTACATGGGTTCCACTAAGGATCGACAATGGTGTATGGAGAAAATGCATGGAAGATTCCAATAATTTCCTCCTCATGTTTGGCCATGATGGCATCGCAACTCATTGGTGGTTTGAGGCATATAATTAGGGCCTACACCTAAGCACTAGTGCACAAGAGGGATAACACTGAGGTCATTGCAATCAGTCCAAACAAAGGGAGATGAAAAGTTTGAATCGCATGCCTGACATTCATAACATAGTGAGGGTAGCGTGATGATGGAGGATAACTGTTACTTGTGTTCGAAACCCAGCATCTATATTACATTAGCCTAATATAGGGACAAACAAATGAGGTTCGACTGTTGACTGTGTTTGAAACACATGACCTACTTGAAGTGTCGTCCAATGTCTCTCGGGTCATTGGCACAGAGAAGTAGGTGAGCCGAGGAGGCATGGGACCAGGATGTTTGGGGGTCCCTTCAGACATGAAAGAAGATGAAGATCTGAATGAAGTACACACAAAACATGAAGTGGAGTGATGGAATGCTTTAATAGTTTCCAACTCTCTTGAAATTATGCTACTATAATCATGGAATGAGGTATATTATGCTTGTTACATAAGAAATATCTTATTTAGAAAAATTAGGCATCCTATTATTGAATGATAGGCATACTACTGTTTATAGTCATATAGAGAGGAATTTTGGTATATTATTCTTGAAGCATAAGGCATCTCTTATTTGGAGCAAGAGGCATCATTTATTTGTCACATAGGGAGTACTACAGTTTATAGTCATGTAGAGAGGACTATCAGCATCTTATACTTGGCATATAAGGCATCTCGTGTTTGGAGAAAGAGGCATCCTATTATTATCATATATGGCATACTACAGTTTATAGTCATGTAGAGAGGAATGTTGGCGTCTTATGATTAGCACATAAGGTATAGCTTGTTTGGAGAAAGAGGCATCCTATTATTGTCATATAGGGTGTACTATAGTTTATAGTCATGTAGAGAGGACTTTTGGCATCTTATTCTTGGAGCATAATGCATCCATTTTTTGGATCAAGAGGCATCCTATGTTTTTCACATAGGGTGTACTACAGTTTATAGTCATATAGAGAGGATTTTTGGCATCTTATGCTTCGTACATAGGGAATCTCTTGTTTGGAGTAAGAGTCATCCTATGTTTGTCACATAGGGTGTACTATAGTTTATAGTCATATAGAGAGGACCAATGTCATCTTATTCTTGGCGCATAAGGAATCTCTTTTTTGGATCAAGAGGCGTTTGATTTTTGTCACATAGGGTGTACTACCGTTTATAGTCTTGTAGATGGTACTATAGGCATCTTATGCTTGGAGAATAAGGCATATCTTGTTTGGATAAAGAGGCATCCTATATTTTTCACATAGGGAGTACTACAGTTTATAGTCATTTAGATAGGATTATTGGCATCTTATTCTTAGGGCATAAGGAATATCTTGTTTGGAGCAAGAGGAATCCTATGTATATCACATAGGGTGTACTATAGTTTATAGTCATGTAGAGAGGATTGTTATCATCTTATGCTTGGCACATAAGGAATCTCTTGTCTGGCGTAAAAGGCATCCTATATTTGTCACATAGGGTGTACTACAGTTTATAGTCATATAGATAGGACAATTGGCATCATATGCTTGGATAAAAGGCATGTCTTGTTTGGAGGAATAAGCATCCTATGATTGTAACATAGGGATTACTATAGTTTATAGTCATGGAGAGATAACTATTGGAATCCTATGCTTGGTGCATACGGAATCTCTTTTTTGTAGCAAGAGGAATCCTATGTTTTTCACATAGGGTGTACTACAGTTTATAGTCATATAGAGAGGATGGTTGGCATCTTATTCTTGGAACATATGGAATATCTTGTCTGGAGCAAGAGGCATCCTATTATTGTCATATAGGGCATACTATAGTTTATAGTCATGTACAGCTGACTGTTGGCGTCTTATACTTGGATCATAAGGCATATCTTGTTTGGGGCAAGAGGCATCCTTATTTTTCACATAGGGAGTACTACAGTTTATAGTCATATAGATAGGACTATTGGCATCTTATACTTTGAGAATAATACATATCTTATTTTGAGAAAGAATCATCCTATGATTGGAACATAAGGTGTTCTATAGTTTATAGTCATTTAGATAGTACTGTTAGTCATAAAACAGCTAGAAACGGTTGGTGTTGAGACTTACGCAAGAGCGGCCCTTTCCGGTGGATCCTGACATAGGAGTCAGGTGATGAGGTTCGAATGAGTTACTTGATGAATGGTTAGACTCAAGGTACATGGGGAATTGATGATGATAATATCAACTCATGACATGGGAAACATACCAAGAATAAAATGTTGAATCGAGGTGTTTCATGGAGTGTATAAGAGTATCTCAAATCATGGTATTCCATAAGTGGAAGGTGGATGAACATAAGGGTGCGATGGAAAATGTTGGCATCCCGGTCTGAAAACTTCATAGTGTGACTCTCTATTTTTCATGGGGGTCAGTGATGATAGTGAAAGAACTGTCCCGGAGGGCTAGGTCCACAATCTGGCACTGACCCCAAACAGGGGTGTGGGGGCGTAGCCCCCACGGTATGGACCGGTGGGCTCGAAGGTAGGATCTTCGCAAAGGATA
Source organism: Viscum album (assembly GCA_963277665.1). NCBI lineage: Eukaryota > Viridiplantae > Streptophyta > Magnoliopsida > Santalales > Viscaceae > Viscum > Viscum album. The sequence goes on along the minus strand of OY728148.1, from coordinate 2,041,617,506 downwards.
GGTATTTGCGAAGCAGCTTCGCAGAGGAAAGGTGCTCGCAGAGCATGGGGTATCGTGAAGCATAGGGGATCACAGAGAAAATGGGTTCACAAAGCAAGGGGTCTCATGAAGAAAATTAGCTCGTGGAGAAAAGGGTCTCGCAGATCCAAGAGGCTTGTAGAGAAAAGATTCTCACAGAGCCCCGAGCAACCTGAAGGAGCTCCCTCCTTTGCAAAGGGAGGATCCCATTGCAAAGGGCACCAATTCGCGGTTCTCAGGAGCTCCGAAAAAATGGGAGATCGGTTTCCCAAGGGGTGGAATGACCATCTTTAAGAAGGGGGTTAAGTAGGAAATTTATAGGTAATGGAGGTCAGAAGATCATGTTGCGGAGCACAAATGCACGCCTCTAAGAGACAATGGTGCCGTGAAGGAACTCGCACTCCACAATCAGAGGGAGTTCCATTGAGTTTCTCTTAATCACAGATTCAACCATCCTCAGCCATTGCGGCACACACAGAGGCTCCGGTCATGTTCCCTCAAGTTCATCGTAACCGCAGAGTCTACCATTACGGCCTTCGCGGTGCTCGCAGAGACTCCGGTCAAGTTCCCTCTGCTCTGTGATCACAGAGGGAGCTCTGTGAATGGGCTCCGCAAACCAGTTTTCCATCCCAACTTTGAATGTCCATAACTCATAAACTATAACTCCATTCAGGCTCTTTGACTAGTCAAATCAAAGCATGAGAAACGAAATACGATCTGAGATCATTTATGAAAGTATTTGGAATATCTTGGGGATGTGTTTTCCATTTTCAACACACACTGTGTAAATAAAAATATCTTTAGTTTAATATTGAGAATTAATTCCCTCCACATGGAATTCTCCCATTGTCAAATAGTTTATTATTAAATAAACCGATACACAACTTGGATCGAGTTTTTACATAACAGACCACAAAGCTGTCTAGACACAAAGCCTATTTCACAGTTCTACTTGGGATTAAAGATAAGTAATAGTGATATAATAGTTTTTATGCATGTGTGTGTCTTGTACTCTACATTTCAACCTATAAGGTGGTAATTAAGATTTACAAATGAAATTATCACACATAACTTGAAAGTAAATAAAACCAGGTGGGAGAAATAAAAGAAATTGATGTAGTAGAGTATGTTACATTATCATTCTAAAATTTGTTCTTCTCTTCTCATTATAATATATTTATTTTCAAAATATTCTCAAAGATTTTTTGTTATTGTTTTATGTGTTGATTGAGTTTAGGAACAACGTTACATACACTTATCAAAACAGAGTATTGGTTCATCTTATTTCATGTATGTTCAAAAATATACATGTTCACTTGTATATTTCGTCTGCCCCATATTTTTCTTATCTTTTGGTTTCTTTTAAAAATATATTCTCTAAAAAATATCCATTTCTAAATCATCATGAATATCCTTTTATTTTAGCAGAAAATTCGCGAACATTTAATTTTTCTATCAGGCATTAAATTTTTCATAGTAAGGTGTTTTGATTGACATTAAAAAATAATATAATAATAATTACCTTTAGATGCAGTTGATTTAAATTTTTCACATCATCATTAATGGCCGATCCATTTTTCCACATCAATATCTATGCCATCATTTGTCAGTCACTTTGAATTTTTTTACTGTATAATCGATAATTTGTTCTTATGGTCTATCTCTTTATAGTGGTTGATCTTTTTATGATTGCATTCAATTACATACTTGATGATATCTCTATATAGTTTCTCTGAATTTTCTTTTATGGTTGATATGTTTCTCATGAAATCAATCTAACTATATTTTCGGTCACTTGGGTCCTTTTTCATTTCTGCCATGGTCGATCTGATGTCTCTGCGGTCAATTTGTCCTTTGAGAAAAAATCAACCATGGTCGTTTGAGACAACGTGTGGTAACTTTATATTAATTTTTTTCACTTGGACCCTTTTTCATATAATTTACAATCAAGATTACTTAAAAGGTGAGGTTGATTCCAAACTTAGTAAAATTCATTGAGAATTCTTTTTCTTTTGAAAAATATAGAATATATTAAAATGAAAATAAACATGTTTTTTGATTAATAAGACAAGGAATTAATTGACTTAGACAACAATATCCCCCTTTTTATGATCACAAATCATGGCATAGATATAAAAAAAATTAATTATAAAAGAATAAAATCTGCCAATATCAAACAATGACTAAGAAATTTCAAATAAGATAATGCTCATTTGAATTATTTCTTTCACTCCCATTTGAGATTATCAAAAATAATAAATGAAAGGTGAATAACACAAAAATAAAAGAAAAATAATATTTGATTAAACATCCAAAAAGTTGTGCAAAATCCCTATCAAAGTCTAATCTGAATCTGAATCTTAAGGAATGGTGGGGTCCTTTCCTTTGTCAAAAATAGAATAAAGAGTAGATAGAGGAATAATAGGAGGTACCAAAATAGAGATACCTTTGGAAACTAGGATTATGTGATCAAGATATTGGGAAAGAGCGAGACCAAAATGTATTTTTGAAGGTATAGGTTGCAGAAACTGATTAAAAGTGAGACACTATAAAATTAGGAGTTGCTAACATAAGGGAATTTAAAACATGCATATAGGGTTCCAATATCATTGTGATATCAGATATAGATCTTATTTCATTCTCCATTACTTGAAAAAATCATCTTTCTCTGACACGATCTTCTTTAGCATAGGGGTCATTACTAATATCTTCTCCATGATAACATTCAAAGTAGTTGTCAAATGTGGAATTTTTAAATATCTAGAAAACGATATGAACTAATTTTTAATATATTCCATAATATAGACTCTGTTTAAATAATAATTGATAGAATCCTTGATTATACCTTTATCTTTGGCAGCCTTGGTGGTATCAGCTTTAAGAAAATAATATTCTTTTCACTATGAGCAGAAATGTCCATAGGGACATGATTTTTGAAGTCCTTCACACTATCGAGCACATTAAAAATTTCTTCATGAGTCAAACTTTGAATGAAATTAGATATTGAAGGTTGATTAGAATTGGCAATCACTTAAATTTACCATCTATCGATAATAACCTACATATCATTAAGATCTCCTTGGATGGATCCCATTTTATTTCAGAAAATTTCCATTTCCCTTTTGAAAGAATGAACTTATTGATGCATTTGATCTATTTTTAGAAACAACATTGGATAAAGATTGGAAATAAATTTTTGAATAGTGAAAGAAACATCTTAATCACTATCCATGTTATTTTCAAAAAAGATACCCAATAAAATATTATTTAATAGATTCAAAAGTTCATTCTTAAACATAATGAAATATTCAAATGTTAGTACTAGGGAAGACTCAAAAGATGTACTGGATTATTAAGGTGGAGAAATTATAGCTTGAGCATAATCAACTTCAAGAAAAGGGTTATCTCTCGGATCAAATGAATGAGCAATAGAAACAAAATATAAAGGATTTTTCCATGGTGACTCTTTAGGATAAAAGATTCAATGAGGATTTTAATATCTTTTAATGAGGCTTTAGATTCATTCTATGAATATTTCATATCCACAACTAATGTCCTTTGAGAATAGTCATAGATGTGATCATCTTGAAAGGGAACTTCAAGAACATTTTTTAGTGGGTGTTGTAGCCAACAGATTTAAAAAATCCTCACCAAACTCTGGTCTAACTAGACTTACTAGAGCGGGAGTAGAGTCTTTATCGGGCATAACAGGTTCTTCTATAGTCATAGTAAGAGTGGTGCCTTTTGGATTTCGTGATTAACCACAATCTTCATCATGATCATCCTTCTTGTATCCTTTTTCATTAACATTTTTATCAAATGGATCAAAATTAGCTTTATCATCACCAATGGATAGGTCAGACACATTCATTTCAAATAATTGTCTAGAGTATTTTCTTTACTAGAAGGAGAAGTGTTGAAAATTGGATCTCTCCCTATATCAAACATAGGTGGAATCTATAATGGTTCAAGATCCATATAATTGTCAATTTCAAAGTCTCTGGGAATTGGTTTTAAAAATAAAGATTTAAGGATTTTATCCCCCTTAATAGTCACACATCAATTTAAAATAGGTCCATCTAACAGAAGAACTTCAGTCTCTTTTTCTACATTAAATAGAATATCATAAGGTTGTGGCACAATAAGAATATTATATGATTCTTCCCTTATAGGTTTTTATACCATAAGATCTAGAAATAGAGTCATTTCTATTCTTTCCTCAAAATTAATTCTAACTAATTCCTCTAGATTTATAGGAGATTCATATTCTTCTTCATTAGATAAATAATTAGATTCAACTATTTCATATGGTTCTAAACCAAGATCAATTATATTTCCTAGCCTAGTGGGATGAGAAATTGGATTGAATAATTCATAGAGTTTCTCTTTATCATCCACCCGCATATTTTTTCATGGATTTCAACTAATATTCATTCTATTATAGGTAGTCTGATTCAAACAAACACCATTTGGGATCACACTCCTTTCAACTCCTATATAAACCAATCTATTTTTTTCCAATAAGATAGGGATGAGCTTAGGGTAAGGAAGTGTGTTGAATCTAAATGATGGCTTGGTCAAATATTACATATGTATTATTAAGAATCAAAAAAAGTTGATCTAAATACCATGAACCATTAGATATAGAAATAAAAAATCATGATATCTAACAGAACTAAGATATCCCTTCCTTGGGCAGATGTAGTGTTGAATAAACTTTAATAAAAGTTTTCACTCTACACTTATCTCATTCGCAACTAGATTTCTAATGGTTCTATTCTTCGTTGTTTCTTCCAAAGGAATTTTCAATCACAAAATGGGGATGGTTTATTGGATATGATCTCTGGTAGTCCTCATATTCTCTAATAGGTGGTCCTCTTAGATATTTTCCCCAAAAGGTCGAGGTAAACTCTCATTCCTGACCATTAATAACTTTTCAAATAACATATTTATATTCACTGACTTCAAAAACCATATTTAGATAAAAATATCTGACATGGTATAGATAGAAAATTCAATATTCATCTAAAAAACAACTTTCCCAATTCTTACAAAACAATTCACTCCATATTAGCAAAAAACTGGTTTCAAGACACTCAATATATACTTCTCTTTCGAATACAACATGATGATAAATAAGGTGTGGATTCAAAATCTTTATAGTCATACTTGAGCTGGCTTTTGATATTTTGGATCATTTTGGGACATCATGTCCAAAAGATGTCTTCATCTTGACTAAGAAGGGTGATAATTGAAACTTGGGTGCTAGGGATTCAATGAAAGGTTTCGAAAAAGAGGTTTTGGTTCGGGTTTAGAAAGTGTGCAATGATTTGACTCTGATTTGACACTTACATAATTTAGGGATTTATTTACATAGTAACATGTATAAAATAACAATATCATTTAACATAGTTTCATGCAATACAATAAAATAAATATCTAAATAGATTATTTAATAAATGAAAATTTAAAATATTAAGAAAAATAATAAAAATTATATTAAAAGAATTTTAAAAAAACATTTTAACTAAAATTAATCATACCTAATTCATGTTTTATGTAATTCATTCTATCACTATTAAAAATAGTTTCATAGTATTTTGATGTTATGTACCAATGAATTATAGGGTGATATCTCCTTTTTGAAAATGATTTTATAAAAATTGATGTCGTATATCAATATACTATGTTCTAGAATGTGATATAGGATTCTTAGATATGTTCACCAGACTTTTATTTTCAAAATTTATAGGGACATGTCGAAACTAATATCCAAAGTCTAATAATGTGTGTTTCATCTACAAAATTTGTTCACAATAACTACTAATAGCTATGTTCTATGCTTCAGTAGTAGATAATGCAGTTAAATATTTTTCTTACTACCCATGATACTGAATATTTTCCCAAAAGGTGAAATGTTCCATCGGTTCTTTTTCTATCTAACTTACAAAAACCAAATCAGTATCTGAATGACTAACTAATTCAAACATATTTCATTTAGGGTAAAAAAAATCCTAAGTTAGTTGTATTTTTTAGGTATTTGATAATTATTTTCACAATAATCAAATGATAATATTTTGGGTTTGATTGAAAATATGCACACATGCCCAAAATAAACATAATATTAGGTCAGTTAGTAGTTAAGTATAGTAAGACTCCAATCATACCTTTGTAAGTGGTTTGATAAACTAGTTTTCTAGTTTCAATAATATTTAGTTTACATTTTTTACTCATGGGAGTATCATTATTTTTAGTATTATCCATTAAAAAACTTTTTAAAAGGTATTTGGTGTACTTACTTTGATTTAAAATTATTCCTTATTTATTTTGAAAAAATTTAAATCTAAGAAATAATTTTAACAGACCTATTAAACTCATTTTAAACACATTTTTCATCATTTATGAAAATTCGGGGCATAAAGAATTTTTAGAAGATCCAAAGATAATATCATCAACATAGATTTTTACTACTAAAACGTCTTTCTAAATTCTTTTAATAAATAGATCAGGGTTATCAATTCCTTTTTAAGAACTTTAGAAAATAAAAAAGAGTTGAGTCTATCATACTAGTCTCTATGAGCTTATTCTAAACCATATAAAGATTTAGTTATTTTGAAAACATGATTAGGAAAATGAGGGTTTTAAAATCTAGGGGTTTTTCAAAAAATTCATCTTTAACTATAAAATAATTTAAGAAACAACTCTTAGAATTCATTTGATAAACATTTAAATCCAAATTTTTTTCATATGCAAGCAATATTCTAATGTCTTCAAGTCTAGAAATTGGTGAAAAGGTTTCTTCATAGTCAATTCCTTCTTCTAGGTTGTATCCTTGTGCAAATATTCTTCATTTGTTTCTAATTAAAGTGCTCGAATCATCTACCTTATTTATAAACACCCATTTAGTTCCAACAGTTAGGATGTTCGTAAGAATATCAACTAAATCCAATACACTATTTCTTTCAAACTGATTAAGCTCTTATTGAATTTTCATTACCCAAAATTCATCATGAATTTATTTTGTGATGTTCTTTGGTTCAACATGTGGAAAGAATGCTTGATCTACAACCTCTCTAGTCATATTTCATAATATAGTTCACTAATAATATCCTATAAAGGATGATATCTTTGAGTCTTTACTGTTCTAGGGATTGAATTATTTGAAACCTCATTTTCATCTAAAGGTTCTGGTCCAAACTATTCATCATAACTGAATGATTTTTCTACATATTAAACAGATTTATCACTAGGTTTGGAATTTATATCTAAATTAGAAAGTTAATATTTATATAAAATATGTTTTTACCTTGTAAGACTTTATAATATTTAAATTAATATTTTTGGAGTCTAGAACTGAGACGACACACAATTCTGTGGCCCGGTGAGCCCAAAATTGATTTTAAAAAAATATTAAATATATTTTATATCATGCACACGCATTTTTTCATAAATAATGGAATATCTCTAAAATAGATTCTTAGATCAGAAATATGATACCATGGTTGAATCCGGAACATGGTTTTTACCTTAGGCGCAGACTAAGGTTGGTCGGTGCGACACATTCAAATGTGGCAGACATTCATGGATTCATTTAATTAAAATAAATAAATAAATTATTTATCCATTTTATGAAACAACCTAATTAAATCCTCTATAAATACCCTCTTTTGAAAATTTTCCAAGGGTTGACCATATAACCCTTTTGGATCTAAGAGTTTGAGGATGGTGTTATTCTTTGGCAGATCGACATCGAACTATGAACAACGATCAAATCAAGGATAATTATGAGTATAAATAGAGAGATAACCACCTTCATCACTAGTGGATGAATTCTTTACCAATGATCGATCCATAATCAAACTAAAAATCCTAAATTTTGGTTTCATCCCCTTTTGATTAAATCATTAAAGCATGGATTATTATCTTCTTTTGATTCTGCAATTGTATGTTCCTCGCATAAGCTTTGTAGAATAATTAAATTTATTTAATTCCTTTTATTCTTGTTTGTGTCATATTCTCACCATGGATATTCCCAATATATCATTTTTTTTCAAGAATTTTTGGACATTGATGTTATTATCTTTTTTCTTGTGTCTCTCCCCCACCTTTCTTCACATTCCTCACCATTGGCTCATGGGGTCGCAGTTCGACATTGACAGGGTGGATTCAAGCGCGATTGTTTATTATGAAATAATTGGACTGGTGACATGGGTATGAGTTCACGATCGAGGAATTGATTGAGCTTTGAAGAGAATGAAGGTTGATCGGTGGTGGTTCGGGATCAGATCAGTGATCCTTATTTTCTTGAATTATGTGTAGTGACGATGTGAAGTGTGATAGGATTGGTTCCTAATGGGGGTCAGGAATAGCGTCTCATGGTAGAGGTTGTTCGGAATTGATGTGATGGTGGTTGGACAAGGATATTCGACAAGGTGGTCAGATGTGGTCAACATGGTGGGCATTAATATTATTAATAATGATAAATAAGGTGATAAATATTATTATTATTATTATTATAATCTATTTTTATCCACCTTGGAGATAGAAAAAATAATAATCATAGAATATAATCATGGAGAGAGAGAGAAAATAAGATAATCATGGATATAGAAAAATGATAATATTTTGAGAGTTTTTTTATTTAATATTATTAATTGTAATGATTTATTTTAAATAAAAAATGAATTGAAATTAAGATCCTAAGGGGAGAGTTGGGTTGTGTGCCTAGGGGAGGGTTCTCCTATATGTTATGTTATTATTATCATTATATAATATAATAATAATAATATAAAATGTAATAAATAAGATGTACTAACTGGGGATGAAAGGTGACACATTGGAGCACATGAGAAGGGAGGGTGGAGTGTATTATCTCCCTTATGAGCTAAAAAAATATAATAATAATTATTATTATTATGTTTTTTTGTTGGAAAAACATTGAATTGATTTTAACTTATTCATGCGACTTTGGATTGACAAACAGTCAACAACATCATGACGCTGACATTGAGACGATCATTTCAATACCAATATTGGATTAATTTTCCAAGCTCGTTGATTAGATTAATTAAGAACCCAATAATAATAATAATAATATATTGTTATTATTATTGTAGTTGTTATGGAATCTAGTATCTGACATATCTTTTTCATATGGTGTCAGAATGATGAACTATCTAAGGAATTACGGCCTTGATATTGAGACAGATGTTTTGAGACCAATATTGGGTATTTAATTTTCACCCATGGCTCGATCCCATGAAGCATTGTTTGAACATTATGTATTGAAATTTATTTTTTTACTGGGTGTTTGATTAGGTCATGTGAATAGCCTATCTTGAGAATTTTTCCATGAGGATCACAATAGTGCGATATGTTTAGTTATTTATGGTCATTTGCAATGACATATCAGTGGAATTATGTTTTAGCACATCGGAATGATGAGAAGTCTTGTGTGTTTCTCAAGATTTTGGTCAAGACACGTTGTGTAGTACCCTTTCACATTGTGTAATCCTACATGGTTAGCAATCCATGTGCAGGTGAGGACACAACCAGGTAGAGGAGTAGGTCCACACACCATGTGAACCCCTTACATGTGGTGTGCTTATTGAGAATCTTCTTCCTCTCGTATTTCCTTCATTTGGACTTGGATTATGGTATGTGATAATCCTATCTTGTGTGTCATTAAATTTAGAACATGATCGTGGCCTTTGTAGTGGCTTCTAAGATATTGTGTGAGATGTTACAAGTTTGACGCTTCTTTAGGTGATGCTCAATTATATTAGTGATTAGGCAGGATCATTAGAGAGAGGCTGGGATTGGAAATGCCCTATTGTATTAGGGTACGATTCCCCCATGACAATTTATTGGTTTGAGTGGACCCCCCCCCCCCCCACCCACCCTATAGAACTAGGGAGTGGTTCCTCTACCTAATAAGTGGTACCCCTAATGCAGTTGGGTGTAGGCCCTCTGCCTATCATATTTCCATCCTCCTACTAGGTAGGGCATGGGTCCTCGACCATTAGAGTTTCACCCTCCTATTGGGAAGAGCATGGGTCCTCTATCTACTATCATTGTGGATCCCTCTTGGTGGGAAAGTCATGGGTCCTCAACCATTAGAGTGGAACCCTCCTTCCACTACAGGTCAGGGGTCCTCTATCAACTATCAAAGTGGAACCCATCTATTGGCCAAGGCATGGGTCCTCGGCCATCAAAGTGGAACCCTCTTGTGGAGTTAGGGCATGGGTCCTCTACCATCAGAGTGTAACCCTCCTATTTTAGCAAGGCATGATTCCTCTACAATGATATTGTGGCCCTCAACTAGATGACATAGTGACAAGGTGTGGTATGACATGGATGCTTCTTCAAACAGACACGCGAGATGTTGGGCATGTAACACCCTTAGATTTGATGAGATAGATTCTTTATAATTTATTCTATTTCATGTGTTGTACATCGCACCAAGATTATATTGCACTATACGCAACACTATATTATATTTTCGTATACGCAACACTATACTAGGCTTGTGTTACATACAATTTCAAGTTCTTTTGATATAATTCATTTCATGAAACACTGAGTATATATTTTGTCCAATATATAAAATAACTATGTTTGGATTATGTTATATGAAACACCAAAGGAATATTTCTCTAAACACAACAATAAATTGGATTTCGTTCCAAGAAAGACCAACCTTCCTCGAAAGCTTACATTGTACGTAATACTAAGTTTCACTAGACAACGTTATATTATTAAAATACTACTATTATATGATAGAAACTATCCGTTATGAACAATATCAACTGAATTATGAAAATATGGTTTATAAATTTTTAAATAATGATTCATTGGTTACCAAATTTATTAGAAATGGAAATAAAAACCAATTGAATATAAAGGGATTATTTTTATGAAACCTATTTAAAAAGAGAATAATTGTGTTTATAAAATCATGTAACTCTTTATTGATTTTTAATGAAAAATCTATGTTATATATTAAATATCATGTTTTAAATTCATCTTATATGTTTTCTAGATAATATATACAAACAAATTAAATTTTTCGGATAAAAGAAGTATTTTTCTAAAAAAGTAGTTTTACCGCCTTTTGATGGTGAACCCTTTTTAAATTTATTTTTTGACACCTTTACATGTTCTATTTGATAAAATAAACTTCTTTTTTAGAATTTGGACATCAAATTTTACTATGGATGAATTTTTTATATTTTTATGATAATTATCATGTTTTGATGAATAGTAAAAATACACTAAATGTTAATTAAAAACAACTTTTTCCATCGAGATAATTTATATGGTTAAATCATGTTATTTAATGGTTTTAAAGTATAAATTGAATATATTTTAATAATTTAATCCAATTTTGGTCATTATATTTAATTTCACTTTTAAATTGGACATAACCACATGTCAATCTTTTGATAGTTTTTACTTCTTAAAAACCCACTTTCTGGTTGACAACAGAAATTAATTTTAAAATAATTTTTTCCAATTTTATGTTTTTAATTATGAAAAATGGATTACATATTTGGAATACGTTGTTCCGAATTATGTTAAAATGTTTTTTTTTATTTTTTTGGATATTAGGAATAGTAAGTACGATAATTTTTATTTAACACAATTACAGGTAAATCGGATAAATTAGTGTAACAAATAATATGATAATGAGAAGAACATGATCCTAAAACCTACCAAAATCATGTTGTATGAATAAAATTCTACCCTTACCATATTATGTTCTAAAATTATTCATTTAATGGCCAGTTGAAAATGAAAATGACATAGATATTAACAAAACCAATGAAAGTGAAAAAATGTCAAGTATAATAATTTTAATATTGGGATAACCAGGTGATGTCTTTGAACATAAATAGTCCATGGAAATATAAAATAATTTCCTTAATAAGGGTAGTTTATTTTTACTTTTTAGGAAATTTATAATTAACATAAAGTCTTATATTTAATGGTGTAAAAAGTAATTAATTGATGAGAAATCTATAAACAATTTTTATTAAAATACTAATAACCATAAAAAGGCCTAAAATATGACCAAATCATATTGGTAGAGTATATATCGAACATAATCATCCAAGTGATGAGAAAGTGACAATTTGGAGATTTATAGAAGAGATTATGACGTTTATTTTATTTTATTTAAAGTGATGTTAAATTTGTCACATTCATACTTTAATAAGTATAACATTTTATATTTTTAATTTTACAGAAGATAAATTTGACTACAAATATTAATATGAAATATAGTAAATTTATATTCATAATTTTATTTTATTTTAAATTTCTATTATAAAAATAATTATATTAAATAATTACACAATATTGATGTTGTTATAATTTTAATAATGGAGATATCAAATAAATGTTATTAAAAATACTAAAATAAATATAATTTTGGATAATTAAATTTTCCAATTAATTTTATATAATAACTGGACACATTAGGGATATAATAAAATATTTTTTCTATGATAACACATTATCTTTATATTTTTTAAGAACCATGAAATGAATAGTGTCAAAATTGATACAATTGATATTTTGTTAAAATAATGTTTTATAAAATTATTTAAAAAACATAAAACAATTTTAAAAATATATAATAATGATTATATTGTCTAAATTGTTCTAAATTATTCATTTATATTATAATTGAAATCAATTACTTAAATATTTCACCCTTTTAATATTGAAACATTTGTTATCTTAATTAAAATTAAATATAATTACTAATTGTTAATTAAAATGATAATGTTTAAATTGACATCAAAACTTGTCTAAATTCTATTTTTTCATGATATTTAAATCTTATAATATCTTATATTCTAATATATATCATATTTGATATATTTGGATTTATTTTCAAATTATTATAAATTAATAGTTTCAGAAATTCCAAAAGTGTCCCTCACCCCAATTATAAAAGGAAACCTCCTACCTCTTTTCTCCACAAATCATTAAGCCTTAAAGTTCATCTATACCCTGACCATTTATCTTCTAAAATTCCCTAGATTAATTCTAGAGGTCACGGTTTTCTTCATAGACCAAATCTAGTGCTATAGGAGAAGATTTAGAGGAGGCACTTTGAAGAAGAGGTAATATCATTTACCGATTCTTTCAAACTTCTTTCTTCTTCTACTTTCACATCATGAGTTTTTTAATTATAAAGTAATAAATAAATTATAACTTATATACTAATAGATTATTATGATTATGAAACAACCATAGTCTACCTTTTACACATCCTATGAAAAATGAAATCACCATGTGTGTGTACGTACGGCTTACCGTCTCCACGTCGTGGTGTACTTTATTTTTCACCACCACCTTAATCGGATGGGTATAATGATGGATGTAATAACTATATATGATTATTATAACATGATATTGATTCTTAAATTTTATACTGTTGGGAAAAAATCCCTCAAAGTAACATTGAAGTATTTTTGTGTTGATTGTGTTTGTTGACAAAGCTGGTTTCCATGATGAGTTGTCAACTTCCAGAGATTTTGTTGACAATCCATGTTGAAAAATAACAATGAAAAAGGAAGGGACGATCTGTAGGTGGTAAAAAAGTGTATTACAAGGTGGTGTCGTTTCCCAGTGTTTTCCAAATATTTGGGGTCCACAATTTGGAGTTTGGCGAGCATCACGAAATGTGGATTTCCTTGAAGATCTCATCAAATTATGGAAAAGGCATGAGTTTTGAGAAGATAGGATTCATGTATTGGATTTTGAGAAGACAATAAGAATGTTGATGGTGTTCTTCATGATTACGATGAGCTTCGTGAACGACAAAGGTTGAAGTGCATCGCGGCGGTAAAGGGATTTGCGACGGGAGTTGCGCAGCGGCGGCGAAAAGTAATTGACGGAATGCTCCGTGATTATGATGAGTTCCGTGATTGAAAAATTTCACTGCTGCTTCGCGATATTGTCAAGAATTTCATCAAAAAATTTAGAGCTTCACGATTTATGATGATGTGGCGCTGACTTCGCATGGATGGTTCGAGGGTCGATGTAATCCCCTATAAATACACCTTAACCCCCTTGGGTGAAGTAGAGAGTCTTTAGAGAAAATATTTTTCTCTCAATTCGTGAAGGTAATTTTCTTCGCAAAAGAAGAGCTTCGCGTCGGCTAATCTAGCTATTCAAAAGTTGCGATCTCCACATTGGCTCAGTGAGCTTCATGAGGGAAATTAATCTACGATGACTTGAGCTTATCAAGAGTGCATCGCGAGAGTTCTTCGCGAAAAGGTAGGAGCTTCACGAAGGCTTGCTTGAGCTTCGCAAAATTGGGAGCCTCTCTATGTAGGGTGCTTTGCGAAGGTATTTCCAAAAAAAATTCTCACTGTTCAGATGAAAAATGGGTATTCATATGTGGATGAAACATGGACTTCAATAGAGCATCTAAATATAGTGGAGGATCCATTCATTAGTGATAATAAAGAGACATGAAGGTCTATAAACTGTGAGTGGATCTTCTGAAGAAGTAGTGAGCTCACTTTAGTTGAGAGAGGAGTGAGTTCTCAAATTGTGATTTGTTGTAAACCAGGAGGGACAGTGACTCCACTTCGAACTTGTAAACATAAGTGTGCTTATAATGGAATTGGTACATCGGTACACTACCGGTGAATGCTCCTTGGACGTAGCTGAGTGATGGTGAACCAAGTAAAAATCGTTGTGTCGTGTGAATGCTTTATGGTTTGTTCATACTCTGCATCATGAATGAGAGAGAGGAAGGTTTTGTCTGACAAAAAAACAAGATCAAAAGTGGCAGTCTTTTTAATCTGACATACCTTGTTTCACCCCCCCCCCCTCAGGGTATCTAGCCTAGTTGACCTAACAATTGGTATCATAGGGAAAGGTTGATATCATTGTTTCTCTCTTAAATGGAGGTCACTAATAATAAATGGATTCCTATCTTCGACCAGAACAATTTCCAGCTATGGAAGAATTGGATGCAACACTACTTCTGATTATTAGGAATGGATACATTCACAACAGAAATGCATGGCATAATAACTGATATTAATAGTGGTGCATTATCTGAAGCTGAGCGTAGAGAGTTGGATGCTGATTCCAAAGTAATTAATGCCTTAGGGGGAGCCCTATCCAATCCTATCTATAAAAATGTGATGTCATGAAAAACGTCACATGCCTTGTGGGAAAAGCTATTGAATGTATATGAAGGGGATACAAAGGTTAGATAGGAAAAGCTGCAAGTGTTGTGGAACAAGTATGAAGATCTGAGAATGAACCCGAATGAGTCTGTTGATGCATTCTTCGACATGGTAAATGTTGTAGTGGAATACATGTGAGGTCTTGGAGAAGTTATTGAAGAAATAAATATTATGAAGTGCATCTGGAGGAAACGTCCACCTCGGTTCAATCCGAAAGTTTTAGTTTTAGAAGATAAAGTCCTGAAACAGTTGACATTGGATAACCTGCAAAGAACCCTTGTTGAATATGAAATGAGAAATGATGATAAAGATATAGTGGAAAAGGGTAAATCCAAATAGGGGGAATTCAAGACCATGAAGAAGCTCACCATTTAATATTCTTAGGAAGAAGAATAGATAGATGAGTTGATGTCATTCTTCTCCTCAAACCTTCAAAGAGGAAAAGGGAAGTTTAAAGGAAAGCTTCCACATGCTTGTTTTCGATGTGGAAAGGTTGGACATCTTGCGGAAAGGTGCCCCAAAAAGTTAGAATAGGATGATGATGTCGATGAAATCAAAATTCCAAAGAAAAATTCTCCAGCCTATGGGAAAGGAAAGAAATAGTTCAATAGGAATTTCTTTAAGAAGAAGAACCTTCTTTCAAAAAATATGACAGTTCAGACCAGTCTGAGTTTGAAGAGGTTGAAGAGATAGAGAACCACAGAGTTCATGGAGGAAATTCTATGTTGGAAGTTTTTGGTAGTTCTCAGAATAAGAATGAAACTGAAGCTGATGAATAAGAATAATATGTTGAGGGAAGAGTTGATTTGCAAGCTAAGTTAGAGGCCTCTCTGAATGAGATATATTTTTGGAGAGCCAAACCAAAGCAAGCCAACAAAGTTGTTCATGACGCCAAACTCTATATACAGTAGTAGGAAGAAGAGAAGTCTGAGTTGATGGAAGAAATTGAGAAACTTAAGACATCAACACCAAGGGACTCAGAATCAGTTAGTGAGTATAAAATAAAAATTTAAGAACAGAAAATGGAGATCGATAGCTTGAATAACACAAGGAAAGATCAAATAAAGTGTATTGAATAACATTAAGGAGAAGTTGTTGGTTTTCGGAAAATTGTTAAAGATCAAGAAAAACTCTTAACTCCTATTGGGTCATCAGGAAAGCAGATCACTCAGAAAACTGAGAAGATGAAAGCGGAGAAAATTGGTTCAGTAGAAAAGAAGCATCAACTATGTTCAGATTCTAAGATCGGTGGGGGGCTTGATCAAAAATAAATGTTGTGCAAATTGATGTCAGACCGCAAGCACCCACTTCGAGATAGAAGTTTGATTTGGGCACAAGGAAGAATAAGAATATTCAGAGATCCCAATGGGAAACTCGCAGTGCATAAGTCACACAAAGGAACACACCTCATATCAGGTGTTATTGTTGTGTAAATATGGGACATTCAAAGTATGTTTGATCCATAACCAAGAGATATCGAAGGGGAGAAGAACAAAGGTGGAATCCAAACAGAGAATGGTTCTCCTGAACATATTTATAAGGAAACGTTTTTTGGTGCGGAGGATTTGGGAACATGGTTAGGTATTGTACTTCGACCATACATAGAAATGATCCAAAGGAGAATCAAAATGTTCTCAAGCAGCAGATCAATGAACCAATAAGTGAGATGAAAATGAAAAATAGATTTGCAGCTTTGTAGCTTTGCAAGATTAAGTTGGTCAATCATACTCTGAGAAAGGTCATAAGTCTCAATCTGTGTCAATTATGAAGGAAAAATTATAGACCCAGAAGAAAAAGGATGAGAAGGTAGTGGTGGCATAAATTTCCCTTAATGCATCAGATCGCTCCGGTGTGTGGATCTGTGACAAAGGTTGCACGTATCACATGATAGGTAATAAAGATATTGTTACAGGCATAAAATATGACGAAGAAGGAGTTCTCAAGTTTGGAAACGATGAAGGCCTGAAGATAATTGGCTCTGGAAAGGCCATGTTTGGGGGAAAAGAGATGAGACGTACTGATGTCTTAGTAGTAGAAGGCATCAGTCACAGTTTTCTCAGCGTCAGTCAACTATGTGACTCAAGACATTCAATAAGGTTTACTACTAAGGTGTGTATTTTAAAAGAAAGAGATGGGGTAGTGGTTCTACAGGGAAAGAGGACAAAGGGAAATCTCTACTTAGTAAGTGTAGAAGAATATATGGGCTTTCTGTCAAGAGAGGAAGAAAACAAGTTGTGGCATAAATGACTTGGTCATCTATTCCAACTATACCTTGAAGATCTGGTAAAGTTTGATGCAACAAGATACCTCCTTAAGCTATCACTTGATCGTACTCACACGTGCGATGCATGAAAACAAGGGAAGCTCAACAGAAAGAGGTATAAAGCAAAGGAAAAGATGTCAACAAGAGTGCTCTAAATGGTGCATGCTGATGTATTTGGGCCTATCACACCAAGAGAAATTGATGTAAAGAGGTACTATGTTCTTTTCATTGATGACTATAGTATAATGGAATCGGTATTTGTTATTTCCCATAAGTCTAATGTGTTCAGATGCTTAAAATACTACCAGAGGGAGAGGGAAAGGATACTTGGAAAAAAATTGAAGTTTTGTACTGATAATGGTTCAGAATTCACAAGCATTCAAGTGGAAAAATATCTCTAGAAACACAAGATAAGGCATCGAGTTTCCTCAGTGAGAACTCCACAACAGAATGGAGTGGTTTAAAAGAGAAATCAGATCATCAACAACATGGCCAGAATGACGCTTATAGAAAAATACCTCCCAGAGAAATTTTGGAAGGAAGCAGTTTTGACATCGGTCTACATTTATAACAGGGCTCTATTGTGTCCAAAGGAAGGAAAGACTTTATATGATATGTGGTATGGAAAGAAGCCAACAGTGAAATACTTTCAAATATTTATAAGTAAGTGCTTCATCCTCAACAAGTATAAACATAGGAAATTTGAATCATGTGGAGATGAGGGGATATAACTTGGGTATTCAAGAAAAATCAAAGCATACAAATGCTTTAACTAAAGGCTCATAAATGTAGTTGAGAGTAATGATGTCACTATTGTAGAGAATGAAGAGAGTATTCAATAGCACAGTGAACAATTTCCAGATGAAAGTGTTGAGGAGGAATGTAATGCAGGAGGAGTAGAAGTGGCTGATGCTGATTTAGAAGAAGATACTGATAATGATCATGAAGAAGAAAAATTTGCATCTGCACAGAAGCCAAGGAGTCGAGCTAAAATTGACAGGCAAAATATCATTGGTGATCAATCATCTCTAGTTCAGATAAGAATAATGAAGTCACTGTAGTAAGTATCTTTCGTATCTCTGTTAGAGCCTAAATGCTTTGTTGAAGCAACTGAAGATGAAAATTGGGTTTAGGAAATGAATGAAGAGATTGATCAGATTGAGAAGAATCAAAGATGGGATATTGTTTTGAGGCCAGTAGGTAAAACTTTCATCGGGACTAAATGGGGCTATCACAACAAGATGAATGAAGATGGAACAGTGATTTGGAACAAAGCATGACTAGTGTGCAAAGGATACTCCCAGATAGAGGGAATAAATGTTGATGAGTCATTTGCACTGGTTGCAAGACTGGAGACAATCAGATTATTTCTAGCCATTGCAGTACAATGGAAGTTCAAAGTTTTATAGATGGATGTCAAATCTGCATTTTTGAGTGGGGTTCTAGAGGAAGAGGCGTATATTGAGAAGTCATATGGTTTTCTCATTCATGACGATGAGAACAAGGTTTTCATACTAAAGAAGGCATTGTATGGTCTGAAACAAACACCAAGATCATGGTACTCAAGGCTTGATTAGTGCTTGAAGAATCTTGGTTTCCAGCATGGGGGAGTTTATTTCAATATCTATTTCAACAAAAATAGTAATCAAAGGATGATGGTTCTATTTTATGTCGATGACATACTATTTGGCGGATCAGACGAATCCCAATGCAGATAGTTTTCCGAATTCATGAAACATGAGTTCGAGATGTCTATGATTGGTGAGATGACATTTTCCTTGGTTTACACGTGACATAAGGAAGGAATTCCACATTAATTTCTCAATAAAAATATGCCAATGATGTTATGAGAATATTTGGAATGGAAAATTCTAAGGATATGAAGACTCCGGTTACAACCCAGATGAAATTATCAAAAGATGATAATGGAAGGGTAGTTAATATCACAGAATACGGGAAGATTATTGGGAGTTTACAATACCTGATATCGACGAGACCCGATATTGTTTTTTTCACATTCCAAGAAGCGTGATATCAAAGTAATACCAAGGAAATCCCCATGATTTCAGTGAAAAGAATACTTCGGTATATCAAGGGTGTAGTGGATTTCATATTGATATATAGTGATAAATATCAGTCAGAGTTATTGGGATATACTGATGTAGATTGGGCCGGTCCAACAGATGATAGGAAATCAACATTAGGAGGTGATTTCAATCTTGGTGGACTATGTATTTCTTTTCTAATTAAGAAGAAAGATTGCATTTCATTAAGCACCGCAGAAGGTGAGTATATTTTGGCCACTCAATCATGCACACAGTTGTTGTGGATGAAGCAACAATTTGATGATATGGGATTTGAAGTGAAATCTCTAATCGGAATCTAGTGCGATAACTAAAGTGATATCAATCTCACCAAAAATCTCGTCCATCACTCAAGGACAAAGCACATTCAGATATAGTATCATTTTAACAAGGAGAAGGCTGAGCAGGGAATCGTGAAGTTAGAGTATGTGCCTATAGAACTGTAGGTTTCAAACATTATGATGAAGGCCTTACCCAAGGAAGCTTTTGAGAGTCATCGATTGGCTTTGGGAGTATAGTCGACTCCCTGTACATAATAAAGTGTGGATGTCCCCCCCCCCCTCTCCTCGAGGTATGGTGTGTTTTTCTCTATTATACTAATTTGTGTTCATTCTAATGTCTCTGACCATAGAGGAGTGACCTTTGGGTTCGTTGACAACGGGGGAAAAATAGTGACTCCTCAAGGGGGAGAAACTATGGCTAAATAAGGGGGAAAATGTCAAATGTCTTATTCAAAGACACGGGGAGAAGATGACTGGTGGATCGGCAAGATAGGGGGAGAGTAATGAGATAGTGTGAGTGAGAGTATCAAATATGACGATTCTATAAGTGATCGATAAAATAATAGACATCACGACATCTAAGGATCGTGATAAAAAAAGAATAGTGGTGTTGGAATGGTGTGAGAAGGTTTACAGCTCCCACCAATTGCTGTCAAGGTGGCATCAACACTTGGTATCAGTTTAAAATTTTGTATCAGCTGGGTTTCAACAGTTGGTGACAACAATGAAGTGATTCATTGATGATCTTTTCATTTACCCTTGTTTTTTATAACGATCATTGGTCATGTGGGCTTAGAGTATGTGGTGAGTGACTCTTTGGTCACTATCTGAATCGGAAAAAGCAAAGGATGGATGACTATGGAAGGATACTCAGTGAGGTATCAACATGCAGAAAATCATTCTGAGAAGAGTTGTCAACAAACCCAAAGCGGGAGATTGTTGGTAAAACATCCATCAAGGTAACATTGCATTATTTTTAGGTTTATTGGGTTTGTTGAAAAATAAGGTTTCCATGGTGGGTTTTCAAGATCCAGAGATTTTGTTGACAATCCATGTTGATAAATAACCAAGACAAAGGAATGGATGATCTGGAGGTGGTAGAAAAGAGCAGTACAAGGTGGCGTCATTTCCCAGTGTTTGCCAAATTTTTGGGGTCCAAAATTTCGAGTTCGATGAGCATTGTGAAATGTGGATTTCATTGAAGATATCACCAAATTAATTCAAAGGAATGAGCTTTGTAAAGATAGTATTCATGGATTGGATTTTCCAAAGATAATAATAATGTTGATGGTGTTCTTCGTGATTACGATGAGCTTCGCGATTGAAAAAGGTTGAAGCGCATCACGGCAGTGAAGGGACATGCGAGGGGAGCATCATGGTGGCAGAACGATGTAATTGATGGAATGCTCCATGATTATGATGATCTCTATGATCGGAAAATTTTCATGGTGCTTCGCGGTATTGACAAGAATTTCTGCGGGAATTTCGGAGCTTCGCAATTTATGATGATGTGGCGCTGACTTTGTGAGGATGGTTCGAGGGTCGGTGGAATCACCTCTAAATACACCTCTACCCCATTTGGATAAGTATAGAGTCTTCTGAGAAAATATTTTTCTCTCGGTTCACGAAGGTAGTTTGTGAAGGCAGTGTGCTTCGCGAAAGAAGAGCTTCGCGGCGGCTAATATAGCTATGCGAAAGTTGCGAGCTCTGCGTTGGCTCAGTGAGCTTCATGAGGGAATTTAATCTGTGATTACTTGAGCTTCTCTAGAGTGCTTCGCAAGATTGCTTCGTGAGAGTGCTTCACAAAAAGGTAGGATATTCGCGAAGACTTGTTTGAGCTTCGCAAAATTGTGGGCCTCGCAAAGTAGGGTGCTTTGTGAAGGTATTTCCAAAGGAATTGATCTGTGTTCAGAAGAAAAAGGGGTATTCAACTATGGATGAAATTTTGACTTCAATAGAGAATCTACATATAGTGGAGGATGCATTCATTAGTGATAATGAAGAGACCAACATTTCTATAAACTGTGATTGGATCTTCTGAAGAAGCAGTGAGCTCACATCAGTTGATAGAGCTGTGAGTTCTCAAATTTTGAGTGGTTGTAAACCAGGAGGGATAGTGAGCCCGCTTCAAACTTGTAAACAACATTGCTCTTATAGTGGAATTGGTACATCAGCACACTTTCGGTGTATGATCCTTGGACGTAGCCCAGTGATGGTGAACCAAGTAAAAATCATTTTGTCATGTGCATGCATTAAGGTTTGTTCCTACTCTGCATCGGGAAGGAGAGAGAGGAAGGTTTTGTCTAATAGAAAAACAAGATCAAAAGGGGCAGTCTATTTAATCTGACATACCCTATTTCACCCCCCCCCCTCAAAGGTTATCTAGCCTAGTGGACCTAACATATACACCATCCACATCAAAACCATTCAACAATTATTCGAATGATATCGTCGCTCGTGCATACATACAACATATCGTCTTTATGATGAGATTTGATTTCTTCTACATGATATTCATTAAATCATAATTATATAAATGTACCAAATGAATAAAAATGGTATCTATTATGTTTATATGATTTTTTAATGATATAACTATGACCTAATAAGTATAATCAGAACTTATTTGACCAAACATGCATAATAACATAAAGTAGTTAACCCTCGAATAACGAGTAACAATGAAATGATACTCATAAATGATGATAATATGATCATATATGATATCATAAAAATTAATATGCTTTTGGAAGAAGTCAATAACATTATTTTAATCATTATATAGGAGGTTTGTATATATACAAATCATATTGTACCTATGGTAAGAGATTATTTTGTCTCACTGTTATTTATATGTGATGTATACCTTATACGCCATGTAATTATTTTGTGTGATGTTTATGTTACCCATGAATGTTTTTATTATTCTTATTATGAATGTTATGATATTTAAATATGCATATAATTTTCTTTATTTTATGATTCATATGATTAGAATGATTATAAATTGTTAATGGATAATTTTCCAATCTCATTTTTATCCAAGATTGTTTATACGTAAGTATTTACTGGAAATATATTTATCATCCATGTCTGTGTTTTCTAAAAATATTATCATAAAATGTTTACTATCATTATCTATTTATTTAAAGTCATTTTTACCCATTTTGAATTTTACTACATGGTTTGGAAGGAATCTTTCTTTCATTTACAATACGAGGTACTTTTTGAATTTTCTGGCAGAAGTACGAGAAGAATATATTTTTTTAAATATACAGAATAAATGGATTTTTATGTCTTCATAACACCATATTTCCATGAAGCTTCCTCTACACAATTTCAATTTTATTTTCAATTAAATTCTTTTATTTTAAAATTGTGTGGCATTTTGGGAAGAGAAAACATTTTTGAAAATGAAAGGATATTTTCCTCATTAATTAAGTTCAACTGTTTTATCAAAATTATTTTCCATATAAGATGACATAGGGTGATGTTTCTATCCCTATTAATATTTGATTTTATTGTATTTAATATGGAATTATTTATATGAAATCCATTTATTCTATATGTATTATGATGAAATGATGTTTAAGAAACCCATTTTATCTCATGGGTTATGCTATGATAAATGATTTATGTTTTTGTGGCACATGTAATAATTATTTCATTAGGAGATGGGTGGGACCTATATATCCCTCCAATGTATTGGGTAATGATTTATATCTCATTAGATAGACATTACTGGAATGGAAAGTAAATCTGGTTCAGTTATACAGGGCTGGAACGATAAGTAAATCTGGTTCAGTGATACATGGCTCGAACGACATGTAAACCCACTTCAGTAATGGGATTTGTACACTATTATGGTCTTGGAAAGAATATTTTGTCCACTATAGAAATAATATTATGTGCTTAATTTTTTTCCAAAATTCCATGTTTTATGCCAATGTTATTTTTTCATGGTTAATATTCCTTTATGATCTATGCCTTACGAACTGGAAAGGTTTATTTCATGACTCGATATTTTGATATTTAAACTTTATGTTCACGTTTTTAAATTCTTATTTTTATGGTTTGTTTTATGTTCACAATGTTTACCCTTACTAAGCATTTGAGCTCACCCTTTTTTATGTTTTCTTTTTTCTGGGATATAAAGAAAGGTTTTTGGTAGGAAAAAGGGGGAAGATCTTTATAGGATATGTTGAAGATATTTCACCATGTTAGAAGATTGTGTTCCATGTTTCCAAAGACACTAAACTAGTATGTTCTTTGGGAATCTTTTTGTGTCATGTATTGAGTATTTTTAAAAAGAAATGTAATGTCTATGTACGTCATGCTTGGGTCACTATAGGGCATTGGAGATGGTCTATTTTTATAGTTGTAGGAAGACTTGTTATTCTTAGTTTGGTTGTGGAGATAGTGATCCCCTTTCTATCTAATTTTGGTTTCTTATTTAGAATATTTGGTCTTTCATTATAGTTTTTATGTCATATACTGATTGACATGCCTTTTTGGTTTGATATGAATACTTCTATCATCTCTTCTATCACCCCCTCTTAAATTTTTAGGGCATCGTACTGGGTATGTATATACTCACCTCTGCATGGGATTTTTCCGCATGTGTCATGTCTTATGGATATGATAGATAGATCAACAATGATTTTAGAGGATCATAGTGATACCTGGATGCATTTGATCCCGTACAGTGGTCGGGGCTTGTACATCTGAAGTTAAGATCTCTCGGTATTTACATTTCTAGTTATGTCATGTTGGGAAATATTTTCCAATTGGGTGTATATTTTCTCTCCTTTACATTTTAGTTTACTCTATTAAAATTTTTTATTCTCCCTATAGATTATTAATTGCATGATTTTTACACTAGATGTTATTGTATTTTATTAATATTTCTATTCACTTTTTCATGGAGATGGCTGGGTGTGTGTGTGTATGTAATTTAGGCAAAGGCCTCCCATTTTAGTTATTTTTTTCAGTGCTTGTCACCAACCCTTAGCCTATGTGGGTGGGCTTGGGGTAGTTGCGGCTTGGCCTTCCACCAATTAGGCATGCCCCTATGAGTTGGGTCATGATAGATTAGTATCATAGAAAATACCCAATCTGAAGTGTTATAAAACTACCTATGTTTTAGGTTTATGTTCATCCTCGGGTTTGTTCTTGACGTTATACCCATGATAAGGATTTGGTTGGGACTTAGGAAAATAATGTCAAAGTGTCTCGAGTATAGCCTTCGGGTCATGGAACCCAGTGTTGGTGTGGTGTCCGACGTGTAGGACTTTGAATACATACTTTTAGACTTGAAATATTGAGAAATAGGTTTAAACTATTAATAATACATCCATCACATAGGATTTATTCCTTTGATTTTCTATCTTGAGTCATCTCCTTAGATATTCTCTTTGACCGTAGTATTTATTTATAACTTTCATGGTGATTCTATGATGAAATCCAGCTAGGATTTTGAGATAGTGTGATGAAAATAACTGATTAAGCGATGAGGCCTCAATTTAGGGACCCACCCATGAGGTGTTTTCTTAAGGTGGGAATTGAACAGTGCTACCACCTGTTGAGCAGTGCATGGATCCTTTTGTGGACCAGAAAGATGATCATCCGTGTATTGAGTAGTCGATAACTCCAATAGGATGGGACGATGGTACATAAAAGCTTATCGTGTTATGTGAGTTCTAGTGATGGAGACCACTAATGTTTCATGATGAGATATAACCTTAGACAGTAGTGTTTTAACTCAAGGTCGTGGTCCAGATTTCCCAGTTTATGTGGACCTTGACAAATCAGATGGTTTTGTTGGTGACCAGTCTTCTCCATAGAGAAGATTTTGGCTCCGGAGGTACTGAAGAAAGACACGCCTATGTTGAGTGTTCATTTTAGCTTTTAGATATAGAGATCGCATATGGTTTGTGATGATCCATACCCCCTTATTATATATTTGATGACTTTCATGAGCCTACGGTGTGAATTTCCCTCTTAGATATGACCCCTCTAGATAGTGGTCCTGGCGGTGAGACTTTTATAGGGTGACATTGGGTGTTGTTAAACCCCTATGTTGGTGATGTTTTACATTGATTCAAACATTAATGGAAGATGGATGCCTCCCCCACTAAGACATGTTATGGTAACGTGATCTAAAATAGTGTGCTATAGTCAATGTCATTCCAAAGCAGATAGTATCAAGGTGTGGTGGATGAGTTCCTTTAACTTGCGTGTTTGATGTCCTTTTGATGTGCTAAGGTATCATAGCGATCCCTGGTTGTAGTGAGTAGGTGGGAAATAGAATGGATAACTTTAGGCAGTATGAGCTTATTTCTTAGTGTCTTTGAGTGTGGTTTAGCGTACGATATGTGTCTTCACTTCTCCAATTGTAGTTATACCATGGAGTTGTAAACCACATTTCCCTTGGCATAGCCCGTGTTCTAGACCTAATTATTCTAGTGGGGGGGCTTCTTTCTTGACCCTTGTGTTGGAAGCTCTTGTAGAGAGGATCAGTGATCACATGTTTCTGTCAACGATGCAACCTGACTTTGTAAGGAGAGAGAGCCTTGCACAAAATCTTTTCATAAAGGTAGTGGGACCCTATGATGTTTTACTTGGTATGGATTGTTCTTCTTCCATCCATGCTCAGATGATTACTACTGGTGAATATAGTGGTGCTTCTAGTTTTTTGGGATGGATTTTTCATCCTTTGATAAGAAGTGATCCCTGACCAAGGAAGGATAAGCTCATTCATAGGAGGTTAAAACTGTATCCTTATCAGTTGGATAGTTTAACCCTTGTAGCAGCATATGCTATGAGCTTTCAATTTCCTATGATGGTGGAGGAGTATGAGGGCATCCATCCTGAGTATGTGTATGGTTTACCTCACCATCGATAGTTTTTTTCTTAATGGACTTTCACTAGGGATGACCCGATAACTATGCTATCATATCTGATGACCTCTTGTAGTTGTGAGAGATTTAGGTCAAATGTAGGTTGGAATCAACCGATCTAGGTGATTTTCAGAGAGGAGTATCCACCCCTGAGAATATATGACCTCTTAAACCAGTGGATTGGGGAAAAGTGGTTCTCTGAGTTTGACCTCATTATCAGTTATCACCAACTCCTGGTTTGAGAGATGAATGTACCGAGCATGGATTTCTAGATTCACTATGGTTTCTTGAGTTCTTGGAGATACCCTTCAACTTGTTAAACACCCACATAGATTTCACTAGACTTATGAGATGGATCCTTAACCTTTCTTGGGTCGGTTCGTGGTAGTCATTTGTGATGGTACCCTCATGTTCTCGGTGTTAGAGTTGGAGCACATGAGACATAGAAGGATGGTGCTAGGCATGCTCTGGGAGTTTTAGTCATATAGAAACTCTCATGGAGTCAGTTTTAGATTTAAAGTTCAAATTATTAGGATATGTCTTCTCATACATTAGAGAGATAGTGTACCCTACATAGGTTTATGTGTAATTATCATGAGGGCCACCCAGGGCATGGTTATAAGAATAGATGCTCACAGTGTGGTTTTATATCTATGATTGTTGAGCAAGGGGATAGATCAGATGATCTATTTTTAGTTATACCATATTCTTGGTGTTCTCCACATATCGCAGATGAGGAAATATGTTCATGACTTGTTGTATGATACCGATCGGGTTATGCTGGGTTGTGAGAGTATAGTTTCCTTTCTCAAGGATCTGGTGGTGTTGAGAATCAGTAAAGAAAGACCCTTAATGAGTGAGTGTTTTCCATTATTGTGTGTTTTTTGGAAGCATAGGAAACCATTTGGGTCCTCATGGGAGTGGGAGACCCAATTGAGAGCTCAACATCTGCCCTTTCTTCTTAGATTGTGCTTTTCAGAGATAAAAATATTTGAAGAATGGAATAATGTAGATATTTTTTTAAATTTAAGACTTTGAAATATTTCTATGAATATTTTTATATCCAGAAGCTGAGACGACACATGATTCTGAATTTTGGTGCGCCCAAAATTAATATTATAAAAATATTAAATATATTTTATATCACATGCATGTAATTATGAAAAAATAAGGTAATATCTCACAAATGGTGTCTTAGATCATAAATACGAGACCATGGTTGAATCTATAGCATGAGGATTACCTTAGGTATGACCTAAGGTTGGTAATCATGGGATGTTCATATGAGGAAGTTGTTGGCGGTTACGTTTAATTAAAATAAATTGATAAATTATTTACTCTTTTTATTAAATGACCTAATAGAATATTTTATAAATACTCTATTATGAAAATTTGTCAGGGGTTGGACACATAACCCTTACTGAATCTAATAGGATAATGAGATCATTCTTTGTTGGTGGGTCAACATCGAATGAAAAACGATGATTGAATCATGGATAATCATGAGACGAACGATGTACATTGTGGGATTTCCACCTTTATCTCTAGTTGATTCGTTCTTCACCAATGATTCATTCGTAATTGAGGTATAAATCATAGATTGTGGTTTCCACCCCTTTTTATTAAATTTTTGAAGCATGGATTATTATATTCTTTTGATTATGTGATTGTATGTTCATATCATGAACCGCGTAGATGAATTAAATTTATTTAATTCGTTCTATTTATGTTTGTTATATATTCTCACCACAGATATTCCCAATCTATTATCATTGTCCAAGAACACTTGGTCATCAATGTTTTCACTATTGTTTTTGTGCCCCCCCCCCCATCGTTCTTTTCATTCTTCACTATTGACCCACGGGGTCACAGTTCGACATTATCAGGGTGGGTTCAAGCGCGATCGAACTCCCATAATAATGAAGGTTGTGAGAACAAGGAGCATGATGGTGTTTTCTGAACATATTGGATTGGTATTATGGGTGTGGGTTCACAATTGGGGAAGTTATCTTGGTGTGAAGATAATGGAGGTTGACCGTAGGTGGTTTGGGATTAGATTAGTGATCCTAATTTTCCTTATTTACACGCAGTGATGATGTGCGGTGCAATGGGATCAGTTCCGAGTAGATTTCGCACATGGGGTCTCATGGTGAAGGTTGTTCGGTGTGGACGTGACTGTGGCGGGACATGGGTTTTCGATGAGGTGGTCAGATTTGGTCAATACATTGGACATTATTATTATTAAAAATGATACAAAGGGTGATGGATATTATTATTATAATAATAATAATATATTTGTGTCCACATTTAGAGATAGAAAATAAAATATAATTATGGAATGAGAGAAAAAAAATAAAATAATCGTGGAGATAGAAAAATGATAATATTTTTAGAGTTGTTTTATTTAATATTAATAATGATAAAGATTTTTAAAAAATATAAAAATGAAATGAAATGAAGAACCCAAGGGAGTGATTTGGGTTGTTCACATAGGGGGGGATTCTCTTTTCTGTTATGTTATTATTATCATTATAAAATATAATAATGATAATATAAAATGAAATAAATAAGAGGTATTAATTTGGAATGAAGGGTACCACATTGGACCGCATGAGAACAGAGATTGGAGAGTATCCTCTCACTTATGAGGTGAAAAAATATAATAATAATAATATTATTAATTATTATTATTATAAATTTTTATTGGGAAAACATTAAATCGACTATAACTTCTCTATGAAACTTAGAATTGACGATCTATCAGTGACATCATGACCATGAAATTTAGGCGGTCATTTCAAGGTCAATGTTGGATATATTTTTCAGGATCATGGCTCATGTCCATGAAGCGCAAAATAATAATAATATAATATAATATATTATTATTTTTATTGTTATGAAATCTAGTATCTAATGTATCTTTTTCATACGGTGTCATAATGATGAACCTTTTGAGGCATTATAACCCTGATATTGAGGCATATGGTTCGAGAACAATATCATCCATTTAATTTGGACTCGTAACTCAGGACCTCGAAGCATCATTCAAGCGTGATGAAATGAAATGCACTTTTTTCACTGGGTGTCTGATTTGGGAAAGTGAATATCCTATACATGGAATTTTTCCATGAGGATCATAATGGTGTGATCTGTTTGGCTATTTAAGGTTATTTGAGATGACATGTCAGTGTAGTTATGTTTTATCTCTCTAGAATAGTTATGAGACTTGTGTATTTGTTAGTATTTTGGTTGAGAAACGTCATGTAGTACCCTTAAACACAGTGTAGTACTACATGTCTAATATCTGTGTGGAAGAAAAGAAACGTCTAGGCAGAGGAGCGGGGCCACACTCCATGTAGACCCATTACATGTCATGTACTTATTTAGAATCTTCTTTATCTCATATTTCCTTTGTTTGGACATGGATTATGGCATGTGAGTATCCCATCATTAGTGTTATTTTCATATAATGTGATGGTTCCCTTTGTAGTATATTCTAATATACTATTAAAGATGTTCCGAGTGTGACACTTCTTTAGGCGATGCTCGATGATGGTGGTGATTAGGAAGGATAATCATAGAAAGTTCGGGGTTAGAAACCCCCCTCTTATATTAGGCTGTGAGTCCATCATACCCCTTGATTTGGTTTGACTAGATACCCTTATAGAATTAGGGTGTGAGTACTCTTCCTACTGAGTGGTACCCCCTAATGTAGTAGAGTACGAGTCCACAACCTATCAGAGTGGCACCCTCCTGTTGGGTAGGGAATTGGTCCTGGATAATTAGAGTGACACCCTCCCACTGGGCAGGGAATTTTTCCTCTATATAATATCATATTGGCACTCTTATATTGGGTTGGGCATGTTTCCTCGACCATTAGAGTGATACCCTCCTACTGGAATTGGTCATGGTTCTTCTATTGACTAACAAAGTGGCACCCTTCTGCTGGGCATGGAATGGGTCCTCAACCATTAGAGTGGAACTCTCTTGTGGAATCAGGGAATGGTTCATATAACATCAGATTGATACCATCCTGTTGTGTCATAGAATGGGTACTCTTCCTAGATATTGCGCCCCTCGACTATGTAGAAAATTTTCGAGGTGTGGATTGACATGGATGCTTCTTCAGATAGACACACAAGATGTTGGGAATCAGATATGGTCCCTTTTTAGAGATGCGGGAAGACTTGTTATTCTTAGATGGTTTTTGGAGATGGAGATCCTATTTCTCTCTCGTTTGGGTTTCTTTTTTTATCATATTTGGGCTTTTGTTATGGTTTTTGTCTCATATACTAATTGGAATCCATTTTTTGGGTTGAGATGGCTACTTCTATCGTGTCTCATATCTCTCCATCTTCAGTTTTTGAGGTGTCTTACTGGGTATGTATATAATCACCCCGACATGGGGTTTTCACGCACATCTCATGTCTTAGGCAGATAATGAATAGATCAGCAGTGATTTCAAAGGATCATATAGATACCCAAATGAATTTTATTTTGTACGATGGTTTGGGATTGGAGATCTGGAGATGAGCTCTCTCAGCATTTAATTTTATAGTTATTTTCATGTCGGGACATATTTTCTGGTTGAGAGTTTATTTTTCCCTTTACATGTAATTTTACTCTATCACACTCTTTTCTATTCCCTAGATATTATTACATGCATGGTTTTTAGTCTATATGTTATTGTCTTCTATTATTATTCCTCTGCACTTAAGCATGGAGATGGTTGGGTTCATGTGTATAGGTAATTTAGGAAAATTACTCCCATTTTAGCTATGAATTTCAGTGCTTGTAGTAATACCCTGGACTATGGATGTGGGCTCAGTATAGTTACGGCTCAGCCTTCCACTGGTCAAGCGGGCCCCGGTGGGTCAGGTCATGACAGATTGGTATCATAGAGAATACCCAGTCTGAAGTGTTATGAAACTACCTAGGTTTGAGGTTTAGGTTCTTCCTTAGGCTAGTGTTTAGAGTTATAACCATTATGAGGATTTTATTGGGACTTAGGAAAACAATATCAAAGTGTCTTGAGTGCATATATTAGGATACGGAACCCAGTGGTGGTGCGGCAGCCAATGTATCTACACACCAGTAATCTGAAAACCTGTTAGTTGACTCGACATACCGAGACATTAGTTGCAATGATTAATGGCATATGCATCATATATGATTGATTCCTTTAATTTCAGTTCTTGAATCAGCTCCCCAGATATGCTATTTTATCATGGTATGTCTTGATAAATTTCATGATGATTCTGTGATGATTGCTAGCTAGAATGTTTCGACAGTGTAGTGACAATGACCGATTGAGTGATGAGGCCTCAGTTGAGGGACCCACCCATGAGGTGTTTTCTCCAGGTGGTCTCCGAGAAGTGTTTCCACTTGTTTAACAGCACATGTATCCTTCTATAGATTGGGTAGACGACCATTCATTTTTGATTAATCGATAGATCCAGCAATATAGTATGGTGGTACACATAGTATTACCATGTTGAGTGAGTTCCAATGATGGAGACCACTAAGGTTTCATGATGAAATAGACCCTCTGGTCGTAGAGGTTTGACTTGAGGTAGTGGTCTAGGTTTTATGTCTTGTGTTGGCCCTAATTAATCGGATGGTTGCATTGGTGACCATTCTTCTCTATAGAGTATCTTTTGCCTCTGAAGACACCTACAGATGACACACTTATATTGATTGCACATCGTGGGTTTCAGAGATAGAGATTTCCTATGATGGTGATCTATACCCCCTTCTCATGTAGTTGAGGACTGGAATGAGCCTAAGGTGTGAATTTCCTCCTTGTATAGGACCCCTCATGATAGTGGTCCTGGCGGTGAGAATTATACAGGGTGATGCAGGGCATCGATAGAACCCAATGTTGGTGATTTTTTACCAGGATTTAGACATGAAAGAAAGAGGGATACTTCCCACACCAAGATGAATTTTTGTGATGAGATCTAAAACCATGTGAATGAGTCAATTCCTTTCCAAAGTGGATAGTATCGAGGTGTGATGGATGGGTTCCTTTGACCTGTGTGTTTTAGGTCCTTCTAATGTGCTAAGATGTCAGTGTGATCCCTAGTTGTGGTGAATAGGTGGGAGAGATAATGGATAGCTTCAGGAAGTATGATCTTGTGGATCTATGGATTCAAATGTGGTTCAGGGAAGGACATGTGTCTCCAATGCTCCAGCTGCAGTTATAGCACAAAATCCTAAACCAAATTTCCATTGATGTATCCCCTATTTGAGGCCGAGTGATACATGTGGGGGGATTTTTTCCTCAACCCTTGTGCTAGAGTCTCATGTAGAGTGGATCAATGATCACACATTTCTTTCAACAGTGAAACTTGAATCTACAAGGAGAGAGAGCCTCGCACAAAATATTTCGATAGAGGTAGTGGGGCCCTATGATTTTTTTCTCAGCAAAGATTTTTAGTCTACCATCCATGATCATATGATTTATACTAGTGATTTTAGCAATGCTTTTAGTTTTTTGGGATGTATTTTCCTCCTTTGATAAGAAGTGATCCCTGACCAAGGCAGGATGAGCTCCTTCGTTGGACGATATAGATGAATCCTTATCAGTTGTCTTGTACTACCCTTAGATCAATGGATTCTATGATCTTTTAGTTTCATATAATGGTGGAGGAGTATGAGGGAGTTCATCCCAAGGATTTTCTATGTTTACCTCACCATTGAGAGTTTTTTTTCTACATGGACTTGCACCAGGGATGACATGATATCTGTTATAGCATATCAAATGACCCCATGTAAATGTGAGAGCTTAAGGTCAGTGTGGGTTGGAATTACCAAGCCAGGTGATTATTAGAGATGAGTATCCACCCATGATAATAGATTAGATCTTTTAACAATGGATTAGGGTGTAGTGGTTCTTAGAGTTTGACCTCAGGATGGGTTAGCACCAACTCCCGGTTTGATAGGTGGATGTACTGAGCATGGATTCCTAGAGTCACTACGTTTATTTGAGTTCTTGGTGATACTCTATTGTTTATTTAACACCCCAACAGAGTTCACAAGACATATGAACCTAATCCTAAACCTTTCTTAGGTCGGTTTATGGTATTCATTTTCATTGGTTACCTTGGTTCCTTGGTGTCAAAGTTAGATCACACGAGACATGGTAGGATGGTTCCGGACATACTCTGACAGTGCTAGTCACATGACAGCTCCGATGGAGTCAGTTCTAGATTTGAAGGTCCATATATTAGGATATGTCTTCTAATGCATGGAAGAGATAGTGGACCCTAAATAGGTGGGGGTGGCGTGAGCTTGATGGCCACCTAGGGCATGGTCATGACAACAGATGCTCACAATAAGGTTTTTCATCCACTATTGTTGAGTGAGGGGATGGGTTAGTTGATCACTTTGTAGTTAGATCGGATGATTGGTGTTCTCTACATGCCGCAACTAAGGAGGTATGTGCATGACTCATTGTATGATACAGACTTGGGTAAGCTGGGTAGTTAGGGTATAGTTTCATTTTTCAAGGAACTGGTGGTGTTGAGAACCGATAGAGAAAAACCCTTTGTGAGAAAGTGTTTTCCTTGGCTTTCATTGCACGCAATCGTGACCTTCCTCGATAGCTTGCGTTGTACGCATTACTGAGTTTCACTAAGCAACGGTATGCTATTAAAATATTATTAAAACAAACCGTTATGAATAGTAATACACACTTTTTGAAATTTTGTAAATTTTATTTTTCAAAATGGACTTCATTTTTGGATTCGGAATATCGAAATTAGCCTAGGGTGAAATTTTGGTATTTTTCTGAAAACTTTCAATTTTTGATGAATAGTTAAAACACTGGGTTACTATTTAAAAACTGCCTTTTTATTTAAATAATTATTTATTTTAATTAAATTTATTTTAGGACAAAATTGATACATAATACCTATATATGTTCCATGCAATTCATTGGAGTCATTTTATAATAATTCTAGATATATAAAAATTTTATTGAACTTTTCACCGTTTTTTACCCACCTCCTAGGAGAATTTGCAAATTTACATAAAACATAATTTTACTGCTTATGTGAGTGAAATTTCAAAAATCTGAGAGACATGGTTAATATCAAGGACTAAAATGTGGTTCAATGAGAAGAAAATAATTTTTGGTGAATAGTAACTTTTTACTTTTTTTTACCACGGTTAAATGTAAATAGGGTGACTAAGGGTACAAATGAAATTATTATTACCCTAACACATGTCGTAATTCTATTGGATAAGTATAACTCGACCAAAAAAACCTTATGAATAATATATGACCATTTAGGCCCACATGGATTAGATTAGGACATTTATTATTAATTTATTTAAAGAAGGGTTATATAGTTAAAAACAAAGTCTAATAAGTAAATCATTTTTAATATAGGGTTATACATAAGATAAATTCAACTATAAATATTCATTAAAATCTATAGAAATTTCCTACATAATGGTATTTTATTTATAATTTTTAGACATTAAATAATTTAATTTATTTATGAAACAATGATGATTAAGTAATTATCTTATTAATGAAATATTGACATAATTGATGTTATAAATAACCAAATAAATGTAATTTGAAAGTTTTTATGAATTAAAATAATTTTATATGTTAATATGACATGTTAGTATTGATTTAATTAACTTTTTTCGAACTAATCATTATGTTATGATTTTCAAAAAAATTAATTACCAAATAGTGTCAAAATTGACATAAAATAGTTTTTAAAACAAATATTATAATATTAATTGTTATTTTATTCCTAAAAATATAAGGTTTGGAAAACATACTTAGATAAGGTTATATATATTAATAATAAACAACTTGGGGTTATTTTGGCTTGTTATAGTACGTTTATTAACCTTATATTGTAAGAAAATAAGAAGACATGGTAAAAGTTAATTTATCTAACTTAAAGTTAAATCTAAATGATAAGGTTAAAATAGATACCTAAACTTGTCTAAATTATATTAGATGAGATCCTTTTGACCCATCCCAACATTAGATTCTAAATAAATCAATTTGGAGCTATTAAAAACCAAATATGACTTTATAATAAAATAATATTTTTAGTTTTTCCAAAGGTGCCCCTCTCCTTATAAAAGGGCACCTCCTCCCTCTCTTCCTCACACCACATTGAGCATTAAAGCTCGGCCAAACCATGGAAAATTCTCTTATCCACTTCACTAGATACATCCTAGAGGTCTTGGTCTTCTTCAGAGACTAGGTTTAGTGCCCTAAGAGGAGGTCTCAAAGAGCCACTTCAAAGAAGAGGTAATGTCCATTACCGATTCTCTCAACTCTATTTCTTATTCCACTTATTCTTATTTAGTTGTTTCATTATGAAGTAATAACATCAGTATCACTCATATATTTATATGTTATTATAATTATGAAACAACCCTATTTCACCATCTATCCATCCTACGGAAAACGAAATCACCACGCGTGCGTACGTACGTAATACCGTCTCCACGACGTGGTGTAATCTATTTTCCACCATCACATTACTTGGATGGGTATAATGGTGTAAATAATAACTATATATGATTATTGTAAAGTTATATTGATTCTTAAATAGTATACATACACTCTAATACAATTCCACGATCATGGGAACGATATCATCGCTCGTGCGTACGTACGGAATACCGTCTCCACGATGTGATGCGACTCGTTCTACATGACTTTCATTGCATAATGGTTACATAAATGAATTGAGTGAATAAATATGATATGTATTACACTAATACCATTCTGTAAATGAGGTATCTATAACCTAAAAACAGTAATAAGAATTTATTTGACAAAACACGCATAAGAACAAAAAGTAATAAACATCTGAATAACAAGTAGCAATGAAATATTACTAATAAGAAGGTATGAATATGACCATATATGATATAATAAAAATAAGTATGATTCTGGAATAAGTCAATGACATTATTTAAATCATTATACAGGAGGTTCGGACACTTAAGAAGCAAATCGGACCTAAGGTAAGGGAAAATCTCGCAATCTCCTTTTTATCCGAGATTGTTTATACTTCAGAATTTACTGGGGAGTATTTATCATCCACATCCATGTTTCCTCAATATGTAATATTTATATACTTATACAATTTTTTAAATCCAATTTTACCCTTCGGTGAGTTTTTAGTAAAAGATATGAAAGGAATATTTTGTCATCTTTCGGACGAGGTACTTTTTGACTTTTCCGACATAAGTACGAGAAGAATGTTTTTTAACATATATGGAATGAATGGATTTTTAAAACATTATTTCCAAGAATCTTACTTTACATTTTTTCAAGTTTATTTTTAATCAACTTCCTTTAGTTTAATATTTTATGACATGTTAAGAAAGGAAAATTGTTTTTGAAGTAGAAAGGATATTTTCCTCAAGAATGGAGTTCAAGTGTTTTATCAAAATTATTTTCAATCTAAGATAATATAGGGTTATGTTTCTATCCCTATTATTACATTGATTTGATTATGTTATGATGGAAATATTTTTATGAATTCCTTTATCTTATATGAATTGTTTTATGATGTCACGATGTTTAAGAATCCCATTTTTATTACATGGTTTATGCAATGATGTATGATTTATGATTTTATGGAACACATAAGAATGGTATTATTATGAGATGTGTGGGACCTATATCTCCATCCAATTCATTGGGTAATGATTTATATCTCATGAGATAGACATGGCTGGAACGGCAGGTTAAACCGGTTCAGTGAAACAGGACTGAAACGAGGAGTGAACTCGGTTCAGAAATGGACATTGTCCACTAAGATAGTCTTGGCAAAGAGTCTTGACTACTAAGAAATGATTTTAGATGATTATGTGCATATTCCACAAAGCTTCATTTTTTATGTTATGATTATTGGGATTACATTTCACTACTATGATTTATCCCATGTTAGGAAATTATGATCTCTTTTGCAGGTTAATATTTCCAAAATATTATGTTCTTATGAATATGATGTGATTGATATTTCTTTTTTTTTACCCTTACTAAGAATTTGAGCTCACCCTTTTGTATGTTTTCATTCACTAGGTTAGGAAGAAGATTATATAGTAAGGTATGCCAAAAAAGGGACTCTAGATATGATGAAATAAATGGGAGACAATGTAGATGCTTTATGAACCATTTGTTTATGTTTCTCAGTTTCTAAAGACCCTATACCTATTCGGTCCTTTCATGGTTTTGTTATATTTTTTAATAAGTGTAATTCAATTTTTAAGTAATAACCATGTATGTAAAGTATGGGTTGTTATAGTTGGTATCAGAGGCAAAGGAGGTAGGAATTTATCTGATCTTTGGGAACTCTCACATGTGAGCATTTGACGAAGCATGGCTCTCCGCCCAAGGGCTTCATGAAGAAATGGCTGCCACAGGGGATGGTGGTGTGTCTAGCCCAGGGGGTGTATCCACCCATGGAGTGCCCTGATAGGTATCAATTATAGTCCACTGGAATTAATTCCAGACTGCTACAGTTGGTATCAAAGGAAGGTTATAGTCAACCTTTGGAAAGTAGGATTTGAAATCCTTAGTAAGAACCCTAAGGATAAATCTAAGCATATAACACGATC
Organism: Viscum album; assembly: GCA_963277665.1. NCBI lineage: Eukaryota > Viridiplantae > Streptophyta > Magnoliopsida > Santalales > Viscaceae > Viscum > Viscum album. The sequence continues at coordinate 2,041,579,130 of OY728148.1, read as the reverse complement.
TTAGTGTTTTAAAAATGTCCATGAACAACCTATAATAAGACCTTAAGTGTAAATTTTTATTATTGATTATGTGTTTTTCCTATTATAATTAGTGTTGGTCACACTATTCTTCTTGGTTTTAGTCAATGGCTAGAACCTGAAGGAACTGTGTTAATGTGGAATGCGATGGGAAATGCAATGATTGTCCCCCTGAGCAACCAAACATTATGGGAGCTGGAATGAAAAATCTTGTAGCCATGCTCACACAACTTTCTCAAGCTGTGAATCATGCAGGACTTCCAAATGAGCAAAGGAAGGAGTAACATTCTGTTGAATCCTTGATGAGGCAGCGTCCACCATCATTCAATGGGTCTTCTGATCCATTAGTGGCTAAACAATGGATCAGTACCACTGAAAAGATATATTCAGTTCTTCAATGTTCTGAACATGATAAGGTCATCATAGTAGTAGTATATCGTTTGGAAGGAGATGCTGATCAATGGTGGAATCTTATCAAGAATACGAGGAAAAGAGATGAAATTGAGTCCATGGAATGGGACGAGTTCAAGAACTTATTTTTCAATAAGTACTTCCCTCGTATTCTTTGAACAAAGATGGAGAAGGAGTTTCTTGAACTAAATCAAAAGGATGATGAATATGTTGGTATCTATGAAGCAAATTTTACAAGACATGGAAGGTACGCTTATGGTATTATTATCCAACCAGAGAGTAAGATCGATCAATTCTTTAGTGGCTTAAAACCAAGTCTTCAAAGGGCATTATCAATAAGGGACTTAAATAGCAATGAGGAAATCGTTCGATGTGCTCTCAAAGTTGAGATGGATATTGGAGTAACCCATCAATCATATGTGTTTTATAAGAAGAGGAAAATGGAATTCAAAGGAAAATCTAAAGAGCACACTAGAAAGAATATGAGCTTTCCTTTATGCTCAAAGTGTGGAAATAAACATGGAGGGAGTTTTCTTAAAGGGAAAAGTAAATGTTTCAAATGTGGAAAGGAAGGTCATCAGGCAGTTGAATGCCGCAATGATGGGAAGAAGATGTCTAATGATGCAAACAAAGGAAGGGACACACAGAATTAACCTACTGCACATCAATATTTCAAGTGCAAGGAGATGGGGAATTATACCAATAAATTCCCTAATCCAAGGGTTGTTGATGATGATCGACATCAATAAACTCTTAAGGCTAAAGACAAAGGAAAGCCACATGAAATTTCTATCAGCGTTGTGTAGTACGATAACGAAGTGGTGAAAGGTACACTTACCATCCACTCTAAAGTAGAAAATGTTTTATTTGATTCTAGATCCACCCACTCTTTTATTTCTGAAGAATTTTCTAAGGGAATCATCATATTACCTCAACAATTAGATGTTGAGTTAGCTGTGACAACCCCTAATGGAACAACAGTTGCATCAAAAGTTTATAATTCTTCTCCGATTGAAGTTTGTGGGAAAGTTCTTACTGCAAATCTTGTGATCCTTCCTATAGTGGAATTTGATGTGATTCTTGGCATGGATTGGATTTCTCTATATGGAGCTCATATCAATTGCCAAAGAAGGGAAGTCACATTTCATATTCCAGATCAATCTATGATCGTCTATCGATGCAAGGATGAACATAACCTTCCAGTGGAAATTTCTTCCATCTTATGGGTCTTGATTCCACTAAATGAAGGTTATTTATCTCAAATGGTTGGTGAGAAACTCACGATTAAGAATATGCCCATTGTACGAGAGTTTGATGATGTATTTCCGGAGGAATTTCTGAGTCTTCCACCAAATCGTGAAGTTGAGTTTTCAATAGAACTCGTACCGGGTGCTTTTCCTATTTCAAAGACAACTTATAGAATGGACCCAATTGAGTTGCAGGAATTGAAGAAGAAACTCCAAGAGAATCTTGATAAGGGATTCATACGCCCTAGTGCATCACCTTGGGGAGCACCTATTCTGTTTGTTAAGAAGAAAGATGGATCAATGAGACTCTGCATTGATTATCGAGAACTTAACAAGATCACTATCAAGAACAAATATCCTCTCCCACGCATTGATGACTTATTTGACCAACTACGCAGAGCTTAATACTTTTCCAAGATTGATCTTAGTTTAGGGTATCATAAATTAAGGGTCAAAATGGAGGATATACCAAAGACATCTTTCCGTACAAGGTATGGACACTATGAATTTATAGTGATGCCATTTGGGCTTACTAATTTCCCTACTATCTTCATGGATCTGATGAATAGAGTCTTTAGAGACTATTTTGATCAGTTTGTGGTAGTCTTTATAGATGATATTCTTTTCTATTTAAAGAGAAAGGAAGAACATGAAGATCACATGAGAATTTTATTGAAGACCCTAAGAAAGGAGAAGCTTTATGCCAAATTTACCAAGTGTGAATTTTGGATTTAAAAGTTGCATTTTTGGGTCACATAATCTCAAAAGAGGGGATATCTGTGGATCCAGCAAAAACAGAGGTTATCGAAAGATGGTTGTGACCAACAACAGTAACCGAGATCTGATGTTTTCTTGGTTTGGCTGGATATTATCGATGTTTTGTGAAAGATTTTTCACGATTATCTAATCCTCTCACCGGGTTGACTCGAAAAGGAGTTAAGTTTGTTTGGACAGAGGAATGTGAAGAGAATTTCAAGGATTTGAAAAGAAGGTTATCCAGTGCACCTGTACTCACACTTCCTTGTAGTGGAGAAAGGTTTGTGATCTACAGTGATGCATCCAAGAAGGGGTTGGGGTGTGTTCTTATGCATAATTATATGGTGATAGCTTATGCCTCACGACAGTTTAAAATACATGTGCAAAATTACCCAACTCATTATTTGGAGTTAGCTGCAGAAATATTTGCATTAAAGATTTGGAGGCATTATCTTTATGGAGAAAGGTGTGATATTTATACTGATCATTAAAGTTTAAACTATATTTTCACACAAAAGGAGCTGAATATTCGCCAAAGAAGATGGTTGGAGATGATTAAGGATTATGACTGCTCAATTCATTACCACCCTGGGAAAGAAAACAAGGTGGCAGATGCATTAAGTCGACAAGAGCATGCCAGTTTATCCATGATGAGGATCACGAAAGATCTAATATTTATGGATTTACAAAGGATGGATCTTGGAATTTTAATCGAAGGGGAAAAATCATATCTTTCTCAAATGAATGTTAAACCATCAATACATGTGAAGATTAAAGACGCACAGAAAGAAGATGTAGAGTTTCAAAAGAATGTGAGAAATGTTCCTGAATTCAACCTTGATTGTGATGGGATAATAAAGTTTAGGAATCAGGTTTGTGTTCCTCCCATCCCAGAATTAAAGAAGGAGTTGTTGGATGAGGCTCATAGTTCTTCATTCTCTATTAATCTGGGAAGCACGAAGATGTACAGGGACCTAAAAGAGTACTTCTAGTGGGATGGAATGAAAATAGATGTTGCTGAATATGTCTCTTGATTCTTGGTTTGTCAGCAAGTTAAAGCAGAGAGACAGAAGTCTAAGGGGATGTTACAACCATTACACATACCAGAATGGAAATGGGAAAACATCACTATGGAATTTTTCACCGGACTTCCTAAAACACCCAACAGAAATAATGATATTTGGTTCATAGTTGATCGTCTTACAAAGTCTGCACACTTAATTTCTATTAGAGAGGATTTCTCTCTAGATTAGCTTTCCAGGATATATGTAAAGAAAGTAGTAAGATTGAATGGAGTACCACTTTCCATTATATCTGATCGGGATCCGAGATTTACCTCGAAGTTCTGGCGAAGTCTTTAGCATACTCTGGATACAGAGTTGAGTTTCATCACTTCTTATCATCCTCAAACAGATGGTCAGTCTGAGAGAAAAATTCAAACTCTAGAAGATATGTTGAGAGCTTTCTATATGGATTTCAAAGGTGGTTGGGATCAACACCTACCTTTGGTGGAATTTTCTTATAATAATAGCTTTCACTCTAGTATTTAGATGGCTCCTTATGAAGCTCTCTATGGAAATAAATGCAGGACTCCAACTTGTTGGGATGATGTTGGGGAAAGAAAGCTATTAGGACCTGATCTTGTTGATGAGATGGAAGAAAAGGTCAGATCTATTCAACAACACATAAGAGCAGCTCAGAGTCGACAAAAACGTTATGCAGATAACCGAAGAAAAGATCTAGAGTTTGAAGTGAGTGATAAAGTGTTCTTATGAATATCTCCCTGGAAGAGGGTTATGAAATTTGGAAAGAAGGGAAAGTTGAGCCATAGATATATCGGTCCTTTCGAAATACTGGATCGTGTTGGGAAGGTAGCTTACCGATTGGCGCTTCCACCAAATCTCTCCCAAGTTCATGATGTGTTCCATGTATATCTCCTGAGAAAGTACATACATGATCCTTCACATGTACTCAACTTAGAAGTTGTACCGCTAGAGCAAGATCTTTCTTATGAAGAACAGCCAATAGAGATTCTCGATCGTAGTGAAAAAGTCCTACGGAACAACGCCACTCGCTTGGTGAACGTTTTATAGAGGAACCACCAATTAGAAGAAGCTACATGGGAGCTTGAGGAAATGATGAGGGAGAGGTATCCTCATCTGTTTGTTACAAAGTGACGAATTTCGAGGGCGAAATTCATTTTAAGGGGGTTGAATGTAACACCCGAGATATTTATGAGCAATATTTTGTTTTTATGTTATATAAATAATTAAAGGAATATTTCACTACACACAACACTATCTTGGCTTTCTTTACACGCAATCACGACCTTCCTCAATAGCTTGCGTCGTACGCAATATCGAGTTTCACTAAGCAACGATATGCTATTAAAATATTATAAAAACTAGCCATTATGAATAGTAATACCCACTTTTTGAAAGTTTTTAAATTTTATTTTTCAAAATGGACTTCATTTTTGGATTTGGAATATCGAAATTATCCTAGAGTGAAATTTTGTTATTTTTCTGAAAACTTTCAATTTTTGATGAATAGTGAAAACACTGGGTTACTATTTAAAAACCGACTTTTTATTTAAATAATTATTTATTTTAATTAAATTTATTTTAGGTCAAAATTGATACATAATACCTATATAAGTTCAATGCAATTCATTGGAGTCATTTTATACTAATTAAAGATATATAAAAATTTTATTGAACTTCTCACCGTCTTTTACTCACCTCCTAGGAGAATTTGCAAATTTACATAAAACATAATTTTACCGCTTCTGTGAGTGGAATTTCGAAAATACGAGAGACACGGTTAATATCAAGGACTAAAATGTGGTTCAATGAGATGAAAATAATTTTTGGTGAATAGTAACTTTTTACTTTTTTTTACCACGGTTAAAAGTAAATAGGGTAACTAAGGGTACAAATGATATTATTATTACCCTAACACATGTCCTAATTCTATTTGATAAGTATAACTCGACCAAAAAAACTTTAGGAATAATATATGACCATTTAGGCCCACATGGATTAGATTAGGACATTTATTATTAATTTATTTAAAGAAGGGATAAAATAGTTGAAAACAAAGTTTAATAAGTAAATCATTTTAAATATAGGTTTATACATTAGATAAATTCGACTATAAATATTCATTAGTAATATAGAAAGATTTACTACATACTGGTATTTTATTTATAATTTTTTATACTTTAAATAATTTAATTTATTTATGACACAAAGATGATGCAGTAATTATCTTATTAATGAAATATTGACATAATCGATGTTATAAATACCCAAATAAATGTAATTTGAGACTTTTAATAAATTAAAATAATTTTCTATGTTAATATGACATGTTAGTATTGATTTAATTAACTTTTTTCGAACTAATCATTCTGTTATGAGTTTCACAAAAATCAATTACCAAATAGTGACAAAATTGACATAAAATAGTTTTTAAAACAAATATTTTATTATTAATTGTTATTTTATTCCTCAAAATCTAAGGATCCACAAAATGACTTAGATAAGGTTATATATATTAATAATAAACAACTTGGGGTTCTTTTGGCTTGTTATAGTAAGTTTATTAACCTCATAGTGTAAGAAAACAAGAAGACATGGTAAAAGTAAAATTATTTAACTTAATGTTAAATCTAAATGATAAGGTTAAAATAGAAACCTAAACTTGTCTAAACTCTATTGGATGAGATTATTTCGACCCATACCCACATTATATTCGAAATAAAATAAATTTGGTGCTATTAAAATCCGAATATGACTTTATAATAAAATAATATTTTTTGTTTTTCCAAAGGTTCCCCTCTCCTCCCTTATAAAGGGAACCTCATCCCTCTTTTCCTCACGCCACTTTGAGCCTTCATGCTCGGCCAACCCCTGACAAATTATCTTCTCCACTTCCCTAGAAACATCTTAGAGGTCTTGGTCTTCTTCAAAGACCAATTTTAGTGCCCTAAGAGGAGGTCTCAAAGTGGTGCTTCAAAGAAGAGGTAATGTCCATTACCGATTCTTTCAACTCTATTTCTTCTTCCACTTATTCTTCTTTAGTTGTTTCATTATGAAGTAATAACATCAGTATCAATCATATACGGATATGTTATTATAAGTATTAAAGAACCCTATTTCACCATCTATCCATCCTTCGGATAACAAAATCACCACACGTGTGTACGTACGGAATACCGTCTCCACGCCGTTGTGTAATATATTTTCCACCACCACCTTACTTGGATGGGTATAATGGTCTAATAATAATTATATACGATTATTTTAAAGTGATATTGATTCTGAAATATTATACATACACTCCAATACAATTCCATGATCATGGGAACGATATCATCACTCGTGCATACGTACGGAATACCGTCTCCACGATGTGATGCGACTCGTTCTACGTGATTTTAATTGCATAATGGTTACATAAATGAATTGAGTGAATAAATATGATATGTATTACACTAATACCATTCTGTAAATTAGTTATCTATAACCTAAAAAGTATAATAATAATTTATTCGACAAAACACGCATAAGAACAAAAAGTAATAAACATCTGAATAACAAGTAGTAATGAAATATTACTAATATGAAGCTAAGAATATGACCATATATGATTTCATAAAAATAATTATGATTCTTTAATAAGTCACTGAAATTATTTAAATCATTATACAGGAGGTTTGGACACTTACGATGCAAATCGGACCAATGGTAAGGGAAAATCTCGCATTCTCATTTTTATCCGAGATTGTTTATACATTAGAATTTACTGGGGAATATTTATCATCCACATCCATGTTTCCTCAATATTTAATATTTATATGCTTATAAAATTTTTTAAATCCAATTTTACCCTTCAGTGGGTTTTTAGTAAAAGATATGAAAGGAATATTTTGTCGTCTTTCGTACGAGGTACTTTTTGACTTTTCCGACATAAGTACGAGAAGAATTTTTTTTTACTTATACAGAATGAATGGATTTTTAAAACATTATTTCCAAGAATATTCCTTTACAAGTTTTCAAGTTTATTTTTAATCATCTTATTTTAGTTTAAAATTGTATGACATGTTAAGAAAGGAAAAATGTTTTTGAAGTAGAAAGGATATTTTCCTCAAGAATGGAGTCCTAGTGTTTTATCAAAATAATTTTCCATCTAAGATAATATATGGTTATATTTATATCCCTATTATTACATTGATTTGATTATGTTATGATGGAATTATTTTTATGAATTACTTTATCTTGTATGAATTGTATTATGATGTCACGATGTTAAAGAATCCCATTTTTATTACATGGGTTATGTAATGATGTATGATTTATGATTTTGTGGCACACATAATAATGGTATCATTATGAGATGGGTGGGACCTATATCTCCCTCTAATGCATTGGGTAAAGATTTATATCTCATGAGATAGACATGGCTGGAATGGAAGGTTAAACCGGTTCAGTGAAATAGGACTAAAAAGAGGAGTGAACTCGGTACATAAATGGACATTGTCCACTAAGATAGTCTTAGAAATGAGTCTTGACTACTAAGAAAATATTTTCTATGATTATGTGTGTATGCCACAAAGATTTATTTTTTAATTTATGATTATTGGGATTACATTTCACTACTATGATTTATCCCATGTTTTGAAATTATGATCTCTTTTGCAAGTTAAGATTTCCAAAATATTATGTTCTTATGAATATGATGTGATTGATATTTCTTTTGTTTACCCTTATTGAGCATTTGAGCTCACCCTTTTGTATGTTTTCTTTCCCCAGGTCAGGAATAAGGTTATTAAGTAAGATATGCCAAAAAATGGACTCTAGATATGATGAAATAAATGGGAGACAATGTAGATTCTTTATGAACCAGTTGTTTTTGTTTCCCAGATTCTAAAGACACTATACCTATACGGTCCTTTCATGGTTTTGTTATTTTTTGTAATAAGTGTACTTCAATTTTATATTAATAACCATGTATATAAAGTATGGGTCATTATAAAACCATCAGGGGAGCCCGTGGGAGTGGGAAACCCAATTGATATTTTGGTATCCCCCCTTTTTTTCTTAGTTTATACTTTTTTGAGGATGAAAATATTTTAATTAGGTAATAATGTAGAGGATTTTTTCCCCTTATAATATTTTGGAATATTTTTAATAATATTTTTAGAGCCAGGTGTTGAGACGTCATGAAATTTTGAGGGCTGGTGATCCTAGGATTAATTTTATAAAAATGTTAAATATATTTTATATCACACATGTGAAATTTTTCAGAAATCATACAATATCTCTCAAATGAAATCTCAGATTAGAAATATAATACCATAGTTGAATCCGGAGTGTGGGTTTTACCCTGGGCGTGACATAAGGTTGGTCAGCGCAGGACATTTGAATGAGGAAGTCATTGATATGTAAATTTAATTAAAATAAATAAATAATTTGTTAGTTTGTTTTATTAAACGATCTAATTAAATCCTCTATAAATACCCTCTTATGTGATTTTCCATGGTTTGGCCACATAAGCCTTGTTGGATCTGAGAGGAGGAGAAGAGTGTTCTTTGTTGGCGGATCAACATTATAATATCCCTCCTTCTTTATTACACATTAATACATGATTTATTACATAAAATTTCACTTAATACAATCCAAAAGATCGAGAAGTCTAGTATATTTTGGAATTAGGTTAATATAATAACATCTTGAACATGGGATACAACAACATTTTTGAAAACATTCTTAACATGCTTCTAAAATTCTATGGATTTTTAAAACAGCACGGGATAACCATGGGAAAAACACAATAAATGGTGAGCAATAAATCCCAGTAATTGACTAAAAAAATCATAACATGAATAATATAATACATGTTAGAAAATAGTCATATCAATGGGTTATGAAAGTAACATGAATAAAAAATCTTGATATAGTATAATAATCATAACATGGGAAATGTGACAACAAATTAAAACACTGAAAACATAGGTCAAGGATAAACCCACAAAGACATCATGGTGGAAAAAGTCCCATAAAGGAAAAAGGTTCACTATCTATCCCAACATTACATATCATGATACTAAACATTACCCAATGTATTGGAGTGCTATATAATATTGGGCACACCCGTCACTTTCATTTAATTTACATGATTAAGTGTGGCACATAGATCATACAACATTGAGTCATTCATCATTATAATTTATTACATGTTGACGGAGTGTGAAATAAATACATTTTAAGTCCCCAATAAAAAGGTATATGTATATAATGGTTAACACCCTTGATAGCATATGGGTACGGTATTAACTGTACAATTGGTTTGGCATAGAAAATTGTGATGATATTTAGGTAGCATAACATCATTACTTAAAGATTTATAAAAATGGATTGATGAGATGAAAAGGGGTCTATCATAACATATAAATTAAATGTTAGGTAATATATACATTTAAATATATATCCCAACATTAGAAATTGGAAATAAAAGGAATAAGGTAATGAAGAAACATTAATAAAGAAAAGAATCATAACTATAGTTTGGCATGGTAACAGACGTACATAAAAGATCATGGAAGGATTAATGAGAGTTAAATGGGACTATAATAATTTTTAAATTAAATTTAAAGTAATTTGGATATGTAATAACATATCACAACATAATAAAAATGAAATTTAGAGACATTACAAAAATAATTTCTTGATAAAAAGAAGAGAGTGGAAGATCCCTTATGGAATGTTGGCATAGTAACGGCTTAAGTAAGGGTCAAAACGAGAGAGTATAAATGATATATAATCCATATAACATCCATTGGATAGTAAGGTAATGATTATAAATGAATTATAATAAAAAAATTGAAATTAAGAAAGACTAATTTCAAATAATGTGCTTGAATTGAATGGAGGTGAGGAAGATAAGGATCCCTTAATTGAATATATGACTCCAAAAGCATGGGAGGGGATTATTGATAGGTTGGGGGTGACTTGGTATGACTATAGAGATTTGGGGAATAGTATTTACATGATAAAGGGATTTTTATTTAAGATAAATTAGAGATTGGGTATGTTTATAGAGGAAAAGAGGGGGGGTTTCTTTATTATTTAGGTTTTGGACTCTACTTAAAAAAATATCCAAAACTACAAACCATACCATGGTTTTTCCCCATTTTTTATTCCAAATGGGAGTGTATTTTGTTATTTTATAAGGAAATGGTCCAAAATTATTTAAATAATTCCCTCGTTTATGTGGAGGTGAGTCACACTCTTAAAGAAATGATTTTAAAGCCTTAAAATATATTATAGGTTTTGGAGGATTCATAATGGCTTTAAAAAATAAATTAAATTAAATTAACATTAAAATTATTTTGAAGGTAAATTTTTTTTCATGGATCCCATTTATATTAATTATTACATCACATTTAAGTCATTATGATGTCATAAAACACATAGTATATTTATATCATATTTAATTTTTACCCGATAATTTGACTTTCTCGGAAAATTATGAAAAATTTACCATTGTACAATTTTTAAATTATTATTATAAAAATAATATTAATTTTATCTAAATAATTTTCTAAATATTTTAATTTTCAATTTTAAAACAAAATCGACATTTATTAAGAGATATTGGGTTTTTGACAATAACAGTTTTCAAACCATTATAAAAATTACATTTGACTTCATAAAAATTATATGATAATTTATATATGATAAAAATTATTTAATAATATTAAAATATTATTTATTTCAAAAATACATTAATTCATTAATTAGTTAATTGAATTTGAATATTTCCCAAAAATACAATTTGTGATTTATTTTATCAAAATAAAAAACATTTACAAAGTAACAATAATAGGATGAAAATATATTCATTATTATATAAACAATTATGTAAATACTCATATTTATAGGGTATTGATACATATCCCTTTAATATATCAACAAACTCCCTAAGAGTAAGGTGTAGGATGGTGGGAATTTTATGGGCCGGTTCAGCAAACATAGTTTGGGTTGTGATCGCGATGAGCTTGAACTTCTTCCATTAACGGTTTCTATCATGTTTAAGTTGTTGGATCTTATCTTGGGATTGTTCAAGGTAAAACCATATAAATTATTTCTCCCTAATAATCTCTAATAAATGGTATTCATAGGGTACGATCCTACCGGTTGTGGACATCACTTCCTTCGTCTCTGTTAATTGGATTTATTAAAACCCTATATTTATATTAATCATGTGATCATTGTTCAAGGACTATATTATCAACGGTAATGATTATTAATGGTCAATTAAATATGATAGGATATATTAAAACCAAATAAGTGCATGTTTTTTCTATAAAAATATTACATAATAAGACATTTAAATAAATTGAAAGGGGGGTTTTATTTATAACAGTATGGGTCGTTACAATATTCCATCCTTAATAAATCTTACCCTAAAAATATTCTTTTACCACACTAAAAAAGATGAGGGTAACTCTGCTTCATTATCTCCTCTAGTTCCCACATTTTTTCTTCAAACTTTTGGTTTCTCTACAACACCTTGATAAGGTGAATTGTCCTATTTAGTAGAAATTTTTCTCTATGATATAAGATCTTCATTGGAGGATCTTCATAAGGAAGATCATTCTATAGTGGTACCACCATTTTATTGAGTACGTGTGATGGGTCTGGTATGTACTTACTCAAGAGAGATATATGGAATACTTCATGTACTTGAGATAGGTTTTGTGGGAGTGACAGTTGATAGGCCACCACTCTGATGCGATCAAGGATCTCAAAGGGGTTGATGTATCTTGGAATAATATTTCTCTTCTTCCAAAATCTCATAAATTTCTTCCATGGATAAATATGTAGGAATAACATGCCTCCAACATCAAACTCTAGGTCTTGTTGATGATTATTAACAAAGTTCTTTTTTCAACTATGAGAAACGTTGATGTACTTATGAATGGTCACAACCTTTTCTACCATTTCCTAGACCATTTTAGGGAAAAGTAGTTTGTGTTCCCAAACATCATCCCAGCATGCAGGTGTTTTTCACTTCTTCCCATAAAGGTCTTCATAGGTAGCTATTTAGATACTCGATTAGAAAATGTTTTTATAAGAGAACATGACCAATGGAAGATGTTGTTTCTCTCCTCCTTTGAAGTCCATCATAGAACATACTCGTTTAATGGCCCCGGAACACCCTGAGAGGGATCAGTTGAATCCGGGTGTCAGCATTTTCTTTTAAACTAATGAATCATGTTCCCATGTTGGTAGAAACCTATTAAACCTGTCTAAAGAGGAAGTTTAGAAAATAAACAATCACATGCAAAGTAATGAAACAAAAATTTTACTTGGTTCACCACTAAGGACTATGTCCAAGGAGAATACACTAATAGTGTATTGGTCATACCAAAAAACCACTAATCATCACAAGTTGTGGATTATAAGAGTTTAGAACAGTCACACTCTGTTCCAGGCACATTCCCTTTACAAGATTTTAAGGATAGTACAATTCTTCCCTTGGATCACTTCTATTTACTCCCCCTTTTCACAATGTTGGTAGAATCTTCACTCAGTTTAATGAATTGAAGGTCTATTTAATGGACTGAGTGGACCTAAGGCCTTTATTTTTTTTTGATAATCCACCTTTCAAGGGATGAGGTGTAACTCTTAAAATTCCCAAACTGATGGCCCGAAGGCCCAGATGGATGAATAGTTCCGGCTTCTACAGTACCGAAAAATACCTTCTACAGTACATGTTGTCACTTCAATGGTTTAGCATTAGATTATACATCCTCAACTGTAAATGGATGCTCTGTTGAAGTCCCATAATCACCTAAATATGTAATTTATTTTCCTGTACACTAATATGTTATGTAAATTAATTTCTCAAACTGATTTGGTCAGTTCTTAGGCTTCCTTGGGTGTTCCTAATACTACTGTTGTATTTACATACTGCTACTGTTTCTTCGTACCACTGGTATTTCCATGTACCATCTAGATGTTTCTATATACCATACAGCTATTTCTACATACCATCCAACTCCTCCGTAAACTATCCTTCTTCACGTACTTCCCTACTCCATGTACTGCTTCACTCCTCCACGTACCATCCTGCTATGTGTACTGCCTCGCTCGGCCGCGTACTGTGTGAGCTTCCTGTATGAACCACACTCTCTTCCACAAACTATTTTCCTTATACGGATGATTCTCTCCACGTACCATCTTCTACTCCGTGTACCACTTTTGACTTCATCAAATTTCTTCAAGAAATTTTGATCACCAATCTCGTACCTTAACAGATGGGATTACTGCTCCTTAAATAGGTACATAACTCTGCAAATTTCGGTAATCTGATTTACCCAAATTTTCAATGTGGGACAATCTTCACTGTAAACTGAACTCTATCTGTGTATTTTTATCCTCCACTGGGTACTTTAGTTTTCTGAACTTCGAACCTTTATCACATACCACTAACCTTCCATATACTATATTTTTTTTTGTTCTGTGTACTACTTCGCTTCACTGCATGTGGTCACTATGAACCATTTTCGGTAGCATTTTGCATACCACACTCCTTCATCACGTACCATCCCTACAAACTGTTTTCAGTTCTGCACACCATTCTGCATACCACAAGCCTTCACTACGTACTGCACACCTTCACCATGTACCATGCACATTCACCACGTACAGCACACCTTCACCGCGTACCACATTCATTGACCGTGTACCGCATGCCTTCATTGCGTACCGTTTCTTGTAACCGTTACCAAAATCCTAATTATTGAGGCCCAAAAAATTGGAAAACACTGGGAAATTTTGCCACCACCAATACTACTTTCAGCCTCAAACGTATGACCATATTCTTTGCGAACTCCCCAGTCATCCATGTGCATATTGACAACAAAAACAAACCAACCTCCATTATTAGCAACATGAAGCATTGGTTCCAACACTCGCAACATTTCTTCTAGTATATGGATAGCCATCTTAGATTGGATATTAATTTGAGGATGATAGGCCATACTAAATTTTAGCTCAGTGTTTAGATCATGTTGGATACTTTTCTAGAAATTGGAGGTGAATATCTAATTTTGATCGGATACAAACGATAGTGGTCTTCCATGAAGCCTTACCACTCCTCTAATTTATATCCATGAAAGTTGATCTAATGAGAAGTCATATCAAATTACGATAAATTAGGTTTACTATGTAAGACAACCTATAACAACCCATATAACATTATTTCTTTTGGTTGTATGCAGAAGTTCGGTGAAAAATTCCAAGGTGATATTATCCCATTTACATGTTGGTATAGGTAATGGTTTCATAATACCCTTATACTTGTTCCTCTAAGCCTTAACTTGATGGCATACTAGGCACTTTGATGTATATTTCGTGATCTCCTTCTTCATATTTCCCCATCAATTGGGTTCATGGTGATCTTGATACATCATTGTGCTTCTTGGGTGAATGGAGAAAGTTGAACTATGTGCATCATCTAACAGTTCGTTCATTAACTTAGAATTTTATAGAACACATAACCTTGACCCAAATCTCATAATTCCTTCATTAATTTGAAACTCTGTGTATTTTCCCTTTATCATGGCTTCCACCTTCTTCTGAATTTCAACATCATTTCTTTGAGAATATTTTATTTTCTCCATGATGGGTGGTTGAGAAATAATTTGAGAAAGGATTCATGATGTTTATTATTTAATGATTCCCATGTCCATCCATTTTAGGTATAAGAAAATTATATCCTTCTCGATTCTCATCATTGATAAATATATAAGATATTTTCTACTTAGTGCATCTGCTACCTTATTCACTTTATCAGGATGGTAGTGGATTGAGTAGTCGTTGTCCTTAATGATATCTAACCATATTCACTAGCACATATTAATCTATTTGTATGTGAATATATATTTGAAGCTCTTGTCATCAGTATAAATCTCACACTTCTCCCCATAGAGATAATTCTGCCAAAATTTCAATGCAAAGATCAGAATTACTAACTCTATATCATGTGTGGGATAGTTTTTATAATGAATTTTAAACTTTCTGGAGGCGTAGATTATCACTTTATCATTTTTTATTAGTAAGAAACCTAATATATTCTTCGAATAATCTCTACATTCCATAAAGAGTTCCACACTTGTCAGTAGTGTGAGCACTGGTGTAGTGATAAGCCTCTTTTTAAGATCCTTAAATATTTCCATGCATTCTTGTATCCATAAAAACTTAAATTACTTCTGAGTTATAAAGGTTATAGGGTTTTAAAATCATGATAAATTTATCACAAATTAGCGATAATACCTAGCTAACCCTCGGAAACTATGAATATATGTCACATATGTTGGCCTCGACCATCCGGAAGGACCCCGGAACACCCTGAGAGGGGAGGGGTGAATCTGGGTGTAAAAGTTTTCTTCCTAAAGTGGTGGATATTTTTATCACATTTTTAGGAACCAGTTAAACTTTTTTATGGAAATGTACAGTAATTAAAACATTCAAACACAGTAGAAAAAAAAACAATTTTTACTTGGTTCACCACTAAGGGATAGTCCATGGAGAATACACAAAGATATTTTCAGTCATACATAAATCCACTAATCTTCACTAGATGTGGAATAAATATGTTTTGACACATTAACTCTATTCCAGGAAAAATTCCTTTACAATGTTTTCGGGATAGCATATTGTGTCCCTCAGATCACTTCTGTCAACTCCCCCTAGATCACTGATTTTAGATAATTTTAACTCAGTTTATCTACTTGAAGGTCTCTTTAATGAATTGGAATTAAATTTATTATAATTGAATTATAATGAGACTCTACTTTCATCATAGAACTAATTTGATGAATTCTGAATGCCTTTTCCTCTGAAACCAGATGTTCAACAGCGTATTTCGCAAAGCTCCAACACGAAGCTCACTAGCTTTGTGAAGCTCCCTTCCTTAGTGGAACAAACTACATTCATAAAGCTCACTAATTCAATGAGAAATAACTGATCATTGAAAATAACCCATTACATAAAAGCATCGACATCAGTCAAGACTTGGTAAGTCTTTTCACGATGTTCAAGATCGCAAAGAATCCTCGTTTTTCTTAGATACTCTTGCATCATGAAATCAGAGTGATTCTGGATTTTCTATAAATTCCTCATGTTGATTGAATAGGGTTATCCTATTATTTACAAGCTTGTTCATTCCTGAAGCTCCACCTCCTCTAGAATGATTTCAGGATCATCCAAAAACACCTTCGTGATGCTCCTCCCTTCACGATGCTCCAATGAAATTCATTGTTTGTGATGCTCATCGTAATCGTAGAGCCTTCCATAAAAATATCACCTATTCATGATGTAACAACTCAGATTTTCTCAATTTTATTTTTCAAAATTATTTGGGAAAATTCTGAGACTTGGTTCTGAGACGACGTTCGATTCCGAGGCCCGATGTACCCGGAATAGTCTATTAAAAAATGTTCAGTTTTTAAGAAATTACGTGAGTGGTCTTCCTAAAAAAGTAGAATAACTCTTAAACAGGTGCCTAGATTAGAAATCTGAGGGTTTCATTGTGTTCAAATCAGTGGATTGACCTAAGGTGAGGCCTAACATCATCCAGAACGAGTCGGTTGTGAAAGATAGTTTTTGTATGTAACCATAAATAAAATAATTAAATAAAAAAATTATTTTAAAATCCTAATAACTCACGAATGAAGAATTGAATTTGAAATCTTAGACCATCATTTATTTTTTAATTTTTTTCCCTAGGCACGACTTAAATTTAGTCAGCGAGGGTCTTCTATGGAAAAACCCAAAAATTTCATAATCGTTATTAAATAATTTAAAGATAAATTATTTTGTTGATGCAGTGACAATTTCATTTAAAATAATTCTTATGAAAAAATACTAGGTTTATCCACGTAACCTTGAGAATGATGGAGAATTTCTAGAGAGATATTTGGAAAACCCTTGCAAGGAAATGGTGATAGAATCACATATCAATGATCGACAAACGACGTTCTTGACGGATCTCCCCAATGACGGCGACGCAACAACCAACCTTCATCAGTGAGTGATCCAAATAAATCGTATTATGAATTATTTTTTATTTACCTCCCCATTATTTAATTCAAAGATTAATGTAGACCAACCAATGAATAGGATGATCCATTGTTCAATTATTCTTGTAGGATGGGTTTTATTTCTACAGGATTTCATTGGGAGTTGTTCTTGTAATTGTTTATTGAAAAATTAAATTTTCATTCTAATGGAAACAAACCATGATCAACATGAACATTGATCGATGTTTTTTCCTCTTATTTGATTTATGTTTTTCTCCCCCATTCATCATTCGTCATGGGCGTTCTTTGCTTGGTCCACAGCTGGATATATCCCACTCAATCGATCATTTCGCACCCGATTCTTCTCACAGCAATTTGATATTGTAGATCTGGGATCAGCGTGACATGAAAGAGGTTCGAATACAGACACAGAGCGATTCTAATGATGGTGTATCCTTGAATACTCGTTCTTCAATGTTCTTTTGTGGAACGAAGAATGACCTTTTAATCCGTTGTGTGACAGGATAAGAAGAAGAAACTCATTGTTTGGGTGATGGTGTGAATGAACAAGGATAGATCTTGAGTTTTCTAGCAAAGCATGGCCAGAATGGTGGCCCGAGCAGCAGAAAAGATCAACATAGTGAAAACCGAGGATTCTTGAAAATCTTGTGCTACGCAGCATGTAATCTGGGATTACACAACATGTGGGTTTCCCTCAGTAGAGGATAGGATTTTGGGAGGCATTAAAGTATCACACAACATGTGAACCCTATCACATGGTGTGTGGGACCTTCATCGAGGCTCGGTGTTTATCTTGGGAGGTAAATGGACACAGGGTGGAGTACATGGCTTGCCTACACAACATGTATCCCACCACAAGGCTAGACCCAGACTGGATACACAAGTTACCCCATGTATTAGTGCATGGGAAGGCGAACACATGATGACACCATGTAATGGTACATATCCAAAGTACACAAGTGGACATCGTATGGAAGGATACGGTGTGTGAACCTTCTACACATCATGTAATCTGTTTTTACATGAAATGTACATCTGAAATGGGTTTTTGAACACGGACAGTACCGAGGGTCAAGGGACATGATGTGTGACCCTACTACACATTGTGTACCCCTTCTTACATGTCTTTAATCTCTTTTACGCCATATCTCGGACAATTTTTGTTAGGTTTTGTTCCCTTGTTCTTTCCTATGAAGGTTAGTTGGTATTGTTCCCTATTCACAGGAGAACGGTCCCTTTAGTAGGATTTTATAGGATATAGTCATTAATCCCTTCCAAGAGGCTTGGAGTAGGATCCTATATCCATTATTGATCCCTAAGTAGATTCTTGGTATTGGTATTCCATTCCTAATGGATTTCAATTCTATAATTATCAGGTGAATCCGGATAAGTCGTGGTATCACCCATATCCCTGACAGTGATCCTTATCTGTGTATCGTGATATTCCCCACTCATTGAGTGAGTACTCCCAGAGAAAGTGTATTGTATCTCTATTTATATTGATCAATGTATCTCTCATGATGGTTTCTGATGAATAGTACTTCTCGGGCGGACATCATCAGTGATATCAGACTCAGGAGTGTGTTATCCAAGATGAGTTTCTTTGTGTAATCTTTTGACTAAATATCTAGGGTTAGTATATGGTAGTGGTGACTTACCTCTAGACTATGGGTCTGGGTTTGAGTATATTAGGATATCTCTGTTTTATGTGTTGTGGACACATACTTCTGTAGGGATTAATGTACCTTTGATTTGTGTATTGATTTGTGGTTTTGGGGTGTCCTTATGAGTATTATTATACTCACCCTTGCACAATATTTTCCTACACATATCATATATTGTGAAGATAAGTGACCTATTTGATAGAGTCCTAGGTGTACCAGGACTAAGTCTGGGACAAGGCGGTGCTTTTTGAGTTTAGATAGGCCGATGTGTTTCTTTAGATTCAAGAAGCAGTCCCAATACCTTTTTGTTTATAGGTTCGAATTTCTAGTTTATAGGCTCTTTATTTGGTGTGCTTGTATTTTGTCTTAGTTTAATTTACTGAAATTTACATTTCCTATTGTAATATGTTGGTTAGGATTAGTGGTATGCATACATTTTTTCCCTTAATGGTTTTTACATTTTATCATTTTTGGTATTAGAGATTTGTGCATGTATACAAGTACTTAGGCAATGCCTCCCATGTTAGTGATATGCCTAATCAGTGCTAGTCACCAGCCCCTGGCCTATTGGAGGTAGGCTTGGAGAGTCAATTCATGGGCCCCACTGGGATGGTTCATGATAGAGTGGTATTATAGGTGGTAAGTTCTACCATAATACTGAGAGTTTGTGAGATTTTTTTTGGGGAAACAATGTTAAGTGTTTCGAGTTCGTCTTTCAGGCCAAGGACTCCAGTGTTGGTGCAGCGACCGACATATCCATACACCAAGTCTATAATAACCTATTTTTTTACTCGGTACATGTGAACACCGGTTGCAGGGAAGCAATAATGGTACATAAATCATACTTTAATGGGTTGTGGTTTCCATGTCCTTCTTGAGTCAACTCTCCAGATATACTCATTGAATGTGGTACATCTTGTTCACTTATAGGATGCCTTTACAATGTATACCAGTTAGTATTAAGCATCTTGATCAAGAGGATGACCCCCTCAGTGAAAAGGAATTTATATGGGGATCAATTCCCCATATATTAACTTTAGGTGGTGTATCATCCATACCTCCACCCATAGATAAGTACATGGTACTCACAGTACTAGCGAATGAAGAGCATATGCAGAGCGTGATTCATGAGTTTCATCAGTAGAGACCCCTCAAGTTTTGAGGTGGGCCTGACACATAGGTGTTTGAGGTCTATCTTGAGGTGGTGAACCATGTTTTCCATCTATTCAGGACACCAGCAGATCAGATGGTGGTTCTAGCGGTGATCCTTCTCTTTGTCTTAGCAGGACGATGGTGGGGTTTAGTTACCCAATATTATGAGGAAACAAACCTTCCATGGACAAATTTTGAGGAACTTTTCATAAAGGATTTATCACCTTATAGTTTGAGGATTATGTGTATCCCAGAACTTCTACAACTATGGAAAGATGAAATATATGTGTTTGATTATTCATTGAGGTATACCTACCTCTCCAACTACTTGATGGATATAATACACGATCAGCACTACAGGGATGTAACCTTCAAGCGTGGTATTTTCAGAGAAATTTGAGCCAGTGTATTCCCTATGATAATTCCTACCTATGATAGGGTGATAGAGTAGAATTTTTTGGTTGACAGTTCCATGGTTGGACAGATATAGCTGGTGCTAGTCAGTAGTGGGCAAGTAGGAGTAGAGACATCAGCAGTGGGAAGCCGGCATCAGCCTCAGAAACATAGACATGGGAGAAGTCACAAGAGGAAGACCCAGAATATGGATTCAACCATTCAAGACTTGTTGGGTGGGTCTATATATACTAGAGAAATATGATTCTTTTTTTGTGGAAGAAGGGTACATATATCTAGAGATTGTCAAATTTGTCGAGCTGCAGATAGGGAGATAGTGGATGGTCCGCCGAGGAAAAGGCATAAATAGGACCAGGAATATCTGTAGGGTGGAAGAAATGATAGAGGAGCTGGGAGAGTAGTAGGATGTGGTAGACATTTTGACATGTTACCACCACCAACACCAAGTAGTATCTGCCAGGCTCATAGACATAGAGGACATGGGCAATGATAATTGTTTGCGGTCGAGGCATATGACCCAGAGCCTCCAAGAATGATTCAAGGTACAATATGTGTCTTTGATACTTTATATGTTGTATTGATAGACATGTATACTAGTCATTCTTATCTTATAACAAATCATTTATGCGACATTGAGATTCTAGGTAGACCGTTGACTCGACCCTTATGCTTGGAGACACATACCAGAGGAGACTCGAGGATCACACTTATGCAGACAGTGTGACCTGATCCTTGGAGGAGAGATTTTTGTTTGGAACCTATTTGTGGATGTGTCGAAGCCTTATAACGTCATTCTTGGTATGGATTGGTTATATTTGGTCCATTAACAAAATGACTGTTTTAGTCGAAGGGTGTGGTATGTCTGCAGCGATGGAACGAGTTTTTTCCTTTGTAAGAAAAAAGGAAACCTAGGAAGCATGGGATGGAATCATAACTATGAGGGTGCATCCAATTACTCATGAGTTGGCTAGAATAACCCTCAGAGTAGTAGATATTATGATTTTTCAGTTCCCAGTAGTAGTAGCGGAATACGAGGACATATTTCGTGAATATGTTCCAAGATTACTTCTCCACCAAGAGATAGACTTCTACATTGTTTTACACCCTGGTACAACACCAATATCAGCACCAACATATCATATAGCTCCCGAGAATATTCATAAGATGAGGGTGTATTTGGAGGACTTGCAGAGGAAGGACTTAGTAAGACCCAGTGTTTCACCCTAGCAAGCCCTAGTTTTGTTTACCAAAAAAAGGGTAGATGAGAGACTAAGGATGTGTGTGGATTTTCGGAACTTAAACCAAGTGACCATGGAGAATTAGTATCCACTAACAAGGATAGATGACCCCCTAGAGTATTTTATAGGGTAACGATAGTTCTTAAAGGTTGACCTCAATTCAATGCTTCCATAATTTGAGATACAGTTTGACGAGTGCCCCGATCTTGAGATTTCCAGAGAAGGGTGTCGAGTATGTAGTGTTTTGAGATGCATCATAAACTAGACTTGGTTGAGTTATAATGCAGAGGAAAGAATTTATTACTTATGGTTCACACTAGTTGAGGCCACAATAGCAGAACTATGTCACCCAAGATCTTGAGTTGGTAGCGGTAGTCTTTGCATTGAAGATGTGGTGACTCTTCTTGATGGGTGAGCAGTTTATCATCTACTATGATCACAATAGTATCAAGTATATCTTCTCTCATATGGATCTGAACTTGATGTAGAGGTGATTCCTAGAGTTTCTCTAGGACTATGACTTTGAGATTTTTTATACTCCTAGGAAGGTAAACGTGGTGGCAGATTATCTCAGTAGGAGATCTAGTTCATAGTTACTGAACAAGGAATCAGAGCAGTTGACCTCATTATAGTTTTCCTCTATGGATGTATATGGATAAGCTTACCTCCATTTGAATGTTTTCACCCCTCCACTCATACAGTGAGTTAGGTAAGCACAACTTGGGGATACCGACTATGATACATATATGATCAGATTTAAACAGGGCATGCACTTGATGGATATTCACAAGGTGGGGAGAACATTGTCCTTTTAAGAGGATGAAAAGTTTTACTAGTGGAATTACGAGAGGGGGTTATAAGGGAGTTTCATACATCCCATTTAGAGGTACACCCTCGTTTGGTGAAGATGTACCAGGACCTCTGATGTCAGTTTTGGTGGACAAGGATAAAGCAGGTAGTGGCAAAGTTTATTTCTCGAAACCTTACATGCCAGTAGGTGAAGGTTGAGCACCAGGTTCCAGCAGGTATGAATCAACCCCTTGAGGTGCCTAAATGTAAGTGGAATGGGATATCAATTGAATTTGTGATGGGTCTACCACGTACATACATGGTACATGATACCATCTGGGTGATTGTTGACTAACTCACCAAGTCGGACTACTTTTTACCTATTTGGGAGTAGTGTTCAGTAAATAGATTAAGATGCCTCTACGTTCAGGAGATATTTTGAATCTATGGAGTCCCATCGACGATATTTTCTGACTGTGATTATCATTTCACATCCTAATTGTGGAAGGAATTACAAGAGACATTTGGGACTCAGTTACGCTTGAGTACAACATTTCATCCCCAGACGGATGGCTAAACAGAGGGGACAATTCAAGTTATGAGGGATTTGTTATAGGCTTACATATTAGACTTTGGTTTTATTTTGTAAGACCACCTAGAACTGGTGTATTTTTCATAAAACAATACCTACCACTCCACCATTGGTATGGCACTGTTCGAGGCTTTGTATGGGAAACCCATCAGGTCACCACTTTGCCGGACTAAACTAAGAGAGTCATCACTCATGATCCTGGAATTAGTGTGAGCTAATACTAAGAATGTGCATATCATCCAAGAGAAGATGAAGACTTCATAGAGCCATCATAAATCTTATGCTGACATATGGATGAGACCTTTGTAGTTTGAGGAATGATACCATCTCTTCCTTTGGGTATCACCTCGATGAGGGTTATAGATATTTGGTTGAGGTAGAAAGTTATCATTATGGTTTATTGGAACTTTTTAGATACAATGTAGTGTTGGCTAGGTGGTGTATCTCTTAGCTCCACCCCCAAAATTAGACTGGGTACACTATTTCATCCACGGGTCGCAGCTGAGGAGGTACGCACATGACCCATCACATGTCATCGACTGGGGAAAGTTAGAAATCGAGGATGGAGTAACTTTTTCTATGTACCTAGTGGGTATTGAGGATCAGTAGAAGAGGATCCTTCGTGGGTCATCGGTTCCTTTTGTGTGTGTATGGTGGGAACACCGGAATCTCTAGAAGAGAACATGTGAGTGGGAGGCTCAGGTTTGTGCACAGTACCCATATATTTTAGAGAAATCATGTTTTTAGATTTTTGGGGATGTAAATCCCTAATGTGTGTAGAATATAACAACTTGTATTTTACCAAAAAAAAATATTTGGAAAAAATATGAGACGAGTCACTAAGACGACATGCGATTCCGAGGCCCGATGTTCCCAGAACTTTTTATTGAAAAATATTAAGTTTTTAATCAATCGTGCTAGCAGTTTTCCTGAAAAATTGAAATAAATCTTAAATAGGTTCCCATATCAAAAATAGGAGGCCACCATTATTTTCATATTATCATCTTTACCTTAGGTGAGGCCTAACATCGGACGATGTGAGTCAACTATGAAAAATAGTTTTTGGACATAACCATAAATAAAATAATAAAATAAAAATTATTTTATTTTTAAATACTAATAACTCATGAATGGGGACTCAGATTGGAAATCCAAGACCATCGTTGAGTTCGTAATGTGGTGTTTTCCCTATGCGCGACCTACCTTTAGTCAGTGCGGGTCTTCTATGGAAAAACCTGAAAAGGATTTAATCGTCATTAAATAATTTAAAGATAACTTATTTTGTTAATGCAGTGACAATTTCCTTTAAAATAATTCTTATGTAGAAATCCTAGGGTTATCCGCATAATCATGATAATTCTATAGAATTTATATGGAGAGATTTGGAGAAACCTCTCTAGTAAATAGTGATGGAATCACAGATTGACGATCGACGAACGCCGTTCTTGACGAATCTTGCCAACGACGGTGACGCAACAATTGAACTTCATCAGCAAGCCATCCAAATCAAAAGTAAGATGCATTATTTTGGATTTCCTTCCTCATTCTTGAATTCAATGATGAACGTGGACCAACTAATGAACATGTTGATCTGTGGTTCGATCATTCTTGCGAGATTGGTTTTATTTCTGTGGTATTTCATTGGGACTTGATCTTGTGATTATTTTTTAAGGAATTCAATTGTCATTCTAATAGAAAAGAACCATCATCGACATGAAAAATGATCAAGGTCTATTCCTCTTAATTGATTTATGATTGTATCCCCTTGTTCAACACTCATCATGGGTGTTCTTCACTTGGACCACGACTCAAAAAAAAACATGATCAATCGATCGGTGCACACCCGATTCCTAGCACAACTTTTCAATATAATAGATCCGGGATCTGTGTGACATGATGGAGGTACAAAGATAGACATAAAGTGATTTGGATGATGGTGGATCCCTAAATCCACATTCATTGATTTTCTTCAGTGGAATAAATAATGGACTTTTAATTCATTATGTGACCAGATTAGAAGATGAAACACATTGTTTGTGTGATGGTGTGACCAAACGAGGTTGGATCTTGAGTTTCCCAACAAGTTGTGGCTGGAATGGTGGCCAGTACAGTGGAGAAGATGACTAGAGTTCAAATGAGGGATTCTAGATAATCTTTCACTACACGGTGTGGAATCCAGGATTACATGATGTGTGGGGCCCCTTAGTGGAGGCTAGGGTTTCGGGTGGCAGTAAAGTATCACACATCATATGAACCCTATCATATAGTGTGTTGTACCTTCCCCAAGTCTCGATGCGTCTCTCGGGAGGTACATGGACACGGGGTGGAGTATACAGCTTTCCTACATAGTGTGTACCCCACCACATGGCCAGACCCAGACTGGATACACGAGTTACCCCATGTACCAGTACACAGGAAGTAGAACATGGGTTGACACCATGTACTGGCACATTTCCAGAGTACACAGGTGGACCCTGGATGGAATTACACATCATGTGACTATTCTACAAACCGGGTAATTTGTTTTTACATGACATGTACTTCGGACATGGGTCGTTTAACACATGCAGTACCCAGGGTCAAGGGACATGGAATGTGACCCAACTATACACTATGTACCCCTTCCTACATGCCTTGAATCTGTTGTCCACCATATCTTGGGAAAGTTTCATTAGGGTTGGTACCCTTTATCATTCCTCAAAAGGTTACTTGGTATCATTTCCTATTCAATGTAGTGTAGTCCCTTCAGTAGTATTTTACTGCATATAGTCAAGAATCCCCTCTGAGAGGTCTAGAGCAGGATCTTGTATCCATTTTTGTTCCCTAAGTAGAGTCTTGATATCAGAATGACCAATACTACTGGATGTTGATCCTCTACTTAGAAGTTTAATCTGGATGAGTCGTGGTATCACCCCATGTCCCTAGAAGTGATCCCCATCTGTGTATCGTGATCTTCCCCACTCGTGGAGTGAGTAATCCCAGAGCGATTGTATCATATCTCTCTTCAGAACGATCATTGTATCTCTCATGATAGTTCCAAAAAAATAGTAATCCTTGGGAAAACATCATTGGTGCTATCTGACTCAAGAGTGTGTACTCCCAGATGAGTTTCTTTGTGGAATCTTCAGACTGAATCACTGGTGTTTTATATGGTAGTTTCAACATAACTCTATACTAGGGGTCTGGGTTCGAGTATATCAGGATATATCTTTTGTATATGTTATGAACACATACTTTTGTATAAATGATTGTAACATTACATTGTGAATTTCTTTGTGGTTTCAGGGTGTCATGCTGAGCATTTTTATACTCACCCCTGCACGGGATTTTCCCGCACATGTCGTGTCTTGTGAAGATGAGTAACCTTTTTGACAGAGTCCTAGGTGGACCAGGACCAAGACTAGGCGGTGCTTCATTATTTCATATAGGGTGAGGTGTTCATGTGGCTTTGAGTATCATTCCCAGTACCTTTTTGTTTACAGGTTGGACTTTTAGATTATAGACTCTTTATTTGGTGGACTTTTATTCTATACGAATTTAATTTACTACACTTTACCTTCCCTGTTGTATTCTATTTTTATGCATTAATTTTGTTCCTTAGTGGTTTTTACATTTCAAAATGTGTGGGCTTATAGATGTGTGAATGTTTATAGGTACTTAGTCAATGCCTCCCATGTTAGTGATACGCCTACTTAGTATTAGTCACCATCCCCTGGCCTATTGGAGGTGGTCTTGGGGAGTCATGACATGGGCCCCACATGGATGGGATGTGACACGCGATGCTCCTCTTCTCATTATCACTTATAAACAACATCTCTGTTCATGATTCTCTTCATCTTGAAAACATAATCCCAATCTTGTAATGATATGCCCCAAGAATGAGACTTCCTTTAACCAAAACTCACATTTTCAATACTTTGAATAAAGATTCTCCTTTCACAAGGTCTTTACCATAGTTCTCGGATGATCCTAATGCTACTCCTTGGTTTTTAATTATATTATAATATGATCTATAAATACTACCACAAAGTTTTCAAGTTAATCTCTAAAAAATCTATTCATCAAGTCCATGAATATTGTTGGAGGATTAGTGATCCCAAAATGCATCACTATGAACTCATATTTCTCGTACCTTGTATGAAAAGTAGTTTTGGGGATATCCTCCATCTTCACACTAACTTGGTAATATCTAGACCATAGATACACCTTAGAGAAGTATTGTGATCCACATAGATAATCGAACAAGTCATCAATTTGTGGTAGAGTATACTTGTTCTTTATTGTGATATTGGTGAGTTCGTAATAATAAATGAAAAGGTGTATTGAATCATCCGTCTTCATGATGAAGAGGATTGGTGCACCCCATAGTGAAGCACTTGGGAGAATGAACCCTTTATCCAAATTCTCATATAGTTGTTTCTTCATATCCACATGGTCCACAACAGCTATTATATATAGATTCCGGGATATTGGAAATTCCCCAAGTGTAAGCATGATTGAAAATTCAACCTCTTGGCTAGGAGGAAGACCCAGAAATTCCTTGGGAAACACATCAATATATTATATCACAATAGGCATGTCATAAAGGATGGTTCTTTACTTAGACTGAAACATTTGGGATAGATATGCTTGCTCGTATGGAAATAATTATCCATTCTTGAGATGTTGGTGATAAAGAAGATTCATCCATCTCCTTTAATTTGTACAGAATTAGGGGTCAATCCACGATATGTAGAGTGATTTCCTTCTCATGGTAATTATTGTTGGATTTATATAGGTAAAGTCAATCTGTGCCCAGAATTGTATCAAATTCCACCAAAGGAAGTATCACAAGGTTTTATGGGAAGTTCATCCCATAAATTGTCACAAGGGAGGAGTTATATACTTGGGTTGCAATAATTTACACATTTTCTATTTTCATCGAAATCTCTAATTCCATTATTTGTGGTTGTGTTTGAATAGTTCTATTAAACTTTCATGATATGAAGAAATGTGTAGAACCAAAAACAAAAAGTGAATTCTCTATTCTTGAATGAATAACTTGCATACAAGACACCACTTTGATGTCGGGATCCACTTCAATGATAGTGATGGAAAAAATCACCCTTGATTCCTTGGAGGTTTTTGGTTGTCTCTGAAAACCCTTGGCTTGTGGAATTGGTTTACAATGTGCCATGGTTCCTTGTAGTTGAAGCAATGCACAATGAGTTGAGGGTTAATTGGAGAATTCATTTCCTCTTCTGCATTAGTGGGTTTCTCCTTTAGTAAATTTCTAGTTATGTTTCCTTCATTATCACAACTTAATCATTTCTTTGTCCCCCTTAGGCAATTTATGGGGTTCCTCTTCCCATGCATTTGACAAGTGGGATGTTGAAATTTCTTGGAACCATTAAATTTACCCATTGGACTTCCAGAATTAAACTCCACTTTATTATTCTTATCCCCAAGATACCCTTGATATTCTTTGAACTCCATTTCAACTTTGAGGGCACATCGGACAATTTATTCATAGCTATCAAAGTCACAGATCTCCAGGTCTTTCCATAGACTAGGTTTTATCCCACCAAATAAGTGATCAACATTGAATTTATGGTTAATAAAAAAGCTGGAGGCATATCATGTAAGTCTTGTGATGTTTTCCTCATACGCATTTATAGATTCTTCGTATTTTTTATTGAGGGTGAGAAAATACCCTTCCATTTTAATTCAGAGAGTGCAAGGAAAATATTTATTGAAAAACCTTTTCCAGAATTCCTTCTACTCCATCACATTGATCTATTCCAGAGGCTTCATATTTTTTATCAATTCCCATCACTGATAAAATTCTCCCCCATATGATAAATAACCATTAGAACCTTCTCTTACTGAGAACATTAAAGTATGGATAAGATATTCTCAATGGATTTGATCCATTGTTCCTCAATTAAGGGATCATATGATCCACTGAAAGTAGGAGGCCTTTTTTGCATGAAGCTTTCTATTGAGGCATATTCTATCTTAGGGGGGTTTGGTATCTCCTACTGATTCAGGTTTCTATTCATAACCTGATTCAGCTAAGAGAGTATCGTGAAAACATTTGTGATTCCATCCCCTATCAAATTTCACATCTTGTTAGGGAAGTCATCACATTACCCGTTTCATTAATTGGTTACCTGATTCCTCCTATTTTCATCCATTATCTAGAGTAAAAGTAAAATTAGAGATGATTATTTTTAAACTATTAAACACATAAAGGGTAATCCAATGACATTAAAGATATAGCTTATAAATTTCATGTATTTCCTTAACTTATGAATTTCTAGGATTCAATCTATGTTATCCATGATATATTTCCAAACATATATTATTATGGTCATTTTTTAGTCCCTTAATAATGTTTGATAATGATCTTATGAATTTACCAAAGCATGTCCATCGATAGTGTCAAACTAGGTGCACAGTAAGGCATGTTGTCATGGACTAGGTTACCCCGAGTTGGGCCCACAACACCTTGTTAGAGTTATTACCCCTCGGTAAATTTGTTCCAAAACCACATCCACTTATAGTATCAAATTAAAGATGTATTTTCTTGATAAAACACTAACTCTATACTTACAAAAATTTATGGGTGTTTTCTTATACTTATTTTTATCCCTGATTCTTTCGCTTGAGTTTTTCAATACCAATTTTAAAAATAACTAAACTTTCACTCTGATACCAATTATGACAACCCTACTCTTTATTTTACATTAATACATGATTTATTACATAAAATTACACTCGATAAAACCAAAATATCAATAAGTATAGTGTATTTGGTAATTAGGTACATAGCATAACATCTTGACCATGGGATACAACAACATTATTGAAAACTTCCTTAACATGCTTCTAAAATTCCATGGCTTTTTAAAACTGCACGGGATAACCAGGGGACAAATATAAGGAAAGGGTGAGATATAAAGCCCAGTAAGTGAGTAAATAAGTAATAACATGAAAAATATAATACAAATTATAAAATAGGAATATCAATGAGTAATTATAGGAACATGAATAATAATACTTGATATATAATGATAATCATAACATGGTAAATGTGGAAACAACTTAAAACACTACAACATAAACATAGGTAAAGGATAAACCCACCAAGAAATCATGGTGGAAAAAACTACCATAAAGGAATCAGGCTCACTCCCTATCCCAACATGACGTATTATGATACTAAACATTACCCAATTCATTGGGTCACTATGTAATTTTTTGTGCACCAATCACTTTCATTTTATTTACATGATTAAGTGTTCCACATACATCATACAACATGGATTCATTCATCATCATAATTTAATCCATGATAAAGGAGTGTTGAATACATACATGTAAGTCCTAATTAAAAATATTATATGTGCATAAAGGTGAACTCCCTTGATAAGATATGGGTATGGTGTTCACTACACAATTGGTTTGGCATGGAAAATCACGATGATATTTCAGTAGCATATCTACATCACTTAAATATTCATAAAAATGGGATGATGAGAGATAAAGGGGTATAACATCAAATAGACATAAAATGGTCATAAATAAATACATTTATAAATATATCCCAGCATTAGAAATTGAAAATAGAATGCATAAGGTAATGAAGAAACATTAATAAAAAAGAATCATAACTATATTTTGGCATGGTAATGGGCGTACATAAAGGATCATGGTAGGATTAATAAGATTGAAATGGGAATATCATCATTTATAAGTAATGGGAATATGTAAGAACATATCCCAACATAAAAAAAATGAAATTTAGATACATTACAAAAATAAGTGCTTGATAAAAAAGAGGAGAGTGGAAGATCACTTACAGAATTTCGGCATAGTAACGACTTAGATAAGGGTCAAAATGAGAGAGGATAAACAATATTTCATTAATATAAAATAAATTGGTAAGTAAGGTAATGATAATAAATTAACTAAAATATAAAAAATTGAAATTAATAATAATAATTTCAAAGAATGTGCTTGAATTGAAAGGAGGTGAGAAAGGTGAGGATCCCCTACTTGAATGTATGACTCCAAAAGCTTGGGAGGGGATTATTGATTGCTTGGGTTCACCTTGGAAGGAATATATAGATTGTAGGGAAGAGTATGGACATGGTATAATGTGTTTTAATGAAGATAAATGGGGACTTGTGTGGGTTTATAAAATAAAATAGGGGGTTTCTTTATTATTTAGGTTTTGGACTCTACATGATAAAATATCCAAAACCACAAATTGTCCCATGGTTTTTTCTCATGGTTTCTGAAAAATTGGAGTGGTTTTTATTATTTTATAATTCTAAGGTCAAATATTATTAAAATAATCCTCGTGATTATTTGGAGGTGAGTCACACTCATAAATAAATGTTTTAAAAACATAAAATATATTATAGGTTTTGGAGGATTCATAATGGCTGTAAAAAATAAATAAGAAAAACTTAAAATCACATTATTTTAAAGGTAAAACATTTATTTGGTCATTTATAAAATTTATAGTAATTATTACATCAATTTTGGGTCATTATGATGTCATAAAACACAAATTATATTTATACGATATTTAATTTTTACCCGAAAAGTCAAATACCTCAGAAAATTATGAATAATTAACCATTGTATAATTTTGATATTATGATTCCAGAAATAATGTTCATATTATTTAAATAATTTTATAAAAATTTTAATTTTCAATTTTTAAATAAAAGCGATATTTATTAAGAAATGTTGGGCTTCTGACAATAACTGTTTTTGAACCCTTATAAAAATTACATTTAACTTCATAAAAATTATATGATCATTTATATATGATAAAAATTATTTAATAATATTAAAATATTATTTATTTCAAAAATCTATTAATTCATAAATTCATTAATTGAATTTTAATATCAACCAAAAATATAATTTTTTCTTTATTGTATCAAAATGAAAATCATTTACAAAGTAACAATAATAGTATGAAAATATATTCATTATTATAAAAAAAATATACATACTCGTATTTCCATGGACTTTATACACATCCCTTTAATACACCAGCAAACATCCTAAGAATAAGGTGCGCAATGGTGGTACTTTCAGGGGGTGGTTGAGCAATCATAGTTTGGGTCATGGTCTTGATAAGATTGAAATTCTCCCATAAATGGTTTCACTCATGCTTAAGTTGTTGGATCTCATATTGGAATTAGTCAAGGGAAAATATTATAAATTCTATCTCCCTAGAAATCTTCAGTAAATGGGCTTCATAGGGTACGATCCTACTGGTTGTGGCCATCAATTCATTTGTCTGTGTCAATTGGATTTGTTAAAACTCCATATTTATACTAATCATATGATCACAATTCAACCACTATATTATCAACGTTAATTATTATTAATGCTCAATCAAATATGATATGATATAATAATCCTAAATAATTTCATGTGTTTTCTATAACCATATTACATAATAATAAATTTAAATAAATTGAAAGGGAAATTTTATTTATAACAGTATGGGTTGTTACAACCATCAAATGATGAATGATGATCAGGTCAAGGATTATCATGATAAAAAAAACGTATGTAGTGGGATCACCACCTTCATCACTATAGGATTCATTCTTCACCAATGATCGATCCATAATCGAGGTAAGACTCTTCAATTGTGTTTTTGGTCCTTTTTGATTAAATCGTTGAATCATGAACTATTATATTCTTTTGATTCTGTGATTGTATGTTCTTTGCATGAGCCTCATAAATGAATTAATTTTATTAAATTCATTTTATTTTTCTTTGTTTCAAATTCTATACATATATATTATTGATATATTATCATTGGACAATAATTCTTGGTCATCAATGTTTACACCTTTATTCGTGTGTCTATCCTCCTCCATTCTTCACATTATTTACCACTGGGTCATGAGGTCATGGTTTGAAATTTTAGGTATGGTTTTGAGTGTTATTGAACCCCCATAATAGTGAAAGTTGTGCAAAGAATGAGTGGAATAGTGTTCTATGAACTAATCATATTGGTACCGCAAGTGAAGGTTCATGATTGAGGAAGTGATCAAGGAGCAACAAGAATGACGGTTGATCAAAGGTGTTTTTAGATCAAATCAGTGATCCATTATTCCTTGATTTATGTGCAGTGATGATGTGTAGTGCAATAGGATCATTTTCGAGTGGAGGTCACACATGGGGTCTCATGGTAGAGATTTTTTGGCGTAGACGTGATGATGATGAGACATGGATCTCTGACAAGGTGTTCAGATGTGGTCAATGTGGTGGGTATTAATATTTATAATAATGATAAAAAGTGTGATGAATATTATTATTATGATAATAATAATATATTTTCATCCACCTTGGGAGACAGAAAAAATAATAATAATAGAAGATAATCATTGATAAATAGAAAAGAAGATAATTGTGGAGATAGAAAAATGGTAATATTTTTAGAGAGTTTTTTTATTTAATATAATCAATGAAAATT
Organism: Viscum album; assembly: GCA_963277665.1. Classification (NCBI taxonomy): domain Eukaryota; kingdom Viridiplantae; phylum Streptophyta; class Magnoliopsida; order Santalales; family Viscaceae; genus Viscum; species Viscum album. Next base: position 2,041,545,236 of record OY728148.1, on the reverse strand, counting down.
ATTTTTTAATAAATAAAAAATTGAAATGAAATGAATAACCCAGGGGAAATCTAGGTTGTGCACTTAGGGGGGAATTCTCCTTTGTGTTATGTTATTTTTATCATTATACAACATAATAATGATAATATAAAAGGAAATGAATAAAAGGTATTAATTGGTAATTAATGTCGCCACCATGGAGTTAATGAAAAAGTGGGGTGGATCTTATACTCTCCCTTATGAGGTAAAAAATATAATAATAATAATAATATTAAATATTATTATTATAATTTTTTCTTGGGAAAACATTGAATCGACTGTAACTTCACTATGCGACTTCGGATTGACGAACCCTTAGTGGCATCATGACCCTCACATTAAGATAGTCGTTTCAATACCAATGTTGGATATATTTTTTGGGATTGTGGCTCAATTACAAGAATCACACAATAATAATATATTGTTGTTGTTGTGGAATCTAGTATCTGACGTATCTTTTCCATACGGTGTCGAAATAATGAATTGTCTGAGGCACCATGAACCAGATTCTGTGGCACATGTTTTGAGATCAATATTGGATATTTAATTAAGAATCATGTCTTGGGCCCATGAATCTTCATTCAAGAATTATGCAATGAAATACATTTTTTACCAGATGTCCAATTTGGGTAAGTGAATAGCCTATCCTGAGGGTTTTTTAACAAGCAACAAAACTGTGTGTTCTGTTTGGACATTAATTATCCATTGTGATAAAATATGAGTAGAATTATGTTTTATCTCGTTGGACTGATGATGAGGATTGTGCGTTCATCAGTCTTTTGGATGATACATGTCATGTAATACCCTTACATGGCGTGTAGCACTACATGGACAGCAAGTTGTGTATAGGAGAGGACACAACCAGATAGAGGAGCAGGGTCACCCGTTGTGTGGACCCCTAACATGTCTTTCAAATATTTAGAATCTTCTTCCTCTCGTATAACTTTCATTTTGACTCTTATTATATCCCCCTAGTAGCCTATCCTGAGAGTTTTTTCATGTAGAACGATATGGTGGACTTTATAGTGGATTTTGAGAAACTATGTGATTAATTCTTAGTGTGATGCTTCTTTAGGAAATGCATGATGATAGTAGTGATTAGACAAGATCATCAGAGAGATTTTGGGGCTAGAAACCCCATATTGTATCAAGGTGTAGGTCCCCCATACCTCTTACTTTGGTTTGAGTGGTACCCCTATAGAACTAGGGTACGGGTACTCTACCAACTGAGTGGTACCCCCATAATACAGTAGGGAACGAGTTTTATACCTATCAGAGTGGCACCCTCCTAATGGGAATGGAATGGGTCCTTGACCATTAGAGTGGAACCCTCCCTCTAGGAAGGTCATGGGGCCTCTATCTACTATCAATGTGGACCCCTCTTGTTGTGATGGGAATGGTTCCTCGACCATTAGAGTGACACCCTTTTTTCGGGATAGGGCATGGGTCCTTTGTGGACTATCATAGTGTCACCCTCCTGGTGGGAAGGGCATGTGTCCTCGACCATCAGAGTGGCACCCTCTTGTAGATTTAGGGCATGGGTCCTCAACCATTTTAGTGACATCCTCCTGTCGTATCAGGTCATGGGTCCTATGTATGGATATTATGCTCCTTGATTGTGCGACACAATCACGAGGTGTGTCTTGACATGGATGATTCTTCAGATAGACACGTGAGATGTTGGGAATTGGAGATGGTCCCTTTCTAGATATCTATGACGACTATTTATTGTTAGTTGGGTTGTGGAGATGGAGATCACATTTCTCTCTCATTTTGGGTTCTCATTGAGCATATACGGGCTTTTGTTATGGTTGTTGTCTCGTATACTGATTGACATGAATTTTTTGGGTTGAGAAAACTACTTTTATCGTTTATTATATCACTCTATCTTCAGTTTTTAGGGAATCGTACTGGGTATTTTTATACTCACCCCTAAATGGGTTTTTCCCACATATTACATGTCTTTTGCAGACAAAAAATAGATCAACGGTGATTTTATATGAGCATAAGGATACCCTGATGCATTTGACTACATATAGTGGTCAGGGCTTGGAGATCTTGAGTTGGGATATTTCATCATTTAATTTTCCAGCTATTTTCATGTTCAGATATCTTTAATAGTTGGACATGCATTTATCCCATTTAGATTTCAGTTTACATGGTCACACTCTTTTGTATCCCCTAGAGATTACTACATGTAAGGTTTCTACCCTAGATGTTTCAATCTTTTAATATTATTCATCTACACTTCTGCATAGATATGATTGGGTGTGTGTATATAAGTACTTTAGGCAAAGGTATCTCATTTTAGTTATGTCTTTAGGCACTTGTTTACAGTCCCTACCCTATAAAGGCGTGTTTTGGGTAGTTGTGGCTCAGTCTTTCACTAGACAAACAATCCCTAGTGGGTCGAGTCATGACAATATTCAAGGTTTTCTAAAGGGTTCATAGTCTCATGTGGAATCATCTTATTAAATTTTATATGCACATATTATTCCAAAATTGTATTCATTTTACTAAATACCCTGTATGATTTACTAGATGAATAGTATCTAAGAAAAATTCCTCCATCACTCGTGGATGAATATTTTTCTAAATTATCTTTTGTTTTGAGTATAAATACATTTCAACCAAAAACTCTAAAGTAATTAACTTTTGATTTTCAACCATTCTATAATTCATATTGGGTTTTCTTTAAAAGTGGAATAAAAAGAACTATATTAATTATACATAAATTAGTATTTATATATTTTATCAAAAAATAAATAGGAAGTTCATACTCATTAAGAATGTTCTAGGAAATTTCTTAAAGAGTTTTATTTCTTATTTTCACTACACCATTTTGTTGTGGGGTAATGGGAGAAAAAAAATTATGATTATAGCCATGTTGTGATTATAGAGATTTGAAACCCCAATTTTCAAACTCACGTCCATGATCAATTCATAAGGTTTTAATGGTATGTCCACTAAGATTCTCTATAGATTTATCATCTTTAGAAAAATAGGAAAGAACTACACTTTTAAAAGAAAAGCAAAATACTCATGTATATATTTAATAATCATCCACTATAACATAAGAATAATGTTTTCCTATTAGAATAGAAACTATAAAAGGTCCAAAAAAATCCATGTGAACCATCTCTAAATATTGAAAAGTTGAAACTTGTTTCTTTGGTTTGAAAGAGATTTTGTGTTTCTTTTCTTTTTGACAGGGATTAGAGACTTTGTCTATTGGGTATTCTAGTTTAGGAATATCCTTGACTAAACCTTTCTTAATTATCTTCCTAGGTGAGTGTATATTGTAATGGCCAAGTCTCCTATTCCAAATCTAATATTATTTTTCAAATAAACTTAAAAAATAAATATTTTGAGAAAATAAAGAATTTAAATCAACGACATAACATAGTTATTTCGCAGGGAAATAAAATCTAAACATTATTAGAATTATAATCTTTATAGGGATTATTCTCAAATTTAACATGATAACTATAATCACATAACTGTAAAATGCTAATCGTATTATACTTTTATCCATCTACATATAAAAATTTAGAAATCAAAACTTACTGAATTGACTGAGTCCAATTATTCTTCATTTTTTATTATCACCAAAGGTGAAATGTCCACTATTGAATTTGATTAGTTTCTTAAAATTTGAGTAGTTCCCAAAAATATTTCATGAACAAACACAATCCAGATACCATAATTATTTACTGATACTCTTCAGGCATGTTTCCTGCAGAAAAAGTTTGAACAAGAAATGATTTCGGTACCCTTATTTTCTTAGGTCCATAAAAGTTAGTAATAAGAGTTTTTACAAATCCAGAATTGTTTAACTGGTTTTTCATAAATAGACCTTGGGATTTTAAAAATAAAAATTTTATTAGATCCAATAGAATTATAACTATTTATAGAAATGACAGAATTAGAACAAGGTACAAATTTATTTCTATAAATTCTCCTCTGTCCAGGTTGGTAATCAATTCCTATGGTGTATTTAAGAGTAGTTTTCTTACCAAGAATTTGGGTTATATTTTTTATACCATTGGTAAATCTCTCAATATAATTCTTGAATTTATCATTGGAAAACTAATCTTGTTATTATTCCCTTAATAGTTGATCATTTTTATATTTTTCAATCAAAAAATCAATTTTAAAATGAGAAGATAAAGCATGTTGCTTCTTTAAATTTTTGTGCTTATCATTAAGTTTATTAAAGGTTTCTTCCAACATATTACAATATTCATATATGTCTTCATTGGATATATTTTCTTCATAATTTTCATTATCATAATGGTTAGAAATATGAACATGAGATACAGAAAAAATATTTGATACCTCATATGTGTTTGTCATGAAACACATATTGGATTTACTATTTCTGTCATAGTCATAATCACTTGAGTTGTCTTTATAGGAACTCCGGGAGGAATTCATAGCCTTTTTATAATTTTTTTCTTTGTCCTAATAATTTTTCTTATATTTTATCTTGGGACAATCTACTTTGATGTGCCCTTTCCTCTTACACTCATAATAATTTATTTCATTTCTGGAGCCAACATTGTTTTATTATTGCCTCCAATTTCCCTTATTCTCATATTTTGATATATAATTTGAATTTTTGAAGAACTTTTTATTCTCTTAGAACTTCTTAAACCGTATTTCTAGGTGTTCCATTTCCTCATCATTGTTCGAAGGTGATTCTTTATCACTCTAACTATCAACCTTGATCTTATCTTTTAGATCTTAGTCAAAATTCTAGAAGGCTACTAACTTCCTATTTATTTCTTCCTCTTTGTTCACTTTTAATTATTCTTTTTATATCATAAGCTTCCTTATGAGCACCTTCACTGGAATTGTACTGATTTTGTGGGATTATCTAAGGGACATTGATGTTCTTCCCCCCCCCCTTTTATGAGGATATAAGAAGTCACATGACTTGGTTTTTATCAGAAATCTATTTTCCCAGTGTGTGCATCATGTTAAAAATATAAATGGTCCTTAGATACATATTAGAAATGAATTTATAAAGATTTATATTAAAATTATCATATTTATTGGTATAAGAGTTTAAACACATTTCTTTAACATTGGAAGTTTCTTGATGAGAAATAGCTAGTGTATCCCATATCTCAAAAGAAGTAGCACAAGTATATATTATATTTAATTAATATTCTCCTAAATAATAGTACAAATAATTAATAACATTACAGTTTGAATCACATGCATATTTTATAATAGCATCCCATGTGTTTCTTACTGTTTTGGTTATTTCGTATTTGTCTGTAATTATAGTCTAGATTTCAAATCTCATTCTCTCTAAATAAATTTTCATTTTGATCTTCCATTTAGCATAATTTTTTACATTAAAATAAGGATTCTGATTACTGGAATCTCATTCAATATTTGTAATATCCATAAATAAATAAATTTAGAGCTAACATAAGCATCTTTAGGTAAAACAGGATAACAGTAAAAAGTATTTTAAAGACCTTTAATACAAAATGTTGTTCGGAGTGGACAACTCAAGAGGGGGGTGAATTGAGTTTTCAATCAAATTTTATTTTAAAAAATATTTAAAACTTAAATCCCCCAAATTACTAAAAGCGTTCATTTAAATAAAAGTGTATAATTATATAATTTTATCTTTTGAAAAGATTTTCAAAATCATAATCACAGCTCAGTTAAAAATAACTTTGAAAATACTTAATATTTTTAAACTAAACTAACAGGTACAAAAATAATTTATAAAACACAACTTAAATCCAATTATCAATTTAAATTTTTGTAAATAAGTTTTGAAAATAGAGTATAAAAAACAAAGTCACAGTATAAATAAACAAGGGGTTAGATCTTGAGATGAGACTTAATCCCCTCCATTTGGAAATAAATCATTGCCTAACAATTTATTATTAAATAACCTAATCCACAACCTAGATCGCGTTTTTATACAACAAATTACAAGGTTTTACAAGTGTAAAGACACTTCCATAGTTCTGTATGGGATCATAGATAAATAAGTGTGTGTGTGTGTGTATTTCACTATCCAGTTCAACTCAAGAGCTGGTGCTTAAGATTTAAAAATAAAATGCACACAAAATATCGAAAGTAAAAAAAATATTCAGAGAAAGATAATAAATTGATGTAGTAGAGTATGTTGCTTTGTTATTTTATAGGTAGTTATTCTCTTCTTGTTGTCGTTTCTTTATTTTCAAGAGATTCTCAAAGACATTTGAATTTATTTTGATGTGTCGATTGAGTTCAAGAATAGCGTTGCAAACACTTATCAAAACAGAGTACTAGTTCAACTTATTTATTGTGTGTTCATAAAAGTATATGTGCACTTGTATATTTTTTATCCACCATATTTTTCTTATCTTATGGTATCCTTTAAAAATATATTCTATAAAAATAGTCATTCAGAAATCATAATGAATATCGTTGTATTTTATCAGCAAATTTGAGGTCATTTAATACTTCTAATAGAAAATAAATTATTCATAGAGTAGTGTTTGAATTAGTATTAAAAAATAATAATATAATACTTATCTTTAGTTATTGTAAATTTAAAGCTATCACATCATCGTTAATTGTTACTTCATTTTTTCACATTAGCATCCATGTTATAATTTTTCAATTGTAATGAATTGGTGTACCATATGGTCAATCATTAGTTCTTACGGTTGATCTATTTTTAGTGGTTGTTATTTTTATGCTTACGGTTAATTCCATACTTAGTGATATCTCTACATGGCTACTCTGAATTTTTTTGAGGTTGATAGGTTGTGAATGATATTGATCCAAATAACTTTATGGTCACTTGGGTCCTTTGTCAATTTTTCCATGAATGATGAGATGTTCATGTGGTTAATTTTTCCTTTGATAAAAACTCAACCACAGTTGCTCGAGACAACTTAAAATCACTTTATATAACTTGTGGTCACTCGTATCTGTTACAAACCCCTCCCTCCAAATATTCCCGTCCTAGATGGCAATGAAAAAAGGGAGATAATAACCCCTGAGTCCTGCCTCCAGTAGGACCTTGGTTGGTAACTATCACCAAGGGTATAAAAAAACTCACAATATGGGAGGCATTACCCTTTATAAGAAACAAGATTGGGAGATAAGATGAATCATCCACAAAACAAATCCAATACAAATATAAAATAAATCCAAAAACCACCCCAGATGCATGTTTAAAAGAAAACTGTAATAAATACAATAAAATCTCCAAAGTAAATACCCAAAAGAAATCTAAAGTACCGTCACGAAAACAATCCAAAGTCCGAGCTAGTAACGTCTAGCACGGTCCACTTAACCCTCCTAGAAACATGAAATCAGTTTTATATACATAGGGAGAGAATACAAGTATACTCAGAAGGAAAACCAAAGTCTCTTGTGCACATGTGAGATAAGAATACTAATGCTTCTGTGAGAAAACAGCAGAACCAAACAGCACTTAACAGGTATACTAATCATCCCATCCTTACCAAGGCATAATCACCAAATAATGAAATTCAGTTAATCTAATATAAATCACATTGTTGATAGGGTACCCTACACCACTTTCCCACTAATTATCATCTCTCACACCCTAATTGTAGATGTCCTTGAACTCCCACCGCTTCCAAACATACCACACCACAAATTGCTCATAGATACGTGGGTCACAAACCAAATCACATTCCACTCACAAACACATAGGCTAAAAACCACATCTCAACTCACCCGCAAACACATGGGTCACAAACCGTATCACATCCCACCTGCAGACACCTGTTCAACAAACCACACCTCATCCTAAAGTCACCTGGGAAATCACAACACATATCATCCCAAAGACACCTGGGAAACACAACTTTCCCTCACACACATGGGCCTCACACATCACCACAAACTGCCGAAAGAATCTTGGGATATCACTACCTAGAAGAGGGATTAGGAAAGAGATGGTGGCTAGCCATCCATCCTCCCACAAGGATGTTTGGTAAAAGACACCATCTCCCATGATGACGGGGTTGTTCGACACATAGTACTCAACTAGGTTGGGGTACGTATAGAAGTAAAAATAAAATATAAGCACATACATATATGATACCAAACATTAAATCCCAACATAAGGGTCCTCAAACAAAAAACAAACTCACAATGCTACCACCTTTTCTACTGCCTCTAAATGCAATTATTAGTATCCACAACATTCATTTTAGGAGGTGAAGAGCCAGATATACTATTGTGGCTTCACATTTTCTCCACGTTTAGCACCCATTATTATATTACATTAACCACTTCCATTCCGTTAGTCAAACCAACCCAAGACGTTCTAAACTTTATTAAATAATTATTCATACATCCATCACTACCCGGGAAACTATCAGGCACAACACAATGCAAGCAAAACAATAACAGTCAAACAAGAGGAGAAGAGCCCTAGTAAATTAACCCAATTCACATTAAAGACACATCATACCATGACCTCTAGAGATGGGTTGAATCTTTCTACATGTTATCAATGGTGAATCACCCATACCAATCACTATTATCCTTCTTCAGACTCATCCTTCTTAGGTCACCATATCAACGGAACCAACCCCCAACTCATAACCACTTCCAATATCACATCATAACATAACCATAAATTGCATCCCTACTACATAACTACACCACACCCATCATATCCCCACTACACAGCCACATGTCATTCACAATACCACCCAAGACAACCCACAATGCACAATTGGGTTCACAGACATGATACAACACAAATAAGAGAAAACCCACACATCACATTACCCCATGTACCAAGGCAAGAAAATATTCTAGATTTAATAAGGCATCCCTTATTTAATTACACTTGTTAATTCATGGGTTATCACATAAACTAGAAGATATCGGGGCATCCACTTATTAGGTGAATATACGTGGTTAACCAACTTTTATATATAATCATTCAACAAAAACCAAACAACATGCATTCCATAAATCATTCAGTGCACAAACAAGGAGCCCCAATGGCCAAGATTTTCAGTGGGTAGATATCCCATAAAAATCACAACATCAATAAAAAAATAACAAAATAAGAACATAAGTCACTTTTCCCATCCCCTTTTACATTGATCTTAAATTGGTTCAATTATCTTTATTAATATGTATTCAACTATCTTCACAAAGTAAAAAATTCATATACCCACCCCGCACGATGAAAATTTAATAAAGACAAAGGAAAACCTACTTGGAAGAAGAGACGATTTTCACTTCCTTATTGCTCCAAGGAAAGGGGGCGTGCATGCAGCAGGTAACCCTCCATGGAATCACGAACCAACTATTTTAGTAGTTTACTAAACCCCTATGGGAATAAGGATTCAGGGCATCTTATACCTAGAGGAAGCAAGAAGGAATAACAAGTGGAAAGAGTATCTAGACTTTGGGAATATCCAAACGGAGCCACCGGTTTAGATATATTTTTGATTCACCATTAAAGGAGGATCTGTTCAAGACCATGCATTTTGACTATTTCAAAATGTCCTAAATCTTAGGATATTAAAGATAGAATTTATGGGCTTTGAATTAGACTCAAAACCTCTCAAATTAATGCGTTAAACTCTTTTTACATCAAATGTAATGTCAAAATGGAAAAATGGGAGAATCGGAAATACTATATATCACGACCCGTCCCCTGCAGCCCGTGTCGTGACTACCCCAAGCCCTCCTTCCATAGGCCAGGGGATGGTAACTAGCACCAAAGACTCAATTCCCTAAAACTGGGAAGGTATTGACTTTATAAACTGTAAAAAACACAGTAGAGAACACGGGTGAATACGAAACACTAAGTAGAACTGTAAAACAAAAGAATGATGAAAAGTAAAGGGGGCCAGAAATACAACCCCAACTGTAATGTACAAGGAACTAAAAATACAAGTACAACATAGGAAAGGAAAAAACAAATATTGGGACGTCCTCCGAGATTCTTACCTGAATGGTAGGTATAGATAGCCTCATGAGCACTCCATGTCCGTCCATCTCCTCCATGTACTGAGTCACCGTATGGTCCACCTCCGGGTACCGTCTAGTCCTGGTACTCTTAGCCTCGATCAGCAATGTCCGTCTTCTGTATCCAATACAATGAGGTGCGGGCATAGCCCATGCAGGGGTGAGTATAACGATACTCAGTAGGGAACCCTAGACCCTCAAGGTCTCACAAAATCCAACAAGGATAAACCACAAAGTAAAAAATCCACAGATAAACTTACTTAGGTATATTCCCATACATATACCTAAGTTATCAAGTAATCCATCTCAATCATGAGGAAAACCCAAAAGTTACTAACTCAGATCACACTGGTAAAAAACATATATAGAGAGTTATAGATGATTAAATGTAGTCGCTAAATCATATATTCTTTCGAAACCACGTAAGATCTAGGAAGAGTAGTCAGAGCTGTCGAACCCACGTAGGATCCAGAAACAGTAGTCAAAGATTTCAAACCCACACAAGATCCAGAAATAGTAGCCAGAGCTGTCGAACCCACACAAGATCTAGTAATAGTGGCCAGATCTGTCGAACCCACACAAGATCCAGAAATAGTATCCAGAGCTGTCGAACCCACACAGGATCCAGGAACATTAGTCAGAGCTGTCTAACCCACACAGGATCCAGGAAAAGTAGTCAGAGCTGTCGAACCCACACCGGATCTAGGAACAGTAGCCAGTGCTGTCGAACCCACACAGGATCCAGGAACAGTAGTCAGAGATGTCGAACCCTCAGAGGATCCAGGAACACTAGTCAGAGCTGTCGAACCCACACAGGATATAGGAACAGTAGTCATAGTACAGCCAGCCACAGAGTTTCTGCACAAAGCACGCTTCATTCCAGGAGGGTCCTCTCCTCAAGACAAGTTTCAATTCATCAAATTCCACTAATTCCCATTAATAAGTATCCCAAAGATCAACCACGTCATAGGGGTCTCAACGCAAAAGACGGAACGTTAATCGGACGACCGGTCTGTGAGTTATTATCCTTTTAGTCCTGGGGGCCCGGTTGGATTCGTGCTTGATCCAACCTGATGTATCTCAACTATACCCAAAAATATAGGGGGTATACAAAAATGAACCGTCGTGCTCCAAGAATACCAGCGCCATTGAGGGTTCGTCAAACGGACATCTGGTGCCAATGATATGGATAAAAGATAGTAAAGGGTAGTAGTGGGCCCAGGTCCGGTCTGACCCAGTCGGACCGACCTGGCCCGACTTAATCTGGGCTGACCCGGTTCGGGTTTGGCCTACCCTCACCCGTTGGGTTCGCCCCGGCCCAGCAGGACATGAAGGTCGCGAGTAACGCGAGGGTGCAGACCAGTCGTGAGGGCATGGACTGGCCACGGGTCATTGTAAGGGCGGTTCGGCCCAGAGGCTCCACGTGGGGCACAATAGGCTGGATCGTCCAGGTGTGCATGGGGTGCGGCGTGGCGGTTCGGGCCAGATGGCCGAGGATGGTTCGGCCAGCACCGCGAGGGGCGCAGCTTGGGAGGCTCAACCTGGATGGTCGAGGCTGGTTCAGCCAGCACCGTGTGCGGCGCGGATCAGACCGGATGGTCGAGGCTAGTTCGACCAGCGGCAGAATGGGGCGAGCAGGGCGTGCGGCCCGGCGCGGTTCGGCCAGGGTTCACGGGAGGATGGCGGTGGCCGGGAGGCGTAGGGAGACCAAGAGGCCCGAGCGGCCGGGAGTGCGCTGTGGTTCGGCCTGAGGCGGTAGAGCCGGTTCGGCCGGCTGGGGGCAGGTGGGGCCGGTTTGGCCGGACGGAGGGCATGGCTAGGGTTGTACGACTGGCGGGCGGTGCGGATCGCAGAGACCGCGGGTAGTGTGGTCATTGCATTTCGCCTTCGTCACCTCGTTGTGTCGTAACCATGTTGAATAACATCAAAAAAGAGTTCGACGAAGGGAGTTAGGCCATGTTAGTTTGGCACGCACCCTCCGCGTTTAAGGTGATAGCAATTGGCCCATCATAATGGATAACGTTGAACTTCGAATTCTACAGCCTCCATGACAATTATTTCCCAATCCGAAAAAGAAGAATCAAGGAAATCATTAACATGAAAATAACCCCCTACCTTGATCATTGTTCATTGATGGAGTCACAGGGAAGAAGACATATTTGTCATCATTCGTCGCATCCACCGCACTCTTCCAATCCCAAGCTCGTGCGTCATTTCATTGACGACGATGAGGAGGGAAGGTCGGTCAAATATGTCCCTCATTTGTAGGAGTACGAGGATAATAGTTGAAGGAGTTTGTTCTTCGTTGGAAGCGTTCTTCGTTGGGAGTGTTCTTCGTTGCTAATATATTTTCTCTCAAAATCTCTAATCCTCCTTTGCCAACCTTTTTCCAACCAAAAGAATATGAATCCAAGGTAATAGATTATAAAATCTATCTTTGGAATAAGAATTCAAAAAGGGTGAATTAATTAAGTTGGATCCAACTAATTAATTCACGAGGTTGGCACCATTAAATTAAGAGGAGAATTTGTTTCCATTAAATTAGGGGAGTTGGCACCAATGAAGGAGGGGGTGTGGAGATACTCTACCTCATTAATGAGGAGGTTTGAGAGGTTTTGCTATCCCACCATTAAGAGGGGTTTAGTCCCATGTGGTCCCCACATCATAATCTCTCGCGGGAGGTTAGGTTCGAGTGGTCCCCACCACCATAACCTCTCATTGGAGGTTAAGGTGTGGTGGTACCACCTCCAACTTCCATGTGGAGGTTTTAACCAACAAATACAAATAAAACCACACACTTTATTTTTATTTAATTCATTCTCTTAAAACCCAAAAATATCTCTTATTCTCGACCAACTATCGTCGAGGTGAATGTATTCTTAAGCGAATACTGGCACTGCAAGTTCAATGGTGCCCTCATATTTCAATTTCGAGCATCGGTTCAATAGTTATAAAAACCCACTTGTACATTTACTGAACTTACTGGAACAAAACTTCAGAAATTGATTCTGGGCACACTGGGCCTCGGAATCATGCATCATCAATTTTTGCAGACTCGTAAAATTCCCATGTATTTAAGAAAAAAAATTCCATGGAAATTTTGGGTCTTTACATTCTCCCCACCTTAGGGATTTACACCCTCGTAAGATACAACTTGAACTAAGGGAACAAGTGGGGGTACTGAGCACGCATCTGAGCCTCCCGCTCCCATTTTCTCTCCTGGAGGATCTCGTGCTGCTAGCGAACGCGCATCAGAGGTATCGACCATCCACGTAAGACTCGCTCATGCCGATACTCAATCTCCACTAGAACCTCCGTAAAAGTCTCTCCATCGTCGAAGTCCATCTCTCCATGGTCGATGATGTGAGAAGGGTCATGCACGTATCTCCTCAGCTGGGATACATGGAATACATCATGCAACCGGTGCAACTATGGTGGAATAGATAAGCGGTATGACACCTCGCCAACTCTTCTAAGGACCTAAAAAGGTCCAATGAATCTCAGAGAAAACTTTTCGCCTCAGCCAAATCTCTGTAAACCTCGTCGAAGTGAGACCTGTAGAAATACATGGTCGCCATCCTCAAAATCCAGAGGTCTCTTTCTCCTATCAATATATAACTTCTGCCTACTTTGTGTAGTCTTCATCCACTATTGGATGATCTATACCTTCTCTATAGTAGCTCGTACCATCTCTAGTCCCACAACTACTGACTCCCCTGGGTCAGTCCAGCACAAGGGTGATCTACAAGGTCGCCCGTATAACACCTAGAAAGGTGTCATCCCAATTGTGGAGTGATGGCTATTGTTGTATGAAAACTCCACCAAAGATAAGTGGTCCTCCCAACTACGACCGAGGTCGAGGAAACAAGAATGCAGCATGTCCTCGAGGGTCCGAATGGTTTTCTCGGTCTGACCATCCGTCTGAGGATGGAAGGCGGTGCTCAGATGAAGATGCATCCTGAAATCCTATTGTAACCCCTTCCATAGATTGGAAGTGAAATGTGCATCATTATCGGAAACAATCGTCAAAGTTACCCTATGTAGTCACACAATCTCCCGCACATAGAGGCATCCCAAGGTCTCTACTGAGCCCTACTATCTGATCGATAGGAAGTGGGCTGACTTGGTGGGATGTTCTACGATCACCCAAATCGAGTCATGACCTATGGATGTACGTGGACGTCCTGTCACAAAGTCCATGGATATCCCATCCCACTTCCACTCTGGGACCTCTAAAGGCTGAACCAAGCCTGCTGGTACCTGATGCTCTGCCTTCACTTGCTGACAAGTGATTCATCGAGAGACAAACTCATCAATTACATTCTTCATTCCTAGCCACCAGTTTTGTCGTCGGATATCCTAATAAATCTTTTCCACTCCTGGATGTACCGCTAGAGGGGATGTGTGTAACTCCATCAACACTTCCTCCTAAAGTAAAACTGGTACCATAGTACGTCCCCTGAAGAGGATGATGTGCTCCCCACCTTCATAAAATCCATCAGGTGCCTGCCCTATGGATATCTGAGCACGTCGTTCCTCGCATTCAGCGTCCGCATGTTGCGCCTCCCTAATTCACTGAAGAGGTGGGGGAGTGACTGTAACATACTAAAGTAAGGCTGCTCCATCTCTATCCACAAGGGATATCTATAAAGGATCCAACTGCTCTGTCACCTCTCCTAACAGTTGTATACCAGACCTCCTGCTGAGTGCATCTGTAACAATGTTCCCCTTCCCAGGAGTATAGACTATCTCGAAGTCATAGTCCTGGAGGAACTCAAGACACTGTCGATGTCTCAGGTTCAGGTCTTTCTGAGAGAAGATATACCTAAGACTCTTGTGATCAGAGTTCACTGTAAAACGCTCACCCATCAGATAGTGTCTCCACATCTTCAAGTAGAAGACCACTACTTCTAACTCTAGGTCATGAGTAGCATAGTTCTGATCGTGTTGTCTTAGCTTTCGGGAGCCATATGTGATCACTACTCACTCCTGCATCAGGACACACTTGATTCCGGTCCCTAATGTGTCGCAGTAGACTACATACCCTACACCTTTCTCTGGAAGTCTCAAGATGGGGGGCACTAGTTAGCCTCTTCCTCATCTCCCGAAAGCTCTTCTGGCATCTCTCCAACTAGACAAAGGGTTTCCCCTTCTTCATCAAGGCTGATAGTGGTGCTGCCACTCTGGAGAAGTCTGGCACAAACCTCCGGTAATATCCAGCCAAACCCATGAAACTTCGTACCTCCGTCACACTCCCAGGTGGCTCCCAAGAAAGTACTGACTCAATATTTGTTGGATCTACGACAACTACAACCTCCGAGATGACATGTCCCAAAAATTGAACCTCTCGGATCCAAAACTAGAACTTCGAGAGCTTACCATAAAGCTGGTTCTCTCGGAGTGTGTCCAGTACTACCAGCAAATGGTAGGCATGCTCCTCCTCAATAGTCGAGTAGATCTGAATGTCGTCGATGAAGACTATGAAAAAGAGATCGAGGTATGGCTAGAAAATCCTATTCATGAGTCCCATGAACACTGCTATAGTATTGGTTACGCCGAATGGCATAACAAAGAACTCGTAGTGGCTATACCGACATTTGAAGGTCGTCTTATGCACATCCATGTCTCGTACTCTAAGATGTTGATAGGCTGATCTGAGGTCTATCTTCGAGAACCGTTGTGATCCCTTCAGCTGATCAAAGAGGTCGTCAATACTCGGGAGTGGGTACTTGTTCTCCACGGTCACCTAGTTCAGGTGACGGTAGTCGATACAAAGCCTCAAGATCCCATCCACCTTCTTAGAGAATAGAATCGGGGCTGGCTAGGGAGAAACATTGGGTCGGTTTAATCCCTTCCCCTGTAAGTCCTCTTGTTGTACCCGTAGCTCGTGAAGCTCCGCAGGAGACATTAGATATGATGGTGTAGATATCGGTGTTGTCCCGGGGAACAGGTCAATGTAAAAGTCCAAATATCTACAAGGAGGTAGACCTGGGACATCATCAGGGAAAAAATCCGCATACTGGTCCATTGTTATAGGATTGATCGGACTTTCCACATCAACTACTCTGAGGGTAAGGTAGGCCAACTGATGAGTGATCGGCTGCACCCTCCTCCCAGTAAGTCCATCATGTACTGCAAAGACTCCCTTCTTTCCGGTGAAGGTAAACCTGGACACACCGCACTTTGCGTCTAATACAGTCGATCTGAGCATGGACTATATATAACCATTCCATACCCAAGATAACATCGTAAGTCCTCGATGCCGCTACTAGGAGATCCTAGCCAAAGCTCTCGCCTCCTAGAGTAAGGTCACACTATCGGCACCAGTGCGTAATCATCGAGTTTGCTCCTGTAGGAGTCTCTAGCCGTAAGGATCAAGCCAACAGCTCCGTCAGAATCTCCGAGCTCCGAACGAGGGTAGTAGAAATGAAAGAGTGACTGGAACCTGTGTCCATAAGAACTTCATCTAAGGTGGAGTAGACACAGACCATACCTCAAATCATCTTCGTAGTCCCATGATAATATGCCTTAGCTTCCTAGAACTGAGCTCTCCCCTGTCCACCTACTCCCTGCGGTTGGGGTGGACCTCCTAGTGGTGGTGGTGGTAACACCTCGAAAAGCCACCCATCGCCAGTTGCTCGACCATCTCCTTTTCCATGTCCTCCTGCACCCTGCAGACTGCCTCGATCGAATATATGTCTCTTCCTGGGTGTTCCTTCGACCGTCTGATGATCATCTGAACGACGGTTTAGACAGTCACAAGCCATGTGACCATACCCGCCGTATGTGAAACACTCCCTATCCCTCGTATCAGTGGTTATGTCTCGTGTGCCTCGCACACCTGAACCCACATCTTGAGGTCATCCACTAGATAGTTTTGTCCGCTTGAATATTTGCGACATCTGTCTACTACCAGCTGTAGAAGACTCCACTACGTGATGCCCGGTGGTGGGTCTCGCTGCTAGTGATTGCTCAGTAAGGAAACTCTCCACTAAGGGGGATCGCTCCGACAACCCCACTTGTGTCGGGATGCTGAGGGAGATCATCGAAGCCCTGATCTCTTTCTTGATCCCATGCTTGAAGTTCTGGTCCTGGAATAATGGGTCCCACACCATATCTGTGGAGTAGCGTGAGAGGCCAGTAAACCTCGATGTGTATTGTGCCACCGTCATGCTACCCTACTGCAGATGAAGTAGATTTTGTATCCGCACTTCATGTATGGTATTTTGGACAAACTCCGCCCGAAAGAGGCTCTCAAAGTAGTTTCGCCTCATCATGCACCTGGAGCATCAGGCTCCACCATCTGCCTGCTACTGCTAGAAGGATACTCGCGGAAAAGATCACCATAAGGTCAGCTGGTGCCCTACCAGTCTGAAGACTCTCACCATAGCCTCAATCCAATCCTCAGCTGCATGCGGGTATGTCTCACCCCTGAACATGGGAGGCCTATGGTGCTGGAAAACATGCAACGCGCTCAAGCAGCATGAATTGTCTACTACTAGGGTTGGTGGCATCAGTGGCCCAACGGGTATTGGTATCATTGGTGCCTCCGCTGTGACAGGGCCCTGCACTGAGGCCTCATCGCTCGGTGGGCTGCCATCTTATACAAATACTGGATCCTTGGCTGGCTGTCTGCATGGAGGCATCCTAAAAATAAACAGTTGCGCCACATTCAATAAGTTATACCTGGTGAGCTGACTCAAGATATCACAAATAAAATGCTTGAAAACCCACAGGCAATCAGCGTTTTCGTGCACTGAGTTAGATATCAGAAGTCACGGTCCTCGTGTATGGATACGTCGGCTGCCCCACCAACACTGGACTCCCTGAACTGAAAACCATACTCACTACACTTAGCACTATTGTCGTTAAAAAAGAAATATTGGAGTCCAAAGTTTTTCGGTAGAACTGAGTCCTCTGATACGAATTTGACAAAACCCGTCCCCCGGGGCCCGTGTCATGACTACCCCAAGCCCTCCTTCCATAGGCCAGGGGCTGGCGACTAGCACCAAAGGCACAATTACCTAAAACTGGGAAGGCATTGCCTTTATAAACTATAATAAAACACAACAAATCACACAGCTGTATACGAAACACTAAGTAGAACTGTAAAACAAAAGAGTGTTGAAATGTAAAAGGGTCCGGAAATACAAGCCCAACTGTAAAGTACAAGGAACTGGAAATACAAGTACAAATGAAGAAAGGAAAAACAACTACTGGTACGTCCTCTGGGATTCCTACCTGAAGGGTAGGTACAGATAGCATCTTTAGTACTCCAGGTACGTCCGTCTCCTCCGTGTACTGACTCGTCGTATGGTCCACCTCCAGGTATCATCCAGTCCTGGTACTCTCAGCCTCAATTAGTGTTGTTTGTCGTCTGCATCCAACACAATGAGGTACGGGCATAGCCTGTGTAGGGGTGAGTATAACGATACTCAATAGGGACCCTGAGACCCTCAAGGTCTCACAAAATCCAACAAGGATAAACCACAAAGTATGAAATCAACATATAACCCCACTTAGGTATATTCCCATACATATACCTAAGTTATCATGTAATCCATCTCAATCATGAGGAAAACACAAAATTTACTGACTCATCTCACATACGTAAACACAGTATGTAGAGTTTTATAGATGATTAGATGTATCCATTAAATCATATATTATGTCTAACCCACGTAGGATCCAAAAATAGCAGTCAGAGCTATCGAACCCACGTAGGATTCAAAAACAGTAGTTAGAGTTATCGAACCAACAGAGGATCCAGGAACAGAAGACAGAGCGATCGAACACACACAGGATCCATGAACAGTAGCCAAAGATGTCGAACCCACACAGGATCCAGGAACAGTAGCTAGATATGTCGAACCCACACAGGATCCAGGAAAAGTAGTCAGAGTTGTCGAACCCACAGAGGATCTAAGAACAGTAGCCAGAGCTGTCGAACCCACATAGGATCTAAGAAAATTAGTTAGAGTTATCGAACCCACACAGGATCCAAGAATAGTAGTCAGAGTTGTCGAACCCACACAGGCTCCATGAACAATAGCTAGATCTGTCGAACCCACATAGGATCCAGGAAAAGTACTCAGAGTGCCTCCAGCCACAGGGTTTCCGCACAAAGCACGCTTCATTTTGGGAGGGCCCACTCCTCAATCAAATTTTTGATTCATCAACATCCTTTAATTCCCACTAATAAGTTTCCTAAATATCATCCATGTCATAGGGTCTCAGTGCAACAGACGGCGCGTCAATCAGACACTCGATCTGTGAGTTATTGGCCTTTTAGTCCTGGGGGCTAGGTTGGATTCGTGCTTGATCCAACCTGAATATATCTCAAATATACCCAAGACTCCTGTGTGGTATAAAAAAAGGGACCTTCGTGCTCCAAAAATACCAGCTCCACTGACGGTTCGTCAAACGGACGTCCGGTGCCAAAGATATGGTCAAAAGAAAGTAAAGGGTCATAGTGGGCCTCGGTCTGGTCTGACCCGGTCAGACTGACCTGGTCTGAATTTGTCTGGGCCGACCCGGTTCAAGTTTTGCCCAGCCTGACCCATTGGGTTCAGCCTATCCCAATAGGCCATGAGTAGCGTGAGTAGCGCGAGGGTGCGGACTGGTAGTGAGGGCGCAGACCGACCGCAGGTCGGTTCAGCCTGTAGACGCCGTGTGGGGCGTGGTAGGACGGATCGGCCAAGCGTGTGTGGGGTGTGGCTCGAACCGGATGGATGAGGCCAGTTCAGCCAGCACCGTCAGGGGTGAGGCTCGGGCGGCTCGGGCCAGATGTTCGAGGCCGGTTCGGCCAGCGGTGGTGCGGGGCACGCAGGGCACGCGGGCCAGCGCGGTTCAGTTAGGGCACACGAGAGTCCGGAAGCGGCCGGGAGGCATAGGGTGGCCGGGAGGCATGGGTAGCGGGGAGTGTGTCGCGGTTTGGCATGGGGCGGTGGAGCCGGTTCATCCGGATAGGGGCGGCTGGGGCCGGTTTGGCCGGACGGAGGGCGCAGCCAGGGTGGTATGGTCATGGCACAGGGTGGCCGAGGCTGGATCAACCGGCGGATGGCGCGACTGGCAGGTAGTGCGGGTCACCGAGACTGTGGGTAGTGCAGTCGGATCCTGTTGCCTCATCGTGTCATCACCATGTTGAATAACATCACAAAAGTGTTTGACAAAGGGAGTCGGGCCAGGTTTGTTTAGCATGAACCCTCCGCATTTTGGGTGATAGCAATCGGTCCATCAGAAAGGAGAATGTTAAACATCAAATTCTATAGCCTCCATAATTATTCTTTCCCAATATGCAAAAGAAGAATCAGGGAAATTGTTAATATGAAAATAACCCCTACCTTGATCATTTTTCGTCGACGGAGTCACAGGGAAGAAGATAGAGTTGTCGTCATTTTCCGCGTCTGTCGTACTCTTCCAATCCCGAGCTCGTGCGTTGGTTCATTGACGACGATGAGGAGGGAAGGTCAGTCGAAGGCGTCCCACATCGGTAGGAATCCGAGGATGAAGGTCGAAGTAGTTCGTTCTTCGTTGGAAGCATTCTTCATTGGGATCATTCTTCATTGGTGAGAGCTTTTCTCTCAAAAGCTATAATCCTCCTTTGCCAAACTTTTGCCAACCAGAATAATAGGAAGACAAGGTAATAGATTATAAAATCTATCATTGGAATAAGAATTCAAAAAGTTTTAATTAATTAAGTTGGCTCGAATTAATTAATTCATGAGGTTGGTACCATTAAATTAAGAGGAGAATTTGGCACCATTAAATTAGGGGAGTTGGCACCAATAAAGGAGGGGGTGTGGAGAGACTCTCTATCATTAATAAGGGGATTTTATAGGTTTTCCTCTCCCACCATTAATAGGGGGTTTAGTCTTGTGTGGTCCCCAAATCATAACCTCTCGTGGGGGGTTAGGTTCGTGCGGGCCCCACCATCATAACCTCTCATGGGAGGTTAAGGTGTGGTGGTCCCACCTCCAACATCCATGTGGAGGTTTTAACCAACGAATAAAAATAGAACCACACACTTTATATTTATTTAATTCATCACTAAAAACCCAAAAAACTATCTCTTATTCTCGACCAACTATCATCGAGGTGAAAGTCTTCTTAAGAGAATATTGGCGCTTCGAGTTCAACGGTGCCCTTAGATTTCAATTCTGAGCACTGGTTCAAATGTTATAAAAACCCGCACGTACATTTACTGAATCTACCTGAACCAAACTTCAAAAATTAATTCTGGGCACACTGGACCTCGAAATCATGCACCGTCAATTTTCTAGGACTCATAAAATTCCCATGTATTTAATAAAATAAAATTCAACAGAAATTATGGGTCTTTACACTATACATGAGACACCACTGTAAAATCCACTGTCGGATGATGCATCGTCGAACGAGGCGCCATTAGACGAGGCACCATTGGATGAGGCGCTCTCAGGAAGAACCGTTTACCATAATTAGTGAGACACCTCCAGGTGATATACCTCAAGGAGAGACACCATCTAACTAGGAACCACTGGACGAGGCACCGTTGGATGAGTGATCGCCAGCGACCGACCACCAGGGTGACACCATTAGGGTGCCACCTCTGGGTGACACCATTAGGGTGACGCTGCCTAGGTGAAACCACCAGGTTGATTCCTCTATGGTGACACCACTAGGGTTACACCGTTAGGGTGAAATTGTTGGAATGAGGCACAATTGTGTGACACATCATTGTAAAATGAGGAATATTTTTTAAAGTGTTGAAATGAGTCACCTTGACCACTCAAAGCACCTCCAACACTAGATTCCCACAAATTAATTAACCAGAGAGGTCCATTCCATTACATCAGATACCTCTAAAACTATTATCACCCTCGAGAACCCAAAACTAACCCAAAAGGAAAATAGAGGAAGGGTCGAAACAACCACCCCTCGAGATACCTCTCAAGGTTATCGTTACACTTGAAACGCCACTATCAACAAAACACATTAAAACTCAATGATAAACCAACTTGGGTTGTTCAAAATCTAGAGTTGAAACCTCTATATCTAAAAACACATCATTCATCATCTTCTAACTAGGCCTCATCATGTCAAACTAGACGAACACAAAACACATTTCACAACCCAATAAAATAATTTCATTCGAACACATGAATCAAGGAATTCCATCTGCCGTGTTAAGATACTATCTTCTCTGGGTGGCACTGGATCACCCGCTTGAGTTTAATCACATCATAATTAATGTGTCTCAATTTAGAATTAGGTCCTCCCATTTTCATATGTTAGTACTTTATCATACATCACACCACACGCATCACAAACCAAGGAAAAAACTTCTTCTTATAATCAACAAGATTCAAACATCACGTGACAAAGAAAAATTGATCAAGGAAAAAAAATCTTAAAACAACTTCTGGTACTGGGAACACATATGTGCTTCTCACTCCCAAGTACTTTCCTCCAGACCACCATACCTCCACAACACATGAACGAAGGGAATGGTCCATCCATGAAGTTCCTTCTCTTGAGGATCATGGATCTCTTTTGGTCACTCCATGAACATCGCGTAATCCTTGATATCTAAATCTCCCTAGTCAAGTACATGGGATTCATTGTGAAGATACTGATGAATTTGAGATATGTGAAAGTTGTCGTGGATCCTCTCCTATTGTGTTGGAAATGCCAATTGGTATTCCACCTTTACAACTTATCCCAAAACCTCAAAGGGTCCTAAATTTTGGGAGAAAACTTACTCCCTCTGTCAAACATCCACTTCCCATGTGAAGGGGAAACCTTCAAGAACACGTGTTCCATAACCTCAAACTCTAAGGGCCTACTCCTATGATTGGAAAAAGACTTTTCCTGGGATGGCACTGCTTTCCTCCTTTCAAGAACAAGCAAAACATTCTCTGTCGTGATCTGCACCACATCAGGACCAAGAAATGTTCTCTCCCCAACCTCTATCTAGCACAATGGAGAACAAAATGGTCTCTCATACAAAGACTCAAATGGGGACATGAAAATGGAGAGTGATACTTATTATTATAAGAAAACTCTACCAATGGAAGGTTTCATACCCAAGATCCACCAAAGTCTAAGACACATGATCACAACATATCCTCCAAAGTCCAGATAGTTCACTTTGTCTTCCCATCTATCTTGGGGTGGAAAGAAGTGTTGATTCGTAACTGAGTTCCAAAGGCATGCTACAATCCCCTCTAGACTTGTGAGGTAAAATGTGCATCCCGATATGAGATAATGGACCTAGGATCTCTATGAAACCTGACCACCTCATCATCATACTTCTTTTCCAAGGAATCCATTTCACCCAACTCCTTAAACACTATGAAGTGGGCCGATTTCGTCAATTGATCCATTATCACCCAAATAGTATCATAACATCTTTGAGCCTTGGGAAACCCTATGAAAATATCCATTTATATGTCATCCCATTTTAACTCGGGAACATCAAAAGGTTGTAACAATCCAATGAGAACACATCGATCAGTCTTTACCTACTATAAAACCAAGAAACTCACCATGAACTTTTCCATTGTCTGCTTCATCTTGGGCCAAAAAAACCAAGTCCTTAAGCCATGATGCGTATTATAAATTCTCAGGTGGTACCGCTAAAGTAAATTTATGAAACTCATGAAGGACGTCATCATGAATTGATACCAGAAGAAAAATCCTTCCATGAAACAACATCCAGTTCTAACCATCTTTTGACCATCCCTCTAGAGAATCCCTATGGCCAACATGATCATGAAACACCTCTACCTATGAGTCTCCCCACTAAGACTCCTCCACTTGTTTCATTAGAGGAGACTACACCATCATCTAAAATAAAAATTATCTACCACCATCCACTCTTGCATCTAAGTGAAAGGCTTCCAACTCCTCCATTTCTCTCTAAGAGTCTTTATATTCCCAAACAATCTCCATCTGCAACTTTCTTCTCAAAGCATCAGCCACAAAATTCCCCTTTCCTGAGGTGTAAGAGATCTCAAAATCTTAGTCCCAAAGAAACTTCCTCCACCTATACTATCTCAAGTTAATATCTCATTGGTAAAATATATACCTCAAACTCTTGTGATCCGTGAAGACCAAAAAGCTCTCCCCAATGAGGTAATTCCGCCACAACTTCACTGAAAACATGACCAATGATAGCTCTAGATCATGGGTGACATAGTTAGTCTCATAGGGGAATAACATCCTAGACCCATAATAGATCACTAACTACTACTAATACATCAAGACGCATCCCAAGAGAAAATAGAAAGCATCATAAAACACCTAAAGCATCACCCCTTCCTCTAGAAAGCAGAGCAATATATAACTGACTAACTTCCCCTTCAGGTAACCGAACATTTCCTACCACTGATCACTCCCCACAAAATCTTGAACTTTCCTAGTCAAAGCTATCAACGGGAATATAAGTCGAGAAAATTAGGTATAAACCTCCAATAATAGCCTATGAGACCATGGAAACTGTGAACCTCTGCCACATTCTTGGGATATACCTAAGAAACAACTGGTTTCAACTTCAATATGCCTACTTCCATGCCCTATTGAGACACAAAATTCCTGAGGAAGTTCACATATCGTGTCTAGAACTTACACTTGGACAACTTTCCATGGAGTGGGTGGCGTCGAAGAACATGCAAGACAGTTCTGAGATTCTCTTCATGCTCCTCCTCTGACTTCAAATATACCAAGATATCATCAATGAATATGATAAAAAACTTATCCAGGAACTCATGAAACATGGAGTTCATAAGTCCCATGAACATGGCTGATGCGTTCGTAACACCGAATGGAATGACTACAAACTCAAAGTTCCCATACCTATTGTAGGACTCCTCATGTGTTAATCATGTTTTAATGATAAAAAATTCTATACATACTGTAAATCTTGTTAATTATGTTTAATCTATCTCAAATCATTTGTACAGATGATTGGTTTCTTTATGCTTTAAATAAACCTATCCAAGATCTTAAGTGCTATGTTTGATTATTGTAACCCTTTTTAAATTTCTGTTATAATGGTTTCATTGATAAATGATTAATTCTAATCCATTCTATGAATATCACTGTTTAAGTCTGTATATAGATTTTTGGCTAAGTCTGATAAACCATGAGTCTGCCACCGATTATGTTTTTCTGACAAAGGACCTAGAAACCATGACCTAGACACCGTGACCCAGAAACTATGAGCCAGACACCATGACCTAAACACCATGACCTAGACCCCATGACCTAGACACCATGACTATACATTGAAACCAGTTTTAGATCTGTTGAAGTCTGTGACATCGGTTCTGTGCTGAGACACCGTTTGAAGTTTGGAAAATGACCAGACACTGTGATCCTAACACTGCATATGTGCTACCAATTCCTGATCTCTATACAGTTGTTCCATCATAACTATCTCACCACTCAATGGAAAATAAGGAGACACTGTTTTATAGAGACACCATTTCATATAGACACCATTTCCAGACTGACTGTAACACCATTCTTTAATCTGTTTTTTTTGTTTTTCAATTTAATTTCTAACGGTCATATTTGATTCTTTTAAATGCACTGACACAAATAATATTTCTTTCTAGACATGGAACCTGACAGTACGAGGTATGATGTGCACAATACATATATATTGTCAGCTCTAACACATGCACTCCAAGAATAAAAATAGAAGTGTGGCTCAGAAACAAGGATAGCATGAGAACAAATAAGCATGAGAATTCTTGAGAAAAGAACCAACACATGAAACTCAATATATCTGAAGAACTCACGAAGCATTCTCAAATCCAAAAATCCAATATACCATAGATTATATCCAAGAACATATTTACAATACCAACTCCACGAAGACCACGAGACAGATCTAACTGGAAACTAGAGTATCAGACTTACGATACTCTGTTTCTCGTAAGGGGACTCGATTTTGACATCTTCTTCATCCGAGAAGTCCAAAGCTGCATAAACTATCACTCAGAGCACTTCTAACCCTATCTCATCATTTTTTATCTATTTTGTATTGTTTTTCGATTTTGATAAATGTGTGTGTGTCGGTATAAAAACCCACATTGTATCCTGCATTAAATTAGAGGATACAAGATATCCTTCCTATCACATCCTTTTAAACTTGTTTACTCACACAGATAAGTGTGGAAGAGGTCCCTATATGAATTGTTGGTTTATACCCACGAAAAATTGTGGAAGAGGTCGTGTGACCTGGACAATCCTGTGAACTATTGTTTACCCCAATACAGGGTGTGCATCAAGTTTATTTATATAAACTTCTTGGTGGCAGGTGATCACCAAGAAGGGTGGATTAGGTCTCATCTTGAGACTGAACCACTTGTTTTATATCTGTTGTGTTAATTAATTTAGGTTTCTCTGTTTTAATGTATTATTCAAAAATCTCTAAGTTTAATTTGATTTTTAATCTTTGAAAGAAGTTATAATTTTCTTTCCTTGTTAGAATAACTTCAAAAATAATGTTAATAACTGATATTAAGATTACTAATAATTAATCAATATTCTGAGAAGTTATTTAAATAGTCAAACTTTCATAACCATATTAGTTTGATTAACTGGGCTGTATTTATTTTATTGGGGAACCAATTAAGAATACTTTTTAAACCGAAATTTTTATAGATACTCAATTCACCCCCCTCTTGAGTACTCTACTCTGACAAACATTTGGTATCAGAGGTTGTTTGTTATTCCTATTAAGACCCTATTTTTGACCCTATTCAACTGTGATTTTGGTTGTACTATAAAGATCTGTAAATTTCTGTTAATTATAATTTTCTAGCTCTATCAAAGTATTTCTTTATTGTGGATAATAGACTGGAAGGTGTTGCAAAAAATAGAACACCATTCTTTAATGGAACCAATTATGCCGAATGGAAAATTAAAATGAAAATGCATTTTGAAAGTATAGGTTTTGAAATCTTGTCTTCAATTATAGATGAGTATAAGATTCCTTCTACTGATAGAATCACTTGGGATTACCCAATCAAGACTGCCTATAATAACAAGTGGAAATCCATGAATGCTTTGTATTTCTATTTAGGATATGAGGAATTTAACAGAATTTCTGCATGTAAAACAACCCATGAAATTTGGGATACTTTATATGTTTCACATGAAGGAACTTCTAGTATGAAATAAATGAGTCTTAATACTTATACTATTAAATATGGTAACTTTAAAATGAAACCTGATGATCCTATTTCTGACATGTATCTCAGGTTCAACTAAATTGTCAACACAATGATTTCTCGTAGAAGAGAAGTCACTGCCAAAGAACTGATTATGAGGATTCTCAGATGTCTATCTGACAGATAGAGAGGAACCTTTATCTCTATTATAGAATCATGGGAAATCAGAAATTTACCTATAAAAGAACTCATTGGGAAACTAATGATGTATGAAGAGTAGATGAAAGTCAAGAAGGAATAGGAGGATGAACCTAAAAGAAAATATGTTGCATTTAAGACCACCCCCTCTAAACCAAAAGAGAAAGGGAAATTTGAAGTCTCTGTAGAAAGCTCCAATAGTGAACAATCATCACCTGACAGTGACGAGGAAATGGATCAATTACCCAAAAGGATTAAGAGATTTTACAAGAAGAAGATGTTTTTCAGAAAACCTAACTTCAAGGGAATATATGATCAAAAAGGAAGCTGTAAAAAAGATTGTAAAAGAAGTGACAAGTCTGATGAGATAGTATTCTATGAATGTAAGAGAAAGGGGAATATAAAGGATAGCTGTCCTAAGATCTGCAGGACCCCGAGACACCCCGAGAGGGGAGGGGTGAATCAAGGTGTCAACTTTTTCTTTTCAAGTGATTGATATTGTTCCCACATTGGTAGGAAGTTGTTAAACCTGTAATATGTATGTGAACATAAAGCAAACATTCACATGCAGAGAGACGACATAACACTTTTTACTTGTTTCACCACTAAGGGCTACGTCCAAGGAGCATACGCCGACAAGTTTTTGATCATACAAAATTCCACTAAAACATCACTCATTATGGATTACAAAGGTTTGGGCACAGTTACTATGTCCTAGGATCACTTCCTTTAAAAAAAGTTCAGGGATAGCTCACAACATCCCTCGGGTCACTCTCGTTGACTCCCCATGGCTCACTTCCTTTGGTGAAGTCCCACTCAATTTATAGACGTGAAGGTATCTTCATCATTGAAAAAGTATGCATCCTCTGTTGTATGTAGATGCTCTGTTGAAGTCCAACACTCTCTTGAAATCTAATATAACTCTGCACCGAATGTATCATGCAATATTCCAGCTTTCATGCATCTCCCAAAAAGACGGGTGTACCTCAACAACACCTGGCGCGCTTCTCCAAGCCCAGCACGCAAGTTTCAATCATGGCGCGCAAGTCACTTGCGCAACACAAATACAGTGCGCAGGTGACACCAACCCACTTGCATGACACTTCCTCCTTCAACTCCAAACTTACGTGACTCTGCACCTTTAACTTCCAAACAACATTGGGCACGCATCCAACAACCGGCACACAGCCTCTACTTGCGCAACCCAACTACCACTAGCGCGGCTCAACAACTTGCAAGATGAGAGATTGAAAAATCTCTATGTCTTGAACTTAATTCCAAATGAGGAGGGGTGTTCCTCTATTTATAGGCAAACTGGACCCCCTGCGCGATGGCACGCAAGTATGCTCTCGGCGCGTAGGTTCCGGTGCACAACTCATCCCCCCTAGCCTCTGTCGTGCAACTCACTTGCGTGACCCAACCAATACCTGCACAACCCTATTTCCTTTAACATATTTTGAAGTTATGATAATGAAGAACAATATGCGCGCAAGTTTCATCCCCTTCAAGTACACGGCGCGCAAGTCTCTTTGCCAAAAAACACTTTTCTCCATTTGTCGATTTTTAGGCCCAAAAATTTTGAAAACACTGGGAAACTGCGCCACCTTCAATAATGTTGTCTTCTTGAACTATATGATCACATTGCTGGTACTCATTCTGAAATTCCACTGAGGATTGTCACCAAACACAAACCATGCTCCAATTCATGCATAAAAGACCATGGATCCAACAATCTCCCCCTTTGGGATTGTTGTCAATCAGAAAATAAATTCAATAGATCCCCATCCATATGCAAACCAAAAACATAAGAAACAACTCAGCCAACACTCTAAGTCTATGTGAGCAATTGCTCGGTGTAGAAAACAAGAGAGGAAGCTTGAATTGGGTTCCAGTGTTTTGGAATTCTCAATGACACCCAAGAAGCATTACATGACTAACATATTCCTTCTCATCCTTCTTATCCTATCACTGACACTGAATTCACATCGTGTCACAGGAGCATTACATGCCTGAACATTCCTGAATTTATTCCTTTCTCCCCCATTGACTATAAGACCAAAGACCGGTAATTTTTCCAATGTTCAGTTCAAACCATACTCTCCCTGGATAGTATCTCCCCCACAAACCTGTATCACATCCATAAACAGATAAAAATAGTTATCAGAATCCGGGAGAGGGGTATTTTGAAACATCCTTATGCACTGGGATGTGGATGAACACCGATGTTCAACCGATGATTTTTAAACACAGCCGCAGACAGTGGCTTCATTAGGATATCAGCCACTTTGTCATTAGTTCCCATATGATCCATTCTAATCACCCCCTGCTGAATGTTTTCATTGATAAAGTGATACATGATTTCAATATGTTTTGTACGAGAATGCTGAACATGATTCTTCATAATATTAATTGCGCTCTTGTTATTATAGTAAATCACCATTGGTTGCTTTACGTCATCACCAATATCTGTTAATTGTTTCTTCATCCATATCAGTTGAATTCATGCCTTTGTGGTGGATATATAATCAGCTTCAGCAGTACTAAGAGAAGTACTTTCTTGTTTCTTGCTCAACCAGCCAACACATTTCTTCCCAATATAGAAGGCTTCAACATTGGTGGACTTTCTGTCTTCTACATCACCTGCCCAGTTAGCATCAGAAAATGATGACAATTCACTGTCCCTTACTGCATCAAAATATAACCCAAATCAATGTGTACCTTGAATGTACCTCATGATTATTTTTACTACCGCCATATGTTCCTCCTTTGGATTACTCTGAAAGTGGGCCGTAAGACATGTGGCAAAGTCAATATCTGGTCGTGTCACTGTCAGGTACAGTAGGCTCCCAATGATCCTCCTGTACATGGTGGGATCAACAGTGGCCACATCCTCATGCTTTCTAAGTTTAGTTCCAACTACAATCGTAGTTGACATTGGTTTGGAGTCTTGCATATTAAACTTATTCAATATATCTCTTGCATACTTTTCCTGAGAAATGAAAGTTTAATCCTTATTTTGAATCACCTGTAGCCCCATGAAATATGTGAGCTCCCCAATCATAGACATTTCAAATTCTGATTTCATATGATTGGAAAATTCATCCACTGATTTCTGCCTACTGGCACCAAATATGATATCATCAACGTAGACTAGAACCATGAATTGATCTTTTGAAGAATTCTTCACATATAGATTGTGATCCACTCCTCCCCTTTTTAACTCCATCTTCTTGAGATACGAGTCTAGGCGGGAATACCATGCTCATGGTTCCTACTTCAAACCATATAGGGATTTCTTTAGTTTGCAGACTATTGTCTCATCAGTACCAAGTACAAATCCCACTAGTTGTTCAATATAGACCTATTCTTTGAGTACACCATTCAAGAATGTTGTCTTGACATCCATTTGATATATATTATATCCTCTTTGTAGTGCCATGGAAAGGAAACATCTAATTGACTCCATTCTAGCCGTTGGAGAAAAGGATTCTTCAATATCAACACCTTCAATCTGGGAATACCCCTTACATATCAGTCGAGCCTTGTTTCTGATAACACTTCCATGCTCATCAAAACTTTTCTTAAAGATCCATTTTGTAACAATCAAATTGTGACCTTCGGGTCTCTGGACAAGATCCCATGTCTTATTCTTGTCAATCTGATCTAGCTCTTCATTCATGGCCTTCACCCAAGATTCATCCTTTGCAGCTTCTTCAAATGAGGATGGCTCCACAACTGACAAAAATGCAGATTGCATGTTATTCCTCATCCTCCTTGTTTGAGTGGGTGAAATCTTACCCCCAATTATGTTAGATGGATCAATATCAGCTCTACGATTCCTCCTGTGTGGTTCAGTTGCATTCTCTCCAGCCACAGTTTCTTCTTCATATTCTTCTTCTGAGTCAACATCATGATGTGACTGCTGAGTGTTTTGTACGACTTCCTCTATTTCTGTATTTGTATTTTCTATATGTTCACTTTCTTCTTCACTTTCTATCACATCATCATATGATGTCCTTGAAGCATTTTTGGTTTTCTCTTAAATTATATTAACATCGTTGCTTACCACAATCTTTCCAAATCGCTTGTTGACACACTTGTAGGATTTGGTGTTCATTGGATACCCAAGAAAAATTCCTTCATCAGCATTGTCACCAAACTTTCCTTGATTTACTTATTTGTTCCAGATAAAACATTTACTTCCACAAAAATGAAATTATGTCAGCGAAGGATTCCATCCATGCCACAATTCATATGGTGTCTTAGTTTCTCCCATATAAATCCCTATTCGATTCTGAATGTGCACTGCAACTTCAATAGCTTCCTTCCAGTAATGGCGAGAGATACCACTCTCAATCAGCATAGTCTTTGACATGTTGTTGACCTGTCGATTCTGGTGCTCAACAACTCCATTTTTCTGTGGAGTTCTCACAGAATCTACCTCATGTTGAATTCCATGTTTTTCAAGATAATTCTCAAACTCAATGGACGTGTATTCCCCTCCATTGTCAGATCGCATGACTTTTATTGTCCGTCCAGTATCATTTTCGGCAATCCGATGATAAGTTTTCATGCATTCAAGCACTTGTCATTTCCTATGTATAACCATTACACATGCCATTATGCTATAATCATCTATGAAAAGTAAGAGGTACATTTCTCCATGAGTTCCAGCAACATTTATCGGGCCAAAATTTCTGTATGAATTAGATCAAGAAGAAGAGATGCCCTTTTCTTCTTTGGCCAATAAGAACTACAGACCAGCTTCCCATGAATGCAAGAATCACAGGACTTTTCACATTCATGCTTCAGAATGGGGATATCCATGACAATCTTCATCTTGGATATCTTTTCCACGTATTTTTTGTTAATGTTCCCCAGCCTTCGATACCATAGGTTTTTTTCTTCCTCAACAGAAAAATAGAAAGAGTTTAATTTACTATCAACCTGATATAAGTTTTCATCTTTTCTATAGCCTTTTATAAGAGAGTTTCCTATTTTTCCATTTATAGTGCAGCATTTTTTATTGAAAGTCACTATGAGTCCTGAGTCACAGAGTTGACTTACACTGAGGAGATTATGGCATAGACCGTCCACATAAAGAACATCAATCTTCTTCATCTCTCCATTGGAGAGAGCAGTATTACCACTAACTTTAATCATCAAAGAACTGTCATTACCAAACCTTATAGTCCCATAAACCTTCTTTTCAATGTTTTTTAACAGGCCAGCATTTCTTGTCATATGAGATGAACAACCGCTATCCAGAATCTAGGTATTGTTGCTTTTTGTAGCTTTGAGGGCCACCTCTGCAAGGTTGGATTTCTCAATTTTCTTCCTTTCTTTCCATGAGATATTAGAATGAGTATAGAGAACTGATGGCCTTTCAATTATCTCATCTGTGTACATTGGTTCTTTATAGTTAAATTCATCTTTGAGAGGAGAAAACCTGTTTGAAAGAGAAACATTGTCTTATCGATGAGATCTAACTTGTCTTTAATTCCATTATGAGGTGTCCATGTCCCTTCTCTGCCTGCAATTAACAGCCTTATGACCAAAGTTAGAGCAATGAAAACAGTATCCATAGAAACTTTTTCTTCTATAAGATGGAGGATATGAAGTCAGTCTCCTTTGTTGATGTCCCAGATCTTCCCCATTCAGATAGCTCCTTGCCTCTTCGCAATATGACAAGGTATGGCCTAGATAGCCATAGAACTGAATCTTTATGAAAGGAAATGTCTTTTCACATGAATTTCTCCTCATACTCTCTTCCTTGGGAGAATAGTTGGACTGCCTATAATTTCTGAATGTTTGAGGGTAATTTTCAGTTCTCCTTTTAGTTTGGATTGAGGGTTTCTCTTTCAGCGCTTCAGGAAACCTTTCAACATGTCCAACTTTCATCTTTTCATTATTTTGGAACTCTTTACTTCCACCAGTTGATGTCCCAGCTTCACAACCAAGTCCACTCTTTCCCATGAAAGCGGGTATTTGATCACTCAAGATTTTTCCTACCCCATCTGAACCAATCTTGGATATTTTCAGTAATTCTACATCTGAGAATCTTCTAAACTGTATTTTATTCCTTGATTCTTTTGAAATTTATTCAGTCTCAAGTTTACTCATAAGAGTAAAAACTTCCTCCTCATGACCCTCAACAATCTTAGATTTTTCTTCTAGTCTGGAGGTGAGGTCCTTGATGACCTTTTCCTGCTCTTCAATTATCAGCTTCAGATCCACTACATCATCATTGCTTTCAAGAATTTTAGACTGTAATTTCACAAATTCTTCCAGTCGTTCAATTTCAGCTTCAATTTTATCAACTTATTCAATTTATTCTTCTAACATTGATTTCCACTTATTGCAACTCTTACATTTAATCTTAAGCTTTCTAACAGCATCCTTAAGTTGTAACTCGGGATCTGCACTAGTTTTTAACTGATTTTCTCCACCAGTATCTTCAGATTTTTCAACAGTGGCCATCATGGAATCATGTTTCCCAGTTTTAAATTCTAGGTTTTCTTCATCACAGAATTCATTATCGTATTCTTCTTCTTCACAGACAAAACTCTTCTTCAGAACATTCTTTCTAGATTTGAAGTCTCCTTTCTTAGAAAACATTTTCTAAGGATTATCGATGTTTTCAACATCGCTATCATCACCATCGATCTTTCTTAAGAACTGAGAAGTAATGTGCCCAACTTTTCCACAATGAAAGCATGCTAGAGGTAACTTCCCATTGAATTTCCCTTTCCCTTCTGGAACTTCTTCACAATGAGGGATAGAATTTCTTTTTCCTCATCATCTTCACGACTACTATCTTTTGAGATTTTCATTTTCTCCATGGATTTGAACGCCATTTCCTTGCTTACTCGTGTAGTAGCATCTTCTGGTTTGACTCTAATTTAATATGCCACCAAGCTGCTCAACAGATCATCCAAAGACGGTTTGGAAAGATCTCTTTCCTCAAGGGATGACACCTTTGCATTGTACAGGGGTGGAAGTATTCTCAGTATTTTCTTCACAATATCAATGTCTCTGATTTCTTCTCCTAGGCCCCGAAATGCTCCAACCACTTTAGTAATTCAATTGAAGAAGGAGTCTGCATTCTCATCAGGATGCATCTTCAGATCATTGAACCTATTGTGTAACACTTGTAGTTTTTCCTCCTTCAAATTTCTATCACCTTCATAAATATTTTCAAGTCTATCCCACATAGACTTTGCTGAGGTGAAACTCATCACTTTTAGATAAATCTGATCATAAAGTGTTGTGGTGAGACCATTCTGTGCTTTGGCATCTGCATCAATAATTTTTCTATCTGTATCAGTCATAGCCAGCCCTGTTGGATCAGAAACATCAATACCTTGAACAGTGGAAAACAGAACATCCATTCCAAGGGATCTTAGATGAGATCTCATTCTGTTCTCCAGATCTAGAAATTACTTCCATCGAAAACAGGGACTCCCCTGACATTGACTACATTCCCCATGATGACAAAGGACAGATTCAACACCAGCAACCTTTACCCTTTAATACCACTTGTGGGAACTCGGGACACCCTGAGAGGGTAGGGGTGAATCAGGGTGTCAACTTTTTCTTTTAAAGTGATGGATCTTATTCCCAAATTGGTAGGAACTTGTTAAACCTGTATGATGGATGTGAACAGAAATCAAGCATTCACATGTAGAGAGACGACACAACACTTTTTACTTGGTTCAGCACTAAGGGATACGTCCAAGGAGCACACACCGACAGGTTGTCTGTCATACCAAATTCCATTAAAACTTCACTAGCTATGGATTACAAAGGTTCGGGCACAGTTACTCTGTCCCAGGCTCACTTCCTTTACAAAAAGTTCAGGGATAACTCAAAGCGTCCCTCGGGTCACTCCCGTTGACTCCCCTAGCTCACTTCCTTTGGTGAAGTCCCACTCAGTTTATAGACGTGAAGGTCTCTTCATCATTGAAAAAGTATGCATCCTATTTTGTAAGTAGATGCTATGTTTATGTCTAACTCTCACTCATAGACTAATATCACCCTGCACCAAATGTATCGTGCAATCTTCCAGCTTTCGTGCAGCTCCCAAAAAGACACTTGTACTTCAACAACACATGGCGCGCTTCTCCAAGCCCGGTGCGCAAGTTTCAATCACGACGCGCAAGTCACTTGCACGACACAAATTCGGCACGCAGGTGACACCAACACACTTGTGTGACACTTCTCACTTCAACTCCAAACATGCGCGACTCTTCACCTTTTACTTCCAAACAACCTTGGGTGCGCAGCCAACAACCAGTGTGCAGCCTCTACTTGTGCGACCCAGCTACCACTTGCGCAGCTCAACCACTTGCACGACAAGAGCTCAAAAAATCTCTAAGTCTTGAACTTCATTCCAAATGAGGAGGGTTAGACCTCTATTTATAGAAAAACTGGACCCCCTACGTGATGGCGTGCAAGTATGCTCCCGACACATAGGTTCCGGCACGTATCTCATCTCCCCTAGCCTCTATCACGCAACTCACTTGTGAGACCCAACCAATACATGCGCGGCCCTCTTTCCTTTTACATATTTTCATGTTATGATAATGAAGAACAATATGTGCGCAAGTTTCATCCCCTTCAAGTACACGGCGTGCAAGTCTCTTTTCCAAAAAACACTTTTCTCCATTTATAGATTTTCAGGTCCAAGAATTTGGCAAACACTGGGTAACGACGCCACCTTCAATACTGTTCTCTACTTGAACTGTATGATCACTTTTCTGGTACTCATTATGAACTTCCACTAAGGATTTTCAACAAACACAAACCATACTCCAATTCATGCATAGACGACCATGGTTCCAACAAGATCAAATACAAAAAGAAATATGAGTACAAATATAAACAGTATAAAAAGGAAATGAAAGAAACATGGAGTGCTTCTGAGGACAGTTCAAGTGACTCAGAAACTTCAAATGATGAATAGGATAATAAGTCCAATATGTGTTTTATGACAAACACATCTGAGTTAACACTGGAATCTCCGGCACACAATTTATATTATTATGGAGATGAAAGTGACTAGGAAATTATGTCTAATGAAGAAATGTTTGAGTACTATAATATGCTTGAAGAGACATGTGATGAAATAAAAGATAAATACAAATCTTTAAATAAATAGAATTATCTTACCTCAACCGTTAAATCTAAACGTACTTTATAAAGGGAAAAAATGCTCAATTACTCAAAGAAAACAATGAACTAAATCTATCTAATGTGAAATTGAAAAAGGATCTTGAAAGGTTTACTAATGGTAAATATACTTTGGTACAAATTCTAGGTAAATATATTTCTCCTAAATATACTACAGGTATTGGATATCAACCTGGTAAAATAAATTTTGGAAGAACTAATTTTTTTTCTAAGTCTAGGACATACATATTTACTCCTTGTTCTGGAAAACATTCAGCTAGTTCAAGCTATGATACACTCTCTACCATTTCAAGATTTTTTGGACCAAATAGAGTTTATTTTTAGAAAACATTACATAATTCTTATAGGAAACCTATGAGGAAGATGTGGGTTCCTAAAGCACTAGTCACTAATATTATTGGACCCAAACGAATATGGGTACCAAAATCTGTTTTTATTTGATATTTTGTAGGAACGATGCTTAAAGAGCTCATGTAAAAGCTGATGGTACTTAGACAATGGATGTTCAAGACACATTATAGGAGACTATTAATGCTTCAAGAATTTAATAAAAATTGATGGTGGACATGTCACCTTTGGTGAAAATGCCAAAGGAAAGATCATTGGCCTTGGACAAATCAGTAACTCTAACTCAGTTTTAATTTCCAAAGTAATTATTTTTATAGATTGAAATATAATCTGCTTAGTATTTCACAACTATGTGATGATGTATTTCATGTTAAATTTGAAAATGATGATTTCAATTTTTTTAATTATAAAAATGAATTTGTATTTTCATCATTAAGAAATGAAAATGTATACCCTATTAACATAGATTCTTT
This sequence comes from Viscum album, assembly GCA_963277665.1. Lineage (NCBI taxonomy): Eukaryota > Viridiplantae > Streptophyta > Magnoliopsida > Santalales > Viscaceae > Viscum > Viscum album. Next base: position 2,041,507,852 of record OY728148.1, on the reverse strand, counting down.
AGTTTCTCAAAATGATTTATGTTTAAGTGTATTTCAAAAAGAGTCTTGGATTTGGCATAGGAGACTAGGACAATGTAATATTCACACTCTTAGAAAGTTAACTAGAAAAATATTAGTCAAATACCTACCCAAACTTGAGTTTCCAAATGATAAAGTGTGTAATCCTTGTCAAAAGCGAAAGCAAGACAAAATTTCTGTCAAACAAAAGAAAGAAGATTCAACTTCTCAATGGATTTGTTTAGACCATCTAGAGTTTCTAGTTTAAATGGGAAGCACTATGTTTATGTTCTTATAGATCACTACTAGAAATATAGGTATGTGTGACGGGTTATTTGTGACAGGATCCCGTCGCAAATAAGCTTTAGTGATGGGGTCCCATCACAAATAGCCCGTTGCAGAAAACGGCGTTGCAAAAAATATTATTTGTGATGGGCCAATCGCAAATAATATTTTTTGCGACAGGAAACTTCACTGTCACAAATAAGTCTATGATTATATACTTTATATATATATACCATTTTGCGGTGGGACCGTCGCAAATACTTTTTGAGACGAGCCTATAATCCCGTCGCAAATACTTTTTTGAAAGTATTTATTTAGATTTTTTGTGATGGGTCTGTCACAAATACTTTTTGCAACAGGCCTGTAATCCCATCGCAAATATATTTTAAAAAAAATATTTAGGCTATTTGCGATGGGAACCCATCGCAAATAATAAATATATTTTTTTAAAAAAAAATTAATAAAATTATGATTGTTGAAATATTAATTTTAATATTATTAAAATAATAAAAAATATTAAAATTCTCAATATTCAGAAAAAAATATAATAAAAATCATTAAATATTATAATAATAATTATTATTATTATTAGTAAAATAAAAAAAATTAAAAATATAATACTAAAAAATATATTTAATAAAATTATGATTAATGAAACAATAATATTAATATTATTAAAATAATAAAAAATAAAAAATATTAAAATTCTCAATATTCACAAAAAAAATCATAAAATATTAAAAATTAAATTATATAATATTCACACCGATATAAAAGACAGAAATTGTAAATAGTTCATATTACAAAAAATGTTAAATTCAAATGTTTTTAACAAAAAAAAATCACTGGGGATCGTCTTCTAGAGGAGATGGAGGAGATGAAGGAGATGGTGGAGGAAACTCCATCCCTAAACTACGAGTCAAACAACACATGTACTCCATATGCTCGTGATGCTGCTGCTACCATCGATGTATCTCCTCCTCGTGATACTGCTTCTACTGCTGCTGCTGTGGACGCATCTCTTCTTACTGCTTCTGAAAACTCTCTATAAGGTCATTCTGAGCTCGGAACTGCTCCTAATACTGTGTGGCAGAAGATGATGCCTCTTCATGAGATCCTATCGAGCCGGACGCCGACATCGCAGCAGGACCATAATAATTACCATGAGTCACATAAGAGCCGATACCAACTACTCGGCCCTTCTCAAAGCCATACTGATTCACTTACATCCATACAGCCTCGTCGAAATGGTGGGCACTGGTCTGATCAGTCGCCTCGTCCTACCCATCAACTTGTGTCTGAGAGGACGCAACCTCATATGACTCTTTCAATTCCAATTTGAAATTAGTATTGTGAAAATATTATATGCAGTTAATTGTCAAACTGAAAAAAATAATACTAACAACAATCTGATGCTAGCGATCACCTCTAATCTCTCTGGTGGCTGGATCATTGTACATCCTCCGATAAACATCGTACTCTGCAATATCGGGATGCTCGAATGCCTATATTAATATAAAATAAACTGTTTATATTTGAAGTTATATAAAATATTTAAAAACAAATACTTACCAGATGCTCTATATGCATACTGAATGTACAGATACCAGTTCGATGTGTCACCTCTTGTCTCCCCCGGTTCTATTGACCCAATAAAGACCTCCTCTGAAATCCACCACCCAACCAGTGTTCACATAATCCATCCCAAACCTAATATGAAATGTACTCTGGTCGGTGGGCTCTACATGACTCATCAAATACTATTTCTCCGACTTTCTTAATGGCATTCTTTCTAAAATTGTGCAAAAACTGACGTAAACGATCATGCATAGCCACCTCCCATGCTGTATGGATATCATCACACATGTTATCATCGATGGGATACCATAAACCCTACAAATAATTTATAATATCATGTTATTAATAAAATAAATTTCAAAATAAATATTATTTATTTACATACCAACCAATTATTGTACATTCCGAGCTGCATATCAACGAGAATCTGTTCCCATGTGATCCATGGATGAGAAAAATAATTGTGCAAGATAGCGCTCCCCTGTCCAACAGCTACATGCACAAAACTGTGAAAAAATAATAAAAAATCAAACAATTAGTATATATATAAATAAATTAATGAAAGATAACTACAATATACAGGTTACCATACCTCTGTGTGCGTGGATCGAAACGAAGACGTGGACGCTTTTCGGGGATAGGGTCAGGAATCATCAGTCATGCAAGACCGTGCCCCCTCTATGTACCTCCTGAACCACCAGTAGGCTAAGGGTCAGATGATCACTCATCCCCCTCATCCAAAGGTATCTCAGCCTCCTCTAACTCATGAAATAGATCAGAGTCCATCTAAAACACAAAATTATTGTTGTTAGCAGATAGTTGAAAATAACTATTATATATAGATATATATTAGTTATGATCATAACCAGCATTTAACTGTGTCAATGTTCACCTTCATCTTCATCTTCATATCTGATGATGTCAATGTCTTCATATTCCTCCTCGGCATCATCAATATCCATATGAGTTTCACTTTCACCATCCCTTATCATTTCAAATTCATTTGTAACATCATTAACATCTTCGTCACAATCGACCCTTAATTGTGGGATGTCATCATCTATATTCACATTTCTTTTTAAAAAATATGGATTTTGAGTTGTCTCATGAAAATGTTCATTTCCTTCCACTTCAGTGGAACCACATTCGATTTGTGTAAATTGATTTTCCCTAGATTTCATTTTTATTATGCTCCACCAATCACTCAGGTCCCTTGAAGTAGAACAGTACTTTGCGTAATAAATTTGATGTGCCTGTTGAGCCAGTAAAAATGGTTCATTTACTATAAGAAGACTTTTATATTTAATATTGATGATTCCATGAGTCTGATGAACACACAAGCCTCTCTCAATATCCAACCACCGACATTTAAACATTTTTATGTAATTCTGTCCAAGATAACATAGCACAATAATTTCATCCAGAATATCGTAAAATTCAACTTTAGTTTCTCTATGATGCGATCCTCTCAAATAAAGTCCACTTTTAATTGTTTTTTTATTCCCCATATGCACGTGTATGGAATCAAAAACCATTCACCACATATGCATTATAAGATTTAACCATTTTGGATGGTGGGTTAATCAATATACACAGTCACTTATCAATTTTATCATCATGTTGAGACACCTGAAAATTTTCAAAAAAATTATCAATATAATAAATAGTAAACTGAATTGATATTAAACCATCAATAATTTATGTTACTAGTTTTTGAAACCATTGAGAGAGAAAAAATTGTCTATGTTCTTCAAGAGAAACTACTGTAATTTGTGGAAGTTGTTTCTTGATATGATTATCATATAACCTAAAAATAAAATAAGTTTACATACTGTAATTTAAATTATAGAATAAGTGAGAGAATCACTCATAGTACAAATGCTATCATTTCTTCAAAGTTGAGCAGAACATATGAATGAGCTCTGTGATGTTCATCGTCTGAAAGTCATCATTCTTGTACTCCACCGAATCCAAGATTTGGCTGATTAAAAACTGATAATTGATTGTCCATTTTATCATTAAAATTTCCCTCGTTCCATCCCATGTGGTTTTGTTTTGAGGGATATTCAGATTCAAAATAGTGAGAGTAGGAAAAATAAATTTCCTCTTGAAATTAAGCTTCAGCAATTGAGCCTTCAACTAATGCTTTGTCACATACTTTTTTCTTCAATTTCTACATGCATCTCTCAGATGGGTATATCCATAGAAACTGTACTGGACCTCCACAATTAGCATCATGTGGAAAATGTAATTTCAGATGTTCCATTGAGGCAAAGAAAGTAGGCAGAAATATTTTTTCCTGTTTACATATAATTACAGCAACATCTTCTTCTAGTTTTGCTTAGTGCATCACAGTCTATTGTTGCTGCACTAATGTCTCAAAAAAAATATGATATATCTTTTATAGAATCCCAAATCATAGAATTCAAAAAACCACTAAATCTAATCGGCATAAGTCCTTCCATTATAACATGACAATCATGACTTTTTAATCCAGTAATATGACAATTTTTAACACATCTGCCCAAATTGGAAGCATATCTATATGGAAGTCTCAAATCTAAAATCCACTAACAAAATAATATTTGAATATCTTTGGATAGTGTATAAGCTACGTTTGGCTTCATTAACCTCTGTGATCTGACATTTTCAAATAGTTCAAGTTCTGGTCGCCTGCAAATTTGGGCAAGATCTAATCGTGCTTTTATAGTATCTTTGGTATTACCTGGTGTATCCAAAACTGTATGAAATAAATTATCAAAATAGTTCTTCTCAATATGCATGACATCCAACATGTGGTGGACCAACGAATCAGACCAATATGAAAGATCCCAAAAAATTCTTCATTTTATCTAATTATTTTCTTTCCTAAAGCCATGAATTTTCGGTTGGTTTACTATTGGCCAAAATGTGATGGGAGTTAATGAAAATACAACTGATTTTTACTCTATACCTGAGATCATTTTTTGAGGTTCATCCCTTTCAATTGTTCCTTTTCTGAAATGATATTTGTTCCTTCAAAAAGGATGATCGATAGGAAGAAATCTATGATGACAGTCAAAATAGAAAGGTTTTTTTCCATTGATAAGCTTAAAATCTTTGTTGTCTTTTATATAGTATGGAAATGATTTCGGACCATGTGTAATCCAGCCAGATAACATTCTATATTTCTGAAAGTCACTAATTGTCCACATCAATGTAGCTTTTAATGTGAAATTTTGTTTTGCAGGAACATCATATATACTAACACCATTAATCCACAATGCATTTAACTCATCAATCAATGGTTTAAAATAAACATAAATATTCTTTTTCAGATGTCCTGAGATTAATAAGGTTAAAAAGATATAGGCCTCCTTTATCAACATCCATGGAGGTAGATTGTATGGAGTTATAAAGACAGCAAAACATGAATATTGACTACCATAATAACCAAACAGACAGAAACCATCAGTAGAAAGTTCCAATCGCATGTTTCAGGCTTCTAAAGCAAAAGACAGATGCAGACGATCAAAATATTTCCATGAATCACCATCAGATGGATGATTCAATCTTTTACTGGTTGAAATATTTGTTTTGTGCCATGACATCATTGACATTGTGTTATGAGATGTAAATAAATGTAGAAGCCTGGGTGTACGGGGGAAATATCTCAATTGTTTTATAGGAATCGATCCAGACTTCCCTGGTTGAGCTTCTTTATACCTTGATTGTCCACATGTGAGACAACTATCCAATGACTCATTTTCACCAGAATATAAGATGCATTCATTTTCACATGCATGAATCTTCCGATAACTAAGGCCTTGATTACGAAACAACCTCTTTCTCTCAAAGTAATTTGAAGGAAACATATTTCCTTCAGGTAATAGTGTTTTAACCAAAGAAAATATCTGATCAAAACAGTTGTTTGACATTGCATTATCTTATTTAATAGCCTTAAATTTTGCAACCACTTCTATTTTTCTTATCTTGCAACTAGGATATAATTTATCCTCAGCAGACCGCAACAACTCATAAAATTTGGATGGTTCCAACTCGGGCGTTAAATCAATATCATCGTGAGTTTCAGTTTGTTGAACAGATGGACCTGCAATATCATGTACTAAATTTCGGAACCGTGATCGATCCAGAATCAAGTTATTAGTATCTTATCTGGAACTTCGTTCACTATGTTGATACCAAAAAACATAATCTAGTTGAAAACCAAACCGCAAGAGATGTCCCCCAACCTTGTCAAATGTGTCAAATGTTCTCAAGGCATATTTTTTACAAGAACACTTAATTGTGCCTTCTGAAACATATTCTGGTTTTGATGATGCAAATGATAAGAAATCTTCAACACCCTCAATATATATAGGATTTAAACGAGAACCATTTGGATTTTTGTACTGATTTATCCAAGCGCAATCATCTAGTAATGACAGGTGTTGACTTCTTTATTCTGTATTTTTCAACAAAATATAAAATCATCACTTATTTTGAATAATTTATAATTATAAAAACACTATCTGAAAAAATAAGATAAACTATTACTACTACTTCTTAATAATTACCATTAATTAAGGGCGACACAATTTCCAGTGGATTGACGGCTACTCTTTTGTCTAATGCCTCATATACTTCCATCTTTCTCACACTGAAATCACAATGAATAATCTGGTCGGAAGTACGCATATTCATTCTCGTATTCATGATAATGAATATGTGTATCTCCGACCAGATTCTTCATTTTGATTTCAGTGTGAGAAAGATGCATGTAAATGAGCCATCGGACAAAAGATCCCACTTTTCATCGATGAATCGTCTTCTTTCAACTGTCACTGCACGAAAACATTACCAAAAATATGATCCTACAAATGCATATCCAATCTCGTGCATACGAGATTGAATATGCTTATGTAGCAACACATTTTTCTTAATGTATTGAGCCAGTGAGAGTTGAAAGGAGAAAATTCATTGAGCAAAATGAGTGCCATCAATCCACTAGAAATTGTTCCAAGTTCTTAAAATTTATTAAAATTTCTTTCTAAATGTTACTAACTATTCCTAACTAATTATTACTATTTATTACTAATTATTACTATTTATTACTAATTATTACTATTTATTACTAATTATTAATATTTATTACTAATTATTACTATTTATAACTAATTATTACTATTTATAACTAATTATTCCTATTTATTACTAATTATTCATATTTATTAATAATTATTTATATTTATTACTAATTATTCCTATTTATTACTAACTATTCCTATTTATTCCTATTTATTACTAATTATTACTAGTTATTCATATTTATTACTAATTATTCATATTCATTACTAACAATTCATATTTATTACTAACTATTCATATTTACAACTAACTATTACAATTTATTCCTAACTATTCCTATTTATTACTAACTATTACTATTTATTCCTAATTATTAAAAATTATTCCTATTTATTCCTATTGATTTCTATTTTTTCCTCTTTATTACTAATTATTAATAATTATTAATAATTATTACTAATTCTTACTAATTCTTACTAATTATTACTAATTATTACTAATTATTCCTATTTATAAAAAACTATTCCTAATTATTCCTAATTATTACTAATTATTCCTATCTATTACTATTTATTTCAATTTATTACTGTTTATTCCTAATTATTACCAATTATTGCTAATTATTTCTAATAATAGAAAATTATAGCTAATTATTACTAATTATTGCTAATTATTCCTAATTATTGCTAATTGTTGCGATTTAATTCTAATTATTGATAATTATTCCTAATTATTGAAAATTATTGCTAATTATTAGTATTTATTAGTAATTATTAGTAATTATTAGTATTTATTACTAATTATTACAATTTATTACTAATTATTACAATTTAATACTAATTATTATTAATTATTCCTATTTATTACTAATTATTCCTAATTATTCCTAATTATTACTAATTATTACTAATTATTCATATTTATTAATATTATTCCTATTTATTGCTATTTATTACTAATTATTGCTATTTATTACTAATTATTTCTATTTATTGCTAATTATTGCTAATTATTGCTAATTATTTCTAATAATTTCTAATTATTACTAATTATTGCTAATTATTCCTAATTATTTCTAATTATTCCTAATTATTGCTAATTTTTTTTAATTATTGCTAATTTTTAGTATTTATTACTAATTATTACAATTTATTACTAATTATTACAATTTATTACTAATTATTACTAATTATTACAATTTATTACTACTTATTACAATTTATTACTAATTATTACAATTTATTACTTATTATTACAATTTATTACTAATTATTACAATTTATTAGTAATTATTCCTAATTATTACTAATTATTACTAATTACTACTAATTATTTGTATTTATTACTAATTATCTGTATGTATTACTAATTATTACTAATTATTACTAATTATTAGTATTTATTAATAAATATGACTAATTATTACTAATCATTACAATTTATTAGTAATTATTACAGTTTATTACTAATTATTACAGTTTATTACTAATAATTACAATTTATTACTAATTATAACAATTTATTACTAATTATTACAATTTTTTACTAATTATTAGTAATTATTACAATTTATTAGTAATTATTACATTTTATTACAATTTATTAGAAATTATTACAATTTATTACTAATTATTACAATTTATTAGTAATTATTACAAGTTATTACTAATTATTACAATTTATTACTAATTATTACAATTTATTACTTACTATTACAATTTATTACTAATTATTACAATTTATTACTAATTATTACAATTTATTACTATTTATGACAATTTATTACTATTTGTTACTCATTATTACTATTTATTACTCATTATTACTATTTATTACTATTTATTAATAATTATTAATATTTATTACTAATTATTAGTATTTATTATTTTTTATTAAAAATTATGATTAATTACTAAAAATTAATTATATACAGTACTAATTATCGTTAATAATTATTAATTACTACTAATTATTAAAAATTAGTACTAAAAATTTCAATTTATTAGTACAAATAAATACTCATGACAAAACAATTTAAATCTAATTTAATTACAACTAATCAGCAATAATAAAAATTAACATAAAAATGAAATAAATAATAAATTAAATAAAACATAAATACCTTTAAGCTTGATTTTCTATTGATGTCGACCACTTCCCACCTTCTTCGTGACCAAAAAAATTAACTTAGAAAAATTTCTCTATAAAATCAGAGTTCAGAGAGAAACAAGATATAATAATTGAGAGGAATGAGAGGAAAAATGGATGGGGTATATATAGGTTAGATTATTTGCGACGGGATTATTTGGGACGGGATACCCGTCGCAAATAGTATCTTTTGTGACGGGACCCATCGCAAATACCTACGCCCGCATTAATTACAGTCGGCGGTTAAAAAGTTATTTGTGACGGGTCCCGTCGCAAATAGTCCATACCGACACACCTTTTGCGACAGGACGACATCCCATTGCAAAAAATCTATTAACCGCCGCCGGGTATTTGCGACGGGGCTCGTTGCAAATAACCTTCGAGCGGTTTGGCGTGCTACCCACGCCAAACTTTTTGTGACGGGATACGAAATCCAGTCGCAAATAATTGGTTACTTGCGACGGGTCGTTACCCTCATCGCAAATAACATCTTGGACGGACTTTTTGCAACGAGATTTATTCCCATCGCAAAAAGTCCTTTTTCCCGTAATGGATGACTTTTCTAGATATACTTGGACATTCTTTTTGGCTCACAAAAGTGATGTCTGCTCTCATTTTACCAAATATGCAAAAACTATAGAAAATATTAGTGGACTTAGAATTAAATCCTTAAGAAGTGACCAGGGTCGTGAGTTTGAAAATCAAGAGTTTGAATCCTTTTTCTCACAAAATGGCTATAGTCAAAATTTCTCAACTCCTAGAACACCTCCAAAGAATGGAGTTGTAGAAAGAATAAATAGAACCTTGCAAGAAATTTCTAGAACCATGCTTAGTGAATATGAATTTCCTTTTTATTTTTGTGCTGAAGCTGTAAATACAGCATGCTATATTATCAATAGAGTATTGATCAGACCCATTCTTAAAAGAACTCCATATGAGTTATGAAACAATAGAAAACCCAAATTTAGCTACTTCAAAGTATTTTTTTTGCAAAGTCTATATCCTTAATACTATGGAAAATCTTGAAAAATTCCCATCCAAGAGTGAGGAAGGAATCTTACTAGAATATTCAATCTCTAGTAAAGCCTATAGAGTGTTTAACAAAATAACTAAATGTGTGGAAGAATATATCCATGTAAAATTTGATGAAATAGATCCACATGAGCCTAAGACCACTCTAGAGAACCTGGAGGATGATGTATCAAATCCGGACATTAATTCAAAATCCTCTAACCATCTTGTAAAGGAATCTCTGAAAATTTCCAGTTATGGAAATTTTTAGATTCAAATCATAATGAACCCGAACCTGTTGAAGAACCTGAAATCACTATTCCTTCTTTTTCTAGAGCTATTAGAACTCTTAAGAACTATCCTTTAGATGTTATTGTAGGAGATTTAGATAAAGGAACTCAAACTAGAGATTCTCTTAGAAATTTGGTTGGACATCATGTCTTCTTATCACAACATGGCCCTAAAATAACATTAATGATGCTATCAATGAGGAATTTTGGGAGATGTCCTGAAAGAAGAGGTTAATCGGTTTGAAAAGGAACAAAGTTTGGAAACTTGTTGACAGTCCTAAGGACACATTTACCATAGGAACTAAGTGGGTGTATAGAAATAATGTAGATGAAGCTGGTAACATAGTTAGAAACAAGGCTAGATTGGTTGTAAGAGGCTAGAGTCAAGAAGAAGGAATTGACTATGAAGAGACCTTTGCACCAGTAGCTAGACTTGAAGCCATCATAATTTTGTTTTCTTATGCTGCACATCTGAATTTCAAACTATATCAAATGGATGTTAAGAGTGCATTCCTAAATGGGTATATAGTTTAGGATGTCTTTGTTGAGAAACCCCCTGGCTTTACAAATCCTCATCTTCCAAATCCTGTTCTTAAATTATCAAAAGCTTTATATGGTTTAAAAAAAGCTCCAAGAGCTTGGTGTGATAGATTAAGTACTTTTCTTATTTCCAAAGGTTTTACAAAAGGAATAGATGATCCTACCATTTTTATAAAACGAATTTCTAATGAAGTTTTAATAGTTCAAATTTATGTAGATGACATTATCTTTGGATCTTCAAGAAATTCTTTGTGTATTGAATTTTCTAAAATGATGCAGAACAAATTTGAAATGAGTTTAATGGGTGAACTGAAATTATTTCTTGGATTTCAAATCTTTTAAAATAATGATGGTATTATTTTAAATCAATGAAAATATATTGGAGATCTTCTAAAACACTTTGGCTTGAATAAAACTAAAATTAGTGGCACTCTAATGATTACTACTTGTAAGTTCAATCTTGATGAAGATGGAAAATCTGTTGATCAGAAAACTTATAGGGGAATGATTGGAAGCTTACTCTACTTAACTACTAGTCAACCTAACATAATGTTTATTGTATGTATATATGCTCATTTTCAAGAAAACCCTATTGAATCTCATTTAAATGTTGTTAAGATAATTTTCAAATACCTCAAGCATACACCCAATCTAGGATTGTTCTATCCTAGAGGACAATCATTTGAGTTAGTTAGTTATTTTGATGCTGAATTCAATGGTTGTAAGTTAGATAGAAAAATAACCTCTGGAACATGTCACTTTTTATGAAATTCACTAGTATCATGGTGTAGTAAGAAAAAAACATTGTTACATTATCTACTACAGAAGCCAAATATATAGCTACTGGTAGTTGTTGTGCACAAATTTTGTGGATGAAACACAAATTACTAGATTATGGATATCAATTCAGGAATGTACCTATAAATTGTGACAATACAAGTGCTATTAACATCTCAAAAAATCATGGTTCACACTCTTGGACAAAAAATATTGATGTAAGACATCACTTTTTGAGAGATCATTATCAAAAAGGTGATATCACTTTAGATTCATTGGAACTAAATATCAGCTTGCTGATATATTTACCAAATGATTAAATTCTAAAAGAATAGGTTACACCATAAATGAGTTGGGAATGATAAATATTAAGTAGTAAGTGTATTGTTTCATAGTTTACGATTTCACACATCACTATCTTAAGATTTTGGTCTACCTATAACAGTTCTATAGTTTTACTATCTTAAGAGTTTTTGTTCCATGTTTATGGTCTCACAGTTACTGTATCTTGGTTACAGTCTGGCACTTACTATCTCGAACAATACGGTCGCACAGTTTAGAAATCACACAGTAATAGTCTCACTATGAAAACCTGATTACGGTCTCACCATGAAATCCATTTATGGTCTCACCATAAAATTCTATCATGGTCTCGCCGTATAGATGCTTTATTGTTTTATTTAAATATTATAACCTCTATCGTGGTAATTAATTATTTTATTATTTTACTTTCTTGTTCTTTTTATTTTGCGATGGTTTATATCCCTAAATGATAAAAACGAAATAGGCTTCACTTCTTTCTTCACCCGAGCTCTCTTTTCTCAAACTGTAACCCCTATTTCAACATTTCTCTCTCTCAAACCTTCGTTGAATTCCCAAAATGAAACGTCCATCCTCATTAACCTCTGAGAAGCGTAGTTTAAAGAATACGATGAAAATAGAACCAAATTTATCATCTGAAGGTCCGTTGAATCTGAACCCAGTGAATATATCAGTGGCACCTGAAAAGGGAATTTTCCCCAAGTGGTTTTTGTCATGTTGGACTTTATTATTGAATTTACTAAAAGAGTAAGGGTGTATGGATTGGTTCACACAGGTGGATAGGTTGATATACTTGAATCTAGTTTCACAATTTTATCAGTTATTTCAATTTCCTTTTGATACAGAAGATGGTTTTGTTCTGATAAGCTGGATAAATGAGAAAAGATGTACCTTTTCTTCGAGGTTATGGGTTTCATGCATACGGATGCCTCCGGAGGGTACTTTTGAGGACTACTAGAGAGGTCCTCCACCTCCAAGTGAGATCTTTTCTTTGGAAGAATCTTTGAGAAGATTAACTGGAAATGAAACAAAGAAAAGAGATATAGCTGCTGAGCTAGATGGGGAAACCAGACTTTTGATTGTGTATGTCCATAATATGATTAGCCCCAGAAAAGGTGATTTTTCTACACTCAAGTATCATGATGTATTTTTGATACATATTATGAAGAATGTAAAAAAAGATCAACCTATGAAAGAATTTTATTCTCCATATGTGTGAGTTGATAAAGACAACCTACAAGTCAACCTCCTTGTTCTACACAAGATTAATCTCAGTTATTATTTATGAAAAAGGTTGTGTTGGACCATATGAAAAATTCATTAAGGACTATGAGTTTTTTATTTCAAAAGTTACAAGGAAAATAATGAAAATCATATGGAATCCATGTATAAAAGCATGGGTGGAAGATAATGGCAGGGTTTATGAAAAGTTCAACCCGGTTGAGCACTCTTCAAGACCTAAGGAAATTTCTAATCCTGGTTTGGAACCAGGTGAAATCGATGACTATTCAGATGAGGAAGAAGAAGAATAGGTTGTTTTACCTACAGGGAAAACTATCCTGGATGAGGAAGACAGTGAAACTTCTCCTCGAGTCTTAATTGAGAAGGAAGTACATGTTCCTGAAGAGACTGTTGATCTGGAAGAACCTGACTCTAAAGAATAATTTTTTGTTTTTGAAAGGGAAAAGTTTGTTTTGGAAGAACATTTTGAAGAATATCTATATCTTGAGAAAGAAGCTTCTTATGAGGAACATTTCGAGGAACAAGTTGTTCCGGAAATTATCCCATCTGCTGAAGACATAATGGAGAAAGCCTTTCAATTAGCTATAAAGGAAATGGGTGAGGCTATTGGGGATGATATTTTGGAATTATATCAGGTATCTAAATTTCATAGTCCTTATAAATATTCAAATGTTGAGGGGAACCGGCACCCGAATCTGGAAAGTGTTGAAGTGCCAAATCAGATTGATTCAAGCTCTATGGATATATGGTATAAATTTCCTAGCTATTTTGATGCCAATGACTCTTGGGAAGCCTCAGTTAAAGTTATAGATCTATCTACTATTTTTCAATTGAAACTAGTATCTACTATTGATGTTATAGCTGCAAATGAACCTGATCCTATCTCATATTCTATCACTACACCTTCACAAGAACCTTCCACCTTGGTGAGTAAGGATGATTTGAAAGCATTTGGAGCTACCCTATTGGATGGGGTTGAAAAGATCATGAATACTCAACTTGATCCTGCGAAATATTTGAGTGAATAAGATGTTGTCCTATTTTTAGAGAAGATTATTTGGAATATTTATCCAAAAATGCTTCATAAAATTCAAGAAGTCGGAATTGAGAACAAATAGATCAGTGATGAAGTGAAGTCTCATAGAGTTATGGTTGATGAAATACATAGAGTGATGAACTCAAGACCAGAATCTATTGATCATCCTTTTGAGGATGTTAGTGGTTATATTCCACAAGAAGTAGCCTACTTGATTCAACCGAACCTCACTTAATTAGCTGAAAAGGTATCTGAAAGAAACAAGAAAATAGTTCAAGAGATGTGTGAGCTTGTTATTGGTCTTAACAAGTTTACTGATGAGTATAAGGGTTGTATCCATGAAGTTTTGAATCAACTAAAGTCTCTTACTACAGCTGTTACAGCTTCTAGTACCTCTGTACAATCATCTCAACCTTTCTTGGATAGTGATCTCCTCAGAATAATTGTCAAGGAAGAACTTCAGTCTGTGCTCAGTGGCTTTGACAAAGAGTCTCTATCTATGGTTTTCAAGAACAATGACAGAGTTCTTGATTTGGTGATAATTCATTCCAAGATTTCCAATGATGTTCAATAGGAAATTACTAAGAGGATGGACTTCTACTTCAATAGGATATTCTCTAATCCTGATATGAAAACCCATTTCAAGTACCATGTAGAGAATCTAAAGATTATCCTATCACTCAAGCTTTCAAAACTCAAGTTCAAAAGCTTAAGGATTTCACTCCCTTGTTCAACAAGTTCATGGAGAACAAGGATGAAATTGAGAAAGCTATACAGTATGGTGGTGAGATTTTTGATAACTTCATCAAGCTTTTGAGGCCTTATCTTCATGTCTAGAGCACTGCTATTGTGGCTCCCGCAGTTGCACCCATGAGACCCGGTTTTCCTACCTCTCATCCTCTACCCTTACCTCAACTTCTATGTCTGTCTCTTAGGCTCTGAGTCAGATCATACCTATTATCCTTGAACAAAAATTGCCTTGGTCTTCCACTACACCTACATTATCCCCTCTATCTTTGAAGGACTCCCTTTAACTTCTCTGTCATTTGGTTCACTTCCCTCTTCCACTTCTACTTATGCTCCTGTGGCTTATCCTGATGTTGCTGCGAAGGGAAAAGAGAAGACAGTCAGTGCTAAATAAAAGTGAATACTATATTTTGATAGGAATACTTGTTGTATTTTTGTTACTTACTGTTTATAATGACACCTTTTTATCCATCTAATTCATTGTGAACTCTTCTTATCTATTCTTTTATTTTCTCTTGTACTCTTTTTGATAATCCCAAAAGGGGGAGATACATGCACACTACGGGAAAGACACATTCACTAAGATTTGATATCTCACTCACATGATTTGTGATCATCAAAATGGGGGATATTGTTGGACTCCTCATGTGTTAATCATGTTTTAGTGATCAGAAATCCTATACATTCTATAAATCGTGTTAATCTTGTTTAATATGTCTCAAATCATGTGTACAAATGATTGGTTTTTTTATTATTTAAATAAACCTATCCAAGATCTTAAGTTCTATGTTTGATTATTGTAATCCATTTTTAATTTTTGTTATAATGGATTTCCATGATAAATGATTAAGTTTAATCCATTCTATGAATATCACTATTTATGTTTTTATACAGATATTTGGCTAAGACTGAGAAACCATGAGTCTGCCACCAGTTATGTTTTTCTGGAAAAGGACCAAGACACCGTGACCCAGATATCGTGACCCAGACACTGTAACCTAGACAACCTGACCTAGACACTGTTAACCAGACACTGTGACCTAGAAACCGTGACTAGACATTGAAACCAGCTTCAGATCTATTGATGTTTATGACATTGGTTCCATGTTGAGACATCGTTTGAAGTTTGGAAAAGGACCAGATACTGTGATCCTTACACCGCATTTGTTCTACCGGTTCCTGATCTCTATACAATTGTTCCATCACAATTGTCTCACCACTCAAAGGAAAATAAGGAGTCACAATTTCATGGAGACACTATTTCATGGAGACACCGTTTCCAGATAGACAGTGACACCGTTCATTAATCTATTTTGTTGTTTTTCAATTTAATTTCTAATGGTTATATTTGAGTCTTTTAAATGCACTAACATAATTAATATTTTTTTGTAGACATGTCACCTGATAGTATGAGCTGCGAGGTTCATAATACCTTCATCCTATCAGCTCCAACACATGCACTCCAAGAATAAAAACAGAAGTGTGGCCCAGAAACAAAGAGAGTGCGAGAATAAAGAAGCACGAGCATTCTTGGGAAAAGAACCGACACATGAAACTCAATACATTTGAAGAACACACAAAGCATTCTCGAATCCAAAAATATGATATATCTTAGATCAGAGTCAAGAATATATTCGAAATACCAACTCTATGAAGACCATGAGCCAGATCTAACTGGAAACCAGAGCATCAGACTTGTGATACTATTTTTCTTGCAAGATGACTCAATTATGACATATGCGTCATCCTAGAAGTCCAGAGTTGCATAGACTATCACTCAGTGCACTTCTAACATTATCTCATCATTTTTTCTCTATTGTTTCTTATTTTTATCTTTCGAGAAGTGTGTGTGCGTGTCTGTATAAAAACACACATTGTCTCATGCATTAAACTAGCTGATACAAGATATCCTTCCTCTCACATCCTTTTACCCTTGTTTACTCCCATAGATAAGTGTGGAAGAGGTCCTTGTATGACCTATTAGTTTATACCCATGAAGAACTGTGGAAGAGGTTGTGTGACCTTAACACTTCTATTCACTATTGTTTACCCCGATCCAGGGTATGGATCAAGTTTATTTATATAAACTATTTGGTAGCAGGTGATCACCAAGTGGAGTGGATTAGGTCTCGACGTGAGACTGAACCACTTGTTTTATATCTGATGTGTTGATTAATTTAGTTTTCTATGTTTTTCTTTATAATTCATAAATCACTGAATTTACTTTGATAGTTAATCTTGGAAAGAAGTTATAATTGTATTTCCTTATTAGAATAACTTCAAAAGTAATGTTAATAACTGATATTAATATTGCTAAGAATTAATCAATCTTCTGAGAAGTTATTTAAACAGTCAAACTTTCAAAACCATATTACTTTGATTAACTGGGTTGCATTTATTTTATTGGGAAACCTTTTAAAAATACTTTTTAAACCTAAATTTTTATAGATACTCAATTCACCCCCTCTTGATTAATCTAGTTCGACCAACACCTATATCTGAAGGCGTTATTCATTATATCACCCTTCTTTACCATGAACTTTTGATATCTAGACCACATATCAATATTATAAAACCAAAAAACCCCTTTTATCTGGTCAAAAATATCATCTATCCTTGTAATGGGTAACAATTCTTGACCATCACCTGATTCAAACTCTGATATTCTATGAAAAAACCTCAAACCATCATCCCTCTTCTTTGCAAAAAACAATGGAGCACCCCACAACAACACACTAGGCCTGATAAAAACATTCTTCAGTAGATCATTTATATGAACCCTCAGTTCCCACAACTAAAAAGGTGTCAACTGATAATGATCCATCAAAATTAGAGAAGGGCTAGGCTGAAAGTCTATCCCAAATTCAACATCATGTCAAGGGGGTAGTGTCACATCCTCCTAGGAAAAAACATCCAGGAACTGTCCGAAAACTCTAGGAACCTCTACCATCCTAGTTTCTACTGATTATATTGATAGCTCAACCAAAAAATAGATAAGGGGATCCACACACTGACTGCCCACCTAACAACCCTGCTCGCCAATGAAAACCACATGTTGGCATCCACATCTGGAAACCCAACTCTCCTCCAAAAGTAATCGATAAAAGAAAACACGGAATAAAACCATTCGATACCCATAACAACATCATATGGACACATCTATAATAATAATAGATCTCCACGGGACTCATGTGATCCCATCATTAGTCTACACCCCCAAAACACATCTAACAAGATGGTCAGGCCTCCGGCTGGCGTACTCAACACTAGGGGCACGAGAAGTCTCTCTACGTCTAGTCCCAAAGAATGTGCTATAGTGGGTGCAATAAGTTATTGTGAATCTTATGAATAAAATAAGGAATAAACAATAATACTAAATAAATTTATCTTACCTCTAATGATCTATGGCCCCTCTAGAACTACTGACTTTATGTGTGCAACTGACCATGCACAAATCCTTTCCCTCTTTTCTGATGTCTAAATCAATGAACACACCCGAGTCGAGGTCTCTAAACACAAGGAAAATACTTAAGTTAACCTCTACTTACTCCATCTCCCCTCAGTAGAGCATGAGGATACTTCCCCTACTTCTAAAACAGCCTCACTGGAAACTACTATTGAGGTTGGTGTTGAACCTATCTACCTACACCAAAATGAGCTTGAACAGCCATCGGGCACTAGTTCTGAAGACGGTCGTGAACCCCATAGAGGAAACACATCGGCCCCAAGCCCCTAGGAAAAGCACGGAAACCACTGGCACCAGAAGGCCGGAAAGGGAGTTTCTAAGGTCGACTCCATATTGACCAAAACCTGAATGGTCCTGGCACCAGAAACCTTCCGCTGACAACTTTGCCTCTTGAAGAACTCTGTTGGATCCCCTTTGTGGTAAACCTCCTCATGATTGCATCCTCTTGATCACTTATTCCATATTTTGAACCTCTAGGTACATTGGCAACGTAAAAGGTGTAATATCCTACTTTATAGAAGGACGGAGTACCACCTCAATATGTCTTGCATGAGACTCCTCATCAAGAAAGATATATGAAAAAAAAGAAGTAGATCCTTGAACTTGATTTCCAGCTTCGGTACTGACATACTCCCCTACTAAAGGGAGACTAGTTCATGCCTCTTCTCAAGCTTCATGGTTCATGAAAGGAACTCTGCTCGGAACTCCTTCTAGAAGTTGACCCACAAAACATATGTCTCCTTCCGCTCCCCCAGATATAGTGTCCACTAATGACACATAGCTCCTCTCATTAGACTGACTACCAAAGGGAACCAGTACTCCTTCGGGCCCAGGATCAAATTGAAAGTGATCTCAAGCTCCTCCAACCAGCTCTCTATCTTCACATCTGAAACACTACACATGTACTTTCCCAAAACCTAGAACTGAAAATCGTGCAACATCCTATACCACTCAACAACCTCCTCAACCAGATCAACCCTCCATCAGTCAACTAGATCAGCCTTCTGAACCTCAACTTCCTAAGCCACATGCGCATGGAAACTAGGAACCATAGCTGAATTGTAAACAAAGAACTTCATAAGCCCGGTAGTATGGATTTTCAGTAAGATTCATTTTAAATATTTTAATACATATTTCTTTATCCATTCCAAATTTCCCAAACCATCCCAACTCAATAAATAACATAAGTCATTATAATTCATGTACCTTTACTAAGTTCTATACCCTAAAAACAGTGTAGCCTCGCTTAGTCGTTCGATAGGTTCAGAGTTCTTATAATGGATCACAAGGGCCCCTAAAATCTCGTTCCCTAACCGGTATTTCCTGGCCTATGTCATGCTCTAAAACCACCTGACATTGTTTCCCTACCAACCCATGAAATCATCATAGTGCATAACTCCAAAATCCATCCTATCTCTCAACCATCAACTCTAATACCATTCTATCATGACCCCCTCCCTCCAAATGTGCCCCTAATGGCTAGCAATGAAGAAAGGTAGATAATGACCCTCGGGTCTAGCCTTTAGTAGGCCCCGAGTTGGAGAATAGAACCAAGGGTATACAAATCTCACAATATGGGAGGCATTAGCCTTTATAGGAAACAAGATCAAGAGATAAGATGAATCATCCAAAAAATAACACCATGAAAAATAAATGAAATCCAAAGATCACCCCATATGCATGTTTAAAATAGAACTATTACAAATAAAATAAAGTCTTCAAAGTAAATAACCAACAGAAAGCTAAAGCAATGACACAACAACTATCCAAATCCCGAGCTCGTAATTTCCAACACGGACTATGTAATTCTCATGGAAACCTAAAAGCAGTTTTATATACGTAGGGTGAGCATACAAGTATACTCAGTAGGAAAACCAAAGTATCTCATGCACATGTGAGAGAAGAATACTAATGATCCTATGAGAAAAAAACAGAACCAAATAGCACATAACAGGTATACTAACCATCCCAACCTCACCAAGGGAGATTCACTAAATAATGCAAGTCAAATAATGTAATATAAATCATATTGGGGATAGGTTACCCCGCACCACTTTCCAACTAATTAGCCGACCTCACACCCTAAGGGAAGACATTCTGGATCTCCCACCTCTTCCGAACATATAACTCCATAACCTACCCATAGACACATGGGCCACAAACCACATCACATCCCGCCCGTACATACCTAGCTCACAAACCACATCTCATCCAACCCACAGACACCTGGGCCACAAACCACGTCACATCTCACCCACAGACACTTAGGCCACAAACCACACCTCATCCCAAAGACACTCTAGAAATCACAACACATCTCATCTCGAAGATTTCTGGGAAAGTACAACTCACCCACACACACCTAAGCCTCACACCTCACCACAACCTGCCCAAAGAATCTTGGCTTATCACTACCTGAAGGAGGGATCAAGCAAGAGCGGGTGTTCAACCATCCATCCTCCCACTAGAAGGATGGGGAAAGACACCCTCCCCCATGATGATGGGGGTGTTCAACATATAGTTCTCAACTAGGGTGGGGTGCGTATAAAAAACACAAGAAAATACAAGAATATAAATATATGATACCAAACACTCAAGACCAACCTAAGGGTCCTCAAACAAACAACAAAATCACAATTCTAACACCTTTACTACTACCTCTAAATGCAATTATTAATATCCACAACTATCATTTCAGGAGGCGAAGAGCCTAATAAACTAATGCAGCTTCACATTTCCTATGTGTTTAACACCATTTCATTATATTCCATTAACCGCTTCCATTGTATTATTCAAACCAACCCAAGTCATTCCAAAAATTATTAAACAATTATTAATCCATCCATCACTACTCGAGAAACTATCAGGCACAACAAAAACCAAGAAACATAGTAAAAATCAAACAGGAGGTGAAGAACCATGGTAAATTAACCCACATCACATTAAAAACACATCGTACCACGACCTCTAGAGATGGGGTGAAGCTTTCTACATGTTATAAATGGTGAAGAACCCATACCAATCACTATTATCCTTCTTCAAACTCATCTCGCTCAGGTCTCCGTATTTAGAGAACCAACCCCCAACTCACAACCACTTCCACCATCACATCACAACACAAACAGAAACCATAACCTACTGCATAACCACACCACATCCATCACATCCCCACTACACATCCACATGTCATCCATAATACCTCCCAAGACAACCCACAACAGACAACCGGGTTCACAGACTTGTTATGGCACAAACTAGACCAAACCCACACATCACATTACCCCATGTACCAAGGCAAGACACAATTTCAAATTTAATAAGGCATCCCTTATTTAATTCCACTTGTCAATTCATGGGTTATCAATGAAATTAGAAGATCTCGGGGCATCCATTTATTAGCTGAAGATATGTGGTTAACCAACTTTTATATACAAGCATTCAACAAAAACCAAACAAAATGCATTCCATAAATCATTTAGTGCACAAACAAGGACCCCCAATGACCACGGGTTTCATTGGGTTGTTAGCCCCTACAAATTACAACATCAATAAAACAAATAACACAACAAGAACATAAGTCACTTTTCCCATCCCCTTTACATTGTTCTTAAATCGTTTCAACTATATTTATTAAATCGTATTCCACTATCTTCACAATTGAAAATATTGGTATACTCACCCCGCATGATGCGCGGTTAAGAAATATGAAGGAAAATGTACTTTGAAGAAGTGACGATCCACACTTCCTTGTTTCACCAAGAACAGGGGTGCACATGCAGTAGGTAACCCTCTAAGTAATCACGAACCAACTACTGTAACAGTATACTCGACTCCTATAGGAAGAAGGATTCAGGGAATTTCATACCAAGAAGAAGAAAAAAAAGGAAAAACAAGGGGAAATAGTATCTTGACTTTGGGAATATCCAAACATAGCCAACAGTTTAGATGCATTTTTAATTTTCCATTAAAGGCGAGTCTGGTCAAGACCACCAGTTTTGACTATTTCAAAGTCTCTCAACTCTTAGTTTCAAGTAAGTGGTTTTGAAAACTTATAAATTAATTTTCATCAACATTTTTTTTGGAAATTCATTTTTTTTCAAGTATTTATTATATGTTTAATCAATGTTTAATGTTTCAATTATATTCGTTTTATAGTTTATATTTTATAGTCTTTCAAATTCACGTACTTGAAATATTTTGAAGTTTCAAGTAAGCGGTTTTGAAAGGTTATAGATTATTTTTCATCAACTTTTTTGAGAAAATTATTTTTTGTTTTAATCTATTTTTTATATGTTTAATCAATGTTTAAAATTTAATTTATATTTGTATTATAATATATATATTATTGTATTTCAATGTCACATACTTGGAATAGAATCTCCCACCGGAAATGCAAAATGTACTGCGTAGGAAAGGGAGAACCTGATTCCCACATCGAAAATAGAGAATGATTTTCCAGGAAAGCCCTCTTATAAAAGGTAGGGTTGGGTGAGGGTTTCTATCATAATCCAGACAACTGTAATGTCTTTAGCGTTGGATCTTTAATAGCAGAGAAATTCTATTGAAATTTTTTGTTTTGTTTATATATAGATATATATATATATATAAACAAAACAAAACAAAACAAAATAAAAAAAAATCACAAAAAAATTTAGGGTAAAGGCGGCATCTGCGATGCCGCCTTGCACCCAAAATGCAAAGGCGCCATCCGGGATGCCGCTTTTCGGGTGCATTTTTTTAAAAAAATTTAACCTGGATGAGTTTTGTAATTTTATTTTAAAAAAAACTGATTAAAAAAACTCGATCCTTTCACTCAGAGTTCTACTATATACAGCAATCCTGAGGTAAATGCCTGCAGAACTTGAAACATGTGGTTAAAAAAATGTTGAATGAGAAAATGCATGTAGTGATTCACGTGGTTCGGACTGTATGACCTACGTCTACAGGCTAGAGAAAGATGATTTCTCTACTGTAATTGAACAACAATATGAAAAAGATAATTCTCAAATATATAAAACATAATCTGGTCTCGATCTATATTAATTTATACAAGAAAATTTTACATATTACATCTTTGTCATAAACCTGATTGTCTCGACACAAATATTGTAAAATGATTCAACCCAATTAAATGCATGAATGAAGCTTATAATTAATCCCCACATTCCTAGATTTATTTTATTTATGACTCTTCATGATAATTACAAGATTAATGAGTCATAAATGTTCTTGGATTCTCACTGAAAGAAAAAACTGTTTTATCCCACAATTCAAGGAGTTTTGGAACCTAGATTGTTGTTCTACCTTCACATTATGATGTATCCTAGATTAGTTGATCTACCTCAACCTCATGATACAGGTGTTATGAAAACATATATGGCCATGTTTTAATGTAATTAATCAATCTTTGAGTCTTACCTTGACCTTATGAATGGAACCTAGACTGGTATTCTAGCTCAACCTTATGTTGTATCCTAGATTGGTTTATCTACCTCAGCCTCAAGACACAGTCACATCAAGAAAACACACATGGATTTGTTTCAATGTCATCAACTAACCTTTGAGTCTTACCTATTTCCTACATTTTTGGCACACATATGTGGGGTTATGTTCCAGTGTCATTAGCTACCCTTGGAGTCTAAACTATTTTTCTTGTGCCTGTAAAATATCAGTATCACATATGTCTTCATATGATTTATTAACAATGCCTTTATATTGGCATTCCATCCATTAAATTTTTATAAAACATATGCTCTGGACATCAGGGTATTTTTTCTAAAAAACCACATGTTGGCATGAATTTCCCCAATCACGTGGCTCCACACTTCCATGAAAAATGCTTCCATATAACAAAATTTTGTTGAACAATACTCGCATGATTGGCTTGCATAAAGAAATTTTGAAAATTTCCTACTCACCCCCATTGATCTTCAATTTAAATTCACCTAATCAATGTCACATGATAAATTAAACAATCTCATATCAATTTATTTATTCATCATAATCATAGGTTTTGAATGAACCTTTTCTCAGTTTATGTAATTTTATCACACAACACTTAATATGTCTACATCATGAAATTTATAAAATTTCTTTCCCTCTCATTTATTTTTAATTTAACTTCATTTAATACACTTACTAAGCCCATAAATACCTATCAGACTCACATAATCAATTAAATGATCTTGAAATTTTGTAAAAAGAATCATATAATATAAAATTCATGGTTGCCTTCTACATGGACCTCACGATACAACCTAGATTGTATTATCTACCTCAGACTCATGACGTGGGGACCTGATATTTCTTAAATCATTGCATGTGCAAGCTAGGGTCTGCAACTGGTCTTGTGAAAGACACAGGATAGAATCTGGCAGTGGCTGTTCTTGAATAGATTGGTTGTGCTTCCTTAAGGATGCTCTGTGCTAGAACTGTGAGATGATAGACAAAATTAGAAAATGAAGGTCGTGATCTATGATTTCTAGTAGGGATTCTATGATGAGTTAGGCAGTACACAGGATGTGTGTTTGATGTATATTTACAGATACCATTGTAAAGGGACATGATGATGTATATTGTATATGTTAGATGAACACAGATTTTTTGTTTTAAATTACCATAAAAATAACGAAGTACAAGTATGCAAAATTTTTGGATCATTGTAGAAGGATATAAGGAGGGAAATTTATGGATTTCTGTTCTACTAATTAATGAATAATAAATTGTTTTAACGGCTGTAATTTATGCGTAATTGAAGGATCACATGTGGAATCTTCCTTGATACCTAATTTATTGTTTCAATCCATTGGTAGTTTTTGATGTTAATTTTGCGACTCTTGATGGAGATAATGATGAATTTATTAAACCAATTAAATATTATTTTATCATGTCTGTTTTCGCTAGAAAATAACCTTGTAAGACACATATAATGTTGTTGTGTTTTTGGGCGTTATGTTTATTCATCTATTTGGCTCTCATATTCCCTTCAGTTGTTCTATTTAATTATATTTAATTTGGTTATGCTATCTTTTTCCATAAAAATCAGTGTTGTCTTATGCACAGACTTTATGCTCCCTCATATACAATTTTGGTTTCAGTAATAGAAATATTGTTAATACTATCAAATATTTTAGCATGGTATCATCTTTAATACGTTTTAAGTTTTTGTTTTTGGAATATGATCATGTGAGAAATTACTATTGATTCACTTTTTCTCATATTATTATTGTTATTATTATAATTAATGTCATTTACACTATCATCCCTTATAAAATCATTACCATCTGAATTAGTAGCAGCTGCCTATTCATTTGTTGTGAACAATAACCTCATGACCTGTAGTATACATGTTTGCTTTACCTTACCACAATCTCATAAACCTTACTTGGATGAGGTATAACTCCTGCATAAATTGTAGTGATATTCAGATCAATATGTTTTTCAGATAATGTTTTTATGGGTGTTTTTCCAGGATGATACTTTTCCTTTAAGTCAAGAGTATAAAGTTCTTGTTTGATCTATTTCTAGACATGTGCATGCTTATAGAATGATCCTTTGGTGCAATTTCACATCACTTTTAAATTATCTCTTCATGTAATCATCTTATTAATAAATAAGTTTTTATACAGACAAAAAGGTGCTATTTTGTAAGTCCTTTGACATCACTTATTGAAAATTCCTTATAGAACTTATTGTAAATTGCTTATAGGACTTATTACTTATTACAATTGCTTTTGAATTATATGTTTCTAGATTTCTTATTGAAAGATCATTTTCCTACCACTTATTTAAGTGGTTTTATTCCAAAATATAAGTTTTTTTTTCAGAAACAGGGCAAAAAATACTTTTTTTGAACTGGTTATCATATGTGAAAGGTGTTATAGGCAGTTTTTAGTAAGTGTTGTCCAATGGACCTTTATAGCACTTACCATATGATAAGTTATTGTGTGTAAGTGTTTTCAGTTTACTTATTTTTTTCCACTTATTTAAGTGGTTCTCTTTTGGAATTTAAGTGTATTTGTTTTTTTAGAAACAGTGCAAACACCACCTTTTTTTCAACTGATTATCACAATTGATAAGTGCTGTAAACAAATTTCAATAAGTTTTGTTAAGCTAACAATTAGTAAAGTAAATGATATGTAGATCCAAATGTGAATGGTGGTGTTGATGATAACCTTTTGATGTTTCTTAGTGATATTTTTATTGGAAATGCATAAAATTCATCATATTTTTCAAATTCTTGATAGCGTATGGATGGAATATTTTTTAGCATCAGATCTGAAGTAGAAGCAATGATATTTGAGGATACGGCTGATAATGATTGGGTCCCTGCAAAAATCCTTGAAAAAAGGGAAATGAATTAATCTTGGTTGAGTGTCAGAGCTTAGAGAATGGAACAGTGAATGAGGGTCCAATAAGAACAACAAAGTTATGTGTTGTTAAATGAGGTGGTTGCATTGTTTGTTTTTTATTGGTGTTGTGGAGTGATTACCAAACTTCTTGCTCGTAAGAGGTATGCTGTATTTTTCAAAAATATTTATATGACAATAAAAATCTCACACCATGATTTTCGGCGTCACATGGAGTGGAAAAATGGCAAGTGGTTTGTTGTCCAGGTAAGTTTCTGTTAATTATTCTTGAAAGCATTTCCTAACTTTGAAATCCTTTACTAGTTTCAGTGTTAGTATGTGTAATGCTACTTTGTTTTGTATTGCGGAGAGAGAATATGTGCATGCTATTTATTCACCATCAACAACTGTTTCTTGTAATTTTTAAGTTGATTCCAATGTTTTATTCACATTAGTTTCCAGGATTTGGTATTTTAAAACTGATTGAATAGAAATGTATCTCATAATGCTATTATTTTTCTCCAAGTAGTTTTTGAGAAACTGCAACCTAAGGTTACATTCAATAGTTTGTTTGGTATGCTCAGAAAATGTGCGATGCAAATTGTTAAAAAAACTTAATTGGAAAAACTTTGTGGGATAAAAACCATACAAGAGAAAAAGAGTATATCCATACTTCCCCTAACACTTACATGAAATTAAATTTTTCAAATTGTTAAATTGATGCATCACTATGTCACAGTCAAGATTCTCAAAAAACTCTAGTTGGAAGTTCTTTTGTAAATAGATCAGAAATGTCATTGCTTGATCTAACATATTACACATAAATCTCTTTATTTTTAATAATCCCTTGCATGAATGATAAGAGCTTCATAAGTGTAAGCAGTCTGGGCCCACACTCGGGTGGTAACTCATTAGTTAATCCACGACCCCCCTGTTCTACACACATACCAATGGAGGGTCCGAAAGGGAAACTCAGGTTTGTCTGTTATATGTGTATAAAGACAACTATACATGGTTGTTACGGGGTATTCAGTTAGAAAATTGAAACGGTATCTGTTGGAATAGTACCAGGAAGGAGCTGCAGACAGACTCTCGTACCAGTTTCACCAGTAGCAAGAGGAAGACCAGGAGGAATCTTTGTTTCTTCTTGTTGTATATCACACACGGCTGTAAAAAAATTCTACTGGTAATATCAACCAATTCTCTTGTTTCTTATGATAGATCTTTATCCTTTCAGCCACACACACACTAGTGTGATAGTTTGGCGAATCTGCTGGGGATACTTTTGCTGGAGAGGAAAATCAGAGGCAGATACATCTTGCATTCGGATTAGAAAGTCACGCAAGTTGTATACATTGTACACATATAGATGTTTCTGAAATGTTTAGAAGTGGACGACAATTAGTTTTATTTTCTCTTTGCATGAGTAGGAAAGTAGCATTCTGATTTTGATGCAAACATGAATGGAGAATCCAGTGGGATCAGTAAAATTGACCATGGAAAGTATAAAGGAAGCAATGACTTTGATGCAGGAAAACATGGAGAATATTATGCATATGAAAAATGAGATCCAATGAGTGGCATTAGATGTTGCGCAACAAACAGAGGAATGAGTTATACTAAGAGTTCTAGACTAGGGAGGAACAAACCTTGGAACACTTAAAAGGTGTAGAAAAGTTTGTGGAACAGGGATCAGAAGTGGAGAAACAAAGAAAACCTACGCTGAAAAATTTTGGAGGTAGTGTCAGAAACTGTGGAATTCGGCGCACGTCCATGGGAGAATTATTCTACTGAGGATGTTGTGTTGTTAGATGGGATGCACAATGTGTTAAAGAAGGTCAAAATACAAATGTTTTCCGGAGATGATCCATTTGGATGGATTACCAAAGCAGACACCTGTTTTTTGGTTAAGAGGACTCTGGAGGGTATGAAATTGCATTACGCACAAATATTCATGGAAGATACAACATTATATTGGTTTCTTTCTTGGCATAGAGATACCCCTGGTTTGACCTGGATTGTGTTCAAGCCAATGCTTATGGATCGATATGGAAGAAATAATGATGGAGATCTATTGAAATATATTAAAATTTTGAGATACACCAATTCGATGGATGAATATATTGTGGAGTTCAAACAGATTTCTTTGAGATTGTTGGACTTTCTAGAACCATGGTATATGAGTATATTTATAGGAGGGTTTTTGTCACACCTTGTTTTTCAAGTTTTGGTTTATGATTCGGTTCGTTGGGAATCCTGACCTTTTTCTATGGTTCCAGGTGTGACATGTGTTGATTTTTGAGGTGTTTTCTTTTTATAGTCATTCCCTCATGGTTCATCTTCAGTTCGTGTGGGGAGAAAGTTTCATGATGGAGAGCTTGGGACACCCTCAATGTCTCTATATTGTGTTTAAATCATTCAAGAAACTTTGGGAGATCTTCCGTAGTGTTTGGGGTGTCATTTGAGGGTTTTGGACAATTTTTTAGGTCGCACGGTTTGAGCACGGTTTGTCCAAATCGTGAAAATTTAAACCTGCAAGTTGCAGATTTTTCCAATAGTACTCGCACGGTTTGCGCACGGTTTACAGAACCGTGCAGCAAAACCGTTCAACCCATTACATGCTAAATAAATTTTAATATAAAAACCCAATTTAAGTGATTCCACCTCTCATTTTATTCCCTAACTGTTGGGTATAACCAGAGAGACCCTCTTCATTCTCCTTCGTTTTGGGCCACTTTTTGGGCGATTTGTAACAAAAGATTGGTGATTCTTCATGATTTCTTCATCAAATCCTTCCCTTTCCTCTTCTCCTCTCTTCCCTCTTCCTTCTTCCTCCATTTCTTCTTCAGTTTCTCTTATCTCGTGGTCATGTCAACCTAGGGTTTGGTTTCCCCCTTGTTTACATTGGGGGTTTTGTTCTTTTAGGGTTCATTTTGGTAGATCTAGGGTTTTGGAACCCTCGTGGAAGGTTCTTGGGTGTGTGTTTCCATTCTGCCATGGATTGAGGTAGGATTACCATTGCACTTGCCATTTTTATTTAAGATTAATCTATTTCATGTTATTTTCACCTTCCTTATGTTCTGAATGTTGTTGTTTGATCCTTGGAATAATATTTGGGTGCGCAAAGTAGCGTTTTATGCCCCGTTTTATGTTAAAAAGTGTTACTTTGTTAAAAATGTGCACACTAAGTGTTTGTTTAAATGTTCTATTATCTTTCACACATGATGTGTGATGTTTTAAACATGGTTTCGCTGCTTGAATAATCTTTTGGTATGCAATTGGTATTTTTCACCTTGTTAAGTGTTAAATGAAAATTGTTTTGTTAAATATTGCATGTCTTGTTTTCAGTAAAGTGCCTGATTGTCATTTATGTGGTAAATGTGATATAAAATGTTTTTATAATTTATTGAAGTATTGGAAGTATGAAAAACGATATTTTAAGGTCATTGGATGAGTTTCCAAAGTGTTTTTGGTTTTACAAAGAAGGTGTATTGGTTTTTAAGGTGTTTTGGCATGTGTTGCCGGTGAATGACTTTTTGACTTTTTTTTAAAAAAATGGTTTTCATGTGTATTTCTTGTTTTACCATTTGGGGTAATTTTATGATTCATGAAATTGATTTATTAAATGGTGTTGCGGATTCCAAATCTGGTTTGGTATGATATGGGTGGGTGTTTGGCCTTAAACGAACATTTTTTAATGGATTTTATATCTTTGTTATACTTTTTGAAATTGTTTTATGAAACTTTTAATTGGTTTATTGAAGTATGTAAATGGTGAGAAACATGTTCGGGTACTGTTTGATGTGTGTATGATTTAAAAATTACATTTTTATGTGAAATGGTATTTTATAACACGTGGAACATGTTTGAACACAAAGAGGGAAACCCGAGTATTTAGGTGAGAGGACTTGGGCTAGTATGCTAGTGATCCGGTAGTGGCATCGTCCCTATTTCACTCAACAAGAATGACGATGACAACACTAAATAAACTATGATGATGTTTGGGGACCACTAAGCCATCGGAGTTTCCTCTCCTAGTGGCTCATGCACGAGAAGATTATTCGTTATGCATACTTTTACACCAAGATATGATGTACCTAGGGCCCCATAGCTAGCTATTGCTTAGGGGTGTTCCTGTGTCCTTGACAAGAAGTCTTTAGAGCTACAGTGACTGGTGTCTCCAAAATATGAGATTCTAAAGTGTCATGTCACATACTGCTATAATAAGTATGTATTATTATAGTGCCTTGACGTTGTCGCTGGTCCATCATGCTACAGTGAGTCATTGTTGTCGTAGTTCCCCATAATTTGGGTTTGGGGCCTTAAGCCCCCGGACTCTCGGAAGAGGGGAACACTGCCCCCTTCAACCCCCAACGACATCACCGTGGAGGTTGAACCATGAAATTTTCGGTCTGGTGTACCTTATTCGCCCTCACAAGACATATATTTTCAATATCATGGTGGAAAAATATGTTCATTCATTTCTGTTGATGAGATTCAATGTCAGATGTCATATCTTCTACTTCATCACCCATATCATACAAGTTTCTTTGTTTGTATGTGGAAAAATAAACTCCACCCTTAATTTATGACATCTTCTACATAACATGCCATTTTTTAATGCGATGAGAAGATATATGAATCATGCAATTCACAGTCACCGACATCCATCAAGACAGATAAGATCATATAACTAGATTTTAAGGAACCTCTTTTAACACCCCTAGTTATATCAACCCAATTACATTTGAATAAAACAACTGAAAAATTTCTATGGTAGTTTAATTTGATTATAGTAGTTAACAATCCATAGTTTCCCAATTCAGAAACTATAAATATTAAACTATTTAATGTTTTTAAACCCTCTTCCTGATCGACTATATGAAATTTAAATCCATTCACATTGTAAGAGTTCAATTTTCTATCCTGTTTTAGAGGACCACGGGCTAGAAACATCAAATATTCTAAAAACTCTGCCCGAGTATCAGTTTTCCTGATCTACCAAAAGTAATATACATTATTATATTTTTAAAAAATATATGTCAACCTAGTATTCATATTGATTGTAATACTTATGAACTTTCACAAGATTCAAACCATTCTAAAATCTCTTTTTTAACTTCTTTTTTTATATATTTTTCCATTTCACATTTATATTCTTATTTATCTCCTTGTTTGTATCCCAAGATCTTCAATAAATGGATATGTAATTTCACTATTTAGAATCATATATCTATTGGCCCATAAAAATTCTATTTCTTTCAGTGTAACATTTGAGATACTCCCAACTGATTTACCAATAGTAGGAGGTATTTTGGATTTTCCATGTAGTTCAGATTGAGTCGATGTCTCATCAACACGTCAAACTCAATTGAATCTTTTCTCAATGTCATACTAGTATCTAAACAAATGGGAAGACACTCCCCTGTTAAACATCTTTTAGAAATAGATCCTTCATTATGAGCTTTTTTATTCACGTATGATTTAAAATGACCAAGATATATGTGAAATAAAATAAATAAAACATAGTTATGTATTTAATGAATTTCCAATAATTGTTTCCTTATGATGAAAACATAAAAATAGGGAACCATTAAATTGAATAATGCATCGATAATGTATCATCTCCATTACACAAGGTTTCAATAAAAATATCCCATGAAGTTTGTGAAGCTCAGCTTGTTGTAATGTTTTTCTCAAAAACTTTTTCGATGAATATGATAAATTGGAGTAAAACTGCAGTAACCTCTTCAGTTAATAATGTATTCAATTCCATTGGAAGTAAATGTTGTAACCAAATATATGAATCGTGTCTTTTTAGTCCATGTAACTTACGATTTTTGAAGTCGAAAAAGCTTGAGATGTTACTTACATACCCATTAGATACCATCACATGTTTTAACATCTAAAGTAATGTATCATTATCCCTATTTTTCATTTCAAAAATTTCCAGAGAATACCTTCTTTTATCATCTGGTCAGAGATCATGCTTTTTGTTCATTGTTTGTAAGTCCTTTCGAGCATTGAGATGGTCCTTGGATTTTCCATTCTCATTAAGAAATGTGAAAATAAAATTTTCAAAAACATTATTTTAATTATGTTTAAAATCATGTTTGTGATGAAAAAAATTTAAATTCCCAATAAAGATGTTTTAAGAATATACGTTTTTTCATGCATTGTGGTGTTCCAATTTCACTTGACAATGCATTTCGAACTCATTTCTCACTATCATTCAAATGATACACCTTCCCAAATTCTATTTCAGCATTTCAATTTCATGCTAATATTTCAGAACCTATCCACAACTTTGGAGGTGGTCTACAATCAATAGAACCATTTGAATTTCATACTTGTTCAAGTGAAATCTATGAAACTCATTGAGAAGTCTTTGATGACACAAGAAGCATCATTTTTTATTGTAAGGTATTTATTCAGGCTCAAAATAAAATTTATAAGGACAAGGAAAACCCATGTAAGTGTTTCAAATAGATAACTTACCATGTTTAGGGAAGTCACTAATGGTACATATTAGATCAACATGCATTTTGAACATTGTTCTAGAACATGCATCATATGTCTCAATACTGTTTCTCCATAACTCCAATAATTATTAAATTAGATACAGTATGTATACATAAATACCATTGCTAGGTATTGTTTTCAAGGAATAATCATCGAAATGAAAATAGATGTTTGTTTCATACACATCCATAAGGTTTGATTTTTATGGACAAAAACAACCAGCCAAATGTTGTAATTGGTGCTAAAAGTCTCATATAGGTTGAATCCACCAACATCAAATCCCAATCACACCTTCCTATGATCATATGAGAAATATGGATGTAATGAATCAAATTTCTTACAAGATTTTGAATGTCATGGTTGTCCCATTAACCCATCATTTTTATTATATATAGAATGACACTTCATGTGCTCGATGATTTTCGATGAAATGAATAATCTGTGCAATCAGGGTTTTAAAGTGAAGTAACACAAAACCTTTGCATGTGTTCTATTTTTCTTCTTCTTCATAGCAGTATGTTGATTCATACTTCTAGCATCGCCCATTGACTTCCATCTACATGAAGAACATTTTTTACAATCCTATATACTTGAATCCTCTCCCCAATAAAGCATACAATCGTTGGGGTGAGAAATTATTTTTTTATAATTCAGACCAAGCATGTTAACAATTTTTTTCATATCATAAAAAGAGTCAAGGATTTTAGGTTCAAGAAATGAATCATGTAACAATTCCAATATTATAGACATCACCTTATTTTTAATTCCATATAGGCATTTTATATGGTACAACTTTAGTAGAAAAATAAGTTTGAATATTTCAGACATTCATCATACAACTCATGATTTCCATCTTCAACAAAATCATGAAACACAATTTTTTGGTCAGGGAAGTTCTCTCTCTCATTAGTCTCCATAGAATCAAGAGGAGGATCCAGTGATATGTTATGATCTTGATCTGGTTGTATTATAGTCCCCGGAACACCACTTGTCAAAATACTATTTGTAACAGCATCAATAGATTGTTCTGATATGTTTTTATATTGAAGTTGTTGTCTTTAAATGATGTAATCATCATTTATAAGGTTTTCATTTCATTTTCTATTTTTGATGAAGTTGGGAGCTCACTCTGTTGATTGAAATAAGTACCCAATCATTCTGTAATGATCGATTCTCCATGCCAAATCCAACACAAATATCAAGCAAAAAATTGCTTCAATATCAAGTGTTCACAAAATTCATGTCTCTTCAATCATCATATAAATTTACATTTAGGATATAGACATTTTATTTTCCCATCAATGAATCGATTGTAAATTTAAAAGTCTAAAAACTCCTCCAAACCCTTATCATATTGTGGTGTGTTCATTGGTAATGTGATCCAGCTTATATCTATATATATATCAGAATGATCCTACACATTGCTAAAAAATAAAATACATCGGTATTACTAAGCAGGAAAAGAGATAAATTGAAGTGAAAAAAATAAAATACAAGTAGTTATAAGAAGATTCATATAAGTACTAAACATGCCAATGTAAAACAAGGAAATCAATCAGGGATAGTATAATGTAAAAATAAAGAAAGAGAAAAATCATAAAATCATTAAGAAACACACAAAGCTGAATAAATAAAAATAATCCTCTCATGGGATCACAAGCCTTATTGCCCATAACTATAGTCACACTAGGCTCAAGAGGGTGTCACACATTTATAAAAACACTTTTCTTAAAGTTGAAATCAGTCTTTCAAAAAGAGCTTGAGAATCCAATCCATTTTCACTCCATTTGAAAACAACATTTCAAATGTTCATTGAAAATCATTTATCTTACAAAACATTTAAAACCAATTTTGAAATCTAAAAATCTATATAAAATAACTTTTCAAGGAATGACACCCCTCTGTAAAGGAAGTCAACCTGTGTCAAGCGCCCATTTTTCAAGACCAAAATTTCACATTTTTAAAACATTTCAAGACACCATGATACATATAGTATAATTTTTTTAAAGGATTAATGTTCAACTATCATCAATTACTAAAAAATTCCTCTAAAATAACACACACATTTTAAAGACAAAACTGGTGTCAAAACCACTTTAAATAGTTTATTACCATTAGAAAAGCCATTGGTAATTTTAACAACTACATGGAATGTGACCTAGTTCTATGCCATATATTTACACCATATATTAACCATAATGGGAATTGATGCATGTTCTTAGGATCTTTCTAAGTATAATGTATGGAATAACTAAAAATAATGGAATACTATGAGAAATAAAAACAATTCCCAAGGCATGATATAGTTGACCCCTGTGGTATATTAATTCAATCTAAACAATGCATATGGGATTGAATAACCATTATATAGGGCATAGTAATAGTAATCCATGAATAGTACAAGAGGCAAAATAAGGAACAAATGATTCACTTTAATAATAAAATAAAAAATGGATAAGAGATGGAATATGAATATTCTAATTCAAACTAGAAGTATGTCCAAAAGGATATAAGATATGGAAGATGATAAAAATAAACATACTAGTAGAAAACTAAAAAAAAGAGAAGAGATCTCATAAGGAATTTATTTTCATAGTGACCCATTTCCATATAGTTAAAACATTGAATATAATTGTTTTCTTTCTTCCATTTTCATTTTTTTTTGGGTGAACCTTTTCTTCAGACTTGTAATAAACTCTCAATACCTTCAAACATTTCCACAGGTGCTTCTTTCAACTATTATCACATGTGGGGAAATTATTCTTTCCCTTACTCCCTTTATCCATTTTTTTCTTTTCCTTCCCCTTCTTCTCTTAAATCAATTTAATGTTTTAAGACTTCGATAATTCTTTATATATCTTGACAACACATAAAAATATTTCATCATATGAAGAAAAAGATTGAGAGACCATCACCCTATAGAGACTTGGTTTATGGCCTTTAATGAAAGGGTCAATCATGAACTTCATGTCACATATAAAATCTATAGAATACATTGTTACCCTTGTAAAAGTATCTTCATACTATGAAATAGTTACTTATTCCTTTTCATTTAAGCTAAGGAACCTTATCTTCATCTCATTTTGTTTTTCATGAGTGAAATATTTGTCCAATAATGCATCCTTAAAAATTTTCCATTCCATGAGTTCTATTTACTTTTCCTCCATAGTATTCTAGATCAATGACCACCATTGATCAATATCACCTTTGAGACAACACAATGAATGTGAAACATTTTCCTTATCACCACATCTGGACACCATAAATATCATCTTGAGAGATTTAATCCATTTCCCAGCTTTTAATAGATTACTATTCCCATTAAATTATGGGTTCCTTTATCACATAAAGTGATACAAAATAAGATAATCACATTATGGAATAGGTTTCTCCATAAGAGAAAGTTATTTTTCATAACCTGATCACGCTACCCTAATGTAAAAATAACATCCTCAGTTCCAATACAAATTCTATTGGATTCCTCTGTAGGAAAATCTCTACATTTTCCATGATTATTTATACCCTTCTTCCTTCTGGGGTCCATTTATAAAAAATGGTATATATTGGATTATCTCACAAAATTATGAATTTTAAATCATAATTTATAGTAAAAATATTTTTTAGAACATAGTATAAATTAAAATTAAAGTATTTTTAATCTCAGAATCATAAAATTTGGTTTCTTTGGAGATATAATTATTTTCAAATCATTCATAATGGATTGAAAAGAAAATTTGAATAATCCTAAGAATACCCCCCGGTATTTCAAACCAGGTGCATAGTAAGGTCCATTTTCGTACACCAGGTGATGATCGTGTAAAGTCCAATGCATCCTTTTGAGTTATTAACTATAAAAAAATTTGTTCTAGAACCACATCCACTTTTAGTATCCAAAAAAAATATTTCATGGAAAAACATAATCTACAACTTATCAAAACACCAGAATGTTCTTTTATACTTATCCTCAATTTCCATTATAGGGTTATGATCCCCAATCTATGTTATTCCTAAATCTAGATCCCAATGTTTCTACTAAACTTCCTCTCCTCCAATGGCCCGAAGGCCTTCAATTTTTATTGATTTTGATAATCCACATTTTAAGGGGTGAGGTGGAACCCTTATAAGTCTCGTAGGCGTAAGTATTACATGGTCCATAGGCCTTAGAGGAAATCATTGCCCAAAGGCTTAAAACATTACATACAACCAAGACTAACTACTTGGAACTGCTCCTCCCCAACATCTTTATCTTGAAATCAGCTCTCCACCTTTTCATGGCTGTTCAGTTAGGCTTTCCCATGCATGCACAGGCTTGTCCTGATGGAAGGTGTCATACCCTCTCATTCTTGCAATCTGTTTAGCTTCTGCTATAGTGAAAGGTCATTACTCCTCCTCCTTCTGAATCTTGTTCCTTGTAGGTTTTCTGGTTTGCATCTGCACTTAAGGTGGCCTGAAGGCCTTGTGGTGGCCCGAAGGCCTTACGGACCCGATTTCATTGGTGGCCCGAAGGCCTTAATGGACTCAGGGACCAAATCGGTGGCCCGAAGGCTCAAACGGGGAAATATTGCTGGCTGCTACAGTGCCTAAATGTGCATGCTACAGTTCCTGTTGCAGTTCCTCCTATAGCACCTGCTGCAGTACCTACTATAGTACCTACTGCAGTACCTCATGCAGTACCTCCTGCAGTACCTAGTGCAGTACCTCCTGCAGTACCTGCTCCAGTACCTACTGCAATACCTGCTCCAGTACTTCTACAGTATTACTACAGTACCTGCTACAGTACTCAGAAATTAGACTCCACATGGATTTGATCCCTGGTCTCCTGGATGCACTTAAGGAGTCCTCACCAACTGGGCTAAGATCATGTGCTCTACTAAACTTCATATGATACCAACTATATTGTCCCCAACCCTAGTATCCTAGATTCAATGGATTCATTATTACATTGTCGTAAGATATAAGGAATCACATCCCGAAGGACCGAATAGTTTAGTAGTCTTGGTAAAGTAGATAAAACTTGATTCTTGTATTATATTTGAATATAAAAATTACAACATAATAATTTTTTGAAGAATAACATTATTCCCTCCATCACATGCTTTCGTATCAGACATAATGCACTTCATGGGTTCTTAGGGAAGGGTGACAAAATAAGGGTGATCTCAAATTCTTATTAAGGGTTATATACAATGGATGATATTAAGAATCAATAATCATAATCAACGTGGAATGGTCTGTAATTGAAAAAAAATTCATTTAATCAGTAAATTTAGAATTATATTTAAGGATTAAAAGATGATCATGTAATTCCATATAAATAATCTACTGTATTCAAAATATATCCATTAATAATATAATTAATCAAATAATCACATGGAACATAAATAACTGAATTCATAATGATGGAATTAATAATGTATCATTCTTGAACTGCCAATATCTATCCTCAAGACAATTATTATCAAGAAATTGCCTTATGAAATTTGTAATCTATGGGAATAAATGCTTTTGACTTTGAAAACTGATTTGTCTCATGATTCACGTCGATGCATTGAGGGGATATATAATTTCCTAGACCCATTATTAACATACTAATTCTGTTGAATTATTCATATAATGGGGAGAAACAAAAACATCATAACCATTCATATTGAAAAACTATCATAAAAATGTGAATGATTTCCCCAATAAATAAACATAACCATAAAACATCTTGAGTAATACGGGGAATGGTATCAAAATAGAACATACATAGTCAAAATAATATTAAACCATCAAATAAAAGAATAATAATGATATTAATAAACCATTTCCCTAATGGATCATAAGTACAATGATTTTTTGATGTCATTGATTAATATAAATACTATAAAAAATTCATTTAAAACACTATTGAGGAAAATATCCTTTTCATTTTGATAAAAATTATGCAAATCCATTTCTTTGAATATAACATTTAAAAAAAAGTTCTTTAAAAATATCCTCATAAACATACAAATAAAGAGAGGGTATGGCACCTGCTATCGGGATAAGCCTGTGCATGCATGGTAATGCCTAGCCGAACAACCATGCGAAGGTGGAGAGCTGATTTCATGATAAAGATGTTGGGGAGGAGCAGTTCCAAGTAGTTAGTATGGGTTGTATGTAATTTTTGAAGCCTATGGGAAAAATGAATTCATCTAATACCTATGGGCCATGTGATACTTATGCCTACGGTCCTTGTAAGGGTTCCACCTCACCCCTTGAAAGGTGGATTATCAACAATCAATAAAAAATGAAGGCCTTCGGGCCATTGGATGGGATTATGGAGGGTAATTCTTTACATTCCATAAAATTTAAAATGAACATTATTTTTGCATTGAAAAATTCTTGAGAAAGTTCCATATTTAGAAAATGACAAGAAGATTCCTTTCATATTTTCAGTAAAATCCAAATAGAAATTATTATTAATATGACATAAGATTAATTTGAAAATAATTTAAAATATTAAAATAGGTGAAAATTAATTTATTGAATCATTTTTAAATGGATAAAAACTATTTTGAATTTTTTTAGAGAATATGGGTTCAGAAGAAAACAGTTTTTCGACCGAAGAGAGAAATAAAGTTAGATTTTTTTTAAAAATGTTTCCCAATTAATTTAAGAAAAAAATAATGGAAAATGTAACTATTACTTTAACATATCATGAACAACCATTTTATAATAAAATTAAATGGTTTTATTAGGAAATGGTCTAATAATTTCCTTCTTCGAAAATTCAATAGTAAAAAATCTTAATTAGAATGAGATTGTGAAATAAACCATTACAATGATCATAACATTGATGTGAGAATTAATGAATGATTTGATTATGTGTTTTAACGTTAAATACACTATAAAAAATATAAATAAAAAATAAGGTAATAAAAATTCATTATACACATAATCTTAGAATGATGAAGTCAATATAGTATAAGATTACCCCAAGGAACAGAAATTGAGTTATGAAATCCCTTACATCGCGATTCATTTTGATTGAACATTTTTTAACATGATGTATTGTGATATTAAACATGTTATTAACTAAAAATATATATTAATTTTTAAATATCATATAGTATAATTTTATAACATGTTATTACCTGCTCATTAATAATCATTCATTATTTTCATTATTTCGAGTGTTGCTTCCCTTGTTTCCCCATGCATGTCTCATCATGAATGATTCATTTCATGAACATATATTTATAATTATATCAACTCAAGAATAATAAT
The DNA here is from genome assembly GCA_963277665.1 of Viscum album. NCBI lineage: Eukaryota > Viridiplantae > Streptophyta > Magnoliopsida > Santalales > Viscaceae > Viscum > Viscum album. The sequence goes on along the minus strand of OY728148.1, from coordinate 2,041,467,226 downwards.
AATTGAATAATTATAATATTTATACATCATTTATACTTTTGAGACATATCATGAAATGTGGTTTTGAGAAATGAAGTATCTTACGATCATGAAGACAGTAGGTTGTACGTATGCTTGAATATCGTTTCCATATTTCAATAATAATTATGCGAAGAAGAGATGTAATATTTTAACTTTATATAGTGATAATAATATCTCAAAAACCATATTATATATTTATATATATAATCCATTTGGTGTGGTTATGAAAGGAGATTCACATCGCTTCGTGAAGGCAGTAGTCCACACATACACAAATGATGTTATAATATTTAAGTGAGTGAAAAGGTAAGACATAAATTGATATATATTGTCATTAAAGAATGATAAATATGTAATTAATATCAGAATAATTTCATTAGTATCACATATCATAATTAACATTAGCCTCATTACATTCCATGTAAATCATTAGTGGAAGATGATCACATCGCTTCATGAGGGAGTAGTCCGACATACACATGAGTGACGTTATCAAATCCCCCATGAAATGGAAAGTAATATATATATATATATATATATATATGATATAATGACTCTAGAGGTAAAAATATGTTATAAATATAATGTGTTTACTTTATTTCCATCATCATACCCAATCATGAAAGGTGGTAATGGAAGAACGAATGACATTGGTTTGCGAGGCGGTAGTCCTCTGTACACACGAACTATGATTTTGTAACCCATTTGAGAGAAGTGGAGGTGGTTGTAGGTAATGAAATTATTATAAAGAATATAAAAATATTGAATATACTGAGTTTATTATATCATCGCTTTTTAATAATAATTAAAGGAGATGGATAAATAAATAAATAAAATATTCTCATTGAAGAATAATACCTCTTATTTGAGTACCCTCATAACGATTGCAATAAACCCTTCCTAGGTTGGATATATACATAAGGCTTCTAGGATGAGAGGATAATTTTTGGAAGTGAGTTTTGTTAGAGATTTTATAAACCAAGAGGGTTTGATGGTGTGTTGAATAGGGGAGAGGGGTGTCCTTTTATAATTGGGGTGAGAGGACACGATTGGTATTTTTGAAAACAATTTAGTGCTCCCACGTTTTTCATATGTAACAAGGGTCTAAAATAGACCATTATCGAACCTTATAGGTATAAGGGTCAATATATGGCAAGAAAATAGTCTTTATAAAAGTGTATAGGTCATGTTTATACTTTTATTTTTTGTTTAACCCCTCGGTAAACCCATTTCTACCTTAACTGCGATAATTAATTTTTAATGCATCCAATATTAATTTTGGTAAAAAATTATGTTGAAATTATTATACATTTTTAATTATTATGATTAAAAATATGAAATCATTTTTTAAAAATTAAATTCATAGAAGTCTATAATTTTAATTTAATATTAATCCTACAGAGATGAAGAGAAATGATGTTTTAAAAGTGAAAGTGTTCAAAAGTTCACAAAGTTTTTATATTCAAATTCAATATGAAAATGATTGAAATTAAAAAAATTCGATTACATGATATAAAATTGAACTAATTTTACATTAAAAGCATTTAAAAAATATAGAGACCCATTTTTCCTTTTAAGACTTCAAAATATTTATATATATTTTTCCAAAGCTTAGAGCTATGACAGCGTGCGATTCTGAGGCCCAGTGTGCCCAAAATTAATTTTATTAACATATTAAATATATCTTATATTGAGAATGAAAAAATTATTAAATAAAATGGTATAAATATTAAATAGTTGATTAGATCAGAAATCTGATACCATGATTGAGTTCAGAACGTGGTGCTTTCCCTAAGTACGACATAAAATAAGTCATCATAGGACATTCAGACCCCTCACTTATTGGCAGAACATTAAGGGAATTTGTATAATTATTTAGTTAATTAATTAAATAATTTTTTAACCATTGATATGTTAATAATATATTTCTAGAGAGTATTTTCTAGGGTTGGCTTATAATTATCAAATCACCAGCAAAGCTCTCCTTCCTCCCTCTATTGGTGGATCTCAATGACAAAAAAACTCCATAATTGACCAAATCAAGATGCCACGAATTTAGTAGATCATCTCAAACTATTGGTAGACACGTTATTCATCAGTGATCGATCCAAAATCAAGGTAGGACTTGTAAATTGGTTTTATTTCTCCCTTTTTATTAAATGATTGAGCAGATCCATACTATTTATTGGATATGTGCAAATTGAAGACCTTTCATGTGACCAAGTATTGAAATATTACTTTGTTTCAATTTTTTTCTAACCAAACTACTCGTTCTTGATCAATTGGACAAGAATTCCTGGCCTCGATCAGTTAACTTTCGTTCTTGTGATTTTATCCCTTGATTCTTCACATTCTTCATCGGTTGGATCCCTGCGGTGCCGGTTCGATAATTGATGGGTGGTACAGAGCATGATCTGACCCGTGGATTCATGGAGATTCAATGTAATGTGAGAAAAATGATAAATCAAGCATAGATCTAGAATCTTTGTGAGGCAAGGATGGCCAATTTGATGAACGGTGGATGAATCATGATTGAATGGAGGTGCGACAACATGAAGAATGGATGATGAAACCCTCATCGACTTATAGTGGATGATTTTTGATGAGAAACAATTGAGATCCACATTTTTCAGTTAGATCCTTGATTTTTAGTTATATTCAAGGTGGAATCAGTGGCAGACTGAGAAGATTCAAAACTCGGGATCAGTTATGTGATTTCTGCAGAAAACCCAACTACATGTCGTGTTCAAGGATGAAAACATGACATGTATCCCTTTGGCGGTAGTGGTTAGGGTTTTGGAAACCCATAAGGATGGAACGATGTGTGGTTACCTCAAAACACAGCATACCACTTCCTCTGTTTGAGTGATCCATGTGACAGAGCACATAGATAAGCACATGCCATGTGTCGAGTGTACGTACATAGCTAGACCACACATGCGACATCTCTTTCATCCTGACACACCATGTATGATAGTACATGGACATGGGATTCGAGTACATGGACATGACCAGACCATATGGGCGACATCCCGTGTGTCCTGACATGCCTTGTACAATAGTACACGAACACGAGGTCTGAGTACACGGAAATGGGGTCTGAGTATACGGACATGACCAGCAGCACACAACCTAGTCCTAGGGTAAATTGAACACACCATGTAGTCCACCTGCTTGGAATTTACAACTACATGGTCAGAATCTGTGTTTCGGTCAGGGACACTATTAGACGACAGATCGAGAGCACATACTATGTGGGTCCCCTCACATGCCATGTACCCCTTGAGATCTCTTGAGAAAAACTATATCGTCTATATCTTCTTCGTTTTAACTTGTATTTTAGCCCACAAGTAGCCTATCCCAGGTTTTTTACTATGTATATTGTGATCATTCCTTCAGTTGTGTCTTTCAAGATATGATGTGAAATTTATTTAGGGAATGAAACCTTATGAGGTGACCCTGATGATGGCATTGATCATGTAGGATCACTAGATTCTTATTCCGGAGTGGAACCCTCCAGCTGGGTTGGGAATGGATCCTCAATGGATTTTTGAGTGGAACCCTCCAGTCGAGATGGGAATGGGTCCCCTACAAACTCCATAGTGTAACCCTCTAAATGGGTTAGTCATGGGTACCTGATGACTATTAGAGTGAAAACCCCCATCTATGATGGCCATGGGTCAACGACTTCCTGAGTAGAACCCTCCTGCGGTATTAGGGTATGGGTCCTCGATGGTGGAATTGTCCATCTAGGCTGGTCATGGGTCCTCGACAATTAGAGTGGGTCCCTTATGATGGGAATGGCATGGGTCCTCCATGGGCTATTAGAGAGGAACTCTCCTATTGTACAAGGGCATGGGTCCTATATCTATAAATTTTGGACCCTCGAATGTGTGACATAGAGATGAGAAGTGGTTGATGTAGCTTTGGACTCACGAAGAAGAGGGACTCCTTCCCCACTGAGACGTGTTTTTGTGACATGAACAAAACTATGTGGGAAAGTTGGTGCTTCCCAAATCGGATAACATAAAAGTGTGGTGAATTAGTCCTTTATACTTGTGTGTTTAGGGAAAGATGCATGGGGTATGCCACACGCTTTCCGTGTATAGCTTCTTATGTTTGGATGAGTATACTCTCCTATTATTGGTGGTGAAGGCTTGAAAGGTAGTTCATCTACTCACTGTGTTTAGCTCCTTGTGCTTAGATGAGCTTACTTTCACTCTTTTTGGGTTGAGATGTACTCTTTAAAAGTACCTTTTGCATATGATATATATATTTTCTATTATTTCTTACTGCTCCCCCTCACCTTTCTAGGTGTCCTACTGGGTATGTTTATACTCACCTATAAATGGTATTTTCTTGTACGTGTCATGTCTTATGTAGAAGACAGGTAGGTTGTCCATGACTATAGAGGATCTTAGGGATACAAGGTGGTTAGACCACATACGGTGGTAGTAGATTGGTATTCCAGAGAGGGTATCTCTTTAGTTTACTTTTCCAGTTTTGTTAGGTTGTGACAAATTTTAGGTTAGATGTGTATTTTACCCCTTTACTTTTCCTTTTTACACTATCGTACCTTTGTATTGTCTATAGTTTCATGCATGGTTGGTTTATTTTATAGAAGTTTTGCATCTTTTATCTTTTCTCGCTGCACTTTTTCATTGAGTCAGATGTTTGTGTGTGTATAGGTACTTAGGCAAATGCCTCCCCGAGTTAGTTATACCTTCAACACTTTTCACGGCCCCTAGCCTATAGAGTTAGGATTAGGGTATTTGAGTCTCAAGCCCTGACTTAGGTCGGGTTGTGACAAATTGGTATCAGGGAAAGTTCATTCCTTGGAACATTGTTTAGACATATCCCATTAAAGATAATTGGTTGGGTTTAGGGAGACAGTGTCAAGGTTTGTCAAGTTTGGCTCTTAGGCCATAGAATCTAGTGATGGTGTAGTGGCTGATATATCCATTTATCAGAACCTTGACTACATGTTTGTCGACTCGGCATGTCGAGAAATTTGTTGCAGGGAAAATGTTACAAGCATCATATAGGATTGATTCTTTGAATGAAATTCTCTTGTCATCTACCCATTATTATTGATATATATATATATATATATTCTCATCTGACTGTGTTACTCCTTGATATATTTCAAAATGACTCCGCGATGACAGCCATCCAGGATACCAACTCAGGTTCATGATGATGATCTGATGAGAAATGCAGCCTCAGTTCAGGGTCTATCCTAGGACCCTCTTCCTCTAGGTTGGTATGTAAGAGCACCTCCACCCATAGAGCAACATATCATCCCAGTAGAGTAGGATTAGGACATGCATATGCTTAGTGCACTCCATGAGTTCCAGCGTCAGAGACTGTTGATGTTCTGTTATGAGTTAGATCCTCAAGAAGTAGAGGATTAGATAGAGTTATTGGTCCGCATCTCTAGGATTATCCAGACTCCAACAGATCAAGTGGTGGAACTGGTATACATATTTTCCCACATAGTAGTTGGGCATTGGTTGGGCCCTATTACACAGATGCATGATTAGTTGGAACTCTCATGGGACATATTCCTGTAGCTATTTCATAAGGAGTAATACCCCACCTATATATGCTCATTCCAGATCAATGAGATTCTAGATCTGAATAAAGGAGGGATGATGATGGTTGAGTATGCAGAAAGGTTCACAAACCTTACACGTTACTCCCTTGACATGATCTAGGATGACTACTTAAGAGTATAGAAGTTTTAGATGAGAATCCATGGAGATGTCCAATCCACCTTAGTGCACTTATTCATCCCAACCAATTCTAGGTTGTTGGATCAGGATGTAGTGACAGGGATAATTCTATCATATATGCTCCAGATAGTTGGAGATAGTAGTGGGTGTCCTAGAGCTGAGTTGTCTACAGAAGCTAGTAGACACCAGGCACCGGGATCTCAGCATATAATATACTTTCATGATCAAAATCAGGCATGTCTTCAGAGGTAGAATGGAGCACCAGGGTATCCCAGAGATATGTAGTACTTTACTTGTGAAGTTAGAGGTCACATGTTATGATACTACCCGACCAGACATGTAGATTATCCTAGACTTATAGTATATTGACCACCACGGAAGTGACATCACCATGATCAGGGATCTCGTAGGTGTGAATAGGGTGGTCCTTAGAGAGGTGCAGCTGGAAGAGTATCATGGGGAGCTATAGGTGTAGGATGATGCAATAAGGTCCTTCCACCACCAACAACAGGTGTCTAAAGTCATGCATAGAGAGATAGAGGTCGGGCCCAAAGACAGCTGCTTGATTTGGATCACTATAATCTCAGAGTGCACAAGATGATTAAAGGTATGATATATATTTATTATACTATTTATTTAGTATTATTATACATTGTTTCCAGTCATTCCTTCATCTCTCGACTCATGGTGTAAGAGCTAGAGCTCCCAGTCGAGGCACTAGAATGACAACTTTGTATTGAGGTTCCTCCAGATAACACTTCTTCTGTATCTTTAATCTATCAGTAGTGCGAGCTATCACTTGGTGGTGATAGTTTCATGTGGGATATTTTGGTCATCACAATAGAACCATGTGATTGAATCTTAGGTATGGAATTACTTTCTATGGTCCGAGACTATATTGAATATCACCACAGACTAGTCAGATGCATATTCATTGATGGGATGAGGTTCTCCTTTTATAGAGAGAGATCTCATCGTAGGAAAAATGGGTTCAATGAGTATGAGGTTGTATCATATAACCCATAAGTTTGTGAGTGTAGGCCTTGGTGTAGCAGGATCTTCATGTATCTGGGTTCCTTCAGTTGTTGAGGATTATAGGTATGTCTTCGCTGAATATGTTCCAAAACTACCTCTGAGGAGGGAGATGGATTTTTTCATCAAATTTCATCCATAGAAAATCCCAATATCTTCTATTTCATATCAGATGGAACCCACTAAGGTCTGAGAGAAATGGTTTCAGTTAGAGGAACTTTGAGAGAGAAGTTTCATCAGACCCACTATGTCCCCCTAGGAAAATCCAGTGTTATGCGTGAAAAAGGTGGATGTGATCTTGCGACTTTATGTGGATTATCATCACATAAACCAGGAAATGATAAAGAACAAGTACCCCTTTCCAATGATTGATGGCCTATTTCACCAGTTGCGAGGTGCGAGATGGTTCACAACGATCATTCTCAAGTCTAGTTACCACTATTTGAGGGTTCAAGAGGCTGATATGCCAAAGTTTTCATTTTGCTGTCACTATGGAAACTATGAGTTCCTAGTGACTACATTTGGTGTGACTGATACCCCTTTAATGTTTATAGATTTTATGAACTAGGTCTTCCCGTCGTACTTGGACCATTTTGTTGTTGTCTTCACCAAACACATACTCATCTACTTTGTAGTAGAGGAGGAGAATGTAGAGAATTTTAGGATGGTTCTTGATTTTCTTTAAGAGAACCAACTCAACAAAAGTCTCTCGAAGTGCCAAATCTGGATTCATTAGGTTTAATTTCTAGGTAATTTCATTTATGAGCATGTTTTAGCCATGGATATATCCATGTTTGATTCTGTAATTTCTTAGGATCCACCCAAAAATGTTTCATAGGTGTGGAGCTTTCTTTTATTGGTAGGGTACTACATGAGATTTGGGGAAGATTTTTCTAGAATCACAGCCCCTTTGACCACCCTAATATGGAAAGGGTAGTCGTTTACCTTTAATGAGAATTTTCAGAGGGCCTTTGAGGATTTGAGGTATAGGCTAACAAGTGGACCAGTGCTGAGGCTGCCATAGCAGGGTGTGTAGTTCATAGTGTATTGTGATGCCTCAGAATATGGGCTTGGTGGCATGTTGATGTAGCAGGAGTTAGTCATTGTATATGGGTTGAGGCAGTTGAGTTACCATGAATATAACTACACAACACATGACCTAGAGATGATGGTGGTAGTATTTTCCTTGAGGATGTGGAGACACTACCTTCTGGGGGACCTCTTTGTGGTTTACTCAGTCCACCAGAGTCTCTAGTATGTCTTTACATAAAGAGACCTAAACCTGAGACAATGATGTTGGTTGGAGTTCCTGCAGGACTACAACCTCGAGATAGTCTATACTCTAGGGAATGGAAACATTGTGGAATATTCCCTTGGCAGGAAGTCCCAGGCTCACATAGTTCCAGAAGTTCTAGAATAGTTAGCTTCCCTATAGCTGAACATAGTGGAGAAGTAGGGTACAACTTTTCTTCTATTGATGGTGTTGAATCCTTCGCTTCTCGAGTTTATCAGAGAGTCTTGGCTCAAAGTCATAGACTGAAAGGTATTACATGATCATATATCAATATTTTACTCACCATATGGATATTTTGAATTAGGGAATCATGTCATCTTATTCCAGGTGCGAACAACAGTTCTAGTCATGATGATGGAGGAGTTGATGCGAGATTTCAACACTTATCCCCTATCTTCACATCATTGTGTGGGGACGATGTATAGAGATATTTAGCGGAAATTGTGGTGGTCCGGAATGATACAAGGCATAGTTGAGTTCTTCTCTCAGTGCCTCACCTGTCAATGGGTTAAATCCAAACACTTAGTTTTGGTAGGTTGTTGTAGTCCCTTGATATCCTGAAGAGGTAATGGGATTACATATATATGGGATTTGTCACAAGTCTTACTCACACAAAAAAGTTCCATGATTCCATCTGGTTGACAGTTACTGACCGAAGAAGTCATAATAATTCATCCGTATTAGGGAGTAGAGTTTGGTGGAGAGTTTGGGAAAGTTGTATGTGCAGGAGATAATTCTCTTTCATGGGGTTCCCTCGACGATTGTATCTTATCATGAAACACAGTTTACATCATGATTATGGAGAGTCATATAGGAGGCATTCAGGAACCAATTATAGATGAGTATGACCTTTCAACCCTAGACCAAAGGGAAGACCAAGAACACTATCTATGTTCTAGAGGATATGTTGACGGATTGCATATTGGACTTCAACATGATCTGGGAGAATCACATTCCCTTGGAAGGTTTTGCATATAACAACAAGTACCACTATACCATTAGCATGGATCCTTTTGAGGTCCAATATGGGACCCCCTACAGGTAACCATTGTGTAGGATGCCGAATGGATAGAGATCTATAGTGGGACTAGAGATAGTTCAAGATACAAAAGAGATGGTTTATGTCATCCATGAGCAGATTAGGATGGTCTAGCGTAGACAATAATCCTATGCAGACCGCTATCATAGGTGCTTTGAGTTCGAGTTGGGAGACCTCATTTTCTTTTAAGCCTCCCAATGATGGGGATTTTAGAAGTTTATAAGGAGAGAAAATCTATCCTTGAGGTTCATTGGGTCATTCGATATCATGCAGAGGGTTGGAGTGGTTTCTTGCCACCTCACCTACCCCCACAACTAGAGTAGGTGCATGAAATATTCCACATGTTGCAGTTGAGGAGTTACGTGCATGCCCCATTACACATCATCGACTGGGGAGAGATGTATATCGAGGATGGATCGACCTTTATAGTGCACCCAGTGGAGATCAAGGATCGGCAAGAGCGGAACCTACATGGATGGAAAATCCCTTTGGTTCACATGTTGTGGTAGTATGGGAAGATGAAGGAGAGTTCCTGTGAGTGAGAGAGCCAAGTGTAGTCTCAGTATCCCGAGTTTTTCTCCTAGTTTTAATTTTTGGGGATGGAATGAATGAAGTAGGGAATGATGTAGAGACCCGGTTTTTTCATTTTATGACTTTGAATTATTTCTATATATATATATTTCTAGATCTAGGCATTGAGATGACATGCAATTAAAGGACTTAGGGTTCCCGAAATTAATTTTATAAAAATAATAAATTTATTTTATATTGCACACATGTAGATTCTTAAAGAAAATGGGATATATCTTAAATGATTGATCAAGTTAGGAATATGAGACCATAATTGAGTCTGAAACGTGATATTTTCCCTATTCATATCATAAAGGAAGTCGACACGAGATGTTCATACCCCTCGCTCATTGACAGTACTTTATGTGAATTTAATTAATTAATCAATTAATTAATTAAATCATTTTTTACTTAGTGATGTTTTATAAATATATCTCTAGAGAATATTTTTTAGGGTTGACTCATAATTCCCAAATCTTCGAAGAAGCTCTCCTTCCTCCCATCATTGGTGGATATCAATGATGATGAAACTCCATAATCAAGTATACCAGGATGAAACGAATGAAAAATCTTCTCTAAAACTGTAGTCAGATGCGTTATTCATTAGCGATCAATCCAAAACTGAGGTAGGACTCATCAATTGGTGTTATTTATCCCTTGTGATTAAATTATTGATTAGATCCATCATCTTTCTTAGATCTGTTCTAATTGAGGATCTTACATGTTCCCATGTATTAAAAGATTAATTTTTTTTCAATTGTTTTCTAATTTGAACTTCCCATTCTTGATCGATTGGACAAGAACGCTTGGAATCAATCAATTAACATTCATTCTTCTGATTTTCTACCTTGTTTATTCACGTTCATCACCAGTTGAATCCCCACGGTCCCAGTTTGAGAATTGTTGGGCATTACTGAGCCTGATCAGACCTATGGATTCACGGAAAATCAATGAAATGTGAGAAAAATGATGAATAGAGCATAGATCCAGAATTTGTGTGAGGCAAGGATGGTCGATTTGATGATCAGTGGATGAATCATGGTCTAATGGAGGCATGGAGGTGTGTAGAACGAACAACGAACCCTCATCGACTTCTCATGGTTTATTTATGGCGATAAATGACTAAGATCCACATTTTTGGACATATACATGATTTTCTCATAGATTCAATGTGGAATCAATGGTAGAAAGAGAAAATTCGAAGCACGAGATTAGATCTGAGATTTACATAGATAACCTAACTAAAAACTGTGTTCATGGATAAACACATGGTGTGAAACCCTTTGGTGGTGTACGATAGGGTTTTGGAAACCCACATGGATGGAATGACAAGTGCTTCCCTCGACACACCATGCATAGCTTCCTCCATTTGAGTGAACCATGTGACAGATCACACGGTCGAGCACACTCCATGTGCCGAGTGCATGGACACAACCATAACACATGGGATACATCCCGTGGGTACTCACATGACGTGTATGATAGTACACAGACATGGGGTCTGAGTACATGGACATGGCCAAACCACATGGGCGACATCCCATGTATCCTGACACACTGTGTATGATAGTACACGAACATGAGGTCTGAGTACATGAAAGTGGCCAGTAGCACTAGGCCCAGTACCTAGTAGCTTGGACACATCGTCCAGTCCACCTAAACAGTGTGTACTCCTACACAGTCTGGAGCTGTGTGCTGGCAAGGGATATGGCTAGGCAGCAGAGTGGGACCACATGCTGTGTGGGCCTCTTCACACACTTTGAACCCCTTGATCTCTTCTTAGAAAACATTTATCACCCTTTTATTCTTCATTTGAACTCTGATTTTGGTTCATGAGTATCCTATCCTGAGTGTTTTTCTGCATATAAAATGATGGTTCCCTTGGTTGGGGTTTTAGATATACGATGTGAAATTTTCTAAGCATGAAACTTTCTGATATGACCCCAATGACAGTAGTGATCAGGAAGGATCAATAGATGCTTATACCCAAGTGGAGCCCTTCAGTCGGTCTAGGAATTGGACCTCTACAGACTCCTGAGTGAAACTCTTCATTCGGTATGGGCATGGGTTCTTTACAAAATCCGGAGTGGAACCCTCCAGATGGGATAGTCATGGGTCCTCGATTTCTAGAGTGTAAGCCTCCTTTAGTATCAATGCATTGGTCTTTGATAACTTAAAGTGTAACCCTCCAGCTGGTCCGGGCAAGGGTCCCCGACTATCGGAGTGAAACCCTCCAACTGGGTAGGGAAAGAGTCCTCCTTTTACTATTAGAGTGGAACCCTCATGTTATACTAGATTATGGGTCCTTTATCTAGAAATTGTGGCCCCTAAACTATGTAACAAAGATATTAGGCTTGTTTAATGTAGCGTTGGAATCGTGATGAAGAGGTACACTTTCCCCACTGATACGTGTTTTTGGGACACAAAAAAACCATGTTGGGGATTTAATTCTATCCAAAGTGGATAGTATCAATGTGTGGTGAATGATTCCCTTAGAATTTTGTGTTCAGGTTAGATATGTGGGATGTTGGGCATCATTGTTGGAATTTTGGAACTATTGGATACTCTTCTACTTGGGATGAACTTTGAGATGAATACCCCCTTACTATCTCATTTCCGATTCTTTCAAATAAGAATATATATATATATATATATATCATTTTACTATATCCAATCCTTGTATTTTTTTTTACTCTTCTTCTAGGAGAGGCGATGACACATGCAGTATGCCATGTGGTTTCCGTGTCTATCTTCTCATGGTTGAATGGGTCTACTATCCTCCTATAAGTGGTGAAGGCTCAATGGGTAGTTCATATACTAACCATGTAGATCCCCTTTTCACTTGGATGGGATTACTTTCACTCTTACTAGGTTGAGATGTACTCATTCATTGTACCTTGTGCATATGACATCTTTCTTTTCTATTTTATCTCTTACTTCTCCCTCTCAACTTTCAGGGCGTCATACTGGGTATGTTTATACTCACTCTTTCATGGGATTATCACTCACAAATCATGTATTATGAAGCTGAAAGACATGTTGAACATTACTATAGATGATCTTAGGGATACTGGGTGCTTGGACTATGTATGGTGGTCATAGATTGGGATTCAGGAGTGGGGCACTCTTAAGCTTTTTTTCTTTTCTACTTCTGTCAGGTTGGGACAAATTTCTGGTTGGGCGTGTATTTTTCTCATTTACTTTTCAATTTACACTATATCACCTTTGTATGTTCTAGAGGTTCATGCATGTTCGGTTTATTTTATAGAAGTCTTTCATCTTTTATATTTTCTCTATGCACTTTTTCATTTAGTTGGTTGTGTGTGTGTACAGGTACATAGGAAAAGGCCTCCCCGAGTTAGTTATTCCTTTTGTGCTTGTCTCCACCCCTTGGCCTATGGAGATGGTCATGGGGTAGTTTTGGATCGACCCCTGGCTTGGGTCGGATCCTAAAAAAATATAATTTATCATTATAAATTTTTTAAAGGAAATGAATGTTTTCAATTTAAATCTAGTATAGTTCATTATTCATTAAAAAATAAAACTTTTTAGAAAATTATAAACAATTCACCCTAAGATAATTTTGATATTCTGATTTAAAATTTTGTGTTTATTTTTTTATATAAAATTTTCAAGACTGGTAAAAATTAGTTTTAGATTATGTTCTCAAAGTGTGATTAATATATCTTTTAGAAAAAAATATTTCTTTTCAAAAAAACACTTTTAATTCTAAATTATTCTTATTATATTCCTAATTAACAGATAACCATAATTTTCATAATTTTCTTAGTACTATTAATACCCACCACAACTATTATAGTGAATAATAAAATTTTAAATAATATTTCACATTTCGTTTTAACTCGGTATTGTGTGTGAAAAAAATATAATCTTAGTGTTGCATGTAACACAAGATAAACATTATGTTGCATGTCACATACACTATTGAATACAATGTTATTATTTTAAAATATTAGGGGTGTTAAAACAAGAATCTTAAATAATAACAAAGGGGATAGAATATTGTCCACAATGTCACCCATTGTTCATTTATAGGCCATTTGGAAGCATTCGATTCTAGAATAGTTTTATTATATTTTAATCTTTTGAGAAATTCAAAAATAACCCCTCACTTCAATTATAAAAGGGAACCTCTTTCCACACTTATTCACACCACATTGAGCTTTCTATCTTGAAAAATTCATACCCATTCATTTTTTAAACATAATTATCCAAGTAATTGACATTCCGGTCCTTTTAAAAGAGAAACCATGGATCCCTTAATAAGATATCTATAAGATGTCCTCCAAAGAAGAGGTCATCATCTTTACCATATCTTTAAAGTTTATTTCTTCTTATACATACACTTTATGTTTTTTTATATCAAAAAATAAATAAATACTATATCATTAATATAATGAGATGTTATTATGATTATCAAAAATAAATATTCCATATTGTTTCCATCCTATGAGAATAGAAAACATCCCTCATGAATACATATGGATTACCATCTCAACATAGAAGTTTATTTCATTTTTCATCACCACTTTACCATTATGGTCATAAATATGTAACTAATGAATTAATATTATATATATGAAAAAATTATTATTCTGTAATGTTTAATTATTATTTACTATTCTTTCATTCCATCAATCAAAAAATGGAATCAATTTTCATGTGTACGTACGACCTACCATATCCATGAATGGTGTAATTAAGTTTTCTATATATATAATTATAGATGAATTTAAATAACTATATATTTAATATAAGTTATATTTAGAAAAATAATATTTTTTTGGTGATAATGGAGTGATGATCTCATTTACTATAGTCAACCTACTAAAGTTATCCCAGATTTATGAACTGAATATCATCAAAACATATGAAGTGAAATTAAATGTTTAAGTAATGGAATATTAAAAAATAATAAGTGAAAAAATTTAATAATAAACATAAAAAATGTTCTTAAGAAATTTGAAATCAATAGAAGTTTATTATTTTGGGAGATAATGAACGTACATGAGGAGTGAAAACCAATGTTAGAGACTTTATTTAAAAAAACTCTTTTAAAGCATCATTTAAAACACTCTTGATCATCCATATCAATATTTTATAAAAAGATATTATTTTTTTATTACTCATATGTGTTTTTTAATTCATTTTTACTTATTTTTTATTTATTTTTTAAATGGATTGAATGGGTTCTTTTTGTTATTTCCCAAATGATGTACTTTGTGATTTTCCTGAAAAAAATACGAGAGGAATGTTTTTTAAACATATATAGATAGAGAAGATATTCCCTTTATAATGAATAATATTTTATTTTAGGCTTAATTTACATGTTTAAAAGGTTATTTTCAAATAAAATATTTTCCTTTGTATGTGTATAATTTTTATAAACATAATTGGTTTTGAAATGAAAAGGTTATTTTCCTTAATATTTTTTTATACTGCAATATTTCATGATTTAGGATTATGTTATGGTTATTAAGAATTTTTATAATTATGGTTTATTACATTATTATCCAATGATGGGTGGTTCTGTGATAAACCAAGGATAAGTGGTTGCGTTATAACCTCTAATGCATTGGGTGTGGAAGTCGACCATATGATTATTCCATTTGTACAAGTGATTGTAAGAGTGATATAGAAAATTATGTCTCAAGAAACATACATGTTTTATCTATGATTAATATGTTTATTTGTGGGAATATTATCATTTCTCAAGGAAATATTATATTATTATTTATGGAAAGAATATGAAAAAAAATTTATATGTGAAAAGTATAAATTTTTGAAAAAAAGTTATTAAGAATTTTTTTCATGATTTCAAGGAAACCTTTTTGAGTTTTATTTGTACATTAATATTTATTATGAAATGATTTAAGAAATGATTAGGTAAGATAAGGTTTTTTATTGGGATATAAAATTATTATTTTGATCCTAATGTGTATTTTGGAAAAGCCAAAATTTTAAAAGTTTTCATGGAATAATAGTTATAATTATATTATGACCATTACATAGATTATTTTTCCCCCCATGTTTTAAAAATGTTTTTTCATATAAATTATGGTTAGTTAGGAGAATATAAGAATTAAAGTTGAATTTTGTAAAGATATTTCATGAAAATAAATCATGTTTTATTTTAAATACTTTTGTTTTATGGTAAAAATGGATATTGTGTAGAAGTTTCAACATGTAATTTATGTGCACACAATTTAATATTTTGTCATAATTCTCTAAAATTATAAACCAAAATGATTCTATGGATTTCATGAAATATAATTCCTGTGAAAAATCACTAGAATAGTTAATAGTTACTCTTAGTTCCATGGAATTACCAATAATATGTTCCTAATGTTGAAAATTGGTGTTTCGATTGGATAAATAAATTCTTAATACGGACAAAGTAAATTTTATAGTTTTGATGACCTCAAAACTAGTAAAATATTTGTTGAAAAGGTGTTTTATGTAATCGTTGATGTAATTTAAAAACTTATTGGATATATGTAATATGTTGAATAATCTATGGTTTTATTCATGGAATGAATAAGAATGTATCTTTTCAAATATGTTTCATGGAAATTCAGGATATTACAAAGCTTTAGGAGAATATATGCTCACAGTATTTACATACTTCACTTATGACCATCAAGAAATGCGTAATGATATTTGGAGGATTACTATTAATATGAGTTCTGTGAAAAGGTTTCCTTCTTTATAATTTTTTTTATTTCGGGAAGGTTCATAATGTTAACCACTTATGGAATGCATTATGATGAAATTTGGATATGGTTTTAGAGATTAAGGTATTATATAACCATATGAATATTTATCCATAATAAGTGATAACCTTTTTTTAACTATAGATTTAATTAATAACTTATCATTACATTATGGATTTAATTTTTTTTCTTTGGTCATGAAAAAAATTTATCTCATAGAGTAAGTGATGAAGTGGAAATCGATCAAGTCATATCCCAATGACGAAATTGTTCTATGAAATAAAAAGGTATCAAGTAAGTATATTTTCATATATTCTTAGTCTAGATGGAAAAGTAATTCCAAAACATTAGAAAAATGACTTGAAATTAAAAACAAATTCTATTATTATCATTTTTTATGGTATTAATGACCTTATTCATGCCCCTTTAGTGTATGATTTTTTGGTCATTACATTTTTTTGGATCACCCATTTTCTTTTGTTCAGTGATCTCTATTACTCTCTATAATTATTTACACCTTTCATCCATGTCCAAATAATCACATCCTACATATATTATCCTATGTGGAAACCCAATCATGAGTTACCTTATTAAAAATTTATGTTTCCATCTTTACCTTTTTATGGGAATTTTTATTATTCATTTGTATGATGTGGGTTTCTATGAAGGAGTTTTCAAATGTTATACCTTTGATGACCAGGATGAATTTTGAGGGAGAAATTCATTTTAAGGTTGGTTAGAATGTAACATCCCTATATTTTTTTATTTTTTCAAATTATTTTAAATATTTAGAAATATTGAATTATATGCTACATCAAGTTTATCTTGAATTACATGCAACAATGAGTATCTTTGATATGAGGTATGACACACAACATTGAACATCAGTGAACCATGAAATGATATTGTTCTAAATACAACCATTATAACCTATCCATCAAATAGTTAGGTATGAATTGTATTTACTAAATTTTAATATATACATATAAATTTCATATTAAAATTAAACTGGTATGGAGAATTATAGTAAATGGGCTTGTCCAGTAAAAATTGTGCCTAAAAAATTATAATAATAGTAGTGTTAAATGAAAGGACTAAATTGGTTTCAAATTGTGTGAAAAATAGTTGGCGAGTATGTATTGACTGCTTTGGACTAAATCAATCCATACAAAATGACCACTTTCCTCTACCTTTTATTGACCAAATGTTAGAAATATTAGCTGGTAAGTCCCATTATTGTTTCCTTTATAGATATTTGGTTCATTTTTAAATCCATATAGCCCCTGAGGATCAATAAAATACAACATTTACCTATCCATTTGGAACTTTATTATACAGGATGATTTCATTTGGTCTCTGTATGCTCCTGTTACTTTTCAGCGTTGTATGTTGAGTATATTTTTTGAGTACCTAGAGAATTGTATGAATGTTTTTTTTGGATGATTTCATAGTTTATGGATCTTCCTTTGATACTTATTTGGAACACCTAGATTCTATACTTTGATTTTTCATTGAAAAATATCTCATATTAAATTATGAGAAATTCCCTTTCATGATAGAGTAAGGGTAGTTCTTGGGAATGATATTTTGAGTTAGGTAATTCAAATTGATAAATCAAAAACTGAAATAATTCCCACCCTTAAATATCCAAAATTAATTCATGAGATATGATATTTCTTGGGTCATTATATTTTTTATTGACATTAGTAATATTTCACTATCCTTGTCTCAATTGTTACAAAAAGATCTTGAGTTTTTTTTTGGTAAAAATTATGAGAATGCATTTAATTCACTAAAAATAAATCCCACATCACCTCCCATAATCCAACCACTAATGTGGGATCACCCCTTAGAATTTATGTGTGATGCCTCTAACTTTACTGTTGGAGATGTTTTATCAAAAAGGGTTGAGAGGGATCCTCATGCCATTGCACATGCCTCGTGTACCCTTGACCCTACTGAGGAAAACTACATGACCACTGAAGAAGAACTTATTTATATTGTTTTTTCCTTGGAGAAATTTCATTCATATATTCTTGGGTCAAAATCTATTGTTTTTTATCATGCTGTGATTGAAGAATATTCATGAAACACTTCTGGAGTCCCCAGAGAAAGAACTCCACCTTTAAGAGGCAACCTACCAGTGAAACCCACATTTTATTTTAGTATAACGATGAAACTGCACACTCTGGGTGTGGGTGGAGGGTGGGGTGGGGGTGTACATTCATGGGTTATCATTTTATCACCTTTTTTTCATTTTCTCTTGTTACATATTATTTTTACATTTTCATAATCTTTTTACTTTTAATATTTTTTGTTTGTTTCATAGTATTTTCACCTTCCCCCACTTTTTTAACTTTTGTGTTGGGATACTCATTTTTTATTCCCACATAATCATGAAAAATACTGAAATTGTATGTTGAAATTCATAAATCCATGTTGTTTTAACATTTAACAAAAATTTATTTCAGTTATGGAATGTGAGTTTTAGCATGAATTTAACATTGAGTGTGATTTTTAGTAAATTGGTTATTTTTCAATGATATTAATGGTTGTATCTCCATAAAACCTTTGAGACAATCGATACCATATGTGTGAGTAATTTATAGAAAAATTATGTCACTTAATATCTCCACTTATCTTTGCACGCAACCTTGAAGTGTGAATATTTATCACTTAATAGAAGGTAAATATAAGTGAGGTTAATGTTGTTCAGATTTAAAAAATTATTTTTCCATACATTAATTCCTTATTTTATCTATTTCATTACTATACTAGATTGACCTTCACATTGTTGACGCTCCTTTCGTCACAGAATCTAAAGATCGGAAAAGGGAATATCTGAGCTCAAAGTGATTCAGCCTTTGAAGAAAATATCAAAAATCAACAAAGGAAGAAAGGATCAACAGCAACCTCACCACGCAAGTTATCTAACTGGCGCGCAAGTGTACTTGCGCGGCTACCTTGGTCGCGCAGGTGACTTGCGCGACCTAATTGGTAACCGCCCGGTAACCGCCCGGGGACTTCTTTTGCCTATAAATAGACCCTGTGGGCCCCCCATTCGAGAGGATCTTTTTCCAGAAACTCGGATTGAAGCTCCCGATGCCCAAGTCTCTTCTCAAAGCTTCCGGAACACTTCTAAGGTAATTTCTTACCTAGAACGGAAGATCTAAAGAGAAGAAGGAAGGCCTAAGTGTTGAAACTTATCAAACACTTGTGCGCCGACTTATTTCCTTCAATATAACTTGCGTGTCCCTTTTCTGGAAGAACCTCGAGAACATTATAAAGGGTTTAAAAAAGAGTCGCTCAAGTATTTCATTGCTGGTTGAAAATCGCACAAGTAAACTATGTGTCGCGCAGGTATACCTGCGCGACCAACACTTGCGCGCCCACGGAAGACTTGCGCGCCTTGCAAGACTTGCGCGCCCCTATCTTTTTGGGTGCCCATCTTGCCCATTTTTACCCCTCTTAAGCCATTTCACCTTTCCTTTTCAAGATTCAGTCTTCAAGACACTCTTCAAAGCCATTTATGGCATGATTTCTTGATTTGACATTCTTATCTGAAAGGAATTCTGTGGAATCTCTCTCAAAGTCTAGTGATTTAAATATCCTTATGTCACTAAAATACGGAGAGTTCATTCATTTAACCTCATCCTTTAAGATGAGAGAATCCTAACCTGGGTCTCCTTTTTAGGAATAATCCCCAGTGATAAAACCTTTAATCTGGGCATCTTCCTCAGGAGTAAGCCCCAAATTCTTAAAGTTCCCAACCTCAAATCTGGGTATCCTCCTCAGGAATAAGCCCCAAACCTTAATCCCTAACCTGGGTCTCCTTTTTCAGGAATAAGACTCAGTCATAACCTTGGGCTTCCTTTTAAAGAATAAGCCCCAAGTCTCCTAACCTGAGTCTCCTTTTTCAGTAATAAGACTCAGTCATAATCTTGGGCTTCCTTTTAAAAGAATAAGCCCCAAGTCCCCTAACCTGGGTCTCCTTTTTAGGAATAAGACTCAGTCATAACCTTGGATCTCCTTTTCAGGAATAAGCCCCAAGTTCCCTTAAATTTCTCTTAACCAGTCATAATTTACCTTTGATTTGGGTTTCCTTTTCAGGAGTAAAACCCAATCATAAGTCCCCTCCTAACTTGGGCATCCTCCTTAGGAGTAAGCCCCAAGATTATAGTATTCAAATCTCCATGAAGCACATATAACTTTATGGACCATGATCATGGATTTTCTCCCTAAAATTAAATCCTAAACCTTCATCTATCTGGGCAGTCATCCATACATAAGCCCCAAACAAATTTTTATGATTGCATCTTTCATGGCACAATTGTCTAAATTTTACCAATACCTCTTGTTTCTCACACCGAGCATGACTCACGTGAGCTTAGAGTGTAAAAGTAATTATGACATTCATCTTTGAGCCATCAATCATAAACATCATACTCCATTCCTCGAACTACGTGGGTTCTGATTCCTTTTCCAAAACAAAGGATACGTAGGTAGCCCATTTATGGGTTCGATCCCAACTTTGAAATAATCTCTGTCCTTCTGAATGATGATAAACTTCAAGTGCCCCACTGAGTGGCTTTAAAATCAGCCTGGTCATCATAAATGACCAAGAGACTTTTATATAAATGTTTTGAAGGATACCATTGACCAAGAATCTCTAAACAGATATAGATGATTCTCTATTGATGAAGAACTTCGAATACATATAAAATATTCTCTAAATTTCTTTTCATATTTAATCATTGATTGTTAAAACTAAAGGAAAGCACATTTTATACTTGGTAATGTAATAAGGATTCACGAACATAACTTAAATCTATAAAGAGAGTCCCGGAGTAGACAATAATTCCCCTCAAAAAGGTGTGATGAGTCAGACCTCCCATCCTCTCGACCAATGAAAATTCCTAAGCCTCATTAGTCCACAAGATAATGAGCACCTGCCTTTGGAAAGTAGGTCCAAACGGATGTGGAATCATTGGATGTTTCCGGTTCTACGAACAAACCCGTTAGAAACCGATCGGAACGTTTCAATCTCTCGTCGAGGAGGTCATCCCCGGATTCCGTGCGAAACAAAAATGGTGAACCCGACGTGAATCCTTAACCAAGTTAAAGTTATGTTCTTCTTATTTGTTAGGCCCTTTGGGCCAACAAAGCAATCATTGACATGTGCTCATCCAAAAGATGCAGTGCCCGGATTCATCTTGATTATGTCTGTTACATGGAACAGTCACTCTTTTCTCAAGATCTTCTGAAAAATGGCTTTCCTTAAATTCACCCCTGTGAATACTGCTGCTGTGAACACCTCTACTGTGAGGTCTGCTGCTGTGAAAACCAATGCTGCTACTCCTGCTAGAACGTCATCTGCCCTGAGGATGACATCACCAACTCAGCGTCTTCAGCGCTGGGTTTCTAATGCACTGGTTAAGGAGTACCGTCGCAACGGTACTATCCCAACTCTAGAGGTCGTTCGTCAAGCCCTCCAAGTTAAACAACTCTACCTGGTCGTCCGGACAACGGCGGCCAACAATCAAGAAGCAGGCGGTGCTGACTACCGCCTCCAACCGTTTCGGGTCGTTATCCCCGGAACGCAATTTCCATTCACTCCCTTACTCTGAGGAAGTGAATGAGCAGGTCCCGCGGGACCTTAATTCAAAAAGACAGGAGTCATTTTCAAGGGCTCCCATCAACAATCGCCGCCAGACTCGTGCGGTAGTGCGCCCTCGACATGATGAGGGTACCGACTCCAGGCATTCAGCTCAGGTTCCTCGAACCCGAGCTGGCAAGATGAACCGCCAGAGACGGAATCCGGTTAACAATAGGCGGGTTGTCATCCCTGCCATCTCCGGAGAAGTCCACCAACCTAACTTGGTGGCAAACAACGAGCAGGCATACACACCTGTTCGTTTTAATTCCGCTGTCCAGCAGACTCGTCTGGCAGCATCAAGCCTATCCCGCCAGGCAATTCCGGCGGAGTACCATAGGCAGGAACATACACCTGCTTATACATCACCAGTTAGTCAGCAGGCTCGTCTGACTACATATGATGGATCTCGTCAACCGCGTTTGGAGAAGTGTAATCAGCAGGCACATACACCTGCTAATACTAATCAGGCCTACCAACAGTCTCGCTTGGTAGCGCCCGAAGAAGTCAGTCGGAAAGTCCCGATGACAAACAGGAGGCAGACTCAACTCTCTGCCTCCACACTTGAGTACTGTCAGGATTCACTGACAGGAAAAGGAGGACAGGAGTAGGCACATACACCTACTCCAAGCCCGGAATGGACGTATATCCTCGTTCCGGTGGCTGAAGTCACCAAACATATTTTGTCAATGGTGAAAGAGCAGAAGCAAATTCCTGCTCATATTCTGGATGCTTGCCAGGATATCATAACAGATTCAGCATCATCTCAGGGACATACACATAAATATATCCCTAGCAATGGAGTGACACATCAACGATTCACTCCGGAACAGACACACACATCTGTTCCAGTCCAAGAGGGTTATGGGGCATACTCCCCCATCTCATACGGACAACCAAGTCAGGCACATACACCTGATTTGAGTGGAGATCGTCAGCCTAACCTGACCATCTTTCCTGATCAGGCACATACACCTGCTCAGAGCAATCACTTTCGTCATCAAGTGGTTTCTAAATCGAGTAAGAAGGCATCTAAGAAAAAGATCCGCCCAGCACAGTCAGGAGATCAAAGGCCAATCTGAAACAAGGTCTTGCTCGATGCTGGATTTCTTGAAGCCCTCAGACATTTATCTGTCGGAATTCAAGATTCTACACCCTCAGTTCCCAATAACGAGAACATTAATTCTGAAGGTCTTCAACAGACACTTCCTCATGAAGACTTGCTTCAGGAAAATTCGGTCAATCTTGAAGTTTCTTCTTCAGATGAGAGCCACAGGAACCCTCTGTGTGGTCAGAAGACCAAGGAGCAAGAGATTTCATCTTTTGCTGTAACCCATCATGACGGTCCTCCTCATGGTGATGAACTTCGCTGCGAAAGTCCTCTCCGCAGTAGTGATTCACGTTGTCTCGAAAATTCTTCAGAAGGAAATGTAGTGACGAGAAATCCCTCCTATCTCGAGGAACTTGCAAACGTAAAACCAGTCATGTCTGATGCTTTACTATCGGCATGTGAAACTCTTTCTCCATCAGAAGATAGCCTGGGGTTTAGGTTATTCTCCGAACCATCCCTAGGTCATTCATCTTCCAGCATGAATAGTGATTTCTCTACCAATCTTGTTGAATCCGATGAAGCAACAAGGAAACACCAACTATGGTCTAAACAGGTAGAAGAATCTTCATTTAATGATAAAGAGGAAATGCTGAACATGAGGAAAAAACTGGCAAAAGGTGAAGTACCAGTCATGTTTTGGCCTTTGGCTGACTCCCAGTACGACATTCCAAATATGTTGACGGATGATGGAATCCATGATATTCGTCTCAACATATGGAAAACTCTTTGTCAATTAAAGAAGAAGGTATTATCTTACGATGAATATGAAAATCATTTTAAGATAATAGAAGGGTTACAACGCCAGATTGATTTGGAATCTCTATCAGTCTCTCGGTATCCAAAGGCTGAAAAGCAACAGAGAACCCTTCAACGTTCATGCCTTGGAGCACTAAGAAAATTGCGTCAGTTAATTTCCAATGCTCCATCTGATGTTCATATCAGAGGATGGGGTGTTCACGGAGCACTACATTTCACAGTGCTTTCCAGTCAGCAAAGCCCGCCGAAAATGGTCTCATGCAATGTTATTGCCCATGGCCGGCCACAGTCAATGGGCTTTGTTCATAATCAAAAGCTTTCTCAAGAAAAAGCTTCAACTAGTTCCTCTCAAAATCAAGTATATAGAGAATAGGTTATTGAATTTCTCCTACATCAAGCAGGCGAGAATATTGCACAAGCCTCTCGTCTGGAGCAAACACGTCATCAAATGAAAGAAGTTTCGGAAATCATCCAACGGTCTGTTGAACCAGGTGATAAAAGTGGATACAGGTTAATGCATCCAGCTAATTTCCAAACTAAGATTCGCAAGATCAAGAGAAATTTTAAGAAGATCTCAGACATAGCATGTCAAGAGACACCCCAGCTTGCCAGACTGGGGACTTCTCTAACCCAACCCTCAGAGTCAACGAATGGGATTCAAGGAGTTGAGTGGAAGCAGCAGGAACATTCCCAGTCCACCGGACTGGGGAATTTTTCAAATCCTCAATCCCTCCCTCAGAGAAAGTCAGTATTCTCTCGATTAGGGAATAAGCCTCAAGAGGAACGAAGAGCCAAGCTGTCAGGAGATTCTCTCCAATTTATGGTTCTCCAAGAAATTCCTGAGGGATCAAGTAAACGGAATGCCATGTCTCATCATGGACATGGAAGGAGACAATATCACAGAAATGCTGATAGAAAAGATTCCATGGAATATGCATCCATTAATGTCATCAATGTCATTGCTGCTGATTCACCAGATGAGGCTCAATCAGAGGGATCAGACGAAGAGGTTCCTACTCAAGAAGTTGCGCACACAGACCTAAATGAAGAAGGTGTGCGCACACGTAATCAAAGGCTTACCCAAAATCTGGGTATTCCTTCAAGTAACCCACTTCCCCCTCTCCGAAAAGGATCCAATAAGGGGAAAGGAAAGAATCAGGTTACTTCTCACCCTTCCTCTGAAGGAGGTAAATCGCTCTCATTAGAGCAAAGGTTTGCACAACAGGAGGAAGAAATGAAAGAATTAAGAAGGTTGAATGCAGAACTACTTCAGAGTAGTCTTCTTATTAAGAATTATGAAGTCTGACAGCCGAAGGAATTTGTTGTAACTACTGATATGGATCAAGAATATCCTCCTTTATCAGTCCACCCTCAGAGGTCTAATCCTACGGGTCAAACGCAACAACGGTTGGCAGCACTACCATTAGTTGCAGCACCAACCACCACGTCTGTCCAAGCTCCATTCATTGCACCTACCCAAAACCAAGTTCAACCTGACGTTTCTCAAAAGTTAATAACTATTATTGAGTCATTAACAGCTCGGTTAGAAACTATGGAAGGGAAACGGGCGCAAGTTCAACCTGAAAAGAAAGTTTACCCTGAATGGGTAGATTCAATTTCTCCTCCATCCAGTTTTGGAAACCCTATTTTCCCTACTTTCAATGGATCAGGCGACCCTGAACAACATTTGACGCATTACGTGTCTTGTTGTGATCCTATGATGGGAACTCCAGAGCAGCAAGAAGCAGTGAAACTCAGATGCTTCGTGCGAACCTTGCAAGGACCAGCTTTTGTCTGGTATACAAGCTTGCAATCCCGGTCAGTCATCGGATGGGAGGATCTTAGTCAAAAATTCCTTCTTCACTTTAGCTCAACTTTGCCAAAAACGACAGTTTTTGATCTTACAAACTGCAAGCAAAGGGAGAATGAAAGAGTCTCTGATTTCATTGCTCGTTGGAAGGGATTAATGTATTTCTTGAGTTTAGAACTCCCTCGGGAGGAATTATTGCCAATATGTGTGGAAAATTTGCGTGACGAATTAGGCACACCATTGATCCCTGTGAAATACACAGGAGGGTTTCGAGACCTTACTTCAATCGCTCAACAGATTGAAGATTCCCTTATACAGGCTAAGGTTAAATCTCGTGTAATTCCATCATATCCAGGAAGAAGATTGGGTAAAGCAGAAACTGCTACAGTTATGCTTAAACAGGAACCTGTACCTATTTCTACTTCAAAACCTTCATCTTCTCGAAGGACTCCACCTCCTGAACACCAACAACAAAGGCTGTTTCGTCCAAATGATCAAAAAGATCAACGACGAAAACAATTTGAGGATATGAAGAGTAAAACATACTCTTTCCGAAGTGAGCAAGTTCTTGGTTACTTCATTTCATCTCTGGAAAATAATTTGGTTCAATTACCAGTGCCGAAGAGGCCAAACAAGGAAGGAGATGAAGACCGTCCCAATTATTGTCCCTTTCATCAAATGTTGGGGCATCCCATCCAGGAGTGTTTTGTCTTTAAGGACCTCCTACAAAAGATGGCCGACTTGGGACAAGTCAAATTGAAGGGTTCTTCAGCTCATGTAGCGTGTATTACCGCTACAGATCCAGAGGAAGGAGGCGAGTGGCAGGAAGTCAAAAGCAAAACTGCGAAAAAATATGATGATTGGATGGTCAGAAAGACAATCAATCGGACCCATTCCATTTTGCGAACACAATTGAAGAAGCCAATTGTGTCTCCTACAAAAGCTGCAGTAAATCCTCCATCAAAAGACAAATCCTCAAAAGGGCAGCGCAATTCAAAGAAGAAAGAGGAATCAGGAGAAGATGAGTATGTATCAAAGCCTAAATTGTCTTTGACTCTGGCAGATTTCATGCCATCTACTTCAAAGCCACGGGCACCGTCCCACCAAACGGCACAGCCTAAACAGGCTAACCAGGCAGAGTCTTTATCAGACGAAGAGTTAATCTTTGGTTCTGTTAATATGATTCAATTAACAGATTCATATTCTAGTCTTGATGAGCCTGAATTCCCTGTATCAAATAAGGGAACCCGAGGAAGTTCTAGAGGTTCAGGATATAGGGGAAGACGTGGATCTTTCCGAAGCCACTACTCTAATTCTACCCCTGCTAGCACTGTATATGCAGCAGAAACTCGTGGTAGAGCCCTTCCGCGAGATCAAAAAGAACAAGCAAGTTCTTCTGCCAATGGCCAACTCAGTTTCGGCACAGTTATTTTGGAAGACCGATTAAAAGTTCCATCTTCTTTATCTCAGCAAGTAAATGGATCTAATCAGTCTAATTTTCCAAAACCAAGGATGTTTCCAACTTCAATACAAGATGCATCAGCTTCCAAAGCATCTGCTTCCAAGGTACCTGCTAAACTGCATATTCCAATTGGGAAACGCAGACCTCTAGATCAAAAATATGATATATTGAAACACTTGGCCCAAGTACCAGCCTTGTTATCAATTTTGGATGCTTTGAATCTATCAAGAGATCTTCGGGAAGCACTCATCGAAGCTTTGTCAAGTCCTCAGGAGTTTGAAGCTGAAATTGCTGCAGCTGAAATCTATCACATAGAGAATAATCATGCGGAATGCCATGCAGTGATATCTTTTACTGATAAAGATGAAGATGATGTTGTGCATGGGCACATAAAACCTTTGTAATTATTTGGAAAAGTCAATGGTATAGATGTTCGAAGAGCTTTCATTGACAATGGTTCAGGAGTCAACCTCATGCCCATTCGCACACTTCGTCGATTGGGCCTCACAGAATCTGATTTATCTCCTTCTACCATGATGTTGCAAGGATATGATAAAAATGAACAAGAACCACTGGGAGAAGTTACGCTCAGAACTCAGTTTGGAGATCTTGTTTCCAATTCGGATTTCATGATTGTTGATCAAGACTCAGCTTTCAATATCTTGCTTGGAAGACCCTGGCTACATCAGCATGCAGCTATTCCGTCATCATACCATCAATGTCTCAAATACTGTTTCGATGGTCAAGTTGGAACATTGTATGGTGATAAGGCCCCGTTCAAGACATGTGAGTCTCAATACAATGAGGCGGAATTTTATCACATGAAGGGAAGAGAAAAATATACAATGAAGGAAATTACCAAAGTTAATGCTCCATATGGTTTGGAAAAAATTCCAATAAATCCATTTTCACATGTGAGTACAGATTATGTGTTACCTATCAGTCAAATTGAAAAAATAGGCCCAAATCAAAATACTCTTATGGAAAGATCCATAATGTCAATTACGGCAATCGATCCAGACAACATGGGAGAAATTGGTAACTTACCAAGTAGTGATGAAAGCATAAGTGGTGACATTTTCATTTCGTCTGCTGAAATCCAACAAGTCTATACATCGCTAATCAGTCCAGAAGAAGATATAGCAACACCAGAGGTGAATATTGATGTCGATTCTCAATCCATCATCTCCTCTTTATTTCCCAAAGAAGACCCTTTATCATCAATAGGGTCGGAAATGGAAGCTTCTTCTTCAAAATGTGAAAATTTTGACATCTCTTATGATCATGAGAATTTCATTTTTTCATCTACTTTGCGAGTAGAAATGGAAGAAATAACACATGATGAAGAGGAAGAGGAAGATCTTAGAGATGCTCCTCCAGCATTTGAAGAGGGTATCTCTACCACTGTGGATGAACTCAGAGAAGTAAATCTAGGTACAGAGAAAGATCCACGCCCCACTTTAATTAGTGCGGCCATGACCCTTGAAGAGCAAGAGATGTATATTTCTTTTCTAAAGAAAAATAAAGATATTTTTGCTTGGAATTATACAGAGATTCCTGGCCTTGATCTTGATGTTGCCACCCATCATTTGGGTTTTCCAAAAGAACATCGAGGATTCAAGAAAGCCGCGAGAAGAACACACCCAACCTATGCTTCCAAAATCGAGGCTGATGTGGATAAGCTTATCAAAGCTAACTTCGTCAGAGAAGTTCAATATCCCAAGTGGTTGGCTAATATTGTCCCTGTAAAGAAGAAGAACAGACAAATTAGGGTTTGCATCGATTTCAGAGATCTTAATCGGTATTGTCCTAAAGATGATTTCCCAGTTCCGATTACAGAACTCTTAATTGATGTGACGGCTGGCTATGAAGTACTTTCTTTCATGGATGGATATTCTGGATATAATCAGATCCAAATGGCCCCAGAAGATGAGGAATATACAGCCTTCAGAGCTCCTCAAGGTGTGTTTTGTTACCGGGTGATGCCATTTGGTTTAAAGAATGCAGTTGAAACATATCAACGCGCCATGCATCGTATCTTCAAACCTTTTCTAGGGAAGTTTGTTGAATTCTATGTAGATGATTTGGTGGTTAAATCCAAACAACGTTTTGATCACTTGTCTGATTTAGAAGTCGTATTCCACAAGCTTCGACAACATAATTTGAAGATGAACCCCTTAAAATGTGCTTTTGGGGTAACCTCAGGAAAATTCCTCGGCTTTGTTGTACGCCATCGTGGTATTGAAGTCGATCCTGAGAAGACCAAATCAATCCTTGGTATGTCACCTCCTCAGAATTTGAAAGAATTAAGAGGACTTGAAGGACACTTAGCCTATATTCGGCGTTTCATCGCCAATTTGGCAGGAAAAAGTTTACCCTTTACCAAATTATTGAAGAAAGGAGTCACTTACCAGTGGACTGAAGAATGTCAAGAAGCATTTGATGTTCTCAAGAAATACCTCTTGAGTCCACCAGTACTTATGCCACCTGTTGAGGGTAGACCTCTTATCCTCTACGTGACAGCTTTAGAGCGATCATTGGGTGCCTTTCTCGCTCAAAAGAATGATGCTGGGAATGAAAATAGTCTATACTATCTCAGTAGAACTATGCTTGAAGCAGAAACCCGGTATTCCAGTATTGAAAAGTGATGCCTAGCATTAATATTTGCAGTTCAGAAACTGAGACACTACCTGCAACATCATGAGGTCCAATTGGTATCTCGTAATAATCCACTCAAATTCATCCTTAGTCGTCCAATGCTTACAGGACGTCTGGCAAGATGGGCGGTTATTCAACAGCAGTTCGACATCCAGTATGTGTCTCAAAAGGCAATTAAAGGCCAAGCTCTGGCTGATTTCCTGGCTGAACATCCTTCAGTGGAAGACACGTATTCAGATATCGAACTCCCTGATGAGGAAGTTTTCTCTATTCAAGAGAGTCCTCAAACATGGGAAATGTATTTTGATGGTGCTTCTAGAAGTCCAACAGGGAAGAAAATGGAAAATCCTAAATTCAACAAAGTTGGTTTAGGAATTGTGCTCATTTCTCCAGATAAGGCAGTGTTACCTTATTCCTTTTTGTTGTGGGAAGGTGGTACCAATAATGAAGCTGAATACCAAGCTCTCATTACAGGCTTGGAGTTAGCGCTTCAAGCACAAGTGAATCACTTAAAGGTGAAAGGTGATTCAGACCTAGTAATCAAACAAGTCAATGGGGATTATGCCATCAGAAAAGAAGAATTAATCCCTTTGTATGATTACGTTAGAGTGTTAATGTCGGAATTCCCTTCAGAACCGACATTTTCTTATGTCCCAAGATCACAAAATGATCATGCTGATGAACTGGCTAATATAGCCACAGCTTTAGCATATCCAAATCGGGACGAAACAACCATCTGTATTGACCACCGTCGTGCAATTTCACCTTATGTTCAAGTCAGAACAGAGGAAATTAATGAAATTAGTCCCATTCCTGAACCGTATGGTCATACTATAGGATGGATGTCACCTATCAAGGAATACCTTCAAAATGGAACAATTCCACTTGATAGAGCCGAGAAAGAACAAATTCGGCGACGTGTGGTCAATTTTACTCTTTATGATGGTCCAAACCACCTCGAGAAAATTCTCTACAAATTTGGTTTTGATGGAGTTCTCTTCAGATGTATTGATGGTGAAGAGACAATGGATGTCATAAAAGAAGTGCATGTAGGAGTCTGTGGTGCCCACCAGTCTGGACATAGACTGTCTGATCAAATTCGAAGGCTTGGATACTTCTGGCCTTCAATGATACAAGATTGTGTTAATTTCACAAAGAAGTGTCATTCATGCCAAGTATATGCCAACTTCATTCATCAACCTCCAGAGTTGCTTCATACAGCTAAATACTCATGGCCATTTTCCACATGGGGAATGGATGTGGTGGGACCTTACCCTTCAGCTACGGCCAAGCAGTTTGAGTACATTCTTACTGCTACTGATTTCTTTTCCAAATGGGCAGAGGCAGTACCTCTCAAAGAAGTCAGTTCTAAATGCATTGTTAGCTTCATCAAGTCTAACATCATTACTATATTTGGTGTCCCTCATACCATATTGATGGACAACGGCACCAATTTCTGTTCTTCTGAGGTAAAGAAATTGTATCAAGAATACAACATTAAGTCCAACCATTCATCTCGATATCATGCAGTGGATAATGGCCAGATAGAGGCCTTCAACAAGACTCTTTCAAATATACTTCAAAATATGGTGGATAAAGATAAGAGGTCAGGGCCTGATAAACTCTTTCATGCTTTATGGGCTTATCGGACTACCACTCGCAATGCAACGCGGTCTACTCCATATTCATTGGTATATGGAACAGAAGCAGTCTTGCTAATTGAAGTTCAATTTCCCTCACTCAGAATAGCCATTTGTGATCAGTTATCAACAGATGAGCAATCCCAAAAGCGGTTGAATGAATTGGAACAGTTAGATGAGAAAAGATTGTGCACTTTGCACCACTTGGAAATCTATCAGAATCGGATAGCACGAGCTTTTAACAAAAAAGTTCGTCTTCATTCATTCATTCAGGGAGAATTGGTATTGGTTCTCAGAGCACCAATGATACCAGGAAAGAAGCCTCCCAAGCTTGAACCAAAATGGGAAGGACCTTATTCAATACATAAGGTCTACTCCAATGGAGCGTATTCTCTGATCTCAATGGATGGAGAACACATCACGACTCCAACTAATGCCAGATTTCTGAAGAAGTATTTTGTATAAACACAAAATATTGTTCCCAGATCCAAAACAATCACATTAGATCATACTTTTTTCCTACATAACATTAAACTGTTATTATGTCCTATCTACATGACATTAAACTGTACAGAAGATCCAATATTTTGTCCGAGATGACATTAAACTATATTGTGTCTTAGCAGCATGACATTAAACTGTGTGGCACTTCCAACATCCAGCATGACGATAAACTGTAAAAAGTCCCCAGAACTGATATCCTCATATTGGTTCACCTTAGTCCTAGCTACATGACTTTAAACTGTACAGCACCAGTTCATCCTTGCTATATGACGTTAAACTATACAGCAATGGTCCAGTATGACTTTAAACTGCAACTTCGTCCCACATGACATTAAACTGTGAAAAAGTTCCCTAAACCGTCCAGCATGACCTTAAACTGCATCATCCCTGGTCCATGTATATGACCATAAACTATTTGCAAATCCCTTATGTCCAGCAAGACGTTAAACTATGACGTCCTAAACTACATGACGCTAAACTGTATAAAAGTCCCTCACGTCCGAAAAGACGTTAAATTATATAATCAGCAAAGGTCCAGCATGACATTAAACTGAACCATCCACGGTCCATGCATATGACCTTAAACTATTCACACTTTCGTCCAACATGACATAAATGGTGTGTTATTTTGTCCTTACGGCATGACATTAAACTGCACAGTCCCCCTTTCGTCCAATATGACGTTAAACTATTTTATCCCCATCGTCCTAACTACATGACGATAAACTGTACAGAAAATCCTTGATAGGTCCTACATGACATTAAACTGTATTTTGTCCCTGCTACATGACACTAAACTGTGCGGCACCAATAGTCCTAACTGCAAGACTTTAAACTGCATAGTCCCTTTTTTTATGTCCTACATGACATTAAACTGTGCATCGTTAAGGTTGTTATTACCTCTTGTTTCTCACACCGAGTATAACTCACGTGAGCTTAGAGCGAACATCAACCATAACATTCCCTTTGGGCCACTAACCATGTGTAAGTCCCAACAATCTTTTTTTTATTAGATCATTGTCCATAAGAACAACTTGATCATTAATTCATTCTTTAATTGAACTACACGGACTTTGATCCTCGCCCTCCAGGCTGGGTATGTAGGCAACCTCCCAGGGTTCAAGCCCAAAAACAATCTCTTCACATCGGTTCACCACAACCTCATATGATGTTGATTTGTGAAACCGCCCCTGGAATCAATATCGTTACATTGATTCACTTTCGTCCTTGTTATATGACGTTAAACTATACAACACTTTTGTCCGGTACGACAATAAACTACAATATTCTTTGATTTCCTCATTTGAGAAGGAACCATTATTGACATTGATTTTTTTTTAAATCATGTTTCATTTTCAAAAGACTACGTGCATACATGGTAATGCCTAAACTTTTTATCTCAGGTTAAACCATCATTGCACTAAGGTCCCCTTTCACCCTTCACATGTACGAACCAAATTTGTACAAAGGGTAGTTCTAGAACTACGTGGACTTCATTCCCATCCTTATGGGATACGTAGGAACATTCGAGTGTCCCTCGAATCCAGTCCCAAGTCTTTTGGGCCTAACCCCAAATTTCACTTTAAGTCCCTTGGCTGAAAAGTCCTCATGAAAACACACACTGTGTATTCATTATTATGGTCTGAATTCTATGACCCTAAACTAAGATCACTCATACTTTAGTCCTGCACGACGTTAAAATGCATTTCAAGAACTACGTATGGCTTGATTCTCATTCTTATGAGATACGCAGTGAAGTCCAAGTTTCAATTCAGGACCCAGCCACAACATGATTATGGTTTTCATTGACCTATGTATCTCTATATACATTGGACAATACCAATCTTTATGTGTTGTAATCCTAACCTTAAATATTTTCAGATCTTCATAACCCTTTTCATGACTTCTAGTCACAAAAATGTCAAACTTCTGAGAATTCTTTTGCCTGACTATGCAGCACGTGCCCATAGGTGGCCTTGCATAAACAGTCCACATAACAGACTTGTCAGCCAAAAGATGCTATTCATTTGACCATGCAGCCAATGCCCATAGGTGGCCCTGCATATTTCAACCCCCTAACGGGTTTTGTTAAATAATTGTAACTTCATTCTTGGGAAGAATGCCTCTTTTGTCCTTATTTGTCTTAAACGACAATATGTAGGGATCCACAAAAAAATAGTCATCCTTAACATATTTGTCCCATATCCTTTTTCATGATCTGAAAGTATTCAAGTCTATGGTTTATTCATATTCCCTACGTTTGGGTCAGACCTTCGTAGGAGTGATATTCATCCAGTTCTTCGATGTTCTTGTTCGGAAATATCTTCTCCATATTCAAGTACCTCTTTCCATACAACAAACTCTATGCTTTAGAAAATTTGAATCTCCATAAACTTTCACTGGCTTTTAGCACTAGGAAAGTAAATTTCTGGGAGTTCTTTTGCCTGACTATGCAGCACGTGCCCATAGGAGGCCTTGCATAAACAGTCCACATAACAGACTTGTCAGCCAAAAGATGCTATTTATTTGACCATGCAGCCAATGCCCATAGGTGGCCCTACATATTTCAACCCCCTAACGGGTTTTGTTAAATAATAGTAACTTCATTCTTGGAAACTACTTCTTCTAATGCCTTTTAGCTCTTTTTTCATATCATTCCTCAGATTCAAATATTCTTAAGCCATAGTTTACATTTTTTCTCTCATACTTGAGTATGGTAATATGTTTTCAGATAAATTGTCAAGGAATTGAATCCATTTTTAATCCATTTTCGGTCAAAGCTATTTCGACCTTAAACATTAGCCCCTTTATGTCCGGCGTGCATGACTTTAAACTGCCCACACAAAAGGCAAAGGAACTCTGAATAAAAGTCAAGTTCCAGCTCACTAAATATACATTTTTTGTATGATTTAGGTAATATTGAGCAGTTAAAAGATTCCAAGTTTTTAGGGTTATTTGTAATAATCCTAGTAAAAATCAAACTATGATTACTAAGCCCATTGGCTTAAGTAAATTTGAAGCAGGTAATGGAAGAATGCAGGTACAAATGATTGAATACAAAAGTGTTTTTCATTGATACACAAGAGTTAGAAGGACATCCACAGACTGGAGTCTCTTCTCTTATTTCAAGAATTACAAGAGGCTTTCAACATAACACTTCATTTGATTTACGGCATCCCGATCTTCATTAGAAACCACCTAGAATTCATTCATTCAACTGGATACAATAAGAGATGCAGTGATACCAGCTCTTCTTGGAACAATTGTAAAAGGATGTTCTTGAGTGCGGTTTGAGAAAATTTTCTGCTGATCAAACAGTGACTCTGTTTCTGTCTAAGAGAATTGGAAGATGGATACATGGATTTGAGAATGGAGCATTGGAAGTAAAGAGCCATTCAGAGAGAGTACTCTTCTCAGATATTGCTCTAATATCATGTTTGTCTTCTCTCCACCAACCATTAGTAGAAAACATTTCAGCCCATGGGTTTGCCATTTTCATATCTGCAAGGGAATGACATGGAGGAAGAATTTGAAAGTTCACACCATTGTTGTTACTCTTAATACACAGCATAACTGAAATAGAGAAATAGCAGTGCAGCTGCATCTCAGGTGTATAATTGTCTGCATTTGGAACATTGACTCCTTGCAGATGACCATGAACACACAGAGACAGGTAGATGCTCTGTGGGAAATTAAGATGATATTTCTTCAAGTACTTATCCAAATCTGGGAAAGTGTTGTCGCAGATATCATAGTAATCATGGACAATAATGTTCATCATGTCATCAATCCTCTTGCTAGCCAGTTCATCATCCGTTCCAATTCCCTTAGGAGCCATTGAATCTGTACAAAAGTTGAACAAATTTAACTCTTAAATGGGTTTATTTTTTTAAAATTTGTGAAAAAATTCGGAAAAAAATGGCCAAGGCATTAAGTCGCGCAAGTCTAAACAATGACGCGCAAGTATTTCGTGTGCCGCACTAATTTTTGACGCGCAAGTATAAACCGCGCAAGTACGAATACCTTTACAGGAGCGCGACAGTGAGGGAACAGTGGAAAAGAAACTTGCGCGTCTTAGGTGACCTGCGCGGCGAGAGCTCGAGAAGGGATGAAGTCCGGAAATCCGGATACTTGTACGGAGGTGAGGCCGTGTATTTATAGGCCAGGAAGCCTACCTGAGTGCCACACCCAGAGCGCTTAAGGCCTGCGCGACGCAGAGTTGCGTGCCGCCCTCTGCGCACTGAAAGACTTGCACGCCCTCCCTTTTCCTTTGGAGGGATTCGATTTCCTCAGAGTCAAATCCTCATTTCTCTCTGGATCCAACTCTGAGGGGGGACTTTTGTTGACGCTCCTTTCGTCACAGAATCTAAAGATCGGAAAAGGGAATATCTGAGCTCAAAGTGATTCAGACTTTGAAGAAAATATCAAAAATCAACAAAGGAAGGAAGAAACGATCAACAGCAACCTCACCGCGCAAGTTATCTAACTGGCGCGCAAGTGTACTTGCGCGGCTACCTTGGTCGCGCAGGTGACTTGCGCGACCTAATTGGTAACCGCCCGGTAACCGCCCGAGGTCTTCTTTTGCCTATAAATAGACCCTGTGGGCCCCCCATTCGAGAGGATCTTTTTCCAGAAACTCGGATTGAAGCTCCCGACGCCCAAGTCTCTTCTCAAAGCTTCCGGAACACTTCTAAGGTAATTTCTTACCTAGAACGGAAGATCTAAAGAGAAGAAGGAAGGCCTAAGTGTTGAAACTTATCAAACACTTGTGCGCCGACTTATTTCCTTCAATATAACTTGCGCGCCCCTTTTCTGTAAGAACCTCGAGAACATTCTAAAGGGTTTAAAAAAGATTCGCTCAAGTATTTCATTGCTGGTTGAAAATCGCGCAAGTACACTATGTGTCGCGCAGGTATACCTGCGCGACCAACACTTGCGCGCCCACGGAAGACTTGAGCGCCTTGAAAGACTTGCGTGCCCCTATATTTTTGGGTGCCCATCTTGCCCATTTTTACCCCTCTTAAGCCATTTCACCTTTCCTTTTCAAGATTCAGTCTTCAAGACACTCTTCAAATCCATTTATGGCATGATTTTTTGATTTGACTTTCTTATCTGAAAGGAATTCTGTGGAATCTCTCTCAAAGTCTAGTGATTTAAATATCCTTATGTCACTAAAATACGGAGAGTTCATTCATATAACCTCATCCTTTAAGATGAGAGAATCCTAACCTGGGTCTCCTTTTCAGGAATAATCCCCAGTGATAAAACCTTTAATCTGGGCATCTTCCTCAGGAGTAAGCCCCAAATTCTTAAAGTTCCCAACCTCAAATCTGGGCATCCTCCTCAGGAATAAGCCCCAAACCTTAATCCCTAACCTGGGTCTCCTTTTTCAGGAATAAGACTCAATCATAACCTTGGACTTCCTTTTAAAGAATAAGCCCCAATTCTCCTAACCTGAGTCTCCTTTTTCAGGAATAAGACTCAGTCATAACCTTGGGCTTCCTTTTAAAGAATAAGCCCCAAGTCTCCTAACCTGAGTCTCCTTTTTCAGGAATAAGACTCAGTCATAATCTTGGGCTTCCTTTTAAAAGAATAAGCCCCAAGTCCCCTAACCTGGTTCTCCTTTTTAGGAATAAGACTCAGTCATAACCTTGGATATCCTTTTCAGGAATAAGCCCCAAGTTCCCTTAAATTTCTCTTAACCAGTCATAATTTACCTTTGATTTGGGTTTCCTTTTCAGGAGTAAAACCCAATCATAAGTCCCCTCCTAACTTGGGAATCCTCCTTAGGAGTAAGCCCCAAGATTAGAGTATTCAAATCTCCATGAAGCACATATAACTTTATGGACCCTGTTCATGGATTTTCTCCCTAAAAGTAAATCCTAAACCTTCATCTATCTGGGCAGTCATCCATACATAATCCCCAAACAAATTCTTATGATTGCCTCTTTCATGGCAAAATTGTCTAAATTTTACCAATACCTCTTGTTTCTCACACCGAGCATGACTCACGTGAGCTTAGAGTGTAAAAGTAATTATGACATTCATCTTTGAGCCATCAATCATAAACATCATACTCCATTCCTCGAACTACGTGGGTTCTGATTCCTTTTCCAAAACAAAGGATACGTAGGTAGCCCATTTATGGGTTCGATCCCAACATTGAAATAATCTATGTCCTTCTGAATGACGATAAACTTCAAGTTCCCCACTGAGTGGCTTTAAAATCAGCCTGGTCATCATAAATGACCAAGAGACTTTTATATAAATGTTTTGAAGGATACCATTGACCAAGAATCTCTAAACAGATATAGATGATTCTCTATTGATGAAGAACTTCGAATACATATAAAAGATTCTCTAAATTTCTTTGCATATTTAATCATTGATTGTTAAAACTAAAGGAAAGAACATTTTATACTTGGTAATGTAATAAGGATTCACGAACATAACTTAAATCTATAAAGAGAGTCCCGGAGTAGACAATAATTCCCCTCAAAAAGGTGTGATGAGTCCGACCTCCCATCCTCTCGACCAATGCAAATTCCTAAGCCTCATTAGTCCACAAGCTAATGAGTGCCTGCCTTTGGAAAGTAGGTCCAAACGGATGTGGAATCATTGTATGTTTCTGGTTCTACGAACAAACCCATTAGAAACCGATCGGAAATTTTGAATCTCCCGTCGAGGAGGTCATCCCCGGATTCCGTGCGAAACACACATGTTTACATGTTATCTGACTGTTGTAAACCCTAAAAAATGAAAAAATAACAATAGAAATAAATAATGATGGGAGTGATGAAATGTAAAATATATGAGGATATCTGGGTTGGAATATTATGCTTTTACTTTCATTAATTCTTAAGTGAGTGGGTATTGAAATTCCATTTCAAAGGATATAGGGAAGGTTTTACGGAAAGAATTGTGTAAGCAATTTTTTTTTTAAAATAACCGATATTTACTAGATAAAAAGTGGAAAGAATAGCATGAAATATTTTTCACAGTTACACACATGGAGGGTTAGTAAAATGGTTGAATTTTAAAATCCTTTCTTATATTGGTATCATTAATCTCCTTGAATTATTTTCTCATACAATTTATGACACATTTTTTTCATGATCCCTGAGAATAACTCCCTGGTGTGGGTTTTGATTTGATCACATTTCTATCATGAGTTAAATTTTATTTGAATGTTAAATATTTTTGAATTTAGGAATATTTACATGAATAATTTTTTGGAAATGTTACTTTTTCTAGGAGTGCAAATTTTTAGGTGTGGGGGTGTG
The DNA here is from genome assembly GCA_963277665.1 of Viscum album. Classification (NCBI taxonomy): domain Eukaryota; kingdom Viridiplantae; phylum Streptophyta; class Magnoliopsida; order Santalales; family Viscaceae; genus Viscum; species Viscum album. Next base: position 2,041,427,924 of record OY728148.1, on the reverse strand, counting down.
ATCACACCACAATTCACTATTTAATTTTCACCCTTTTACCGTCGTGCTAAACTGATTTAATATTATAAATTAAAAATATAATAAAAAATTTCACTTCAAATTTTGTTAAATTATTTAATGTGTATCACTTTAAAAAAATTCAATTTTACTTGTTTTGATGATTAAATTGTAGGAGGATGTGATTTGTTGAACCCATGATGAAATTTATGAAAAGCGGTCAAAACTGCACAAGATCCCAAACTCATATGGGGAATAAAATGAATACTATGGTTAATCTGTACATCAAATTAGGGTTAAAATTGGTTGAAGAATGACCATTCATGTGGTATAAACTTCTCTATAAGAAAATAAATCGCAATTCATCCTTTTTGAGGCCCAAAATATTCCATCATTGGAGGAAATATTCACTGTTTACAGTCTCTAGGTTGCTTATGAAAGTTAGCCATATCTCTTGATGTAAGTATCCAAGTTATGTCAAATTTTAGGTGGGGAGAGTTAGAAGGTTGGGAAACAATTTTTTAGTTTTTTAAAATTCATGATAAACTCTCAGGTCACCCATAACCATGATCCAATTGGTATCTCAAAATCTAGGTATTAAAAAACCACCTTCCACTTTCCCTATATATTAGAACCATGGGAACCCCATTTGTTAGTTAGAATAGGGGGTAAATATTTTCCATTTTGAATACATAAGGGATTAATATACTTATACTAGAATTTATGGAGGCCCCTATCCTCATAAGGGGACCAAGGATGAAGGAAAAGTTCCAATCGAGCCTCCTCCTCCTATCAATGGTGAGATAAATAGTGGATAAAAATTTTGAGGGAGCTACACACACTTGGAGAGGGATTTCCAACACTAATTCTTCTACTGGTTTGGTGTAATTTTTGTGTGGAACATTTAATTTAAATTTTAACTTAACACACTTCTCCTTTCAATTAATTTTTGGTATAATTAATTGAAACAATTTTGTTAGGTCCACCAGGTCGAATACCCTAAGAGGGATGGTGAATCAGGGTATGACAGATTAGAACGTTTTCTCATTTGGATCTTGTTTCATTGTTAGAAAAAACTCAATTCTCTCTTCATCCCATAGTAATATACAAACAGATATGAAATCATGCATAATACAGAACAATTTTTTCTTGATTTACCCTCACTGAGATATTTCCAAGGAGCATACAAAGACAATGTTCCGATGTACCAAATTCACCAAGGCTCATGGCCAATAATGAGTATAATGATCGAGCTAGATATTTTATGACCAGGATCACTGCCTTTACAAAGTTTATGTTCTGATCAATATATTACCAATGGTCACTCCCTATGCCTCTTTCTCTGGATCACTGTCGGTGGAAAGGGTCACCGTCTTCCTCTTATTTCAATCACTGCTCTTGGAATGGAATCCACTCATAGTTTATAGACTTGTGGGTCAAATACAGTTTATAGACGTGTAGGTCCCCTAATTTTCCTTAATTCATTCATCCTCAACTATAGGTAGATGAAATTTTGATGTTCCTTTTTCACCCGCAGATGAAATCCACCTTCCCGGGTATAGCTAGGTACCAGAAAATACTTTTGAAAACTGATTTGAAGCCTTTTCAAACTTCCTTGTGCAAATGGAAAACCACCAATTCCTCCCACATACTGATTACTGGGTTTGGTATGTTGTCACATGCTCTCCATATAGCTACAGCTGCTGCGAATTTCCCTTCATTCATGGATTGCCTCCGCCTTCGTGATCGTGTACTGCTACCGCGTACCGACTCCACGAAACTCCTCTGTGAAACCCCTCCTATCTGTGAACTGTTCTCTGTTCGCAGACTATCTTTGCTTCTGCATACTGAGGCTCTCCCTCTGCATACCGCTTGAGGAATTCACTCTCTTTTATACTAGATATTCCTCCTCCGTGTACCGAGTCTGAAGCGGATACAACTTTCCACTTAAATCCTTCAGCGGAACTTCTTCTGTGCGAACCACATTAGCCTTCATGGGATTTTCCCTCATGAAACACCTTCAGACTTTTCCAAAATACCAGATTAAAAATATGTTCTCTAATGATACTTGATATCCCTCATAATCGGTGATATTAGAGATTCTTATATAGGAAAAGATATCCTCAAAAATCGCTAATCCAAGATTTACCAAATCTTCAATCCAGCCTTCACCACTTAACAATCCTTTTGCTACTGTGAACCGCAATCCACCCACGAATCATTTTTCCTACTCGATCCATGTACTTCCTTTTATCTTGTGTGGTTGGTCTTCTCCATCGACAACACACCGTCTGCATACCGCACCACCTTCCGTCCTGAACCGTTTTCAGTTTCACGAACTGCCCTGACGTATCGTTCCTGCCGCTCCATATATCGTTCCCGAAACATGGTACGCAGCCCATTCATAATGGTACGTGGTTCAAATCCTTTACCAATTTTCTTCAAAATTCTTCATACCCTTAAATACTATGATGAAATCCTTCTTTTTGCAACATCAAACTCCCGATTTTGAGGCCCAAAAATTTGGAAAACGCTGGGAAACTAAGCCACCTTAAAAACCTGACTTCAACAAACACCTACCATTCTCATTTTTGGTAATATAGATTTGTAAAAAAATAAAACCAGGCCTAAAAAATATCAAGGGGACACCTTGAATATTTTTTTCCCAACATCATTTAATTTAAACACTAATTTGGTTGACATTTTGAAGGGGATTTTTTGTTATTTCGGTTGGATAAAAAAATCTTTCTTTTTCACATTAACATGCATGATATTTTAGTATGTTGTGGTATCCATAATTCATTAATTGAGGTATAATACTTGAAAACACATTTTTTATGTCAAGGGTTGGTTCTTTGTGAATCATTTTAATAGGAAATAGGGGAATCAAGATCTCAATTACCCTCAACCAAAGGATTCCATTAAACCATGTTTAGAACGATGAACTAAAAAAGATGTGTAGTAAACTTGAAATTTCATCCTTATCTCATATTATAAAAACTCCAAATCTATTTTTAAATTATTAATTTATTTAATTAATTCATTTTATATTTAAAAGCTATTTTAAAACCCCCCCTTTTTAGTTCTTTTTATTAAAGATACTCACTTTAAACCTCCAATTCTCCTTGAGAGTTGACCTAGGGTCTTCCCTATTATATAAATATACTTTAAAAATTTAATAAATTTTATGCATCATGAAAACATTGTCAAGTAACCCTACATCGATTATGCATGAGGGGTCTGCACTTATAGTAATGATTTACATAGTTTGAGCATGGTTAGTTAAAATGTGTGACTTGACTAGGAGTAACCATGAGACTACCTTATGCTTGTCCAAGAGGGACAACACAGTTAGCACGTAGTTTGGTAAACTATGTTCCTAGACTATGAACCCTATCCAAGATTTTAATTTTCTTATTTATTTTTTTATCTTCCTTTTTCTTCCATTTCTATCTCTCTCTCTCTATTATTTAATTCCATCTCCCTCATGTCACCTCCCCTAGAAATACCCCATTCTCTCAACCTATCCTCCTCATGCAACTCTCATCCTCTCTATCATGACCACCCTAATCATGAGCCCCTTTTCTTACATCCTCCCTTGTGTTAAACCTCAGGATAAACCCCTTTGCGCTTGACACCCAATACAAACCCCCTCCTCACATGCAACCTCCTCCCTATCATCACCTCCTTCCTATGGAGTTTCCACTATGATTTCTTATTAATTAAGTTTCAACCCTCCTAGCTTTGACCTCCACCCCTTATTCCTTATTCTTGATAATTTCTTTTCCCCATCAAGATTTAGGTTTTTTTAAACCCAAAGTGTTTTTGTTTGGTTGATTTTTTATGTTCTTTATTATAGGTTTTGTGTGGGTACATTAGTCCTTGATTGGGTGTTCTCCTTATAAGTTGTCATGTTCCAGCTCGTTGTGGCTTGATTCTAGATTTTTGAGGTAGGTGTCTCTATATAACACTCACATTAAATTTTATAAATTAGTTTCTTAGTTTAAATTTTTTTTTATAAATCTAAATTACTATTATATGACTTTTATGCTTGAAATGATTTTTGATTGATCATTTTATCTTGGCATAGGCCTTGGACACATTCCAATAACTTGTGAAAATTATTTTTTGGATATTTAAAAACATTTCACGTATTTTGAAGAATTTTTCAAGTATTTGAATGAGTCTGGAAAACCTTATTGGTATTTTTTAGATTTTAAAGTGGTTTAAAGACTTGGCATGGACCTTAGTCACATGACAAGTGTTAGATTAAATTCCCATTTTCTTTGCTAAATGGATTATAATATTTTTTAAAATATATTTGAATTTGATTTTATTTTTAAAAAATGTGTGATTTATTTTAAAGGTTGTTTTATAAAAATAATGGAGTGGACCCTCTTTTGAAATGATTATGAGACTGTAGGTCTCAGAATGTTAGAAAAATCCTTTAAAAATGAAATTAAAGGATTTATAAATGGACATTTATCATTTTTTGAAATATTTGTTTTAAAGTGGTATTTGAAATAAGTTTTCAAATAACTTTAAGAATTGGTTATGCGGCTTGAAATACCAAGAGGTGCGTTTTAAAGGCCTGTTTGACACATTAATTGGTTTTATAAATATGTGAAACCCTATTTGAGCCCCATTTAATTTCTTTACCTGTTATGGATCGTGACCCCATGGGAGCGATTTTTATTGAAATGCATGTTGGAATCCATATGCTTGTATATTTCTTTGGGGTTGTTGCTTTTGAGGGTGTGGGAGGTGAGGCATGTGTGATTTTCAATTGGTTTATATTTGATTCTTGTGATTCATGATTTCTCACCTCCCTGCTTTACTTTGGTCATGATAACGTGGGTAGATAAGTGGGAGTGTAGAATTATATTGTACTAGGTAGTGGAACACAACTAGTATGCCCCTCTAGTTAGTGATAGGGATAGATGGGGAATGTCATTCCAATGAGGTTAGGTGTATTATAGTATAGTGGTTGTGACTGGATATACTATTACAAAACTGGCCTTTAACAATTCTATAAATGACCTTTATTAGTGCTAGAAAAGCGCTGACAACATGAGCGACGTTAAATGAACATGACTTTTATTAGTGATTAAAAAGAATTGATAAAGGTATCATTTATCACTTATTTTATTTAGAACCACTAAAGTAATGCTTTATCAGTGATTTTTTAGCATTGATAAATGAATTTTTATCAGCACTGTAGAAGCACTGATAAATTATACCTCTATCACCACTTTTATAAGCGTTGATAAATGTGTCCTTTATCAGTGCTTTTAAAATCACTGATAAATGTTTTATTTATTATCACTTTTAAAAGCGCTGATAAAGGGACACACTACAGTGTGCTGTAAAAGCACACTGTAGTACCACTATAGTGTTCTGTAAGAGCACACCACAACACAAAAAACACACCAGATATCAAAAAAAAGTCCCAATACATAATTCAAATTAAATGAAATTTAAAACACAAATACTAGAAAAAACTCTATATTATAAACATTTCAAACATTATTTTATACAATTATATAAATAAAAATTATTAAATACATTCAAAAACAATCCTAATTGTCAATGTTACCATATTTCCATTCACTTTATTTTTCTAACTGCCAACACTGTAGGAGCAGCTTCAAAAAAACCACACCAAATCGAAAATGATAATCCACCTATATAAGAAAACAATTATTATGAGTAATACTAAAAAGAAACAAATTAAACATAAATATGAAATAATACATTAATTCTATGAACAATGATTTTACTGTGTGAATATCAAGATTACCTTTGTAATTGAGTTAAGTCAGTGACGTTTTTATTCCTACAAAGTCAATGGAGAGAACATGAAAGAAAGTGATAAATGAAACACATTAGGGGTGAAAATGTTCTGAGAGAGAAGAAGCATGAAAGTTAGATAGAGCACCCAAACTCAAAAAAAGAACCCACCTATATAATAAAACAATTATTACGTGAGTAATACTAAAAATGAAATAAATTAAACATAAAAATGAAACAATTCATTAATTCTATAGACAATTATTTTAATGTGCAAACATCAAGATTACCTTTATGATTGATCAGAGACAGCGTTGTTTCTCTTTCAACAAAGACATGAAACATGGGTAGAAATATTATAAAACAAACGAAATCTACAAGTAAAAATAAAAATAAAATCAATGTTTCATTATGTAATTTTTATATAAAATAGAGAAAGTATATCGTAACATTACCTTTACATATTTTTAAAGGGTTTATTTGGTCCAGATAATAAGGTAATAATAAAAACATGGAAACTCTGAACAAATTCACCCCTACACGAGATACAACAACCAGGGAAATGTATTTATGATTATTTCACAACAACTCAGCCAAAAATGATTCCTCTACCAAATTCTCAAAATGGAGATCCTTGGAGAAGAGGACTCACTGCTTGATCTTTGGATAAAGACCCCCAATAAAAAGAGAACCTTTCAACAGATCCTGTGACACCACCTCTATACAAAAGGAAGATAGCTCTCTGAAGTGTTCAATATAATCCTTCACCATCTGTTGACCTTACTGGACACTCATGAGATCTTCCACTTTCTTCATCTTCACCTCCTCACGTATAAACCATCATATAAAGAGGGACTTAAAATCTGCCCATTTCATCCCAACTTGCATCGTTAGTGGGGAAAACAACTCCCATTTCTTCCAAAGATGGTCCCTCAAGCATACCAAGAACAAATGAACTCTAACGCCTTTGGGAGTTCCGAACACTCTAAAGATATACTCAACTTCCTCAAGACACTTCACCGCCTCTAACGAACCTTGATGGCCATAGAAGATGGGCATCAACTGAGGATAACTATAAATAGGGAGAGACTCACTAGAAAATTCAGGGACCTTTATGGGCATCATATTTTGAATAAAAAAAATCATAAAATCAAGTTCAGAATCAATCTGAAACACAATCGAATGGAATATATCCAGAGAAAACAAATGGATCACAAGCCAAATTTCATAACAAAAAAATTATCTTTTCGAAAACAACTATTTCATTTTCAATTTCAAACCACCTTCTTCTAAGGAAACTTTTTACAACATAATAACCCACATTTTTAAATCAAATCCAATTCCAGAAATAATTTTCCCCTTTACAAAAACCATTTTGGAAAACCAAGCCATGATGATCCACAAAAAAAAGCATGCACATTGGCCAAAAGGGATGAGGAATGAGCCAAAACCCACACTAATACAATATTTCACATTAAATACATTTCATATTGGTCTTTGGTCATATCTATTCATTCTTACATGTTGTTAAACTACAAAAATCATCCTATAAGAAAGATGTTAAACTGCATAGTGTCTCTCATCCTATTTTCATGATGTTAAACTGCACAAATTCATCTTAACAGCAAGGCATTAAACTACACTCTTTATCGCATCCTGGTTATAGGATGTTAAACTAAAAAAATTAATTCTAGAATAAAGACATTAACCTTCACAACATCTCTCGTCTTGGTTACATGACATTAAACGACAAAAATTCATCCTAACCGTAGAAATTTAAATTGCACAACATCGCTCATCCTGACTGCTAGAAGTTAAACTATAGATATTAGTCTTGTCAACAAGATATTAAAATTCACAAAGGAGTCACGTCGGCAGTAGTGAGGATATGAGATATAGGGTTTGTCAAGGTTAAGAACAATGCAAAAACCTAAAACACGGAACCAAAAATTTCAAACAATGATATATGAAAAGTAGAAAACAACATACATTGGATTCTATCCTTAATTTGTCTGATGGATCATAGTGGAGTTGCGCCGGTAGTAGAGGAGTTCCGTGAGAGCATCAGAATCGCGATGAGTGAGTATCAGTTAGGGTTTTTAAAATATATTGGGAACACTTTTAATAACACTTTTAGAAAATCACTGATAAAGTTCCCTTTTATTAGTGTTAAATTGGTATGCCATGATAAAAGAAATCATTATCAGCGTTAAAAAATCACTGATAAAGGATTTATTTAAATAAATTTATTATAATTTTATAATTATTAAATATATATAATTATTCATTTATAATTATATAAATACTTATTTAAATAAAAATAATTTATTTATAATAATTATAAATATATTAATTTATAAATATATTAAATATACATTTATAAATATATTTATTTATAAATATTTATCCAAAAATATATTTTTAACATTATTACTCGATATATAATCTTAAATACATGAATTTTAAAAATGAATGAAATTAGATAATTCAAAATGATTTCACTTTAAAAATATTGAAAAATTGGATATTTTTTATTGATTAAATATAAATTATTAAAAAAATGTGGATATATTAATATAATGAATTAAATATGAATACATATTGAAAATACTAAAAAATAATATATATATATATATAAATATATATAATAGAAAATGATCAAATTCAAAAATAAAATAAAAATAAAAAAATATTAAAAATGAATGCCCTAACTATAATAGTATTATAAATAAATAAATAAAATTGATCAATTAAAAACATAATATATTAAATGTATCATGTTAATAATGAAATTCTAAAATATACTGAAATTTGAATAAATTACATAAATATTGTGTGCATGCATTTCTATATTTTGCGTAAATATATTTGTGTGTGTGTTTTCATATAAATTGCATTAATTAAATATATATATATATATGTACGTGAAATCAATGTAACACATGAGGTTTGATATATGTTAAATTGAAAAATAAAACAACATTAAAAATGACTAAGACATTAATATGTTTTTAATTAACATTTTATTCATTATATATATATATATCATATATATTATTTATTACTATTTATAATTAGTATATATATATATATTATACTAACTCATTTCTATTAATAATTGTTTCATTAATAATTTTTTAAATAGTTTTGCAATTTATTCAATTTTAATTTTTTTTGTTTGATTATATATTCATTTATATATCTACATTTAATATATACTATTTATCAATATTTATAATATATATATATATTAAATTTATTCACTTTTATAAATAAATATTTAATTAATAAAATATTTAATAATTTTCTTAATTTACTCATTTTAAATTTTTATTTTTTTAATTATTTCATTTTATTCATTTTACATATCTATATATTTAATATATACTATTTAATAATTTTTAAAATTTATATATTTGTTTATTCATTTTTAACAATAATTATTTAATTAATGAAAATTTTAATATTTTTAAATTTTATTTTCTGAACCTTTATCAGTGCTAATAAAACACTGATAAATGGTAACCTTTATCAGTTGTTTATTGTTATCTCTCATAAAGGGTATCTTTTATCAATGCTAAAAATAAAGAGTTGATAAAGGTTAACCTTTATCAGTGCTAAAAGAAAGCACTGATTAAGGTGAACTTTTATCAGTGCTAAAAAATGTGATGATAAATGATACCCTTCATCAGTGCTTATTTTAGTGCTGATAAAGATGGACTTTCTCAGCACATTTTTCTAGCACTGATAAATGCCACCGCTTTTAAGAGACAATTTTGTAGTAGAGATGTAATGTATGAAGAAAGGTTGGTATGTGTTAAGTGAATTCTAGGACTATCCCACCGTATGTCCTAGGGTAGACCACATGAAATCTATTCCTTTGGTTGGTAGTTTGATATAAGGGTATCGACTTATTTATTTAGATCACCCTTTTTCTTGATATATATTGGCACCACCACTTGATTGTGTTCTTGGACCGTGTTCCTTGATATTGGGTTCCTTCATGTGGTTTATGCATCACCTTGTGTGTGTTTTTGGCTTACTTTCAAATGGTTTGTTTTAAAAATGGGTTAAATGTAAGATTTTAGAAAATTGAAAATGGTTTGTGTATTTATTTAAGATTTTTGAAGAAACAGGTGTTTTGACCTATTTTCCTCAGTTTAAAGGTTTAGTTTAAAATGTTTAACTATCCTTGTTTTTATTTTATAAAAAGGGTACTGTTTAAAAATGTGCATATGGGTTGGTTTTATAAATCACGTGAAAACCTATTTTTTAGGACTTATGTTCAAAGTATCATTTTATAATTTTTTTAATAAGGTATTTCCATATATTTGGCAGGTTTTGGAGGCCTACAGAGTGACTATGTGATCATGCCTACATTATTATCTCAGTTTCAAGTTCCTAGTTCTTTAGACACCTCATTGAGCCCTGATTTATCTAGGGATTTTGAGGTCAGTTTTTATTTTATTTCATTCATCTTGTGATTCCCTTTCCATGTTTTTATAGTACCTACATTTAATTTTGATAGAATGTCCGACATGTGTCATTTTATATGATTTACTTTTTCCACTTAGGATTTTACTACTTTATATGGATTTAGGGTAACTATAGTTGCTGGAGAGAGAAGTAATTCCATTAGAGGTGGGCATATTTACTTTTCACGAGGTGGATTTCAGAGGGTGACAGTGGATTTTGGCGCTTGATGTTGTTTCTCTACTTACTTAGTATTGATATTAGGTTTCTATTACATTTATTTTTTTCTCTAGTATGGACGTATGATGTATGGAAAAGTCATGATGATATTTTATTTATATTCCTGCTGTTATATTTTACTCTAATTATTTGAAGAAACCATTCCCACGTGTATTCTTGTGATTCCCAATAACTATTTTACAACTTGTGGGGATCAGGAATTCCCTTCAGGCTAATAGTGGTGTTGACGCTGCCAAATTATCATCGACAATTTCATAAAGGAATAAATACCTAAATATGGGTATTATTTTCCCTACAAAGGCAAATAAAGAGGATGGTGAAAGAGACTTGCAGATTGTGTGAGCCTTCAAAGGACTCATCATCACGTGACCAATATATGGTCATGTGAGGAATATACACATAGTATATATCCTATAGTAGGTACCACGAATCCCCCTTTGAAAAGTCACTCTGCTCCTACATAGGCACTTCAGACAAACAATGGACATACGGTGGTAGCTGTTTAGGCTCCCCCGAACCGAGTAGTTTTTTAGTAGAAAATACCTGACAATCCTTCCTAAAAATCCTTTGAAATTAAGGAGGAAAATATCCAATGGGTGTGGACCCCTAGTGGTCGTAATTTTTGTGCGATGCATCAATAATGGGAATGGTAATTATCCTTGAAAACATCCAAGTAATCATGCATGACCCTTAAAATTTGTAGAAAATCAACGAAGGAAATAAAAGGGGAGAAGGAAAGATCTACTTACGGTCATAAATATCACATGACATGCCCCCATCGGTCTACAAGACACCGCGAGTCCCTGGTGAAATACCCGCATCACCCTCATCGCACGGAAATCATCAGGTATGTCCAAGAAACCATATTCTTCCATCTTCATCTCCCTAAGGATAAACAAATGGATTTGTCCAAAAAATTCTCACACATCCTCATAGGACCCCTATTGGTCATGCGAGGCATCATAAAAAAATAGAGTAATGATCTTTGACAATACTCATGTAATTTATCTTAACCCTCAACCTTTGTAAAATTAAAAAATGGAAATAAAACGAGGAGGATAAATCCTCCTATGGTTGTAAAATGTTTTCAACGCACTATGGAATTCTGCAACATGGTCTTGAAAGACTCCTATAGAATCCACCCTAATCCCATGGATACCCCTAGACTAGCCATCCTTGGTTCACAAAATGTCCCAGGCAAGGCATCAAGCATCTTGAGAAGGCCTTTCAACAAGAACTTTGATCTCAAGAAGTCCCATGGACATGTCAATATGATAATATAAAAGTCCTTTGACACGAACGAATGATCAAAAAAGTACCCATTAATTGGAAGTAATATAATAATGGAGGCATTGATGAGAGGGACTCATGGTCATTAAAAATCAGACAACACCCTGAGAGCAATTCATGAAAAAGGATTGCGAAGACACATGGCACCCGACCCCTTCATCGACTCCAGTCTGGATCCACTCTAGATACTCCATGAAAACCGGAGAGAAATCAGGGTGGAGATACCTATAAATCCCCCAACCCATATTTGAAGAAAGAGGTTGGATTTTTCACATCTAAGAGAATCAGCACACGCATAAACTAGATGGGATTTCTCAAAGTGAATGATCCTACAACTGACAAGTCTTACGTTAGATAATATACCAGAGAATAGCCTGAGTGATCATGCGCCATGAAGAAATCACTTTGGGTCATCATTAATAGATCACATGAAGGACATTTGGAAAGACATGTGAAGAACATACCACACATATTCCAGATCATGTAAGACTCAAAATAAACTAATACTATATAAATCTAAGGTATTTTAAAGATGAGGGATATAAGAAAGGCTAATGGTGGACAACATAAGTGAAAACATGCTCGATGACCCTCATGCGCTTCGTGTGAGTCATCTAAGACACACAACAACACTAGTAAATATCACATGGATCCTGCGATACTTCTTCAGTATTCTAACCAGTTCATGTGGAGTCTTCTAGAAATATTAGAGCAAGTCACACGGTTCCCCTGGGTATTCCACATTAGTATCATGAATCCCTCTAGTCCTCTTTCTCAATCCATGCGACATCCTTTAGATACATCTCTTGACTCAAATAACGACATAATCTCATGTTAGCTAGGTATTGTTGACACATATTCAAATTTCAACTAATCTCTCACGAAACCATATGGGAAGGTTATCCAAAACACATGAAACCCTTTAAGACATGTCATATTGACTCTAACAACACCCTCTATATGTGTCAAGCTTGCTCTTGAGAATAACACCAGGGAAAGTCAGCTGGATCATGCAGAACCCTCTAGAAATGTCATTCAGGTTATGCGATGTATTTTAGAACAAGACAGTTGGATCTTGAAACATCCTTTAAACAAGTCATATTTGATCATGTAACAAGATTCAGATATTACACCCAAGTTACACAAAGTTCATTAAAAACAACAATTGGATAATTTAGTTGTCTTCAGATATTCCAGAAATACACTCTCCTATATATCAGGAAAGACATGTAATTAATGCATGTCAAGTAGGTAAACAGGTCACAAGGGAAACCTCAGAGTGTAAGCCCTAACTAGGGACATAACATGATATGTCCCAATAGCCAGGGAATCATTATAGTGTAATCCTCGACCAACAACATAACATGATATGTCCCAATATCCAGGGAAATTTAGAGTATAAGACCAAACCTAAGGAAATACAACAACTTTGATTCCTTCCATATTCAGGATACACATGCCACCTCTTCAAAGTTAGATCTTCTTAAGGATGTCCTAATATGTAAGTGCCTCAATTTCCAAGCAATGAAATGATCATTTTATATCCATTTTTTCTCAAACTAAGAATAGATCACATGACCTTAAGGAGTTTCAATAATCATATCATTCGCATCATGAATCTCTACTGTAAGAACCTGAATATTCTTTTCTGGTATGTTTTCCTTTTCTGGTCATTTTTGAGAAAAAGTGGAATTTCTGGAAATTATCAAAGTACACACTGTGTACTTTATGAGTACATGCCATGTACTCAGTTATTGCAGGTAGCTGTGTGTTGACTGTGTAGTGTCCATGCACACGACCATGTGGGGGTGACCTGGAGGCCGCTTAAAGCAGAGTACAGAAATAGCAAGTACACATCGTGTACTTCAAAAGTACATGTCGTGTATTTTCTTTTTTTTCATTAAATGTATCGGGGTCGACTATAATCGCCAAAAATGTCTCCTTCTAGGTCTCGTTCAACCACGATCTCTCGTACGACGATGATCTTCCTCCGAGCCCCCGAGCCTCCGTCCGATCTCCGATTTGACCACTGTCGATTGCATTGGGATCGCCACGGTAATCTCTCTCTTCTTCTTGAGATTCGTTTCATGATTCCTCTTATTTTTCAAGTTATCCTTTGTTGAACGTTTTAGACATTTTTGTAGATCATCGGCATTCTAAGGTGATTCAAGACCTGTGACTCAAGTATATCGATCTCCCAACACCGAGGTAGGTGGTTTGTGCCTTTATGTCAACATTATATGAGTTATATGTGCAAAATTACCAATACCCATGAACGGGGTATTGTGTGATTACTGTTTTACCCTTGTTATTTTCCTACCATGCTTTTATGCTTGAGTAGAGGTCAATTGATTATGAACAAGGTAATTTTCTATGCTTGAGTTGTTTTTTCTCATTCATGTTTGTTTATGACCATTTTGGTCTAGCCTTGACTGTTAGGCTATAGTTTATTTCCCATTCCTAGTATTGTAGGATTGTGTGATTATATTTTATAACATGCTTCATATGTTTTAGACTAATTAGCCAAGTAATTCTTGAGGATTACTTAGGACATATTGCATTTCTATGCTCGTTGACTTACACAGGGCTATGAGAATCTGGTGTAGTAGACTATAATGGGAATTGATAGAGTGAACTTCCTCATAGAGTCTTTGAACCATTTTAGACTATAAGGGGAATTGAACAAGTGGGCTTCCATAGAGAGTCTTGGAACCACTTTATACTATGAGGGGAATTGACCAATTGAGCTTCCTCAGAGAGCCTTTAACCACTTGGGTCTATAAGGGGAATTGACCGTGTGAGCTTCCTTAGAGAGTCCTTGACTACCTTATACTATAAGAGGAATTGACCACGTGAGCTTCGTTAGAGAGTCTTGAATCAATTTTACTATAAGGGGGATTGACTATGAGTGCTTCCTTAGAGAGTCCTTATATATTCTTATGACTAAACTAGAGGAGATAGGCTGCGTGTACTTTCTAGAGGGTTACCTTGCTTGATTAGCTGCTTATTTCATATGTGGAACTGGTTATTGCTGAGTACTTCCTTGTTTAATACATTTTTTCTTATTACCTACCATATATATTCACAGACTGTTAGGAACAGATAATCAGGTGGTTGCCTACTGGGATTTAGTCTCACACCCTGTTTGGGTCATGCTTTTGGGCCCAAACAAATTATATTGCTCCAGGTACATATAAGGGAAAGCGCCCTTCTACTTAAGGTACTTGACTTGCTGTGGAGCTATAGAGCATGGGACCATGCTTAGGCTTGCAATGCTAAGGAGGTGTTTATCTGTTTTCTTTTGTAATTTGGTTTAGTACTATTTGTATTACAGCATTGTGACTGTTTGGATTCTTTCCTAGACATATGTATTATGCAGAATTATATATATGTTCCAGTTATTTATTTCTTCCAGTTTTCTGATGTTCAATTTTGTATGGATTATTACTATTTCTATTGTTGCTATTATTTTCTTCTTCTTTTTTACTCTACCAATGAGGTCATAGTTTCCCCACTATCACACCGAAGGCCCTCATTTCTAGTCAACAGGCTCTGGCGTTTGGGGTAATGTGCTTGAGGTCATGTGGCCAACCGGGTACGGGGTGGCTCTGGGTGGCTTCTGGAACCGGGACGTTACAAAGTGGTATCAGAGGAACTCTTTTCTTCTTGACTAACTATTTGGAGCCTATATCCAGGGATTGGACAAAATAGGTACTTGGTAATACACTATTCCTGGGAGTAGCTAACGCTTGTACAGGGAAAATCCAATCTACCTCGGTTATTGAAATTTTTGTAGTTTTTCAATTTACATTTGATTTGATTTCACCAATGGGTGGTTCACATGTTTTTTGCTATTACCATTAGTGTTATTGGGGTTCTATTTCTATCGCAACCCGATGAGATTAGGGTATTCCATCTCATGCATCATATAGGAACTTGCTAGAAATCACATGTCATGCATTCTTGCCATTCCATCTAGGATTCATTAGAGATTGCATTTTGTTTTGATAGATGTTGTGTAGAATATACATGTTGTTGTGACAGATTCCTTGATAAAATACCTGCTGCTTGAGAGGGTTTTTATTTGTGTAACGTTTTGTTTGAATGGACACCAAACTTTGGTTCTTGGGATGTAATGGGCCCTCATGGACCGGAATTTCGTGGATCATTTCCTTTTTTTCCTTGTTATAACATGTATTGGATGCCAAGATTTTATTCAGGGGGAGTATGGTCCCTCACAGATCATAATTTGGAACCTTCAATGTTTGTTTCAGTTTTTTTCTAGGTTCTAGAGTAGTTTCTGAGGCTTACTGTCTGGAAAAACCTAGAATACACACCGTGTAGTTTTGACTACACGCCATGTGCTCTTCTGTTCAGGAAGAAACTGTTTTTTAAGTACATGTTGTGTACTATATGCACATGCCATGTAGTCTATAACCGAGTCATAGGATGTGTGGGTAGATACACATGACAGGGAAATTGTTGTGGGAATATGCCATGTACCAGTTGTGCACACCGGGTGGTGTTGACCATGTGTCCGCCGTGTGACTAACGACACAGACGGATAATTTTGTGGTTCTACACGCCATGTCAGGATTGAACACATCGTGTAGTGTAATCCTAGGAACCCATACATGTAGCTAACAACATGGGTCGATTGATGATTCTTAGTACACACTATGTCCATCTGGAGCACACCGTGTAGTGTGAGTCGTGTATCCATCCATGTCACTAACAACACGGGTTAGTGAAGCTAATATAGTACACACCATGTGTCTCATGAACACACCATGTAGTCTTGTCTTAGGATAGTTGTGTGTCTTAACCGTGTAGAAGGATTTGGGTAGGGGAAGAGGATTCAGGTACACACCATGTGCTAAGACAAAACGTCGTGTGTTTGGGGTGGTACACGATCTAGGTTGGAAAAACTACATGCCCATGTGAATGGATTGATGGAACACTCTGTTTTGGGGACATAAATTCCATGTAGTCATGTTTTGAAAAACATGAATGATTTATTTCTCATGTGACCTTCTTGTACTTTCAATTTTCAGTATTTGATAATCTTAATCTATGTTGTGTTTTTGACCTTGTAGAGTCATTCCACTGAGATGTCCTCCGGTTGTCCACCAGTAATAGTGTAGTGATAAGACGCTGGATATGGGTGATCAGGGACTTCCTGCAGATCCTCCTGTTGTGGCAGTGTTGGCTCCAGCAGTTATACCA
Organism: Viscum album; assembly: GCA_963277665.1. Classification (NCBI taxonomy): domain Eukaryota; kingdom Viridiplantae; phylum Streptophyta; class Magnoliopsida; order Santalales; family Viscaceae; genus Viscum; species Viscum album. Next base: position 2,041,410,908 of record OY728148.1, on the reverse strand, counting down.
GATACCGGTGCTAATGCACAGTTTAGGGAAGGCTTCATGAGGATGATGCATACCTTCTAGGGGCACTTCCTCTTTTCCCCGTCGATTGAAGAATTGACGCGGGTCTTTCAGCAGCAACATCCTCCCACCTTCTCAGGGGATAGAGTACCCCAAGATGGAGAGTTATGGATAGAATCCACACTGAATATCTTTTAACATCTATAGATACTTCCAGAGAGGAGGGTGAAGCTCGCTACCTACATACTTTGGGATTCCTCCAAGATATGGTGGGATGTGATCTCATAAGAGGGACACCAGAAGAATATGTCTTGGGATGAGTTTCAGCACATCTTTTACGATTACTTCTATCCAGAGACCTTGAGGGAAAACCGAGACTGAGAGTTCATGAGTCTAAAGTAGGGTACTCTTTCTGTTATGGAGTATTCCTCCTGCTTTACAGAGTTGCAATGTTTCACGCCTATTCCAGGAGGTGAAGAGTAGTTCCTTGAAAGGAAGTTCGAGGTTGGTCTCAGGAATGACATCTGATAACAGGTGAACATCTTCAGGTTGACTTCGATATCCTCCATATTCAACCAGGTGCTAATCACAGAGTGTAATCTGAGGCATTCTAGAGTTGTGGGCCAGGTTGGTTCAACATCCAAGGTTAGTGCTTCTCTGACTAATAGCAGAAAGCACCGCAAAGAGTTTTCATGAGGAGATCAGAGTAGGCGAAATGCACCTTCATGAAGCCAGGTAGTATGCTATCAGTGTGGGAAGGCTGGGAATACAAGGCCGAAGTGCCAGAGAGACCCAGTGGAGTGTTGATCTTGCAGCAAGATTGGTCACATTCAGAGTTTCTATCATGTTTTATCGCCAGAAGATGCTGGCAGAGGTTCATATATAACTCTTCATATAGGAGCAGCTCCACCAGTTTCTCACCAGTATGGGAACTGCTGTTCTTCTGGTCGTTCATGCCGAGGTGGAGGTCTTGGCCATGGTGTTCAGTCACCAGGCTACCAGCGACAACATGGTGGATCAGATCAGAGTGGTCAGGTAGGGTCACAGGTCCGCGGTGTAGGCTAGAATTTTGCAATGGAGCAGACCTAGTAGGGGCAGGATCCTGACCCCTCTACAGTTTGAGGTACGATCCTAGTTGCCTCAGTTTTATCTTCAGCTCTTTTCGACAGAGGGGCTTCCCATAGCTTTATATATGTTGCTATTATGGAGAGACTTGGGCTCTGTATCTTTTCTTCTTCCGATGTCTTGACACTAGACTCTCTGTTGGGAACAAGAACAGTGAGCGTATGTTCATGCAAGGAGTTCCCTCTAGAGGTTGTTGGATGTCACTTTCTATGGGACCTCTATGTCCTTGGGATGGCAGGCTATGATGTCATTCTCGGAATGGACTGCTTAGTTCCCTTCCAAGTTGTTGTCGATTTATATCAATTTAGGGTGAGTTTCATATCACCAGAGGGTGGATCATTTCTTCATAAGGGAGAATAGGGTTTCTAGGCTAACAGAGTGGGTCCAGAGCATCATGGGTTAGAAAGAGTTACAACCCATATTTCTATTCTGTACCTGGATGACCAGGGGAATTCACAGAAGGACTTTCCTCCATTGGTGGATCGTTTCAGAGATGTATTTCCAGATGAATTTTTATGTTTAACTTCAGAGCATGAGGTAGACTTTTCAATTGATCTTGTTCCAGTAGAGGCACCGGTGTCCATTCCTCCTTATAGGATGGCTACACTAGAGTTGCAGGAGCTCAAGAAAAAGTAGGAGGAGTTGCAGGAAAAGTGTTTCATCCGACCTAGTAATTCTCCTTGGGGTTCTCTAGTCATATTTGTGAAGAAGGAAGACGAAACCCTTAGGCTTTGTGTAGATTATGAGAAGTTCAACCAGTTGGTGGTCAAGAACCGATATCCCTTGCTGAGGATTGATGATCTATTTTATCAGCTTCGAGGAGTCTAGGTGTTCTCGAAGATTGACTTGAGGTCCAGTTATCATTAGTTGTGATTTAGACCATCTGATATACCTCTTACAGCCTTCTGGAGCAGGTATGGTCTGTATGAGTATATGGTTATGCAGTTCGGTCTCACGAATGCGCCTACAGTTTTCATGGCACTGATGAACCGAGTTTCCATCCATACTTGGATTATTTTATGGTTGTCTTCCTGGATGATATCTTGGTGTACTCTCACACTCGACATGACCATGATACACATCTTGAGATTGTTCTGAGTACACTGAGATAGAATCAGTTACATTCTAAGATCATGAATTGACACTTTTGGATGGATTAGATTCACTTCTTAGGTCATGTCATCTTAGAGACAGGAGTATCAGTGGACCTAGAGAAAGTGAGAGTAGTAGTTTCCTGGGAGCATCCGAATAACGTCTTTGAGGTGCAGAGTTTTCTAGGGATTGATGGATACTACTGACACTTCATACAAGACTTTTCACGCTTATCAACACCACTGTAGGGTGTGGCTAAGAAGGGTGAAAAGTTTTTGTTGTTAGATTCTTCTGATTCAGCCTTTCAGGAGCTGAAAGGGAGGTTGACTTCAGCACCGATACTAGTATTTCCAAATCCAGGAAAGAGCTATACCATTTATTGCGATGCTTTAGGTATCGGGCTAGGAGCTATGTTTATGTACGGAGAAGGATTCGTTGCATATGGGTCTTGGCAGTTGAGGACAAATGAGAGGAATTACCCGACGCACGATGTCGAGTTATCAGAAGTTGTTCATGGTTTATGCTATTGGAGACATTATCTTATCGGAGAGAATTTTCTGGTTTTAAATGACCACAAGAGTCTCAAGTAAATATTCACTCAGCATGATCTGAATTTGAGACAGCGAAGGTGGGTCGAGTACCTTCAGTTTTTTGACTTTGATCTTGCCTACACGTTTGGGAAAGGCAACGTAGTAGCTGATGCGTTGAGTAGGAGGACTCAAATACAGGCAGTTTAGGAGGCCAGTAGTGAGGGGATTCTTGTGGCTCTGTTCTCTGAGATGCATTTGGAGGTGAACGATAGTCTAGAATAAATTTTCCTTTCTTCTATAGCTGTTACCTCTACCCTTAATGATCGAGTACGAATGAGGCAGCTATCAGATTCTGAAGGCCTAGTCCTGCGAGAAAGTGTTTCAGGAGAGGGCCCTATTCCTGGATGTACCATAGACGAGGGTGAGATATTGTGTTTCAAGGGGCACGTGTGGGTGCCAGCAGAAATACTTGAGGAGCTCATGCAGGACTTTCATTCCTCAGTTTCGGCAGTTCATCCTGGTATCACCAAGATGCATCGTGATCTATGCTGTCAGTATTGGTGGCCAGGTATGACGATAGATGTTGCTTTCTTCATCATGTGGTGTTCCACCTGTCAGTAGGTGAAGGTAGAGCACCAATGACCAGCAGGGATTTTTCAAAAGTCACCCATTCCCAAGTGGAAGTGGAATGAAGTCACTGTGGATTTTGTGACAGGGTTGTCGAGGTCGCCTCAAGAGAATGATGAGGTTTGGGTTGTCATTGACAGACTTACAAAGGTCGCTCACTTCTTTCTGATCATAGAAACATTTAGTGTTGATGAGCTAGGATAGTTTTACATCTGATAGATTGAACATCTTCATGGAGTCCGACACTCCATTGTTTCTTTTGAACTCTCTGTGAAATGGTTATTTTAATAATCACAAATCTTAGTTTTATTTATTTCCATTTAGTCTTTTGTTCAAATTGTTCTAAATGTGTTTATATATATTTAAATCATATCTACATATGTTTATATATGTTAATTTATGTTTTCGGTTGACCTAGAAGTATTCTGGATTGAACAGACACTTTATGAGAATTCCATGTCTTGACTCACCATTAGTTATTTTTCTGAGTCACCATTGAAGAACGGTCGCACCGATGAAGAACGGTCACACTGATGAAGTTTAAGAACCCGGTTCTTATTTTTTAGGTACAGGCTTCTTCTTTCCTCTTTTCCTTAAGTGTTTTTGAGAAAATAAGGAAAATGGGAATAATCATAATTTTTGTAACTACACGTCGTGTACTTTTCCACACGCTGTGTACTTTTGGCCGTGTGGAATGGGAACACGGGGCGTGTAGCCTTGTCGATGGCGAAGGGTGTAGAAACCAACTACACGCCATGTAGTGGTCTTTTACATGCCGTGTAGTCAGTCGGTAGGACTAAACAGTAAGGTGGTGGAGTATCCGCCAGCTGGGCGACAGTACACGCCCTGTACACGAAAGTACATGTTGTGTACTCATGTCGACGGATGAACAGTGTGGCGGTGCCGCCATAGGAACAGTTAAATGAATGGATTACACACCGTTTACTTGGAAGTACACACCATGTAATTTGTTTTTTCGGCTTAAAACAGGCAGTAGCCTCCTCATTTAGAAGAGGAGGCATTCGACCCATTTTGGATCCAAAGGAGTAGGCTGAACCTTTGAAGATCCACCGAGTGTTCGTCTGGAATCCGTTTCGGATTCGGACGATCTCGTTGGAACCGTATGGGTAATCCCTCTCCTCTCCTGGTATGGTTCTTACCAATTCTTCCCCTAATGGATGTTATATACATTTGAGCGGTTTTTCTTCTTTGTCATATCTATGTCATTCTTGGGCGTTTCTAAAATCGGCGTTCGCATATATCGCTCGTTGGAGTATAAGGCAGGTGGCTTGGTGTAAATTTCCAACTTTCGTGCATTTTTGTGCATTTTCATGCCACGAACCCATGTTGGGGTGTCGTGTGGCTGAGTCCGTTGCTATATTTAATGCCTAGAATTTCATAGGTGATTAAATTGTGATAATAAAATTATGGTTGGGATTGTTTCTTGGATCCAGAACCACCCCGGGGGGTGAGTTCCACTGTTTAGCTGTTTGGCCAGGATACCCAAGGGTATGCCTTTAATGTAGTAATTGTAGAATTTCCTTGAGAGAAATTTCTTTTTTACTGCATTTTGATATGTAGGGAATGGCCCGGTAACCTGTTTATCCTGAGGGCGTTGTTGTGATTAGCCTATGGGCACTGTACTAATTAGCCTGAGGGCAGTAGTTATTTCGGCCTGAGGAAAACTTCTTCCGTGCCTGTGGGTATTTGATTCTGTGCATGTGGGTGACACTACCTACGCCTGAGGGCAAACTCTATTATGCCTGAGGGCATATTCTTGTGTTGGATACTCGTTACCCGAGGGTAGGAGTTTACGTGTCTGAGGATAGTAGTTGTTTACGTAGAAATTCACTGTGGTGATTTATTATATTAAATGGATTAAATGATTTTTAAAAATGGCAATATAACTGGTATTTTGTTACTTTTGATTACTACTTACTTTATTGAATTTTACCTCTACACACTATTTTTACATGTTAGCTCGCAGTTGGGAACGGGCCTTTGGTGGGTGCCTACTGAGATATATTTCTCACACACTGTTTGGGTCATGGTTTTCGGCCCAAACAGATTACATTGCTGCAGGTGTAGATAAGGGAAAGAGTCCCTATATAGGTACTTGACTGTTGCTAAGGAGTAGGAGGGCATGGGACTGAGCCTAGGCTCGCGATGCAACTGCCAGCTGTTTTTCTTGTTTTGTTGTACTCTTTATTTTGTTGTACTGTATCGATGTATAACATTTTCTGGCTGTTTTCTTAGAACTTCTGACATGTTGCATATTTTATATACTGTTGGTTATATCATCTGTAGTTGTTTATTTCAGTTGTGTATGGTTTACTGCTTCCTATGTCATTGTATGTTTTATTTCATTCTGTTGCTCTACACTTTGACAAATTAGGGCATAGTTTCCCCACTATCAGACCTGGGCCCTCACTTCTAGTCAGCAACCTCTGGCATTTGGGTAAATGTACTTGAGGTCACGTGGCGAACAGGGTTCGGGGCACCCGTTGCGTGGCACCCAGGTCCGAGACATTACAAAGTGGTATCAGAGGGGGTTCTTTTCTTTGACTTACTATTTGGAGCCATAGTCAGTGATAGGATGAATGGTAGTTGGTAATAAGATGTGCTCAGGCATAGATAACCCGTGTATAGGGAAAATCCAGTCTACCTCGTATTTTGAAATTCTTTTGAGTTTGCAAATTTTACAGTTGATATGTTTTCACCATTGGGTGAGGCACTTGGGATTGTGCTGTTATATTTTATCTATGGGTTCTATTTAGCTGCAATCTGATGATATGAGGGTATTCCATCTATTGCATCATATAGGAACATGCTAGAAATCACATTCCATGCATAGTTTCCATGCCATGTAGGTGCATTAGAAATTGCATGTTGTTGTGATAGTTGTTGTGCTGGAAAAGCATGTTGTTGTGATAGCTTCTTGATAAATACCTGCTCTATGATGGGGTATTCTTTGTGTGAGCTTGTTTATATAATAGACGCCAAGCATTGGTTCTTGGGGAGTATGGGCCCCCATTGACCAGAATTTGGTGTATCATTGACTGTTTATTTAGTTATAACACAAATAAGATGTCAAACATTGATTTGTGGGGAGTATGGCCCCCCACGGGTCGGAATTTGACACTTAGGTGTTGGTTTCAACATTTTCTGGGTTCTGAGGAAGTTTCTGAGGCATACTGTCTGGAAACCCAGTATACACGCCATGTATTAGCTCATACATGCCGTTTATGATCTTCTGTTCGGGAAGAAAAATGAACTTTTTAAGTACACGCTGTGTAGTCTCTTCCCGTGTCACACACCGTGTGGGCGGCGATACGGGGTAGGGAAAGGCTTGGGTAAAACACGTCGTGTACCTAATGTACATGCCGTGTAGTGTGACCTGGAGTCCGGCCGTGTAACTAACTACATGGTTTGGTGAACTCCTTGATAGAACACGTCGTGTCAATGATGGACACGCCGTGTAGTGTGATCTAGGGACTCAGCCGTTTAACTAACAACATGGACTGGTGTCACCTCTCCCTGAACATGCCATGTACCTTTGGGACACACCGTGTAGTCTTGTCCGAGGACAGACCGTGTCGTGTTAGCCATGTGGCTGGGAAATGGGGTGTTGTACACGCCGTGTACGGGTGTAACACGCCGTGTAGTGTCGAGACGAGTAGTCAACCGTGTCACAGATGACACAGGCAGTTGGAAAATAACATTGTACACGCCGTGTAGATATTATACATTCCGTGTAGTTTTTGTTCAACAGATGTTGTGTGGCTTAGCCATGTATAAGGACCCAGGTAGTGGAAGATAAGTCAAGTACATGCCGTGTAGTCAGTGTACATGTCGTGTAGTCTTGTTTTGAAAATTTTGAAATGCCTTCTTCCTCTTGTTCCTTTGTGGTTCCTTCATTTCAGTCTTAATAATCTTGAATCTGAGGCGTGATTTTGACCTTGTAGTGTCATGCCGCCTAGATGACCGTGAGTTGTTCGCCAGGAGAGCGGCGACAATTATACTCTGGAGATGGTGGGCCATCGGCTACCAGTTGATCCTCCAGCGGAGCCAGATGCAGAGCCAACCGTTATACCGGACACAGGAGCGAAGGCGCAGTTCCATGAGGGCTTTATTCAGTTCATGAAGACCTTTCAGGGATCACCATAGGCTGCTACATCTATGGCCTAGCTAACACGTATCTTTCAGCAGCATCATCCACCTACGTTTTTAAGGGATGGGGGACCACAGGCTGCGAAGTCTTGGCTAGGATCGATGCAGACTATTTTCAAGAATCTTGAGATGCCTCCAGGGTGGATGTTCAAGCTCGTGACTTACATGCTACGTGATTCCGCCAAGATGTGGTGGGATGTTACCAACCAGTCAGATCATCACAGAGAAATGGTGTGGGAAGATTTCCATGCAGTCTTTTATGAATTCTTCTTTCCAGAGACGCTGAGGGCATATAGAGCTTGAGATTTCATGAATCTGTAGTAGGGCGCCATGTCGGTGATGGACTATTCTGGTCATTTTATGGAGCTTCAGCTTTTTTCACCCATGCTAGAGGGTGATAAGATGTTGGGATTTAGACGTTTTGAGGATGTTCTTCGTTATGACATCAGAGTGCTGGTGAATGTTTTCAGGTTGCCTTCAGTACATGCTACTGTGAACCAGGCGTTGATTACTGAGACAAACCTACGGGAATCGAGTGGTGTGGGCTAGGGTGGTTCAGCACTAGTTACTGGTACTATTTATGTTGGAAAGAGGAAGAGACAGATGGACTTCTCTCAGGGCGGCAGTACCAGTCATAAGAATGCTTCAGGTGGCTAGGTTATGTGCTATCAGTGTGGTAGAGAGGGGCCCAGGAGGCCGCAGTGTCCACGAGACCCAGTGGAGTGCCGATCTTACAGCAAGATGGGTCATCTGCAGCACTTTTGTAGGGCGTTTCCACAAGTGGCCAGTGAGAGGGGTTCTGTGCAGACTCTCCGTGCGGGGGTATGACCAGTGGATTCTTACCAGTTAGGGAATTGGAATACGTCAGGGCGTGCAGGCAGAGATAGTGGTTGTGGACGTGGTAGCCAGACACCAGGATCGCAGAGGTAGTAGGGCGGGACAACTCAGGGTAGCCGGGCTGTGTCGCAGGGCCACGACACTGGTCAGGCATATGCAGTGCAACAGACCCAGCAAGAGCAGGATCCCATACCTTCTACAGTCAGAGGCACTATTCTAGTAGCTTATGTCTTATCTTCAGTGCTTTTCAATACGGTTGTTATGTATAGTTTCATATCTGTACCCGTTGTGGAGAGCCTTAGGCTTGGTGTTTCTTCGTCTTCAGATATCATGACGCTAGACACTCCGTTGGGGACTAGAACGGCTAGTGTGTGTCAGTGTAAGGAGTTCCCCCTTGAGGTTGGAGGGTGTCACTTTCTATGGGACCTCTATGTCTTAGAGATGTTGAGCTATGACATCATTCTAGGGATGTACTGTTTGGTTCCCTTTCAAGCCTTTGTAGACATCTATCATTGCAGAGTGGGTCTCACGTCACCTGAGGGTGGAGAGTTTCTATACAAGGGTGAATGGGATGTTCAGGCAAGTCGAGCTGGACCAGAGCATCATGGGCGAGGTAGAGTCACAGCCCAGATTACGAGCTTATATCTGGATGACCAGGGGACTTATCATACAGATTTCCCTCCAGTGGTTGATCATTTTAGGGATGTCTTCCCGGAAGACTTTTCAGGTCTACCTCCGGTGCATGAGGTGGATTTCTCTATCGAGCTTGTGCCAGGATCAGCAACGGTGTCCATTCCTCCTTATAGGATGGCTACACCTGAGCTACAAGAGCTCAAGAGGCAGTTAGAGGAGTTTTAGGCAAAGGGTTTTATCCAACTCAGTACTTCTCCGTGGGGTTCGCTGGTCCTTTTTGAGAAGAAGTCGGACGGTACCCTCAGACTTTGTGTGGATTATTGGAAGGTGAACTAGTTGACAGTTAAGAACCGATATCCCTTGTCGAGGATTAATGATCTGTTTGATCAGCTTCGTGGACCACGAGTGTTCTCGAAGATTTACTTGAGATACAGATATCATCAGTTGCGCGTTAGACCATCTAATATACCTCTGACAGCTTTCAGGAGTAGGTATGGTCTATAGGAGTATATAGTTATGTTGTTCGGACTGACGAACGCGCCGACAGTTTTCATGGATCTGATGAATCGTGTGTTCCATCCGTATCTTGATTCTTTTGTGGTAGTATTCGTGGACGACATCTTGGTGTACTCTCGCACTCGACACGACCATGCCACCCATCTGGAGATTGTATTGAGTACACTGAGAGAGCATTGACTATATGCTAATATCTCGAAGTGCCACTTTTGGATGGACCAGATTCACTTCCTGGGTCATATCATCTCATAGGCAGGAGTTCTAGTAGGCCCAGAGAAGGTGAGAGCAGTAGTTTCCTGAGAGAATCCTAAGAACGTGTTTGAGATACGGAGTTTCTTAGGGCTAGCTGGTTACTACAGACGCTTTATACAGGACTTCTCCCGCTTAGAAACCCCGTTAACGGGTCTGACTAAAAAGGGGGTAAAGTTCATTTGGTCAGAAGCTTGTGAGGCAGCTTTTCAGGACCTGAAGGGAAGGTTGACATCAACACCGATCCTGATACTCCCAGAGCAGGGGAAGAGATATACAGTTTACTGTGATGCATCAGGGATTGGGTTGAGAGTAGTGTTGATGCAGGGAAACCGAGTTGTTGCGTACAGGTCTCAGCAATTGAGACCACATGAGAGTAATCACCCAACGCATGATCTCGAGTTGGCTGCAGTTGTGCATGCGTTGCGCTGTTGGAGACATTATCTATTGGGAGATAATTTTGTGGTCTCCACCGACCACAAAAGCCTCAAGTATATCTTTACCCAGCGTGACCTGAATCTGAGGCAGATAAGGTGGGTTGAGTACCTACAGTCCTTCGATTTTGAGCTTACCTATACACCTGGTAAAGGTAATGCAGTAGTTGATGCACTGAGCCAGAAGCCTCAGATACAGGTAGTGAAGGAGGCTAGTGGTGAGTGGGAGATCATGGATTTTTTCTCTGAGATGCATCTGGAGGTGCACGAAAGTCAGGGACAGACTTATCTTTCCTCTTTAGCTGTGACTTTTACCCTCCTGGACAGAGTGAGGATGAGACAACTATCTGATTCAAAAGGCCTAGTTCTATGGGAGTCGGTGGCAAGTGAGGACCCTCCTCCTAGTTGGGTGATAGGGAATGATGAGGTTTTTCGTTTCCATGGACGAGTGTGGGTTCCATAGGATATACGCGAGGAGCTGATGCGGGAGTTTCAGGCTTCAGCTTGGGCAGTTTATCCCGGGGTTACCAAGATGTACCATGACTTGAGACGTCAGTACTGGTGGTCGGGTATGAAGAGAGATGTAGCTGGTTTTGTTACGAGGTGTTCCACCTATCAGTAGGTGAAGGCAGAGCACCAGAGGCCAGCTGGGCTGTTACAGTAGTTACCCATTCCAGAGTGGAAATGGGATGATGTTGCGATGGATTTCGTGACGGGATTGCCGAGGTCACCTCGTGGTAATGCCACCATGTGGGTTGTTCTATATAGACTCACGAAGGTATATCACTTTTTTTTGATAAAGGATACCTTCATAGTTGAAGAGCTCAGAATTCTGTATATCCGAGAGATCGTACGTCTTCATGGGGTCCCTTGTTCTATCGTTTCTGATAGGGACGCCCGCTTTACGTCTCGTTTCTGGCAGAGTTTTCAGAGGGCACTGGGTATACAGGTGCTTCTGAGCACATCATACCACCCTCAGACTGATGTCCAGTCAGATCGTACAATACAGGTGCTAGAGGACAGGCTGCGTGCATGCGTCCTAGACTTTGGGGGCTCTTGGGAGAAGCATATACCCTTAGTCGAGTTTTCCTACAATAATAGATTCCAAGAGACTATTGAGATGGCACTATACGAGGTTTTATATGGTAGGCCATGCCGATCACCCTTGATCTGGTTAGAGGCAGGTGAGGTAGCTTTACTGGGGCCACAGCTCGTACAGGAGACATCTGAGTAGGTCCAGTTGATTCGGAAGCGGATGTCTACCACGCAGTCTCATCATAAGTCTTATGCTAATCGCTGTAGATGACCTTTGGAGTTTGTGGTCTTGGATCAGGTTTTTCTACGTGTCTCTCCAAGGCTGGGACACAAGAGGATCAGGAGACAGGGTAAGCATTCACCGAGGTATGTGGGTCCATTCGAGATTCTTGAGAGAGTCGGGCTTGTTGCCTATCGGTTTCAGTTACCGCAGCAGTACCGAGACATGCACGACGTCTTCCACGTGTCTCAGTTGCGTCAGTATCATTCAGACTCGTCTCACATCTTCCAGCCTAAGGAGTTTGAGATGGAAGCAGATGCGTCCTTTGAGGAGCATCTGATCCATATCATTGACAGGAGCACAAAGGTTCTCTGAGGCCGGTCAGTTCCTCTCGTACGGGTGCTATGGCAGCATGGCCGAGTGGAGGATGAGACCTATGAGTGGGAGGTCGACGTACGTGCTCAGTGTCCAGAGCTGTTCTGAGCTTTATCTTCTCCACCCTGGGAAGTGAAATTCAGGGAAGAATTTCTATAAGGGGGGAAGTTTTTAAGAACCCAGTTCTTATTTTTGAGGTACGAGATTCTTCTTTCCTCTTTTCCTTTAGTGTTTTTGAGAAAATATGGAAAATGGGGAAAATCCTAATTTTTGGAACTACACGTCGTGTACTTTTCCACACGTCGTGTACTTTTGGCCGTGTGGAATGGGTACACAGGTCATGTAGCCTTGTCGACGGAGAAGGGTGGAGAAAACGACTACACGTCGTGTAGTGGTCCTTTACACGCCGTGTAGTCAGTCGGCAGGCCTAAACTGTAATGCAGTGGAGTATCCACCAGCTAGCCGATAGTATACGTCGTGTACTCGAGAGTACATGTCGTGTACTCATGTCGACAGATGAACAGTGTGGTGGTGCCACCAGAGGAACAGTTAAATGAAGGGAGTACACGCCGTGTACATGGATGTACACGCCGTGTACTTTGTTTTTTTGGCTTAAAATAGGCAGTAGCCTCCACATTTGGCAGAGGAGGCATTCGACTCGTTTTTGATCCAAAGGGGGAGGCCGAACCTTTGAAGATCCGCAGAGTGTTCGTCTGGAATCCATTTCGGCTTCGGGCGATCTCGTTGGAACCACACGGGTAAGCCCTCTCCTCTTCTGGTATGGTTTTTTACCAATTCTTCCCCTAACAGAAGTTATTTACGTTTGAGCGGGTTTTCTTCTTTTTCGGATCTAGGTCGTTCTTGGGAGTTTCTGAAATCGGCATTCGCGTATATCACTCGTTGGAGTATAAGGTAGGTGTCTTGGTGTGAATTTCCAACTGCCGTGCGTTTTTGTGCATTTTTGTGCCACGAACCCATGTTGGGGTGTCGTGAGGCTGAGGCTGTTTCTATATTTAATGCCTAGAATTGCATAGGGGATTAAATTGTGATAATAAAATGTTGGTTGGGATCATTGCTTGGATCTGAAACCACCCCGGGGGTGTGTTCCACTGTTTAGCCATTTGGCCAGGATACCCGAGGGTATGCCTTTAATGTAGTAATTGTAGAATTTCCTAGAGATTAATTTCTTTTTTAATGCATTTTGATATGTTGGGAATGGCCTGGTTACCTATTTAGCCTGAGGGAGTTGTTGTGATTAGCCTGTGGGCACTGTACTAATTAGCCTAAAGGCAGTAGTTATTTCGGACTGAGGGCAACTTCTTCCGTGCCTGTGGGAAGCTGATTATGTGCCTGTGGGCGACACTACCTGCGCCTGAGGGAAAACTCTGTTATGCCTAAGGGAAGATTCTTGTGTTGGATACTCATTACCCGAGGGTAAGAGTTTACGTGCCTGAGGACACTAGTTGTTTACTTAGAAATGCACTATGGTGATTTATTATATTTAATTGATTAAATGAATATTAAAAATGGAAATATAAGTGGTAGTTTGTTACTTTTGAGTACTGCTTACATTATTGCATTTTACCACTACACACTATTGTTTCATGTTAGCACACAGTTTGGCATTGACCTTTGGTGGGTGCCTACTGAGATATATTTCTCACACCCTGTTTAGGTCATGCTTTTCGGCCCAAACATATTACGTTGTTGCAGGTGTAGATAGGGGTAAGAGTCCCTATACAGGTACTTGACTATTGCTGAGGAGTAGGAGGGCATGGGACCGAGCATAGGCTCGTGATGCCGCTGCCAGCTGTTTTGGTTGTTTTGTTGTACTATGTATTTTTTTGTAGTGTACCGATGTATAACATGTTCTGGATGTTTTCATAGAACTTGTGACATGTTGCATCTTTTATATACTGTTGGTTATATCATCTGTAATTGTTTATTTCAGTTGTGTATGGTTTACTTCTTCTGTTGTCATTGTATGTTTTATTTCATTCCACTGCGCTACACTTTGAAAAATGAGGGCATAGTTTCCCCACTATCAGACCTGGGCCCTCGCTGCTAGTCGGCAGCCTCTAGCATTTGGGGAAATGCGCTTGAGGTCACGTGGCGAACCAGGTTCGGGGCACCCGTTGCATGGCACCCGGGTCTGGGACGTTACATAAAGAACGGTCGCACCGATGATGAATGGTCACACTGATAATAGGAACTGTCACACTAATGACAACAGTCGCACTGATGGCTACCGAAGGTCTAAAGAGCTACCGATCATGAGTCACTGATACCGATGATCATGAGTCACCGATAACAATGATCAATGATCCACTGATGCTGATGCTACTGATACTGATACTAAGCTACCGATGCTGAGCTACCGATGCTGAGACACCGATGTTGAGACACTGATGATGATGCTACCGAAACCGATGAAGATTCAAAATGTCTCATCGATATCTTGACTCACCGATAGTCATGAAAACTATTTGAATTTCTATAAATTCTTATTTAATTCTAATGGTCATATTTTATGATTTTAATGCAATTAATGTTATTTAATGTTGATTGTTGGCATGTCAGGGGACTGTACCTCGTACCTATGAAAAGGTAGTCATTCATACTGCCGGAGCTTGTGGAATAAAAGGACGATCGACCTTCAGTAAAGAATACAGAGAGATACACACATAGATATACTATAAGGAAATACAGAAGTGTGGATATACAAAAAGATAACGATTTCTTCTTGCATGTAATGGAACGGAAGAACTAGAAGAACACTGATACACACCAAGAACATAAGTTCAAAGAAGAAGTTCAAGAGCTATAAGGACTACACATACTCGAGCTGAACACCTACACTGGAAGTGAAGGAAGTGAACCACGACACTCTGTTTTTCAAGAGAAAAAACAAAGAAGAACTCAGAAGAATTTCGGCTGAATCCAATGAGTCCAGAGCTGCACTGCCAATCACTAGAGCTTTCTAAACTCTGATACATTCTCTTTTAGTGATTATTTTACTTACATGTGTGAGCAGTGTGTGTACTCTGTATATATTAAACACACACTGACTCTTGTGCTGAAATGGAGAATGTCAAAATCCTCAAACAAAACTTGTTTACTCTTGTTTACCCACGACAACTGTGGAAGAGGTCCTTGGGTGGCCTGGTCATTGTTTTTGTTTCCCACGAAGAATTGTGGTAGAAGTCCGTGTGTGGCCTGGACAGTCTTGTAGAGATGTTAACCTCGATCCAGGGAGTGGATCAAATTTATATAAATTGTTTGAGAGGACTAAGTATCGGCTTGAGACTGAACCTCTTGGTTTATTCCGCTGCTTATTACTTTGAAATTCCAATCTATTTTAAAGTTACATTGATATTTAAATTAGCAAGTGTTTATACTTATTATGAACAAGTAAGTTAGTTTCAATAGTTAATTTAATCTTGTGATTAAATTAACTGAGACCTAATCAATCTTTGAGAAACTAATTGAACATTAACAATCTATATAGATTCACTACAGTTTAACTTTGTTTTTAAATTGGGGTATTTTAAGAGAAATATTTTTTAACAAAAATTTTAATTGGAACTCAATTTACCCCCCTCTTGAGTGTCCACTCCGACCAACATTTGGTATCCGAGGTTTTGTTTTGTTTATCAACATTTTCAACTACTATGATTTGAAACTATGATTTTAGTTATATTTTAAAGATATTAAATTTCTATTAGTTCTAAATTTTATCTCTTTAATGTTATCTGCTAAACTCTAGTACTCTAGTTATGGATAATAGACTAGAAGGTGTTGCTACCAACATACCACCTTTCTTTAATGGTACAAATTATGCCCAGTAGAAACTGAAAATGAAATTCATTTAGAAAGTACGGGATTTGATATCTGGACTGCTATAGAAACTGAATATAAGATTCTAGAAACTGATAGTACTACTTGGGATGAAGCTACTAATACTGCTTATAATATTAATTATAAAGCTAAGAATGCCTTTTATTTTGCTTTTGGAGATGAAGATTTCAATAGAATATATGTCTGTAAAACTGCCTATGAAATATGGGATACTTTGAGTGTTTCTCATGAAGGAACAAATAATGTTAAAGAAATGAGATTGAATACAAATACTATTAAATATGATAATTTAAAAATGAAAACCGATGAACCTATTTCTGACATGTATCTCAGGTTTAATGAGATTTTCAATACAATGATCTATCTTGGAAGAGATGTCACTGTTAAGGAACAAATCATGAGAATCTTGAGATGTCTACCAGATCGATGGAGAGGCACTTCTGTCTCAATTAGAGAATCATGTGACATAAGAAAAATACTAGTTAAAGAGCTTATTGGTAAGATTATGATGTATGAAGAAGAACTCAAGTTGAATAAGGATGAAGAAGATGAACCTAAAAGGAAGTCTATAGCTTTTAAATCTACTACTTCGAGGATTAAGGATAAAGACAAATTTCAAATACCTACTAAAAGTTCAAAAAGTGAAGATTCAGACTATGAAAGTGATGTTGAGATAGCTCAAATAGCCGGGAGATTCAAGAAGTTTTATAGGAAGAAGAAATTCTTTAGAAAATCTAAATACAAAGGAAAGTATGACAAAAAAGGTCATTGTAAGAAGGATTGGAAGAAATATGATAAACAAGATGATATAGTCTTCAATGAATGCAAGAGGAAAGGACACATCAAGGCTGACTGTCCAAAATTAAAATTCAAAAAGAAATATGATTATAAGGACAATAAGTAAAAGAAATCCATGAAATATACTTGGAATGCTTCAGAGGATAGCACAATTGAATCTGAAGTTTCTGATTCTGAAAAGAATCGTGCCAACATGTGCTTCATGACCAATACCTCTGAGGTACCTGCTTCCCCTATGATAAATGATTATTATTCTGGAACTGATTCTGAATCTGAAAACATGTCTAGTGAGGAACTATTTGAATATTGTAACATGCTAGAAGAAACCTGTAATGAACTTAAGGACAAGTACAAAATCATAAAGAAACAGTATGCTCTCACTGCCAATGTTAAATCTGCCCTTGAGGTAGAAAATGAAAAGAATGCTCAACTGATAAAGGAAAATACTGAACTGAAATTGTCTAATGAGAAACTTAGAAAGGACTTAGAAAATTTCACAATTGGAAAGGACACTCTAACTCAAATTCTAGGAAAGCAAGTGGCACCTAAGTGTGCTATTGGAATAGGATATCAACCTGGAAAAAGACAGTTTACTAAAACTCAATTATTTCCTAAGTCTGACCAAAATTCTGTTTGTTCCAGTTCTGGAAATTCATATGCTTCAACTAGTTATCCATATGGTTATAGATCAAATTAAGTTTATCTTTCAAAATATATTGGTTCTGTAAATTATATGAGACCCACAAGACAAATCTGCGTACCTAAAGCTTTTATTTCTAACCTTTCTAGACCCAAGAAGATCTGGCTACCAAAATCATTTTCTGTGTAAACATGTTTTGTAGGAAACATGTTTTAAGAGTTCTCACAAGAAGGAATAGTACTTGGACAGTGGATGTTCGAGACACATGTCTATAGATTATTCATGCTTTAAAATCTTAATAAAGGTTGATGGAGGCCATGTCACCTTTGTTGATAATTCTAAAGGAAAATTCATCAGCCTAGGCCAGATTGGTAACACTGATTCAATTTTGATTTTTAAGGTTTTATTTGTTGATGGACTTAAGTATAACCTGTTAATTATTTCTCAATTATGTGATGATGTATTTAATGTTATGTTTTAAAATTATTCTTGTGATTTTTTTAACTCTAAAAATGTTTTAGTGTTCTCTACCTTGAGAAATGGAAATGTTTATGATGTTGACATAAATTCTTTAGCTAAGCAAAATGTTACTTTCCTAACTGATTTTCTAAAAGAGTCTTGGCTTTGGCACGAAATATTAGGTCACTACAACATCTATTCACTTAGAAAATTGACTAGTAGGAACTTTGGTTAGAGACCTACCTAAACTTGATTTCCCAAATGACAAAGTTTGTAATCCCTGTCAAAAGGGAAAACAACATAAAATTTCTTTTAAATCAAAGAAAGAAGTCTCAAATTCTCAACCTCTCGAGTTGGTTCACATGGACTTGTTTGGATCTTCTAGAGTTTCTAGTTTAAATGGGAAACACTATGTCTATGTCCTAGTAGATGACTTTTCTAGATATACTTGGGTATACTTCTTGTCTCACAAAAGTGAAGCTTGTTCTTACTTTATTAAATAATCCAAGTCTGTAGAAAACCATAATGTACTTAAGATTAAAACTCTGAGAAGTGATCATGGCCAGGAGTTTGAAAATCATGAGTTTGAATATTATTTCTCACACAATGGCTATAGTCACAATGTTTCTGCTCCTAGGACACCTCAGCAGAATGGTGTAGTAGAAAGAAGGAATAGAACCCTTCAAGAAATAGAAAGAACCATGCTTAGTGAGTATGACCTGCCTGTTTATTTTTGGGATGAAGCTATGAATACAGCTTGTTATATTATTAATAGAGTCTTAATTAGACCAGTTTTTAAAAAGGCCCCTTATGAGTTATGGAACAATAGAAAACCCAAAGTTAATTACTTTAGAGTCTTTGGTTGCAAAGTTTTTATTCTTAATACAAAGGATAATCTTGACAAGTTTGCTTCTAAAAGTGATGAAGGAATTTCGCTTGGTTATTCTTTAACTAGAAAAGCCTATAGTGTCTTTAAAAAAGGACCAAGTGTGTGGAAGAATTTGTTCACATCAAATTTGATGAAACTGATCCACATGATACTAAACCATCTCTTGAAAATCTTGAAGAATATTTGTTTTTTCTGAATCTTAATGATAAAGTCAATGAACCTATTATAAAGACATCCAGTTCTGGAAAATTTTCAGAACAAGTTTCGGTAGAACCTGAACCTAGAGAAGAACCTGAAATTTCTAGTCCTTCCTTTACTAGATCAACTAGAATTCTAAACAATCATTTTTTAGATGCTGTTGTTGGTAATCTTGATAGAGGGACACAAACTAGAGATTCTATAAGAAACCAGGTTCAACATCAAGCCTTTCTTTCACAATCAGAAACTAAAAATATCAATGATGATATCAATGATGAATTTTGGGTAATGGCTATGCAAGAAGAACTAAATCAATTTGAATGAAACAAAGTCTGGGAATAAGTTGACAGACCTAAGGACACTTTTACAATAGGCACTAAATGGGTTTTTAGAAACATAGATGATGAATCAGGAAATATAGTTAGAAACAAAGAGAGGCTAGTTGCACAAGGATATAATCAAGAGGAAGGTATAGAATATGAGTAAACCTTTGCACCTGTAGCTAGATTAGAGGCTATTATAATTCTACTTGCCTATGCTGCTCATCTGAATTTCAAGTTATATCAAATGGATGTTAAAAGTGATTTTCAGAATGGCCTTATTATTGAAGATGTTTTTGTTGAACAGTCACCTGGATTTACTAATCCCCGTTTTCCAAATCTAGTTTTTAAACTTTATAAAGATTTATATGGTTTAAAACAAGCTCCAAGAGCTTGGTATGATAGGCTTAGTAATTTTCTTATTTCAAAAAGTTTTACTAAAGGGATTGCTGATCCAAATCTTTTTATTAAAATAATTTTTAAAGATGTTTTAATAGTACAAATCTATGTTGATGATATTATTTTTGGATCTTATAAAAATGCTTTATGTACTGATTTTTCAAAGAGTATTCAAAATGAATTTGAAATGAGTTTAATGGGAGAACTCAAATATTTTCTTGGATTTCAAGTTTTCCAAAATGAAAATGGTATTATTTTAAATCAAAGTAAATATACAAAGGGTCTTTTAAAACGTTTTAGTTTGGATAATATTAAGGAAATTGATACACCTATGAGTACTATTTGTAACTTGGATGTAGATGAAACTGGGAAACCAGTGGATCAAACCAATTACAGAGGTATGATTGGAAGCTTATTTCACCTTACTGTTAGTCGACCAGATATTATGTTTAGTGTGTGTATGTGTTCAATATTTCAAGCTAATCTAAAAGAATCTCATTTTCTTGCTATTAAATTAATTTTTAAGTATCTTAACCACACTATAAACTTAGGTTTGTTTTACCCAAAAGGAAAATCCTTTGAGTTAATGAGTTATTCAGATGCTAACTTTGCTGGTTGCAAGTTGGATAGAAAAATCACATCTGGAACATGTCATTTATTGGGAAAAACCATAGTATCTTGGTGTAGTAAGAAGCAGAATTTTGTAGCTTTTTCCACTGCCGAAGCAGAGTATATAGCTGTTGGTAGTTTCTATGCACAAATCCTGTGGATGAAACACACTCTTTTGGACTATGGATATGATTCTAAGCATGTCTCTATCAATTGTGACAACACTAGTGCAATTAACATTTCAAATAAACATGTGTCTCACTCTAGAACCAAACACATTGATGTCATATATCACTTTTTGAGAGATCACTACCAAAAAGGTGATATTAGTCTTGAGTTTATAGGTACTGAACATCAATTAGCTGCTATTTTCACTAACCCCTTAAGTTATGAAGGTTAGATTTTATTAAACAATAGTTAGGTATGATAGATTTGTCAAACCGATCTGTGAAACCGATCTGTCAAACTGATCTGTGAAACCAATCTGTCAAACTGATCTGTCAAACCGATCTGTCAAACTAATCTGTCAAACCGATTTGTCAAACCGATCTATCAAACCGATCTGTCAAACCCATCTGTCAAACCGATCTGTCAAACCGATCTGTCAAACCGATCTGTCAAGTCGATTAGTGCTACTGATTGGGTTGTACTATTTTTAAAATCATTATTGTCTGTTTAAAACAACATTGTTTTAATTAATCGATATTTTATTGTTTGTAACCCTAAATGATACAAATAATGTTATGTGTCTATTTCATTCTCTAATAGACTTTTGACCTTCCATTTCCCACCAAACTCTCTCTTCTCTTTTCTATAACCCGAGCCTTTCGAATCTTTCCAAACCTCTCGATTGTCCCAAACATCAGAATGGCCAAGAAAAAGAGACAGAGCAAGGAATCTGAAGGAACTTCACCCTTCAAGCGTGCTCGAGGTGAGTCAAGTAGTACGACGCAGAGTTCTGTGAACCCGGAGCTCGAAAAATGAGAAGTTATAGCTGAAAAGGAAATATGTTCAGAATGGGTTTTATCTAGCAACTCCGTTCTCTTGAAAGTGTTGGAAACACAAGGCTGGAAGGAGTGGTTCTATAATAATGATAAAATCTTTTACCCGAATTTGGTTCACGAGTTTTATTTGAACCTAGATTTAGTATTGGATGGAGTAGAGGCTGCGATATTGTCTTCTATAGTAAAAGGGAAAAATATTACTTTTTCATCAAAGTAGTGGTCTGAATGTCTAGGAGTACCTCACAATGGAAGATACGAGGACTATTCTTGTAATATTCCACCCACAACTGATTACTTTTCTTATGATCTAGCCCTATAGTTATTTACTGGGAAGTCTGAATCACGAAGGATAACTGCTGCTAAGTTGTATGGTGAGAATATAATCCTGTTTAAATTTATTAAACATCAAATATGTCCGAGAAAAGGTGATTTTGCTTCAGTTAAGTATCAAGATGTGTTTTTGCTATTCCTCTTGTTGAATAGTGAAAAGATCAATTTGTGTAGATATTTTTCTGAGAATATTGTTGAGATGATAAAACCTTCAATGAAAGCTACTACTTTGTTTTATTCTAAGCAAGTTTCTACCATGCTAAAATTCTTGGGCTATGTGGATGATGGGGATGAGTGTATCTCATCAATTAGCTTCTGTTTTA
The DNA here is from genome assembly GCA_963277665.1 of Viscum album. Classification (NCBI taxonomy): domain Eukaryota; kingdom Viridiplantae; phylum Streptophyta; class Magnoliopsida; order Santalales; family Viscaceae; genus Viscum; species Viscum album. The sequence continues at coordinate 2,041,389,241 of OY728148.1, read as the reverse complement.
ACAAAGTTATTTGTAAAAGGATGAAAATCAATTGGAACCCATGGAAGAAAGCTTGGGTTGTTAATGAATAAAATTTATATGAGTCCTTCAATCCTACTGATCATCCAAGGAGACCAAAGGAAATAAGAGATCCTAGCCTAAAACCTGGTGGGGAAGTGGTTTATTCAGATGAAGAAGAGGAAGCAATAGTTCTTAAGAAAGCTGGTGAATCCCGTAATATGGGAATAGAAGAAGAAGATGGTGATAATTTGAATGCTGAAGAGGAGGAAGAATCGTCTCTTGATGAGAGGAGTGATCCTGATACTGTTAGCTCGAAGAAAAGAAAGATGGAATTTGGTTCGGCAAGCCCTCCCCTCAAATTACCAGAGATTGATCCTCTTTTAGATGATGAAGAAGAAGATGAGAATGATGAATAAACCTTTGAGGAGTATGAATCCAAAAGTACATATAGTTCATGTGTGAAATCAGTTAATGGTGATAATAATGATGATGATGAAGGAAATGATGGTGATGAGGGTGATGCTGATGGTGATGGTGATAGTTGTAGTAGTGATAGTGATGGTGGTGATGCTGATGATGATGATGCTCAACCTATTGAAGGTCAAATAGTGATCCAAGATGATCCTCATCCCCAATCAATTGATCAAGAAAATGTCCATGAGGCTGAGAGGACAGAACAGTTAGAGAGTGATGAGGATGAGTAAGTCCTTCTTGAAAATTCTGGATGAACTCAGTTTGTGAAACCTATGTATCCTTCATGAAAAGCCACATGGTAAGAACATCTAGGTCATGCTGTTCTAGGGTTAGATTACCCAGAAGAAGAGGAAGGTGTAGAAGTGGATCTTACAGGCATAAATGTTTTAGTTAAGGCTCAATTAGTTACAGAGTTTTTGCAAAGAACATTTATCAGACCTGATCCTTCCGTGTCTCAAGGTAGACCTGATCCTGTAGTTGATCAGTCAGATTTTGACAGATTCAAGAATGAATTGATTCAAGATATTAGGGAGACTGTGAAATATGAGTTATCTCATATCCTTGCTCCTGATCCTATGACTTTATCCGATGCTACAATGGATGATTTGCCTCAAAGAGTGGTAAGCCTTATCAAACTAGACCTGTGAAATTATAGTGAGTCGATTGGCATGAATATTACCTCTTTGAATCAAACACTCACGGAGTTAGGAATAAATCTTGTTTCTCGATCAGGTGAGTTCAGAAAAACCATATCTAGTATGATGGAAGTGTTAGGAAATATGATAGAACATTTGAAGAAAGTATATTTGAGGAAGTTAAAAGCTAAGATCACACAAGTTGTTGCTAAGGCTAGCAATGCCAAGGTGACCAGGATCATTGGTCGTGAATTAGATACCTTAAAGGATATTATTACAGAATAGTTAGCATCTCTTGGGAAAATCCTAGATTTTTATTCTCTGAAAAATATGAAAGAACATAGTGATCATGTGCATAAAATGGTACAATTGTATTCGGCTGATGCTAAAAAGGCTCCAAAGGAGATTAAGGAGAAAGTAGATTATTATTTCTCTAATATTTACACAAAGCATGAGTTGAATCATAATTTTAAAGTGATAGCTGACAATTTGAGACTCCCTCCAGTTAATCAAGCTTTTAAAGCTCAAGTTCAGCAGTTAAAATATTTTACCCCCACTTTGGAAAATTTCATGCAGAATAAGGATGATTTTGAAAAGGCTATGAAGTACGGTGGAGAAGTAATTCAGGACTTCATCAATTTTCTCAAATCCTACCTTCATGTTCCAGCTAAGGCCATTTTTTTTCCTACTACTGAGTCTCTTCAATCATCAGATGTTGCTTCCTGTCAGATGTTTGTCTCTCAAGATCTCTCCAGTATTCAACCAGTCTTTCAACAACCTCCTTCAGACAGATCTTCTCCGCAGCAAGTGACCTTGGAACCCACAATTCGTCCAGCTCGGGTCGTACTGCCTCCTTTCTTGATCCGGCCAATTCAACCTTCCACCCAACCACCTTAGGGACCATCCATTCCTCCCACTTCCAAAGGAAAAGCTCCATTTTACCTCGAGAAATAGTTGTATCTGTCAATTTTTGATTGGGAGTCTATTTCTTTTATTTTTTCACTTTTGTATGTGATTTTTGTGTACTCATTTATAAACCTTATTATTCAATTAGAATCTTCTTGCTTATCTTATTTCTCTTTGTTTTGATAAACCCAAAGAGGGAGAAATTGAGAAATGGAGAAATGCTGAAAGGGGAGAATGAAGAAATTGCTACTTTGTATGACTGCTTCACTATTTATTACATGTGATTCATTGTTTACTACATGAATAAATATACACATGGGGAGAAATGCTGAAAGGGGAGAATGAATCGTTTTATCTGATGTATATTATAGCAATGCTGAAAGGAGAGAATAAATTGTTTTATCTGATTTATATTATATAGGGAGAATGCCTCATTTATATATTTTTTGGTTTCTATTCTAACCATGTTTTATGTTTTGGCATATATTCTTTTTTATAGAGGAGCATACTGAATTACATACTATATTCTCTCTTCATTTATTCCATTGATTTGTGATTATAAAAAAGGGGGATATTGTTGAACTCTCTATGAAATGGTTATTTTAATAATCACAAATCTTAGTTTTATTTATTTCCATTTAGTCTTTTGTTCAAATTGTTCTAAATGTGTTTATATATATTTAAATCATATCTACATATGTTTATCTATGTTAATTTATGTGTAAGGTTGACTGGGAAGTATTCTAGATTGAACAGACACTTTGTGAGAATTTCATGTCTTGACTCACCATTAGTTATTTTCCTGAGTCACCGATGAAGAACGGTCGCACCGATGAAGAACGGTCACACCAATGAAGAACGGTCGCACCGATGATGAATGGTCGCACCGATGATGAATGATCGCACCGATAATAGGAACTGTCGCACCGATGGCTACCGAAGTTCTAAAGAGCTACCGATCACGAGTCACTGATACCGATGATCATGAGTCACCGATACCGATGATCAATGAGCCACTGATGCTGATGCTACCGATACTGATAATGAGCTACTGATGATGAGATACCGATGTTGAGACACCGATGCAGAGACACCGATGTTGATGCTACCGAAACCGATGCAGATTCAAAATGTCTCACCGATCTCTTGACTCACCGATAGTCATGAAAACTGTTTGAATTTTTATAAATTCTCATTTAATTCTAACAGTCATATTTGATGATTTTAATGCATTTAATGTTATTTAATGTTGATTGTTGGCATGTCAGGGGACCGTACCTCATACCTATGAAAAGGTAATCATTCCTATTTTCGGAGCTCGTGGAATAAAAGGAAGATCGAGTTCCAGTAAAGAATACAGAGATATACACACATAGATATACTACAAGGAAATATAGAAGTGTGGATATAAAAAAAGTGAAATATTTCTTCCTTCACATACATGAACAGAAGAGCTTGAAGAAAAATGATACACACTAAGAACACAAGTTCGAAGAAGAAGTTCAAGAGCAATAATGACTACACATACTCAAGCTGAACACCTATACTGTAAGTGAAGGAAGTGAACCACGACACTCTGTTTTTCATGAGAAAAACCAAAGAAGGACTCAGAAGCATTTCCGCTGAATCCAATGAGTCCAGAGCTGCACTACCAATCACTAGATCTTTCTAAACTCTGATATATTCTCTCTTAGTGATTATTTTACTTACATTTTTGAGCAGTGTGTGTACTCTGTATATCTTACACACACACTGACTCTTGTGCTGAACTGGAGGATATAAAAATCCTCAAACAAAACTTGTTTACTCTTATTTACTCATGACAACTGTGGAAGAGGACCTTATGTGGCCTGGTCATTGTTTTTGTTTCCCACGAAGAATTGTGGTCGAGGTCATTATGTGGACTGGACAGTCTTGTACTGTTGTTAACCCTGATCTATGGTGTGGGTAAAATTTATATAAATTGTTTGAGAGGACTATGTCTCGGCTTGAGACTAAACCTCTTGGTTTATTCCGCTTCTTATTACTTTGAAATTCAAATATATTTTAAATTTACTTTGATAGTTAAATTAGAAAGTGTTTATACTGATTCTGAACAAGTAAGTTAGTTTCAATAGTTAATTTAATCTTGTGATTAAATTAACTGAGACCTAATCAATCTTTGAGAAACTAATTGAACATTCACAATCTGTATAGACTCACTATAGTTTAACATTGTTTTTAAATTGGGGGATTTTAAGAGAAATATTTTTTAACAGAAATTTTAATTGGAACTCAATTCACCCCCCTCTTGAGTGTCCACTCTGACCAAACGTTTCAGACAGGGATGAGCGTTTTACTTCTCGGGTCTGGAAGGGGCTTCAGAAGGCTCTGGGTACACAGGTACTTTTGAGTATAGCATACCACCCTCAGACAGATGGCCAGTCCGAGCGTATGATTAAAGTGTTTGAGTACATTCTCTGAGCATGTATTCTAAATTTTGGAGGTTCTTGGGAGAAGCACATACCTTTTTTGGAGTTTTCCTACAATAATAGTTTTCAAGCAACTATTCAGATGGTACCTTATGAGGCTTTGTACGGTAGGCCATGCCGATCACCCCTATGTTGGATGGTGGTAGGAGAGGTAGATATACTGGGACCTCATCCTGTCCAGGAGATCACAAAGAAGATAGAGCTGATTTGGAATAGGGTGGATACTACATAGTCTTGTCAAAATTATTATGCTGGTCAGCAGATATGACCTCTGGAGTTCGAGGTCGGGGATCAGGTGTTTCTACGTGTCACACCGAGGTTGGGGAACAAAAGTATTAGGAGACAGGGTAAGCTTTTTCCAAGGTACTTTGGGACATTTGAGGCATTGGAGAGAGTTGGTTTGGTTGCCTATCGGTTGTAGTTACCTCAGAGGTACTGGGATATGCATGACGTCTTCCACGTTTCTCAGCTTTGACATTAATTTTCAGACCCGTCTCATGTTTTCCAACCTGAGGAGGTTGAGTTCGAAGTGGATGCATCTTTCAAGGATCATCCTATCTGGATTGTCGATCGATGTACAAAGGTTCTCTATGGTCGGTATGTTCCTCTGGTATGAGTGCTATGATAGCACGGGTGAGTACAGGACGAGACTTAAGAGAGGGAGGCTGATGTATGAGCTCAGTGGCCAGAGTTGTTCGAGGTTTCTCTTCTACTCCTCCTTGCTAGGTAAATTTGAGGATGAATTTATTTAAGGAGGAAAGTTTGTAAGAACCCAGATCTTCTTTTCAGGTATGTTTTCCTTTTCTGGTCATTTTTGAGAAAAAGAGGAATTTCTGGAAGTTTTCGAAGTACATGCAGTGTACTCAGTTACCGTAGGTAGCCGTGTGCTGGCCGTGTAACACCATGCACACGGCCATGTGGGGGTGACCTGGAGACCGCTTAAAGTGGAGTATGTAAATGGAAATTACACACTGTGTACTTCAAAATTACACTTTGTGTATTTTATTTTTTTCATTAAACGTACTGGGGTTATGTCTAATCACCAAAAATGTCTCCTTATAGGTTTTGTTCGTCCGAGAGCTCCCATACAGCCGTGATATTCCTCCGATCCCTTGAGCCTCTGTCCGATCTCCAATTCGACCACTGTATATTGTGTTAGGATCTCCACGGTAAGCTCTCTATTCTTCTTGAGCTTCGTGTTATGATTCCTTCTCTTTTTGAAGTTATCTTTATAGAACATTTTAGACGTTTTTATAGATCTTCAGTGTTCTAAGGTTATTTATGCCCTGATACTCAAGTATATCGATCTCCCAACACCGAGGTAGGTGTTTTGTGCCTTTCTATCAAAATTATTTGAGTTATATGTGCAAAATTGCCGATACCCATGAAGGGGGTATTGCATGATTACTGTTTTACCCTTGTTGTTTGCCTTCCATGCTTGTATGCTTGAGTAGAGGTCAATTGATTGTGAACAAGGTGATTTTCTATGCTTTGGAGGTTTTTGCCCATGCATATTTGTTTATGACTATTTTGGTCTAGCCTTCAATGTTAGGCTACAGTTTATTTCCCATGCCTAGTCTTGTAGGATAGTGTGATTATCTTTTCTGACATTATTGATATGTTGTAGACCGATTAGCTAAGTAATTATTGAGGCTTACATGGGATGTATTGAATTTCTATGCTCGTTGACTTACATAGGGCCGTGAGAACCTATTGTAGTAGACTATAAGGGGAATTGACCGAGTGAGATTCCTCAGAGAGTCTTTGAACCATTTTAGACTATAGGGGGAATTGACATAGTGAGATTCCTTAGAGAGGCTCTGAACCGCTTTAGACTATGATGGGAATTTACCGAGTGAGATTCCTCAGAGAGTATTTGACCACTTGGGTCTATAAGGTGAATTGACAATGTGAGCTTCCTCATAGAGTCCTTGACTACCTTAGACTATAAGGGGAATTGACCACGTGAGCTTCCTCAGAGAGTCTTGAATCACTTTTACAATAAGGGGAATTGACTGTGAGTGCTTCCTCAGAGAGTCTTTATATATTCTTATGACTTAACCAGAGGGGATAGGCTGCGTGTACTTCCCAGAGGCATACCTTTCTTGATTAGCTGCTTATTTGATATGTGGAACTGGTTATTGCTGAGTACTTCCTTGTTTACTACATTTTTGTTTATTACCTACCATATATATTAAATGATTGTTAGGAATAGATATTTGGGTGGTTGCATATTGGGATTTAGTCTCACACCCTGTTTGGATCATGATTTTGGGCTCAAACAGATTATATTACTATAGGTACAAATAAGGTCAAGCGCCCTTCTACTTCTGGTACTTGACTTACTGTGGAGTAGGAGAGCATGGGACCAAGATTAGACTTGCGATGCTGAGGATATTTTTATCTATTTTCTTTTTTACTTTGGTTTAATACTGTTTGTATTCAATCATTGTGATTGTTTGGATACTTTCCTAGACATATGTATCATGCATCATTATATATATGTTTCAGATGTTTATTTCTTCTATTTTTCTACTGTTCACTTTTGTATCGATTATTACTGTTTCCAATGTTTCTATTATTTTCTTCCACTTTCTTACTCTGCAAATGGGGGAATAGTTTCCCCACTATCACACCCAAGGCACTCGCTTCTAGTCGGCAGCCTCAATCATTTGTGGAAATTTTCTTGAGGCTATGTGACCAACTGGGTACGGGGTGCCTCTAGGTGGATTCTAGAACCAGGACGTTACATCCACCCACCAGGGAAACATTTATATGTAAATCCCCAATGAGTGGAATGAAAAATTATCCCCAATGAAAGGGAATATACCTTAGGAACACTCCCAAGGTTGTGATTGAACTACAAGAACTCTGATATCTAAAATAAACAGTATATGTAGGATGAATTCCTAAGGATCGAGAATAAATAAACATCTATATCGATGTAAGACTTATACCGACAACATTTTAACCATCAGGACCTAATAATTAATATAGTATGATTAATCTACCTCATCTATCAGCAGGCTGAGAAATAAATTGAACTATGAGGACTCTGATTCTTTCCCTAACCAAGATATATAAGATGTCTCCATGAGGCTCAAGCTCTAAAATAAATCCTCTCAAGGAAGTCCCAGTACATTAGTGTTGGAGTTGGTGCCCTAGAACCATATTATTTTATACTTTAGGATAAACATGTATTCATTGGATAAATATTAGTTAACTTCTTATCACATCATGATTGTTCTTCTGCGTAACATTGTATGTGATAATGTCCCAAGAGTAACTGTCGCACTAAAAGGCCTTCATAGTTCCCTACTATGATGAGAACCCGGAAGTGATATGGAATTATTCTTAAATATATGTTCTATGGACGAATGATATCATTTGTGGGACATAAATGATATAGGATATTAGGATTGGATACTCGTAGTACTTTGAGGCACCTTCTCATGGTGTACGCCCTTGGTAATGTCCAAGAGGATATTATAAAAGCGAGGCCCACCAGTCGGAAATCCACATTTATTAGTGTCATTAGATGTTACTATCCACAGACGTGTGTATTGGTACTTAGAATTTAATATTATTATTAATGGGTATTATGAATTGTGCACTTAGATGTATTGGTGAAAAATATGATGACATTTGTTTGCGGCGAAGTAGGATATGTTGGGTGAATCACGAGTAATACTATATTAATGAATAATGCGAGAACTGATTTGTCCCTTCTATTCCATAACAGATGTTTATATCTAATTCCCTTTGATGGAAATAATATGTCCTAAATAAATCCATGGCCATGGTGTTCTATTGGCAAGTTCAATTCTGGGAAGTCAATGAATAAGAAATCGAGCACATGGGTTGATGACACTTTCATGCAACCCGATTGATTGGAGATATCGAGACAAAGGGATTATATTACATGGTAAGAATTCCTATGAGGTATCATGTCATTATGGAATAAAATTATTTTTCTATGGGTTCCTTGGCATGTTTCTAGATTCTAACCTTGTACTTTAGGCAGGTTCATCTAATGCCACTGAGAAAGAGGCCTAGTGGGTCACACACTAAGTGTATCTGGAATCTCACTTAAATAATTTATTATTTAACAAGTTGGAAAAATAGTTTTTCTGATTATGGTTTAAAAATTATTCAGGTAAGCCTGATAAAATTTTATTTCATCACTGGTTATTTGAGAGAATATGTTGTGAGAAAAATATTTAATTATTTATCAGTGAATAATGCAGTTAATTTTATTTATTTATTTAATAAATAAATAGCCATTATTTAAGGCTTGTTAAATATTAACGAGGAAGGGAAAACTGATTTTAAGGGTCTAGTGAGAAAAAATAATAAATATTATTTGATTAAATAATATTTAAATATAACTTTAAAGTTAAGCACATGTCATGGAAATAATAGTATTGTTGTTATTATTTGACATGAGGGTTTCACATGGAATAATAAAATAATTATCAGGACTTGTGATAATTATTTATTATTACCTAGTGAATTAAACTCTTATTTATGATATTATTTTTTCATTATCCTGGGGAAAGTAAAATCTAGCCAATGGGTGTGCACCAAAATTTAGAGAAATACTCTAGATCCTATAGAGTTCTTTCCTCTCCAAGAAGGCTCTAAATAATGGTAGCAACCCTCCTCCAACTGATCAAGGAGGACTCTTTGGAAGCAGTTCTCAAGGATATTGAAGGAGGATGATGCAAGCATAAGGATCTTCCATGCTAACACCTAGAGACTCCTTAGGCAATGTCCAGAGATTCACATATCATGTATGGATCACCACTAAAGGAGATATATTCTTAATCTCTACAGTGTAATGAAGGCTCACCATAGATCTGTGGTCGAACACACCAAAGAATAAAGAATCACCTTAGACATATTTCTTTAATTAAATTAAATTAATTACAAACAAAATATGATGATTCTATCTATTGGTTCAAAGGGAAATTTTTATTTGCCTTTTTTTCTTTGATTCAATCAATGGATACTGGAATTCATCGTCGCATTGATCCTAGATTAATCATTGATTACAGCAAAATTAAATTTGTGCACTGGCCCATCCGTGCTTCCACTATGCCTTAAACATACAAGTGGTATCAGAGCAGACATATTTTTGTTTATAATTATTTACACAATTCATTGATGTTTTATGCTTTAATAATTTATTTTTTCAATTCATAATTAATCTTTCTTATAAATTTAATTTCGAGATTTGTTCCTCCTTTATCATTTCTCACAGATCTAATAGAAATGAATAATTTTATGATTAAAATTAAATCGAGGATCTCATCATGAGGTGCCAATGATTCTGTCCAAGTAACAAAATAGTACACACCGTGTATTTAGAGTTACACACCATGTAACATTCCATACACAACGTGTAATCCTGATCACTCACTGTGTAGTTGTGTTCATCGTATTATGAGTAATTAGACAATTACTCAAGCCATGTACATTAATGAAACGCGGTCTAGTTAATTATTACACCAAATATTGACTAGGACAGACTAGAACATGGTCAACTAGACTACATGCCATGTGGACCACTGGACACGACGTGTAGTCCCTTTTGGGTCAAGGTCGGGCCGTGTATCCCATACATGACTTAGCTGACTAGTGACTATGTAACATGGAGTCAACATGGCACGTGGACCACTGGACATGCTGTGTAATCCATGATTTCTGAAGTACCCCTCACACACTGAGTCCCAAGGCATCTACTTTAGATACATGGTGAAGAGGGTACACGCCATGTAGTCAGATCTACACACTATGTACTGTTTCCATATTATGCAGATTTAAAATTTTATTATTATATTATATTACCCTTGAGACATGTATCTTTGTGTGGGAATAAATCCGAGACACAACATTTGATAGGTGTTTGATATATATATATATCTGTGTGTGTGTGTGTGTGTGTGTTTAAGTAACATATGAATAATGTTCAAAGATTTGAACATCATGTATGAGTTGTATCACAATTATAATTCTGCATGCATGCTACATGTCACAAAGAAGAAAGTATATACAAGTATACTACATGTTGGGTAATTTTGGATTGGTATTCACTGGGTTACTTCTCAGGTATAAGTTATGTGCACTATTAATTTTAAATGAATTTATTAATTTGTTTAAAATTATAGCAGATAAGAATCTCAAGGAAATTTAGAAAGGGTTTAAGATAAAAGAATTGATTAATTATAGATAATAATTAATAGATTCAAGTGCGATTTATCTTAAATATGAACGATTAAATAATTGAATTATAGTTTTATTAAATGAATAATTTGTTTCATGCATGTGGATGATCATGAGATATAATAGAACATTGTATGTGATTGGTTTCCATTTTAATTTATTATTAAATTAAATTCTTGGCATGTTCACCTTCTCTGCTCATTAATATATAGGGCCTGCATGCCCATGGTTTCCTTTATGTAAACCCCTTTTACCCATCACCTGCATGTGAGTAGAATCATATGTAATGGATGGATCTCCCATGATATTGGAGGCATTTCAAGTTAGAAGCTCAGGAGAAACCAATCGAGAGAGATGCAAAGGTGGACATGTGGAAAGATATAGACATGAACCTAATTGGTTCAAGGTGTTTTTACCCTAGTTCAGCAGTTATTTTATAAACCGCTAGATAAACAAAAAATTATAACAAGACCATGATAATACCCTTTATTTTATTTTTCTTAGTTGTATGGTTATTCATTATGTATTTTTTGTCGCGATAACATAATTAATGAATTAACAAGCATGCATGATGGAACTAAAATAAACAGTCTTATGCGTAAATATTATCTAATACATGGTTAATCACTTATGCTTGTCCCACTTAATATTAATAAGCATGTCAAAAGATAATAAATGAAAATTTATGCATAAAGGATAAAATCACTCAATAACATATTAAGTTGGTATAACCTTTCATTAATTTAGTTAGAATCAAACCGTAGTTCAAAGTGCTTTAAAAACCAAAGTTGGGGTGCTTTCAATTATCGTGGAATTCAAATATGAAGTTTTGGGTTTACTTGAATTAGTTTACATCAAGGGTTGACTGCCAAAGTAGGACTTGGTTTAACTGAGAGACAAAGGTTGAGGAAATCCAGAATTAAGGATTTCAGGATTGGGGAGTCTACTCAATGGATCAAGGAGCTGTGAGTTAATACAGTTGTCATTTGGAATTCCTACCTAAAACCTTTCAAATTTCTTGACCATCCAAATTTGGGATAATCTAAAATGGAAATATGGATCCTTTCCATTAGAATGTCCAAGAAACATGATATTCCGAATTCAATGGCGAGGTCTATTGGGTTTTGATAAAATATTGGGAGTCTAATAAATAAATATTTATTTGTCTAATTTTATCAAGATAAAGTACAAAAATTATGATCATATTATTTGTAGAAAAACCATAAAAAATAAAATAAAACATATTTTTATGATCCATACTCAAGAAGGAAAACATTATCACTAGAACTAATTTCCAAGAGTGGGAAAGGCACATTTGGGTCATTATTTTCCATGAAAGGAAAGTATATGTGCTAGAAGAACCTTTACTAGTTGCACCTAGAAATGAGGTGAGTGATGAGGAGATATCTATGTATGAGAAACATCTGAATGATGCTACGAATGTTTAGTGCATAATGCTATCATCCATGAAAAATGAGCTCTTGAAGCAACATGGGGAAATGGATGCTTATAGCTTGATGTATCACATTCCGGATCTCTATCAAGAGAAGGTGATACAAGAGAGGTTTGAGATCTACAATGATTTTTTCACCACTAATCTTGGAGAGTATGTGACTGTTGGGCCTCATGTAGTCAAGATTATTGGCTATATTGAGCGTCTAGACATCTTAAGGATTAAATTACAGGATGAGTTGCATAAAGATATCATGCTATAATCACTGAAAAAGGCCTTATCTAGTTTTATTGTGAATTTTAATATGATCAATAATGATAAGAGCCTATCAGAACTTCTGATCCTGATACGCCAAGTGGATAAGGACATGGGGCGTGACAAACCTGCAATACTTATGGTGAATAGGAATAGGAAGGAAACGGAAAAGGGCCATAAGATTTATAAATATTCCAAATCCCCTGAGAACCATTTGACCAAGAAGAATAAGATCTAGAGGCAGGGAATGGAAAAGGAGGCTGTGTGTTTTTCATGTGGCAATTCAGGACACTAGAAGAGGAACTGCACCTAGAGGTAAGGGGAAGCCAAAGGTGAATTCGTCATCGAGTGAAATCTTTTCATTTATACACATTGGGTATTAGATATAGCATGTTATTCTCACATATGTATTCAAATGTAGGAACCAATTAGATTATAGAAAATTTCTATAGGAGAGGTGGATTTGTGAGCTACCAATGGTGCAAGGTTGGATGCTCTTTCCATTGGTGACTACCACCTCACATTACCAATGATAATGATCTTGATTTTTTACATAGATGTTATTATGAACCTAGTGTAACCAAGAACATAATTTCTATATCATGTTTAGATATAGATGGATTTATTTTCATGTTCATAAATAAATGTAGTTTCTTTTATAAGGAAAATATATGTTATGGTATGGAACATTTAAATAACGGTCTATATGTATTAAATTAAAAAAACAAAGTATTGGAAATCGATAACGAAACAAGTTCACATGACTCATATAACACCCAATAGTGGAATCACCATCTTGTTCACGTAAATGATAATAATTTAATAAATCTCTATCAAGATGGTTATTTATACTCTTGTGAGATAAAACCACTAGATAGATGTTACACTTATTTACAAGGGAAATTATTAAACCACCATTTGGTGGACAAGGTGAACAGGACATAGAGCTTCTAGGATTAGTACACACTGATGTGTGTGGACCATTTCTAGTAGAATCTATAGGTGGATAATCTTACTTTATAACTTTTACTGATGACTTGAGTAGATATGGATATATTTACTTGATGAGGTATAAGTTAGAGTCCTATGAGAAATTCAAGGAATTCAAGAATGAAATATAGAATCATCTTGGTTAAAATGTAAAGAATCTTAGATCAGATCGAGGTGTGGAATATCATAACAAAGAGTTCACTGACCTTTTACAGGAGTTTGGGATTCTACATCAACTCACTCCACCTTATGCACCATAGGGGAATGGTGTTAGTGAAAGGAGGAACCATACCTTGTTGGACATGGTAAGGCTGATGATGAGTCATTCATATCTTCTTTTATCCTTTTGGGTATATTCATTACAAACTGGGTCATACACATTAAACCGAGTACCAACTAAAGTGGAAAATATAATACCCTTTGAGCTATGGAGTGGAAAAAACCCAATTTTATTGAATACACATGTATGGGGATGCGGGGAGTTTGTTAAGGATTTATCAGGAAACAAACTAGAACCCTAGGGAATGAGGTGTATCTTTATAGGGTATCCTAAGGAAACAAAGGTATACTACCTATACAACCCCTCAGACAAGAAATTTATTGTTTCCAGACAAGCTATCTTTCTTGAGAGGGAGAACATCATAAAAAATGATAGTGGGAGCAAGATTGACTTAGATGAAGTTGATGGTCAAGATAAATAGAAGTTAGTACAAGAACAAGTTCCATAGGTCCCCGTGGAAGAATTAGTTTCTGAAACACAAGTACTGCGTTGGAGTTTAAGAGAGGTAAGGGAACCAGAGAGATATGGTTTTCTTGTCACCAAGGATGATGACTCATTTTTGTTGGACAATAATGAACCAATATCCTATAAGGAGGTAGTAGAGATATCAGAAGCTACAATATGGCGAGAAGTTATGAATTTTGAGATGGATTCCATGTATCAGAACTAAGTTTGGGTTCTAGTCGATGCACTAGTTGATGTAAATCCTATTGGATGTAAATGAGTATTCAAGAGGAAACTGGACATGTAAGGTAACGTACCTATAAAGAAAGTCTAGTGGATAAAGGGTTTAAACAACATCAAGGAATTGAATACGATGAAACCTTTTCACTAGTTTCTATGTTTAAATCCACCAGAATCATATTTTCTATAGCAGCTTACCCTCAAAACTTCATTCCTTAGTGGGAACCTTCAGGAAGGTGTCTATATGACAAAACCAGAAGGGTTTGTGACACCATGTGATGCCAAAAGAGTTTGCATGTTATAGAGATCTATTTATGGATTGAAGAAATAATCTAGGTCATGGAACATTCGATTTTATGAGTCCACAAAATAATTTGGTTTCTATAAAAATGAATGTGAGGTTTGTGTTAAAAAATGGTTTAATGAGAATTCAGTCGTTATCCTAGTATTATATGTTAATGACCTATTACTTATTGGAAATAACATACGATTCTTATACTTAGTAAAAGACTGGTTGAACAGGTTATTATCCATGAAGGACTTAGGCGAACAAGCCTACATTATAGTGATTAAGATCATTCGTGATAGATCCCAGAGGATACTAAGACAAAATAAAAGTACATATATTGACCAGATACTAAATATATTTAGTATGGAATAATCCAAGAGGGGATTGATTCCAGTGTCACGTGGTTTACATATTTCTAAGAAAATGTGTCCCCAGACATAATAGGAGAAATATAAAATGAGTAAGATTCCATACACTTCAGTGATAGGATCTATCATTTATTCCATGTTATGTACTAGACTTGATGTTTTCTATGAACTGAGCATGGTAGAAAAATATAAAGCAGATCCTAGAGAACAACATTAGACTACTGTTAAGATTATCCTTAAGTATCTGATAATAACTAAGGATATGTTCCTAGTGTATGGAGGGGACAAGGAGCTTTTCATCAGAGGGTATGTTGATGCTGGTTTTTATACATATCAGAATGATTTGAAGTTGCAATTAGGATATGTTTTTTGTCTCAACGGAGGAGCTGGGATCTCAAAGAGTTCAAAGCAGCTAGTTATCGCTAATTCTATAGCAAAGTCCAGATATATAGCGGATTCTGATGCAACCAATGAATTTTTTTAGATTTGGAACTTTTTCTAGGATCTTGATGTGGTACCTATCAGTAAATACCCTATCATATTTTATTATGACAATACTGAAGCAGTGGATCTTGAAAAATAGACAGGGTCACATCAATAGAAAAAGAACATACTCTGAAATTATCACCTCTTGAGGGATTTATATCAAAGGGGTGAATTTGAAATGAGCAGAGTATCTGTGGAAGAGAACGTGGTAAACTCCTTGACTAAAGGCCTATATCATTAAAAGCATGTGTATCATGTGAGATCTAGTGGAATGAAGGCCATTAGTAGTTGGCTCTAGTGCAAGTGGGAGTCTGTTGGAGTTGGTTCCATGGATCCAAATTCTTTTATACTTTAGGATAAAAAATTTATTCATTGGATGAATATTAATTAACTCTGTATCATGTCATTATTGTTCTTCTGTATAACATTGTATGTGATAATTTCCTAAGAGTAACTATTAAACTAAAAGTTCATAACAGTTTCCCATTATGATGATAACCTAGAATTACATTGAAACTATTCTTAAATATATTTTATATGGCTGGATGATATCATTTGAGAGACAAAAATGATATAGGCTATCATGGGTGGAGACTTATAGGACATTGAGGAACCTTCTCATGGTGTAAACCCATGGTAATGTATAGGAGGATATTATTAGAATGAGACCTGCAAGTAGGAAATCCACATTTATTAGGGTCATTGGATTTTTATATATTTGGACGTGTGTATTGGTCCTAAGAATTTAATATTATTATTAATGGTTATTATGAGTTTCATACTTATATGTATTGGTGAAAACGATGACAACATATGTTCGCGGTGAGGTAGGATATGTTTGGTGCGTCACGAGTAATACTGCATTAATGAATAATGTAATAAAGGATTTGTCTCTTATGTTCCATAATATAAGTTGATATCTTAGTAACTTTTATGAAAATGATATGGCCTAAATAAATCCATGGCGATGGTTTTCTATAGGAAATTTCAATTCCGAGAAGTCAAAGAATGATAAATCGAGCACATGGGTTGATGGCACTTGCATGAAACCCACTTGATTGGAGATATCGAGAAAAAGGGATTATATTACACAGTAAGCATTCGTATGAGGTGGGATGTTGTTGTGGCATCAACTTATTTCTCTATGGGTGCCATGGCATGTTTCTTTATTTTAATCTTAGACATTAGGTAGGTTCTCCTAATACCACTGAGAAAGAGGCCTAGAGGGTCACACACTAAGTGTATCCAGAATCTCAATGAAATAATTTATTATTTAACAAGTTGAATAAATATTATTCCTAGTTGTGGTTTAATAATTATTTAGGTCTGACTAGTCACATTTTGTTCCTTAACTGGTTATTCGAGAGAATATATTATTAGTGAAATATTTAATTATTTATCAGTGAATAATGAATTTAAATCTATTTATTTATTTAAAAAATAAATATTCATTATTAAAGGAATGATAAATATTAAGAAGGATGGGTGGACTGAGTTAAAGGTTCTAATGATAAATAATATTAAATAATATTTTATTAAATAATATTTAAATCTAACTTGAAAGTTAAGAACATTTCATCGAAATAATAGTGTTGCAATTATTATTTGACATGAGGGTTTCACAAGGAATAATTAAATAAGTAATGACACTTATTCTAATTATTTATTATTATATAGTGAATTAAATTCCGAATTATATTATTATTTTCTCATTATCCTGGGGAAAGAAAAATCTATCCAATGGGTGTGCACAACAATTTGGAGAAATCCTCTTGATCCTAGAGAGTTCTTTACTCTCTAAGAATGCTCTCAAGAGAGAGAGTGGCCCTCCTCCACCTAATAAAGTAGAATGCTTTGGAAGTGGTTCTCAAGGCAATTGAAGGTGGATGACGCAAGTTTAAGGATCTTCCGTGCTAGTACCTAGAGACTCCTTCGGTGGTGTTCATAGATTCATGGATCATGTGTGGATCACTACTAGAGGAGATATACTCTTGATCAATATAATGAAATAAAGGAACACTAAATATCTATGTTCGAACAAATCAATGAAGAAAGAATCACCTTGGAGGCATTTCTTTAATTTAATTAAATTAATTAAAAACAAAATATGTTGATCCTCTCTCTGGGTTCTGAGGGAAATTCTTCTTTGTCTATTTTTCTTTGATTCAATCTATGGATACTAGCATTCATCATCGTATTGATCCTAGATTAATCATTGATTATAGAAAAATTAAAGTTGGGCACTGGCCCATCCGCACTTCCACTACACCTGGAACCTACAATAATTCCCAGACCATGAGAAATGAAAAAATTATCATTTTACATCCCTTTCTTTACATACCGAGCATAGATCACATGGTCTTAGGGAACTACAATAATCATGTCATTTTCATCATATGTCTCTACAATGACCAGTGAAATATTAGTGTGTAATCCCCAGACAAATGAACTATGAAAACTCTGATTCTCTCCATAATCGGGATATGTATGATGTCCCTTTAGGAATCAAGCATAAACATTTGGTGTCCCAGATCACCTATATATGTCCTCTCTGCATGACATTAAATTGCACAGGTCCAATGAACTACATGGGTATTGATTCTTTCAATAATCAAGATATATAGGATTCCTCATAATGGATTAATCCCCTCCTCATAATATTAACCATATCCTTGCATGGAGGTACATTCTGAAGCTATTGGTTATACGACTTTAGCACATAAGAAACCACCCATTACATGAGAATGGTGGAGAACTTTAGATACATACTAATGGATTCAAAAAAGTGACCCACTCTTTTGACACTTAAAGGATAATTAAACCATGATCATTTTTTTAGGGTAACTGGTCTCGTATTGGGATTAAGAAGAGATTCACGAACATAGCTTAAATCTATAAGAGAATCCCGGAGTCAGTAATAATTCTCCCTAAAAGGGTGCGATGATCCTGACCTCCCATCCTCTCGACCAATGAGAGTCCCCAAGAATCATTGGGATTGTAAAACTAGGTGATAAACTACCTTTGGAAAGAAGGTATGTACCTAGTTACAAATGAGCATACCATTGTGAATTTCTAGTAAGAGAAACAATGGTAGCCTAATGTTCATGATTGTGCACAACATGAACTCCCCACAATCAAACCATTAGGTGGATCCCATCCACACGTCTTAATCTGAAAAAAAAATGGTTGAACGAAAATTAATATATGTAATAACAAATTATTTGGTTATAATATATCAAGACATTTTGTATGCGCACCACATGAAAACAAGAATGAAAAATATGACGTGAATATCTAAAATGAAAGAATAATCATGCATCAAGACACTTTGTTTTGTATCCCTACAAAAAAAGCAATAAGACTAACATGATTGTAAAGATGATCCTCTATAATTATGGTTCCTATAAGTCCATCATCGCAATGAAAATTCCACATGAGCATAATTAAAGGATTGGGAAAACATGACAATTGTGTTAACCATGCATATCTTATTGAACAAATCATACCCGCGGTATTGCACTAATTTCTAACTTTGTTCCTTTTTGTCTAATTCACTGAAGATATTGACAACATCCTAATCCAATATATTTTATTAATCATCCAGTTTTTTCTCTGGTAAATCACCTATGATAGAAATCCATATGGGTCAGAAAACGATATCATATACTCGAAAACTCTAATGATATGTGGAAAACATGATTCCCTGAGAGTACCATCGACACTGTATAATCCCGGCCACAAAATCTACCCATGAGGTTCTATAAGCATGATAACCGGTGAGTCCCCATCATCCCGGAAAGGATTCTTCTAAGACAATAGCCCTTATCTCTACAACCAACCACTTTAGGATCTTATACTAAGATTGTGACAACTGCCAACTTCAGTACTTGATAAAGGAGGACCAGGAATCCAAATATGACTTCATTCCGATTCAGGTGTCATCGAGGAGGGAACCTATCAACCATCGTCACTAACACCATCCGACAAGTACTCATTATTCTCCTACTAAGGGTACCACTTGACACATTGTCGCCTTTGATTCCCATGTATGAGCAGCAAGGAAGGCTCATCGGGGGAGGTAGGCACTGGATATCTAGTAGAGGGATCATATCCCCACTCCTAGTGAAGATGATTTCCATAATATTCTGGCAGGAACTAGTAAGAAGGATCATATCCTTATTTAATTGGTTCAAGTATATGGACATATCCCTATAATAGTCATGAGGGAGGCGCATATCCCTACCCCATGCATGAATCCCATCAGCATATTCTGGTGGCACAAGGAGGATAAAAGTGGGTGCATATACCCACTTCAATCAAAGACATTTTACAGTGTATAATGGAGATAGAAAATATGAAGGCTTATATCCCTACACACACTTTTATAAAATGCCAATATATTATAGCAACAACTAAAGAACTCCACCAGAATATTCTGACACTATTGCAGATAAAGGGACAAGCGCATACTTCTACCACTATATCTAGGGAAACTCAAGACTCTGATCATCATGAAAAAGTGGTTGTACAAGAGAAAGTGTACATTTGTGCTCCCATCTAGGAGGATTATCATCATATTCCAATAATGGATGAGGCATTAAACCAGGATCATACTCCCGTTCCAATTAGGGCTCACTGGGTTAGTGTGACATATGCCTCGGGAAAGGGGAACATGCCTATAGAAAAAGTTTGGTGGCATATTCCAAAGGCCCAAGATCGGTCCCATATCCACGTTCTGGCTTGGGATCACCATGTGGGAGGAGAAAAAGCCTCATTATAGGCTCATATTCTTGTCAAATAATTCCATCGACATACTCCAAAGGCCCAATATCATACATATATCCCCGTTCTGGTTAGGGCTGACCAAGTGATAACGAAACAATCCTCCGGACAAAGCTCATATTCCTGTTAGTGAATCTTCTTGGAATATTCCAGTAGATCATAGACGCAAGGTTCATATTCTTACTTCCATCGATGAAAGACTGCACCAACATCATTCCAAGGAAATACAAGAGGTGGATCATATTCCTTCTCCCATTCCATAGGTCCGTCGACATATTCCAGTGAGGAATTTATATATAGACCAAGATCATATTCCTATTCCAACCAGGGATCACTAAGTGAGAGTGGTACATGCCTCGGGGTAGGCTCATACTCCTAACAAGAAAAATAGAAGCATATCCCAAAGGCTTAATATCGGGATCACATTACTGTCTTAACTGAGGCTCACCAAGTGAGAATGGTACATTCCTCCGGACATACTCATATTCCTGTCAATAATGAGACAAATTACTAGCATATTAGTGGGCGTATATTCCCACTGCACCAGGTTGTTATATACAAGTTCTGAAAATCATCATAAAACAAGATCACATCCCTATGCAATTCTAAAAGGAAGGTTGGAATATTTTGACCATGACGCGGAACAAGGACCATATCCCTAATATGTTCAATGTCAGTGTCCTTGAAGACATTCGAGACAAATTATCACTACGATGAGGGTCCACCAACTCTTCTATCAAAACAAAAGTAGAACACATTCATTACCATGATAGTTATCCTCATGGTAGTGTGGAGATAGATTGTAGGGACTGTACTACTGACATCCATCATGTTCAACCTCACAATGACAATATCTCCCATGTACAAGGAAAGTCCCCCTTTCCTAGACACCTCTGTATAGAGAGGTGTTCAAAAATATGACACCTTCGTATAGATATGTGCTCAAAAAATCATGGTTAACTATTTGTGGTTTCCCATAAACTTATAGTAGCACTCCAATCTCATCAGCAGAATACCATCAAACCCATATTCTATGGTTTTACTAGATGGTGACATGTAAGTCTGATGAGGAGGAGTCTGACATCAAAATATCAAGAGAGTTAACCCAAAAAAACCTCCCCATCATGTTTTGGCCCTTCGCTACTTTTGACTATGAGATCCGAGATAATCTAGAAAATGAGTGAATTTATTTTCTATGCCAAAATATGTGTTATAATCATCAGTTAATGAAGGTTCTATTTCTCTCTTATCTAGGATATGAGTGTAACCTTCAGACAATAAAGATACTATATTGTCCGCTAGACCTAGCTGTTATCTCTGTGGCCCGAGATCCAAAAATGGGAAAGCACAACGCAAATATACAGCACGCTTGATGCCATTTCATTGTGACACTTAGAAAACTGATCTCCAAAGACATGTCATGAATCCTTATTTGAGTATGGAGATAGTATGGAGCATTACACTTTTCCATGTCCTTGGAATAATAAAACCCATTAGATTTAGTGTCCTTTAATGTTATAGATTCCAGAAATATCCGGGGATTACGTAATGATCAGGCTAATTGGACACTACAACGGAATTACCCCAATTCAAATATTCCAAGACATCACTAAAAGAGGTATAGGATAGCCAACATGATTTGAAACAGGGCCCCTAAAATCAATGAGAACACATTTCAGACATATTGAATGAAGTTGCGATCACCCTGTCAACTTCCCATGAAGATTGGTTCTCATCATGTGATGTCATCACACCTAGATCCCATGAGAGAAAAACTATTCCACATAAAACGAGATATAATAGAAGATACCATGACATCCTTCGAGGAGCATACCCAGCCCCCTGGGCCAAGAGAATATCTACCACTACCTCCACCCCTCGAATTATTAATTCCTAAGAGGATTCCGGACATATCCTTAGCAGCTGTAAGAGAACCCTAGCCTGTTTATATGGGGGAATTTATATCTAAATCACCATCTCCAAGCACATAATCCACCGAGAGGGTTCTGGAAGAATCAGTGGTGATTCAAATCACCTCCATCCCACTGGTTTGGGGGCATTTATATCTTCATTTCCATCCTGAGAATTATCAAATCCCTGACATGAATCATTGGATCATCAACAAAAGGACAAATCATGCCAATTGTGGACCCAAATGACCCCCAACCCATAGGGTTGTTGGAATTTTCATCATCATTATCACCACATAGAGAATCTTTCTTCTCTAGGTTGGGAGGAAAAAATTCTTTGTTCCACCTATCCCTGCAACCGTGGGACAAACTTCTACTGGTTGGGTCCCATTAAACAATCATGACTAGAAACTCCCTCAAGGTCATTACTCATAGGCCAAGATGGTAGGACTGTATGGAAAAGGTTATCATACCCCGCCAGGGTAACAATCCAAAGCGTCTTAATATAGACAAGGGTTTAAATAAATAACCTAATAAAAGTTGTGCAGAATCATCTTGTTGTGCTGAAAGTAATGACATGCCCACCATTTCATGACATGCCTCTATGAATATCTTCACTGTCAACATGGAATGCATCGATCAAGATTCAAATGTAGTGGGCCGCAACATAGATAATATACCCTGAGAGGAGGGTGTTTTGGATGCACCAAATGATGATAAATGACGCACGCCTGTCGTAGGGCATGGCAAAACAATTATTTCCTAAGTTAAAATGTAGTAATGTGGTTGACCTAGGATGTCTCCCGAAGAAGAGTGCACACAAAACGATTTTTCACTTTAAAACGGGGGTAAAAATGTTGTGAAAGGAAATTTGAAATTCAAATGATTGAAAAACTATGAAATTAAAAGGGTGATTAGGTCGGGGTCGGTTTCCTAATTATAATTCTATCCTTGTTCAATTTAATTCAAACCTCTTCTTCTTAGTTGATTAAAGTGAGTTTCCACAATCGTTTCCTCTCACTTCCTTGGTGAAATTGTTATTGTGAGAGAAAACTATACCAAGATCTCGGTTTGGTCAACTCTCCTTCCGTGTGTAAAATAGTTGTATTGAATATCCTTAATTTAAATGAGAAATACCCGATCGGGTTTTGTTTATCCCAATCAATCAAGAACATTCACTACACCTTTTACACGTACTGACGATCGTCGAGTACTTCACCACTAATTTCTGGTTTATTCCATCGTATATAAACCCGAAATTAGTGGAGGGAGATATTGATTATTTTAACATGGAAAAAATAAATAACGGAATTAATATTCAAGAATGATTGCACTTGATTATAAAATCCGCTATAATAAATTTAAAACAACTTTGAAGAAGAAATAAATTTATTCAATTGCGTCCAAGAACTCAAGCATTACAATGTAGAAAACCAACCCTTCCCCAATCACTCCAAAATTTTACCCCACCATGGTAAGAGTAATCGAGTTGAATGGGGAAGAAGAAGGCATTACAAAACAATGAAAAAGAAAATAAATAAAATATCAAGCTAAAAAGTCCTCCTTCTTGGTGTCCCAGAAGGAATGGGGTGGAGAATGGATTCTTTGAGAGGGTGGAGCTCTCCTCCTTTTATAGACAGAATGCTTCCCCTGAATCTCGACGCGTTGTAGCCCCCTTAATGACCTCTTAACGCGTTGATCCCTTCTTGAATGTTGTTCATAATTCCCTTGGACGTGTCCCCTAAAAATCTAAGCAGTTTTGGACATGTATTCCGAGAGTTATGGCCGTTTTACTATGAGAATTTATTCGGTCCAGTCAGACTCTCCAAAACGAAGTCTTCCGGATTAGGGTGCTTTAATGACCCAATGAACGGCCACTTAACTCGGTGCTTCCTTCATAAAGGATGCTCCTACACTCCTTGCGCGTCCACCCACCGAATTTCACAAGCTTTGGGCCCACAGTGGATGTGTTATGGATCCCACATCAAAACTAGGAAAAACTGAATACAGTTTTCTTGAGCCAACTTGTGAGCTTCTTTTGAGCTTCCATATGGCCGATTCAGATTTTAGTCCAAATATATTAAATGAAGACTGGGATGTGTAGAATCTGGAAAAAAAGGAAATTTGCAATTTGGATCAGTGTAGATAATGTTATGGCCAAACTACCAAAATAATTTAAAACTATTAAAAATCCAAAATGACCAATGTTTACTATTCAGCTCAAAATAACACCATTATCATAAAAATAAAACAATTCATCTTAGAGGAACAATTTTGTGGGTTTAAAACAATTATATTCAATGTAAATTAATTGAAAATATTTTCTCTATCAATTCCCCCACACTTAGCACTTGGACTCCTGAACAAGTAAAAATCAAATCAAATCAAACCCAAAACACATATCAATGAGATCAATCAAATCAATTTCAATAAACAAAAAAGATATCATGCCTCATCAAAAACTGTTATTTCAAGTTCTCCATTTAAGATTGTAATATATTTCCACTTCATTTCTTATCCCATGCACACAAAACACCCACCTCACATGAATTTTCTCTCATCTCACAAATGTAAAGGCTGAACAAGGCTTTTCTCATCCAAACTCACACAAGAGTCACCATAGGTTTGATAAATTCCTACTTCTCCACCCGATGTGAGTCAAGGACATGTGTTTCTCATGAGGACTTTTCAGGGTTGTTCTGTGGCTTCCGGTTGGTAGGATTTAGATTTTAAAAGTTCTGAGGCTGAAAAATGAAGGCTTGGTTCTTATTGAAGCAAAATTGCAAGATTCTTGTTTTCACTCAAATATGGTCTCCTTCACTTCCCCTTTGTTGAAAATTGGCTCCATAATCATTCAATAATCTCAGCAGAAAACATTTCAATCTTTTCAAACATAATTTTTTTTAAAGCTCCAGATAGGCACAACTTTCTTTTTACATTGGAAGCTCCAGAAAGGCACAGCTTCTCTTGTCATAAAAGCTCCAGAAAAGGCACAGCTTTCAACTAAATAATTTTTCAGCATCACACACATCTCAACCAAAATTTATTTTCCACCCAAAGTATAACCAAATGAGGTAGTACACCACAAGAAATCTTCCCCCACACTTAAGTTCAACTAAATCATGCAATTTTACTTCAAGAGAAGGTATGATAGGGAAAATTGGCTTGTAATGTGGCTAACCTAACAGGAAATTCATGGCTACTAGGGGCTACAATGAAGGATAAATGTAAAGGTGGGCCATAATGAAAAGGATTATTTTGAAAAGGGGGCTTCAAACAAAATAAATGCCTCAATCATTTAAAACACGCGTACCCCAAACCGTCAAGTTTTGAAAGGAATAAATCAAATTCTGGTTAAAGCAAGCATGGTCTGGTTCTCTCAAGAAATGAGGTGAATGAAAAGAATATGTCAAAAATGGTTTATAAGACTCACAGGAAAGTTATTTCAAAGATATAGACAGTGAAATATGGCATGCGATTCAAAAATCAGTGTACTTTTCATGAAATTCCAAAAAAATTGAACTTGAAACAAATTCATTTCAGCATTCATTTAAGCTCGGTTTCATGAAATAGATTGGTTCACTCGTTGACATGGGTTTTAAAAATGGTATTGATAATCATTTCAGCTCAAAAGTTTTAAAAACACACCAAAAATTTAAAAACTAAACACACAAAAATTTGAAAACACGCATTTTTTTTATTTTTTTTTATTTTTGAAAACAAACATCAAATAAAAATACTACACTAAAAAGGTTCCCTTCCCCACACTTAAATGATGCATTGTCCTCGATGCATTCAAGTGTATTTAACATGTAAGCCATTTTTCAAATTAATCACAATATCAAGAAAGTGTGAAGGAGAGGTACAACGTGATTTATTCACAGTGCATCATTGAGTTAACCTCCTAAGTGTTGCACTCTGAAAACCTACAAATAAATGAATAAAAGTAAACATATGATATTTATTGAAAGAAATGAAAATAGAAATAGGATGATAATAGAAGGATAAAACTTGGTTTAATCCCCCAAGTGGTCCATGGGTTTTGACTGCCTCCAAAGGGGCAGTTTTAATTGGTTATCCCCAATCTGATGGTGGATGAGGTTTCTTTGATTTGAACCACCACATGTGGCTCTTCCCAGCTTTCATTTCATTGTTCTTGTTAAGGAGGACTCCATAGATAGATTAAACCAGATCCACCCCCTTTGCAATGTGGTACACCGTGCATGGGGTGGGGGTAGGATGAAGTACAGAGCCTCCTCCTTCTTGGGTTCCGCATGAACAACATCTTTTTTATTTTCCAGTGATTGCTGAAGGTATGATACATCTGGGGAAAAATCAAAGGGAATGTCAGAGTTTAATTCTATTTGAAAAAAATTAAAGCATGAAGAATCAATATCAAATTCTTCCCTTTCAAAGTAAGTAGGTTGTGTCTCATTTTCCCCGAGAAAATCCACTTTGATCTTCTCATGTACTCCCTCCATTATTTGTTCAACAGGTTTGGGGAGCTCTAGATTTTCCTACATGGATGACTTTTCTTTTTCATCATCTTCCTCCAAATAAATACATATGTTGGATGAATCTGAAAAAATAAAAGAAGGGAAGTTAATACTGAATTTAGTTTCAAAAAAATCAAAACATAATGATTTTATGAAAATATTGACTCCCTGATCTTGTTTGGGTTCAATTGGTTCTTCAATGGGAGGTGCTTCATGAAGTTGAATTTCCCTAGATAGAGGTAGGAAGTCAGACTCCTCTATCTTCTCTTCAAATTTCACTGATTTGTTGGTTTCTTCCTTCAATGTTGTTGAATCATCTACACTATGAGGAATAGTTGGCTCAAGAAGTTCCTCACACTCATTCCAGAAGTTATCCAGATCTTTTTGATCTCTAATATGTATTTCAATTGCTAAATATTCTTCATCAATCTCCTCCAACATTGATTGAGATGGGTTCAATGGATCTTCTTTTAATTTCATCAATGCTTCCATGGGTTCTTCAACTTGAAGGATTTGTGGGGATACTTCTTCCATCAATTTTTCTAGTTCTGGTTCTTGTTTGGGCTCCATTTTTTGTTGATCCTGGGATGCATGTACTTGTTCCACAATCCACTGTATTGAGGCCTCTAGGTTTTGAACTGTTTGACTAATTCTTTCAAATTTGGATTCAATATCCTTGTGAACTTCTTCTTCTTGGTGTTTTACTTTGATTATGTCTTCATAAAATTCCGTAAAATACTCTTGAAGTTCAATTAATTTTCTGGACAATCCCTCCAACACTGGGTATTCGAGGTTCTCTTTAAGGTTTTCAATGAGATCCTTGAATTCATCCTCTATGATGATTTGGATTTGAGCTCCCCGAATTTTTTTAGCCAAGAAAAAAAATTTATAATATATAGACCAAGGTGATTCAATAATTGTATTTCTCGCTGGTGGGTAATTTTTCCATGAATTAAAGAAATAATCATTTGAAAACAACATGGAAAACGATTTTTTTTAAATTGAAAAAGTCAAATATTTACAATTAGTTTGTGGCACTACCTCCCCGGCAACGGCGCCAAGTTTGACGCATGCCTGTCGTAGGGCATGGCAAAACAATTATTTCCTAAGTTAAAATGTAGTAATGTGGTTGACCTAGGATGTCTTCTGAAGAGGAGTGCACACAAAACGGTTTGTCACTTTAAAATGGGGGTAAAAATGTTGTGAAAGGAAATTTGAAATTCAAATGATTGAAAAACTATGAAATTAAAAGGGTGATTAGGTCGGGGTAGGTTTCCTAATTATAATTCTATCCTTGTTCAATTTAATTCAAACCTCTTCTTCTTAGTTGATTAAAGTGAGTTTCCACAATCGTTTCCTCTCACTTCCTTGGTGAAATTGTTATTGTGAGAGAAAACCATACCAAGATCTCGGTTTGGTCAACTCTCCTTCCATGTGTAAAATAGTTGTATTGAATATCCTTAATTTAAATGGGCAATACCTGATCGGGTTTTGTTTATCCCAATCAATCAAGAACATTCACTACACCTTTTACACGTACTGATGATCGTCGAGTACTTCACCACTAATTTCTGGTTTATTCCATCGTATATAAACCAGAAATTAGTGGAGGGAGATATTGATTATTTTACCAAGGCAAAAATAAATAACGGAATTAATATTAAATAACGATCGCACTTGATTATAAAATCCGCTATAATAAATTGAAAACAACTTTGAATAAGAAAGAAATTTATTCAATTGCGTCCAAGAACTCAAGCATTACAATGTAGAAAACCAACCCTTCCCCAATCACTCCAAAAGTTTACCCCACCATGGTAAGAGTAATCGAGTTGAATGGGGAAGAATAAGGCATTACAAAACAATTAAAAAGAAAATAAATAAAAGAGAAAGCTGAAAAGTCCTCCTTCTTGGTGTCCCAGAAGGAATGGGGTGGAGAATGGATGCTTTGAGAGGGTGGAGCTCTCCTCCTTTTATAGCCAGAATGCTTCTCCCGAATCTCGACGCATTGTATCCCCATTAAATGACCTCTTCACGCGTTGAGCCCTTATTGAATGTTGTTCATAATTCCCTTTTCCGTGTCCCCTAAAAAGCTCAGTAGATTTGGACATATATTCCGAGAGTTATGGCCGTTTTAATATGAGAATTTATTCTGTCCAGTCAGACTCTCCAAAACGTAGTCCTCCGGATTAGGGTGATTTAATGACCCAATAAACGGCCACTTCACTCGGTTATGCCTTCATAAAGGATGCTCCTAAACTCCTTGCGCGTCCACCCACCGAATTTCACAAGCTTTGGGCCCACAGTGGATGTGTTATGGATCCCACATCAAAATTAGGCAGAACTGAAAACAG
Organism: Viscum album; assembly: GCA_963277665.1. Taxonomy (NCBI): domain Eukaryota; kingdom Viridiplantae; phylum Streptophyta; class Magnoliopsida; order Santalales; family Viscaceae; genus Viscum; species Viscum album. The sequence goes on along the minus strand of OY728148.1, from coordinate 2,041,360,183 downwards.
TTTTCTTGAGCCAACTTGTGAGCTTCTTTTGAGCTTCCATATGGCCGATTCAGATTTTAGTCCAAATATATTAAATGAAGCCCCGGATGTGTAGAATCTGTAAAAGAATGAAATTTTCAATTGGGATCAGTTTAGATAATGTTATGGACAAACTACCAAAATAATTTAAAACTGTTAAAAATCCAAAATGACCAATTTTTACTATTCAGCTCAAAATAACACCATTATCATAAAAATGAAACAATTCATCTTAGAGGAACAATTTTGAGGATTTAAAACAATGATATTAAATGTAAATTAATTGAAAATATTTGCTCTATCAATGAACACACCCACAACTAAAGAAGACTAAAAAATATGGCACTGTTGAATATCATGTTTCCATCTCCATGATGAAACCTTTCCAAGGGGAAAGGTATGACTATATCCTAATCACATCCTAGAATAATTGAAGTTCCTTCCATGAAGGAAAAATTTTCACAATATGAGAGTGAAATACAAACTCTATAGAAACTCAATGAGGAGCCACTCAAGGGAAATATTCCCACTAGGTATCATCTTCATATAGAGACAAATATTCTCCCTCCCATAGCCTATTTTCCAGTAAGATCAGTATCTGAGCATCAGACTAGCTCCAAATCTAAGAATCCAGTCTACAAAAATGAGGAAGTAAAAAATGACCGTGACTTCCCTCCATTGAAGTGACAACCTATACCTCAGATAGGAAAACATTCAATCATAGGAAGAATTGAGAATCAACAAGAGATAAAGGCGATACCACCTCATTATCCCCCACCTGCTCCCTATGGATAGTAGAAAACTCAAAAAGTAGTACCCCAAGAGTTACTTAACATCATCTAATCCCTAGATACTTTAATAGAATACATGGAATGGTGACTCACACCTTTGAAGCCTGCGAGGAAGCCATATCCCGAATGGGTGGATGATACTCCACCTCCACCCAAATTCTACAATCCCACCTTCTCTACCTTTGATGGCATAGGAAACCCTAAACAACATCTCACACAATTTATATCCCGATGTGGTTTGATTATGGTCCCTAGAAATAAACAGGAGGCAATAAAGATGAGGTGTTTCATACAGACTCTAATATGGACAACCTTTGTTTGGTATAGTAGCCGGTCAGCAGGATCCGTTGTAGGATGGGAAGACCTTCATCATCAGTTCCTTTATTGGTTTATCTCCACATTGAAGAAGAAACTAATTGTAGACATAATGAACTATAAGAAATTTGTGGATGAGAGGGTGTTTGCTTTAAAAGATATATGTAAAGGTTTAACCTATTCACTTAGAATACCTATCTCACAAGAGAAACTACCAGAAATCAGTGCTGAAAATCTCTGGGAAGAGTTTCAAACACCTATGATCCCCATAAAGAATCCGCGTGAGTTCCAAGAGATTTATGAAATGACACAACATTTGGAAGAGTCTATTCAGTGAACCCGATCCAAAAATCTACTCATGCCCACATGACAGGGGAAAATCCTAGGTAGAGTAGAAGCTACAGATGTCACTCTCAAACTGAAAGCAGTGCCCATCCAGGCACCTAGGTAGGCTCTGAACCTCTCAACACCTCTTATAGAATAGAGAAAACCATGGAATAATTCTTGTCCATATGTACATAGAAATTAGGTTCACCTGCAATTTGAGGAATTGATGAACAAAGTATACTCCTTACAAAATTAACAAGTCCCCAATTATTTTTTAGCATCCATAGACAACAACTTGCTTAGGCTCCCACAGCCTAGGAAGCCTGATGAGGTCAACCTCACCGATCGTCCTCACTACTTCCTTTACCATAGAAGTATGGGTCATAATATCAAGGACTAATTCATATTCAAATATTTACTTTAAGGCATGGTCAATTTTAGATAGGTGGCATTAAAAAACTCCCTAGAGTAGGTGGAATGCATAACTATTGTCTGAATATAATAAGAGGATGGATGACAGAAAGTTCCGTCCAGGAATGCATGAAAATTCGACAACTGGATGACTTGAAAACACTTGATTGAGCTCATTCCACACTGAAATAACATTTTCACAGAACCAAAATAACCCCACCACCTAAGAAGGAGACATAAGAAGTGCCTCCCAAAGGTGGTCATGAATACCGAAATAAGGAAGAAATAGAAGAGGAGGAATCATATTCTACTCCAACACAAGCCTTAACTCTTGAAAATTTCTTCCCCACAACATCCACAACATGGAAACCACCTCAAATAATGGAATCCTAATTGAATTAAGAGCTCATAATTGGTTATTTCAATGTGATTTACTTGGATGACCCCTTCTCCAATGATGAGTATGCCCCCAAATTTTAATTTCACACACATAACCAGGGAATGGGAAGTTGGATGTGCCAAAACCGATGATACAGAGGAAAATGTGGATGTGTTCGAGCCCAATATTCTGATCATACCCCCATGAAGGACATATATGTAGTTGAGACTAGTGGTTAAGTACACAAGAAGGCCCAAAAGAGGCGAGGAGGTTCCCTAGATTACTCCAACAATCACTTGTATCTGATTATGTTTCATGATCACCTGGTGGGGGTTTAATCTAATCGACCTAGGTAACGAGAAAGGCTGGTTCAACCTACATGACTTGCACTATATGTCCCCTAGACTTCTTTAAAAGCACCAATCCCATCCATTTGGATGCCTTAGATCTTGAATTGTATGCTCATAAGTATCTCTATATGAGGAAGTTTCGACCTTTGACACAAAAGTACGATGTTCTGAAATATATGGCTATTTTCCCTACCAAGATCTCAATCCTTGATGCACTTTGTCTTTAAAAAAACTTAGGGATGCACTTTTGGAATCCCACTAGATCATGTAGGAGTTTGAGACAGAATTTGTTGCGATTGAGGTATATCGAGTGGAGACCATGTCCTTATAATTTCATGTCCCCATCTCGTTCACTAACTAGGATAAGGAAGAGTTACTTCTTGGAAATATCAGGGCCCTATATGTTTTACGTAGACTCAATAATGTTAATGTCCAAAGGGTTCTGATTTATAATGGTTCTGGGATCAATATCATACTGGTTCAAACCCTATGACGTTTGGTATACAGAAAAGGGGACTTATCTTGCACAAAGATGACAATTCAAGGGTATGATAAGTGCGAACAGAGACCTCTCAGGAAGATCAAACTCAAAGTCTAGTTTGGAGAAATCACATCTGACACTGAGTTCATGTTTATCTAGAAAGACACCACATACAATTTCCTACTCAGGAGGCTATGGCTCCCTAGCCACTTGGCTATACATTCAACATTCCATCGGTGTCTGAAGTATCCCATCGATGGAAAAGTTGGCATACTACATGCTGAAAATGCCCCTAGAGACTTGTGAAGCCACATATGATGAAGTAGATTTATAGAAGAATAGAGAAAAGAAACCAATGGAGGATGATGATATAAAGGTTACATCCCAATATTTTGGGGATCACCCTTTTGAATCCCTAGAGTATGCTCAGCAATGATTACGTTTCCTCCATAAATCTGGTTGAAGTATAAGATCTAATCCTAGAGGCCCAAACCACTCGTATCATTAGTAATAGTGTAAAATTCAATCATATCCAACATCTCTTTGTGAAAAATCAAATTAAAATGGATGATAATATCTCTTCTATGTACCTCCATCAACCTGATAGTGATTGAGATGCCCTTAGATTTCCAGATTCATCTAAAAATTCCTCCATAAAATCAAAATTAGTGGAATATGAGGATAAAATCAAGAATTCCCCTATAGTATTTGTGGAAGGTATCTCTACCACCATAGATGAGATCAGACAGTTAAATTTGGGAATGGAAGAAATCATGTGACCTACTCTGATTAGGGCCTCCATTCCCCTCAAAGATCAAGATATGTACATTACATTTATAAATCATTATAGCTACGTGTTCTCTTGGAAATATATGGAAATGCATGGACTTAATCAAGATGTGGCTATACACCATCTCAAACTACCCAATGAGCATTTAGACTTCAATAAGGAATCTAGGAGGATTAACCCCTCTCATTCCACCAATGTAGAGGTAGAAGTCAACAAGTTTACAAAATCCAACTTTGTCCGAGAAGTGAAATACCCAAGATAGCTTTCCAACATTGTCCCTGTTAAGAAAAAGAATAGATATATTACGGTCCGCATTGAATTCAGAGACCTTAATTGAAATTTCCTTAAATAATATTTCCCATTATCAATCAAATAAATCTTTATTGATGCATCTATTGGCATCTAAACCCTTTCCTTCATGGATGGGTACTCAGGGTACAATTTGATCAAGATGTCCTCCAAATATGAAGAATTCACTGCCTTCAGAGTACCTCAATGGATCTTCTGCTATTAGGTCATGCCCATAGGATTAAATAATGCTGATGTTACATATTAGTGCACTATGAATCACATATTTAAGCCATTCCATGGAAGGATAGTCACGTTTTATGTTGAAGACTTGGTTTTTAAATCCCGACAGTGATGTGATCACTTCACAAATATTTGGACAATCTTAGACAAGCTGTGAAAACACCATTTAAAGATGAATATGCTAAAATTCTCACTCAGGGTAACATCAAAAAAGTTCCTTGTATTTGTGGTATACCACTGCAACATTGAGGTTGATTCAAATAATACTAGTGATATTTTAGCAATGTCACCCCCCATAAATCTCAAAATAGATAAGGGTAATCCAAGGTAACCTCACCTACATTCGAATATTCATCACCAAACTAGCCGAAAAAGCTCTCCCCTTACTCTAGATAATAAATAATGGAATCACCTATCAATGGGATGTTTACTATAAAAAATAATTTTAAAGTATCAATATGTCCTTACTTTACACACCGGTTCTGATGCCTTTAGTGTAAGGGACACCACTTATCTTATTTGTTTATGACATGGAACACTCATTGGCTGACCTCCTCTCACAAAAAAATAGCACGAGAAGTGATAAATATCCCTACTATCTCATCTAGATGATGCTAGGTACTGAGAATAGATATTATGATGTTGAGAAGAATGTCCTTTCCATCATATTTACCATGAAAAATATGAGGTGTAAGATCTTGAGTTTTTCTTGAGGTACAAATATTTTACTTTTCTAGTTAAATGTTTGTTTAATTTCCCTTTTGGATTAAACCATGAGCTAGGATGTGGTCTGGTTGGGTTGTTTTTGGGAAATAAGAGGCAGGAAGGTTGTGTACTGGCCGTAGGACAATTACACGATGTGTAATTGGGATACACACTGTGTAATCTGATTACACGACATGTAATGGTCTGGACAACACCTTTCATGATGTGTAATTGGTTATTCCCTAGGAAGGGAAAACTGAGCATTACATGACGTGAAAGGAAATTACACATCATGCAATTGCCTAGGAATTGTTAAAAAATGAGTCAAAGGCCTTTATTTTCTCACACATAACCCTCTCCTTCTATCGTTGAATCCTAAAAACCTTCTTTTCTAGTTTTTCAGATCTAACACCCATACAAACTCTATTTCTTTCACCGTCATTATCATTAGAACCGCATCGGTAATTCCTTGATTCCTTTTTAGCAGTTCTTGATTATTTGGAACAACACCTTCACTATTTGTATTCAGACTCTTATGTGCTAATTTATCATTCTTCACCCATTCTTCATATTTCCTCCAAACTAGGACAAATCAGGACTTGATACTAGATGAGTACTCCACTACCAAGCTATGGTAGGTGGTATATACTTTTCTTTTATCTTTTTATGATTTATAGACCTATCATCCTTTTTTTGCTCCCCGAACTTTATGGCGCGGGCCTAGTTTTGAAAGGATTAACTAAAATAGATGAATTAGGACCTATTAGGGATTCCATTAGGATCCTTGAGATGCATCAGTGGGTTTTTTCCCTAACCCAAGGCCACCCATGGGGTGCTCCATGCCTTTACTTTGGTTTTTACTATTGATGAACTACCCAAGGGGTGTGGCCTCTAGTTTTCCTTGTTTAAGTAAGACTAGTTGTACTTAAATGTGGTTGAATTACATGCAAAATATATGTCCAACATTCTTGTCTTGTGTTATCCTATTATTCCAGGCCTAACTTGATTAAATACTTAAATGTAATTTTTTAAACAAGTGGTTATACTTGTTGGTTATTTTTAGATTGCTTAAACGATTTTGTTGATAATTGTGATTAATGGGTGGGTATACCCATGTAACATGAAAAATTGTTGTGGAGTACATGAGTGGTAATAATCATGATATTTAATGGTTTAAATGAGAGGGTATACTCATTGAATGGTTTTGAATGTAATTGTTTATATGATTGGGTGCACTCATATGATTTTCTTGTTAAATGGTATGAAATGTATGAGTGATTGTAAAGATGCCATGGATGGAAATCCATTGATCTGGAACATGGTAGTGGACACATTGGCTGATTATGCACCTTGGGTATTGATTCGGTGGGATTCCTTGGGCTTTACTACCCATTGGATCCAACTTTCTTAGACTCACATAGGACATGTTGGTAAACATGCTCCCATGACTCCAACCAGTGCCTATACCGAGTTTCCATTGAGATGATTCTGGGACTCAATGAGGATGCCTTGGTCTTCAACACCTTGGATCTGGACCTTCACGGTCTACCCTTATTTATACGAAATGATTGTGGGATATATGTCTGTGGTTGTACGACAAGGACATGAGTTTTTGATATGGTTTTCTTTATATGTTAAGTCCATGTGGATAGGATATGGATGGTTGTACGGTGAGGACATGTTGTTTTTTATATTTCTTGTAGCTTCCTTTTTAGGAGATGAAACTTATTGCAGGGAGACATGGGAGGATGTTTGGTATTACTTGTTTGTAGTAGTTATATGCCTTGGTCTTTCACACTTAAATTACTACTTACTTGAACTTGTTTAGCATATTAAATTATGCTTCTTAGAACTATATAGATCTTTGGGTGGAAACCTATTGGTATGTTTATCTCACACCCTATTTGGGCCTCCTGGGGGAACCGAAGAGATTATATGGTTGCAAGTGATAATAGGGGAAAGCGCACTAATACTGGTTGTTGATCATTTCTTTGGAGCATGGGAGCATGGGACCATGATGTGGCTTGCGATGATACTGGGGAAATTTTTGGTATTTTTGGATTTTGGATACTTGTATTGTAATATATTCCTTATATACCTTTTTTGGATATTTTCTACACACATTTATCATCTACATCATGGTATATGAGACACTTCTGGCTTGTTATATATTCCTATTTTGATTGTTTATTTTATCTATTGTCTACTTATTGTCTGTTCTTCCACTATTGAATGTGATTGAATTTTGTTGTGATATACTTTGGTGATGATGGAATAGTCTCCCCAATAACTCACATAGGCCCTAACGTCTAGTAGACAACCTCTATCATTTGGAGAGATACGCTTGAGGCCATGTAGCCAACCGAGCTCGGGGCACTGTTGAGTGGCATCCGGGTCTGGCACGTTACAAAGTGGTATCAAAGAAGATTATTTTCTATTTTTATTTACTATTTGGATATAATATATAGGGATAGGAAGGAAATTTGGTAATGATATTTTATCGATCATAACTAACCCATGTATAGGAAAAATCCAAATTCCCCTGAATGAAATTAATATTTTTTTTGGTTTTGACTATTAAAATTAATTTGATTTCACCATTAGGTGATGTACATGATTTATGATAATACTATTGGTGCAATTGTGAGTTTTATTTCTATTGAAACCCAATGAGATGAGGGTATTCAATCTCATGCATCATATAGTAACTTGTTAGAAATCACATGTCATTAATTATGCCATTCCATTTAGGATGCATTATCTAATGCATGATGTTATGATAGGTGTTGTGATTGTTTTTCCTATTATTGTGATAGAAATTATGCAGAGGATAGAGGAGTGATGTCATCTTTCAATTCATAATGTGTGTGGGACCTTATGAAATGGAAAATGATGCACCTTTTAAATTAATTTGTTAAAGTGAATTTGATGTGTATGGATTATATGGGCATAAAATTTTGGTCCATGAGGTGTTATGGGCTCTCAAGTATCAAAACATGGTGAACCATTAGTCGAATCATTGAACGAATGAATATTAAATGAAAATGAAATGGAAAATAGATAGTTAACCTTGACCCAGATTTTGAGTGGGAAAGAGGTAGTCTTTCTAGTTGTGTTGAGGTTCTTCCTTATATAGTGTTCAATTTAGGAGCAAGATGTGGGTTATGAATTGGTTTTAGGAGGGTTTTGACATGTCCTATTATTTTGAGCTGAGACTTTGATACCATTACTTTCTGAGATGTGTGTTTGGAATTGTAGAGGCATGCCACCATGAAGACCTCCAATGGTACGCCGTGAGGGAGGTGAGGACCACGCTTTGGAGGCGGTGGACTATGGGCTACTGAAAAATCCTCGTTTAGTGTTAGTTGCGGAACCATAGACTTTTCCAAACATGGGTGATGATACAAAGTTCCTTAAGGGGTTATTTCACTATATGAATACTTTTTTAGGGACCACCAAAACCTACAATGACTATGGATGAGTTAAAATGGGTGTTCCAGCAGCAACAACCTCCCACGTTTTCATGGGATGGTGGTCCATAGGATGTTAATTTGTGGATTGAGACCATGATAGATATCTTCAATCATCTGGTGATGCCTCCTGAGAAGAGGTTCAAGATCGACACTTATATGCTATGTGGAACATTAAAGCGTTGATGGGATGTTTAGAACTATGCTGATGGGTTTTGAGATATGGGATAGACTAATTTCTAGACCTGATTCTAAAACTACTCTTATCCCAAAACTCTGTGAGCAGAGCATGCTAGTGAGTTCATGTGTCTGGAGAATGGTGTTGTTATAGTTATGGAGTACATAGTATTCTTTACAGAGTTGCAACATTTTTTAGCAATGTACCATTATGATGAGCATTCTAGAGTGAGATGCTCCAAGGAAGATCTCCAACATGCTATCAAATATTAGGCCAACATGTTTATATTGACTTCTATCACTGATATTGTAAATCAAGCACTAATTATAGAGTGTAACTTGAGTTAATATGGGGTCATAGAGTAGGAAAATGTTGTTTCTTGACCCAATTATTATATGTCTACAAGAAGGATCACCATTTTGAGGCTTCCCATGACATGAGTGCCAGTCTGTCTTTGAGTGCTAGCATCTCAGTGTTTTTTCACCAGTGTGGCAGGTGAGGCCACATGAAGAACCAGTGTGACCGCGACCCAATCAAGTTCCGAGATTGCGAAAGGATGAGCCATGTATAGTGGTTTGGTGGAACCTTCCCTCTAACTGATAGTGGTAGGGGGTCATCTCCAACATCATGTTTAGGAGAAGGTTCCTTAGATCCATGTTAGGTAAGAAGCTGGAGTAGTGTGGTCAGATCAGTCTGAGGTAGTAGTGGTCGTGGAATTGGTAGGCAGACACCAGTTATACCTATAAATTATAGTGGACCTACTATAGGTAGTGAGGTTGTGTCATAGGGCCGTTGTGCATGCCAGATCTATTCTGTATAGCCTACCCTGAGGAGTAGGGTGTCATACCATCTACGGTGAGAGGTATGATCTTAGTGGCCTCTACTATTCCATTGATCTTTTGATGTAGGTGAATCTCATAGTTTCATATCTACACCTATGGTGAAAATACTGGGGATTGTTGTGTGGTCATATTAGGGAGTTTTGACACTAGTCACACCATTGGGAATCATAACGGATGATGAGTGCTAGTGTATGGAATTCCCCCTTGAGGTTGGTGGGTGTCACTTAATATGGGATCTTTATGCCCTTGATATGACAAGGTTTGATTTTATTCTTGGGATGGAATTGTTAGTATCTTATTGATCTTATGTTGACTGCTATAGCTGGATGGTGAATTTCACATCACCAGAGGGTGTAGTGTTTACTCCCAAGGGGGAATGAGATGTCAATGTGAGTTGATCTGGACCAAATCATTGAGGGATGGGTGGAATAAAAACCTATATTTCTAGTTTTTTCTAGATGATCAGGGAGTGAGTCAGGATGAATTTCCTCCATAGGTGAATTATTTCAAGGATGTGTTCACAACTGAATTTTCTGGTTCAATTCCTGAGAGATAGGTTGAGTTCTCTATCAAACTAGTTCAAAAATCTATATTAGTATCCATTCCTCCTTACAAGATGGATACAAAGGAGTTGTAGGAACTCAATTGGTAGCTATAGGGTTTGTAGGTGAAGGGGTTTATCTGACCCAGTACTTCTCTGTGGGATTCGTCAGTCATTTTTTCAAAAAAGTATGATGGAACTCTTAGGGTATGTGTCGATTATTAGAAGTTTAATCAGTTGATGGTTAAAAACCAATATCCCTTTACATGGATAGATAACGTGTTTGATCAGCTTCGAGGAGCCTGAGTGTTCTCAAAAATCAACATGAGGTCAGGATATCACTAGGTACATGTTTGACCTACAGACATACCGCATACAACCTTTCATAGTAGGTATGATCTATATGAGTATTTAGTTATTTCGTTTGGTCTTAGGAACACGCCAATAGCTTTCATGGCACCGATGAACTGAGTGTTCCATCCTTAATTGGATTATTTTGTGGTGGTTTTCATGGAAAATATCTTGGCATATTATCACAATTGACATGACCATCAAAACCATCCTGATATTTTTTTGAATACATTGAAAGAACATCTATTATATTCTAATCTCGCAAAGTTCCACTTTTGGATGGACCGAATTCACTTCTTGGGTCACATAATCTCAGAGAAAGGAGTATCAATTGACCTAAAGAAGGTGAGAGTTGTAGTTTCGTGGGAGAAACCCAATAATGTTTTTGACATAGAAAATTTCTTAGGGATATCTGGTTACTATAGGTGTTTTGATATAGGACTTATCACACATAGCATCACCGTTGATGGGATTTAATAATAAGGGTGTGAAGTTTGTATGGTTAGATTCTTGTGGGACAACCTTTTAGGAGAAGAAAGAAAGGTTAACATCAGCACCAATACTGATACTTACAGAGTAGGATAGGAGATACACTGCGTATTATAAAGAATCAAGTATCAGGTTGAGAGTACTTCTTGTGTAGGTGGATAGAGTCATGGCGTACAGGTCTTGGTAGTTGAGGCCACATGAGAGGAATTACCTGGCACATGGTCCTGAGCTAGCTACAGCTGTTGGAGACACTATTTACTGGGAGATTATTTTGTGGTGTACACGGACCATAAAATCCTCATGTATATATTTACTCATCATGAATTTAATATGAGGTCATGAAGGTTGGTGGAGTACCTATAGTTTTTTGACTTTGAGCTTGTCTACAAGCCTGATAATGGAAATGCAGTGGCCGATTCACTGAGAAGGAGGACTCATATACAGACAGTGTAGCATGCCAGTATTGAGTGGATGCTTATGGATTTTTTCTCGAAGATTCATCTAGAGGTTCACAATATTCTGGGAAAGACATATATATCATCCTTATCTGTGATCTCTACCATATTGGATAGAGAAAGGATGATACATATATTAGATTCAGAGGGCCTAGTCCTATGGGTGAGTGAGGAAAGTGAGTACCCTCATCCTAGTTGGACCATAGGAATTGATGAGATCCTACATATACATAGATATTTTTGTGTTCCAATGGATATACATGATGATATGATGCGATATTTTCATGCTTCGGTATGGGCAATGAATCTCAGAGTCACAAATATGTATCGTGACTTGTGTCTTCAGTAATGGTGGTCGAGTATGAAAAGCAAGGAAGCTGGTTTTTTTATAAGGTGTTCCATCTATCAGTAGGTAAAAGTGGAACATTAGAATCCATATGAGATTTTATATCAGTTACCTATTTCGAAGTGGAAATGGGATGATGTCGCGATTGATTTCATGACTTGTTTACCGAGTTCTCCTCGAGGTAATGATGATGTGTGGGTTATTGTTGATGAGATCACAAAGGTTTCTCATTTATTTCCAATCAAGGATACATTCATTGTTAATGATCTTGGAATTTTGTATATACATGAGATATTAAGACTTCATGAGGTCCCACAAACTATCATTTTAGATAGGTACACCCAATTTACATCTCATTTTTGGAAGAGTTTTTAGAGGGCGCTAGGTACACAGGTTCTTCTAAGCACAACATACTACCCTCGGACTAATGGTCAGTCAGAGCATATGATACAAGTGATAGAGGAAATACTAAGAGAAAGAATCATAGATTTTAGGGGCTCTTTAGAGAGGAACGTTACCTTGGTTGATTTTTCCTATAATAACAATTACCAGGAAATAGTATAGTTGGAACCTTACAAGGATTTGTATAGTAGTCCATGTTGATCACCCTTGTGATGACTAGAGGCAGGTGAGGTAGCTTTATTGGGACCTCATCTCATGTAGGAAATTACTAAGTAGGTTTATTTGATTTAGAAGTAGATGGCTACTACACAGTATTGACAAAAATCTTATGTTAATCTCTGCAGATGAACTTTAGAGTTCAAGGTTAGGGATTGGGTCTTTTTATGTGTTTCACCAAGGTTGGGACACAGGTGGACCAGGAGATAGGGTATGATTTCACTCTGATATTTTGGGCCATTAGAGATTATAGAGAGAGTCGGGTTAGTAGCCTATCAATTTCAGTTACCTCATAGGTACTGAGTCATGCACGATGTCTTCCACATATCTCAGCTGTGCCGTTACCATTCGGACCCATCTAATGATTTTCAACATGAGGAGGTTCAGCTACAAGTTAATGCATAATTTGAAGAGAATATGATTCATATCATTTATATGATCATGATGGTTCTCTGAGGCTGGTCAGTTCCTCTAGTACGGGTGCTATGATAGCACGACTGTTTACAGGACGAGACTTTAGAGTGGGAGGCCGACGTATGTGATCAGTGCCTGAAGTTTTTTTAGATGAATCTTTACCACCATTGAGAGGGAAATTTGGGGAATAATTTCTTTAAGGGGGTAAGATTGTAAGATCCCAAGTTTTTCTTGAGGTACAAATGTTTTACTTTTCAAGTTAAATTCTTTTTTACATTCCTTTTTCAATTATACCCTGATCCGGTCCGTGGGATGGTTGGGTTGTTTTTGGGAAAGAGGTATAAAGGTTATGTACTAGTCACATGAAAATTACACACCCTATAATTGGGATACACACCGTGTAATTTGATTACATGGTGTGTAATATTATGGTATGGCCAAGACCTTTCATGACGTGTAATTGTTTTTTCCCCAAGAAGGGAAAACCAAGCATTACATGACGTGAAATGAAATTACACATCATGTAATTTCTCAATAATTTTTTTAAAAAAGAGGCATACGACTCTATTTTCTCACAAAAAACCCTCTCATTCTCTTGTTGAATCCTAAAGACCTTCTTTTCTAGTTTTTATGATCTAGTGCCCGTCCAAACTCTGTTTCTTTCACTGTTGGTCATGTTGGAAGCTCATTGGTAAGTCCTGGATTCCTTTTTTAGTTTTTCTTGATTCTTTAGAACAATGGATGCACTATTTGGATTTAGAATCGTATGCCCTAATTTCTAATTCTTCATCCGTTCTTCAAATTTCATCCAAACCAGGATGAATCAATATTTAAAACTAGATGAGCACTCCACTACTGAGCTAAGGTAGGTGGTCTATACTTTTATTTCAGATTTTGATTCTTTATAATGGTATCAACCTTTTTGTCACCCATTATACTTTTCAGAGCGGGGCCTATTTTGAAATTTTTAACTGAAATAGATGAAGTTGGACCTACCAGGGATTTTCATAGGTTCCTTGTGATGCGTTGGTGGTTGTTTCCCCAACCCAAGGCCACCCATGGGTCGTTTCATGCTTTTTCTTTGGTTTTGACCACTGATGAACTACCCAAGTGGTGTAACCTCAAGTTTTCGTAGTCCAAGGAATCTCAATTGTACTTAAATGACATTGAATTAAATGTATATAAGATTTCCTTCCGCCTTATATTATGTTATCATAATATACGATGCGTAACTTGATTAAATGCTCAAATGGAATTTCTTAAATGAGTGGGTATACCCATTGGTTGTTTTTATATTTATTTAATGTTTTTGTTGGTAATTGTGATTAATGGGTTGGTATACCCAAGAAACATGATAAATATAAGTGGAGTATGTGAGAGGGTATACTCATGAGATGTAACAGTTTAAATGAGTGGGTATACTCATTGAATGGTTTTGAATGTAATTTTTTATACAAGTTATTAGACTCATATGGTTTGATTATTAAATGGTATGAAATGTATGAATGATTGTATAGATTCCATGGATGACTCTATATGGATCTGGAATGTGGTAGTGGACACCTTGGTTGAGTATGAAACTTGGGTCTTGATTTTGTGGGATGCTTTGGGATTTTCTTCCACTTGGATCTGAATTTCTTGGAATCATGTAGGACATGTTTAAAGATATACTCCTAGGACTCCAAACAGTTCCTATACCAAGTTTCCATTGATATGATCCTAGGACTCATTGAGGATGCCTCGGTCTTCGACACCTTGGATCCGACCCTTTGTGGTCTACACTTCATTATACGACACGACCATGGGATATATGACTGTGGTTGTATGGAAAGGTTGTGGGTTTTCCATATGGTTTTTTATAAAAAAAAATTATTGATTATTTTATTGATAATAAATTAAATAATTTCCTCACATTGTGAAAAATATGTTTATTTATAAAAAATTTAGGATTTGATCATTCATTTGAAAATTTTCTGAAAATTAAAGTTTGACCTTTTAAAGTGCACTATAGTAATCATGACATAAATATTTTTATACCAATTATTTAAAATTTTGTAAATATGTTCCTGACTTAATGGTATACAACTTTCATTCATGTAATGGGAGATAAATCGAGCATTTGTTTGGAGTAAAAGGTTCATTAAGTCAAATATGGGTTTGAATCTCCAGATTGGACATGAGTTCTGTATTTGGGACATAAATTATTCATATATGCTTTGATTTGGATCAAATTTGGAGATAAGATATAGAACCAAATTTTTCACGAACCATCTTTCTGGAAGGACAGTTGGTTCATACTTTTTTGAGGTCAAACATGCAGTTCAAGTTGGATTAATTTATTTGGATGGATTTTCCCATTCACACTTGAAACCTCTTAAAACCTAGCCTCTCATCCAATCTATAAATTGGTGTTTTTATAATTTATAGGGTTTGGGAAGTGCATTGGGAGGTTTAAGGTAGATGATAATTGGTTTCACTCCATTTATCTATGAATTTCATAAGGGAGAGCTCTTGCAGCTAGGATCCCTTCATTGAAGCCTTATTATTCTTATTCACTTCGTAATATTGTTGTGATTTCAATAAAATCTCAGTATATATTCAATTTATTATGTTATTTTAAATTTTATTCTTCTATTAATAATCATATTTGGTTTCTAAATCAAGAGTAGAAATGTGATTGGGTTATACCCTTTCCACTACCTTTGCAAATGAAAAATGATGATACGATGACTACACCACCCATGGAAGATTAACACTTTTTAGTAATAAATATACCTATTACCTTATTCATTAATTTATTTTGAATAAATGAGATAATTTAATTCACTTAATATGATATATTAATTGAGTTTTTAATTTAAATTAATCTAATCAATCAATTTAACAATTAACACAAAACATGTGAGGTTGATAATTTTGTGAATTGTGAGAGCGTGAAATTAATCAGTAATAAAAAACAACACATGATTAATTTGTAGAGTTCAAACATAATCCCTAAACACAATTAATCCTCATTTATAGAGTGGATGTGTTCCCTAATTTACCACTAACCATAAACAATATTTATAACATCAATCAAAGAAGAGTTATGTGAACGCATGCTCCGAAGCTAGCCTAAGTTTTAATTAATTTCATCTTTGTGGTCAAGATAACTCCCATAGGTGTTGAGGGTTAAAAAATTAGGGGATTATAATTAAGTGGATATTAATTTAAATATTAATGATAAATAATTAATTTAATAGGTATATTTAGATCTATTACACCTTCTTAACATATTTTCTAAAAAGACATCTTCTTGTTGTGTCTTATTAATCGAATTTTATTTCAAAAATAAAAAAATGAAATCTTATTAAAGCATACTTATTCTTATTTTAAAAATGATAAACAACCCCTAATCCTTTTAATTAGTTTTTTTATTCACTTTTATTTTATTTTCAAATACCTTTAATATGTTGTTAAATTTACTTCCTCCTTTGAGAGACAACTTTTTCCAGCCACTCTACCACACCTAAATAACCCAAAAATGAACATCATTTGAGAGCACTCAGGAAAATTCCTTTCAAATTGGATCCATTATTAAAGAGGTAAATAATTTATTCAGCTAATTATAGTTATTTATTTTATATTTCATTTTACACTTTTCTTCTCCTCTTTCTTTATTCTTTCCCCTTTCTCGAGTTTTCTTTTTCTTTTTCTCTATTCTTTTATTTTTATCAGACTAAATAAAACATCTTTTATTTTTATTATGGTCTAATTTTCTTCATTTAATCTTTATTTTTATTTGATTTATGAAATGAACTAATCCCAAAGATATCTTATATCTTGACCCTGATATTGATCATATCCTTAGGGCTCGAATAACACAATCTCAATATACGAGAAGTTTTAACATTCAAGTAGTTGGAGAATTCCTCCATTATGGTAACAATGAAATTGGAAACATTTCTAAATAAATAATAAAATAATAACCAATGGATAAAAAATTACAATGAAATTAACAAAACCATTTGTGAATTGGTTGTACCATATATTAACTATCAACCAAATTGTATTGCATACCCAAATAGAAAATCGGACTTCGAACTGAAATTTGGGTTCATTCACATACCTCCAAAATTTCAGGGATTATCTAGTGAGGATACAAACAAAAATTTAAAAGAATTTAATGTTGTTTGATCAATCCTAAAACCAATAAATGTCTATGAAGATTAAATAAAATTAAGAGCATTATCATTCTCACTTGATGGAGTTGCAAAAGACTGGATGAATTATTTACAACCTAAAGATGTAACTTTTTGGAATGATTTGAAATGTATTTTCTTACATTGATTTTTACAACATCAAGGACCACTAACATTTGTAAATAGATATCAGGAATCAAGTAACCAAAATGGGATTCAATGTATGAGTACTAGGAGAGACTCAATAAGTTTTGTGCAAGCTGCCTGCATCACCAAATTAGTGAGAAACTTCTCATACAATACATCTACGAAGGCCTAATGCCTATGGAAAGGAGCATGGTGGTTTCCGCAACTGGAGGGTGTTTGGTTGAAAAAACACCAACATATGCTCATGAATTAATTAACAATATTCCACAAAACTCCCAATAATTTGGTGATCAAGGTACACCACATGTTAAAGGAGTACATCAGGTAATTACTTATTCTCTTGAAAGTCATTTGATTGATACTAAGTTGGAATAATTGAAAACTATAACGACGAATATTGTTTTGGATCAAAAGGCATCCCAACCCACTCCCATGAGGCCTTGTGTAATTTGTACTGAAACAGACCACCCAACTGACTATTTCCCCCAATTTCAAGAGAGGGATGATTGTGTGATAATATTCCCTAGGAGACCATATCGGAAGAAAAAACAATCACATCCTCAGAATAAGTATGATTCCTTTGTGACAACATACAACCAAGGGTGGAAATATCAATTAGACATGATATAGAGCTCTTTACAACAACAAAGGCCCCCTTTTCAACAAAACTTCCAGTAGCCTCCGCCTTACCAACATGGTTTCCAATAACCACAAATAAGATTTGAAACTCAAGAATAAACAATCCAACAACAAGGGAATTTTAAACTAAAGGTATATTCTAACACTGATGATCTTTTGAAACAAATTGTTCTTAATCAACAGAATGAGATGGAGAGTCAAGGTTCTGAGTTGAGGGAGTTAAAGACACAAATGATCCAGATTTCCACCACCCTCCATAAACTGGTAAGTTAGAACTCTATAAATATTCCTTACCAACCTACTCTAAATACCAAGGGGAATGTTAGTTTCATGACATTAAGAAGTGGGAAACAAAAAACTAAAACATCTTCACCTACCATTCCACCAGGATTTACCTCAACCCTATCGAATCCCCATTTTATACCAACTGATGAGAAACCCAAGGAGAAAGATAAAGGTAAGAAAATGATTGATGACGTTCCTCATAATCCCCTTCCTTTTCCAAATAGAGTTGTTCAAAACAAAAATATAGCTGAATAGGTGATGCAAAAAGTGGTTTTGGATAGATTCAAGCGTGTGGAGATTAACATCACTCTACTTGAATCCATTAAAAAAATACCATGGTATGCCGAATTCTTACAATAAATTTGTAACAATTGAACAAGGATCAAGGGAAATGAGAGGATCAATCTTGGAAGAAATTTTTCAGCACTCATTACACCAACTCTAGCAATACCAACAAAGTGCAAGGATCCAGGGGCATTCACCATCCCATGCGCCATAGGGGAGTTAAACATTTTTGATGCTTTATGTGATTTAGGAGATTCCATAAATGTGATGTATCACTCTATATTTTCTTCATTTCAGGTTGGTGAGTTGATGCCGATTATAGTGGTGGTGCAGTTGGCGAATAGATCCATGACATATCTAGCAGGAGTCCTTGAGGATGTACTTGTTCAGGTAAGAGACATGATCTTTCCATCATATTTCTACTTTCATAACATAGCAGATGATTAGGTAAGTTCTCATTATCACATTATCTTAGGAATACCCTTACTCAAAACTAAAAACTCTATCATAAATATCATTGGGGGAACACTTTCCATAGATTTTAGAGATGAATTTTTGATATTTAATGTTATGGAATCCTTAAAGTACCCCTCAGATGACTATTATTCTATTGTTATCTCCCATTTGAACCACCAAGTAAAAACCCTATGAAATTTGATTATCCCACGCTTAGGGAGATTATGAGCATTTGTTCTAGTTTGATTTCAAAGAGCACTTCCACACATATTTCTAATGCATAAACTTCTCTTATATATTATTTTCAAATAGATTCATATTCTGATTTTGATCATGTGAAATATGATTATGACATGGATGTTGAGTATGCTTATGGATTTTATGCATTATTCTTTAATTTTGATGATGTATATTCCAATACTAATGTTAATTGTGCACATATTTTTTGTTACTTCAATGTATCCATACATACATCACCCCCTTTATTTTAACTCAAGCCATTACCACTAAATACCAAATACTCATTCTTGTTAAGTGGTGAGACATTACCTGTTATTATTTCTAAAAATATCCCTTTTGAACATGAAGAAAAACTTTTGAATCTTTTGAGGGAGAACATCATGAAAATTGGGTGGACCTTGGATGATATATCAGGTATTATCCCCTCTATTTTCATACATAGTATTATTTTGGAGGATGGGGATAAACCAGTTAGGAAGCCACAAAGGATACTAAATCCAACTCTTCTGGAAGTTTTTAAAAAGGAAGTTGAAAATTTTCTCAAGGAAGGTATAATTTATCCCATTTCAGATTCCCAGTGGGTGAGTCCTATTTAGGTTGTGCCTAAGAAAAGTAGTGTTACTGTTTTTAGGTATGACAGATAGGAGTTATTTAGAATTAGGGTGAAAAACAATTGGCATGTGTGTATTGATTATAGGAAGCTAAATCAATCCACTGACAAGGACCATTTACCATCCCATTTATTGATCAAATTCTTGAGAGATTAGGTGGGAAGACAAATTATTATTTCTTGGATGGATTTTCTGGATATTTTCATCTTCCCATTGCCCTAGAGGGTCTGGAGAAGACAACCTTCACTTGTCCATTTGGTACATTTTCCTACCTAAGGAAGCCATTTGGACTTTGCAATTCCCCAGGTACCTTCCCGAGATGTGTGGTGAGTATTTTTTTTGTATTTCATTGAGACAAGAATGGAGGTATTTATGGATGACATTAAAGTATATGAATCCTCATTTGATGAATCTATCTTTAGTTTGGAAAAGGTGTTAAATTGTTATATTGAGAAGAATATGGTCCTGAACTTTGAAAAGTGTCATTTCATGGTAGAGCATGAAATTGTCTAAGGTAGATATTATTTCATCCTTACCCAATCCTTCATGTGTGCGTGATGTTAGATCTTTCCCAGGGAATTCAGGATTTTATTGGTGCTTCATCAAATATTTTAGTAAGATTTATCTTCCTATGCCGCGATTACATTAAAAGGATTCTAATTTTGTGTTTGATGATTCTTGCAGGACTTCTTTGGATGATCTAATGAAGTGTCTGACCACTCCAACGATCTTACATGCCCCATAGTGGGATCTTCCTTTTTAGATTATTTGCGACACTTCTAACTTCGCGGTTGGAGATATCTTATTTCAGAGGGTGGAGGGATGTTCAAATGTGTTTAAATATGCATTGAGGACATTAGATTCAGCCCAATAAAACTACAAAACCATAGAAAAAGAGTTTATTGTTATCATATTTTCTTTAGATAAATTCTGTTCATATTTATTGGGTTCTAAAGTTGTTGTTTTTTCTGACCATGCATCTCTGAGGTATCTTTTGAAGAATCCAGACACAAAGCCCAGACTCATCAGATTGATGCAACTTCTTCAAGAATTTTATATTGATTTAAAGTACAAGAAGGGATCAGAAAACCTGATGGAATACCACATGAGTAGGATTAATCACACATTAGAGGCTAACACCTGGGACCAGGTACCACTTCGGGACACTTTATCCGATGATCATATTTATTTCATCTCAAGTATGAATCCTTGGCATGATTATTTAGTTAACTACCTTGTTTCCTCTAAAATTTCTGCAAATTTAAATAAACATCAAGTGCACAAAATAAAGTGTTATCCCAGATTTTATGTGTGGGATTATCCCTATCTCTGGAACATGTGTAGTGATAAAGTTATTAAGAGGTGTATACCTGATCATGATTTTGAGTATGTTATATAGTTATTCCATACACTTTCATGTGGAGGAAACTTCAGACCCCAAAAGATAGTTAGGAAAGTTTTAGACTCTGGATTATATTGGACTATCTTATTCCATGATGCTTATGTGTTTTTCAAGTCGTGATCATGTTTCCAACACACTGGAAATATTTATAAGAGACATGAGATGACTCAACAAACCATTTTATTTTTTGATATTTTTTATATATGGGGCATTAATTTTATGGGTCCTTTTCCTAGTTCATTTGTTTTGTTTTATATTTTGGTTTCCATTGATTATGTTAGCAAATGGGTAGAGGATAAGGCTTCCAGGACTGATGATTCTCATATTGTAGTATACCTTTTCAAGGATGATTTTTTTTCTAGTTTGGAGTAGCAAAGGCCATCATAAGTTACCAAGGGACACACTTTTTCAATCTGAATTTTGATTCACTCCTTAGTAAGTATGAGGTGACACACAAAAAATCAACCCCATACCACCCCCAAACAAATGGTTAGGTTGAGGTTTCAAATCAAGAGTTAAATTTTTTTTTGGAGAAAACCGTGTAGACGAATAGCAAAGATTGGAATAAGTGCTTGGATGATGCACTAAGGGATTATAGGACATCATATAAGACTACCATCTCTCTATCCCTAATTCATATTTCTTTTGGTACAACTTTTCATCTCCCTGTAGAGGTCGAGCATCGAGCTTATTGGGCTATAAAGAAATGAAACAAGGATTTGGCACAAGCTAGAATTCAACAGAAGCTACATATTCAAGAGCGTGAGAAGATTTGATTGTCATCATATGAGAACTCAAGGCTCTACAAGGAATGATAAAAATTATCTCATGACAGAATGATCCAACAAAGGGAGTTTTTTGTAGGAGAAAAGGTTCTACTCTACAGTTCACGACTAAAGCTACTTTCTAGTAAGTTGCATTCCAAATGGTTACTTCTTTATGTTGTGTCTAATATTTTTCCTTATGGTGCAGTAGATATCACACAAGAGGATATAGGAAGTATATTTATAGTCAATGGTAAACATTTGAATAAATACATTGAGGTACTTTCTACCTATGTAGTTGATTTCATCACACTGCATGACCCCAACATTACTTGAAAATACCAGGTTGTTCCTAACCCTTTAACCTTTTATATTACTCATCCTATTTAAAATTATACATTTCATGTGAACATATCATCTCATAGGTTCACACTGAGGATAATGAAATATTTTAAGTGTGGGGGAGGGGACAACATTTTGGGGTAGATATTTAGGATTTTTATTTGGGTGTATTTTGTGTGTTTGGTGTTAAGTTTCTGGTAAAACAATTTCAAAAAAAAAACAATAAAAAAACATATCATGTAACATTATAATTTACATATGGAAGATATGTAAAATGAATGTTTTCAAATTTCATTGGCGGAATGATAAGAATGAGAAATATTTCATCATCAAGGGTTGATTTTTATAAAAATTGAAGCCATCGATGGTATGATTGGTTGTGTCATAATAAAACCTTTTAGATGTTGAAACCATTATTTTTGATTTTTTTATGGTAAATTGAGTCATTGATTTATCCACACATATTTTCACACAATCATGAAATCTGATTTTCTCTTATCCAATTGAATGTATATTCAGGGTAAGTAATTATTTTCTACTTATAACGTGGTCTTTCCATACATTTGTTTCTCTTCCAATCATTTTCATCATCGTACCAGATTGACCTATGCATGTTCACCTAATATTTGACTATTTTACGCCCTAAAAAAACAAAAACAAAAAAACAATCAATAAAGAGGGGAGTGAATAAATGTACAACATGTGGGGATATTTAGGTCAGGAACTCATGGTTTGACTTCTGGGAAAGATTAAATGAGTGGGTTTTGTAATTTTATTCAAAAGGATATTGAACAGGTTTCGTGGAATAAAATCAATTAAGAAGAATATTTTTTATTAACCTGAATATATTGGATAAAGGACAAACACGTGGGGAATTAGTCGTATGGTAGACCCACAACTTGTTTTCCCTCTGATTTTTTTTATTAATCACGCTCGATTTTATTTTGACACAATTTATAAGACAATTACTTTAAAATTTATTAATATTGACTTTTTATGGTATTCTTAATTTTCCTATTTTTCCACTATGGATTGAGGAATATGAACATGCATATCTTATCACATTTTTTTGAAATACATGATATGAGGTTTTTCCAAAGAGTGAAAAAGGATAAGTGTGGGGGAGTTGATAAAACACAATTTTATTGAATATTTTATTAATAATAAATGAAATAGTTTCCTCACATTGGGCTAAATATGTTTATTTATAAAATATTTTGGATTTGATCATTCATTTGAAAATTTTCTAAAAATTCATGTTTTACTCTTTAAAGTGTACTGTAGTAATTCTGACATAAATATTTTATATCTATTATTTGAACATAAAATTTTGTAAATATTTTCCTGACATAATGGGATACAACTTTCATTTAGGACATGGGAGCTAAATCGAGAATTTGTTTAGAGTAAAAGGGACAATAAGTCGAAGATGGGTAAAACTCGCCATATTAGACATCAGTTATGTATTTAAGCCATAACATATTCATCTATGCTTGGATTTGGACTAATTTTTTATGGAGATAGATAATAAAATTTCTCATGAATCATCCTTCTGGAAGGATAGTTGGTTCATGCGTTTTTGAGGTCAAACAGGCGGTGCAAGTTGGATTAATTTATTTATATGAATTTCCCCATTCACGCTTGAAACCTCTTAAAACCTAGAATACACGTGACTCTATAAATTGTATTTTTCACATTTTTAGGGGTTTGGATGTGAATTGGGATATTTAAGGTATATTATAATTGGTTTCACTTCATTTCTCCATGCTTTTCAATAGGTAGAGCTCTTGAAGCTAGGATCCCTTCATCGAAGCCTTCTTCTTCTTCTTCACTTTGTAATATTGTTGTGATTTCAATAAACTCTTAGTTTATCTTCCATTTATTCTGTTATTTTAAATTTTATTATTCTCTTAATATTGTTATTTGTGATGTAAATCAAGAATATAAATTTGATTGGTTTATACGATTTCCAATACCTTTTCAAATGCAAAACGTTTCTACGATGTCTACATCGCCTATGAAAGAGTAGTCATTTTTAGTAATTGATC
Source organism: Viscum album (assembly GCA_963277665.1). Taxonomy (NCBI): domain Eukaryota; kingdom Viridiplantae; phylum Streptophyta; class Magnoliopsida; order Santalales; family Viscaceae; genus Viscum; species Viscum album. The sequence goes on along the minus strand of OY728148.1, from coordinate 2,041,335,981 downwards.
GACCGATTACCTTTTTCATTGATTTATTTTGAATAAATTAGATACTATAATTCACTCAATATGATCATTTAATTTATTTTTTTAATTAAATGAAACTAATAAAAAAGTTGAACAATTAAAAAAACACGTGAGGTCGAGAATTGTGTGAATTGTGAGAGTACAAACTTAATCGGTAATACAAGACCACACATGATCAATTTGTAGAGTTCAAACATAATCCCTAAACACAATTAATCCTCATTTGTAGAGTAGATGTGTGCCCTAATTTATTGATGACCATAAACTATCTTTATAACCTTAATCAAAGCAGAGTGTTGTGATTTTGTGTTCCGAAGCCAGCCTAGGATCTAATTAATTTCATATTTGTGGTTATGTTAACTCCCTTAGGGTTCGAGGGTCAACAAATTAGGGGATAATAATTAATTTTAAATTAATTTAAATGATAATGATAAATAATTAATTGAAGAGGTATATTTATATCAATTATTCCTTCTTAAAATATTTTCTAAAAAAACATCTTCTCATTGTATCTTATTAATCGAAGTTCATTTCAAAAAAAAACAAAAAAATGCAATCTTCTTCTAGCATAAACCTTCTTCATCTAAAAATGATAAAAAACCCCATACTTTTAAGTTGTTTTTTTATTACCTTTTATTTTATTTTATAATACCTTTAATATGTTGTTAAATTTACTTCTTCATTTGAGGGATGACCTTGGTCAGCCACTCAGGTGCACCTAAATAACCTAAAAACGAACATCATTTGAGAGATCCCATGACATAAAAATTCAATTTTATTTATATGGTAAGGCCATGTGGATATAATATGGATGGTTTTATGGAGATTCCATGTTGTTTTTTTTATATTTCTTATAGATGCCTTATTAGGAGTTGACACTTGTTATAGGGTGGCATAAGAGGTTGTTTGGTATTACTTGTTTGCAGTAGTTATAAGCCTTGGGATTTCACACATACATTACTAATTACTTTCACTAGTTTACCATATTACATTGTTCTACTTAGAACTGTATAGATATTTGGGTGGAAATCTACTGGAATTTTTATCTCACACCCTATTTGGGCCTCCTTGGGGACCCAGAAAGATTATTGGTTGCAGGTGATAATAGTGGAAAGCACCCTAACACTAGTTGTTGATCATTTATTTAGAGAATGGGAGCATGGGACCCATATGAGGCTTATGATGATATTGGGGAACTTTTTTCTCTTTTTGGATTTTGGATACTTGTACTGTAATGTATTTCCATGTACTTATTTTTTGTTATTTTCTAGATACGTGTATCATATGCATCATGGTAGATGAGGCACTTCTGGCTTGTCATATATTTATGTATTTATTTTCTATTTTATCTACTATCTTCTTATTTTATGTTCTTACACTATTGAATGTGATTGACTTCCATTGTGATATACTTTGCTAATAACGGAATAGTCTCCCCAACGACCCACCTAGGAACTTTCTGCTAGTCAGAAGCCTCTGGTATTTGGGGAGATGCACTTGAGAATATTTAACCAATTGGGATTGGGAAACTATTGAGTGAAATCCAGGTCTGAGGTGTTACATAAGGCATTAGTTACACCACCAAAAAGTCTACATAGTCTCTCATATTGATCTGATCAAGTATATCTTAGGCCAACCTATGTTTACTGGGATCTTGGATCAATAGGTAGTCATTATGAAACAATATGACATTTAGTTCATATCACAGAATTCAGTGAAAGGGAAAACCCTGGATGATTTCCTCATAACACATCATTCCTCAAAAAATACACTAGAAGATATCAAGATTCTTGATGAAGTAGTCTTTTATGACTATGAAACTCCTCGGACATGGGAGATATACTTTTATGGTTCCTCCTGGAGCCATATCAGTACAATGATGGAAAACATGAAGCTCAAATGGGTTGGTCTGGAGATTGTATTTTTATCTCCAGAAAAAGCAATGTTGCCTTACTCTTTCTCACTATCCAAAGGCTTCACAAATAATGAGGCTGAATATCAAGCCCTCATCACAGGATTGGAACTAGCCCTACTGCTGCACATATCCTACTTGAATATCAAAGGGGACTTGGAATTAGTGATAAAGTGGATCAATGGAGAATATGCCATCAAAAAGGAATAACTGAACCCCCTTACTGGCTATGTAATGGGACTATTGGAAGATTTTTCTTTCAAGACCACACTGTATCACGTTCCCTGATCATAGAATGATCACTCCAATGCACCAGATAATCCAACCACTATCCTAGCTGACCCTGATCAGTAGGAATCAATCTTCCATATCATGCATCTAATAATGGTCTCTTAAACCATCATATATGATATGGAAGAAATAAATTAGGTCAGCTTTTCCTTAGATCATGATGAGACAATGACTACCCCTAGATGGATGGAGCCAATAATTAGTTATATCTAAAATGGGATGCTCCCAGCAGATTGTGCTAGAATGTAATAGACTTGGCACCAAGAAAAAAATGTTACTCTGAAGGATGGTCCAAATGAGCAGAAATACCTATACAAATGAGGGTTTTATGGAATCCTCCTCAGATTCATGGAATAAGGAGAGATTCACGCTATCATGGATGAAGTCCATACAGGCTCTTGTGACGCCCATCATTCTAGAACCATGATCTCCCACTAAATCATAAGGTTGGGATATTACTATAAAACCATGATATAGGACTATGTTGAATTCACCAATAAATTTCATGCATGCCTGATCCATGAAAAAATCATCCATCATCCCCCAGAATTGCTACATACAGGTAAATATTCCTGCCCGTTTTCTGTTTGGTGAATGGATATCGTGGGGCCATATCCCCAAACCACAACTATGAATTACAAGTACATACTTACTGCCAATAAATTCTTTTCCAAATGGGATGATGAAATACCTCTCAAGGAAGTCATGATGAATAATATCATTCACTTTGTGAAGTCCCATATCATTAATAGGTTCGAGGTCCCTCACACAATATTGACAGACAACGACACCAACTATTATGATACAAAATTGAAGAAACTGTACTAAGAGTATAATATTGAGTCTAATAATTTATCTCTATATCACGCGCTAGAAAATAAATAGATAGATTCCTTCAATAAGACTATATCAAATATACTATAGAAGATTGTGAACAAGGATAAGAAGTCTTGGTTGGACAAACTACTCCATTTTTTATGGGGCCACTGTACCACCACATGTACTTCCATACATGAAACGCCATACTTCTTAGTGTATGGGACCGAGGCAGTGTTACCCATAGAGGTCTAGATGACTTCAATCTGAATATCCATTTGTGGAAAACTATCAAATGATGAACAACTGAAAAAGAGGATGGATGAATTGGAACTTCTAGATGAGAATAGAATGCACACAATTCAAAACCTGGAGGTCCATCAGAATCTGATAGAATGAGCCTTTAATAAAAAGGTTTTCCGTTATTCATTCCTCCAAAGAGAACCGGTGTGGTCTCTTAGAACCCCGATGATACCATGAAATAATCCCCAGAAACTAGAACCGAAGTGATAAGGGTCTTATATCATGCATAAGGTCTATCATTATGGGGATTACTCATTGGCCAAAATAGATGGGGAGCGTGTCACACCCCCCACAACTGTGAGGTTTCTCAAGAAATAATTTTCCTATCCATCCTCAAATTGGAATCCACATCAGAGTAAGACCCAACATTCATCCTGGCTACAGGATGTTAAATTGTAAAACCATATCCTAACACCAAGACGTTAAACTGCATGGTATACCAGTCCTCACAACATAATATTAAACTACATGGATCCATAATATCTCTCATTATTCACATTGGATGACCCATGTCCTTACTGGAAGATGTTAAACTTCACGACCAACATCCTCAACACATGACATAAAATTTCACGACCCATCTAGAACTACGTATGGCTTGATTCCTTCGATCACATGATACATAGTGATTCCCAAACTACTATTCTAAGGAATAGACATAGGATTACATTACTATCATTCTGGGTGATCCAATGTCCTTACCTCATGAAATTAAAACTACAAGGAAAATTTCCTTACCACCTGACTTTAAACTGTAAGGAAAATTTCCTTACCACATGACATAAAACTGCACAGATCCACAACTTCACTTTTCCTTCACATTGAGAGATATTCATCCTTACCGCATGATGTTAAACTACATGAATCCATAAAATCCATCATCATTTATGCCAAGTCACTCACTTCCTTACCGCATAAAATTAAACTAAACGGGTTTCCTAGAACTACATATGGATTGATTCTCATTTCCAATGAGATAAGTAGGGACAACTCAATCCTATATCTTGGTCAAGACACCACATGATAAAAAATACCCCTATCCTACTCTTAAATGTCTATGAATTGTGAGAGAGAACCTTTCCATTTCTTTTTTCTCAAACCAAGTATATCTCATGTGGGATTATGAGTCTCGATAAGGGCTTCCTCACACAAACAAGGAATAACAACTTTTGACAGGCCCATCTCAGTCCTAAATGAAAAACCATAAAATTCATACCATGGGTCCTCACTGCATGTTGTTAAACTGAAAAAGTAATGTCCCCTCCATGACATGATACTAAACACCCTTGTATACCTCTCCTGATAGGACCATTACAGTTTGTGTTAGTCTTCTAGCACACCTCGAACCACTCTATCCATCTTCATATCAAGGAGCCCATGTCCTTGTCACATGAAATTAAACTGTACAGTTCTTCAGGAACTAAGTGTGGCTTAATTCTCATTTTAATGAGATTCATAGAAATTCCCATACTTCCATCATTGGGATCAACCAAAACATAAACTCTTTTTTACATAGTTCCATCTTTATCCTTACCGCATGACATTAAACTGCTTAGTTCCTTAAAAACTATGTGTGGATTGATTCATGTCATCACAAGATATGTAGTGATTCCTAGGTCTTCAATCATATCCCTAGATACAACAATTAATGGAAATAATTCCCACCTCTATTTATGTTCCATACCTGTATAGAGTATTTACCACTCAATAACTACTTATGAATTGATTCCTATCATCATAGGATAAGTAATGATGCCCGAATTTCAAAAATTGGTCCCATTCACAGAAAATAAATATAAAAATTACCCCTCTTGGCATACGAGTCAGAACTACACAAGGAAATTCAATAAATAAATATATGTGTCTTGATTCCCCTAACTATGGAATACATAGTGAAACCCATAATTTCATTCATGGGCCTAGATAAAATACCACCATTCCACATCAAGGGATCCACATCCTCACCACGTGACATTAAACAGCATTGCCTTTCAAAACTACATGTGGTTTGATTCTCATTATCATGGGATATATAGTGATGCCTAGAATTCCATCCTTGGGCCCAATCATAACATTTCCATCTATTCATGTCAGTTCCCATGTCCTTACCATATGATGTTAAACTGCATTGGAATAGTTCCTTTCCACGTTATGGTAAACTACACTGGACTACATCCTTGCCACATGATGATAAACTACAGGAAAGTACATCCTTACCTCATAAAATTAAAATATAAGGAAAGCATCTTGGTTTCATGAAATTGAAATTGCACAAAAAATACATCCTTACCACATGACGATAAACTACACAGAAAATGTCCTTACCACATGAAGTTAAACTGCACGGAAAATGTCCCCACTACACGATGATAATCTATACAAACCATCACCCATTTTTATTTCCTTATCAAAGGACCAAAAGAGACTTACCTCAGTCAACTAGAGTACATGGTGATTCTTACATATTTTAAAATAACATCAATCCATGTTCTACACTTTATGTATTGAGTACCTTAGGTTTCCACAATCCTTTCATAGACCTTGGAAAATAAAACAAATCTCTCAGTTCAGTAATAATTTTGACACATAAGGCCTCAAAACCTACCAATCGAATACATGTATGCCTAATATAATGGTCTTTCCAATCCCTGTGATTCTGACATCACCAAGGAAAAATCCAACAGCTTAGTGTGGTCGGTCCCTCTCCTTGTGTGACTGTCCCATATCGTTACTCATGTCCTAAGAACTTCAATCCATGATTTACAACATTTCCATCTCCTTCACAGAATTATGTTAGAGTGATATTTACCTTGGGTATCCTAATGATCTTTTGTAACATCTCCCATATAAACTACATGAGTTTCATGACTTTAAACTACCTACAATTTGGTCAAAGCTCTATGAACTTAAGCTATAGCCTATGATGGTCCAAATCACAACACCTTAAACTATTAGTGAAAGAGACACAAAAACTTTTCAGGGTGAAAACCCACAAAGGGAATCCTGATAAAAAATCAATTCTTTTCTTGCTAAACTCTTCATCTCTAGATTTTAAGAAAAATGTAGGGTGGAAATGAATAAGGCATAAAGCTCATAGGGTCTACTTTGTAGCCCCAGTAAAATCCAATCTATTCTTACTAAACCCCCTAGTTCAGGTAAATGTTAGATTAATAATTTTTCACATCTCTTCACCATGATAATATGTTCATTGTATAGTGACAAAACCTTTGGGGTGTTCAAATCCTTCTTAGGTATTACACTTTATACAAATAAAAATTCATGATTTAGGTGCATCGAATCACCATAAACCTTTAATGGCCCATGGAAAAGATATCTATATTAAATAGAACCTTTTATTGACTATGAAAACAAGCATATGGCTCATTAATATGAACTTATGGCCATCAGCCCAATGCGAAACTCTGCAAAAAGGACATTCTGATCCTTGTGAGCTCTAACATCATCTTGAAATCACTCAACACCACAGTGTTTTTGAACTACTCTCAGTATGATTGTCCCATATCAGCTTACTGATTCTAATAATTTGGACCATAATTTACAATCCCTATAACAAACTATCAAATTGAATTTGATATCCTCGGCGTCACGTCATTGTGTTTTGTACCCTTTCTCAAGGATGGAATGTGACACTCCATTCTAAAACCTTTTATGGCCCATGCCTTGTGATTTAAAAATATAGGGAATAGAGATTGAGCATCACATTAAAAGATAGGTTTCCCTAGGGTGCCATAAACCTTCCTAGATAGCCTTCTTTTCATACCCAACTTCATCATTTTGAGGTTTGAGTCTTCGAAAATCTTTCATGACCCTTGAAAATAAGCGAAGATCATATTTTCTAGGCCATTATATTGATTCATAAGGGATTGAACCCACCAATCAAAGGAATATCCTCCTTTCAAGAAAGGGGATTCTAATCCTTGTGAGCCCCAGTGAAACTGAGGTGGAACTAAACATCTCAAAGTGTAATAGGACACACCTGACATTTCTACCCCATCCCATATTCACAGTCTCTAGATTTTGGGTTATGATTTATATCACCCACATTCCAAATATCTAAGAAGACCTAATATCTCTAGTATTTTTACTTCAACCATATTCCCCCCATAAATATTCCATGATCCTTGGAAAATAGTGGAGATCATATTTTCTTGGACATGCTATCAACACACAAGGGATTTAACCCACTAACTAAAGGCATCTCCTCCTTGAAAGAAAGGAACACCAATCCTCGTGATCCCTAGAAACACTATAGAAGAACCCAACATCTCGGTGTGTTTTGGATCATCCCTGGTTTTTCTACACCATATACCATGATCATTGATCAATTCTCAGATTAAGGACCCTAAACTAAATAGATATTAGATCTGATCTAAAAGACATTAAACTAAATCAATAGAAGGTCCAAGATAAAATACCCTAAACTAAAGAGATATAATGTCCGAGATAAAATACCTTAAACTAAATCAATATTAGGTCTAAGATAAAATACCTGAAACTAAATCAATATCAGGTCTGAGTAAAAAGACCTTAAACTAAAGGAATATATGTTCTTAGCTAAAAGACCCTAAAATAAAGTGACATCATGTCTGAGCTAAAAGACCCTAAAATAAAGTGATATCAAGTCCAAAATATAAGACCTTAAACAAAATAAAAAGAATGTATGATCTAAAAGAACCTAAACTAAGGTGATAACAGTTCTGATCTAAAAGACCTTAATCTAAATTGATATAAGGTCCAAACTAAAATACCCTAAACTAAAAGAAATATCAATTCTGAGATAAAAGACCATAATCTATAGCATGAAATTTACTTAACTCAAAAAATAATGCAAGACCCACTACATGTAAATAGTACAATCATGTCTCCTTAACCAAGTCTATCAACTTTAGACAAAGATAGAGAACTCTCCCTCTGGGACATGTATCCTACCCAAATAATCCTTTTTCAAATCAGGTGATCTCAAGATAATTGGAATAGATGATTCAGTAGATAATCTCGTGTTGGTGGGAATTCATGAGTACTTATAAAAAGTAATATGTTAAGATTTAAATATTCAAATCCATACATTCAGTTTTACTTGATGTTATGCAGAGGATGGGTATCACTGACAATTCGAATAATATCAGAGCAATACGATATCATGATAATCAAGAATTAAAGAAAACTGGATAGTAGTATATAATTTTCATAAAATTCATCCATTCACTATATAAAAAATATGGAGGAATATCCACATTTTGGAGTCTCTCTGATGTCTCATAAAAAATAGAGTGCATTACAAAAGTCAAATCATGATAAATTTGGTCAGCTACACTTGTAATATTCCAACGAGTCTTTCGATAAGAATCAATTGAACGTTAGTGTGAAACTCTCCCTGCCTCTTCCTCTTCTTCCCCATGATAGAGGGTCTTGACTAAAGTATTCAACTCTTCAACCCTCTTAGGAGTAGTGGCCAAAGAGAACGATGATGTTGAAGGTTCATACCTCAGACGAGCAATAATCTCCTCACATCTTCATATCTGCACAGTACAAACATTCATATGATATTTCAGTTCATATATCAAATTATGAACCCTATCCAATTCCTTTAAAATCTCCCTCATTTCCTAGTAAGGATGGCCTCATCTACAAGATTGTGCAAATCCCTTTACTCATGGACAGATATCGTCGGGTCAGGATGATTTGCTGCACAATTTTATACAGAGGCTATCAGTCGAAACCACATGCCCCCAAGTCATGAAATAACTGGTGAATGCATCCCTCTTTGTTGTGGAATAATTAAAAGGGGGTATCAGTGATCAAGGAATGAATATTTTTCCAGATCAGTCTATGTTTCTCCTAATCCTTTGCAACCAATGAGGTAGGCATGATAAGGGGATGAATAACTGATTGAACCAATGCAAAAATAGGAGAATACACCCCATATACCCTTCTCTCAACAAGAATATCAACTATATCCTGTGTTGGAGGATTAATTTCCTCAATAGAGTCTGTTTCACCATTAGAATATTCATCACTTGAATGAGGTCACTTTCTTGATATCTAACCCATATATTCGATCAATTCCATCATTGCCTCTGACAACAAGGTTGGAAAGGAAAAATGCATGTTCACATGATGAACTAACTAGTTTAGCATACCAATAAGACAATATGCTACTCAATATTTGGAATAATACTAGGTAAGGAAAGAGGAAGAATAATTAGTAGGCAAGAGAATGAACTCAACCTCAATATCTTCACTAGTTATAATCTTCCAAAATTGGTGGATGAACCTAGGATGTCACTCCCCTCAAACAACGAATAAAGGAAGAGGGGATACCATTTGAATACATCCAAATTTAATAGAAAATCAATATGGGTTATAGGGTTCATAGATAACTAGCTCTTCTATTATAGCTACAAGAACCCCATCCCAGAGAGAGATCATATAAAACCTTTCATCTGGGGAACCAATGCCATTATCAGTAATCGATCCATCTAATGAATGAAAAGAAGTAAAATCGAATATGTCAAATTGTATTAGTGTATCTTTAACCTCAGTAGGGATTATTGGAATAACCCAAACATTATATATATTCAACAATTTTTGGTGGGATGAAGCATTGGGGATCCAAGTGGTGTTGTAATATTCATAATAATTAAAGTTATCCCCTATCTAGACAAACAAAAATTATAAAGGACTATTGATCCTATAAGGGGTGATAACTCATTGAATATGGACTAAGAGATAGTAAATATGTGTGATAGTCTAATTTGAGATTCCATACTTCTATGAGTCACACTACCAACACAATGTTCTATCTCAGATCCCTGAGCATGAATCCCCAACTGGGAAAATCCACCCATTAAAAAACATGGCTATAAATCCTACTAACCTATGGTCTAGAGAGATCTATGAATTCACTCAGTATCCACATGATGTAAAATCCCAAACTTTTAAGATACCCCAATAAAAACTAGTGCTGGCTTAGACTTTCTGAGAAGGCCACCGATGATGACATATAATAGTTGGTCTGTCTAGTAAAGAAAAATATCGATCCAATCCTTGAAATAAATAATTGAACATGTTGTTAGCTCCTCCCTTGATTTCTACTTCAAAATAATAAGAATCACCCTATCCAAAACTAGATTTTATGAAGGATCATCCCACACATCTTCAGTAGGGAGTAATTCATCATACATCTCTCTAAGAGGGGGGATACCACCCAATTGGTATAATCCCATAGGATGATACCCACTTCAGCATGAGACAGATGAAATGTTTTGGTTCTAGGGCACCAATAGCTGATTATCTCTCAGAGATGTTCGAGCTTGTGGTAAACGATGATCTGGGAAATCCATATAGGTTCATAAAGATAAACACTACATAGCTGATCAAAAACTTATATGAATCTTTCCCTTACCCAAAAGGGCCATTCCCATTCATTATAGAAATTACCGTCAGGATGGAGATCCCACTTCAAAACCCATCTAGCACCATGATTGTTTAGGGAGAAAGAAAATATACTCAAATATATCTAACCAATGGGTTAGTGAGAAAATTCACAACCATCTGGACCTAAGGGGGATTTTTACATTATATAAGATAACTCCTAAGACTAAGCTACAATTAGTTGACCATCTTTAGAAATTGTCATTTGGACACAGTTGAGAGAAGCTAACACATACTGAGACAGTTAATTAGAGTCTGGAGGAGGGATGAGAGAATTATCTAGTAGACAAAACTTGTATATGGGAAGCCATTTAGATAAATGATAGTCCCAAAGATCAGATGAGAGGAAACTCTTTAGAATCTCATTAACAGTATATACATTATATCAAGGATCGACATTCTGATTCCTAGGAATCATGGCCCTTTGATTGGCTGTAGCTGGGGAAGATTTATGGGATTCAGAATCCATCTGAAGATAAGTAGGTGACATATGTCAGACAAAGAGAATATAAAATCTTGTCAGAAAAAAAGACATAAAATCCCAGTAGCACTATACACATCACATGAATCAATAAAAAATTTGTGAATCACCCTAAAGGGTTCATGAATTTCCTAATATCTGAAAGACTTGTTGGTCGCATAACCCTCGCAGTGCATCGCACAATCGCATGACCCCTTTGGAGACTCATGATCACATGACCTGGACATGTGAACATGAATCAAATGATGGATAATCGATCATATTATCAAACCAAAAAATACAGAAAAATCCTCAAGAAAATCTCAGTACATTATGGTCAAAGTTAAAATAGATACCAAAATATAGTTCATAGATGGTTCAAACAATCACCTGAGAAAAAGTGGTCTTGTAGGGGAAGATACCATGATGAAGGATCACGATGGGGTCTCATGATTAGGTCTTTCATAATGGTTTTGATAATTGAGGAACACAATAGAGGCAAGGCAATAGATATCTAGATAAATTTTAGTTATTGGATAAAGCCTCCCTCCACCCCTCTGTATATATGGTGTTTCAAAGAATACCAAGATCACCCGACAGAACAAATGTCACCCAAGAAACCAGTTCATGACACCACCAAGGACTTTGGAGGGTATTTTATTTCCCCAGAACCATTTCCTTGTCCCCTCAGGCGTCACTCTTTAGGGGGGGGGGGGTGGGATTTTTTATGCCCACCGAATGAGCATTAGTAAATTTACAAATGAATAAATACCTAAATATGGGTATTATTTTCCCTAAAAAGGAAAACGAAGAAGATATAATGACCCAATGTTCTATAAATAAAATTCCCTTCTTATAAATATGTATTATGATATTATCACATAAGATCACTTATATAAATCAATAAAAACCTTATAAATGAAGAATGAGTGAAATAAAAGGTATCTCTAGAAGTTAAGGAACATATACCTAAGGAATGGTAATGTGACCCTTATGAATAGTAAACCGGACAATGTAATAGTAACCTCACTAATTAAAGTATAAATAAATATTTTTCATCTTATAAGTGACAATATGGTATAATTATATCATAGTATATGTAAATAAATATTTTTAAAAATTATTATTGAATTGTAGATATTTTTATAAGTCATGAATATTAAATTACAATTTTAGGATTAATTTAATAAATTAAAAGAAAATTTCTTTTCATAAAATGAATTCATAAATTATTATTTTTATGTCTTATGATCATAATATAATTTTATGAGACCTTAGTTAAATTTTCAAAGTGTTAGAAAAGCAGTTTTAATTTTAAAATTTTTATTTTTCAAGTAAATTATGATTTTAATTAAAAATTAAATTTCTCATATTTATAAAATTATTTTCGAAAAATGTAGTTCATTTTTGTATTCTACACTTCAAAAAATGGATAGGGTGAATTTTTGGGATTTTCCTAAAATACTTGAATTTTTTTTGAATAGTGAAATTCGATAATTTACAAAATATGCTAAATAAATGAATTTCTACACCATGATTGAGTCATGGATGGTGTAAATGGGAATGGGTTAAAACTCATATGCACTTATTACTATTTTTTTCACAATAATCAAGACTATTCATAGTCTTGAGAAAAAAAATTAAACTAATGATTAAAATAACGGGAAACCCCTCAGCTCCTCCACTATAAATACCACCCCTCTTTACCTCCTATTCTCACAACTCTAAAGCCTTGTGCATAGTATAAATTATGATAAAATGTCTCCATAATCCACTCTCCCACTTACATAAGCCCTTTGTCTATTAAAAATACCAAATCATCTCCCCTAAATAGGTTCTCAAGGAAGATATATTAAAGAGGTAAATTCCTCTTTTCATTTAATTTATTTTACTTCAAGTTCCTTTCTTTATTTTTCTTTCCACACCTGCTTTAATACAAATGTTATGATAACTATAGTACCTTATATTTATAATAATTTTTTTATGATAATGTAATAATTCATCACCATCTATCCTTTCCTTTACTTTTATACCAGAAATGAGAACACCATCCGAGATGTGTTAATTTATCACATTCAAGGAAAACGAGTTTTCAATTTCTATTACCATCTTCAATTCTGGTCATGAAACCATTTTTATGGTTGAAAAAAACTATAATATATACATATATATATATTATATCTTATTTAAGGTTGTGTAATCTTTTGTACACATGATATTAATTTATAAATCAAAATGTGTTTGTTGTGATTAAAAACCGCCAATTAACCAAAATGGCTATCGTTAAAGTTTTATATAAGGATTCCTCTTCAATAAAAATAAACAAATGAATTTTCTAACCACCTAATCTTATTTAAGTTCCCTAATAACATATAACTCCAATTATGGAAAAACATTCTCACCTTACATGTTTATCCTTACATGTATATAAGTAAACCAATCATGAAAACCAAGGAAACAAACGCTCCCAAACAATGAAATTGAGCCTCTGAACCCATAAAAAGGTCATTAATGAACTTAATAAAGATATAATAAATAAATAAAATGAATAATAGGTTCTTTAAATACTAATTAATGAATTTAATTTGGTTATCAGGTACATTAATATCAAGTGAAGGGCACCATCGGACTTAAGTAAAGGGATTCTACCCGAACCTCCATTATTCCTTCAGGTTGCTCCATCATTATTTTTACCGACATAAATTTATATTTTATTTTTATTTAAATCTTATAAATTATGTTTATATGTTACAAACTAGTTTATCAAGATCCATTTATCGTTATCTTTTGGGGATATACATATTTTTAAGTGGTTCCCTTCTCAATTTTCCCAAAAAGCAAGCTCGTTTTAAGGGAACTTCTCGAATTCTTACCCAATTTAAAGTGCACTCTATCATCTATTTTAATATACTATTGCTTTTTTATAAAATATGTATTTTTATTATTAAAACATTCTTGTTTAACTTCTGGTTTTATATAAAATATTATTCCCTTTTCTATTTTAAATTATCTTTAGTATTTTCCTTAAGACCGCACTAAAATGTTTTAATAATAAACATTCTTAAATACTCTTCTTACATATTATCCCATATATTTGATGTAACTTAAAATGATATATGACTGTTTTATATTATGAATTTCCATGTATGTTTTAATTCCTTTATTTTATGGACACTTGTATGATACGTCTAGTTATTATCCTTTATGACATGATTATGATACCCATTTCATTCCACGGGTATCCTTATGTTCAGGTACAGTTGATTATGTATGATTTTGTAGATGTAAAAAATATTCATGAACATGTTAATATGAGTTATCCCATATATTTCTCTAATTAATTGGGTAAATTTGATACTCTTGAGATGTTATGTGCAACGATCGTGGCGGTTATCCATGACTCATGCTACCATGTGAAACAGTCTTGGTGGTTAACCTTTACTTGTGCTCCTCTATGTGAAATGATCCTTGACTCTTGATAAATTCATTTTTTATGTTACTTCCACATTACTATGAAACCATGTTTATATGATCCTATGTTTATATGTTATGATTCCATATGTTCCATGCCTTTTTATATCATTATGTCATGCCTTCTAACCCATGTTCTAAAGGTTTATTCTTATGTTTATTCCCTTACTAGGATTTTTAGATCAACCCTTTATTCGTTTTATCCCTAGGTTATCCTATGAATATGTATTTGAAAAATGGAATTCAGAATATCATTATGAATATTAAATAAATTTTTTTATGATATTTAATTATTTACCTAATCTTCTAAGACACGAGACATTACGATCCTTGGTTTGTAATATGATGTTTAGTAATGCCTAAAAACATGCAATGATATGTTTAAAAGTTTGGGGTCACTATAGTTGGTATCATTGGAAGTTATAGTTATTTTTTGATATTAGTAATAGAGAACATTAGTAATAACCATATGGATAAGACTAATTATAAGAAAATATCCCTAAATTTTGATAAGTATAAAGTAAGTGGTTTATTAAGAAAATACATCTTTGTCTGGATAAGAACAAGTGGATGTGGCCTTGGAACAAATGTATTTAGGGGTAAAACCCGAAAACACCACTTTGATCTAGACTTGAAAAAGAAATGGCACATGACAACAATCCTTGATGCACACCTAGTTTGACACTACCAGAGTATATTCTTTGGTAAATTCATAAGCTTAGCATGAACCATTATTAAGGGAATAACAAAAAGAATCCCATAAAAATAACTGCGAGGAAACAAATCATGGATAACCTAGATTGAAACCTAGGGAATCACAAGTTATGATATACTTTTCCTTTAATATTTTATCCTTTTACATTTAAAGTTTTCTTTTTATTATTATTAGCTAAGTTTTAAATCCCTCTAATTGTACATTATTTTTCTTATTTAATGGAGGGAAATAGAAGAACACATTCCAACAATCTATGTGATAGGCAATGTGACGATTTCCCTAATGATATGCCTGCTATGATGGGAATGGGTGGTAAAAAATTTATGACAATACTTTCTCAACTGGATCAAGTTATGAATAATAACTTGAATCATGTAGAACACCCTATTCCTCTAAGGAAAGAGAAAGTTTCTATCAAATCCTTAATGTGAAAAAGGCCTCCCATATTTAGTGGGTCTTCTGATCTACTCCTCACGAAACACTGTATTAACTCCATTAAAAAGATATTCTCTGTCCTCCAGTTCTTAGAAGAAGATAAAGTCATACTGGCATTCAATCATTTTTATGGGGAAAATGATCAGTGGTGAACACTGATCCAGAATACACATCCCTCGGAAGAAATTGATTCCATGTATTGAGAGTTATTCAATAAAAAAAATCAATAAATATTTTCATCTAACCCTCTATATCAAGATAGAAAGTGACTTCCTTGGACATAAGAAGAAGTAAGATGAGTCCATCTAAGCGTATGAATAAAACACCACAAGGATTTCAAGATACGCCTTCGAATTTTTCATGAAGACCAAAATCAAGGTGTATCACTTCTTTAGCGGACTAAATCCAAGTCTATGAAAATTTTTGTAGATTCGTGACTTCGATAGTTACAAGAAGATTTTATGTTGTTCCCTCAAGGTTGAAATGGAGATATGATACTCTCAGTGTTATCATGGTCCCAGTGAAAAAAGTGAAAAATGGTTAATAATTTGGGTGGTTTAAAAAATAAATACCGTTAGGGAAAGAAGATCAAACATCCTATAAGTCAGAATTGTGGGAAGAACTATCCTGGGAACTATCTAAAGAGAACTGGGAATTGCTTCAAATGTGGAAGAATGGGACATATGGATAAGAACTGATGAAGGGATATGAAGAATCCCACTAATGTGGAAGAAGAAAGAAAGGTTTAGATCAACCCTTAGCCAGTAGTGAAATGTTTCAACTAAATGGAACATGGTAATTATGTGAACAGTTTCCCTATGATAAGGGTTTTCATAGGCAATCAACAATATTCTCCAAGGAAACAAGGAAGGGATTATGCTAACACTACTACTGATGTGGAGTCGAAAAATGATGTGGTGATAGGTACGCTAATTATTTATTCAAGAATATAAAATGTACTATTTTATTATAGTGTTATGCATTCTTTCATATAATGAATGTTTAGTGTAACTATTCAAACACCACCTTGAAATTTGGAGATTGAGTTATCTGTGAGAACATAAAATTGGGAAATTATTGTATCCAAAGTATATAACTCCCCCTGCAAAATATTTGTGGACTGAACCTCCCAAAAAATATTGTCATACTTCCTTTAATGGAGTTAGATGTTATCTTATGCATGGATTGGCAATATTTATACAAAAACAATATCAACTATCGAGAAAGGGAGACCACTCTTTACATCCTGAAGCATCGTCCAATTATTTACAAGTGTAATGAGGAAAATGAATCTCATTTAGAATCATTGTCTTAAGTGTGGATATTACTACCTTATAAGAAATAATTTCTAGCTCAAATGATTGAGACAAAGGATAGAATCATTCTCTAAGACATTCCCATTGTAAGGGACTACAATAATTTATTTCCTGAATAATTTCCTAGTATTCCTCCCGATCGAGAGTTTGAGTTATTAGTTGAACTTATTCTTGGATCTATACCTATATCCAATACATCATATAGAATAGCCATCGTAGACTTGGAAGAGCTGAATAAGTAGTTACAGGAGGATCTAGACAAGTATTTTATACGACCAAGTGCTTCACCCTTGGGAGTGCCTGTCCTCTTCATCAAGAAGAATGATGGTTCAATGCACCTCTGCATTGATTATTGTGATCTTAATAAAATCAAGATAACGAAAAAGATGAATTGTTTGATCAAATTCGTGTGGCCAGTTATTTCTCTAAGGTGGAACTGCAGCCAGGATATCACCAATTAAAGGTGATGAGGGAAGATATTCCCAAAATTCCCTTTTGAATGAGGTATGTACACTATGAGTTCATAGTGATTCCCTTCAAACTCACTAATACTCCAACAATTTTCATGGATCTAATTAATAGAGTCTTTATAGATTATCTCGACAAATTTGTGGTAGTATTTATCGATGATATTATGATATACTCCAAGAGAAATGAGGATCATGATGAGCATTTGAATACTATATTGAAGACTTTACAAAGGTAGAATCTATATGAAAATTACTATATATGTGAGTTATGGATGGAGGAATTATCATTCTTGGGGCATGTTATCACCAGAAAATGGATATCTGTGGACCCTTCCAAGACAAAGGCAATCAAAGAGTGGTTGACACAAACATATGTAATAGAGATCTGTAAATTCCTTGGTCTAGCTGGGTATTACCAATGATTTGTGAAAAACGTTTCACAATTGTGAAACCCAATTAAAAATATTTCACATAAGTGGGTGATGTTTTTCTAGGCTCAAAATGTGAGGAAATGTTTGAGGAGATCAAAAGGAGGCTTATCATTGCGCCAATACTCACACTCCCAACAAGTGGAGAACTCTTTATGGTGTTCAATGATGATTCAAAGAAATGATTATTCTATTTACTAATTCAAAATTATAATGTTATATCCTATGCCTTAATACATTTCAAAATCCATGAGAAAAAATATCCCACACATGATCTGGAGTTGGCAGGTGTGATCTTTGCTTTGAAAATCTGGAAGCATTATCTCTATAGGGAGAAGTGTGAAATATATACTGATCACAAGAGCCTCAAATATATATTCACCCATAAGGAGATTAATATATTCTAGTGAATATGGTTATATCTAATCAAGTATTATGATTTATCAATCCACTACCATCCTGGTAAGGAAAATAAGATGGAAGATGATCGAAGTAGAAAGGATCTTGAATAATTATCAATGATAAGAGTTGATAAGGATCGAATCCTCTTAGATTTTAAAAGGATGGAAATGGGACTAATTAAGTGAGTAACATCATCAATCCTTTATCAAATGGTTTCTAAACTATCCCTTATGTATAAAATAATGGATTCTTAAAGAAAATATGTGGAAATTATGAAAAGGGTGGAAGCTATTAGAAATGGTAAAACATATGAGTTCAAGATTGATGAGTAATGTGTTGTATAATTAGGGTCATTATTATGTGTACCATATGATCTAGAGATAAAGAAGGGAACTTTTAATGACACACATAGATCAACCTTCTCTTTTCACCTAGGGAGCACAAATATGTATCATGATCTCCAAGAGAACTTTTGGTGGCACAATATGAAGAAGGAGATTTCTGAATATACATCAAAGTGCCTGGTATGTAAACAAGTGAAGGATGAAAGATATAATGGAAGTGGGAGAACATTACCATGGAATTTTTCAATAGAATTTCAATGATATCCATAGGAAACAATGCTATATGGGTCATTGTGGATTGTCTTACAAAGACAGCTCACTTTATCACAATTGGAAAGGAATTATCATTGGATCAACTTGAATGGATATATATCAAATAGGTGGTGAGGATTCATGGAGTACCACTATCTATTGTATCAGACCAAGATACAAGATTCCACTTGAAGTTCTAGAAAAGACTCCAACATTCTCTGAGCACTGAGTTGAACTTCAACACGACCTATCCTCCTCAAAATGATGGCCAATCTTAGTGAACAATTCACACATCAGAAAACATGTTGAGAACATGTTTTATGGACTTCAAAGGAGGATGGGACCAATATCTTCTAATGGTAAAATTATATTACAATAATATTTTCTACTCCAAAATCTGAATGTAACCATATGAATCCCTTTATGGGAAAAGGTGCAGAACATCGACGTGTTGGGATGAAGTCAATGAGCATAAGCTGCTAGGACTTGAAATGGTCGAAGAAATGTTGGAGAAGGTGAAAACGATTCAGCAGTACATCAAGGCGGCCCAAATATGACAAAAGAGTTATGTAGACAATCGTTGATGGGACCTTGTGTTCAAATTTGGAGACATGGTATTCCTCTACATATCTCTACGAAAGAAGGTTATGAGGTTTGGGATGAATGGAAAGCTAAGTCCCAGGTACATCAGACCCTTTGAAATTCTTGATCATGTTAGAGCTATGGAATATCAACTAGCACTTCCCCATTCCATTTCTAAATTACATGATGTATTACACATAACCCTCTTAAGGAAGTATATACCAGACCCTTCACATGTACTCTCTTTAGAGGTGATGCAATGGGAGAATGATCTTTCTTATAAGGAGCATCCAGTGAAGATCTTGGATCATAGAGATAAAGTTATATGCAAAAAGACTAATCACCTAGTCAAAGTACCATGGTATAACCATAAGTATGAAGAGGAAACATGGTAACTGGAGGAAGAAATGAAGGAAAATCACCCACACCTATTTACAACTTAGAATGTAAAAAGAAATTTCAAGGTAAAAATTTCTTAAGGGGCAAAGAATGTAACGACCCAATGTTTTATCAATAAAATTACCTTATTATAATTATTTATTATTATATAATCACATAATATCAGTTATATAACTCAATACAAACCTTATAAATGAAGAATTACTGAAATAAAATGTATCTCTAGAAGTTAAGGAACATATACCTAAGGAATATTAACTTTGGAATAATAATGTGACCCTTATGAATAGTAAACCAACCAATGTAATAGTAGCCTCACCCATGAAAGTATAAATAAATTTTATCCATATTATAAATGACAATATTTTATAATTATATCACAGTATAAGAAAATAAATATCTTTTAAAAATTATTAATAAAGTGTTGGTATTTTTGTAATTCATATATATTTAATTACAATTTTAGGAAGAATTTAATAAATTAAAAGAAAATTTATTCTCACAAAATTAATTAATTAATTATTATTTTTATTTATTATGATCATAAAATAATTTTATGAGACCTTAATTAATTTTTCAAAGTGTTAGAAAAGCATATTAATTTTAAAATTTGTATTTTTCAAGTAAATTATGATTTTAATTAAAAAATTAATTTATCATATTTAGAAAATTATTTTTGAAAAATGGATTAAATTTTTGGATTCTAAATGTTAAAATATGGTTAGGGTTATTTTTTGGGATTTTTCTAAAATACTTGATTTTTTGGTGAATAGTGAAATTCGATAATTTACAAAATATGCTAAATAAATGAATATCTGCATCATTATTGAGTCATGGATGTTGTAAATGTCTATTGGTTCGAAATCACATGCACCTATTAATGTTTTTGGTCATAATAATCTCTACTATTCATAGTATTGAGAAAAAATATTAAACTAATGATTAAAATAATGGGAAACCCCTCCTCTCCTCCACTATAAATACCACCCCTCTTTACCTCCTATCCTCACACCTCTCATGCCTTATACCCTGTCAAAATTGAACTAACATATCTCCCTAAGACTCTTTAACACGTCCATAAGCCCTTGGTATCTTCAAAATATCAAATCCTCTTCCCAAAAGGGGTTCTCAAGGAAGATATATTCAAGAGGTAAATTCCTCTTTTCCTTTCTTTTATTTTATTTCAAGTTACTTTCATTAATTTTCTTTACTATCCTCCTTTAATCCAAATTTTATAATAAATATAATACCTTAAATGTACTATAATTTTGTAATGATAATGTAATAATTCATCATCATCTCTCCTTTCCCCACCTTTTATACTAGAAATGAAAACACAATCAGAGATGTGTTAATTTATCACATTCAAGGACGATGGGTTTTCAATTTATATTACCATCTCCAATTATGGTAATGAAAACATTTTTATGATTTATACAGACTATAATATATTAATTATATCTTATTTATGGTTATTTAATCTTTTTTACACATGATATTAATTTATAAAGCAAAATGTGTTCGTTGTGATTAAAAACCGCCAATTAACCAAAACAGTTATCATTAAAGTATTATATAATGATTCATCTTAAGTAAAAATATCCAAATGAATATTAAAACCATGTAATATTATATATGGTCTCTGTTAACATATAACTCCAATTATGTAAATCCATTCTCACCTTACATGTTTATCCTTGCATGTATATAAGTAAACCAATCATGAAAACCAAAGAAATAAACGCTCCCAAACAATGAAATTGAACCTCTTAACCCATAAAAATGACATGAATGATCTTAATAAGGATATAATAAATCAATTAAATTTAAAAAAGTTTCTATAAATAATAATTAATGAATGTAATATGGTTATCCAGGACATTAAGATCAACTGAAGGACACCATCGGACTTAAGGTAAGTGATTATACCTGAACCTTCATTATTCCTTCGAGTTTCTCTATCTTTAATTTTACCCAAATGAAGTTATATTTAATTTTTTATGTAAATATTATAAATTATTTTTATATGTTCTAAAATCATTTATCAAGATCCATTCATCATTATCCTTTTGGGATATATATATTTTTAAATGGTTCCCTTATCAATTTTTACCGATAAGCAAGCCCGTTTTAATGGAACTTCCCAAATTCTTACCCAATTTAAAGTACACTATATCATCTATTTTAATCCACCATTTTTTATAAAATCATTATTTTTATTATGAAAACCTTCTTGTTTCACTTATGGTTTTATATAAAATATTATTCCATTTTCTATTTTAAATACTCTTTAGTATTTTCTTTTAAACCACACTAAAATATTTTAATGATAAAATTTCTTAAATAATCTTCTTACATGTTATCAATTATATTTAGCATCACTTAAAATTATATATTCCTATTTTACCTTATGAATGTCCATGTATATTTTAATTATTTTCTTTAGTGAACACTTGTATGATACACCCAATTATTATGATTTATTACATGATTATGATAGTCATTTCTTTCCATGGGTACCCTTATGTTTATGTATGATTGATTATGTATGATTATTTATGTGGAAAACATATTCATGAACATGTTAAGATGGGTGATCCTAAATAGATCTCAATTAATTGGGTAAAGTTGAGTCTCATGGGACGTTATGTGCAATGGTCTTAGAAGATAGCCTTGACTCGTGCTACCATGTGAAACGGTCTTGGTGGTTAACCTTGACTTGTGATATTATATGTAAAATAAGCCTTGAATCATGCTACAAGAATGTTTTATATTTCTTCCACATTAATATGACTCTATGTTTATATGATCCCATGTTTATATGTTATGATTCCATATGTTCCATGCCTTTTTATATCATTATGTCATGCCTTCTAACCTATGTGCTAAAGCTTTATTCTTATGTTCATTCCCTTACTAGGATTTTTGGATAATCCATTTTTTTATGTTATCCACATGTTATCCTATGCAGATGTATGAGAACAATGTAAGTTAGGATCTCATTATAGAGATTAAATAAAATTTCTTTTTATGATGTTTAATTATGTACCTAATCTTACAAGATAACAGACTTTATGATCCTTGGATTGTAATATGATGTTTGGTTATGCTTAAAATCATGTAATGATATGTGTAAAAGGATAGGGTTTCTATAAATAAGGTGATCGAGAACTACATATTTTGTGATCCTTCAAAGAAATCCTAATCGTGTAACAATTATAGGGTCACATGAAGACTCCACACACAGAGCATAGCCTTTAAAAGGTCCCATGAAATCCCCTTTTACAAGTACCTATGCTCTTGGAACAGTGCTTCAGACAAAAAATGGATGTGCAGTGGTTGCTGGGTGGGCTCCCCCAAGACACCTTGTTTTTTAGCAGTGAAAACATAACAATACAACATGAAAATTCATTTGAAAATAAAGAGGAAAATATCCAAAGGGAATAGACCCCTAGTTGTCATAATATTCATGCAATGGATCACTAATGGGAAGGGTAATTACCCTTAACAACATCGAAGAAATATCACATGATCATTAACCTTTGTAGAAAATAAACAAATAAAATAAATGGGGAGGATATAAGAGCTACTCATGGTTGTAAATATCACACGGTGTGCCCCCAGTAGTCTGAAAGACATCACGAGTCCCTGGAGACATACCCTACTCACTTGCAAAATCCCTTTGTCATGTTATTTTAATTGTACAAAAGGAATAAAGTATGTACAGGAAACCAACTTCTTACCTATTCGGATCTCTAAGTATAAATAGATGGATTTTTTCATGAAATGATCACGCATCCCCATAAGACCTCTATTGGTCACATGAGGCATCATAAGAAAATAGAGTAATTGTATTTGACATTACTCATGTAATTTCACTTGACCCTAGAACTTTGTAAAATTAAAAAAATGAAAAAACATGGAGGAGGTGGAAGCCTCTCATAGTCGTAAAACATTTTTAACATGCTTAGGAAGTCCACAACATGGTCCTGCAAGACTCCTGGACAAGCCACCCTGATCTCATAGAGACCACCATACAAGCCATACTTGCTCCATGAAATGTCCCAGACAAGCCATTGAGCATTTTACAAAGTCCTTTAAATATATACTTTGATCTCGGGAAGGTCCTTGGACATGTCAATATGACAATATAGCATTCCTTTGACATGATTTCATGATCAAATAATTCCCCATTAACTGTAAATAATACAATAATGGGGGTGTTTATGAGATGGACTCATGGTCACTAAAAATATGGTGATTCCCTCAAAGCAATCCATGATAAAGGATCACAAAGAAGCATAGCTCCAGAACCCTTCGTCGACTCCAACCTAGATCCTCCCCAGATACGCCACAAAAACCAGAAATAAATCAGTGTGGTGAGGCCTATAAATCCCCCAACCCATCCTCAGAGAAAGGGGTTGTCTTTTCCACATCTAGGCACATAATATCACCCAATCACCATAGTATATTTCTTAGAGCGACTGATCCCGCTACCAGAAAGTATTCCATAATGTAATATACCAGAGAATAGACAAAGTGATCATGTTCCATGCATAAATCACTTCATGTGATCATTCATAGATCACATGAAGTACTTTTGGAAAGATGTGTGAACAACATACCACACATCTTCCATATCACACGAGACTCAAAATAAACTTATACTGAATAAATATAAGGTATTCACAAGATAAGGTCTTGACGAAAAACTAAGGGTGGAAGACTTAAGAAAAAAAATGTTTTCTAAACCTCACATACTTCATGTGAGTCATCTAAGACATTCAAAAACACAGAGACATGTCACCTGGATCTCACGATGCTTCTTTAGTATATCACCCAAGTCATGTGGAGTCTTATAGACTTGTCAGAGCATGTCACATTCCCCCCTGGGCATGTCACTTTAGTCTTGAAAATCCCTCATGGCATGTCTCCCAAGCCACGCGATGTCCTTTAGATACATATTTTGACTCATATAATGGAAGAGGATCATGTTATATAAGTCTTGAAGACACATCTATGCATTTCAACTAAGTTATCATGATACCCTCTCGGCAGGTCAACCAAGACATGAGACACCCTCTGAGAAAAGTCGCATTGACTCTCACAACACCCTCTATATATGTCAAGAAGGATCTTTCAAATAACACTAGGGTAAGTTAGTTGGATCATGTGGTACACTATGGAAATATCATCCAGGTTATGCGATGTCATCCAGAATAATCCATCTTTATCTTGCGATGTCATCTAGACAAGTAAGCTTTGATCATGCAACAACCTTTAGATATGCCACTCGGGTTAAGTGAAGTTATTTAGAAAGAAAAACTGGATCATTTATTTTTATTCAGATATTCTAGGTAGATAATCTCCTATATATCATGACAAACGGGTAATCAATGCATTTTAGGTAGCCAAACTGGTCACAAGGGAAACCTCATAGTGCAATCCCTGACCAGCAACATAAAATGATATGTCCAAATATCCAGGGAATCCTTAGAGTGTAATCCTGTACTAGAGACATAATATGATATGTCCCAATATTCTAGTAAACCTCAGAGTGTAATATTCGACCCAAGGAACTAATATGAATTTTATTCTTGTCATATTTAGGATAAATATGCCACCTATTCAAAGTTTGATCTCCTCAGGGCTCTCCCAATATGTAAGTCCCTCACTTTCCAAGTAATGAAATAGTCATTTTCCATCCCTTGTTTCTCACACCGATCATATATCATGCAATCTTAGGGAGTTTAAATAATCATTTCATTCAAACTACAAATCTCCAAAAACCAGGGAAAGATATATATGTAAATCCCCGACAAGTGGAGTAACACATTAACCCCAACACAAGGGAATTTACCTTGGTAAAAATCCCAAGGGTGTGGTTGAACTACGATAAATATAATTCCTATAATAACTATGGTACGTAGGAAACCTTCCTAAGGTCCAATATTAAATAAACATCCATTTTGATGTAAGACTTATATCGATGTCATTTCAACCATCAGGACCCAGTCATTTCCATGAACTGATTACACTACCTTAGCCATCAGTAGACTGATAAATAAATTGAACTATGGTGACTCTGATTCTTTCCATAACCAAGATACATAGAAAATCTCTTTGAAGATTGAGTTCCAAAATAAATGCTTTTAGGGTGGTCCCATCACAAAATTCCCATACCATGAACAATGAAAAATTGATCACTTTTCATCCCTTGTTTCTCACAGTGAGCTTAGCCCACATGGGCTCAGGGAACTACAATAATCATGTCATCTACATCATAAGTCTCTATAATGACAAGGGAAATATTAATTTTTAATCCCAAAATGAATGATATTTATTCAAATTGTTAAATAACAAATAATAAAATATTATTTAACTGAGATTCTGGATACACTTAGTGTGTGAACCTCTAGGACTCTTTCTCAGTGTCATTAGGAGAAGCAACCTAAAGTCCAAGGTAATAATTTAGAAACATGCTAATGAACCCATATAGAAATAAGTTAATGATTTAATGACATGTTACCTCATATGGATTATTACAGTTTAATATAATCCCTTTATCACGATATTTCTAATCAAGCAGGTTGCATGCAGGTGCCAACAACCAAAATGCTCAATGTATCTTTCTTTGACTTCCTATAAAAATTAAATTTCCTATTGAACACTATGGCCATGGATTTATTTAGGCTATATAGTCTCCATCAAAGGTCCTGAGATATTAACTAACATTAAAACATAAGGGAAAATCATTTCTTGTATTATTCATTAATGTAATATTACCCGTGAAACACCCAATGTATCCTACCTCTCCACGAACATATATCGTCAATGTTTTCATCAATACATCAAATTACAGGACTCATGATATTAATTAATAATAATATTAACACCTAAGGATTAATACACACATACTCAGATAGGACTATCCAATGACCCATATAAATGTGGATTTCCCACTACTGGGTCTCATTTCATAATATGTTACTGGATATTACCAAGGGTGAACACCAAGAGAAGGTGCCTAAAATTACTATGAGCCTCTAACCCTGATAGTATATATCATTTGTGTCCCTTAAATGATATCATCCGATTATAGAAAATTTATTCAAGAATAGTGTCATAGCACTTCCAGGTTCTCATCATAGTGGATAACTACTATGACCTTTTAGTGCGAAAACTACTCTTAGGACATTATCACATACTATGTTATGTAGAAGAACAATCATGATGTAATAAGAAGTTTATTAATATTCAAAAACGTGGATAGAAGTTATCATAAAGTACATAGAAGTTGGTTTTAGGGCACTAACTCCAATAGAAACCTACTTTCACTAGAGCCAACTGCTAAAAACCTTCAGCCTGCTAGCTATCACATGATACTCATGCTTCTTTTAAGATAGGCCTTTAGTCAAGTGGTCCATAATGTTATCTTTAATGGGTACTATTATTATAGTAACTTCACCCCTCTAATAAAAATCCCTCAATAGGTAACACTTTTAGAGTATATGTTTTTTCTATTGGTGTGACCTTGTATTTTTTTTAATATTCACCACAACAGTGTTATTATAATATAATGTGATGGGATCTTTATAGCTAGGTACCAAATCAAGATCTTGGAAAAAATTCTAATTCCAAACTACTTCATTTGCTGCATCATAAGCCACTATATACTTAGAATACGCTATAGAATCAGCAAAAACTGGATGATTTGAACACTTCCAGCCACATTTCCTTCATTGAGATAGAAAAAATATCCTAATTTTTATTTCATATCATTCTGATCTATCTAAAAACCATCATCAGTATAACCCCTGATGACCAACTCCTTATCTCCTTTATATACCATGAACATATCCTTATTTATTCTTAGTTACTTATGGATAGACTTAACATCAGTTCAATGCTATTCTACTAGATCTACTTGATATCTACCTATAATGATCAATTCATAAACAACATCAAGTCTTGTACATAACATGTCACACATGATTTATCCTATTGCTGAAGCGTATGTGATCTTACTCATTCTATCTTTTTCCTATTGTATCTAAGGACATATTTTCTTAGAAAGATGTAAACCATGTGAAATTGGAACCAATCATTTCTTGGATTGTTCCATACTAATCTCATTAGTATCTATTTAATATATGTTCTTTGACGTAGTCCAGGTAGCCTCTTGGATCTATCATGAATGATCTTTATCCCTAGAATGTATGCTAATTCAACTAAGTATTTCATGGAGAAACATTTGATTAACCAGTATTTAATAGACTGTAAGACTCATATGTCATTTATAATAAGTAATATGTCACTAATATATACTACTGGGATAATGACTGAATTCCCACTAAACCGCTTATAAACACATGGATCATATTCATTCTTAATTAAACTAAATTATTTTATGGATTTTTCAAATCGAATGTTCCATGACCCAGATGCTTTATTTAATCCATAAATGGATATATGTAACTTGAAAATCCTTTTGGAATCACCAGGAGTCACAAAACCTTCTATTTGTGTAATATATCCATCTTCTTGAAGGTTCCAATTAAGGAATGTAGTTTTGACATCAATATTCCAAATTTTATAGTCACGGTAGGTTGCTATGGCAAGTAGAATTATCGGGGATTTAAATATAGAAATTGGTAAAAAGGTTTCATCATAGTCAATTCCATGACACTGTATAAGACCTTTACCACTATCCTTTCTTTATAGGTATTTACATTACCTTTTATGTCCGGTTTTATCTTGAATATCCATTTGTCTCCAATGGGATTTACATCCACTAGTGCATCGACCAAAACCCAATCTTGGTTCTGATACATGGAATCCATTTTGGAATTCATGGATTATTTCCATCTTGCAGATTCTGAGATCTCTAATAACTCGCTGTAGGAGAGTGGTTCATCATTTTCAATCAATAATGACTCACAATATTTGGTTACTAGAAAACCATATCACTCTATTTATCGTACATCTCTTATAGTCCTACATAGTACTAGTGTTTCAGGAACTACTTTTTGGATGGGAACCTGTGAAACCTACTCTTGCTCCAACTCTTTTGTATATTGAGAATCAACTTAATCGAATTCAATCTTTTTACCACTATCCTTTTTGAGGATGTTCTCCCACTTAATAAAGATGACTTGTTTGGCGACAATAACTTTCTTGTCTGGGGGTTTTTATAGGTAGTGTCCCTTTTTTTTCTTAGGATACCCTATAAAGATAGATTTTGTGCCTCAATGTGATAGTCTGTTTCCAGATAAGGCCTTAATAAATTCCATGCAACCCCATACACATGTATGAGACAAAATGAGTTTCTTTCCACTCCATAACTCGTAGGTAATTCTGTTTTGTTCTTTAGTTGGAACTTGGTTTAATGTGTATGCCATAATTTGTAATTCATATCCACAAAAGGATAATGTAAGATCTGCATGACTCATCATCGACCTTACCATATCTAAAAAGGTATGGTTCATCCTTTCAATAACTCCATTCCCATGTTGTGTATAAGGTGGAGTGAGTTGAAATAGAATCCCAAACTCCTATAGAAATTCAATGAATTCTTGGTTAAGATATTCCCCACCTTGATCTCATCGAATCTTCTTTATCTTATTACCAAGTTGATTCTCTACTTAATTATTTAATTCCTTGAATTTCTCAAAAGAGTCATACTTATACCTCATAAAGTAGGCATACCCATATCTACCCAAGTCATCAGTAAATGTTATGAAGTAAGAATATCCACCTCTAGCTTCTACTAGAAATGGTCCACACACATCAATGTGTACCAATCCTTGAAGCTCTATGGCCCTATCACCATTTCCACCAAATGATGGTTTAGTCATTTTTTCTTATAAATAAACATGATATATTTCAAGTGGTTTTAGCTCAGATGAGTCCAAATAAACATCTTGGTAGATATTTATCAATGTATTCTCATTTACATGACCAAGATGATGATGCCAAAGTAGGGTGTTATATGAGTCATGTGAACATGATTCATCATCAATTTCCAACACTTGGTTTTCATAATTTAATACATAAGACCATTATTTATATGGTCCATACCATAACATATGTTTTCATTATAAAATAAACAAATTTTATTTAAAAAATTAAAAATAAAACAATCTACATCTAGGAATGATAGAGAAATTATGTTCTTTGTAACTGTAGGTATATAATAACAATCTTTCAAAACCAAAATAATTCCCATTTACAATGAATGGTGGCAATCACCAATGGCTGGAGCAGCCCACCTCACATTATTGGTAGCCCATAGATCCAACTTTCCTCTAGAAATATTTCTAAATCTATTTGGTTCATTCATTTGAATAAATATGTGAGCCCCAAAATCTATATCTAATACCCAATATGTAGATATTGAAATATTAAACTCAATAATGAATGCACCTTTAGATTCCCCTTTCTTCTAGGTGAATTTCCTCTTCTAGTGTCCTGGTTTTAGTAATGAGAAATGGGTAGGGCGGGGCGGGGTGGGCCAAGCCCGCACGGGTTTGATCCCTCATGGGTTTGTCTGCAAAAGACCGCATATAATGTGAACAAAAAATTTCATTCCCACCCCGCATAAACCTGTGGGTTTCCCATGGTCTTACTCACATTTACAAAAAAAATATACTATTTATAATCATTTAAAAACTATATTATTTATCATTATTAATTGTATTTGTGGGGATAAGTATGAATTAACAATAACTAGAGTTTTAATGGATGCGATGGAACATTTTTCTGTAGGTTAATGGTGGCATACGATGACATCGATGTGGTGGTGAGCTATTGTGATATAAAGTATGTGAGTGATCAGTGAGGGGCGATGAATTATAATGTTGGTTTTGTGGTGATGTGAACACCTAAACCCATGAATGAACGAAGTCTCTCCAGGTAACGATCAGTTTCAGAGGAAGATATTATGGTTTCCATGAGGTTCTATACTATTCTCTTAATAAAAAAATAAAATTAAATAATAACAAAAATTAAATTGACCTAAAAAAATTATCATTATAATAAGACTTATGGAATTTAAACCATGTGCGAGGGTGATGAGTTCTGTTTTTCAAGAGATAGGTTGAAACTCCATGTGAATATGGTTAACAATTACTATATAAATAATATCATATTAAATTAAAACAATAAATACAGGCATATTTAAAATTCACATTTGAATAAATGGTGAATTAGTATGATCATTATGGTGAGAAATCATTTCTCACTATTTAACCATGATTTTTTATTAAAAAACTAAAATGTTAAATAAATATATAATATAATAATAATATATTTTTTTTAAATTAGTCTTGTGGGTAATCCCACACCCACGTAGGTTCAACCCACATTGTCCCACACCCGCGCAGTCTAAACCAGCATTGGCCCGCACTCTAAATAATCAAAACAATTAGGCCCACCCCGCCCCACATTCACCCCATACATGTAAATCCAGTGGGCCTCAGACCCACTTTTCATCTCTACCTGACTTTCAACATGAAAAACATACTACCTCCTTTTACTTTCCCTACCTATGGATCTTATTCTTCTTGGAAGGATGATTCTCAAGAGATTTTGGCTATTTTTAAGTCTTGGGAACCTTTTCCTTATTCTTTCTTTTTTATTCACCATATGGACTGCAGGTTTATCATGCCCCATGTCTTATCTACTTATTGAATCAAAGTAATAAGTTATGAAAGACTCTTCTCATTAGTAATAATATTTTAATTAACAATAATGATGTATTAGGTCTTAGAAAGTGATGAAATTATGATATCTATATGCAACTCATCTGGGAATTTAATCCCTAAGATGTCCATACATTCAATGTAGCCAATAATCTTGACTACATGAGGCCTAGTTATCACAAAATCTCCAAGATTAGTTGTAAATAAAGAATTGGAGATCTTGTACCACTATTGTCTTTCCTTCTCTTGATAGAGATCCTAAATGAGATACATCATGATATATGCATCCATTTCCTCATGTTGCTTCAAAATATCATTGAATATGGATGATATAATGAATCACTGAACATATGTGGAATCATTCAAATGTTTATCATAGAGTTGTAACTCTTCATCACTAGCCTCATTACTAGGTTCCTTAAGAAGAGGTTCTTCCATCACATATAATTTTCTTTTATGGTGAAGGATGACACGTATGCGCCTTTTCCACTCTTGGAAATTTGTGCCGATGATAAGGTTTTCCTTCTCAAGTATGGATCGCAATGATATGTTTGATAAAATTTTATCGTTGTTTCTATAAATAAAATGAGTAGGGATTTTATTACTTTATCTGCTAAAATTAGAAAAATAAGTAAATATTATATTTATTAATCTCCCAATATTTTATTGAAACCCAATAGCCCTAACCATTGGCTTCATAATATCCTATTTCTTGGATATTCAGGGGAAATGATCCATATTCCCCTTCTCATTACCCCAATTTTGGTTATTAAAGAAACTAGAATGGTTTTTGGTAGGTATTCCATATTCCAAATACATTAACTCATAGTTCCTTGATATGTTGAGTGGACTCCCCAATCCTCATATCCATAAATTGGATTTCCTCAACCTTTTCCTCTCAGTCACACCAAATCCTACTTTAGCAGTCAACCCTTTATGTGAACTAAGTTAAGTCAACCCAAAACATCAAGTTATAATTCAATGATAAATGAAAGTACCCAAACTTTTTCTATTAATCACTTTGAACTATGGTTTGATTTTAACCAAGGTAGTGGAAGGATATACCGACTTAATAATTTATTGTGGTATTTTTATCCTTTTATGCGTAAATTTACAATTATTGTATTTGTAACATGATTTATAATAATAAGTGGGTTTATTTAAGTTATTAAACATGTATTAGATAATATTTAGGCATAAGGCAGTTTATTTTAGATCTATCTTGCATGATCGTTAATTCATTAACTATGTGATCGTGATAAAAAAGTCCATAATGAAATAACCACACAACTTGAAAGAAATAAGATAATAAAGAGCTATGATCATGATATTTACTAATGGTTAGTTTATCTAGAAGTTGGTAAAACAATCATTGAATTAGGGGGGAAACACCTTGAAAAAATTAAGGTTTGTATTACAGCTTTCCACCTACCAACCTATGTATCTCCTTGGATTGGTTTTGCCTCAACTTCAAACTTGAACTAACTTCACTAGCTTGGGACTTCCATAATTTACATATAATTTTTAGTCACATGTAGGTGAGGGAAAAGGGGGTTTAAATAAAAGAAACCATGACCATTAATTCCCTACATTATAAGAGGAGAGAAGGCACATAGGCCAACAATGTCATTTAATAATAAATTAAATGAAACCAATCAGATATAAAGGTCTAGTCCATGCTCATGATCATCCACATGTATGTAACGAATTACGAATTTAATAAAAATAGTATTCAATTCTTAATAGTTCTTATTTAATATAAATTATTCTCAAATAAATAATTTATTATCTTTAATTAATAAATTATTTTATCTTAATTCTCATCTGAATTTCCTTGAGATTATCATCCATCATAATTTTAAACAAATTAAATAAATTTGTTTAAAATTAACTGTCTTCGTAAATGTACCTAGGAGGAAACACGGTTAATACCTATCTAATTATACCTAACATGTATTATACTCATATGTAGTTTTACCATTTTTTTGTGACATATAGCATACATAACTTATCATGTAAATTCATCACATGTATTATCAAATTAATGATTACATGAATTACATGATTTTTTGATCACATGTTACGCTTCAATACACGTAGAGTAATAACTTTAATACAACTCATATATGATATGTAGATATGAACATTACACAAATGTTAATTAAACACACACACACACACACACCACACACACACATATATTAAAACCCATCACATGGCATTCCCTATCGACCTAATGACCACAGGTAAGAACATGTCTCAAGGTTTACATAATATAATAAATAAATTTTAAATATGTGTATTTTTTATAAGTACATGACGTGTACATGAAAGCTACACAGCATGTACATCTCTCACTATCTATCTGAGGTACACGCCTAGGGACTTGGCACATAAATCATACCTTGAAACCAGGAGAACATGGTGTGTTCAGTGGGATACATGCTATGTGATCTCTGAATTACATGATCATCAGTTAGGTAGGCCATATATTGTAATAAATGACCTGTCTTTGACTCAAAGGGACTACACACTGTGTACATGGGCTACCCGATGTGTAGTCTAGTTTACCGTGTTCTACCCCGGCTGATCAACACACGAAGTATGTAATAAATGCACCAAGTTTCCTCAATGCACACGGTTTGAATTATTTTCAAAATTAATTCTTGATGCATTGAAAACAAGTACATGATGTGTAACTCCAGTTACATAGCGTTTAATCTTATATTATCTATATATAATCCTTAGCACCACCATATGAGTTCCCCAATTTTATTTTAATCATAAAATTAATCATTTTGATTAGATTAATGAGAAAAGAATGAGGAATAATCAAATCTATTGATTCGTATTAAAATAATTATTAAACATGAATTTAAAAAATAAATTAAAATTCATAAATCACCAACAATATTTAAAAAATAATAAATTTTTATGTAACCTCTCTGATACCACTTGTAGGTTCTGGGCACATAAAAAGCATGTGATAGACAATTCCTAACATTTCTTTTTTTTCATGTTAAACGATCAATCCGAGATCTAAACGATGATAAAAGTCATGTTCAACAGAATTTAATCAAAGAAGATAGATAAAATGAATCACACTATAACCAAAGAGATAGGATCACCGAATATTATTTATAATTAATTTAATTAAATAACAATTACCTTGACGGAATTATTTCTTCGTTGATGGATTTGGTAACAGTTATGTGATGCACCATCATTGTGTTTTATTAATCAAGTGTAGATTACCACTAGTGGCGATCCACTTATGTTCAAAGAATCTATAGATGTTGCCAAAAGAATCTATGGGTGATATCATGACAAATCATTGCACTTGCATCATCTACCGTTGATTTCTATGAGATTTTTTTCCAAAATCATTCTCCTTGATCTGGTGGAGGAATATTGATCTCAATTAATGGGATAGGTCTTAGAGAAGAGATATCTCAAGGGCTTGATAGAATTCTCTAATTCTGTTGTGCACAACCCAAACAAATGAATTATTCTATTGAGAAAATAACATAACTGGGTTTATATATCACTAGGGTTAAAATATAAAAATTTCAAAAGTTCCCTTAATTAATTATTTAATCCTAGATAAAACCCCATGTGAAATAATGATAATAATATTATTATTTTCCGACATGCTCTTAACATGAAATTTAAAATTAAATATTATTTAATCAAATAATGTTAAATATTTATTATTTTCTCACTAGACCTAAAATACCCGTCTGTCATTCCTCCAAAATATTTATCGAACCTTTAATAATGTCTATTTATCTATTAAATAAATATCACTACATTATTCACTAATAAATAAATAAATAATATATATTTACTAAATATAAAATAAATATTTATATGAGATCAAGCATACATGAATAATTATTAAACCACATATAAGAATAATATTTATTAAACTTGTTAAATAATAAATAATAATATATTATTTAACCGAGATTCTGGATACACTTAGTGTGTGGCCCCCTAGTCGTCTTTCCTAACGGAATTAGGAGAAGCCGCCTAAAGTCCAAGGTTACCATCTAGAAACACACCAAGGAACCCATGGAGAAATAATTTAATGTAGAAACAATATGTGACCTCATACAGATGCTTACTGTGTAGTATAATCCATTTATCATGATATCTCTAATCAAGCAGGTTGCATGCTGGTGACATCACCCAAAGTGCTCTATGTATCATTCTTTGATTTCCTTGAAAATAGACTTTCCTATTGAAAAACATGGACATGGATTTATTTAGGCTATATAATTTAAATCAAATGGATTGAGATATCAACTTTTGTTAAAATATAAGGGAAATATCATTTATCGAATTATTCATTAATGCAATATTACTCGTGATGCATCCAACGTATCCTACCTCACCACAAACATATGTTATCATGGTTTTCATAAATACATAAAAGTAAGAAAATCATAATATTAATAAATAGTAATATTAATGTACAACGATCAATACAAACATCCATATATAGGAATATCCAATGACACATAGAAATGTGGATTCCCCACTGGAAGGTCTCATTCTCATAATATCCTACTAGATATTACTAAGGGTGTACACTATGAGATGGTGCCTCAAATTCATATGAGTCTCCACCCCTAATGGACCATATAAATTCTGTCCCTAAAATGATATCATCGGGATATAGAACATTTATTCAAGAATAGTTTTGTAGCACTTTGAGGTTCTCATCATAGTGGGGAACTTTTAAGACCTTTTAGTGAAATAACTACTCTTAGGACATTATCACATAGTATGTTGTGTAGAAGAACGACTATTATGTGATAAAGAGTTTATTAATATTAAAATCCATTAATACAAGTTTTCATAAAGTACACATAATTTGGTTCTATGTCACCAAATCCAACACTCGACACCTCCTCCCCAAGGTATTTTTGCTGAAATTTCTTATCAATCAATGGTCAACCCTCATAGGTATGGTCTCCAAATCTCGCATCTTTATTATTATCTTTATTTTCCCTTTACCTATCATTATTTTGGATTTAGAAGAATCCCATAGGTTTTGGGTTAGCTTATTTTTTATTTTATTCTTAATTATAGGGTTTGTGTGGGTCTATTCTTCTGTGATTGGGTGTCCTCCATATAAGACTGCACGTTCTGGCTCGCCATGACTTGATTCCAACTCTATGAGGCGAGAGACTCTACAAAACCCTTTTATTACCTATTATAAACTTATTTATTTATTTTAAATGTTTTTTTATAAATTTAATTCCTATTATATATCGTTTTATGCTTGAAATATTTTTTCTTGGTCTTTTGAGCTTAACATGTTCCTTGGACGCATGAAAATCACTAGTGAAAATTAACATGTGACTCTTTAAAAATATTTCAAGTGTTTTAAAATGTTTCCCATGGATTTGTGTAACGCCATGACCCAAAAATCCTAGATCTAGTGCATTATTTTAATACATTATCATGATTACAAGGAATCAAGGCCCAAATGACCGATTAGTTTAGCAGTCTTGGAAAATATATTACATACATGAACGTTACATTACACATTAGAAAATAAAACACAACATACATGATCCTTTTAGAACTCCATTAATCCCCTAGATAAACCCTACATATCAATCATAATACACTTCTTTGAATCCTAGGAAAATAAAACATAATAAATGGATGATCTCAAACGCTCAGTAAGGGTAAGAAATACAGCGGAAGATACATAAACATTAGGCACGGTGAATAATTTAAAACGCATGACTTTACAAATAATAAAAATGAACACTTTATGGAAGGAATATGAGATGAGTAAATAATGTTATAACAAAACGTAGCCATGGGTATTATACTAGTTGAATAACCACATGAACCATGAATAATATTTTAAAAATGAGGGAATGAATAATTCTGGACATTCTGAAACATTTTTTCAAGGCCTCAGCTAAGACATCTATAAATGATTAAGGCCTCGGCCAAAACCATATATCAAATTTGGGAAAGGCCTCGAAGAATTCCAAGTCTAATTGTCTCATGAGACCTACCGATGAACGGAGGAGCTATAGCGGGCTCCACCCATCACTTAGTAAGTCCAATACATTCCTCATATGAAAAGGTTGAAACATAACATAAACATTCCTATTAAGACTAGTATACGAAATGTCAATACTTTAACCCTAAACCATGAATGGTATAAAAATAAAACATCCACAGTAAAATAAATCACAAAAACTTCAATACAATATGGAATACTGGTATCATAATAAATCAACATCGATCAAGAATAATATTCCCTAAAGGATGTTTACATAGTTGAAAATGATTAGTAAAAATCTTTGAGAGAAATATCCCTATTTCATGAAATCATTTAAAAGTCACATAATTTATAAAGGAATTAATTTAAAAGATATTTTTGAATCAAAGTGTCCCATACCACTTTGAAAATTTTTAAAGGAATTAACATTTTAAAACATTCATGTGCATATTAATAAATCCTTAAAACCATTTTGAAAACACGAACATTAATGGGAAAGGATTAGAAGAACAAATCATTAAAACATTTAAAATTATGTTTTGGTAAAGAGTAACTTAAAAATAATCCATTTTAAATCTATTTTATGAAACATGTACATTGATAATAAATATTTCCCAGTAGATACTTACATAAAAACAACCTCGAATAATAAAGATATTGTGAAATTAACCCTTACCTTGCACTTTCCTTTGGTCGAGGGTACGTTAATCCTTTTGTATAATGACCATAGTATGTTATTAAATTATAACATAACCATATTAATATTTATTATATCATAAATTATTCATTTATGACTTTATAATACCCATTTAATAATTATTTTCATGTTAAATTAACATTTTGGGTAATAATCGCTTTCGTTATCATACGTGTTTTAACTTGTTATTCTTGATCGTATCATTTAGATCGTGATTTAAATACTTCCATAATACAAAACTTGATTTATATATCATATATATTTATAATATAAATAATTATAATATATAGATATATGAAATGGGAGGTACTATTTATGGATTCAGTAGGCCGTACGTATGCATAAACGCTGTTTCCATTTTCATATTGCATTGAACGGAAATAAGTGAATAAGATATATGTAAGTATATACATAAATATATATATATCCAGTAGAATTATTATTTCTTATATTACATACTTATTAATAATATATATTTTTATAATCATCGTTGAATGGTGAACGTGGAAATGAATCTCATCGCGTCGTGGAGATGGTAATCCATACGCATGCATGAGCGACAATATCATTATAATGATTGTGAAATAGTATGTAATTGGATGTTATATAATATATAAATAATAATTAACATGTTATATTTATTATTTAAATAAGTTTTACTCATTATTATACCCATCCAAAAAATGAAGTGTTTGAATAACAAACTGCACCACGGCGTGGAGACGATAAGTTGTACGTACGCACGTATGGTGACTTTGTCATTATAGGGTGGATAGAATAAAGAATCCGGTTGTACCATATTTATAATAAAATAAAATTATATAGAATGTACTATATTTATTATTTTAGTATGGAAACAACATATAAAGAAGAAGTGGAAGAAGAAAAGAACTTGAAAGAGGGTGGTGAAATTATTACCTTATCTTCAGGTGTTTCCTTTTGAGTTGACCAAAATGTCTCCTTAGGTTGGCTTTCTGATCAAAGTAAGGCCTCTAGGTTTAAGGGAGGATAGTTGAGAAGGTATTTGGGCAGGGTTTGTCTTATCCAAATGGCTTTGGAGATGTGAATTTGAGAGAAGGTAAAGTTCCCTTTTATAAGAGAGGCGAGGGTCACTTTAGGAAAAAATTAAAGTATTAATTTATTATACAATCATATTCGGTTTATAATGGCTCAAAATGAATTTATTTATAGCTTTAGGTGGTTATGGGTATAAATCCCCTCAACCAATAGGTTTTATATAAGTTTAGGTTACCATTTTAACCTTATCTTTTATATTTAAATCTCAGTTAAATAATTTAACTTTTATCGTGTCTTCTTGTATTCTTACACTATATGGTTAATTAACTTACTCTAAACAACTAATAGAACCTCAAGTGGCTCATTAATGAAATATATAATATTATTTAATCCATTTGGATGAACCTTATATTTTTAGGAATATTATATCAACCAATAATATAGTGTTTGTTTTAAAAACTATTTTTGGTCAATTTTGACACTATTTGGCATTTTTTTGTTAAAATCACAACAGCATGATTACTTCGACAGAAAACTGATTAAATCAACCCTAACATGTCATATTAACCTATAAAATTAGTGGAATTCATCAAAAGTCTCAAATTAAATTTATTTGGTTATTTATAAAATAAATTATTTTAATATTTTATTAATAAGGTAATTGCTGCATCATCATTGTGTCGTAAATAAATTTAATTATTTAATGTCTAAAAATTATAAATAAAATACCATTTTGTATTAAATATTTTTAGATTTATAATGAATATTTATAGTAGAATTTATCTTCTGTATAACCCTATATTAAAAATGTTTTAGCTATGAAAACTTGAATTTAACACTTTTAACTCTTCTTTATATTAAATAATAATAAATGTCCTAATCTAATCCAATAGGACCTAAAGTATCATATTTTATTCATAAGTTTTTTTTTGTTTGAATAACTCTTATCCAATAGAATTAGGACATGTGTTAGGGTAATTATGATATCATTTTTACACTTAATTACCCTATTTACTTTTAACCGTGGTAAATAAAAGTCAAAAGTAACTATTCACCAAAAAATATTTTCATCTTATTGAACAAAAATTTTCTTACTGAGGTTAACTGGGTCTCTCATATTTTTGAAATTCAACTCACATAAGTAGTAAAATTATGTTTTATGCAAATTTTCAAATGCTCATAGAAGGTGGGTAAAAGACGGTAAAAGGTTCGATAACATTTTATATATCTAGACTTATTATAAAATAAATCCAATGAATTAAATTGAACATATATAGTTATTATGTATCTATTTTTACCTAAAATAAATTGAAATAAAATAACTAGTTACTTAAATAAAAACTCGGTTTTAAACAATTTCGCTATGTTTTTTACTATTCATCAAAAATTTAATGTTTTCAGAAAAATACCGAAAATTAACCCTAAGATATTTTTGATATTCTAAATCCAAAAATGGTGCCTATTTTACCAAATTTAAAACATAGAAGTTTCATTATTTAATTTAAAATTAATTCCCATTTTCAAAACCAAAAAGCGGGTTTTTAAAAAATAATAACTATCAAAAGATTGACACTTGTTTATGTCAAATTTCAAAGTGAAATTATTACCAATGACGAGGATTGAATTAAATGGTAAAAATATAATCTAATTATAATTTAAAACCATGAACATTTATAATTTAATATTATAAATTATTTCAATTAAAAAAGTTGTGTTTAATTAAAATTTATTATGTTTCACTATTCACCCAAATATGAAAGTTATCAAAAAAACACAAAAAATTATCGAAACTAAATTTTTATATCCCGATAATAAATATAAAGTTTATTTCTTCAAATTTAATATATAAAAGTGTCAAATAATTGATTTAAATTGGGTTCACCTATTAAAAGGCGGTAAAATTTCATTCTTGAAAAATACTTCTTTTATATGAAAAAATGAATTTGTTCTCATATTATGTCTGAGAAACACATAATATGGATTTTAAAATTTTATAGAGTATTTAAAATTCAAAATTCAGTTAACAATATTCATAACCGCTTTTTGAATGGCTAGTTTGGTAAGTTTTGGTGCGCTCAAACTCATTGTTGTGTGTTGTGCAAGTTATTGAATTACTTTGAAGAGATAACGTACTATGAAATATTGGGGTGTTACATTTTCATGAGTATTGAAAACCTTATGGTTTTTTTGGATATCAAATTGGTTAAAAGGCTTAGCATGGATGTTGTTCACATGCCAAGTGTTGGATTAAATGCCTATTTAGATTTTCTAAAGGTATTTTAATTTTTTTCAAAATATATTTGAAGCTAGTTTTATTTTTAAAAGGATTTGGTTGAGTTTAAAGTATTTTTTATAAAAATAATAGAGTGTACCCTCTTTTGAAATGATTTTGCGACCATGGGTCTCTGGTTGTTTGAAATAACATTTAAAAATAAAATGATAGGGTTTCAAAATGTACTTAATCTTGTTTTGAAATATTGGTTATAATGTGTCATTTGAAATGAGTTTTCAAATGAATTTAAGAATTTGGTATGTGGATCGTCATCCAAAGTGTTGTATTTTAAAGGCCTTTTTGTCACTTTAAATGATTTTATTAATGTGTGAAACCCACTTTGAGCCCCATTTGATTGTTTTTCTAGTTACGTATTTTAACACAATGGGGTATTATTTGTATTTAAATTAATGTTTGAATAGTTACGATTGGACATTAATTTGTAGATATTTCATATAATTGTGTGGGATATGAGGTGTGTGTGATTTTCAAATGCTTTATATTTGATGCATTTGATTCCTCATTTCTCACCTACTTACTTTAATTTGGCTATGGGAACCCAAGTAGCTAAGTGGGAGTCTAGACTTCTACTGCACTAGGTATCCACACACTTATAGTTTACCCCTCTAGTTTGTGATAGGGATAGATGGGGTGTGCCACTCTAATGAGTTTGGGTGAAAACTAGTTAGATATTCATGAAAGGATACAATGTAGGCCGCTAGTTGGTCCATGTTAAGTGATGTATAGGAATGTCTCACTATAGAACCTAGGGAGATCCCATGACATCTATTTATTTTTTTTCTAGATTGATAAATGAAAATCCTATTATTTATTTATATTTCCCTATTGTTTGATATATATTAGAACCAATTCTTGATTGTGTTCTTGGTCTGTGTTCCA
The DNA here is from genome assembly GCA_963277665.1 of Viscum album. Lineage (NCBI taxonomy): Eukaryota > Viridiplantae > Streptophyta > Magnoliopsida > Santalales > Viscaceae > Viscum > Viscum album. The sequence continues at coordinate 2,041,293,290 of OY728148.1, read as the reverse complement.
TGATGTTGGGTGACTTTGTTTGGTTTATGTATCACTTTGTGTGTGTTTTTAGCTTACTTTTTAATGGGTTGTTTTAAAAATGTTTTGAAAGTAATATTTGAGAAAAGAAAAAAAGGTATGGGTATTTCTTTAATAGTGTTGAATAAAAAGGTGTTTAGATCCATTTTCCCCGGTTTAAAGGTTTAATTTTAAATGATTACTATCCATGTCTTTATTTTATGAAAAGGGCGGTGTTTAAAAATGTGCATATGGTTTGGTTTTATAAATCATGGGAAAAAACCTTTTTTTATTCCTTTTTTTCTTAATATATATTTATAAATTTTTTTACTAAGGTATTTCTATAAATATGGTTGGTTTTGGTGGCATACTAAGTGATTATGTGCTTATGACTATATTATTATCATAGTTGAAGGTTCTTGGTTCTTATTTGGAACACATTTTGAGTGTTGATTTATCTTGGGATTTGATGTCATTCTTAATTTTATCGCATTAATACTGTGGTGACCTTTCCATTATTTTTTAGGAGAGGTGTTTTAGAGGATGAGGGACGTTTTTGGTTCTCACTACTATTTCCCTAATTTCATAGTTTTTATATTAGGTTTATATTTTGTTTATTTTTTTCCTATGGTGTGGACATTCGATGTATGGATGGGTCATGTTAAAATTTTATTTATATTCCCACTTCTGTATTTTACTCTGACTATTTGATGAAACCATTCCCAAGTGTGTTCCCATGATGCCCAGGTACTAGTTTCTATCCCATGGGAATCAAAAATTCCCTTTGATCTAGTAGAAGGCCATTTTAGGATTTCATCATATTTACAACCCCTACTAGTTTTTTACAATAACTGGCAAATTGGTAACTCCAAATGTTATTATAATGAACAAAAAATGTCTATAAGATTTATTCATGAATCCTTCCCAAATCCCAGCATGGGACAGGTTACCCCTATGCTAATGATAGATTTTTGACATGTATTTATGTGATCATCTTCTTGTATTAGAGGTTCTCCATATTATTCTTATTATTTAGTGATGCTTATATTTTAGGGTAATATGGTTTAAATCTACACAATTGGACATTCTGGAGTTTTATCACTTCCTAGGGAGGTAGATCATGGAGGATGAAGAGTCCTGCATGTATGACATGTGATTCATACTATCCCATGGATACCTCCAGAAGTGGGATTTAGTTTGATTGTCAATTTGTGATCTTTATCAATTATAGTAAAAGTTTCTCATAGTTTCTAAAGAAAAATAAGTGGCTCTACAATGTATGGTACACACATTTAAAATACTTCTTCATTTCTATTTTATACATAGTTTTATTTATATTTCATGGGAGATCCTCAAACAAGGGTTTAAATCACTTCCTCTTTATCTGATAAATTTTATTAGACTTGTTTGAAATACATCAGTGGTATTAAATAGAATCCAGGATTAATATTTATGAAATCATTATGTTAAAATGAAGGAAAAATAAAAAAATAGAGTTGTGTTTTCATTTTCTGGAAATTCAGATAAAATAGATTACCCTTATGCAGAAGAGTTCTGTGTAGGGGTCGTCCTAAATCACCCTTACCCAAAAGTTTTCTACATTATGGTGATCATGTTTACCCTTACACAGAATGCCTATGCTTAAGGGTCATATTAGGTTATCCTTACACATTAGTTTTTTCATAAGGGTAATCTGGACTTACCCTTACACAAAATGGTTTGTGCAAGGGTAATCCCAAATTACCCTTACATAGAATGATCTACATAAGGTTCATCTGAATCTACCCTTGTGTAAAAATGTTTTGCATAAGGGTTATTTTAAAATACCCTTATACAGAGTATTTTTCATTATACAATTTCATCCATAGATAGATTTACATAAAGGTAAAATATAGTTTACCTTTATGTAGCGATATTGCGTAAGTGTCATGGTGGTTTTACCGTTACATTGCTTTTAATTTTTAGACGTTACTTTTAAAAAGAAGGTTTGCACAGAGTTCACCACACTTACATTTATGCAGGAAAGGGTTCCTGCATAAGGGTAAACATATTTTTTTTTTCAATTTTTTGACATATAAAATGATTTAAATTGCTTATAAAATGATTATAAATAATTGAAAAAATTATTTGGGATATATTTCTAAATTAATAAAATGTTAATTAATTAATTAATTATAAATAATTTAAAATAATTAATACATTTTTATGAATGTTGGGTCTAGAAAGGTTTTAATGGATTATCTAAATGATTTTATGAATTTATAAAGGCTAGAAGAGATCAACAAAGTAAAAAATGGTTAAAGACCCATAGCTACAAAGAAACCCCATATTTCTCATAACATGCTCTCTATGTGAGTCACCACTCCATAAAGTTCCCCCACAAACAAATTTTTATTTACAGGGAAATGGATCCCTTTTAATTCTCAACAAAAAAATTTCTTTTGCGGGGTGAGGCATCCCTTTTAGCACCCCCTCAATCAAATTTTCATTTTTGGGGTGAGGCGTCTGCTTCAGGACCCCAAAAATGAAATTTCATTTGTGGGGAAAGGAATATTCTCTAGCACCCCTCCCCATTAAAATAAATTTCATTTATAGGGTCAGGCATTATCTTTATGCCACTCGCAAACCAAAATCCCTCACAATTGGTGGTTTTTTTATTCCAGTTTACCTGAGAATACAGTTAAATCCATACCCCTATAAAAATTTCACACAACAAAGAGTTATGTATATTAATAAATAGTTTGTTCAGGCGATTTCAGTAGGTAATAACTTATCACATATTGTAAAGTAAGAAAGGGAACTCACCCGACCACCCACAAAGGGTGGATTCTCACAAAATAATCCTTCAACATATCAAAACCCTTTTTGGATAACCATTTTCTAGAAAAATTCTTTGCATACCACCATTCCATGAACTATATGTGGATGGAGTCTTTGTAGAATTCCATCCCACATTGAAAATAATATGCAAGATGTAGTCTTTCAGCTTCGATTCCCTTCTTCCATGCAGTGTTTGACCTTACCTCACCCCCTCCATGAACTGTCAAAATAACTCTCTATGTTAAACTCTAATTTGAAGTTCTAGGCCCCATATGAGACCCTTCACAATGTAGGAAAGAATATCATCCAATAAGGCCTCCAGACTTGCACGATTAGGGAAAAGGAAAAATCAGTGTGTCTCCTATTCGATTTTGAATTACATCAGTAAAAGTTATCCAACTCTTATCCTACATAATGTGGAAGGTCCTTAGGATGTTCACAATAGTGCATCCCCTAATTAATTAGGACCCCGACACTTAAGGAAATTCTAGGGAACTAACCATTTTAGACAGCAAGGGGACAATTTTCCTCTCCATTTGATGAGGTCTAGTGCCTTATCCTTCTCTCATCTTCTCTAAAATCAGTAATAGGGAATCCCTCCTAGATTAATCCCCTAGTATTTCTTATATAATGTCACATCTATCTTGCATTCCATACTTCAGATCTTGATAAAAAAAAATATAATACGAGCACAAAAAAGACCTCTCTCTCTCTCTCATAGCCATGAACTCATCCACTAGTGGACAAATGAGATTATTTTGTTTTCTAAATCTTCTCTTTCCTCTTGTTTTGACCACAAACCATGACTCAAATAGACTTAGAGATTAGTAACGATCATGAAATCCATGCAATCAAATACCTAACTCGGGAGGATATTCCCTTTCCAAATCTTCCTATCACCACCAAAATGGGCCTCCTATTCAGTGTAAACCCCAAAAAACCATGTCACCATCCTCTCAAAGAGACATATTCCCTATGAGACATGTTTTCATTGGGCATGCTCCATAGGTGTAATCCCAAACCATTTTTAACTACGCGGGCTTTGATTCCCATGCAAATGGGATACATAGGAATAATCATTGAGGTTCAAACCCAACACCCAAAATGATCCCTAATATTCTATAGGTCATATCCCTAGTAGGGTCATATCCATCATGGGAGGATACATTCATTCCAGGTCCATTAGACCACTTCGATATGAGTCCCACACCATCCTTGACTAGGAAGATTTATCTTAGACATCCTTGCCACATGACATTAAACTACATAATTTGGTCCTCATCACATGAACTTAAATGCTAAGATGTGTCTTGTTAAGTGGAACCAAACTACACAGTTTCTGATTCCTTTCACATTGATATATAGGAATCCCATCTCAGGTGCTCGATACTAAAATCAAAATAACTCCCATCTTCTTGGATGATGATAAATTCTAGAGCATCCCACTACCTAGATTAAAAACCATAATAATAATAATAATAAATATAATAATCTCCAATACTCAAAAAAAAGGGTATCATTGATAGAGAACCCCATATACATATGGATGTATCCATAAATGAATAACCTCAGATACATATAGATTATCCTAAATCCAATACATGATAATAATTGATTGTTCATATAAGGGTGACCCATTTTATATTTTTGATTTAATAAAGGATTAAGGAACATGTATTAAATCTATGAGTGAGTCCCACAGTAGAAAAAAGTCCCCCTAAAAGGGTGTGATGATCCTGAACTCCCATCCTCTTAGGCAATGTGTTTTCTACTATGTCATTGGAAAAATCAAAATGGTTGCATGCATTTGGAAAGAAGGTTTGCATAAATTCAAAATGAGTGTGGAAATGAAATAAATCGAAAATAACAAATGGTGAACCTAATGCGAATCCTTAACCAAGATGACTATGTATCCCACTTGTCACGATCATTTCTCATAAAAAAATAAATGAGGTCTAAAGTTGGTTTAAAAAAATGATTATTCATGTGTTAGTTTATTGAGATGTTGTTTTGATGTGGTTTTATTATTTGTGTTTGTCATATGTATCTAGAAACCTTTAACAAGAACTCCTTTCAATCCAATTACATCATTTTAACCAACCTAAATTTATTCATCGACTGTCAAACAAGCAGGGTCCTCATCTAACCCGAGGACACTGGTGTCAACCCATCATCTCCAATGCCGAGTTTCAAACATGATGGTTTGGGAGTATCACCTAAATGGTACCATACCAACCTTGTATGTTTCTTGACATGACCTCCATCTCATGAAGATGCACCAACCATCCAATCAATTATGATTGGTATCCCATAAGTCAATGACACCACTTCCCATATCAAACCATTTTGAGAGCCTATCCCTAGAACATAGAAACAATTTCCTACCATATCTTAGGGTGGAAGATCAATAGGTCACTAAAAACCTCATACATATAGAGAAATGGTTCTACAAAAAGGTTCCTTCCAGCAACCACCTCCCTTAACGCTGCATGGAATCAAACTCTCAGTATGATGAGGGTGCCGCATTGTAATATCATGAACCCGGATGCCACTCAATAGTGCCCAGAGACCGGTTGTCCACATATCCTCAAGTGAATATACTCGAACTCCATTGGATGATGACTAGAAGTAAGGGACTAGGGTGTGTCTATGGGAATACTATGCCCTCATTACCATAGTGTACCATAGTGGAATAATAATTACACACAATTGGCAGAAGCATATATAACAAATAGACAACTGATAAATAAACCAGACAAGAATACATAATAAATACATAAGTGTATCATATTCAATGATGATGATAAATGTATCTAAAAAGAATACAAAATTGGTAAAAACTAGTACAATACAATACATCTATCCAAAATACCAAAAAGAAATAAATTTTTATCTCTGAATACCATCACGAGCCTCAACTCGGTCTCGTTCTCCCTTGATCCTAAGCATGGAACAAATCCCTAGCCCTACCTCCAACCACTATTTGGGTACCCAACATTGGCCCAAATAGGGTGTGATAAACACTCCTAGTAGGTAACTACCCAATGATCTATACATTTCTAGGATGTGAAATATAGTAAGATATACAGTGTGCAGGTAAATAGGTGAGCAATAAATTAAATTAAAGATTCCCATGGCATGTAATCTAATAAACTAAAAATCATGAATAGCCTCTCAATTCTCCCTACAAAAGATGTTCAAGCTCCTATACCAGGCAACTACAAGTAAAAATGTGTAAGCACCATGACCTCGCTGTACAAACCAATGAATTATATCAACCATGATTTTTTTGTAAAACATGACTTTTCATAACAACCATGTCCAAGCCGTTCAACCAAGAATATCATATATCTAATGGAAATTCCATATAAATCAAGGTTCAGACCATGATGGGCTAGATCCAAGGTATAAAAAACCAAGTAATCCTCATTGAGTCCCAAGAGCATCTCGATGGAAACTCGTATAGGCACCGGTTAGAGTCCTAGGAGCATGTCATACCAAAACTTTCTTACACGGTTCCAAGAAAGATGGATCCAAGAAGTATAAAATCCTTAAGAATCCCATGAAATCAAGACCAAAGGAGTATATCCATCCAAGGCATCCACTGCCATGTCAAGATCCAAGGAGCATCATCTAAGGCATCTATGTAATCAATTGCCATTTCATACCATTTATCGTTTCATACCATGCGAGTCTACCCATTCATATAACCATTCTCATTCAAACACAAACATTGAGTATTTCAACTCATTTATCCATTTACATTTAAAGTTTAGTAAAAAATGAGTATACCCACTCATTTAAATAAATCCATATTAACCCATTGGTCAATTTAACTAGGTATATCATATAACACATATAAGGAGGAAAAAATATCCTATCTCTCGATTGAAACCATTTAATTTTAATTAGGATTCTTGAAACAAGGAAAGCATAATAACACCCCCTCGGGTGATTAAACCAAGGCATAAAAGGAAGTTTCATAAGACAAACCCCATAGGTGGCCATGGTTTGGGAAATGACCAAAAAAGCACCACAATGAAACCTAATGGAATCTCTAACAGGTCCAATTACATCTAATTTAATTAACTAATTTAGTTTCAGGGTTGTGCCAGAAATTTTTATGGGAGACACAATGACAGGTATCCTAAAAACACAAAAACTCAAGAAAAATGTATAGACCACCTACCTTAGTTTGGTAGTAGAGTGTTCATCCAGTATAAAATCTTGATTTGACTCAGATCAAGATAAAAATTAAGAACAGACGATGGAAATGAAATTAGGGAATATTATATTGAACCTAAATAATGGAGTTGATATCTTGAAGAATTAGGAATAACTAAAAAGGAATTGATTAATCACTGATTCAGTTCCAACAAGATGTTCCATGCTTGAATCAGAGATTGAACGGTGATGATATATCAATTCCAGGAATAGACTTTGTTAAGAGATTCCAATGGGATGATTTTCTATGCATAGAGTAAAAGTGATAAATTAGGTTGAAATATATCTAATTAATTTAAAAATTATAAAATTTCATAAAAATAACATGGTTTACATGGTTTAGGTGCACAGATTAACAAGACGTGCACAGTTAGATGAAGGAAAAGGGAACCCTCATGGTTTCCTCAAACAGTTTGACTAACTGTGCAAAAATCTTGAGATACTCCTCTGTTAAAATTTTAGAGGTTTCTGTATAGCCATGTACCCAATTTCACATAGTTTGGCCTAACCATGCAATATACTCATTATCTCTTCCCATACCTCACACATTTTTTAAAATGATGCAGCCATCCCTGTACGGTTTGTACTAACCACATTCCAAGAATTTTCCAACCCAAAATATGGGTTTTGGGATCTAAACAAGCCCCGGACACCCGAAAAACATCCATGAACTCAATGGGAATTCATATCAAGCCACATTTAAACATTTAAAATGAAAAAATAATGGATATATACCTCATAAGAAAACCTGGGTTCTTACAATCTTCCCCCATTAAATCAATTCATCCTTGAATTTACCTCTCTAGGGTAGTCAAGGATCATATGATAATAACTCTGACCATTGAGTGCATATGCAGACCTCCTGCTCCCAAGTCTCATCTTGTAAATGGTTGTGCTTACATATCACCCATACTAGAGGAATTGATTGACCTTAGAGTACCTTCATGCTGTTGTCAATGACATGAATCATATGCTCCTCAAAGGGCACATCAACCTATAACTCAACCTCATTGGGATGAAAAGCATGAGATGAGTCTGAGTGACAGTAGAGTAGCTGGGGTATATGGAATACATTTTTCATGGATCAGTACCTATAAGGTAACTGAAATTCATCGGCTACCGACCCAACTCTACCTAGATTCTCAAACAGCCCTACGTATCACTGTGAAAGCTTACTCGATCTCTTGATTCTCTTATGTCCCAACCTCGATGAAATACATAAGAATATCTGGTCCTTGAAATCTAACTTTAAATGTCATCTATGGTGATCGATGTATTAATTCTATCAAGAATTTTCAGTATCCATATGCCTCTGAATCAACTAGAACCACTCAGAAGTCTCCTACATGAGATGCGGTCCCAGAGAAGATGCCTCATCGGGCTCTTTCCAACACAGGGGTGATCGAAATTACTTACCTTATAAATCCTTATAATATTTCATCTATATAGTTTCTTGATATCTATTACTGTAGGCTAAATCAACCGGGGAAAAATTATTCTCCCAAGAGACCCCAAAATCTAGGATGCATGCTCACATCATGGCCCCAAGTACTTGTATCATACACTATGACTAGCTATTAGTCTAGGGGTGGTATGTTGTGCTCAGAAGCACCTGTGTACCAAGATCCCTCTGAAAACTCTACCAGAAGAGATATGTAAAGCATGTTTCCATATCCAAAACAATAATGCATGGGACCCTGTGAAGTCTTACTCTCTCATATATATAAAACCTCATAATCTCATTAACACTAAAGGTAACTTTGATTGACAATAAATGAGAAACCTTCATGATCCTTCCAAAAATAACCCACACTGAATCGTAACCTCAACGTGACCTCATTACACTGGTCACAAAATTCATCATGGAATCGTCCAATTTATACCCATGAATAGGTAAATGCTATAAAATTATAGTTGGTCGCTGATGTTTCTCCTTCACCTGCTGATAGGTGGAACAACTCGTAACAAAACTAGTTACATCAATTTTCATACCTGACCACCAGTACTGATGTCATAAGTCACAGTACATCTTAGTGACACTAGAATACACTTCCCAAGATAAGGCACGAAACTCCCACATCATCTCATCATGTATATCCATTGGAACCTAAACATGACTATGGATACGTAGGATCTCGTCCTCAACTATGGCCCAACCAGGAGGAGGGTCCTCACCTACCACACTCTCCCATAGAACAAGGCATTCTATGTTTTATAGATGCCTCATCCTCACTCTATTCAGTAGGGTGTAGGTCACAACTAAGGAAGATATAAAATTCTTACCCTGACCACCGTGCACCTCCAAGTGCATCTTTTAGAACAACTCCATAAGCTTCCACTCACTACTGGCCTACTAAACTACCTGTATTTGAGTCCTCCTGCATAATGCATCATCCACTATATTTATTTTACTCGGAATGTAGGAAAGATCAAAGTCAAAAGACTAAAGGTATTCAAACCACCTTCATTTCCTCAGGTTTAGATCACACTCTGTAAATATGTACTTGAGGCCTTTTTGGTCCGTGTACACCAAAAAATACTCTGATATTAGATAGTGTTTCCAACAGCGCAAATCAGGAACAAATGAAGCTAACTCGAGATCATGCATTCAATAATTCCTCTCATGTGGAATCAGCTGTCGAGACCCATATGCCATGAATCTACCCCCTGTATTATCACTACTCTAAGACCTATACCTGATGCATCACAAAACACACTGTAGCTCTTGACCTACTCTAGAAATATTAGGACTAGTGTTGAAGTCAACATCCCTTTCAAGTCATGAAAGGATGTCTCATAGGTATCTAACCATACAAACTTCATGCCCTTTTTAGTCAAGACCGTCAGTGGTGCTGCTAACAATGAGAAGTCCTGCATGAAACTCCTATAATATCCAGATATCCCCAAGAAACTCCATATATCAAAGACATTCTTGGGCTGCACCCAGGTGAATAAAACTCTCACCTTTTCTGGGTCTACTAATACTTCTATCTTTGAGATAACATGACATAGAAAGTGGATACGATCCATCCAAAAGTGGAACTTTGTGAGATTAGCATATAGCTGAATCTCTCTTAATGTATCCAAAATGATCTCAAGAGGTTTGGAATGGTCGTGTAGATTTTGAGAATACACGAAGATATCATCCAAAAAAACCACCACAAATGAATCCGAATAAGGATGGAACAATCGGTTCCTCAGTTCCATGAAAATTATTGGCACATTCATGAGACCGAATATCATAACCAAATACTCATATAGACCATACCTTCTAAAAAAGGTTGTATGAGGCATGTTTACAGGTTCAACATATACACAGTGATATCTAGACCTCAAATTAAATTTTTGAGAACACCTACTCTCCTTGAAGCTGATCAATCACATCATCTATTTGTGGCATAGGATACTGGTTCTTAATCATTAATTGTTTCAATTTTCGATAATCCACACATAGACTAATGTTACCATACACTGTTCTTAAAAAAGGACCCGAAAAACCCATAGACAAATACTAGGTCGAATAATCCCCTTTGCCTCCAAATCCTCTAGTTTCCACTTAAGCTCTTGAATCTCCATCATAGCCATCCTATAAGGAGGAATTAATAGTAGTGAAGCTCCTAACACTAGATCGATATAGAACTCAACATATCTCTCAAAATGTAAACCAAAAAAATCATATAGGAAAACATACCTAAAATAATTAACCACTGGAGGAAAGCCCGCATGAGGTGATCCCTGATCATCCAGATACAAACTAGAAATCTAGGCTATCATCCTACCCATCCAATAATGTTGTGGTCCATCTATTTTAATCTGAACATACCTTTCACCCTTGTGAGTATGAACTTCACCCTCTGGTGATGTAAAAGTCACCCTCCAGTGATAAAATACAACATAAGATTGATGAGATACTAGCCAGTCCATCCCATGTATGAAGTCAAACCCCATCATCTCAAGGAAATAAATATCCCGGAATAAGTGACACCCACCAAACTCAAGGGGGTACTCCCTGCATTAGTGTACACCCTCAGTTCTGATTCCAAAAGGCATATCAATCATGATAATGCTCTTAGAAGATAATAAAAAAAGCACAAGGATTTTCACCACATGTTTAGAAATGAAACTATGCAGTGTACATGTATCAAAAAAGGAGATACAATAGTAAAGGCTACTAAGATATTACCTCTCACCATAGATTGTCTGGTGCCCTGCTCTTTAGGGGTAGGTTGTACATAATAGATCTGGACTGAACCACATCCCTATGAAACAACCTCACTACCTGGAGTAGGCCCACTCTAATGTCTTAGTGTAAATGGTGTTTGGCTACATTGGACATGACCAACACTGCCTCAGTCTGGCTAACCAGCGTTGCTCCATATCCCTACGTGACATACAAATGAGAAACCTACTCTTGAACCTGGTGTTGGAGCTGACCCCTACCACTCATATCTAGATGGAAGGTCCCATATAAACACTATACATGACCCATCATTCCATAATATCGACACTCCACTAGGCCAAGATCTTACTTATTCTTCATGTTTCCTCGTCTACAACACTAATGAAAAATTACCGAGCTACCATTCCTCAAAGCATGACTGGTACTCATCTCACGAGAAGCCTCAAAATGGAGCTTCCGACCTAAATATGATAAACCACTTGGTCTAGAGATGTTAACACTTTTCTCTACACCCATATATTCCCCCAAGTTTCATTATATAAATATTGAATAATTCAAAACTTCAGAAATATTGAGGTCAATCTGAACACGTTGACATGAGATCAAATAGCATGTCAAAGACCTTCCTCAAAGCATCTCACCCTGGATAGCTCATCAATATGGAACATCGGCACAAAACACCACAAATCTGTGAAGTGTACTGAGTACTCTATAACAATCATCACTCTATTCTCTAGACACATGAATTCGCTATCCTACACTTCCTGCAAATTCTCTGGGTATAAATAGTCATAGAATCGGGTTTGGAAATCAGCCTAAGCCGTATCTCTTAGCCTGTCATCACATACCACCAGTGCTTTGCTGCCCCACGTAGCATATATTTCATAAGCGTCACCATCCTCTCAGGAGGTGTCTATAGATTATCAAAGATCACTAGCATAGTATTGATTCATAGATTAGCAGCCTATGGACTTCAATCCCCCAAAAACGTTGCAGGATGTTGCTACTAGAACAGCCACATCAACTCATCCATGGAAAAGGAAGGATTCAGTGCTCCCTGAAAAGTCTTCCTAAAGTGATAGAATACCTTCTGGAAATATTCCTCAGTACCTGTATCTGAAACAATATTTGGTGCCGCATATTGGGATAAAGGAGGTTCCCCTAGTAGTCTATGGTCCACCGCCTCTAGAGCGTGGTCGTCGCCTCCCTCCTGTCGTACAACTATAGGTCATAATGGCAACATGCCTCTACAATTCCAAGAACATTCCTTAGAAATGAATGATATCAAAGTTCACATCTCAAAAGTGTAGGATAGGTCAAAAACCTCCTAAAAATAGGTCATACCACACAACCTTCTCATAAATCCAGGACTGTAAAAGGAACAGTCACCCGAGACACTGCCTCTTTCCCACTCAAAAGATGGGTCTCATTCAGGTTCTCTACTTATCATTTCCAATTTACATTTCAATTCATACTCATTTCATTATATAAAAGTTCAATTTAAAGGGTTGAACCAATGGTTAACCGTGTTCCAATCCATAAGAGACCATAACACCTCATGAACCAAAATATTATGCCCATATAATCCATACCTTATCACATCTAGTTTAAAAAATTGAAAAAAGGTGAATCACTTTCCAGTCTATAAGGGCCCATACTCCTTATGAATTAAAATATGGTGTCACTTTATCTATCCACTTCCCAAAATATATCACAACAATACGCATATCTATCACAACACCTATCATAATAGCATTCAATAAGTAATGAATCCTAAATGGCATGGAAAAATTCATGGTATGTGATTTTCTAGCAAGTGACTAATATGATGCATGAGAAGGAATACCCTCACCTCATTAGGTCACAAAAAATAAAACCCATAGTAATATCAATAATAATAGCATAAAAAATTGTGTCACCCAATGGTGAAATCAAATCAATTGTAATAGTTAAAATCTGGAAAACAACAATTTAATTCAAGGAAATTTGGATTTTTCCTATACGCGAGTTAGCTACACCCGAGAACAACTCATTACCAAATTACATTTCCTTCCTATTCATGTCTATTGTAACCAAATAATAAACTAGAGAAATAAATCCTCTGATATAACTTTGTAACATCCCAAACATGAACACCAATCAACAGTACCCTGTGCCCGGTTGGTCACATGGTTTCAAGAACATCTCCCCAAATGCTGGAGGCTATTAACTAGAATTGAGGGAATATGGTGTGTCTATGGGGAGACTATTCCCTCATTTATAGAGTGAAACACAAGAGAATAAAAATGACACACAAGTAGCAAAAGCATATATAACATGTAGACAACTGATAAATAAAAAATACATGAATACTTAACAAATCCATAAGTGTATCATATACAATGATGATGATACATGTATCTAAAAAGTATAAAAAATAGATAAAAATAATTAAAGTATAATACATGTATCCAAAATACCAAAAATAAATAAACTGATATCTCTGAATAGCGTCACATGCCTCAGCTCGGTCTTGTTCTCCCCTGCTCCTAATCATGGAACAAAATCATGCATCGAACTGTGGGCACTTTCCACGGTACCTATCGGCATCCATAAAGTTTTTTAGGTACCCAAAGATGTCCCAAATAGGGTGTGAGAAACATTTTGAGTAGGTAACCACCCAAAGATCTATACATTTCTAGGACTTGTGATATAACAAGATATACAATGTGAAGGTAAATAGGTAAGTAGTAAATGAAAGTAAAGATGACCATGGCATGTAATATAATAAATTTAGAATCTTAAACTACCTCCCAAGGTTCCCTATCAAAAATGGGCAGGCTTCTATACAAGGAAACTATAAGCAAAAGTGGGTAAGCACCACAACCTCGCTGTATAAATCAGTGAACTATATCAACCACGGTCTTTTCATACAACCTAAAGTGTTAGAATAAACACAACCAAGCCTTTCAACCAAGCATATCATATATCTCATGGTCATGCTATATAAATAAATTTTTAGAACATGAAGGGAAATATCCAAGTTATAAAAGACCAAGTCATCCTTATCGAGTCCCAAGATCATCTTGATGGAAACTTGGTTAGCCAATGGTTAGAGTCCTATGAGCATGTCGTACCAAACATTTCCTACGTGAGTCCAAGAAATCCATATCCAAGGGGTAGTAAGGCCTAAGGCATCCCATGAAATTAATACCCAAGGAGAATACTCTATACAAGGTTTCCACTAGTGCATCATGACCTAATAAGCATCATCTAAGGCATCCATGGAATCAATCACCACTTCACACCATTTTTCATTTCATACCATATGATTTTACCCACCCATATAAACATTCTCATTAAAACACAGAAATTTAGTATTCCCACTAATTTATCCATTTATATTTAAATGAAAGAAAACCATGAGTATACCCACACATTTAAACAAATCCATATTAACCCATTGTTCAATTTAACAAGGAATTCTATATAACACATGTCATGGGAGGAAAAACATCTCATATATCTCAATACAAAACCATTTAATTGTAATAAGGATTCCTATAACTAGGTAAGCATGAGTGCATGCCCCTTTGGTGATTCAACCAAGGAATAAGAAGGTCTTTTCATAAGGAACACCCCATAGGTGGACATGGTTTGGGAGATGACCAACAAAGAATCACAATAGAACCTATGGGTGTAACTACCCGACCCCAGTTACCTAGAGTCAGTGAATTATTACGTATCATTGGCATGATCACAAAAGATCAAGTCTCGAAAGACTGATAAGTTTAGTATCCTTGAAACACTAGATACATTCATAAGTTTTATATTACATCATGAAATGAAAACAACAACAACATATTGTCCCCTTTTAAAACACTTATCCCATAGACTATCCCTGCAGGTCAATTATAATATACTTCTTCACATCCTGGGAAAAATAAAACATAGAAAGGGCTGAGCTCAGATGCTCAATAAAGATAACAATATAGCAGAAACCTTCATAAATAGGAAAAATCATTTAAGGCAATATATAAATAAAAAAAGCATTTTAAACTTGAACTTCAACATAATATGTCAAAGATAAAAAAAAAATAATTCCATTTACTTACTCACATGGATATTCAACTATTTGAATAATCACATGCAATATCAATAACAACTTTCATAATGATGGAATTCATAATGCCAGACTATCATAACCACATAGTCAAGGCCTTGTGCCAAGACTACAAATATGATTTTGTCAAGGATTTGTGCCAAGATGCTAGTTTGTCTCATGAGACCTTCTGATGCATCGAGGAGTTATAGTGGGCTCCACCTATCACTTACTAAGTCCAATACATTCCTCAGATGAATAGGTTTCAACATAACATAAACATTCGTATTAAAACTAGCATATGAAATGTCAATAATTTCTCTATAAAAAATGAATGGTATAAAAATAACACATCCACAGTCAAACATATAAAAAAACTTTCAATACAATATAGAAGTTTTGTATCCTAATAAATCAACTTCAAATAAGCATAAAATCCATCAAAGTATGTTGACATAGATGAAATCAAAACTATTTGAGAGAAATATCTATTTTTTGAAATCATTTAAAAGTAATATAAATAAAACATTTACTTTGAAAATATTCTTATAAGCTTGTAAAGGAAGATTCGACAATGTTATAATGGCAGAAAATATCCACACTCGTCGTATAAGTTAAAAAAAGACATTCTTACCATAATTCTGTCAAAAAGGTTAAAAAGGACCTTGTTTGGAAAACGAAGGAAAAATTCCTTTATAATCATCCTATGAAAAGTAAAACAAGGGTATAAATGACTTTAACCCAATATCTATTAAATGTTAAAAATGTTTTGAAATATATTTTTAATAAACATGGACGTGGATGATAAAGAGGTCCTAGTAGATAATTACGTATAAACAATCTCGGATAATGAAGAGATTGTGAAATAAACCCTTACCTTGTAATTTTCCTTGGTTGAGGGTAGGTTAATCTACTGTATAATGGTGAAATAATTGTTATTAAACTATACAATAATCATATACATTAATATGATATCATATATGATATTTTAACATTGCTTTGTTAATAGTATCTTAGTATTATCGTCATTTCTGTTGTTAACTTACTCGTTTTCTTTTATATGTTTTGTTACATAAGTCATGTTTTTTATGGATAGGTTGTATCTTATTCATATACAGAATTATATAAAGTCCTTAAAATTATTTTTAATCATAAAATGAAAATTATACTTGAATGGATATGATGGGGAATGAATCTCATCGCGTTCGTGGAGACGGTAGTCCGTACGTACGCACGAGCGACAATATCATTATTTGATATTAAAATAATATATAATTGGATGGTATATATTATATACAGAATCTTAATCATATTATATTTATTAGTTACATCAATTACACATCATTATCATACCCATCCAAATAATAATGTTTTGAATAACAATTACACCACGACGTGGAGACGGTAAGCCATACGTACGCACGTATGGTGACATGTCATTAAAAGGATGGATAGAATACTGAATATGGTTGTACCGTATTTATAGTAACATCAAAGTATATATAAGATACTGGAGTTATTATTTTAGAATGGAAATAACAAAGAAATAAGAAGTTGAAGAAGAAAGGAACTTGAAAGAGGGTGGTGAAAACATTACCTCTTCTTCGGGTTCTTCCTTTTGATTTGATCAAAAGGGCTCCTTAGGTTGGCTTTCTGATCAAAATAATGCCTCTATGTTGAAGTTATGGAAGTTTATAGGTTATTTTGGCAGGTTTTGGCCGAACCAAAAGGCTTGGAAGGTAAGAATTTGAGAGAAGGGGGAGTGCCCTTTTATAAGAGGGGTGAAGGGCACCTTTGGAAAAGCTAGAAATATTATTTTATAATAAATTCATATTCGGTTTCTAATAGCTCCAAAGTAGAATATTTAAAGTTTGATGTGGGGATGGGTTGAAATACTTTCAACCAATATATTTTAGACAGGTTTGGGCCACTAAATTAACCTTATCATTTATATTTAACTCTTAGTTAAATAGTTTGACATTTACCATGTCTCCTTGTATTTTTATATTATATGGTTAATAAACTTACTATATACATTCAAACGAACCCCAAGTGGTTCATTAATGATACAAATATCATTATATAAGTCTCTTGGCCAAACCTTAGATTTTTAGGAATTTAATATCAATTAATAATATAATATTTGTTTTAAAAACTCTTTTATGTCAATTTTGACACAATTTGGAAAATTGATTTTTTTGAAACTTATAACAGAATGATTACTTCTAAAAAATTTAATAAAATCAATCCTAACATGTCATATTAACCTAGAAAATTCGTTTAATTTATAAAAAGTCTAAAATTATATTTATTTGGTTATTTATAATAACAATTATATTAATATTTCATTAAAAAGGTAATTACTGCATCACCATTGTGTCATAAATAAATTAAATTATTTTATGTCCAAAAATTATAAATAAAATATATTTATGTATGAAATATTTTTATATTTCTAATTAATATTTATAATAGAATTTATCTTATGTATAACCCTATATTAAAAATGTTTTAGTTATTAAACATTGATTTTAACTCTTTTAACTCTTCTTTGAATTAAATAACAATAAATGTCCTAATCTAATCCAAGTGGACCAAAGAGGTTCATATTTTTTACTAAGGTTTTTTTGGTCGAATTATACTTAGCCAATAGAATTATGACAAGTGTTAGGGTAAAAATAATATCATTTTTACCCTTAATTACCCTATTTAGTTTTAACCGTGGTAAATAAAAGTAAAAAGTTACTATTAACAAAAAAATATTTTTATCTTATTGAACCACATTTTAATCCTTGAAATTAACCATGTGTCTTGGATTTTATAAATTCCACTCACAGAAGCGGTAAAATTAAGTTTTATGTGAATTTCCAAATTCTCCTAGAAGGTGGGTAAAAGATGGTGAAAAGTTCAATAAAATTTTTATATATCTAAAATTATTCTAAACTAACTCCAATGAATTATATTGAACTTACATAGGTATTATGTATCTATTTTTACCTTAATTTAATTTAAATAAAATAAATAATTATTTTAAAAAAATTCATTTTTAAACTATAACTCAGTGTTTTTTCACTATTCATCAAAAATTGAAAGTTTTCCGAAAAATACCAAAAATTTACCCTAAGATAATTTCAATATTCCGAATCCAAAAATGAAGTCCATTTTGAAAGATAAAATTTATAAAATTTCAAAAAGTGGGTATTATTATTCATAACAGCTACTTTGATTGGTCGTGGTGTGTGTTAGAACTCGAAGTTGAGTATTATACACGCTACTGTATTATTCAAAGAGAAACGTACCATGGAAGCTTGGGGTGTTACAAAGGGCTTCCATAAAAAGTCTGATTATAACTAATTCAATTAACTAATTCAATTTTTGGGTTTCACTAGAAAGTATGATGGGTGGCATAATGGAAGGTAACATAATAAAGCACCAAAACTGAAGGAAAATGTATAGAACACATACCTTAGATCGGTAGTAGAGTGCTCATCCACTATCAACTCCTGATTCAACTCACATCAGAAGAAAAATGAAGATCAGATGAAGAACCTAAAATTAGGGCATATTAGCTTGCACCTAAACAACGTAGGTAGTATCTAGAAGAATAAGTAACTACTAGAAAGGAATCGAATACTCACTGATGTGGTTCCAACAATACATTCTGCGCTTGAATCAGATATCAGACATAGACGATCTATCAATTCTAGGAATAGCCATCATGGAGAGATTCAAATGGGGTGAGTTTTTGTGTATAGAGAAAATGTGAAAACTTAGGTTTAAATAGATTTAATAAATTTAAAAATTATAAAATTTCCTAAAACAATAGGGGTCGAATGGTTTAGGTGCACAGTTTAACAAACCGTGTGCAAACCGTGCACGGTTAGCTAAATGCAAAGGTCACCTGCATGCTTTGACTAACAATGTGGAAATCATGAAAAAATAATCTATTAAAATTTTAGAGGTTGCCACATGGTCGTGACCCACATTTTTCATGGTTTGGATTAACCATGCGGCCTCCTCCTACTCTCTACCCATGTCTCACATGGTTTATCAAACCTTGTGGCCTGCCTTGCACGGTTTTCACTAACCATGTGCAAGGAATTTTTCAGCCCAAAAGATGGGTTCCGGGATCTGAAGAAGCCCCAGAAATCCCTAAAACCTCCATGAACTCAAAGAAAATTCATATCAGGCCACATTTAAAAATTTAAACTGAAAAATAAAGGATCCACACCTCATATGAAAACCTGGGTTCTTACATGCCTTCAAGAGTCTAGCCTAGGTTATACAGTCCCCCAAACTTAGGTATTTTCATAGAGGGAAGAGACCATTCAATAGGGAGTAAGTCCCTACCTCCGTTCCCTCCAAAGAATCCCTCTGAACAAATATGACAACAAACTATGAGTATGATCACACACCTGCCCTCATTTACTAAGCTTGACAACACAGTTTGGAAACATATGGAGAAACCATATGATATAACCTGGCTACTAACAGGGGTCAGACCCATATCTATTCCCACACTTGATTATTTTTGGTATATTCCAACCATAAATAGAGGACAGGAGCATGAATAAATCTCTTCTCCAACTACATAATGGGCATATATTCCCATTCCAAATGTAGTATTCGTCCATTACATCCTATAAATGATGGAAGGACATGCATATATTCCTATCCACATTCTAAAATTTTTACAAGATATAGTGATTGTATCAGAGGTGATAGGGAGTCAGGAAAAGAACCTCACCTCTTTATATGAAGATACTCAACAACACGATCCAATAGTCACCATGGAGAAGATGTGTATTCATGCTCCCATCCAGGAGGGTCATGGGAAAAATTCCATTATAAATTGATGACCAGATCGGGCCCATATCTCCATTCAAAATAAAGGCTATCGATCTACTATAGTGTCCAATTCATGGTAGGAACATATGCCTATCACAAATTTTAGAGACCTATTGGAAAATTATGGCAGTAACATGGGATCTAATCAAACAATCTTCCATATATTAATTCTGGTACCCACAGTAGGTGGCCCCAATCACCTATAAGAAATAATCTAAAACGAAATCTCAGAAAAGATAATTTCAAAATGAAGAGTTGATCCACAACCCTACTATTATTAATTCTAGTGTTATTGATCCCCTTAGAAGTTTATCTATAGTGGATCAAGATTCTACTCAACTGTTACTAAATTTTGGAGATGTTAGAGGCAATTGTGAAGGTTCTATTTTCAATTTTTCTACCATCTATTCCGGAGGTACTCCTCATAAATCTACCATGAAGAATTACTTCATGACCAGAATTTTATCAATCATGAGATCTCATCTCCCGATGATTGCCACAGTAACCCTCATCATGGATAGAAGATCGAACATCAAGAAGGTACTACCCTATCCACTGTTATCCCTAAAGGTCCTCCCTAGGGTATATGCTGCATATTTTCTCCTTACAGTTGGATGTCAAGCCATGATGGTAGTCCCACCCATGATGACATTCATTTTGAAGGTCCTAACCATAGTGATACTTCATTTCATAAATACAAAAATCATTCCCCTAACCACCCTTGTATTGTCCGCCTTTCAAGATGACAGAGGCAATACTTTCCAATCCCATTATTTGTAATAAAGAAACACAGAAACATCTACTTTGGTCAGATATGATTGAATAACCTCTTAAAAAATATGAAGGAGACATATTTCAAACGAGGAGAAAGTTGGATAAGGACAAAATACTAGTAAAGTTTTTTCCTTTAACCACTCCCAAATTCAACATTCTAGAGGAATTTTGGGAAGAATGTGTGCACAAAATTCACCCGAATATATGGATCACTCTTCATCATTTGAAAAAAATCATTGAATTATAATGACTATCCAATCCATTCCAAGATAATAGAATAGATGCATCATCTAATTTACTTAGCATCCCTCCTAGATGCACTACACTCAAAATTGGGAAAACAAAAATGATCCCTTATGCGTGCATGTATCGATAAATTAAAATAATTTCATTAGATAATATCTAACACCCTATATAGTGTTCATATCATAGGATGGGGAAAACATGGAGCATTTCATTTTACATCACTCCTTGGGTAGAAAAGATCACTAGAGCTGAAATCATGTAATGTCATATCCCCAAATCAGCTTTGATAAATGGGATCTTCTTGTAATTAATGGAATGATCAGAAGGAATCGGCCCATAAAAACCCTTAAAGATATCATTCCAGAAGAGAGAGATCCATAAAAACGACATTTTCATCAAGTGTCTAAAAATATTGATCAATCATCCTTATTGAGTGAAGACAATCATAATATATCATAAATATCTATATAAGTAGATGGATTAGGTGAAAATCATAGAATTCACCCAACCCATGTATGAACAAAGATCCATAAAACCATAATTGTAGATGCAATAGTTATAGCCACAAAAATAAAGGAGCAACCCCAACCCTTAGGGATATGGGAATTTTAACACAAGCTTTAAGAATAACAAATCAAGTCCTAAATGTTTTGAAAGTGGAATGGAATCACCCCATACTATAGGGATGTGGTGAATTTTACCTCAACCTCCTCCCTAGTTAAATTTAGTCTTTAATCGGTTGGGAGGAGTTCTACAAAATGAATTTTCCCAGTTCATCCCATCATGTGATGCATGTTCTTCTTCAGGGATGCAAACAAAAAAATTATCTAGAGGTTCCCTTCAGATCACCCTTCACCAAAGGGATTCTAAGGTATACTTGAAAGAAAGGATGAGCTCTTGTGAAATTTGGGAGCAAAAACAACCCATCAAGATCACAATATCTACTAGGAATAATAGCTATTATAGTGGAGGCTTTTAGAGTGACTGGTTCCACCATTATTCAGAGAATGATGAAATGTTCATGGTGTAGTTCATGTCAATAAAAATCATTATCGCCACTACCGCCGATGCTACAGAACCTCAGGAAAATGTGAGAGAAAAAGATGAGGATATTTCCATTCAAAATAAGGTTCATACTGAAATAAACAAAGATGGTACATGTACCATAAATCATAGGATTGCCCAAAATTTTTGAATTCCTTTAAATTATCCATTACATCCCCCTCAATGGGAATCATCCAAAGAAAAAGGAAAGTCTATGGTTTAATACCACCTATTACCCAAGGGTGTTAAATCCCACATACCTCAGGAAAGATTGGATTATTATGAGATAGAAATGAGGTAAGTGAGAAGTCTTAATGCCAAACTACTTATGATTAATATTCCTACTAGATATGTTCTTCAAATAGAAACTCATTTCACTCCCGCAGCTAATGTCTCTCAACAAGAAGAACTCACCATACTGGGGAAATAGATTCAAAATTTTTTCTCAATGCAGGAGAAAGACAACCAATTTATTTGGAATCACTGATAGTTGAATACCAAGACTTCCCTCCATATTCCATACAACGACACCAATGTGAGTCAAGTTACAACTGACCAGCTCAAGCCCAAGTGTATATAAGACCAACACATCCAATTCAGCCAATTGTGGCCCCTTCCCTATCCCCATTTTAATTGAATGTTACCACATGATTTTTTGATACCATTTAATCATTTGAAGATCGACTAGAAACTATGGAAGTAAAACATGAACTAGTTCATCCATAAATAAAACATTACCCCAAATGGGTAGATGTGACTCTTCCACTACCTAATTTTGGAAATCCTATATTTACAACATTTTATGGTTTGGGAGATCCAGACCATCATATAACACATTATATATCTTGGTGTCACCCCGTGATGGGAACTTTTTTCCAAAATATAAGCCTCAAAACTCTAGTGTTTTGTAAAAACCCTCTAGGGATCAACCTTTGTATGATACATGAGTTTACCTACATGTTTAATCAATGGACAAGAAGACCTTAGGAGACAATTTCTTTATCATTTTAGCTCAATACTACGAAATAATATGGTACTCGACCTCTAAAACTAAAAAAATAATGAAAATGAGAGATTCTAAGACTTAATTTCCAAGTGGAAGGGTCTAACTTACTCTCTAAATTTATAGTTTCCATAAGACGTTTTGTTAGGTATTTTCATAAAAAAATTCCACGATGAGTTTCAAACACAAATCATTCTTTTCAAATAAATGTGTGGGTTTAGAGACCCTTCTATTTTTGAAAAAATATTGGAAGACTCCATCTTGAGAACTAGATCCAAATCCTGAACAGTACCGATAGCCTAGGGAAAGAGGATAAGAAAAATAGAAAATGAATATATTACTATGAACCTATCTTTTTCACCAAATACTTATCTGAATCCTATACCTTATCATTCAAAACCCTCTTTGGGGTGGAAAAAACAGAAACAACAACCCCATTGGGATGAAAGGAATGATACTAAACACTCATAGTTTTAAGACTAGAAAAGAAGGCTCTATTTCTTCCAAGATGAGAAAGTTACCGGATACTTGTTAGTATAATTGGAAAACAATTTGTTAACAATTCCAAAACCCAAGAGTATTGGCCAAGTCAGTTTTTATTATTATATGAATTATTTCTCCTTTAATTATATATTGGGGGATGCTATCTATGATTGTTTCGTTTTCAAATATATATTGTATAGGATGGTTGATTCTGGGAAAGTAAAGCTGGGAAAACCACCAACACAAGTTGCATGCACTTTTTCCACCACTTAGGAGGAATATTCTAAAAGGTAGGAAGTTACTAATAAGAATGAATATGTGTTTAATGAATAGATGAATAGAAAAAAATGAACTCATTTTTGAGCATGGTTAAAACAAACAATTGTTCTCCCAATCACTTTTTATACTTCAAAACCAACTCCTTCTACCCCAAAACCTCCAAAGGCCAATCTTATAAGAAAAATAATGAATGGAAGGGAAGGAAACAAAAAAATGATGATGAAACTAAAAATAGGATAAATTTATCCTTTAATATATTGGACTTATTTCCATAAGTCCCAAGAGAATGGCCCCCGCCCTGCCAAATGGTATAATGGGAACCAACCCATCAAATAAAATCCTCATAAGATAAAGAATTGATCTTTGGATACATTAATTTAATTCATTTAATTTATACCTTATTTGATGATGATTGTTATTATGACCCTGAGCTTACCATTCGAAATTGGGGAGAAATGAATTGAGACTGCCAGAGTCAAAGAAATAGAGGGAGGCATAACTATTTCTAAACACAATACATTGGATACATCCCTACTAGAGGTATCTATTCTACTGAAACCCATGATAAATACCTTTAAAAATACCAATAGGATTAGGTAGATTTATCCACACATGTAAGAAATCATTCAAAACTAATAATTTTGGAATACCGATTGATGAATATGGGATAATTTTTCTATCATAGGAAAGTTTATAGGATAAGGTGGCTCGATTAAATGGTATACAAAGTACCATCCACATCTTCTCAACATTCCAAATCATCAACCCCAGGAACTTCAGCTCCAAAAATTACTTCTATGTAACAGTTCCCCATAGGAAAACATACAAATTTGACTCAAAAGTATTATATAGTGAATAAATTGGTCATATTTTTGTTAAAAAGATTTAAATTCTATATTCTCTCAATTCAGCAAAGGATCTGTGGGAAGAACTTGAATAGGATTTTTTGTGCCCTTAAGATTTCAAAGATGAAGTTTCTACTTCCATGGTATATCGTGAAAATATTTACCTTGTATAAGTTCATATAGTCATCTCTTTCACTAAGTAGGAAACATATAGTGTTATATAGGGACACATAAGGCCCCTATATGTATATAGTATATTAGATTACATCGATATTGGTCAAGATTTCACTGACAATGGATCAAGATTCAAACACATTTATATTATAATTCCTTACCAATTTGGATACACTGAAGTTTATTTGTCCTCTTCTTTTCTAATTATCCAAGGGTATGGTAAAAGTGAATAGAAACCCCTCATATGCATTATGTTAAGAGCTCTATTTGGGGAAATCATGTCTGAATCTGATTTCATGGTCATCCGAAAAGATACTACATTTAATGTTTTAATAGGATGGACTTGGTTTCATCATCATGAATTGATCCCTTCACCATACCATCAATTCCATAAATACCATATAAAGGGAAATATTGGGTCGTTATATGGTGAAAAATCTCCATTTGAGTCTTTTTAATCTCAATATATTGATACATAATTCTACTGAAGAGAAGGTAAGAAACCCAAAACTGATGGTGCCACTCAGGTTATTGCTCCAAATGTTCTTGAAATGTCCCCAACTAACCCATTAAAATACCTCAGTGATGAAAATATTATACCCATCAGTTAGGTCAAAGACAACAGCTTAGATTCATATACTTGATCACCAGTCTACATGACATCATCCACATCAATTGAACTTGAAGGTGCTGAAGAAATATTTGATTCCTCCATTGAAATTGATACCACAAATGTAAATGCTCAAACCTTGCCCTAAGAACTTTACCAAACTACTACTACATCAACTAAACCTATGAGAGTTGTGATATCACCATTGGAATCTATCTCTATGGACACTGACCTTTCTTCTAACTTTAATGATTCCCCTTCATCTCACATCTTTCCTAACATGAACACAAAGGAATAAGAAGATGAAGAGGATGAAGAGGAAGAAAACGGCCTTAGAGACGCTCCTCCAACATTTGATGAAGGAGTCTCAAACAATGTAGATGAACTCTGATAAATAAATTTGGGAAAATAGGAGGATCTGTGACCAATCACTACTGGAAATCTGACATTTCCCAACGCTTCTATACCAACGGTTCATAAAAACCGTTGGTATAGGTTCCCTTTCCCAACGGTTTGGCCAAACCGTTGGGAAATCCCACTTTGATGCCACCTTTCCCAACGGTTTGGGCAAACCGTTGGGAAAGCCCACATTTTTGGGGACCTTTCCCAACGGTTTTGGCCAAACCGTTGGGAAAACCCACATTGTGGGGACCTTTCCCAACGGTTTTGGCAAACCGTTGGGAAAGGTATACCCTTTCCCAACGGTTTTGGCCAAACCGTTGGGAAAGGTCCAATTTGTGGACATCTTTCCCAACGGTTTGGCCAAAACCGTTGGGAAAGGGTATACCTTTCCCAACGGTTTGCCAAAACCGTTGGGAAAGGTCACCCATGTATCAACCTTCACCCAGAATCAAATCCAGGCTCAAAATCTATTCCAACGGTTGTCAAAACCGTTGGTATAGGTCTATACCAACGGTTTTGACAACCGTTGGTATAGATCCTTTGATTTTTTATCATTTCTTCTTACCCAGAACATTATATAAATCAAAATTTAATATAATTATGAGAATACATATATATATTTATGTAATTATATACACAAAAGTCATGTTAGGTTAGTGGTTAAGTCGTTCAATAATAAACTAGGGGTGCTGGGATCAAATCCCAGCGAATGTTTTTTTTTGAAATACATATACCAACGGTTCCACAACCGTTGGTAAAGATTTTCATATTAATTATACCAACGGTTTCCAAAACCGTTGGGATAGGTCTATACCAACGGTTTGGGGAAAACCGTTGGTATAGACCTATCCCAACGGCTTACTTGGCCACGGTTCTCCAAACCGTTGGTATAGGATATACCAACGGTTTGGAGGCATATACCAACAGTTCCAAACCGTTGGTATATGTTAGTTTTCCAGTAGTGAATGTTTATCATTGCAGATATTCCCCTCAATGAACATGAAATATTTGACTCTTTTCTAAAGAAGACCTATGATGTGTTTTCTTAAAATTAAAAATATATTCTAGGACTTTATCCTAATGTGGAAACCCATCACTTCAGATTTCTAAGAGATAACTGTGGTTATAAGAAGGTAACTAGAAGGAAAAATCTGACTCATGCTACCAAGGTTGAACCAGAAATTGAAAAACTCATCAAAGATGATTTTATTCAGTAATTAAAATACAAAAATTGGCTAAAAAATATTGTTCCCATCAAGAAAAATAATAGGAAGATTAGGGTTTTTATAGATTTCAGAGACCTCAGCTGAAGCTATATGAAATGTGACTTTTTGGTTCTTATTACATAACTTATGATAACTACAATGGCTATCTATCAAGACTTATCCTTTATGGATAACTATGTTGGGTATAATCAAATCCAAATGGACCTAGAATATGAATAATATACTACTTTCAGGTAACCCATGGAGTATTATGATATCGAGTGATTCCTTTTGGTTTAAATAATACCGGCACTACATATCAACATGTCATGCATCACATCATTAAACCTTTCCTAGGAAATTAAGTTGAGAGTTTTTTCAAAAATTTGGTGTTAAAATAATGAAAAAATTACGATCACCTTGCCTATATAAAAATTTATTTCAATAAAATATGAAAACATAATCTAAAGATGGATACCCCAAAATGTTTTTTCAACATTACTTCAGGAAAAATTTCAGCTTCATCATATGTCATCTTGGAATTTAAGTGGACCCTGAAAATACTAAAGAGATTCTGGATATTTTACCTCATTGAAACCTTAAAGAGTTGATAGGGATTCATGGGAACCTCTCCTACATTCGATACTTAATAGAAAACCTCATAGGAAAGTGTTTTACCTTCACCAATTTTATAAATAAAGGGTTTGGGTTTCAGTGTACTAATAACTTCCATGAAGTATTTCATAACCTTAAGAAATATCTATTTATCACACCAGTGATCATGTCTCCAGTCAAAGAAAATCCACTCATCCTATACATGATAGCCGTAGAATGGTAACTGGGTTCCTTACTCACATAGAAAAATTGTAATAGTAGCGAAAACATCCTTTATTATCTCAGTTTCACCATGCTCAATATTAAGAATAAGTATTTAGATTTAAAGAAAAACTATTTGGAATTGATTTTTTTCAATTCATAAATTAAGGAATCACTTGAAGCACCATAAGGTCCATTTGATGTCTCAAAATAACCCTATCAAATATATCCTTAATTATCCCATGCTGATTGGACAATTAGTACAATTGGCATTCATTCTGCAACATTTTTAAATCCGATTCATACGAAAAAATAACATAAAAGGGAAGGCCTTAAAAAAATCTGGAAAAAACATCTCTCTGTGGAAGAAGTTCTAATGAGTATTAAACTAAGATACAAGAAAATATTTTCCATTCAAGACTCTACATAAATGTGGGAAATATACTTTTATGTTTCATATGGAATCCCAAATAGAAAGAAAATGGAATACCCTAATCTCAACAAAGTTGAGTTGGGAATCATTCTCATTTATTCAGAAAAATCAATTTAACCTTACTTTTTTATTCTATTAGAAGGATGCACTAACAATGAGTCTAAATAATAACCACTCATTGTAATCATAGAGATGAATTAGAAAATACTAATGAATCACCTGACAATCAAAGGTGATTATGAGTTAGTAATTATGAATATCAATAGTGCTTATGGAATTAGGAAATAAGAGATGAAACCCCTACTTAATTATGTCAAAGTGTTGATAGAAAATTTACCCTAAAATATAACACTGACTCATGTACCACATTCAAAAAACACATAGGATGATGCATTAGAAAATTCTGCTACAACCTTAGAAAATCTAGATCGATATGAAATAGTGATCAACATCACCCATCACATAATACTATCATCATTTGTTCAATGTGTCAGGAAAGAGATCAAATATCCACCTAAACTAGATAATGATGCAAATTAGTGGATGCCACCCATCCCAGAATACCTCCAAAATGGGGCCCTTCCACCAGAAAGATCATAAAAAGAACAAATCCAACGACTGGTGGTTAATTTGATCCTTTATGATAGCCTAGGTCATTATAAGGTGATTTATAATCTAAGATTTGATGGAATTATCCTCATATTCATTGAAGTATAGGATACAACTACCACCATAGAGGAAGTTCATGCTGGTGACTATGGATCCCATCAGTCAGGAACCAATATTTCTAACAAAATCAAGAGTCTTGGGTATTTATGGCCTTTTATGATGTAATATTGCACACAATTCACAAAAAAATTCATTCCTTCCAAGTACATTCAAATTTCATGCATCAACCACCAAATGTTTTGAATATAACTAAATACTCTTAGTCATTTTATATATGGGAAATGTATGTTATAGGACCAAAACCTCCAACTATAGACAAACAATTTACTACTATAGAATTATACTCTAAATGGTCCAAGGAGATACCTCTTAAGGAAGTCTGGACCAAATGTATCATCAATTTTTTGAATTCAAACATCACCACCATATTTTGTGTCCCTCACATAATATTTATGGAAAATAGAACCAACTTCTGTTTTAAAAATTGAATAAGTTGTACCATGAGTAAAAAATTGCATGTAACCATTCTTCTCACTACCATGCAGTGGAAAATTGACCGATAGAGTCCTTAAATAAAACTCTATAAAAAATTCTCCAAAAAATGGTTGATTGAGAAAATAAAAATTGACCCAAAAAATATCCTTCACACCTTGTGGGATTACCGAACCATTACCCGCACTGCTACTTAGGAAACCACATATTCACTGGTTTATGGAATAGAAGCAATGCTATCCATTGAGGACCAATTTACCTCACTCAGAATAGCTATCTATGGAAAACTCTCATGTGATGAATAATAACAAAATTGGTTTTACTAGTTATTGTGAATAAATGAGAAAATGTTGTGTACCCTATATCCCTTGAACATATACCAAAATCAAATAGCATGAAAATTCAACAAGAAAGTTTTTCTCTGTTTGATCCTTCAAGGATAACTAGTTTTGGCTTTGAAGACTCCAATGATACCTGGGAAGAAACCCTAAAGTATGAACCAATGTGGGAAGGTCCACACATCATATATAAATCCTATATTAATGGATATTACTCTTTAATAAAAATGGATGGGGAACACACTACACCCATTACCAACAGAATATTTATCAAGAAATACTTCATGTGCTAAATCCAGATCTTTTTTCTTTGATGCATGATGTTAAACTGAATAGAATCATTGTTCCTATATATATGACCTTAAAAGGCACATATCTCATCCTCATAGAATTAAGATAATCTACATGAATGTTTTTTCTGGACTCAAGACAATAAAAGGAACAACCCATGATCCTAGCGTTATGAACTAAAAATAAAAGACACCAAAATATGAGATGTAAGACTTTAAACCACATAGCCCAATGTCCTAGTAATAATAAATTAAACTATTTTCAATTTCCTTACCACAGGATTAAAAACTACATGGTTCACATGCTTGTTGTACAATGTAAAAATGTATAATATTTTGGTTCATTCTCGAGCAGATCGCTATCCTGGGTGTTGTTCTCCCACCACACCTCCGCTCTAGAACTATGTATGGATTTTATATCATCTCAATGGGATATGTAGTGACACCCAAATCTTATGCACTAGGTATAACCAAAAAGTAAGGAAAATTCCCTCTCCCCTACATAAAAAAAGAAATCTATGCATAGGAATTAATATTCCATGGAAAATGCCGATCAAAATGCTTCATTTATGATCAAACACATTCCTTCAACACATCATACCCCTTTTTCTAGGAAACAAAGATCTCTAAAATCTGTCCTTGGACATCATTGATGGAATTTTAGATTCCTGAGTACACTTTTGTTTTGATTATTCATAATATGACCTTTTTTGGATCTACAAATGTATTCTATAAAAAGTCAATCAATGATAGATACATTCATCATCAGGAGAGAAATATTACATCTGCACAATCACTAAAAGTATAATGATAGAAACCTAGTTTCGTGCATGGTCTTCTGCCACCCCTTGTGTGGTTGTCCCATATCACTCTTCTCTACTTGAGAACCCCCAAGATCTTTATCTATAATTATTTTACTTACATCTGAATCTTGTTAAAACATACATGTCCCGGTAATCCTGACACCACTCATCATTTAAATGACATCGAGTATCCTTTGTAATTATTATATGATTTTAAAATAAATGGTTTCCTAGAACTACATAAGTATTTATTCTCATTCCAACATGATATGTAGATATGCCCAGATCATATGTCCTGGTCTAGCCACCATATGATCAAATTGGCCCTGTACTTTTTTTAATCATCTCTGTGTTGTGAAAGAAACCTTTTACACTCCTTTTTTCTCACACCTATCATATCACACATGGTCTTAAGAGTTTGGGTAAATTTTTTCCTACACAATCAATGTTTATTAGTTCACATCATAGTTAACATGGTCCTAGATTCAAGAGCTTAAAAGGTGCACCAAACATCCATAGCACATGATGTTAAACTGCATGATTGATATCTCTTCCATGATATTAAATTGTGCATTGCTATAACCCTAATATGAGTGGTCCACTATGTTGGGTTTTGTCCTCCCACCACCCCTATTTCTAAAAACTATGTGTGGCTTGATTATCTCTTTGACGATATATTTAATGATGCTCAGATCCTACATCTTGGTCCAGCTACAATATTAAAATTCCCCCACTCTCCTATATATGAACCAAATCTTCACAGGAAGGTCCAATATGAATTTTCACCCCACTCATGAACTCATATCCAAAGAAAAATTCCCCTCTCCACATAAATATTTTGATCATTGTGGGGAATCATTCCCATAACTACATATGTATTGATTATCTCTTTGACGAGATACATAGAGACATATGGATCTTACCTTTTGTACTATCCGAAATAAAAAAATACCCTCCCTGTGTATGGTTCATACCTATATAGGAAACTGTTTCGTAGTTCCTTGAAACGTGTGTTCTAGTTTTAAAAATCAGTGTTTCCAGGCAGTTTCTATTGGATTTATTCATGGAACTGGAAACATCCAATAGTTATTTATCCAAAGGGTACCCACTTTAAAAAGGTAGGCGTTTATTAAGTTTGAACTTTACGATACTTAAATACATGCATTGGTCGAGAGGATGGGAGGTCGGACTCATCACGTCCTTTTTGGGGGAATTATTTTCTACTCCGGGACTCTCTTTGTAAATTTAATATATTTTCCTAAATCATTATTAATTCACCAATTATATCATAAGTATCCCTTGGAATTTACAATCACTTATTAACATGTGTAAAATTTAGAATTATCAGTATGGATTCAAGGTTCTTCATTTAATGGAAATATTTTTATGTATTTGAGGCTTTCCATCAATGGTATCCTCTAATATACCACTTATAGATT
Source organism: Viscum album (assembly GCA_963277665.1). Taxonomy (NCBI): domain Eukaryota; kingdom Viridiplantae; phylum Streptophyta; class Magnoliopsida; order Santalales; family Viscaceae; genus Viscum; species Viscum album. Next base: position 2,041,260,795 of record OY728148.1, on the reverse strand, counting down.
ATTTTAATCACCTTTGTGATGATACTGGTTTTTTAAGCCACTCAGTGGGGAACTCTGGAATTTTATTTTCATTCAAGGACACGAAGGTTTGGTTTGATTTTGGGATCGTTCCAATAATATGGTCTACCTATGTATCCTTGTGAAAGGAGTCAGAACCCTTGTAGTTTAGTGCCATTTAATGGGATATATCATACCTTTTAAGTTCATGTTATAAGGAACTAGCTGTATAATTTGATGTCATGTGGTATGGACATCTAAGTGGAAGGTGCTTAGTGAAAACATTGTGTGGTACTTATGCTGAAGCATCCCAAGGAACATGGAAAGGATATGGGTTTCTAAGTAAGATCAAACCCTGTTGGGAGTATGGCCCAAAAAAATAGGGTTTATTTTAAGTTTTGGGTTTGAACATCAAGGAGGATTCCTACATATCCCATATATATGGGAATCAAATCCCACAAAGTTTGATAAGTCTCATAGGATAGTATGATCCTTTGAGAGAAATCAATTTGGACTTACTTCATAAAAAGGATGCCTTGATGACTTGGGGTTTAATTTGGGTATTATTCCTAAGGAGGATTCCCAAATTAGGGGAATTATGGCTGGATTCCTGAAGAGGATATCTAGTGAGCTCGGGCCTTGAGAAAGCTTCCTACGTATCCTGGTTATTTTGGGAATCAGAGTTCTCGTAGTTCCTTCAAGTGAGTGTTTGTGTACATGTTGTAACCATCACATATCTCTAAGACCACGTGAGTCATGTTTGGTGTGAGAAACAAGAGGATGTGAAATATTCAACAATGAAACTTCACACTTTTCCTCCTCCGCTGATGGAAGTGGGCACGTCGACCGTGGAAGAGGGAAAGGTGACGAGTCTTCCCTCTATTCTGTTTACATTAGAAAAGGGTTCAATGTAAGGAGTAAGGGATGAATGTGGGGGGATTATACTAGGATGGATTCCCTTCAATTTATCTTGGTAGGGGTGGGATACATCTCCTATGATTGTGCAGAAAAGTAAGGGTGAACTATAACTTCCCCTACTAGAGACCTGAGGCTCTGGGTCATCTCTTCGAATGTGGAAATACAATCCCAAATAGGAGACACGCTAATGTGCCTTTCCCAAAGGTTTGATAAGTCAGGAGGTTTTGGTGGAGATCTCAACAGAATACCTTTCAGATAAGGGATCCAATAAAGAATAATTCTTTCCATGAATGGCTTTAAGGAAGGCTTGATGGATTAATAAACTGAAGAGAGTGAAGAAATTAAGTGAATTAAAGAGGGGAACCCATGTAGATAAGGGCACTCAAGTATGGGCACCCTGTGCACATGGGTGACCTGATGTTCACTTAAGTGACGAACAACCTATATGGTAACACTTGGGTGAGGCCTTGCTCAATGCTTTATGTGTATTCACAAGTGATCCAAGAAGTGGGGTGCTCAAGATCCTATGAGAGGAATGGGTGGTGCACAAGCATTTCTGACTTAGAGAGGTTGGGCTCTTTATGTGTGCAAGTGTTTTGGTTTTCAAACACTAAAAGGAATTAATTCCAATGATCCTCCCTTAAATCATCTACTCAAAGGGTTTAATAACTACCTTGAAAGTTTCGAAAGACTGGGTAGAAGTACTAGGGTGAAGAGAGAAACAATTGGGCTTCAAGGAAATTCATCCGTACAAATGGGTTCCCAATGGTCTATTTATAGGAAAATAAATGACCTTGGGAGAAATAAGTTGGGAATGCAAGTACCTTGAGCACCGAAGATGTTTTGGATAGACTAGGGAGACACCTTTGGGACTTCGAAAAAAATTATGTTTTTGCAACTCTTGATTTTCTTCATGTATTTGCCGATTTTTTATAAGGGGATTACCTTTGTCATCATCATTTTTTTAGACTCTTTGACGGAATAGAGTGTCAAGAAAATCCCCCCACTAATAATTGGATCCGAAATGAAAAGAGGATCCTATACTAAGGTAAAGTAGTGAAAGAGAAAGACAGGGGAACTGGGGCGCGCAAGTATTGGCGCTCAAGTATACTTGGGAACACAAGTTTTCAATGCGTAAGATTTATGGAATGCAAGGTGACATCCGTCGCTTATATATAATGGCCTAACTCCTGCAAAAAAAGTCTTGAAACTTCCAAATTATCATCTCTCAGTGTGCAATTATTCTTCTTTTCAGACGCTTATGTTTCACTGTGCTTCTTCTGTACATTTTTTAGCTGCATGCTATAAGTTGGGAACTGTACTTGCCCGCCGACTTATACTTGCGTGCCAAATTTAAACTTGTGTTCCTTAATGCCTTTTCCATTTTTTTATAAAACACAAAAATGAACTTAATTTTAAAAAGATGATATTTATCTTTTTTATAGGTTCAATGGCTCCCAAAAGAATTGGAACTTCTGATGAGCTCGACAGCAATAGGATTTATGACATGATGAATGTCATTGGTCATGATTACTTTGATATTTGTGAAACCAGCCTTCCAGACTTAGAAAAATATTTGAAGAAGTATCATTTCAATGTTCCTCAGAGCACATATCTGCCTTTGTATAGCTATGGCCATTTGTAGGATGCTAACATTCCAGATCCAAAGAACTATGTCCCACAATCTGGGTTTCAGGATTATACCAACTTCTCATCGGCCAATGTTTCTATTAGGGGCTCATTTTCTAGTGCTGGGATAGTATAGAAATCTCATATTATACATTATATCCCGTGTGCTCTAAATTTGAAGGCACTCACACCCGAGCTACAGCCATACTACTATTCATCTATCTTTTGAGATTCTCAGACAGATCAATCCAAGGGCAAGAAGAAAATTTGGGATTTCCGCCCAAGAGGAGGTGTAAAACTCGCATGGATGTGGGAATATTGGGTGTGAAAGACATGTGACGAATTTGCAGACGATTTGAGAATTGTCGGGATTTATGATGATGTATGGGATGGAAAAACCAATGTGTATAGGAATGATGATTTCGTGCAAGAGTTATTAAGTCATTGAAGCCTAGAGTCCAATTCCTTCCATTTAACAAATGGATAGGTATGTATCACCTTGTGGGACGTTTATAATATTTCTGGAGCTCCAATCCTTGGAGACATGTATGATGAGTTTATTCCTCCCAAGGTGACATGGAATGACCTGGAGAAGACACCATATTTGGTTCGTGAGTTGATGAAAATATTTACCAAACTCAGTAATTAAACCACTGTGAAAAATCGCACCAGGAGGGATATTCATCCGGCGTAATGGATGAAAGTATTTTTGATAAAGAAGAAGGAAAAGAAGACTAATTACACCCATCCAACTAGCTGTCCAAGGGCAGTGAAGAAAGGAACTCCTGGAAAATTTTGGCCAAGATTGGAGAAGGGATAATTTGAAATATGGGGATATGATATCAACCCAAAAATTCCTACAAGGACACATCTGGAATGTTTCTTAGCCTTGTGGATCAGCATGTATCTATTACCAGTCCAAGACTCTAAAGGAGGTGTGAGGCCGAGAACTTTTTTATTGCATCTAAGTTGGCAGAGAAAATGATGGTAGGGTTGGATACTCCTATTCTGACCAAGATTCATAGGATTTTGCGGCATATTTAAAAAGTTAAATATCATTTTAGAATAGTGGGACCATTCCAAGTGTTGCAAGGCTGGATTGCTACTCATTTTATAACTTATGTTGTACAAAGTGGAGTACAGATTTTTATAAGTTCTTTCCGACAGTCTGTTCAATCCTCTTATGGTATTTCACCCTTATCTTTGAATACTTATGAAAACAAGGCTAGATTGAGAATGCATAAATAATTACATTTATTTCCTTATAGGAATCCGCCTACAGGGTGATTTGTTGATGATGGTACTGCCAGTTTGGAACTGGGGGCATATATTCTGGCTTATAGAGATGGCTTGTTTTCCACCAGAATCGAAGGAGAAATAATATATGAGGCCTATGAAATTTATATATTTGCACATCAATTCAAATGTCTATAACAAAACACTGTATCTCCTCCTGTGAATGACAGATTAGAGCAACACCCAATGGTTTCCCGACAACTATGGTTGTTGACATCTGTAGAGAAGACTGGGGAAATATTTAATTTACCCGTTGGTGATGTAGTAAGAAGATTGACCATATGGTATGCTGAAAACTGAGATTCATCGTACCCTAAAGGGGTATTAAATCATGTCGTACCTCGAGTGGGGATAAAGAGAAGTAGTAGGAAGTAACCCTATCACATGGAAGATAATTCTTTATCATCATGGGCTAACTTGCAAGAATCAGAGAGTGGAGGTGACAATGCTCCAAATTCACCAAATTGACCTTGTTCCAGATATAATCCTCCTACTAGAATAATAAGAGCCACTCCATCAATCCCTAATGAAGTCGTATCATGATGATCGGAACATCATCATTCTAAAGAGTGGCGAGTTCCATTTTCTAATACTTTATTCGTGATTGCGGGTGATGGGAAGAAACTAAAGTACAAGGTTGTAGGATCCTCCTCAAAAACCTTGGACATACATTTTGAATATATATGACCAGAGGCTATTCGAACATGGAAGAGTCTGTACTACGATACTAATACCATGTGCATGGATATGTGCGAAGGACTGCATATTCCAGGAGTAGGGGATTTGTGGGCCTCTTCTGAAATTATTTTTAAAGATAATCCAAATGAGGTAAGAACCTACATTCGAGAGCTAGAAATGATCATATATGCCACTAATGACTCAATTCCTTCCACAAAGTGGGTTAAGGAAATGATATATCATGGTACCAACGAAGGGATTAATCCTTCATTAGATGAAGAGTGGCGTGACTTTGTAGATCCTGAGGATATAAGTTCCCTTTATTTTGCATATTCTTCCATTTATTAACATGAATTTTAATCAAAAAATTGTCACTTAGGAGAATTATTATCTTAACTTATAGTTGGGTAAATTAAAGACAACTGAATATACTTCACCATAATATAGTCTTGGAGGAACTGCTCTTTGAGCTAGTGGATCACCCCATCAATCCGAAGAAATATCTTCGGGCTGACATGCCATGGAGGAGGAAATAGAAAGAATACTAGGATCACTGATACCTATATTTATAGATGAAAATGAAATCCCTCCTAAAAATACAAAGAAGAAAAATCATAGAAGAATGAATACCATGGTTAAGCTCTTTCCTAACAGTGGTAAGTCTCCCTGATAATCACGAATTTTAGTTTTTATTCATGAAAAAGTGTTTAAACTTTTTAAGATTATAGGGGCTTATTCTATTTCTTATTTTAAAGAAACCACTGATAATATTCAAGGAGCTGTAGAAGTTTCTGCTGAGAAAACACAAATTCCTGCAAATCCAGTGGTTCTTGAAGAGGCATTGAATCCAAAAGAACCCACATCTATTCACAGTGCTACTTCGATTCCTACTATCAGAGGAGAGTAAGTTTTTGGTAAATCAATAATATTTCATAATGTATCAAATGAAACAATATATAACATCCATTCTGTGATACTTTTAGGTTCATCTTGTGCACCCGAATATCTAGCATCAACTGATGTTGACCCCACAATTGTTGTTGAAGAAGCTACTCGGGGTAACAGGTTGATGGATGAAGGTTGTGAAGCAAACATGCCAAGTGATCCCATGGGTGAGACTAACCTGGGATCTGAGATATCATTGCATGAAATGATGATACTTGGAATGTCTTCTTAATAACTATTAGAACATGTTAAAATATAAAAATCTTTAGAAGATTTTGGAGTTCCCTGTATAGAATCAACTAGAAGAGAGTTCTCATTATTCATCTTGTTAATCTTTGTATGATTAACATACTAACCATGGCTGATTGAAATATGAAGTTCCATATAAAGAAACTACTGGTTCAATGGTACCTGAATTAAGTGTTGATGTTAACGTCAACCCTACCATTGTAGCGACATTGGCTCAAGTGGATCTTGAGATAGCAAGTTTTCCTGAGATTCAATCAGAAAATCCTGAGCATACTAAAGATATAACTCCTTATCCAGAGACAACAAACAAAATTTCTGAAACTGAGAACATTGGGGAGGATTATTCTCAAGATTCTGACTGACTGCTAGCTAAGAGATACTGATATTGTGATTAAATTCACTTTTATTATCTCTTGAATATAACCAAAATTCTTGATTTACCATACATGACAATCAACTTCAATGGGTAGGACTGGAGGTGAAGACTCTACATCTTCCCAAACAATATTTGAAGGTGGAGCAACCATTGTCCAATAAGGAATAGATCATGGCACTTATTTAAGTGCATTAGTTCTAGAATATATCCCTTATTAAGATAGTGATTCTGAATCGGACCCAGAACTATAGAAGGATCTTCGTATTGCTCGTCGCAAATCATGGAAAAATATATGGAAGATAATATCTAAGATTCCCCTTGAGGAACTACCTTCAAGAATTCCATGACTTTTATCTCTGTTTATCATGCTAGGATTTGGCAGTTTTGAATACCATGAAATTCATACTGCAATGAAAGAGATTATCCAGAAGAGGGAGAAAGAGAAAAAGCTTCAATAGGACTTGATAAAAGAAAAACTGTCTATCAATATTGAATAGTTCCAAGCAGCATTGTCCCAAGATGAGGCTAATCATAATGAAAAGTTGAAGGGATTGAAGCAGAAAATTAAAGAAAATACTGTTTAGAAACTGCGCCTTCAACAAGAGTTAGATATCATTACAGGGGAGCTTGACCAACTACATAGCTCCTTAGGAGAATTATATAAGTAAGGTGCAAAATCCATCGCAGATGCTAGAGAAGCACTTCATCATGCTAAGGAGAGAAAATTTGGTCAAATAGACAAACTCTAACAAGCATTTTATGGGGCTCAGGAAGTTGTTAAACAAATGAGGAATTACATAGAAAGCCTTTTGTAATTTTTGAGAGAGAGATTCCAATTTGTGGATGCTCCTCTGTAAAAAATTTCATAAATGAAAAAGTATTTTTTTTCTTTAATCATTTATGTTTTCACTTTTGGTAATTGCTTTTGTTTTACCTAGGCCATTAGGACCAGGAAGAATAGTATGATTTTTTTCCTAGGGTTATATAGAAAACCACAAAAAAAAAATATATTTATTGACTTTTTATTGCTTAATATTACCTAAACCACACAATATGCACGTTTAGTGAGCTAGGACTCAACTTTTGTTCAGAGTTCCCTTTACAGGTTCTCTATAACATCCCACCTTTTTATCACATAAAATTTCATTACATTATACAAAACCTTGGATCTTTAAGGTTTAGTGTCTTGGAAACCAGTAACTTAATACAACAACATAAAAAATTCTTCATAAACACTTGAAAGGATTCTTCATTGTTCATCCTAATTTCATTACAGCATCTCATAACCTGGGAGAATACATCAAAGGAAAGGGTGAGCAGAAGGCCTAGTAAGGTAAACAAGGGAAACAATTTACATGTGAACTTGGGATATATCCAAAAGTCATGAAAAATTACTTTAAGGCATGAGAAATAAATCATGAGGCATATCATAATAAAAGAAAATGGGTCATAACATGAAGATGTGGCTGAAACATTTAACTTAGAAAATCATGAACATATCACCAAGGTAAACCTCAAGGTTTAATTTGAAATTACCAAGGTAAACCCCAAGGTATCGTTAAAATTGTAATCTCTAGTGGTTACATCATTACCCAATGCATTAGAGCGCTATCAGGGCGCACCATTAAATTTTACTTTATTATCATGTGAGACACATATATCATCATCAAACATTTCATAAATATCTCATATAGCATAAAATAAATGGGGTTCATTTCATAATCATAAAGTTTTAAAAACTGCTTTTAAGACATGATCTGTATGTCACTTTAAACCCACGGAAAAGGAAAGCAGGTCTCATGTATGTAAATCCCAGAATTTAAAATAGAACATTTTGATATATAAGTGAATACCCCTATAGAAGAAAGAACTTTGAGTATTCACTTAATAAAATAAAATGATTTGAGAAAAAGAGAGAGACATTTTGAGACGAAAATTCTACAGCATAACGGCTATATTACAGGTTGTTAAAAAAATATTGAAAAGAGAGGAGACATGGGTAAACCACTCATAAATGATCCATAACACAGAATAGGGACATAATATAATGGATATAAGAACATGGTAATGAAATTTTAAAGACATACCTTATGAAATGAAAATCTTGAAAGGAAGACAAAAATAAGATTTCTCTTATGAAAATTCAGCAGCCTAACAGCGTCACTTAAAACCATCAAAAATTAATTGACGAGATCAAATAGGGTCTATAATCATATGAAAATAAAATATCAGTATGATAGATATAGAGATAATACCCCAACATAATAAAAAGTAACATTAAATACTTGACATGAGAATAGATTTTGAAAACGAGAAGGGTGAAAGAATCCCTTAAACATTCGGCAGCCTAACGACGCCACTTAAACATTCTTAAATGAATTTATGAGAGAAAGAAAGGGTCTCTCATCATATGGACATACAACGTACATTAGGATAAATATAAAATAACATCCCCAACATAAGAACATGGTGCATAAAAGAAATGACATAAAAGAGAGTACTTAGAAAGAAAAAGAGAGGTAGGATCCCTTACCTTAAAACGTAACTCTTAAAACTCAAAGGATGGGACCTTGAGGGATTGGGGGAACCTTTAGAGGACTCCTTTGGAAATAAGGAGACCATAAATTTGTTGAGGATGATTTTGGAGTCGAAAGGATGAGAGAATGTCTTGGTATTTATAGGGAATGTGTGGGGACAAGGCATTAATGGCCAAGGGACACCTCATTTGTGGTATTGGAAAAACCATGGCCTTGCCCATGGTATTGGGAACTTGGGACACCTCATACCTTATCTCAATATTAATAAGTATACCATAAATATTACATAATTATTATATCCTTAATTATTTCATTAAACACCCGAAACTCTAAACTGAAAAATTCACTATTCACTGAAAATTCAACTTTCTCAGAAAAATCCCAAAATTTCACCTTAACCAAATATTGATACTTTGATTTCAAAAATTAACTCCATTTTATAAAAATAATTTTCTTAATATTTTTAATTTAATTTTTAAATAAAAACACTATTCATCGAAAATTCATTTTTTCAGAAAAATTCCCAAAATTTACCTTAACATAATATCGATGCTCTGAGTTCAAAAATGAACTCCATTTTAAAAAAATTATTTTCTAAATATTTTTAATTGAATTTTTAATGAAAAAAACACTATTCACCTGAAAAAACTAATACATGACTAATAATTAATGAAACTGTTATTTACCTATTTTATTGAGTCACACTACTTAATCAAGGTGCATAAATTATATAAATACTTTCTTTAAGTGAGATTACTAATCCATTTGGTCAAATTACTAATCCTAAGCATAAAATCACTATTCATAATTAACTATTCAACATAAAATTAATTTTATCTTATTAGACTCTAAATTTCTTACTGAACACATTTGTAGAAGACCAATTTTTGAAAATCTTTACACATCATTAATTATTTAAGGTTTACTTAAATATTTTAAAATATCTTTTTTTCAAAAAACATCAATAAAATACATCCTATATTCATTCTAACATTTGAAAACTCATAAACTTCACCATAAGAAGAAAACACAATTTTATTAATAACAAAGGATTACACAACATAGCTATGGTCTCCTTACATAGCCCCTTATAACCCCGACATAGGACCTAAGTTTAAGGTGTGCTAAGGTGAGATAATCTGAGGGCGGCTCGGCCAACATCGTACGAGTAGTAATTTCTATAAGATTGAACTTCTCCCGAAGGAAATTCCATTCTAGCTTCACACGATGAAGTTTGGCTTGGGTTTTGTCTAGAGAAAAGCCCAATGGTGCTACCTCCTTCCCAAGTTTTGTTAAATGGGCTTCGATCGGCCCAAGACTACTGGATGAGGCCATCGAATCTTCTTTCTATATTAATTAACCAAGATCAGTTGTATTTAGAGACAATAGTCGCAACAGTCAGTTTCCAACAATCATACTAACTAACGGTCATATAATAGTCAAAACCCAACAGTCTCATTTTAATTATACTCATTTTATTAAATGAAAAAGTTGTGTTGGGTATGAAATAAAATAACACAGAAAATTAGGAAACAATATTAATTCCAAATTTCGGGTCGTTACATTCTCAATCTAATGAGTACCAAGTCTTTTGTTGTTTGGTAGTTTAGAGTCATGCATGTTGGACTATAATGGGATAATATTTAGGGTCAAATATCTTTGACCATAAAATTTGAATTAGATCCCAAACAAAACACTTTGGTCAAGAATTTCTTTTATATTCTTTAAATATTTCCAAGGGGAATCTTGAGCCATGATTTTTATGGTCACCAAATTTAAAACTTGTATCAACATAAGGGGTGTCTTTTCCATGAAGGAAGTTAGCATTATTAGAAAAACCCATTTTGGGGGTTGTATAATAGGTCCAACTGGGGTATATGCTCCATAGCTAAATATTGGCATCTTTTGTCTGGAAATCATGTTATGTGGGAAACTTATGCAAGGCTTCCTAAGGGCACGTGCTACATAGTCAGGTAAAATATTTCCTTGAAGTTTAACATTTTTCTATTGATAGATAGGAGAAAATAATATTTGGGTGACTCAAGACCACAATAGGTGGTTTTTCTAAGTCAATGAATTTTAAGAATGAAAAAGGGATATTTTAGAACAACATAATTCATGAATAGGAAACCCATTTCTATAAAAATTTGGTGTATGAGTAATGGTTAAAATTTATCAGAAAGGGGAATTTATGATATCATATTGTGTAGTTTTAAGTCATGCAGTGAGGACATTGGTATTGTGTAGTTTTAAGTATTGCAGTGAGGATATTGTACTGTGCAGTTTTAAGTCTTGAAGTGAGGACGTTGTACTATGCAATTTTAAGTCTTATAGTAAGGACATTGGGTGGATTTAATTTTAGGTCTTTATCTCTGACCAAAGGTATGATAAAACTATCCCAATTTATTGATAATTTTTTTGGAAACATAGTATCGTATTTAGGTATGGAAGGGAAAATTGTAAACTATGATTTGGGAATTTCTGGAACTGAGGAATGATATGAGAAAGATAGATAAAAGCATTAGAGGAAGTATTTTCCAAGAACAAAGTTACCATTACATGACAAACCCATTATGGCGGTTGTATTATGTAGGGAAAACTAGGTCATATTTTGTATAGCCAAACAATGGAATCTTTTGATTGGCAGGCCTGTTATGTAGGAAACTTATTCAAGGCCACCTAAGGGCACGTGCTGCATAGTCAGGAAAAAGATCTCTTAGAATTTTTACGTTCTATTGCTAAAAGTAGAATAAAGATTATAGAGATTCAGATTTTTCAAATCATAGAGTTTTCTTTATGGAGAAATGTACCTGAATATGGAAAGGGAATTTCCAACCAAGATGTCCAAAGAATCGGATGAATAAGAATTTTACGAAGGTCTAACCCAAACATAAGAGATATGGTGTCTGTAGTTTTAGGTAATACAACTAGGACCTGAAATGGAAACAATATATAATATTTGGCCAATTGATTTCAAGGTTATTTCATAGTGAATCAAACACATGGTGAGGGAAATGTGTAAACCATGGTCTTGAATAATTTTAGATTGTATGAAAGATAATGGGACAAGTATACTTGAATGGTTATTTTAAAATACAAATTCTTCTATATTTTCATCAAAGATTAAAGGGGACAAAGATACTATAACCATGAACAAAGTTACCATTATTTTACAAACTCGTTACTGGGGCTGTATTATGCAGGGCCAACTGGGGTATATTCTATAGAGCCAAATAGTGGCATCTTTTGACTTACAGGCCTATTATGTGGGCAACTAATGCAAGGCCGCCTAAGGGCACGTTCTGCATAGTCAGGAAAAATAGATCTCAGATATTAGAAACCATGTTACCATAAACCGTAAGAAAGATTATGTGGACCTGGAAATATTCAAGATTAAGAGTGTGAAATATGAAAGGGGATTTTTCTCAATAAATATGAGAATAATTTGAATCGATATTTGTCATGAGTTTTATTTCCTTTACATAGATATGACTCATATATAAAATGGAGACTTTCTTTGTTTCCTCTGAATTAATATGGTGATATGTAGTTTTAAATCATGTAGTGAGGACATTATACTCTATAGTTTTAAGTCATGTAGTGAGGACATTGATAAACCCATAAGAAATTAAAACACCTTATTTATATAAATAATCCAAATACCTAATTTCTAAGCCCACATGATCTATTCTCGGTGTGAGAAACAAGGAGCATTAAGGGTTTCTTTTATAGTGAAAAGGTGATGCAAATGAAGAATATGGGTATTAGATTTCCATGCACTTTAACATCATACGGTAAGGATGAAAATGAATCGATGTGAAAGGAATGACATATTGTAACTGGATTAAGGGATAAAACCTAAGTGTCACTATATGTATTGATGGGGAAAGAATCAATTCATACATTGTTCTCAAAACATTTCTTATACAGATTTTATTATTATATAATAAATAAAGGTTTTTTATCATGGTTGGGCCCATGATTTGAGATCTAGGTGTATCTACACATCTCAAAATAGATGAGAATCAAGCCGTACGTAGTTCATTAAACAATCATTCCTCACTCTAATCAAGTTTGACATGAAGAATGGGGGATTTTGACACATTCTGAGAGAATGATAAATCTTAAGAAACTAAATGGTATAAGGACCAAATCATATATCTTAAGGAAACACTGTGTATAGATCTGATTCATACACAAGAGGAGAAAAGATAATAAAAAGATTTTTTGATTGTGACTGGGCCCAAAATTGGATATTCAGGTGTCTCTATGTATCTCATTGAAAATGAGAATCAATCCATACGTGGTTCTTGAAACATGGTCTTTATGCATATCTGACTCAGACATAGGAAAGAGAGGGACTCATGTACTACTAAGGAGTAGTGATGATGTCAATGATGTTTGTTTATGGAAGCTTCCAAAGTCAAATAGATGGAACGTTAGTTGTACAAATGATGTCATGCATTTTAATGTCATGCGACAAGGATAAAGATGCTATGAATTTTAATTTCATGTGGCATGGAAACTTATGGTTATTATACAGTTTAATGTCTTGTAACTAGGACATTAGGGATGTGAAGTTATAAGTATTGCAGCAAGGACATGATACTGTGAAGTTTAAAGTCTTGCAGTGAGGACTATAATGTATAATTACACAAAGTATTTCTTCAAGAATATTGCATTGGTTGGAGTTGTAATGATATCTCTATCCATTGCGATTGTGGAATAAGATCCATTTGAATAGACCTTATGTGTGGAATAAGTTCCTTACCAATTTGGTTCATGATTTGGAGGTTTATTTCCTGGTATCATTGGAGTCCTAAGGACCAATACCAATTCTTCTTGAAGTAATGAATTAAAGAGAACTTTATTATTATAACCTCATGATATTCTGTTCTGATAGACTTCTAAATGATGAAAAGTATGCAATCTTTTCTCATCTAATCGTTCCAATTCATTAAACCTTTTTTGAGACCTTTCTTATGTAGACAATGATCAGAGATTTGAAATCTAAGTGAAGGAAATTGTATTTCAATTGGTAAAACTACTTCAGTTCCATATACCAATGAATAAGGAGTTTCTTGGGTAGCAGTACATATAGTTGTCTGATAATCCCATAAATCATTCAAAAGTTTTTCAGGCCACGATTTCTTATCTTTATCCACCATCTTCTGGAGTATATTTTATAGGGTTTTGTTGAAGACCTCTATATTTACATTAGCCACCACATGATAGAGATATGAATGGTTGGACTTGAAATTATGTTCTTGATATAACTTTTTTACTTCATCAGAACAAAAATTGGTGCCATTGCCTGTTAAAATTGTATTATGGGAACCAAAATTGGTGATGATATTAGTGTTGATAAAACTAAAAATTCTTTTGGCTCCAAATTCTTTGAGAGGTATTGCATCATGCCATTTAGAGAAGAAGTCAGTAGCAGTGAAAATATACTTGAACTGCATAGCCGTGGATAAAGGATAAGTCCCTACTACATCCATTCCCCAAGTGGAAAATGTCCAAGAGTATTTAGCTGTATGTAGTAACTTTGGGGTTTGATGAATGAAGTTGTCGTTAACTTGTAAAGGATTTCATTTTTTAGTGAAATATTTACAATCCTGCATCATTGAAGGCCATATACAAGCCTTCGGATATGATCAGAAAGTCTGTGCCCAGATTAGTGGGCACCACAAGCTCCTAAATGTACTTATTTCATGACAACTACAGTCTCTTCTCCATCAATACATCTGAAGAGAATTCCATCAAAGCCTCTCTTGTAGAGTATCTTTTGGTGGTATGGAATATCATAAAGAGTAAAATTGGCCACTCGTCATCGGATCTGTTCCTTCTCAGCCCTATCTAGTGGAAGTGCCCCATTGTGAAGATATTCCATAATGGATGTTCTCCATCCCGTGGTATGACCATATGGTTCATAAATAGGGAAAATTTCATTAATTTCTTCCATTCTTGTTTGAAAATAAGGTGAGACCACACAGCGATGAGTTATGCTAATAATTGCCTCATCCCGATTTGGATCTTCCAAGGTTGTTGCTGCATTATCCAGTGCATCTATTTGGGTATTTTGTTACAGCGGGACACAATACAATGTTATTTCTGAGGGAAATTCAGCCATTAACCCTCTTATGTAATCATACAAAGGTATTAACTCTTCTTTTTTGATAGAATATTCCCCATTGATTTGTTCGATTACCAATTCTGAATCACCATTCACCTTTAAATGATACATTTTCACCTGAAGGTCTAATTCCAATCCTATGATGAGAGATTGATATTCTGCCTCATTTTTGGTACCACCTTCCGATAATAGGAAAGAATAAGGCAATACTTCTTTTTCTTGGGAAATAAGGACAATTCCTAACCCAACTTTGTTGAGTTTAGGTTTTTCCTTTCTCTTTCCTGTTGGAATTCTAGAAGAACCATCAAAATACATTTCCCATGTTTGGGAATTATCTTGAATAGATAAGACCTATTCATCAAGAAGTTCAATATTAAATGATGTATCTTCCGCAGATGGATGCTCAGAAAGGAAGTCATCTAGAGCTTGGTCTTTTATTTCCTTTTGAGGCAAAAACTGGATATCAAACTATTTCAAAATAACTGACCACCGTTCCAAATTCCCTGTAAGCATAGTATGATTGAGGATAAATTTGAGCGGGTTGTTGTGAGAGACCAATTGAACCTCACGATGTTTCATGTGTTAATACCAAAAGTGTCCTCAATACCCTGAGAGGGGGGTTGAATCAGGGTATGGATATTCTATTTCAAAATTTATCATGCCCCACTGGATCTTTACCTCTTTATTATTAGGGTCACTTTGTTTGCACTTGTGTATTTATATTGATCAGTTCTTTTTATCTTTATCTGATGATGATTCTTTAAATGAAATTCAGGGAAGCAACTAGTCAGATGCTGAGATTTTTACTTAGTTCACCCTCATTGGGCTACGTCCAAGGAGCATACAATGGCGATGTTCCACTGTACCAAATCCACTAAATCTCACTGCAAATAATGTTTGGGTTAGAACACGTATATGCCCAAGCTCACTTCCTTTACAATGTTTAGGGTCAACTCACTACTTTCCCAATGATCACTCCCTATTTCTCTCTCACTGTCTCACTACCTGTAGAAAGGATAACCTTCTTCCTCTTCCTCTACTCACTACACTGGGAAGAGATCCACTCACAATTTATAGACCAATAGGTCTCTTCATTATCTCTAATGAATACATCCTCCACTATATGTAGATGCACTATTGAAGTCCAACTTTCATCCACAGATGAATACCACTTTTCCCCTGAACACTGAGCAACATCCTTTGGAAAGTACCTTTAAAAAGCACCCTACTTCACAAAGATCCCAATTTTGCAAAGTTCAAACAAGCCTTCTTGAAGCTCCTACCTTTTGGTGATGTTTACAATTTCGTAGAGCTGAGGCTGTCACAAAGTTCAAGTTTTCACAGAGCGACTTTCTTCGCAAAGCTCACTAAGCCAATGTGGAGCACACAACTTTCGTGGAGCTAAATTAGCCGCCACAAAGATCCATCCTTTGTGAAGAACACTTCTTTCATGAACCACCTTCATGAGTAGAGATCAAAAAAATTATTGGAAAACTCTCTACTTCTCTCAAGAGGGTCGAGGCCTATTTAGAGGTGATTCCACCGACCCTCGAACCTTCTGTGAAAAGTCAGCGCCATGTCATTTCAAATCGCGAAGCTCCAAAATTTCCACCAAAATTCTCTCAATATCATGAAGTACCACGAAAATTTTTAGATCTTGGAGCTCGTCATAATCGCAGAGCATTCCTTCAATTACTTCGCACTATCGCTGCGAAGCTCCCCTGCATTTCCCTTCAACTCTGCCGTTTGCAAAGCTCGTCGTAATAACGAAGAACATCGTCAACATTCTTCTTGTCTTTGCTAAATCCAATCCATGAAGCCTATCTTCAAAAAACTCATGTATTTTCCATATTTCGATGATATCTTCAAGGAAATTCCTATTTTGAGATGCTCACCAAACTCCAAATTTTGGACCCCAAAAATTTGGCAAACACTGGAAAATGTCGCCACCTTATATCTGCTTTTTTGTATCGCCTCCAGATCATCCATTCCTTTTCCATGGTTCTTTGTCAAAATGGATTGTCAAAAACATATCTAGAACATTATAATGCACCATGGAAACCTGCTTTGGAAACAAACACAATCAACCAAAAATTATGCAATGTTACCTTGAGGGATTTTTTTCCCAATAGCAGGTAGTGCCTCAATTTCTATACTATAAAGACTAATTCCAGGAAGAACTTTTCAATTCTTGAATTTCGAGTTTCCGCATCAAGCATAGTTCTACTGAGATAGTAAAAGTTGTTTTCATTCCCAACATCATTCTTTTGGGCGAGGAAGGCACCTAGTGATTACTCTGAAGCTGTCACGTAGAGAATATGTGGTCTTACTTCAATAGGTGGCATCAATACTGGTGGAATCAAGAGATATTTCATGAGGGTATCAAATTCTTCTTGGAAATCTTCAGTCCATTGGTAGGTAACTCCCTTATTCATTAATCTGGTGAAGGGAAAACATTGTCCTGCCAAATTATCGATGATGCACTGAATATAGGACAATTTTCCCTGGAGTCCTCTTAGTTAATTCAAATTTCAGGGAGGTGATATACCAAGTATTGATTTTGTTTTCTCATGATCAACTTCAATACCACAATGGAATACAATTTATCCAAGGAATTTTTCTGAGGTTATCCCAAAATCACATTTCAAGGGGTTCATCTTCAAACTGTGTTGCCGAAGTTTATTGAATATGGTTTTAAAATCATCCAATTGATTGTAATGTTGTCTGGATTTTTCCAAAAAATCATCCACATAACATTGAACAAATTTACCTTAGGGTTTTAAGATATGGTGCATGGCATGTTGGTATGTTGCACCTTCATTCTTTAAGCCAAAGGGCATTACCCGATAGAAAAACACACATTGAGGGGCTCTAAAGGTTGTAGATTATTCATCTTATGGGTCCATTTGGATTTTATTATACCCAAAGAAGCCATCCATGAAGGAAAGAGTTTCATATCCATCCGTTAAATCAATTAGAAGTTCTGTAATTTGAACTAGAAAATCATCTTTAGAACAATGCCAGTTAAGATATTTGAAATCAATGCAGACACTAATTTTCCCATTCTTATTTTTCACTGGGACAATATTGTCCATTCATTTAGGATACTTAACTTCCCTGACAAAGTTAGACTTTATAAGATTATCAACATCAGCGTCAATTTTAGAGGCATGATTTTAGTGTGTTCTTATTGCTGCTTGCTTGAATCCACAATGTTCTTTTGGAAAACCCAAATGATGTGTGGCTACATCAGGATTAAGACTTGGAATTTCAATATAATTCCAAGAAAATATATCTTGATGTTGATTTAGAAAGGAATTCTACACCTCTTTCTCTTCATAGGTCATGGCTTCACTAATTAGAGTGGGGCTTTGATCTTCTTATGTACCCAGATTTATTTATCTAAGCTCATCCACGGTGGAAGAGACACCTTCTTCAAATGCTGAAGGAGAATCCCTGAGATCTTCCTCTTCATCTTCATTATTTTTTACCTCTTGTGTTCTCACTTTCATAGTATACGATGAGGTAAAACTCCCAGAGTTAGAGGTAAAATCAGTATTTGAACATCTCGAAGAAGAGGACACCATATCTGACCCTACCGATGTTGAAGGGTTTTCCTGTTGTAATAAAGAGGGAGTGATGGATTGAGAATAAACATCTTTGTCTTCCTCTAGTATTGATACAATTTATTCTACTCTTATTTATGAAGTAGAGGATTGTTTTAGTTTAACAGATGAAATGAAAACATCTCCATTCAGGCTTCCATCATTTATTGGTGGATCAATAATTTCTCCCATGTTTTCAGGCTCAGTTGCTGTAATTGATAATATGGAAATTTCTGGAAAAGTCTTTGAATTTGGTTCTACCCTTTCAATTTGATTGATAGGTAACACATAATCAATACTAAATTGTATGAATGAATTTGTTGGGATCTTTTCCAGTCTATTTGGAGCATTAACTCTCATTATCTCCTTTTTTATGGGATTCATTAATTTTGTGTGATAAAACTCTGCCTCAATGTATTGAGATTCACATGTTTTGAATAGAGCCTTGTCACCATACAATGTCCCAATTTTACCATTGAAACAGTACTTTTGACATTAGTGGTATGAAAAAGGTATGGATTCATGTTGATGCAACCAAGGCCTTCCAAGAAGAATATTGAAGGTTGTGTCCTAACGAACAACCATGAAATATGAATTAGACAGAAGATCTCCAAACTGAGTTCTGAGTGTAATTTCTCCCAGAGGATATTGTTAGTTCTTATAATATCCTTGAAACATTAATGTGGAAGGAGATAAATCAGATTTAGTCAAACCCAGTCGATGAAGTGTACGAATGAGAATGAGGTTGACCCCAGATCCATTATCAATGATGGCTCATCGGATGTCTACGTCATTGACCTTTCTAGACAAATACAAAGGTTTGATATTACCATGAACCACATTGTCTTAATCTTCATCTATAAAATATATGACCGCATGACATTCTGTAGGATCATTCTCTCTATGGTAAAACTCAGCAGCAACAAATTCGGTTTCAAACTCATGAGGACTTGACAAAGGCTCAATGAGTGCTTCTCAAAGATTTTTTTACATATTCAAATCATCCAGAATTGATAACTTGGCTGTTAATTGGGCCAATTATTTCAAGAAATCATACTCTTGGTCTAAAAAAATGCATTTCCCTGCATGGAGATGTGGTTTTACATGTGATTTGGAATTTGATTCTTCTGATGTAGACGTACTCTGTGTCGGATCAGAAGCTAGAAATACTGCTGGCTTTGGTAAATTAGACTGACTAGGTCTATTAATTTACTGAGAGGAAGATGGTGTGACAACTAATCGGTATTCCAAAATAACTGTGTCAGAACCAAACCTGTCTTTTATGGTAGAAACGTCTTTTTCTTGTTGAGCCCGCTGAAGGGCCATTCCACGAGTTTCTGCTGCATATATGGTTCGAGCAGGGGTAGAGTTAAAATGGTGGTTTCTAGAATTCCCATGTCTTCCCCTGTATCCTCTACCTTGGCATATTCCTCTTGTTACCTAATTATGTATAAGGAACTATGGATCATTATAATCAGAATCGCCATTGACATAAGGATCCTTTAAATGTATAACATTAACATAACTAAAGATTAGTTCTTCATTTGATGAAGATTCTTCTTGATAGGTTAATTCTGGTTGTGTCGTTTGGCGGGGCAGTGCCCGTACTTTTGAAATAGATGGAAAAAAATCTTCCAGGGTCAAGGACAACTTTGTCCTTGACATGAGCTTATCTTCTTCTGACTACTATTTGTATTTATGATCACTTCTCTTATTTGAGGAATGACCTTTCAATGAAGATGGTTTTGCTGTGGCAGGAGTGGCATAAGACAGAATTAATTGTTTCAAATGTATTTGTAAAATGGCATGAGTCTGGTTGATCATTTTCTTGATCATAAAATCATCATATATCTACACATTTTTACTTTTTACTTATTTTTATTCTCCCTCTTCCTCTGGATCGGTAGTAGTAACACATGCAACTTGAGCTGATAAATTTTTCAATTTTACTTGTCTAGAGTCTACCATCTTTAGAAGAAGGTTTTTGAAAACAAAACACTCTTGAATAGGGTGCCCTAACATCTGGTGAAAGGGACAATAATTTGTAAGATCTTCATCTCTGTATTTATTTGGATTTTTTGTTCTTGGAAACTGAATCAAATTGTTTTCTAAGGATGAGATAAAGTAACCAGGAACTTGTTCATTCCTAAATAAATAAACTGTATTCTTTAATTCATCGAACTATTTCTGCCTCTGATATCTTTGATCATCTTGACAAGATGGTCATTTCTTTTGATGCTCAGGAGGCAAAGCCCTTTCGTATTATGAGGGTCTTGAAGTAGAAGAAGGTACATGTTCTTTCTTAAGTGTATCTTTAGAAGCTTTTACTTTTCCTATACTCTTCCCCGGAGCTGATGTAATTACATGAGTTTTAGCCATAGTTTCTATAATAGAGTCTTTTATGTGTTGAGCGATCAAATTAAGGTATTAAAAACCGCCTGTGTATTTCAAATGGATCAATGGTGTGCGTAATTCATCATGCAGATTTTCCACACAAATTGGTAGCAAATCTTGTTGAGGTAGTGCTATACTTAAAGAATATGTTAATCCTTTACATCGTACAATGAAATATAAAACTCTTTCATTATCCCTTTTTTTTAAAATTGGTAACATACTGTCATCTTTGGTAGCGTTGATCTATATTGAAGAAGGAATTTATGATAGAGATCTCCCCATCTAGTAATTGATCGAGATTGTAAAATTGTATACCATACAAAAGCTGGTCCTTGTAATCACTGCACAAAACACCTAATATTAACTAATTCTTGTTGTTGAGAAGTTACCATCATGGGATCACAATGAAAAACAAAAAAAAAATTAAGTGTTGTTCCAGATCTCCCGAACCATTTAAGATTGGGAATGTGGTATTCACAAAATTTGGTGGGAGAGGAATTGCATTCCCCCCATTCAGGGTAAGCTCTCTTTTTTGGCTGAACTGGTGCACGTTGTTCCTCCATAGCTTTCAATCAATTTTTTAATGCCTCAATTGTGTTCATAAGTATTTGGGGAACATCCAGATGAGCTGGAACCTGTGTAGGTATAGCAACTAGAGCTTCAGCTGGTGCAATGACTGGTAAACCCACTGATGGTGGTACTGATATCTGCCTTGGATAACCCATGGGAACAAGTCTATCGTGATGTATATGGTCCTGCCTTGATTTTGTACCTAGTGGAGAGAATTCATTATCTGCATCTGTAGTTACTACAAATCCTATTTGTTGAGGAGCTTCTATGGGATTTGCAAGTTGAGGACTTTCCTAGGGAGTACGTCTAGATGAAATGTTGTTTCGAAGTAACTCTGTATTGAGTCTTTTCAACTCCTTCATTTCCTCTTCTTGCTGTGAAAATCTCTCTTCAAGCGAAATAGATTGACCTTCTCTAGTGGAAAAGTGAGATATGATCTAACATTTTCCTTTACCTTTGTTAGATGCCTTTCTTAGAAGGGGGAGTTAGTTATTTGAAGGCATACCTAGATTTTGGGTAAGCCTTTGATTTCGGGTATGCACACCTTCTTCATTTGTCTCGGTGTGTACCGTATTATGGACAATAACTTCATCTTATAATTCCCTTAAACAAGAATTATTTTCTATAGGATCTTATGCAGTGGTGTTAATGACATTTACTGATGCATAATACATTGATGGTATTCTATCAGTGTTTTTTCTAGATCAACTTCCTTTGTGTCTTCTACAAGACTCCATTCTACTATATGAAGAATTACCTGGAACTGTTTGGTAGACAGTAACCTGATGTAAATATTTGGATTGTTTAGTTGTACGTTTTCGTTGTGGATTTTTCCCTAATTGGGAGAAAAATGACTTCCATTGAGGATGGGATTGCAGATGTGAAAAATCCCCTAGCCCTGCAGGCTGGGGCTATTCCTGTTCTTCTTCTTCAAATATTTGAATGTTCTTTAATGAATTTTAAGGTTTAATTAAATGAAACCCCATCCTTGCAAGATGGGGTGATTCTTGAACTTTTATGGCTGATATTCATGCAACTTCCCTTCTTATTTTTCGGATTTTGGTTCGGACATTAGCTGGGTTCATTTTCTGAAAATCACTCAAATCACTTATTTCGAAAGATCACTATGATATTTCAGACATTTGCATCCTCTAATTCCTGATATCTTCTAAATGGGATGCCTTCTCAAGATTCTTAGATGCTTTATATAGAAGTAACTCGTCAACTTCTTTACTTTGGGACTGATTCTGATGAGAACTGGTTGAGGCCTATTCTTGAGTGTACATTTGATTACATATAAAACCTATTGATTGTGGCCGATTGTGGGAAATAATATTGCATGAGACCAATTTTGGAAGACTTTTATGATTTTGGAGTGCAGTGAAATCCAATGCTCCATATGCACCCTATCCTCTGATACGAACACTAGATAGGGAATCTGAAATTAACTAGCGTAGTCTCCTTAGAGCATCAAGACATGTACATCGAAGGGTTATCTTCTGTTTTTCAACCTTTGTATGTTGGTAAACTGAGAGAGATTCCAAGTCAATTTGGCATTGAAACCCTTATATTACCTTTACATGATTTTGTTATTCATCATATGGTAATACTTTGGTTTTCAAATGACGAAGAGTTTTCCATAATTTGAGGAGAATATCATGAGTGCAATCTTCTGTCATCAATTCTGGAATGTTATACTGAGAATTTTCCAAAGTCCATAACATGAGTAGTATTTCTCCATTAGCTAATTTTTTCTTCATGTTGAACATATCTTCACCATATTTCACTAGAGGTTTCTCCACTTGGTCTGATCAGAGTGGATTCTCTGTATTATAAGACAAATTACCCAAGGGAGGTTCAGAGAATGACCATTCCCTTAAGATTTCTTCTGGTTGAGAAAGTGTTTCACCTGTAAATGACAAGGCATCAGAAATGACTGGCCTTGTGTTTTCAAGTGCCTAAAGATAGGAGGGATTTATCATTGTAACATTGTCAATTATGGAATTATCTTGACAATGTGAAATACTAATGCAGATAGGACTTTCGTAGTAAATTCCATCATGGGGATGATCACCATGATGGATTATATCAAGGGATAAATGTTCTTGCTCCTTGGTCTTCGGGACACACTGAGGGTTTCCGTGGCTCTCATATGAAGATAAGCACTCTAGATTGACCACATTTTCATGAAGTAAGCCTCCATGATGAATTTTATGAAGAGGAACATCCTAATTACAACTACCACTCCCAAAATTTGGTAATGAGAGGGTAGGATCTTGAGCAGCAACAGATAAATGTCTGAGGGATTAAAGAACTCCAACACTAAGAGGAGCCACATTGCAACTTAACTCTTGGTTTTCCAATAGTTCTTGTCGAGACTTCTTCTTGGATGTTCTCTTTTACTTAGTTGGATCCAATTTCTGGTAAAAGTGGTTATCATGGGCAGGTATATGTGCCTGCCTTAGATTGGTTACCAGAATACACTGATTTCCTCCAATTATAAAGGGTGTATGTTCCCGATCTTGTTGTCCGTATAATATCAATGAGTATGCATCATGACCCTCCTGGACTGGAACAGAGGTGTGTATCTTCTTCGGGATTGCATGTCGATGTGTCATCCCATGTGTGGGGATATATTTATGCATTTTCCCCTGATACTTCTGAAGTAGATGTTAAAATATCCTGGCATGTTTCCAGAATATGGGCAGGGATATGCGTCTTCCCTTTCACAATTCATAAGATATGTTTGGTGACTTCAGCGGCTGAAATGGGAATATAAGTCTGTTATGTATCAAGAGTAGGTGTATGTGCTTTCTCCTTTCCTTCATTTCCTGTAAATGGGTATTGAAAGTACTCATGCATGGGGGCAGAGAGTTGGGTCTGCCCTAAATTTTTCATCAGAGCTTTCTGACTGAATTCTCCAGGTGCTTCCAAATGAGACTATTAGTAGGCTTGATGAACATTGGCAGGTGTATGTGCCTTCTGGATGTTTCCCGTCAAGTATGGTTGACAGACATCCTTCAATACTGGAAGACAATACTTCTAATAGAATTGGTGATTATAAACAGGTGTATGTTCCCATTTACCAGTTTCCACCACATTATATTGGGGAGCTTCTTTAAATGTAGTCAGACGAGCCTACTGACTGGATGATAACTTGTAAGAAAGTGTATGTGCCTGTTTACAGTACTCCACTGGGTTTATCTGGTGGGGTTGGTGGGTTTCTTTCAAATGATCCTTTTGAGCAGCAAAATTAGGATAGAAGAGTGTATGTTCCCGCTCGTTGTTTTCCATAAAGTTAAATTTATGGGTTTTTCGGAGGAGGCAGAGGTGAGAACCTACTCCCTTTTAACTGGACGTTGTCCTTGGAGGTTCATCTTGCAAGCCCGAGTCTGAGAGACCTAGTCCAAACATCCAAGGCCAACACCCCCATCATGTTGGGGGTACACTACCGTGTGATTCTGGCAGTGATTGTTGGTGTTAGTCCTCAGGAAAGACTTATGCATTCTTAAATTGAGGCCTTGAGTGACCTCATGATCGACCTGCCTATATTATGGGAGGGATTGATTGTTGAATTCTGGTGAAAATGACCTGAAACAGTTGGAGATGGTGGTTGGCACCATTTTCATCTTGATCATTGGTCCTCATTGTCCAGATGATCGAGGATTGTTGTTGACCTTGAGGGTCTATCGAGCAGCTTCCAAAGTTAGTATTGTACTGTGGTGGCGATATTCCTTTACTATCACATTAGAGACCCAACATTGAAGACTCTGGGTTGGTGATGACGTCCTTCCCCTGGATGGAGATCCATCTTTAGTAGCAATTGGGATGTTCATAAATGTTGTCTTATAGAAAACCATTATTTGGATTGAAGGGAGTTCTGGGAGGAAAAACATGAAAAACAACAACAAACTCCATTAAAGGAACATCTTTTTAGATGGATACATGCGTGATTGATTCCTTTTTCTGGTCTACCTTTATTAATTGATAGGGGCCTAATAGGTGGGTTACACTATTAACGTGGTTAAGGATTCACGTCGGGTTCACCATTTTTGTTTCGTAGTTCCTTGAAACGTGTGTTCTAGTTTTAAGAATCACTGTTTCCAGGTAGTTTCCATTAGATTTATTCATGGAACCAGAAAATTACAATAGTAATTTATTTAAAGGGTACCCTCTTTCCAAAGGCAGGTGTTCGTTATGTTTTAACTTTACGATACATAAGAACGTGCATTGGTCGAGAGGATGGGAGTTCAGACACATCACACACTTTTGGGGGGAATTATTATCTACTCTAGGACACTCATTGTAAATTTAATATATTTTCATGAATCCTTATTAATTCATCAAGTATATCATAAGTATCCATTGGAATTTACAATCACTTATTAACATGTGTAAAATTTACAATCATCAGTATGCATTCAAGGTTCTTCATTTAATGAAAATATTCATATGTATTTTGGTTTTTCCATCAATGGTATCCTATAATATACTACTTAGAACTTCTTTTAATCATCATTGTGATGATAATGGTTTTTTAAACCACTAATTGGGGGCACTCTGGAATTTTATTTTCATCCAGGGATATGAATATTTGGTTTGATTTTGGGATTGTGCCCATAATATGGGCTACCTACGTATCCTTGTGAAAGGAGTCAAAACCCTCATAGTTCAGTGACACTGAATGGGAAACATCATGCCTTTTATGTTCATGTGATAATTACCTAACCATATAGTTTAATTTCATTTGGTATGGACATCTAAGAAGATGGTGCTTAGTCAAAACATAGTGTGGGACTTATGCTGAAGCAGCCCAAGGAACTTGGAAAGGATATGGGTTTCCAAGTAAGATCAGACCCTGTTGAGAGTATGGCCCAAGGAGAACAGGGTTTATTTAAAGTGTTGGGTTTGAACATCAAGGAGGATTCCTACGTATCCCATATATATGGGAATAAAAGACCAAGTAGTTTGATAAGTCTCATAGGATAGTATGGTACTTTGAGAGAAATCAGTTTGGGCTTACTTCCTGAAAAGGATGCCTTGATGACTTGGGGGTTTAATTTGGATCTTATTCCTAAGAAGGATGTCAAAATTAGGGGAATTATGGTTGGATTCTTGAATAGAAAATTTGGTGAGATCCGGCCTTGAGAAGGCTTCTTACGTATCCTTGTTATGGTGGGAATCATAGTTCTCATAGTTCCTTCAAGTGAGTGTTTGTGCACATGTTGTAACCATCACGTATCTCTAAGACCATGCGAGTCATTATTTGTGTGAGAAACAAGAGGATGTGAAAGATTCAACAATTAAACATCACACTTTTCCTCCTCCGCTGATGGAAGAGGGCGCATCGACCATGTAAGAGGGCGAGGCAACGAGTCTTCCCTTTGTTCTATTTACATTGGACAAGGGTCCGATGTAAGGAGGAGGATATGAATTTTAAGGGATTATACCAAGATGGATTCCCTTAAATTGATATAGGAAGGGAAAGGAGACTTATCCTATGCTTTCATGGAAATGTAAGTGTGAACTATACATTTCCTTACCAGAGACCTGAGGTTCCGGGTCATCTCTTCAAGAAGGGAGAGGTCAGCACCCAAGCCTCCTCCAAACTAGGAACTTCCCAACGTTGTTCCTGGGAGAAAGGTCCATGTGACTATGGATATAAAAACCCATAGATACTCCATGAATCCTAACCCCATTGTGAAAAAAATGTGGGAAACCTCTGAGTGTGGAAATACAAACCCAAGTAGGAGACATGGTGATGTGCCTTTCCCAATGGTTTGATAAGTCAAGAGGTTTTGGTGTAGGTATCAATAGAATCCCTTTCTGAAAAGGGATACAAAGAAGAATAAGCCTTGTCACGAATGGATTTGAGTAATTATTAATGGCTTCATAAACTAAAGAGATTGAAGAAATTAAGTGAATCAAAGAGGGGCACCCAAGTAGAGAAGGGCGTGCAAGTATGGGCACGCAAGTGCACTTGGGCAACCTGATGTTCACTTAAGCGATGAAAAACATGTATGGTAATACTTGGGTGAGACCATGCTCAGTCCTTCAAGATTATTCACAGGTGATCCAATCAGTGGGGTTCTCAAGTTCCTATGAGAGGAATGGGTGGCGCACAACTATTTCTGACTTGGGGAGGTTGGGTGCATTAGGCACGCAAGTGTTTTGGTTTTCAAACACTAAAAGGACTTAAGTCCAATGATCCTTCGTTAAATCCTCCTCTCAAGGTGTTGAAGAACTACCTTGAATGTTGTTTCCGATGCTTTTTCTGGGGCGCAAGAATCCATCTGTTTGGGGATGACGACGCTGTTTTTCGCCTCGCATTCCCGCTTTCCAAAGGCGGGTGACATTCGTTCCTTGTTCAAGGACGTTTGATCCTTGATTGAAATGGGATGATGGGATGTTAGTTCTTTTTTCCATGGATTCCTTCTCAGAACTCATCACCTAGTCCGGGTATCCCTTAAATATTAAGACGTTGTTCGTGAAACTCTTCCTAATGCCATATTTTCATGGACAACGGTTAATTACAATGCTTATATAGGGACATTCGAAGGGGTCCGTCCAAGGTAGAAACCTTCGGTTGGGGGAGTAGTCATGTTGGACATCACTGGTGTGTCTGGACACTAGAACATTGAAGCATATGGGTTCCTTCCCTTTATTATAGGGATTCTCGAGAGCGCGGAAGTCTGAGGCATCCCATGTTGAATGCGGGGAATTATATTTTATAGGCATCTATGTGAGGTTTTCCTCATCTTCCCATGTTTAACATGGGATATGCTGCGAGTTTAACATCTAGAAGAGACGAATCAGACTGATCGGAGCACTGAATAGAGTGGATCAGATGGGCACAACCCCTGGAGGTAACACTGATGTCCGAACTAACACGTGGTTAGTTACCCAGTTACTGCCAGGAGTAGCGAGGAGGTGAGTTATCATTATCCCATCGGGATGTGGTGGCCCAGGTAATAATCAAGATGAATGATGGATGGTTAAGTAAATTGAAGGTGGAATGAGATGGAGCCAATGTGAGGATGACGGTGATTTTAAGCTTGAGCCTTGAAGAGAGTTCCTACATATCCTCATGGCAGGAAATCAAAGTCCGCTTAGTTCAGTGATTTTAGTTCATCTTGACAAAAACTTACAGTTTATTGGGGTTCCAACGACTTACTGCTGATGGGGATGACAGAGAATTACTGCTGAAATGGGATGAACCTCTAAGAGGCTTCCTATGTACCTTGCATAAGAGACAGGGATCAAAGTTCACGTAGTTTTGGATGGAGTTTGGTGAACGGACGTGAAGGGGGGTCGTAATGATGGGGTGTTGGGGTTGAACCTCATAGAGGCTTACAACATACCTTTCCTTGGCAAGGATCAAAGTTCATGTAGTTTGGGACGAAGTGAACCGATGTGAAGGTGGTCAGAACCATTGGGTGGTAGGCTTGAACCTCTTGGAGGATTTCTACGTACCCTTCCTTGGAAAGGATCAAAGTCCACATAATTCAGGATGGAGTTTGTTGAAATGACATGAAGTGGGGTTAGAACGAGTGGGTGTTGGGCTTGAACCTCAGGGGGTATTCCTACGTACCTTTCCTTGTAAAGGATCAAAGTCTGTGTAGTTCATGATGTAGTTTTTGGGGCTTACACTCTAGGCTTCCCAGGGAGGATGTCTTAGTCGATGCTTACTCTAAGCTCATGTGAGTCATGCTCGATGTGAGAAACAAGAGGCAAAAAAGACCTGATGATCACGTTGTGAAAGGTGTGTCCATGGGAAGTGTAATGGGGCTCATGTGTGGTTAGCATCCCAAAGAGGAAACATGGGCTTACACGTGGTTTGCATCCCATGGAGATGGAGACTGGGACTTACTCTAGGATGGAGGCCCATATGCTGACAAAGCCCAGGGGAAGAGGGATGGGGTAACATAGTCCCATGTGCCCCTCTCACCTTTTAGTCTTTGGAAAGGAAGAAGATAAGAGGAGTAGGGGTGATGCCTCTTGTAAGAAAAACTAGGGGCTTAAACCAAGGTGGTTTCCATTTCCCACAAATAGATGTCGGGGTGAGGTCATAGTTTAACATCATGTGTCAAGGATGATGGTGCTTGGAAGTTTAACATCCTGAAGCTCGGACGATGTGGGTTCACTCCGCACCCCTAGGACTTGAATAACTGATAACCACCCTCCCTCGGGGAAGGGAAGGCATCACCAATGCCATGGCGAGGGGGTGTTATGGAGTGATCCATTGGGGGGGTCCACGTTAGTGTGGATATGCGAAGAATCAATAGATGTTAGCATGCCTGGGTTCCACTAAGGAGTGGAAATGATGTATGGGGCTTATGTATGGAAGATACCTGAATGCCACTATGGAGCAGCAATGGTGAATGGGGATTACACATGGAAGCTTCCCGGGTTCCACTAAGGAGAGACAAAGAAGGATGGGGATTATGCAGGGTGGCTTCCTGGGTGCCAGTAAAGAGCGACGACAATGTATGGGTGTTATGCATGGTAGCTGCCCGAGTGCCACTAAGGAGCAACATTGGTGGATGGGGCTTACACATGGAAGCTTCCCGTAATGTCTTCCTCATGTCTGTCCATGAGGGAATCCCAACTCACTGGTGGGTTGAAGAATATAATGGGGGCCAATGCCTATGCACAAGTGCACAAGAGGGATAATTCCCAGGGCATTAAAATCAGTTAAAACAAAGGAATATGATAAGTGTGAACCACATGGATGACATTTGGAATGCGGTGAGGGTGGTGTGATGATGGAGGATAACTGTTGACTGTGTTCAAAAAACAACATCCATATCACGTTAGCCAGAAATGGGGACTAACAAATGAGGCTCTACTGTTTACCATGTCCAAAAAACATGACCTGAATCGAAGCGTCATCAAAAGTCTTCTAGGGTGTTGGCCCAGAACGGTAGGTGAGCCGATGCGGTATAGGACCAGGCCGTTAGGGGGTCCCTTTAGAAATTAAAGTGTATGAAGATCTGAATGAAGGACACGCAAAGCGTGATGTGGAGTGATGGAATGCTCGAACAGATTCCAATGATAGTGAAATTATGACATTGTAATCATGGTATGAGGTATCTTATGCTTTTCACATAAACCATCACTTATTTGGAACAAGAGGAATCCTATTCTTGAATGATAGGTCATGCTACAGTTTAAAGTCATGTAGAGAGGAATTTTGGAATGTTATGCTTGGAGCATAAGGAATATCGTGTTTGGATCAAGAGGCATCCTATATTTTTCACATAGGGAATACTGCAGGTTATAGTCATGTAGAGAGGAATGTTGGAATCTTATGCTTGGCACACAAGGAATCTCTTATATTGAGTAAAAGGCATCCTATTTTTGTCATATAGTGTTTACTATAGTTTAAAGTAATGTATATAGGACTATTGGCATCTTATGCTTGGTGCATACAACATCTCTTATTTGGAACAAAAGGCATCCTATGTTTTTCACATAGGGTATACTACAATTTATAGTTATGTAGATAGGATTATTGGCATCTTATGCTTGGAGTATAAGGAATCTATTGTTTGGAGCAAGAGGCATCCTATGTTTGGAATATAGGGTGTGCTATAGTTTATAGTCATGTAGATAGAACTGTTGGAATCTTATGCTTGGTGCACAAGGCATCTATTGTTTGGAGTAAGAGGCATCCAATATTTGTCATATAGAGTGTACTACAGTTTATAGTCATGTAGAGAGGACTATTGACATCTTATGATTGGAGAATAAGGCATCTCTTGTTTGGATCAAGAGCATACTATGTTTGGAACATAGTTAGTACTACCATTTATAGTCATGTAGATAGGACTATTGGCATAAGGCACCTAGAAATGCTGGTTTTGGGACTTACGCAAGAGCGGCCCTTTCTGGTTCAACTTGGCATATGATTCAGGTGATGGGGTTTGGATGAGTTTCTTGAGGAATGGATCGACTCAAGGTACTCAGGGAATTGATGATGAGAATCTCAACTCACGACATGAGAAACGAACCAAGAGGAATATGTCAACTCAAGGGGTTTCATGGTGTGTAGAGGAGTATCTCAAATCATGGTAATCCATAAGTGGAAGGTAGATATGCATAAGGGTACAATGGAAAATGTCAGCGTCCTAGAACAAAAACATTATGGTGAGACTCTCCATTTTTCATGGGGGTCAGTGACGATAACGGAGGGACCAGCTTGGCATTGACCCTGAGCGGGGGTGTGGGGGCGTAGCCCCCACGGTATGGACCAATGGGCACAGGCCTATATACTGTTGCACATAAAATGCGTTGTATGCAGGATAGGCTGCACGCAATATTTCACTGTGCGGCCCAGGTGTGCGAAATATTGGGCATCGTGGTACTATTGCACGTAATAGGGAATTATTTTCGCACAAGAGGGAAGGATTGTGTGCAATAGGGGAGGTATGTGGGCAATATGGGAGATGTGCGTGCAATAGGGGGTCATGCATGCAATAGGGAAGGACTTGCACAGAATAGGGGAGGATGGAACACAATAGGGGATCTTTTCATGCAATAGGGTTCCATGCACGCAATAGGGAAGGACTTTCACACAATAGCGGAGGCTGGCGCGCAATGTGGGATCTTTACGCGCAATAAGGAATGTGTGCACGCAATTGGACAGATGCAGCACTAGCGAGCGGAAAATTGGGCCCAGTGGCACTGTTTCGTGACCAAAATATGTTTTGTGCACAAAATTGGGCATTTTTTCCCTTTACACAAAAAATTGATGTTTTATGTGCAATATGGGGGGTTTTGCGCGTAGGCACGGAAAATGTGGACTTACGCGCATTAGAGCAGAAACCGACCTCCAGGGGGCTCCTCAGGAAGAAGGGGGTGCACTTGTATTTATTGGAGAAGCCTTGAATGCCAGTGAGTGTAAAATTCCATTCTAATTTTCCACACAAATCTATTTTATGCTCAAGATTCCATTTTTACGCACCAATCTATACTTTTCCACAAAATCGTCATGGATGGTCATTTCCAGCTGCCCGACTTCGAACGACCATAACATCTGATCCGTAACTCTGTTTGGGCTCCATGACCAGTAAAATAGAAGCTTGAAGAACGAGCTACACTCTGGGATCATATATGGAAGCATTTGGTGAATTATATGGATGAATTTTCCGGTGCTAACAAAAGTTTCAGAAGACTAGGGAGAAGTACTAGGGTGACAAGAGCAACAATTGGGCTTCAAGGAAATTCGTTCATACAAATGGGGGCCATAAGGTTCTATTTATAGGAAAATAAATGACCTTGGGAGAAACAATTTGGGCATGTAAGTACACTTGAGCGCCAAATTGGGGCGCACAAGTACCTTGAACGCTGACGGTGTTTTGGCTAGACTAGGGCGACACCTTTAGGACTTAGCCAAAAATTATGCTTTTGCAACTCTTGATTTTCTTCATGTATTTTACCAGTTTATTTCTAAGGGTATTCCCTATGTCATCATCATTTTTTTAGACTCTTTGACACAATAGAGTTTCAAAAGAAACATTTATTACCATTCTTGTGTGATTTTTACATGAAATTCCACTTCTATACCCAGAAACTTTCCTTAGACAAATCAAAATCTATGTCTACGAAAATTAAAATCTCTATAAGATTTCCCCAACCATCGATGAGGGAATGTCTAATTCATGAAGACACCATTGTTTTAAATATGCATAATATACCCCAGATTGGATCTGAATAAGTCTTCATCAAAATTCCCATCAACAAGAGGAACCATTATCCTTAGGAGAAACCTCTTCTATCTCTATAATTCATAAAAACATTATCTTGGAAACTTCTTTTCGAACATGGTCCATGTTCATTCCTTGTATACTTGTCCCATATCACTTTTTTGGATCTAGAATCCACCATATTACAAATTTGAACCTTAACTATTCATGATTCAAGGATGATGGAACATTCTACATCAGATCCCCATGGAATGAAAAATCAAAAATCTTTTGGTCAAATCCCCGCGACCTTAAAATACAAAAATCATACATCCTCGCAAAATTACATTAAAATTTGTGGCCAATGTCATTATCACAACAACATTAAACTGTATGAAACTCATATGTGCTATAAGACATTAAAATGTAAGGAAACGTCCTCATCACATTACCCTAAATTGTAAATCATTCGAGTCCTTCTAGAATGACATTAAACTGCATGACAGATGGTCAATTCTATATAACCCATTACCTAAATAAGATCGAGATCCAAGAAAAGGTACTATATTTTGAGACTCGCATTATTACAATCCCATACCAAGATTAAATATGAAAAATTACCTAACCCAATGTAAGAATTCAATCTATATAGGGGTCCCACCTTTCTCAATGATTCATTGGTCATGGATATCAATCCTAACCATGAGTCTTCATTGACATCAATCATGTCCCTCTATGAAATATGATTAATGAGAAAATGTCACCACATGATCCCTATGATGTACTCCGATATGGATTTAAATAATTTTAAAATTTTCCTCTTTTTTCTCACACCGATCATGAATCATTTTAGCTTAGAGGACCCATAGATTCACTTTGATTAACACAATTGAGTTTCATTTTCCTTTATTTAAAGATAGGAAACTTATCCCCTGTGACATAAAACTAAATTGTATAACATTGAAGTCCATAAAAAATGACTCAAAAATTATTAGGTGTCCCATTTATTGTGTCCAATATATTCCCTTAACATGAGTTCTCAATCCATGCAGAAGTATTTGGCATAAAAACCTTCTATGCATCAAAATATTAAAACCACATTGCCTAGGTATGAGTTCAATCGACACAGAATATTTTGAAACATATTCTCTAGTTTATGGAAACATTCTAAGAATAAAATACCTATATCCCTACACATAGGTTAGATATATGTAGTTATTTTCATATTCATAGATTACAAGCATTGTTTGGTATTATTACTCTCACAAATATCATTCAAAGCTATTTGACCCAAAACACCAACTACATTGGTTAGTCTCACAAGACCCTGAAATTATAATAAAAATAGATATAACAATTTTCAAAATGAGAACCCACAAAGGGGAGACCTGGGAAAAATTAGATCTCATCTCTCTAGGTTATATGATCTAATTAAAATTTAGAGCATGTTTCTGTTCCCATTATTTCAAGTTAAACACACTAATACATGGAAATTCTAAGAAGTGATACAACTCTAGTATTAATATTAAAATTTAAAGGGAAATATGGAACAAATAGATAGATTATTGAGAAAAAATCCCTTTTCATTTCATATATCAATGAGATAGAGGATCATACACAACTCAGAGTCTCTCTACAAAAGTGAATCAATTTTCTTATAAGATTTTATCGACATATTCATAGAGCTGAATCATTACATGATTAGAGTTCTCTACTTCTTAACACAACTTTGAAAAAATAAATTAGCCTCTGTTTCTTTATTAGCTCGTAGAGATTCCACCTTCTCAATAGTGTCTATCCTGACCTTCTTTGACTCTTTCAACATTTTTTTCTCTTTATTAACCAAAGTTTCAGCATGATCCAATTATTGATTGAAACAATATAACTCTCGAAAAAGATTTTTTTATAAGATCCTCTGTTGTGTAACTTGGATTTTGTGTCGATCTGATACACTATCTTATTTAGAGGCATCATTATGTAAAATATCTCTGGTTGTAAAAAAATGGTCCATATACTCTGTATTTGTGATTTGAGACTGTAGTATGCTCTCCCTCTCTCTCAGGTGGAAAGTTCCTCTTTCACCATGGCATGTATGGTGCAGTAGTCAAACCCCCCATAACCAAGACCATAGACCATATGGCACAAAATGGGAAATTTTGGGTCCATATTTAACAGATGGTTTGGATATATCAATTTACACATACCCCCCCATACTATTTTTTGGGTGACATAAAAATTATCTAGGGTCACCCGGTATCCTTCAGAATCACTCTTATTGGTAATAATGTATTTTGGGACTATGTTATCAAGAGAAGGCCTATCATCAACATTTTCATGATAATCCGTCTCTATAGCAATCAAAGTCATAGTAACCTCAGTTGATTGGAAATTTAAATCATCTATGATTTTAGATAAATGTACCAATTCTCTTAAAATGGGTATCTAACAATCAATACCTAGTAATAAAGGAGATGATATAGTCTAGAATTAGATAGGCTCACCTTCATCTACTGAATCACCAACCTCCTTGATCGTTATCACCCCATTGGAAGTAATTTTAGAGGAACTAGGTTAATAAATTGTGGGTTGGCCTCAATAAACAACTCTTTAGGTTATAAATGTGTAATATGTGCATGTAAGACAAGGTTAGTAACCTCAAAAATGTCACTTACATACACTATGACCATAGGTATGACCTCAGTGAACTTGGAGAAATAATTGGATGCAAAACTTCTTGGGATCGTATCACTACTTCCCCCATTGTTGCATTGTCTAGTGGAAGTGGGTTAGTTGACCCTGAATATAGATCATTATCACCCTCTCCCTTTACTCTAGAAATGAGACTTTTCAATCCCAAATCATTATTTTCTTTATATTTCCTCAGAACCATCCTTCCCACCATATCTGGTTTCTTAGGAAAATGGGAAATTGGATCTCAAATATTTGGAACCTCTTGACCTGTGGATCCTATGAAAATCCTTACAGAAGTTGAATCATTATCATGACTAGACATATAACAATAAAATTAGGTAATAATGGTAAAATTATTACTTGATTTACCACATAATATTTGAATTTACAATATCCTCACTTCCTTATGCCTCTTTATTTTGCATACAAATAATCTCACAAGTAACATAGTAGGTGGAGAGGTGGTAATAATCATGTTGGGTTATCAATCACAACTTTCATATGATAATTTTCCCTGATATAGCATTATTTAATGACCTTTTCATCCACAAGAACATTCATTCCAATATAAGTTCCTCCCAATGTATATTCTGGAGAAGTAATGGCTGACAGTTAGACCCTATCCTTCTAAAAAATAGAAGAGGGGAGAGATAAGAATGGTTAAAAGATCATGGTAATAAAAAAAATAGATTCGGCATAAGAACTCATTATACATATTCATCAAGATTGGACCTTTCCACCCTTTCACTAGTATTTCATGCACCCAGTCAGAAAAATCGATCCTAAATTTTAATGAATGGATGAAGGTATCAATCTCCTCAACAAATGCACCAACTTTTTTAGTATTTTCTTAGAAATATATATGTTTAGGTGCAATAATCAAACTATATCTGGAAAAATCAATTTTCTCTTCTTGAAGTACAATACATATTTCCTCGGTAGAAACACTCCTTCTCCAAGCATCCCACTCACTCCAAGCTTCGAGGAATGCTTCGTGTATAGGGATGGATAATGTAGAAAATGACAACCTTGTAGGAGGAGTGGGATAAATTCTCCACACATGTTTCCTTGGAATCTTTGATACAACTCCCCTTAGAGTGGGGTGTTTTTGAGGACCCAATTACGAGGAAGAAGGCATTTCATCAAGTTCACATGGAACTGGAAAATCTGCCTCATTAGTCCCCTATGATCCACTTTCTCTATCTCCACTCTCACATTTATATGGTCTCAAAATTTCAAGTACCCACTACAAAAATATGATTTGACCTTAGAGTGAATGAATGGTGGCTTTAAGGTTCTAGATATAAGCTTCCACCAAGTTAGGATGCTCCATATAAGAAATGATCTCAGACATAGATATGCCACCATACCCATTCAAAATTATTTCCTTCCCCTAAATAAATCTACAAATCCCATTAATAGGAATAGAATTCCTCCATGTGTCCCAATCCCAATAAGACATGAGAGATACAACCTCTAAGGGGATTGGAAATTGAGAATATGGATTAAAATCTTGTGACATGGGGGAAAACTGATGTTTTTAGGGGATGTACCCTAGATCTTCAACCTCTTCTTCTATATTTTGAAAATGTTGGTTTCCTTGATGAAATACCATTTTCAGGCCCAACTTCCTATATTTAAATCTCCTCACCCTCTCCAGACTCAGATATAGGAGGACCCTTAACAATGGATGTTGGATTTGCAATTTTTTCATTTGTTTAGGAGCTGATCCAAGCATAAACATAGGATTCCACATGCCCAATATTGATGTATGTGGGAGAAAGTTTAATTCAGGAACCATATCTTCCTACGTGAACATCAACCAAAACTGAAGAGAGGCCATAAAATGTTTTTTAATTCATTTTTTTAATCGACATAGAGAACCTCTTTTGGATCAATGGAATTTACGTGCAAATCGATAGCGTGAATGCCCTTCACAGACCATATTTCCATGAATTATCAAAACCAAAACACCCTTCCTCAAGGAAATGAGGCACCCTTATCTTGTATTATCTCTAGATGTGTCATTTACCAGGTTACTTACAAAATAAGAATAAGGGGAATATACAAAATAGTCACGATAATTGAGCATGTATATCAAATCACTTGACCCCAATGTCAATGAATTCAGCCCACTTATGCACTATAATTAGGGAATGAATTGATAATTTAGAATTTGTTGGTCGTTTATGAATTCATAACCCCCCATATGAGATTCTATCCATCCTCGGAAGAGTTAGATGGGGCCTATAAGCCTTCATGGAGGATCCACCCTGATAATTTATCCCAATAGATGATATATATATGCCAATACCAAGAACACCAAGTTTATTCATCTTCTATTTGCAAAGTAGGTGGCCATCACAAAGGTTTAAACTCTGAAACCAGTGATTGATTCATGCACTAGTATAAACCATACACATAAAACATTTCCAAGATATATTCAAGTCAAACCAATGGTTCAATCCTTAGGGAAACTTGGAAACCCCACTAATCATAGTGACCTTCCTCGATCATCGGTCAGTAAGAACTAGCACATCCATGAGTGCTATGATTAAGAAATGTCCTTGGCCTCCTCGCATGAGGTTACTAACCATTTGACATAGAAAAAAGTTGAATAAGTCTGAAAAAAGGACATTTATCCTGGGGCGGGTCTTGACCACCTAAATATTTTGTGTTATGTTAATCAATTCCCTCAAAAGTAGAAGATTTATCTCAGGTTCATCTCACATTGAAGGAGGAATAAAATCATTATACATATCATCCATTATGGGTTCTACTATGACCATACAAATGTCCCAAAGACTAATATTGACTTCCCCATGCACCAGGTGTAACATATTAGTATCTAGGATCCACCAGATAAGAAAGCGAGGGATGATGGATCTGTATCTATGAGAAAAGTTTTATGATACCCAGATAGTCTCATATAATTATATAACCTTTAATTTGTCCTTAAACACTCTGTATCTCTAGAGAACCCAAAAATACATCCCCATTCTAGATCAAATGATCCTCCAAGGTGAATATCCCATTTCAACGTCCATACCATCATCTAAGTAGACATCAATTTCCTCATAATAGTATGATATAAATGGATATATGATTTTTGTGATCATACTATTTACTATAATGAAAAAGGGGTTTAATTTAGAACAAACCCCTCATATAAGGCCTCTTGGATAAAATACCCATTCATTAAGTGATCATGTTGACGAGCATGTCAAATTAGATGTTTATGTTTACTAGAATTTCTATAGTATAGTAGGAATCCTTGGTCGTCTCTCGACGGAGCCTTAGATCATTAATTTAAGAAAAAAGTTTTGATTATGAAAATAAAAGGGAAATAGGATTTGAAAAACTTGGGTTTTGATGATTTAAGGAGACAATGGAAAATGGAAATCAATAAAACAAAGTAGAAATGAATAGAATTAGTCAAGTATGATCAACTTGGTGAAATTTCGTGATGCTCATCCTTCATCACTTCAAGAGACATGGTTTAGATATTTTAATCCTTAGTTTGTAAAACCTATAACCATAATATTTATGAGTTTACACTATGATACCTCCTAGGGTTCAGTTGGAAACACACAATGGTTCACTTAATTCCACCGATGATTGGGTGATTTGTATTCAACTTCATAACCAAAAACCACCAAGAAAACACACAAAGAACTCGATGCGCTATCCAAGATTGTATGTTATTTCATTGTGATACCATGAAATAAATTTACATATCCTTAGTAGTGTTTATGATAGTTCAATTGACCAATATGAACCAAAAAAACAACGAAATTAAAAGGGGGAATAAGAAATAGTGAATGGTGTGTGAAACATCACATGAATGGGTATCCCTAAACATGTTCATATGAGTTGAGAATGACATACCGGTACATAACTAAATTATATAAGAATATAGGATGATGAAAAACAACATAACAAACTAGAATTAAAAAGATCATTCAAATATTACAAATATGAAGCTTGGGATTTACATTACGTTACCCATGGGTGATCACAAGGCATTTAGAACTCCATGGGAGGAGAGAATGAAAATTATGATGGGTAGCACCTACCATGTCCTCCATAACCTCTATTATTGAGAAAAATACTCTTTTGGGACTCTAAAATTGTACAACCTTGCCTCCTAGTTGAACTACCAAATGGGGTGCCCAAGGTACTCTTTTATAGGCAAAGTGGATAGTGGTTTTGGACATCCAGATTTCATAAAACCACTTGAAACATATTTTTTAGCCATTAGACACTATTATACCACTTTTTTCAAAACTAAAAACATGTTTAATCAACTCTTTAATATCTCCACAGAAAATTTGGAAACATTATGAGGCACACATTTCTATATAAATCCAAAATATAGAACACCACTTTTGACTTTCTAAATATTTGACTCCCTAAACAGATTATCTTAGTTGGGACTCTTAATGGACAAATAGTGATTGGGTTCCTTCATGAATTTTGTATCCCATGGATCTATAGATTAGATCAAAAAATTGAATCCCATTTTGATTCATGGATTTCTTGGAATATGAAAAATAGTGGACATGTGTTCATGGGCTTCCATGCAGTTTGGCCCATGTAGTTTGGCCCATATAGAGTGTAATTTGTTATAATAATTGGTATTTACAATACAAAATCAATTAAATTATGTGTTGTGAAGGTTGAAAAAGAATATTTAATTACAACCTGATCATACCCTCACACCTAAACATTTAAACTCCTACAAAAAGTCACATTTTCCAAATGATGCAAGTATATATTCCCAACTTCATGAAGATTTAACATTAAATAAAAAATTTATTCATGAAATTAATGTGATAAATGAAAAAATCACACCGAGGAGTTATTCTCAATGATCATGAAAAAAGGTGTCTCATAAATTGTATCAGAATGAAATACAAAGAGATTCATGATACCAAAATGAGAAAGGAATTCAAAAGTCAATCATGCTACTAAATCTCAATGTGTGTGTGTGAAAACCATTCCATGATATTCTTTCAACTTTCTATCCAATAAATATAGGTTATTTTAACATTATTATACTTAAATGATTTTTCCACCAAACCTTCCCTATATACTTTGCAATCAAATGTCAAAACCCACTCACTTATGCATTCATAAAAGTCAAACTCTATGCTCCCGACTAAGATATCCCCATATGTTGTACATTTCATCACTCTCATCATTTATTAATATATTTTTTTATCAAAATTTGAACTTAGAAAAAATCTCACAATCATCACTCAACCCTTGCTTGATCTCCTTATAACTCTAATTTTCATAGTTATAAGAAGATAAATGGTTGAGGAATAGTGGTTTTTGACCTTCCCAAGAAACAACCTATATCTTTTGTTGTTGTTTTTTTATTTCTATTTTTTTATTTTTAGATATATATTTTTTAGGGTGTAAAATAGACGGATAAAAAGTAAACACACATAGGTCAATCCGGTGTTGTAATAAAATAGATCGGATAAGGAATAAAAGTATGGAAAAATCATTTTATAAAGTTGATAAATATTAACCTAACTTATATTTACCTTTTATTATGTAACAAATATTCACACTTCATAGTTTGGTGAAAAAGGCATGTGTATATATTAAGTGACACAATTTCTCATAAACTACTCACACAAACGGTACCACTATTCTCAAAGTTTGCAAAGATATTGAACCATTTATATCATTAAAAAACAACCAATTAACTAAAAATCACATCCCAATGTTAAATTCAATCTATAAAAGACATTTCATCATTGAAACAATTTTTTTTTTAAATTTTAAAAAAACATGAAATAGGGGAATTCCTCATTAATTTTCAACAACTTCTATGATAAAGTGGTCGTCATTTCCCACGATAAAGTGGGCATGAAAAATTAAAATCTTGGCCCAAAAGGGAAGGGGAAGGGTGGGGGGGGGGATAAGTGAAAATATAATCCAGAAAACTAAAAAGATAAAAATAATAAAGATGAAAAAAATTCCTAACTAACCTAGGAATATACCCATCCCCCCAGACCTAGAGCATTCAGTGTCCTCACTGTAATAAAATAGAATGTAGAAAGGAAGGATAAGACCTTGTGGGAATTACTGGTATGTTTATTCTTGAAGGTTCATTTCCTCCACTGAATTATTTAGAAAATCTTCATAAAAGTGTTTATGTCCTTGCCCATTTACTGTAATATTTTTTCCACTATGGTCATTCAAAACTTATATTGCACTAAAAGGGAAAACATTAGTAATATTATATGGACCAAGCCATCAGGAATGAAGTTTACCTGGGTAGATTTGTAGATTGGAATTGTACATAAGGACCTTCTCACTGATACGAAACTTTCACTAATGAATCATCCCATCATGGATATCCTTTGTCTTCTCTTTATAGATTCGAGTGTTCTAATATACATCATACCGAATTTCTTCCAACTCCTGAATCTACAACTTCTTATACTCACTTGTATATGAGATATTCTTATTATATTATTTAACAACCCAATATTCATAGTTCTCTACCTCCACCAGGAGGTGAAAAGTATTTCCAAACACAATCCTTCATGGGGAAATTCCAATCATGGTTTTAAAATTTGTACAGTATGCCCAAAGTGCATCATCCAAGCATAAAATCCATTATTTCCTATTGGGTTGTACCATTTTTTCCAAGATTATATTAACTTACCAATTTGAGATTTTTCTTCTATGTTAGTTTAAAGGTGATATGAAGTGGAGAATTTATGAACAACCCCATACTTAAGAATAAAATTTTTCATTTTGTGATTTCAAAATAGTAAACCCTAACCACTAATGATGAATCTCGACAAACTAAACCAGGTGAAAATATGGGACCTCCCAAAATCAACAACCACTCGAAAGTCATTGATCCTATTATCCTTTGCTTCCTCCCATTTAGATAAATATTCCATATCAAATAAGATGTAAAAATGCCAAATTAATTTCGAAAAGTCCCCATGAATTCAATGCCCCATGCATCAAAGATCTCACAAAACAACATGGGTTGTTGTGGCATTTCATTCCTATTGAAGATATTTCCTATGAATTGACATCAAGCACATGAATTAAAAAACTGATGGTAATATCTATACAATGTTGGCCAATAAATTCTTGAGTGAAGGACCTTTCAAGCTATACATTGAGAGAGAAAGTGGCCCCCACAAGTCAAAGTGTGGTAGAAGATAAAAATAGAGGTGAATTCATGGTTAGGGACACACCTAAAAACAACTTGGTCACTAAAAGTTCTCCAAAAACATGGTTCATCCCGAATATACCATCAAGAATCATGCTTAAGTCTTTGGGATTGTGAACTTCTAAAATAATTGGGGACCCTAGATGTTTCTATAATGTTCACAATGTCATCATACCAGGGGGTAAGGTTAACAATGTCACAATGGTTCTCATGAGAAAAAATTCTTCAATAGGGAGAGATGAGTCAACATTGTGGTACGGTGGTGGGGAAATCCTACTAATGTGGTCCGCTAACACATATTACACTACTTTCTTATCTCTAATATCAAGTTCAAACTCTTGGAGGATGAGCTTCCAACGAATGAGGTGGGGCTTAGCTTCAGGTTTCTTTAGATAAAAACAATGGGAAACATGATCAGAAAAGATAATTATTTTTGACCCAATAAGATATGAACAGAATTTTTCCAAGGAAAAAATAATATAAAGAAGTTCTTTTTCAGTTTTCA
Organism: Viscum album; assembly: GCA_963277665.1. Lineage (NCBI taxonomy): Eukaryota > Viridiplantae > Streptophyta > Magnoliopsida > Santalales > Viscaceae > Viscum > Viscum album. Next base: position 2,041,217,369 of record OY728148.1, on the reverse strand, counting down.
TGTATATTTCCTGGTAAGGGTCAAGTGTACGTGAGGCATACACAATGACATGAGGAACCTTCTTAACCATTTGTGATAAAACTTCCCAAACTATAAAGTTAGAGGCATCACAAAAAAGTCCAAAGGGGAGATCCCACCTTGGTGGTTATATGATGGGAGGTGATGTGAGACTCTTTTTTAGTAAATTTAATGCATATTCACAATTTTTATCAAAAACAAATTTAGAATCCTTTTGCAAAAATCCAGACAAGGGAAGTGCGGTCTTACTATAGTCTTTAATGAATCAGTTATAGAAGCCAGCAAGAAACAAGAAAGATCACACCTCACGAACACATTTTGGGTATGGAAGTGATGAAATTAATTAAATTTTTTATTTATCCACTTGAATTATATCTTTTTAAATAACATTCCCAAGAACTATCCCCTACTCAACTATGAAATGAAATTTCTCATAATTTAATACAATATATTTTTCAATTCAATGATGGAGGATAGAACCTAGGTGTGACAAACAGTCATCAAATGAATTTAAATAAACCATTAAATCATCCATAAATACTTTCATACAATTCTCAAGGTACTAAAAAACACTCAACATACATACCTAAAAAGTTATATGAGAATTACATAGAACATAATGCATCCTTCCGTATGAAAAAATTCCAAATTAATAGGTAAATGTTGTATTTTATTGATCCTCAGGGGAAATATGGATTTTTAAATAACATAAATAGCCATAAAGGAAAAAATAAAGAGACTTAACAACCAGTCTTTCTAGAATTTGGTTAATGAAAGGTAGAGGAAAGTGGTCCTTTATTGTGGATAGATTTAGCTGACAATAGTCAATATAGACTCACCAACTATTTTTTACACTTATTGTAACCAATTCATTCCTTTTATTTTACATACTATTATTCTAGTTTTTTAGGAACAATTTGAACTAGGCTAGCACATTTACTATTAGATATAGGATAAATGATCCCACTAGAAAGTAATTTACTGACTTCCCATTTTACCACTTTAAGGAGAGTGTGATTAAAATAATATTGATCTTTCTTTATGGGCTTAGCCTCATCATATAAAATTATATGATTCATAAAAATAGATGGGTTAATACCAAGAATATCATCCTATGTTCATCCAATTTTATATTTTACACTCTATCAAAAGGTTGTGCATTTTTTATTCTTACTGTGGATTTAGTTTATTGGTAATAATGATGGGAAATTGTATAATACCCTCAAGATAGGTGTATTTTAAATTATAATTGGTTTTGATTCCAACACTAGTGGTTTTTGCATTAAAGGAGGAGATTTAGGGGGAATAAGGTCCATAAACTATCTATATTCTCATGTTTATTCTCTAAGGAAAGAGAATATATGGAAATGAGATTTGAAGAATCATCTATGGTCATGGATACCTCATAATGAATACAATCATCAAATAAAGAAAAAAATTTACACTTTTCTAAACCCAAAAAACACTTAAAACATGAATCAAAAATCAAATCATCTGAGGGTGAATAAGAAGAAAATGAATCAGAGTATGGTTCGAGGAGAGAATTGTGTGTGTGTGTGTAATTAGAAATAACTTCCATCGAATAGATATGAAGAGTGGAGTTCTCTTCAATTGGGTGTTTCATGGAATCAAGAATGTTAAAACTTACCTTTTATCCACCAAAATCCATGGAAAGTTTATCAGTTGGGACATTTATGATCATCTTTGTTTTTTTCAAGAATGTAATTATAAGTATGAGAGCTGCAAGACCTTGGGTTCGAGTATTCTCCATCTCTAGAATGTAAAGGTCAATGGGAAATATGAGATTCTTTACTTTTATGAGGACATCCTAGACCACTCCAGATGGGTGTGTTGTCCTTTGGTTGGAATGTTTCACTATGATGCCCGTCGGTTGAAGCTCTCCAAATGGTAGGGAACTATACATAGAGTAAGGAATTACATTAATTAAAGCAACTAAATATAGAATAACACCTAAAAATAATGTATCCCCTCTAGTTCATGGTATCATAAAAGTTCTTGGATCCTTGCATTTGGTAGTAATTGCTTGTTGAATTAAGGCTGAGACATTCCTTCCCAATTTGACTCTCTCATTCCCCTTTAGTTACTGTATATGGTTGCAAATCACTTTAATAAATTTTTCATATTGTGGGATTTGTTTAACTAAATCCATTAAAGTAATGTTAACTTGTACCTTTTTAAATGTATCCATTATATCTTTATCAATCTCTTTATAAAAAATTTTCTTAGATTTAGAGATTCTTTGGTGGAAGGTATGATTAATTGATTATTTGGTGGAATTTTCAATGAAAACTTATTTATCATTTTTTTTCTTTTCATCATTAGAATATTGTGAGGGTAGGTAAGGAGAATTTTCAAGAGAGGTACATACCTTTTTTTAGAATAATTTTAAGAATAAATATCTTTATAACTATGAAGTGTGATTTCATATACATTGGCTTTGTCTTTTCTATTATCAATATGTTGGGATGGTAGTTCTCCAGAACCTTGCAAATTTATCTCACCGATGGTGTTTTCCAATTGTCCCACTTGAGTTCGTAGGTCTTGAATATCCAATTTTATGGTATGTTGGAACTGGAGTATCTGGGATTCCATTTTCTTTCCCATATCCTTAAGGCATGGTTCAGATTTGGGAGGAGGATAGTTTCGAGAATTTGAAGGATAATAAGGTTGTATACCTTGGCCTTGTTGATACCAGTTCTATTTAGGGTAGCTTGAGTTTCCTCCTTGTTGGTACTGTGGTAGTGCTTTCCACCTGAGGTTTGGATTTGGACTGAATTTTTCTTGCTTGAAGGGTGGTGCTTGCTGAAAAGGAAAACTAGGGAATACTGATGCATAATACTCAAATGAGTCCTGAAGTTGTAGGAAATGGTCAGAAAAATGAGTGTTATCAGAACAAATACCACAATACAATGGAATGGAGGAAGAGTTTGAGTTACCTCATGATTGAGATAATTTTATTATAAGGTGATGCATCTAATCAAGTGTATTAAATACCTTTTTTATAGATGAATGACTTTCCTCATGAACTCCCTGGGTGGGTGTAATTGCTCATGTACCAAATTTTTGTGCATTTTGAGCCATGTTATACATTAAGTCATAATCGGTGGAAGGTGTTTTATCTACTAGGGAAACACCAGCTGCAACATTGATCATACCATGATCTATGGGGAAAATTCCCTCATATAAGAATTTAATTAGAAATTGTTAACTAATTTTGTGGTGGGTAAAACTTGAGGAATGTATTTTGAATCACTCCTAGTATTCATGAAGGGTCTCTCCCTATGTTTTTCTAATGCCACAGATTTATTTTCTAATTGATGTAGTTTGGAAGGTAGGGAAGAAACTCTCTATAAAGGAACTTTTCAGGTCATTCCATACCCCAATTGTGGTAGGTAAATAGTATATCTAGTCTTTGGATACATCATCATGGGGGAAAGGGAAGACCCTAAACTTAATGAGATCATCATATACATTTTGGGGTTTCATAGTGAAGCACACTATATAAAACTCCATGATATGTTTTTGAGGGTACTCACTGGGAAGAACATGGAATTTAGGAATAAGTTGGATAAGGCATGATCTCAGATCAATTATGGTTGTTTCGTCAGGATATTGGATGTACACAGGTTTGTACTCCACATCTGGAGTGGTTAGTTCTTTTAATGTTCTGTTATTTGAAAAAATAATTTATTGGGTTTGATTTGGTTTAATTTGTTATTAGTTTAGGAAAACTTGAGGTTCCTCAAGGTTTTCATCAGTTTTACTTGATTTTCCTACTCTAGATGACCTAATTTGTGAGTGAAGTGTCTTTTCAATTTCTGGGTCAAATTCAAGTAATTTTTCCTTTTCTGATCGGGTCATGCAAATAAGCTGTGATGTTTATTTTCTTTGTATTTTTCACTTTTTATGATTTAATATGGATAAAATAAAATCACTTAAAAAGGGTTAAAGTAGAAAATAAAATATAATGTTATACTATATAATTAGATAGAGAGAGGAAGAGAGAAAAGAAGAAGAAACACACAAAAAACAAAAGAAAAAACAAAAACAATAAAAAGGGATGGGTTTATATTAAAAGGATTAATAATTAAGAAGAAGAAAAAAGAAATAAAATGAAAGATATAGAAAAAATGATGTTGGATCCTGGAAAATGGTTCCAAAATTTGATCGCATTGTCGAGCGCGTCAAATTAGATGTTTAGTTTTACTACAATTTATGTAGTATAGCTGGAACCCATGGTCATCTCTCGAAGGATCCTTAGATCATTAATTTAAGAAAAATGTTTTAATTATTATAATAAAAGGGAAATAGGATTTTAAAAACGTTGGTTTTTGATTATTTAAGGAGACAATAGAAAAATGAAAGCGATAAAAAAAAGCAGAAATGAATAGAATTAATCAAGTGTGATCAACCTGTGGAAATCTCATGATGCTCATCCTTCATAGATTCAAGATATGGGGTTTATATATTTTAATAAATTGTTTGAAACCCATGTAAACATAATTATACTGATTTTACACTAGGATACATCATAGGTTTCAGTCGAAAACACACAATGATTCACTGGATACCACCTATGATTAGGTTATTTGTGTTCGACTTCATAACCAAAACTCACCAAGGAAACAAAAAAAAATAACTCGATGCAATGTCTAGGATTATATTTTATTTCTTTTTGATACCATGAAATAAATATAATTATTCTTGACAGTGTTTATGATAGTTTAATTGACCAATATGAACTACATAAACACCACAATTAAAAGGGGTAATAAAAATAGTGAATGGTGTGTGAAACACCACATGAATGAGTACCCCCAAACATGATCATATGAGTTTATCATGACATAACAGTACATAACTCAATCATCCAAGAATATGGGATGATTAAAAACAACATAAAAACCTATAATTTAAAATATCATTCAAATATTACAAACATGAAGCTTGGAATTTACATAATGTCCCCCCAGGTGATCACAAGGCATTTAGAACTCCATGGGGGGAAAGAAAGAAAATGTTGATTAATTATCACCTCACATGGCCTCCATAACTTCTAGGATTGAGTAGAATACTCCTTTTGGACTCATAAATTTAAGCACCATTCCTCCTGGTCAAACTTACAAATGGGGTTCCCAAGGTACTATTTTATAAGCAAAGTGGATGGTGGTTTTGGGAACCCATATTTCATAAAATCACTTGAAACACGGTTTTCGCCTACTATATAATATTATATTATTATTTTAAAAACTAAAAACATGTTTCACCACCTCTTTAATATCTCTACTAAAACATTGGAATCATTATAATCCCCACAACTCTAGATAAATCTGAAATATAGAACACCACTTTTGATTTTTTGTATATTTTATTCCCTGAACATATCAGTTCAGTTGGGACTCTTAATGGATTAATAAGGTTTGGATTATTTCATTAAAGTTATATCCCAAAGAATTTTGGATCATATCAAAAAAATTCATCCCATTTTGATTCACGTATTTCACAGAACAAGCAAAACAGTGGACTTGTGTTCATGGGCTTCCAGGCAGTTTGACCCATTTTCCTTCCGCATCATCATGGGATCTCTGAATCACCTCCACCGAAAATGAAATTATGCAAACAAGTGAAATTAAAATTTTTAACAGTGATTGAAACAAAATAATTTATTCAAACACAGAGTTTAATTTTTTTATAATAATTGGTATTTACAATACAAAATCAGTTAAATTAAATGGTGTAAAGGGTGAAAATGGTAGTGAATCATGGAGAGATCACTAAGATATTTTCCCATGGTGGGTTGCTATACTTTATTATCCAAGATAATAGTTGATTCTTATGATGTGGTTCTATGATAAAGATGTCTAATGGAAACCTGAATCCATAAATAGGCATCCCATATGAGATAGGATACCCTTGAAGTCCAGTAGCCATGAGTCTTTCTAAAAATTTATAATGTGGGATGACATCATATTTTTCATTATCTTTAATGAATTCAACCATGGAATTCATCCTTTAATTAATAGTGTATGTATATTATTTTATATCCATTTCTTATCTTTTGAAAAATTAGAAAATGAAAAATTGGATACAAATAAGTTATGCAAAGCATAAAGACCCCGCATAACAAAGTCTGGTGAATCGCATAACATGCTATATAGGACATGAAGTGCTTAAGATACCATGAGGAATAATTTATCTCTCTATGGGGATAATTTTATCAAAAATTAATATAAAAAATTGGTGAAAAATACAAGTTCGTGGATAGTGATACTTCACTATGAGATAACGTCTGTCCACAAAGGAAAATCGCTATGTGGGAAAGGATGCTATGCTTTAAGCTTGGAACAAACCGAAACTTTTATAATTAACTATGTAAAAAATGAGGTAAGTATGAAACCTCTTATAGTTTTGGTCCCTTCTCAGGGTCTACATACTCCTATAAAATCATCCATTCATACTGAACTCATCCTCGAAATTGAAATCTCTTCATGCCGATCGGACCCAATTCTAATGGGTGGAATTTTTTTGGGTTCAAAAAATCTCACATGTATCATCTAAAGGATTTTGTAAATTTGGAAAGGTTATAATAGAAAAATGATGTTAAAACTATTAAAAGACCCAGAACCACAAAGAAACACCATTTTTTCATAGCATGGTCTCTTTGCAAGTCATTGCTCCGCATAACGACCTCACAAAAAAATACATTTGTGTGGAAAGGCATCCATTTTATAACTACTATAAACACAATTTTGTTTGTGGGGTGAGACAGAATTTTTATTACCCCCATAAGAAAAAATTCATTTGCAAGGAAGGCATCTACTTCAGGACCCCCACAAACAAAATTTCTTTTGTAAGGAAATGTGTCTCCTCCAATCCCCCTGCAAATAAAATTTCATTTTTGGGAAAGGAATCTTCATATAACCATTTGAAAAAAAATCATTTTTAGGGCAAGGAGTCTCATCCAGGCCCCCTGAAAATGAAATTTCATTTGTGATGTGAGGCGTTATCTTCAGGCCACCCACAAAAAAAATCCCTCACAAGTGGCAGTTTTTTTATCCTGGTCAATTCGGGAATAAGGCTACATCCATACACCTATAAAATACCATGATATATGGATGATATAGATAGATTAACAAAGATAAACAACCCAAGAACGTTATTTTAGTATGTAATCACTTAGTGCATATCACAAAGTAAGAACGGGAACTCACCCGACTACCCGCAAAAGGTGGCCTCTCGCATAAGAAACCATCCACATAGGAAAACCATTTTCATAAAACCATCCACATAGTAAAATACTATTTTTACCACTATTCCATGAAACATATGCAGATGGAGTCTATGCAGACTTTCATCCCACATATAAAACAATATGTGGGATGGATTCTTTATGCTTCGGTGCCCTTATTCCATGTAGCGTTCAATCTCACCTTATCCCCTCTATGAACTGTCCAAATAACTATCTCCATCAACATTTCCCACAAAGTTCTAGGACCCTTATAGACCCATGTGTCCCATCGATACCTCCAGACTTGCATGATCAGGTAAAATGACACATCATCATGTCTCCCATTCGATTGTGCATTCCCTTGGTAAAAGTTGTCCCACACTTATCCTACCCAATGGGTAAGGTCCTCATGATGTTCCTGTCAGTATTTAAAATTAGTGATTTAATACTTTAAAAATATTGCCTATTTTGATAAATTACTCTCTAAAAACTTTTATTAAAATTCAAGTGTTATTAAAAGTTAATCATTTATTAATTACAGGTTTTAAATATGTTAATTGTTATACTTAATTTTTGTTTTATTTTATTTACTTAAGTTTAATATTTTTGTAAGTAAATTTTTTTCCATCCTTATGATCCGATTAGTCTATCCCTTAACCACTTAGGGGGTCTATTGGGTCAACCCTATGGGAAGGCCTGTTATAGGCGTCCCATAACGGTAATTTAGAGTGGTCGGTGTGAATAATTCACTCTTATTGTGTGCAAGTCCATGTCTAAGTCCCACATAGCATGCCCTCTTAGTGCATGGGTTGGGATATGTATCTATCTATGAAAAAGACTGGTTTGTGTGCAGGGTTTAATTGGTGTTGATCCCCGGTATCAAGCTCGAATGGTGGATCACAACCACTTGTGCATTATACTACTCGCTCTTTGCACCACCAAATCAATGTGGGGCTATAATATAACTTCACTGTTCATCCGCTTTAAAAAACCTAGATATGATGTCAACCATAAGATAAATTACTTCTCAACCATTATATCTCTCATGAAATTGATTTGTTATCCCACACATATTTATTTCGAATTCTATTATCTTCTACCTTCCATCACTAGTGTTCTTCATCATGGAAGTTTAATCGTCCACCATTCTTGTAGATTTCACTCACTCTACTTGATTACACTAAGCTTGCAATACTGGTTAAACATTTCTTCAATGATAGATAAATCATATTCAATAGAAGAACCTATTCATCAATTTCCTTCAACATTAATCTCATACTTTCACTATGGTTACCATTGAATGAACCTCATATAATTATTTCTTCTTCCCTGTATACACTCACTGGTTGATTTTTTTATCATGTAACAGTAACACCATTCTCAAAGGCGGATCCAGTAGACTTTGATGGTAGAACCATTTGATGGTGGATCCTCCATCCTTTGATGGTATAATTTTTTCTACCGGTTTTCATCAATGTGAGTACCTCTATTTTTCTATCCTTGGATCCTAATGGTATCACCTCTATTTTTCTACTATTGGAATCCAAAGGTAGATAATATTAACTAATAGATCACAATCATCAGCAGTTCGCCTTCCCCAATTATTTCCCTCTTCTTAGTTTCTTAGTATCATGGAAACAACTTCTTCAAATGGTTTTGGTCTTCCACCATTGGACTTCACCAATGATAACACCACATTTAGGTGTAAAGTAGTATGGCAGTATATTCCTTCCTTCAATATTTTATTTGTTTTTATTGAACCATCTTATTCCTTTTCAATTCCTATTTTTGTAACTTATACCATTATTGGACATCTCTAATGGTATGTCATTTTACAACATTGGTCATCTCCAATGGTAGATCATCTTCCTACATTGGACTACTAATGGTAACATTTTTTCCTTTTTCTATTGAATTGTTTGGTTATTCAGTACCATGGAAATAGTTTTATTTTTTATGGATTTTATTATTTTTTATTCTTGTAATTAAAATGGTAGAATTTGATCTATTTTTCCACTATTGGGCTACCACCACTCTTTGTTTTTAGTGGTATAAAAAATAAGCTTTCGTTCACGATTTTTCTACCATTAGACATCCAACAGTAGATCATTTCAGTGGTAGCATGTTTCTGCCACCACTCTCTATTTTTATGATGTTAGACGCCAACGGTAGGTCAATATATCACCAACTTTTTTAATCCACAATTATTTAAAAAAAAATTAAAAAATATTATTTCTTACTTTAATTAATGTTTCTAAAATACTTACTTTGTTAAAAAATTTATTATTTTCAATAGAAATATAATTGAAATAATGTGTAAAAAATAATTGTATCATTTTTTATGTACACATATACATTCATATTGATACTCATGCGATGATGTGTCTTTCTACAATTTTTACTGCCTTTATATTGAAAAATATTATTATGTTATTTATATTTATTTATAAATGATAATTTTTATACATTTTTTTACATTTAATTTTAATTATTTTAATGAAAATATAAAATTTTTTAAGTTAATATCTCATGAAGAAATATAAATCTCGATTGTACTATGTTTTTCAGAAAAAATTTTAAAAAATAAAGGTAACCATCATATTATTTTATTGTTATAGTCTAATAAGTGTTGTGAAAATATTGGACATAAAAACACTCATATAGGATATCAATTTTAATGATCTGGGAGATTTAGTCATGGAATAAAAGAATACTAGGGAAGATCATTTGAGAGACAACTTCTGATACATCTTCGATACATTCTTACTACTCTAAATTATTCATGAACTTCTATGACTTATGTACTCTTTATGTGATCATAGAAGGAATTAAAATTACAAATTTGTTCCTTCCAAGTGATCAAATGTCATCATACTTAAACATATTCAACATATTCTACATTTTGATCATATTCTAATTTCCCTGTAATATTATTTATTCATGTAATATTTTTCCTTCTGTTTGTATTTCATTGAGTCTGTTTTATGATTTTCCCAATCAAAATAAAGTATTTCTTTGTCTTGTTATTCCATCACCTAAAACGAAATATGGGTTGTTACTCTCAATAAAATGTTAGGTAAACAGACTAGGTTGGTCTCCTATAGTAGAACTAGTTTATGCCTCTGTGTTTATGTAAAAGTAAGTGTCTGTAATTTGGTTCTCACACCTTTAAAAGTGATGTTATTAGTGTGTACCAATATCCTCAAGGAGTAGAGGAGGTTGGGGAGTGGGATAGGATATTTTTTATCAGAACCACTATAAATCATGGTTTTCATGCTTTTTATTTCTACTGCAACTCATTCTAAGAAGATTGTACTCACTACAAAACTTAGTTTTATAAACTCTATTTTTTTATATTTAAATTTTAAAACTATTATTCACCACCTATATTCATAATTTACATCAGTAATGATCCAATAATTGGTATCAAAGTAAGTTAAATAACTTTGTGGTTCTGATATCAAACAATTGGTATCAAAACCTTATCTCTGATTGGTTAGTATTTCTGCTATTTATTTTTTACTATATGATAACTTTATATCCTAGATTTAACAGTCTAAGGAGAAGGGAAAATATTTCTTTTAAGATAGAATGTTTCCATACTAATGATGTATGGATTCCATTGAAACCCCTATTCTTTGATGTAAGTAACTATGGATACAGGAAAGATAGAATGGATGAATACTTGAAAAAAATGAGTGCAGATCACTAGACCATCATGGATAATCCATATGAGCTACCAAAATTTGATCCTAATACACTGGTAGGTAATTACATGCTAAAATTTGTTTTGAATTATAAATTTAAAATTATTTTATACTATTTTATAAGTAGAAGTGTCTATATCCATTTTAAATATTGTAAGATAGCACATTATATATGGAGGATACCTCAAGTGACTCACTATCAGACTGATAATCTCAAGATAACCGAACTAGGAATGATCCAAGTATAATACCAGGACTTCAAGATAGGAGATTAAGAATCTGTAAACCAAATGTTCCATTAGTTCACAAGTATAACAAAGAGTATGATTTCTCTTGGAGAAGTATTGGATAATATAGTTCAATTGGAAAGAGTATTGAGATATCTTCTAAAAATATGGAATGAAAATAATGCATCCATCAATGAGAGTAATATTTTTAAGGAGTACACTTTAGATGAACTTATAGGATCTCTTCTGTAGAATGAGTTAAAAATGAATAATATTTTTGATGAGGAGTCTACTATAAGAAAATTCATTGCATTTAAGTCTAATGTTATTGATAACACTAATGCCTCTAAATATGAGTTCTAGGAAAGTGACAAAGAGATGGATAGATTTAGTTAGGATTTTTTCAAGTTCATAAAAATAAAATGTGGAAAGTGGAAGTTTAAGAGGATATCCAAAAAGAACTATAAGAAGGGTAATACTACTAACAATAATGATATTTCAGAATTAACTTGTTATGAGTGCAGGAAGAAAGGTTACGTAAGGAATTATTTCCCTAAACTCAAACATCCAAATAAATAGAAATATAAAAGAAAAACAATCTTTTTTTAGAGGTTTAGACTATTTATATAGTTCTGACTCAAGTGGTGATTCTGGAAGTGAACAGGATACAGTGAATATTTCCCTGATGGGTATTCAATTTAAGGAAATGATTCACTCTTTACTCATTTAATAACTCATGAAAATGTTGATCATAATTATTTATCTTGCAATGAAAATGAAATTGTTTTTGATTCATGTTTTTATTATGATTCTTTAAATTCCAATGTTAATCATCTACTTAGAGAAAATGAAAAATTAAAGAATGATGGAGTTAGAATAATTGAAAATTATATTGACTTAAAATTTAATAATAATAAGTTAATTAATAAAATGATAAAATGAAAAGGGAATGTGATAATATGAAAATTTTTATTTCCAATAATGACAAATCTAAAGAGGATTATAATTTTGACACGCTAAAACAAAAAGAAGAAAAATGAAAGGATCAATTTTTTTGGTAATAGATGATAAATATTAAGATTTAAGATTTAATTTATTTGTGGATGATATAATTAAAGTTGAAAATGAATGTAATAAATTAATGAAATAAAATAAAAAAATTAAGAAACACACCTTCTGGAACTAATGAAAAATTTTATATATAATTAGAAACTATTCAAAAAGAGAATGTTGTTTTGAAAAATGAAGTTGTTAATCTCAAAGAGGATTTATCTAATTTTGTAAAAGAAAAAAAAACAATATGATAAATTATTTATTTAATGAAACTAAGCACCAATAATAATGGTTTGGGATATAGCTGTATAACTCCATGTTTAAATAAGAATAAATTTTTTAAAATCTAAGAAAGATGAATTTCACATTTTACCCATTTTAAACGCAGAATAAAATGGTATTATTCCAATGAGTGTTCACTGATATTTACAAAATATTTTGGAAATACTATAAATTTAATTAATAATGATTTAATTTATAATCATCACAATAATAAATGATTTAAATCAATTTGGGTGCCTAATTTGTTTTACTACTAATCTAGTTATACCCAAGTTAGAAAGGGTACCAAAATAGTATCTTTTATTATTTAATTTTAAGAAATCTATCTTAGATGTCTCAATGAATCATGGTGTATATAAAATGGATTCTACAAGCTCATGAGAGGTTATATTTCAAAATCAATATCATTTAATTCATATTATGGTGGCCTCGTCACATTTGGAGACAACTCTAAAGGTTAGATTAAAGGTATTGGTGAAGTTGGTTTTTCTAGAACAGTTATTATTTCAAAGGTATTATATGTACTTGGTTTAAAAAATAATTTTATAAGTATATAATAGTTTTTTTTATAATAGATTAAATGTTATATTTTAAAATTATAGATGCACTAAACTAAAAAATAAATTAGTTTTATTTTTTGAAAATAGAAAATAAAATGTATATACTATTGATTTTTTTGATCTAACCAAACAAAATGTTACGTTTTTAAATGATGTAGAAGAAGATTAAATTTTGGGGAATAGGAGGCTTGGGAATGAAAATTTCACACTATTTCAAAAACTATCAAAGAATGAATAGGTTTTGTAACTTCCTAAGTTATATACAAGTAATTACTTCATTTTTTATTCGAATTTGAAAGGTAATCAACACAAAGAAATATTTAAATCTTTAAGTGATGTTAGTACTGCTAGATGTTTATAATTATTAAATCTCAACTTGTTTGGACCTATACAACCTGTTTGTTTTTTTAGTAAAAAGTATGTATTTTTAATTGTAGATGATTACAATATATTCTTATGGATTTATTTCTTATCCCATAAAAATGAAACAATGTCCATTTTTTTCTTTCTCTAAGAATATTAAAAATTAAAAAATACTTCAATAATCTCTATCAAAAGTGATATTGGTGATGAATATTTTGAATATATAATTTGATAAATTTCATGAATTAAATGGATATAAATATTATTTATCATCCCCTATGACACCACAATAGAATGGTGTGGTAGAAACATATCTGTCCAAGAAATGGCTAGGTCTATGCTAATGAAATTTAGCATTCCTAAATAATTTTGGGCATAACCTAAAAATAAAACATTCAATGTTTTAAATATAATTTCAATTATTTATTTCCTAAATAAGACACCTTATGAACTTATCAAAGGTTCTAAATCTAAAGTTGGTTATTTATGTTTATTTCGCTATAAATTCTATATCTCAAGTACGAAATATAATTTAGACAAATTTGAATCTAAATCAGATGAAGGGATATTTTTAGGATATTCCAATGATAGAAAATATTATAGATTTTTCAAAAATAAAACATTAGTCATTGAATAATTAGTGAATGTTAAGATTAATTAAAAAAATTATAGTAAGAAGGATTCTGAGTCTGTCCATGAAAACAATGAGTTTAGATATTTTAATTTTTTGAAGATAATCACCAAGATAGTGAAATGGATCAGTTGAGGGGACCATATCTCTTCTCAAATTGATCTAAAAAAATGGAAAACTCTTAAATATCACCCTATTGAAAAGGTAATTGGTGATGTAGAATCTGTAATTAAAACAAGAAAATATATTTTACTTTATTGTGCTAATTCTATGTCTGTTTATAACATTGTTCATGTTAATGTTCAAAATGATTTAATTGATTCAAATTGGATTAATGCTATTCATGATGAATTAAATAAATTCAAAAGGAATAAATGTGTGATTTATTTTCTTTTCTAAAAGATAAAATTGTTATACAAATTAAATATATTTTTCATAATAAAATTGATGAAGTTATAAACATATTTAAAAATAAATCAAGACTAGTATATAAATGTTATTCCTAAGAAGAGAGAATTTAATTTGAAGGTTCTTTTTCTCGCATTTCTAGGATAGAATAACTTAGAAATCTGTTATCCTTTTCTAGTTTTCAAAATATAAAATTATTTTAATGGAAGTAAAAAGGTTCCTTTTAAATGGAATTATTTTAGAGGAAGTATATGTTATACAACTCCTTATATTTGAAAATGATAAGTTTCCAAATCACATTTTAAAGATTAATAAATCCTTATATGGTCTTAATCAAGATCTAAGAGATTGGTATGAAAGTCTAACATAGTTTTTATTAAAAAATGATTTTGTTAAAGGTAAGTTTGATCCAACCTTATTTATAAAAATATTTTCAAGTGATATAATGATTATAAATATATATATATGTTGATGATATAATATTTGGATCAACAAATGATTCTATATGTAATGATTTTTATAAGAAAATGATAAGTGAATTTGAAATGTTTTTAATGAGAGAAATAAAATTTTTTCTTGGTTCACAAATAAATCAAAGGAAGGATAGTACTTTTTAAAATCGTGAATATTAGGCTAAAAAACTTGTAAAAAGGGTTGGACTTGATTCTAGTAAAAGTATGATAACACCTATTAGTATAAATTCCAAATTAGAATTAGATGAATCAGGTTAGTCATTCGATATTAAACTATATAGAGGCATGATAGACAGTCTAATATATCTCAATGCTTATAGACCATACATCATGTTCTAAGTTTTCTTATGTTATAGGTCTTAGTAAAACCTCAAAGAAAGTCATATTAAATATATTAAAATAGTAATTAGATATATCAATGATATTATTCATAATGAGAACTGATTTGATTTATTGGATTACTCTGATTTTAACTTTGGAGGTTATAGACTTGACCAGAAAATCACTATAGCTATATGTCACTTTTTAGGAAAAAGTATAAGTTCATGGAGCACTAAGAAAAACCTTTCAATAGAATTTTAAATAGTTGAGGATAAATATGTTCTTTCAAATAGTTTTTTTCATAGATATTTGATAAAAAACATTGCATGATTTCCATATCTATTTTGATAAAATTACTATTTACTATGACAACTCAAGTGCTATTTAAATTTCTAAAAACCCTATTCAACACTCTATAACTAAACACATAGATTTTAAATTTAATTTTCTTAGGGATCAAGTAAATAAAGTTTATATATGCTTAGAATTTGTTCCCACTAAGAAATAGTAAGCTAAAAGTTTCCCAAAACCCTTTGATTCTATTAAATTTTAGAATATGAAATTTGATTTGGGTTTTTCAGAAGCATAAAATCTATGTTAGTATACTAACTATCCTTAAATATATTTTTACATATGTTCTATAATTTAATGTTATTTTCTACTCTGATCAAATGGTAATTAGTTCATACTATTTAAAATAGACTTTTTAAAACTTTTACTCAGTCTTAATTCTATTATCATTGTTAAAATTATAATTTATTACTTTTACAATTGTTTTTTATTAAAAGGTAGAATATTTTATATATTAATGAAAGTTGTGATAAATTTGAAAATGGGGGATATTTTTTGTTAAAATTTTAATAAATGTTATGTTTTTGAATTTACAAACAGAAAGTTTGTTAGTATTTAAAATTGGTGATTTAATACTTTAAAAATCTTATATATTTTGATAAATTACTATCTGATCACTTTTATTAAAATTCAATTGTTATTAGAAGATAATTAATTTTTAATTACATGTTTTAAAAATTTTAATTATTATACTTAATGTTTGTTCTATTTTATTTACCTAAGTTTAATATATTTTTTGTCATGTAAAAAATTGGGTTATCCTTGTGAGCCACTTAGGCTAGCCCTAAACCACTTAGGGGACCCATTGAGTCAACCCCATGGGAAGGCCTACCACAGGTAGTCCACAAGGTGGATCTGGAGTGGCTGGTGTGAATAGTTCATGCTTATTTCATGCAAGCCAGTGTAGAAGGCCCATAGAGCACATCCTCTTTGAGGATGGGTTGGGCTATGTATCCTAATAGGCTAAAGAACTATGTGTGTGAAATGTGTAATGGGTGTTGATCCCCAGTAACTAGCTCTAATGGTGGATCATCACCTCTTTCATGTTATACCACTTGCTCACTACATCTTCGAATTGATGTGGGATTGCGATATAACTTCATTGTTCATACGAGTTGAAAAAATTAGGCATGATCTTGGCCATCAGATCAAATTCCTTCTCAACCATTCAATCTCATGTGCGTTTTATTTGTTATCCTACTTGTATAAATTTAAAATTCTATCATATTATAACTTCTATCACTAGTTGTATTCAACACACAATTTCACTTTTCCAACATTCTTGTATCTTTCACTCACTCTACTCGATTACACTTAGCTTGTGATAATGGTTCGACCTTTCTTCGATGATAGATCACTGATCTTCAAACGAATCAACTTTTCATCAGTTTCACTTAACACTAAGCTCATCCTTGCACTGTCGTTTCCATATCATGAACCTCAAATGGTTATTTCTTTTACCATGTATGCTCTCAAAGGTTGATTTTTTTATCGTGTAACGATAGCATCGTTCTCAATGGTGGATCCTATAGCCTTTGATAGTAGCACCATTTGACATTGGATCTTACAACCTTTGACAGTAGCACCTCGGTTTTTCTACTATTGGACCTCAATGGTAGAAAGTCAATTTTTCTTCTACTGGACCCTAATAGTAGTACCTTTACTTTTCTACAATCGGAATCCAATGGTAGCTAATATTCACTGGTAGATCACCATAAACAGTATTTCACCTTCACTAATTTTTTTTTTTAGTTTCTTAGTATCATGGAATTAGTTTCTTCAAATGTTTTTAGACAACCACTGTTGGACTTCACCAATGGTAGAACCACCTTCAGGTGAAAAGTAACATCGAAATAACTTTATTACTTAAAGGTTTTGTTTGTTTTTGTTGAACCTCCATCTTCTTTTTCACTTAATGTTTTTGTAACCTCTACTAATGTTCGACATCTCTAATGGTATGTCGTTTTCCACCATTGTACATCTTCAATGGTAAATCATCTACCACCGTTGGAATACCAATGATAGATTTTTTTCCTTTCTTCTTTTGAATCCTTTGGTTGTTCAGTATCATGGGATTTTTTTTATTTTTGGTTGGATTTTATTATTTTTTATACTTGTTTGTGAAACGGTAGCATCTGATTTGTTCTTACACCAATGGACTGCCATCACTATTTGTTCCCCACGATAGAAAAAATAAGACATCATTCAATGTTTTTCTACCATTGGAAATCCAACAATAGATCATTTCATTTGAAACATTTTTGTGCCACCTCTCTCTATTTTTCCACCATTGGACACTGATAATAGGTCAATCTACTGCCAACTTTTTTAATCCACCCTTAGTTTAAAAAAAATCGAAAATTTTTATTTATTATTTTAATTAATGTTGTTAAAATAATTAATTTGTTAAATGTTTTATTATTTTTCATTGGAATATAATTGAAATAATGTGTTAAAAATTATTATTACATCATTTTTATGTACACATACTCATGCAGATTGAAACACATGTGATTCTCTATCTTTATATAGTTTTTACTACATTTATATTCCATAATATTATTTTGTTATTTCGATTGATTTATAAATTCTAATTTGTATAATTTTTTATAAATTTTATTTTAATTTTTTTACTTAAAATTTTAAATTTTTTATTTTAATATCTCCTAAAGAAATGTAAATCCCAATTGTACTCTTTTTTTCTCAGTGTGACTTTAACAAATAATGGTCATTGTCATATTATTTTATTGTTATAATCTAATAAGAGTCATGGAGATATTGGGCACAAACATGATCCTATAGGATCTTTGTTTTATTGATTTAGGAGATATATTCAATGAATTAATTAATACTAGTGCATACCATTCGAGAGACAAATTGTGATACATCTTTGACACATTCTTTCTTCCCATAATTGTTCATGAACATGTGTGAATTCTGTACTCTTTCTATGATCACATAAGGAATTAAACTTCTAAATGTATTCCTTAAAAGTGTTCAAAAATCATCAAGCATAAACATATTAAACATTTTTTTTATTGTATAGTTTCCCTCAATTATTTTTTATTCATGTAATATTTTCCCCACTATTTTTTTGAGTTTGGTTTATGCTTTTACCAATAAAAATTAAATCTTTCTTCATTTGGTTATTCCACCACCTAAAAGGAAGTCTAGGTTGTCAATCCTAATCAAAAGTTAGATAAATAGACTAGGTTGGACTCCTATAAGAATACTAGGTTAAGTATTTGGGTTTTTGTAAATGGCAGTGTCTTAACAAGGTTATCACACCTTTAAAAGTGAGGCTTTTAGTGGGTACCAATATCCTCTAGTAATAGAGAAGGTATAGGATTGGACTATGATATTTATGATCAAAACCACTATAAATATCGGTGTTATAGATTTTTATTTCCATTAAAACTCATTCTAAGAACACTGAACTCACTATAAAACATAATTTTATAAACTCTATTTTGTCTTTAAATTTTAAAATGACAATTCATGCCAACACGCATGTACCCAACTGGTAAAGGATCCTTCTTATAATCCCAAAGAACCATGATTGAATCTGGGTTGGGATGAATTTCCAGGTTCCTGTAGTATCATTGTAGCATGGCACTGTAACAGTGGCAGAACTATAGCAATGGTGACACTAAAGTGGCAGAAGCATTGTAGTAGGAATTGTAGCAGCGACGGTACTATAACAGCCAATGTATTGTAGCAATAATATTCATCAAAGGGCCCTTTGGGATATAAAATGGGATTACAGGACTTGTATTTGGGCTTTCATGCCCCTGGGCCAATGGGCAATGTAATGGGTCCCCCTCTACCCAAGTAGAAAAGAGGTCTTTAATTAATAATAAAAATGAGGCTTCGGCCCAAGTCATGATAAAAAAATAAAATTACTATTCACCCCCCTCTAGTCATAATTTCAATCATTAATGATCCAATAGTTCAAAATTATGCATGACCTTAGTAATGAGGATCCCGACCTTTGAGTTAATGCCAGGGACCTCCACATTTCAGACAGTGAGGGGACTACTTTCCTTCCCCTTTGATGAGGGATAATTCCTTATCTTCTATCATCTTCTCTAAAATTGGGAATAGAGAATCCCTCATGGAGTTAGCCCCTAGTATTTATTAGAGGATTTCATCTACCTCTTACCTTCCATACCCCAGAGGTTGAGGATAAAATAGGATATGGGCACACCAAATCCCTTTCTATCTCCCATAGCCCCAACCTCATCCACTAACAGATAAAAGAGATCTAGTGGTTTTCTAAATCCTCTACTTGTTTCTCACATCCAGAATGACTCATATGGCCTTAGAGGTTACTAATGATCATGACACCCGCACAATCAAATACCCGCCTTGGGAGGAGATTCCCTTTCTGTATCTTTCTCTTACCAATAAAATGGACCTCTTATTCGGTGTAATACCCAAAAAACAATGTCACCATACTCTCAAAGTGTTATATTCCCTGTTATACAAGTTTTCATTAGGCCTCCTCCACAAGTGTACCCCAAATCTTCCAAACTATGTGGGATTTGATTACCATCTAAATGGGTTACATAGGAAGCCTCCTTGAAGTTCAAAATCATCACCCCAAATCCACCCTAATCTTCTTTGGGCCATATCCTTAGTAGGGTCATCTCCCGCCTTGGATGATACATTCTTTCAAGGTCCCTTTGGCCGCTTCAGCATAATTCTCGCAACAAACATGACCAGGCACATTTCTACTGGATGTGCTTGCCACATGACGTCAAAATACACATTTTGTCCTCATCACATGACCTTAAAAGGTATCATGTGTCCCATTATGTGGAAATGAACTACAAGGTTTTTGATTCATTTTACAATGAAATGTTGGAAATCGCATCTCAAGGCCCTGATCCCAACATTGAAATGACTCCCATCTTCCTGGATGATGATAAATTCTAGATCACCCCACTGTGTGGCTTAAAACCAGCATCATAATAATAAACAAAAAAAGAATCTCTAATCCACATACAAAATGGTACCATCGATGGAGAACCTTGAATACATACAGATGTCTCCATTGATGAAGAACCTTATATACATACAGATGATTTTCTAAATCCAATACATGCACTACGAAAAAATGGCCTTTTGTGATGGGTTATTTGCGTGGGGAATAAATCTCATCATAAATAGTTCGTCGAAGAGGTTATTTGCGATGGGGGCATCGACCCGTAGCAAAAAGTCTGGCGTGGTTTTTTGTGGTTTGCGTGCCGAACCGTGGGAAGGGTATTTGCGAAAGGGAGGCACCCCCCATCGCAAATACCCAGAGACGGTAAAATACTATTTGCGATGGAGAATTTCCCCACTGTAAATAGTTCATCTGCATGTCACTATTTGCAATGGGACCCGTCGCAAATACCCCGTGGCGGTAAATACTATTTGCGACCGGATGTTTCCACAACACAAATAGTGTGTCAGTAGACCACTATTTGTGATGAGTCCCGTTGCAAATACCCTTTTAACCGCTGACAGTAATTAATGCGGCCGAAGGTATTTCCGACGGGAGTCCCATCACAAATGCTATCATCGCAACTAATCTAACCTATATATATACCCCCATTTTCTTTTTTCATTCTCCTCTCAATTCCTACTTTTTCTCTCTCTCTCTCTAAACTCTAATTTTAGAGTGAAAATTTCTCTGAGTTAATTTTTTTACGAAGAAGTTTTTGAGGTCGTCTCCACCTATAAGAGATCAAGTTTAAAGGTATTTATGTCTTATTTAATTTAATATTTATTTTATTTTGTATATTAATTTTAATTATTGTTAATTAGTTGTAATTAAATTAGATTTAGATTGTTTTGTCATCAGTATTTATTTATAATAATAAATTTAAATTATTAGTACTAATTATTAATAATTAGTAGTAATTAGGAATTATTGAAGATAATTAGTAATGAATATAAATAATTGGTGGTAATTGGTAATTAGTAGTGGAAATTTGCATTAATTAATAACAATTAACGCTAATTAGTAATAATTAGCGGTAATTAGTAATAATATGGAATAAATAGTAATAATTAGTAAAAAATAGTAATAAATACTCATAAATAGTAGTAATTAGTAAAAAATAGTAATAAATACTGATAATTAGTAATAAATACTAAAAGTTAGTAACAAAAACTAACAATTAGTAACAAATACTAATAATTAGCAACAATTAGTAACAATTCGTAACAATAAGTAATAATTGGTAACAATTAGTAATAAATACTAAAAATTAGTATTAATTGGTATTAATTAGTAATAAATAGTAATAAATATTAAGAATTAGTAAAAATTGGTAATAATTAGTAAAAATTAGTAAAAATTAGTAACAATTATTAACAATTAGTAACAATTAATAATGATTAGTAACAATTAGTAATAAATACTAATAAATTGTAATAAATTGTAATAAATTGTAATAAATAGTAATATTTAGTAATAATTAGTAATAATTAGTAATAATTAGTAATAAATAGTAATAAGTAGTAAAAAATTGTAAAAAATAGTAATAACTATTATTAAATAGTACTAAATAGTAATAATTTGTAATAATTAGTAATAATTAGTAATAAATAGTAATAAATAGTATTAAATAGTATTAAATAGTATTAAATAGTTATAAATAATAATAAATAGTAATAAATAGTAATAATTAGTAATAATTAGTAATAATTAGTAATAATTAGTAATAATTAGTAATAATTAGTAATAATTAGTAATAATTAGTAATAATTAGTAATAAATAGTAATAAATAGTAATAAATAGTACTAAATAGTAGTAATTAGTACTAATTAGTAATAATCAGTAATAATTATTATTAATTATTAATAATTATTAATAATTAGTAATAATTAGTAACAAATAGTAATAATCAGTAATAATCAGTAATAATTAGTAATAATTAGTAATAATTATTAATAATTAGTATTAAGTAGTAATAACTAGTAATAAGTAGTAATAACTGTTAATAACTAGTAATAAGTAGTAATGACTAGTAATAAGTAGTAATAACTTGTAATAAATAGTCATAACTAGTAATAAATAGTAATAACTAGTAATAAATAGTAATAAATAGTAATAATTAGTAATAATTAGTAATAATTAATAATAATTAGTAATAATTATTAATAATTAGTAATAAATAGTAATAATTAGTAATACTTGGTAATAATTAGTAATAAATATTAATAGATAGTAATAAATTGTAATACATAGCAATAAATAGTAATAAATAGTAATAAATAGTAATAAATAGTAATAAATATT
Source organism: Viscum album (assembly GCA_963277665.1). Lineage (NCBI taxonomy): Eukaryota > Viridiplantae > Streptophyta > Magnoliopsida > Santalales > Viscaceae > Viscum > Viscum album. The sequence goes on along the minus strand of OY728148.1, from coordinate 2,041,194,434 downwards.
AATAATTAGTAATAATTAGTAATAATTAGTAATAATTAGTTATAATTAGTAATAATTAGTAATAATTAGTAATAATTAGTAATAATTAGAAATAATTAGTAATAATTAGTAATAATTAGTAATAATTAGTAATAATGAGTAATAAATAGTAATAAATGCTAATAAATAGTAATAAACAGTAATAAATAGTAATAAATAGGAATAAATAGTAATAAACAGTAATTATTAGTAATAATTAGTAATAATTAGTAATAATTAGTAATAATTAGTAATAATTAGTAATAATTAGTAATAATTAAGAATATATTAGTAATAAAGTAGGAATAAATTAGCAATAATTAGGAATAAATTTTCAATAATTAGGAATAAATTTTAATAAATTGTAAGAACTTGGCACAATTTCCAGTGGATTGGCGGAACTCCTTTTGCTCGATGACTCTTCTCCTTTCAACTCTCACGGACTCAAAACATTAAGAAAAATGTGCTCCAATGTATGCATATCCAATCTCGTATGCACAAGATTTGATATTCATTTGTAGGACCAAATGTTTCGTAATGTTTTCAGGTAGTGACAATTAGAAGGAGATGATTCATCGACGAAAATGGGACTCTTTTGTCTGAAGGATCATTTTATTTCATCATTCTCACACTAAAATAACAATGAAGATTCTGGTCAGAGGTCCACTTATGAATTCTCGTATGCATGAGAATAGATATGCGTACCTCTGAGAAGATTCTTCATTGTGATTTTAGTGTGAGAAAGATTCATGTAAATGAGCCGTCAAACAAAAGAGCAGTCGTCAATCCACTGGAAATTGTGTCACCCATAATTAGTGGTAATTTGTAAGAAGTATCTGTAATTATTTATCTTATCTTTTTTGGATAGTGTTTTTATTATTTCAAATTATTCAAAAATATTAATGATTTTATATTTTTTAGAAAAATATGGAATAAGGAAGTTGAAAAAAATCATTATTAGATGATCGCGCTTGGATAAATCAGCGCAAAAATCTAAATGGTTCTGGTTTAAATCATGTATATATTGAGGGTGTTGAATATTTCTTATCATTTTCATCATTAAAACTAGAATTTGTTTCAGAAAGCAAAATTAAGTGTCATTGTAAAAAAATTCTCTGAGAACATTTGACACATTTGAAAATGTTGGAGGACATATCTTGCATTTTGGTTTTCAACCAGATTATGTTTTTTGGTATCAACACGGTGAACACAGTTCCAGAGAAGATACTAATAATTTAATTCTGGATCCATCACAGTTTCAAATTTTTGTACATTATGTTGCGGGTCCATCTGTTCAACAAACTGAAACTCGGGATGATATTGATTTAACTCCCAAATTGGCACCATCTGAATTTTATGAGTTATTGAGATCTGCTGAGGTTGCATTATATCCTGGTTGAAAGATAAGAAAATTATAAGTGTCACATACATAGCTTATTTTAAATTTATTTTTCTTTTAATTTCCATTAATGCTTTGTTTGGGGGGGTTTCCAAAGTTTTTATGGAGAATAGGTGAGTTTTCATGAATTGGGCCAAACCGTGAGCCCAATTCCAGATTTAAAAATAAATTTTGTTTCTTTTATAACATATTCATTTTTAAATATTTTTCACTCATTCCAACTCCTAAATTTCCTCCCCTGATATATTAACACCACAATTAAAATTTGGAGCCTTTGGAAATCCATAACCAAGGTGTATATGGGTTTTATTTAAGGGATTGGGCCTGCCCGAAAGCCCAATTCCAGTTTTAAAAATAAATTTGATTAATTAATAACTTATTAATTTTTAAGGCTTTTTCGGTGATTCCAAGCCCCAAACACGCCCCTTGAACCCAGAAGAGCGTCCAATATCCTCCCACCCTCGTTTCATCTCATGTGCATCGCGATGTAGGTCAAAAATGCTGAAGAACCCAAATTTCGGGCAGATTTATAAAGGTAATTTGTTTCCTTCATAACTCCTTCGATTCTTACTCTTTTTCCCCCATTCAAATTCCTAAATGATCTAACTATTCTTGTTCGAACCTCCCTTGATGTTTTGAGTTTTTTTGAAATCATCTACCGGTATTTTTGGGGGAGATTTCTCCAAGATATTTTAAGTATGTTGTTCTCCTCCTTTCTTCTTTCAATTTGTTTAGGGTTACATCCAATTTACTGAGGGTTTCTTCCATTATCATGGAGGTTCCTTATGTCCAGGAAGTAGGGTTTAAAAAATTAAGGTTTTATCTTGTGTTTTATGGTCTGAAATTCTGGTTTAGGTCTGGTTTATCTTCCTTGAGGTGCGGCGGTGGTGCGTTTGAGTTTTCGCACAAAGGATTCAAGGGTTTCCTTGGTTTTGGTAGGTGATTCCATTGTGTATGAAATCTTTGTAAATTTGATACTGTTTTTATGGTATTTTCATGCTTATTAAAGTTTATTATTTCTGAAAAATATAGTTTTAGTGGTGTTTGTATTTAAAATGAATCCTAAAGGCCAATTTCATGTGAAATTGGGGGTTTTCATAGAAATGTTTTATTAGTTTAATTGGGGCTACCCTAAAAGTAACTAGTTGATTTTATTTAACTATAATAAGGATAAAAATACTATTTTTAATGATTTTACCTTGTGTTTGTTACTGAAAAATCTGGTTTTAATGGTGTTTGTGAACCACATGAAATTCTAAGAGTTGTGTTGTGTAAAAAAGGAGACTTTGCAACGATGTCGTTTCTTGAACCATATGGGGTTTCCCTAAAAATGATTTTTAGTTTTCACTGAAATGTAGTAGGATTAATTTTATGTTTTGGAAGCTTAAATATGTGCACATAGTATGAAAATGAGGTCTATAAGGAGTTTTGTGTCCAAAACACTACGAGATGTTGAGGAATTGTTTTATGAAGAATCTAAGTGTTTTGTTGCATGTTTTAAGTGGTATAAAATGTGATATCTACTGTATTGGTTGTGTTGGACCAGTAATGGTGTTTTATATGAAAATTTATTTATGATGCATGCTGGAATTGATTGATCACAAAAGGGGAAGCTCGGGTACCTAGGTGGGGCGGATTTGTACTAGTACGGCTAGTGGACCGGATGGGTTTTGTCCATGTTTCACTTAGAATTTGGATAAAGAAAACTCTAACTAAACTATGTGGATGATTATTGGGGACAACTAGGTTATGGGTATGTTCTCTACTGGTGGATCATGCACGAGAAAGGATTTTTCTATGGTTACTTTACACCGAGGTACGAGGTACATAGGGCCCAAGACAACCTAGTGCCTATGGGTGTTCCCAATGTTGTTGCTCATTGGATTTGTAGTATCTACCCATGTCTTAGGGTTTGTTTGGAAGTAAATTAAAGTATCTAACATTTCTATTTTAATGTGTTAATATTCTGAAAATTTTGGATTGAATACTATTTTCAATTAGAGGTTTCATTTCTTGAAATTTTAACACTACTTTTCCTTGCGTTTGAAAACTGCTTGATTTTTCACATTGTATTTCTTACTCTTTGGAATCATTGGGTGGTATCCTACTGGGCTTAGTCTCACACCCTACTTACACCCCTTGGGTGTAAGTAGACTTGGTTATGTTTGATTCAGGTAAAGGAAAGGCTAAGGGTGATGGCGGTTCATCGTGTTAGTTCCCATCCTTGGTGCGGAGTTGTGGAGATAGCTTGGGGGCAATGAACCCTAGTCGTGTGGAGTCCTTGGGGCTGTCTTGATGCTATATTTATTTTTATTTTGACCACTTTTATTATCTTTAAACCAATGTACTCAGTTCTGGTTTTTACTTAACTCTTGTTTGGCTCAAAAATTTAAGATTTATATTATGGATTGTTTTTAATGTTTTATGCTTTCATACTCGGGTAAATCGTTCCCAAAACTAAATTAATGATACCCGGGAACTTGTACCAGCCCGTGGGGATAGGGAAAGCCCTTCGAGTCATGTCACAGGCTGGGTTTGGTGCCGGTTTTGGCGGTGACCAGATTCGGTTCGTGACAAAATGGTATCAGAGCCAGGTTCTCTCCTTGGGTCATGTTATTTGGGGAAGAGTCAACATAGTTTGGAGTTAGGATTTTTTTTTGGGACTTGAAATTTCATTCATGGGTAGTGTGCCTGGCCAGAACACCTCATTACGGGATTCAAGTAACCATGGGAAGTATGGATTTATCTATGTCTTTTGGTTTTATTGGTCTGATGATGATTAGAGGAAATGAAAAGAGAGTTGGGTTAATGGTCTCAGTAAGCTCACAGGGCCTGGCAAGCCATGTGGAGCTGGGGATATTCCATAGAACACTCTCTGTGACAGTGAAGTGATTGGAATATGGCCGGCAACCATATTTCCAAGTTACCCACTGAATCTACTTTCCTCTCGCATTGTCTTGTGTTCTTTAGTTTTGAAGTCTTGGAACTTTGGTTTTAAACTGACTTGGTTTTAAGAAGTGTAAAGTTTTTGTGAAATGATTTTAAAATAAATATGGAATGTTTTGATTTATGAAATGGTGGAACTGAATTTTTAGAATTTTTTTGAAATGGAAAATAGTATTCTTACACCTCTTTTGAAATCCGGAACCGTATTGAAGTTTGTTTTCAAAAGTATTTTGGATTAAATTAAGTGTTCTAGAATTTTTTCGTGGGGGTTGAAGATGGATGTTGGGTTTGGTGACTACTAAATAAAAAAAATTATGAACTTTTAAAACCTTGTCTTGAAATGAGAAGAGTTGAGTTCTTAATTAAATGGAGATTTATGAAATAGTGTTTTTTATGAAATTAGAAGTGTTTTGAAATGAGTTGAAATGTTTTGAAATGATTGTGAAAGGAATGAATATGTGTTTTTATTGAATTATGGATTCTTATCTAAATGGTTGTGTCCTTATGAAATGTTTTGTAAGATGTGAATTGGGATTTTGATCTCATTGTTAGCAGTTTTGAGAAAAAGGTTGGGTTGGTTGACCATTTTGTTTTTGAAAAGTGGAAGGAAGTTTTTTTTACCCTTTGGTATTTCCATGAGTGACCACATGCATGGGGTTATATGGGATGATGGATGGTTGATGGCATGACTGGATGAGTGCTGGGATGGATATGAGGAGGGTGCCCGGTGTGGCACAAAAACATGCATGTGTGAGGCCATGGGGTACCATTGGTGGATACGCTTACTGCTAAACCGTTTGTTTTCAAAGAATTGGTTTTAAAGAAAAACATGATGTCTTGATGAATAGTTTGATATGGTTTGTATTATGGGTTTTTGAAAATGTTGATGTTGTGGGATGTTTTGAGTTAAAGAACCCCTTCTGTTTGAACTGTGTTTTGGGTTTGTGTTTGGTCGGTAAGCTGTGTTGCAGGGATGATTAGTGGTCTCTTTTGAATTTTTTTTGGGATTCCTTTAAGGTGGTTCCCTTCATGTGTTTGGATCTGGTTTGTGTCATGTTTTGACGAATGGACCAGCATGGTTGGGTCCTTGGGTTCTCTCATTGGATAAGGTACGCCCTCATTAAGGGTTAATGCACAACTGAAGTGAAACCCGTTTTGTTTCGCCATTGGAAAGTCCTCCAGTTGATCAATATAAAGAATATTTTATCGAACTTTTTTTTATTGAGTCTACGCCCATTCATTTCGCTGATTTTTGGATCCTCTTGTAGTGGGATAGTGCTTGTGGAAGGTTGAAAGAGGCCTTAGTTTCTTAAGTTTCCTGATTCATCAAAGGTGGGAGTGTTCTTTCGATGTTAGTACGGATGAGTGTCTTGATGGTGTCTAAGAGGGCCTCTGGGTTCTTTATAGTTTCTTTGAAGAAAGAGTTATTATTAAACCACCAATTTTGAGATTTCGGTCATGATAGGATATTGTGTCCACTTTTTGGACTTATCTGTTGTTTAGGGACTTTGAATATGGTCCCGTTCCATGTATTTTTTCTATCAATCGCAAGGGTCATGTTCGGTTACACATTGTGATGTTGTGTGCTCTTTTGACCATAAAGGTGAAGGTCACAAAATCCTCTAAGGTTCTATGTTATGTTGGGATTATGTCTCCCTTGGGAAAAAACATCAAATCCTCTATCTTAGAGGAAGGTGTCTATACGTGTCTTTCCCTTCTGTTGCTTCTCACCCAAAGAAACAAGGTGCACCTTCCTTTTCGGGAGCCTGTATGATTAGAACTCCACAGTTAAGCATGCTTGGCTTTGAGTAGTAATCAGGATGGGTGACCCTCTGGGAAGTTCCCCAGGGTGTGTGTGAGTGAGGACAAAGCACACTGGAAAGGACATGTGTTGGCCTGTGGGGACTATCATTAGTCAGATGACCCGTTCAAGAACGTGGGTGGACCCTGAGGTGGGCCCCACGTGTCTACGGGGAAACTGGTGGTACCTGGTGGGCCAGGACCCGACGACCATGTTAAAGCGGGGTGCCTAGGTTGTAACCGGGACCCGGTTGTCACATTCGGTATCAGAGGAGGAACCCTGCCTTAAGTGCGGTGCACTGCCTGGGTTGAGATGTAGGTCCCACAACGAGGCCGTTGTGCTCTAAAGGGGGGTGATTGTAACATCCCCAAATGATAAAGGGTTAAATGACTAAATGATATGACTCATGTCAACAAGGTGCGATGTGTGTGCATCTTTTGATCCATTGTTTCAATGAAATGTCTGGTTTTGGTAAAGTGGGTTATGGAGTGTGTTATGTCTTGATAAACCCATCGGGGTATGCGGTGTAGTTGATTGTGGCACTGAAAGAAGAAGTTACACATAGGGGTTTCAACAGCCTAACTACATGGCCGAAGATGCTTCAATATTTTGAGCACCAGCCATAGGTCCCGGAGAGAAGCTGGCGCGTAGTGAGGGGAAACACCAGTGTTTTTTAAACCCTTGTACAATTTCATATCCTCAGTGTGAAAGATAGAAAGTGTTTAAACCTATGGTTTCATCATCTTCCTTTTGTTGTTCTCGTTCGGTGGAAATAGGTAGAGAGCCTTGTACCCATGTCATCACCTAATGTATTTCCCTCCCACGTTGGTTTCCATTGAGTCATTGGAGAATGGTTGAAAATTTGGATAGAAAGTTTGAGCACACATTTTTTGCACAATTATTAGTGACAGTGTGCTAGGAATCCACATGGAATGAATGATTGGCATAGTTAGTGCACGGTTTCCCAAACCGTGCAGACTGACCCTGCACCCTTCCCAAATCTTAAAAAAATGGGTCTTTCTGTGTCGGCCCATGCTGGTCAGTTAAGATGGTTGTTTTTTTTTGGTGGGAAGACCCACTGTGGGTATCATGTATATTATTTTGTAAATTTCTAATTTATGTTTACCACTTGTACTAGGGAGTCTGTTTGGGCCTCCCCCTATTAGTGTCTTGATTCTGTCTTGGAAAAAAAAAATTAAGTTGTCTCTTATGGTTGGGAGCCCATTTGTGTCTCTTCATACGAGTAACTCATATTTTTCCTTGGTTTTGTATGAGAAGTAGGTATTATCATTTGGAGATATCTAACTGCCTATATCTTACTTTGGTAAACATTGATATTGGAGAGTTACCAATGGTTTAGTTATAGTAGGGAAAGTATAACCTTGTTCGATGTTGTTGTTTATTTGGGTAAATTGATTGAGTATTGTTCTGATTGTGTTTGAGGAGTTTTCATTTGGGATAAAGCATGAATGTGCTTAATAATTTCAGAAAAGTGGTGTATGTTTTGGCTGTGAGAGTATTCCTTCCTTCATTGATCACTGGATGTGTCATGGCCTTTGGGGGAGAAACCTGGCAAGAGAGTACCTCTTGGTTTCTCAGTTGAGTTTGGTTGTTGATTTGGCCTTACTGTGACTTTCCGGGGTGGAAATTTTTCATGGTGGGGAGAATTTTCACATACATAGCTTATTTTAAATTTATTTTTCTTTTAATTTCCATTAATGCTTTGTTTGGGGGGGTTTCCAAAGTTTTTATGGAGAATAGGTGAGTTTTCATGAATTGGGCCAAACCGTGAGCCCAATTCCAGATTTAAAAATAAATTTTGTTTCTTTTATAACATATTCATTTTTTAATATTTTTCACTCCTTCCAACTCCTAAATGTCCGCCCCTGATATATTAACACCACAATTAAAATTTGGAGCCTTTGGAAATCCATAACCAAGGTGTATATGGGTTTTATTTAAGAGATTGGGCCTGCCCGAAAGCCCAATTCCAGTTTTAAAAATAAATTTTGATTAATTAATAAATTATTCATTTTTAAGGCTTTTTCGGTGATTCCAAGCTCCAAACACGCCCCTTGAACCCAGAAGCGCGTCCAATATCCTCCCACCTCTTTGCATCTCATTTTCATCGCGATTTAGGTCGAAAATGCTGAAGAACCCAAATTTCGGGCAGATTTATAAAGGTAATTTGTTTCCATCATAACTCCTTCGATTCTTACTCTTTTTCCCCCATTCAAATTCCTAAATGATCTACCTATTCTTGTTAAAACCTCACTTGAAGGTTTGAGTTTTTTTGAAATCATATACTCGTATTTTGGGGGGTGATTTCTCCAAGATATTTTAAGTATGTTGTTCTCCTCCTTTCTTCTTTCAATTTGTTTAGGGTTACATCCAATTTACTTTGGGTTTCTTCCATTATCATTGAGGTTAATTATGTCCAGGAAGTAGGGTTTAAAAAATTAAGGTTTTATATTGTGTTTTATGGTCTGAAATTCTGGTTTTAGGTCTGGTTTACCTTCCTTGAGGTGTGGCGGTGGTGCATTTGAGTTTTCGCACAAAGGATTCAATGGTCTCCTTGGTTTTGGTAGGTGATTCCATTGTGTATGAAATCTTTGTGAATTTGCTACTATTTTTATGGTATTTTAATTCTTATTCAATTTTATTATTTCTGAAAAATATAGTTTTAGTGGTGTTTGTATTTAAAATGAATCCTAAAGGCCAATTTCATGTGAAATTGTGGGTTTTTCATAGAAATGTTTTATTAGTTTAATTGGGGCTACCCTAAAAGTAACTAGTTGATTTTATTTAACTATAATAGGGATAAAAATACTGTTTTTAATGATTGTACCTTGTGTTTGTTACTGAAAAATCTGGTTTTAATGGTGTTTGTGAACCACATGAAATTCTAAGAGTTGTGTTGTGTAAAAAAGGAGACTTTGCAAAGATGTCGTTTCTTGAACCATATGGGGTTGCCCTAAAAATGATTTTTTGTTTTCACTGAAATGTAGTAGGATTTATTTTATGTTTTGGAAGCTTAAATATGTGCACATAGTATGCAAGTGAGGTCTATAAAGAGTTTTGTGTCCGAAACACTACGAGATTTTGAGGAATTGTTTTATGAAGAATCTAAGTGTTTTGTTGCATTTTTTAAGTGGTATAAAATGTGATAGCTACTGTATTGGTTGTTTTGGACCAGTAATGGTGTTTTATATGAAAATTTATTTATGATGCATGCTGGAATTGATTGAGCACAAAAGGGGAAGTTCGGGTACCAAGGTGGGGCGGATTTGTACAAGTACGGCTAGTGGACCGGATGGGTTTCGTCCCTGTTTCACATAGCATTTGGATAACGACAACTCTAACTAAACTATGTAGATGATTATTGGGGACCACTAGGTTATGGGTATGTTCTCTACTAGTGGCTTTTGCATGAGAAAGGATTTTTCTATGGTTACTTTACACCGAGGCACGAGGTACATATGTCCCAAGACAACCTAGTGCCTAGGGGTGTTCCCAATGTTGTTGCTCATTAGATTTGTAGTATCTACCCATGTATTAGGGTGTGTTTGGAATTAAATTAAAGTATCTAACATTTCTATTTTAATGTGTTAATATTCTGAAAATTTTGGATTGAAAACTATTTTCAATTAGAGGTTTCATTTCTTGAAATTTTAACACTACTTTTCCTTGCGTTTGAAAACTGCTTGCTTTTTCACATTATATTTCTTACTCTTTGGAATCATTGGGTGGTATCCTACTGGGCTTAGTCTCACACCCTACTTACACCCCTTGGGTTTAAGTAGACTTGGTTATGTTTGATTCAGGTAAAGTAAAGGCTAAGGGTGATGGCGGTTCATCGTGTTAGTTTCCATCCTTGGTGCGGAGTTGTGGAGATAGCTTGGGGGCAATGACCCCTAGTCGTGTGGAGTCCTTGGGGCTGTCTTGATGCTATAATTATTGTTATTTGGACCACTTGTATTATCTTTAAACCAATGTACTCAGTTCTGGTTTTTACTTAACTCTTGTTTGGCTCAAAAATTTAAGATTTATATCATGGATTGTTTTTAATGTTTTATGCTTTCATACTCGGGTAAACCGTTCCCAAAACTAAATTAATGATACCCGGGCACTTGTGCCAGCCCATGGGGATAGGGAACGCCCTTCGGGTCAGGTCACAGGCTGGGTTTGGTGCCGGTTTTGGCGGTGACCAGATTCGGTTCGTGACAAAATGGTATCAGAGCCAGGTTCTCTCCTTGGGTCATGTTATTTGGGGAAGAGTCAACATAGTTTGGAGCTAGGATTTTTTTTTGGGACTTGAAATTTCAGTCACGGGTAGTGTTCCTGGCCAGCACACCTCATGACGAGATTCAAGTAACCATGGGATGTATGGATTTATCTATGTCTTTTGGTTTTATTGGTCTGATGATGATTAGGGGAAATGAAAAGAGAGTTGGGTTAGTGGTCTCAGTAAGTTCATAGGGCCTGGAAAGCCGTGTGGAGCTGGGGATATTCCCTAGAACACTCTCTGTGACAGTGAAGTGATTGGAATATGGCTGCCAACCATATTTCCAAGTTACCCACTGAAACTACTTTCCTCTCGCATTGTCTTGTGTTCTTTAGTTTTGAAATCTTGGAACTTTGGTTTTAAACTGACTTGGTTTTAAGAAGTGTAAAGTTTTTGTGAAATGATTTTAAAATAAATATGGAATTTTTTGATTTATGAAATGGTGGAACTGAATTTTTAGAATTTTTTTAAAATGGAAAATAGTATTCTTACACCTCTTTTGAAATCCGGAACCGTATTGAAGTTTGTTTTCAAAAGTATTTTGGATTAAATTAAGTGTTCTAGAATTTTTGTGTGGGGGTTGAAGATGGATTTTGGGTTTGGTGACTACTGAATAAAAAAAATTATGAACTTTTAGAACCTTGTCTTGAAATTAGAAGAGTTGAGTTCTTAATTAAATGGAGATTTATGAAATGGTGTTTTTTATGAAATTAGAAGTGTTTTGAAATGGGTTGAAATGTTTTGAAATGATTGTGAAAGGAATGAATATGTGTTTTTATTGAATTATGGATTCTTATATAAATGGTTGTGTCCTTATGAAATGTTTTGTAAGATGTGAATTGGGATTTTGATCTCATTGTTAGCAGTTTTGAGAAAAAGGTTGGGTTGGTTGACCATTTTGTTTTTGAAAAGTGGAAGGAAGTTTTTTTTTTACCCTTTTGTATTTCCATGAGTGACCACATGCATGGGGTTATATGGGATGATGGATGGTTGATGGCATGACTGGATGAGTGCTGGGATGGATATGAGGAGGGTGCCCGGTGTGGCATAAAAACATGCATGTGTGAGGCCCATGGGGTACCATTGGTGGATACGCTTACTGCTAAACCGTTTGTTTTCAAAGAATTGGTTTTAAAGAAAAACATGATGTCTTGATGAATAGTTTGGTATGGTTTGTATTATGGGTTTTTGAAAATGTTGATATTGTGGGATGTTTTGAGTTCAAGAACCCCTTCTGTTTGAACTGTGTTTTGGGTTTGTGTTTGGTCGGTAAGCTGTGTTGCAGGGATGGTTAGTGGTCTCTTTTGAAAATTTTTTTGGGATTCCTTTACGATGGTTCCCTTCATGTGTTTGGATCTGGTTTGTGGCATGTTTTGACCAATTGACCAGCTTGGTTGGGTCCTTGGGTTCTCTCATTGGATAAGGTACGACCCCATTAAGGGTTAATGCACAACTGAAGTGCAACCCATTTTGTTTCGCCATTGGAAAGTCCTCCAGTTGATCAATATAAAGAATATTTTATCGAAATTTTTTTTATTGAGTCTACACCCATTCATTTCGCTGATTTTTGGATCCTCTTGTAGTGGGATAGTGCTTGTGGATGGTCGAAAGAGGCCTTAGTTTCTTAAGTTTCCTGATTCATCAAAGGTGGGAGTGTTCTTTCGATGTTAGTACGGATGAGTGTCTTGATGGTGTCTAAGAGGGCCTCCGGGTTCTTTATAGTTTCTTTGAAGAAAGAGTTATTATTAAACCACCAATTTTGAGATTTCGGTCATGATAGGATATTGTGTCCACTTTTTGGACTTATCTGTTGTTTAGGGACGTTGAATATGGTCTCGTTCCATGTATTTTTTCTATCAATCGCAAGGGTCATGTTCGGTTACACATTGTGATGTTGTGTGCTCTTTTGACCATAAAGTTGAAGGTCACACAATCCTCTAAGGTTCTATGTTATGTTGGTATTATGTCTCCCTTGGGAAAAAACATCAAATCCTCTATCTTAGAGGAAGGTGTCTATACGTGTCTTTCCCTTCTGTTGCTTCTCACCCAAAGAAACAAGGTGCACCTTCCTTTTCGGGAGCCTGTCTGATTAGAACTCCACAGTTAAGCATGCTTGGCTTGGAGTAGTGATCAGGATGGGTGACCCTCAGGGAAGTTCCCCAGGGTGTGTGTGAATGAGGACAAAGCACACTGGAAAGGACATGTGTTGGCCTGTGGGTACTATCATTAGTCAGATGACCCGTTCAGGCACGTGGGTGGACCCTGGGGTGGGCCCCACGTGTCTGCGGGGCAACTGGTGGTACCTGGTGGGCCAGGACCCGACGGCCATGTTAAGGCGGGGTGCCTATGCTGTAACCGGGACCCGGTTGTCACATTCGGTATCAGAGGAGGAACCCTGCCTTAAGTGCGGTGCACTACCTGGGTTGAGATGTAGGGCCCACAACGAGGGCGTTGTGCTCTAAAGGGGGGGTGATTGTAACATCCCCAAATGATAAAGGGTTAAATGACTAAATGATATGACTCATGTCAACAAGGTGCGATGTGTGTGCATATTTTGATCCCTTTTTTCAATGAAATGTCTGGTTTTGGTAAAGTGGGTTATAGAGTGTGTTATGTCTTGATAAACCCATCGGGGTATGCAGTGTAGTTGTTTGTGGCAGCGAAAGAAGAAGTTCCACATAGGGGTTTCAACAGCCTAACTACGTGGCCGAAGATGCTTCAATATTTTGAGCTCCAGCCATAGGTCCCGGAGAGAAGTTGGCGCGTAGTCAGGGGAAACACCAGTGTTGTTTAAACCCTTGTACAATTTCATATCCTCAGTGTGAAAGATAGAAAGTGTTTAAACCTATGGTTTCATCATCTTCCTTCTGTTGTTCTCGTTCAGTGGAAATAGGTAGAGGGCCTTGTACCCATGTCATCGCCTAATGTATTTCCCTCCCACGTTGGTTTCCATCGAGTCATTGGAGAATGGTTGAAACTTTGGATAGAAAGTTTGAGCACACATTTTGTGCACGATTAGTACTGACAGTGTGCTAGGAATCCACGTGGAAAGAATGATCATCATAGTTAGTGCACGGTTTCCCAAACCGTGCAGACTGACCCTGCACCCTTCCCAAATCTTAAAAAAATGGGTCTTTCTGTGTCGGCCCATGCTGGTCAGTTAAGATGGTTGTTTTTTTTTGGTGGGAAGACCCACTGTGGGTATCATGTATATTATTTTGTAAATTTCTAATTTATGTATACCCCTTGTACTAGGGAGTCTGTTTGGGCCTCCCCCTATTAGTGTCTTGATTCTGTCTCGGAAAAAAAAATTAAGTTGTCTCTTATGGTGGGGAGCCCATTTGTGTCTCTTCATACGAGTAACTCGTATTTTTCCTTGGTTTTGTATGGGAAGTAGGTATTATCATTTGGAGATATCTAACTTCCTATATCTTACTTTTTTAAACATTGATATTGGAGAGTGACCAATGGTTTAGTTATAGTAGGGCATGTGTAACCTTGTTCGATGTTGTTGTTTATTTGGGTAAATTGATTGAGTATTGTTCTGATTGTGTTTGAGGAGTTTTCATTTGGGATAAAGCATGAATGTGCTTAACAATTTCAGAAAAGTGGTGTATGTTTTGGCTGTGAGAGTATTCCTTCCTTCATTGATCACTGGATGTGTTATGGCCTTTGGGGGAGAAACCTGGCAAAGGAGTACCTCTTTGTTTCTCAGTTGAGTTTGGTTGTTGATTTGGCCTTACTGTGACTTTCCGGGGCGGAAAGTTTTCATGGTGGGGATAATTGTCACATACATAGCTTATTTAAAATTTAATTTTCTTTTAATTTCAATTAATGCTTTTTTTGGGGGGGGGGGGTTCCAAAGTTTTTATGGAGAATAGGTGAGTTTTAATGAATTGGGCCAAACCGTGAGCCCAATTCCAGATTTAAAAATAAATTTTGTTTCTTTTATAACTTATTCATTTTTTAATATTTGTCACTCATTCAAACTCCTAAATGTCCTCCCCTGATATATTAACACCACATTTAAAATTTGGAGCCTTTGGAAATCCATAACCAAGGTGTATATGGGTTTTATTTAAGGGATTGGGCCTGCTAGAAAACCCAATTCCGGTTTTAAAAATAAATTTTGATTAATTAATAACTTATTCATTTTTAAGTATTTTTCAGTGATTCCAAGCCCCAAACACGACCCTTGAACCCAGAAGCGCGTCCAATATCCTCCCACCCTCTTTTCATCTCATTTACATCACGAGTGAGGTCGAAAATCTGAAGAACCCAAATTTCGGGAAGATTTATAAAGGTAATTTGTTTCCTTCATAACTCCTTTGATTCTTACTCTTTTTCACCCATTAAAATTCCTAAATGATCTACCTATTCTTGTTAGAACCTCCCTTGAAGGTTTGAGATTTTTTGAAATCATCTACTGGTATTTTCGGGGGCGATTTCTCCAAGATATTTTAAGTATGTTGTTCTCCTCCTTTCTTCTTTCAATTTGTTTAGGGTTACATCCAATTTACTTAGGGTTTCTTCCATTATCATTGAGGTTACTTATGTCCAGGAATTAGGGTTTAAAAAATTAAGGTTTTATCTTCTGTTTTATGGTCTGAAATTCTGGTTTTATGTCTGGTTTACCTTCCTTGAGGTGTGGCGGTGGTGCGTTTGAGTTTTCGCACAAAGGATTCAAGGGTTTCCTTGGTTTTGGTAGGTGATTCCCATTGTGTATGAAATCTTTGTGAATTTGCTACTGTTTTTATGGTATTTTCATGCTTATTCAATTTTATTATTTCTGAAAAATATAGTTTTAGTGGTGTTTGTATTTAAAATGAATCCTAAAGGCCAATTTCATGTGAAATTGGGGGTTTTTCATAGAAATGTTTTATTAGTTTAATTGGGGCTACCCTAAAAGTAACTAGTTGATTTTATTTAACTATAATAGGGATAAAAATACTGTTTTAAATGATTGTACCTTGTTTTTGTTACTGAAAAATCTGGTTTTAATGGTGTCTGTGAACCACATGAAATTCTAAGAGTTGTGTTGTGTAAAAAAAGAGACTTTGCAATGATGTCGTTTCTTGAACCATATGGGGTTGCCCTAAAAATGATTTTGTGTTTTCACTGAAATGTAGTAGGATTCATTTTATGTTTTGGAAGCTTAAATATGTGCACATAGTATGCAAGTGAGGTCTATAAGGAGTTTTGTGTCCGAAACACTACGAGATTTTGAGGAATTGTTTTATGAAGAATCTAAGTGTTTTGTTGCATGTTTTAAGTGGTATAAAAGGTGATAGCTACTGTATTGGTTGTGTTGGACCATTAATGGTGTTTTATATGAAAATTTATTTATGATGCATGCTGGTATTTATTGAGCACAAAAGGGGAAGCCCGGGTACCTAGGTGGGGTGGATTTGTACTAGTACGGCTAGTGGACCGGATGGGTTTTGTCCCTGTTTCACTTAGCATTTGGATAACGACAACTCTAACTAAACTATGTGGATGATTATTGGGGACCACTGGGTTATGGGTATGTTCTCTACTAGTGGCTCGTGCACGAGAAAGGATTTTTCTATGGTTACTTTACACCGAAGTACGAGGTACATAGGGCCCAAGACAACCTAGTGCCTAGGGGTGTTCCCAATGTTGTTGCTCATTGGATTTGTAGTATCTACCCATGTCTTAGGGTGTGTTTGGAAGTAAATTAAAGTATCTAACATTTCTATTTTAATGTGTTAATATTCTGAAAATTTTGGATTGAAAACTATTTTCAATTAGAGGTTTCATTTCTTGAAATTTTAACACTACTTTTCCTTGCGTTTGAAAACTGCTTGCTTTTTCACATTATATTTCTTACTCTTTGGAATCATTGGGTGGTATCCTACTGGGCTTAGTCTCACACCCTACTTACAACCCTTGGGTGTAAGTAGACTTGGTTATGTTTGATTCAGGTAAAGGAAAGGCTAAGGGTGATGGCGGTTCATCGTGTTAGTTCCCATCCTTGGTGCGAAGTTGTGGAGATAGCTTGGGGGCAATGACCCCTAGTCATGTGGAGTCATTGGGGCTGTCTTGATGCTATAATTATTTTTATTTGGACCACTTGTATTATCTTTAAACTAATTTACTCAGTTCTGGTTTTTACTTAACTCTTGTTTGGCTCAAAAATTTAAGATTTATATTATGGATTGTTTTTAATGTTTTATGCTTTCATACTCGGGTAAATCGTTCCCAAAACTAAATTAATGATACCCGGGCACTTGTGCCAGCCCATGGGGATAGGGAACGCCCTTCGGGTCATGTCACCGGCTGGGTTTGGTGCCGGTTTTGGCGGTGACCAGATTCGGTTCGTGACAAAATGGTATAAGAGCCAGGTTCTCTCCTTGGGTCATGTTATTTGGGGAAGAGTCAACATAGTTTGGAGCTAGGATTTTTTTTGGGACTTGAAATTTCAGTCATGGGTAGTGTGCCTGGCCAGCACACCTCATGACGGGATTCAAGTAACCATGGGAAGTATGGATTTATCTATGTCTTTTGGTTTTATTGGTCTGATGATGATTAGGGGAAATGAAAAGAGAGTTGGGTTAATGGTCTCAGTAAGCTCATAGGGCTTGGCAAGCCATGTGGAGCTGGGGATATTCCCTAGAACACTCTCTGTGATAGTTAAGTGATTGGAATATGGCCGCCAACCATATTTCCAAGTTACCCACTGAAACTACTTTCCTCTCGCATTGTCTTGTGTTCTTTAGTTTTGAAATCTTGGAACTTTGGTTTTAAACTGACTTGGTTTTAAGAAGTGTAATGTTTTTGTGAAATGATTTTAAAATAAATATGGAATGTTTTGATTTATGAAATGGTGGAACTGAATTTTTAGAATTGTTTTGAAATGGAAAATAGTATTCTTACACCTCTTTTGAAATCCGGAACCGTATTGAAGTTTGTTTTCAAAAGTATTTTGGATTAAATTAAGTGTTCTAGAATTTTTGTGTGGGGGTTGAAGATGGATTTTGGGTTTGGTGACTACTGAATAAAAAAATATTATGAAATTTTAGAACCTTGTCTTGAAATGAGAAGAGTTGAGTTCTTAATTAAATGGAGATTTATGAAATGGTGTTTTTTATGAAATTAGAAGTGTTTTGAAATGGGTTAAAATGTTTTGAAATGATTGTGAAAGGAATGAATATGTGTTTTTATTTAATTATGGATTCTTATCTAAATGGTTGTGTCCTTATGAAATGTTTTGTAAGATGTGAATTGGGATTTTGATCTCATTGTTAGCAGTTTTGAGAAAAAGGTTGGGTTGGTTGACCATTTTGTTTTTGAAAAGTGGAAGGAAGTTTTTTTTACCCTTTGGTATTTCCATGAGTGACCAAATGCATGGGGTTATATGGGATGATGGATGGTTGATGGCATGACTGGATGAGTGCTGGGATGGATATGAGGAGGGTGCCCGGTGTGGCACAAAAACATGCATGTGTGAGGCCCATGGGGTACCATTGGTGGGTACGCTTACTGCTAAACTGTTTGTTTTCAAAGAATTGGTTTTAAAGAAAAACATGATGTCTTGATGAATAGTTTGGTATGGTTTGTATTATGGGTTTTTGAAAATGTTGATGTTGTGGGATGTTTTGAGTTCAAGAACCCCTTCTGATTGAACTGTGTTTTGGGTTTGTGTTTGGTCGGTAAGCTGTGTTGCAGAGATGGTTAGTGGTCTCTTTTGATATTTTTTTTGGGATTCCTTTACGGTGGTTCCCTTCATGTGTTTGGATCTGGTTTGTGTCATGTTTTGACCAATGGACCAGCTTGGTTGGGTCCTTGGGTTCTCTCATTGGATAAGGTACGCCCCCATTAAGGGTTAATGCACAACTGAAGTGCAACCCATTTTGTTTCGCCATTGGAAAGTCCTCCAATTGATCAATATAAAGAATATTTTATCGAACTTTTTTTTATTGAGTCTACACCCATTCATTTCGCTGATTTTTGGATCCTCTTGTAGTGGGATAGTGCTTGTGGAAGGTTGAAAGAGGCCTTAGTTTCTTAAGTTTCCTGATTCATCAAAGGTGGGAGTGTTCTTTCGATGTTAGTACGGATGAGTGTCTTGATGGTGTCTAAGAGGGCCTCTGGGTTCTTTATAGTTTCTTTGAAGGAAGAGTTATTATTAAACCACCAATTTTGAGATTTCGGTCATGATAGGATATTGTGTCCACTTTTTGGACTTATCTATTGTTTAGGGACTTTGAATATGGTCCTGTTCCATGTATTTTTTCTATCAATCGCAAGGGTCATGTTCGGTTACACATTGTGATGTTGTGTGCTCTTTTGACCATAAAGGTGAAGGTCACACAATCCTCTAAGGTTCTATGTTATGTTGGGATTATGTCTCCCTTGGTAAAAAACATCAAATCCTCTATCTTAGAGGAAGGTGTTTATACGTGTCTTTCCCTTCTGTTGCTTCTCACCCAAAGAAACAAGGTGCACCTTCCTTTTCGAGAGCCTGTCTGATTAGAACTCCACAGTTAAGCGTGCTTGGCTTGGAGTAGTGATCAGGATGGGTGACCCTCTGGGAAGTTCCCCAGGGTGTGTGTGAGTGAGGACAAAGCACACTGGAAAGGACATGTGTTGGCTTGTGGGCACTATCATTAGTCAGATGACCCGTTCAGGCACGTGGGTGGAACCTGGGTTGGGCCCCACGTGTCTGCGGGGCAACTGGTGGTACCTGGTGGGCCAGGACCCGACGGCCATATTAAGGCGGGGTGCCTATGCTGTAACCGGGACCCGGTTGTCACTTTCGGTATCAGAGGAGGAACCCTGCCTTAAGTGCGGTGCACTGCCTGGGTTGAGATGTAGGGCCCACAACGAGGGCGTTGTGCTCTAAAGGGGGGGTGATTGTAACATCCCCAAATGATAAAGGTTTAAATGACTAAATGATATGACTCATGTCAACAAGGTGCAATGTGTGTGCATCTTTTGATCCCTTGTTTCAATGAAATGTCTGGTTTTGGTAAAGTGGGTTATGGAGTGTGTTATGTCTTGATAAACCCATTGGGGTATGAGGTGTAGTTGTTTGTGGCACCGAAAGAAGAAGTTCCACATAGGGGTTTCAACAGCCTAACTACGTGGCCGAAGATGCTTCAATATTTTGAGCTCCAGCCATAGGTCCCGGAGAGAAGCTGGCGCGTAGTCAGGGGAAACACCAGTGTTGTTTAAAACCTTGTACAATTTCATATCCGCAGTGTGAAAGATAGAAAGTGTTTAAACATATGGTTTCATCATCTTCCTTCTGTTGTTCTCGTTCGGTGGAAATAGGTAGAGGGCCTTGTACCCATGTCATCGCCTAATGTATTTCCCTCCCACGTTGGTTTCCATTGAGTCATTGGAGAATGGTTGAAAATTTGGATAGAAAGTTTGAGCACACATTTTGTGCACGATTAGTAGTGACAGTGTGCTAGGAATCCACGTGGAAACAATGATCAGCATAGTTAGTGCACGGTTTCCCAAACCGTGCAGACTGACCCTGCACCCTTCCCAAATCTTAAAAAAATGGGTCTTTCTGTGTCGGCCCATGCTGGTCAGTTAAGATGGTTGTTTTTTTTGTGGGAAGACCCACTGTGGGTATCATGTATATTATTTTTTAAATTTCTAATTTATGTATACCCCTTCTACTAAGGAGTCTGTTTGGGCCTCCCCCTATTAGTGTCTTGATTCTGTCTCGGAAAAAAAAATTAAGTTGTCTCTTATGGTGGGGAGCCCATTTGTGTCTCTTCATACGAGTAACTCATATTTTTCCTTGGTTTTGTATGGGAAGTAGGTATTATCATTTGAAGATATCTAACTGCATATATCTTACTTTGGTAAACATTGATATTGGAGAGTGACCAATGGTTTAGTTATAGTAGGGTAATTGTAACCTTGTTCGATGTTGTCGTTTATTTGGGTAAATTGATTGAGTATTGTTCTGATTATGTTTGAGGAGTTTTCATTTGGGATAAAGCATGAATGTGCTTAATAATTTCAGAAAAGTGGTGTATGTTTTGGCTGTGAGATTATTCCTTCCTTCATTGATCACTGGAGGTGTTATGGACTTTGGGGGAGAAACCTGGAAAGATAGTACCTCTTGGTTTCTCAGTTGAGTTTGGTTGTTGATTTGGCCTTACTGTTACTTTCCGGGGCGGAAAGTTTTCATGGTGGGGAGAATTGTCACATACATAGCTTATTTTAAATTTATTTTTCTTTTAATTTACATTAATGCTTTGTTTGGGGGGGTTTCCAAAGTTTTTATGGAGAATAGGTGAGTTTTCATGAATTGGGCCAAACCGTGAGCCCAATTCCATATTTAAAAATAAATTTTGTTTCTTTTATAACTTATTCATTTTTTAATATTTGTCACTCATTCCAACTCATAAATGTCCTCCCCTGATATATTAACACCACAATTAAAATTTGGAGCCTTTGGAAATCCATAACCAAGGTGTATATGGGTTTTATTTAAGGGATTGGGCCTGCCCGAAAGCCCAATTCCAGTTTTAAAAATAAATTTTGATTAATTAATAAGTTATTCATTTTTAAGGCTTGTTCGGTGATTCCAAGCCCCAAAAACGCCCCTTGAACCCAGAAGCGCGTCCAATATCCTCCCACCCTCTTTTAATCTCATTTGCATCGAGATTGAGGTCGAAAATGCTGAAGAACCCAAATTTCGGGCAGATTTATATAGGTAATTTGTTTCCTTCATAACTCCTTCGATTCTTACTCTTTTTCCCCCATTAAAATTCCTAAATGATCTAACTATTCTTTTTCGAACCTCCCTTGAAGGTTTGAGTTTTTTTGAAATCATCTACTGGTATTTTGTGGGGAAATTTCTCCAAGATATTTTAATTATGTTGTTCTCCTCCTTTCTTCTTTCAATTTGTTTAGGGTTACATCCAATTTACTTAGGGTTTCTTCCATTATCATTGAGGTTACTTATGTCCAGGAAGTAGGGTTTAAAAAATTAAGGTTTTATCTTGTGTTTTATGGTCTGAAATTCTAGTTTTAGGTCTGTTTTACCTTCCTTGAGGTGTGGCGGTGGTGCGTTTGAGTTTTCGCACAAAGGATTCAAAGGTTTCCTTGGTTTTGGTAGGTGATTCCATTGTGTATGAAATCTTTGTGAATTTGCTACTGTTTTTATGGTATTTTCATTCTTATTAAATTTTATTATTTCTGAAAAATATAGTTTTACTGGTGTTTGTATTTAAAATGAATCCTAAAGGCCAATTTCATGTGAAATTGGGGGTTTTTCATAGAAATGTTTTATTAGTTTAATTGGGGCTACCCTAAAAGTAACTAGTTGATTTTATTTGACTATAATAGGGATAAAAATACTGTTTTTAATGATTGTACCTTGTGTTTGTTACTGAAAAATCTGGTTTTAATGGTGTTTGTGAACCACATGAAATTCTAAGAGTTGTGTTGTGTAAAAAAGGAGACTTTGCAATGATGTCGTTTCTTGAACCATATGGGGTTGCCCTAAAAATGATTTTGTGTTTTTACTGAAATTTAGTGGGATTCATTTTATGTTTTGGAAGCTTAAATATGTGCACATAGTATGCAAGTGAGGTCTATAAGGAGTTTTGTGTCCGAAACACTATGAGATTTTGAGGAATTGTTTTATGAAGAGTCTATGTGTTTTGTTGCATGTTTTAAGTGGTATAAAATGTGATAGCTACTGTATTGGTTGTGTTAGACCATTAATGGTGTTTTATGTGAAAATTTATTTATGATGCATGCTGTAATTGATTGATCACAAAAGGGGAAGCCCATGTACCTAGGTGGGGCGGATTTGTACTAGTACGGCTAGTGGACCGGATGGGTTTTGTCCCTGTTTCATTTAGCATTTGGATAACGACAACTCTAACTAAACTATGTGGATGATTATTGGGTACCACTAGGTTATGGGTATGTTCTCTACTAGTGGCTCGTGCACGAGAAAGGATTTTTCTATGGTTACTTTACACCGAGGTACGAGGTACATAGGGCCCAAGACAACCTAGTGCCTAGGGGTGTTCCCAATGTTGTTGCTCATTGGATTTGTAGTATCTAACCATGTCATAGGGTGTGTCTGGAAGTAAATTAAATTATCTAACATTTCTATTTTACTGTGTTAATATTCTGAAAATTTTGGATTGAAAACTATTTTCAATTAGAGGTTTCATTTCTTGAAATTTTAACACTACCTTTCCTTGCGTTTGAAAACTGCTTGCTTTTTCACATTTTATTTCTTACTCTTTGGACTCATTGGGTGGTATCCTGCTGGGCTTAGTCTCACAGCCTACTTACACCCCTTGGGTGTAATTAGACTTGGTTATGTTTGATTCATGTAAAGGAAAGGCTAAGGGTGATGGCGGTTCATCGTGTTAGTTCCCATCCTTGGTGCGGAGTTGTGGAGATAGCTTGGGGGCAATGACCCCTAGTCGTGTGGAGTCCTTGGGCCTGTCTTGATGCAATAATTAATCTTATTTGGACCACTTGTATTATCTTTAAACCAATGTACTCAGTTCTGGTTTTTACTTAACTCTTGTTTGGCTCAAAAATTTAAGATTTATATTATGGATTGTTTTTAATGTTTTATGCTTTCATACTCTGGAAAATCGATCCCAAAACTAAATTAATGATACCCGGTCACTTGTGCCAGCCCGTGGGGATAGGGAACGCCCTTCGGGTCATGTCATAGGCTGGGTTTGGTGCCAGTTTTGGCGGTGACCAGATTCGGTTCGTGACAAAATGGTATCAGAGCCAGGTTCTCTCCTTGGGTCATGTTATTTGGGGAAGAGTCAACATAGTTTGGAGCTAGGATTTTTCTTTGGGACTTGAAATTTCATTCATGGGTAGTCTGCCTGGCCAGCACACCTCATGAAGGGATTCAAGTAACCATGGGATGTATGGATTTATCTATGTCTTTTGGTTTTATTGGTCTGATGATGATTAGGGGAAATGAAAAGAGAGTTGGGTTAATGATCTCAGTAAGATCACAGGGCCTGGCAAGACATGTGGAGCTGGGGATATTCCCTAGAACACTCTCTGTGACAGTGAAGTGATTGGAATATGGCCGCCAACCATATTTCCAAGTTACCCACTGAAACTACTTTCCTCTCGCATTGTCTTGTATTCTTTAGTTTTTAAATCTTGGAACTTTGGTTTTAAACTGACTTGGTTTTAAGAAGTGTAAAGTTTTTGTGAAATGATTTTAAAATAAATATGGAATGTTTTGATTTATGAAATGGTGGAACTGAATTTTTAGAATTGTTTTGAAATGGAAAATAGTATTCTTACACCTCTTTTGAAATCCGGAACCGTATTGAAGTTTGTTTTCAAAAGTATTTTGGATTAAATTAAGTGTTCTAGAATTTTTGTGTGGCGGTTGAAGATGGATTTTTGGTTTGGTGACTACTGAATAAAAGAAATTATGAACTTTTAGAACCTTGTCTTGAAATGAGAAGAGTTGAGTTCTTAATTAAATGGAGATTTATGAAATGGTGTTTTTTATGGAATTAGAAGTGTTTTGAAATGGGTTGAAATGTTTTGAAATGATTGTGAAAGGAATGAATATGTGTTTTTATTGAATTATGGATTCTTAACTAAATGGTTGTGTCCTTATGAAATGTTTTGTAAGATGTGAATTGGTATTTTGATCTCATTGTTAGCAGTTTTGAGAAAAAGGTTGGGTTGGTTGACCATTTTGTTTTTGAAAAGTGGAAGGAAGTTTTTTTTACCCTTTGGTATTTCCATGAGTGACCACATACATGGGGTTATATGGGATGATGGATGGTTTATGTCATGACTGGATGAGTGCTAGTATGGATATGAGGAGGGTTCCCGGTGTGGCACAAAAACATGCATGTGTGAGGCCCATGGGGTACCATTGGTGGATACGCTTACTGCTAAACCGTTTGTTTTCAAAGAATTGGTTTTAAAGAAAAACATGATGTCTTGATGAATAGTTTGGTATGGTTTGTATTATGGGTTTTTGAAAATGTTGATGTTGTGGGATGTTTTGAGTTCAAGAACCCCTTCTGTTTGAACTGTGTTTTGGGTTTGTGTTTGGTCGGTAAGCTGTGTTGCAGGGATGGTTAGTGGTCTCTTTTGAATTTTTTTTTTGGGATTCCTTTACGGTGGTTCCCTTCAAGTGTTTGGATCTGGTTTGTGGCATGTTTTGACCAATGGACCAGCTTGGTTGGGTCCTTGGGTTCTCTCATTGGATAAGGTACGCCCCCATTAATGGTTAATGCACAACTGAAGTGCAACCCATTTTGTTTCGCCATTGGAAAGTCCTCCAGTTGATCAATATAAAGAATAATTTATCGAACTTTTTTTTATTGAGTCTACACCCATTCATTTCGCTGATTTTTGGATCCTCTTGTAGTGGGATAGTGCTTGTGGAAGGATGAAAGAGGCCTTAGTTTCTTAAGTTTCCTGATTCAGCAAAGGTGGGAGTGTTCTTTGATGTTAGTATGGATGAGTGTCTTGATGGTGTCTAAGAGGGCCTCTAGGTTCTTTATAGTTTCTTTGAAGAAAGAGTTTTTATTAAACCACCAATTTTTAGATTTCGGTCATGATAGGATATTGTGTCCACTTTTTGGACTTATCTGTTGTTTAGGGACTTTGAATATGGTCCCGTTCCATGTATTTTTTCTATCAATCGCAAGGGTCATGTTCGGTTACACATTGTGATGTTGTGTGATCTTTTGACCATAAAGGTGAAGGTCACACAATCCTCTAAGGTTCTATGTTATGTTGGGATTATGTCTCCCTTGGGAAAAAACATCAAATCCTCTATCTTAGAGGAAGGTGTCTATACGTGTCTTTCCCTTCTGTTGCTTCTCACCCAAAGAAACAAGGTGCACCTTCCTTTTTGGGAACCTGTCTGATTAGAACACCACAGTTAAGCGTGCTTGGCTTGGAGTAGTGATCATGATGGGTGACCCTCTGGGAAGTTCCCCAGGGTGTGTGTGAGTGAGGACAAAGCACACTGGAAAGGACATGTGTTGGCCTGTGGGGACTATCATTAGTCAGATGACCCGTTCAGACACGTGGGTGGACCCTGGGGTGGGCCCCACGTGTCTGCGGGGCAACTGGTGGTACCTGGTGGGCCAGGACCCGACGGCCATGTTAAGGCGGGGTGCCTATGCTGTAACCGGGACCCGGTTGTCACATTCGGTATCAGAGGAGGAACCCTGCCTTAAGTGCGGTGCACTGCCTGGGTTGAGATGTAGGGCCCACAACGAGGGCGTTGTGCTCTAAGGGGGGGGGGGTGATTGTAACATCCCAAAATGATAAAGGGTTAAATGACTAAATGATATGACTCATGTCAACAAGGTGCGATGTGTGTGCATCTTTTGATCCCTTGTTTCAATGAAATGTCTGGTTTTGGTAAAGTGGGTTGTGGAGTGTGTTATGTCTTGATAAACCCATCGGGGTATGCGGTGTAGTTTTTTGTGGCACCAAAAGAAGAAGTTCCACATAGGGGTTTCAACAGCCAAACTACGTGGCCGAAGATGCTTCAATATTTTGAGCTCCAACCATAGGTCCCGGAGAGAAGCTGGCGCGTAGTCAGGGGAAACACCAGTGTTGTTTAAACCCTTGTACAATTTCATATCCTCAGTGTGAAAGATAGAAAGTGTTTAAACCTATGGTTTCATCATCTTCCTTCTGTTGTTCTCGTTCGGTGGAAATAGGTAGAGGGCCTTGTACCCATGTCATCGCCTAATGTATTTCCCTCCCACGTTGGTTTCCATTGAGTCATTGGAGAATGGTTGAAAATTTGGATAGAAAGTTTGAGCACACATTTTGTGCACGATTAGTAGTGACAGTGTGCTAGGAATCCACGTGGAAAGAATGATCAGCATAGTTAGTGCACGGTTTCCCAAACCGTGCAGACTGATCCTGCACCCTTACCAAATCTTAAAAAAATGGGTCTTTCTGTGTCGGCCCATGCTGGTCAGTTAAGATGGTTGTTTTTTTGGTGGGAAGACCCACTGTGGGTATCATGTATATTATTTTTTAAATTTATAATTTATGTATACCCCTTGTACTAGGGAGTCTGTTTGGGCCTCCCCCTATTAGTGTCTTGATTATGTCTCAGAAAAAAAATTAAGTTGTCTCTTATGGTGGGGAGCCCATTTGTGTCTCTTCATACGAGTAACTCTTATTTTTCCTTGGTTTTGTATGGGAAGTAGGTATTATAATTTGGAGATATCTAACTGCCTATATCTTACTTTGGTAAACATTGATATTGGAGAGTGACCAATGGTTTAGTTATAGTAGGGCAAGTGTAACCTTGTTCGATGTTGTTGTTTATTTGGGTAAATTGATTGAGTATTGTTCTGATTGTGTTTGAGGAGTTTTCATTTGGGATAAAGCATGAATGTGCTTAATAATTTCAGAAAAGTGGTGTATGTTTTGGCTGTGAGAGTATTCCTTCCTTCATTGATCACTGGAGGTGTTATGGCATTTGGGGGAGAAACCTGGCAAGAGAGTACCTCTTGGTTTCTCAGTTGAGTTTGGTTGTTGATTTGGCCTTACTGTGACTTTCCTGGGTGGAAAGTTTTCATGGTGGGGAGAATTGTCATATACATAGCTTATTTTAAATTTACTTTTCTTTTAATTTCCATTAATTCTTTGTTTGGGGGGGGGGGTTTCCAAAGTTTTTATGGAGAATAGGTGAGTTTTCATGAATTGGGTCAAACCGTGAGCCCAATTCCAGATTTAAAAATAAATTTTGTTTCTTTTATAACTTATTCATTTTTTAATATTTTTCACGCATTCCAACTCCTAAATTTCCTACCCTGATATATTAACACCACAATTAAAATTTGGAGCCTTTGGAAATCCATAACCAAGGTGTATATGAGTTTTATTTAAGGGATTGGGCCTGCCCGAAAGCCCAATTACAGTTTTAAAAATAAATTTTGATTAATTAATAACATATTAATTTTTAAGGATCTTTCGGTTATTCCAAGCCCCAAACACGCCCCTTGAACCCATAATCGCGTCCAATATCCTCCCACACTCTTTTCATCTCATTTGCATCGAGATTTAGGTCGAACATTCTGAAGAACCCAAATTTCGGGCAGATTTATAAAGGTAATTTGTTTCCTTCATAACTCCTTTGATTATTACTCTTTTTCCCCCATTCAAATTCCTAAATGATCTACCTATTCTTGTTCAAACCTCCCTTGAAGTTTTGAGTTTTTTTGAAATCATATACTGGTATTTTGGGGGGCAATTTCTCCAAGCTATTTTAAGTATGTTGTTCTCCTCCTTTCTTCTTTCAATTTGTTTAGGGTTACATCCAATTTACTTAGGGTTTCTTCCATTATCATTGAGGTTCCTTATGTCCAGGAAGTAGGGTTTAAAAAATTAAGGTTTTATCTTGTGTTTTATTGTCTGAAATTCTGGTTTTAGGTCTGGTTTACCTTCCTTGAGGTGCGGCGGTGGTGCGTTTGAGTTTTCGCACAAAGGATTCAAGGGTTTCCTTGGTTTTGGTAGGTGATTCTATTGTGTATGAAATATTTGTTAATTTGCTACTGTTTTTATGGTATTTTCATGCTTATTCAATTTTATTATTTCTGAAAAATATAGTTTTAGTGGTTTTTGTATTTAAAATGAATCCTAAAGGCCAATTTCATGTGAAATTGGGGGTTTTTCATAGAAATGTTTTATTAGTTTAATTGGGGCTACCCTAAAAGTAACTAGTTGATTTTATTTAACTATAATAGGGATAAAAATTCTGTTTTTAATGATTATACCTTGTGTTTGTTACTGAAAAATATGGTTTTAATGGTGTTTTTGAACCACATGAAATTCTAAGAGTTGTGTTGTGTAAAAAAGGAGACTTTGCAATGATGTCGTTTCTTGAACCATATGGGGTTTCCCTAAAAATGATTTTGTGTTTTAACTGAAATGTAGTAAGATTAATTTTATGTTTTGGAAGCTTAAATATGTGCACATAGTATGCAAGTGAGGTCTATAAGGAGTTTTGTGTCCGAAACACTACGAGATTTTGAGGAATTGTTTTATGAAAAATCTTAGTGTTTTGTTGCATGTTTTAAGTGGTATAAAATGTGAAAGCTATTGTATTGGTTGTGTTGGACCAGTAATGGTGTTTTATATGAAAATTTATTTATGATTCATGCTGGAATTGATTGAGCACAAAAGGGGAAGCCCGGGTACCTAGGTGGGGCGGATTTGTACTAGTACGTCTAGTGGACCAGATGGGTTTTGTCCCTGTTTTACTTAGCATTTGGATAACGACAACTCTAACTAAACTATGTGGATGATTATTTGGGACCACTAGGTTATGGGTATGTTCTGTACTAGTGGCTCATGCACGAGAAAGGATTTTTCTATGGTTACTTTACACCGAGGTACGATGTACATATGGCCCAAGACAACCTAGTGCCTAGGGGTGTTCCCAATGTTGTTGCTAATTGGATTTGTAGTATCTACCCATGTCTTAGGGTGTGTTTGGAAGTAAATTAAAGTACCTAACATTTATATTTTAATGTGTTAATATTCTGAAAATTTTGGATTGAAAAATATTTTCAATTAGAGGTTTCATTTCTTGAAATTTTAACACTACTTTTCCTTGCGTTTGAAAACTGCTTGCTTTTTCAGATTGTATTTCTTACTCTTTGGAATCATTGGGTGGTATCCTACTGGGATTAGGCTCAGACCCTACTTACACCCCTTGGGTGTAAGTAGACTTGGTTATGTTTGATTCAGGTAAAGTAAAGGCTAAGGGTGATTGCGGTTCATCGTGTTAGTTCCCATCCTTGGTGCGGAGTTGTGGAGATAGCTTGGGGGCAATGAACCCTAGTCGTGTGGAGTCCTTGGGGCTGTCTTGATGCTATAATTATTTTTATTTGGATCACTTGTATTATCTTTAAACCAATGTACTCAGTTCTGGTTTTTACTTAACTCTTGTTTGGCTCAAAAATTTAATATTTATATTATGGATTGTTTTTAATGTTTTATGCTTTCATACTCGAGTAAATCGTTCCCAGAACTAAATTAATGATACCCAGGCACTTGTTCCAGCCCGTGGGGATAGGGAACGCCCTTCGAGTCATGTCACAGGCTGGGTTTGGTGCCGGTTTTGGCGGGGACCAGATTCGGTTCGTGACAATAAGTGGTTGAAAAATTTATGGCTATTAAATTTGATAATGGAATGTTAAACAACTATTTTGATCAGATATTTTCATTGGTTAAAACACTGTTACATGAAGGAAATGTGTTTCTTGAAAATTACTATGAGGGAAAGAGGTTGGTTCGTAATATGGGCCTTAGTTATCAGAAGAAAAATGATTTCATCTTATATTCTAGTGAAAATGATTCATTGAATGGTTTTCTCACATGTGTCAAGCAAGGTATAAAGAAGCTCAACTGTGGAAGGCTGGATTGATTCTTGTAAAGAATTTGAAAAATATTTCCCGCTTACACGAAGGTTGAAACATTTATTTATGTCTCAAAAGAAAATGAAAATGATGTCATGGCACAAAACCGTGATTTCAACGGGTAAAATCTTGAATCATCCATCAGATGGTGATTCATGGAAACATTTTGACCGAGTGCATCCGTATTTTTCTTTAGAATTTCAGAATGTGTGATTGGGTCTTTCTAGTGACAATTTTTGTCCATTTGGTTATTATGGTAGTCATTATTCATGTTGTCCTGTCATTATAAATCCGTACAATTTACCTCCATGGATGTTGATGAGGGATCCTTATATATTTTTGACCTTATTAATCCTAGGACATCCAAAAAATAATATTTAAGTTTATTTAAAACCGTTGATTATGAGTTAAATTTATTATGGAGTAATTGTGTGAGTACATATGATGTTTCTACGAAACAAAATTTCCTACTAAAATCGACATTAATGTGGACAATTAGTGACTTCCTGACATATGACATGTTATCTGGCTAGAGTAGACATGGTCTGAAATCATGTCCTTACTGTATGGGAGACAAAAAACATTTATGCTCATCAATGGAAAAAAACCTTCCTATTTGACTGTCATTTTAGATTTCTTCCAACAGATCATCCATTTCGGTGGAACAAATCTCATTTCAGAAAATGCACAATTGAAAGGGATGAACTTCCAAAAATTATCTTTAGTATAGAGTTAAAATCAGTTGTATTTTCATTACCTTCCATCACATTTGAACCAATAATAAACCAATAAAAAATTCATGGATTTGGGAAAGAACACAATTGGATAAAACAGATCATTTTTTGGGATCTTCAATACTGGTCTGATTTGTTGGTCCGACATATGTTGGATGTCATGCATATTGAGAATAACTGTTTTGATAATTTATTTCATATTGTTTTGGATACACCAGGTAAGACCAAATATAATGTAAAGGTACGATTAGATCTTGCCCAAATTTTCAGGCGACCAGAACTTGAACTCTGTGAAAATGTCATATCATAGAGGTTAATGAAGACAAAAGCATCTTATACACTATCCAAAGAGAGTCATTTATTATTTTTTCAGTGGATTGCAGATTTGAGACTTCCATATGGTTATGCTTCTAATTTTGGAAGATTTGTTAAAAATGGTCATATTACCAGATTAAAAAGTCACGATTGTCATGTTATAATGGAAAGTATTATGCTGATTTGATTAAGATTTTTGTTGGATTCTATGATTTAGGATTTGATAACAGAAATATCATATATTTTTTCGAGACATTTGTGTGGAAATAATATACTAAGATGCACCAAGAAAAATGGAAGAAGATGTTGTTGTGATTATATGTAAACTGGAAAAAATATTCTCGTTGACTATCTTTGAATTAATTGAACATATGATATTACATTTTCCAAATGAAACAAATTGTGGTGGTCCGGTATAGTTTCGATGGACCCATTTCAAGAGATGCATGCATAAATTGAAGAAAAAAGTATGTAACAAAGCATCAGTTGAAGGCTCAATTGATGAATCTTATTTTCAAGAGGAAAGTCCTTTTTTCCTTCTCTCATTATTTTGAATTTTAATATCTCTCAAAACACAACTTCATGGTATGGAATGAGGGTAAAGTTGATGATGAAATGGAAAATCAATTATCAGTTTTTAATTATCCAAATCTTGGCTTCAGTGGAGTTTCTGAACAATGGATTTCAGATGATGAACATCACAGAGAACATACATATGTTCTACTCAAATGTGAAGAAATGTCATCATATGTATTGTGAGTTATTATATCACTTATTCTATAATTTCTGTTACAATGAGTAAAATTATTTTATTAGTAGGTTATATGATAATCATAACAAGAAGCAGCTTCCAAAAATTACAGTAGCTTCTCTTAAAGAATGATGAAATTTTTTTCTCTCTCAATGGTTTAAAAAATTGGTTATATAAATTATTGATGGTTTAACACATTGATTTAGTTTATTATTTATTATATTGATAATTGTTTTACAAATTTTCAGGTGTCTCAACATGCTAATAAAATCGATAAGAGGCTTTGTATATTGAGTAACTGACCATTAAAAATGGTTAAATATTATAGTGCATATGTGGAGAATGGTTTTCAATTTCATACAAATGAATATGGGGAATAAAATAAACAAATATCAATGAAGTTTTATTGAGAGGATCTCATCATAGAGAAATTGAAGTTGAATTTTATGACATACTGTATGAAATTATTGAACTCTGTTATCTAGGAAAAAATTACATAACGATGTTTAAATGTCAGTGGTTGGATACTGAGAGAGGTTTTCATGTTCATCCAACTCATATAATCTTCAATATTAAATATTAAAGTCTTCTTGCAGTAAATGAACCATTTTTACTGGCTCAAAAAGCACATAAAATTTATTATGTAAAGTACTGTGCTACTTCAAGAGACCTGAGTGATTGGTGGAGCATAATAAAAATGAAATCTCGGGAAAATTAGTTTACTCAAAGGGAGTGTGGTTCCGCTGAAGTGAAAGTAATTGAAATTTTTTAAGGGACTACTAAAAATATATATTTTTCACAAAGAGACATGAATATCAATGATGACACCCCACAATTTAGGGTCGATGGGGATGATGATGTTAATGATGTTACAAATGAATTTAAAATGGTGAGAGATGATGAATCTAAAACTCATATGGATATTGATGATGCTGAGGAGGAATATGAAGAAATTGAAATTGTTAGATATGAAGATGATGATGAAGGTTAACATTGACACAGTTAAATGCTGGTTATAATCAAAACTAATATATATCTATATACAATAGTTTTTTTCAACTATTTCCTAACAAAATTAATTTTGTGTTTCAGATGGATGATGATCTATTTCATCAGTTGCAAGAGGGTGACCTA
Organism: Viscum album; assembly: GCA_963277665.1. Taxonomy (NCBI): domain Eukaryota; kingdom Viridiplantae; phylum Streptophyta; class Magnoliopsida; order Santalales; family Viscaceae; genus Viscum; species Viscum album. The sequence goes on along the minus strand of OY728148.1, from coordinate 2,041,161,633 downwards.
CCTTTGGATGATGAGGATTTGGGATTATCTGACCCTTTGCCTACTAGCGGTTTAGGGGGTATGCGAGGGAGTGCGGTCTTGCACGATTGATGATTCCGGGCCCTATCCCCGAGTGACGTCCACATCTTGGCTTTGAACCACGCATGTTGAGGTATGATAACCTGTTTATTTTTGTTAGCTTTCATTAATTTATTTATATGCTAATTTTTTGATTATTTATTATTTTTTCACAGTTTTGTGTATGTAGCTATTGGACATGGGAGCATTATCTTGTGCAATTATTTTTTTCAGCCATGGATCACATGATAACAAATTCCCATTGATGTGCAGCTCGACATGTTCAATCATTGGATGGTACGTAAATAAATAATATTTATGTTTAAATTTATTTCATTAATAACTTGATATTATAAATTATTTTAAGAGTTTATGGTATCCCATCGATGATAGTAGCGTGACGCTATCCATATGACATGGGAGGTGCCTATGCTTGACTGTTTCTATCAGGTTTTGCACAATTTGAGAAGGACAACCATAAAGAAAGCAGGAGTGATATTATTTGATGAGTCATGTAGAGACCATCGACCAGAGTACATTTCATCTCACGTTTGGGATGGATTATTTTCACACTGGTTGGGTGGTTGATTCCAGAGGATATCTTCACTAGGCCGGCAGAATCGGGGGAGACAAGAGGTGACACATGGAGCTGGTATCCATACATTCAGTACGCATAGAGAGAACCTAGTAAGTATCTTTTTTAAATATATTATATAACTTTAAATATAAACAGTTTATTTTATATTCATATAGGTTGTCGACCATCCTGATATTACGATGTACAATGTTTATCGGAGGATGGAAAGTGATTCATCCACTGGAGAGATTAGAGGTGATCACCAACATCGAATTGTGGTCAGTATTATTTCTTTTTCAGTTTGAAAATTAACTTCATATAATATTTTCACTATTTTAATTTCAAATTGGAATTGTAGGAGTCATATGAGGCTACGAACTATCAAACACAGTCCGAGAGTCAGGCTGAGATGGCTGATCAGACTAGTGCCCACCATTTCGATGAGACGACATGGATGCAGGCGATCCAGTATTCCTTCGAGAAGGGATGATTAGTTGGTATCGACTCTCATTTGACTCCTGGGACATATTATGGTACTTCAATGGTGTCAGTATCCATCTCTAGAGGAGACCGTGGAAAGACATCATCTTCTGGATCACAGTATTAGGAGTAGCTGCGAGCTCCGAGTGAGCTTATAGAGAGTTTGCAAAAGCAGCAGGAAGAGATGCATCAACAACAGTAGAAACAGTAGGAGGAGGATATGCATCGATGGCAGTAGAAGTAGCAGCAGCAATATGAGGAGGATATCCATCAATGGCAGTAAGAGCATCATGAGCTGATGAAGTATATGCACTGTTTGACTTGTAGTTTAGGGATGAAGTTTCCCCCACTATCTCCTCCAACTCCTCCACCTCCAGAAGAATATCTTCCCAATGATTTTTTTGTTATGTTAAAAACATTTGAATCAATGATTTGTTGTAATATGAACTATTTAAAGTTTCTTTCTTTTATATTGGTTTGAATATTGCATAATTTTTTTTAATATTTTAATATTTAATATTTTATTATTTATTATTAGTATTCTGTTTTTTAATGTTTTTTATTTTACTAATAATAATAATAATAGTAATAATATTTTATTTTTTTTATATTTTTTTTGCAAATATTGAGAATTTTAATATTTTTTATTATTTTATTATTTTAATAATATTAATTTTATTTTTTCATTATTTTATCATAATTTTATTAAATATATATATTTTTTATTTTATTTAGTATTTGTGATGGGACCTTTTATGATGGGGTCCCATTGCAAATAGTTTATATATATTTTTAAAGTATTTACGACGGAAAAAAGGGACCATCAAAAATACTTTTGTACGATGGGCCCACCTCAAAAAGGATTTTTATATATAACATATATAAATGAAGAACTATTTTCGACAGGAAAACGGGCCCGTCACAAAAAGTATTTGCAATGGGCCGATCGCAAAACTTTTTTATATATATAATGTATATAATCGGAGATCTATTTGTGACGGGATGGTTTCCCATCGCAAAAAAACTATTTGCAATGTCGTTTTATGAAATGGTCTATTTATGATGGGACCCCATTATAAAATCTCATTTTTGACGGGATCCTGTCACAAATATCCAATTGAAAATACCTCAAATTCCAGTAGTGATGATAATAATTGATTGTTCATATAATGGAGTCTCGTTTTATATTTGGGATTTAATAAAGTATTCACCAACATGTCTTAAATCTATAAGAGTCCTAGAGTAGGAAATAATTCCCCCCAAAAGGGTGTGATGACCCCAACCTACCATTATCTCAGCGAATGTGTTTTATAAGATATAATTAGAAAATTACAAATGACCACCTTAATTTGGAAGGCAGGTCGGCATCAACTCAAAATGAGTGAGGGCATGAAATTTATCTGAAACAATGAAATATTTATTATTAAACATTCCTTATATATTAAATTTTAATATTTAAAATACCTTTTAAAAAATTATATGACATGTATTATGATATAGAAATAAAAGTGTTTAGTTAGATATCTTATGTGATAACTTCCAGAGCATTATAAATTATTAAATAAGGGAAAAGTATAAAATTTTATATTTAAATTATGAATTATTCATAATTAATTAATTTTAATTGTTCAAATTAAGGTATTATTATTTGGAAAATTATTCAAACCACATCAAAAGGGTTTTCATGATTTATTTGACCAACATTTAAATAATTATTAAATATGTGATATTATATTATGTAAAATGTTAACATAATAAAATATTGGATTATAAAAATGTTTATAATTCAAAAATATATTGTATTGAAAATAATATTCCATATAATGATGAATATGAAAGTGTTCATGTTGGAATGAATATAATTTTTTATGTTCATATTTATGGAATGTCCATAATATGAAGCCAAAATTATAAAATGTTTATAATTAGATTTTATTTATGAATTTTTCATAAATGTTTAAATCACATTTAAATATTTTAATTTTTCATTTATTTAAATATTATTCCCTATTTTATTCATAGTTATAATTTTTTTTTGATGAATGGTGTATTCTTTAGTTTAAATATTAAACATATGCATGTTAATGATTTTTTTCGTCTACCCTAAACTCATTTTGTAATTGAAGTTATAAACTTGAATTTAGTTATTGAATATAGTTTATGAATATTAATTTTTAGACTTAAAATGAATTTAATTCTCTCTTGAGTAAAGTATACCTTGGTCGAGGGACTTGGAGACAGACTACCTACCTACTTGGAGTCTTATGCATTGTCTAGAATGGTGAATGGGGTTGACTATATATCTCTTTGGGCTTACTCATGAGGACATTTATCATATTATATAACTATAAACCTTTACATGAAGTGTTCCTATACCTTTTTAATATGATGCATTTGAATATGTATGAATTTACTTGTTTTTTATTTTTTGGTGAGTAACACAAACTTGTGGGTTGTGTAAAGAGTTTTATATCAATACAGCTTGAGTATATTTGTTTTGTGGAGGGGATATGATTCCAAACTAAATTATTAGTATGATGCATATATAAAATGAAATAAGATGAGATAATATGGTGAGTTTAAACCCCCTACAAATACTAAGTGTTAGATTCCTTCCAAAATGACACTTTTCAAGACCTCAATCATCCAACTGGGTAGGTTATGACATAGAAGGGTCTCTGGATTATCTTGTGTTAGGAAACCAAGTAATGACTGGCATGGTATCATCCTTGGGTAGGTTCTTCCATAGAATTATTCCCTTATGCTGTCTTTTTTTAATGTATTTTTTTATTTTTTTAGGTTACACATAGATAATAAACCTTTAATAAGGATACTATAGAAATATATTTGAGTGAATATCTTTTATAGATTTAGATAAAGAGTTATCCTCTCAACTATCCAAGAGTCACAACTACTATGATTGGGATGATTCCCTACCAAAATAATTAAGTGATGAGAGGAATTCCCCAACAGACTCATTTCTTAGTGATATATGGATGTTTTCCCACTAATGGGTATGTTGAATATTTTAAAAGGGATCATAATTTTAGTTGGAGTTTATTTAATAAAAAATTATTAAAACATGATACTCATATGATAAAAAATTAATTTTTATATGAATGAAACCATAATTATCAAACTAAACTTTGAGAATAATCCATTAAAAAGATAATTATAATGTAAGATACTCTTAAGACAAGTAACATAAAAAATATATTACGTAATATTGGTGATTCAAGAAATTTTATTCTAGAAAATTCTATGTTTCAGAACAGTTCCTTCTTTAGTAAGCAAGTATGGAAATTGTTCAACAAGTGAGTCTATGTTCTCATGGAAGTATAGAGTGATTCATTCAGGGTTTCAATGGCGTTAGATAAAAATGGACAATGTAATATTAGTCACCACTCATGCACTAAATGTGATTGAGTACATTAATGATTTAATGAATTCTACTCTCATATAATCAATATGATTAGGCATTTCAAGTATATTCAATATGATTGAATATGTTGATGACTCGATGAGACTAAAGTCTTAATTAAAAACTTATTGGTTATAGAAATCAATTCTATTATTATGATAGATATATGATATAAACTATATGATCTAAAGAGTGTTGTGAATATAAAAGAAGCTCATAAGATAAAAAAAATTGAATCTTGAAGTTTTATTTCAAGTAATGGAGCAAATGAGTTTGTTAATTGATAACTTGGATACTTAAATCTTGAAAAAACATATCATAAGATGTGTATTTTTATTTCATTAATCTCTTGAAAGATCATGAAAACAATAGTTGTTTAAATGAAATGAGATGATTTTTTAATACACATGTTTTATGATTTGTTTAATTCTATAACATGCTATATGGGGAGACTAAAAATTACATGTTCTAGTAAGGAATTTATCCTATTGTCATATATGGAAAATTCCTAACAATATGATTTAATTAAAATAATGTTTACCCGATATCCTCAAAGTGTTGGGAATATATGTGAACCAGGAATACGATGTCTAGGTTCTAAAGTATTATATAGATAGTAAAAAATATGTAAAAGTTAAAATCAGAAGAAGAAATTTTTATTGAAAATTTTAAAAATGTTTCTTAAATAAGTCAATAAAGGTTATTCAAACCTAGGGTTATCAATATGGACAAGTAATAATTCATTATGATTGGATTATCAAAGATATACCTGAAGGAGTTTGTGAAATTACATGGAAATTCCATGTTAGGTATGGATGTTATATAAATAAATTATTTGATTTTAAAATGTATGTGTAAGAACCCGGTTCTTATTTTTGAGGTACGGGTTTCTTCTTTACCTTTTTTCCTTAAGTGTTTTTGAGAAAATCAGGAAAATGGGGAAAAATCCCAAATTTTGTGGGTACACACCGTGTAATTTTCCACACATCGTGTACTTTGGCCATGTGGGATGAGTACATAGGGCGTGTAGGCCTGTCAGTGATGAAGGGTGTAAAAACTAACTACACACCATGTATGTGGTATTTACACGCCGTGTAATCAGTCGGCAGGTGAACAGTAAGGCGGTAGAGGCAGCCACCTGTAGAGCGACAGTACACGCCGTGTAATTATGAAAACACGCCATGTACTCATGTCGAAGGATGAATAGTTCGGAGGTGAAAAGGTATCCACTAGAAGAACAGTTAAATGAGAAATGTACACACCATGTACTTGAGAGTACACACCGTGTAGTTTGTTTTTTTCGCTTAAAATAGGAAGTATCCTCCTCTGTTCACAAAGGATGCGTAGAACGCCGGAGGAGAGCAGGAGGGACGGCCGGAGCTTAGAGGATCTCTTGATCGCTCACCAGGAACCTGATTCCTACGTCGTCGATCTCGATTAGACCGCGCTAGTAAGCCCTTCCTTCTACTCAAGTAGTTCTTACCAATTCTTTCCCGAGTGAAAGTTATTTAGGCTTGAATGTGTTGTTGTTATTCCCAGATCTACTTCATTCTTGGGCGTTTCTAGAAGCGTCGTTCATTTATATCGAGCAGGGGCGATCGAGGTAGGTGTTCTGATGTTTATTTTAAACTGCTGTGTTGAAATTGTGTACCGTTGAACTATGCGCTCATGGTTGGGGTGTTTTATGACTAAGTCCTTTGATATAAATATATCTAGACTTGTATAGATAATCTAATGATAAGTTTAAACTTCTATTTGGGATCATTGTTTGGATCTAGGACCACCACCGGGGTGCGTTCCTCTGTTTAGCCGTTTGGCCAGGATACCCAAGGGTATACCGTGATTATATTATGCATTGATTTTTCTAGAGAGAAAGTTTATACAAATTGCTTGTTTATGCTTTGGGCCTGGCCTGATTCTATTAGCATGAGGGCAATGTTCTATTAGCCTGAGGGCAGTGTTTTTATTTTCCTGAGGGCAGTGGTTGTTAGCCTGAAGGTAACATTTATTATGCCTGAGGGTAGGGGTTTCTGTGCCTGAGGGAAATATTCGTTTATCCTGAGGTAAATCGCTTGAGGGCATGATTCGTATTAGCCTAAGGGTGTGGTTCTGTTAGCCTGAAGGTAAGATTCTGATTACCTGAGGGTAAGGTTTGGCATGTCTGAGGACACTGTTTATTTCATATGTTTATTTTGGTGATTTTCGATGTTGTACCTACCAGGCCTAATCAAAAACTTGGAATTTATAAGTGATAATTAAAATGGAAATATGACTGGTAAAGTTAGTTACTTTTGAGTACTACTTAGTTTATTACATTTACTGTTGCACACTGCTATTTCACATTTTCACTGACAGTTGGGCATAGGCATTTGGTGGGTGCCTACTGAGATTTATTTCTCACACCTTGTTTGGGTCATGTCTTCGGCCCAAATATATTACGTTTCTGTAGGTGTAGACAGGGGAAAGATTCCTTATACAGGCACATGATTGTAGCAGAGGAGTAGGAGAGCGTGAGACCGAGCTTAGGCTTGCGATGATGATGCATTTTGTTCACTCTTTTTTGTTCTGTTTTGTTGTACCTTATACTTTTGGTTGTATTGTATTGTATTGCAGTGTATCCTGTTTTGGATAATTTCATAGAATAGTGACATGATGCATCATTATGTATATTATTGTTTGTTATCTCTTATTTCTGTACTATTATCCATTTCAGTTGGGTATTGTTAACTGCTTCCACTGTTGAATGTTATATTTCTTTTCCGCTGCATTACACTTTGAAAAATGAGGTCATAGTTTCTCCACTATCAAACCTGGGCCCTCGCTGCTAGTCAGCAGCCTCTGGCATTTGGGGAAATGCGCCTGAGGTCATGTGACAAATCAGGTTCGGGCCACCCGTTGAGTGGCACCCAGATCTGGGACGTCACAAAGTCATATCAAAGGGGTTTCTTTTTTTGACATAGTATTTGGAGTCATAGTCAGGGATAGGAAAAATGGTAGTTGGTAATAAGTTGTGCCTGGGATTAGTTAACCCATGTACAGGGAAAAGCACTTACCTAGAATTGCAATTATTATGATTTTGAAAATTTTATAGTTGATTTGATTTTCACCGTTGGGTGACGCACTTGTGGTGTGTTGTGTATATATTATGTTTGGGTTCTATTTAGTTTCAACCCGATGAGATGAGGGTATGCCATCTCATGCATCATTTAGGCACATGCTAGAAATCACATGTCATACATTCTTCCATGTCATGTTGGTTCATTAGAAATTGCATGTTGTTGTGATAGTTGATTTGATAAATACCTTCTATTTGATAGGGTATTGTTGTGTGAGGTTTTTATAGAATGAACACCAATCTTTGGTTTTTTGGGAGTATGGTCCCTCAATGACTGGAATTTGGTGGATCATTGATGATTTCACATTGTTATAACATCTATAAGATGTCAAGATTTGATTCGCGGGGATTATGGGCCCCACAGATCGGAATTTGGCACTTAGTTGTTTGTTTCAGTGTTTTTCTGGGTTTCAGAGTAGTTTCTGAGGCTTACTGTCTAGAAAACCCATGATACACACCGTGTAGTTCTATGGACACACGCCGTGTGTTATTCTATTCGGGAAGAAATGGAAACTTTTTAAGTACATGTCGTGTACCCTTAGTACATGCCATGTAGTATCCTTCTGTGTCAAAGACTGTGTGGATGGGGACATGAGGTAGGGAATGAATTTGGGGAACACGTCGTGTACCTGTAGTACATGCCGTGTAGTGTTGACCTGGTGTCCGCCCGTGTAACTAACAACACGGATGGAGGAAACCTTAAGACATACACGCCGTGTATACCATGAACATGTCGTGTAGTCTGAATCAGGTACCCGACCGTGTCACAAACAACACAGGTCGGTGATATCTTTCTTAGTACACGACGTGTCCTCCTAGAACATGCCCTGTAGTGTCAGCCATGTATCTGGCCGTGTAGCGAGAAACATGGGTCGGTCTGGAGATTATTTGTACACATCGTGTCTTTTTGGAACATGTCGTGTAGTTTGACCTGGGTATACAGGCTGTCTCATGAACAACACAGGCCGGTGAAATCTTGTTGTGTACACGTCGTGTTCCTGTGGGACACACCGCATAGTTTTTTTTAAAAGAACCATGTGGCTTAGCCTTGTAGGAGGACTCGGATAGGGAAGAAGGACTTAAGTACACTCCACGTATTTTGAAGACACATCATGTGTTTGGGGTGTTACACGACCAGTTTTAGCTAGAGAACACGCCCATGTGAATGTCCTGTGAGAACACGCCATGTAGTCAAGTTTTGTAAATCTTGAATGCTTTCTTTCTCCTGTTCCATTCTTGGTCTCCTCGTTTCATTTCTTTATAATCATGATCTAAAGTGTGAATTTTAATTTTTAGAGTCATGCCATCGAGACAACCACCAGTTGTTCACCAATAGAGCAGCGATGATTATACTCTAGAGATGGTGGGTCATGGGCTACTAGTGGAACCTCTAGCAGTGCCAGATGCAGTGCCAGCCATTATACCAGACACAGGAACTGATGCGCAGTTCCATGAATGCTTCATGCGGTTCATGCAGACCTCTTAAAGAGCACCTCTGACTGCCACATCTATGGCAGAGCTGACACGTATCTTCCAACAGCAGCATCCGCCTACGTTTTCTGTGGATGGCGGACCACAAGCTGCTGATTCATGGTTGGATTCGATGCAGACGATATTCGAGCATCTAGAGACGCCTCCTGGGTAGAGGGTCATGATTTCTACATACATGTTGTGTGATTCCTCCAAGAGGTGGTGGGATGTTACCACCAAATCTGAGTTTCACCGAGACATGGCGTGGGAATATTTTTAGGCATCTTTCTATGACTTCTTCTTCCCAGAGATGCTAAGGGCAGATCGAGCTCGAGAGTTCATGAATCTGCAGTAAGTAACCATGTCAGTGATGAATTATTCTGCACACTTCACCGAGATTCAGCATTTTTCACCTGTTCTGGTGGGAGATGAGATGCTGAGGGCTCGACGCTTTGAGGATGGTCTTCGGTATGAAATCCATGCGCTGGTGAATCTTTTCATGTTGCCTACAGTACATGATATTTTGAACCAGGCACTGATTACTTAGAGTAACTTGCGGGAAGCTAGTGGTGCAGGCTAGGGTGGTTTAGCACTAGTTTTTGGTACTATTTCTACCGGTAAGTGGAAGAGGTAGATGGACTTCTCTCACGGGGGCAGTAAAATCCAAAATAATTCTTCAGGTGGTACGGTAATATGCTACCAGTTTGGTAGAGAGGGGCACAAGAGACCTTAGTGTTCACATGACCCAGTGGAGTGTCGAGATTGTGGTAATATGGGTCATTTGTAGTGCTTTTGCAGGGTGTTTCTACCATTGGATAGTGAGAGGGTTTCTATGCATACTCTGCATGCGGGGGTAGGGCCAACATCTTCTTACCAGTTGGGAAATTGGAATATGTTAGGGCATGCAAAAAATATGGTGGTTGTGGCTATGGTAGCTATACACCTGGATATCAGAGGCAGTAGGGCGGGATAGCTCAGGGTAGCCAGGCTATGTCGTAGGGCTGTGGCACTGGTCAGGCATATGCAGTGCAACAAACCCAATAGGAGCAGGATCCCGAACCTTCTACTTTTAGAGATACCATTCTAGTTGCTTCTGTTTTATCTTCTGCACTTTTCAATACTTGTTCTACACAAATCTTTATATCTTTGTCCATTGTGGAGATCCTTGTGCTCCGTATTTCTTCTTCTTTTACTGATATCATAATTCTAGACACACTGTTAGGAGTGAGAACAGTTGGTGTGCGTTAGTGCAGGGAGTGCCCCCTTGAGGATGGTGGGTGTCACTTTTTATGGGACCTCTATGTCTTGGATATGACAACTTATGATGTCATTCTCGGGATGGACTGGTTGGTTCCCTTTCGATATTTTGTGGACTACTATCGTCGTCGGGTGAGTTTCTCATCACCAGAGGTTAGAGAGTTTCTATACAAGGGAGAATGGGATGTCTAGGTGAGCTGAACTGGACCCGAGCATCGTGGGCGTGATGAAGTCACAACCTAGATTGTGAGTTTATATTTGGATGATTAGGGGACTTATCAGAATGATTTTCCTCCAGTGTTAGATCATTTCAGGGATGTCTTCCTGGACTAATTTTCAGGTCTACCTCGGGAGCATGAGGTCGATTTATCTATTGAGATTGTGCCAGGAGCGGCACTGGTATCCATTCCTCCTTATAGGACGGATACACCTGAGTTGCAAGACCTCAAGAGGAAGTTATACGAGTAATAGGAAAAGGGTTTCATCTGACCCAGTACTTCTCCTTGGGGTTCGCCTGTTCTATTTTCTAAGAAGGAAGACGGTACCCTCAAACTCTGTGTGGATTATCAGAAGCTGAACCAGTTGACTGTTAAGAACCGATATCCCTTACTACAGATCGATGATCTTTTTGATCAAATTTGAGGAGCATGAGTGTTCTCAAAGTTTAACTTGAGATCCAGATATCATCAGTTACACGTAAGACCATTGAACGTACCAAATACAACTTTTCAGAGCATATTTAGTCTATAAGATTACTTGGTTATGACTTTCGGACTCATGAACATGCCAGCAGTTTTCATGGCTCTGATGAATCGTGTGTTCCACCCCTATCTGGATTCTTTTGTGGTAGTCTTCATGGACAATATCTTGGTGTACTCTCACAATCAACACAACCATGCCACCCATCTTGAGATCGTACTGAGTAACCTGAGAGAGCATCGATTATATGATAATCCCTCAAAGTGGCACTTTTGGATGGACCAGAAACACTTCCTAGGTCATATCATCTCAGAGGCAGGAGTTTTAGTGGACGCGAATAAAGTGAGAGCAATAGTTTCCTAGGAGCAACCTAAGAACGTGTTTGAGATACAGAGTTTCTTTGGGTTGGCCGGATACAAAATGCGCTTTATATTGGACTTCTCCTACTTAGAAGCGCCATTGATGGGTTTGACTAAGAAGGCTGTGGAGTTTGTTTGGTTAGAAGCTTGCGAGATAGCCTTTCAAGAGATTAAGGGAAGGTTGACATCAGCACTAGTCCTGATACTTACAGAGTAAGGGAAGAGATATACATTTTACTGTAATGCATCAGGTATTGGGATGGGAGTAGTGTAGATGAAGGAAGATCGAGTTGTTGCATACGGGTCTCAGTAGTTGAGGACACATGATATGAATTACCCAACGCATGACCTAGAGTTGGTTGTAGTTGTTCATGTGTTACGTTGTTGGAGACATTATCTCTTGGGAGAGCATTTTGTGGTTTTCACTAACCACAAAAGTCTCAAGTACATCTTTACACAGCGTTACCTGAATCTAAGACAGAAAAGGTGTGTTGAATACCTTTAGTCCTTCGACTTTGAGCTTGCCAATACACCTAGTAAAGGTAATGCAGTAGTTGATGCATTGAGTAGGAGGACTTAGACACTGGCAGTTTAGGAGGCCGGTTGTGAATGGCAGCTTATGGCCTTGTTCTATGAGATGAATCTAGAGGTTCATGATAGTAAGGGGAAAACCTACCTTTCATCCTTATCTATGACTTCTAACCTCCTGGATAGAGTGAGGATGAGACAATTATCAGATGCAGAAGGCCTAGTTCTATAGGAGTTTGTGGAAAGTGAGGACCCTCCTCCTGGTTGGGAAATAGGTGATGATGGGGTGCTACGTTTCCATGGACGAGTGTGGGTTCCCTGGGATATACACGAGGAGCTGATTTGGGAGTTTCATACATTAGCTTGGTCAGTGCATCTCGGAGATACCAAGATTTACCATGACTTGAGACGTCATTACTGGTGGCCAAGTATGAAGAGAGAAGTAGATGGTTTTGTTACGAGGTGTTCCACCTGTCAGTAGTTGAAGGAGGAGCATCAGAGACCAGCCAGACTATTACAACAGTTACCCATTCCAGAGTGGAAATGGGATGATGTTGCGATGGACTTCGTGACTGTGTTGCTGATGTCCCCTTGAGGAAATGATGCAGTGTGGGTTGTTGTGGATAGACTCATGAAGGTATCTCACTTTTTTCCAATCAAGGAGACCTTCGGTGTTGATGAGCTCGGGAAGTTGTATATCTGATAGGTCGTACGTCTTCATGGGGTCCCTCGTTCTATCGTTTCTGATAGGGACGCTTGTTTTACATCTCGTTTTAAGCAGAGTTTTTAGGGGGAACTGGGTAAACAGGTGCTTCTGAGCACAACTTACCACCCTCAGACTGATGGCCAGTCAAAGCGTACGATATAGGTGCTGGAGGACATTCTACGTGCATGCGTCCAAGACTTTGGGGGCTCTTGGGAGAAGTATATACCCATGTTCGAGTTTTCCTATAATAATAGATTTCAGGAAACTATTGAGATGGAACATTATGAGGCTTTATATAGTAGTCCATGCTGATCACCTTTGTGCTGGATGGAGGTCGGTGAGGTAGCTTTACTAGGACCACATCTTGTGCAAGAGACTTCAGAGCAGGTCTAGTTGATACAGAAGAGGATGGCTACTGCGCAGTCTCATTATAAATCTTATGGTGATCTCCATAGATGACCCTTGGAGTTCGTTGTCGGGGATCAAGTTTTCTTACGTGTTTTGCCGAGGTTGGGACATAGGCAAATCAGGAGACAGGGTAAACTTTCGCCGAGGTATGTGGGGCCGTTTAATATTCTGGAGAGATTCGGGTCGGTTGCCTACTAGTTGCAGTTACCATATAGGTATCGAGCCATGCACGACGTCTTCCATGTATCTCAGCTACGCCACTATCATTCAGACCTGTCTCACATCTTTCATCCCGAGGAGTATGAGCTTCAGGCCGATGCGTCCTTTGAGGAGCATCTGATTCGTATTTTTTATAGGAGCATGAAGTTTCTCTGAGGTCGGTTAGTTCCTCTCATACGGGTGCTATGGAAGCATGGCCGAGTGCAGGAAAAAACCTGGGAGCGGGAGACTGACGTACGTGCTCAGTGGCTGGAGTTGTTCACGGAGTTATCTTCACCACCCTTGGAAGGGAAATTTGGGGAATAATTGCTTTAGGGGGGGAAGTTTATAAGAACCTGGTTCTTATTTTTGAGGTACAGGTTTCCTATTTACCTTTTTTCCTTAAGTGCTTTTGAGAAAATCAGGAAAATGGGGAAAAATCACAAATTTTGTGGGTACACGCCATGAGATTTTCCACACATTGTGTACTTTGGCTGTGTGGGATGAGTACACATGGTGTGTAGGCATGTTGGTGATGAAGGGTGTAAAAAATGACTACACACTGTGTATGTGGTATTTACACGCCGTGTAATCAGTCGGTCGGTGAATGGTAAGGCGGTGGAGGCAGCCGCCAGTGGAGCGACAGTACACGCCGTGTAATCATGAAAACATGTCGTGTACTCATGTCGACGGATGAACACTTCGGCAGTGAAAAGGTAGCTGCCAGAGGAATAGTTAAATGAGAAAAGTACATGCTGTGTACTTGAGAGTAGACACCGTGTAGTGTTTCTTTTTTGCTTAAAACAGAAAGTATCCTCCTCTATTCATATAGGAAGCTTAGAACATCGGAGGAGAGTGGGAGGGATGTTCGGATCTTAGAGGATCTCTCGATCGCTCACCAGGAACACGATTCCTTTGCCATCGATCTCGATTGGACCGTGCTGGTAAGCCCTTCATTCTTCTCGAGTAGTTATTACCAATTCTTTCCTAAGGTAAAGTTATTTAGGTTTGAATATGTTGTTGTTATTCCCAGATCTACGTCGTTCTTGGGCATTTCGGGAAGCGTCAATCACGTATATCGATTAGGGGAAATAGAGGTAGGTGTTCTGATGTTTATTTTCAACTGCTGTGTTGAAATTGTGTACCATTGAGCTACGCGTCCATGGTTAGGGTGTCATATGGCTGAGGTCTTTGATGTACAGATATCTAGACATGTATAGATAATCTAATGATAAGTTTAAAATGTTGTTTGGGATCACTTCTTGGATCCAAGACCACCACGGGGGTGCGTTCCTCTGTTTAGTTGTTTGGACAGGATACCCAAGGGTATGCTGTGATTATATTATGCATTGATTTTTATTGAGAGGAATTTTATACAAATTGATTTTTTATGCTTTGGGCTCGACCCAGTTCTATTATCCTGAGGGCAGTGTTCTATTAGCCTAAGGGCAGTGTTTTGATTAGCCTGAGGGAAGTGGTTGTTAGCCTGAGGGTAACATTTATTATGCCTTAGGGCAGTGGTTTCTGTGCCTGAGGGAAATATTCGTTTAGCCTGAGATAAATTTCCTAAGGGTGTGATTCTGATTTTCCTGAGAGCATGGTTCTGTTAGCCTGAGGGCAAGATTCTGATTACCTGAGGGTAAGGTTTGGCATGTCGGAGGACACTGTTTATTTCATATGTTCACTGTGGTGATTTTCGATGTTCTGCCTGCCGAGTCGAAGCAAAATCTTGGAAGTGATAAGTAATAATTAAAAAGGCAATATGAATGGTAAAGTTAGTTACTTTTTTGTACTGCATAGTTTATTGTATTTACTACTGCACACTGTTGTTGCACATTTTCACTGACAGTTGGGCACATGCCTTTGGTGGGTGCCTATTGGGATTTATTTCTCACACCCTATTTGGGTCATGTCTTTGGACCAAACAGATTAATTTTCTATAGGTTTTGATAGGGGAAAGAGTCCCTATATAGGTACATGATTGTAGTAGAGGAGTAAGAGAGAATGGGACAAAGCTTAGGCTTGTGATGCTGATGTGTTCTGTTCACTCTGTTTTGTTCTGTTTTGTTGTACCTTGTACTTTTGTTTGTATTGTATGGTATTGCAGTGTATCTTTTTTGGATTCTTTTGTAGAATAGTGACATGCTGCATCATTATGTATACGACTGTTAGTTATCTCTTACTTATGTACTATTATCCATTTCAGTTGGGTATTGTTTACTGCTTCTGCTGTTGAATGTTATATTTCTTTTCTGTTGTGTTATACTTTGACAAATGAGGTAATAGTTTCCCCACTATCAGACCTGGGACCTCGCTTCTAGTCGACAGCCTCTGGAATTTGGGGAAATGCGCCTGAGGTCATGTGACCGACCGGGTTTGGGGCACCCATTGAGTGGCACCCGGATCTGGGACGTTACAGTATGTGACACAAAATGTATATTTTAAAAAGTGTTGAAATTATAAAGGAGTTCAAAATCAAAGGAATAAGTGATCGAGTTTGTAGTTTATATTAATTATATTAAGTACATATTTACTACATCAAGGATTTTAATGTAATTTGTTTATCAATATGAAGTGAATCTAAGTAGAGGAAGTGTATCGTAATCTTGTTTCTCATATGTGATAAGAGAATATGTTTGATAATAAAGAGTTGTTATGAACAACATGAGATGATTAATTATATATATATGGTTAATAATTCATTAAGATTATATAACATGTTTTGAGAAGAATATATTGATAAGAATGTTTTATCTGTGATAAAATGTTTATCTAAATATTTGTTAAAATGTGAGGGAATGTGCTTCTACCACCCATCGATGGTATATTTTAACAAATTATTATTTTCAAATTAAAATTTTATAAAAAAATAAAGTACCATATATTATATGGAAACAATAGTTTATTTGTTAAATTCTCCAACTAAAAAAGAAAAAAATATTTATTAACATAGAAGGTTTTGTGTATCTTATAAAGATATTTTGAAAATAATATAATTCCTAAGAGTATAGTGAGAGTATATTTGGATTTAAATAATCCCAAGGTTGAAAAATAAATGATTGCACCAAACATAAGTTAAAGTGATTTCCACTAAATATAATAAAAGAGTTTAGGAGAATCAGGAAAAAATAATGTAAATAGTTACATTAGTCAAGGAAAAGGTTTTCAAGGAATAGAGTTCCAAGGATGATGATGATGAACAAAAATGGTTCTAAGTAGAGAATTTAAGTTTAAATCATGACATTTGATGTTGTGAAGTTAATAAGTTTGAATATTTTCAAATATTTGAACAGTTAGGAATATGATTCCTAAATCTCATAATCATTCAAATGTTCTTAATTTATAGGTGTTTCTCACAAAATAGTTAGTGAGAGTGTTTTATCAAATGGTCAAATAGAGATTTTACATGAATTACATATGTTGTAATTAGTTAAAAAACCAAGAATGTGTAGAAACCATAGGACTAATTTTGGAGTTTATCATATATGATATGATAAATTTGTACTTATGTTGGTTTTATTAAATATTATAAAAGTGTTTAAGAATATTAAAATGTATCATATAAAATACAACCTCCATTTTATCATTATTTCTTATTGTCTACATAATTATTTATATAGATTTACATTTCATGAAGTGTTATGTTAATTGACCTCTCAAAGTGTGACTTTGAGTTTATCCCTAATCAATGTTTGTCATGGAGTATTATAGGTTATGGAGATATTTTAATGTTAGTGCAAGCATTATTCTTTTATAAAAATATAAAATATTCTCATGAGGCACAAAACAAAGAATAATATTCTTTGTTTGTGCTGGATGACCAACAAGATTTACCACATGGAGTGTCATACAGATGTATTTGGTATACTTGGGCTGCATGGACCATATTTTAGTCTCAATTACCTAATTTTGGATATATTCCTATCATTGTAAACTTCATAATTTGATACCTTACTTACACAGGTCTTCATATTGACTTATCTAATACGAGGGTGGTTGAGTATATTACTGATTATTTAATTGGATAGAACTTAACCAAGATGATATTTTTCTCCTTATATTAAAATTATCACATTTGGGATCTCGATTGAGATATACAATGGGAGTGTGCGGCCACACCTAGACATTGTATATCTATCTAGATATCAGACATGTGATGTACTTGTCCATAAGTATGGATGACATGTGATTTATTCCTCGATCATATCAATTTATACTGTAAGAATCATGAATATCTAAGTTGGATATACGATATTGAGATGTTCCATTCCCCATGGTCACTCAATGGATTGGGAAAAGGTAAAATATGATAATACGCATTTGATTATGATGCATACTAGTGGAAACATGTATAAAGATACTTGTGTTTGATGGAGATCACGCCAGATCCATTTATATCTTGAGTAGTATTGATTATTTTCTAGATTCCACTCTTTTATTATACATATGGATCTAGATATTTGTATTTTTTTCAATTCTATAAAGCCTCTTGGGGTCACACTTTGTGGTTGTATGAATGAGGATTGATTTTGGAATATAGAGACACTCTAAAAGTTTTTTAGAGTTAATCCAAAAGTGTTTTGGATGAGTATTCACGTAGAATTAAATATAATGTGATACAAGATGAAATTGATGATAGATTTCCAAAAGGGTTTTGGAAGTCATCCAAAAGGAGTTCTGGATATTATTTCATAAGCTACTGTATACGATACAATATAAGGTGAAATGACACAAAGTCTAGTAGGATTTAGTTTAAGTGGGAGATTGAATGAGATATATTCCCTAAAGCCATATTCCTATGATGCATACTACCATAAGACATATATGGGTTATATATTACTATTTATATATTGATATGAAGGCATGAAATAACATTTCATTCATTCCAATTCATTTAATTTAGTGAGAAAAAAACTATTAAGTGTGTTAATATTTAAATGGATAGCACTCACTTAATGATATCATTTATTAATCCATTAAAAAAGTGTGTAATGGATCATGAGTTTATTATTCATGCATGGTATGCATGAGATGGTCTAAGTATCATTTACTCATGTGTTATAAATGCAACAATGCAAGGAGAATCCATGAGGCTTATAAATAATACAACCATATGATGTTTGTGATTATGGATTATCGCATGATGCTTGGCCATACATCAAAAAAATAGAATATATCTTTCTATTTCCTCCTTTGCATCATGATATTAGAGCACATCATAGAGGATGTAGAGTACTAAATGTATAAAATTCAATTTATATTAGACCATGGATACCTCTAGAGGCAGGATGTTATTTGGATTCCACTTTGTGATCTTTATCAATCACATTAAAAATTTCTCAAAGGTGGTGAAGATAAAGCAGTGGATCATTAGTGTTATGTACACATATTTACAGCAATTATTCATTTCTATTTTATGGGAAGTTTCATTTATCATGAATTATATATCCTTAGACAAGGGTTTAAATCACTTCCACTTCATATGATAATTATTATTAGACTCATTTAAAACCCTTTAATATAGTAGTAATCAAAGAGAATATGAACCTCCAAGTTGATGGGATGTTTGAGCTCATGGTGTATTTGTCCTGATGAGGAAGAAAATAAGTAAATTTATGAGGAATATAAAAACACGAAGCTAAAACGGAAGGTTTATGATGTTGGTTTTTAACCTTAGATATGTTTCCTTTGTATCATTTTGAAAAAGAAATGAAAGATCATACCATGTAGAGGTGCAATGGTTTAAATTCATGTGATGGGACCATACCATGCAGTTTAACATCATGAGATAAGGATGTTTATTCCATGAAAGATAAGATAATAAAATATTGAGTGGGGAATATGTGGATGGTTTTTCCCTTATGAGAATACCTTGAATTGTTTAGAGGATAATAAATAGATCACTAACCCAAAACTGATTAGAGTAAATATCCAAGATGATCATCCTAGGATAGGAGATAACACTTCAGCATCCTTGTGGTATAGACCTTCATTATCAAGGGGATACATAGTTGTGATCACCCTAAGAGTTATACCAATCTCAATGGAAATCTCATTATCCCCCTTTTATCAAGGTAATAAAAAAGTGAAAGGGTGAATACTGGTGTGCGTGTCTTGATCTTGTATGTCCAGTGGCCTTATAGGAGGCCTTGATAGTCAGATACCCAAATAGGGGACATGGGGGAATAGATTATTTACTATAGAAAATAGGGTATACACGGTTCCCTAGTATGGGAGTTAGCAATGTGGTTCACCCTAGTGAGGTTCTTGAAGATGCTTTACCCTAGTTAGGTTTTAACACATATTCATTACCCTAGAGAAGCACTGTGAGAAATATTCCACCCAAGTAAAGATCCTTGGGTGATGGGATACCCAAGTGAAGAGACTTGGGTGATGGATTACCCTAGTAGAAGACCCCGGGCAGTGGGTCACCCATGTAAAAGGCCCTGGGTGGTGGGTCTCCCAAGTTAAAAGTCCTATGTGGTGGGTTGCCTATGAGAATGGTCCTAGGTGAGGGGTCACACAAGTGAAAGGAGTTTGGTTATGGGTTTACCAAGTGAAAGGAATTGGGAAATAGGTTGACCTTGTGGAAGAACTCAGGTTATGGGTTACCCTTATGGATGACTTAAGGTGACTAATCATCCTTATGGAGGACCTCATGGGATGGGACGACCTTTTAGAGGACCTCAGATAAAAGGTTTAACTTATAGAGATTTTTGTTCCCAAGTGAGTATTTAATTATTTATCAATAGGTTCAATATGTGATTATTGGTGATGATGATACATAGAGGATTGTTATGGATTCATGTAAAGAAATCAGATTTCATTCTTGATATAGTATCAATGTAATTCTATAAGATGATTGAAGTACTTCTATGATATATAAAAAAAATAATGAGGTTACAACTTGAAGAACTTGAGTGGAGAAGTTCAAGACATAGTGACATTCCTTAATTATGATTATTGTTATGCTAATATTAAAAAAGAATCAAATACAAGTGTTTATGGATGAAGGAAAACTCTCTATAGAATTATTGAGCAGTGTTGAAGAGATTGAGAAGGCCTAGAAGACATCTAAAAAGGATATGAGTATGTTTGAATGAAATATGGAGTTTGGAATATTCACATAAAGTACTTCTAGCATGTATACGAATTTTCATAGCTGAATATATGATGTAGATGAATTTATAGAACAACTGATTATACAATGTATTTGAGATTCTACTATGCAAGAAAATTGATGTAGTCGAATGCTGATGTGTATACGAATTCAGAACTCACATAAGTTTGTGGTACAATGTATATGAATGGTTTAGTTTATCCAAATGATTCTTCATAATTAAAGTGAACCTCATAAGTGAATTATTTTGTGTAGCTGAAGTGAACCACATCGGTGAATTTAAACCGTCTATATAATTCATGTAGGAATTTGATAATGATGTATAGGATTATATACTTATGCACCAGGAAGGATTTATGGAATATGATATTCTAGGAAATGGAATGTCCACTTGGACGAGATACATGAGGCCATGAACATAGAGATATTTGAGGATAAGAATATGTAGTAAATAAAATACTATATGGAGAACAACATATGAGATCCCAAGTCCTTAAGTTGTTTAAAAGCAACAAGATTTGAGGATTTTTTGAAAACACATATATTTAGAAATTTCATGAAAGAATGATGGCTGATTCTTGAGGAAGTTTAAAATAATATTCAAATAATAATTCAAATGAGGAACAAATTGGGAAATCTATTGACCAATTTAAATGGAATAATACCACACCTTCAAACGATTTATAAGTTTCTAAATATTAATTGAAACGAAATATTCATGTAATATCGTTATTTGATTATAAATATATACAGCCTCCAAAAGAATAAAGTGATAAGATAAAGATAATTGAGAACCTACATATATAATGAAAATAGATTTATGAGAGCCTAATATATCTAGTATTGAGGAGAGAAAAAGGTGAGCTGGAGATTGGAGTTGCTAAAGGAGACATACATGAGTATTCAATGCTGAGGAGAATCCATATCACACTATATCTGAAATGAATTTATATACTAACAGATATAGTATAAAGAATCTACCAAAGATTTGGATGGTGTACATGAGATAGTCATATCCTATAGGCTCTTGGAGTAGAATCGTCTATATAAGAAGGAGGTATTTCCTCCACTAGATCAAGATAAAGAAGAGGAGCTTGTGACTGGGGTGTCTGACCGATTGCTAAAGAGGCTCATGGTTGGGGTGTATAACCAGTAAAAGATAAAAAGTATAGTTCGAGTGTTTAACTAACTGAGGAAGAAGAGTTGGTGGATGGGGTGTAAAACTTGTGCTAGCTAGAGGATCGACTACTTGGGTGTCCAACTAGTTGCTTCCTAAACCACTACAGTTGATAATAAAATTAAAATAGAGAATAAATGTTGTGATGAATAATTATGATGACAATGAATAAGTTTTTATATTTAACCTTGTAAATACTATGTGTTGATCTGTCTCTTTACTATTGAAAATGATGTGAGGTTGTGAGATACTATTTAGTGGTTCAGCAACCCTAAAAAGTTCAAGAGGTTGAAATTTGGAGGAGATTAATTTTTAAAAATAACGCACCACTGATTCACCCCCTCCCTTTCAATGATAACTAATTAGTCCTTGGTCCATATAATTGGCATTAGAGAAGGTTATCTCTAAATATCCATGTATTCCCTGATTTTTTATTAAATTTAATGAAGTTAATATTTCAGAAAGTATTTGAGTTTCCTTAGATGGAGAAAATAAGTATAATCCTAAAGATAAAAATCTATAGATTTATTTTAGGACCCAAAAAAACATGATGAAAAGAGATTAAGGGAATCTAAATAATAATATAAAAGTGAAGGTAGATACACTAATAAATGAAGGTAATATGAGTTGTACACATTTTAATAATTATTTTGATTATAATTATTCTAATGAGGATTCGTCAAGATGTGATGACGATATATCAATTAGTGATATTTAAACTGATGTTAAAGATCATCTAGAGAAGGTTTCCAAAGTAGTAAATTGTATTACTGGAACCATCAAGGGATTCAAGTTGAGAAATCATATCTAGAAGAAGATGATAATTCAATGGAAGAGGAATTGGATAAAAATGTTGGGATATAAAATACCCCCGAAAATATAGTGATATTAAAGGATGAAACTATGAGGGTTCGGATTCCAAAAGACCATCCCTTTACGTTTTCCCAGGGATTGGTGGGTATGAGAAGGAGTTTGGAAGTGTTTCAAAGGATAGGGAAGTGTTCTTGTCATTCATAGGATCACCTTGCAATAGTGGCGGGTGTGGTTCTAGTCATTTCATCTTTGGGTACTTATAGGTTGGCCATAGGGCTGGCTGTATAGTGCTAGTATATACAACAACGAGTGAACCAACCTGGTTAGTTGTGGTGCTGGGCATAGTGATTTGATGGTCGCCCTGTGTGAAATAGAAATCTTGGAAATTCCTAGAAAAGGGCATCGAATTTTGGGAGACTGCATATAAAAAACGGGGAGCTAGAGCTCACCATGCTATGGGTGTGATGAGGAGAAAATGGCCAAGCCTTTTACGTTGGTCTATAGTTGTTGTGTTGGTACTGTGGTGTGAAATGGAAGAAGATAGACTAGAGTTTTTAAATTTTCATCACCATAATGACATAACAATTTTTTATTTGGTGATGAAAACCCTGATAAACAACCCAAGGATCTCTCATGAAATAATTTAATCACAAAAATTAAATCAAACAATTACCTCATTCTATTTGAAGACACTAGTGAATACTTCTCATCACCAATGACCATTTCTCAATGGAAGTGACTTCAAATCCCTCTATATTGTCCACGCATACTTATAAAGTTTTTGGGTATGCCAATCATTTATATTCAGGTGATAACAGGATGAATTGGCATTGCCTTTGATTACCCAATGGTCAATATTTTTCCGTTCCTTTGATCCATAAGGGAAAAATTGGATCGATTATTGGAATAAGTTGTTTCTATCTCTAGGATGTAGGAGAGATGATAGAGGAGCTCTCAAATATAAGTGGATGAATAGTCTCTCAAATTAGATCTTCTTCTTACTTAAATAGTGAATTAAAAATACCTAGAAATGGATCCGCGCCCCAAATATATATTTACCACAAAATAATCCATAAATGACATCTTATAACCTATTAGCTATTTCCTAAATGTTATTAATATTTTTATCACTTACTTCTAGAATAATTAATATATTACATGATAAAAGTGATACATTAACTCGAATCATTATTCCCATAAATATTAAAAGAACATTTAATATTGAAATAATATTTTTTTCATTAAATATTTTTCCATGTATTCACTTTAATAATTGTAAATACATTAAATAAATAAATTCAAATCCAAATTTTCAATACTCAAATAATAATGGATTCATTTATTTCTCAGTGATCATTTAAACGTAGACACCCCTAAAACCCATAGTGGAGACCACAATTTCCTGAACTCTTATTCATAAGAATTGGCCCAAACTTTTTAATTTGCTAAGTGTGTGGCCATATAGGACCTTATCGAGATACTATTGGGTACTAATCACAAACTAGAAGAATATTATATCAACCCATCAAGGCCCCTAAGAAGATAAGGTACAATTATGGCAATGAAAACCTCCTATTAACACATGATGTGTAATATAATCTATTTTTATCACAATATATCATAAAGAATGATGAACACTTTGCATCTTAATCTTTTCTTGCTTTATTATTTTTTGACCTTACTGGATGGACTTACCTTCTTCTACCATGGTTATGAATTTAAGGAAGATCCTACCTTCCCGATCATCTGGGACCAAGATATCACTTCCTTTTGGAAGTGAAAAATTATATCTTGATAATTTAATCAATTTCATACCACCAATGATGTACCCAACAAAAGACACCTTGACACACAAAAAATGTCATAGTTTTCTTCTTTCAACAATGTACATAATAAAATGGTACACAATGATAACAATCTAAATTCAGGAGAACACTACACATTTATATAGATATGAACCACCAATGACACCTAAAACATGTAAAATCCATATTAGTGGATCAATCCTCATGATCTCACCCACTTGAGATCACCATGTGTGAACATGTTGAGAAAAATTTTCAATGCTTATAATCCCCCCAACACCTGATAGTTACACATAATCTGTATCTTGTTAGCATGATGCATCTGGACCATAGGACATAAGTTTAAGATTATTATCATGTTATATCTATATTATCATTATGTCATAGGAACTACTATAACTTTTTGATATTTCATGTAATCTAAGGAAATTACCATAAATATAGTGATGCAGAGGTATAAACACTATCATGGTAAGATAAAAACAAGTATATATATATATATATATATCAAATTATATATATATAATGGTAATGAAAGTATATAAAGGAGTTGGGTCTTGGTAACCCACTCACAATAGGTTGGCCATGGTGGGTATCAGAGGAACCAACAAAACTTGGACTACGCTATGGCCTAGGCCTTGGTGATTAAAAAATAGGATTTTAAAAACAAGAGAGAAAGGGGGAAATAGCCTCAGTAGATTCATATATCCTTTGATTGAGGGATACCAGGACATAAAGTTTTTTCTTCATGTTTTGGATAGTCCATTCAGTATTCCTCTATAAATATAGGGTTTGACCTCACTCATATCTATTCCCTTACTTATCCTTTATGATATGTCTAAATCTAGACCATCATGGTACCATTTGATAATCTTTTTAGAGGATTCTATCCCCTTGGATCATAAATAATCAATTTCCATTTAATCTAGGGAAATTTTCTTGGATTTATATCTTTTTTAACGATTTTTTTTCTAGATATTCATTGTGGAGAGCCCATATTTTTTGTAATTAGTTCTATGTGTAGTTTGAAGTGGGTTTTGTTAGGTTATTTCAGTAGTTTTCCCTTCGATCTTGGTGAAGTTTGATCCCCCAATTATTCCATTATTAGCATGGTTCTCTTTTAAGTGACAATCGAGGTAGGGGATCCTTATTATCTCATTATTTTCTATGAATATATGGGATTTTCATGATTTTATCTTCATTTGGGTGGATAATATGGGTTAATATAACAAGATAATGAATTAGATTAATTTGAAATTAAATTATGGGGGGTCACATGTATTTACTACTTTTGATGATATTGACAATAGAATTATTGTTACTTAATAATGTTTCTGTAAATCAAGAGTATTGCGGGGGTGTTTGTGTTATAGTTGTTATGGATGTAAAACCCATGTTGTGTTGGTTTTTTGATCTCAACCTGAATAATAGGTTATGAACATAAAAATAGATAATGAATTGGTTTACCATGGAAATATTGAATTGGGTGAGAATACTTATGCTAAATAATGAAGTAAAGTGATGAAAAACAATTGTATATAATTTTAAATATTGTGAAATTAAAGATATAATTAATGATATGTGTTTATGTGCATTCTATTTTGTTTTGTGTGATGTGTGTGGAACTTAAGGGGATTTTACCAGTGATGGTGGTAACTAGGTTCTAGTTGGAATGTGTTAGGTGGAAAAACCATGGTTAGTTGACATGAGATGTGCTGTGGGATGATGTGTGATGTCATAGTTTGGAGTTATTATGGGAATGGTTGATGAAATTTTGTGATGTATTGGTTTCCTAGTAGTTATGGAATTCTTGAAAACTGGTACTTTCTAATTAAATGAACTTGGGTTTGACTAAATGGTTTGGGTTGACAATAAATAAATGATGTATTGATAAATTGGATAATGATTTTTAATTTAAATGTAGAAAATGGTAAAAGAGTATATAAGTGGTTAATAATTAATGCTATTAAATGGAAATTATGAAATTGATGTGTGGCTATGTGCTTGTTAAACATGATTGGATGGGTTGATAGTGCCATGACATAAATGTTATCATGAAATCATGGTGACATAGAGGTTTCATTAGTTTGATGGTTTGGTTTTGTGGAACCATATGTTTGGATTATGTATAACTATCATATATTTTATTTTCCATGTGATTTCTATACACACACCACCTGATCTGTGTATTTACACTGACACCAAAATGTTTTGTGATCTGGTTGTTTTCCCAAAACATCCAGGTTGGTGAGGATGGATGACTAACTACCCCCATATTCCCCTCTATCTATTCTAGGAATGTTTATTACACATTAGTTGTGATTTCTTGAAGATATAGTTCACTAGAGGTTAAAATTGGGGAGAAGATGAGGTGCTTTATGGTTGGGGTCATGAATAGTAGGAGGGAACAAGGTTGATATCCTTCATATTCTTGATAGCATACTATTATAGTTTATGGAAATGTTTATGGGATGATGTGGATGATAATTTTGTGGAATATATTGAGATATGGGAATTTCCCATTGCGATGAGGATTGTGATGGTATGAGGATGATAGATATGGATGGGATGAGAGTGAAAAGATGTATGAGTTGGAGTGTGATAGTGGAAATTCAGTGGTTAAGTAGTAAATTATACCCTTTTTGATACGATTATTTTTATATTACTATACTTGGGTTTTTTTATTTGGTGAGTGAGCCATGGGTGTGGATGAGAACTAGTTGACATGATAGGTTCTTATTGATTTTTCTATTTATTAATTGGGTAATTAATATTATCTTCTAACATTTTCATGAGAGTCCTTGGGTACGATCCTACTGAGTATATATTTTATGCTCAATGTGATATATATATATATATATATTCTATTTTTTAGGTTATTAGGAGGGATCTAGGGATTGAGCCAGACATTTTTATCTTGGATCTTCGAGATATTGGGTTGTTGTTGTAGTATTGTATTTTGGTACTTATTTGGATACTATTATTTGTATCTATATGAAATTAAATGCATTGTGAAATATTTTGGGTTTTCCTTTATCATTATGTTATGGAGTTGTTTAGTGGTTGATATCATATATCCCAATATTAATTTATTTCTATTGAGGTAAATTCCTCTCAAACATGTGACTTTATTTATAACCTCGTTGCTAGTTGTGGTAATACTGGGTACCCTAGACCTAAATTAAATAGTACTTGTAATGTCTTGTGTTTTATGCTAGTTTAAAATTGATAGAGAATTTGAAATTTTTGTTTAGTGGATATGACAAACCTTAAATTGATCATCAAAATGTAAATAAAATTATTGGAACACTTAAATGTGATCTTTTTTACATGGGTTTTAAGGCCATAGATGTGTATTAGGTTTTTGGATGAATTTATGAAGCATTGGGCTTGGAAACTTATTTTAAGGAAAGAGAAGACTGAAGTGCATGGTTGGAACATAGTTAGTAGTAACCATGCAACTCAACTATGAAACCCATAAATAGAGGATCACAGTTTGAGAAACCATACAAGGTAGGGTGTGCGGCTATGTGAGATGTCAATAGAAAAATATAGAGGAGAACTACATAGTATGTGCATAATTTTTCTAACTATTCACTATCCATGCAAGGTGTGGGGTCCTTTGGATAGTAGTACTATACATTTGGTAGAAAATTATCCAAATCGTAAGGTCAAACTGTGTATCTCATTAGTAGGGTAAAAATTACCATTTAACACTCTATTATTTAAAGTATTTTAACCCCTTTTCCTTCCCCATTTCTCTGGTAGCCTCTCCCATGTTCTCCTGCCCATCCTCCCTCTTCTATGGTGGGTTATACTTTATCTGAGCCTAGAATCAACCACTATTCATCGCATTGGAATCATATAGGTAAGTCTTTGATTCCTCCTACACATTTTATAGGTTTTACTCTCTATATGTAATGATATTTATATACATCATATTATACCCTCTTTGTCGGGAATTTGTTTGTTTATTCGATTCCTCTCATTATGAATCAAATCAAAGCTCGATAATGTATGATTGAACTATAATAAGCATGAGGTAGGTGATATCAGGCTTTTACCTTAAATTATATCATGTTTATAAATACTTTGTTGTGATGGGATCCGTAATTCATGAGCATCACCTTTTAAACTTGAGACTAATTAAGTAAATACTAATTCTATGAATTAGTTAGTCTTTATACACTAAATGGAACTATTAGAGGTCATATTACTCAACTTGAATCACCCCTTGGATCTTTTTCTCTTATATTCCACACCCCTTATGGTTTATCTTTGGAATTAGAATCACACTTTGATGCATGTTAACTTAATTTTATTTAAATGAAATGTTTAAATGGAATTTAATGAACTATAAGGGGTGTAGATGACTCACTTAGCTTATGACCATTATCTATATTATTCTAGACACACTCTTTATAAAATAAGTATCCAATTAGAACCACATGGTATTTTTAAGGAAATGATTTACCCTTGAAAATGACCAATTTATTAAATGGAATGGTTGAATTGTCGCACTTGATAAACGAATATATTTTGGAATGAATTCATTCTCATGGACAATGATTAATTTTTTGAATGTGAACTGCCTAAACTATTATATTATTCCATGATATAACCTTATATTCCTAATTAAGAATACCTTGGATGGAATAATTGGTCGAATTAGATTAAAATGCACTTTGAGTGATACCAAGTTCCTCTTTATAGAACACCTTGGTTAAGGGATCATAGGGAAAGTAGGATTAATTTATAGATGATTGTTATTGAGGGAATATGGTTTAGATGTTTTACATGATGTTTCATATCCCATTTATTGAGGATGTTGGAAATGGCATTTAACATCACTTGGGTTGCTGGATATGATGTTTTATACCCCCTTTTTTATGGATGTTGGAAATGACATTGCACATCATTAATTGGGATTGATGGGAATGATGTATTATATCCCCTCTTCATATTCTTTGGTTTAAACCCCTTACTAAAAACTTTAGCCCATTATTAAATTTT
This sequence comes from Viscum album, assembly GCA_963277665.1. Taxonomy (NCBI): domain Eukaryota; kingdom Viridiplantae; phylum Streptophyta; class Magnoliopsida; order Santalales; family Viscaceae; genus Viscum; species Viscum album. Next base: position 2,041,132,430 of record OY728148.1, on the reverse strand, counting down.
TATTCACTTTAGACAGATAGGAATGGATTCCCTTATCATTCCATTGAGATCCTTGGGCATGAAATCCCTTATTAAGTATGAGGCACTTATGAGTATGCATGGATTCTGGGGTAATGCCTCGAGTCCTAACTAGTACTTCATATATATATATGACAATATATGATTATACATATAATATATATATATATAATTATATATATATATGTATATATATTTATAAATATATATATATGAAAACTTTTATAAAGATGAATTTATCCTTAGGATGAAGTAGTTATGGTTGGCTAGGTATCATTGAGGAATCTGAGTCTGACTCAATTAAATTTATTATTTAATACTTTTCTGATTGTACCTACACACTTCTTATTTCATATTCATGGACTGGATTACCTTAAACGACGGTGGTGGTGTTCTACTGAGTATATCTCACACCCTATTTAGGATGTAATTTGATACCCGAACAGACCTCATCCTATTGTAGGTTAGGACTCTAGACTATGATTTGTTATATTTATCTTTATAGAGTAGTGATAGACATTGGAACTTTAGAGTAGTTACTGAGAATGTACTTAGGATTCACTTCTAGGGATGGAGCCTTTTATTTATTTATTCATCTTATCAATTTAGTCATGCCATATATGTTATCTTCTGTATGTCTGACTACCTATAGTTAGGACATAGTATGTACATGCATGGTTGGATTATTGGATTTGGCCTAGTTATTCATTCAGTTATTATTGTTTATCAATTATAATCATCTTCCACTTCTCTATTATTTATCTACTTCTGTTGTTGTATTTATTGCTGATCTAGATGGTATAGTCTTTCGACTATCCACCATTAGACCCTTTCTTCTAGTCGGAAGACTCTGGTGTATAGGGATGCGTGCTTGAGGGCATGTGACCGACCAATCCAACTAATATTTATAGAGTGGGATGGGATGATACATTAAAAAGTATTATCATGTCTCTTTTTTATTTTTCTTACCATTTTGGGAATGTTAGACAGGAGACTAGGAATGTTTTTGGAACTTAGTAGATAGATCATATCTAGGTCTATCCAACCCACATATAGTGGAAAGATCAAGTTTATAGGGATGGGATTATTCATTATTATTACTATAGTTTATATTATTCAACCTTAAGTTATTGATGTAATTCAGATGGTTTCACATTTATGAGATTTACCTCTGATTTATGGATTCTTACCCTTTCCCTAGTACAACAAGTACTGTTACATGCATTATTATAGGCATGTATATATTCACATTCCATGCATACACCATTATATATACGTTTCATTTCTTGAATTTTGCATAAATTTTGTGCATTACTTATGTAAAAATTTAACATTATTATCTGTATACCCTACTTGGGTGTTTTTTCTATGTTCAACACTATTCTCTACTTATGTCGAAGCTTTTAATTCATCCTATTATTCATTTATATACCATATAATTACTTGTTATAATTATGATATATTATTGATTATTAAAGTGTTTGCATCAACCTGAATAGTGTTTTACCATATATCTTGATGGTGGCACAGTAATTAACCAATTATGAAATGTTTGATCCCTGGACCATTGGTTTCCTGGGATGAAACATTTATGGTCGTGATTAAATGGGTTCCAATAACAATTTTAAAGTGCATGAGACTTTATAAATTGGTAATGGTAACCCATATAATCAAACCATTATATGTGAATTATTATATTCTAATACTGAAGATGAAAACTTGGTTATAGTTATATTAATTTCAATTGTAATGTAGGAAAGTACCTTTATAATAAGGTAATTGTGAGTTATATAACTAAACCATGGTATATATATGTAATGTCTTTTATTTATTTGTTTTGGGCAAGATGACCCATATGATTAAATTATTAAATGAACAAATAGACCCAAGTATATCAGTTGGGGCATTTTTCATATGAGATAAACCCAATAAGGTTGTAATTAATCTTTACTAAAACAATTGTTATTTGGATTCACTTAGATGGACCTAGGTTGGTATAACGGGACCCTCATAGGCTTCCTTTATCTTTAGATTCCTTATTATATAACACCTTGTGGGTATACTGGTGATAAATGGTATGGTTATTTAAGATGTTAGTAGCCACTTATGTGGTGTTACATATAAAATTATGGTGTAATCTTATTAAACTAGTTCCTTTAAAATGATAAAAGACCTTTTATTTGCTTTTGAGCTATATTATTTTGAGGCTTACATTAATTAATTTTCCAATTACTACCTAAATATCATTTTACTCAATATCTTGGTATTATAATATTCTTTAAATAAGAAAATTGTGATAATTTCTTGGGCAAATAAATTAGGATTACATGTTTTGAAAGAAAATTGTAAGATAATTTGTCTACTATTATGCATGGCATCAACCTATTAATAGTTGTTTAGATAATATGACTCTAAGATGATCCATGTTCATGCTATCACATTACAATAATGTGTAGCACCAGTTATGCTATTTCAATATCATAGTAGCACATGATGTTACATGCAGTGCCTCTTAAGTTAATAAGTGATGAATTAAACCACATACAGTGTGATCGAAACGGTCGAATAATATTTTAAATCACGTGGTTTCATGATTGCTTGGAAAGAGTCATGTGTACATGATGATTTCATTCATGGTTCATCTTAGGAGTAGAGTGACCTAAGAATTAGATAAATTGAGTTATCTTACTATTGGGGAATAATGTTGGATAAATCAATAGGTGTTATAACACCAATAATTAGAGTTAGTTTTTGGACTTTAATTTTTATCTTTTATGCTTTTAAGCAGTTGTTTTCTCTAATCTTTGATTGGTGCTTCGTATAATCATGTTGGACACATCTATAACCTATGTTCTATGTGGATGAATTTTTTGATGTGAGGTGATTTCCCTTTTTTATAAAATGATGACTAGGACACTCTTAATGTGGGGAGCATCACTTCAAATGTGTTTAATCATGTCCTTTCAAGTAGAGGGAGAAAAACTGTAAGGGGATAGTTGGAAATAGTTAGAATGGATTTTGGATTCTTATAAGGCTAGTGAGTTTGAGTTTTCTAGTCATATAGATGATGCTTTATATAAAACCTAGTTTTGAGTTTGGATGGATTCTGAATGCTAGATTCAGGATTTAGGTGCATGAATAATAAAGAAATGTAAATGCATCTATAACACATCCATGCTTGTAAGGAAACATTACATTTATGTGGTTGGTTGAGTACCTAACCTTTTAAGAACACCAAGAGTCGGGATGAGACATAGGTGGTTGTTTAGAATTATCATGGGAACCATTGTATTTTAGGTGAAGTGATCGAGCCTCCAAATACTACATTGGCTGTTAAGATAGACATTTTGTTATATGTCAGCCTAGAGTGAAACAACTAACACATTGATAATTAAATCTTTATGGAGGGTTGAGAATTCTAATGTGAACTTCATTTTGTATGAAATTAATTTTAGGGGCATGACCATTAAAACTATACTAGTAGAGATGTGGTCATAGCTTTAGGGTGTTGTGATGTGGTTGACTCATAATTAGACCTACTCACACTTCATCAAGAGATGTTGTTTTGTGGGTTTTTATAGAAATTACGACCTATTTTTATGGATCATGTCTAGGAAGATCTATATAATTTTTATCAATTGTAGTTTTTATTAACATTTTAGTGTTCTCCCAATTTAATGATGAGATTTTCCCCAATCTTGACATCATATTTAGTATGCTGGGATAGTGTCAAATTTATTATGATCTAATAAAATGAACTTATAGTTTGAAGTATGGACCCTCACATGAGAACAAAATATGCTGATATTGGTCTTTGGATGGTCATTTTTGGAAACCTAGTGTGCTGTTGAAAAAATAGAACTGATTATATCTAGATTTCTCAGTGAATTGTAGGTACATGTTCGTATACGATCTTCAATGAGTGTGATCAAAGTGATCTTGATGTTCCATGGTTAAATGAATTGGAATATAGTTTTAAGAATGCATCAGATCCTAAAGATGATCTTTTCAAGGATATTCAGCCCAAAGTGCCTCAACTTGCATTCTCTTGTTTGGATAGTTGTGGTAAGGTGAGGAACCATGTTAGGCATGTTTTCATAGGATATGTGTTCAGTACAATATTCAGTTGGATATTTTTAAGGAAAATCTTACATGACTAGTTAACGTGTGGTGGATTTGTATTTGACCATTTAAATATAATCGAAGAATATGGTAAAATTACATATGTGAAACCAGGTGTCGAGAGTTGAGAATCTTTATATAAGCATTTCTAGGGAACGATGGCCATGTTTCAATAGAAAATTATGTTGGTAGGAGTATTGTTTCTTAGAATTGGATGTGAAAATATAGTTCCTATGGTGATGATCTCTATAGGATGGATGAGGAAAGATACAATTATGTGATCATTTCTTGGGTTAGATGGAATTGGGTAATCTCTATATTGATGTTTTGGTTTTGTTTATGAGCGTTGGCTAGAGTTTTAGCAACTCATGTTTCACATGTTTATAGTTGCGCTTGCAGGTGCATTGGGTGTGGGAAAAGAAATGCATTTGTTTGATCATAAATTTACTACCAAACTAGGTAGGTTTTTGTTTTCTTTTTTCTTCAAGGATTCTTGGGGATGATAAGTTATAATATGGAGAGATTATAATTTCTTGTTTTTGAACCGATTGAAAATTACAATATAATTTGAATTTTTCATTTAGTGGACTAGAAGAATCTTAAACTGATCCTCAGAATGTAAATACAAGTATTGAAACACTTAAATGTGATTTCTTTATATGGTATTTAAGTACCAATAGGTGTTTTGGATGTTTAGATGAGTTTAGAAAGTGTCGGGATTATGAAATTCTTTTAATTAAGTAGCAGGCTGAGACACATGGTTGGTGAATGATTAGTAGTAACCAAGTGGCTCAACCGAGTGGCCCCTAAATAGGGGACCACAATTTAAGAAACTATGAATGTTGGGGTGAATGACCATGCATGATGTTTTTAAAAAAAATATAGAGGATAAATTCCTAGTTTTCTCATGGTTTTTATAACTGTGTTCCATATATATGCGGTGTAGGAGTCGTTAGAAAATAGCACCAAATGGTTGGATCATGACTAGTCAAACCATACAGTTAAACCATATAAATCATTAAAATGGGAAAAATTACAATTTCCCCTTTAGTTCTTAAAAAAATTCACCCCTTTTCCTTCCTCATTTCTCCAGTATCCTATCCCACATTCTCCTCCTCTTCCTCCTTCTTACATGGTGGGTTCTCCTTTGTTCAGACCTAGAATTGACCATTGTTCATTTCATTGGAAGAGTACATGTAAGGATTAGTCTCCTCTTACCTATTTTCTAGGTTTACCTCTCCGTATGGAATTTTATTTTCATGCTAGTTATTTTACCTTATTTTTAGGGTGTTTGTTTGTTTCATTGATTCCTCTCATTACAACTCAAATCAAAGCTCTATAATGGATGAGTTATGAATAATAATCATGGGTTGGGTGGTCTAGTTGGTTTTCTATAAAGTCTATCATGTTTATAAATACACCATGGGGTTGTGTGCCTAAATTTCCACAAATCACTTTTTAAGAATGAGATTAATTAAGTAAATACTATTTCTTAAAATTAGTTAGACCTTATGTACTAAATGAAAAAATTAGAGGTCATCTACATTGACTCAAATCACCCCTTGGGGGTGTGTTTCTTGTATTCCATGACCCTTATGCTTAAGATTTGGAAATAGAATCACACTTTGAGGAATTTACCTTTATTTTCTTAAAATGAAATGGTTAAATGGAATTGAATAAACTATAAGTGATGTTGATGACTCGCTTAGCTTATAATCATTATCTACATTATTCTAGATCCTCTCTTCATAAAATATGTTCCCAATTAGAACCATGTGGTATGTTTAGGGTAATGATTTATCCTTGTCCATGACCAATATTTTATATAGAATGATTGAATATTCACACTTGATAAATTAATTATGATGACTTATATTATGGAATGAATCCATTCTCATGACCTATGATTAAATTATTGAATGTGAACTACCTACACTATTATTTTACACCTTGATCAAAATTTTCATTCACAAGTAGAAATAAATTGGATGGGCTCATAGGTTTGATGGTATTGCAGCGTTCCTTGAGAGATATTGGGTTCCTCTCTACAAAATTCCTTGGTTAAGGGCTCATAGGGAAAGTGGGATTACCCTATACATGATTATTATTGAGTGACTATGGTTAGGATGTTGTACATGATGTTTCATATCCCCTTGTACAAGGATGTTGTAAATGGAATTTCATATCACTTGGGTTACTGGACATGATATTTTATTCCCCCTATTGATATGGATTTTGGATACGTCATCACACACCAATGATCAGGATTGATGGGAAAGTAATCTCATATCCCCTATTTAGATTCTTGTGTTTGTGCCCCTTACTAAAAATGTGATCCCCTTATTACATAATTATTCAATTTATATTGATGGTCATGGATTCCCTTATTATTCCATTGAGATCCATGGGAATGATGTCTCCTATTTCATAAGAGACATTTATGATCATGCATTAATTCCTGAGTTACACCTTGGGTCTTAGCCATTACTTCGTATCTATATATATATGATTATATATATGTGTATACATATATATTAAATTAATATAAATACATATATATATATATATATATACGTATAATTTTATCCAGAGTAATTTTAACTTAGGCCAAAGCACGTATGGTTAGCTAGGTATCCTTGAGGAACCTTTGCCCAACTTAGTTACATTTATTATTTATTACTTTTTTGATTATAATTGAAAACTAATCATTTAATATTAATGGACTAGATTGAATTAGACATTGTTGGTGGTGGCCCATTTACCATATCTCACACACTATTTCGGCTACTGTTTGGTACTCGGATAGACCAAATCCTTTTATAGGTTAGGACTTTGGACTGTGCTTTGTGCTATTTATCTTTATGGACTAGGGATAGACATGGGATCTTGGGAGTAGTGGTTGAGTATATTATCAGGACAACCTTATGAATTTATAGTCTTATATTTATTTATTACTCTTGTCAGTTTAGTCCAATCATATGTGTTATTTACTACATGTCTGACATCCTATACTTATGTCATAACATGTTCAGGCATGGTTGGATTATTGGATTTGTCCTGGTTATTCATTCAGTTATTAGTGTTTATCAATTATTATCATTTTATGCTTATATTTTATTTATCTTCTTCGACTATTTTATTTATTTTTTATCCATAGGGAATAGTCACCCCATAATACACCTTTAGACCCTCATTTCTAGTCAATAACCTCTAGTGTATGGGGACTCATGCTTGATTCCATGTGACTAACCGGTCCAACTACTGTTTATAGAGTGAGCTTGTACAAAAAGTTATAGTACTTTTTGATTACCATATCATGTATAAAATGAGTTATACATGATGTAATCTTACCGTAATAGTTTTTTATTTCTTCATCCACTATTTACATGGTAATTTTCATATATTATTTTTCATATCAAAAAGGTTATAACTGTTCACATGATATTATGAAAACATAGAGATACTAGGAAAATAATCTTAAAATTATGTCATATGTTCTAGAAAATCATGATGACAGGAAATAGTTGATGTGTGACTATTAGGTACAGGGGGTTATAAGCATTGGAAATTCTTGTAACGAAGTTCTCACCTAGTGATCTAAAGTGGATGAGATCACGAGGACACACCCACCAATAAGAACACCATATGTTTTAGGTTTCATTGTTAGTTACTATATAAAAAACACATGTAAGGGTATCTATACTTGAGATTATGATCAATGTGAACCATTTGATTGCATACTTTTATACAAGATGAAAACTATGGAATTTATATTGTAGAGAGGTAACTTGCATTGGGTGAATCATTATTGGTATGGAATTGATTGAATAATCAAGAATGGATTTTTTTCTTGTGAAAGGAAGTGATATCTCAGGCCTCATTGAACAAGATGATAGTACCTTCACTAAATCTATTTTTATGGTAGAAGAAGGTAATTCGATCCAGTTAGGTCAATGAACAATAAATAAATAAAGGATGATGAAACAATGTGTGTGTTCTTATTTAAGAGATATCATGTGAAAAAGATATTGTATTACATAATGTGAGTTTGTAAGAAAGTATATCATTGTTATAAATTTTCCTTATTTCTTTAGGGTCTATGACGGGTTACTAAACTCCTCTTATAGTCTATGAATAATATTCACTACTATCTTAATAAGGGACTAGAGGGTCACACACTTAGAGTATTCAAAAGTCTAGCCTATTCTGATGAAGAAGAGTATAAGACACGGTGGGTATGACCAAGGGGTCTGATATATGTTCAAGAATATATGATTAAAATGGAATAAATAAATCCATATTACTCAATTTTTATAATAACTGGTATCAAATTTATTTATTAAATGTATTCATAAGATATTAAGTGAATAAATTGGAAAATATTTAATGAACAAATACTATTTTAATATTTAAGTTTCTTTTAATATTTGAGGGAATGATGAGTCAGGTTAATGGCTCATTTATAACACATAATATATTTATTATATTACAAGAAAGTGATAAAATTATAAATGACAATTATAAACCAGTTACTTGGCCATGACATGTATTTTATGGATTATTTAATGGGAAATAAATATTTGGGATTCGGGGACCCTTTTATAGGTATTCTTAGGATCTCTATATAAGTGGGATGAGGCTCTCATGTGAGGTACTATTCACTACACAATTTTTATAGATCATACCTCCCTACCACATCCTAGAGAGATAAGTGTCCATTCCCAGAAATCAATCGAATATCTCCTACATGGATCGATGGAACAACGTAATGGTGATCGTATGGAAATTTAAGGCATTATTGGATATCCATTATAGCACTCAAAATTTGATTATTGATGTTACTATAGGATTTTAGAACATGTGTGGAAAATCTAGAGGGATTCAAATCCAGTTCCTTCAAGTAATGGCCACCAGTGATGAGCAGTTTTCAAGCTTGGATTCAGATCAAATGAGGTAATTGTTCATTTTATTTTCATTCTTAAATATTTCATGTAAGATCCTTAGATTAAATACCAGGTTTCATATCATTGGAGATGATGTAATTTCCTTGATCCAATGATGAAAATTTTAATTCCCTAACTCATCTTCTTATGTTGTGAGCCTCGATACCTTCACTAGTCTCAAACATGGAGCCTACTAGAGATGAGACTCATGGGAATTATCTCTCTTACTTCATTTCCGGCCTAAGAGGTGTACCATTAGAGAGAGGGGGTCCTGAAATAAATAGTATCATTTTTAATGAAAGGTATTTTGAAGCTATTGAATAATTTAAAATATTAGTTTATGAGAGGGAAGTATTAAAAACTGTAGTTGGTGAAGTATTCCATGAATTAGAAAAACTACATCAAGTCTCCATGAGGTTTAAGACTATCCGACTTGAAATAAAGGAAAATAGAGTGAAAGAGCATGATAATTAGTTTCAAGAAGAAAAAATTCAGGGGGGAAATTTATAAATTTGAGTGAGAATTGTAAAGAAAGGTTGAGATTATATGAGGATGATAAAAACATTCTCAACTTGAAATATCTAGAGTTGAGAATCAAAATGTAATATCTTAAAGAAGAAAAATATAGAACTTATCAACTTTTTGAGAAAACTAATGTTACCACATAGATATTATAATGGAACTATGCATCAAATAAGACTCAAAATGGTGTCTAAGAGAGTTTTATATAATATTTAGAAGCTTCCACTTTATTCTCTATAAAAAAGGTATCCCAAAATCCAGTTCATTAAATTTGTGCTAAATCTATTTTTCTAGAAGTGTTGGAAAATGTCAAAAAATATAAAAATGAGGAAATATAAAAATGATGTGAAATCAACCATTGTTTCAAGGATGCAATTAATTAATACATAGAGAATAATATCCTCAATATAACCACAAAAGGATGGTGAAAATTTCTAAAAACAATAATCTTGTAAATATCGACAGACCGCACCTCCATATAAAAAAAGATGTTTGTAGGATATTATTAGTATTATTGGAGGTTTAGTTATATGATTATTAATTATTATAATATTTTATCAACTTATAAAAAATGTTATATGGGTAAAATTAAGGAGTAACATAACTAAAAGTGATAATATACCTACTGTATGGAAACATGATAATTTGTCTCTGAGAAAAATTCAAAATTTGAAGAAATTATGTGAATACTATAATATATAAGGACATTTATATGATGAATGAAGCTATATACCTATGGAATAAAATTTCTATGTTGATGATAAAATAATGCCACAACAAAAGGAGAAGCAGTTAAAGAAATATGGAAAATCTAACTGTGTAATAAAAACAAAAAAGTGACCACCTAAAACTCATAAAAGGAAAGATGATAAGAAGGAGGTCACAACAGATAGTAGGAGATTCTTATATTGTGGTATGATAGGACACATCATTGACCACCAAATTCATTACATTAAATATAAATTGAATATGATCAATATGGAATAAAAAATGGGATCAATCCAAGGTAATTATTGTAAGATTGATATGGTTGTCGATACTCCCTATGAAGTAATTGAGATGTTTCCCAATAACGGAAAGTTAAATTATTATTACCTATGTGAAAGGTGTGAGTCATCTAATAATTTAGTTATAAAGTTCCATACGTGGATTCTTGTATAATTGGAACTGTTTAAAAAAATGAAAGCGCCTAAAACTTCATGTGATCAAATGACTATAGTTAAAAAGGAAGTTTCAAACAAAGGATAGTTTGATATAGTAAGGAAATAGTGGAATAGGTTGAGAGAAAGCTCTCAGCCTTATTATTACTTCTGATATATTTTTAGGTCTCTCCTTATTCTTTATTGTTCTTGTTGTTTAGTTATGATAACTTGTATGGAATTGAAGGAGAATGTTTGAGGGATGAACACACTTTACAACAAGAAATATGATATTTTTAATGGATTACTACTAAAAATAAGAATCCATAAAAAATGAAAAGAGTACATATCATTAGGGGGAGAAAAAATGAGGTTGTAGCTTCCAATATTCTTTTTTAAAAAAATATAGAATTCTTATATATCTTTTAAAAACCTAAAGTTTGAGATATGAAAATCACTCTTGATACCCTTGATCATGAATGTATAAAATGAATTTATTTAAGAGATCTTGGTTGATTATAGAATGAGTTAAAGAGGGTGTTATATGACATAAAGCTAAACTATTTTAATGTTTTGTTGATATTAATGGGAATAAGATGCCTAAAAATTTAATATAAACACTGGATGGTTGAGCCTTGAGTTCATTGGAAATTCAAATCCAGTGGTAGTTCAACACAAAATAATTTCAAATATATGATATTAACTTTTTATATTAGAGTAACAGAATTAGGAATTCAAGTTGAACCCTAATCACTGCTCAAAAGATGATTCACACACACACACACAAACAAACATACTCACAAGCATTCAAAGAACGAGAAAAAAAACGGAAATATGGTTTAACATGGTTCGTACTCTCATCCTAAATCAATGATAGAACATTGAAAACTCCTTGTATTACCAAAAAAACATGACTTGAAAACACTTTAGTTAAGTAATCTAATGGTACACTTTTTCACAATTCATTATAGAAGACCTCAACAGATGGTCCCATATCCTTTTATAAGGGTTCATTATTAGTAAAAAAAGTATTCACTACCATCCAAAATTTTCATCCATACAAATGTGGACTTCACTATTAAACGAGGCTTCCACCAACATAACCATTCTAGCCGATACACTATTCATGGATTCCAAATACTAGTCTACATAAAATATATATCTTGTTTTAAAACTTCAGGTAGTCTGACCCATATGCTGAAGGATTCTACTACCGATGTTCTGATCAGAAATAAGAAAACTATCAGAGTCTGAACTTTTGGTGAGTGAACTTCCAATGAATTAAAGAATAACATATCAATCCCAAAAAATATTAATTTTTAATATTTCTTCCAGGAACCTCATAAGAATTCTCCAACACTTTGGGAAAACTAAATCCTCCTTCCTTGTTCATTATAGTGTTCTCCATCTTCCTTTAGATTAGTCGATTCCCACTAAGGCACAATTATGCCTCATGCTTTCTTATACTAACAACTTTGTGAACATGTTAACCAAATTTTAATTATCTTTAATCTTAAAAATCTCAAAAACCTTGTCATACAATAGATTTGAGATGAAATGAATTTTATTGTAACTTTATTTTATTCTTATGTGAAATATCATATTCTGGGTAGGGTGGATAGCACTTTGATTGTCATGGAAAAATGTTCGTCCTTCAGATTTATTTTCAAGTTCCTTCACCAAGATTATTAACTAGTTCAACTCATTTACATCTTTTGTAGCTATAACATACTCTTCTCTAATTGTATAAAAAGTCTCCATTGACTGTAGTCGTGACATCTAGATGATCTTTATTCCACCAAAGTTATACAAAAAACCCATTTTACTTTTTTTGGGTGTCAGAATCACCAAAAAAATCTACATCAACAAAACCTTGTAGAGGATGATGTTCCTAGAAGAACAATGTTATAACTATATATCCTTTCAAGTATCAGATGATCCTCTTCACAACTTCCAAATTATCTTTCCTTGGGTTAGACATGAAATGACTTACTACTTCCATTACAAATAAAATGTCATCGTATGTTCAATTCATATACATCAAGCTTCCAAAAGATGAAGCATATGGTACTATTTCCATGTACTAGACCTCATATTCCATTAAAGGTGCATGTTACTTAGATAAATTAATGTTTTCAGTGAGGGTAGTTTTGATAGATTTACATATAGTCATTGGAAACATTTCAATAATCTTATGAATGTATTACTTCAAAGATAACACTATAGTATAAGATTCCCAATATCTATTAATCCTCATCACCAAAATTTTCTTATATTGACCAAGATTCTTCATTTCAAATATTTTATAAAACTTACTCCTTAGATACTTAATCCTCTGAATTTATGGTCTATCTAGTAACATGTCATCCATATAGAGTATTTGAATTATATAATTTCTATAATTATAAGAATTTCCATAGAAAATGTTATCAAAGTCACTCCTTGTGAAACATTCCTCATTTATGAAATCATAGAACTTCTAGTTCCACTGTTGAGGTTCCTATTTCAATCCATATAGAATTTTATTCATTTTTCTAACAAGGAACTCATTTAGATAGTCTTTATAATCCTTGGATTACTTCATAGAGATATCATCCTCCAAGTAATCATAAATAAATATTCTCCTCACATCCATTTATCCAAGTATAAACCATCATACGAAAACATTGTCAGTACTATTCTAATTATAGTTTTCTTTACTACTAGTGAAAAAATTTCTAAGAACTTGATTCCTTCTTTCTGTTAGAATAATTTCACCAATAATAATGCCTTATATATTCTGCTTTTATCGACATATTCTTTCAAAAGGTAGACCCATTTATTATCTAGTACTCATTTCCCCTTCATTAGTTCAACCATATCCCAAGTTTCATTTAAATTTAAGGAATCAATAACTTCCTCCATAGATGAATCCCACTACTTTGACTCATTGAGAATTGCTATCTCTTATGTACATTTGGGTTCCCATTACCCATTAAAAGCAAGAAGTCCATGTCTAGAATATACATTTGGATTGATCAACTGACTCTAGAATATTATATTAGATAAATTTTAGTGTTTGGAAGAACTTTAGTTTCTGACACGTGAACTTTTGGTGTTCCTACTTCAGATTTCTCTACTACTGAAGCTTTTCCTTAAAATTCCATAGTTCTCATCTAGAATATCTACTATTGGTTGAATTTTTGGTGCATTCATACTAAATTCTGGTATCACCAAAAATTTTAAATTTCCATTTTTTTCATCTAGACTAATTTGTACTTCAATAGTTAACCTATTTTATTAAACCAAGTTCCTATATTTCTATATAATATTCTCATTGAAGATTAAATCTCAACATATGATGATTTTCCATTAACCATCACTCCAAATTTGGTATCCAAAATCTTCATTTCTATATCCTATAGGAAAAAAATATTTGGGCCTTGCCTTCATTTTATCTATGTCATTTTCATCAACAAGAGAATAAGAAATGAAATAAAAGATTTTGAGGTGTCAAACATCTAATAGTTTTCAAACAAATTTTATTCTAGTAGATTTTGTCCTACTATATTGGTTATAATTTTTTGTCCAAGTATTCTAACATGTTAATTGCTTCCGTCCAGATAGACTTGGGAATACTAGAGTGAACACACATGCATCTAGCCTTCTCTATTAAAGTCCAATTCATCCTCTTTTCCACTTTATTATTTTTTAGAGTTTTGAGAAATGTTCTCTAAATATTTATCCCATTATTTTGATATATGTTTTGGAAGTTTCTACCACTGTGTTAAACACCATTATCAGATCCTAAACACTTCAATTTTCAACCACATTCCAATTCCACTATGGATTTTCACTGTACAAAGACATCAAATACATAAAAGTTGTTTTTAAGAAAATAAACCCATAACATCCTCATAAAATTTATAATTAATAAGATAACTTATCATGATACTCAATTAGATTGAACTAAATCCGTTCCCCAAACATCCATGTGAACTAACTACAGTTTCAGGAATCTGGGATTCTGACCATTCATATGAATGAGACCTAATTTTGTTTTTATTAACATGACTCTCAAAAATTATAATAGTTGTATGGTTTAGAATTAGAATACCCTTTCCAACTATAATATTCATTTTATTATCACTAATGTGACCAAATATGAAATTCCGAACCCCTATATTTTCAAATGATGAAATTACTTCCATTTCAATCCCATATAAACTTCCAATCAGATAAAGGTTCTGCCCTTAACTTCTTATTCTACAACCATGGATACATGAATCACTTTCTATAAACCATTATTGAAAGTATTTTTGAAGCCTTCATCATCTAAATTCACTACTAAAATGAGATTCCTCTTGAGACCTAGTATGTGTCTCACACATTTCAACTGGAGAATACATCCATTTTTCATCTGGATATTGACAACTCATTTTCCAATAACTTTAAAATATTTATCCTATACCAAATGAAATTTCCCAAAGCTTGAAGATACATAGCTTGTCATGAATCTGTGATCAAATATTTTGTGGGAAGTTAAACTAGAGTCAAATACTCATGACTCACCTGGATTATGAATAGTGAATAGTAAAGCACTACCATTTTCCATTGAATTAAAAAAAATAACTTCCAGAATCTATCCATATAGTGTCACCTTTATGATTTCTATAGTTCTTATGAATATTTCCTCACTTACCACAATTCAAACATGAATACCCTAGACGAGTCAACTTTACATGAATCCTCTCTCTGGTATTTTCTTTCGATTGTTGGCTATTCTTCCGATGAGGTGATTGTCCCCTTATGTTTGTATTAAATGCACCACTGGAAGGTTCTTGGACCTATCTTATCCCATGCTCCTCCTTAAGGATAAAATTTCAGAAATCCACAAACACAAGATCACTATTTTGATGATAATTTATTATTGTTGTGACCATGTCTTCCCAATATTCTAGTAAAGATTAAAGAAATAGAATATCCCACACATCACCTATGAAAATCACTTTCACCAACCTAATATGACTTCTAGTCATGTTGAAATCATTCACATGATCTTCCACTGATCATATTTATTTTAACATTAAGATAAATAATTCCTCATCAAAACACTTTGTTAAGGTTGTACATTTTTTATATATCTCTTCTAGGGCCATTATAAGTGTAAATATATATTTTTCTCTGAGATGTTGAAGGAAATATTCCATTACAATGGAATCCTCACCAATCCTAATGCATTTATATCAAACTTTTATCCTTTGACTTTTTCTATACTATCAAGTTTCTATCCTAATGAAATTTTGAGATCATTCTAGAAGAGATAATACTCTATTTACATCTTCCAAAAAACCAAAGTTGGTTGTATTGAACTAATTGATATGAAACTTTCATTCATCCATTTCAATTTCTTCCAAAGATAGTGTCCCAACTGAAATTAAATATGAATATGAGGAAAGTGATAAAGTTACCCAAGTTTCTAAGTGTTTTAAAACCAAAATATCCCTATTATACAACTTTTTGGGAGGAATATGCCTAAAAATATGTTACAAACACCAGATGGTTGAACCTTTATTTCATTGTAAATTCATATCCACTAGTAGTTCAACAGAGCTGAATTACAACTACCATATCTTTCCTCTGTATATTAGAGTAACATATTTAAGAAGTCAAGTTTCACACTAATAACCATTAAAAAGATAAATAACATACACAAACATGAACATACTTACAATCATGAAAATAATGATAGAAAAAGAAGGAACACTAGTTTAACATGACTTAGAATTTCATCATATTCGCACAAGAGCTCATTGAAAACTCTTTGTATTATTAGAAGAACAAGATTTAAAAACCCTATAGCTAAGTAATAAAGTGTTGAAATTTATCATAATTCATTAGAGTCAACCTCAAACACTACTTTTTCATCACGTTATAGAGGTTCCTTATTGGTTAAATAGATTTCACCACCATCTGAAATTTGTATTCAGCCATATGTTTACTTAGACGTTCAACTGAGGCTTCCAACAATTCAACTGTCCAATCCGGTACACTATCCATGGATCCCAAAGACCAGTCTGCACAAAATATATCTAAATTTTGTGAACTTATGATGGGTTGACCCATATTCTAAATTTTCTGACTAAATCTATTTTGAAAAGGTTAAAGAAAACTACTGGATTTTGAACTTATGGTTATCAAAATTCCAATGACTTGAAAAAATATTCATGAAACCAATAGAGATGTGAACATGTTATATGTTTATTTTAAAATAATTTATTTTATAAATGAGGAGATGATGAACATGATATAACATGCATGGTAGTGTATAGAAAACATAGGAAACCTTGATTATATCTCAATTGTTTTCTACACTGGGAAAACCCATGTACAATTAGATTAGAATAATAAAAGGCTATTTGATAAGAAAACCATGTGGTTTCATCCTTATCTCAAATTTTAGAAAGAGATATGTGGATAATAGTGACTTGAAAAGAAAAATAAGATATTAGAATACCCTTTCATTAACAATTTCATTTATTTTCAATAAGGGGGAGAAGAAAGAATTCATAGAAGTATACATATTTACTTTGAGGAATTATGGTATTTCCACTAAATTCAAAGGGGGTGGGGGTTGGTCCCATGTGAGTATTATATTTTTTTCAATGGGTTCAATATGTATTTAGTGTGGTAATTATGATGCTTAGAGGATTATTATGACTTCATGTCAAGTCATTGGATGTCATTCTTGATAAAAAAAATCCATGTATGTCCATAAGAAAATTTTGGTCATTCCATAATCTATGGAAAATGAATCATGAGGCTAAAAATTAAATAACATTATTGGAGAAGTTAAACAAATAGAATCATTCATTAATTATGAATATTGTTATATTGATCTTAAAAAAATCAAAGATAAGTGTTGATGGATAATGGTGCATTGTCTATGGTATTTTTGAGAAGTGTTGAAGTGATTGAGATAAGCTATAATCCAGATAAAGAGAATATGAGTATATTTAAGTGAAGTCTTGAATTCTACAGAAACACTTAAGAGACATACAACACATATGAAAATTCATGTCACTACAACCATGATGATTCCAAATTCACACCGTAACTGATTTTCTAATGTAGATGAAATGCTACTTGATTGAAAAATAAATGTAGACAAATGATACTGAATATGAGAATTCAAAACTCATTTAGGAATTTGGGCCAACATAAGTGAATATTATAGCATAACCGAATGTTGTTGTGTAACCAAAGTGAACCACGTATGGAAATTATGATACGCAGCCAAAGTGAACCAGATAAGAAAACTCGGGCTATGTATGGAATTCATGTAGGCATTTTAGAATGACTTAAGGGATTATATCCTTATGTATAATGACATATTTTTAGAATATGATATTATGGAAAATGGAAGGTACACATAGTATAGATTCCTGAGGCCATGAAAATGGATAGATTTCAGGAGAAAAATTTTTGGTAAATAAAATAATACATAGATAAAGAAATATAAGACTTTGATTCCTTCAGATGTTTAAAAGATATGAGATATGAGGAGTTGTTAAAGATGTTAATATTTAAATATCTAATGAAAGAATGAATATTGAGACTTTTATAGTATTAAAATAATATTTGAATTGGAATTTAAATAAGTAATAAATCAGGAAATCTATTGACTGATTTAAATGAAATAAGATCATCCATGCTAAATATTGGGAAATTTTTAAATATGAATCGAAAATTAATATTCAAATAATATTCTTATGTGATTTTAAATATATACAAGTTGGGAAATAAGAAATATATAATAGAGAAATATTTTAGAATCCATATACATAGTGTGAAGATATTTTCTAGAGCCTGATACATCTAGTATTGAAGCGAGAAGAATGTGATATGAGGTCAAGTGTCCCTAAAAGAGATAATTAAAAATATTAAAAGATAAGGAGAATCGAAATCATACCACATTGTGTATTGATAATTCATTTTGTGAATTAATTCTCTATCTATATTCCATTCTTCCTTATCTTTCCCCTGTAAAAACCACTAGAAAAAATTCTTTATTACCAAGGTCTAAACAAAAGAAACCCATCTTAAGGAGGTTTAACCAAGAAATTATAGAGGGATGTACCTAAAAAATGGGATCTTACATATATAGTTTATGACATTAACATAAAAACATCTCAATATATGTATGATAATGGTATTATTACTTTATAAAGGTTGAAGAGTATTTTTAGGTGGAAAAATAATTAAAACAAAAATGGCAGGTTAGAAAATATAACTCTTCTTCAGACAACCTATTTAGATTTATACCTATTACCTTCCTAGGTTTTTTATCAAACATTGTCCTTTAGAAAATGGGGTGGGATGTAATTAATGAATTTGGGTAGGTATTTGTTGAATCATATGTCTTTTTAAGTGTGGAGAAAAGTGGATAGGGGTGACATTTTATAAGTGGGGGAGAGGACACACTTCAAATTTTTAAAAATATTAAAATATATTTATTTTTTTAATCAAACCAAATTGCTCCAAAATGGACCATTTATGAAGGCTAGATGTTATAGGGTTGAAATATAGAAAAATATAATTTATAAATTTTTATTGACCACTTTATCACTTATCACTTAAGTTCAACCCCAGATAAACTTATTTCAACCTTAATTATGGTCACATATTTTTTATTGTTTTTAATATTCATTATGAAAAGAAATTATGTAGATATCATTATCTAATATTAATTATTCTAATTAAAAATATTTAATCCATTTATCAAATTTTATTTATATAACTTGTATAATTTTATTTAAAATTAAACATACAAAACTCGGTAAAAATGATTTTTTTTAGAAAAATGCCTTTTCAAGTATAAAAATGTTTTATAAAAAATTTAATTATAATTTTGATTGTAATAAAATTTATTGGATTTTTTTTAATCAAATATAACCAATGAAATTTTATTACAAATCCAAAATGTAATGTGACTTTTTAAATTCTTGAAATGAAAATATTTCTTTTAATAAAATCTGTGTTTTTCACTATTCACTAAAAATCAAAGTTTTTATAAAATTATGAAACATTCAACCTTTTAAAATTTTTTGGTGATGAATTCAAAAAGGATATTTTTTTCAAGTTAAACTTATAAAATTTATTAATTATATTTCTAAATAAAAATATATAATGTATAGAAACCCAATTTGGTAAGAAATAATGCTTTTTTCATTTTGACAAAAAAAATCCTAATGTTATTATACTGATAAAAACTCTATAAAACATAATTTTTGAATATTAATAAGATATGATAAGGATTTATGTTAAAATTACCTAGTTTGTTACATTTTCTGTTCTATATGGGATGATAAGTTTACCTTTAAAAATTTTGTTATCATGGCCCACTTTAGGAGTTGTGATGGAATGAGCTTTCCCTTTATCTCTTATATAAAGAGTTATTTGAAAATTATTGTAATCACTAACCATTTGTTTCATGCATTGTTTGGAATAATTATGATACTCATCTTAGTTATAGAATTGCAGTGTTGGTGGTGATTTAAACCCATATTTTTTTCAATTATTTTCATTAGCTACACATATTATATCTCATTGGGATTCACTTGATCAATGTCCTTCCATTATACACAAGAAATATTTATTGGTCCCTTAGATAAAATTTCCCTCAAGCTTCTATCCATGATTCTATCATAAATAAATATTCATTTTCCTTCGTCTATGGTTTTTTATTATAATTTAATCAAAACTCTATCTATATATTCTTATAAAAACTATGAGAATAATGGAAATCTACACTCTCCATTTCAACCTTAAGAGAACATCAAAAGCAATTATAGCTACTGAGGCCCCTTATGGATAGTTCCTTTCATAGACATAGTTTTTGGGTATTCAATTACTGATAAATTTTTATTACTGTTTATGATAAAATGATAAGTTAACATTTCATGTCTGGTAAAATTTTCCTTGTATATTCTAATATATCCATCATCCTTCAATTTAGGCTCAAGAATTTACCTTTTCCATTTTCATGCGAAGTGTTTGAGGTAGGAAATTACAAAAAAAATACACTTTGAAATATATACCATTTCTTGGAGTCAATTCCTTCTTCTTACCTCATATTATTAATTATATTCAATTATTCGTCTACTTCACCTTCCAAAAGTTAAAAAACCATAAAAACTTTTTCATCACCAAGCACTGGAGTATGGAAAATATATTTTTAGTAGTATTAATCCATTACATGAAAAATAGTAGATTAGTAGAACCAATTAAAGAAGTTGGATGTTTTCTCATGAATGTATCATCCTTGTTTTGGTACCTCCTTTGATTATTCGTAATCTCAACATGATTCGTGTCATTGGAGAGTTATGGGAGAAAAGAATCATTTTTTTCTTTCCAACTCCCTTCAATTCAGTTCCTAAGTTGAATATTATTGAATTTATTCCACATTTATTATTAAAATGATAACTCTTGGTTCCATACATTGACTAAAACATAAAGGAGGGTAAGAATCATGTTACAATAATCCAAGTGAGAAATTAAATAATCATGAAAATCACATTTAGATTTCCTAAATTATGACACATTATTATCATCCTATAACACTTTTAGGTTCACTCTATATCACATTCTATCATCATAGTTTGTTTTAAATTCTATCATTATATTCTTTATAACCGAATCTATAAAAATAACTAAACCATCCATTGATACAAACTAAGGTGACATGAGTATAACATAAAAAAATATTTCATCATTTTATATGAATATTATAAACATTTAATAATAATACATACCTGAGTATCGTAATGGTTTAGTGTATTTAGTTACTATATGCATAATAAACTTATTTAAAAACATATCATTAACATATCCCATAAATTTAATCACTGATAATAAACTTCTTATACATTTATTAATTAAAACTATTCTTTATAACCTAGGAAAAATACAATCATAATAATTTACGGGCTTAAGTGCTCAATAAGGGTAAACATATGAGATATAAATTGATGATCATATGCAAGAATAAGATAATAATATTGGTATCAAAACATAATTATTACTTATGATGTTCAAACCTAGTCGGTCATAGATCATAAATCATAATTCATGGCATACAGAATTAGCATTTTTAAATAAAATTAGTCATAAGAGTGAGGAATCATAATTAATTATTCATGACCCATGAGATTATATCATAAGAATATGAACATGAAATAATAATTTTGTAACATAATCATAAGAATAGAAAATAATTTATTTAATCAAGGATCACTAACAAGACTATCATAGTGTAAAAATTCCCATAGTGGATTGGGTTCACTCTATAGATACTCAAACATTTTATATATAAATATTGTATCATTTTTTATGAATATTCAATAGTTTCAAAATAATACACAACATTGTGTTTTAATGTTTTAGTAACTTTGGAAACATGGATAAATAACATAATAGTACATAAAATATCTACATCGTATCTTACTAAGATCTTTATAACCAGCACCCTATATCATCATATCATACTTAAAAACATCATTCATAACTTGGGGAATGTAAACATAAAAATGTTTGAGATCATATAACCAACAAGGTAAACAATAAAGATATTAATCATTAATTTTATGAAAGAATAATATAAGAATAAGAGTGTGGTAACATGAACATATATTACAATAATCATACCCAATAATTCAAATATCTTCAATTATGAATCATGGAATATCGTTTTTCCAATCATAAAACATAGTATTGTGAAATCATCAATAATCAATCATGATCCATGAGAACATTTCATAACCCAAAGACATAAGTTTGTGAAAAACACATATGTATAAAAAATCATTTCATTTGTCAATTATCACTACCAATACTATTTTAGTGGATTGGGTTCACTAAACATTGCACCATTTCATTAGTCAAGGTACTCTCCCAAGACTATATTATTGGACTTAGTCCCTTACTGGAATGAGTTCACTCCCCTTTCTAATTCTTATTTTCTCATGATATATCAATTTTTTCCAATGAATCAAAGGAATAAATAATTCTAGGCCCACCCCAAATAGAAAAAAACATGAATACATGTGTTAAAAATTTCTTAAAATATTTTACATATCATCATATCACCATATTAAAACACGTGGAAAGGAAATGAGTTTCATAAAAATTTCATAATTTCATTATAGCATAACCCATGAAAAAAATAGGATTCATAAATATCTCATCATCATAATCATAAAAAATACAGTGAAAAAATATTCATAGTATCATTAGAAAATATCCCCTATAAATAATAAGTAACATCATAGGATGTTATCATAGATGAAAAATTCCCTTAAATGGTCACTGTAATATTTCATGGAGAAAATACCATTTAATTTAGAAATATATCATTTAAAAACTAAAAATTCTCAAAATATTTTGTAAAAACATTTGTTTGAAAATTAATATATATAATTATAAATGAATCTTAAAATCATGTAGGCATCATCATTGATTTAAATTCCATTCATGTAATTTACATTAAAACAATGATTCCTTTAAAATTTTTAGTAAAAGGTATAAAATACATCATTCAGAATACAAAAGTAATATTACAATTAAATATTTTTAAATAAGGTTAAACATGGATAAAAATGAATTTAATTAATCATATTATAATGGTAAAAAAATTATTGAAAACATTTTAAGGAAAACTTAGACATATAAAAAATGATTTCTGGCCAAGGAGAAAATAATGTCTATTTTTCATAAAAACCTTTTCACAGTATTTTAAGTACCAAAGAGAGAAAATGATAAAAATACATGAAAATTATAATAATAAAAATATGATAAGAAAATTAAATGGGAACATTGTATAATGATCATATAATTTCCCTCAATGGAAATTCATGCATAACAATCCTGATTAAAATGAGACTGAAACATATATCCCTTATATCAAGTTTGACTTGCTTCAAAAGGGATCTAACCTTATTTATATTATATTTAAATTTATAAAAACTTTTTACCGTAATCATTAACATTGTATAAATATCACATATGATTAACGTATAATATTTATACAAACATTCATTAATATTTCCTTATTAAAATCATCATTTTTTAGTGTCAACTATTTCATTTTTTCATGAAGGTTTTGGTTCAGAAGGTGAAGGCCTTATTCACTGATCATGATTACATATTATCCATATTGATAATAATGATATAAATATGATATATATTCATTATATACATAATTATAATCATCTATAAATGGTTGATATAGAAAATAACTTACACCGTCTATGGAGACGGTAGTCCTTACACACGCTTGAACGTTGTTTTCATTTTGTAATTAAAATAAAGAAAAAAATAAAATAAAAATTCATTCCAAAACCATAATTATATCATATTTAACTTATATAAACATTTAATACATCATATTAATAATCCATGAATGATGGTTATGGAAATGGAATTATTTCTCTATGTGGATGTCGTAGTACACACGTACACACGAGTGATACTCTCATTTCCCATTCTATGGAAAATAGGATAGATAATGGTGGTTCCATAATAATAATAAATATTATTATTATTTAGGATACATATTATATTATTTTATTAATAATACCATATATTTATTGGATTTATAAAAATAAATAAATTGAAAGTGTTAGACTAAGACAATTATCTCTTGTTTGGTATACCTCCTTTAGATCCCTTTAGAATGACCAATTTAGTGTTTTTTAAGAAGACAAATAGATTTGATTCATGGATAGAGAATTTGATAAGATAATTGGGTAGGTTTTGGTAGATATAGGTGGCTGAATGTGGGGTAATGATGTGAAAGGCGAGTTTTCCTTTTATAAGGGTGAGAGCGGACACACTTGAAATTTTATAAAATATTACAATGTCATACTCAAAAAAATTGATTCCAAATAGAATAATATTAAATTTTAGGAAACTATAGGGTCAAAATATATCCCTAAAAATATGTATACATTTTTATTTGGAAATCATACCCTTATCACTTGGTTTAACCCCCGATAAACTCATTTTAACCTTAGCCATGGTAATTTTTTTTACAATTGTTACTATTCATTTTGAAAAAAATGAAAGTTTACTGGTTAAAAAAAATTTCATGCATATTAAAAATATATAATCCAAATTTTAAACTTCCATTTCCATAAATAGAATAAATTAAATTTAAAATAAACCCACAAAACCTGATGAAAAATAGTTTCCCAGGAAAATGTATTTTTCAGTATAAAAATGTTATTATACTAAAATTAAACATAATTTCAATTATAATGAAATGAAATAGATGATTTTTAATAAAAAATAAATATTGAAATTTTAAAATCAATTTATAAAAATATTAATCATTATAAATACTTGAGTGGAAAAGAAACTTTCTATATTATCAGTATTTCATAACTATTAACTGAAAAATTAATCTTTTAAAAAACAAACAAAATTTAACCTTAAGATAATTTTGATATCCTAATTTCAAAAATTATATATTTTTTATAAAATTATATTTATAAAATTTATATAAATTAATTATAATTTCTATGAACAAAATACAATAAAACCATTTCTGAAAAAACATATTTTGAATCATGAAAGGAATTTTTAAAAAATTTAATACTTATTTATTATGAATTAGTATAAAAATGGTATTAAATAAAAAAAATTAAGGATACTTTACAAAATGTGGTTAATCATATTCATACCTTTCCATATGATGACTATGTGATAATTATCACATTAAATTATATTATTTTAATTGTATATTGTGGTTCCTCTAAACTCGGTGATTCTTGTAAAGTAAGCTATCAAAGATTAAAAATTTATTTAACAAAAATATATCATAAAATATAAATGTTTAAAATTATACCCCCTAATAATAATTTCACCCTTGAGATTCTATCACTTTGATGCAAACAACTAAAGATACTTTTACCTCATCCTATCCTCAGGTTCCCACATAGCTTCCTCAACTTTAGGGTTTGTCTATAAAACTTTGATCATTTGAGTGGTCTTATTTTATAAATAATTATCTATAAGATCCAAAATATCCTTTGGTTGTTCATCATAATAAAAATCATGCTCCAATTACTGGACCTATGAGTTAAGTACATGTGCAAGATTATATATGCACCTCATCAGAAAATATACATAGAACAAATCACAAAATTGAGAGAGATTCTGTGGAAGAATCAAGTGTTAAGCTATAATCCTGACACGATAAATAATTTCAAGGGTACTGATATATTTAGGGCTTAGGTATTCATTATTTCCAAATATTGTTACCTTATTCTATGGATATATTCATTGGAATACCTTGTCTCCAACTTTAAACTCAATATTTCACCATAGATTGTAAGTATAACATTTTTTCCACTCTGAGATTCCCTTATATGTTGTTGAATGACTCATACATTATATTCCATTTCTTATTCTAGATCAGATCCAAATATATTTCTTTCTCCAATTCCATCCATGAACATAGGAGTTATTCTCTTTCTACCATTAAGGGATTCAAGAGATGCTATCTGAATGCTCGAGTGAAAGCTATTATTGTATGAAAAATCCAAAAAAGGAAGGTGTTGATCCCAAGAACCATTGAAATACATAGAGAAATATCTCAACATTTCTTCTAAATTCAGAATGGTTCTATTATACTAACCATTTATTTTATTATGACATTATGTAGTGAAACTCAACCCTATATCCAGATCCTACTAAAGACTTTTCCAGAACATTGAGGTAAACCTCAGATCTCAATCGGATAAAATTGGGAGTTGTACTCTATGAAACCTAACAACTTCCTAAATGTATATTCTAGAATGAAAAATAATATATAATTAGTATCTAATGGAAATTATCTGTGATCAATTCGTAAGGTGGTTGAATACAAACCAAATAAAAATATTCCCTTTTGATGTTTTGGGGAGCCTGACAATGAAATCCATGGTAATGTTTTCATGTATCCATTCTGGTATGGGTAATGGTAATAATTACCCATTACACTTTTGTCCTTATATATAACTTTTCGACATACTATGCATATAGATACATACTATACAATATCTTTTTATGTTTTCCCACCATAAATACTATTTTAGAATTCTATACATATTTGTAATTCCAATATATATATAGAATTATAAACTATGAGCTTTATTCAATAGTTTCTTCTACAAATATAGTATAGGAGAGACACATATATGGTTCCTGAACCTAACATTTTATCACAATCATGGTTAAACATAGGAACATTTATCACCTCCTTTTTCAGCTCTACATCTTTATTTTTCACACAATTAATCTTCACATGTACAAATGGTTGAATACTCATTTGAGGAATATAATATTTCTCCCCTTAAATTAATATTTCAAAATAAATATATTTTATATTCAAAAATATAAGTTATTTTATGATCCTCAACTCATACAATCTAGAAGTTTCTTTCTACACAAAACATTTGATGCCATGTTCTCTTTCAGAGGGCAGTAATTTATTTAGTAGTCTTAATATTTATTCAACTCCAACCATATTCTATAGTGAATATTCAACACTTTCTAAGTGAATATATATTGTAAATTTTTATGATCTATATACAGTTCACACCTTTCTACATAATGATAATTCTTCTATATCTTTAATGAAAAAATTACCACACATAACTCTAAATCAAGATTTAGTTAATTTTTATCAAGAACCTTCAATTGAAATGAGGTATAAGATACCACTATATCATTCTTCATGAAGATACATCTGAGACTTTTCTTCGATGCATCACTTTATATCACAAACCCTTATCTATTATAGGGTAATTATTTGAACAGGTTAGCTGAACAACCTTCCATCCACCTCCTTGAAATATTCCTTACATTAATCAGTCTAATGGAACTTGAATCCATTCCTATTTAACATGGTGATTGGATTAGATAGTCATGATAAATTTTACCATAGTGACATTAATATACACCCTTACCAAAAAAACTATGGATCTAAATCACTCTGGTTATTCTAGTCCAATGTTCCATAACATCTATCTTTGATGGATCCACTGATATACTCTCTCTTGAGATCATATTACCAAAAAGTAAACATTATATAGCCAAAATTCAAACTTTTTCAAATTTCCATACAATTTACCTATCCTCAGGGTCTTCAGTATAATTATCAATTGGTATTCATACTCTTTAATACACTTTTAATATGTGATAATTTTATCTATAATGACTACTAAAAACATATCAATGTAGTCTCCAGAGACTTTATTAATTAAATACATGATGATAGTGGGGGAATTAGTAGGACTAAATGTAATCACTATAAATTCATAGTGTCCATACCTAATACAAAATATTATCTTGGATATATCTTCACTTTTTACAATCAACTAATAGTATCTAGTTCCAATAAAAATCAAATAAAAATACGGATATATTCCTAATTTATCAAACAAATAATCATTATGGTAGAGAGGATTCTTATTCATGATTTTGATCTTGTTCAATTCCCAATATTCAATAAAAAGATCCATTAATCCATATTTATTCCAAATAAAAAGAGAAGGATCACCCCATAGTGTCACGCATGAGCTAAAAAATACCTTATCCAGATTCTCCCAAAGTTCCATCTTCAATTCCTATAACTTATTTGGGTCCATACTATAAGGAGTGTTAAAATTTGGTGAAACACTAGTTATGTGTTCTATTGAAAAATAAACTTCACCATTCAGAGGAAAAATATGAAACTCATCTCATACAAAATCAAGAAACATCCATATAATAGGAATATCATCAATATTGAGTTTCTCCCCAATAATCTAAGATTAAAACCCCCTTTTAATTGGAATCATGAACCATAAAATAGATTTAATTTCCATTGAAAGTTTATATTTACTCTCATATTAATAAAAAAATTATTGGTTGGTTTAAAAAATCAAATTTGACTTCCCTTACTCAAAAATTGATATGGGATTTATATAAATAAATTCAATACATTCTTGAGATAACATCAAATTCAATTAGTGGTAGAATATTGATATTTCTAGGTAGTATATTCCCAAAAAAATCAATAAGACAAATATTATATACTTTATATGTGACCATCATACAATTAAATGTTTTAATTAATAATTCAATATATAATAATTGATGTGGTATTTTGAAACCCTTAGAAAATTATTGAGATGTAAATGATTCGGTAGATCCATATTCAAATAATACATTATCAGTTATAAAGTGGATGAAATGTTTACCTTTCACCACTTCATTATCATTCCCCACATTAGTAATATTTATAGATAGAAAAATCCTTTTGTATCTATGATTAAGAGGTTTATGATGTTGATTATCATAAGAAACCTTCATATTTGATCACTGGTTAGTATAATGACCATACTCCTTGCATTTGAAACACTTGAGCGGGGGTTGTTCATTATGTTATATTTTTCCTCCACTTGTAACATTAGCTAACTTACTCTTCAGATAAAATTGGAATTTTATTTCCTAATGACCTTCCTTTCAACACATAAAGAATTTATTTACCCCATTAAGATATTTTTCTCCATTTTTACTTTCATACTTAGATCATAAAAAAATATCATCATCTTATGTATATGGTTTTTATTATTAGAATTTATTTTTAATTATATATTTCATTTATTATTTAAACCATGAGATATATGGGTAAATATAATCTATATTTCTACCTTTATATCATATTGAATTATTAATTTATGGATACTAAATTCCATTATGGGTATTTTCCTTTGGATGGATTTCTTTGGATTCTAAATAATTGAACAATATTACATATAAGTTGGATGATAATAAAATAACAAAAACTCTCATGTATTATAAAATATTACTCATAGGTATTAATATATTTATCATCCTTGTTATTTACCATAATGAATTCCTTCACCTTTTTTCATATGATGATTATCAAAAAATTATTTTTTGAAAAATTACCCTCTAAAATCATCCCAATATATAGAGTCAACTTCTTCTCATTGAATCATGATTTTTAATATCTCTCCATTTATCTAATTTAACTTCCAAATGATAAAAATCTAAAATAAAATTTCCAGGTTTCAAACACTGTAGAGTGGAAAATTTATTTTCAGTGGTACTGATCGATTTCTTAGTAACTATTATATTAGCATACCCATTAATATAAGGTGGGTGTTTCCTCATTAAGAACTCAACAAAATGAAGTTACCTACATTTATTTTTTTGAAGCTCAACATGATTCATGGATTGATAAAGTTAACTATAAAAAAATATTAAATATTCCATATCCCATAAAATTTGGTTGGATTTTTGGAAAATCATTACATTTCCCATCATATTTAGCATTAACAAGATTATTTAATGTTATATTCATTACTTGAGACCAATAATCATAGTCTGGGTAAAAATATTCCTAGTGAAAAAACCCTATGATCATGAAAAATCATTTTTAAGATATTATAAATCATGAAAACTTATTTTCAATATATAAAAAATTAGGTTTAACATATGTTATCCATGGTCATAATCTATTCAAATCCTTTATATTGTTTCATAATGAAAATGTGACTTAACCCAAAAATATCCCATGTGAGGGTCTAGATAGGTGTACAGTCTTTGTTCCATTCATCATGAACTAATAATGATTGAGTTAATACCCAATCTATCCCATTCTGATTTGTTACCCCTATGTTCATGTGTTCTACAATTTCATCCCTTTTCTAGTATAATTACATGGGTGTATTTTTTAGGGAAAACATACTCCTTTGTTTATGATAACTTATGGTGTTCCCATATACTTAGGCTTATCCTAAGAATTATCAATAAAATTTTCTCATCATTGTATATAAAAATAACCAAAATGTCCTCTAATACCAACTATTATGACCTAAACATTTCATACATAAAAATTTATTCATTTTAGAACAATATTAAATACATTTCACAATAATTCACATCAAAGGACTGAAATATTTTAGCGACTTTGGAAACTTGGATACATAAACAATTGGTATAGAAAAGATAAAAACCATTCCCCACTAATTTTTTCATAACAAGAACCCTTCTTATACATATCATACATAAAACCTTCATTTATAAACTAAGTAATATAAACATAATAAAGGGTGAGATCAGATGCTTAGTAAGTTAAACAAATGATTTATTAAACAATGACAGTATACAAGAATAAGATAAGCATCGGGGTGTGAGAACATGATCTTGACATTTAATAATCATACCCAATCAGTCAAATATATTTAATATTGAATCATGGAATATATTTTTTTCAATCATAAATCATAAGTGTGTGAAATCATTAATAATCAATCATGATCCATGAGAACATATAAACATAAGAAATTAGTTTTAGCATACACATAAGTTTAGAAAATCATTCCCTTAGTCATGGATTATTTCCAAGGCTATAATAGTGGATTGTGGTCACTCTCCATCCAATCATTTCATTTGTGAGTTTCACTCTTAAAGTTATCTTATTGGATAGAGTCAATTACTGCACTGGGTTCACTCCCCATTCTACTCCTTATTATCTCTAGATATATCCATACTTTCCTAATGAATTATAGGGATATATAATTATAATACCACCCATAAAAAATTAAAACCCTACATAGTAAATGAATTTCATAAATTTTTCATCGTTTCATTATAACATAACCCATAGAAAATTAATGGGTTTCATAAAAATATCATAATAATAATAATAAGCTATAAATAAAAATAATAATTATGTAATAATTGGATCATATCCATCATATATAATAAGTAACATCAAAGGATGTTATAATATTTAAAAAATACCTTTAAATGATCACTAGAATATTTCTTGTGGAAAATATCCAATCATTTTAAAATCACTTATTTAAGCTACAAAAATTCATAGCATATTATAAAAAACATTATTTTAAATGAAAAATAGAAACATGTAAAGGAAGAATAAAATCATTGAGTAGTTATGATTAAGCTAACTTTCATTCATTCCATGAATTTTAAAAAACAATCCTTTCACATTTATGGTAAAAAGTCGAAAGTACCTCATTTAGAAAACGATAAGAATATACATTTTAAAAAAATTTATTAAATCATAAACATCAGTAAATATGAATTTAAAAAATAAAATAATAGTCATAAAAAATTATTGATATCATTTTAAAGAGAACATATACATTGAAGAAAATGATTCTTGAACAAAGATAAAATAAAGTCAGATTTTCTTAAAAATATTTTACTGGACAGTTTATGTCCCAAAGAGAGGATAGTTGTAATATTACATGAATATTTTATTAATAACCATATGATAATGAAATTAATTTTTTTTATTAAATAAATATCTTATATCATTCCATAATGAAAATTCAAAAATTAATAATCCTTATTAAAATTAGGCCAAAAAATAAATCCTTTACCTCAAGATCAAATTTCATTGAAAGAAATATTTATAACTATAAAATAAGTATAATTTTATTAAAATTATATAGTATAATCATTTATATACTTATAATATAATATATTATCCAATAATTACATTTCAACACCCATTTATTAATAATTCTTATTAAGATCGTAGTTTCTGCGTGTTAACTGTTTCATTTTTCATGAAAGGGTTCATTTGGTAATTCTGATCCTTGTACTTTGATCATGATTCCATATTATCTAGAATTTTAATCATGATAAAAAATTATACAATTTAATTATATAAATATTTATAATAATATCGAAAAGGTTGAGGTAGAAAAATGAATTACATTGTTCATAGAGATGAAGTCTGTTTGTATGCATGAATGCTATTTTAATTTTCTAAGGAAAGTAAAGAAAGAAGTATTGATAAAATTATATAACTAAAGAACCATATTATATCTTAAATTAAATATATAAAAAATAAATCCATAAAAATAATCAAACTTGAATTATGGTGATGAAAAATCAATTATATCTCTATGTGGACACGGTAGTCCATACATACAAACGATTTATAATTCCATTTCTCATTTAAGGGAAAATAGGGTGGGTAATGGTGGTTACATAATAATTATAACATTGAAATATATTTATGATACTTAAGTTATATATTTATTATGAATACTGTATATTTTGTGTAGGTATAAGAAGAAATAAATTGAAAGAGGTCAAGTAAAGTAATTACCTCTTCTTTGATAGACCTCCTTTAGATACCTTATTAGAGACCCTTGGAATGGTATTTTAAGAAGTCCAAAACCACTAATCCATGGATATATATTTTTATAATATAATTGGGAATGTTTTTCTCAATATATGTTGGTCAATGTTGTGAAAATAAGTGAAAGGTGGGCGTTATTTATAAGTGTGTGAGAGTAGAGACCTGAAATTTATGAAAAGATTAAAATATAATATAGTTATACTTAAGAGACATACATCCCAATGGAAAAGGATTTGAAGGTAGGATAATATAGGGTAAAAATAAGTCTAGATAATTGGATTTATGATATTTTAATTTGAAATATTTCCCTTATCTATAGGTTTATACCTCGGTAAATCTGTTTTAACCGTAACCAGGAAAACAAAATTATACTATTTTTACTATTCATCTTGAAAAAATGAAGGTTAACTCATTAACATGTTTGGGAATGATGATTAAAAATATGGAATTTATTTTATCATATTAAATTTGTATAATTTTAGGAAATTAATTTTAAAAAAACCTACAAAGTATGATGAAAAATGGTTTTCCCAAAAAATGCATTTTTAAGTATAAAAATTATTACATACCAAAATTAAACAAAATATCGATTCTAATGAAAATAATTATATTTTTTAAATAAAAATAACTAAATAAATTTTAAAATAAATTTTAAAAAATTTAAATTTATATATACTTTAGTGTAAAGGATACTTTTCTATAAAATCGATATTTTTCCCTCTTTACAAAAAAATTAATCTTTTCATAAAAATCCAAGAATTTAACCTTAAGAAAATTTTTATATGATGATTTAAAAAATGATATCTTTTTTATAAAAATAAATTTAAAAAATTGGTATAAATTAATTATATTATCTATAAAAAATATAATAAAACCATTTTTGATGAAAACATATTTTGAAGCATAAAATGGATTTACATAAAATTGATTAATTATTTCATATGAATTAATCAATATATTTATATTCAATAATATATTTATACATATTTTTCATAATGTTGTTAATATTATTCATACCCACTAATACAATGGCTAGGGAATAACTATCAATTTAAATAATAATATTTTAATAATATTTCATAATTCATTTAAACTCGGTGTTACATGTAAGAAAAGTTATCAAAGAAATAAAATTTATTTAAATAAAAATATATATCATAAAATATTGAGGTGTTATACTCTCCTTATTCCATAATTTCATTAGTCAAGGTTCACTTCCAAGACTATCAAAGTGGTAAAAGGTCGTTACTAAACTTTTTACATTCCCTATTCCATCACATATGATCTCAGGTGATATAAATCATTACTCAATGCATTAAGCATGTTTTAAAAACCCACCCATTACATAAAAACATACATATGTGTTCCATAAGTTCACAAAAACGTTCATTAATTCATTATATAATAACCCATGTAAAATAAATGGGTTTCATAATCATTTCATCCTAATATAATCATAATCCATACAAACAAATAACATAGATGGTATCATTAGATCACTTCCCTAGTGAAGCATAAGAAACATCAAAGGATGTTTAAATAGATTAAAATTTACTTTAAATGAGTATTTGAATTTTTTTAACATGGTAAAAAAAAACTTTCCTTGGGTATCTTTAAAACTAAAATTTTCCAAATATTTAGAAAAAAAGAGTTTCTTTTAAAATAACCAAGGTAACATATAAAGTAATATTAAAAGAAAATAATGATTATTATGGTGAGAAAATCCATTTTTTTATTAATGTTAAAATAAGGATTCCTTTCAATATGTTTGTAAAACGTCCAAAAGTGCATTATTCAGAATTTGAAGAGAATAATCCATTAAAAATATTTAAAGGAAAGTTAAATATGGTTTAAATGAATTTAAATAATCACTTGAACACCTAAATTAACATTCATGAACACATTTTAAGGAAAATTGTTGTGGTATAAAATGTTCATCGACCAAAACGGAAATATGCTTGAATTTTCTAAAAAAAACATTTTACTAATCATTTTAAGTACCAAAGAGACAAATATAGTGCTAATACTTGTAAATTATACATCTAAACATAGGAGAAGAATATATATATACCTTAATGAATAAGGATCATATAATTTACCTCAATGTAAATTTAATATTAGTAATCTCGAAAGGAAATGATATTGTAACATAAACCCTTGCCTCAGGTCTTGTCTGATATCCTACTCATTTAAACCTCATGTAAAATAAATATATATTTATTATAAATATATTAAAAAAATTCACACACAGAATAATATTTATCATTCCATTATAATTTCCAATTATCATTTTATTAATAATTATTCCTTAAAATAAACATCTCGGTGAAAGTTGGTTTATTTTCCATGAATGATTTTATTTTATGGATCCACTCATTGAACCTTGGTAATGGTTTAATTATCCAAATAATATTAATAATGTAATAATTATCACATTAATTCATTAAATACATTTATATAACCATTCCTATAAAGCGGTGATGAAAAATGAATTGCATCACTTCGTGGAGATAATAGTTCTCATATATGCATGAATTATGTCTCCACTCTTTGATAAATAAAATTAAAGAATGGTAAATAATAATTCAAGTTTATAGAATCATAATTATATCAAAAATATCATATATAATCATAAATTATATCCTTATATACATCTATGTACAAATTGATTTGAAAAAAATCACATCACTTCATGGAGGTGGAAATACACAAGTAAGCATGGGAAATGTTATAATTTTCCAACTGATTTAAAGGGGATATAAAATGGATATACCTATAGAATCTAGAGACCCAAACTGATTTATATGGTGCTAGAAACATAAACATTAAATTTTTAGATTTGATACCGGTTAATGTGATCTAATTTTTTCTATCAAAAAATTAAAACATTAAATGGAAATATTGAATCACTTATATACCCAAGTACATTTTTAGGTTTAGAGTTTTTTAACATTAGTAAAAACTCTTAACAAAAAGGATTCTTAAACAACCAGTTCATAAATATTAACATCATCTCCAACTATACCCATCTCTTCATATTCTATAATAGGTCTTCAATATCTCCCACAATTTTCTCCACATATGAAACCTTTGTAGACTCAAATAATTTTTCATCATTCTTCATAACCTATGGAATAGGAAACATAATAAGGGGATCACAAATTATTAGTAAGGGTAATCATAATAATTAACAATTTAATATCATCAGTGAGGATGAGATGAGTATAAGGGTATGACGAAATAATAATAGTCAATGAGCATAACATAAGGCAAATCATACCAATCAATACCTGGATAATCAATAATGAAACATGGAATAAAGATTTAACAATGGAAGGATTTATTATAATCAATAATATTAAGCCATGTGATGTCAATCATGATTAAATGAATCATTTATAACCCATATCAAGAAAACACATTTTGGTATCTTAGAATATATACATATCACTCTTACATATGGAATAAAATTTATGGTTATAAGTGGAGTAACCCCCATGGTTACACATGAAGTAAAAAATCATAGTTACACTTAAAATAACAATCCTGGTTATATGTGGAATAACCATCATAGTATATTCTCATAATCTCTTAGCAGAAACCTAATTGGATAACTCCATCACTTTACCCAATGCATTAGAGAGCAATAACAGGATCACCTGACCATGGTTTATAACAAAACCAATCATCATCATAAAAAATTCACAAGAAACATAATAAACATAAAGTATTTGGATCATGAATTTCATTATAAAACTCTTATAAATATCCATTATTCCTTTCAAAACATGATTAACCAATGGAAAATAAATGAGTTCTATGAAAACCTATTTGAAACAATCAGGACTCATCCATAATTTTTTTTCATCATATCAATACAAAATATCCCCATTGAATCATAAGTAACATCAAGGTTTGTTGATGTAATGAATGGAAATACCATCAAAAGATCATTAAAATAATTCTTGATGAAAATATCCATTTCACTTTGAAAGTAATTTTTTTTAAAAAAATATTTTTAAAATATTTTTCATTGAAATTAACCATGAAAAATTATAAAGGAAGCTTCAAATAAAATTATGTTCATATCAGAAAGATAATCCATTCATGTTGTAAATGTAAAAAATAAATATTCATTTATATCATTTTATAAATGGAGTATAAAGTGACCCACTTAGAAAAAATTAAGAAATTTACATTTTAAAAACCATTTAAAAATTTAAACAATCATATTAAATAGATTTAGGAAAAAATTTATCTTTTAAAAAGAACATTCTTGGAAACATTTTAGAAAATATGGATATGGAAGAAAAAAATTCCTGATCTAAAAGAAGATACAAGATTAGTGTCACATATATGTGACTTTCTTGATGATTTGTCAATAAATAATGGATGAAAATAGAAATTAAATAATCAAACTACAATTATAACTAGAGTAGAATAAAAGTTATGTGTTTTAAGAAATAAGATCATATAATTTCCATTAATGGAACCTAAAACATAAACAATCTTGAAAAAAGAGATTGTAACAAAAGCCTTTTTTTACTTTGGTAACTTTTCTATTATAAGTCCCATGAATGAATTATATAAAATGAAACATTAAATATCATGAAAATAATAATATTCACGATATAACATATAAAATTGTTGTATATAAACCTTATAAATGAAGATAGTTTCATATCATAAACACATGTCCAAAAGAAAGATAATTTGACACGAATAACCCTATCAAAGATCATATCATTCAATTGAGAGTGTATAAATAGAGATATTATGTGTAAAAATTGTAAATACATAAAAAAAATTGAAAACACATAATAAAACAATTTATAGATCAATTTACACATATTCATGTCATAACAACATCAATTAAGAAGAGCTATATCCTAGTGAATGGAAATTGAGTTAAGAATGCTTTTACAACTTGGTAACATTCAAGTCAAATAAACTTAAAAGAAGTAATTAAAATTGAAAAATAAAATAAAATTAATAATTAAAGATTAATGATATAATATTTTAATGGGTTTCATATACACCATATAAAATAAATTAGGTGAATAACAATAAAATATGCCTCAATGATGAGAAATTGAGATGAAATACATTACCTCAAGTTTGAATCTTCACGTACATTATTTATCAGCCCGAATAATATACAAATTTTAATTATTAAAATTATTTAGAAACATTATTCAAGTTTTTTATTACTTTTATTTCACTTATTACTATCTCACAAAAAAAAATACTTAATCATTTAAATTCATGTCGGATGTTTTCATGATATTTGGTTCATAAGTCCAAAATGACTTCGGTATGTTGTCAATAGAAAAGAGGTCATTATTACATCATCCAAATAATAATAATAATAAAATAATTTTCATTTTTTAAACCAAAAAATCCTATCATAAAATATTTTTATGGGAAATGAACTACACTATAATCTTGAAGACAATAGTGTGTACGTACACATGAGTAATGTTTTCATTTTAAAAAATAATTTTAGAAAGGAGGTAAGTATTATTTTTTCCATTATATAATTATAATAATAAAATAAATATTAAATTAATTATTTAAATGTACTTATATATATCATTCATGTCGTGGTGGTGAATAATTAATCACATCGCTTCATGGATATGATATTTCACACATACACACGAATGATGTTTTCATTTTTCAGTGAATGGAAAGGTTAGAAGATAAATAGTATATTATATTATAACAATGACAAATATTTCATGAATATAATTAAAAAATTCAATTATTTTAATCTATACATGAGAGACAGTAATGGAAAATGAATTACATCGATTCGCGAGGTGGTAGTCCCATACACACACAAATGATGGTTTCATTTCCCATTTGGTGTAAGAAGGGATGGATATAGTTTCTTAAATTAACATAATAACATGTAAGTATATTTAGGACACCATGGTTATTATTTTATTATGTTTGAAGAAGATTTTAGGAAGGTAATTTCTCATAGTATGGTCAATAAAATTTATTTATGATGTTTGGTGAAATGCGAATAAGTGGTGCCCTTTTATAAGAGAGGGGAGGGGCACTCTTAGGATTTCTTAAAATATTAAATTAATATAAATTAATTTTGAAGTCCAAATGGACCAAAATTGATAATATTAAAATATAATATTATTATGAGTTATATAATATAATATAATATAACTTGGAAAAGCTTTTATAATATTTTTACCCCTATCATTTTGTTTTAACCCTTCATTGTCCCTTTTGACAATTAGCGTAATATTAAAATTTTATAGAATGTAAGGGTTAATAATGTTTCTATAAAATGGAAAAATAACCACAGATGGACAATCGATGATTTCATTAACCATATAAAATTAATTTAATTTAATATAATATTTTTATGAATTTAAAATCATTTAATAAAATATTATTTATTATAAAATATTATTAATGTCAATTTTATAACTATTAATTTACTTTGAATTTAATTACATGAATAAAACAAAATAATTCGACTAAAAATCATAAAACATATATAATATGTCATTTTTACGTATTAAATTAATTTTTAACATTAATTTTTCAAAATTATTCTTTTTTAATATTTTTAATATCATTATTTTATTTTTCTATTAATTTAATAATTAATGCACAATAAATATGTATAATTTAAGGTAATTATTTCATTACTAAAATTTTAAAATAAATTATCATGATGAATATAAATAATTTATATTTCAAATTAGTATTTTTAAATAAATATTTCAACTATTTATCCTCATGTTACAAATATTATAGCTATTAAAACAAGAGTGTGATATTTTTTTACTTTTATTAATATAAAATATTATAAAGGTTATAATTACAAAAAAATGGAAAAAATCCATATAAAAAATATTGGATGATTATTTATGAAAATGAATCATCTAATTAAATTAATTCAAGTGTTAGTATCATTTTCTAGTCCATGTCATTTTATTTTTAACATTAATAACCTGATTTATCCTAAACAGAGGTAAAACAAATTACTAAGGATTCTAGTTATATTGACCAAAAATAAAAGGGAGATATTTAAAAAATTTATACCCATTAATTCCAAATATAGAATCCATTTTTCAAAATTCATAAAACCTAAGTTGTAGAATTTTATTTAATATTAAATTTAAAAAAATGTGACAAAAATGATTTTTTAAATGAATCCATATTTAAAGTATAACATGTTTTAATACTAAATTTAAGTATACAGATCATTTAAAACACATAATTTTATTATTTTAAATAAAAAAACTAATTATATTTTAAAAATAGTCCAAAATATAATTTTTCTTTACAAATAATCAAAATGAAATTACAGTTTTCGAAAAATCAGTATTTTTCACTATTTATTGAAAAATCAATTTTTTTAAAATTTCTCAAATATTAAACCTATTATATTTTTCATGATAAATAAAAAAATTAAGTTCGTTTTATAAAACAACTTCTCTAAATGTTCTATAAATTTATTATAATATTTAATCTAAAAACCCAATAAAAATCTTTTTTGAAGAAAACATATTTCTATAGTATAAAATGTATTTTTAAAAATTTAGTTATTATTTATACATAATTAATCACTAAATTTTAATTTATTAGTAACATTAAAAATATTTCATAATATGTTTAATCTTATTCATACTATCCAATTCAACATTTATTTTATAATAATCATAGTTAAATAATAATATTTCATAACCTGTTTACACTCAGTGTCACGTATTTTGTATTCTATGAAACATTGTCATTATTTAAAAATTTTGGGATATTAAATTCTCCCCCATTCCTTAATAAAATTTTTCCTTATAATTTGAACACAATATTGATAATAAAAGGATTAATATTTGAAAATAACTTTATTGATATTCCACATCATAAAATGGGTTAATGAAACTCCCTCTTATAATAGGGAAACAAAAGTATGAAGGTCATTATGAATAACAAATAACTATGTTTATAAATAATATAACATTAGTGATAATTAAAATTATGATCTTGGAATAAAAAAACTAACACCCTGGGATTAATGGAGAGTGGTGGAGAATAAGGTCATGAGAATTTTAACCACTACAAAACCATAAATCTTTTGTGGGTTAAAAGGCCATTGATTTCTTGTTAAAAAAAATAAATATATAAATTTTGTATCAAGATCCTTTTCTTTGATTGGAGGAATTAATTTTCAATATAAACTAAGAACATAAGGAAATATACTTAAATGAAAATTACAAGTTTATTCTTTAATCAATTTCCACCACAATATCATATTTTTCTCCAAATTACGACTATTCAAGATGAATTTTTCATGCCTAAAGAACTAGAATCAACTTATAATGGATCACATAATCTATAAAAGGATAAAAAGTTATTCCTCTTATCTGTATACATTTACCAAAACCATTAGAATAATATAAGATAATTCCAAAAATTAATTAACCTTCATACGAAGAAATAAAACATTAATCTCTAAAATTCAGAAATAATACCCAATGTTAAAACTAAATCATTCCATAAATAACTATCCTTTAAATTCATAAAAATATTCCAAAGTAAAATTTAAACCTAAATATGAGAAGTATTTGTTCACATATTCTTCCAAGATAAGTTTAACATTTATCTCCAAATAACATTAGTCACTCGTAAAGTTATATACCCATAAAGGTATATTCCCCCCAAAGTAAGATAATCATTTCCATGAATAACCTAAATCACCATAAAGAAATTTTTAGATAAAATATTCTTCCAAAAGATATTTAAACCTTGAATCCTCAAATAATAAATCATGTTAAACCTATGTGTTAAATATATCTCAACCAAATAAAACATCTCCCAAGACATCATTAGTCACCATAATATTAAATCACTTAAAACCTCCAAAAGGGTGTATAAGACTCTAAACTTATGATCAAACTCAAACTTACAACCCATGATAGTATCCATAACTTTTAAGATAATATAGTATGAAATTATTATAATCTAAAAAGTTATATAAACCCTACCTAAATAACAATTGTATTTGTCCAAGGCCCGCACTCCCAGATTCGGTGCTAAAAATATAAACATTACATTAATTTCTTTGATACCAATAAATGAAACAAAACTTTTTTCACCCAAAAAATACAAAATTAAAAGGAAATATTGGATCACATATATACCCATGGAATTTTTTAGGTTTATAGTTTTATTTAATTAATAAAAACACTTAATAACTTTGATTCGTAAAAAAAGTTTCATAAGGATCAACATCATCTCCCTCTATACCCATATTTTAATATTCCATATTAATTCATCAACATCTGTCATAATTTTATTCATACATGAAACCTTTATAGACTCAAATAATTTAAATTAATTCTTCATATTATGGTTAATATTAAACATATGAAGGGTGATCTCAAATTCTTACTAAGGGTAAACATAGGAATTAACAATTGAATGTCATTAGTGAGGTTAATATGATTATAAGGGTATGATGAAATAATAATAGTGAATTTGAATAACATAAGAGAAATCATACACATGAATACTTGGATCATCAATCATGAAACATGGGATAAATATTTAACAAATTCAATATTTATTCAAATCAATAACTGTGATCCATATGATGTTAATCTTGATCAAATTAAATATTTATACCCCATAGAGAGAGAAAAATGAAAAAACGTTAGTATATTGGAATATTTACATGTCACTATTACATATGGAATAACCTTCATGGTATTAGGTGTAATAAACCTCATGTTTACACATGGATTAACTATCATATTTACACTTGAAATAACCATAATAGTTATACCTAGAATAACTATAAATGTGATGGTTTTAGGCGTAGAAGAAGTGTTTGATTGGTCATTCCAAACATTTATTTTTGTCATGATCGATGATTAATATGATATTTGCATGACGATGAACTCAATTATCAATGAAATTGAATCAAAGAAAACATACAAGGGATAAAGCACTGGAACCAAGAACGAGATCATCACATATTATTTATAAATAATATAATAAATTAAATAATTACCTTGCATGAAATTATTTCTTTATTGATGGATCTGATAACAGATTTACAATGTACCATCGTTGTGTTGTAGGAATCAATAGAAGATTAACTATAGCAGTGATCCACAAGTGTTCCAAAAATCCCTGAATTTCATCATAGGAATCTCTAGGTTATAGTGTGGAAGATCCTCATGCTTGTGTCGTTCTCTTTTGATCTCCTTGAGAATTGCTTCCAAAGGATTATATTTTATCTCTACAGAATTGAGAGTGGATGGTGGAGGAAGATATATATCCATTATTTCGAGAGTTCATGGATTGGGAGCTATCTAGGGATTGAGAGGATTCTCTCCTATTGTCATTATGCACAACACAAATGAAATTAGATATATAGAAAAATAATATAATTAGGTTTATATACCATTAAGGTTAGAGATAAATAATTACATAAGTGTCCTTTATTATTTATTTATTCCATATAGAACCCCATTTTAATAATAATAATAACATTTATGGACATACGCTAAAATCAGAAATTAAAATTAAATATTATTTAATCAAATAATATCCTATATATATTATTTATCACTGAACCTATAAACTCGTTTCACCATTCCATAAATATATTTAGTAGGCCTTGAATAATGACTATTTATTTAATAAATAAATATCTATTCATTATTCTCCAATAAATAAATAAATATTATATTCACTAAATAGAAAATAAATATTTATTGAATATTCCACTCACATAATATTCTCTTGAATAACTGATGATGAAATATATGTAATCAAGAAGACACAAATTTTAACACTCCAAGGTTTAAAAAAATTAATGAAATCCATGAAACTTTGTTTTAAGTAGATATTTATAACTATCCTTTGAACATAAGTTTACTTCT
Organism: Viscum album; assembly: GCA_963277665.1. Classification (NCBI taxonomy): domain Eukaryota; kingdom Viridiplantae; phylum Streptophyta; class Magnoliopsida; order Santalales; family Viscaceae; genus Viscum; species Viscum album. The sequence continues at coordinate 2,041,088,551 of OY728148.1, read as the reverse complement.
TCTATGTTTTAAATTTCAAAAAATGGTCATCTAAAATTGTGATCAGTAAGTTATTTAGAGTATTATAAAAAAACTTAATTTTTTTGAATAGTAACATACCCTTATGAATAGTAACATACCCTTATGAATAGTAACATACCCTTATCAATAGTAACATACCCTTATGGATAGTAACATACCCTTAAGAGTAGTAATGCACCCTTATGAATAGCAATGAACCCTTCTGAATAGTAACTTGACCCTAATGAATAGTAATGTACCCTTATGAATAAAATGTAACTCTTATGAACAGTAACATACCCTTATGAATAGTAAACTCACCTATGATAGTGTAATATAAGATTTAATTGAATGTATGGTACACCCATATCTTTGAAAAAGTAAATAAATGCTTTAAAATTGTTATTTTCTGAATAAAGAATTATTTTATTTAAAAGTTGATTTTATTATATTTATAAAATTATTTAGATAAAATGAAGTTCATTTTTGGATTCTACATGTCGAAAAATGGTTGGGGTGAATTTTTTATAATTTTTTGAACTACTTGATTTTTTGGTGAATAGTGAATTTTCGGTATTTGACAAATAAATGAATTTCTGCATCATAGAGATGTCATCGATGATGTGGTGATGATGTAATCCCATTATCTATAACTCACATGCCATTATTAATATTTTTAGTCATGTAAGACTCACTATTTCTTGTCTTCAGGAAAAATAATAAAATAATGTGAAATAATGTGAAATAATGTGAAATCTCTCCCCTCCTTCACTATAAATACCACCCATTCCCCCCTCTTCCTCCCACACCTTTCAAGACTTGAGAATTGTCTAATTTATCCCAAATTACCTCCCCAATCTCCTTCCCCACGTCCAAGACCTTCTGGTCTCACTCAATGGTTAAAATCAAAGACCTTAAGGGGGATCTCAAGGAGAAGAGATTAAGAGGTAGGAAATCCTCTTCCTTTTTCATGTGTTTTTCTTTACTTTCCTTTTGTTTTTTATATAGTCTCTTACCCTCTTCTTATCCAAGAGGCATGAAAGCTCAAAAAAAAATTTATATTCCAGATTTTCTCATGTTCATTGAAAATTCATCATCATTCTTCCTCTCCTCTACCACTTATTCAAGGAATAAAAACATTGTCTGTGATGTGTCGAATTACCGACATCATGGACGATGTGATTTCAATTTTCTTTAATTACTTAAAGTATTGTCATGAAACCATTTTTATGTTTGAAACAAGTTATTATATATGTTTTATGTCTTGTTCATGGTTCTGTAATCATTTTGTACACATGGTTTTAATTTATAAAACAAAACGAGGTTTTTATTATCAAAGATCCACTAAAATGATATAAACGAACATCATTAATGTTTTAACATATGAATCATCCTCATTTAAGAATTAAGAATTATAAATGGTATAATTTATGGTTCTGGAAATATTTAACTACCATTCCATTCCAATTTTGGAGTGTCAATTCCAATCGACAAGAACATCCATCATGAACCGATCATGCAAATCATGTAAAGAATGCACCCGAAACAATGGAAGGAACAAAATACTAATAATTGAAGGATGAAATGATGTTATAAAATGATCATATAATTTTTTATAAAGATTAATATGTCTTTTTAAGATAATAATAACACTCTTCTAACCATTATACAGGAGGTTTAAACAGGTTTGAAGTAAGACAAACCCGAGTTAAGGGAATTCTTAATCTGATTTCCATTCTTTGGGTTAACTTTCTAATTCATTATTTGTGGTTTATTAAAAATGTTTTTGTGATGCATTATGTTTATATTATTTTGATTTATATGTATTTATAGTTTATATACATATTCCATCCACCCAATTCATTATCACATGAATTTTATGACATTTATAAGGGGTTTCTCTTTTTAAATCCTCTTTTAAAATTCAATTTTAAAAAACAAAAAAGCAATGTTTTTATGAAATTATTCATGTTGTATGATTATATTATAGTTATTGGGAATTTTTTATGATGAAGGGTGGGGCCTATATCACCCTCCAATGTATTGGGTATGTGTAATTTGGAGGTCGGTTGTATAGTTTCTCCAAGTGTAACTGTGATGGTTACACAAATTGTAAGGTAGACATGAGGGTTACAAATTATAAGGTATCTGAAAGGGTTACAAGATTATGTAATTAATTCCCCAAGATACCTTTATGGTTATATTTATGTTCTTAGGTATTTATGGAATCTTTTTTAAATCTCATGTTTCACAAAGTAAGTATATATGGGTGACAAGTATGTCTTTTGAAAATGATTTTATATGTTATAATTATTCATGGACTAATGTGTTATTTACTTCTTTTTATATCCCTTAATGAGATTTTTGTTCTCATCCAAAAAAATTTAAATGATTTTCATAGGTTATAATGATGTGTAAGACAAAGAAGGAATCCAAGTTAAATGTTTGATGAACTGTCAAAGAAATTATGTTTTATTTGAAAAGTTTTCTTATATTGGGGGAAATGAGTACTGTTTTTATGGTATCCACAATGTATTAATGTGTAATTTCATGAATGTGTTATGCCCCTTTTCTATAAAGATATAAAATTGAAAATATACTCAATGTGAAAGGAAGTGATTTCTTGACTAAATTCAAGATTATGTAAGGTAATAAGAATGGGTCTTTATAGTTGGTATCAGAGGATGATTTAGATAACTTTAGGGGTTAGGATGATGTTAATATATTACCATAAATGTTTTTTTACTCTATGGTTAATTTGAAATGATATATAATTTTAATATTACCATGTTTCTTTGACTAAGATATGTTTGTTTAGAATGGTTTTCTGCAGAAGAAACAGGGAAACTGAAGAGGAGAGGCACTGACGGAACGACATCCTTCTGAATCTATAGCCCAGAATGGTAGGGATTGGAATCAAGAAGTTTTTGACAGTAATGGATCAGCTAACGCAAGAAATAAATTGTGGTGGAATCCATGAGAGAGAACAACTAGAGGTACCAAAATAGAACATGACAATAGTGGAACATTTTACAAGACAACACCCTCCTGCTTTCAAGAGATATTTTGACCCAGTAGCAGATGAAGGATGTATTAAAGACCTTGAAAAGATATTTGATGTTATGGGTTGTTCATATAATAAAAAATCATGTATTTCCATTTATCAGTTTGAAGGTGAAGCTAATCAGTGGTGGTAAATGGTAAGAAATATCAAGTATTGAGAGGATATTGATGCCTTAGAGTGGGATGAATTTAAAAGTCTTTTCCTTGAAAAATATTTTCCTAAGGTGGTGTGACTTAGGATGGAGAATAAGTTACCTTAATTAAAGAAAGAGGAGGAAGATTAATTGGATGTGTATGAATAAAACATCACCCAAATGGAGGGATATGCTCCAAATCTTATTCTGAATCTTGATAACGAAATCAACCGCTTTTACTCATGACTCAAGACAAGGTATCAAAGAGAGCCGGACTCCTGTGAATTAAAAAGTTATGAGAAACTTGTTTGATGTGATGAGAGGGTAGAGATGGAGTTTGATGATGATCATGCTCATTTTGTAAATAAAGAGAAGAAGAGGTCTAGATGGAAAATGATGGGTAATAATCAACCAAATAAATCTGAATGTAAGAAAATCCAGTTTCCAGTTTTTGAAAATTGTGGCAAGAATCACCCTGGGGAATGTATTACAAAAACTAGGAAGTGTTTTCGATGTGGTAAGTTTGGAAATATTTCTCGAAATTATAATGAAAATGATCCTAAGACTAATCCTAATAAGAAAACTATTGAGTGTTTTAAATGTGGTTAGATGGGTCATTATTCGAATGCCTACCCAAAGAGAGATCTGAATGATGAAAAGAATCCAGAATATAAAAAAAGGTGTAGTGAGATCCTTTGAGACTACGTCAGTAGATGTCGAGCTATCCAATGAAGTTGTATCAGGTACTTTTTTTGTTTACTCAGATTTTTCAAAAGTTTTTGTTGATACGGGGTCTACACATTCCTTCATATCTGAGAAATTTTCTAGTAATTTGGAAACATCACCTCAACAAATGAGACCGAAACTTTTTGCTAAAACACTAGGGGAAATATTATATTAAAGAGTAATTATAAGAATATTTATATTATAGTCTATGGAAATACATTACCTGAAAACCTTGTTTTTTTACCCTTAGTAGAGTTTGATGTTATTCTGGGAATGAATTGACTTTCTGTTTATCATGTTAAGATTGACTATAGAGCTAAAGAAGTTGTTTTTCAAAAATAGTTTCAGTTTGTATACGAGAAATAACCCATAAAATTGATAACATATCAGGAAGCTGAGAAACGTTTGAAAGATAAAAATTTAACTTATCTTTCTCATATTGTTAAAAACAAGGTAACTGTTCAGATTAATGATATGGTAGTGGTAAATAAATACCTTGATGTATTTTCTGATGAGATACCCGGTATCATACCTGATCAGGAAGTTGAATTCACAATTGACTTAGTTCCTTATGCTGAGCCAATATCAAAACCTCCATATCTTTTGGCTCAAATAGAACTTCTTGAATTGAAAAATCAGTTGCAGTATTTTCTTGATAAAGGCTTCATTCGTCCTAGCACTTCACCATGGGGTGATCCTGTTTTTTCGTTAACAAGAAATATGGTTCCATGATACTTTGCATTGATTATAGAGCTTTGAATAAAACCACTATTAAAAATAAGTATCCTTTTCCTCATATTGATGACTTATTTGATCATCTCCAGGGAGCTCAATACTTTTCCAAAATTGACATGAGATCCGGATACCATCAGATGAAGGTGAAGGAGGATGACATCCCAAAAACATCCGTTCATACTAGATATGGGCATTATGAATTTTTTGTTATGACATTTGGGTTAAATAATGTACCTACTATATTCATGGATCTTATGAATATAATATTTCATGAGTTTTGGGATAAGTGTGTGGTTTTGTTTATTGAAAAAATTATAGTATTTTCTAAAAATAAAGAGGAGCATGAAAAACATCTTAGGGTTGCTTCACAAAACTTAAAGGAAAATAAACTATATGGAAATTTTAGAAAGTGTGATTTTTGGTTACAAATTTTTTTTTTCTTTGGTACATTGTAATTAAGGATGGAATAATAATTGATACTACCAAAAAAAGAGTTGTTGATGAATGGAAAAGACCCAAAAATGTTATAGAGATTCATAGTTTTCTTGGATTAGTAGGTTATTACTGATTTTTTGTTAAGAACTTTTCACATTTATCTAGCCTGATAACTAAGTTAACACTAAAAGGGATTAAATTTGTTGGGATATAAGAATGTGATGTTTTTTTTCAGGAACTGAAGAAGATATTGGTGAATGCTCTGGTTTTGGCCTTGCCTTCCTGAAATGGTGAGTTTGTCATCCACAGTGATGCTTCATTGAAGGGACATGGTTGTGTTCTGATGCAGAATTATTAGGTAATTTCTTATGCTTCAAGACAACTAAAACCCATTTAGTTAAATTATCCCACACATGAATTGGAATTGGAATCTTTGGTTTTTGCTTTGAAAATTTGGAGGCATCATTTATAAAAATCCAAATGTCAAATATATACTGACCATAAAAGTCTAAAGTATATATTCACTCAAAAGGAATTAAACATGAGGCAAATAAGATGGCTTGAACTGGTAAAGTATTATGATTACAAAATAAATTACCATTCAGGAAAATCAAACAAAGTGTTGGATTCCTTGATTCAAAAACATCATTCATCATTAACCATGTTACATTTGGAACATGATCCCTTGGTTAATGATTTGATGAATTTTGGATTAGAAGTTTTTGGTGTAGGGAATACATATATTTTTTTTAGGTTTTAGTGCAGTCATCATTATCAGACAAAATTAAGCAATCGCAGAAGGAATACCATGAGCTACAGACAAAATTATAATTGGTTAAAATATGTAAGTTTCTAGAATTTATCCTTGATAAAGATTGTGTTTTAAGATTTTGAAAAAGGTTATGTGTGGCTTGTGATTCTCAGTTGAAAAAATATTTGTTGTGTGAAACTTATAGTTCTCCATTTTTCAGTTCATCCTGGGAGTACTAAGATGTAAAGAGACCTTCGGGAGTATTATTAGTGGGATGGAATGAAAAGAGATATTTCTGATTTTATTGTGAAATGATTGACATGTCAATAGGTTAAGGTAGAGCGAAAGTTACCGAAGGGGATGCTTCAGCCTTTTCCAGTGCCAGAGTGGATATGGCAGAATGTATCCATGATCTTTGTGGGGGGACAACCAAAGACTTCTTAATATAATAATGCGATTTGGTTTATTGTTGATCAACTGAAAAAATCTACACATTTTCATTCTATTTGAGATACAATGTATTTGGATCATCTTTCTAGACTGTACCTCAAATAGATTGTCAGGTTACATGGATTTCCTCTTTCTATTATATCTGATCGGGATCGCAGGTTCACTTCTAACTTTTGGAAGGGACTTCAGAAGTCATTGGGCACATAATTAAATTTCATCACAACTTTTCAACCTCATTCAGATGTTCAGTCAGAATGAATGATTTATACTTTTGAGGATATGCTTTGAGGAAGTTCAATGAACTACCGGGGATGTTGGGATCAACATATTTCTTTAGTTATGTTTTTCTTATAATAATATTTTTCATTATAGTATTCAGATGGAACCATTTGAGGCATTGTATGGGAAGTGGTGTCGGACTCTATAGTTTTGGGATGAATTCGGTGACAGAGAGTTGATGGGGTCAGAATTAGTAGAGGAAGTGTTTGAGAAAGTGAATATAATCCAACAGCACATGAGGATAGCTTAGAGAAGGCAGAAAATTTATGCATATAACAGAAGGAAAGACTTCTCTTTCGAGGTAGGTGACCATTTTTTCCTTAAATTTTATCCTTGGAAAATTGTGATGCATTTTGGTAAGAAATGAAAGCTAAGTCTGCAATTCATCGATACTTTTTAATCCTGGAGAAAGTTGGACCAGTTGCATACCGAGTATCTTTGCCTCTCAGTTTGTCTTAGGTACACAATGTTTTTCATGTTTCGATGTTGAGAAAGTATGCGGTAAATATAAATCATGTCTTGAGTCCAGAAGTAGTTCATATGGAAGAGAACCTTTCATATAATGAGAAACTTGTTCAGATTCTTGAACAAATGGAACAAGTATTGCAGAATACGGTAATCCACCAGGTAATGGTTTTGTGGAGAAACCACATGGTGGAAGAAGCAACATGGGAATATGAAAATTCTATGAGGGGAAGGTACCCTCACTTGTTTAATGAGTAAATAAAATTGTGAGGATTCAATTTCTAGATAGTAGGGATAATGTAACACCCCAAGGTTTAAAAAAATGAAATGCATGAAACTTTGTTTTAAGTAGATTTCTATAACTATCATTTAAACATAATTTTACTACTTCTATGTTTTGAATTTAGAAAAATGGACATCTAAAATTGTGATTAGTAAGTTATTTATAGTCATATAAGAACAAAATAATTTTTTTGAATATTAAGATACCCTTATGAATAGTAACATACCCTTATGAATAGTAACATGCCCTTAAGAATAATAATGTACCCTTATGAATAGTAATGAACCCTTCTGAGTAGTAACTTGACCCTAATGAATAGTAATATACCCTTATGAATTGAAATTTTACCCTTATGAATAGTAACATACCCATATCAATAGTAACCTCACCTATGATAGTGAATATATAAGATTTAATTGAAAGTATGGTACACCCATATCTTTGAATAAGTAAATAAATTCTTTAAAATTGTTATTTTCTGAATAAGGAATTATTTTATTTAAAAATTAATGTTATTATATTTATAAAATTATTTAGATAAAATGGAGTTCATTTTTTGATTCTACACGTCTAAAAACTTTTTGGGTGAATTTTTGATAATTTTCTAAAATACTTGATTTTTTGGTGAATAGTGATTTTTTGGTATTTGACAAATAAATGAATTTCTTCATCATGGAGGTGTCATTGATGATGTGGTTCTGATGTAAGCCCATTATCTCGAACCCACATGACATTATTACTATTTTTATTCATGCAAGACTCACTAGTGCTTTTCTCGAGGCAAAATAATAAAATAATAATTAAAATAATGTGAAATCTCTCCCCTCCTCTACTATAAATACCACCCATTTCCCCCTCTTCCTCCCACACCTCTCAAGCCTTTATCATTGTATAATTTCTCCCAAATTCCCTCCCCAATCTCCTTCACGACGTCCAAGACCTTATGGTCTCACTAAAAGTCCAAAATCAAAGTCTATAAGGAGGATCTCAAGGAGAAGAGATCAAGAGTTAAGAAATCATCTTCCTTTTTCATGTGTTTTCCTTTCCTTTCCTTTCCTTATTTATATAGTCTCTTCCCATACTCTTATCCAAGAGGAATGAAATATCCATAAATCTTGTATATTTTGGATGTTCTCGTGTTCATGGAAAATTCATCATCTTTCTTCCTCTCCCCTCCGACTTATTCAAGGAATAAAAACATTGTTTGTGATGTGTCGAATTAACGATGTCGCGGACAATGTGATTTCAATTTGCATTAATTACTTCAAGTATGGACATGAAACCATTTATATGGGTGAACCGGGTTATAATATATATATTATTTCTCATCTAGGGTTTTTTAATCCTTTTGTATACATGGTTTTAATTTATAAAACAAAATGAGGTCGTTATTATCAAAGAACCACTAAAATGATCTAAATGAACATCATTAATTTTTTAACATATGAATCATCCTAATTTAATAATTCCAAATGATAAATGGTATAATTTATGGTTCTTTAAATATTTAACTACCATTCCATTCCAATTCTATATTTTCACTTCCAATCTATAAGAACATCCATCTTGAACCGATCATGGAAATCATGTAAAGAACTCACCTGAAACAATGGAAGGAACAAAATACTAATAAATAAAGGATGAAATGATGTTATAAAATGATCATATGATATGTTATAAATATGAATATTTTTCTTTAAGATAGTAATAAACCTCTTTTAACCATTATACAGGATATTTAAACAAGTTTGATGTAATATAAACCCGAGGTAAGGGAATTCTTAACCTGATTTCCATTCTTTGGGTTAACTTTCTACTTCGTTATTTGTATTTTATTAAAAATGTTCGTGTGATGAATTATGTTTATATTATGTTTATTTATATGTATTTAAAGTGTATATACATATTCCATCCACTCAATTCATTCTCACTTGAATTATATGATATTTATAAGGGGATTTTCTTTTAAAATCCTCTTTTAAAATTCTATTTTACAAAATTCAAAATTAATGTTTTTATGAAATTATTCATGTTGTATGATTATGTTCTGGTTGTTGGGAATTGTTTATGATTAAGGGAGGTACCTATATCTACCTCCAATTAATTGGGTATGTGTAATTTGGAGGTTGGTCATACGGTTACTCCAAGTGTAACTGTGATGGTTACACAAATTTCAAGGTAGCCGTGAAGGTTGAAAATTATAAGGTAGCCGAGAGGGTTACATGATTATGTAAGTAATTACCCAAGATACCTTTATGGTTCTATTTATGTTCTTATGTATTGTGGGAATCTTTTGGAAATCTCATGTTTCACAAAGTAAGTATATATGGGTGAAAAGTTTGTCTTTTGAAAATGATTTCATATGTTACAAGTATTCATGGATTAATGTGTTCTTTCCTTATATTTATATCCCTTACTGAACATTTTGTGCTCATCCCAAGTTTTTTAAATTATTTTCACAGGTTATAAGGATGTGTAAGACAAATAAGGAAGCCAAGTTAAATTTTTGAAAAACTTTCAAAGAAATCATGTTTTATTGGAAAAGGTTTTTTATATTGGGAGAAATGAGTAATGTTTTTATGGTATCCACTATGTATTAGTTTGTAATGTCATGAATGTGTTATGTTCTTTTTCTCTAAAGATCTAAACATTAAAAGATCCTCAATGTGAAAGGAAGTGATTTATTGACTAAATTCAATATTATGTAATGTAATAAGGCTGAGTTCTTATATAAATAATTATTAAATCACACGTGGGAATAATATTTATTTAAATTATTAAATAATAAATTATAATATATTATATAATTGAGATTCCCGATACACTTCATATGTGACCCTTTAGGGCTCTTTATCCGTGAGATTAGGTGGATCATCCTAAAGATCAAATTTAGCATCTAGTAACATGCCAAGTCACCCATTGATAATGAATGTAAGGCCTCAATGACATAATACCTCATATGGATGCTCACTATTTAATATAATCCATTTTTTATGATATCTCTAATAAATTAGGTTACATGATGGTGTCATCAATCTATGTGCTCAATGCCTCTTTGTTTGAATTTTTGGGAATCAAACGTGCCTATAAAAAAACATGGACATTAATTTATTTAAGCTATATGATTTCCATAAAAAGGACTGAGATTTAAACTTCCATTAAAGAATAGTAAGGAAAAATTTGTTATCACGTTATTCATTAATGAATTATTACTCATGACACACCAAACATATCCAACCTCACAGTGAACATATTTCCTTAGGGTTTTTATCAATGCATCAATGTAATTGAATTATAATACATATTAATAATAATCTTAAATTATTAGGATAAATACAAACATCTGTATATATGAACATCCAATGGCACATATAAATGTGGATTTCCTACTGGAATGTCTCATTATCATAATATCCTACACTAAATATTCCTAAGGTTTTACACCCTGAGATGGTTCCTCAAAGTCCTATGAGTCTCTACCCATAATAGCCTGTATCATTTGTGTCACTAAAATGATTTCATCCAGTTATATAACATATATTTTACGATAACTATCACGCAACTTTTGGGTTCTCATCATAGTAGAGAACTGTTAGGACCTTTGAGTGTGATAGTTACTCATAGGAAATTATCCCATACTATGTAACATAGAAGAACAATCAAGATATGATAAGAAGTTTATTAATATTCAAAACTATGAGTTCAAGTTATTATAATGTACATAGAAGTTGCTTCTAGGAAACCAAATACAACATACTCCCACTTTCACTAGATCCAACTATTGACAACCTTTAGTCCACTATTGGTTTGTGTTGTAGGAATCAATAGAAGATTCACTATAGCAGTGATCCACATGTGTTCCACAAATCACTGAATTTCATCAGAGGAATATCTAGGTTATAGTGTGGAAGATCCTCATGCTTGTGCCGTTATCTTTTGATATCCTTGAGAATTACTTCCAAATAATTCTATTTGATCTCTACAGAATTGAGAGTGGATGGTGGAGGAAGATCTATCTCCATTATTTCGAGAGTTCATGGATTGGGATCTCTCTAGGGATTGAGAGGATTCTCTCCTATTGTCATTATGCACAACACAAATGAAATTAGATCTATTGAAAAATAATATAATTAGGTTTATATAACATTAGGGTTAGAGATAAATAATTACATAAGTGTCCTTTATTATTTATTTAATCCATATAGAACCCCATTTTAATAATAACAATAATAATAATAATATTTATGGACATGTTCTAAAATCACGAATTAAAATTAAATATTATTTAATCAAATAATATCAAATATATATTATGTATCGCTGAACCTATAAACTCATTTCACCATTCCATAAATATATTTAGGAGGCCTTAAATAATGACTATTTATTTAATAAATATATATATATTCATTATTCTTCAATAAATAAATAAATATTATATTCACTAAATAAAAAATAAATATTTATTGAATATTCCACTCACATAATATTCTCTCAAATAACTGATGATGAAATATATGTAATCAAGAAGACACAAATTGTAACACTCCAAGGTTTAAAAAAATTAATGAAATCCATGAAACTTTCTTTTAAGTAGATATTTATAACTATCCTTTAAACATAATTTTACTGCTTCTATGTTTTAAATTTCAGAAAATGGTCATCTAAAATTGTGATCAGTAAGTTATTTAGAGTCTTATAAAAACAAATTAATTTTTTTGAATAGTAACATACCCTTATTAATAGTAACATACCCTTATTAATAGTAACATACCCTTATGAATAGTACCATACCATTATGAATAGTAACATACCCTTAATAGTAGTAATGCACCCTTATGAATAGCAATGAACCCTTTTGAGTAGTAACTTGAACCTAATGAATAGTAATGTACCCTTATGAACAGAAATGTTACCCTTATGAATAGTACCATACCCTTATGAATAGTAACATCACCTATTATAGTGTAATATAAGATTTAATTCAAATTATGGTACACCCATATCTTTGAACAAGTAAATAAATGATTTAAAATTGTTATTTTCTGAATAAAGAATTATTTTATTTAAAAATTGATTTTATTATATTTATAAAATTATTTTGATAAAATGGAGTTCATTTTTGGATTCTACATGTCGAAAAATGGTTGGGGTGAATTTTTGATAATTTTTTGAACTAGTTCATTTTTGGTGAATAGTGAATTTTCGGTATTTGATTAATAAATGAATTTCTTCATCATAGAGGTGTCATTGATGATGTGGTGCTGATGTAATCCCATTATCTATAACTCACATGCCATTATTAATATTTTTAGTCATGGAAGACTGACCATTTCTTGTCTTCAGGAAAAATAATAAAATAATATGAAATAATGTGAAATAATGTGAAATCTCTCCCCTCCTCCACTATAAATACCACCCATTCCCCCCTCTTCCTCCCACACCTCTCAAGCCTTGAAAATTGTCTAATTTCTCCCAAATTACCTCCCCAATCTCCTTCCCCACGTCCTAGACCATCTGGTCTCACTCAAAGGCCAAAATCAAAGACCTTAAGGAGGATCTCAAGGAGAATAGATCAAGAGGTAAGAAATCCTCTTCCTTTTTCATGTGTTTTCCTTTCCTTTCCTTTTATTTTTTATATAGTCTCTTACCCTCCTCTTATACAAGAGGCATGAAAGCTCAGAAAATATTGTATATTCTAGATGTTATTATGTTTATGTAAAATTCATCATCATTCTTCCTCTCTTGTACCACTTATTCAAGGAATAAAAACATCGTTTGTGATGTGTCGAATTACCAACATCATGGACGATGTGATTTCAATTTTCTTTAATTACTTCAAGTCTTGTCATGAAACCATTTTTATGTTTGAAACAGGTTATTATATATGTTTTATGTCTTTTCCATGGTTTTGTAATCCTTTTGTACACATGGTTTTAATTTATAAAAAAAACGAGGTTGTTATTATCAAAGAACCATTAAAATGATCTAAATGAACATCATTAATGTTTTAACATATCAATCATCCTCATTTAATAATTAAAAATGATAAATGGTATAATTTATGGTTCTGGAAATATTTAACTACAATTCCATTCCAATTCTGGAGTGTCACTTCCAATCGACAAGAACATCCATCATGAACCAATCATGGAAATCATGTAAAGAATGCACCCAAAACATTGGAAGGAACAAAATACTAATAATTAAAGGATGAAATGATGTTATAAAATTACCATATAATTTTTTATAAAGATTAATATGTCTCTTTAAGATAATAATAACAATATTTCAACCATTATACAGGAGTTTTAAACACGTTTGAAGTAAGACAAACCCGAGTTAAGGGAATTCTTAATCTGATTTCCATTCTTTGGGTTAACTTTCTACTTCATTATTTGTGGTTTATTAAAAATGTTTTTGTGATGGATTATGTTTATATTATTTTTATTTATATGTATTTATAGTTTATATACATATTCCATCCATCGAATTCATTCTCACATGAATTTTATGATATTTATAAGGGGTTTTTCTTTTAAAATCCCCTTTTAAAATTCAATTTTAAAAAACTAAAAAACAATGTTTTTATGAAATTATTCATGTTGTATGATTATATTATAGTTATTGTAAATTGTTTATGATGAAGTTTGGGGCCGATATCTCCCTCCAATGTATTGGGTATGTGTAAGTTGGATGTCGGCCGTATAGTTTCTCCAAGTGTAACTGCGATGGTTACACAAATTGTAAGGTAGAAATGAGGGTTACAAATTATAAGGTAGATGAAAGGGTTACAAGATTATGTAATTAATTCCCCAAGATACCTTTATGGTTCTATTTATGTTCTTAGGTATTTAGGGAATCTTTTGGAAATCTCATGTTTCACAAAGTAAGTATATATGGGTGACAAGTATGTCTTTTGAAAATGATTTCATATGTTACAATTATTCATGGACTAATGTGTTATTTATTTATTTTTATATCCCTTAATGAGATTTTTGTGCCCATCACAAATTTTTTAAATTATTTTCACAGGTTATAATGATGTTTAAGACAATGAAGGAATCCAAGTTAAATGTTTTAAGAACTGTCAAAGAAATTATGTTTTATTTGAATAGTTTTTTTATATTGGGGGAAATGAGTACTGTTTTTATGGTATCCAAAATGTATTAATGTGTAATGCCATAAATGTGTTATGTCCCGTTTCTATAAAGATCTAAAATTAAAATATCCTCAATGTGAAAGGAAGTTATTTCTTGACTACATTCAAGATTATGTAAATTAATAAGGCTGGGTCCTTATCGTTGGTATCAGAGGATGGTTTAGATAACTTTAGGGGTTAGGATGATGTTAATATATTAACATAAATCTTTTTTTACTCTATGGTTAATTTTAAATGATATAGCATTTTAAGATTACCATGTTTTGTCAACTAATATATGTTTGTTCAGAATGGTTGTCCATAGAAGAAACAGGGAAACTGAAGAGGAGAGGCACTGAATGAATGACATCCTTCTGAATATGTAGCCCAGAATGGTAGGGATTGGAATCAAGAAGTTTGTGACAGTAATGGATCAGCTAACACAGGAAAAAAATAGTGGTGGAATCCATTCTAAAGAACAACTAGAGGTACCAAAACAAAACATGACAATAGTGGAACATTTTATGAGACAACACCCTCCTGCTTTTAAGAGATCTTTTAACCCAATAGCGGATGAAGGATGGATTAAATCCCTTGAAAAGATATTTGATGTAATGGGTTGTTCATATAATAAAAAATCATGTATTTCCATTTATCAGTTTGAAGGTGAAGCTGATCAGTGGTGGTAAATGGTAAGTAATATCAGGGATAGAGAGGATATTGATGCCTTAGAGTGGGATTAATTTAAAAGTATTTTCCTTGAAAAATATTTTCCTAAGGTGGTGTGACTTAGTATGGAGAATAAATTACTTTAATTAAAGAAAGAGGAGGAAGATTAAGTGGATGTGTATGAGGAAAACATCACCCAAATGGAGAGATATGCTCCAAATCTTATTCTGAATCTTGATAACGAAATCAATAGCTTTTACTCATGACTCAAGACAAGGTATCAAAGAGAGAAGGACTCCTGTGAATTAAAAAGTTATGAGAAACTTGTTCGATGTGATGAGAGGGTAGATATGGAGTTTGATGATGATCATGTTCATTTTGGAAATAAGGAGAACACGAGGTCCAGATAGAAAACGATGGGTAATAATCAACCAAATAAATCTAAATGTAAGGAAATCTGATTTCTAGTTTGTGAAAAGTGTGGAAATAATCACCCTGGGGAATGTCTTACAAAAACTTGGAAGTGTTTTCGATGTGGTAAGTTTGTACATATTGCCTGAAATTGAAATGAAAATGATCCTAAGACTAATACTAATAAGAAAAATGTCAACTATTTTAAATGTGGTTAGATGGGTCATTATTCAAATGCCTACCCAAAGAGAGATATGAATGATGAAAAGAATCCAGACTATAAAAAAAGGTGTAGTGAGATCCTTTGCGAATACATCAGCAGATGTCGATCTATCCAATGAAGTTGTATCAGGTACCTTTTTTGTTTACTCAGATTTTTCTAAAGTTTTGGTTGATATGGGGTCTACACATTCCTTCATATCTGAGAAATTTCCTGGTAAATTGGAAATATCACCCCAAAAAATGAGACCGAAACTTTTTGTTAAAACATTAGGGGAAATATTATATCAAAGAGTAATTATAAGATTATTTATATTATGGTCTGTGGAAAGACGTTACCCGAAAACCTTTTTTTTTTACCCTTAGTCGAGTTTGATGTTATTTTGGGAATGAATTGACTTTCTGTTTATCATAATAAGATTGACTGTAGAGCTAAAGAATTTGTTTTTCCAAAATAGTTTCAATTTTTATATGAGAAATAACCCATACAATTGATAACATATCAGGAAGTTGAGAAACGTTTGAAAGATATAAATGAAACTTATCTTTCTCATATTGATAAAAACAAGATAACTATTCAGATTAATGATATGCTAGTGGTAAATAAATACATTGATGTATTTTCTAATGAGTTACCTGGTATCATACCTGATCAGGAAGCCAAATTCACAATTGACTTAGTTCCTTATGCCAAGCCAATATCAAAACCTCCATATCTTATGGCTCAAATAGAATTTCTTGAATTGAAAAATCAGTTGTAGGATTTTCTTGATAAAGGATTCATTCGTCCTAGCACTTCACCATGGGGTGATCCTGTTTTGTTCGCTAAAAATAAAGATGGTTCCATGAGACTTTGCATTGATTATAGAGCTTTGAATAACATCACTATTAAAAACAAGTATCCTTTTCCTCATATCGATGACTTTTTTGATCAGCTCCAGGGAGCTCAATACTTTTCCAAGATTGACTTGAGATTCGGATACCATCAGCTGATGGTGAATAAGGATGACATCCCAAAAACATCTGTTCATACTAGATATGGGCATTATGAATTTTTTGTTATGACATTTGGGTTAACTAATGTACCTACTGTATTCATGGATCTTATGAATATAATATTTCATGAGTTTTGGGATAAGTGTGTGGTTGTTTTTATGGAAAAAATTATAGTATTTTTTAAAAATAAAGAGGAGTATGAAAAATATCTTGGGGTTGTTTTAAAAACCTTAAAGGAAAATAAACTGTATGTAAATTTCAGCAAGTGTGATTTTTGGTTACAAAAGATTTATTTTCTTTGGTAAATTGTAAATAAGGATGGAATAACAATCGATCCTACCAAAAAAAGAGTGGTTGATGAATGGAAAAGACCTAAAAATGTTGCAGAGATTCATAGTTTTCTTGGATTAGTAGGTTATTACTGACATTTTGTTAAGAACTTTTCACAGTTATCTAGCCTGATAACTAAGTTAACACTAGAGGGGATTAAATTTGTTTGGATATAAGAATGTGATGTTTTTTTTCTGGAACTGAAGAAGAGATTGGTGAATGCTCTGGTTTTGGCCTTGCCTTCCCGAAACGGTGAGTTTGTCAACTACAGTGATGCTTAATTGAAGGGACTTGGTTGTGTTCTGATGTAGAATGATCCGGTAATTTCTTATGCTTCAGGAAAACTAAAACCCATTGAGTTAAATTATCCCACACATGACTTGGAATTGGAATCTTTGGTTTTTGCTTTGAAAATTTGGAGGCATCATTTATACAAAACCAAATGTCGAATATATACTGACCATAAAAGTCTAAAGTATATATTCACTCAGAAGGAATTAAACATGAGGAAAATAAGATGGCTTGAACTAATAAAGTATTATGATTACACAATAAATTACCATTCAGGAAAATCAAACAAAGTGTTGGATTCCATGAGTCGAAAACATCATTCATCAATAACCATGTTACGTTTGGAACATGATCCCTTGATTAATGATTTGATGAATTTTGGATTAGAAGTTTTTGTTGTAGGAAATACATCTATTTTTTTAGGTTTTAGTGCAGTCATCATTATCAGACAAAATTAAGCAATCGCATAAGGAATACCGTAAGCTACAGAAAAAATTATAATTGGTTAAAATGGGTAAGTTTATAGAATTTATCCTTGATAAAGATTGTGTTTTAAGATTTGGAAAAAGGTTATGTGTGGCTTGTGATTCTCAGTTGAAAAAATATTTGTTGTGTGAAGCTTATAGTTCTCCATTTTCAGTTCATCCTGGATGTACTAAGATGTAAAGAGACCTTTGGTAGTATTATTGGTGGGATGGAATGAAAAGAGATATTGCTGATTTTATTGTGAAATGATTGACATGTCAATAGGTTAAAGCATAGCGAAAGATACCGAAGGGGATGCTTCAGCCTTTTCCAGTGCCAGAGTGGAAATGGGAGAATGTATCCATAAACTTTGTGGGGGGAAAACCAAAGACTTCTTAATAAAATAATTCGATT
The DNA here is from genome assembly GCA_963277665.1 of Viscum album. Taxonomy (NCBI): domain Eukaryota; kingdom Viridiplantae; phylum Streptophyta; class Magnoliopsida; order Santalales; family Viscaceae; genus Viscum; species Viscum album. The sequence continues at coordinate 2,041,070,294 of OY728148.1, read as the reverse complement.
TGGTTTATTGTTGATCCGCTGACAAAATCTGCACATTTTCTTTCTATTCGAGATACAATGTCTTTGGATCATCTTTCTAGACTGTACCTCAAATATATTGTCATGTTACATGGAGTTCTTCTTTCTATTATATCTGATTGGGATCCCAGGTTCACTTCTAACTTTTGTAAGGGACTTCAGAAGTCATTGGTCACATAATTAAATTTCACCACAACTTTTCATCCTCAATCAGATGGTCAGTCAGAACGAACGATTTATACTTTGGAGGATATGCTTCGAGCAAGTTCAATGAACTACCGGGGATGTTGGGATCAACATATTTCTTTAGTTGAGTTTTCTTATAATAATAGTTTTCATTATAGTATTCAGATGGAACCTTTTGAGGCATTTTATGGGAAGTGGTGTCATACTCTAGAGTTTTGGGATGAAGTTGGTGACAGAAAGTTGATGGGGTCAGAATTAGTAGAGGAAGTGTTTGAGAAAGTGAATATAATACAACAGCACATGAGGATATCTTAGAGAAGGTGGAAAAGTTATGCATATAACAGAAGGAAAGAGTTCTCTTTCGAGGTAGGTGACCATTTTTTCCATAAAATTTATCCTTGGAAAATTGTGATGCGTTTTGGTAAAAAATGAAATCTAAGTCTTCAATTCATCGATACTTTTGAAATCCTAGAGAAAGTTGGACCAGTTGCATACCGAGTAGCTTTGCCTCTGAGTTTGTCTTAGGTACACAATGTTTTTCATGTTTCGATGTTGAGAAAGTATGCGGCAAATATAAATCATGTTTTGAGTCCAGATTTAGTTCATATGGTAGAGAACCTTTCATATAAAGAGAAACCATATCATATTCTTGATCAAATGGAACAAGTATTGCAGAATACGGTAATCCACTAGGTAAAGGTTTTGTGGAGAAACCACATGGTTGAGAAGCTACATGGGAATCTGAAAATTCTATGAGGGGAAGGTACCCTCACTTGTTTAATGAGTAAATAAAATTGCGAGGACACAATTTTTAGATGGTGGGGATAATGTAACACCCCAAGGATTAAAAACATGAAATGCATGAAATTTTTTTTAAGTAAATTTCTATAACTATCATTTAAACATAATTTTACTACTTCTATGTTTTGAATTTCGAAAAATGGTCATCTAAAATTGTGATTAGTAAGTTATTTATAGTCCTATAATAACAACATAATTTTTTTGAATAGTAAGATACCCTTATGAATAGTAACATACCCTTATGAATAGTTGCATGCCCTTAAGAATAATAATGTACCCTTATGAATAGTAATGAAACCTTCTGAGTAGTAACTTAACCCTAATGAATAGTAATGTACCCTTATGAATTGAAATGTTATCCTTGTGAATAGTAACATACCCATATCAATAGTAACCTCACCTATGATAGTGTATATATAAGATTTATTGAAACTATGGTACACCCATATCTTTGAATAAGTAAATAAATGCTTTAGAATTGTTATTTTCTGAATAAAGTATTATTTTATTTAAAAATTAATGTTATTATATTTATAAAATTATTTTGATAAAGTGAAGTTCATTTTTGGATCTACATGTCTAAAACTGTTTTGGGTGAATTGTTGGTAATTTTCTGAAATACTTGATTGTTTGGTGAATAGTGATTTTTTTTATTTGAAAAATATATGAATTTCTTCATCATGGAGGTGTCATTGATGATGTGGTGCTGATGTAAGCTCATTATCTCGAACTCACATGAAATTATTACTATTTTATTCATGCAAGACTCACTAGTGATTTTCTCGAGGAAAAATAATAAAAAAATAATTAAAATGATGTGAAATCTCTCCGCTCCTCCACTATAAATTCCACCCATTTCCCCCTCTTCCTCCCACAACTCTCAAGCCTTGAGCATTGTATAGTTTCTCCCCAATTCCCTACCCAATATCCTTCCCCACGTCCAAGACCTTATGGTCTCACTAAAAGTCCAAAATCAAAGTCCATAAGGAGGATCTCAAGGAGAAGAGATCAAGAGTTAAGAAATCATCTTCCTTTTTCATGTGTTTTCCTTTCCTTTCCTTTCCTTATTTATATAGTATCTTTCCATAATCTTATCCAATAGGAATGAAATATCCATAAATATTGTATATTTTGGATGTTCTCATGTTCATGGAAAATTCATCATCGTTCTTCCTCTCCTCTCTCACTTATTCAAGGAATAAAAACATTGTTAGTGATGTGTCGAATTAACGATGTCACAGATGATGTGATTTCAATTTGATTTAATTACTTTAAGTCTGGTCATGAAACCATTTCTATGGATGAACCAGGTTATAATATTTTTTTTCTCATCCGGGGTTTTTTAATCCTTTTGTACACATGGTTTTAATTTATAAAACAAAATGAGGTCGTTATTATCAAAGAACCACTAAAATGATCTAAACAAAAATAATTAATGTTTTAACTTATAAATCATCCTAATTTCATAATTAAAAATGTCAAATGGTATAATTTATGGTTCTTTAAATATTTAACTACCATTCCATTCCAATTCTATATTTTCACTTCCAATCTATAAGAACATTCATCTTGAACCGCTCATGGAAATCATGTAAAGAACTCACCTGAAACAATGGAAGGAACAAAATACTAATAATTAAAGGATGAAATGATGTTATAAAATGATCATATGATATGTTATAAATATGTATATTTTTCTTTAAGATAATAATAACACTCTTTTAACCATTATAAAGGATGTTTAAAGAAGTTTTAAGTAAGATAAACCCGGGGTAAAGGAATTCTTAACCTGATTTCTATTCTTTGGGTTAACTTTCTACTTCGTTATTTGTATTGTATTAAAAATGCTTGTGTGATGAATTTTTTTATGTTGTGTTTATTTATATGTATTTACAGCGTATATACATATTCCATCCACTCAATTCATTCTCACTTGAATTATATGATATTTATAAGGGGATTTTCTTTTAAAATCCTCTTTTAAAATTCTATTTTACAAAATTCAAAATTAATGTTTTTATGAAATTATTCATGTTGCATGATTATGTTCTGGTTGTTGGGAATTTTTTATGATGAAGGGAGGGACCTATATCACCCTCCAATTAATTGGTTATGTGTAATTTGTAGGTTTGTCATAAGGTTACTCCAAGTGTAACTGTGATAGTTACACAAATTGTAATGTAGCCGTGAAGGTTGAAAATTATAAGGTAGCCGAGAGTGTTACATGATTATGTAAGTAATTACCCAAGATACCTTTATGGTTCTATTTATGTTCTTATGTATTGTGGGAATATTTTGTAAATCTCATGTTTCACAAAGTAAGTATATATGGGTGACAAGTATGTCTTTTGAAAATGATTTCATATGTTACAAGTATTCATGGATTAATGTGTTCTTTCCTAATATTTATATCCCTTACTGAGCTTTTTGTGCTCATCCCAAGTTTTTTAAATTATTTTCACAGGTTATAATGATTTTTAAGACAAATAAGGAAGCCAAGTTAAATTTTTGAAAAAATTTCAAAGAAATCATGTTTTATTGGAAAATATTTTTTATATTGGGAGAAATGAGTACTATTTTTATGGTATCCACTGTGTATTAGTTTGTAATGTCATGAATGTGTTATGTCCTTTTTCTCTAAAGCTCTAAAATTTAAAAGATCCTCAATGTGAAAGGATGTGATTTCTTGACTAAATTCAAGATTTTGTAATGTAATAAGGCTGAGTTCTTATAAAAATAATTATTAAATCACATGTGGGAATAATATTTATTTAACTTATTAAATAATAAATTATAATATATTATATAATTGAGATTCTGGATACAATTCATGTGTGACCCTTTAGGCCTATTTATCAGTGAGATTATGTGGAGCATCCTAAAGTTCAATGTTAACATCTAGTAACATGCCAAGGCACCCATTGAGAATGAATGTAATGCCTCAATGACATAATACCTCATATGGATGCTCACTATTTAATATAATCCACTTTTCATGATATCTCTAATAAATTAGGTTACATGATGGTGTCATCAACCTATGTGCTCAATGGCTCTTTCTTTGAATTTTCGGGAATCAAACGTGCCTATAAAACAACATGGACATTAATTTATTTAAACTATATGATTTCCGTAAAAAGGACTCAGATGCCAACTTCCATTAAAGAATGGTAATGAAAAATCCTTTCTCACATTATTCATTAATGCAGTATTACTCATGACGTACCAAACATATCCAACCTCACCGTAAACATATTTCCTTAGGGTTTTTATCAATGAATCAAAGTACATGAATTATAATACATATTAATAATAATCTTATATTATAAGGATAAATACAAACATTTGTATATATGAACATCCAATGGCACATATAAATGCGGATTTCCTACCGGAATGTCTCATTCTCATAATATCCTACACTAAATATTTCTAAGGGTGTACACCATGAGATGGTTCCTCAAAGTCCTATGAGTCTCCACCCATAATAGCCTGTATCATTTGTGTCACTAAAATGATTTCATCTAGTTATATAACATATATTTTACAAATACTATCACAAAACTTTTGGGTTCTCATCATAGTAGAGAACGGTTAGGACCTTTGAGTGTGATAGTTACTCATAGGACATTATCACATACTATGTAACATATAATAACAATAAAGATATGATAAGAAGTTTATTAATATTCAAAACTATGAGTACAAGTTATTATAAAGTACATAGAAGTTTCTTCTAGGGAACCAACTACAACATACTCCCACTTTCACTAGATCCAACTATTGACAAGCTTTAGTCCACTTTCCCTCACATGATACTCATTATTCTATTGAGATAGAACATTACTCAAGAGGTCCTCAACATTTTATTCTATTGAAACTCTTCTTACAACAACTTCACCCCTTTGATAATATTACCTCAAGAGGTGATACTTCCATAATATAATATATTTTTATTGGGGTGACCTTAGAATTTTTACAAGATCCACTACTATAGTATTATCACAATAAAATGTTATAGGATATTTAATGTTAGACACCACATCAATATCATGGAAAAAGTTTCATATCAAAATAGATTCCTTTCATGTATTATAATCCACATTATAATTATACTCCAATATATAATCAGTGATTACTAGATGCTTTAAACACTTTTTTTTCATAACACCATCATTGAGATTGAAAACATTTCCTAATTATAACTTCAAGTCATTCTAATATTTTTGAAAATTATCATCAGTATAACCCATGATGTCCATCTCCTTGTCTACTCCATTCAACAGTAACATATCCTTAGTTCTTCTTAGATACTTGAGTATATCCTTAACAGCAGACCAATGATGGTATCCGGTATCTACTTGAAATATTCCTACCATGCTCAATTATTAGTAAACATAAAGTCTAGGACATAACATGGTATACATGATTGATCCTATCACAAAATTTTATGGGATCATACTCTTTCTATCTTTCTCCTATTATTTCAAATGATACATTTTCTTCGAAATATGTATACCATATGACACTGAAACAAATACCCTCTTGTATTTTTCAATACTAAATCTCTTTAGTATTTTTTCAATATATATACTTTGACTTAGTCCAAGAAGAATCTTGGATCTATAAAGAATGATATTGATCCCTAGAATATAGGATACTTCACTTAAGTCCTTCATAGAGAAACCATTGTTCAACTAGTCCTTGATAACTTGTAATAATTGTATGTTGTTACCAATAAGTAATATGTCATCAACATAAACTACAAGGATAATGATTTCATTTACAATAAACCTTTTATAAACACATGGATCACATTTGTTCCAAAGGAAACCAAATTATTTTATAGCTTCATAGAATAGAATGATCCATGATCTGGATTCTTAATTCAATCTATAAATGGATCTCTGCAACTTTAAAATCCTTTTGGTATCACCTGGAGTCACACACCCTTTAGGTTGTTCTATATAAATATCTTCTCAATGATTCCAATTAAGGAAATCAGTTTTGACGTTCATCTTAAAATTTTCATAGTCATGGTAATATACTATATAAATTATAATTTTTATGGATTAAAACCTGGGAAATGGTGAAAAGGTTTCAAATTACTCAATTACATGATGATATTTAAACCCTTTATCCACTATCCTTTCTTTATAGGTATTTATTATACCTTCCATGCCCAGTTTTCTCTTGAATTCCAATGGTTAACCTATGAGATTTATATCAACTGGTGCATCAACCAAAACCCAAACATGGTTATGATACATTGAATCCATTTAATAATTCATAGATTCTTTACATATTTAAGCTTCTAATAACTCTTCTACCTCTTCATAGGAGATAGGTTCATCATTGTCTACCAATATTGAGTCACCATATTTGGTGACTATAAAACCATATCTATCTGGTTCTCTTACCTATCTTTTGTTCTTATGCAGTACTTGTGTTTCAGAAACTACTTATTCCATGGGGTCCTATATAATCTATTCTTGTACCATATATTGATTATCTTGAGCATTAAATTCATTGAAACCAATATTTCTCCCACCATCCTTTTTGAGAATGTGCTCCCTCTCAAGAAAGGTAGATTTTCTAGTGGAAAACACTTTCTTGTCTGAGGTGTTTTATAGGTATTATCCCTTTGTTTCCATAGGATACCTTATAGAGATACACTTTGTTCCCCAAGGTGTTAGTTTGGTTCTTGAGAAGTCCTTAAAAAACTTCTCACAACCCAATACATGTGTATTAAACAATGGGTTTCCTTCCCATCTATAACTTGAGGTGAATTCCATATTTTACTTTAGTTGGTACATAGTTTAATGTATATGCCATGGTTTGTAATGAATATACCCAAAAGGATAATGGAACATCCGCATGAATCATCATTGACTTTACCTTGTCTAACAAGGTTCAGTTCCTTCTTTAACTAACACCATTCCACTATAGTGTGTAATATGGAGTGAGTTGAGATAAAATCCCAAAATCCCATAATAATTCAAAAAAAACTATTGGTTAAGATATTCGCATCCTAGATTTTATAGAAGATTCTTTATCTTTATTATAAGATGATTTTATACTTCATTCTTGAATTAAATGAATTTATAAAAAACCATACTTATACCTCATCAATTGGACATAGCCATACCTACTCAAGTAATCAGTAAAAGTTATGAAGTAAGAATTTACATATGTAGATTCTACTAGAAATGGTCCACACACATCAGTGTGTACCAATCCTATAATGTATATGGATCTTTCACTCTATCTACTGAATGGTGGTTTGTCCATTTTTCCTTGTAAACAGGAATGACATATTTTAAGTGGTTTTATCTCACAAGAGTCTAAATAACCATCTTGATATAGATTTTTCAAATGCTTGTCATTTACATGACTAAGATAGTGATACCATAGTTGGGTGTTATATGATTCATGTTAATATGATTTTTTATCTATTTCCAATACTTGTTTTCTATAATTTAATACATAAATACCATTATATAAATGATCCATACCATAAAATATATTTTTTGTTTATAAAAGAAATAACTTTTATTTACAAACATGAAAATAAAACCATATGCATCTTGGAATTATATAAAAATTATGTTCTTGGTAACCGATGGTACATAATATAAATCCTTTAAAACCAATATCATTTCAATTTTCAATGAATGGTGGTAGTCGCCAATGGATAGAGCATCCGTCCTCACACCATTGGCATCTTGAAAATCCACCACCCCTCTATAAATCTTTAATAATCTACTTGTTTACTACTTATGGATATAGATGTGAGCACCAAAAGATGTATATAATACCGAATGTGTAGATATTGAATTTTTATGTTAAATAAAAAACACACCTTTATCTTCCCCTTTATTCTAGTTGTAGTTCCACTTATAGTGGTCTTTATTTCTACATTAATAACATATTTCCTCCCTTTCCTTGCCCTACCTTTGGATCTTTCTCTTCTTTGAAGGATGTTTCTTGGGAGATTTAGAATTTTTATGATTCTTGGGAACCTTACCATCATTCTTCATTTTCTTATTCACCATAAGGACCATGGATTTTTCACACCTCATTCCCTTATCCACTTGGAAAATCAGAATACGAAGTTTGAAAATACTCTTCTCATTATTTCCCATACTATAATGAACAATAAAACTAAAGAAGGTCGATTGTATTGAGGAATGTATGATATCTATTCTAAACTCATATGTGAATATAATTCTTAATATGTATAAGTGTTAAATATAGCCAATGATCTTGACTACATAAAGCCTAGGTAGCACAGACTCTCCAAGATTTGTTTTAAAAAGATAATTGGAGATATCATATCTCTCTTTTCTCATCTTCTCTTAATAGAGATCCTAAAGGTGAGACATCAAGCTATAAACATCCATGTAATCATGTTTCTTCAAAATCTCATTGGTCATGAATGATAAAATTTGAACATCAGTAGTGTCGTTTAGAGGTTTCTCATTGAGAGATATATATTCCTCACTAGACACATTACTTTGTGCATTAGAAATATATTCTTCCATCACATTTAATTTTCTTTCATGGCATAGGATAACTCATAAGATCCTTTACCACTCTTGGAAATCTGTATCATTGAGAAGTTTATCCATATCAAGTATGAATCCTAATGATATGATTTAAGTAATTTTTATTATTGTTTCTACAAGTAATATGAGAATATATTTCATACTTTATCTGATAAAATTTATAAAAATAAATAAATATTATATTTATTAATCTCCCAATATTTTATTAAAACCCAATATCCCTTACAATTGGTTTCTGAATATTTAGTTTCTTGTAAATTTTTATGGAAAGGATCCATATTCCCTTTCTATTTACCCCAGATTTGGATGGTCAAGCAATTTGATGGGTTTTATATAGGAATTTCAAATACCAACTTCATTAACTCACAGTTCCTTGATATGTTGAGTGGACTCCCCAATCATGAGATATGTAAACTATATTTTTACAAACCTTGCATCTCTATTACACCAAGTTCTACTTTGATAGTATACCCCTCATGAGAACTAAGTTAATTCAACCCAAAACATCATGCTATAATTCCCCGATAATTGAAATCACCCCCAACGTTTTCTAGTTTAGAACTTGCACTATGGTTCAATTTTAACTGAAGTAGTGGAAAATGTTACCAACTAAATACTTATAATTGATTAATTTTAACTTTTATGCATAAATTTTCCATTATTATCTTTATATCATTCTTGTTAATATTAAATGGATTTACATAAGTCATTAACCATGTATTAGATAATATTTACACACAATCCAAATTATTTTAGTTCTATCTTTCATGCTTGTTAATTTCGTTAATTTATGTGATCATGAAAAAAAACATCCATAATGAAATAACCATGAAATATGATAGAAATAAAATAATAAATCATCATGATCATGAGTTTTTCTAATAGTTAGTTTATATAGTGGATGATAAAATAATTTTCGACCTAGGGGAAACACATTGTACTAATTATAGATCATGTTAAATATTTCTACCCATCCACCTCTGTATCTCTCTTGTATTGGTTTCGCCTCAACTCCCAACTTGAACTACCTACACTAGCATGGGAGATCCATCCATTACATATGATTTTACTCACACTTTGTTTAGGGTAGGGGGTTTACATAAATGAATCCATGGGCACATAACCCCTTACTTAATAATAGGAGCGATGGAACACATGCCAAAAATTTAATTTAATAATGAATTAAATGAATCCAATCACATAAAATGTTCTGGTCTAGGCTCATGATCATCCACACGAATTAAATTAATTATGAATTTAATAAAATTATCATTCAATTACAATCTTTATTGTTTAAGACAAAGTGTGCTTGAATAAATTAATTATCTTCCTTAATCAATCAATTATTTTATCTTATTTCTCATATAAATTTACTTGATATTATCATCCATCATATTTTTTAAATAAATTAAATAAATTAATTTAAAATTAATTATGTACAAACAATTACCTTGGAGGAAATACAGTGAGTACCCATCCGAAATACTCAACATGTATTATACTTGAATACATTTTACTCTCACAGCATATGGAATACACGACTTATCATGCATATTCATGACATTTACTATCAATTTAATGATTTCATGAATTAGATGATTTTCTATAACATTTTATGCTTCAATGTATATAGATTAATAAATTTAATACAACTCATAAATGATATATATATTTGGTCATTGCACAAAAATTAGTTAAACATTTATATATAATCAAAACCATAACATGGGGTGTCCTATCAACTTAATGACCACATTTAAGAACATGTTGATAAGGTTTTAATAGTATAATAAATTAATTTTTAATTCTACATAATTTGGTAAAAATTACATGACATGTACAAGATAGCTACATGGAATGTACTATTCTCACCATATATCTGATCGTACCACGATTCACTGTTTTATTCCACCCTTACACCGCTATTTTAAACTAGTTTTGTAATGAATATTCCAAAAATAATAATAAATTTCAATTTAGGTTTGAATAAACTAATTAATGTTAATCAATATTATAATGAGCAATTTTACTTGTTTTTATTATTTCAATGTAGGTGGAGATGATTTGGAGGGCCCTTGATGAAGTGGAAGAAAAATGGGCCAAAATTTCATGGATCCATGGACATCTGTCCACTGTTTTGAATACTAAGAGAACTTCGTGCATCCAAATGGGCTGATATTTTGTGGGCCGATCAAAAATTGAATATTCTACATTTAATATCGAATAACCCAATCCTGATTCATCTTCTAAGGGGGCCATCCAAACTGATCTATCCAAGCCACCGAATATGAACAAAGTCAAAAGTGGCGTTCTGTATTTTATCAATATCTCGAGATTTAGTCGTCCAAATGGTGCCAAACATTCGGTGGTGATATAAAAGACGTGGAGATACAACCTTTATATTTTCTCGAAAGCGATATAAGACTGTATGAAGGCTGAAACGCATGGTAAAAATGTATTGAAGAAATCTGTGTGCTTAAAACCACCTTCCAATTTTCCTATAAAATGGCACCTTGGGCTCCCCATTTGGATGTTCAGCCAGGAGGCAAGGTGCTGCCATTTTGGAGTACCCAAGGAGTCTTATCAATATCCCTATCAGTTCTAGAGGCTATGGGAAGTGCTACTTCAACATGTTCTTCTTCTTCCTCTCCCATGGGTTTCTAAACTCCTTGTGATCACCTGGGGAGGAACGTGATGTAAATCTCAAGCTTCATGTTGTAATATTTGACTGATCTTTTGCATTCCAGGTTGTTGTGTTGTTTTTCATCATCCTCTATTCTTATTTTATTGAGTTATGTACTGGTATGTAATGCTCAACTCATATGATCATGTTTTGGGGTACCCATTCATGTGATGTTTCACACACTGTTCACCACTTTCTTTTCCCCCTTCCAGTTGTGGTGTTTGTTTGGTTCATATTGGTCAATTGAACTCACATAATCACTATAAAAGTCATGCACATTTATGTCATGGTATTACAATGAAATAACATACAAACTTGGACAGAACATCGAGTTCTCCATGTGTTGCCTTGGTGATTTTCGGTTATGATGTCGAACACAAATCACCCAATCATCGGCGGTGTCCGATGAATCATTGTGTGTTTTCGACTGAACCCTAGGAGGTATCCTAGTATAAACTTAGTAACATTCTGGTTCTAGGTGTTAAAAAACATGGATTGAAAGATCATAACCCTATATCATGAAGCGATGAAGGATAAACATCATGAGAGTACCCCAGGTTGATCACACTTAATTAATCTTGTTCATTTACACTTTATTTTATCGCTTCCATTTTCTATTGTCTTCTTTAATCATCAAACCCAAGTATTATAAAACCCCATTTCCCTTTTTACCTTCTTAATCAAAACCACCTTTTGGAATTAATGATCTAAGGCTCCATCGAGAGACAACCTAGGGTTGCTTCTATACTGCAGAAATTCTATTTAAAAATAAACAACTAATGACGCGCTAGACAACGCGATCAAATTTTGGCACCGTTGCCGGGGAGCCAAGATCATTTTTTTCTTTATTTCCTTTTATTTATTTATTTTACTTCTTAATTAGTACTCCTTTGAATAACCCACCCCCATTTTATTGTTTTTGTTTTGGATTTTGTCTTTATTTTTGGTTTTTTTGGAATGTTCTTTATCTCTCTCTCTCTCTTCTTCTCCATCTCCCTCTCTAATTCTATAGTATAACATTCTATTCTTCTTTCACCCATATTAAGTTTTTTTTATTATCCATCTCAAATAAAAAAAAACACAATAAAAAAATCAATCAATCAAACTGGACATCATTGTTGCATGACAGTATCTGGTAAAGAAACACTACTTGAATTTGATCCTGAAATTGAAAAGTCACTTCACACACAAATCAAGGAATCTAGAGAAGTTAAATCAAGTAACATTGAGGAACCCCTGCTGGAACCTCAAGTGGTCCTAAACTAATCCAAAATTGAACCAAATCATACCCCAGAGATCATGGCTGCAAATAACCGAACATTAAAAGAACTGACCACCCTGGATGTGGAGTACCAACATGTGTACATCCAATATCCTGAAGAAGAGGCCAATTTTGAGCTAAGATCAGGCTTCATCCACCTCCTTCAAAAATTCCATGGTCTTCTCGGAGAGGACCCTCACAAACATCTAAAGGAGTTTAACATAGTGTGCTCCACCATGGAACCCCAAAATGTGTCTGAGGACCTCATTAAGTTTAGGGCCTTCCCTTTCTCCCTTGATGGTGTAGCCAAAGACTGGCTATACTATCTACCGACCACAATTGGGGGCTGGAATGACCTTAAATGAATCTTTCTAGAGATGTTTTTCCCTCCCTTCCGAACTGCATCAATTAGGAAAGAAATTTGTGGCATTAGGAAGTTACAAGGAGAGACCCTTCATGAATACTGAGAGAGATTAAAAAGACTTTGTTCAAGTTTCCCTCACCACCAGATTAGTGAAAAAAGTTTAATTTAATAATTCTATGAGGTAATTATCCCCATGGATTGTGGAATGATTGTTGTTGCAGCTGGTGGTTCCCTAGTTGACAAAACTCCTTCTGTCGCTCGTGACTTAATATCCAACATGGCTCAAAATGCACAACAATTTGGTACACGAGCTATTGCACCAACCCGAGGAGTTCATGAGGTAAGTCATTCATCCCTAGAACAAAAGGTAGATAATAAACTTGATGAGATGCATACCATTCTAAGCCAATTAGCTCTAGCACAAGGTAACTCACACTCTCCTCCTGTTCCATTACATTGTGGTATTTGTTCTGATAATACTCATTTTTCTGACCAGTTCCCACAACTTCAGGATTCATCTGAGTCTTGTGTTGTAGTGTTCCCTAGGTGTCCATTACAACAAGCACCACCGTTCAAGCAAGAACCATTCAGGCCAAATCCAAACCCTGGGTGGAAAGCACAACTATAATACCGACAAGGAGGAAACTCAAGCTACCCCAATCAGAACTGGTATCAACAAGGCCAAGGTATGAAACCTTCTTATCCTTCAATATCCCAAAACAATCCTCCTCCTCCCAAGTCTAAACCAAGCATTGAATATATGGTGAAGAATATGGCAACCCAGAACCTCTTGTTCCAACAAACCACACAATCAGCTATTCAAGACCTGCGAACTCAAGTGGGGAAATTGGAAAACACCATCGGTGAGCTTAAGATGAAAGGTTCTGGACAACTACCATCCCAACCCATTGCCAATCCAAAGGACAAAGGTAATGTATGTATAGTTACACTTCGTAGTGGTAAAGAAGTTTATCCTTCTACTGATTCTGCACAGCAGGTATGTCCCCCTCATGAAGACTCTCTTTCCCAACCATAAAAAACTTCATGTAAATAAAAACAAGAAAAAAATGGTAATCGAATAGTCATTGATGATTCAAATGAACAATCCATTCATCTTCCTTTACCTCAAATACTCTCTAAATCTAAGAAGAATTTTGATAATGAGATTGATAAAGAGATAATGGATACATTTAAAAAAGTTCAAGTTAATATTCCTCTATTGGATACAGTTAATCAAATCCCTCGATATGCCAAATTTCTTAAAGAGATTTGCACCCATATAAGGAGACTGAAGGGGAATGAGAGAGTCAACTTGGGTAAGAATGTCTCGGCCTTGATTCAACCATCAATGCCAACCAAATGCAAGGATCTGGGCACATTCATGATACCGTGTACTATAGGGGATACCTAATTTTCTAATGCTATGCTAGATTTAGGTGCTTCCATTAATGTAATGCCTCACTCCGTGTATACTTCTCTACAGGTTGGAGAGCTTCAACCAACAGGAATTGTTGTGCAACATGCCAACCAGAGTACAACGCATCCAAAAGGAGTGATTGAGGATGTCCTTGTCAGAGTGAAGAATCTCATCTTCCCCGCTAATTTTTACATTATTGAGATGGAATATACCTGAACCCAAGGACATGCTCCTCTCATACTTGGGAGTTCATTCCTCAAAACAGCAAAGATGATCATCAACGACCACAATGGTATGCTTTCCATAGAATTCGAAAGAGAAAAGGTAAGTTTTAACATACTTGAGGCTATGAAACACCCCGTTCAAGAGCACTCCACTCTTCCGGTCTATTCGATGGAAGTGCTCTCAAATGATGCACACATACACAATTCTCTCCTCAACCCAAACTCTGATTCATTTTTTTTTTCTTCACCCTTGGATGATTTGAGTTTTGATTCATGTTTTGAGTGTTGTGTGGGTTCTGAAAAGTGTAAATTTTGTTCTTTAATTGATGAGTGTTTTCATTCTGAGGTACCCATGATCGTCGATGATTCTGCAAATCTCATTTCTATAGATTCTCTATCTTTATAGAATAAACATGAGCAGATAGATAGTTTAATGGGCCTCAATCCCCCTAAATCCTCTCCCTCAATCTAGAAACCACTGGTGTTGGAACTTAAACAACTTCCTTCTAATTTAAAATATGCATATCTTGAGGGTATTGACCAATTGCCCATCATTATTTCCAATAACCTCTCTCCACAACAGGAATCGAAACTGCTCAGACTTTTGAGTGAGTGTAAAATGGAAATAGGATGGACATTGGTTGATATTTTCTAGATTAGCCCATCTATTTTTATGCACTATATACTTTTGTATGATGAGGCTAAGCCCGTAAGACAATCTCAAAGCCGGTTGAATCCCACTCTCCTTGAAGTGGTAAAATTGGAAGTCAGTAAATTACTTGTTGCGGGGATCATTTATCATATATCTGATAGTAAATGGGTTAGACCAGTGCAAATTGTGCCTAAAAAAACAGGAATAACAGTTGTTTCAAATGAAAAGAATGAATTGGTTCCAACACGTGTGCAAAACAGTTGGCGAGTCTGTATTGACTAATGTAGACTGAATCAAGCCACGCGGATGGACCACTTTCCATTACCTTTCATTGAACAAATGTTAGAACGATTGGCTGGTAAGTCCCATTATTATTTCTTTGATGGCTATTCAGTTTATTTCCAAATCTATATATCCCCTGAGGACCAAGAAAAGACAACATTTACCTATCCATTTGGCACATTTTCATACAGAAGGATGCCATTCGGTCTATGTAATTATTCTGCTACTTTTCAGCGATGTATGTTGATAATTTTTTTGAGTACCTTGAGAGTTGTATGGAAGTCTTTATGGATGATTTCACGGTATATGGATATTCTTTAGATGATTGTTTGGAACACCTAGGTTTTGTCCTTCGTCGCTGCATTGAAAAAGATCTTGTTAAAATTATGAGAAATGCCATTTTATGGTTGAGCGGGAGATAGTTCTTGGGCATGTCATTTCAAATAATGGAATTCAAGTTGATAAATCTAAAATTGAATTAATTTCAACCCTTCCATATCCAAAATGTGTTCGTGAGGAGCGATCTTTCTTAGGTCATGCTAGTTTTTACCGCCGATTCATTAAAGACTTTAGTAAGATTTCACTTCCATTGTCCCGATTATTGAAAAAAGATTCTTGAGTTTGTGTTTGATAAAAATTGTGAGGATGCATTAAATTCACTAAAAAAGAGTCTCACATCACCTCCCATAATCCAACCACCAAGGTGGGATCTCCCCTTCGAGCTTATGTGTGATGCCTCTAACTTTGCAGTTGGGGCAGTTTTATCACAAAGGGTTGAGAAGGATTCTCATTTCATTGTGTATGCCTCGCGTACCCTTGACCATGCCCAGGTAAACTACACAACCACAGAAAAAGAACTCATTTCTATTTTGTTTGTCTTGGAAAAATTATGTTCATATCTTCTAGGGTCAAAAGTGATTGTGTTTTCTGATCATGTTGCCCTTCGTTTCCTCTTAAAGAAACCTGAAGCCAAGCCCTGCCTCATTCGGTGGATGCTCCTCTTCCAGGAGTTTGACCTTGATATTAGAGATAATCTAGGAGTAGAAAATGTGGTAGCTGACTACAATAGTAGGATTTCCCCACCACTAGACCATCATGTTGACTCACCTCTCCCCATTGGAGAATTCTTCCCTCATGAGAACCTTTGTGATGTTGTGGACCTTACCCCCTGGTATGCAGACATTATTAATTTTCTAGCAAAATCTAGGGTCCCTACTGATTTTAGCACTTCACAATCCTAGAGACTTAAACATGATTCTCAATGGTACATCTGAGATGACCCGTATTTTTGGAGAATTTGTAGTGACCAAGTAGTTCGTCGGTGTGTCCCTGACCATGAGTTCACCTCTGTTTTGACCTTCTACCACACCTTGTCATGTGGGGGCCACTTTTTCTCTCAACGTACAGCTCGAAAGGTCCTTCACTCGGGATTATATTTTCCATCATTGTATAGAGATGCCCATAGGTTTTGTAAATCATGTACTTGATGTCAATTCACAGGGAATATCTCCAAAAGGAATGAAATGCCCCAACAGCCCATGTTATTCTGTGAAATCTTCGATGCATGGGGCATTGACTTTATGGGGCCATTTCCAAATTCATTTGGATTTGTGTACATCTTACTAGATGTTGACTATGTTTCTAAATGGGTGGAAGCAAAGGCTACTAGGACCGATGACTCTAGATTTGTTTTTTATTTTGTGAGGTCCCAGATTTTCAGTAGGTTTGGTTTACCAATATTCATCATTAGTGACCAGGGTTCACATTTTTGCAACTGTAACATGAAAAACTTACTTCGTAAGTATGGGGTTGTTCATAAAGTCTCCACTTCATATCATCCCCAAACTAACAGACAAGAATAAATTTCAAATTGATAAGTTAAGCGAATCTTGGAGAAAACGGTACAACCCAAAAAGAAAGATTGGAGTTTGCGCTTGGATGATGCACTTTGGGCGTACCGTACTGCTTTTAAAACCCCGATCGGAATGTCACCATATAGGATTGTGTTTGGAAATGCTTGTCACCTCCCGGTGGAGGTATAACACCGTGCATATTGGGATGTTAAACAATGTAATATGAACCTTTCAGATGCAGGTGAGGAAAGAAAGCTACAGATTCAAGAGTTGGAAGAAATTTGATGTGATGAATATGAAAACTCCCGGATATATAAAGAGAAGAAAAGTCTATTCATGATAGCATGATTCACCAGTGGAAGTTCCATATTGGTGAGAAGGTCCTCATGTATAATTCAAGGGTTAATCTCCAACCAGGTAAGCTTCGTTCCCGATGGCTCGGTCCTTATATTGTTACTAATGTTTACCCTTTTGGTGCAATACATGTTTTGCATGAACATAGTGGACGAAGTCTTACCGTCAATGGGAAGCGACTTAAACACTTCTATGAGGATTTTTCGAAGAATCTGATGGAGGAAATACACCTTCTCGACGCATCATACCAATAAAACACACCAGGTTTTATCCTTCCTTCTCACATTCTCAATTATTTTAGTGAGGACACTGCACATTCTAGGTGTGGGGGGGGGGGTGGATACATTCCTGGTTTAGGTAGGAATTTTCATTGTTTTCTCTATTCTTCTCTTTTTAGCCTTTTTTATGGTATTTTCATTTTCCCCATCAACAATTTCGAAGTTCGATGATTTGGTGACCATAAATGGGGGAAAGTAAAAATACCATAACAAAGGCTAAAAAGAATATTTGTATGAATTTAACATCAATAAGTGATTTTCTTTTAGTGAATTGGTTTTATTTCAATGATATAAATGGTCATATCTATGTGAAACCTTGGAGAAGATTGATGCCCCTTGTGTGAGTAGTTTTTGGGAAAACTGTGTCACTAATATCTCCATAAATTTTTTCACCAAACCACAAAGTGTGAATATTTTTTACTTAATATAAGGTAAATATATGTTGGGTTAATATTTTTCATCTTTAAATGATATTTCCATAAGTTCGTTCTTTATCCAATCTGTTTCATTACGGTACCAGATTGACCTATGCATGTGTACCTAATGTCTGACTGTTGTACGCCCCCAAAAAAAATTAGTTGTGCCTTGGGAAGGTCAAAAACTACTCCTCAACCTTTGATCTTGTTATAACTATTGCAATTAGTGTCTTGAGGAGATCAAACAAGGTTTGAGAGATAAGTGTGAGATTTGTTCCAATTGCAACTTCAAAAATATATATAATAAATGAGGGGAGTGATGAAATGTGCAACATATGGGGATATCTAGGTAGGGAGCTTATGGTTTGACTTCTAGGAATGCTTAAGTGATTGGGTCTTGAAATATGATTGCAAAGGATGTAGGACAGGTTCGGTGAAAAATCATTTAAAGCTAAATAATGTTAAAACAACCTATATTTATTTGATAAAAAGTGGAAAGAATATCATGGAATGGTTTTCACACACACACATGGAGAGTTAGTGTAATGGTTGAATTTTTAATTCCTTGCTCATGTTGGTGTCATAAATGCTTTTGAATTTTATTGTGATATGATTTATTAGACATCTTTTTCCATTTTCACTGGGAAGAATTCCTTGGTGGGGTTCATGCATTGATCATATTACTTTAAAAAAAATCCTCAAATATTAAATCTTCATGATGTTGGAAATATATATATATGTGCATCATTTTATTTGGATATTTGTATTTTCCCCGGAGTTCAAATGTTTAGGTGTGGGGGTGTGATCGTACCACGATTCACTGTTTTATTCCACCCTTACACCGTTGTTTTAAACTAGTTTTTTAATGAATATTCCAAATATAATAATAAATTTCACTTTATGTTTGAATCAATTAATTAATCTTAATCAATATTATAATTATCAATGTTACTTTTTTTTATTATTTCAACGTAGGTGGAGATGATTTGGAGGGCCCTTGATGAAGTGGAAGAAAAATGGGCCAAAATTGCATGGATCTCTAGACATCTGTCCACTGTTTTGAATAGTATGAGAAATACGTGCATCCAAATGGGCTGATATTTTTTGGGCCATCCAAAATTGAATATTATACATTTCATATCAAGGAACCCAATCCTGATTCGGCTTATAAGGGGCCCATACGAACTGATCTATCCAAGTCACCGAATATGCACAAAGTCAAAAGTGGCGTTCTGTATTTTATCAATATCTCGAGCTATAATGCTCCAAATGGTGCCAAACATTTGGTGGTGATAGAAATGACGTGAGGATACAACTTTTCTATTTTCTCCAAAGCGAGATAAGACTGTGTGAAGGCCTAAGGGCGTGTAACAAGTAAATTGAAGAAATCTGTGTGCCTAAAACCACCTTCCAATTTTCCTATAAAATGGAACCTTGGGATCCCCATTTGGAATTTAGGCCAAGAGGCAAGGTGCTACCATTTTGGAGTCCCCAAGGATTCTTCTCAACATCCCCATCAGTTCTGGAGGCTATGGGAAGTGCTACTTCAATATCTTCTTTTTCTTCCTCTCCTATGGGTTTCTAAACTCCTTGTGATCACCCGGGGAGGAACGTGATGTAAATCCCAAGCTTCATGTTGTAATATTTGAATTATATTTTTAATTCCAGGTTGTTGTGTTGTTTTTCATCATCCTCTATTCTTATTTTGTTGAGTTATGTACTGGTATGTCATGCTCAACTCATATGATCATGTTTGGGGGTACCCATTCATGTGATGTTTCACACACCATTCACCACTTTCTTTTCCCTCTTCCCATTGCGGTGTTTGTGTGGTTCATATTGGTCAATTGAACTCACATAATCACTGTCAAGGTCATGAACATTTATGTCATGGTATCACAATGAAATAACATACAAACCTGGATAGCACATTGAGTTCTCCATGTAACACCCGAGACTTTTATGAGAAATATTTTTTTTTATGTTATATAAATCATCAAATGAATCTTTCACTACACGCAACACTAGCTTGGCTTGCTTTACATGCAATCACGACCTTCCTCGATAGCTTGCGTCGTACGCAATACTGAGTTTCACTAAGCAATGATATGCTATTAAAATATTATTAAAACTAGCCGTTATGAATAGTAATACCCACTTTTTGAAATTTTGTAAATTTTATTTTTCAAAATGGACTTCATGTTTGGATTCGGAATATCGAAATTAGCCTGGGGTGAAATTTTGGTATTTTTCTGAAAACTTTCAATTTTTGATGAATAGTTAAAACACCGGGTTACTATTTAAAAACCGACTTTTTATTTAAATAATTATTTATTTTATTTAAATTTATTTTAGGTCAAAATTAATACATAATACCTATATAAGTTAAATGCAATTCATTGGAGTAATTTTATAATAATTTTAGATATATAAAAATTTTATTGAACTTTTCACCGTCTTTTACCTACCTCCTAGGAGAATTTGCAAATTTACATAAAAATTAATTTTACCGCTTATGTGAGTGGAATTTAAAAAATCTGAGAGACACGGTTAATATCAAGAACTAAAATGTGGTTCAATTAGATGAAAATAATTTTTGGTGAATAGTAACGTTTTACTTTTTTTTACCACGGTTAAAAGTAAATAGGGTAACTAAGGGTAAAAATGATATTATTATTACCCTAACACATGTCCTAATTCTATTGTATAAGTATAATTAGACAAAAAACAATCTTAGTAATAATATATGACCATTTCGGCCCACATGGATTAGATTAGAACATTTATTATTAATTTATTTAAAGATGGGTTAAAATAGTTAAAATCAATGTTTAATAAGTAAATCATTTTTAATATAGGGTTATACGTAAGATAAATTCAACTATAAGTATTCATTAGAACTCTAAAACGATTTCCTACATAATGGTATTTTATTTATAATTTTTAGACGTTAAATAATTTAATTTATTTATGACACAATGATGATGCATTAATTATCTTATTAATGAAATATTGACATAATTGATGTTATAAATACCCAAATAAATGTAATTTGAGACATTTTATGAATTAAAATAATTTTCTAAGTTAATATGACATGTTAATATTTATTTAATTAACTGTGTTCAAACTAATCATTCTGTTATGATTTTTAAAAAAATCAATTACCAAATAGTGTCAAAATTGACATAAAATAGTTTTTAAAACAAATATTATATTATTAATTGTTATTTTATTCCTAAAAATCTAAGGCTCGTCCAAATGACTTAGATAAGGTTATATATATTAATTATAAACAACTTGGGGTTAGTTTGTCTTGTTATAGTAAGTTTATTAACCTTATAGTGTAACAAAACAAGAAGACACGGTAAAAGTTAAATTATCTAACTTAAAGTTAAATCTAAATTATAAGGATAAAATAGATACCTAAACTTGTCTCAATTCTATTGGTTGAGAGGTTCTCGACCCATCCCTACATTATCATCAAAATAAATCAATTTGGAGCTATTAAAAACCGAATATGACTTTACAATAAAAAACATTTTTTGTTTTTCCAAAGGTGCCCCTCTCCTCCCTTATAAAAGGGAACCTCCTCCCTCTCTTACTCACACCACTTTTAGCCTTCAAGCTCGGCCAAACCCTGAAAAATTATCTTCTCCACTTCCTTAGAAACATCCTAGAGGTTCTGGTCTTCTTAAAAGACCAATTTTAGTGCCCTAAGAGGAGGTCTCAAAGAGGCGCTTCAAAGAAGAGGTAATGTCAATTACCGATTCTTTCAACTCTATTTCTTCTTCCACTTATTCTTCTTTAGTTGTTTCATTATGAAGTAATAACATCAGTATCACTCATATACTGATATGTTATTATAAGTATGAAACAACCCTATTTCACCATCTATCCATCCTACGGAAAATGAAATCACCACGCGTGCGTACGTATGGAATACCGTCTCCACGCCGTGGTGTAATCTATTTTCCACCACCACCTTACTTGGATGGGTATAATGGTGTAAATAATAACTATATATGATTATTGTAAAGTGATATTGATTCTGTAATAGTATACATACACTCCAATACAATTCCACGATCATGGGAACGATATCATCGCTCGTGCGTACGTACGGAATACCGTCTCCACGATGTGATGTGACTCGTTCTACATGATTTTCATTTCATAATGGTTACATAAATGAATTGAGTGAATAAATATGATATGTATTACACTAATACAATTCTGTGAATGAGGTATCTATAACCTAAAAATAAGAATAAGAATTTATTCGACAAAACACGCATAAGAACAAAAAGTAATAAACATCCGAATAACAAGTAGAAATGAAATATTACTAATAAGAAGCTAAGAATATGACCATATATGATATCATAACAAATATTATGATTCTGTAATAAGTCAATTACATTATTTAAATCATTATATAGGAGGTTCGGACACTTACGAAGCCAATCAGACCTAAGGTAAGGAACAATCTCGCAATCTCAATTTTTATCCGAGATTATTTATACTTCAGAATTTACTGGAGAATATTTATCATCCACATCCATGTTTTCTCAATATGTAATATTATTTATATCCTACTACAATTTTTTAAATCCAATTTTACCCTTCGGTGAGTTTTTAGTAAAAGATATGAATGGAATCTTATGTCGTTTTTCGTATGAGGTACTTTCTGAATTTTCCGACAAAAGTACGAGAAGAATGTTTTTTTAACTTATAAAGCATGAATGGATTTTTAAAACATTATTTCCAAGAATATTCCTTTACATGTTTTAAAGTTTATTTTTAATAAACTTATTTTAGTTTAAAATTGTATGACATGTTAAGAAAGTAAAATTTTTTTGAAGTAGAAAGGATATTTTCCTCAAGAATGGAGTTCAAGTGTTTTATCAAAATTATTTTCCATCTAAGATAATATAGGGTTATGTTTCTATCCATATTATTACATTGATTTGATTATGTTGTGATGGAATTATTTTTATGAATTCCTTTATCTTATATGAATTGTTTTATGATGTCATGATGTTTAAGAATCCCATTTTTATTACATGGGTTATGCAATGATGTATGATTTATGATTTTGTGGAACACATAAAAATGGTATCATTATGAGATGGGTGGGACCTATATCTCCATCCATTGCATTGGGTAAATATTTATATCTCATGAGATAAATATGGCTGGAATGGCAGGTTAAATCGGTTCAGTGAAACAGGACTGAAACAAGGAGTGAACTCGGTTCAGAAATGGACATTTCCCACTAAGATAGTCTTGGCAATGAGTCTTGACTACTAAGAAATGATTTTCTATGATTATGTGTGTATGCCACAAATCTTCATGTTTTAAGTTATGATTATTGGGATTACATTTCACTACTATGATTTATCACATGTTATGAAATTATGATCTCTTTTGCAGGTTAAGATTTCCAAAATATTATGTTCTTATGAATATGATGTGATTGATATTTCTTTTTTTTACCCTTACTGAGCATTTGAGCTCACCCTTTTGTATGTTTTCTTTCCCCAGGTCAGGAATAATGTTATTAAGTAAGATATACCAAAAAAGGGACTCTAGATATGATGAAATAAATGGGATACAATGTAGATTCTTTTTGAACCAGTTGTTTATGTTTCCCATTTTCTAAAGACACTATACCTATAAGTTCCTTTCATGGTTTTGTTATATGTTGTAATAAGTGTACTTCAATTTTTAAGTAATAACCATGTATGTAAAGTATGGGTCGTTATAGTTGGTATCAGAGAAAGGGTATAGTCAACCTTTGGAAACTAGGATGTGAAAGCATTAGTAAGAACCCTAAGGATAAGTCTAAGCATAGAACACGATCTTAGTGTTTTAAAAATGGCCATGAACAACCTATGATAATACCTTAAGTGTGAAATTTTATTATTGATTATGTGTTTTTTCTATTATAATTAGTGTTTCTCACACTATTCTTCTTGGTTTTAGTCAATGTATGGAACCCTAAGGAACCGTGTTAATGCAGAATTTGACGGGCAATGCAATGATTGTCCCCCTGAGAAACCAAATGTTATGGGAGTTGGAATGAAAAATCTTGTATCCATACTCACACAACTTTCTCAAGCTATGAATCATGCAGTAATTCCAAATGTTCAAAAGAAGGGGCAACATTCTGTTGAATCCTTCATGAGGCAGCGTCCACCTTCATTCAGCGGGTCTTCTGATCCATTAGTGGCTGAAAAATGGATCAGTACCACTGAAAAGATATTTTCAGTTCTTCAATGTTTTGAACATGATAAGGTCATCTTAACAGTAAATCATTTGGAAGGAGGTGCTGATCAATGGTGGAATCTTATCAAGAATACGAGGCAAAGAGTTGAAATTGAGTCCATGGAATGGGACGAGTTCAAGAACTTATTTTTCAATAAGTACTTCCCTCATATTATTCAAACAAAGATGGAGAAGGAGTTTTTTGAACTAAAGCAAAAGGATTATGAATCTGTTGGTACCTATGAAAAAAATTTTACAATAATTGCCAGGTACGCTTCTGGTATTATTATCCAACCTGAGAGTAAGATCGATCGATTCTTTAGTGGCTTAAAACCAAGTCTTCGAAGGGTGTTATCCATAAGGGACTTCAATAGCTATGAGGAAATCGTTCGATGTGCTCTCAAAGTTGAGATGGAGATTGGAGTAACCCATCAGTCATATGGGTTTGATAAGAAGAGGAAAATGGAATTCAAAGGAAAATCTAAATATCACACTGAAAAGAATATGAGATTTCCTTTATGCTCAAAGTGTGGAAAGAAACATGGAGGGAGTTTTCTTAAAGGGACAAGTAAATGTTTCAAATGTGGAAAGGAAGGTCATCGGGCATTTGAATGCTGAAATTATAGGAAGAAGATGTCTAATGATGCAAACAAAGGAAGGGACACACAGAATGAACCTACTACACTTCAATGTTTCAAGTGCAAGGAGATGGGGCATTATGCCAATAAATGACCTAATCCAAGGGTTGTTGATGATGATCGACATCAACAAACTCTTAAGGCTAAGGACAAAGTAAAGTCACATGCAATTTCTATCATCGATGTGGAGTACAATAATGAAGTGGTGAAAGGTACACTTACCATCCACTCTAAAGTAGAAAATGTTTTATTTTATTCTGGATCCACCCACTCTTTTATTTCTGAAGAATTTTCTAAGGGTATCATTGTATTACCTCAACAATTAGATGTTGAGTTAGTTGTGACAACCCCTAATGGCACAACAGTTTCATCAAAAGTTTATAATTCTTCTCCGATTGAAGTTTGTGGGAATGTGCTTCCTGTAAATCTTTTTTTCCTTCCTACAGTGGAATTTGATGTGATTCTTGGGATGGATTGGATTTCTCTATATGGATCTCATATCAATTTCCAAAGAAGGGAAGTCACATTTCATATTCCAGATCAATCTATGATCATCTATCGATGCAAGGATGAACATAACCTTCCAGTGGAAATTTCTTCCATCTTATGGGACTTGATTCTACTAAATGAAGGTTATTTATCTCAAATGGTTGGTGAGAAACTCATGATTAAAAATATTCCCATTGTACGGGAGTTTGATGATGTCTTTCCAGGGGAATTTTCGGGTCTTCCACCAAATAATGAAGTTGAGTTTTCAATAGAACTCGTACCGGGTGCTTTGCCTATTTCAAAGACACCTTATAGAATGACCCCAATTGAGTTGCAGGAATTGAAGAAGCAACTCCAAGAGAATCTTGGTAAGGGATTCATACGCCCTAGTGCATCACCTTGGGGATCACCTACTCTGTTTGTTAAGAAAAAAGATGGATCAATGAGACTCTGCATTGATTATCGAGAACTTAACAAGATCACTATCAAGAATAAATATCCTCTCCTGTGCATTGATGACTTATTTGACCAACTACGCGGAGCTCAATAATTTTCCAAGATTGATCTCCATTTGGGGTATCATCAATTAAGGGTCCAAAGGGAGGATATACCAAATACGGCTTTTCGTACAAGGTATAGACACTATGAATTTATAGTGATGCCATTTGGTCTTACTAATTCCCCTGATATCTTCATTGATCTGATGAATAGAGTCTTTAGAGACTATCTTGATCAGTTTGTGGTAGTCTTTATAGATGATATTCTTGTCTATTCAAAGAGCAAGGAAGAACATGAATATCACTTGAGAATTGTATTGAAGACCCTAAGAAAGGAGAAGATTTATGCCAAATTTACCAAGTGTGAATTTTGGATTCAAAAAGTTGCATTTTTGGGTCACATAATCTCAAAAGAGGGGATATCTGTGAATCCAACAAAAACAGAGGTTATCGAAAGATGGTCGAGACCAACAACAGTAACCGAGATCCGAAGTTTTCTTGGTTTGGATGGATATTATCGAAGTTTTTTGAAAGATTATTCACGATTATCTAATCCACTCACAAGGTTGACTCGAAAAGGAGTTAAGTTTGTTTGGACAAAAGAATGTGAAGATAATTTCATGGAGTTGAAAAGAAGGTTATCCAGTGCACCTGTACTGACACTTCCTTGTAGTGGAGAAAGGTTTGTGATCTACAGTGATGCATCCAAGAAGGGGCTGGGGTGTGTTCTTATGTAGAATGATATGGTGATAGCTTATGCCTCACGACAGTTGAAAATCCATGAGAAAAATTACCCAACTCATGATTTGGAGTTAGCTGCGGTAATCTTCGCATTAAAGATTTGGAGGCATTATATTTATGGAGAAAGGTGTGATATTTATACTGATAATAAAAGTTTAATGTATATTTTCACACAAAAGGAGTTGAATATGTGCCAAATAAGATGGTTGGAGCTAATTATGGATTACGACTACTCAATTCATTACCACCCTGGGAAAGCAAACAAGGTGGAAGATGCATTAAGTCGACAAGACCATTCTAGCTTATCCATGATGAGAATCACAAAAGATCCAATATTTATGGATTTACAAAGGATGGATCTTGGAATTATAATGGAAGGGGAAAAATCTTATCTTTCTCAAATGAATGTTCAACCATCTATACATGTGAAGATTAAAGAGGCACAGAAAGAAGATGTAGAGTTACAAAAGAAGGTGAGAAATATTCCTGAATTTAACCTTGATTGTGATGGGATAATAAAGTTCAGGAATCGGGTTTGTGTTCCTCCCATCCCAGAATTAAAGAAGGATCTGCTGGATGAGGCTCATAGTTCTTCATTCTCTATTCATCCTGGAAGCACGAAGATGTATAGGGACCTGAAAGAGTACTTCTGGTGGGATGGCATGAAAAGAGAAGTTGCTGAATATGTCTCTCGATGCTTGGTTTGTCAGCAAGTTAAAGCAGAGAGACAAAAGTCTAAGGGGATGTTACAACCACTACCCATACCCGAATGGAAATGGGAAAACATCACTGTGGACTTTGTCACCGGACTTCCTAAAACATCCAAAGGCAATAATGTTATCTAGGTCATAGTTGATCATCTTACAAAGTCTGGACACTTCATTGCTATTAGAGAGGATTTCTCTCTAGATCAGCTTCCCAGGATATATGTAAAGGAAGTAGTAAGATTGCATAGAGTACCACTTTCCATTATATCTGATCGGGATCCGAGATTTACCTCGAAGTTCTGGCGAAGTCTTCTGCATACTCTGGATACATAGTTAAGTTTTAGCACTTCTTATCATCCTCAGAAAGACGGTCAGTCTGAGAGGACAATTCAAACTCTGGAAGATATGTTGAGAGCTTTCTCTATGGATTTCAAAGGTGGTTGGGATCAACACCTACCTTTGGTGGAATTTTCTTATAATAATAGCTTTCACTCCAGTATTCAGATGGCTCCTTATGAAGCTCTCTAGGGAAAGAAATACAGGACTCCAACTTGCTGGGATGAAGTTGGGGAAAGAAAGCTATTAGGACCTGATCATGTGGATGAAATGGCAGAAAAGGTAAGATCTATTCAACAACACATATGAGCAGCTCAGAGTCGACAAAAAAGTTATGCCGACAACCAAAGAAAAGACCTGGAGTTTTAAGTGGGTGATAAAGTGTTCTTACGAATATCTCCTTGGAAGAGGATCATGAGATTTGGAAAGAAGGGAAAGTTGAGCCCTAGATATATCGGTCCTTTCGAAATACTGGATCGTGTTGGGAAGTTAGCTTACCGATTGGCGCTTCCACAGAATCTATCCCAAGTTCATGATGTGTTCCATGTATCTCTCCTGAGAAAGTACATACATGATCCTTCACATGTACTTAGCTCAGAAGTTGTACCGTTGGAGAAAGATCTTTCTTATGAAGAACAGCCAATAGAGATTCTGGATCATACTGAAAAAGTCATGCGGAACAAGACCACTCGCTTGGTGAAAGTATTATGGAGGAATAACCAATTAGAAGAAGCTACATGGGAGATTTAGGATATGATGAGGGAGAGGTATTCTCATCTGTTTGTTACAAAGTGACGAATTTCGAGGGCGAAATTCATTTTAAGGGGGTAGAATGTAACACCCGAGACTTTTATGAGAAATATTTTGTTTTTATGTTATATAAATCATCAAAGTAATCTTTCAATACACGCAACACTAGCTTGGCTTTCTTTACACGCAATCGCGACCTTCCTCGATAGCTTGCGTCGTACGCAATACCGAGTTTCACTAAGCAACGATATGCTATTAAAATATTATTAAAACTAGCCGTTATGAATAGTAATACCCACTTTTTGAAATTTTGTAAATTTTATTTTTCAAAATGGACTTCATTTTTGGATTCGGAATACCTAAATTAGCCTAGGGTGAAATTTTGGTATTTTTCTGAAAACTTTCAATTTTTGATAAATAGTGAAAACACTGGGTTACTATTTAAAAACTGACTTTTCATTTAAATAATTATTTATTTTATTTAAATTTATTTTTGGTCAAAATTAATACATAATGCCTATATAAGTTAAATGGAATTCATTGAGGTCATTTTATAATAATTTTAGATATATAAAAATTTTATTGATCTTTTCACCTTCTTTTACCTACCTCCTAGGAGAATTTGCAAATTTACATAAAACTTAATTTTACCGCTTCTGTGAGTGGAATTTCGAAAATCCGAGAGACACGGTTAATATCAAGGACTAAAATGTGGTTCAATGAGATGAAAATAATTTTTGGTGAATAGTAACTTTTTACTTTTTTTTACCACGGTTAAAAGTAAATAGGGTAACTAAGGGTAAAAATGATATTATTATTACCCTAAAACATGTCCTAATTCTATTAGATAAGTATAATTCGATCAAAAATAACCTTAGGAATAATATATGACCATTTAGGCCCACATGGATTAGATTAGGACATTTATTATTAATTTATTTAAAAAAGGGTTAAAATAGTTAAAATCAAAGTTTAATAAGTAAATAATTTTTAATATAGGGTTATAAATAATATAAATTCGATTATAAATATTCATTAGAAATATAAAAATATTTCCTACATAATGGTATTTTATTTATAATTTTTAGACTTTAAATAATTTAATTTATTTATGACACAATGATGATGCAGTAATTATCTTATTAATGAAATATTGACATAATTGATGTTATAAATACCCAAATAAATGTAATTTGAGACTTTTTATGAATTCCAATAATTTTAAATATTAATATGACATGTTAGTATTTATTTAATTAAAATTTTTCGAACTAATCATTCTGTTATGATTTTGAAAAAAATAAATTACCAAATAGTGTCAAAATTGACATAAAATAGTTTTTAAAACAAATATTATATTATTAATTGTTATGTTATTCCTAAAAATCTAAGGTTAGGTAAAAATGACTTAGATAAGGTTATATATATTAATAATAAACAACTCGGGGTTCGTTTGGCTTGTTAGTGTAAGTTTATTAACCTTATAGTGTAACAAAACAAGAAGACACGGTAAAAGTTAAATTATCTAACTTAAAGTTAAATCTCAATGATAAGGTTAAAATAGAAACCTAAACATGTCTAAATTCTATTGGATGAGAGGATTTTTACCCATACCCACATTAGATTCGAAATAAATCATTTTAGAGCTATTAAAAACCAAATATGACTTTATAATAAAATAATATTTTTTGTTTTTCCAAAGGCGCCCCTCTCCTCCCTTATAAAAGGGCACCTCCTCCCTCTCTTCCTCACACCACTTTGAGCCTTCAAGATCAGACAACCCCTGAAAAAATCTCTTCTACACTTCCCTAAAAACATTCTAGAGGTCCTGGTCTTCTTCAAAGACCAATTTTAGTTCCCTAATAGGAGGTCTCAAAGTGGCGCTTCAAAGAAGAGGTAACTTCCATTACCGATTCTTTCAACTCTATTTCTTCTTCCACTCTTCTTATTTAGTTGTTTCATTATGAAGTAATAACATCAGTATCACTAATATACCTATTTTTTATTATAAGTATGAAACAACCCTATTTCACCATCTATCTATCCTACGTAAAATGAAATCAACACGCGTGCGTACGTACGGAATACCGTCTCCACGCCGTGGTGTAATCTATTTTCCACCACCACCTTACTTGGATGGGTATAATGGTGTAAATAATAACTATATATGATTATTGTAAAGTGATATTGATTCTGAAATAGTATACATACACTCCAATACAATTCCACGATCATGGGAACGATATCATCGCTCGTGCATACGTACGGAATACCGTCTCCACGATGTGATGCGACTCATTCTACATGATTTTCATTGAATAATTGTTACATAAATGAATTGAGTGAATAAATATGATATGTATTACACTAATACCATTATGTAAATGAGGTATCTATAACCTAAAAATAAGAATAAGAATTTATTCGACAAAACACGCATAAGAACAAAAAGTAATAAACATCCGAATAACAAGTAGCAATGAAATATTACTAATAAGAATCTAAGAATATGACCATATATGATATCATAACAAAGAGTATGATTATGGAATAAGTCAATGACATTATTTAAATCATTATACAGGAGGTTCGGACACTTACGAAGCCAATCGGATCTAAGGTAAGGAACAATCTCGCAATCTCAATTTTTATCCGAGATTATTTATACTTCAGAATTTACTGGGGAATATTTATCATCCACATCCATGTTTACTAAATATGTAATATTATTTATATCCTCCTACAATTGTTTAAATCCAATTTTACCCATCGGTGAGTTTTTAGTAAAAGATATGAAAGGAATATTTTGTCGTTTTTCATACGAGGTACTTTTTGACTTTTCCGAAAAAAGTACGAGAAGAATGTTTTTTTAACTTATACGGCATGAATGGATTTTTAAAACATTATTTACAAGAAGCTTCCTTTACAAGTTTTCAAGTTTATTTTTAATCAACTTATTTTAGTTTAAAATTTTATGACATGTTAAGAATGGAAAATGTTTTTGAAGTAGAAAGAATATTTTCCTCAAGAATGGAGTTCAAGTGTTTTATCAAAATTATTTTCCATCTAAGATAATATAGGGTTCTGTTTCTATCTCTATTATTACATTGATTTGATTATGTTGTGATGGAATCATTTTTATGAATGCCTTTATCTTATATGAATTGTTTTATGATGTCATGATGTTTAAGAATCCCATTTTTATTACATGGGTTATGCAATGATGTATGATTTATGATTTTGTGGAACACATAAGAATGGTATCATTATAAGATGGTTGGGGCCTATATCTCCATCCAATGCATTGGGTAAAGATTTATATCTCATGAGATAGACATGGCTAGAACGATTGGTTAAATCGGTTCAGTGAAACAGGACTGAAACGAGGAGTGAAATCGGTTCAGAAATGGACATTGTCCACTAAGATAGTCATGGAAATAAGTCTTGACTACTAAGAAATGATTTTATATGATTAAGTGTGTATTCCACAAAGATTCATGTTTAAATTTATGATTATTGTGATTACATTTCACTACTATGATTTATCCCATGTTATGAAATTATGATCTCTTTTGCAGGTTAATATTTCCAAAATATTATGTTCTTATGAATATGATGTGATTGATATTTCTTTTGTTTACCCTTACTGAGCATTTTGAGCTCACCCTTTTGTATGTTTTCTTTCCCCAGATCAGGAAGAATGTTATTAAGTAATATATGCCAAAAAAGGGACTCTAGATATGATGAAATAAATTAGAGACAATGTAGATGCTTTATGAACCAGTTGTTTATGTTTCCAAGTTTCTAAAGACACTATACCTATACGGTCCTTTAATGGTTTTGTTATATGTTGTAATAAGTGTAATTAAATTTTGAAGTAATAACCATGTATGTAAAGTATGGGTCATTATACTCCATGTGTTTCCTTGGTGAGTTTCGGTTATGATGTCGAACAAAAATCACCCAATCATCGGTGGTGTTCGATGAATCATTGTGTGTTTTAAACTGAACCCTAGGAGGTATCCTAGTATAAACTCAATAACATTCTGGTTCTAGGTGTTACAAACCAGGGATTAAAAGATCATAACCCTATATCATGAAGTGATGAAGGATAAACATCATGAGAGTACCCCGGGTTGATCACACTTAATTAATCTTGTTCATTTCTACTTTATTTTATCGCTTCCATTTTCTATTGTCTTATTTAATCATCAAACCCAAGTATTATAAAACCCCATTTCCTTTTTTACCTTCATAATCAGAACCACATTTTTGAATTAATGATATAAGGCTCTGTCGAGAGACGACCTAGGGTTGATGCTATATTGCAGAAATTCTAATTAAAAATAAACAACTAATTTGATGCGCTCAACAATGCGATCAATATCCGAGACATAGACCTATAGACTCAACATGTAAATTGTGCCATGGAGACATTTGGAGTACATGACGTTTACATGGGATACACATCATGTGGTCTTTGAGTTACATGGTCACCAGTCAGGTAGTCCGTGTAAGAAGATGAACAACTCATTTGTGGCTAAAGGACAACAAGTCATATATAGAAATTACACAGAGTGTTCTCTGGCTGACCATGCGTCAAGTAGTCCCAATCAACACACGGTGTAAAATAAAATTCACTATGTGTAATAACTGAACATGCCTTGAATTAATTATAAATTAATTATTTGTCCATTAAACACTAGTACATGGTGTGTACCTTTAGGTTATACGATGTGTAATCTTGTGTTATCTAGCCAAATTCCTTGGCACCTCCAGATGAGATCTTCAAATTTATTTCATTCCTAAAATTAATCAATTTGATTATATTTACAATAAATGAAAGGCAAAGAAGAAAATATAACAATTAAAATTTAAGAATGATTAAATTAGAATTGAAAACTATATTACAAATGAATAAATTAATCAAAAGTCTTTAAATAATTATAAATAATTTTGTGAATTCTCTGATGCCACTTAAAGGTTTCGGGCATAGTGGAAGCATGTGATGGGTCATACTGAAATTTTATTTTTCTCATGATCGATGATTAATCCAAGATTTACATGATGATGAACTCCATGATCAGCAGAATTAAATCAAATAAAAAAACAAGGGATAAAATGATGGAACCAAGCACATGATTATCATATATTATTTATAATTAATTTATGAAATTAATGAATTACCTTGAGTGAAATTATTTCATTGTTGATAGATCTGACAATGGATCTACATCATACAATCATTTTGTTATAGTAATAATGGGAATATTCTCACTAGGGGTGATCCGTACATGCTCCAAAAATATCCAAACATTATCTTAGGAATCATTGGGTGCTAGCATGGTACTTCCAGACACCTGCGTCATTCTATTTTAATCCCATCAAAAATTGATTCCAAAGGATCCTCCCTGATCACTCTATAATTGAGGGTGGATGGTGGAGGAATATTACTCTCTATTATTGGTAGTATTCTTATAGAGGGAGATCTCAAGGTCTTTATAGTATATTTTCAAGTTGTCATTGTCTATAACACAAATGAAATTAGCTCAAATGATAAATAATTTAATTTGGTTTATATACTGTTTGGGTTAGAAATAAATAATTTCACAAGTTCCACTTATTATGTATTTAATCTCAGTGGAAACCCTTGTAAATAATAATATTATTATTATTATTATTTATTGACATGTGTTAAACTCACAAATTAAAATTAAATATTATTTAATAAAAAAATACTCAATAGATATTATTTCTCACCATACCTATAAAATTGGTCCGGAATTACTCTATTATATTTATCAGTCCTTTAGTAATGGTTATTTATTTAATAAATAAATATCACTTCATTATTCTCCAATAAATAAATTAATATTATATTCACTCAATGGAAAATAAATGTTTATTAAATATTCTGCTCACATAATATCTCTCTAATAACTGGTGATAGAATATATACGATCAAGAAAACACAAATAATTATTAAACCACATGTGGGAATAATATTTATCCAACTTGTAAAATAATAAATAATAACATTTTATTTAACTATGATTCTGGACACACTTAGTGTGTGACCCTGTACGTCTCTTTCTTAGTGGCATTTGGCAAAGCAGCCTGAAGTCCATAGTTGGCATATAGAAACACACCAAGGCACCCATAGAGAAGTAAGTTAGTGTCACAATGTCATAATACCTCATATGGATTCTCACTATATAATATAATCACTTTATCATGATATATCTAATTAGGTAGGTTGCATACTGGTGTCATCAACCTATGTTCTCGATGTCTCTTTCTTTGAATTTCCAAAAATAGAACATGCTAATATAACACTATGTCCATAGATTTATTTAGTCTATATCATTTAAATCAAAAGGCATGAGATATCATCTTCCATTAAAGATAAAAATGGAAAGATACTTTCCTTCATTATTCGATAATGGAAAATCACTCATGACACACACAATGTATCATACCTCACCACAAACATATGTCATCAAGGTTTTCATCAATACATAAGTATGATAATTAGAATACTCATTAATAATATTATTAATTTTTAAGGATTAATAGACACATATGTCGGTAGAAACATCCAATGACACATATAAATGTTGATTTCCTATTGGTAGGTCCGGATCTCATAATACCCTACATTGGATTTTACTAAGGGCGTACACCGTGAGAAGGTTCCTTAATATCATATAAGTCTCCACCAATGATAGACTATATCATTTATGAACATATTATTATATTATTTTTCTATATAAAATATATTTTAATAATACTATAGTGTCACTTCTGGATTCTCATCATAGCATGGAACTACTAACCTTTCCATGTGATAACTACTCTTAGGAAATTATCACATACTATGTCACATATAATAATAATCATGATGTAATAATGAGTTTATTAATATAAAAAAATTAATATAGGTTATCATAAATTACATGGAAGTTGGTTCTAGGGTATAAACTCCAACATGTAGTATATTCCCATAATATCTTAGGAGAAACCAAATTAGTCAATTCTGTCTCTTTACCCAATGCATTAGAGAGATACAATGGGATCACCCAACATTGTTTTATAATGGAACCACACATCATAAAAAATAATACCCAATAACAATAACATATATAAATTACATAGATCGTTTATTTCATTATAAAACTCTTAAAAACATCCATTATTCCTTTTATGGCCTCATTAACCCGTGGAAAAGAAATGGGTTCCATGAAAATTTATTTGTATCCATCATAAAATATAAATTGAAATAATAGGGTTGGTATAAATATAAAATATTATTGGTGAATCATATGTATCATCACGGGTTGTTAACATTAATGAATGGAGATGCTATTAAAATATCATTAAAATAATTCTTTGGGAAAAGAACTATTTCACATTGAAAATCAATTCTAAAAACTAAAAAATAAATAAACATTATGAAAATAATTCTCTATGAAAATAACATTGGAAACATATAAGGTAATATTCAAATATAATTATGGTTATAATGGGGGAAAATCAATTCCTTTTTTAAATTTTATAAATTAATAATCTTTTCAAACATTTTGTAAAGGGAGTCTAATGTGACCCATTTGGAAATAGTTAAGAAAATTTCATTTTAAAAACAATTTAAATGAATGTAAAAGATCATGTAAAATATGCTATGAAAATTATTATGTTTAGAAAAGTAAACTTTTGAAAGCATTTTATAAAACATGTATAAGGAATATAAATATTCTCAATTTAAAATAAGATACAAGATTGATGTCACATACAAACTAATTTCTTAATGTTTCTTTAATAAATAAGGGAGGAACATGTAAATAACATTCATAAAAATAGGATAATAAAATATATGTGGTTCAATAAAATAATATCACATTATTTCATTTAAAGGAACATTGAACATAAAGAATCTCGAAAAAAAGAAATTGCAACATAAAGTCTATGACACTTTGGTAACTTTTCAATCAATGTATCTATGATAACATAACATAAAATGAAACTTTAAATATCATTAATATAATAAGTTTAATTATATAACATTTAAAATTTAATTATATACACTTGATAAATTTAAATAAGTTCATATCATAAAATTTTGTCCCAAAGAAAGAGAATTTGAGAAAAATAACCCTTACAAACATCATATCATTGAATTAAGAATTATTGAATGAAGATATTATGTGAAAAAAATTTAATTCCACACAAAAGATGTGTAAAAATAGAATAAAATAATATATAGATAAATTCAAAAAATATCATGGAATAACAATGTCGATTAAGAAGATTTATAACCCAACAAAAGGAAATAGAGTTACCAATCCTTTTACCACTTAGAAGTGTCCAAGTTAAATACCCTTGGAAGAACTAATTAAAATTGAAACAAACAAAATTAAGTATGAATTATTTATTATATAACATGAAAATTGGTAGTATATAGACCATATAAATGAAATTATGTGCATAAAAATAAAATATGTCTTAACGGAGTAAAATTGAGATGAAATCCCTTACCTTGAATCTGAATCGTCACATACGTTTTTTATTGACCAGAATAATATGATTATGATAATTATTTACATGATTAAGAAAATTTTTCATGTTTATTAATAATTTTATTTTACTTATTACCATGTTATAAACAATGACTTAATCATTTAAGTTTATTTAGGAAGTTTTGACGATATATGATTCATAATATCAAAATGAATTCAGTTGGTCGATAATGGTCAAAGGGTTCAATATTACATCATAAATAGAATAGTATTAATTAAATTATTATAATATTTATAAATAAAAAAACAATCATGAAAGATGGATATGAAAAATAAACTATGTTATAACCATGGAGATGGTAGGTCTTGCGTACGCAAGAGTAACATTTCTATTTTTTCAATGATCATTTTTAAAAGGAGTTAAATATTATTTTATATTTATAGAATGATCATAAAATCATAAATATCATATTACTTATTTAAATATAATTATATATTTTATCTATGTTATGTTGTGATGAAAAATGAATCACAACGCTTCGTGAAGGTGGTAATTCACATGTACATACGAATGGTGTTATAATTTTTCTATGAATGGAATGGTTAGATGTTAAATCATATATTATCTTATAATAATGATAAATATGTCATTAATATAATATATTAAAATTACTTCCATATTCATAATCGATTTTTATGATACGGTGATAGAAAATTAATTTCATCGGTTTGCGAAGTGGTAGTCGACAATACACGTGAACGGTGGTTTCATTTCTCATTTGATAGAAATATTGATAGATATACATTATTACATTAACATTATAGCATCCCTATATATGTATAAAATTTGAGTTATTATTTTATCATCATTTAAAAAGATTTGAAGGAGGTGGAAGAAGAAACAATAATAAAATATGTGTTTTAAACTAATCATTTTCTTGGAAAAATACCCTTTTCTTAACTGTTTAAGACCTCTAATATTGGTATTATTACCAAAATAAATCTTTTTAACATGGATAAGGATGTTAGGAATGTATGTTTTGAGATAATTTCCAAACCATAAGGGTTTTTAAATCTGAATAAATGATAATATGTTATTCCCTTTTATAAGAGTGGGGAGGTGTACTCTCGATATTTCTTATAATATTAAATTAATATAAATTAATTTTGATTTCCAAATGGATCCATATTTATATTATTTTAATATAACATGAGTCTTAGTGTAAATACTCTCATCTAAATTTTTTTTTGAAAAGTTTGGATCACATTTTTACCTTTGTCTTTTTATATTAATCCTTCACTAACCCTTTTGAAAATTACTGTAATATTAATTCTTTCTACATTTTCAAGGGTTAAAAATGTTACTATAAATGGAAGTAAATCTATAAATATACCATGGGTGATTTAATTAACCATATACCAATAATTCGGTCAAATCTATGATTTTGGTGAATTTTAAATCTTTTAATAAATTATTATTTATTATAAAATATAATTAATATCAATTTTAGAATTATTCATTTACTTTGACTTTAATAACACTGAGATAAGGAAAGAATTATAAAAAAATGAATCGAAACTCTATAAAATTTCCTTTTTTTAAAAAAAAATCACCTTTAACTTTAATTCTTTCAAATTATAATACTTGTAACATTTTTAATATCATTTATTTTATTTTTACATTAATTGAATAATTACACTATCAACGTTGTGCATGAATTTAAGGTTATTATTTATTCAGTAAAATTTTAAAAAATAACCATGATGAAGATAAATAATTTATTTTTCAAATTAATATTTATTTCCAAAATTTCCTATATTTATAACCATGTTAAAAATATTCTTGTCATTAAAAATAAGAGTGTAAAAATTTTGACTTATCATTACATAAAATATTATAAAGGTTATAATCACATAAAAATGGCCATAAAATTTCAAATGACTAAAAAATGGATGATTATAGTATTAATTTTCTCATTCAATAAAATTAAGGCAAGTTTTAGAGTCATTTTCTATTCCTTTTATTTTTATTTTTAACATTAATTTCTAGATTTACCCCTAACTATGTTAACAAAAATTTTTAAGGTTGCTAGTTATATTAAAAATACTAAAAGGGAAATATTTTTTGAATTTGGACCCAATGATTTAAAATATGGTTTCCATTTTTTGAAATTTAAATTAAATAAGTGGTATAATTTTATTTAAGATTAAACCAGCAGAATGAGACGAAAAACAATTTTTCTGAAAAATGTTTACTTTAAGTATATAGTGCTTTTATATAATGCTTTTATATAAAATTAAAGTATAAAGTTCTCTTAAAAAACCATAATTAGAATATTTTAAATAATAATATACTAATTAAATTTTAAAACTAATCTGAAATATAATTTTAAATAGATAATAATTGAAAAGACAATACAAATTTTCAATAAAATCAGTATTTTTCACTATTTGTTGAAAAATAAATTTTTTTAAAAAGAATTTTCAAAAATTAATCAATAAATAATTTTTAAATTATGAATTAAAAAATTAATTTCATTTTTACAAATAAATTTTCTAAATTTTATTAAGATTAATTATAATATTTACTCACAAAAATAAAAAACATCATTTTTGAAGAAGACATGTTTTTCAAGCATAAGATGACTTTTGTAAAAATTGAGAACTTATTTATAAATAATAAATCAATAAATTTTAATTAATTAATAAATTTAAATTAATATAATAGTTTGTAAAATCTGATTCATACCCTCTAATTCAATGGTTATATTATAAATGTCGTATTTAAATAATAATATTTTATGATTCGTTTGTGCACGGTGTTGCGTATTTTGTATACTATCGACCATAGTTAGTAATTTAAAATATTGGTACATTATAAAACCACAAAAATAAAAAAAAAATATAATTATATTAAATATATTTATTCCATTAGGTTATTATGGTTAAATAACATTTGGTGGAGGTTTAAGAATAAAGAAGCAAGAAAAGATCGATAAGAACAAATACATCTTCTTAGGGTATCCCCCTTTTAAAAGAACCTTAAGGATTATTTTATTGGTATTTTTGGAATATAATAAACTCAATTTAGTGGATAATTATTTTTTGATATTATTTGGATAGTTATACGTAAATAAAAATAGTTCATGTGGTGCAGATAAGATATGAGAGGAGGTTCCCTTTTATAAGTGAGGGGAGTGGCACACTTGTAATTATTAAGAATATTAAAATATAATAAAATAAATATCATGGGAAAGTGGATCCTAATTTCCTAAATTTTGAATATAACATGTTAAGTTATTAAAATACATTAATCCAATAGGATTTAGGCAAGTTTTTAGGTCACTTTAACCCTTATCTCTTTAGTTTATCCCCTCAATGACCCTTTTAACATTTACTGTGGTGATTGCTTTTTACGTCTGTTACTATTCATAATGACAAAAAATGAAACTGAAATCATTAATAAAATTAATATTTTAGTTATAAATATGTAAAATATTTTATCAAATCCAATTCTTAGAAGTTTCTAAAAATTAATTTTGAAATTTGAGTGCAAAATGCAATGAAACCCATTTCAGAATAAATGCATTTTTATGCATAAAACTAAATTTATTCTGATTGTTTTCTAATAAAAACAACTAAATTAATATTGAAATATTTTAATTAATATATTATCTAAAAATTTAACTAAAATAAATCATAATTATTGATTATTTTAATTTATTAAGTTAAAAAAGGATTGCGTGCATAAAAAGGGTTTTTCAAAAAAACTTCTCTTTTTATTTTCAAATGATATTATTTCTATTTATACCAAATTAATAACCAATGAATTAATTTTAAAAATGTGTAAAAAATAAATTTTCATATTTTATTTACTCATATTCATACCCTCTAATCAAACAGTTAGGCGATAGCTAACACATTTGATAATAATATTTCTATAGTATATCTCGATTCATTTAAACGTGGTGTTACAAGTAATGAAAGATATAAATGACATAAAACATAGTTAAATAGAAATATATCATAAAATTTCAGGGTTTTACATTATTTTGGTTTTATTTCCCCATTCATGTTATCCTTTTTTCGTTGATGGTTTCCTTTATAGATCATTGGGTGTTAGTGAACTACCTTAGTAACCTTTTGTCCCCTTTATTCTCTCTATCTCTCTATCTCTCTTATTGTTCTTCTTGTTTTTCTTTTGATTCCCTCTTGATTTGTGATCGATTTTTTAGTTTTGGAATATTTATCCATTTTAATTTTTTCAAGAATGGGTAACTTAATATTTAGAATTAGGCATATGACATTAGATAGATATTTCATTGATCCCCTCTTGGTTGTTAGTTGGTGGGAATTTTGTGACGGTCTCCTTATATGCCTTCATCATTTGAATCCTTAGGTTTGGGTGGTTATTATATGGTGTGGAGATCCACTATAGGTCTCCATGTAAAACACACCATGTTGGATACTAGATTAAAAACAAATAATACCAACACCAGGTATACCTCCAATCCCAATCCTTCTCTATCACGATGAAAAACCTACCCTTATCATTTCCCTCCCCACTAGTCATGCTCCCTCTTCCTTCTCCCATTTATTTCCATGTGCCTTTCCTTATGATTTTAGTTTAATCTCTTCTCAGTTTGGGTTATATATCTTCCTTCTTATTTTTATTTTTCTTTTCCCTTTATTTTTTATTCTCACCTCACAATTTCATACCTCATCCAAACCCTAGTTGGGTTTAGGGGTTATAAAACCTTTTAGTTTTAATTTTTATTGTCTAATATCTCATCTCAAGAAATTTCTTATAGTTTATTAAAGGTATTCACATAATCTACACTTGGTTCAAGGAATATTCTTCTTTGATTTTCCATCCATTTAACTTATCACGCATTTTTAGATTATATAAATTAGTTTTTATCGATGAAGATATACTTGAGACCCTGGTGATGTGTGTAAACAATAAATTACTCACCTTAAAGATAGTGCCTCCACTTGTTCAGAGTGAATACTATCATAACTAATACTAGGAAGTAGGTAACATATGTATTCTCAAAGATTCTCAAATACTTTGATCCATATGTAATAACTGCCTGCCTCTACATCAACAGGAAACCAAGCTCATATCTAGAGACATCACAGAACACCATGTACTCAACTACCTCTTCTGATAGTCTCAACATAGGAGTATTGGTCAACCTCGGTCTCAACTCCTATAAGGCTCTCTAACACTACTCATTCTGGGATAATGTAACGCCCCAACCCTAGTTGCCCGGAGTCGGTGCATTACTTTGTAACATTGGGATGATCACAAATGATCAAGTCTCGAAAGACTGATTAGTTTAGTAGCCTTGGAAACACTAGATACATTCATAAATGTTACATTACATCATAAAGTGAAAATATAAAATAACAAAGTCTCCATAGTCCACACTCATATCCTCTTCTGACTATCCCTGCAAGTCATTCATAAAATACTTCTTCATATCCTGGAAAATATTAAAACATTGAAAGGGGTGAGCTCAGATGCTCAGTAAGGATAACAATATTGCGGAAGCTTTCATAAATAAACATTAACATTTAAGGAAATGTATAACTAAAACAAAAGCCTTTTAAACATGAACTTCAACATAATATGGCAAAAGTAAAATGAGATAATTCCATTTACTTATTCACATGGATATTCTACTGGTTGAAAAATCACATGCAATATCAATAACCACTTTCATAATGATGGAATGCATAATGCCAGACTATCATAACCACGTAGCCAAGGCCTTGTGCCAAGACCACAAATAAGATCTTGTCAAGGCCTCATGCCAAGACACAAGTTTGTCTCATGAGACCTATCGATGCATCGAGGAGCTATAGCGGGCTCCACCCGTCACTTATTAAGTCCAATTCATTCCTAATATGAATAGGTTTAGACATATCATAAACCATAACATAATCGTATCACATAAAACATGCATAAAGGAAACATAACTGTTGGGCAAAAATCCCTCAAGGTAACATTGCAGCATTTTTGGGTTGATTGTGTTTGTTGACAAAGCAGGTTTCCATGGAGAATTGTCGAGTTCCCGAGAAGTTGTTGACATTCCATGTTGACAAAGAACTTTGACAAAGGAAAGGACGATCTGGAGGCGGTACAAAAGAGCAGTACAAGGTGGCGCCGTTTTCCAGTGTTTGCCAAATTTTTGGGCCTGAAAATCGCCAATGGAAAATGGAGTGATATGTTGTTGGCGAAGGTTGAGGAGAGAGAAATGAAGGAGGTGTGCGGAAAAATCAAGCGTGGCGCGCAAAAATAGAGGGTTGCGCGAAATCTTGAAGTGTGGCGCGCAAAACAGCGGGTTGCGCGAAATTGTATTTCGCGCAAAAGATGTTTCAAGGCCGAAAGCTTGAAAAACGGTAAAGGCATGAGGCGCGCGCGATTTTGGAGGCGTGCGCGGAAAATTGAAGTGGCGCGCGAAATAGCGGATGAAGTATTTCGCGCAAGAGGTGTTACGAGGTCTGAAGCTCATAAAATGGCAAAGGCATGAGGTGCGCGAAATTATGGAGCAGTGCGCGGAAAATGTTTGTGCGTGGAAGATCAAAGCGGATTACGCGCTCAAGGAGGGTTTTTCGCGCGGGGTCGATGTTGCCTATAAATATGAAGTGACCCTCCTCCATTCAGCAGAGTTCAAGACATAGAAAATACCCGAGCTCTGGTGCGCGAAATTGAAGTTTGAAAGGGTGTTGCGCGTAAACTTAAAGTTTGCGCGTAAAGTCAGATTGCGCGAAAAGCAAAGGCTGCGCAGAAAGTTTGAGTTGGCGCGTAAAAGGAAGGTTGCGCGAAAAGTGGATTTCGCGCAAAGGCAGTGAATTGCGCGCAAGGCAGTTTCCAGGCTGCGCGTAAAATTTGAAGGTTGCGCGAAAAAGGAATTTCGCGCAAAGCATAGAAATTGCGCGCAAGGCACCGTAAGGGTTGCGCGTAAAACTTGAGGTTGCCCGGTACATCCGGTGCAAAGTGAGATTCATCTGCGGGTGAAAGTTGGACTTCAACAGAGCATCTACATACAGAGGAAGATGCATTCCTTCATGGAAATGAAGAGACCTACAGGTCTATAAACTGTGAGTGAATCCCTTCCAAGAGCAGTGAGCTTAGGAAGAGGAAGAAGGTGTTCCTCTCCACCGGCAGTGAGCCAGAGAGAGAGAAACAGGGAGTGACCCTTGGGAAAGCAGTGAGCTGACCCTAAACATTGTAAAGGCAGTGAGCCTGGGCATAGAAGTGATCTAGCCCGAACATTGTAAACCACAGCTAGTGAAGTTAGTGGATCTTGGTACGAACCGGCAACTTGTCGGCGTATGCTCCTTGGACGTAGCCCTTAGTGGTGAACCAAGTAAAAATCGCTGTGTCTGCCTGGTCGCTTCTCTGCATTGCACTCAAAGCATTATCATCAGATAAACTTGAAAAGAACTGAGCATAGTATACACACAAGAGCAAACAAAGTGACCCTTGTAACAAAGTGGTCAAGATCCAGTGGGGCAGGAAGTGTTTTGAAAAGAATATCCATACCCTGATTCACCCCCCCTCTCAGGGTACATAGGCCCCTATTGGCCCTAACAATTGGTATCAGAGGGACTGGTTGCTT
The DNA here is from genome assembly GCA_963277665.1 of Viscum album. Classification (NCBI taxonomy): domain Eukaryota; kingdom Viridiplantae; phylum Streptophyta; class Magnoliopsida; order Santalales; family Viscaceae; genus Viscum; species Viscum album. Next base: position 2,041,025,365 of record OY728148.1, on the reverse strand, counting down.
TTATCAGATTTGTTTGCTTCAACTTTGTGTAGTCGATCTGTGTTGTTGAAGATATTGTTTGCGCTTATCTCGGTCTACCATGGGAAAAAGAAAATCTTCAAAGAAGAATCAGAAGTCAGGTGGTATCCCTCAGTGTGGAAGTGTTTTTGGAAAAAGTGTGATTCAAATAAAAGAATCAAATAGCTTACTGAAAGAATCATGTAGTGAACAGAAAAATGATTTGGATAAATCATACAACAAAAATACTTACTCATTCAAAGATGTTGATGGAATGAGTGAAGAACCTGACTTTCCAAGTGACGTTGGAACCACTGACGATGAAGAAGAAGAAATTGAAGGAAGAATTGATATGCGAGCTGAGTTGGAGGCTGCTCTGGAAGAGATAGATGTTTGGAGGGCCAAAACCAAGAAAGCTAACAAAATTGTTCGCGATGCCAAACTCTATATGCAGCAGCAGGAAGAAGAGAAATCTGAGCTGATGGAAGAAATTCAGAAACTTAATTTATCAACATCAGAGAACTCAGAATCCGTTAGTAAGTATAAGCTGAAGGTTGAAGAACAGAAAAGAGAGATCGATGGCCTGAACAAAAAGGTGGATGTTGTCCATGGGACTAAAGAATTGGATCAGAAATCCACTGAAGAAATTAATTCTAAAGGCATACAGATCAATGCTCTGGAAACTGAGGTCAACAAGCTAAGAGGCTTAAATCAAAGGCTTATCGATATAGTTACTGACCTAACAAAGAAGAATGATTCTCAAGGTGAGGTATTACAGAAGCTGGCTAAAATGAAAGGAAAACAAAAGGCTGATGATTATGAAGAGAATCAAAAGTCAGATGAAGTACAGAATCTGAAAGCTAGAAATGATGATCTAGCAGCACAGTTGTCTGAAGAAGTTCAGAACAATCGAAGCCTTCAACAAGAGAATGAATCTGTCTCTAAATCTGTTTCTGAGGAAAAATTAAAAGTAGTGAAGAAAAGTGAAATGGTGGAAAAGCTCACACAGGAACTAGAAGATGAGGTGAGTAATGGGAAGCTTCTCAAGAAAGAACTGGATGTCCAACTTGAATCAAGGGAGACGAAGATTAAAAAGTTGGAAGAGGATCTAGAATTAGTAAAGAAGGATGTGGAAAAATCTAATGCTAAAGGAATGCCAAAAATGAAGGATGCCTTACACTTGCTATTTGATCATCCTTCGACAAGTGATGATAAAATGAAGAATAGGTATGCTATTTCTGAAGAGAAACAACAGAATATTTTCTCAGCTCAAAGACCAGCAAGTTTCGGAAAAGCTGGTATCGGATTTGATGAATCCCCTCCCGTGCAAGATAGAAAGAGAGCTATGAACAGTTCTAGATGGGAAAGAAATCCTATAGGTGCTGGAGATAGGCCTAAAAGGAAAGATACAAAAAGCAGTGATGACATGTGCTATTTTTGTGGGATTCATGGCCACACATCAAGCTTCTGTTCAGAGGCTCTGGAATACATCTCAGGGTGTGAAAATAGAGACATTACTAAATCTGAGAATAAGAAGAAGCATCATGAGAAATCAGAGAGAGGAGTCTCTCAGAGGAAAGCATATGTTAGATGCTATTACTGTGGAAGAATGGGACACACAATGAGTATGTGTCAGGAAGCTCAGGAGCCCAATATCAAAAGAAGAAATAAAGGGGCATCAACATCTCAGCAGAGAGATGATGAAATGAGGTATGTCTTTGAGGGAAAATGTTTTATATGTTCTCACTATGGGCACATGGCGAGACATTGCAGTAAGAAGAAAGCAGGAAAGGGAAAGGAACAAGAAAAGAGATCTCCACCACAAGAAGTGTACAAGAAAGAAGCCTGTACTGGGAGACAAAGTGGTAAGGAGAAGAATAGGCTTAAAGCCTCGGGGAAATCACATGGAGCTGAACGAAAGTTGTATCAGTCACCTCCTCTAGCGTGCTCACAACAACTCTCAAGGAGAAAATGTGAACAAACCTGGAAGATTAAGGGGAGATCTACTCCAGTTGTGATAAAGAAGAATGAACATTCAATGGAGGACCCACCACCAATGCAAAATAGGGTGGCGACTCATAAATCTGATAAAAGGCAGATAAGCAAAGAATGCATTGCAAAATTCGCCCCGCAACGAGAAGTGGAAGAAAAAGGCAGATCCCTGCAATGGACAAAGAAGACGGGGAAGATGACAAGAAAGGAGATTCCTGCACCGAGAAACAATCAAGGGAAATGGAATTTCAGTAGAACATCAAAGACCAAAATGTGTACCAGTTGGTCTAAACCTCAGAATGTGAGAAAAGAATGCCTAGTCATATGGCCAGAACAGTTGAAGTTGGCTAGGCAGCTAGAAGAAGCAAGGAAAGAGTGTGATACTCTTCAAGAAAGAATAAAATGGTTGACCCATCAGGATCAACCACAATCCTCATCTTGAGGAATTTGGAAGACTCCCCTCTCCCTATGTATATAAATGCTATTAACTGATGATTCTTGTGTTTCAGGTTTTAGGGAGATACAATCCAAGGGGTAGTGGCATCTAAGGATGCGAAGTGGAGAAGTGATTTGCTCCAGAATTTCAATGAACTCAAATCTGGTACTAAAGCTGAAGAAGAAAGGGAGTAATGAAGCACAATAGGAAGAAATTGTGTTACTAACTCTATCTCTTGTTTCCTACACCGAGTTCCAACTCAGTAGGCTTAGAGATTTGGTTAATGGATCGATGCTGAGTGCCAGATTAGTATAAATGGTGCACGTGGAGAAGAATGATTATGGGTCTCTTCCGTTGGGCCTACCAGATAGAAGTGTTGTGTAACACAGGGGGAGCATTTGATAACAAAATCATATGCCAGATCCGTCAAGGAAATAATTGGATGACCCAGCTCAAGTGTTGTCTATTGAGAGAAGACATACTATGGGAGAAGCAGCAGTGATCAAGCATTTCATGCTTATTTATTTTGATCTAACATTGTGGTATCAGCTGATTGTTTTTCAGGATACCAAGAAGCTGCGAAAAGTAGCTGAAAGAAATGAAGCCACTGAAAAATGAGTCAGTGAACAATTTCCTGACGAAAGTGTTGAGGAAGAAAGCAACACAGGGGGAGAAGAAGTGGCTGAGGGTGACTCAGAATAAGATACTGATGATGAGTACAAGGATGTAAAATCCTTATCTGCACAAAATACAAAGAATCGAGCTGAAATTGACAGACAGACTATCATCAGCGATCAGTGAGATCCAGTTCAGACAAAGAGAATGAAATCACTACAGCAGACATCATTACTATCTCAGGTTGAGTCGAAATGCTTTGCTGATGCAGCTGAAGATGAAAACTAGGATCATGCCCTGAATGAAGCGATAGGTCAGAATTGAGAAGAATCAGACCTGGGAAATTGTTTCGAGGCCAGATGATAAAAACGTCATCAGGACAAAATGGGTCTATTTAGACAAGATGAACGAAGATGGTACAATGATTCGAAACAAAGCACGACTGGTGTGCAAAGCATACACCCCAAGAGAATGGTACTGAAGGCTATATCAGTATTTGAAGAAGATTGGTTTTCAGTGTGGTGGATTTGATTACAATCTTTATTTGAACAACAATAGTAATCAAAGGATGGTGAGGCTGGTCAAGGAAGAAGACATAATATTTGGAAGATCAGATGAAGCATAGTTACAGAAGGCAGGAATGGAACATTCATTTCTGAATCCGAGTATGCCAAGGATGCTTTGAAATGATTTGGAATGGAAAATTCCAAGGAGATGAAGACTCCGGTTTCTACCCGGATGAAATCATCAAAAGATGACAGTGGCAGGGCAGTTAATATCACAGAATACATACAAATCATTGGAAGTCTGTTGTACTTAACCGCAACAAGGCCTGATATTGTTTTCGCCACATGCCAAGTAGTGAGATATCAGAGTAATCCCAAGGAAAGTCACATGCTTGCAGTGAAAAGAATACTTCGGTATATCAAGGGCACAGTGGACTTCGGCTTGACATACAATGACAAATCTCATACAGAGTTATTGGGATATACTGATGCAGACTGGGCCGGTTCAGCGGATGATAGGAAACCAACGTCAGGTGGTGCTTTTTACATAATGGATTGTGTATTTCTTGGCTTAGCAAGAAGCAAGATTGCATTTCATTAAGCACCGCAGAAGCTGAGTATATTGCGGCCACTCAAGCATGCACACAGTTATTGTGGATGAAGCAGCAGCTTGAAGATATGGGAGTTGAAGTGAAGTCTCCGATCGGAATCCAGTGAGATAACTCAAGTGCTATAAATCTCAGCAAAAATCCCGTCCGTCACTCTAGGACAAAGCACATTGAGATAAAGTATCATTTTATCAAGGAGAAAGTTGAGCAGGGGATCGTGAAGTTGGAGTATGTGCCTACAGAGCTACAGGTTGCAGACATTCTGACAAAGGCTTTACCCAAAGAAGCTTTTGAGAGGCATCGACTGGCTCTGGGAGTTCAGTCGATTCCCCACACTTGAAATAGTGTGGATATGGGACCCCCCCCCCCTCTCCCCGAGGTATGGTGTGTTTTTCCCTCATGTGCTGATATGTGTTCTCTACTATGTTACAGACTACAAAGGCGTGACCTTTGGGTTCGTTGACAAAGGGGGAGAAAAGTGCTTGAAAAGTGCTTGACAAAGGGGGAGAAAAGTGTTAGTTCAAGAGAGAAAATAGTGCGGAGATTTGATAAATCATAATTGATACGGGGAGAAGCTGACAGGTGGAGCAGCCAGAAAGGGGGAGCAATGAGAAAGGGGGAGAGTGTTTAAAATCTGACGATGCTAGACGTGATCGATCAAATCATAGAAATCACGACAGCTGAGGATCGTGATAAAAGCAGAACAGTGGTGTTGGAATGGCGAGAGATGGTGTCCAGCTATCAACAATTGGTATCAACTTGAGAATTCACCAATGGGTATCAGTGTGGTTCAACAACTGGTTTTATTTTATGAATTGGTATCAGGGTGGAATCGACAATTGGGGTCTGACATGAAGTGATTCATTGATGAACTTTTCATACTACTCTTGTTTCTCACGCCGAGCATTGCTCATGTGGGCTTAGAGTACATGTTAAGTGAATCCTTGAACGCTATCATAATCGCAAGAGGCGAATGGTGGTAGCAGCTGGAAGAAGACTCAGTGAGGTATCAAAGTGCAGAAAATATTTCTGAGCAGAGTTGTGAAGAGTTGTCAACAAACCCAAAGGGGGAGATTGTTGGGCAAAAATCCCTCAAGGTAACATTGCAGCATTTTTGGGTTGATTGTGTTTGTTGACAAAGCAGGTTTCCATGGAGAATTGTCGAGTTCCCGAGAAGTTGTTGACATTCCATGTTGACAAAGAACTTTGACAAAGGAAAGGACGATCTGGAGGCGGTACAAAAGAGCAGTACAAGGTGGCGCCGTTTTCCAGTGTTTGCCAAATTTTTGGGCCTGAAAATCGCCAATGGAAAATGGAGTGATATGTTGTTGGCGAAGGTTGAGGAGGGAGAAATGAAGGAGGTGTGCGGAAAAATCAAGCGTGGCGCGCAAAAATAGAGGGTTGCGCGAAATCTTGAAGTGTGGCGCGCAAAACAGCGGGTTGCGCGAAATTGTATTTCGCGCAAAAGATGTTTCAAGGCCGAAAGCTTGAAAAACGGTAAAGGCATGAGGCGCGCGCGATTTTGGAGGCGTGCGCGGAAAATTGAAGTGGCGCGCGAAATAGCGGATGAAGTATTTCGCGCAAGAGGTGTTACGAGGTCTGAAGCTCATAAAATGGCAAAGGCATGAGGTGCGCGAAATTATGGAGCAGTGCGCGGAAAATGTTTGTGCGTGGAAGATCAAAGCGGATTACGCGCTCAAGGAGGGTTTTTCGCGCGGGGTCGATGTTGCCTATAAATATGAAGTGACCCTCCTCCATTCAGCAGAGTTCAAGACATAGAAAATACCCGAGCTCTGGTGCGCGAAATTGAAGTTTGAAAGGGTGTTGCGCGTAAACTTAAAGTTTGCGCGTAAAGTCAGATTGCGCGAAAAGCAAAGGCTGCGCAGAAAGTTTGAGTTGGCGCGTAAAAGGAAGGTTGCGCGAAAAGTGGATTTCGCGCAAAGGCAGTGAATTGCGCGCAAGGCAGTTTCCAGGCTGCGCGTAAAATTTGAAGGTTGCGCGAAAAAGGAATTTCGCGCAAAGCATAGAAATTGCGCGCAAGGCACCGTAAGGGTTGCGCGTAAAACTTGAGGTTGCCCGGTACATCCGGTGCAAAGTGAGATTCATCTGCGGGTGAAAGTTGGACTTCAACAGAGCATCTACATACAGAGGAAGATGCATTCCTTCATGGAAATGAAGAGACCTACAGGTCTATAAACTGTGAGTGAATCCCTTCCAAGAGCAGTGAGCTTAGGAAGAGGAAGAAGGTGTTCCTCTCCACCGGCAGTGAGCCAGAGAGAGAGAAACAGGGAGTGACCCTTGGGAAAGCAGTGAGCTGACCCTAAACATTGTAAAGGCAGTGAGCCTGGGCATAGAAGTGATCTAGCCCGAACATTGTAAACCACAGCTAGTGAAGTTAGTGGATCTTGGTACGAACCGGCAACTTGTCGGCGTATGCTCCTTGGACGTAGCCCTTAGTGGTGAACCAAGTAAAAATCGCTGTGTCTGCCTGGTCGCTTCTCTGCATTGCACTCAAAGCATTATCATCAGATAAACTTGAAAAGAACTGAGCATAGTATACACACAAGAGCAAACAAAGTGACCCTTGTAACAAAGTGGTCAAGATCCAGTGGGGCAGGAAGTGTTTTGAAAAGAATATCCATACCCTGATTCACCCCCCCTCTCAGGGTACATAGGCCCCTATTGGCCCTAACAATAACATTTCCACATTCCAATCACAAGATATCAATACAACACATTTATATAAAAAACACTTTCAAAACCATTTTTAATACCAAAATAAAAGAAAGTTAAAACTTTGTATTTATTTTTCATTAAAAAACGTTATGGCTTGTAGAGGAAGCCGAAACACAAATAATGGTCATAGCGGCGGAGAAGTCATTGTCTCTGCATACGTAAGACAAAAACATTCCTTTTGTCGTTCAGTAAAATGCTTTGTAAAAAAAGATTCCTTTTTGAATAAAAGTCAAAGTCAAAGGGTTTTATACACCGTATAAAAGAAAGTTGTGTATAAAACAAAATATGCCTCAATGAAAGGAGATTCAGACGAAGACCCTTATAAAGATCATTTTTTTAAAATAAAGTAGATCTATTATGTGTATCCACTATAAGTACACATAAATAAAGTACAAATACAAGATAGGACATAATAATATCATGACATAATTTCAAAGTAGGAGATTAACCCAAAGAATAGAAATTGGGTTAAGAAGTTCCCTTACCTCGTGTCCGAATTGACTCGACCGCTCTTTAACCTCCTGAATAATAAACTAGAGTTAATATATACATTATTAAGAACCTTTTTCATGTTAATTATCCCTTTTATATCACATATTACAATTTTACAAAAATTATTTAGTCACTTAGGTTAATAACGGCCGTTTTGTCGATCTTTGGTACTTGAGTCAACAATAAACTTCTAATAATTACAAGTTGTTTATGTGGTAGAATATCCATTATCACCATAATTATATTCATGATTTAGATATCATATATATACTGTATATCTAGTATATACATGTATTTATAATATTACATAACATTTAGAGGTAAGAAATGAAAAGCACCGTTCATGGAGACGGTAAGCCGTACGTACGCATGAACGCTACTTTCATTTCTATTTCATATTTAATGGAATGAAATTATAATTATATAAAGTTATAATATAATTCCAGTATAATATAATATATAATAACATTTACTCCATCCTTTATACATCCCACATATGGCATTAACGATTCAAATCACTTTGAGGGGGCGGTAGTCCGCACTTCCTAAAATGAAAATATCGCGTTTACCCATAATGGAAACCATAAAGGTATGAAATAAATGAAAAGTACAAAAGCTTAAGTAAAACATAAACAGATTATATATCATATATAAATATAGTGACATCTTAATGTCCACCTTTGAAGGTGTTATATGAGTGTTGAACAATCATCGTTTCGTGAGGCAGAAATTCGTCATCCACAGAAATAGTATGTTCTTTAACCATTAGATGTAGGTGTGTGTAAGTGTAGCTCGAATACTCATTATAACAACATCCTATTATATTTAGGATACTGGTGTTGTTACAAAATAAAGGAATAAAAAGAGTTTAAGGGGTTGGAGAAGCAAATCAAAACAAAATAACATAAGAGAACACATTACCTTAAAATCGGGTAACTCTTTTTTGATTTGAGCCAAAGGCTTCCTTGGAAAGAATTCTGCCCAAAGTGAGGCTTCTAGGAGTAATAGAGGGAATTTTAGAGAGTATTTGGGCAGAGTTTGGCCGAGCCAAAAGGATTTGAACGTGTGAGTAAGGTGGTAGAGGTGGGGGCCTTTTATAAGTGGAGAGGAGGGGCACTCTTGGAAAGTAAAGAAAAGTCACTTTATTTTAAAATGGTATTCAGATTTAAGAGGTCCCACATTGATATAATTTGAGGATAAGGTGATAAGGGTTCGAAATCCACCCATACAATAGGTTTTGTACATGTGTAGGTCTTAGATATTACATTATCTTTCCATTTTATTTAAATCGTTAAATAATGAGGTCATCGCTGCATCATCATGATGTCATAAATAATTTAATTTATTTAATGTCTAAAAATTATTAAAAAAAATACTATGATGTAGGAAATATTTTTAGCTTTACAATGACGATTTATAGTCAAAAATATGACTTGTATAACCCCATGTAAAAATTGTTTTAGTAAAACATTTCATGTTTGTGTCATTTTTTACTTTAACATTAAATAAAAGGTATTTATGTCATTTTCCAACTAAAGTGTCTCCATGGGGTCCCAAGTTGACCCATGGATTGTATTGGTCGGCCACGGCACATCCAATGAGTTTAGGTCATGTATCAAGCTCATCTCATATTATTAAAACATTATTTTTACCTTAAACTACACTAATTACCTCTAATCGCGATTAAGAACTTAAAAGTTACTATTCACCAAAAATTATTTTAATCTCATTAAACCACATTTTACTTCTTAATGACAACCATGTATGTTGGATTTTTGAAATTCAAAACACAGAAGTGGTAAAATTTCATTTAAACGAAAAATCAGTTTTTATAAGTACCACTTAGTGGTTTCACTATTCATCAAAAATTGAAGTTTTTCAGAAAAATCCCAAAAATTCACCCTAAGCTATATTTGATATTCCGATTTCAAAAATTATGTCTATTTTACAAAATTTCAAACATATAAGTTGCATTAATTAATTTTATAATTAATTCCCGTTGTCACAACAAATAGCGTGTTTTTAAGAAACAATTTATATCAAAATATTGACAATTGTTCATGCCCAATTTCAATGTTAAATTAATTCTAATGAACACCCTTGGATAAAATGGTAAAAATATATTCTAATTATAATTTAAAACCACTCAATAGTATAATTTATCACTATAAATTATTTTTATTAAAAAAGTTGTTTTTAAGTATTTTTCACTATTCATAAAAAATTGGAAGTTCTCAGAAAATTACAAAAAATTCAACATAGGCTAATTTCGATATTACGAATACAAAAATAATGTCCATTTTGAAATATAAAATTTTTATAAATTAAAAAAGTGGTTATTACTATTCATAACGGCTACTTTGATTAGTTGTGGTGTGTTAGAACTCGAAGTTGCGTACAATGCAAGCTATTGCATTATTGAATGAGAAGCGTATCATGGAAGATCGGGGTGTTACATTCTCCCCTCCTTCAATAAATTGTGTCCTCGCAATTTGATAATGTTCTTTGAAAATAAAAGGTTGTAAATATAAAATACCTTTGTAGAAAACCAACATCGGAAATAGGGTTAATAAGAATATAACATTAAAAGAAAGAAAGAGAAGTACAAAGGTCACCCGAGATAGCCCATACTAGGATTCTATGAAAATATGGATATGGAAGAAAAACAAACCATCAAGGTCTGATGGAGAGTTGTAGAAAACTGGATTAGGAGAAAGTTAACCATAAGAAAATCACAAACTTGTGATTGGTTAAACGGTCATTGAATCCCCAGTTGGAAAAGTTAACCGGAAACGTTTTTCTTTTAAGTTACCTTTTATAAAGTTGAGGAATTTATTTAGGAGATTTACTAAGAACGTAAGGGAATATACATACTTGTCATGTAGACTTTCATTCTTTATTAAATTTTTACCACAAACCCATCTTTCACTCTAAAAGGTAACAGAACTCAAAAATATTCTATTTATCATAATTGTATAAGGTTCTAAATATTAACACATACCATTTATATTAGTAAAACTATTTTGTAATAACTAGGGACTTCCTATAGGCTAGTGGTAGGTAATAAAGGCCTGTCACACTATGGTTGTGGGTTCGATTCCTGCATCTTTGTCCAACGCGACGGGTTATGCCCCACCCTGTAGGTTGTCCTTTTCCTAAAACTATAGTATTATAATATTCCAAAAATAATCTTCATAAATGTTTTAACCTTAAACAATACTATCCAAATATCAACTTAATCCATTCCAACCTTTATAGTTATCCAAAATACCTCCGTCCAGACTTTCTCTAAAAGGTCTCTAAATTCCAAAATCAATTGTAACATCATATTCCCCAAACAAAGTAAAGATTCTCTTATTGTCACATACTAAAAATATGATTACCTTCATAATATTAAATCATTAATGAAAACAACATGTACTGCAGTACAATCTTTATATATATCACATTATTCTTATAACCATAATCTAGTTCTTGAGTCCAAAAACACAAATACAATAATTATTCAACTTCATCTGTAGTAACAGCATAAGCTTGGCCTTGATCCCTTGGCCTTTTCTGAGTTAAGTTTTCCTGACGCTTAGGACATTAATTTGCATAATGCCCCATTTCCCTACAATTGTAGCATTCAACATTGATAGCCTTCTTCTTTAACTTGCAATCACGCACCCGGTGACCTTTTTCTCCACATTTATAACAAACTCTCATTCCTTTTAGGCAAGTACCAGGGTGATTCTTCCCACAATTATCACATAATGGAGAATCCTTCTTTCCCTTTTTCCCTTTATCCGTCTCTTGTTCCACCGTTCTCTTCTTCTCTTGCTTTACTTTATTGTCATAAGACTTAGAGAATTCCTTTTATGTCCTGATAGGACACGAGACTATATCTTCGTATGTTGAGAAAGATTGTGATACTAAAGCTCGACGAAGAAATGTTTTTAACCCATCAAAGAAACAATCAATCTTACTTCTTGGGTTACGTATATAATCTGCAGCATGTCTCGCTAACCTTGTAAAGTTAGCCTCATACTTTGCGACATTTTCATCCTCCTTCTGCCTCAAACTCAGAAATTTCCTTTCCATATCTGCTCGATGGTCATGTGGAAAGTATTTTTCTAAGAAACTTTCCTTAAACTCCCTCCATTCCATACTTGATACTTCTTAATCTTACTTTGTGTTTTGAATCAGTGACCACCATTGATCGGCATCTCCAGTGAGGCGGTAAACTGCCATGATAAACTTTTCCCTTTCACTACTCCCCAAGGCGTGGAATATTTTCTCTAAGGAGTCTATCCATTTCTCAGATACTAATGGATTTGTACCCCCATTAAATGTTGGTGGTTGTGGCCTCATGAAGCGGTCTAACATTGATCCTCTACGTTGCGGATCAGGGTGCTTCATACGAGTAAGGTAATTATCCATAACCTAAGTGAGTTGTCCCAGTATGGTAATAAGTTGATCAGCACCAGTTGTATCTCCAACTCCATAATAATTATCTTGAGTAGGAGGGCAATCCCTACATGGAGTGCGTGCATTGATACGGTTTCCATTCCTTCCACTAGGCGCCATTTCTAAACAATGGCATAAACTAGATTAGTTTATGAATCAAAATACATAATTCCATACTTATAAAATACTTAACATAAATTGAACTATTTATGGATATAATCCATAATTATAAAAATGTTTTCTTTGAGTAAGTATATACTCATAACCCTTCATAGTGGTTTGTAAAGAAAATGAGAATTATCCTAAGCATATCCCCCGGGAGTGTCGTAACCAAGAGTGTAGTAAGGCCCGTTGTCATGCACCATTTCCCGTTCGAGTCTATCTCAAAGCGGTGTTTTCGGGTTTTACCCCTAGGTACATCTGTGCCAGAGCCACCTCTACCTGCTCGTATCCAGACAGGGATGTATTGCTCGGAAAACTCACAAAATTTCTATAATACCAAAATTATAGGAAGTTCTTCTATACTAATCCTTAAAGTCTCTCTTCGGGCTATGTGCTATAATCATAGTTTATCTAAATCTAGCTTCCAAGGTTAGTACTAAACTGCCTCTGATACCAACTGTAACGCCCCAACCCCAGCTGCCCGGAGTCGGTGCATTACTTCGTAACATTGGTATGATCACAAATGATCAAGTCTCAAAAGTCTGATTAGATTAGTAGCCTTGGAAACACTAGATACATTCATAAATGTTACATTACATCATAAAGTGAAAATCTACAATAACAAAGTCTCCATAGTCCACACTCATATCCTCTTCTGACTATCCCTGCAGGTCATTTATAAAATACTTCTTCACATCCTGGAAAATATTAAAACATTGAAAGGGGTGAGCTCAGATGCTCAGTAAGGATAACAATATTGCGGAAGCTTTCATAAATAAACACTAACATTTAAGGCAATGTATAACTAAAACAAAAGCATTTTAAACATGAACTTCAACATAATATGGAAAAAGTAAAATGAGATAATTCCATTTACTTATTCACATGGATATTCTACTGGTCGAATAATCACATGCAATATCAATAACCACTTTCATAATGATGGAATGCATAATGTCAGACTATCATAACCATGTAGCCAAGGCATCGTGCCAAGACAACAAATAAGATTTTGTCAAGGCCTCGTGCCAAGACACTAGTTTGTCTCATGAGACCTACCGATGCATCTAGGAGCTATAGCGGGCTCCACCCGTCACTTATTAAGTCCAATGCATTTCGCATATGAACAGGTTTAGACATATCATAAACCATAACATAATCGTATCACATAAAACATGCATAAAGGAAACATAACATTTCCACATCCCAATCACAAGATATCAATACAACACATTGATATAAAACACTTTCAAAACCATTTTTAATACCAAAATAAAAGAAAGTTAAAACTTTGTATTTATTTTTCATTAAAAAAAAGTTATGGCTTGTAGAGGAAGCTGAAACACAAATAATGGTCACGGCGGCGGAGAAGTTGTTGTCGCCGCATACGTAAGACAAAAACATTCCTTTTTTCATTTAGTAAAACTCTTTGTAAAAAAAGATTCCTTTTTGAATAAAAGTCAAAGTCAAAGGGGTTTATACACCGTATAAAAGAAAGTTGTGTATAAAACAAAATATGCCTCAATGAAAGGAGATTCAGACGAAGACCCTTACAAAGATCATTTTTTTAAAATAAAGTAGATATATTATGTGTATTAACTATAAGTACACATAAATAAAGTAAAAATACAAGATAGGACATAATAATATCATGACATATTTTGAAAGTAGGAGATTAACCCAAAGAATAGAAATTGGGTTAAGAAGTTCCCTTACCTCGTGTCCGAATTGACTCGACCTATCTTTAACCTCCTGAATAATAAACTAGAGTTAATATATACTTTATTAAGAAACTTTTTCAAGTTCATTATCCCTTTTATATCACATATTACAATTTTACAAAAATTATGTAGTCACTTAGGTTAATAACGGTCGTTTTGTCGATCTTTGGTACTTGAGTCAACAATAAACTTCTTATAATTACAAGTTGTTTATGTGGTAGAATATCCATTATCTCCAGAATTATATTCATGATGTAGATATCATATATATACTATATATCCAGTATATACATGTATTTATAATATTACATAACATTTAGAGGTAAGAAATGAAATGCACCGTTCATGGAGACGGTAAGCCGTACGTACGCATGAACGCTACTTTCATATCTATTTCATATTTAATGGAATGAAATTATAATTATATAAAGGTATAATATAATTCCAGTATAATATAATATATAATACCATTTACTCCATCCTTTATACATCCCACATATGGCATTAACGATTCAAATCACTTTGAGGGGGCGGTAGTCCGCACTTCCTAAAATGAAAATATCGCGTTTACCCATAATGGAAACCATAAAGGTATGCAATAAATGAAAAGTACTGAAGCTTAAGTAAAACATAAACATATTATATATCATATATAAATATAGTTACATCTTAATGGCCGCCTTTGAAGGTGTTATATGAGTGTTGAACAATCATCATTTCGTGAGGCAGAAATTTGCCATCCACAGAAACAGTGTGTTCTTTAACCATTAGATGTAGGTGTGTGTAAGTGTAGCTCGAATACTCATATAACAAAATCCTAGTATATTTAGGATACTGGTGTTGTTACAAAAAAGGGAATAAAAAGAGTTTAATGGGTTGGAGAAGCAAATCAAAACAAAATAACATAAGAGAACACATTACCTTAAAATCTGGTAACTCTTTTTTGATTTAAGCCAAAGGCTTCCTTGGGAAGATTTATTCCCAAAGTTAGGCTTCTAGGAGTAAGAGAGGGAAGTTGGGAGAGTATTTGGTCAGAGTTTGGCTGAGCCAAAAGGCTTTGAAAGTGTTAGTAAGGTGGTAGAGGTGGGGGCCTTTTATAAGTGGAGAGGAGGGGCACTCTTGGAAAGTAAAGAAAAGTAACTTTATTTTAAAATGGTATTCGGATTTAAGAGGTCCCACATTGATATAATTCGAGGATAAGGTGATAAGGGTTAGAAATCCACCCATCCAATAGGTTTTGGACATGTGTAGGTCTTAGATATTACATTATCATTCCATTTTATTTAAATCGTTAAATAATGAGGTCATCGCTGCATCATCATGATGTCATAAATAATTTAATTTATTTAATGTCTAAAAATTATAAAACAAATACTATGATGTAGGAAATAGTTTTAGATTTCCAATGACTATTTATAGTCAAAACTATTACTTGTATAACCCCATGTAAAAAATTTTTTAGTAAAACATTTCATGTTTGTGTCATTTTTTACTTTAACATTAAATAAAAGTTATTTATGTCATTTTCCAACTAAAGTGGCTCCATGGGGTCCCCAAGTTGACCCATTGATTTTCTTGGTCGGCCATGGCACATCCAATGAGGGTAGGAGATGTTTCAAGCTCATCTCATATTATTAAAACATTATTTTTACCTTAAACTACACTAATTACCTCTAATCGCGATTAAGAACCTAAAAGTTACTATTCACCAAAAATTATTTTAATCTCATTGAACCACATTTTAATTCTTAATGACAACCATGTATGTCGGATTTTTGAAATTCAAAACACAGAAGTGGTAAAATTTCATTTAAACGAAAAATCGGTTTTTATAAGTACCACTTAGTGGTTTCACTATTCATCAAAAATTGATGTTTTTCAGAAAAATCCCAAAAATTCACCCTAAGCTATATTTGATATTCTGATTTCAAAAATGATGTCTATTTTAAAAAATTCCAAACATATATGTTGCATTAATTAATTTTATAATTAGTTCTCATTGTCACAACAAATAGCGTGTTTTTAAGAAACAATTTATATCAAAAGATTGACAATTGTTCATGCCCAATTTCAGTGTTAAATTAATTCTAATGAACACCATTTGATAAAATGGTAAAAATATATTCTAATTATACTTTAAAACCACTCAATAGTATAATTTATCACTATAAATTATTTTTATTAAAAAAGTTGTTTTTAAGTATTTTTCAGTATTCATAAAAAATTGGAAGTTCTCAGAAAATTACAAAAAATTCAACATAGGCTAATTTTGATATTACGAATACAAAAATGAATTCCATTTTGAAATATACAATTTCTATAAATTTAAAAAGTGGTTATTAATATTCATAACGGCTACTTTGATTAGTTGTGGTGTGTTAGAACTCAAAGTTGCGTACAATGCAGGCCATTGCATTATTGAATGAGAAGCGTATCATGGAAGCTCGGGGTGTTACAGATAATGGATTACCTTTACATGTCAATGTAGTGAAAGAGTATAAAATCCTAAATTTGTTTTCAAATAAACTCTTATAGTACCTCTCTATACTAAGTAAACCCTTCACCTATGTCACTCCCTTGAGTGGATCCCAATAAATCACCAAAATAAATTCATCAGGTACATAGGGAAAATTTTCTCAGAGATGATATTCAAAAAAACTTGAACCTCATGAATCCAAAACTAGAACTTCAAAAGCTTAACATAAATATGGTGCTCTCAGAGTAAGTATATGACCACCCTCAATAGATTTTCATGTCCCTACTTAGATGAATTTAAATAAGAATATTATTAATGAATATGGATATGAATTAGTCCATGTTTTTCTAGAAGTTCAGTTTTATAAGATCTATGAACACAGTGGGCCATTCATCACACCAAAATGAATTAAAATTAACTCATAGTGTTCGTATCTACATTAGAATTCCATATTTATAATATCATCTTCATGTTCCCTGAATTGGTGGTAGCTGGAACTAAGATCAATATTCCAGAACTAACCCTCGTTTATAAACTAGTCGAGGTGGTCATAAATCCTTGATAAGGGGAACATGTTCATTACCGTTACTTATTTAATGAAATTATGGTCAACAAAAAACCTTGGGGATCTTGTCCAAATTTCTCCCAAATAAAAATTGATATTCCTAGGGGGAGACACTGGGTCTAATAAAAGTATTTCCTTAAAGTTCCCCTAACTGCACCCTCATATCCTAGAGATCAATAGGGTCTCTTCGCTATGAAAAAAAAAGATATCAGTGTATCCTCGAGGTGAAACTT
This sequence comes from Viscum album, assembly GCA_963277665.1. Classification (NCBI taxonomy): domain Eukaryota; kingdom Viridiplantae; phylum Streptophyta; class Magnoliopsida; order Santalales; family Viscaceae; genus Viscum; species Viscum album. Next base: position 2,041,008,377 of record OY728148.1, on the reverse strand, counting down.
GATGTAGAAATCCATATCCCTCCTCATTTTTAGTACCAAAACATCATAGGGGATGTTTTATATGTAATCCTAAACTAAAAATTTAATCTATATTATTTAAGATAACACCACACCAAAGGCCAAGCTCACATGTTGATGGGTGGCCTATTTCATCTCATGTCTCATAAATAATGCTTGCTCCGTAATTATATCTCAGTCGAATGCAAAGTAAAATAATTTACTATATACCATAAGGCATCAAACAATCTTATTATGATAGTCAATTTTGGAATTCACTGTAGAAAACCATTTCATATACAAGATGACTTCATAGGTGTTCATCATGAAGACCAAGAGATCCAATGAGAAATTATCTTCACTAAAGGCCAAATCAAAATACTATTAGACATAAAATATCAAGTAATCAATATTATTAGTAACATAGAGACATATTCTTTTAGACAAGGTATAAATGGGAAGATATAACTCTTTTATGAGGTATATGGATATGATGTAATGACTCGCACATATATTTATAATTACTAGATAAAAAGTATAAAAGACACAGATTGTACCTAAAATTATATTTTGTGTCTCCTAGTCATAAATATCCATAGGATACACCTTCCCATGACCCTATACTCTATATCCTAGTTCCTTTTATGGTTCACCTATTGGTAGTGGTGGTATTTGATCATAGAATCTTCATCCACCAATAACACCCCCACTAGATATCCACCTGCTCCTCTACCAGCACCACATCCCAGGGAGCCTCCCTAAGCATGCCTAGGATATCCCATATGATAGAGTTTACTCTATCATGTTATCCCATATACTATATTAATTCCCCCTTTTTATTTCATGTTTGGTAATCATGAATGATGTTACATCACCCTTCATAGGAGTAGCATCACCACTCTCCAGGATACTAGATCCCCTGCGTGATATCAGATCCACAAAACCACATCCTAATGTTTTGGAATGGGCTACTATCCTATGTTGTGACCCTAATGAATGATTTATATGATCCATTATAGTAATAATTCCCCTATGATTTCCATTTCCATATCCAACCACCCTTCATTCCTTATCATGGAGGCTATCTATAACTGGAGCCTACTCCAGCACCCCAGCATAAGTAGGAATGCACAATGAGACTATGATGGAAGGGATGTCTCTATAGAGAAACCACTCAAAGTTTAATACCCAGATGAAACAAAATCACAATATATAGAGGGTAAAATGTTTGGGGATAAATAACCTCACAACATACTCAGTAACTAACATATTACCCTGTTTTAGCATGATAATCTCCTAAATCCATACCTAGCGCAATCTCAAGGGGTAATACTCATCACAAACTAGATATTTAAAGATTTTACATGAGAGAACCACCTCATAATGTATCTGGGTGATTATACACCACCAATACCTTTTTTATCTATGTATAATGCTGGATTCAAGAACAAAAATTTGTTCAAAAAGAGTTTGAACAAACCTAAATACTCAAACCACCAACTATTGTTGTTCCACTAATTACATGGGGTTTAGCTCACCATGAAAACTCGGTGGTATATATTGTTGTATCTAACACAATGAAATATGCATAAATGTTTTATAATTTAAAAATACTTGGAATATCCCCTGCTTCAATGGTGGTGCCCCTGCTTCCTATATACCTAGAGGAAACACCTCATCAGGTCATCCCTGAATTGAGGCCTCTTCACTCAACTAATATTTTTTTATGATCTTGTATCAGTATCTTAACTAGTTTCCTTCAAAAAGTCATATAGAAATTTATAATGATGTACCATAGTGATATGAGAATATATGGGGAGCATAATCAAGAAGGATTGTCAAAGGACTCAATCAATTATTATGAATGTAACATTCTTTCTCTAAAAACAATATCTCAGTATGCATAGTCAAAAATTAAGTAGTCAGAGTCCTAGAGTATGGATATGTCAATTTTCACACTACCACTGGGTTCCCTGTTTGAATGTCATGCTTTATCCACTTAGAAACTATTTCCATATATTCCCAACCAATCCTCACCATGGGTCCCACTCAAACACTGACCCTAGGAGAACCCATTCAACACCACTCTATTATTTCCTAACCCATCGAGGCCCGCCTGGCTGGGGGGAAGCTGAGTGTGGCACCCCAAGACAACCTCTAATAGGATAGGGGATGGAGACAAACATTAAGAAGGAATAAACTGTAACGTGTGGCCTTAACCTAAAGTACCTATACACATGAACACACACAACCATATCTATGAAGAAAATATAGATGAATAATAAAATAATATAACATATAGATTATAACCATACATGAAATATCCTATAAGGAAGATAATTCAGTATAATAATATATTCCAAATCCTAAGGGGGGAAAATTCATTCCCAACTAGAAAGGAAGTCCTAATATAACACCCCAATATTTTATGGTATGTATCTTCTTAAATAAATTCATTTTATTCAATAGTTTATATTGTAAAAACAAACTGTGATATACTATTAAATATTAACATGACTGTTAGAATAGAAATGTAACCATTAGGAATAGTAATGTGGAAATTAGAATAATAACATCACCTATGAAATTATAAATAAAATTTAATAATCTTATAAATGAAAATATAATATATTTATATCATGGAATTATTAAATAAATGTTTTAAAAATGATTAATTAAGTGTTTATATTTTAGCAGAACGTGAATGTTAATTTACAATTTAATAATTAATATAATAATTTAAAATAAAATTTATTTTCATAAAATATATAATTAAATTAATATTTTTTGACTTATTATTATAAGATAATTTTATGTGACCTTAATTAATTTTTCAAAGTGTCATAAAATTAATTATAATTTTAAAATCTGTATTTTTTTGAATAAATGATTATTTTAATTAAAAAATATATTTTTCATACTTATAGAATTATTTTAATAAAATTGAGTCCATTTTTGATATCTAAACATTGAAAAATGGTCAGGGTTAATATTTTGTTTTTTTTCTAAAATAGTTGGATTTTTGGTGAATAATGAAATATTGTAATTTATAATACAAGATAAATACATGAATTATTGAGTCATGGATGATGTATATATGATGTAAAAACCATTAGTTCTAACTCATATGAACTAGTTATTATACATAGTCATAAGAATCCACACTATTGATAGACTTGAGCCACAATAATTAACAAATGAATAAAATAATCAAAATACACCCCTCTCCCCCACTATAAAACCACCCTCACCACCTCTTCTACTAACACCTTATAAGCCATGGATATTGCTAATATTATATACAATTCCTCTCCCAAGCCTCTTCCCCGCATTTTGGTCTTCCTGGTTTCACCAAAATACAATTTCCATTTCCCTTAAGGAGGTTCCTATGGAGATGACACACAACAAATAAAGTGTTTCCTCTATCTCATTCAATTTCATTTATTTCTTATCATTACCACACATCACCTATCGAAAGTAACATTATAAATACACTATCATATATATACTATAATTTTATTATGTTAATGTTATTTCGACCCTCAATTCTCTTCTCTTCCCCAATTTTTATGAAAATGAAAACATCGTTCGTGAGGTGTTGATTCACCACCATCGTGGATATTGAATTTTTTTTAATACCTCCTTCATGACTTGTCATAAAACCCTTATAAATGGTTGAACCAGATTATAAAATTTATATTAAAACTTATTCTGTTTCATATAACCATTATATATACATAATATTAATTAATAAAACAAAATTAGTTCATAATGATCAGAAAAAATGCCAAAATAATCTAAACGGTTATCATTAAAGTTTTATCAAATGAATCACCCATAAATCTGGAAAAATAATAATATATAAGGCCATTTAATTTTCTATAATTTCATTAATAACAAATAATTTCAATTATACATAACTTTTACCATTTTACATGATCTTTCACACTTTTATACACGTGAACCAATCATGAAAACCAAGGAAATGAACACTCGCGAATGATGAAATTGAATCTTATAACTCGTCAGAAAGGAAAAAAATGAACTTAATAAAATTATAATAAATAAATACATTTTAATAGGTTATTAATTTAATTATTAATGAATATAATTTAATTATCCATGACATTAAGTGCAAGTTCAGAACACTTTCATACATAAAGTAAGAGATTCTACCTGAACCTCCATTTTTTCATTCAGGTTATGTTTTCTCTATCTTTACCCCAAATTTAATTTTAATTATTCTTATGTAATACACATACATTCTATGTTTATGTTCCAATTATATGTACATAGCTCATTTATTCCTTAATTGAAGGGTAAATACATGTTTTATAAGGTTCCCTTTCCAAATCCTTCAGATAAGAAAGCCTGATTAAAAGGAACTTCCCAATTTATTACACATTTTTAAGCACCATACATAATATTTTTAAGCCTTCATTTTTTTATGAAATCACTCAATTTATCATGAAAAAACTATCTTTGTTCATTTCTTATTTTATAAAGAAATTATCCCTTTGTCCACTTTAAAGAATCTTTAATATTTTTAGTTAAACCACACAAAAGTATCTCATTTATAAAGTTTACTAAACACATTTTTTACATGTTTTAGCTTCATATGGAATTAATTCACCATTATTTATGCATATTTTCCCATATTAATGTCCAATTATGATTTAAATACATTCTTTAATGGACATAATTATGATATTCCCTTCAGTTAAGTGTTATTAACCACTTATTACTTATGTGTGGCGTATGTATACTTAATTTTTTATTTATGATAATAATCCATTTAATATTTCATTAAATATATATATATTATGTATTATGGATATGATTATTGTCTTATAAGTATACCATTTTTATATAAAGTGTTTTCTTTCAATGTTGTTTTAACAGGGGAAATATTGATGAATCCATATTTTCTAATCAATACAGATAATTTGTTAATGCATATTGTTCATGAATTGAATCTATGTATGAAGAATTATTTTTACTTGTATTGATGGGTGGGGCCCAGTTATTGATATCCCCTTGATGCATTGACAGGTCTCATGAGACAAACCATTTACTGATAAACCCTTCATGTTTGTTTCCAATAAGAATCAAGTGAGTTTCAACCCACAAAGTTAAAACATATTATCTTGAGGGTAGTGGTTCATGTGATAGATATATGACATACAAAAATTAATAATTTCCTTCATTCAGTATTTAGTTATTACTTTCCATGATATTTTTACTAGGAAAAAATATCTGGATTCATTTTCAATCTCATTTTATTTATGGCATGCGTTTTTTAGTTATTTACACTTACATAATGATTATTACATATTGAATTTGATTCAATTATTACTGATTCACCCTTACTGAGAATTTGAGCTCACCCTTTTATTTGTGTTCTTTCCCCAGGTTTTAAGATGAAATATTTCTATAAGTTTCAAGAAATTAGTTTATTTTCCTTTTTAATGTTCTATGTCTAATTACCAATATAATATGGTAACCATGTATGTATCGAGTTCTTCAAGACTAATAAATTGATCGACCCTTGGTGATGTGATATATTGTATCAATTCCATTGTAATACAATAACTAACAACTATGGGATATTGGGGTAAGGGTTTTTAAAGTTGGTATCAAAGCCGATTTAGTAGAAACATTGGGAACTTGATGTTAAGTAAACATAATAATTAAAATAATTTATTATAGTTAATTTTTGGACAATTAATTATGATGATTATGATCTAACTTTTTGTGTGACATTATTTACTTATGGATCCTCATAGAATAAATGGAATTAATATCCGCAAACAATATAGAGAGTATCATATTGAGAAAGTCAACATAGTAGTGATGGAGATGAGCAGATCATGACCATATTAGTACATCTTACTCATGTTATGAAAATTAACCATACTACACCTACGTTGGATCATTTCATGTGGTAAAATCCCCCATCTTTTAGTTGGAATATTGATACATGGGTAGTTGAACAGTGTATCATGTCCCTTGAAAATATTTTTTCTAGAATTTGGATGACATGAAAATGAAAAGGTAGTACTAGAAGTATATTGTATCATGATAGATGTTGATAAATGGTGGTCATTGATATAGAATACTAAGGAGGAAGATGAAATATAATACCTAGAATAAAGAAAAATTAGAGAAATATTCATCAATAAATATTTCCTTCATGATCAATGAACTGAAATAAATAGAGAATTCTTTATCTTAAAGAAAAGGTAATAAGAGAGTGTTGTGTAGTATGAGGATACCTTCATAATACTATCCGAGTATGCTATATATTACATATGTCATTCAGAAAACAATATTGATCATTTCTTTCAAGTTTATAAGTTGAGACTTTGAAGGGCTATGACTTCTCAAACATTTTCAGCATATGATAAAACAGTATTAATTGTCATCAAAATAGAGAAGGAATTTTTGATATCCTATATATTAAATGGAAATAAAGAGAAGAATAGGTATTCTGATAACCATGGAAAATATGAAGCATCAAAGAAGGAGAGGGAAATGAAGCAATTCCGATTATGTGAAAATTGTGGAAGGAATCATCTTGGGAAATTCTTGAATGTAATGGGAGTTTGTTATAAGTGATTAGAAAAGGGTCATCAAGCAAATAAATGCAGTGGAATGAAAAAAATCAATGATCTTCAAGGGTTAAACAACAATGAAATAGTTCATTATTAAAATCATTTTCCTAATCATTAGGGGAATATACCACAAAAGTGGCCAAGGGGAGATGTCCAAGTTTATGTGATCACTAAATCTGAAGTAGAAGTACTCAATGATGTGGTGTAAGGTACAATAATCCTATGTTTTAATTTATCCAATGATTTTTTTGATTCTGGATCATCTCGCTCTTTTATATCTACCTAATTTTCAAAGAAAATAAGACATTTCCCTTTTGATTTAATAAGCGAGTTGTCATTCAGAACTCCTAAGGAAAGTCTCATAGTAACAAAAATATTTCAGTTAGTCCCCTTTATGATAAATAAATGGGATTTAGTTACACAAATTATCATAATACATATGGTTGAATTTTATATAATACCCTATATTGACTGGAATTCAAATTATGATGTTAAAATTTATTACAAGAAGATGAAAATTGAATTTTTTTTAATAAGATGTAGAAGCCCTTATCTTTAGGGAAGAAACTTCATTAGCTGATTCTTATCTCGATGCACTCCTTGTAGCTCTAATAAATTAAATTCTTGAGGATTAATAGAAAATAAAATCTAGGGATAAGGAAAGTAATATTCAAATTTAGGATGCACCAATTTTATGGGAATACATTGATGTATTTCCTGAGAAAATACTTGGAAACCCCATAGAGCATGAACCTGTTTTTACCATTGACTTAATCCCTGATGAAAGACCAATATCAAAGACTAATTTTCGAATGGAAACTATGTAATTAGTGGATCTTATGAAGAAACTATAGGATTTGATTAATAAGGTATTGATTCTCCCTAGTGTTTCTCCATGGGGATATCTTGTTCTCTTTATTAAGAATAAATAATGATCATTGATGATGTCAATTGATAATAGAGAAATCAATGATATTACAATAAAAAAATTATATTTTTCCTTACATTGATAATTTTTTTGATCAACTTCATAGAGCACCATATTTTTTGAAGATTTAACTTTACTCTGTGTGTCATCAATTATGAGTAAAGATGGAAGATATTCTGAATATAGCCTTCCAGATAAGGTATGAACATTAAGATTTTATAGTAATGAAATTCATATTGACTAATGAGCCTTATAATTTCATGGATCTAATGAATAAAGTATTCAAGGAATTTCTGGATGCTTTTTTTGTATTCATTGATAATATTTTTGTGTATTATAAAATTTAAAAATACCACAATATTTTATTGTGGATTATTCATAAAAATCTCATATGGAAATATTTGTATAGGAAATTTAGAATGTGTGAATTCATGCTTCAGGAAAATTATTTTCTAGGCCATATTATCTCTAACAATGTAATCCCAGTTGATCATACGAAGAAAAAGGAAATAAAATAATGACCTATGATAATAAACATAACTGAGGTACATAGTTTCATTGGTTTAACATGTCACTATCATCAATTCATTCAAAAACTTTCCCAATTGGATAACCCATTAACCAAGTTCACATGTAAAGGGGTTATGTTCCTATGGACAAAATAATATGTAGAATATTTTGAATAATTGTATAGATTATTACTCAATTATCAAATGTTGACTCTACTATCAAGAAATGATGATTTTGTGATATAAATTTATGCATTGATCAAAGGAATTGGTTTTTCATTATAATAAAATATGAAGTTATTACATATGAATCAAGGAAGTTGAAGACTTATGAAAAAATTTCACCAACCCATGATCCTGATTTAGAATCCATATTATTTTCTTTAAAGATATGGAGACCCTATTTGTATGGTAAAAAAAGTGAGATATAAACAGATCAAAAGATTTTGAAATTTATCTTTACATAGAAAGTATTAAACATGCAGAAAAGAAGATGTCTTGAGTTACTTAATGAATATGATTTATCAATACACTACCACTTAGAAAAAAATGTAGCAGTTGCATTAAGAAGGAATGATCATGGACTTCTGACCCAAATGAGGATTCAGAAACATCCTATATTAATGTATTTAGTAAAGAAAGAAATGGTAATTGTCAAGGAAGGGGAAACATCACTCCTTTTCCAAATTATTGTGAAACCATATTTACTCGATAAGATAAAATGTTCTCAACCTGATGTTGGTAATTTTCAAAATAAAATTAAATCCATTATGGATGGAATATTGGAAGAATTTTGGTATGAGGATGGAATTATGAAATTTGGAAAGTGGTTATGTGTTCTTTTAATTACTAAGATAAAAAAGGTAACTATTATATAATGCTCATAGCACAAATTTCTCTATACAATCTGGTAGCACCATGATATATAGAGATATAAAGGAATATTTTTGATTGGCTAACATGATGCAGGGAATTGGTGAATATGTTTTAAGATGTCTAATTTTTCAAAAAGTGAAGGATGGGAGAAATAATCCTCGAGGATTCATAAAACGTCTATCTATTCCTATGTGTAAGTTTCATGACATTACAATGGACTTTTTCACAGGACTACCAAGGAAACTAAGAAGGAATGATGTGATATGGGTTATTGTTTATCACCTTAAAAAATCAAAATATGTTCATGCTATAAGATAATATTTACCTCTTGAGATCCTAAACATATAATATATTAATTAAGTTGTAAGACTTCATGGTGTATCACTATCTATTGTGTATAATCGAGATCCTTGTTTTACATCAAAATTCTTGAAGATTATTTAGAAGGTTTTGGATATTGAGATTCGTTTGATTATTTCATATCACCCTCAAACTGAAAGATAGTATGGAAGGGATATTAAAACATTATAAGGCATTTTTATATATTTCCCAATTGAAATTCAAGGTATGTGGGATCATTATTTACCATTGGTAAAGTTTTCCTACAATAATAGTTTCCATTCTAGTAATAAAATTCCACAATATGAAGCATTATATAGCAAGAGAAGTTGTACTAAAATTTTTTGGGATAAAGTTGGTGAGAGAAAACTTATTGGCCCGAAAATTATTGATGAGAGAAAAATAAAGTTAAAGACTATTCAGGATCATATTAAAGTATCTCAAAGTACAAAAAAGAGTTATGATGACAACTAGAGAAATGATATTGAATTTTAAGTTCGAGATCATGTATTTATGAAATTATCTCCATGGAAGGGTGCCATAAGTTTTTATAATAAAGGTAAAATGAGCCCTGGGTAGATTAGAATATTTATAATTATAGAAATAATTAGATCTATAACATAGAATTTATCAATTACACCAAGTATCTCCAATGTTCAGGACAGGTTCCACCTATCATTATTAAATAAGTACATGTAATACCCAACAAATGTACTCACCTATGAAGAAATATAACTATAAGCTAATTGGTCTTACTGCTAAGAGCCTATAGAGATTCTGGACACTAGAGAGAAATCATTGATAAATCGAATGACTCATCTGGAAAATGTTTTTTGGAGAAACCATAAAATAAATAAAGTGGTGTGGGAACCTGAGGATGTTATAAAGAATAACCACCCTAGTCTGTTTAGAAGGAAATACTCAAGAGAAAATTTGATAAAGAATTTTCAAAAGGGAATAATATAACACACAATATTTTTTGGTATGTATCTTCTTAAATAAATTCAATTAATTTGATATTTTACATTCCATAAAAGAATTGTGATGTAATATTAAATATTAACATGAGTGTTGGAATAGAAATGTAAATGTTATGGATATTAATGTTGTAATTAAAATAATAACATCACATATGAAATTATAAATAAAATTTTGGAATCCTATAAATGAAAATGTGATATATTTACAACATGAAATTAGTAAATAAATGTTTTAAAAATGATAATTTTGGTGTTGGTATTTTTATGAAATGTATTTTTTTATTTACAATTATAAAATTATTAAAATAATTTAAAATAAAAATTATTTTCATAAAAATATATTTATAAATTAATATTTTTTTCTAATGATTATAATATAATTTTATGAGAACTTAATTAATTTTTTCAAAGTTTCATAAAATCAATTATAATTTTCATATATGTATTTTAAACTAAGAGAACCATCATCCTCACTACAAGACGTTAAACTGCAAACTGGTTGGGACTTCCTGTCTTCGATCCCTTAACCTTTTCAACCCCCTATCCCATGTTCTCATTTGGTATTGTACGGTGTGGTATGAATTTGTGTAATCATTCATGTCGGGTTACTCGTCGTGTCATACACATCCCTCGTTGAGATACCTTTCCCCTATCTGCATCCTTACAACATGACGTACAACTGAAAAAAAATACTCCAGCACTACTTGTGGTTTGATTCACATCCTTATGGGATACGTAAGACCACCCGAACATTTAGCCTTTGGGTCCTGCACCATTTATTAGGAACCTCCTTACCCTCCTGGCCTCTTGGCCCGAGTTCTCTCAGGAGAGGGGCATGCGGTGTGGTATGGGCTTATGTACTCATTCACGTTGGGTCTATAAAAACCACACCATCTACCTCTTTCCCCTGAGAGCTCTTCATCCCCTTGTTCTACAATTCTCTTTTCAAGTCGGTTGTTCTTAAGTTGAGACCATATACCCTCTTTGACAGTTCACCAATGTGCCTAGGATCACTCTTGTTCATCGCCTATAGTGTTGAATCCTACATGGACATGTTATCACCCATCCTTAGGCTTCATGCTCCCCTTTATTTGGGATTTCATCATCCTTCACATCCAAAAGGTCCCTCAAACGGTACCAATACTCAGCCGAAGGGCTCTCCTATCATTTCGGGCCAACATCCTTGAGGACCATGAATGACAAGTTGATAGAGGTCCCACGTTGCGAATATGGTCAGCAGTCGACACTCATTTGTTGTTCCCATTTCAGGTCAGACGATATGGATGTTTTGTTTCAAACATGGTCAATAGTTATCCTTCATCATCACACTAACCCCATCAAGCCTTAAATATTGGTTGTGTGATTCACATCATTTTCCACTCCATCATGTCCAAGTAGAATTTCAACACTCTTGGTACTATACCTCAGTGTGTATTTTCATGATAGGAGGATGAATCCATGGTGAGGTGTTATTCGGTCTCCCTCATTGATTTCCCCTTTGCATGTATTCCATGTGTTGCAAATACATTCTCCTCCCTTGTTCCCCACATCGATCGTAGATCACGTGGACTTAGGGATTCGGTCGAGGTTTGCGCTCGTTTAGAAGATTATTTCTTATCTATGGTCTGAGCTCTAAGACCTTAAACTAGAATCTATTTACTTCCTTCTCACAAGATGTTAAACTGCCACTTCTAGAACTATGTATGGATTTATTCCAATCCTCATGGGATACGTAGGAACGCCCAGGAATTTCATCTTCGGGTACAGCCCATGTTCTACTAATTACCTTTTATATTCATCCCTTTGGCCCTGAATTTCAAAGGATTTCGTGGTGTGGCAATTGTGGGATTATGTCCTCGTTCACGTTGGGTTTTCATGAGGCGCACCATGTACTCCCCCTCAATGATCTAGTCCCTCATGCCTCTTGTCCTGCGTGACGTTAAACGACACTCTCAGAACTATGTATGGCTTGATTCCCATCCTCATGGGATATGTAGGAACACCAACACATTTTGTCTTTGGGTACATCCTCATGTTCTATGACCTTCTCTGGCCCCTTGTCCCAAGGTTTATTCCCTGGAATCTTGCATGGTGTGGTACGGGTTTATATCCTCATTCACATCGGGTATGTTTCATCACACCATGTTCATTCCTTTTAAAACCGCATTTCATCTGTATGTGTCCAAGCCATATGACCTTAAAATATGCTTCCTAGTCCCACATGACTTTAAACTATTGCATATTTATTTCATGATGTTAAAATTAATTGGTTGGTCTTATCATACGACCCTAAACAATGACATTATCTTCCTAGATACACAAAAAAAATGAAACTGCATCGTGATGTCCTCACTCAAGGGGACATCATGTTTGGTAGTGGTTACCCACCATAACATTTTTCAATGTCAGAATATGGATTGATTTCTATAGAGATGTCTGGATTCTCCATCCTAGGTTTACTGATTCGCAAAAAAACACGCATCCATCCTAAAGAATAAACAAGATCTATCAAATGTCGCTTCTTTTGGTGTGTGGGTCAGACCCTCATGATAGTATTATCCCCGGCAATGGTACCCTACCATGACACTTCTAGAACTATGTATGGATTTATCCCCATCATAATGGGGTACGTAAGAATTCTCGGTCACTTTTCTTTGGGCCCATCGCAACTCTCATTTTTGGTCCCTCGACCTAAAACTTCCCTAGGAAGTTCATTGTGTGATATGGACTCCTACCGTCCTCATTCACATAGAATTTTTTAATTACTGCACCATGTGTCTCCCTCCCACCTTTCTATCTATGGTCTGATCTCTAAGACCCTTAAACTAAGATCCAAATATCCTTAACACAGGATACCAAACTGTGTGACATTATACAGAACTATATATGGCTTGATTCCTATCTTCATGGGATACGTAGGAACACTTATACATTCTGTATTCGAGTCCAGCCCCAGGAATCTTAAATGCTTCCCCTTTTTTGGACCCTTGGCCTAAACTCCTTTGTAAGTACGTGGTGTGTTGAGCACCTCTTGGTTTCTCATTCGTATCAGGTTTTGAGACAACTGCACCATGTTTCTTCCTTGTCTCCTCCCAGCCTGGTCCGAGTTCTATGACCCTAAACTAAGATATCTGTATGGGAACTACGCATTGGGTTCGACTAATTAACCACCCTACGAGAACTTAATTAAATTGGGTCCCCTATTAATGGTCCACTCTTCAACCCTAAGTTTGGAGTGTGCGACCCCATGACCCTTGTCCTTGGAAAGGGATTCGACTCCCTCTATATGACATGTCTTATTTAAGTACTTGAATGCATTGTGGCAAAGATCACAAAGTGTGGAATTTTCACATGGAACTTTCCTCATTTCATGTATAATATTAATGAGACTTTTATTTGGATCCCCATTATATTACATATCTAAAGAGACCCCCTTTGTGGCTGGGTCCCATGCCACATTGGATCACCTACCATCTTGGTCCAATACCCCTGAAGACCTCAGACAATATTTGTGACAGGTCCCGCATTTCGAACATGGTCAGCGGTCAACCATCATTTGTCTATCCCCATTTCAATCTAGTGAGACATGAATAATGTGTTTTAAACATGGTTAGTAGTTTTCATTTATCATCATACCACCATCATTTTGATACAGATATTAGGTACCATGACTCACATCATTCTACTCCCTTATGTTTAAGTGGAATTCCATCACACTCGGTTTTACACCTTCGTGCATATATATGCGTTAATCAGACCGGTCAATAATTTTGGGATGTCATTCACCTATCATTCCACTGCTCCTAATGTGTGCCTCCTTGTACAAGGGAAATCCCATCACTAATCCTTGTTTCCCACATCGATCATGAGTCACGTGGGCTTAGTAGTGTTGGTGAGGGCGTGTACTGGTGCAGCTATGCCATATAGGCTTTTCATCCTACATGAAATTAAAATGTGATTCCAAAACTACATGTGGCTTGATTCCCATCCTAATGGGGTATATAGGAATTCCCAAACACTTTTCCCTAGGACTATTCTAACTTTCACTTTCAGTCCCTTATCCTAAAAAACTTCCTCATGGGATACGCGGTGTGTTGTATACTCTTTATGTCCTCATTCACATCAGGTTTATAGCTACTGCATCACATACCCCCTTTTGGGATCTCCCCCTTCACTGCATATCCTATCATATGACGTTAACCTGCATGAGTCCATATGTCCTCGATGCATGACACTAAACTGTGGTTCTCCCCTAAAGAAGTTCAGGATTCACCATGTTAATTATGGGATGTGTTAGCTTCCTCGCCATAGAGGATTCCCCCTACCAGCGTTGGTCATTGACTGCGTTGTGCTTTAAGAACTATGTTTGTCTTGATTCTCATTCTCATGGGATACGTAGCAACATCCCAGCCTTTTGGCTTAGCCCCATCCCCAAGGTCATTAACCCTTCTGGCCCCTTGGCCTAGATCATGGTCGAGGAAGTATGACCTTGAAAAATATGTGCACCATCCTCACTATGAGACGTTTAAACTATGTGTTTATCATCCTTATTGGTATGATGTAAAACTAAAAGGTACTCTAGGTCCTTATCAGAAAGGTCTTGTTTGGAAGTAAGTTTGATCCTCGATCAGACCGAGGTTCCCACCTAATTTGTTTCCACCATGGTGGTGTAATTTCAAGAGTGTTGGACTCTAGTTGAACAACCCATCACTCCACCCTCCATGCTTCATGTGTCCTTTATTCGGACCCTCGTCCTATTTCACTTCTAATAGAAACCCCTAACAGTACTGATTCTCGTCCTATGGCTCACCTACTGTCATGGGTTAATGTTTCAGAAGACTAAAAGATTGTATTTTGAGATGGGACCTATGTTTCAAACATGGTCAGTAGTCAGCCCTCATTTTTCATCCCAATTTCAGGCTAACACAATAGGGATACTATGTTTTGAACACAGTTAGTAGTTATACTATTTGTCTTAACACTCTCATAGTGTTCCGAATTTTGGGTATCATGATTCACGCTTTCCATTCCCCTATGTTCGGATTGATTCTAACGCCTCTAGTGTTACTCTTCTCATGCACTATAGAATGTTGTAAAAAGAGAAACTCGACTATTCTGAGAACTTCATTCTCCATTCAGGCCTCCCTCTTTGTTCCTGGAATCCCAGATTGGTCACATACACCCTGGATGCCCGAATATTTTCTGGCACTCTCATGATCAGATGAAGTAATGGTGTGGCCATCCCTTGTTTCTCACATTGGGCAGGAACCATGTGAGCTTAGGGATTGATTGATAGTAACTACATAGTTATGTTTGAGATGTGAAAATCAATATAAAAAAGCAAGAAGATAATAATTATATGCATGTAGTTTGAGATAAGAAAAAAATGGGATAAAGGTTCATGTGTTCATCCAAAACAGCGCCCTTAAGGATCAGCATCTTTGATAGATTGCTCCAGTGTTTCTACCTTCTGTCTTGTGGCCTCTAGGAATACCTTCCTCCCCCTTAGATCCCTCTCTTCATTAGTAGTCATAGAGCATTACTCATTTTCCCTAGAATGTGCTTGAGCTCGTTCATCTTGGAGCTCAATCATTTGGTCACTCACCTACACTACTTTCTCTTGGGCGTCTGCAAGCTGGACCCTCAACTATTCAATGAGCTCAAATCAGGTTGAGATGAATGCCTTAATTTCTTTTGCCTACTATTTGAGTCATCGGACTTCTTACTCACCCTTGATGAATTCCTAGGTATTCTCTGAATCCTTTTGGAATCAAGAAATTTCGGAGTGTTAGTTGTTCTCCCGTATTTTCTCAGCCAGGTAATTGCAGAGTATTGTATGGAGACGATGAGCTTCTACCCCTCCAGCGCATATAAATTGTATCTAGGTGTTAATAGAGTCCATCGAGTTTAGCCATTCTGCCTATGATTGGATTAGAAAATATTTGATGCACTTTCACACCTTGTGTCACGTCATATGGATCCCCTCAGCCGCGTCTGGGTCAGAATCGTCCATCTCATCAAGGTTCGCAGGTCTATACTCTAGAAAGACAACCAGGAGTTCAGCAGAAAGGTCCTCTTCTAGAACTATTTATTCTTTAGCAGCTTCACCCTCATTGGCCTGGAGCTTCACCCCGGTAGCATCATCGCCCATGACTGTAGCCTCCGGCTCTGTGAGCACTGGGGCGGGGTCAGCTTGAATGGTTGTCTCTGTAGGAGCTGATGTAATCACTAGCGGGGCTCCTGCATATGTTCTAGACTTGATGGTTTTCTAATACTAAAACCTTGTGATCACTGCATTTGGAATCAGTTTCTTGATTAGCTGAGTTCCCTAATAAAAAAATGAGAACCAACAAAGATAAATACTTGTAGGAGTCAAGCACAATGGTATCCAATACATGCATCATGGTGGGTGCCACCGCCATAGGAGATCCCTCGGCACTTTTTAGCTCGATCACTAGCATCGGCTCCTCCTAAATGAAAGGAATGGTGGGAAACTCGAAGGCCACCATTTCGTCCCTTTATTCCAGCTCATCGCCTCCTACTCTAACTATATACGGTTCTCCACCTTGCTCGGTTCTGAGGATAGGTTCTTGGGGATGTTCTATAGCCTCAATGGGAACATCTTAATACCCTATAGGGGATGTCTTTATGGGTTCCATCATCCATGTGTTCCTAAACATGATTAAATTTGGTTTATAAGTTAGGATTATGAGAGGGGAAAGGCCTACAGAGACAAGATTTAAACTCACCTCGAGCTACTCGGCCAGTTTTGTGTCAGAGCCTGTAATCTTGCCACTCTCACGGGGGATTCACTAGAAATCAATTATTCTTGATGGTCCTTAGACACCGAGGCCTTCAACCTCTTCATCCTATTCCTATTCCTCATCTACGTCTTCTTCATATTCTTCCCCCTCTTCCTCTTCCTATTATTCCTCCTCTATATCTTTGTCTTCAAATGGAAGCTTGTTTGGGTCATGTTCCTGGCCAAGCATCACTTTCACCAGGAGGTGTGGCTCTTCATACCACCCCCGATGGCATGCATACATGTCCATGACTGTCAGGTATGCATGTTGACAATGAAATTTTACCCTATCTTCCACCTAGATGCACCCTATGTCTAGAAAGTTGATCTTGGTACGCACCAGCCTCTGCCACAGCTCTTTGGTGGACATATATTATCGCAGTGTCCTCCAGGAATACTAGAGAGACGGGAAGATAGAATCAAAAGTTTTTTCAGGAGGTGCTTGAGCTTCTTCCCAGGAAGTTCCCTAGCTGGCCCATGAGGTCGCACGCGGGACCACCCCTCCTTAGAAGGCGGAGGCACATTCTTGTCTTGCGATGCTCCTACCGATGAGGTGCCAGCCAGGGACATACTGGCCACATGTCCCACTCTTTTCCTCACCTCTCCTGTGGAACTTCATCTACCTCCCCTCTCTTCAGGCTCTGCACTAGCCACCTTGATTTTCCAAATACATTTCTGTAAAATCTCCTCGAGATACGTTTGTGTCTAGTGTTTGGCATACTCTGTTGAAGGGCCAGCACTGACATCAGTGGGGGGAGTGATAAATTAAACCAGTCCTACAATCATGAACATAGGACACATTTGGAAAATAATTCCAGGATTTTGCACTTCCTGATCCTCTGTATAAACTTTCTTTAGAATCCGTTGCATGCACCTGAACTGCATGGCAAACCTGGTCGGCACGTACGGTTCGCAAAAGATTTTTCCATCAATATAGGCTACCAACACACCACCCCAAATGCTTTATAGGTATTACCTATTCTTTAATGGGACCTACCTTTCATATACCATATAACCAACTAGGGTTCGGAATGGGTGAAATTCGAAATGGGTATGGCTGCCGATCTTTTGCCTGATCCCTTCTTCTCTGAGCACCAGTGGGATGATTCCAGCAATGTTCAAGAGGGATGGACGCATACCGTCACCTGGAGGTCGAATGGAATTTGGGAATTCATATCCACCGCAGTGGGATATGACCCAGACAAGAAGGATCTAAAACGGTATGCATATCCTTCTGGGCGTACTTTCCCTCGAGATACGCCCAAGAATTCTATATAGCCTAGCCAGTACGGGTACCCCCAGGTTAACCTTGTTCTTCTCCACCATGATTTTGGCCATCACTAACATACTTGGGCTCACCCATTCCTCATATCCCTCACTAGTAATAACCACCCACTTAAGAATATATCAAGGAACCCATCATATTTCATGTTTGGGTCGCAAATATCATTTATACCAAAGCCCCATGATTGGTACTCTCCTGCCTTCATGACTATCCAATATGACCCCACCTTTCCCCTATGGGATGTGTTTGGACATTTCTTCCTTTGGTCAAGAATTTTCACAGCCTTTTCCTGCGTCAGAAAAAGACTGAACCATCTCAAATAAGATATGTCCTTCAGAACATATTTTATTTTAAACTTCTCCATGGTCAGCACCAGCAGAGTTCATGTTAGGATGGGGGTGCACATCATATCCCCCCAAACATTCTCCATTGGGAGGAACTCATCATACCGGTACCCCTTCAAGGGGATTCCCCCAATGAAATGTATTTCCCATAGATTGATACCTACCTCCCCATAGTGGAGGTGGAAGTTGTTGGTACCAGGAGACCACCAAATGAATAGATCTGGTACTGGGTCCTACTGCCGTTAGAAGTGAAATTGGGATGTCCAAACGGCTTTGAAATTCTTGATAAACCATAGCTCTGGCCGGAACTCCTTGCATGTTTGACGTACCCAGTACGCCGATGCCCATTCTCTTGTGAAGTTGTCCCCGGACCTGAAGTCTCATTCCTTCAAACCCTTCATCTCATCAGTAATGATTCTTATGAAGGTTCTCGTGTAAAGAGAGAGAGATTACTTGGGAACCGGATCACTCCCAAAAGTAGTCCTAGTCTTTGGATTCAGGATGTAGATGGAAGGGTTTTCTGTTTCCCTAGAAGTATGTCTGATGTTCATGATGTCGAACTATGGGAGACTATCCTCACGTATCACCCATGACCGCGGTGTATCAGTTTCAAAGCCTGGAATCAGCACCTCCTCAAAAATGCCAAAGTTCCATATCAGCAGGCTAACACTCAATACATAATACTTTTGATCTTGTGTAAGCATACCAAAAATAATTTGGTTATTAGACATGACCCTCCTCACCTGAAGAATATGGGGGTTCGTGATCATCTGTGTCCTCCTTACAGCTGCAGTAGCCTCCCTCTCGACATTGGTCTGTTGGGAAGCCATTTTTTTGGAAATTTTCCTGAAATCCCAAGGGATGTGTGTGAAATAATGGATATTTGGCACGTAAAATAGTAGGTGGTGCGCAAGAATGCCGGTCTGCATGAAAACGGTTGGCGGCGCGAAAGTAACTAGGGCGCACGTAAAACTCAAAATCGGTCATGGAAACTTGTGTGTGGATGTTTAAATTTTGTGCGCACAAGATCCAAAGCCTTTTGTATGGAAAAAGTCAAAGTGGGGACCTAAGGGGGCCCTCAGCGTGTTTATAGGTGTGGATCGGGTCTTTCGCGCGTGCGGAAGGGATTTGCACATCCAAACACCGTTTTTGCGCACACTAATCGGAAGCTTCTCTATATTTTAGTGTGACCCTCAGAATCTGACCTTCATGACCCCCTTCAGCTATGATTCTGAGGGGGGGCATTTTTTGACACTGAATTTTGTATTGTGTTGTGATGGGGCTCTTTTAAAGAAACCAAAGGCATCTTACGACTAAATGGATAATTCTACGATGCGAGAAGGAGGTGCGCTCAAGAATGAGGGTGTGCGTGAAAGATTCCCCTCAGCGTGAAAACCCTTGAACACCCAATGCGATGTCAAATGTCAACTTTTTTGGTGACCCGCCATGAAATCGCCAAGGCACAGGCGCGCAAGAGTCCGGGTGGGAGCCCAATATTTCATGTGGCATGAAAAACCTTGTGCTCCTAATGTGATATCAAAGGAACCCTTTTGAGGCCACCTTCTCAAAAACCATCCAAGGAAAGTGTGTGAAGGAAGAGAGCCCAGTGCGCAAGTTTCCCCTAGTTGTGCGCCAAACCCTGCGTTCCCAATGTGACGTCAAACGGTCATTTGCACGCAGCACCTCTTGCGCGCCGCCTCCAAGTATTTCGGCTATAAAACCAAGTGTACCCTTTCATTTCAGGGATAGTTACAGAATTCTAAGAGATTCTATGTTGCACAAAAGACACCTCTTCCACGACCATGTAAAAAATACTATGGCTTCAAGGTATTGGATCTTGCACAATATGTCCCCCAATGGTCCTCCTTCGTGTGGGCCCTCTTGGGATTGATCCTCATCTATTTCCTTTTACCGTAAGTAATTTGCGCACATAAGATACCTCTTGTGTGAAATTCCCCCTACATCAGACCTATTTTGTGTGCATCCATCCGGTTTGCATGCAGCCATTCCATATTGCGCACAACCTCTCATATTGTGCACGTCCCTCCTTGTGCGCTCAATGTTCCTTACTTACCCTAAAGAGCCATGTTCAAGCCCCTATTATGCGCAATACACCTGTGTCGTGCACCTTTATCCCATACAACCATCCAAGTTTGTAAGAAGTGATTTCAAGGTCCCTTGGATGGTGCTTCATGTTGCATTGCTTAGCCTTATGCTTCTTCGCTTAGGCACACTAAGGGCTATTTCTTCTTCACATAGCCACGCTAACGTGGGCCCCTTAGTGGATCACTCCACAACACCCCCACACCATGGAATTGCTGGTGCCTTCCCTTCACCAAGGGTTAAATTGTGCCGGTTATGTAAGTCCTAAGGGTGTAGAGTGAACCAGCCTCGTCCGAGCTATAGGACATTAAACTTCCACGCACCATCATCCACAGAACATGACGTTAAACTGTGGCCTCTCCCCATGCATCATACGTGGGGTGTTCCATCTCAGACATTTTCTATGCCCTCTCATCTCCACAAGAATTATATCTTTCTCACATGGAATGAGATTCTCTCTACTAGAGTAGTGCATGTCCGTGGGGAAGGGAAACTATCTTGGTGTAATCCCCTATCCTTTCTTGTAGGAGGCAGTGTCACTGCTCCTCCTCTCTTCTTCTGTGCCAAATACTATAGGCAAGAGGGCATGGGGACCTTCGTTATCCCGCCCCTCTCCCTCTGGGCTTTGTCGCTATCTGGCCTCTATCCTGGATTAAGTCTCAATATCCATCTCCATGGGATACTAACCATGCGTAAGCCCCTATTTCATCTTTGGGATGCTAACCACATGTAATCCCCTCTCCAATTCCCATGGATGCACCTTTCGTAACATGATCACCAGGTCTTTACTACCTCTTGTTTCTCACACCGAGCATGGCTCACATGGGCTTAGAGTAATCATCGACCATGACATCCTCTCTGGGATGCCTTAGCAAGTAATCCTCAAACCTCATCCTGAACTATGTGGACTTTGATCCTTCTCTCCTAGGAAAGATATGTAGGAATCCTCCCTGGGGTTCAATCCCAACACCTACTTGTCCCCACCCCTTCACGTCGATTCACCTTCATCTCACATGACATTGAACTGTATCAACCATTACGAACTACATGGACTATGATCATTTCCAAGGAAAGGTACATAGGAAGCCTCCAGGAGGTTCAAGACCAACACCCATCAGTCCCGACCACTTCACGTCAGGCCACCCACATCCTGCATGACATTAAACTGCACTCCCCTTTTCATCCCACAAGACATTAAACTATACCCATTCCAACTACGTGGGATTTGATCCTTGTCTCCTAGGAAAGGAACATAGGAAGACTCCATGAGGTCCAATCCCAATATATGGTAAGCCATTGTGATCCTAAATTGATGGTAATTCATTGTGCCCCAATCAGCAGTAAGTCATTATCAACCTCAACCAGTGGTAAGACATTGTAGCCTCATCCCACGGTAATCTATTGTAGTATGCAATCAATGGTAATCCATTGTAGTCCCCTTTGTTGGGACCCAAATCTATGGTCCTCCCCCGTATCATCCTACCAACCTGGACTTCTAACCATGTGTAAGCCCCAATATACTGTCGGTTCGTTGTCCTATGTGTACACCCTAATTCTATACCCCCATCATAAGCTATGTAAACTTTTATTACCTACCTCGAGGATACATAGGAATCCTCCCTGAGGTTCAATACCATCAGTCACATCTCATCCTAGTCTTTCCCTCAAGCCTATGTGTTTCTAGAAGGTCATGTCCCAACCCAGAGGTTCCACTTCCTTCGGGTCCCACCCATGCATCCATTCTCACGGGCCGCCTCCTCAGGTGTCCTATCGCCCCACCGAACTATGCAGACTTGGATTCCCTACCAAGGGGATGAGTAGGAAGTCTCTTCGAGGCTCAATCCCAAAATCACCTTCGCCCCTATGTTGGATCTATCTCACTCTCCATCCACTCTCAATCATCCATATCCATCTTGATTCTTACCTGGGCTGCCACATCCCGGTGAGATCATGTCACCCACTTTCTTACTTCTATTAGCAGTAATTGGTAACTAACCACATGTTATCCCCAGTATCAGTGATCCCTCTAGGGATTGCACCCATATGATCCAATCCCGTCAGTGTTCTAATTAGTCGGATATGTCTCCACTAGATGTTAAACTCGTGGCATACCCTATGTTAAACATGGAATGCATAGGAAAATCTCAGTGACATTCCTATGGCATAAAATTTCCTTCATTCGAAATGGGATGCCTTGGGATTACCCACCCTCAAGAAGCCCTATCATAAGGGGAAGAAACCCAGATGCATCAGTGTTCCAGCATCCAGACATGCCAGCGATGTCCAATGTGATTGCTCCCCCAACCAAAGGTTTCTACCCTAACTTGACCCCTTGGAATGTCTTGACAGAAGCAACGTAATTAAATGGCATCCATGAAGATGTGGCACTGGGAAGAGTTTCACGAACAATGTCTTAAGTCTATGAGGGAGACCTAGACTAGGAAACTAGTTCCGAGGAAGAATCCACGGAAGTAGTAACCAACATCCCATAATCTTGTTTCGATCAAGGAGAAAACATCCCTAAATAAGCGATGGATGTTTCCCGCATTTGGAAAGCGATAATGTGGGGCAACCGTTGTGTATCCTCCGAAATAGAAAAATACACGCCCCAACAAAAGCATCAGAAACAAATAAAATAATGAAGCTTTAGTAAAGATAAATTCATCCAAAGAGAGTGGATTATAAGTTATAAGTTAACTGGGAGAAGAGTATGTATCCAGTAAAGCAATAATAGATCACCTAAATTTGGTTTATATCCTTACCCTTCTAATTTTTTCATTTATAAGATAATATTTTGTGAGAAACTGTTAAGTTAAATCATCTTTTTGAATTTTCCATTCCTTTTGTTCTGAAAATCACAAACTTTTTCTTAAATATTAAATTTCTAACTCTTTTATGTCCAATGTTTTTTAATAATATTTTTATAAAAAAAATTACAGTGTATCGTAACTACATAAAGTCTTTTGATTTACAAAAAAAAATTATATTTTTCATTATAATTTTCATAATGAGTATGCATATGATAATTATCATACTCATAAAAATTATCATAATGACAAACTTCCATGTTTATAATACTGATATTTGATACGATTTATATCATATGCATCATTTGAAAACCAATCAATCTATCTAGTCTTTCATACTGACAATATTTTCATAATCAGATGATATCAATATAAACCGTAGTGACACTCATAACAATTATCATCAAACTCATTTCAATTTAATTTTCATACCCAAAAAAAATTAATCATAATGTTAAGAAATATTTTAAATCAAAATGATGTCATGCTTTATACGTTAATCAAAACGATGTCATTATTTTAGCTATCATATGATCATTGGAGTTCCAAGTGTCCAAGTCCTCCCAAAAATATTAGAGAAAGTCCAACTGTTGGATATCAAGATGTTCATTGGTATGAATGCCTTTAAAACCAAGTCATTTGAAGAGTTATTAACAATAATTGGTTTGACATATTTTACAGGAGCTCTACTAATTTTATGTTTTATGAAATGGTTATAAATATTACAAGTTGTGAACTACTTGTTCCATACACTTATAACTTTCTGGATTTCATTTTTCTTTGTACGACACTGGTCTTTGTGATTGAGATTGAGGGATTCCAAGTCTAGGAAGATAGAGGAGATGATAAACTTCTTGATCAAGGGCTATTGGGGATAGGCAGACAGACTAAAGTCAATAATCATATCAAGGGTTACCAAGGATAGGTGGACAAAAACTTCCCTTTGTATCGAGTGATTACCCTAGTGTGGATAAGATAAACTTTCTTGAAATTATAAATCAAGGTAACTTTATCCTATCTTATTAGATACCCTTATCTTTGGGTTAAAATAATTGTATTCATTTATTTTTATATCATTTCCACTTAATTTTTAATATAAAGTGATTTATTTCATATTCCTATTTTTATTTCATTTATAGTAATTACTTTAATTACGATATGATTGTTTTACATTGTATTACATTGTAATTATGATTTATGTAATTACAATTATTTTATTTACTCAGTATGATTCTATATTCTTAATGACATAATCATTATTATTTTTACTCTAATCATCGTCACCACTATGAATACAACACTTACCATGCTTATTGTGAATATGATTAATTTATAAATATGACATGTGGAATAAATATAAAAATAAACTTGATTATGATATTCTTTATCATCGGATCCAAAGTCCTAGTCCGATTAATATTTTAATACTTAATAGGTTTTTTGAATTCAATTATTTGAAATTATTTAAATCTAAATTATTTTAAGATTAGAAACAAAAGTTTTTAAACATACAATACACCCACCCTATTGTAGTTTTCCATTTACATATACACCTTTGATACCAATAATTAGTATCATAGGATGATTCCACTACCCAAATACTTACTGATCATTTTACCTTTGCAAGTTTGATTTATTTATTATTATAAACATTTATTTGTAAATATTTTTTACACTAATGTGTATTGTGAAAAGAATTTTTCTTGTATCTATTTTAAAATATGGAATAATTAAATGTTGGTTCTATAGAAATTCTCAATCATACTAGAATGAAAATTTTATGTGGTAATGATTATGAATACTGGAGGGACATAATTAAGACCTTTATGATCAATACATTAGTTGATGATTTTTTTATGCTGACTAGAGATTAAAAAATTCCTAAAAAAAGTAATAACTTTTACAAATCAAGAGAAAGAAGAATATCAATTGAATTAAAAGGTAATTAATACCTTTTTATGTTCCATGACTAGAAATATATATAGTCATATTTATTCTAGTAAAGATTCCAATATCATTTGTAATAAGGTATAAATTACTATTTTTGGAACCCCAAAAGTTTTTGAGACCAGAAGAGCTATGATAAGAGTCGTCTATCAACCATTTGATTTTCCATATATAGAACTTGTTGAAAAGGTACCACAAAGGTTTATGATGATTGAAAATATTTTATAAGCTATGGTTGAAAAATGATTAGGAGATGAAATCCTAGTGGAAAATATTATAGACATCATTCCAAGTGAATGAGAATCAAAGAATAATAGTTGTTGATGAATCAAGAAAGATTACTAATGTTAGTCTTGATGATATTTTTGGAACTCTTTTGCAATACGAGATTATATTGAAAATAGATACTGTGAAATACAAAAAGAATAATGGTTGAGTTTCTTTTACCTCTACTTCAAACTCTATGAAATCTTGGACTCCTGAAAAAATTATCAAGTCAACAATGAAAAATAAAGTTATTATTCAATTAGATTAAAATGAATCAGAACATTCTGAAAATGAGCTAGATAATATTGCTCGAAGAATGAAAAATAATGTTAGAAAAAAGTATTTTCAATATTGATTCAATAAAATTAATAAGGATGAGAAATATAGTAAGGTATCATGTTACGAATGTAAGATATCTAGACATATAAGACCAGATTTTCTAATGATCAAGAGGAAATATAGTAATAAAATACACTATGAGAGAAATAATAAAATGTATTACAAGTCCAATGGAAATAATGTATTAAAAACCAATAACTCATGGAGTGACAAGGGAGAATACTCTTATAATTATTCTTTAGATAATAAATATTTCAGACAGATGAATATTTGTCTCTATGCCAGAATACCATTTGAAAATCAATGTCTTGTCGCAAAGTTACACACTGCTAAATCTTTAACCAATATGTATTTAAGTTCCAATTACCCTGATGAGAAAAATTATAAATCCTTGGATGAAGAATCTTCCTTGGCAGAGGATAATGGTTTACCTTCATATGATGAGGTTTCTATATTTTCTAAACTTCGTGAAAATTATAATTTCAAAGTATAAAACTTGAAAAAGAAAATTCTAGAATAAATTTTTTAACAAAATAAATTTAAAAATATTTCAAATTTTCAAGATAAAAAATCTTTTGAAATTGATTTTATTTCTAAAAACCTTTAAAAAACTAATTCTAAGAAGGATAAGATTTATAAGGATCATGGAAAAGTAATTTCTGAGAAAAATGTTTTAAAAATAAAACAAAATTATTAAACAACTATTCAAGAAGAAAAATATTTAGTTTTAAAACTAAAGTATGAATTTTTTTATTTGAAGAAACTTTTATTGATCTTTACCTCTGGAAATTAAGGTTTTAATAATATGTATAAACAAATTCATCATCTTTTTAATAGTTCTAGAATTGGTTACTCTCATTCAAAACCTATTTTTAAAAACTTCTATTTTGTTCCTAAAAGTTCCCCATTTTTTACTAAATGTCAAAGTGGAGGTCATTGGAATAATAATTGTTCTTCAAATAAGATTCAATATTTAAGATTTCAATAATACCACATTTAAAAACAATTTTGTATTCCTAAGATCTTGTTTTCTATCATTTTTTAATCCAAAAAGGTTTGGGTTCTGAAAACCTAATTGTTTTTTTTAGGAAAACAAATGTACCAACAATAAGAATATTTAGTTCATGGATAGTTATTATTCTAGACGTATGACTGGTAACAAAGAATTTTTTGAAAATATTATCAATATGAAAGGTGTAAAAGTAGATTTTTAGAAAATGCATAGGCAGAAATTATTTTTATAGTTAATATTATACTTCTTTGAAATCATTAATTTCAAATTTTTTGTTTGTTAAAGGGTTTAACCACAACCTTGTAAGCATAAGTCAATTATGTGATGAAGGTTACCTTTATAATTTTAGGAATGATAGATGTGTAGCACACAATTTCAAGGATGAATTCATTTTTTATACCCATTGGAATGATACTTTTTATACACTTAAATTATAATACCATAGGATCCAAGACTTACCTTTCCTAAGTGAAATAGAAGACCAGTATGGAAAGAAACATAAGTCAATATTTCAATAAATTAGTAAAGTATCAACCATTGATGCTTTATATTTAGTACATATGGATTTATTTGGACCTACAAAAATTGGATGTATTTGAGGAAAGTATTATGTATTTTTTTAGTTGATTATTACACTAGATATACATTGATCTTTTTTCTAGCAAAGAAATATAAATCCTTTTTTCTTTTAAAAAAATTATCCAGAGTAAAAAAATGATAAAAATCAACCCTTGATACTATTCATAGTGATCATGGTGTAGAATTTGTAACCTATTATTTTGAAACATTTTTTTGTAATAAAGGCATTACTCATAAAATTTCCTCTCCTAAAACTCATTATTAAAATGGTGTTTTTGAAAGAAAAAATCATACTCTTCAAGAAATAACAAGAACCATGTTGAGTGAATTCTCAATTCCTAATTTTTTTTGAACTGAAGAAGTAGTACTAATTTTTATACTATAAATTGAGTTTTAATTCAACCTTTTATAAATAAAACTCCTTATGTGTTTTGGACAGGCAAAAAACCAAAAGTTTCATACTTCAGATTATTTGGATGCAAAGTATTCATCTTGAAAAGAAAATATTATTTAAATAAATTCTCACCCAAATATAATAACGGAATTTTTTTTATTATATTCCACTACTTCTAAGGAATATTAAGTTTTTAATAAAAATCTATGAACTATTTAAGAAACAATACCTTTTAAATTTGATGAAACAAACTCTTTTGTTTTTTAAACAAACCCAACCAACATCATCAGGTGTGTTTTAAAAACTAGTCATCGGCCTTTAATAGAAATCTCTTCTATTAAGGAAAATACTCAAGAAGTTGTTTCTGAAATATTTACTCTAGAAGAATTTCTATCTTATGTTGATAAACATGCTTTACAAAACCCAAGTCAATTGTTTCTTAAGAATAATACTTGTGATTGTATAATTGGTGATGTGAATCAACCATTAAGGACTAGAATTTCTTTGAGAAATTAAGTAGAACATCTTTCTTGCCTTTCATAATTATAACCTAAACGTACTAATTAGTATTTAGGTGATGAATATTTGATTAAATCAATACAATATAAACTAAATGAATTCGAATGGAACAAATTTTGGACCTTGGTTGAAATACCCAAAGAAACCTCTATAATTAGTGTAAAATGGGGTTTCATAAACAAATTATATGAAAAGGTAATAATCATTAGAAATAAATAAATACTTATTGAAAAAGTTTATAATCATCAAGGTGGAATAGACTATGAATAAACTTATTCTCCAGTTTATAGACTTGAATCTATTCGTATTCTATTAGCCTTTGCATCATTCATTAATTTCAAACTTTTTTCAAATGGATGTGAAGTGATATTTCCTTAAAGGATATGTTCAAGAGGAAGTTTTCGTTGAACAACCTCCTAGTTTTGAATATAAAAAACATCTTTAATATGTTTAAAAACTTACCAAAGATTTTTATGGATTTAAACAACCCCCTAGAGCCTGTTATGATATATTAACAAGATTTTTATTACAAAACAATTATGTTGAGGGAAATTCTGATTCAAATATTTTTATAAATAAAGATAATAAAAAAATTGATTATTAAAATATATGTTTATAAAATTATATTCTAATCAACTCAAAAATGGTTAACAGATTCCTTTGTGAATCTCATGAAATCTGAGTTTTAGATGAGTATGATGGGTGTGTTGTCTTTTTTTTTGTTTTAAAAACTCTCAAAAATTAGAAGTAACCAATATGTATCAACATAAGTATGTCAAAGATATTCTGAAAAAATATGGATATAACAACACTAAAAATATTAGTACTTTAATCGGGGCCTCAAATACACTTAATAGTGATGAATGTTGGGTCGGAACAAACGAGGAAAAGATGGCAAGAGGGGGGGTGAATTGCCTTTTAAAAAATGATTAACAAATTAAAATCAAAGTAAAGATGCAGCGGAAATAAATGAGGCAAGACACAAGAAATTGATAACGGAGTTCGGCCAAAAACCCGGCCTACGTCTCCGCTCCCAACTCAACCATTGAGAGATTCCTACTGCTTGCTTTTCAATGGTTTTAGCAAGAAACCCACTAGGCTTTGAGGTAGCACTAGGACCTATTACAGCTTGCTTTTTGTGGTTTAGAAAGAACCCACTTGCTTTTGATGGTTTAGCAAGAACCCACCAGCCTTTTTAACGGGTGAAGGCTAGCTCACCGAAAACTCAAGCCTTTTAAAAGGAAAGGCTTGAAGAAACCTTTTCACACCTTAATGGTGGTGTGAAACCCAAAAGAAAGGGGGATGAGAAAAGGGTTTGGGGTTTGTAGGCACAAACCCAATTTTAAAGCTCAAAATGAATATAAAATAAAAACCGTATTGGAGGAAGACTTGGGCGCCAATTGGATGATGGAGCTGATGTAGCGTGCTCTCCCAAGCTTCTTGAGGTGCTCCTTGGATTGGAAATTGGTTGGAGCACTTGAGGATCCTTGAAGGTGGAGCGCCGGAGGTTCGCCAAATGTGCAACAATATTTCCGGGCGCTTGGTATATGATTCGGTTGGTGTCCGGGGCTTCCTCAGCCTTTATTTATAGGCATGGAACCCATTGGGGGCCTTCGGAGCCGTTGGAGAAGGCCTCGGAGCCGTTGGAGGCCAAAAGAAGGTTGACTGGTCAAACCCAACGGCTAGTTTGATTGGGCTACCGGCTGGCCGGTACAGGTCCACCGGCTGGCCGGTGCCTTGGCAGAGGAGGAGAATTCTGGTCCAGGCTCCACCGGCTGACCGGTGGAGGAGCCACCGGCTGGCCGGTGGCAAGACAGTAACAAACACTATTTGGGCTGGGTGCCACCGGCTGGCCGGTGGTCAAGCCACCGGCTGACCGGTGGAGCCTGGCAGTGGGCAATGCCTCTGCCAGGTCCACCGGCTGGCCGGTGCTATCACACCGGTTGGCCGGTGGACTGCAATTCAGTCCATTTGATGTTCTTTCTTGGGCCAATCCTTTGGCAATCAATTGCCTATCAACAAAAACACTTAAAACACAATTAGATAAACATTAAAGTGATTGTGATCATGAAAATAAAACCAAGAGGGGATTCGAGAGGTACAACAATCTCCCCCTATTTTGATGATCACAATCACCAAAACAATCAAAGTAAAATACTGAAATTGAAAGGAAATGCTTAAGCATGATGAAAAGGATTCTCCCCCAATCAATCAAGAAATTTCTCCCCCTTTGTGATTATCAAAATAGAATGGGGCATAAAACTTGATTGAGGGAAAATTGAAAATCAAGATCAATTGGAATTTTTGAAAATTGAATTGAAAAATTTGAATAACAGTTTGAATTGAAAGTTTTGAATCAAAAACCAATTGAAATTTGAAATTTGAAACCAAATGAAATTTTTGAAATGAAAAATTCGAATTGAATATTTTGAAATGAAAATTTTGATGCCAAGTGTTGAAATTGAAAGTTTGAATTGAAACAAAAGGCTTAAACGATCCTAACTCCCCCTAAATAAAAACAAAAAGTCACCGGGGAGAGGGATTTTGAAAAGAGACAATTTTAGGCCCGGTGAGACTCGCAAGAAGGGATTTTTCAATCCAAACTTGTCTCATAGCGGGTCTTCTCTTATAGAATTCGTCCGAAAAGAAAATAGATTTGGGTTGACCGTACTGGGCGTTTTTACAATTACATTCATAATTAAGGTGCCCGGGCTTCTTACAATAATTACAAAATTTAAAGCTAGAGCTCCCCCTAACAAAAACAGTGGGTGCATGGGAGGAGGAATCTATATTGGAATATCCTAGCCCTTGGGTGGTTCTAGAAATTCGTTGGGAACCTAGGATATTGTTCAACTTTTGTTCCCCTTGGGTGAACTTAGCTAGGGTCTCCCTTAGGTCTTTGATGGTTGATTCCATGGAATCAACATTTGGAAAATTTTGGATTTTAAGGGACAACTCTTCCTTCTCTTTGAGAAGTTGTTCCTTTTCGGAAGAGAGTTTTTTGAAATTCTTTTTCAAAGCAATGAATTTTGAAGAAAGTTCGTGAAAACCATTTTCAATTTGGTCTCTAGCGTGTGAGAGTTCTTCATAAGATAAATGATTTAAAGAATTTGAATTTGAAGAACATGAGGAAGAGGAATCGGAAGATGTTACCTCATGAAATGCCATTAGGCATTTGTTACCGTTGTCGCTCGAGGAGGATGATGATGAGGTGTCACTCCATGTCGCCTTGAGGACCTTTTTCTTTCCTTTTTCCTTAGCCCGTTTCTTGTTGAGTGGGAAATCGGGCTTGTAATGGCCCTTTTCACCGCACCCGTAGCATTTCACCTTGGGCTCGGATCTTGCGGTGGGTTCTTGCTTTCGCGCCTTGCGAGATTTCTTCTTCTTCTTGTGCTTCTTCATGAACTTGTGCATTTGGCGGGTGAGATTCTCCATTTCCGAGTCGCCGCTTGAAGATGATGAAGATGAGGAAGATGAGGATGATGAGGAGGAGCTTACTTCTTTTTGTACCTTGAGGGCTATGTTCTTTGGTGTCTTGATTGGTGTGCCCTCCTTTTGAGCTTGCCTCCTCATTGTGATCTCATAAGTCATGAGAGATCCGATGAGCTCTTCGACCGGCATATTTTTGACATCCTTAGCTTCTTGGATTGCCGTCACTTTAGGTGCCCATGAGCTCGGAAGGACCCATAGAATCTTTTTGACCATTGTTTCTGCAGAAATATTATCTCCAAGAGATTTTCTACCATTGCACACGTCAGTAAAGCGAGTAAACATTTCATAAATTGATTCATTTGGGTGCATGGTAAAAGACTCAAAATCTTGACGATACATGTCCAATCGAGTATCCTTGACTTTGTTGGTCCCCTCATGGGTAACCTCCAATAGTTTCCAGATTTCATGTGCGGAGGTGCATGTGGAAACTCGATTGAACTCATTTCGGTCAAGGCCGCAATGAAGAGCATTCATGGCTTTGCCATCAAGCTCAAAATTTCTAATGTCGGCTTGGGTCCATTTGGATTCGTCGGGGGTAGACAAAGTGTAACCTTGCATGACTATTTTGTAAATGGGATATCCTATACTTCTAAGAAAAGTGGTCATGCGGGTTTTCCAATAATTATAGTCGGTTCCATCAAAAAATGGAGCACGACCCAATGAAAAGCCTTCGGGGGCGAAAGAGGTTGATGCCATCTAAATGGATCTTAAATTTGAAACCGGGTTAGGGAATTATTCAAATTTCCTCTGATACCAATTGTTGGGTCGGAACAAACGAGGAAAAGATGGCAAGAGGGGGGGGTGAATTGCCTTTTAAAAAATGATTAACAAATTAAAATCAAAGTAAAGATGCAGCGGAAATAAATGAGGCAAGACATAAGAAATTGATAACGGAGTTCGGCCAAAAACCCGGCCTACGTCTCCGCTCCCAACTCAACCGTTGAGAGATTCCTACTGCTTGCTTTTCAATGGTTTTAGCAAGAAACCCACTAGGCTTTGAGGTAGCACTAGGACCTATTACAGCTTGCTTTTTGTGGTTTAGCAAGAACCCACTTGCTTTTGATGGTTTAGCAAGAACCCACCAGCCTTTTTAACGGGTGAAGGCTAGCTCACCGAAAACTCAAGCCTTTTAAAAGGAAAGGCTTGAAGAAAACTTTTCACACCTTAATGGTGGTGTGAAACCCAAAAGAAAGGGGGATGAGAAAAGGGTTTGGGGTTTGTAGGCACAAACCCAATTTTAAAGCTCAAAATGAATATAAAATAAAAACCGTATTGGAGGAAGACTTGGGCGCCAATTGGATGATGGAGCTGATGTAGCGTGCTCTCCCAAGCTTCTTGAGGTGCTCCTTGGATTGGAAATTGGTTGGAGCACTTGAGGATCCTTGAAGGTGGAGCGCCGGAGGTTCGCCAAATGTGCAACAATATGTCCGGGCGCTTGGTATATGATTCGGTTGGTGTCCGGGGCTTCCTCAGCCTTTATTTATAGGCATGGAACCCATTGGGGGCCTTCGGAGCCGTTGGAGAAGGCCTCGGAGCCGTTGGAGGCCAAAAGAAGGTTGACTGGTCAAACCCAACGGCTAGTTTGACTGGGCTACCGGCTGGCCGGTACAGGTCCACCGGCTGGCCGGTGCCTTGGCAGAGGAGGAGAATTCTGGTCCAGGCTCCACCGGCTGACCGGTGGAGGAGCCACCGGCTGGCCGGTGGCAAGACAGTAGCAAACACTATTTGGGCTGGGTGCCACCGGCTGGCCGGTGGTCAAGCCACCGGCTGACCGGTGGAGCCTGGTAGTGGGCAATGCCTCTGCCAGGTCCACCGGCTGGCCGGTGCTATCACACCGGTTGGCCGGTGGACTGCAATTCAGTCCATTTGATGTTCTTTCTTGGGCCAATCCTTTGGCAATCAATTGCCTATCAACAAAAACACTTAAAACACAATTAGATAAACATGAAAGTGATTGTGATCATGAAAATAAAACCAAGAGGGGATTCGAGAGGTACAACAATGAAGCTAGGAAATCAGTTGATTAGACAATTTTTAGAGGTATGATAGGAAGTCTACTATACTTAACAACTAGTTATCTATAATTAATGTTTTCAATTTGATTATGTTCCAGATATCAAGAAAATATAATGTAATATCATTTAAAATATGTAAAAAATAATATTTTTTTATTTAAAGGGAATCATGGATATAATATATTTCTATTCTTCTAGAAATTATTTTGAATTAAAAAGTTTTTCAAATGATCACTTTCATTGTTTTAGAATGGATAGAAAAAGTAGTTATAAAACCTATCATTTCTTAGGAGATTCATTAGTTTCTTGGTCTTGTTAGAAACAAAACTCAGTAGCACATTCCACTAGTCAATCTTAATATGTGTCAATTGGAAGTTGTTGTGCTCAGTTATTGTAGATGCAACACACACCCATTGATTATGGCATGATTTTTACTAAAACTCAAATACTATGTGATAACACTAGTTCCATTTGTTTAAGTAAAAACCTTTCACATCACTCTTGTAAAAAACACATAGATATTAGGAATCACTTTCTTAGAGATCACACACAAAATAGATATTATTATATAATTAATCAGAATGCAAGAACAACATGTTGATATCTTTACAAAACCTTTAACTTCAAATAGATTTGAATACATTAAACAAAAGATATGAATTATCAATGTAAATTAATAATTCATATCTACTTATTGTTTAAACCATCTCCTTGCATTAAGTTAATCCTTTTCAAAGGGGGAGTACATATTTTTTATGTTTTATAAGATATTTATTCTCCAAATTATCATACTAAATATTTTCATACTCAATAATTTCCTATTCAAAATTTTCGTACTCAATATTTTTCATATTCAAAATGTCTGTACGCAAAATTTTATGTACTTAGAATTTTTGTACTAAAAAATTTTCAAATTCAAACTATTTATTACTCAAATTTTTTGAATTCAATGTTTTTTACTCAATATTTTTATTTCATCCTTAAATTTTTTGTATTCAAAATTTTTTAAACTCAAACTTTTTTCATACTCAAAATTTTCATACTCAAAATTTATCGAAATTGAATATTCTTTTCAATAATA
Source organism: Viscum album (assembly GCA_963277665.1). NCBI lineage: Eukaryota > Viridiplantae > Streptophyta > Magnoliopsida > Santalales > Viscaceae > Viscum > Viscum album. The sequence continues at coordinate 2,040,973,148 of OY728148.1, read as the reverse complement.
ACATATTAGTGGAATCAATAGATATTACTTGAAACTCAAAAGGGTTCAAATTCTTACCATACATATTTTCAATTAATGTCTAATTATTGTATTTAATTTTTTAAAAATATTTATCAGATTCATTTTGAATATGATAAATGTTTTTTTCATTTAAAAAACCTCAAGAAATAATTTTTTTAACTGTCAGATAATTTTGATAAAGTTTTATCAATATAATTTGAATGGTCATATTAAACCACCTATATTAAGGGACCCCCCTACAATGTTCCGCATTAGTTTTTTTCATCCTTTGCGCTGAAGCTCTGAATTCTGTAAAATATCAATGTTTAGAAGTTTACTTGCTCAGAAGAAGTTTTTTTTCTCATGAAATAATGAATGAAATATTCTCATAAAACCATAGAACCTAAATACTTATCAACCTTGAAGATCATTTGGTAAAGGTCAGTCAAAAAATATTTTTATGACAAGTTTGATTACTCATTTAAATGGATTATTATATTTCATGTCTATGAATCAGTTTATTTAGAAGAGATTGAAACCAATCAGGATATTATCCATGTGGATTATGTAATAAATTTTTGTTGAGTAAATATTTTTCCTTATGACTTCTCCATTATTTTATGTTTTGAAAATCACAAACACATTTTCTTCAGGAAAATTATCTTTCTCTAAAAACATTTCTCTTAAGGAAACTTTTCTTTATCTAAGAATGCTTTTGTATTTACCTATGGTTTTCAATTTATTATCTAGTTTTTTATCAAAAAAAGTCTAACAATATTTTTCTAAGTCAAAAAATCATATCCTTATCTAACTTAGAACCTTACAGTTCCTTATAATTTGATTTCCCCATAATTGTGACTCTGATTCCTTCTGAAATTCAAATATTCTTTCTTCTAAAATTAGACTCCAGTTTCATTTGAAATCAAACTCTGGTTTCATATGAAATCATTCTTCGATTTATTTTGAAACCAGACTCGAGTTTCTGGTGAAATAAGAATCCAATTTCTTCATAAATAAGACTCTGATTTCTTCTGAAATCAGACTCTGATTTCTTTTGAAATCAGACTCCAATTTCTTCTGAAATTAGATTCTGAATTCATCAAAATTCAGATTCTGATTCTCTATTATTTCAGAATCTGATTATCAATATTTCTAGACTACAATTTTCGTTATCTAAATAATCTAATTAATTTTTTTCTTACAGTTATTAAATTTCCATAAATAAACATTCATTTTATTAGATCCTAAATGTGATAATTTTTCTTAATCATGTTAATGTTTCTCATAGTTTGTTATATAAAACAATGTCATCCAATTTATTTTAACTTAATCATTTCCTGAGTGACACATGTATAGGTCCCTCGAAAATTTAAGTAAAAATATAATCATTAGAGGATGAAGTCAACCATTGGAATCCATGCCTATAAATACCCAGCCATTTGAATGAGCTGAGTACTGGAGTTTTTTCTACGAGCTTTGAATCAAGATTTGATTTCTTAGAGCTCTATGTTGAAGCTGTGGAAGCTCTTCTCAAACTACTTTGTGAGAATGTTTTGAACAACTTTTTTCAGAAGAGAATATCTTGTTCAACCTAATTAGTGTGATTCTGATTATTGTTGTACAATCAAGGGCTTCTCGAGATCTGAAAACAAAGGTATCGATCACTTTATGGATCTAGGGATTGTGGGGATATCAATAGAGATACCAATCTTTGTATAGAGATATTACACTAGTGTTGGTAAGATACAATTTCATAAAAGTATAAATCAAGGGATCTTTATCCAAGGTTACTAGATACCCTTATATTTTTAATAAAATATTTCTTATACTTTTCTTGTTTTGATACAAGTTTTAATTCTACTGCATTTTGTTAAAGATAGAAAGTGTAACTTTCTTACACTTTATTATACTTGTATACTTTGATATAAATAAGATTCCATATGCTTTAAGGTGTAATATTTTCCTAAGTAAACTTGTATTAATTTTATTTATCGGATCCATCTTATCAGATCTTAATCAAGTTAGTTTCTTAGTTGAGAACTAAAGAGGGTTTGTGAATACATCTTGTTTAACGTTGTTAAACATAGATTTTCATAAGGTTAAAAACAAAAAAATTTAAACCAAAAATTCACCCCCTCTTGTAATTGAGAAATCTACATCTACATTTTGATCCTAAAATTGGTATCATAGGAGGTATCTGGAATAATTATACTTTCATATAGTTTTTCTTGCTCAAATTTTCTTTCTTAACTTTACTTGTTCAAGTTTTTCTTAAAGATTTTATTTTTTATTGACTTTTTATACTAATCCTTTTTGTGGAAAATATATTTGGTATTTTATTATAGAATAGAAGGAATGAAAATTGGTTCTATAGACAATATATATCCTAACAAACCTACAATATTTTATGGAAATGACTATGAATACTAGAGAGATAGAATGAATACTTTTATTATCAATACCAGTGTTGATAACTTTGTTATGCTAACTGGAGACTACAAGATTCTAGAAAAGGAAATCTTACAATTCACCAATTAATAAAAACAAGCGTATGAGCTTATCTTTAAAGTAAACAATTCTTTATTATGTTATATGATTAGGAATATCTATATCCAGATTTCATCTTGTGAAGCTTCTAATAGCATCTGGAAGAAATTAAAAGTCACATATTTTAGCACGTCCAAGGTTACTGAAACAAGAAGATTCATTCTTAAAGTTGAATATCATGGTTTTATGTATCCTTATGGAGAACCTATATGTAAATTTCAACAAAGGTTTATGACTATTGTCAATATCCTTTAGTCCATGGGTGAAAAAGGACTTGATGATGAGATTATTGTGGATAAGACAGAATGGCCTGAGGGCCTTCATTTTTATTGATTTTTGATAACCCCCCTTTCAAGGGATGAGGGGGAACCCTTAAAAGGCTCATAGGCTCAGAGATTACATGGCTCGTAGGGTAATGAGATTACATGACCCAAAGGTCTTAGGGAATTCAACCAGACTATCTATACGGAACTGCCCCTCCCCAACATCTGCATCATGATAGTAGCTCTCCACATTCACATGGTTGTCTAGATAGGTTTCCCTTGGAAGCACATGATAGTCCCGATGGCATAGTCATACCCTCTCATTTTGAAAAATCCATTTGGCTCTACTATGGTGAGTGCACCTACTCTGAATCCTCTTCTAGGGATGATCCTTTTTTTGTAGAGTCTGTTTAGGGAAACTGCATGTGGCCCGAAGGCATTGAGGTGGCTCGAAGTCCTTAAAGGTGTCCTAAAATCCCTACTGACCCGAAGGCCTAGGTGGTCTGAAAGCCTTAAAGACTCCAAGCCCAAACCGGTGGCACAGGGTGAATAGTTCCAGCTACTATAGTACCGAACAGTACCTGCTACAGTAACTGCTATAGTTCCTTCTACAGTACCCGCCCAGTGTACAGTTTTTCATAGTACCTATAAAGTGTACAGTATGCTACAGTACCTGGAAATATTCCTCTACCTGGTTATGAACTTGGGTCTCACGGATACACATAACGATACATGGGTCTCGTTGATAAGATAATAGATATTATTCCGAATGAGTGGGAATCTAAAAGAACAACAATTAATGAGAATAAGAAAGTTTCAAACATCACTCTTAAGGAGTTATTTGGAACTATTCTATAAAATGAAACTAGAATGAAGAGATATACATAGATTAATAAGAAAAAGAATGGTAATGGAAGTGTTCATTTCACTAATACATCAAATCATATGAAAGTGAAGACTACTGAAAGAGTTACTAGATCAAAATCTAATAAATCTACTGTTATATCTGAATCAAGTGATAGTGACCATTATGATAATTAACTTTCCAATATTTATCAAAGAATGAAAAAGATTGTGGGAAATAAAGATTTCAAATATAGAACAAGAATAAAGACAGAAAGGATAAGAAAGATTCATAAGTGACTTGTTATGAATGTAAGAGGGCAGGTCATATCAAACCAGAATATCCTATGATCAAAAGGAAAGAAAGAAAGGGAATGAATTCAAAAAGAAATAAGAATAAGTACTACAATGATAAGTCTAAGAAATTAATGAGATCTAATGACACTTGGAGTGCTAGTGATGGTGATTATTCTGATTAATCTTTTGGAAAGAAGAATATTGTTCTTATAACCAGAATTCCTACTAAAAATCAATGTCTTATGTCTAAGGTAAATACTACTGAATCTTTAACCAATATTTCTTTAAATGAAAATTTTCCAAATGAATAACATTATGAATCTTCGAATGAAGAATCTTCCTCATAAAAAGATAATACTTTACCTTCATTTGAAGAAGTATCTAGGTTTTCCAAGTTACTTGAGAATAAAAATAGTAGGATCAATAAGAAACTTATTAAGGAAAAATATATAATGTCCATTTTAAGAAAATAAGTATCATATCTTTCAAAATATCTTGTTCAGAAACCCCTTGATTTTGAAAATGTTTCCAAAAACCTTAAGAAAGTAAATTCTGAGAAGGATAAACTTTATAAGGATCTTGAAAATGTTATTTCTAAGAAAAATGTTTTAGAGACTAACTCAAATTATAAGGCAAATGACTATGATGATAAGAATTTATTCATCAGAATAAATTGTGAATTTTTTTAATTAAAGAAACTTTTGTCAAACTTTACTCATCGTAAGGAAGGTTTTGATAAAATATATTCACAAATTCTTCCTCTTAGGAATAGTTCTATATTTGGTTATTCTCATTTAAAACCAGTTTTTAGTCATAACTATTTTTTTCCCCAAAGTGATCCTTTTTGTACTAACTTTTAATGTGGTGGACATTGGGATAAAAAAAATTCTTTGAATAAAATCAAATCCTTATGTTTTCATAAAGCTCTTTTTTATAATAAAATGTGGATACCTAAGATTTTACTTTACAAAATTCCCAAATCCAATAAATATAGGATTATGAAAGTATATCTATTTTATTTTTAGGAAAACAAAGGAAGTGGAAACAAAAATACATGGTACGTGGATAGTGTATGTTCTCGAAACATGAATGGTACCAAAAACCTCTTTGAAAATATTATTACGATTAAATGCATAAAAGTAACATTCAGAGATAATGATCAAGGAGAAATCGTTGGTATAGGTAATATTGTTCTTCCTAGAAAATATTTTATTTCAAATTATTTATTTGTTAAAGGTATTGAGAACAACCTTATAAGCATAAGCCAATTATGTGATGAAGGTTACCTTTTGAATTTTAGGAATGATAAATTTCTAGTATGAAATTCCAAGGAATATTTTATTCTCTCTACCCCTAGGCATGAGAATGTTTATACACTTAACTTATAAGACCTTAGGAGGAAATAACTACATTTCCTTAGTGAAATGGAAGATCAATTTTGGTTATGGAATAGAATACTAGGACATTGTAACCTTAGAAACCTATGAAAACTCTCAAAAAAAGACCTATTAACGATCCAATGGAGCTTAAATTTGGTTCCTAATTTTTTTTTGATCCTTATCAATATGGAAAGAAATATAATTAAAGATTTAAATAAATTAGTTAAGTCTCAACTTCTAATGCATTACAGCTAGTGCATATGAATCTTTTCAGTCTAATTCAAACTAGAAGTATTGGAGGAAAATACTATGTATTTTTTTAGTTTATGATTACACTAGATTTACATGGGACTATTTTCTAGAAAATAAATCTGAAGCCTTTTCTTATTTTAAATATTTTTCATCCAAAGTTAAAAAAGAGATAACCCTTCCATTGATAACTATTCATAGTGATCTTGGAAGAGAATTTGAAAGTTCATATTTTTAAACTTTTTGTAGTAAGAAAGGCATTACTCAAACTTCTCAACTCTAAGAACTCCTCAAAAAATTGTGTTGTTGAAAGAATAAATTGTATTTTTTAAGAGATAACAAGAACCATGATGAGTGAATACACTATTTCTAAACAATTTTTTTTCTGAAGATTTAAGTACTTCTTGTTATACAATAAATCGAGTTTTAATCAGACCTTTTCTTAATAAAACTCCTTATGAGTTATGGACTGGTCGAAAACCTAAAGTTTCTTACTTCAAAGTTTTTGGACACAAATTATTCATTTTTAATACTAAAGATAACTTACATAAATTCGCACCAAAATCCAATGAAGAATCTTCTTAGTCCACTCCACTACTTCTAAGTCTTATAGAGCTTTTAATAAAAATATTGTACCATTGAAGAAATAGTTCATGTTAAATCTGATAAAACTGATCCATTTGTTTTTAAACAACCTAAACTTACATCCTCAGATGTGTTTTCAAAAAATATTTGTCATCCATTTATGGAAGATTCTTCTAATATGTAAAATACTCCAGAAATTATTTTTGAAGTATTTACCCCAGAAGAGTTTTTACCTTATGTTGATAAATAGGTTTTAAAAAACCCAAATCTGTTGTTTCTTAAGAATCATCCTAGTGATAGTATCATTGCTAATGTAAATCAACCTATAAGTACTAGAAGTTCTATAAGAAATTAAGTAGATAAACTATAATTTTTTCCCAATTAGAACCTAAAAGTACTGATGAAACTTTAAGTGATTATGATTGGATTAAATCTATGCAAGATGAACTAAATGAATTCAAAAGGAATAAAGGATGGATCTTGGTTGAAATATCTTAATAAAATTCTATAATTGGTGTAAAGTGGTTCTTCATAAATTAGTGTGATGAAAATGGAATAATTGTAATAAATAAAGAAATATTAGTTGCTAAAGGATATAATCAACAAGAAGGAATAGACTATGAAAAAAACTACACTCCAGTAGCTAGACTTGAATCTATTCATATTCTTCTAGACTTTGCAGAATTATTTAATTTCAAACATTTTCAAATGGATGTGAAGTTTGGTTTCGATAATGGATATGTTCAAGAGGAATTTTATGTTTAAAAAACTCTTGGTTTTAAAGACAAAAAACAACCTGAACATGTTTACAAACTTACAAAAGATTTATATGGACTTAAACAAGCTCCTAGATCCTTTTATAATAGACTTGAAGGACTTTTGTTACAAAACAATTATATTAAGTGAAATTGTGATCCAAACCTTTTTATAAACAAATATAAGAACAATATTTTGATTTTTCAACTTTCTGTTGATGACATTATATTCAGACCAACTTAGCAATCCTTAACTAATTCATTTTCAAATCTCATGAAATATGAGTTTGAAATGAGTATTATGGGTGAGTTAATGTTTTTTATTGGTTTTAAAATTTCACAAAAACTAGAAATAACTTATATATATCAACATAAGTAAATTAAATATATACTTAAGAAGTATGGATATGAGAACACTAAAAGTATAAGTACTCAAATCGGTACCTCAAACTCTCTTGATCTTGATGAAACTGAGAAACCTGTAGATCAAACATATTTTAGAGGTATGATAGGATGTTTATTATACTTAAAATATAGTCATCCTGACTTAATGTTTTCAGTATGATTATGTGAAAGATATAAATATAATCCAAAATAATCCCATTTAAAAGTAGTGATTTTTTCTATTTAAAGGGAATTGTGGATTTAGGACTTTTCTACTCTTCTGGAAATGATTTTATTTTAAAAATATTTTTAGATGATGATTTTGGTGGTTGTATAATGGATAGAAAAATTACATTCGGATATTTTCATTTATTAGGATATTAATTAGTTTCTTGGTCTTTCAAGAAATAACACTTAGTATAACTTTCCACTGTTGAAGTGAAATATGTACCAGTTGGAAGTTTTTGTGCTCAAGTGTTGTGTATGAAAAACACACACAAATACTATGGCATAAGTTTTACCAAAACATAGGAAATGTGTGATAATACTAGTTCCATTTCCTTAAGAAAAAAACCCTACACATCACTCTCATGCAAAGTACCTAGATATTAGGAATCACTTTCTTAGGGATCACACACTTAAAGGAGACATCATTCTTCAATTTATCAGAATACAAAATCAACTTACCGACATATTTACAAAATCTTTATCATTTGATAGATTTAAATACATTAAACAAAAGTTAGGAATGATAACCATATAGTAATCATCTATAATAAATTTTTTGTTGAAACCTATCTCTTCACTTTAAGATACTCCTTTTCATTGGGGGGTACAAATGTTTACTATTTTATATTTCGTTTTCCAAAAAAAATTCAGAACCTATAAAGTTCTCTTTCCTTGATAAAATTTTTCAGAACTTATAAATTTTTATTTCCCTAATAAATTTTTTCAGAACCTAAGTTTTATAAGAGGAACCTTATCAATATTGAAAAATCATTTTGATTAATCTGGAAGGTACATTTCCTTACATATATCATTATAATTGCAATTTTTTTGTTGGTATTTATATCTTATTTTAATAAAACCTTATTGAATTCACTTTATTTAAATATGATTATTCCTTAAAACCTCAAAATATCAGAACCTATAAATCCTTCTCCAATATTTATATCAACTATTAGATCAGATCAAGAAAATCTCAACCATTGGATTAAACCAGGAATATGAACTATCACCCCGATTTTTATATAAAGGACCCCTTATTTGCATACCACATCATTTTCATAGAGTTTTTTCATCGAATCCCTTTTTCCCTATAAGTTTTTAGTTTAGTTTTATACTTCCCTTAAAATCTAAATTTATCCTGAAGTTTCTTTGCAGCCTTCAATGGCCTCCAACAAGAAACTCAAGGATGGGATAAATTTTAGGGAAAGTTTGGAGGACCCAAATTTCTTTGTCAAGTATGACTCTTTAATCTCAAAAATCATAAAGAAGAATAGTTAGAAAAGCCTATGTGTATCCAAAGAAAAGAGTTAGGATCTAGTGTATATAGATTTGGTAATATAATTTTATGATACAATTCATTTTTATGAACAAGGAGGAAGAGAACTATTTTCATTCAAAAGTTATAGAAAGACTTATTCCATGTCTTTCAACAAGGCTGCAAGTATCCAAGATATTCCTTATGGTTGACAAGCAATATTTTTCTCACATAGATTACTTGATAAGGAAGGTTCATTTGATATGTGATATCTTCATAATGGACTTGTTGGTAAATGTAAAGAATTTTAACCTCATCAAGTACATTCATTTAACAATCAGTAATATTAAGAATGGCACTATCAATTATAAGACCATTATGTACCCTATGATCTTATCCAAAATAATTGTCATGTGCTTATAATCCTTCAAAATCCCTTGAATCTCAAAGGCCAAAGACTTAAAGATTATGTTGTTAAGTGATGATACCCTAAGAATAATTAATATTGGTTTCAGTATTAATATAGGAGGGTTATTTGAACTTTCTAAAAAAGATGATCAAGCTACTAGAGAGAAAGGTAAAGTTGGAGAAAGCTCCATCAAAATTCCAAAGAAAAGAAAAGGTAAAGAGACAGAACAGAAGGAATAATCACCGTAACCTAAGATAGTATCTTCTCCACCCAAACCAAATAAGAAAAATACATTCTCTAATGAAGTACTAGAAAAATGGAGAGAGAAGAAAAATAAAAAGAAGGAAGGAGATGTAGTTTTTGTATTAGACCATCTTGAGGCTAAGGCCTTAAAGATCCATGCAACAGAAGATCTTGAGATACAATCTAAAGAAAAGAAGATGAAGAAGAAGATATCAAAAGATGATATTGTCCAATATTTTCTTATATATACTAAGAAGGAATCTAAACAAGTTCAGGTACCAGAATATTTCTTGAAAGAATCAATGCCAACCAAGAATCTGGTTATAGATAAGATAAAGAAATATATTTCAATTTTAGAACCCATAATTGAAGAAGAGGAAGTTCAGAAAGAAGAATAAGAAGAATAATAATAATAAGATGAGTAAAGTGATGATGTGATAATAATGGTGGAAGAATACCAAGAGAAGGACAGTCCTTTTGACAAGTTTTCTATAAAAAAATCCCAAGATGAATCCACTAAGATTATTTTAGAAGAATAGTCTGTTCAAAAAGATATTGATGCTCGGGATGAGGTAAATAAAGTTCCTCCAAATGATGAGAGTATTAATGATGATATTGTTCAAGAAGTTGATGAAAAAAATTATGATAAATAAATTAGTGTTAAATGTGTTGATAAAAAGGATGAAGATGATGATATAATTATCCAATTTTATGATTGAGAGAATGGGGCTTATAATCTTGAGAACAGAATTTCTAAGAAAGAAAAAGGAAAGGAAATAATTTTTGAAACACCTAAAAAGGTTATCGTTTCAAAATAAAATAAATATGTTGTTGAAACATATAAGATAAAAGGATATGAGAAAGATAAAGTTCCCTCGCTAATAAAAGAATCTTCTTTATAATCTTCATCTTATTGAGGACATGATTTTGTGGTTCATTCCTTAAAGAAGCTCATGAATTCCATTACCTTTTTTCTAAGCATTGATTCTAGATGTCAACTTCTTCAACAAACAATCAATCAAAAGTCATATTCAACAATAATTCTCATAGAAAATTTTATCAAACTTAAAGCTGAGTTCAATAATTTTCAAATCAGTTATGATGCTCATAGGAGATCTTGTAAAGAAATAACTAAGTGGTCTAAGTCAGTGATTCATGATCTTAAAATTATTGATTATTTCGCTGATTTAATCAAAGATGCATTTGATAAGTTTTATAATAGAATAAATAACCTTTCAAAAAAAAAATCATAAAATTTAAAGGAAGAGTAAGCTAGCCATCAACAGGAAGATAATTATCTAAATTGGAAGCTAAATTTATTTACTCTCAATTTGAAAAGAATAAGGGAACTCAAGGAAGATATGGATGAAAGTTATAATGATCAGGAAGAAGTGATAAAGTCTTAAGGGAAAATTCTTAAGTCTTAGGAAGAAATAGTAAAATATCTCGAAAGGAAAAATCAGGATTCAGATCAGTTAATCAAGAAGTTTGAAACTGGTCATAAAGAATTGAAGAAGATGAAAGCTACCCTGAAAAAGATAATGCCGAAGGAGAAAAATAAGGATGAATGAATTTTTCTTAAGCTCTGATATTTTGTTGTATTTTTCTTGGTAACAAATTTTATCAACATAATGAAATTTTTTATCTTTCTATTATTTGGTTTTGTATATTTATAACCTTTTAGTTATAAATTTTTTTTCCCTTTATTCCTTTTCAAAAATCACAAAGGGGGAGAAAAGAATGATAAAAAATAATATTAAGAAAGATAATTCCCAAGTAAGGGGGAGATATCTTAAAGAACAAATTCTTAAGTAATAAAGAGTAATTTCTCTAAGAAAGACAAGAATAAGATCCTTAAGGATTTCAAAACCTAAGGGGGGTTATTTATATTCACCATGAGCCATAAAAAAGGGAGATAAGTATTTCTTTTAATCTTAAAAACGACAACCTTAGTTCTTATATTATTTTATGAAAAGTTGTTTGTGATTTCCAGAAAGAGGGAGATTGTTAAGTCAATAAGTTTCCTTATGACTTTTCCATTCCTTTATGTTTTGAAAATCATAAACATGTTTTCTTAAGAAAAAATATATTTCTCTAAAAAACATTCTCTTAATAAAAATTTTATTTATCTAAGAACTTTTTGTATTTACCTATGGTTTTCAAAGTCTTATCTAGTGTTTTCTCAAACCAATTCAAACGATATTTAATTAAGTCAAAAAATTGGATCCTTATCTAACTCATAACCTTACAGTCCCTTAGAATCTGATTTACCTAGAATTGTGACATTGATTTATTTTGATATCAGACTCCGAGTTCTTATGAAATCAGACTCCGATTTATTTTGAAATCAGACACTGATTTCTTATGAAATCTGACTCTGAATTCTTCTGAAATAAGATTCTGAATTCATCAAAATTCATATTTCAATTCTCTATTATTTCAAAATATGATTTTCAATATTTCTAGAATATAGTTTTCATTGTCTTAAGAATATGATTAAAAGTTTTTCTTGCAGTTACCAAATTCCCTTAAAGAAACGTTCCATTTTATCAGATCCTAAATGTGATAATGTTTCTTAATCATGTTAATGTTTCTCATAGTTTGTTATATAAAATGATTTCATCCAATATGTTTTAACTTAACCATTTTCTGAGTGACATATGTACAGGTCCCCCCGAAATTTAAGGAAAAATATGACCATTGGAGGAGAAAGTCAACTGTTGGAATCCATGCCTATAAATACCCAACCATTTTAATGAGCTGAGTGCTATAGTTTTTTGTTGTGAGCTATGAATCAAGAGTTTATTTCTTGAAGATCTATGTTCAAGCTGTGAAAGCTCTGATCAACCTACATTGTGATAATGTTGTGAACAACTTGTTCAAGCTAAGAAAATATTATTCATCCTACTTAGTGTGATTCCAATTATTTTTGTACAATCAAGGGATTTAGGGGATAGGAAGACAGAGGTACCGATCACCTTAGAGATTGAGGGTTTGCAGGGATAGCAAGATAGATACTGATCTTTGTATTAAGGTCTTACCCCGGTGTGGGTAAGACATACTTTATTGAAATTATAAATCAAGGAACCTTTATCCAAGGTTATTGGATACCCTTCTCTTTAGGATAAAATATTTCTTATACTTTTCCTGTTTTGTTATAAGTTTTAATTCCTATGCATTTTGTTAAACATAGGAATTGTAACATTATTACACATTCATATACTTCTATACTTTGATATAAATAAGATTTTATATGATTTAAGGTAGAATGTTTCCCTAAGTAAACTTTTCTTAAGATTCTTTATCCAAACCATATTATCGGATCCTAAGAAAGTTAGTTTCTTAGTTAAGGAATAAATAGGGTTTCTGAATCCATCTTGTATAACTTTGTTAAACATAGATTTTATTAAGGTAAAAAATTAATGTTTTTAAAACTAAAATTCACCCCCCTCTTGTAATTGAGAAATCTATGTCTATATTTCAATCCTATAATTTTTATAGTTATGTGAAAATTGATAATGATTTACAAGTATCTTTTTCTATGTACAAAATAGATATTAGCATGTCAGTAAAAAAAGATGCCAATTTCCTTAGCATACCATCAGAGGGTGATTTATTTTTCCCTTCTCATAAGAAAACAAAAGAAAAAAGGAACCTTCAATAGGAATAGATATGAGAAATCTCTTTTTCAAATAAATGATGAAAAAAGTAAAATTACCCATCTCTCATCATACAACCATATTACAACCCTTTGGATTCAAGGATTTTTTATTCCATGAAATGGTGATAGTGAAACCCTAATGGTCTTCAATGTTTTCATTCTTGATTAATTAGTTAACACAAGGAAACTGAATTTGATGGGTTGTGTTTTTTTAACCATCAACAATTTAAAATCTAGTACAATCAAATTGCAGTTGATTTTGTTTCATGGAATCATTAGTATGTTTATTAAGGACTGAAGTTTTTTAATCTCATAATCAAGTCAGTACTAAAGAAAATGAAAATTACTCTTATAAGTGAAGATACGATAAAAAGATTAAAGTTTATTTTTTGATTTAGAATCAAAACAGTTTTTCAAAGATGCTGAAGTCGATGAGTTGAAGGAAGTTGTTGAATCTTCTCAGAATTTTTGAAAATATATTGTGCTTATTGTTTTCGAAGAACAATAGAACAAAAAGTTAATTTTTTAATAAAGCTAAAGAAACAAAGAAAAGATTATGAGGAAGTAGATACTGAGTAGAGAAGAAATAAATCCAAAGGGAAAGAAGGAGACCCTCAGTTTGGTCTTGTTCATGTCGAGGCCCTAGATGAATGAATTCATACTGAACAATCTTTTACATAAGAAGAAATGAAAATAAAGAAAGAAAATAGAAATTCAGATGTCTGGTATTAATAAGTTCTTAGAAGGTGTTGAAAAATAAAGTGTAGTAATCGTAGTCAGGTAAACTATTCAAGAAGGTATGGTTAATCCCTCTATCCAAGACAACATAAAATAAATGAAAATAGTTAATAATAAATCAGTGCCATAGAAAGATAGTCAATAAATGTTTTCAGATGAAAAGGAAGATAGATAAATGATACAGATAGATTAATATTCCAGCAAAGAAGAAGAAATAGAAGAAAGAAGTGGATAATAAGAGGAAGAAATAAAATAAGTAGTTGAATAATAAATTGAAAAGAAGGAATATGGAAATGAATAGGAAGATTTTCAAAAAAAATCACTCCGATATTTTACCCGTGAGATCTTTAGATACAACTTCTTGTAAATTAACATCACTAGAAATTGATTCTCAAAGAAAGATGCTCAGAGATTCTAGTCCAATAATGTTATTTATATATCTGATGAAGAGTAAGAGATCAAGACCGATAAAAATCATAATCATTCTTTACAATACATGGCTGGTAAAACTCATTATGAATAATTTCCTAATTTTATGGAAGATAATGACTCAGATAATACAATTTCAATCAAAGGAGGTCATTATATTTTCCAAGATTTAAGAATATTGGAAAATATAGTTCAACATTTCCCAAGGATCAAAGGAAAAATTGATTTGATTTTTTAAAATCAAAATAGAAGATCAAGTTTAGTCAGAGGTTTAAAAGATAGACTGTTAAATCTTGAATTTGATTTCAAATTTTTTGAAGAAAGTGCTCATGTACACAAAAGGATTGTAATAAAGTATTAAAGTGGTCTCACAATGTCGATTCAAATATAAAATATCATGAAGACTCAATTGAAGACATAAGGAACCTTGTAAATCAAGTCTCAATTGTTTTTTCTAGAAAAGTAATATTTCAATAAAATTTCAGAACCTCATAAGATACCCAGTGAGGTGTAATCAACGAGTTAAATAGGAATTTGAGATATATTTATTTAGAAATTTTAAGGCTGAATAATTTTAAGGATGAAATAATTGATTTGAAAAATCAGATTCTTTTTTTGAATGATAAAATTGAAGTGAAATAAAAGTCTGGTAAGGTTAAATAAGATAAGATTAAACTTCAAGAAGAAAAATTTCATACTCAGGATTATAAAATAAAGGATCGGGAATAAAAGATTCACACCCTTTAAGAAAAGTTACTCTCTCAGGAAAAATTGTATTGTAATTAGGATCAGTTGTTTTCAGAATATGAAGAAAAACTTCAAACTCAGTAATAATTTCTTGATAATCATATAGAGGATAGAAAATAATTCAAAAAGATGAAAATAATAATTTTTAATATCTTTTATAAGAAATGATTTTTTTAAAATCTTGTTGTATCTTTTTAAAATATCAATGAAATTATTTGACATTTATATTTAGTTTGATTGAATGTTTTCTAATTCTATTGGATTAATGTCCTTTAATTTATTTTATATGATCAAATTATTTATTACTTTGTATATATTGTTCATCTAAAACTTTTAAAATACCTTGAAGACTACTCCCATTCCTTTTTTAAAATCACAATGGGGGAGAAATTTTTATACAGGGGAGAAATTTCCATAAAAGGGAATATTTATTTAGTAAGGGGGAGATAATATTCAAAAAGAAATAGAATATGATCCTTTGGGAAATTGTTATCCTAAGGGGTATTTAGTCATATACATTATTGTATTTAGATGAGTTATAAACTCAAATGGAAATAACTTTAAATATTTACTTCTAAAACTGAAAGTTCTTTAAAATACTATTTAACAGAAGTTTTTCAATTATATTTTCTATTTAATAATTATGGTTTGTACTTTCCAATAAGGGGACATTATTAATTAAAAAGTATATTTTTTAATTTTTTGTTCCTTTTGTTTTGAAAATGACAAACGCTTTCATAAATATTCAATTTCTGAATCTGTTATGTCAAAAGTATTTTAACAATATTTTTATAGAAGAAATATTACATTTTATTGTAACTACATCAAGTCTTTTTAATTATGAAAATAAATTTATAATTTTCATTAAAAAAATTATAATAAGTATGCATATGATAAATATCATACCCATCAAAATTATCATACTGAAAAAATTCCATGTTTATTATACTGATCTTGGATATGATTTATATCATATGCATCATTTGAAAACCAATCAATTTATCTATCCTTTAATACTAATAGGATTTTCATATTCAGATGATATCAATATAAATCATACTAACACTCATAACGATTATCATTGGACTGATTTCAATTTAATTTTCATACCTATAAAACAAAATCATAATGTTAGGAAATATTTTTAAATCAAAATGATGTTGTGATTTCAGTTATCATATGATCATTGGAGTTACAGGTGTCCAGGTCCTCCTAATAATCTTGGAAAATACAACCATTGGAGATCAAGATGACATTTGGGATGAATGCCTATAAATACCAAGTCATTTGAAGAGCTCATAACAAGAGTGGGTTTGGCATGCTGTGTGAGATCTCTGAAAATTGGCTATTGTGTGCAAAAGATCTACAGCTTACAGGTTGTGAACTATTTGCTACATACACATGTATCGTTATAGAGTTTGTTTTTATTTGTGAGACACCAATCATTGTGATTATGATTGAGGGCTTCCAAGTCTATGGTGATAGAGGACTCAATCACCTTCTTGATCAAGGGATGCCATGGATAGGTAGAGAGACTAAAGTCGATCATTGTATTAAAGGCTTACAAGGATAGGCAGACAGAAACTGATCATCATATTGAGGGCTTACCCTAGTGTGGGTAAGACATATTTTCTTGAAAGTATAAATCAAGGGACCTTTATCCAAGGTTATTGGATACCCTTCTCTTTGGGTTAAAATAGATATATTCATTTACTTGTATATCATTTCTACTTCATTTTTAATAGAAATTGATTAATTTAATCTTTTTATTTGAATTTCATTTTTCGTAATTAATTTATTTATGATAAAATTATTTTTATACTATATTACATTATAATTATGATTTCTATGATTACGATTAATTTATAAGTACGAATTGTGGAATACATATCAAAATAAACTTGATTGTAATATCTTTTATCATCAGATCAAAAGGAACAATATGATTATTGTTTTTATACATAATAGTTTTTGTGAATTTAATTAGATTAAATTATTTTAAAGTAAAAATTTTGTAAGATTAAAAATAAATTTTTTTTAAACATATAGTTCACACCCCCCCACACACACACACACACTTATAATTTTCTATCTATATATACATTTTGATCCAATAGACACTTGTTATAAATGGAATACATATAGTATTTGCAATCCATATCTATGAGAAATTCCCCATAGAAGGTATCCCTAAACATATATTCATTAGATTTACATAGTTACTTATAAATGGTAATAGTATGTTGTCTATATGCCTTGTAAGTTTCTAACGTTGGGTAAACCAACTAAATATTAGGTCTAATTGTGCATGATTTGACAAATTACTTAGTGTATGTTAATATCCTAAGTAAGTAGTGAGTAAATGAATTAGTAAATTGCCAAATGGGATTAAAGTGGAAGAACCAAAACACCATAATATGATTAAATGTTTATTATACTAATATAGAATCATGACTCATTGAGTGATAGATTATTATGATTTTATGTTGGAAAATTTTGGTCTTACTGAATCACCCCAACTCCCATGGTGTCATTCATAATTAATGATGTCTCTATAAATTAGTATTATGGCCATTAATTGTCTTATGTATCAAATGGTGTTGATAAAATATAAAAATTTATAGGCACATTACTTTATGATACCATTGAAAATAAAAATTTATGCTCATATTTTTAAAGGATTGTGTTTTGATACTTGGAAAGACATATTTATGTGTTGTGTCATTAATACTAGTGAATTTTTTATATAATAATTATGTATTTCAAATAATTAATACTAGGGGAGTTATTTAAAATTAATTAATCCATATAGTTCTCATATTTGATGAAAAATTTCATGAATTATTATTGGATGATTTGATATAAAATGTATACAAGGTAATAAATACATTTTGTACACCAAAGGATATGGGGAGATATTAGAATAATTTTATGAAATATGTTTTATATCATAAAAATATATTTTAATTTATATAATATATATTGTTTAAAAAAACATAAAAGAAAAAAAAATAATGAAAAATATATGAATAAGTATAATTTATAGGAAATAGATACCATATATGAAAATAATGAAAATAAAATAAATAAGAATATTTCTCAATTTTAGGGGGAGATAATATTAATAAAGAAAGATAATATGAATTATTATATTTGTGAAAAGTATATATAGAATTGAAATATCAGGAAAATGATCCCATATTAGATTATAAAATCATAACAAGATTATATTAAGATCTATATAAATTAATAATATATAAAATAATCATTGATGAATATGAATTTTCAATAACCAAAATATGTGAAACATCATTCAAATGAATAAAAATAATAATCCATATTAAAAGAAAATGAATAATAATAATGAGTATTTAATTCCTTGTTTACATTGAAAAAATATAAATAATAATATTAGTGGAAATTTATTATAGAACTATATAGTCAATTGTAAAAAATAACCATGTTGCGGGATAATATTGAATCCCACATTATTATTCTAAAAAGAAAAGTTTCTAATAAAATTTAATTTTTTATGGATAAAAATAATATTTTGAATATTAATTGTTTAGATTTTGTAGTGAATTTAAAATACATAAATTCATGAATGTTAGAATAAATAAACTAAAAACATTTGTGGAATCATTAAAATAGATGGAGTAGTGAATTACAAGTTAGAGGAAACATTACATGGGTAGGACTAGACTCAATTTTGATGAAATGGTATATCAATAGAATATTAATTCTACTGATGTTATTAAAATATCAAAATTAATAAATAAGGAATGATTCCCAAAAGTAAAAATGAAAATATAAGAGTTTCACATGGAATTTCTGGTATAAAGAGTTATTTTTATTCAATAAAATGTAATTAAAATAGGATCTATCAAAACATGTGTGTATTTAGATGAGTTCATGGAAATAAAGTGAGTTTTCTTCAAACAGTATAATGTTAATTGGTGTTCATGGATATAGTAATCATTCATTAGGGGGGGGGTCTTATTATTAAATTCATTCTAGAAGGTATGATTATTATACCTTAATGTTTATTTTTTCCAATATTGGTTCTAGTCCTTATATTAATATTATATATTGAAAAAATTTAGCTTATAAACTACATATATTTCAATATAATTATAATATAAAATATATTTTCATAATTTATCTTCCCTTACAAATACTAGTAATAATACTAATAATGGTGGGTTTAATTTGTGTTTCCAAATTATCAATTTTATTAAACAAAATTATCTTTACATAAGTTAAAAGTAATATATCACCAAGAAACATGTTTCTAGAAATCATAAATCGTGCAGAATGGAAAAAATTCATAGTATCATGCAATATTTTTATAGGTATCATATCATATATTTTATGAATATATCATTTCTTATCATAGTAATTTTCCTTGCATTTATTTTATCACTCATATAATAAAGTAATTAAAAAGTTTAAATTTATCCTAAAAAGGTTTTATGTCATGAAAAATTTAAGTGAATCCGTCCTTATTACAAAGATGTTCCCCCAAGTGAAAAGGTTATCATTTTTTATATATGAAGTTACAATATATAAAATGAAATGTTATTCTTCAGATGATATCTTGAATTCAATAATAAAATAAATGAATCATATAATTTTTCTTGTGGATCACTCAAAAGACATAATCACTTGTTCATTATTATGCACTAACTTGAAGTATATAAATATAGTAATACTTGAAATTATCTTAATAGATATCTATATTCCATAATTATAACCACTTTCATTTTTATGAATTTTTCTCTATCATTGTCTTATGCTACTAAAATTCACACAGAGGGGAGTGGAAACACATTTTAACAACATGGATAAATAAACAATATGTTTTAGGAATATTTATAGTCTTTCATAATAATGTATTTGGTTCTCTTTTAAAGAAAAAATTCCATGTCCTTTCTCAGTATTTGATCAATTAACCAAATACCAACTTGTTCAAGTGTGATATAAAAATCAATTAGATCCATAAATTTCATTTTATTATTATAAAAAATTCTTTGTTCCATAGTCTCAACCTCATGATACTCCTATCCATCATTCATGTTAAAATTATTATTAGTTTTAATGTTTCAATAAATATACTCTTATTTAGAAGGGGGATCCATCTTTAAGATACTATGAATAACATTCTTAGCATGTAAATAAAATTCAACACCTTTATAATCCATTATCTATTAAAACCATATCTATGATACTATGTAAGATTTTATATTCTAATAACCCTTTTGAATAACTACATTATTGGAATCTCTTATTCAAAAAGTTAACAAAACATAACACCTCGAGAAGATTTTAATTTAAGAGAATGATTATTTTCCATTATAACCAATAATTTCTTATAAACAAACATGATAAGTAATTTCAATTTTATATTTTCAATAGGATATATTTCATATAAAATTCATTATTCAAGATTGTTTTGGACTTTGTTTTATTTCACTTAATAACATCTATTTTTTAAATATATTGAAAATTATATTTTGGAGTATATAAAGGTACTGCTTTTTTACCTCTCTTAAATCCTCACTATATCATGTTAAACAATCCATGTTTTCTAAATTTATTTACTATTATACCATATAAAATTATAAATTTGGATCTATGATCATTTCAATAGGATATCAAACCACATCTATTTCCTTATAAAGTGAAACCTCCTCCAAAATTTGATCCTCTACTATATATGAGTCATTTAATTTTTCAACTTCCTATTAACTATATGGATAATAGGCTGAATGATAAAAAACATATAACCTAATTCAAGATCCATACTCATCCCATAAAGTATATAAGATATTATTGGCTTACATAAATTAATTAATTACTCCTTTATCAATTAGAAACATGATAAATAATATTTGAAGACCACAAAGATCCACTGCTGGGGCCAAGAATTGTGTCCCTATCCCTACACTAGGGGAAATGATTTTTCTATAGTATAAAATTAAAGAGGTAATTTGAGTTTTCCTATTAATATCAATCATGGGTCTTACCTGAAGATGAAGTAAAATAGAACTCAGTGGATCAAGGACTCATAAATATTATTGTAATGAAACAATAAGTATACCCTTTAAGAGCCACTTCAAACCCATACACCAATAGTAACACATTCCCAAGATAAATAGTTTAAAATCATGGAATTAGTAAAATTAAAATGGATATTCAAATAGCCTTTCCAACTTCAATAATATTATAAATACATCTTTAATGTAAACACAACCAATTCCTTCATATGATATTCACCTAATATCTCAATCCATATAAAATCTAGATGCACTATCAATAAATAATTCAGAACATAGAATCGATAATAAAAATATAGTGAAAGAGTGTTCATAAAACAATATAAATAATGAAATTTCCTATAGTAGTTAAAAACGTATCAAAATTGAAGGATTGAAAGAAAAGGCAAAGTAAGCCCACATAGCCACTCAAAAATTATACAAAATAAGGTATCTTAGACCATAGGGGAATAGGGAATCTGTTTTAATAGTATATAGTGGTAGGATACAAATATATGAGATTCATATATATTTTACCATATATTACTCTATTATTATTTGAATTTAAAGAAATTGTGTAGTGAGTCCAGACCCCTAATAACAACTAAATTCATAAAACCCCAAATAGTGCTAATGTGGTAGGAGAAATTTTAAACCAATTATCACTAATGAAAAAAATGGGAACCTTTTGATAAATGAATAAAATATAAATCCTATAATAGTTACATAGGTGTAATATGAATGATTATAATTCAATCATCAATATTTAGAATATTCAATCTCATATGGATAGCATCTATGTTTAGAGGATTCACCAAAATTTATTAAGGATGATGAACATGAGAAGAGGGATGACATGTGAGGTATGAATTTTCCGCACCCCTGATGGTGACTGATAGGATAGAGCCACTAATTTTAAAGGATAGGTAATTAAGGGTAAGAGATGAGATAGGTGTATAAGAGATTACTGATGAATTCTTACTCCTCAAATTTTGTCAAATACTTTAAATTCCAAGAATAAAATGATATTATTTTTCTAAGGATGTAAAAAATATCATTAAAATTTAAATATTATATATGAATTCAAAATATTGGTATCCATTAAACATAATTAATTTAATTATATTATAATATATAATATTGATAATGGAATAGAAAATGGAATGTGAATGTGGTTGTTTTTTTCACCAAGGAAGAAATTTATTCAAAGAGGATTTATATTAGAAATATATCAAAACCAGAATTGTATGGGGGAGGTATAACTTATAGGAAATGTTATTAGGACCATAAGGGTATTTAGTGAGTGATACCATGAATAGGGTGGTTGAATAAGGATATAGAATTGATTCCAATATAAACATCATAACCATAAAACTCTCACCAACCTAAATGATATTGACCTCATTGTTAGTAGGTTCATACTTAAATTCATCTTCCAATGACGATATAAATTTTATTACACTTATTAATACCCCAAGAGAATTTGTGTAATAATTTATTTACCTATAATGGTATATTTATTTCTAATAGAATATAAATAAATTATACACAAGATTTATCAAACTACTTAGTTCACCCTAACTAGACTAATCCAAAGAGTATTCAATTACATTGTGTCGATGTACCAAAATCCACCTCTTTGGTGGTGGGTTTATGGTAGGGTAGTCCAAGACATAGTTCACTATCATTAAAGTATTTATGGATAGTTTAAAACTTCCCTAGGGTACCTCCCTTACTCCTATCCATTTATCATATCTCTAAGAAGAAAACACATTGTAATAAATTTCTACCCAAAACAATATCACCATTATTTTTTCATTGAGTGTATATAATTTCTCCTTGAACACCATGTATTTCTCCTTTAATGAAAATATATGAACATCGTCATCAATATCACTTCACCATCTATGAGAATTCAAGTAATATTCATTTTATTTCCTTATAAAACTCTTTAACAGTCCCAATTATTTCGTCAATCCTCGTACTTTTTTTATTATTGAATGAACCTCTCATCATACCGGATATATAGATGTCCCCTTTTTCTGGAAATAAAAAATTTCCATTATTTATGGTGATATATATATATATTACCATAATTCTATTTCTAAAATATAATTTTCTATATTCACAGATAAATTATCTACTATCCATATTTGAATATATTTAAATCTCTATTAGTATATTGCTAAGATTCATTAAATAATCTATTTCAAATCTAATTCATATTTTCTCATTGAATTTTTATATTTTCCGCACATAAATATATGATACTCCAAATGTGGAAACTTTATAACTAATATTATTCAATGTGTGATGAATAATATTATGAAATGATACACAACTCCCTCTATAATAAAGAATTAAAACTTTCTCTACCATGTAAATATTTATAGTGCAAAATTCTTCATGTGGTATGTAATCAACCACCTCTGAAACTAATTCCCCACACCCCACTAAAAATCATAAAGAGAAACCTAAAAATCACATTCAGCTAGTATACAATGGTTTTATGCTTCACATAATGTTTTGAGATAATAAAAAACATCAAACTGAATAAATCCTATATTTTATTGGGTCCCCTTTACAGTGTAAAATTTTTCAATGGAATGGAAATATCCAAATATAAAGTTCCACTAAACTTTTCCTTCACATATTCATAATGTGGGGATACATCCAATAGAATAAAAACAATCTTTAAAAGATACATTATATATCATATCGTACAATATTATGTGTATCTTAATCATTTAATAACCTCTTTATCAATCATATTTTATGATTAATAATCAATATTACTTGTCATAATATTGATCAAATTTTTTTTAATTCATCCAAAATGATTATATTCCTAATCAGTTAATACATACCACTGTGATTGATTTTTATTTATCAAATCTATTCTCTATATATTAAAATTACATATTCTAATATATTTAAACACTTTTTTATTCATCCAATGTGATTCTTGGAAACTATTACAAATCCCTTTGATTCTATGGGAATTTTTTAAATTTCAACTCCCTAGATTACTCTATGTTTCATAGTGAAGCTTCCCATAAATTTTCCCACATTTCGCTATCTATAATGTAACCATTAATTATTCTGGTAAAATCATTCCATTTAAATTTTTATAATAACCATTTTAATATCTACACTTAAATATATTGTGAAATTATATAACTTTTCTATATTCCCACATTTTCATCAACCCAAATGTTACATTTAGGGAAATGTATTCCTTTATCAGTTAATTATAAAATTCATTCATGACATAATACTTATAATCATGTCATTATTACTTTATACTACTTTTATAATAAATCTCATTATTCTAAAAAAATATCACAAATTCTAGAATAATTCTAGAACATCCCCATCTCTTCTTCTGAAGTAACATCCAGAATATATTTAGTACCTCTTCTGAAGTAACTTTTAGACCATATTTAGGTTTAATTCTATTTTATTTTCCCCTAGAATATAAAAAGTTTATAACATATACATTTTATATTTTAGATAACATCCTAAACAACTCTTATTATATATTAGATTCAAAGACAATAGTTTCCTCCACCAGAATAACACCTGGAATATCACAATGTTCAGAACAAAAGAATTATTTATTATGGAAATAAACTTCATCAACAACAACATGTATCCAAAAAAATAAAACACTTTAAAACCAAGATTTACTGAATTGGTTTCCACAACCACTTATATGTGTTGAAAACAAATACATTTCCAACACAAATCCTATATTAGATTCTAACAATCTCCCCATTTGGATTTATTGTAAACACTATCATGAATCCAATATCAACAGGTTCTTCATAAGATCCGTGATTTTATCTTCTCCATAATTCCTTAAAATAATTAAAATAATTATTATTCCAAATTAAGATCCTTTATATTCATTATTTTATCTTCACCACTTTTTAATTAAATCCATAGAATATAATCCACAATGATTTAAAAATATTAGATATTTGGGAAACCATTACCATGAGAATCAAGGTAAATACAACATTTTATCATACTCCCCTTGTATTATTAATGTCAAAAAAAACATGATCCAATAATTTTATACCTCATATAATATTCTTGGGGGAATCATTTGATACCACTTATCAGAGAGCTAAAAAAACAAACAATACCAAACACTGGTTAGATTTTTAAAACCAACACAAATTTTCACATATAATATCGTTGTTTTTATAGAGGTCTTACCCTTTATTATTTACATCCATTTATAAATATATTCCTTTCATAAAAGGCTTATATTCTAAAATCACCCTATCATAATAAACCTTAAGTCCCATGTAATTTCCATCTCAATCTTCACATATTAAAAAAACCATATTTTAATTTAAACCTAACGAAATACCTTCAATGGTGTCTACACATATACTGATTTTTAGAAAGTTGAAATACCACTAAAAATAATCCATTAATAAATCCTATAACCCTAATATTTTTTAGTTTAGTGTATTAAATAAGATATTAATCTAATAACATCACAATTATCCATTACACTTACCTCCTTCCATAAATTTCTAGTAGTTACAACCATATGTTTCTTCTAAGTAGCTCATCTTACTATCTAAATCACACTTTAACAAAATAATTAGTTAATAATTATGAATTGTGATGTCTATGTGTCATACCAAATTATTTCATTAAATATCTTCTCTAGAAATAAATTTGATTTTTATTTTCAAAATAGAATCCTCTTTTCAAAAAAAAATCCCTCTTTCAACCACTGAGTTTCATTCCTTGGTTGATGGTAACGCTACCTTCATATATTTTTATCAAAACTCCCATAAAATTCCCATATTCATAATTTAATATAAAATTATCACTCATCATGATAATAATAAATCTATAGTAGAATTTGATAACATAAAAACAATCAGATGATATCAAATAGAAGATCGAAGAAAATAAATCAAGAAAAATATTTTGTTCTTAGTTCTCTATCAGGATGTATAATTCCATCTTCAAGGTCTTATGCCAATGGATATTATGTTCTCTTGAAACCAAAAAATAAATTGTCCCTAATAACATTTGGGATAACACATGTTATTTCTCAGAAACATCTTATTGGACACATTTACATGAAATTGAAAATTCAACACGATACTTGTTTTCATTTATCCAATATTAATTTGAAAATATAGAGTATGCCTAAACATCACATGAATTTATCAATTAAAGTTTTTCATGGATAGTATCTCCCATAAAACATGGGACCCTTTAACAACAGTTGTTGAATTTATATACATAAGGAGGGAACTTATAATTTCATCAATTTGAGGTATATGTTGAGTTACTATGGACAACCTATTTCACTTTATTATTCATTTTCGAATCAATATTTTTTTATATATTGTTAATGAAAAAATCCAACTTATCCTCATTTTCATTTGGCTATTTCTATTCATTAATAAACCAAAAAATAATCTTTTCTTTATTGGGTACTCTTACTGACTGGAATTCATTATCATGTCACCTACCCGTAATTTATTATTCAAATATTAATTTTTTTATTTATCCGTGAAAAATCATTATGACTCTTAATACATACCTTTCATGTAGTTACTTATTTCACATGGTATTTATTAATATATAAACTTATTTCTCATTTATAAATCTTATTCTAGTCATTAAATGTTAATTTTTATTTAATATGAGATTTAGAACTCCTCTTCACTCAGATCTCAGCAAAGTGATCCTCTTAAACATTTCCATTAATCTATTTCTTAGAAGAATATATAAATCACTAAATACATTACATTTTTATCCTTTTATTTTAGCCAATGTTCTCCTATGATCTATACTAGATAGTTGATTAATATGGGTAGAATTATTGGAATTAAATTTATACATTTATTTTTATAGTTAGTAAGTTTTTTTCATATGCATTCCAATAACCCCACAATATGTTATATATTTTTAATGATTCATAGAAAAATAATTATGTATGTCTATGTATTCAACTGTAAAAGAACATGTCTATAAACCTTCTATTCTAACACATCAATTTATTCATACTTCTTATAGGGACCTTCTCAAATGTTTTTCTATTACATCCATTGGATTACATTTTCTTAGTAATGCCCAATTTTTATTTCATCATATGGTTTTAAGGTGTTACACCATTTCCAAGGATATGTATTCCCATGTAACACAACCTTTATGACATAAAATTTCTCCCATTATTATGCTTCAATATATCATCTTTAATCTCATTTTAATTACCATGTACTAAAGATTAATCAAATAATAAGTACAAGGACTATTTTATAATCGGAATAACCATATAATTTTATTTTTCCATATACTTCATAACAAAGATAAATTCTTTATCAATTTAGTATACCTTTTCTATCATTACCTCATGTCACACATCAATATCATCCTTGAGAATATTCCCATTATATATTTATTCCACTAAATCATGGAATTATTTATGTAGTGTGTCACTGTGTTCTTTCATATTGGTTTTAATCAAACCAAAGGAATACTTAAGCATATCTTTATAATTCTCCAACCATTATTTCTCCACAACCAACTATATTAGGTGTGAAACAAGTTCATCTTACTTGGTATTAAATTTTTCACATCATTAAAGTAAATAACCTACATCTTGGAACTAGACTTATGCTTCCAAAATTTTTAAAACATACACATAAAATCCTTGTCTTGGTAATTATATTTTCCAATATATCATAAGATACTTTAACTAGTATTTGCTTTAGGATTTTTAATTTTTTTACTTCAAAATGTTTCCCTAAAAATTGAATCTATTTAGATATAATGTAACCTCCCAAATACAAGACATCTTTGTACATCCCTTAATATAGATCGTACAATAAGTTAAAATAGTAAACTTTTGTAATTCCTGATATCTCATCATTAGTAGATGACATATCACATGGAATATCAAGTTTCATTGCTATTCTTGCAACAT
Organism: Viscum album; assembly: GCA_963277665.1. Taxonomy (NCBI): domain Eukaryota; kingdom Viridiplantae; phylum Streptophyta; class Magnoliopsida; order Santalales; family Viscaceae; genus Viscum; species Viscum album. The sequence continues at coordinate 2,040,945,134 of OY728148.1, read as the reverse complement.
AACTTAAGTTAATATTGATTGGAAATAAGAATAATTCATACTATTCATTCAAAAACTAATAGAATCATTCATCTAAATCACAGTTTTGAAAATTATGATCCATTATATAGAATTTCTTGGATTTACTATTCTTCTTTGTGTTTTTCTATTTTAAATTTTACCAAAAAAATATATGGATAGAATAAAACATAACTTTAAGGACCAATGGAATCAATTTAGAGAAAAATAAGTATAATGAATGAAAGTTATGATTTGATAAAACATTTTAGGACCAAAAGGTTCTTCTGTGAATGATATCATGAGAGAGGGGTGAATCATGGTATGAAACTCATTCTAATATTATAATAATACAACTCAAACCCTAAACACTCTAACTGATCTTCACTTTACAGTTAGTAGGGTCTTACATAATTTCAACTTCTAAATATAATCTGATTTCTATTAGGCTAATATTTTACATAACTAGATTTTTACAATGATAAATTAAACAACATTCATCAATTTATGACATTTAGTATTTAAATAAATCATATAAAACATGTAATAATTTACATGGTTCACTCACATTGGGAAAATTAATAGAGAATACAACAATAATGATTTGATTTACTGAAGTTGAATAAACTTGTTTTTTGGTGTTCATTTTAGGTTGTGACACTCTAACCCTAGGGTCATACCCTTATAATGATTCAAGTATAGTGCACAACCTCTCTATGTTAACTCCTTTAATCATCTCCCTTACATACTTCTTGAAAAAGGAAAAACATTTTCATATAAGAAAACACAAAATAATATTATCATTATAATTATATTGGGTGTATATAGGGTCTCTGTTATATCCAAATTATACTTCTTAATAGACCTACTATAAACATCATCATTGATGTAGGTTCAAATTCCATGTGATTTCAAGGAATATTCCCCTTAATTATCAGAAAATATATTCAAAGACTAAAAAATATTTCTTCAATTCCCCCTATAATTTCTATAATGGATCTCTCTACATGAAATATATCGAGGATTATTTTTTCAAAGGTGGAGACTCCATTATTTGTATATATATATGTATCAATAATTCTATTTTTATCATTTCATTTTCTTTATTTCAAAATAAATTCTCCATGATTGCATTGCTGAAGATATTCAATTGACCATGAGTATGATAGGTTAATTCATCCAATACACAAATATGAGTCAATAATTATTAGTGAATTCTTATATTTTTACTCAATAAATAGAGGATAATTGGAACATGTAATCCTTCTAATTTATCTTATTCAAGGTTTGATCACTAATATAATTATTTGTTATATAGATATGTATATAATGATAAACCTAGACTCTATCCTATGAGGTAACTTTATTGTTATAACACTATTAAACACATTGTGTTATAGAAAAACTCTAAAATTCATGACATTCATAAAAAAACATTTCATGGTAAGAAACATGGAAATATTCTTCGACCTGCACAACATGATAGGATAGTTCTCATCAATGCATGAGAAAATAACCGACTCTATATAGCCCAAAGAATGCCATTACTTACCCATAAACTCATAAATTGATCATTTTACATGGCCTTTCTATCTATATATAGATAGATCCATGTAAATACATCATCACTTATTTATGGAATAGACATCATTCTCATGGGATAATTAAATTCATGAATATTCACTTTATCAACATTATATTTCAATATGTTATGAATCATAATACATGTATTACCACATTATCAATCACATTTTATAATTGATAACGATCTATGAATTTTCTAGTTTTGGTATACACATTTCCAATTCTTCTATAATTTATATGTTCTATATCAACTCTTATGTACCATGGTGGGTGTTTTACCATTTCCTTATTTAATTTTTCAGCATTACTCATGTGTATTTGATCTCATTTCTATACATTTCTATTTTTCTAGAGTTTTTCATGGTAACATCTAGTTTGTTTGTGTTTTGAAAAAAAATATGAAGGACTAGGTAGGAAACATAGTTGACAATAATATTTTTGGATAAAAAAAATAAGTTCACATAACTTGGAGTTGAATGATTTATTAACCACAGGCATCATTCTAGTTCAATGTAGTACATTGATGTTTAACTGATTTTAACATGCTGGTCATGAAACTATGGTTTCTTCACTATAATTTATATATTTTAACTACATTAAGAAGAAAAATAATGGTACTACCGTTTTATAAAAAAATTATCTTTCTTTTCAAAGAAATGAAAATTATTTTTCAAAGAATAATAGATAATAACACAATTTACATTGAATGAAGCTATTGAATAGAATTAATGGTGAAAATGAATGAATTTTTCTAATAATATATTAATAAAAATCATTTCAATTTATCATTAACAATACTATAATGTTGTCTTGAGGTGTAGATTTCATTGGTTCAGTCCTTCCCCCCCCTCTCCCTCACTTCTCGTGGCTTGGTTCCTCAACAACTGCGATGGTGGTGGGAGTCTCATGGAGAGTGGGGGTTCATCCGTAATGAGCTTAGATTTATAGTCTATGATGAATCTGGCTGGTCGGCGTTTGGGTGGTTGGATAATAATTAGAGGAGATGTGAATCACATGTTCAGTTTTGGTGTTTTTTTCTACTGTGTTGAAGGCTCGAGATTGGTGGATATGGTGGTTGAATGTGGAATCAGTGGAATGGATTTTGATTTGTGAATATTTGGGTCTCTGTGGTTCAAAGTTTATGAGCGCTTCATATGTCTCACAAGGGGTTCTCATTCACATTTGAGGTTGGAGCCTTCTATTGGGTGATTCCAGATCCTGGTATAAAGATTGTTGATTTGAATGATGGTTTGGTTGATTTTATATGTTGAATGAGTTATTTGGTTGGCCATTTTTAATAGTGTTTGAAGTTTTTTGTGAAGTCATGTATGTTTTACCACTTTTCCACAAAAGTGTTTGTTGGTTTCTCACTTTTTCTTCAGAAGTGTTTGGAAAATAAAAATATTAATTTTCAGTCAGTATGGCATAAATACCAATTTCCACATTATTGGATAGATAGAATCTTTAAATTCTATAATTCCATGAACCCGTGTATTTATAACTACTAAAACAAAGTAACCTTGGTGTATATAACAAAATAAATATTTTTCCTTCCCATGTAACACAATAAAATTTTGTGATTTTTTTCAAATAAATTAAATCTTTTTTATATTTCATGATACGCAAAACACCTAGTGTAGCATGATTTATAAGTAACACTAAGTTTATCTTGCGTTATACATAACACTGAGATTAAAAAAACATGGAATACTATTAAAATATTACTATTTATTATGATATTTATCACCTAGCCATTGGAATGATGTGTTTGAATAAGATTAAATAAATTATAAAAATATATGGTTTACACATTTATATAAAATTAATTCTTTGGTGACAAATTAATTATAAATGAAAATAAAAACAATTTGAAAACAAAGGAAATATTTTCTAAAAAACTATATTTATGCACAAAAACAAGTTTTAACTCATCAAATTGAAGAAAAAAATTGGTGATTGATTTTAATTAAATTCATATATTATATATTAAATAAATTTTTTAACATTATTCTTATGTGTTTTTTAAAAAGAGAAAAGAATAAATCAAATTTTACACTTTAAAGCTATATTTTTCTAAAAATATTTTTTATCTCCTTTTGGGAAAAAAATTTAAAATTAATTTCTTCTCATTTTAGAAAAATAATTTTACAAAATAAACATAAATTTTTAAATCATCATTTCAATAAAAGTTTAGAGTAAATTTTTGATAAAATTATGAAAAGATAAATTTTTCGATGAATTGTGAAAAATAATGGTTTTTATTAAGAATTTTCATTTCTTTTAAAACTATCATGCACATCGAATACTTTTTAATATATTTTTAAAATAAAAATTAGTTAAATTATATATCTATTAATACAATTTATTTACATTTAATCTATTTTATATTTATTTCTAATATAAAAACTTTTAGAACATTTGAACATTTTCTCTTTGGAAAACCACTTTCTCGTCGCATCAGGAGGAGTAAATTTAAATTTAAATTTTCCAATTAATCTAAATGGAATTTTGAAAAATGGTTTCTATATTAGGAATTAAAATAATTTTTTTATCTAATAATTTCAACATAATTTTTGTCATAATTAATATTAAATATAATAAAAATTATTTACTTTGGTTAAGATAAAAATAGTTTTACCTAGGGGTTAAACAAAAAGTAAAATGGTTAAAAATGACCAAAAACTTTTCCAGCGCTAATTTTATGGTCATTTGTTGACCTTAACTCTTAAAGGTTCTAGAATTTTTTATTTTAGAGATTTACGGAATGTGAAAAATGTGGGTATATTTTTTTAATTTCCCAAAAATACATGTGTGTCACTCACCACACATATAAAAGGCCACCCCCGATCCTCATTTCTTCACACATCCAAACCCCATTGGTTTTTTCATTCCTTGAAAAAAAATTCCTTTATTACTTAATATTATCCTAGAATACTTATTGTGTTCATAAATCTATCCTAAAATGTCTTTTTGTGATAACCAAAAGTAATTGTCTGAATAAGAGATAACATGCCAAACCGAAGATTTTATTTTATTTCTTCCTCCACCTCCTTAAATTAAAATTAAATAATGATGATATAATATCATTAGAATATTCCATATAATTATATTTTTTATTTCAATTGAATACCATAAATTTTGGATCGTAATATAGAAGTATGTGTATATTAGATGGCACAATACAAGAGGTGGTGAATTGTACGTTTAAAACTTTGTATTTAAACACTTGAAAAAGAAATTAGTTTTAGGGGTCTCAAACTAATGGAATTTACAATCAATATAATTACCCATAATTGACTTGGATATAATAGGTATGATATAATGTAATACTATAAGTAATGTAAAACAATTGTATTCAAAATGAATATAATAATCAGAGTAATAAAAATGAGAAAGATTCTACCATATAGCGTATAGAATCTATTTATACAATATGCAACAAAAGAATCTTAATTAAAACAATAATAATTAAAATGAATATGAAAATAAAGAGGAAACAAAACAATTATCCTTCTTATATAAACATTAGTGGAAAGTAAAAGTGTTAAAATTATTTTCTCCCAAAGATAAGGGTATCCTTTCACCTAGGATAAAAGGTCTATCTTACCACCACCTTGGTAATCCCACGATACGATGATCGGCACGTCCGTCTTTCTATCCCGGCAAGCCCTTGATTTTAAAGGTAATCGGTACCTCGGTCTTTCAAACACTTGAAATCCCTCGATACAAAGATCAGTTGTATTGCTTGCCTATCCTTAAAAGCCCTCGATTGTTATCACCTGATCGGTCACACAAAGAAATACAAAACACTTACTAAAATACAAAAGCTCAGAATGATCTGTTCATGTTTTTTCATTCAAATCCTTTCTCACAAAGCAAGAGAGAAGTCACAACGTCTCTCTCTAGAACTTAATAGAAGAAAAATATTATCAAAGTCTCTATATGTTTTCTCAGCTTCAAATTACTTCTTATTTATAGGCCTCAGGTTCCAATGGTCATATTGCTTCGGAAAACTCGGAGGAACTTGGACACCTGGCATTATAACGGTCATATTGAAATTGAAAACACAACATCATTTTGATTAGTTTATAACTAACTCCATGACATCATTTTGATTAAAACAAAAGATATATGAAAATGATAATCATGAGTATGATTGATATAAAACATGTGTTTTGATAAAATTATGAAATCATTAATGTGATAAAAGTAAAATGTGGGTACTATTAATATTACTTAGTGCAATGTCTTGATATGAAGAAAAGTAAGTATGATTCACAATATTCAGTATGATAGACAGAGTCAGTGTGATTTATGGAGTCAATACGATTGACAGATTTAGTACGATAAATAGATTCAGTACGATTGACAGAGTCAGTATGATAGACAGATTCAGTATGATTGATAGATTCAGTACGATTTTTAGAGTCATTATGATAAACATAGTTAGTACGATAATCATAGTTAGTATGATAAACATAGTTAGTATGATAATCATAGTCAGTACAATAAACATAGTCCTTTATTTGAGAAATGAGTATAAAGAGAGTTGTGATTTCCAAAACAAAAGATGTAAAATTCAAAAGAAGACTTTTGACTTAACAATATATCCATTTTTGGAAAGCAAAAAATACAAAGTGAAACTATGAAAGAAATATTTATCTTCCCCTAAGTTATGAAAAATCTTCGGAATATGAAATTTAATACGACTAAATCCCCCTTAGGTACGGACTTCCCTAAGGATTGTATTCAATGTTTTTCCGTGATTCAGTTGTATTACAATTAAATAAGTTAATTAACAGTTTCCTCTATTTGAAAAACTCTCCCTTTTATAACACATTCTCCCCATTTGTGATTTACAAAAAGAATGGGGTAGTATTTATTTTCCTGAAAATGTTAGAGAGAAACAAAATGCAAAACAATTGAAATAATGACATAATTCATTGAACCTAAAAATATTAACAACCGTTTAGAAAAACGAGGAAAATCACAAAAACATTCATTTGTTTTCCCTTTCTTTCTATTTCTTGATCAACTCAAGAAGAGAAGACTTCATATTATTTATCTCTTTCTTTTATTTTGAGATAGAATCAATTTGGGATTTTAGAAGCTCTTGTTGATCGGTAAAAATTTAATCCTTATTTTTTATAGTCTCTTCTTTAACTCTAATCACTTCTTCCAGGGTATCAATTATGTCTTGCAAATTCTTATTCTCCGGATTCAAAATAGTATTTTTCTTCATCAAAAAAACTATTTCATCTCTGAAACATGAAACCTTCGAAAAATCTGACTGAAAATCATTCATCCTTTCTTGCAACTCTTTTACTAAAGGAGTATCGGCTGCATGGGTTTTTGAGATCTGATTTAACCTTTCAATAGTTTCTTTGTCAATATTATTAAAAGTAATAGCCAGATCATTTGAAAGCCTCCTTAATTCTTCAATTGATTCCTCATGTTAATTTACTAAGCTTTCTGTTTTGTATGACCACTTAGTCATCTTATTGAAATCATTCTTATAAGCATCTGAACTATCAGTTAGAACTTTTAAATCATCTTCTATAGAAAAAACTCTCTTTCTCATCTATCTTACTGAGCCAAATTTCATCCTTTGGTTATTTGTGATAAAATCAATTTTTCCTTCAATTATAGTAAAATAAGTAATAGTCTTTTCAATTATTCTCAACACATGAACAATGTAATCACTTTTATTCAAATAAATTGTGTTTTCTGAATCAGTATCATCATTGTACGATTCCATCTTATTTGATCAGCTTGAGTCTTCAACAGCCTGTTTTCCTTTTCCTTTCTCTTTTTCCTTTATTTCTTCTTCCACTTTATCACTGATTACAATTAATTTTTCAATATTAGAAGATTTATCACCTTTATTTACTAGAGAAGGAATTTTTTCGAAAAGGTTTTCTAAAGGCTAAGTCGGTGCTTGATCAGTATGAGGATTTTGTTGTATTCCTTCACATTGATTTTGAAGAGAATATTCTTCTCTAATCTTCATATAACTCTGAAGAAATTCCAAAATAAATTATTCTTCCTCTTCTTAAACTTCCTGAACTTTTTTCAAAATAAATTCCTTTTTTCTTTTTCTGGAAAACTTTGTACGATTAGTTATTGTTTCACTTCTTCTGTTAATTGAGCACTTGCCGAGTCGATGCCTTTCAGGATTTTAGAAACATCAAAATCTTGAGATTTTATTTTCAAAAGATTCTTCTTTTTATTCTCATATTGTAGAGTATCCTCTACCCTTATCTTTTTAGCTAGAGCTTCAGCTAGATCAAGACCAAACTTAGGATCACCTTATTTTCTTTCTTCATTGTCCTTTGTCCACTTGGCCATAACCTCCTTGTTATATTTTGTTTTATTCTTCGGCTTAGTACTGACTTGAGGATCTGACTTCTGAGAAATAAGAACTGTTATAATTTATTCAATTAGCATAGGTTCTGATTGATTTGGTGTCGAATATGCTTCCATGTCTTTGACAAAAAATTTGAATCTTTATCAAAACAAACAAACAACTTATTAAGAGTATTCTTACTTATCCAAGAAGGATTTAGTTATTTCAACTCTACTTTAAGGAGAATATTGAAAAACTTCAAACTTTCAAGAATGAACTTTGTAAGAATAAACAGATACATGATAAGATGAGGCTTGATTGATCCTGACTTCACATTCTTGATAGTTTCAAAAATGTAGCCCATGAGATTTACCTATCTCATGTTTACAAAATAATCCAACATGAAGATTTCAGAAACCTTAAGGGTTTATCTATCCCCTTTCCTTGGGATAAGAAAACCTTGCATCCAAAGAACAACAAACTGGTTGTCTGGAGATAAATGACCTAATTTTCTCTTCTCTTCATTTATAAGGAATAACGATTTTTCATCTCTTTCTTTATTAAATTTACCAACATCCTTAGGCAGTTCATGAGATGGACAAAAAGAGTCACCTTATATTGAAACATTGAGTAAATGGGATTCTTGTTTTACAGACATTGATAATTTTATATCGTAAAAAACAAAATTAATCATAATATTCTTATCAAAAGACACCGTATTATAAAATTTTCTAACCTCTTCCATAAGAACTAAGTTTTGAGATAAGGTTTTCTCAATACAAAGGTGTTCCTATCCTTGAAATAAAATAATCCTCCTGATTGTTGAATCATAATTGTTAAAGAAATCTCAAGATACTAACCATTATATGAATAAAAGTTTCTCTGAGAAAGTATTTGAAGACATTTTGGTAGAAGTGTTGGTAGAATACTGAGACATAAAGATAAGATACACAGAGAAAAAAACATATGGAGTCTTAAAACGTAGAGGTAGAGCTTCACCAAGAAAACTAAAAAAACTGGTGTGGGTTTGAGAAGTGGGTGTCCACTATTTATAGGAAAAAAAGGATGATTTTTGTTCTTATATGGTTGAGATTAGAAGATAAAGAATCTGATGATGGAGATTTAAAGGGGTTTTATTATTATTATTTTTAAAAAAACGAGAAATAATAAAACATAAGAAACACAATACAAAAGAAAAGAAAGAATGTACATGTCAAATATTTCAAGTAAGTTGTTAGTTTCATAGTATTATAAAATTAGATATAATATAATATAATAATGAAAAGAAAATATAAATAAACAGGAAACTGATAAAAAATTGAATATAATCAGTTTTCAGACTGATGGAAAACAAATTTATTACCATATATTGTTAAGCCAATGGAAAACAAAGTCATTACAATAGTTTGTAAAACCTATGGAAAAAAAATTCATTACCATAGGTTGTCAAGATGATGGAAAACAAAGTCATTGCCATAGGTTTTAAAGCCTATGGAAAACAAAGTCATTACCATACGTTGTCAAGCTGATGGAAAACAAAGAACAATAAACAGAATTTCAAAAAAAAACCGAATATCAAAAAAAATAAACAAAATGTCAAAATAGGTAAAACAAAGAGAAAAAGACTAATGTAATACCCCTTTGAAGAGGATTGTGAAAGGAAAACAATATTACTTATACCAGTTTTCTTCCCTTGAGAATTGTCTCCAAAGGTAACTTTTCCACCTTTTGTTTCGATTATCTTTTCAAAGAAATATTTGTTTCTGGTCATGTGTTGAGAACAAAAACTATCCATGTACCAAATGTTCTTATTGTTGGTACACTTCTTGTTTACCTAAAAAAGAAAAATTATTTTTTCAGAACCCAAACTTTTTTGGATCCAAAAGGATTAGATAAAAGAATTTTGGGAATCCACATTTGTTTTTCAAAATGAGATTTATGAAAATATAACGATTGAGTTTTGTTAAGTGAACAATTTATTTCTCAGTGTCCACCACATTGACATTTAATACATAATGGGGCATTTAGGGGAACAAAATAGTTATTACTAAAAACAAGTTTAGGATTAGTATAACCAAATCTATAATGATTCCTTAACGGTAGGATTTGAGAATACATTTTATCAAAGTTTTCCTTACAATAGGTAAATTTTGATAAAAACTTACTCAAGGAAAATATTTCTTACATTAGTTTTAAAACTAATTTTTTATCCTTAAAATCATTATTTTTAGAACTAGAGTTAGTCTCTAAAATATTTTTCTTAGAAATTACATTTTCAAGATCCTTGGAGAGTTTATCCTTCTTAGAATTGACTTTCTCAATGATTTTTAAAATTAATTTCAAAATCTGAAGTTTTCTTATCAAGATATTTAGAAATATATGATACTTATTTTGTTAAAATAAAAATACTAGAATTTTTCTTCCCAAGATTTTTCTTGAGTTTAGAATTTTCATTCTCAAGAAGTTTAGGAAACCCAGACACTTCTTCATAATAAGGTAATATATTATCTTCTGATGATAGAGACTCATCATCTGAAGATTCATAATATTTATCATTAGTATAATTTGAATTTAAGGATAAATTTTTAATTTATTCATAATTTTTTACCTTATCTATAAAACAATGATTTTCAATAGGTAGTATAGATATTAGACCAATATTTCTTTGTCCGGAAGATCCATATTCTAAATAATCATCTAATGAATCACCACCACATCCACTCCAAGTATAATTTTCCTTCAAGACTTTCTTTGTCTTTGATTTGTAATAATTTTTCTTGTTTATTTATAAATATTTCTCTTTCTTGTATTTTCTTTTAAGAAAAGGATAATCAGGTCTAATATGACCTGCTTTATTGTATTCATAATAAGTTACTTTTGAGTCTTTCTTGTCTTCCCTTTCTTTATTTTTGAACCTGTACTGAAAGTATTTCTTTCCCAAAATCTTGTTCATTCTTTGATCAAGATTGGATAACTCATTATCTAAAAGATAACTATCACTTGATTCTGACATAACAAAAGCTTTATTTACATTGTATCTTGTTACTCTTTCAGGTGTCTTAGTTTTGGATGTAGTAGTAAAAGATACACTTCCATTTCCATTTTTATTCTTATTGAAATCATCATCTCTTTTCATTCTTGTCTCGTGATGAAGAAGAGTTCCAAATAACTCATCAAGAGTGATTTCGGTAACTTTTTATTTTTATCAACAACTGTCCTTTTTTACTCCCATTCATTCGGAATTATATCAATAATCTTGTCTATAAGAGCTTCATTATCAAAACCTTTTTCACCCATAGATTGTAAACTGTTGAAAATTTTCATAAATCTTTATTGCACCTTACATAGTGGTTCTCCATAAGGAAAACATAAATCCATGATATTCTGCTCGGAGCATTGCTCTTCTTGTTTCTATAAGTTTAGATGTACCAAAATTTGTAACTTCTAATTTCTTCCATATACAATTTTTTGTTTCGCATGATGATATATGTCTATATATATTCCTGGTCATAGAACACAACAGAGTATTGTGTACCTTGTAATTCTGTTGATATTCTTGCTTCTCTTGATTGGTGAAGGTACTGACTTCTTTGTCGGGGATTTTGTTACCTCCAGTAAGCATAATAAAATTCTCTAAACCATTACTAACATAAAATTTATTCATTCGATCTCTCTAGTATTCATAATCATTCCCATAAAAAATAGGTGGTCTAGATGGATTCAGATTGTCAATTGATCCAATATTCATTCCTTCCATCTAATAAAAACAATATTATTCCACTCCACCCGTTATTATAGTAACAGAAAATTTTAATATACATACAATTATATTCTCAAAAGAAATAAATCATTAAATAAAAATCAGTGGAAACCTACTTTTATACCAATTTTTGGATCGTAATATAGAAGTATGTGTATATTAGATGGCACAATACAAGAGGGGTGAATTGTAATTTTAAAACATTGTATTTAAACACTTGAAAAAGAAATTAGTTTAAGTGTTATCAAACTAATACAATTCAAAATCAATATAATTAACCACAATTGACTTGGATATAATAGGTATGATACGATGTAATACTATAAGTAATGTAAAACAATTGTATTCAAAATGAATAAAATAATCAGAGTAATACAAATGAGAAAGATTCTACCATATAGTGTATAGAATCTATTAATACAATATGAAACAAAATAATCGTAATTGAAACAATTAAAATTGAAATTAACATGAAAAGAAAGATGAAACAAAACAATTCTATTTCTTATACAAACATCAATGGAAATTAAAAGTATTACAATTATTTTCTCCCAAAGAAAAGGGTATCCTTTCACTTAGCATAAATGGTATGTATTACCACCACCTTGAGAAGCCCTGGATATGATGATCGGCTCATTTGTCTTGCTATCCCCACAAGCCCTCGATTTTACAGGTAATCGGTACCTCTATCTTTCAAACACTTGAAATCCCTCGATAAAAATATTGGTTACACCGTTTGCCTATCCCCATTAGCCCTTGATTGTTATCACCTGATCGGTCACACAAAGTAAAACAAAGCACTTACTGAAATAAAAAAGCTAAGAATGATTCGTTCATGTTTTTTAATTCCAAGGCTTTCGCACAAAACAGGAGAGAAGTCACAGTGTCTCTCTCTAGAACTTAATAGAAACAAAATATAATCAAATTCTCTATATGTTTTCTCAGCTTCAAATGACATCCTATTTATAGGATTAAGGTTCCAATGGTCATATTACCTCTAACGATCATATTTCTTCGGAAAACTCGGAGGAACTTGGACACTAGGCATTATAACGGTCATATTGAAAAAAAACATGATATCATTTTGATTATTTTATAACTAACTCCATGACATCATTTTGGTTAAAACAAAAGATATATGAAAATGATAACCATGAGTACGATTAATATAACACATGTTTTTTGATAAAAGTATGAAATCATTCATGTGAGTAAAAGTAAAACATGAGTACTATTAATATTACTTAGTGCAATTTCTTGATATGAAGCAAAGTAAGTATGATGAACAATAGTCAGTATGATAGACAGAGTCAGTATGATTGACAGAGTCAATAGGATTGACAGAGTCAGTACGATAAATAGAGTCAGTACGATTGACAGATTCATTACGATAGATATATATAGTACGATTGACATAGTCAGTACAATTTTCAGAGTCAGTATTATAAACATAGTCAGTACGATAATCATAGTCAGTACGATAATCATAGTCAGTACGATAAACATAGTCAGTACGATAATCATAGTCAGTATGATAAACATAGTCCTTTATTTGATAAATGAGTATAAATAGATTTTTGATTTCCAAAACAAAAGATATAAAATTCAAAAGAATATTTTTTTACTTAACAATAAATCCTTTTCCTTTTCCATAAAATGGGTTATGAAATCATCATTTGTCTGTATGACAGACTACCACCTCATGAACTGATGTTATTCATTTTCCATAAAAACCTATCATGGACGGTTATAATAATGGATTGAATATTTAAATATTATTTTTATGATATTATTATGGATATGAAATTATTATTTCACATATACCTTATTACATTCCACTCTGTGAGAATATAAAAACGTTGCTCATGTGTACAGATAACTACCATCTCGTAAAGCGATGTGATTCATTCACAGTTTCCATGGAATGTAATAAGGATAGGTTTAATGAATAGTTTTATATATATGACAAAACTTTATTTAATGGTATCATATTATTTACATTTAATTCATTTCATTCGTCAAAGAATGGAAATAGCGTTCATACTTATAAACAACCTACCATCTCTATGAACAGTGAATGCCATTTTCTATCTCTATTTGCAATGAATTAATCTAAACACATATATACTAAATATATATTATATTTATATCATTATTAAAATTATACATATGATGAAACCATGATCAAATTATTATTACCAAAAATAACAATTCAAAACATGCGTGAAAAAAAAGTTATTACCCGAAACATGACTTTAACATGGAATTTTATATAAACAGGTAATAAAAGGTCGCATATAAATCAGATGTGGTATGATTTATATAAGTATTTTTACTTAATATATGTACATAAATGTATATTTATTTTAGAGTAGGATCATAATTTATAATAAGTAAGTCGAGGCATACAATAAGGGATTTCCATATCACTTTTTACATCTGTCGAACACATTCCATATTCAACACCTATTTATTTTATATAGTGAATATACAAATATTGAATATATTTTATGATGAATATATAAATTTTTTTGGGTATTTACATATCCATTTTAGGATCTCTCATTCATGGGGTTTATGGTTCATGAGATACCAAAGAGGATAGGGACTTTTGTCTCAATTTTCCTTTTTGAGACTTATATCATATTATGCACCAACATTTTTTTAGGAGGTGTAAATACATCCCTTTGATGTGTAATAACATTAATATATTTAATTTGATGATATTTTATGTTATATTTAATTTATTATTTCATGGTGATTATGATTCAATGTTACCAAAGTATAAATTGTTTTATGATACAATCTCATCATTTATTGGGATTTTTTAGGTTTATGCTTCAAATGATGAAATATTATGATCCATCACTAAGGAAAATCATTAATTTTATTCTCCACTAGTTATTTCAGGAGAATACATGTTTTCTCTTCATTTTCCTCTATTTATGTACACAATAATTCTAATTAATGTTTTAAGAAAAATCATATTTATTTATCTCTTCAGTCGAAAACCCTTTTTCTTATAAAAACATGTTTTCTAAATAAAATTTCAAAAAAACACATTAGTAAAATTGTTTAATAATTAAATATCTACTCATTTTTTACTTTTTGAAAAAAAATTAAAGTGAATATTTATGTCATTTTCTAAAAAAAACTAGTTTGGATTTTACCCAAAATGTGAAAGGAATCATTGTTTTAACAAACATGGCATGAGAAGAATTTCCCGACATCATGAATGTAATTTTTTTTAATGTTTCCTTTATATGTTTTAAATGATATTTTCAATGAAAACTATTTAAAAAAAATAGATTTTAAGTTTTTTTCAATGAGGAATGGATATTTTCCTAAAAAATTAATGATTTTTAAATATTTATTTATCAATTTTATAGAATATTTTAAAATAAATGGATTTTGAAAATATTTTATGAATATTTAGTTTTGAAAATTGATTTTTAGAGAAATTTTATTTTCACTATGAAATGTTCCAAATTATCTTTCAAAATCATTTTCCATCTTAGATTACATTTTTTTTACTACTAATGATTTACTGGGGATATGATCCCATTATATCATTCTTATTATTTCTCTTGATGGCTTATATTTATGATGAAAATATTTTTAAGAAACCTATTCTTGGATAGAAACTGATGAAAAATATAAAAGGATGTGTGTGAATAGTCATTTTAAAAATTTAAATAATCAAAAAATCATACTTCATAAAACATTAATTTTTAGTGAGTGTAGTGTTATTTAGTTGATTTATAACAAAAATAAATTTAAATAACAGAAGTATTTTTAATGGTTTGGTTCAAAAATATCCTATTACACTATTAAATATTATCTAGTCCCCAAGGAGATTGGTACCCACTAATAACCTCACATTTAAAGGTGTGAGAATCCTATTACAGGCCCTTCCTTTTACAATAACTCAGAGGAACAACCCAGCCTATTACAGGATATCAGCCTTGTATTTTTACTTAACTTTGATGTGGATTCAAAAACCTAAATTACTTTTCAGGGGTAGAATAACCTAATAAATTAATACTTTCATTTGATGTGGAAAATCCTAAACCAGGCATGATGAAATATCTATAGAAGGAAAATATTCCACAAATAAAAACTAGTAATTGGAAACTAGTAGATGGCCAGAACATTTTAATAATTTGAAGCTTTATGATAATTGATCACTTGGAAAGAAAAATGGTCAATTTTTAATTCCTTCTATTACCATATCCAGAGTATAGAAGTCATATAATTTCATGGAAATTTTATATTAGAAATAATATGTTTAAGATGTATCACTATTTGTATGTCAAATGATTTTCATTGGTATATGTTTCTATTCCTTGAAGATATATCCAGTGTCATTAAAATAAATATCATGTAGAAAACTATCCATGTCCAATATCTACATGAAATTTGTTATATAATTACAATGAAATTAAATTACTGTTATCTTTTATTGTTAAAGTCGTGTTGAAAAAATAGAATAGAAATGCTTTATATTTCTTCATAAAATATTAATATAAAAAAATTGATATTTTAAGTAAAAAAATTAAAATTAAAGGTATAAAATATTTATACAAACCAAAATTTATAAATTAATATAAATAATAAAATAATATAATAAATTATAAATGTAGTAAAAATTATTAAAAAATAGATTATGACATGAACATTTAACTACAAGAATATGTATACATAAAAGAATGATAAAATTAATTTTTACACACCTTAAAACATTATTGAAATATAAAATAACAAATATTTTAACAAATACATTTATTTTAATAACAAAAATTAAAAAATAAAAAAATTAAATAAAAAAATATCTAATAGTGGATTATTTTTTCAACTGCTGAAAATAGAGAGTGGTGGATCATTGTTTATACCATAAAAAATAGAGAGTGGTGTTTTATTTTACTACCACTAAAAATAGAGGTTTGTGGCTAACTAATGGTAGAAAAGAGATTAAATTCTACAATTTCACTTTTAATAAAAAATGAAAAGATCCACCCAAAAAAATAAATGCCACTAATCAATAAAATCAACAAGGGAAGAAGTATAAAAATTAGTATCGTTGGAAGTCTACTAGTGATTCATGACCTACCATTGGGTTCCAACAGTCACTTACGACTCACCATTTGGGATATCCAATTTTGACTCACTAAAAAAACGATATAAAATAAGGAATAACCAATAGATAAATAATATTCTAATAGAAAATTTTCAAAACAATAGAAAAAAAAATAAACAGAACCCAATCAAAGAAGTAAGAACTCCTACTGGATCTTGAAGAAGCTTTTTTAAAGTCTATGTATATGGGAAATAAATTGGAACATGTGGGTAAAAAATGACATAACATTTATGTCCAATGGTGAGTAAAAATGACTCGCCATTGATGTCCAATGGTAACTCATGACTTGCTATTAAAATCTAGTAGTGAGTAATAATGTATCACGGTTGACAACCAGCGGTGGATCATGACTCACTGTTGGTGTCATACAATGGATCATGACTCAACATTGGTATCTGATGGTGTCTCATGACTCACCATTGGTGTATGATAATGGCTCATGACTCACCATTATTGTCTAATGGTGGCTTATAAATCACCCTTAGATATGACCAATGGTGACCCATGACTCACAATTGATGTACAATAGTGAATTGTGACTCATTATTGAAGTGTAATGGTGTCACCATCAAGAAACCTAAAAAGTATAAGGCTTTGAACTAGTGGAGAAAAATAGATGATGGAAGAGCTTAAAGAAGAAAAAAACTTACTGTTAAAAAGTGAATAAATATGTGAGAAGTAGATTTTGAGACCAAGGGAGACAAACCTGTGAGCTCGACATGATTCAAAATCATCAAGAGAAGAAATTTATTTTTTCATAGAGACACCCATATACTATAAAATGATTATAAATATGAGAATATGATTGAAATTTGAACACTGAGGTTCAGGAGTTCAAAAATGAGCATGGGAGATCATAATGAGATCGAAAATATTGAATAGATCAGACCTGATGGATGAGAATGTTTCTAAGTTTTTACGTTCAGATGAAAACTAAAAGCATATTAGTATCCCAAATTAGGTTTTCAATTCAATGGGAAAGCGGTATATCAAACATGTGGTGCTTATCCTCTATTCGAACTAGAAACCAGGGATCAAAACCAGTTTACACATTACACACACACGGGCATATAGCCCAACAGACGGCCTATCCAACCAATGAACCTAGAGGGTGCACTATATGGGCCTTGAACACAGGATCGAATTCATTAATCATACACTATGCACACCAACTAATCCAGCCTCCTTATGGGATATCTATGGTATGTCTTCCTTTAGGTTTGACCTAATGGTTCCCCTGAGTGGTCGAGGTCCAGTATAGGTGGCTCACTAAGGATGGCCTAAATTTATTACATAAAAAATTATGTAAATAAAAAATATAATAAAATGAATTATCAATTTAAAACATTTACATAAACATTATTAAAACATGTAATTAAAAATTAATAATTAAATAAAACACCTGATAATTTAATAAACATGAGAAATTAATAAAATCTAATAAACATGAGAATAAAATTTTAACAAAGAGTAATTGATCAAAAAAATAATACTGTTTTAGTATTAAAACCAATTTCAAATACTAAAAAAATCCCCCTTTTATAAATTAAAAACATATATTTTATAAATTTTTATCACCCCCTATTTGAAATTTATCAAAAATTACATTAAAAAGAATATATAAAATGTGCTCTCTTTTAGAAAAAAGTAATTAATTTAAATAAAAGAGATTATATAGATATAAAAAATATTCAAATAAATTATAATTAAGATAGTTTTACCATATAAAAAATCAATTTTAAATAGTTTGATCTAATTATCATTTCATCAGAGTAGAAAATAACATTCAATTTCAGATCATATGTTAAAAAACATTTGAGGATAGTGATTACATTGATAGATATTTTATGATTATATCATATACAATTCAAATTTCATCTTCTCACATTTAATATAATCTAAGGGTTTTGGATGACAACATGTTGTTTTTTATTAGGATCAAATTCTAAGTATATATAACCTTTATTTACATTATCCCTTAATAAGTGAAATATATCATTAATTTTTTTAGTTATAGAGTGTTGAATAGGTTTTTTAGAAATTTAAATAGAACATGAGTTATCACAATATATATTAATTATATCATAAATGATATTAAAATAGTACAAAGTTTGTTCTATCCAAATACTTTGTGAACAACAACAAGCAGTAGAAACATATTTATCCTTGGTTGTTGATAGTGCTACTGATCTTTGTTTCTTAGAGATCCATGAAATTAAATTTTTTACTAAATATTGACACTTATTTGTAGATCTTTTTTGTTCATGTTTGTAACCTCTAATGTCAGAATCATAGGAATACGGTAAATAAAAACAATTCTCATTAGAATAGAACAGTCCAGTACAAACAGTAACCTTGATATATCTATTTACTCTTTTAAAATCATTATGGTGACTTTATATGGGGTTTTACTGGAACCTAGAACATAATAAAACTAATAACATGATGACTGTTCTAAAAGAAGTGAGATATAGTAGACTACCTATAATGCCTCTATACATATTTATATCAACAAACTTAGTAGATTTATCTATGTACAATTTTAAATTTGTACTCACTAGTGTTTTCATATTTTTACTATAATGAAGACCAAACTTCTTTACATGTTATTTATCATACATAGCTTGATTTAAGAAAAAATCATCTTTCATTTGAATAATTTGTAAGGTAATAAAAAAAGTAGTTATATCATTAATCTCATATAAAATTCACTTCTAATTAGAAAAGAAAAATCCTTACATAGAGAATCATTTTCTAAACCAAATATTATATCATCAACATATATCTGTATAACCAGTATATCATTTGAGATACTTGTTTTAAACAATTCTAGATTATCCTGACCATAAAAAGTAAATTTTAAAATAAAAACTACGTATGTATTTCATACCTAAATTTTGTAGCTTTCATAAGAACATATAGGGCATTAATGATATTAAAACAAATATTTTTAAAATTATCATTTTCAAATCAAGTGGGTTGTCTAACATATAAATTCTTAGAAATAATTCCATTTAAAAGTCAGTTTTTACATCCATTTGAAATAAATTGATGTTTTGAAAACTATCAAATGAAAATAGGATTATAATTTCGTCTATCCTTGAAACTGGAGAAAAATAATATTCAAAGTCAATTCCCCCTTTCTAGGAATAAACTTGAGATACAATTCTCACAATATTTTTAATGATGTATATAGTTTCATCAAGATTATTAAAAAAATCCATTTAGTTCCTATTAAAAGATTTAGATATAGAAAAGAAACTAAATACCACACTTTATTCCTCTAAAATTTATTTAATTCATCATCGATGTCATTAATACAATTTGAGTCAAATAAATCATTTTCAATAGTGATATGACTAATTTCTGCACTAAAATTAGAATTGGCATAGTAAAGTACAAATTTTCTAGGTAGAATTCTCGATTCTATATTAAAAAATATTTTTTGAATAGGGTAATCATTAAGGTTTGTTCATTTCTTTGGATTAGTTTTAGAATATATATTATCCCTATAAATTGATCAATTATCATTATATTGTTCATTATTTTCACCAAAATCAAATACTCTAAACTCATCAATTTCATTGAATGATTCAGAATCCTTCTAATTATAAATGTTTTAATTAAACTTAACTTGCACATATTATTCAACAACTAATGTTTTATTATAGAAAACTCTAAAAACTTTTATAATATTATAATATCCTAAAATTTTACATTCATCTTATATAGGGTCAAATTTTTCTAAATTATATTGTTTTATTTAATATTAATACCTTATAACCAAAGACCCTGAAATAACAAACTTTAGGTTTAGAACCTTTGAAAAGTTCATAAGGGGTCTTATTTAGGAAGGTATAATTGAAACTCTATTAAAAACTTGGAAATTATATTTATAAATTCTACCCAAATGTATTAAGGAACACTACATTCCATTATCACAAACCATTCTATTTATACAATTTATTTTTTATTTATTTCTACCAAACAATTCTATTGTGGTATTCTAGGGGATAAGAAATAAATTTGTATCCATTTAATTAAAAAAATGTTTTCAAATTATAAATTCACAAATTCACCACCTATATCAAATATAATAGAGATGATTGATCATTTTTGAAAATTTAAATATGCTTATATAAAGAACAAAATTTGGGTTAAGTTTCATTATTCTGAGATTATAAATAAATCAAAAAGAATATACTATAATCATCTACAATTAAAAATACATAATTTTTACCCCCAAAACTACCAGTTTGTATAGGTCCAAATAAGTAAAGATTTAGTAAGTAAAAACATCTAGTGGTAATAGAATCATTTAATGATTTAAATGTTTCTTTGTGTTGATTACCTTTTAAACATTAATCACAAATGAAGTATATACTTGTATGTAAATTGGGATATTGTTAAACATTTTCATATTTTAAAAGTTTATGCAAAAATATTAAATTTCTATTCCCAAGACTCATATTCCACATAATTTCATCTAATTCCACAACATCCAGACACTTTTCCTTTTTTTGGTTAGATCATAAAATCCAAT
This sequence comes from Viscum album, assembly GCA_963277665.1. Lineage (NCBI taxonomy): Eukaryota > Viridiplantae > Streptophyta > Magnoliopsida > Santalales > Viscaceae > Viscum > Viscum album. The sequence goes on along the minus strand of OY728148.1, from coordinate 2,040,923,767 downwards.
AGTGTGTACATTTTCTTTTCTATTTAAAAAACTAACTTATTTTTCAAAATAGTTATTTTATCATTTTCCAATATAAAATTTAATCCATCCTCACATAACTATAATATACTTATAATATTATGTTTTAAACCATGTATATATAATGATTTTAAAATAATAAATGTTTTATAAAATCCAAATTCACCTATACCTTTAATATGACCTTTAGAGTGGTCTCCAAATGTGATGAGGCTACCATCACATGAATTACATGTGACGAATTTTGAAATTTCACTTATCATGTGCCTAGATAAACCATTGTTATGTACCATGATTCATTTTGACATTTAAGGTGTATTTCTTAAAACTAAACAATCAAAAATAATTTTTTGGTATAAATACCAACTTGTGTCTAATTAGATAGTATTCAAAAAGATAGGCACCCAAATTGATTTACATTATTTATTCATGATCTAATTAGAAATTAAATCATTATAAATTAAATATATCGTATTACAAAAATATTATGTAAATATCATTAAATACTCAATGGAATATATCCCTTTCATTATTCATTTAAAATAGGTTATAATTTAAATTTTTCCTTTTGAACATTTAACAAAATATGTATTATTTAAACATGGATTTATACTATTGTATCCAAAACCGTACTTATTATTGTTCAGTTTCATTATAGAAGACATATTATTATTATTTTTCCTTTAAAAAATTAGATAAATCACTTTTATTATTAACAACATGAATTTTCAAAACTATATTCTCTTTTTGAATATATTCTAAATCTATATTGACCTTTTTATTGAAACCAAAAGTTGTGGTTCTTAATTTTCTATTTTATTTATTCAATTTCATATATTAATTTTATACTTAGTTTATTTCATATATAACTAAATTAAATATTCTATCTTTATATTTATCATTAACTTCCATAATTATTTAACCCTTTCATTTTAATATTTTAGTTTTAATGTCTTTCAATCATAATCTTATTATGTTTCATCATTATGAGAAACACAGATTTAGAAATTCTTAGAATCACTTTTAATTTTATCATTTTATTTAATCTTCTTATTATTCTTAATTTTCAAGTCAGTTTACTTTTCAATTATTCTGAATATATAATTATTTAATTATTAATTTTTCTAAGTAGATGCTTAACTTTGGAATTTTATAAATCATAATCAGAACATGAATCAGAAGCCATTTTATTTTCATTTCCTGATAAATAATTATGATTAACATTTATAAAATTTATTAACAGATTAGAAATAGAATCATTTACCTCACATTGAACACTCATCAAGGAAAGATTTAAAATCTCATGTTCACTTCCAAAATCAAAACTTGAATCATAACTATCTAGATAGTCCCAAACTATGAAAGAATATTTTTTTCTTTCTTCTTTTATCATTGTATTTATTTGGTTGTTTGAGTTTGGGGTAGTAATTCTTCATGTGAACTCTCCTCCTACACTCATAACATTTAAATTCTGAAACATCATTATTGTTAATAGTATTACCTTTCTTAAACTCATTTCTAGACTTCCTCTTGAACTTCTTCTTTCCACCTTTTTTAATGAGATTGATAAACTTCTTACTGAAGTGAAACACCTTCTTATCACTTTCTTGGAACATAGATTCATATGAATTATAGTTATATATAATAATATATTTAAAATCAATACCATTTATTTTAGTAAAATCCTAATCATAAATACTCTTCATCTCTAACTCATATTTTAGAATAGAGACTATTATTTAATCTAAATTATACTCCTTAAATTAATTACTCTCATAGATTGACACATTCTTTCCATGTCATCTCTTTGGAAGATCTCTCAATACTCTTTACACTTGATCTATGTTATCCAATACTTATCCAAGATCACTCATACTGTTTGATATAATTGTGAACTAATGGAACATATAGCTTACATATTCTTTATCTCCCATCTTGATGTCCTGTTAGTCTTCTCAAAAAAATGCTATCTTGGTTCTCTTAAGCCTTTCAGTCCCTTAATGAGTCGCTTGAACTATCTTCCACTTGTCATGGGTTGTATTAAAAGATTAAAATTTCTATAGAAACCTCTACTTATAGAACATTATAAAATATTTTTACCTTTTTAATTGAAAACATATTTTACCAAGTCATTACCTACTAGAGTCTCCAGATCAACCTTGGGTAACTCTTATAGCTTACTTGTGATGGACCAGTTATCCAAACTTAGTTTTTTCATATAGTATTCCATTAAATATTTCAATTATCCATAGTCACTCCCATCAAATAATGGGGGTTTTACAGTATCCAACCTTTGTTTTTCTTGACACCTTCTATCATAAAATAAAACTTTTCGTATGTTCCTTAGATTGTCAAGTCTAGGATACTAGGTTAGTAGTGAGTTAAAAAAATAACCAATATAAATACTAACCTATTAGGGATAATTTTTTGATATCAATTTATTGATATCATAACCATAAATCTATTAACCAATATTTAATACCAATTGTTGTTTTGAAATTAATGGAAAATATGACTAGGGTGAATAGTATTTTTAAAATTTAAATAAAAAATGATAAGAGTATATAAAATATTAATCTATAGTGAGTGTACTGTTAATTAGTTGAGATTTAGTGGAAATAAATTGAAAGAAAATAAGGATTTATAGTGGTTCAGATCACAAATATTCTAGTATACTCTTCAATCTCCTCTGCTCCTCGAAAAGACTGGTACCCACTATGAACCTCACTTTTAAAGGTGTGAGAACATTGTTACAAACCCTTCCTTTTATAATAACCTAGAAGCAAAACCCATTCTATTATAGGTGACCAACTTAGGTTTTTTACAAGAATTTTGATCAGGAGTCACAACCCTAACATCCTTTTGGTGGTGGAATAACCATAGAAATAAAACATTCTTTTTATGGTTAAAAGCATAAACTGGGAATAAATAAATACAAACAAAAGTAAAACATTAAAAATATAAAAACTAATATAATGAAATTTTAATATGATCATAAATTTTAAATAAGTTGATTCTTGATGATTATTGATCATTTGGAAGGAAAAAATGTATATGTTTAAGTCCATCTATGATCACATACAGAATACAGAAGTCACAGAAGTTCATGAACGATTGAGATCAGTAATAATGTGTTAAATATGTATCACTAGTTATTTGTAGAATGATATTCACTAGTATTTGTTTTTATTCCTTGAATATTTTTCTAGGACCATTAAAAGAATGATCCTATATAATCATTTCCATTTCCAATATCTGAATGACAGCTGTTAGATAATAACAATGAAATAAAAATGTCTATTACCATTTTTTGTTAAATTCATGCTGAAAAACATAAAACCAACAAGATTTATATTCATTATTGAAATATTAATATAAAACTATTAATATTTTATGTAAAAAAATTAAAATAAAAGGTATAAAAAATGTATAAAAATTGATATTTATAAATCAATATAATTAAAATAATAATATTATGAATTAAGGTAGTAATAAGTATTAAAAATAGATCATGGAATGAACATTTAAGTTGAAAGTGTTTGTGTACATAAAAAAATGATACAATTAATTTTTACCCTCCTTAAAATTTTATTTCAACATGAAATAATGAAACTTTTAAAAAATAAATTTAATTTAATAACATTAATAAAAAATAAAAAATAAAAAAATTTGAAAAAAAAATTAACTAACGGTGGATTATTTTTTTCTACCATATAAAATAGATAGTGGTGGATCATTTTTTCTACCATTGAAAATAGAGAGTGGTTGATTATTTTTTATAGATCAAAATAGAGAGATATGGATGACCAGTGGTGGAAATAAATCAGATTCTATAGTTTCACTTTCAAGAAAAAATTTAAAAGATCCAACCAAAACAAAAAAAAAATACATGCCACTGAACAATTAAAGGCTTTAGGAGAAGAAATAAAAAAATTTCTACCATTATAATTACAATGATGAATAATGACTTACTATTGGGTTAAAATGGTGACTCATGACCCACCATTTTGTATTTTTAATAGTGGCTCACTGATAACACTAAATACGATAAGTAATAATCAATATATAAATAATATTCTGATAGGAAACAACTAATAACAATAGAAAGAAAAACCAAAAACACCTGATATTTAACAACCCATCCTTTTATTAAAAATTAATTCATTATTTATTATATAATATTAAAAAATAATATAACCTAGAATATCAAGAAGTCTAGTGTCTTTTTGAATTAGGTACATTAAATAACAATTTAAAGTAGTAAAAACAATATCTTTATTGAAAACTTCCTTAACATGCTCGCATTTAAAAATGTATTGGATAACCTCATAAAATATATAATAAAGGGTTGATATATATATCCTAGTAATAAAATAATCATAAAACAATGTAATTCATATTATAAAATAGAAATATAAATGGGTAATAAAAGGAACATGAATAATAAGGCATGATATAGCATGATAATCATAACATGGGAAATGTGGAAACAACTTAAAACACTTCATCATAAACATAGGTCAGGGATAAATTCCAAGAAATCATGATGTAAAAATTCCCATAATGTAATCATGTTCACTCCCAATCCCAACATGATGTTTCATAAGACTAAAAATTTCACAATGCATTGGAGTACTATATATTTCCAGGTTCACCCGTCACTTTCAATTCATTCTCAAGATTAATTGTGCCACATAGATCATAAAACATGGATTCATTCATCATAATATTGTATTAAACAATAAATTATTGTGGAATATGTAAATTTATTTCCCAAGAAAAATAATTATAAGTGTATAAATTTGAACAAACTTGATATAAAAGGGGAATGGTATTCACTACATAACGTTTTTGTCCAAGAAAAATCACAGTGAAATTTTGGCAGCATAACGATGACACATAAAAATTCATAAAATGGGTTGATGAGATAAAAATGGTTATATAATCATTTTTAAATTAAATGGGAAATAATAGTTTCATGTAAATTTATATCCAAACTTTATGAATTGGAAATATAAGGAATAAGGCAATAAAGAAACTTGAATAAATAAGAGAAGGAAAGGATCTCTCACTTGAGTGTGTGACTCCAAATTCTTGAGTGGGGATTATTAAGAGATTAGGGGGTCTATTAGAGGGCTCTATAGTGTGGAGGAAAAATTAAATATGTTTTCCAAGGATTTTTAGTGAAGATAAATGGGAAATTGGGTGGGTTTATAAAGGAAAAGTGTGGTAACTTCATTAATATTTCTCAAACTTGTGCTTTGGACTCTATATAATAAAATAACCAAAACCAAAAAAAATAATTTCTTTTCCCATGGTTTCTTCCAAATGAAAGTTGTTTTTATTATTTTAATAGTAAAGTTTACAAACATAATAAAATAATACCCTTGTTTCTGTGGAAGTGATACATACTCTTAAAAAATGATTTTAAACACATAAAATATGTTAAAAGTTTTGGAGTATTCATAATGGATTTATAAAATTAACCAAATAAAAATTAAATCACATTATTTTAAATAGGAAATATATATTTTTTATTAAATCCCATTTATAGTATTTGTTACATCTCTTTTGGGTCATTATGATTTCATAATACACAAATTATATTTATACTATATTTAATTTTTACCTAAAAATTAAACTTTATTAGAAAATTATGAAAATTTCACCACTATATAATTTCAACATTATCATTCCAAAAATAATATTCATTTTATCTAAATAATTTTATAAATATGTGTATTTTCACTTTTAAAATAAAAAGAATCATTTGTTGAGAAATGTTGGGGTTTTTTACATTAATAGTTTTCGAACCCTTATTAAAATTACATTTGAATTCATAAAACATTTATGATAATTTATATTTGATAAAAATTATTTAATAATAACATATTATTAAGATATTATTTGATTCAAAAATCTATTAACTCTAAAAATAAATTCTTTATTTGAATTTTAATATTATCCAACATAATATTTGTGTTTTATTATATCAAAATAAAAAACATTTATAAAGTAAAAATAATAGGATTAAAATATATTAATTATTATATAAAAAATAATGTGCATAATAATATTTATAGGGTTTTGATACATATCTCTTTAATACACAATCAAACATCCTAAGAGTAAGGTGCACGATTGTGAGGCTTTCCTGGGGTGGTTCGGTGAACATGGTTTGGGACGTGATCTCGATGAGATTGAACATATTCCATAAATGGTTTCACTCATGATTATGTTGTTGGATATCATCTTGGGATTGGTCAAGGTAAAATATCAATGATGGTATCTCCCTCAAAAGCTCTGATATATGGGCTTCATAGGGTATGATCCTATTGGTTGACACCATCACTTCTCTTGTTGGTGTTAATTGGATTTGTTAAAACGCTATATTTATACTAATCATGTAATCACTATTCAATGACTGTTTTATCAATGGTAAAGATTCATAATAGTAATTAAAATCTTATAGGATATAATAAAATCAAATAATTTCATGTTTTTTCTATAACTGTAATACAAAATAATATATTTAACTAAATCAAAAATAGAATTTTATTTATAACAGTTTGGGTCATTACAATTTTCCCCTTTATAAATTTCAAACTGAAAATTTTCATTTATCAAACTAAAATAGATGATGGTAACTATGTTTCATCACCTCTTCTATATCCCACGTCACTTCTTCAAACTTTTGGTTTCTCCACAGAACATTGACAAGGAGAAATGTCTTATTTTTTTAGTAATTTTTCTCTACTATCTATGATATTCCCCATATTCTCTTCATAGGAAATATCATTCTTCAATGGTACCACCTATATATTGAGTATATGTGAGGGTATGTTATGTACTTCCCCAAGAAGGATACATGGAATACATCATGTACTTCATATAGGTTAGGTGGGAGTGATAATTAATAGGCCACCACTCTAATGTGATCAAGGATCTCAAAGGGGATTATGTATATTAAACTAAGATTTCCCTTCATCCCATATCCCATCACTTTCTTCCATAGAGATATATAGAGTAAAACCATGTCTCCAACATCAAACTCTTGGTCTCATCGACGATTGTCATTATAGGTATTTTTTTGACTCTGATCAACCTTGATGTGTGGCTAAATAGCCTTAACCTTTTCAACCATTTGTTCTAACATTTATGGACCTAAAAGTTTTATTTCCCCAACACCATCTCATCATTCAGGTGTTCTTCATCTCTTCCCATAAATGGCTTCATATAGGGTCATTTAGATGATTTATTGAAAACTATTATTGTATGAGAACTCAACCAGTGAAATACGTTGGTCCCATCCTCCATGGAAGTCAATTGAGTATTCTATCAACCTATTCTCTAGTGTCTGCATAGTCTGCTTAGATTGGACATTAGTTTCGTGCTGATAATTCATTCTGAAGTTAATCTCAGTATTTATACCATGTCAGATACTTTTCTAGAACTTGGAGGTGAATCTCAGATCTTGATCAGATATAGTCAATCATGCTACTCCATATAGCCTTTCCACTTCTCTAATGTATATCTTTGCAAGTTGATCTGGTGAAAAAATCCTATAGAATCACAATGAAGGGTGTAGTCTTTGTCGGATGATCCACTACAAAAAATTTATCATTATTCCCTCTTGATTTATTTAAAAGACCAGTGACAAAGTCCATGGCTATTTTATCCCATTTCTATGTAGGTATGGGTAATTGTTTCATCATTCCCTAACATTTTTCCCTTCCACTTTAACTTGCTGACATACAAGACAACTTGATGAATATTCCATGATCCCCTTCTTCATATTTTCCCATAAATAGTGATCTCAAAGATCTCGATACAACTTTATGATTCTTGGGAGGATGTATAAGTTTGAGCTATGTGCATCATACAACAGTTCTTTATTTAACTAATCATTTTATGGAACATTGAGTCTTAACACAAATCTCACAATTCCTTCTTGGTTAGCATTGATCTCTGAGGATTTCTATTTTCTTATAGTTTCCACTTTCTTCTGAATTCCCACATAATTTCTATAAGGATACTTTATCTTTTCTGAAAGGTATGGTTGAAAAATAATTTGTGAAAGTATTTATTATTTTCCTTCCTTTTTTATTTCCATGTTCATCTTTTTCAAATCTAGAAATATGAGATCCCTATCAATTCTTATCATTGATTTAATTGATGGATCCTTTACACTTAGAGAAACTGCCACTTTATACATGTTTACACCATAACAATCGTCCACAAAATATTCCAAATGCTTCCATACATGATCCAATATCGTAGAACGTTTCTCAAGCTTCGATTTGATATGTCGTAGGGCCCTAATGGAGTTACAGATTAGGAGTTATGGAAATTTGAAGTTGGGCTGGAAAACATGTTCGCAGAGCCCATTTGAAAAGATCCCTCCATGATTGTAGAGTAGAGTAACTTGAAAAGAGCCTCCATGAGTGCCGCAAAAGTCAAGGACATCCATCTCCATGATTACGAGAAACTTTAGGGAACTCCCACCAGTTGCGGAGTTTGATTTCCTTCGTGGTGTGATTTTCTCTTCACGGAGTGCATTTGTGCTCAACGGTGTGCTCATCTGACCTCCATCGCCTATAAATAGTTATCTCACCCATTTTCATAAGCATGGTCACGCCTCCCCATGGGCAGTCGATCTCCCATTTTGAGGAGCTCCATAGCACCGTGAAGTGATGCCCTTCGCAAAGGGCTCCTCCTTTTGCGAAGGAGGGAGCTCCTGCGGGTTGGTCGAGGCTCCGCGAGCCCCTATGCTCCGCGAGTCTATGGTCTGCGAGCCTCTTTGATCCGTGAGACCCTTTACTCTGCAAGACCCTTTTCTCCAGGAGCCCCTTTTCTCTACGAGCCCCTTTTCTTTGTGATCCCCTTTCTCTGTGATCCCATTTGCTCTGCGAGACCCCATGCTTTACGAGCAGCTTTCCTTCGCGAAGCTGTTTCACGAGACCCCAAGCTCTGTGAGCACCTTTCCTCAGCGAAGCTACATCGTGAAGCCCTATCCATAGAGAGGATCCTAACTTCATTCATGTTTTTCCATACCGTGGGGGCTGCGCCCCCACACCCCCGCTCGGGTTCAGTGTAAGGCTACGGTCTCGAGCCTTCGGGTCGGTCCCTTCGCTTCCATCACTCACCCCCATAAAAATTGGAGAGTTGCACCGCAAACTTTTCAGGCCCGAATGTTGAGATTTTACATTGCGCACCCACCTTCCACCTATGTAATACCATGATTTCAGATACTCCTTCACACACCTTGAGTCGACATGTTCCTCTTGGTTCGTTTCCCATGTCGTGATTTGAGATTCTCAACATCAATTCCCTGAGTACCTTGAGTTGAACCATTCCTCATGAAACTCATCCAAAACCTATCACTTAGCTCTTATGCTAGGTTGAACCAAAGAAGGGCCGCTCTTGCGTATGTCCCAACACCAAGCATTTCTAGGTGCCTTATGCCTAATAATCCTCTCTACATGACTATAAACTGTAGTACACCCTATGTTCCAAATATAGGATGCCTCTTTCTCTAATCAAAAGATTCCTTATGCGCCTAGAATAAGATTCCAATAGTCCTTACTTCATGAATTTTAACTATATAATTCCCTATTATTCAATAATAGGATTCCTCTTGTTCAAAATAAGAGATGCCTTATGTGACAAACATAAGTTACCTCATGCCATGATTACACTGGCATAATTTCAAGAGTGTTGGAATCCGTTCAAACATTCCATCACTCCACCTCATGCTTTGTCTATCATTCAATCGGATCTTCATCCTCTTTCATGCTTAAAGGGACCCCCTAATGGCCTAGTCCCATGCCACCTCGGCTCACCTACTGTTCTGGGCCAACACCCCGGAATACTTTGGACGACACGTCGATTCAGGTCATGTGTTTCGAACATGGTCAATAGTCAACCTTCATTTGTTTGTCCCCATTTAAGGCTAACATGATATGGATACTATGTTTCGAACACATTAAATAGTTATCCTCCATCGTCATTCTAGCCTCACTACATTCTGAATGTTAGGCATGTGATTCACACTTTTCATCTCCCTTTGATTGGATTGATTCCAACACCCTTGGCATTATCCTGCTTGTGTACTTGCACATAGGTGTAGTCCTCAATTATATGCCTCAACCCACCAATGAGTTGGGATCCCCTCATAGCCAGACATTGGGAAGACATCATGGGCATCTTCCATGCATAATCCCCATTCACCATTTCTGCTCCTTAGCAGCACTCGGGATGCATCCATGCGTAAGCCCCGTTCACTATTTATGCCCCTTCGTGGCACCTGGGCAGGTTCCATACTTAATCCTCATTCACCATTTCTTCTCCTTAGCAGCACCTAGGTAGCTTCCAAGCATAATCCCCATTCACCATTGTCACTCCTTAGCGGCACCCGGGTAGCTTCCAAGAGTAAGCCCCATTCACCATTGCTTCTCCTTAGCAGTACCCGGGCAGCGTCCATGCATAACCCCATCCACTGTTGTCGCTCCTTAGCGACACCTGGGAAGATTCCACACATAATCCCCATTCATAATTTATGCTCCTTGGAAGCACTCGAGTTGCGTCCATGTGTAAGTCCCATTCATCATTGTCGCTCCTTAGCGGCACCCGAGCAGCATCCATGCATAAGCCCCATCCAATGTTGTCTCTCCTTAGTAGCACTCGTGTAGTGTCCATGCCTAATCCCCATACACCATTGTCCCTCCTTAGAGGCACCCGGGAAGTGTCCATGCGTAAGCCCCATCCACCATTGGCGCTCCTTAGCGGCACCTGGGCAACTTCCATGCGTAAGCCCCATCCACCATTGGCACTCCTTAGTAGCACCCAGGCAGCATCTATGTGTAAGACTCATTCACCATTGTCGCTCCATAGTGACACTCAGGAAGCTTCTATTCATAATCCCCATTCACCATTACCACTCCTTATCGGCACCGGAGCATATTCCATGCATAATCCCCATCCACAGTTTCCTCTCCATAGAGGCACCTGGGTAGCTTCCATGCATAAGTCCCATTCACCACCCTTTGTGGCCTCACCATTGCACCACAATCGTCAGGTCTGTTGTTACCTCTTAATTCTCACATCAAGCATGACTCATGTGATCTTAGAGTAAGAATTGACCATGGCATCCTTCCTGGGATTCCTTATCGTGTAATACCCAACCATCATAAACTATGGGGACTTTGATCTGTGTCATTTCAAGGTATGTAGTAAGCCTCCCTAATGTTCAATCCCAACACCTACTGGTCCCGACCCCTTCATATCGGTTCACCTTCATCCCACATGATGTTAAATTGTATCCATCATTTCAAACCACATGAACTTTGATCCTTTCCAAGGAAAGGTGTGTAGGAAGCCTCCCTGAGGTTTAAGACCAACACATATTGGTCCTGACCCCCTTCATGACAGTTCACCAAACTTAGCCTGAACTACATGTACTTTGATCCCTGCAAAGGCAAGGTACATAGGAAGCCTTCCCGAGGTTCAATCCCAACATCTATTGGTCTTGACCCCTTCACGTCGGTTCACCAAAACCATCCCTAACTATGTGGACTTTGATCCTTGCCAAGGAAAGGTATGTAAGAAGTCTCCCTGAGGTTCAATACCAACACCTCTATTGGTCCGGAACCCTTCACATCGATTCACCAAACATTTAGAACTATGTGAAATTTTATCCTTTCCAATGCAAGGTACGTAAGAAGCCTCCCTGAGGTTCAATCCCAACACCTACTTGACCCGACCCCTTCATGTCGGTCCAACCTCATCCTGCATGATGTTAAACTATACACCCCCTTGTTTTCCCACAAGACGTTAAACTGTACCCATTTGAACTATGTGGGATTTGATCCTTGTCTTCTATGCAAGGTACGTAGGAAGCCTACTTGAGGTCCAACCCCAATCGACGGTAATACATTGTGATTCCCAACCAACAGTAAGCCTTTGGAACCTCAATCAGTGGTAAGTCCTATTACCCAACCAGTGTTAATCCATTGTAGTCCTCTTTGTTGGGACCCACATCTCCAGTCCTCCCCTATGGCATTAGACCAACCAGGATTCTAACCACACATAAGCCCCATTATATCGTCAGGTCGTTGTCGTATGTGTACACCCCGATTCTATTACCACATCATAAACTATTTGGACTTTGATTCCCTACCATGGGGATACATATAAAGTCTCTTAGAGGATCAAGACCAACATCATCGTCGTCCTCATGTGTCTTCCATCTCATTCCCCCTCCAGTTCATTCAAATCTCCATCATCCATCCTTATTCTTACCCAGGCTTCCACATCCTGATGGGATCGTGCCATTCCATCAGAAAGCTAACCATGTATAATCCCCCACACAATCCATAATCATTCAACCAAGAGTGTCCCTCTTGTGATGGGCCGCTAACCATGTGTAAGCCCCAACATGTCTCTTGGTTGTTGTCCATTTTGTACACCCCAATTCACCACCCCTTCAAACTACGTGGGTTTTGATCTCTGTCATCTACACAGGGTACGTAGGAAACATCCATGTGGTTCAATCCTAGCCAATGGTAAAACTTGGTGTCCCCTATTATGGGGTGAAATCTCCCTAATCCTCCCTCAGTGGTGTCCAGATAATCTTTCATGGTGTGACGCCTTTCATTTATGGGACACACCACTCTAGGTCCTCTCTCATTGGGCATTCTGACCTATCCCTGCAGTGTTTCCCATTCTGGGGTTCACTTTTTCTAATTCTCCCTCAGTGGTGTCATTATCATCTTTCACGGTGTGATATCTTCCCTCTATGGGACACACCACCATGGATTTTTCCTCATTGGGCGTTCTGATCCATCTATATGGTAAACCTTCCAGGTTCTCCCTCATATGTATGTACTAATATGATCCTCCTCTATGGGATGTTCTGATCACTCTCATTTTTTCTTCTCAAGATGTTAAACTCACATCCTACCTCGTGTTAAACATGATATTCCTAAGGAAAACCTCGGAAGACACACCTTTTGTGTAACCGTCTTCGCAAGGTGTTAAATTTGCGGCATACCCCATGTTAAACATGGGAGGCTGAGGAAAACCTCAAAGATATGACTATGGCATATAATACCCCGTGACCGAAGTGGGATGCCTTGGGTTATGTTCCCTTGATATGCCCTCTTATGAGGAAGAATAAAGGTTCCCCAATGTCCACGCATCTAGAGATGCCCCAACATGCCTGATTTTTTCATCTACTCTGACCAAAGGTTTCTGGCCTGACCAGACCCCTTGCAATGTCCTAATAGAAGTAGTGTAGTTAATCAGCATCCATAAAGATATGGCACTGGAAAGAGTTTCACAAACAACGTCTTAATCTATGAGGGAGACCGGGACTAGGTAATGAATTCTGCAGAGGAATCCATGAAAGGAGGAACCGACATCTCATCATCATGTTTCGATCAAGAAGAAAACATCCCTGAATAAGTGACGGATGTCACCCGCCTTTAGAAAGTATGAATTCGGGGCAACAGTCAGCACGTCCTCCGAAACAGACAGATGCACGCCCCGTAAAAAGTGTCAAAAACAATTCACTTTACTAGGATGGTATTGGATTGAGCTTTAATAGTCCTTGATCTTCTCTAACTATATTCATTGGTTCATATTCATCTCTTTCTATGTGAATATATATATTTGACAATATTTTGGTCTATATATATTTTAAACTTGTAAAGAACCAACCCGAGTTGTACAAAGTTGGTGCCTTATTTGATTACATTGGCATGATTATAAGAAAGTCGTATCCCAAAGGAATGAATAGTTTAGTAGATTTGGAAAACCAGATACATAAATAAGTTCAAAATTACATCTTGAACAGAAAAAAAAAATTAGAAACTCCTTTGACAACATCCATAACTCCTAGGTTATTTCTACATGTCATTCATAATACACATCTTCATGTACTGGGAAAATGAAACATAAGAATGGAGTGAGCTTAAATGCTCAGTAAGGGTAATAAATATAGTGGAATATATCATAAACATAAACATTATTCATGGTGAATAACTAAAAACACATGCCATTATAAATTAACTTGATCACATTATGGCAGGAATAAGAGCTGAATAAATAATTCCATAATAAAGAATAATCATGGGTATTCTACTAGTCAAATAACCTCATGAACTTTAAATTACTAGTTTAATAATGAGTAAATGCATAATTTCTTATATCATAACCATACCATCAAGGCCTCATTCCAAGACCAAAAATAATCATTTTGTCAAGGCCTTCTGCCACGACCATAGTTTGTTTTATGAGACCTACTGATGAATCGGGGGATATAGTTGGCCCCACCCATCACTTACTAAGTCCAATGAATTTATCATATGAATTTTTATAAATGTAAACAACATATACATTCATATTGAAACTAATATATTCAACATAGATAACTTTTCCTGAACATTAAGCATAAACACTGACCATTTGGAGTAAATTGGTGAATGGTTTTAAGATAGGACATACACAGTAAAACTAATAATAAACCATTAAATTAAATATGGTATATGATTTCATAAAATATTAATACCAATAATACATAATAATCAACAAGTTTGTTGAAATAGATGAAGATACTCTTATAAAAACATCGAGTAATTCTTGAGATAAATACTCTTTAACTTTTAAAAGAAGAGTTATTTTGGAAAAATATCTCTATCAAATTAGAAGTGAAGTAAGAATTTATTTTAATAATAAAATGAGTGATTTTATAAAGATAATTGTTTTTAAAAAACAGATTATAGAGTGCCCTTGAAAATAGGTAAGAATTTGAGAAATTCCTTTGAATTGGACATGTATTTTGGGAAGAATTTCATAAAGATCATTTTAAAACATAAAAATCCCCATAAATGAAAGTAGGATTATGGTTTTTACACACATATATATAATTATAAAATAATATATTACATTTTCATATGAATAAATAATAATTTATTTTTGGTAAGTAGAGAATAGAGTAACTTGAATGAAAATGCAGGTTCGGGTAGAAAACTCTTACCTTAAGTCTGATGGTGTTCTTCACTTGATCTTAGTTTCATGGATAACAAAATTAAATTAATTAATTAATATTTATATAAACTATTATTTATGTAATTTATTTATTATAGCCTTATTAATTTCATTCATGGACTTCTTGATGGGTTTAAGAGGTTCAATTTTATTATTTGGGAGCATTTTCTTCCTTGGTATTCATTATCAGTTTACTTATATACATGTAAGGATAAACATGTGAGATGATAATGGTTGTCCATAATAGAAGTTTATTTTTTAACATACATAATATTAAATTGTAATAAAATTCATTTGGTCATTGAGCATGAAGATGAATCATTACATAAAACTTTAATAATAATTGTTTGGGTTAATTGGCGGTTTTTTATCACAACGACCTCATTTTGATTTATCATGTGTAAAAACAGATTATAGAACCTTAAATAATTTATAATACATATATTATAGTATATTTAAACCATTAAAATGGTTTCATGATTAGAATTTAAGGCATTAATATAAATTGAAATCTCGTTGTCCTTGAATGTGATAAATTAACACATCTCGAATAGGGTTTTCATTTCTAGTATAAAAGAAGGGAAAATGAGAGATGATGATGAATTATTACATTATAATAAAAAAATTAAAGTGAACGTAATTTAATTTAGTTATCATAACATTTATATGAAATTAGGTGAGTAAAGAAAAATAAAGGAAAGGAACTCAAAATAAAAAAGAGAAGTTGAGAAATACCTTACGAAAAATTGGCAGCCTAACAGAATCACTTAAAATTCATAAAATATTATGATGAGAAAAAAATGGGTCTATAATCATTATTACATAATATTTATAGTAATTTGAATATGTAATTACATATACCAACATAATCCATTTGAAATTAAAATAGAATAACATAAAAAGAGTTCTTGAAAAAGAGAAGGGTGGTAGATTCCCTTAACTTATAGAGTAACTCCTAAAACTAGAAGGTTGGGAACTTGGGGGATTGAGGAAACCTTTTGAGGAATAATAGGTAGGTAAAAATATCAGATATTCAAGGATGATAAATATTTAATGAAATAAAATGAAGTAATGAATGGTTATTTTTAGTAAAAGAGACATAGTTTTTTATTAATTTCAAAGGAAACCTCATTAGTGGTATATGAAAACAAATGGAGTTTCCCATAGTATTTTACCCTGGTATTGGACACTTGGGACAAATAATATCATATTTTAATGTACAAAAGCTGACTAGAATTTTATATTAAATATTACATCATTATGATGTCATTAATCAAACCGAAAACCAAAATATGTATTTTTACTATTTACGAAAAACTAAAGTATTTTATAAAATTATCATAAATTTAGCATAACCTAATATCGATTTTAGGAGTTGAAAAATGGAATCCATTTTTTTAAATATTTTTCTAAATATTATTCATTTAATTTTTAAATAAAATCATAATTTATTCGAAAAATAACAATTTTAAAACTATAATTTGTTTTACTTCACTTTGAAAAAATTAATCAAAATCTCATTATCTTATGACCATGATATAATAAAATAATAATATGATTTATTATTTATAATGTTCATATTACTATTCATATTACTATTAATAAGGTTATGTTACTACTCACCAAAAATTATGTTTGTCTTATCAGACTCTAAATATCTTACTGAACGCAACCATGTATGCCAGTTTTTCAAAATTCAAATCACATAGGTAGAAAAATTATGTTTACTAGCTAGGTTATAAAAAAGTGGTGTTTTGTGGAGACTTGGTGTTTCATTCATTCAATATTAAATTTATTTATAAATACTTGGGGTGTTACATTATTCCCTCCTTACAAAAATTTCATCCTCAAAATTACTAAAATGTTGCCTCACAAAAAAGATTTTGGTAGTTCTTCATCATAAGCTCCTCAGGATCCCATGTTGACTCTTTGATTTTAGGATTTTTCCAAATTATCTTTAATAATTGAGTCATTCAATTCCTAAACACCCATTATTTTGTGTCCAAAATATGGATATGCTCTTCACAGTAAGATAAGTCATGTTCCAATTCTATACCATTAGAAGTGAGAACATGTGTTGGGTCTGGAATGTAATTTCTCAACAATGAGACATGGAACACATTGTGTACCTTAGAAAGGCTAGGCGGAATTTCCAAATTATAATCCCCAACTTCAATTCTCTATAGAACTTAAAAATTTCTTATATACCTAGGGCTCGGTTTCCATTTCTTCTTAAATCTTATAACACCCTTCCATGGAGATACTTTTAAGAAAACATGATCTCCCACTTGAAATTCCAAATCCTTCCTTCGATTATCAGTATAGATAATTTTTCTTCTTTTAACTGATTTTATATAGGTTTGAATAGTCTTTACATTCACTGTTGTTTCCTCCACAATCTCTGGACCCACAATCTTCCTTTTACCAACTTGATCCCAACATGTTGGTGTATGACATATATTTCCATACAATGCTTCATATAGTGTAATTTGAATGCTTGAATGGAAACTATTATTGTAGGAAGACTCCACAAAAGGTATATACTAATCCCACATACCATGAAAATCAAGTTACTATGATCTCAACATGTCCCCTAAAGTTTGGATCATCATTTCTGATTTCCCGTCAGTTTGAGGGTGATAAGAAGTACTCAATTGAAAATTAGTATCGAGATCTTTATGAACACTTTTCCTGAATTTTTATGTAAATTGTGGATCACATATAGACACAATTGAGATAGTTGCTCCATGAAGTCTTACAAATTCAATGATATAGAGTCGTGCAAGTCACTCTAGTGGAAAATCCTCCCTTATAGTGAGGAAATGTGAAGATTTAATAAGTCTATCCATAATTACACATATTACATCATTCTTTCTTAGAGTTTTGGGTAATCCAGTGAAAAAATACATGATGATGTCATCCCATTTCCATGTAGGAATAGGTATAGGTTTCATGACTCCTCTAGGATGTTGTCTTTTGGCCTTAACTTGTTGACAGACTAAACATCTTGATATATAATCAGCAATTTCCCACTTCATGTTGTACCACCCGAAATGTTCCTTAAAATATCTATACATTTTAGTACTACTGGGGTGTATAGAGAAATTAGAGTTATGGGAATCGTCCAATAACTCCCTTTTCAACTCCAGTATATAGAGAACACATAGCCTCTTTCCAAATTTTAGAATTCCATCTTCACATACGAAGTCAGCCAACTTCCCATCTTTCACAACATTAATTTTTTTTGAAGGTTCTCATCATCAGGATTAGAGATTTTAATCCATTCTAATAAATATGGTTGTGAAACCAAATGAAAAATTAATAATGTTTCACCTTCTTTGATAATTCATATGTTCATACTTATTAGATCCATGAATACAGGATCCCTTTCAATCCTCATTTTGTTTAAAACTCCATGATCCTTCATCCTTAATGAATAAGCTACCTTATTTACCTTTCATGGTTGGTAGTGTATAGAAAAATCATAATCATTTAGTAGTTCGAGCCATTGCCTTTGCCTCATGTTGAATTATTTCTGTGAGCAGATATACTTCAGACTCTTATGATCCATATATATCTCACATATTTCACCATAGAGATAGTGTCTCCATATTTTTAGAGCAAAGATCACAGCAGATAACTCAAGATTATGAGTAGGATAGTTTTTTTCATTAATTTTTAAATGCCTTTATGCATAAGAAATAACTCTATCATTATTCATAAGGACAAAACCAAGTCCTTTATTTAATGCATCACTATAGATCAGAAACCTATCATTCCTCGATGATAGAGTTAGGATCAGAGCATTCATCAATATCCTATTAAATTCTTCGAAACTGCCCTCATATTATTTTATCCATACAAACTTAACCCCTTTACGTGTAATCTTGGTCATTGGGTTGGCTAAATAGGTGAATTTCTGAACAAAATGACGATAATAACCTACTAAACCAATAAAAATACGTAACTCAATTATGTTCGTTGGAGTATTCCATTATTGAACAGCCTTTATCTTCATAGGATCAACAAATATTCCATCCTTATAGATAATGTCACCAATAAAGTAAATTGATTGAAGCCAAAATTCACACTTGATAAACTTTCTATATAATTTATTTCTTCTAAGAGTCTTCATAATAGTGCACAGGTGATTTTCATGATCTTCATAGATTTTGGAGTATTCCAAGATATCATCAATAAATACTACCACAAAGTCATCAATATATTCCTTGAAAACCCTATTCATTAGATCCATAAAGACAAAGGGTGAATTAGTCAGTCCAAAAGGCATTACTGTAAACTCATAATGCCCATACCTGGTTAGAAACACTGTCTTTGGAATATCTTCCTTCCTCACTCATAATTAATGATATCTAGATCAATGGTCAATCTTTGAAAAATATTTTTCTCCATGAATTTGATCAAATAAATCATAAATGTGAGTTAAGGGATACTAGTTATTTATTATTATAGCATTTATCTCCTTATAATCAATTAATAACCTCATCGATCCATATTTCTTCTTAACAAAAATAATAGGGGATCCCCATGTAGATTGTAACACCCCGAGATTTTATGAAAAATATTCTTTTTAATTTCATTAATGTCTTGTGTTATAAGCTACACCAAAAGGAGCTTTCACAACACACATCTCTGACCTGGCTTGAATTACACGCAATCGCGACCTTCCACGATAGCGTGTGTTGTACGCAATACCAAGTTTCGCTAAACAACGATATGCTATTAAAATATTATTAAAACTAGACGTTATGAATAGTAATAACCACTTTTTGAAATTTTGTAATTTCTATTTTTAAAAATGGACTTCATTTTTGGATTCGGAATATCGAAATTAGCTTAGGGTGAAATTTTGGTGATTTTCAGATAACTTTCATATTTTGATGAATAGTGAAAATTACTAAATTTTAATTAAAAACAACTTTTTCAATCGAAATAATTAATAGTGATAAATTATTAATTTGAGTGGTTTTAAAGTATATTTAGAATAAATTTTTACAATTTAATACAATGTTGGTCATTGGATGTAATTTCACATTTAAACCAGACATAAACAAGTGTCAATCTTTTGATAGTTATTATCTCTTAAGAACACGCTATTTGTTTTGACGACAGGAATTAATTTTTAAATTAATTAATGAAACTGATATGTTTTGAATTTGGAAAAATAGAAATCATTTTTGAGTTCATAATATCAAATATAGCTTAGGCCTAATTTTTGGTATTTTTCTGAACACTTTCAATTTTTGATGAATAGTGAAACCACTAAGTGGAAGTTAAAAAAACTGAATTTTTCATAAAACTTAATTTTACCGCTTCTGTGAGTGGAATTTCAAAAATCCGAGAGACACGGTTGATGTCAGTAAGTAAAATGTGGTTCAATGAGATGAAAATAATTTTTGGTGAATAGTAACTTTTTACTTTTATTTACCACGGTTAAAAGTAAATAGGGTAATTAAGGGTAAAAATGATATTAATATTACCCTAACACATGTCCTAATTCTATTGGATAAGTTTAATTCGACCAAAAACAACCTTAGGAATAAAATATGACCATTTAGGCCCACTTGAATTAGATTAGGACATTTATTATTATTTAATTCAAAGAAGAGTTAAAAGATTTAAAATCAAAGTTTATTTAATAAAACATTTTTAATATAGGGTTATAAATAAGATAAATTCGACTGTAAATATTCATTAGAAAGATAAAAAAGATTACCTACATAATGGTATTTTATTTGTAATTTTTGGACATTAAATAATTTAATTTATTTATGACACAACAATGATGCAGTAATTATCTTATTAATGAAATATTGACATAATTGATGTTATAAATACTCAAATAAATATAATTTCAGACTTTTTATGAATTACACTAATTTTCTAGGTTAATATGACATTTTATTATTGATTTAATTAACTTTTTTCGAACTTATCATTCTGGTATGATTTTCACAAAAAACAATTACTAAATAGTGTCAAAATTGACATAAAATAGTTTTTAAAACAAATATTATATTATTAATTGTTATTTTATTCCTAAAAATCTAAGGTTCTTCCAAATGACTTAGATAAGGTTATATATATTAATAATAAACAATTTGGGGTTCGTTTGGCTTCTTATAGTAAGTTTATTAACCTTATAGTGTAAGAACACAAGAAGACGCGGTAAAGGTAAAATTATTTAACTTAATGTTAAATCTAAATGATAAGGTTAAAATAGGAACCTAAACTTGTCTAAATTCTATTGGATGAGAGGATTTAGACCCATCCCCACCTTAGACTCTAAATAAATCAATTTGGAGCTATTTAAAACCGAACTTGACTTTATAATAAAATAATATTTTTAGTTATTCCAAAGGTGCCCCTCTCCTCCCTTATAAAAGGGCACCTCCTCCCTCTCTTCCTCACACAACTTTGAGCCTTCAAGCTCGGTCAAACCCTGTCAAATTCTCCTCTCCACTTCCCTAGAAACATCCTAGAGGTTCTGGTCTTCCTCAAATACCAATTTTGGTACCCTAAGAGGAGGTCTCAAAGAGGCGCTTCAAAGAAGAGGTAATTTCCGTTACCAATTCTTTCACCTTTATTTCTTCTTCCAATTTTTCTTCTAAGGTTTTTTAATTATGAAGTAATAACATCAGTATCACTCATATACTGATATGTTATTATAAATATGAAACAACTCTAATTAACCTTATATCCATCCTACGGAAAAAGGAAATCACCGCGCGTGCGTACGTACGGAATACCGTCTCCACGCCGTGGTGTAATCTGCTTTTCCACCAACACCTTACATGGATGGGTATTATGGTGTAAAAAAATAACTATACATAGTTATTATAACATAATAATGATTCTGATATATTGTATCATCCACTCCAATTCAATTCAATAATTATGGAAATTATATCATCGCTCGTGCGTACGTACGGACTACCGTCTCCACGACGCGATGAGATTCATTCTCCATGTTAACCATTTAAGAATGATTATAAAGTATATATAAGCAATAATAATGAAATATATGACATTATAAAGCTACTGGATTTATGTGTATATATATGTATGTCATCTACTTAATTCCATTCAACTCAATAAGGAAACGAAAACAGCGTTCATGCGTACGAACGGTCTACCGTCTCCATGAACGGTGTATTTCTTTCCATTTACTGATTTATTATATATATGTATATTCTGAATATATATATATTAATCATGTTTTATATTCTGGAATTAATTAATCATGATCTAAGTAATCATATGAATAATTACAAGTCAAAACACGGACGACAAATGAAACAATTTTACCCAAAACACTCTTTAACATGGAATTTACAAAAGAACGGGTAATATAAAGTCATAAGTGAACCATATATGATATCATAACAATGAATATGATTCTGGAATAAGTCAATAACATTATTTAACTCATTATACAGGATTTTCGGACACATACAAATCAAGTCGGACCTAAGGTAAGGGAAATATCACAATCTCATTTTTATCCAAGATTGTTTATAATTTGAAATTTACTGGGGTGTATTTTATCATCCACATCCATGTTTCCTCAATATGTAATATTATTTCCATCCACCTACAATTTTTTTTAAATTCAATTTTACCCTTCGGAGAGTTTTTAGTAAATGATATGAAAGGAATCTTTTGTCATTTTTCGTACGAGGTACTTTTTGACTTTTCCGACAAAAGTACGAGAAGAATGTTTTTTTAACTTATACGGAATGAATGGATTTTTAAAAAATTATTTCCAAAAAGCTTCCTTTACAAGTTTTCAATTTTATTTTTAATTAACTTCTTTTAGTTTAAAATTGTAAGACATGTTAATAAAGGAAAATGTTTTTGAAGAAGAAAGGATATTTTCCTCAAGAATGGAGTTCAAGTGTTTTATCAAAATTATTTTCCATCTAAGATAATAAAGGGTTATGTTTTTATCCCTATTATTACATTGATTTGATTATGTTGTGATGGAATTATTTTTATGAATTCCATTATCTTATATGAATTGTTTTATGTTGTCATGATGTTTAAGATTCCCATTTGTATTACATGGGTTATGCAATGATGTATGATTTATGATTTTGTGGCACACATAAGAATGGTATCATTATGAGATGGGTGGGACCTATATCTCCCTCCAATGCATTGGGTAAAGATTTTATATCTCATGATATAGACATGGCTGGAACGGTAGGTTATATCGGTTCAGTGTAACAGGACTGAAACGAGGGTGACTCGGTTCAGAAAAGGACTTTGTCCACTAAGATAGTCTTGGCAATGAGTCTTGACTAACAAGAAATGATTCTCTATGATTATGTGTGTATGACACAAAGTTTCATGTTTTAAGTTATGATTATTGTGATTACATTTCACTGCCATGATTTATCCCATGTTATGAAATTATGATCTCTTTTGCAGGTTAAGATTTACAAAAGTTATGTGCTTGTGTATACGATGTGATTGATATTTCTTTTGTTTACCCTTACTGAGCATTTGAGATCACCCTTTTATGTTTACATTTCCCCAGGATATAAAGAAAGGTTTTAGGTATAAAAAAAGAGGAAGATCTTTATGGGAGATGTTGAATATCTTTCACCAGTATTAGAAGATTATATTCCGAGTTTCCAAAGACACTAAACTATTACGATCCTTGTGTGTGTGTTTTTGTTATGTACTAAGTATTCCACAAATGTAATGTAATGTCAATGTACGTCAAGCTTCGGGTCTCTACATAGATACACTAGGTCGAATAAATACTTTATCACTCAATTAATCTAGTTGTTAATTTAGTTCTAATAATTCCATAGTATCTATTCTATAAGTATTATTTGATATAGGCCTTAAACTAGGAATTAAATCAATAAAGAACTCAAATTCCCACTCTTGAGGATGTCCAGGTAAATCCTATGGAAACATATCAAGATATTATTTCATAATAGGTACATCCTCTATTTGAACATTAATTTAATTACCCATAGATATTGTGTTCTATTCCTCCCTAATAATTGAATTCATTAGAGCTATTGGGGGTGGATCTAGATGAGAATCATATAGTGATGTTTATTCCCTAAAGATAAGGGATTCCACATCATCCACAAAAATTGTAACCTCCTTCTTTTTGTAATAAATTTTCACATCATGGTATGAAAGAAAATCCATAATAAGTATTATATCAAATTAAATCAGGGGTATGATAATAAAATTAGAATATAATGCATGTTTATATGCCATAATGGGGACTACCTGACACACCTTTGATGCAATGATACTTCCCTTAGGAGTTTTGACTGACAACTCCCTTATTAAATATAATTTTAAAAATATAATTTTCTTGGAAAATTGTGAAGATATGAAATAATTCAATAATCTATAATTAATAAATCATTTATTAAGTTTTAGGAAACAATTAAATTGCATGACACCACATCATTAGGTACTTCAATATCAGCAATTTTGTTCGCATAAGTTTGGCCTTACTCCATTGTCCTTTTTTGGGGAACATTTCCTTGACACCTAGGAAAATCATTTGCATAATATCCCATATACCTGAAATTTTAGCATTGAACATTGGTAGCTTCTTTCTTCCCCTTACTTCCTCAGATAGGTGAACCTTTTCTCCACACTTGTAACAAAAACCCATACCCTTCAAGCATGTACCAGGGTGTCGCTTCCTACAATTATCATAGGGTGGAAGGTCAAATCGTCCCATATTCCCCATTTCCTTGTTTCATTTTCCATAGTTTTTAACATCCCTCTTCTTCTCTTGATTTCCCTTAAAATCATAAGACTAAGAGAATTCATTTTCTATATTGATAGCACTTGAGATTATATCTTCATATGATGAGAAAATTTGGGAGAATATATCCCTTTAAAGGAATGGTTTTAAACCATCAAATAATCGATTAATCTTACTTATTGGATTATGTATGTAGTTAATGGAATGTCTAGATAACCTTGTGAAGTTAGCTTCATAATTTTCAGCACTATCATCCTCTTTTTTCCTCAGATTCAGAAACTACCTTTCTATATGTGATCACTGTTCATGAGGTAAGTATTTTTGTAAGAATATTTCCTTAAAATAACTCCATTACATTTATTTTATTTCTTCCTCCTTCTTTATGTTTTGGATTAAATACCACCACTGATCTGCATCTCTCAATAGTCAATAAACTACCATGATAACCTTTTATCTTTTGTTACATCCCAAAGTGAGAAATATCTTCTCTAATTATCTTATTAACTGCTCTGCTACGAATGGGTTTTTAGTCCCATTAAATGATAGAGGTGTTTGTCATATAAAGCAGTCTAACATATCTCCCCCATGTTGTAGATCCAGATGCTCCATATGGGTAAGGTTATTATTCTTAACCTGTGTTAGTTTTCCTAGTATAGTTATAAGTTTCTCAACGTGATTCATAGCACCATAGCCAACATCATTATCTTGCATCAGAGGTAAATCCCTACTTGGGACATAGACATTCATGTGGTTTCTATTCCTTCCACTAGGTGCAATTTCTAAATAATGGAATACACTAGATCAGGTTATAAATCATAATTTATAATCTCAACGTAGAAAAATACTTAGCATAAATTGAAATTCTGTACATAACTAATCTCATAATCCAAAACATGGTTTATTTGAGTAAAAAATTAAATTTAAATCCTTCATCATAGATTGTAAATAAAATGTGAAGTATCATAATAATATCCCCTGAGAGACTCAAACCAAGTCCACGGTAAGGTTCGTTGTCGTGTACCAAGACACACTGGGTCAAGCCCAAAACGCCTTGTCGGATTTGTTACTCCTAGGTATATCTATTCCAAAACCATGTCCACTTGTAGTATCTTGATAAGGATTTATTTTCTATAAATATCCACATAATATATTCCTTACTAAAAAATCTAGGATGTTCTTGTATGTTTATCCTCAAATACTATCTTAGTATTTTGTTCCCAAATCTATGTTTTCTAAATCTAGTTTCCATGTTTTCTACTAAACTTCCTTTCATACCAACTATAAAGACCCAACCCTAGTTTCCCAGAGTTGGTACCTTATTTAATTACATAGTCATGATTAAAATAAATTCATATACTGAAGGAATTAATAATTTATTAGTTTTTGAAAACTAGATACATACAAAAGTTCAACATTACAACTTTAAAGGAAATACAATTTAGAAACTCCTTTGAGAAAATCCATAACTCCTAGGTTATTTCTGTATTCCATTCATAATATACCTTTTCATTTCCTAGGAAAATGAAACATAAGAAAGTGGTGATCTCAAATGATCAGTAAGTGTAATAAATACATTGGAATATATTATAAACATAAACATTAGGCATGGTGAATAACTAAAAACACATGCCTTTAAAAATGAACTTGAACACATTATAGCAGGAATAAGAGTTGAATAAATAATTCCATAATAAATCATAATCATGGGTATTATACTAGTCAAGTAACCTCATGAACTTTCAATTACTAGTTTCATAATGAGGGAATTCATAATCCCAGACATCATAACCATACCTTCAAGGGCTCTTGTCGAGACCATAAATGATCATTTTTCAAGGCCTTATGCCAAGACCTTGGTTTGTCTCATAAGACCTACTGATGAATTGAGGGGATATAGTGAGACTCACCCATCACTTAGTAAGTCCAATGTATTCCTCATATGAATGGGGATAAACATAAACAACATATTAATACATATTTAAACTAACATATGAAATGTAGATAACCTTCCCCTAACATTAAGCTTAAACACTAACCATTCAAAGTAAATTAGTGAATGGTTTTAAGATAGCACATCCATGGTCAAACTAATAATAAAACACTCAATTAAATATGGTAGATGATATCATAAAATATTAATCCCAATAATACATAGGAATCAACAAGAGTGTTGAAATAGATGAAGATACTCTTATAAAATCATCGAGTAATTCTTGAGATAAATACTCTTTTACTTTAAAAATAAGAGTTATTTTGGAAAACTATTTGTATAAAAACATAAGTTAAGTAAGATAGTATTTTCATGATAAAATTAGTGATTTTAGAAATATAATTTTTGCTAAAAAATATAATATAGATTTCCCTTGAAAATAGGTAAGAATTTGAGAAATTCCCTTGAATCGAGTATATATTTTGGGAAGAATTTTAGAAAGATCCTTTTAAAAAATATAACACCACATAAATGAAAGTAGGATTATGGTTGGTACCCATATATATAAAATTATCAAATAATATATTAGGAGTGTATATGAATAAATAATAATTTAATTGTGTTAAGTAGAGAATAAGAGTAACTCGAATGAAAATTGAGATTCGGGTATAAAATCCTTACCTTAAGTCTGATGGTGTTCTTCACTTGATCTTAGTGTCCTAGATAAAAAAATTAAATTCATTAATTAATATTTCTATAAATTATTATTTATGTAATTTATTTATTATAGCATTATTAAGTTCATTCATGACCTTCTTGATGGGTTTAAGAGGGTCAATTTTATTGTTTGGGAGTGTTTTATTCCTTGGTATTCATGAATGGTTTACTTATATACATGTAAGGATAAAAATGTAAGATGAGAATGGTTGTCCAGAATAGAATTTTTATTTTATTTTTTAATATCTATAATATTTCAAGGTTATAAAATTTATTTGTTTATTGAGAGTGAAGATGAATCATTATATAAAACTTTAATGATAATTGTTTGGGTTAATTGGCGGTTTTTTTATTAAAATGAACTCATTTTGATTTATCATTTGTAAAAAAATATTCCATAACCTTAAATAAGTTATAATACATATATTATATTATATTTAAACAATAAAAATGGTTTCATGACCTAAATTGAATATGGTAATAGAAATTGAAAACCCATCGTCCTTGAATGTGATAAATTAACACATCTCGGATAGTGTTTTTATTTCTAGTATAAAAGAAGGGGAAATGAGAGATAAAGATGAATTATTCCATTATCATAAAAAAAATTAATTTTAAGTTAATGTAGTTATAATTACATTTGGATGAAAGGAGGTGAGGAAAGAAAAGGAAAATAAAGGAACTCGAAATAAAAAGAGAAGTTAAGAAATCCCTTACGAAAATTCAGCAGCCTAACGGCGTCACTAAAAATTAATAAAATATTTTTATGAGAGAAAAATTGATATATATAATAATTATTACATAATATTTAAAGTAAGGGTAATATTTAATGACATATCCTAACATAATTCATTTGAAATTAAAAGAGAATAACATAAAAAGAGTGTTTAAAAAAGAGAAGGGCGGTAGTTTCCCTTACCTTGTAGAGTGACTCCTAAAACATGAAGTTTGGGACCTTAGGAGATTGAGGAAACCTTGTGAGGAATACTATGGATTTTAAACTACAAGATATTCTAGGATGATGAATTTTTTATGAAAGAAAACGAATTATTGAGTGGGTATTTATAGTAAAAGAGAGAGAGATTTTTATTAATTTCAAAGGACACCTCATTAGTGGTATATAAAAAACCATGGGTTTGCCCATGGTATTGGCCACTTGGGACACCTCATATAATATTTTAATTTAAACAATACTACCATAATTTTATATTAATTATTACATCATTATTATGTCATTAATCATACCGAAAACTCAAAACTGTATTTTTACTATTCACAAAAAACTAAAGTATTTTATAAAATTGTCATAAATTCAGTGTAAACTAATATAAAAATTCTGAATTCTAAAATGAAATCCATTTTTTGAAAATAAATTATCTAAATATTATTAATTTAATTTTTAAATAAAATCACAATTTATTCGAAAAATAACAGTTTTAAAACTATAATTCGTTTTATATCACTTTGAAAAAATAATCAAGATCTCATTATCTTATAACCTTAAGAAAATAAAATAATAATATTATTTACTATTCATAAGTGTCAAATTACTATTCATATTACTATTCACCAAAAAATAAGTTTGTCTTATCAGAATTTAAATATCATACTGAACGCAACCATGAATGTCAGTTTTTCAAAATTCAAATCACATAGGTAGAAAAATTATGTTTACTGGATAGGATATAACAAAGTGGTTTTGTTTGGAGGCCCAGTGTTTCATGGTTTCAATATTATATTTATTTATAAATCCTTGGGGTGTTAAAAAACGTATCCCCAAAGAGTTGATGCCTCAATTTTTTCAAATTGAAGATTATTGCAGCCAACTCTAGATAATGTCTTTCATAGTTCTATTCATAACCTTTAGAATTCCTAGGATCATATACTATGACATTTTCATTCTCCATTAACACACATCCCAATCCCTTATTCTAATAATAACTGAATACCCTGAAAACTATCCACTTGTGGGTAGTGTGATCACGGGTGTGGTGATAAGCCTTATTTTCAATTCTCTAAAATTCTCTTCACATTCAACATTCTAAGAAAACTTGACTCCCTTCTGAGTTTTTTTAGTTATAGTGTTTGAAAATTGCAATAAATTTCTCAAAAATTAAATATAGTACCCATGTAAACCAAGGAAAATATGAATATCTGTAAAAAAATATTACCCCTGACCATCCTTAATTTTCTTATATCTTTGAAGGATCCATAGATATCCCATTTATTGTGGTGATATGCACCATGAATGACACTTCATTCAACCAGAACTCAACTTTTCAATATTTAGAATAAATAATATTATTTTCCAAGGTCTTTAGCATATTTCTCGGTCACTCATCATTATTCTCCTTTTTTGGAGTATATTAGAATATCATCT
Source organism: Viscum album (assembly GCA_963277665.1). NCBI lineage: Eukaryota > Viridiplantae > Streptophyta > Magnoliopsida > Santalales > Viscaceae > Viscum > Viscum album. Next base: position 2,040,893,902 of record OY728148.1, on the reverse strand, counting down.
ATAGACACTACCAAAAAAAATTTTAAGGTAATATATAAAGACTATGTTCATCATGTTCATGAATATTTATGGAGAATTAGTAAACCCTAAAGGAATCACTGTGAACTCATATTATCCATACCTCATACGGGAGTAGTTATATATACTTAAAATGCAATACTTTCCCCATTTTCCATTTTCACCAACTCTACTTCCATGATTTGTGGTGGTATTTGAATAGTTATAATTACCTTTTGTGATGTGAATGAATGCGTAGAACTAGAATAAAAGTGTACATTTTCTATTCTTGAATGAATAACTAGAATTCATGTCACCACATTGTTTTCAGGATACATATCAATTATTGTGATGGAAAATACCACCCTTATGGTCTTATATGTTATTGGTTGTATCCAAAAACCCTTGGATTAGTGAATTTTTTTCAAAGTGCCCTGGTTCATTGAATCTGAAGAAATGAAAAATGTGTTGAGGGTTTACTGTATCATTCATTTAATTCATTTCATTAGTATTTTCCTCTTATCATCATTCACTAGTTGGGTTACCTAACTTTCCGCACCTAAATAATTTCATTTTCCCCCTTGGGAAATTTTTGGAGTGCTTCTTTATGCACCTTTACTAATAAGAATGTTGAAATTTATTGGAACCAATATATTTCTCTATTGGACCACCCAAATTAAACTCCAATTTCGACTTCTTATCCCCATGATTCATTTGATATTTTCTGATATCCATATCAACTTTGAGGGAACATCAGACAATTTCTTCATAGCTATCAAAGTCATGGATTTCTATGGATTTTCAAAAACTAGGTTTTATCCCACCAAATAATCTTTAAACCTTTATTTCAGGGGTAAAAAAAATACATAGGTGTATCATACAATTCTTGTGATGTTTCCACATACTCTCTAATAGATTTTTCATCTTTTTTCATGTGGGAATGTAGGTCCCTTTATATTTTATGATGGAGAGTATGAGGGAAATATTTATCAAAAAAAGTTTTCTATAATACTTTCCACCCCATCACTTTTATCTCTTACTCATGCTTCATATTCTTGATCAATTTCCACCAATGATCATCTTTTCCATCCATATGATGAACATACAGTAGAACCTTCTCATTTTCAAAACATTATAGTATGGATAGGATCTTCTCAATGAAGTTGATCCATTGTTCCATGATTAAGGGATCAGATTATCCATTGAAATTCGGAGGCCTTTGTCTCATAAAGGACTCAAATGAAGGTTGTTCTTTCTTAGGTGGATTTTTGTTCTCCTCTTAATCCATGTTTCTATTCATAACCTGATTCACCTGAGGGAGTATCATCATAAAGTGTTCAATTCATGCTCCCATTGGGTTAGGTATCTCATTGGGGAAGTCATCGCATTTTCTATTACAATGATTATTTAACTAATTCCTAATATTTATAAACATTGGCTATAATAAAAAGAAAATTATAGAGTATTATTTTTAAACTATTAAACGCATAAAAGGGGATCCAATTACATTAAATAGATAACTTATAAAATACATGTATTTTCTTAACTTATGAATATTTAGGCTTCAATCTATGTTATACATTATCTATTTCATCACATATATTTTTATGGAAATTTTTTATTCCCTTAATAATGATTCGTAATATTATTTTGATTTTACCAAATCATATCCCCTAGGAGTATCAAACCCAGTGCATAGTAAGGCCCATTTTCTTATACCAAGTTATGTCGAGCTAAGCCTGATGCACCTTCTGGGAGTTGTCACCCCTAGATAAATTTGGGACAGAATAATTTCCAATTGTAGTATCCAAATAGGGATGTATTTTATTGATAAACCACTGAGTTTATACTTACCAAAAATTTAGGGTTTTTTTCTTATACTTAGTCTTATCCTAAGTCTTTTGCTGGATTTCTCTAATCCTAATCCCAAAATTGATTAAACTTTTCTTATGATACCAAATATAACAACCCTTACCTTTATTACACATTAATTCATCATTTATTACATAAGATTAAACATAATAATAACCATATGATCTATAATTCTAGTTTCTTTATGAATTAGGTACATTACATAACAATTTGAAACAAGAAGAACAACATATTTGTTGAAAACATCCTTAACATGCTCGCATGTAAAACTGGGATGTACATATGAAAGGGGTTAGATATAAATCCCAGTATGGTAAAAAGAATGGAATAATGCAATACATGTTAGACAATAGGAATATCAATGGTTAATAATAGTAAAATGGATAATAAGGCATGATATATCATGATAATCATAACATGGGAAATATGGAAACAACCTGTAACACTTCATCATAAAAAGAGGTCAAGGCTAACTTCCAAGACATCATGATGAAAAAAGTTACATAAAGGAATAAGGTTCACTTCATATACAAATATGACGTCTCATGAGACTAAACATTACCCAATGCATTTGAGCACTACACAATTTTGAGCACACCCATCACTTTTATTTCATTCTCATGCTTAAGTTTTCAATATAGATCGTACAACATGGATTCATTCATCATTATATTTTATTCCATGATCAAGAATTTTAGAATAAGTACATGTAAGTCCCATTTCAAATAATTATAAGTGTATAAATTTTAACACCCTTGAAAAGAAATGGGTATGGTATTCACTACACAATTGTTTTGGGATGGAAAATTGGGGTGAAATTTCGACTGCATAACAACGTCACATAAAAATTAAAAAAATGGGTTGATGAAAGGAAGAGGAATATAATAATTTGGAAATTTTATTTCAAGAAATAGGTATATAAAAATATATATCCCAACATTAGGAATTGTAAATAGAAGGAATAAGATAATACAGAAACTTGAATAAAGAAGAGAAGGAAATGATCCCTTACTTGAGTGTGTGACTCTAAATGCTTGAGAGGGGATTCTTGAGAGCTTGGGGGAGCCTTGTGAGGACTCTAGAGAGGGTATGGATGAGTAAGGACGTCGTAAATGGATTTTTAGTGAAGATAAATGGGATATTAGGTATTTTTATATAGGAAAATAGTGGGGATTTCTTTAATATTTCTTGAAATTATGTTTTGGACTCTATATAATAAAATAAAAACAGTAAAAATGATGCCATTATTTTTTCCCATGGTTTATAAAAAATGGGAGTGGATTTAATTATTTCTTAATTAAAATAGAATAAATAAATAAAATAATACTCTTGATTATGTGTAAGTGAGTCATACTCTTAAAGAAATGATTTTAAAACCTTAAAATATGTATGTGTTTTGGAGGATTCATAATAGATTTATAAAATTAACCAAATAAAAATAAAATCATATTATTTTAAAGGTAAAACATATATTTTATTTTGGATCACATTTATAGTATTTCTTAATTCACTTTTGGGTCATTATGGTGTCATAATGCACAAATTATATTTATATGTTATTTAATTTTTACCTAACAATTTGATTGTCTCAGAAAATTATGAAAAAATCACCATTGGATAATTTTGATGTTATGATTCCAAAAATAAAATTCATTTTATCTAAATATTTTTATAAATATTTTTAATTTCAATTTTAAAATATTAATTGATATATATTGATAAATGATGGGTTTTATGACAATAACAGATTACGAAAACTTTTAAAAATAACACTTGACCTCATAAAAATTATATGATACTTTATATTTTATAAACATGATTTAATAAAAAAAATTAATATATTATTTATTTCCAAAATCGATTAATTACATAAAATAAAACCTTATTTTTATTTTAATATTATCCAAAAATACTATTTACGTTTTATTGTATCAAAATAAGAATCATTTATAAAGTAAAAATAATAGGATGAAAATATATTTATTATTACATAAAAAATAATTTAAATACCCATATTTCTAGGGTATTGATACATAACACATAAATACACCAGCATATTCCCTGATAGTAAGGTGCGTGATGGTGTGACTTTCATGGGTTTGTTCGGTGAACATAGTTTGGATCATGATCTTGATGAGCTTGAAATTCTCCCGTAAATGGTTCCACTTGGGATTAAGTTGTTGGATCATAGATTGGTATTGGTCAATGGAAATATCAGTAATGTTATCTCCCTTGTAATCTCTAATAAAGGGGATTTATATGGTGTGATCCTATTGGTTGAGGTCATAACTTACTTTCTCTATGTCAATTGGATTTTTTAAAACCCTATATTCATACAAATCATGTGATCACTGTTTAAAGACTGTTTTATCAATGGTAAATATTCTTAATGGTCATTTAAATTGATGGGATATATTAAAACTGAATTAGTTCATGTGTTTTCTATAGCTATAATAGAAAATAACCCATTTAATTAAATCAAAAGGGGAATTTTATTTATAAAATTTCAGGTCATTACATGATTGAAGAATTAAGAGATATTGTTTGGTATTGAAGAATATTATACCAAGTCTCTAAATATAAGAAATAAAAAATAACTTGTGAGTAAAAAATGGCCAACCATTTATGTTCAATGGTGAGTAAAAATGGATCATTGTTTGTATCCAATGGTAACTCATCAATAACCGTTGATGTCCAATGGTGAGTAAAAATGACTCAACATTGATGTCCAATGATGAATCATGACTCGCCTTTGGTATCCAATGGTGGATCATGACACACATTTTGTGTTCAACAATGAATCATGACTCACTGTTGGTGTCTGATGGTGTCTCATTACTAATTTTTGAAGTATGAAAGTGGCTTATGACTCACCATTGGATATGTCCAATGGTGACTCATGACTAACCATTTATGTGTAATAGTTTCACCATTGAACAACCAACAATGGATAAGGATTAAAACTAGTGAATCCAGAGAGATGATATAATAGATCGAAGAATAAAAAGATTACTATTGAAACTGAAATTATTATGTGGGAAGTAGATGCCAAGACCAAGCGATACAAACCTGCAAGATCGACATGATTTATAATCATAGATATAAGCAATGGAGTTTTTGACATAGATTAATGTGTATTTTAAAATGATCAGAAATTTGAGAAGATGACTGAAATTTTAACACTGGGGTGTGGGAATTTAAAAACAAGCACCATAGATCATAATGAGATCGGGTGGATTGAAAATAACTGATCTGATTGGGGAGAATGTATCCATTTTTTCAGTTCGGATGAACACTTAAAACATATCATAACCCCACAATGGTTTTTAGATGTGGAGGAATAGTGGTATATAAAACATGTTATGGTGATCCTCAGTTCGATCTTGCTATGATGTATCATCACTAGTTTACACGTTACACAAACATGGTCCTATGACCTAGCGGGCGACCTAGCACACACATGCAGCTAGAGGGAATACTTAATTGGCCTTATACATGGGCCCACAAACTTGTGGAATGCTTTTAATATCATCATTTTATGCTCATGGTTTGGATATTTTTAACTGGTCTCGATTTGATCCTGAAGGTGGAAAGTTAGTGCTGCTAGAATTGACCACTTGGATAGGTCCCAGAGGAGGTGCTAGAGGTAGTGTTTCATCTCTGCATAGCTTTTAGGATTTGGTTTTTTGAGAGGGTATGGAGTCAACTATCGGATCAGGCTTGTGCTTTGTCACATGACACTTTCTTTTTGAACGACCTTGAAAAGGTGGAGTCTCCTCATGATCAATTTCTAGGGAGGGGAAGCTCCTTGTTGTCAGTCTGGTTTTACTCTTTTTTCCCTTCGGGTGTGATTTTTCTTAAGTCTATGGAGTCTAATTGGGTCCCCCCACCTTCTTCTCTTAAAATGGGGCTTCATCAAATAATCAAAAAAATTAAGTCCTTTGTGCTATTGGATGACATTAAAATACTAGTACATATTTCTCTTCCATGGGTTATACCAAGATAAAATGCTTATTAATTATGATTCTTTTACTGTAGGTTATACTTTGATTAAATGATGAAATGATTATGAATAGTGTTTCTTTTATATAGTTTATGTTATGATGAAATGTTTTTGAACCCCATTTTATTTCATGGGTTCTGATATGATAAATATTTTATGATCTTATTATACAAATATGTATGATATTAATTGTGTAAAGGTGGTTATGTAATAGAAAATGGAAGTGGTTACATTATAAACAAGTATTGTAGTTTAATTATAACTAAATATGTGTGGGACCTATGTCCCCATCCAATATATTGGGTAATTATTGATATTTCATGAGATAGATAGTATAGTAATGGGGACTAAACCCAATTCAGTATGGGACTATATCCATTATGATAGTCTTATAAGTGAACCTTGACTACTATGATAGTTTGGGGAGTGAATTAATTCCACTATGATAGTTTTATAAATGATCCTTGAGTGCTAAGGAAATTATATTCTATGATTATGTGTATAAATCAATTCCATGTCTAATGTCAATGTTATTCACTCATGTATCATGTTATTTAATTCCCTTAATATTCATGTCTTATTAAATTAAAATATTTATCCCATGATTCATGATTTTAATCTTTGATATGAATATTATTCTTTTAAAATGTTATGTTCATGTTCTAATAGCATTATGATCACTTTATGTTTAAGTATTTTCCATTTTTTACCCTAACAAAGAATTTAATCTCACCATTTATTATGTTTACATTCCACAGGTTATAAAGACAGGTTTTAATTATGGTATGTCTGTGAATAATACTAAATGGGTTGATCTTTATGGGAAACATTTAATAACATTCACTAAATAAGATGAATGTGTACCTAGCCTCCAAACTCACTAAACCATTATGATCCTCAGTTGTGTGTTTGTGTAATTTAATAAATATTCATCTAAAATTTTTAATAATTATTTATGAAATGTTTGGGTTGCTACAAATGGTATCATAGAAAAGGATAATTTAACCTTTGGAAACAATGATAAAATAACTTTAGTGAGATCCCTATGTATATTTATAAGGATAAATCTAGGGTTATGAATAAGGACAACTATATGGATGAGTCAGTTTATAGGAAAATGTCCTTGAATTTTGGTGAAGGATGGAGCTGGTGGTTTCTAAGCATTTAAATCACTTCCTAGATACTACAAGTAGAAGAGACTTTGGCATAGAGGTACTATGGGGTAATAAATCTTAAAAGGGGGCATTTATATGCGCTCGATTGTCACCTAGTTCATGACAAAGGGCATTGATGTGTACTTTTTTGACACACTCATGGGATATGATTTGTAAATTCACAATATCTTTATGAACCATCATGAAGGATTTAAATAATGGCCATAAATGACCTAGATAATCCTACAGAGTCATCAATTTAAAAAATTTGTCACAATTTAGATATTCTAAATGTTATTTTTCATGATTATGTGGTTTTCCACTACAATCATTGTTTCTAATACAAATATTTTTTGATTTAGTCAATGGTAAGAACCAGAAGGAACTAGGTTATAGATGAATGTGATAGAAAATGTGTTGATGAGAAAATAAACATGATGATGACTGGATTAAAGGAAATTTTGACTATACCTAATCAATTATCATGATATATGATTAATAACTCAAAACTTAACTAACTCTCAGACACACAAAAGAATAAATGGATAGAGTTTGGTGAGATTTGTGGGTAGTGGAGACCATGGAGAAAAGAAGATTCATTTTCTTACATGTAAAGAAGGTGGGAAGAAGAACCTATAAATTTTCTCATATGGAGGGAATGAAGTTTTCTATGTGGAAATAAAGGTTATAGATAAATTAATTTCCCTGTAATTCAATGTATTTCATGTTAGAAAGTTGGTAATTATCCAATTCAATGCATTAAACTAAGTTTTATCCCCTATAAAAAGTAAGGCCCTATGTTATTTAAAATAATTAAAGTAAAAGGGTTGAAGTATTTATATATTTAGATTTAAGAATTATCTATTTTAATTATTTTACCAATGGTATTTCTATTATAAGGATCATGAATCATCTAAGGATTTCATTATTTTTGGAATTATACATGTCTTCATTTAAGGTGAAGTTAATAGTTATAGATTATATCATGGGTTTATAAGAGTAAGGTTGATCACAAGTCCATAGTATTAGACAACACTTTTGAGATTTTATGTCATGGGATATTGTCAAGATTAAGTATATTTTGAGAGATGTTTATGGAAATAAAACCCTTTGGTTTTGAGGAGGAATGCATTTCCATGGAAATATGATTAAAGGTATTGGTGACCATTATGGTTTATCTTATCTTTGATGTTATGGTAATTGTGGTTTATTTAAATCTTATAAAGTTTTCTATTGTATTTTTTTGAAAAAGGATAACCCACCAGTTGGGAAACATCTTGTGACGTCTATAAATTCCATAGGGCTTGAAACCAGAACCTAAGGGTGAAAAGGGTATATCAGTTACCGTTGTCCTAGTGGAAATATAATTTATGGTTAGAAAACATAAATATATATATTGGTAAGTATGTATCTTGATTATTAATATTTTATAATGTCAAGGTTATGATACAGTGGTCTAAAACTATGTCACTATAATTATAAACACCATCATGGAAATGGTATTACATCATAATGTTTTTTTAGACACCCAAATACATCTAAAGGGAAAATTCTATATGGGTTTTACATGATCACCTTACAAAGTAAGCACAAATTTTCTCTATCAGATAAGAATTCTCTTTGTATAATCTTTATAGTATATATATTAAGGATGTATAAAGGATTTCATGGAGTAAATAAAATTTTGTATCTAATCATGATCTGAGTTTTGACTTGAATTTCTTGAGAAGTATTCAGTAGGCCCTATATATAGAGATATGTTACAACGTTACGTATCATCCCCAGAAAAATGGCTAATTTGAGAGAAAAATTAAAACCCTATATTGTATGATAATATCTTTTTCAATGTATTTGAAATCTGGATGGGATCATCACTGTAACGACCCAAAGTTTCATTAATGGAAAATCCCTCTTGATCTTGTTAAATGTCACTTTATGAAAAAAAATTATAAGGTGTCAACTTCTTTGGTTTCATGTTATGAATTTTGACCGTTGTTAATATAGCCGTTGAATAGTGATCACATGATTAGTATAAATGTAAGGCTTTAACGAACCCAATTTTTACTCACACAAAGGAAGCGATGGCCTCATCCAGTAGAATTCCCCCATACGAAGCCCATTTGTCGAAGCTCGGAAAAGAGGTGGCGTCTTTGGGCTTCGCCCTTAACCAAGCCCAATCTGAGCTTCATTATGTCAAGCTCGAACGTGATCGTCTACGGGAAAAGTGGAAGTTGATAGAGATTACCACTCAAGCGACGTTATCCGAGTCGCCCCAAGAGTCTGTCACCATCGCACACCTTACCCTTAGGTCTTATGCCGCTGTTTTAAGGGGTTATGTAACAAATAAGTAGTACTATGTTCATGTACATTATTTTTGTATATAATAATGAATATAATTTCTAGTCATTTTTGATACATTGTAAATAGTTTTTAAAGTACAAATGGTGTTTTTAGTTATTATTTAATTATGAAATCTATTTTATTAAATTAAGGAACTTTTGAATTAAATAATATTTAAATAAAATAATAATATTTTTATTAAATTAATTAAATATAAATGATCTTATAAATTTATGAATGCAATTAAAATGTTATATTAAGGTTTGAAATCCATTCCTGTCAAAACCCGTGAATTTTCGATAAATGTTGGTTTTTATTTTAAAAGTTAAAATTAACATATTTAGAAATTTTTTTAGATAAAATAAATGTCATTTCTGGAATCAGGATGTCGAAATTATCCAACGGTGAATTTTTCATAATTTTCTGAGATAATCAAATTTTTGGGTAAAAATTAAATACCGTTTAAATATATAATGTGTTTTATGACATCATAATGACCCAATGGTGATGTAATAAAATACCATAATCCTTATGTTCGGCCAATATATGTTTTATCATTAAAATAATGTGATTTTGGGTTTTTTTTACTTACTTTTCAAAGTATTAATGAACCCCTCAAGACTTATTCAACACTTTGCCTTTTTAAATTAATTTCCATGGGAGTGTGACTCACCTCCACATAAGCAACCCTAATATTTTAATAAGTTCTGACCTTGGCCTTGTAAAATATTTTTTTTCTATTTCCTTTTTCTATAAACCATGGGCATAAACTGTGGGATGGTTTGTGGTTTGGATTAGTTTAATATAAGGGGTCCCAAACCTAAATAATAAAGAATTCTCTCACCTTTCCTATATAAACCCACCCAAGCTCCCACTTCCTCCTCACTAAGATCCTTTGGAGTTCTTCCAACCTCTGCCCTACTCTATCTAGAATCCTCCAAAGGTTCCCCAAGCTCCCAATAATCCTCTCACAAGCCTCTCTCTAGCCTTTGGAAGCACACTTCCAAGTAAGGGTTCTTTCTTCCTTTCTCAATTTTGTCGATTTTCTTTAAGTTGCATTGCACTTTTAATTTCAATTATGAATGTTGGGGTATGGTTTATCACCTCCCCCATACTACCCTCTTATTTTTTTAATGATGGGAGACCCCTTTCTCTATTATTAAATGCCTCCCATGTACACCCGTTACTATGCCGAAATTCCGAAAGGAACTTCTCTCTCTTCTTTTACATTCAGGCAATACTCTTGTATCATGAATCTAAATTCCATTTAAATTGTTGGTACATGTATCTATATGACCTCCTTATTGTCCATTACATGTAAATATGATGTGGAACCCCTTTCCCTCTCATCAACCTTTTTTATGAATTCTTATGTCACGCCGTTACGCTGCCGAAATCGCACCAATTTTCTAAGCCAATGTCATTGTGTAGTGAATACCATGCCCATTTCTCCATCAAGGGTATTCACCTTTATGCACATTTACTTATTGATTGTAAAGTTTCATGTATGAATTCCACATTCCTTTATCGTGTAATAAATGATTATGTTTTATGAATCCATGTTTTATGATCCATGTGGCACACTTATGCATGAAATGAAATTTTTAAGAAGGGTGTGCCCTTATAGCGCTCCAATGCATTGGGTAAAGTATAGTATCATGATACGTCAAGTGCAATGAGTGTTGACTCATGCTAATTCAAGTGTAACGAGGGTTTACTCGTGTTTCATGTGCAATGAGGGTTTACTCTTGCTCCATGTGCAATGAGCCTTGGCTCATGCTAATTCAATGTTAAGTGTTGTTGCCACATTTCCATGTTATGATTATCATGCTTTATCATGCCTTTATGTTCATGTTTATTTTATTCTCTATTGATATGCCTATTGTCTAACATGTATTTTACTCCTCATGTTATTCCATGTGTACTCCCTTACTGGGCTTTATAGCTTTCCCTTTTCTTATGCATGTCCTCAGGTTATCCCATGCAATGCTAAGTACGAGGGAATGTAGTGGTCATGTAAAGGAATTTTTCAATAAAGATGTTGTATCTCATGTTTTAAGTTTTTATGTAATTATCCTAAGCCCTAAAGACACTAAACCTCTCGATCTTCTTTGTTGTATCAAGTGAAGTTTTATGTAATGAATCATGTTTAAGTTTTAATAAAAAGCAGGGTTGTCATAGTTGGTATCAAAGGATAGGTTTAGTTATTTTTGGGATTAGGAAACCCTAGTAAAGCCTTGGATAAAATACTAAGTATAATAAAAACATCCCTAAGTTATGGTAAATACTAATTAAGTGGTTTATCAAACAAATACATCCTTTTCTGGATACGAGCAGGTAGAGGCGGCTCTGGCACAGATGTATCCTAGGGGTAAAACCCGAAAACACCGCTTTGAGCTAGACTCGAACGGGAACTGGTGCACAACAACGGGCCTTGCTGCACTCTTGGTTACGACACTCCCAGGGGATATTTTTTGATAAATTCACAATCTTGGTATGAACCCTTATTAAGGGAAAAATGCCCCTAAGAATATATGTTAGAAAGTAGATCATGAAAAGCCTAGATCGAATCCTATAGACTCATGAGTTGAAGAAATTAAAGTTTATTTATAAGTCATCAACTTTTGTATTTGGATTACCCTTTATGTGTTACCCCTAACTTTCCTTTTTCCAGCCAATGGCCGGTAATAGGAGGACTCGGGCTAACAATCGTTGTGAAGATCAGTGTGATGATTGTACTAATGAGATGCCCAATCCAATGGGAGAAGGAATCACGAACTTTGTTATGCTTCTCTCTTAGCTAACTCAAGTTTTGAATAGAAACACGGGTCAAGAGGAACGTCCAAACCCCCCTAAGAAGGAACAAGTCGCTATCAAGATCTTAATGAGGCAAAGGCCTCCAACTTTTAGTGGATCATCCGATCCCACGATCTCTGAACAATGGATCAACTCCATTGAAAATATATTCTCCATCCTCCAATGTTCTGAACAAGAGAAGGTTCTCCTGGCGGCTTATCGTATGGAGGGTAAAGCTGATCAATGGTGGACATTGATCAAAAATACGAAGCCTGAGGATGAGATCGAGGCTTTGGAATGGAAAGAATTCCGGAATATGTTTTTCGATAAATATTTTCTGCGCACCCTCCATCTTAAGATGGAAAGGGACTTCCTTTCCCTCAAGAAAAACAGATGAAGAATCTGTGGGAGAGTACGAGGAAAACTTCACAAGGCTTGCACGATATGCTTCCGGCTTTGTCGTTACCCCCGAATGCAAGGTTCACCGCTTCTTTGGTGGGCTGAAGCCTAGCTTGCGGAAAGAATTAGTGATCTGTGACTTCGACAGCTGTGAGGAAATTGTCCGATGTGCCCTCAAGGTCAAAATGGAGATCGGAGAATCACAGGGGTATCATGGGGACAAGAAGCGAAAGGTGGAATTCAATGCTGGTGGTCCGATAGATAAATCCAACGGTGCTAAGAAGTTCCAGCACCCCACTTGCCAAAAGTGTGGGAAGAAGCACCTTGGAAATTGCCTTAAGGGGACGAGAAAATGCTTCAGGTGTGGAAGAGAAGGGAACCTAGCTATTAACTGTCGGCAAGAAGGACCTGCCACTGCGACAGAGTAGAGGAACGCTCCGTTTGAACCTCAACACGTTGTTCAATGCTATAAATGCAAAGAACCGGGTCATTTTTCAAATTAGTGCCCTAATCCAAGGGTTATCAGAGGCAACCAACAACCTCCAAGACAGCAAGGAAGAACTTTTTCCATCACTTCTTCCGAAGTGAACCCCGATAACGAAGTGGTGACAGGTACTCTAGTTATTCATTCAAGAATAGTGAACGTACTTTTTGATTCAGGTTCTACGCATTATTTTATATCTCGAAAGTTTAGTAGAACAATCCCAGCACCACCACGAATCATGGAATTAAAGATGTCGGTGAGTATGGAAAATGGGGAAATCATTGCATCCCACGAATATAAGTCCTCCCTATTATAATTTGTGGAATGAATTTCCCAGCGAACCTCGTCATACTCCCTTTGGTGGAGTTTGATGCAATTCATGGCATGGATTGGATTTCCTTATATAGAGTCAACATAAATTGTCAGGAGAGGGAAATCACACTCCATATGGAGAATCGACCCCCGATTCTTTACAAGTGTCAGGAGGAAGATGAATCTCTTTTAGCTCCATCATCTCAAGCATGGATATTAATGCCCTATGAGCAGGTGTATCTGGCTCAGATGATTGAGTCCAAAGAAGAAACCATCCTTGAAGAAATGCCTATTGTGAGGGAATTCGCGGAAGTGTTTCCCGAGGAACTGCCTGGTCTTCCTCCAAGAAGAGATGTTGAGTTCTCAATTGAACTTATACCTGGGGTGCTACCAATATCCATGACTCCATATAGAATGGTTGTTGTTGAGCTTGAAGAGATGAAGAAACAACTACAGGAGAATCTAGATAAAGGGTTTATACGCCCAAGTGCTTCACCATGGGGTGCACCAGTCCTCTTCGTCAAGAAGAAGGATGGGTCAATGCGGATCTGCATCGATTATCGTGAACTTAACAAAGTCACAATAAAGAACAAGTATCCACTCCCAAGAATTGATGACTTGTTCGATCAGTTGCGTGGAGCACAATACTTCTCCAAGGTGGACTTGCGGTCGGGATATTATCATGTAGGGGTGAAGAAGGAAGATATTCCCAAGACTGCTTTTCATACAAGATATGGGCACTATGAATTCATAGTAATGCCTTTCGGACTCACCAATGCTCCAGCAATATTCATGTACTTGATGAATAGAGTCTTTAGAGATTACCTTGAAAAATTTGTGGTAGTCTTTATAGATGATATTCTAATATACTCCAAAACCAAGGAGGACCATGAGGAGCATTTAAGAACTGTACTAGAGACTTTGCGCAAGGAGAAGCTCTATGAAAAGTATAGAAAGTGTGAGTTCTGGTTGAATGAGGTCTCCTTATTGGGCCATATCATCACAAGCAATGGGATATCTGTGGATCCCTCCAAAACAGATGCAATTGAGGGATGGTCGAGGCCAACATCGGTAATGGATATCCGTAGCTTCTTGGGGTTAGCTAGATATTATCGACGATTTGTGAGGAATTTCTCACGATTGTCCAACCCTCTTACCAAGATAACTCGAAAGGGAGTAAAGTTTTCTTGGAGTGATGAATGCAAAGAAAGCTTCAAGGAGTTGAAAAGGAGGCTTATCACTGCACCCGTGCTCACTTTACCCACAAGTGGGGAGCTTTTTGTGGTATTCAGTGATGCTTCGAAAAAGGGCGTAGGATGTGTGCTGCTGCAGAATGATAAAGTGATATCCTATGCCTCAAGGCAGTTGAAAATCCATGAGTGAAACTATCCAATGCATGATCTAGAGTTGGCAGTTGTGATCTTTGCCTTGAAAATTTGGCAGAATTATCTCTATGGAGAGAAATTAGAGATATATACTGACCACAAGAGTCTTAAATATATATTCACACAGAAAGATCTTAATATTAGCCAGAGAAGATGGATAGAGCTCATCAAGGATTATGACTGTTCAATACATTACCATCCTGGGAAAGCGAACAAAGTGGCTGATGCCCTAAGTAGAAAGGATCCAGCAATTCTATCAATGATGAGAATTGAGAAGGATCCAATCTTCTTAGACTTGATGAAGATGGACGTGGGAATCATAAATAAGGGAACATCATCAATCCTTTCACAAATGATTGCTCAACCATCTCCTTTGGAAAGTTTAAAGGATGCTCAAAAGGATTATGTGGGAATTCAATAAAAAGTGGAAACTATCAAAAAAGGAAAATCCTAGGAGTTTAATGTTAATGAAGAAGGAATTGTGTGGTTTGGGAAAAGACTATGTGTTCCCTCAAGTCCGGAGCTGAAGAAGGAACTTTTGGATGATTCACATAGTTCAAATTTCTCTTTTCACCCAGGGAAAACAAAGATGTATCGAGATCTATGAGAAAACTTTTGGTGGGATAATATGAAGAAGGAGATCGCTGAATATACATCAAAGTTCCTGGTGTGTCAGAAAGTGAAGGCAGAGAGGCAGAAGTCTAAGGGGATGATGAAACCATTGCCCATACCAGAATGGAAATGAGAGAACATCACCATGGACTTTGTCACCGGACTTCCAAGGACATCTAAAGGCAACAATGCAATCTGGGTTGTTTTGGATCGTCTTAAAAAGACTGCACACTTCATTGCTATTCGAGAGGATTTCTCATTGGATCAACTGGCACGGATATATATCATGGAAGTGGTAAGGTTGCATGGAGTACCACTATCTATTGTGTCTGACCGAGATCTGAGATTCACCTCTAAGTTTTGGAAGAGTCTTCAACATTCTCTGAATACTGAACTGAACTTCAGTACGACCTATCATCCTCAAACTGATGGCCAATCCAAGAGGACTATCCAAACACTTGAGGATATGTTGATAGCATGATCAATGGACTTTAAAGGAGGATGGGATCAACATCTTCCTCTAGTTGAGTTCTCTTATAATAACAGTTTCCACTCGAGCATCCAAATGGCACCATATGAAGCCATGTATGGGAAAAGGTGCAGAACACCGGCATGTTGGGATGAGGTCGGTGAACATAAGCTTCTTGGACTAGAAATGTTCAAAGAAATGGTGGATAAGGTGAAAACCATTCCGCAGCATATCAAGGCAGCCCAGAGTTGACAGAAGCATTATGTAGATAATCGTCGACGAGACCTTGAGTTTAAAGTTGGAGACATGTTGTTTTTATGCATATCTCCATGGAAGAAGGTCATGAGGTTTGGAAATAAAGGGAAGTTAAGTCCAAGGTACATTGGCCCCTTCGAGATTCTTGATCGTGTTGGGGTTGTGGCCTATCTACTAGCACTTCCACCTACTATGGCCAAGGTGCATGATGTATTTCATGTATCCCTCTTAAGGAAGTACATACCGGACCCTTCACATGTACTCTCTTCCGAGGTGGTACAATTGGAAGATGATCTTTCTTATGAGGAGCAACCAGTGAAGATCTTATATCGTATAGAAAAAGTTCTACGAAATAAGACAATGCCCCTCGTCAAGGTGTTGTGGAGAAACCACAAGTTTGAAGAAGAAACTTGGGAGTCGGAGGATATGATGAAGCTGAGTTACCCACATTTGTTTTAGTGTGGGAAAAGGAAAATTTCGAGGGCGAAATTTCTTAAGGGGGGAATATTGTTACGACCCAAAGTTTCATTAATGGAAAATCCCTCTTGATCCAGTTAAATGTCTCTTTATGAAAAAAAAGTTTTTATAAGGTGTCAACTTCTTTGGATTCATGTTATGAATTTTTACCGTTGTTAATATAGTTGTTGAACAGTGATCACATGATTAGTATAAATGTAAGGCTTTAACGAACCCAATTTTTACTTAGACAAAGGAAGCGATGGCCTCATCCAGTAGAATTCCCCCATACGAAGTCCATTTGTCGGAGCTCGGAAAAGAGGTGGCGTCTTTGGGCTTCTCCCTTGACCAATCCCAAGATGAGCTTCATTATGTCAAGCTCGAACGTGATCGTCTACTGTAAAAGTGGAAGTTGATAGAGATTACCACTCGAGCGATGTTATCCGAGCCGCCCCAAGAGTCTGTCACCATCGCACACCTTACCCTTAGGTCTTATGCTGCTGTTTTAAGGGGTTATGTAACAAATACATAGTACTATGTTCATGTACATTATTTTTTTATATAATAATTAATATAATTTCTAGTCATTTTTGATACATTGTAAATAGTTTTTAAAGTACAAATGGTGTTTTTAGTTATTATTTAATTAAGAAATCTATTTTATTAAATTAAGGAATTTTTGAATTAAATAATATTTTAATAAAATAATAATATTTTTATTAAATTAATTAAATATAAATGATCTTATAAATTTATGAATGCAATTAAAATGTTATATTAAGGTTTGAAAGCCATTCCTGTCAAAACCCGTGAATTTTTGATAAATGTTGGTTTTTATTTTAAAAGTGAAAATTAACATATTTAGAAATTTTTTTAGATAAAATAAATGTCATTTATGGAATCAGGATGTCGAAATTATCCAATGGTGAATTTTTCATAATTTTCTGAGACAGTCAAATTTTTGGGTTAAAATTAAATACTATTTAAATATATAATGTGTTTTATGACATCATAATGACCCAATGGTGATGTAATAAAATATCATAATCCTTATGTTCGGCCAATATATGTTTTATCATTAAAATAATGTGATTTTTGGTTTGTTTGAATTACTTTTCAAAGCATTAATGAAACCCTCAAGACTTATTCAACACTTTGCCTTTTTAAATTAATTTCCATGGGAGTGTGACTCACCTCCACATAAGCAAACCTAATATTTTAATAAGTTCAGACCTTTGCCTTGTAAAATATTTTTTTCCTATTTCCTTTTTCCAGAAACCATGGGCAAAAACCATGGGATGGTTTGTGGTTTGGATTAGTTTAATATAAGGGGTCCCAAACCTAAATAATAAAGAATTCTCTCACCTTTCCTATATAAACCCACCCAAGCTCCCACTTCCTACTCACTAAAATCATTTTGAGTTCGTCCAACCTCTGACCTACTCTATCTAGAATCCTCCCAAGGTTCCCCAAGCTCCCAAGAAGCCTCTCACAATCCTCTCTCTAGCCTTTGGAAGCACACTTCCAAGTAAGGGTTTTTTCTTCCTTTCTCATTTTTGTCGATTTTATTTAAGTTGTATTTCCCTTTTAATTTCAATTATGAATGTTGGGGTATGGTTTCTCACCTCCCCCATACTACCCTCTTATTTTTTTTAATTATGGGAGACCCCTTTCTCTCTCATTAAATTCCTCCCATGTACACCCGTTACTATGCCGAAATTCTGAAAGGAACTTCTCTCTCTTCTTTTACATTCAAGCAATACTTTTGTATCATGAATCTAAATTCCATTTCAATTGTTGGTACATGTATATATATGACCTCATTACTGTCCATTACATGTAAATATGATGAGGAACCCCTTTCTCTCTCATCAACCTTTTTTATGAATTCTTATGTCACGCTGTTACGCTGCCGAAATCGCACCGATTTTCTAAGCCAATGTCATTGTGTAGTGAATACCATGCCCATTTCTCCATCAAGGGTATTCACCTTTATGCACATTTACTTATTGATTGTAAAGTTTCATTTATGAATTCCACATTCCTTTATCATGGAATAAATGATTATGTTTTATGAATCCATGTTTTATGATCCATGTGGCACACTTATGCATGAAATGAAATGTTTAAGAAGGGTGCGCCCTTATAGCGCTCTAATGCATTGGGTAAAGTATAGTATCATGATACATAAAGTGCAATGAGTGTTGACTCATGCTAATTCAAGTGCATCGAGGGTTTACTCGTGCTTCATGTGCAATGAGGTTTTACTCATGCTCCATATGCAATGAGCCTTGGCTCATGCTAATTCAATGTTAAGTGTTGTTGCCACATTTCCATGTTATGATTATCATGCTTTATCATGCCTTTATGTTCATGTTTCTTTTATGCTCTATTGATATGCCTATTTTCTAACATGTATTGTACTCCTCATTTTATTCCATGTGTACTCCCTTACTAGGCTTTATAGCTCACCCTTTTCTTATGCATGTCCTCAGGTTATCCCATGCAATGCTAAGTACGAGGGAATGTAGTGGTCATGTAAAGGATGTTTTCAATAAAGATGTTGTATCTCATGTTTTAAGTTTTTATGTAATTATCCTAAGCCCCAAAGACACTAAACCTCTCAATCTTCTTTGTTGTATCAATTGATGTTTTATGTAATGAATCATGTTTAAGTTGTAATAAAAAGCAGGGTTGTCATAATCACCCTCCTCTCATGTAATTTTCATACAATAATATCTTTTAATCGAGCATTCATATGGATCCTTATGATGCTCTCTGTTAAAAATAGTGTATATCTACAATATACTATAATGATGTTTTATAAAGAAATATATGGGGACATAAAATAGCTGATGAATATAAGAGAAGGTCAGATCCATCCAACAACACATGAGGGAATAAAAAAATCATTAGAAAGGTTATGTTGATAGTCATCAATGATGTCCATAATTTAATATTGGTGAAAAGGTGTTTCTAATAATTTTGTAGTGAATAATATAATGAGATTTGCAGAGAAGGGAAAACTATTACCTAGGTAAATCATTCTATTTGAAACAGTAAATTATATGGGGACATTATATTATTATTTGGTGCTTCCACCGATCCTCTCTCAGGTTCATGATATGTTACATGTATCTCTTTTAAGGATGTACATACCTGATCAATCACATGTACTGAACTCGGATTTCATGCTTCTTGATCATGATATTTATTAGAAAGAATGATTAGGGGGATTACTAATCATAAAGATAAATATATACAAAATAGGACCACTCAACTGGTCAATTTGGTTTTGAAACCGCCATCTTGAGGAAGATATGTGGTAACTAGAGGATGTAATGAGGCAAAACTATCCACAGTTGTTAGCACTAAAGTGAAACTTTTAAAGGGATAAATTCATTTTAAGGGGGTTACATTGTAACACCCTAGGATATTTTGAAATATTTTCAAATAAATTCAATCATTTTTATATTTTTTGTTATATACAACGCCAAGTTTAGCTTGCATTACAGGCAACATTGAGTTTAAATGAAACATGGCATACAATTAAAATATTATTATTTAATATGATTAGTAAAACCTAACCATTGTAATGACAATAATAAATAAGATTAACTAAATTAAAAAAATATATATTTTAAACAAGTATATAAAATGAATTATTTGGTGACTAATTAATTAGAAAAAAAATAAAATCTACTTGAAAATAAAGGAAATATTGTTAGGAATAATTGTTTCTATGCACACAAATGTGTTTTACCTCAATAAATTAATCAAAAAAATTGAAAATTATTTTAATAAAATTTATATATTATATAATCAAAAAAATTAACATTAAAATTATGTGTTTTTTAGTTAATAAATAATAATAAATCTAATTTTATGTAGAAAACATTATTTTTCTATAAAAACATTTTTTCACCTTTTGAAAAGTTAATTTAAATTTAATTTTTTCCCTTTTATAAAATTAATTTTAAAAATAAATTTAATATTTTAAATCTTCATCAAAAAAAATATTGGAATGAATTTCTGTGAATTTTTTGAAAAGATACATTTTTTTATGAACAGTGAAAAATACTTGGTTTTATTAAGAATTTTTGTAGACACCGAAAAGTGCTTAACTATCAGAGAAAGTTCTGGAACGGAAAAGCGAAGTCATATTCGGACCCGGAGGCCCGGTCTGGAGAGCCCGGAAGTGGTGTGTGAAATTAAAGGGCACTCGCGCGGAAAAATGTTGTTCGTGCGAAAGGAAACACGGGATTCGTGAAAAGTCCCGACGCCGGCATGAAATAATTTCGCGCTCGCATCCCGCGCGGTTGATATTTTGTGATGTCGCCTCTGTCGCGCAATTATTTCACGCAACCCTGGATTTCGCACCCCGGGATGCCTATAAATAGAAGGCAACCCCTTCTTTTTCGCAGGCCGAGAAATTCGAACCACCTCTCGTGCGCGTAATTTCGCGTGCAATATGGCCTTCAGTTATGGTTCTTTTTCATGGCAAGTCACCCCGGTATCCGCCTTTCTGCGAGATCCTCAGGGCTTAAACTAATTTCCAACCCCTTCAGGGTCCGCACCTTGCGTGCAATTCCTTCTTTTTTCATGCAGGCCAGCCAAGTTGTGTGAAATCCTTCATTTTCACGCACACCCCTTCCATGGCGCGCAATTTCTTCCTTTGCGTGCAATCCCTTCCTTTGCGTGCAATCCCTTCAAGTCGCCCGCAAAACCTCAGCCCCTATTTCGCGCAGGCAGCGCTGATTTCACGCCGACCCGGTTCTTTTCGTGCAACAACCTCAATTTCGTGCACACCTACCCTATTGCCTCAACCCCTCCTTATTGCATGCCGCCTATCCTATGTGTCTCTCCTATTACGCGCAATAGTATACTGGCTTGCTCCTGCCGATCTATACCGCGGGGGCTGCGCCCCCGCCCCCCACTCAACGTCGATGTCGGGATTTTCCATTGCACACCCACCTTCCACCTAGGGAATACCATGATTTAAGATACTCCTCCACACACTGTGAAACACCTTGAGTTGACATATTCCTCTTGGTTCCTTTACTATGTCGTGAGTTGAGATTCTTATCATAAATTCCCCTGAGTAGAATACCCTATCATTCGATAATAGGATGCCTCTTGTTCCAAACAAGAGATTCCTTATGTGATAACTGTAATATTCCTAATGCCATGATTACAGTGGAATAGTTTCAAGGGCATTGGAATCCATTCAAACATTTCATCACTCCACCTCACGCTTTGCGTGTCCTTCATTCGGGTCTGCATCCACTTCCAGGTCTGAAGGGACCCCCTAACAGTTTAGATGATTGACCTATGGTCTGCCTGCTGTAACAATATGGATGATAGACCTTTGGTCCGCCTGTTGTCATAGTATGGATGATTGACCTATGGTCCGCCTGCTGTCCTGGGCCAACGTCCCGGAAGACTGATCGACGATATTTGAGTTAGGCCCCGTGTTGCGAACATGGTCAGTGGTCATCCCTCATTTGTTGTCCACATTTCAGGCTAACGTGACAGGATGCTGTGTTACGAACATGGTCAGCAGTTATCCTCTATCGCCACGCCACTCTCATTGCATTCCAAATGTCATGCATGTGATTCACAATTTTCATATCCCTTTGTTCGGGCCGATTCCAACGCCCTTGGCGTTATCCTGCTTGTGCACTAGCGCATAGGTGCATACCACAACCCACCAGTGAGTTTGGATGCCCTCATGGCCAGACATGAGGAAGACATTACGGGAAGCTTCCACACGTAAGCCCCATCCATCGTTGCCACTCCTTAGTGGCACATGGGCAGCTTCTATGCGTAAGCCCCATCCACCATTTCCACGCTAACGTGGACCCCTCTATGGTTCGCCCTGCGGCCCCCCTCCACCACGGCCTTGCCAATGCCTTCCCTCCCACAAGGGGTAGAGGGTGTTATGCATGTAAGCCCTAGGGGTGTGGAGCGAACCCACCTCGTCCGAGCTGTAGGACGTTAAACTGCCAAGCACCTCGTCCTTAACACATGAAGTTAAACTGTGATCCGACCCTGTGCCTCGCACACAGGGTCCCCCCGACTCGGGCATTCTTTATGCCTCTCATCTCCACGAGAATGGAATCTTCCTCGCATGGAATGATATCCTCCTTTTGGAGTGGCGTTTGTCCACGGGGGAAGGGCTGCCACAGAGCGTAAGCCCCTGGCCTCTCTTGTGGAAGGTTTCACCCATGCACCTCCGTACTTCCCCACTGCCAAGGCCAGTGGAGGGCGTGATAGGGAACGAGGCATCTCCTCTGTTTGGTCCCAAATCCCTCTCCCTCTATGCTTTGTCGCACCATGGGCCTCCATCCTGGAGTAATCCCCGGCACCAAGGGTCGCTAACCATGCGTAAGCCCCTGTTTCCTCTTTGGGTCGCTCAACGCGTAATCCCCTTTCCGCTTCTCACGGACGCACCCTTTGCGACGTCATCGTTTGGTCCTTGCAGCCTCTTGTTTCTCACACAGAGCATGAATCACATGGTCTTAGAGAGAGAATCGACCATGACATCCTCCCATGGGACGCCTCAGAGCATAAGCCCCATCCCGGTGAACTATGAGGACTTCGATCCATGTCAAGGCATGGTATGTAGGAAGCCTCCACGAGGTTCAAGCCCACCACACGGTCGTTCCGACTTCTTTACGTCGGTTCGCCAAACACTTTGGGATGCGTCAGAGTGTAAGCCCCAAATTGATCGTCCTGCATGACGTTAAACTGTATGCCCTCATCCCGTATGACATTAAACTGTATGCCCCGAACTATGTGGACTTTGATCTGTGCTAACGCATGGTACGTAGGAAGCCTCCACGAGGTTCAAGCCCATCACTCAATTGTTCCGACCCCTCTGCATTGGTTCATAGCCACCGTTATGGGCCACCTTAGAGCGTAAGCCCCATACCCACCATCATGGGCCGCCTTAGAGGGTAAGCCCCATACCTCACACCCACGTCTCATCCTGACCTCTCCCTCGAGCCCATGTGCCTCGGGAAGCTCATACCCTATCCCGGAGATCTTACTTCCTCCAGGCTCCAATCCATGCGTTCATTCTCATGGGCCGCCTCTTCAGGTGTCCTACCCTATCACCGAACTACACAGACTTTGATTCCTTGCCATGGGGATACGTAGGAAGCCTCCATGAGGTTTAATCCTGTCACTCCATCACCCATCCTGATCCTTA
Source organism: Viscum album (assembly GCA_963277665.1). Taxonomy (NCBI): domain Eukaryota; kingdom Viridiplantae; phylum Streptophyta; class Magnoliopsida; order Santalales; family Viscaceae; genus Viscum; species Viscum album. The sequence continues at coordinate 2,040,870,155 of OY728148.1, read as the reverse complement.
CCTGGGCCGCCACATCCCGGTGGGATCATGCCACCTCATTCCACTCCACAGTATCCGGGAAGCCGCCCACGTGCTGGCCCCAACATCGGTGTTCCCCCTAGGGGGTCCTTCAATATGATCCACTCTCAGTGTTCTGATCTGTCTGATCTGTCTCCGCCAGACGTTAAACTCACGGTATACCCCGTGTTAAACATAGGAAGCTGAGGAAAACCTCATATGGTACACAATTCCCCGCGTTCGAAGTGAGATGCCTCGGGCTTCCACGCCCTCGAGAAGCCCTATAATAGGGGACAGAATACAGACATGCCAATCCCCCAGCGTCAAGGCGCGCCAACGACACCCCAGCGTGACCATTCTCCTCACCGAAGGTTGCTACCCTGACCAAACCCCTTGGAGCGTCTTGACGGAAGCAGCATAATTAACTGGCGTCCATGAAGATATGGCGCCGGGAACGAGCTTCACGAACCCGTCTTAAATCTATGAGGGAGACCCGGTCTAGGTGACGAGCTCCGATGAGGAATCCACAGAAGGAAGAACTGACATCCCATCATCCCGGTTTTGATCAAGGAGCAGATGTCCCTGAACAAGGAAAGAATGTCACCCGCCTTTGGAAAGCAGGAATGCGGGGCCTCAAGCTGCACGTCCTCCCCCGCGTGACGGATGCGTGCGCGCCCCAACGTAAAAGCGTCGGAAACAATTGTCAATTCATTTAAAACATTTAAACACAACCAAATTGTTTTATGATAGTTTCAAAAGTATAAATAGATAAATTATATATCTATTAATCAAATTTATATCATTTTATTCAATTTTTTAATGACTTTTTATATAAAAACATTTAAAAAATTTCAACATTTTTTCTTTGGAAAATCGCATTCTCATCACATCTGTGGGATTAATTTTAAAAAATATTTTCCAATTATTTGAATGTAAATTGTAAAAATGAATTAAATATTTTGAATAATCATAAATTATATTATATATTAATTTAAATTTAATTTTTGACTATAATGAATATTAAAAACAAAAAAATAATTGTTATGATTAAGGTAAAAATTGGTTTTTCATGGTGTTAAACTAAACAGATTAGGGTTAACATTGACCCTAAACTTTTACAACATCAATTTTATATCCATATTTAGACATAATATATTATATTTTCAATAATATTCCTTTTTTATCCATTTTTCATGTGAAAAACATGGTGAAACCTTTTTCTTTTCAAAAATTACAAGTGTGCCACTCACCTTACTTATAAAAGGCCACCCCCACTCCTCTATTATTAACACTTCCAAAACACATTTTTTTAGAAAATAAATACCCAAAACAATTTCTTACATCCAACATCTCATACTTGTGTCCTAAATTTTTATATAAATCCATTCTATGAGGCCTTTCGGTGAAAACCAAAAGAGGTTATCTAAAGAATAGTTTACATGCCTAATAGAGCTGTTTATTTTATTTCTTCATCCACCTCCTTCAATTTTCATTAAAACATTATGATATAATAACCTCAATAACTTCCATACACTATTATTTTTTTATGTTAATTTAATAACCTGAATCAATTTCCTCTTCCATCAAATGGGTTATGGATTAATCATTCCTCTGTATGGCGGACTACCACCTCGCAAACCGATGTTATTAGTTTTCTATCACCACCTATCATGAAATGATATAATGATAGATTAAATGTTTATAAATTATATTTATTATATTATTATACTTATGGAATTATTATATCCCATATACCTTTATAAATTCAACTATGGGGTAATATGATAGTGTCGCTCAAGTGTACGGTGGACTACCTCCATGAGAAACGATGTGTTTCATTCATGCTTTACATGGAACATAATTTGGATGGTTTTAATGAAAATATTTGATATATATGAAATTAAAATTGTTCTATAGTGTTAATATATTATTTACCTTTCTTTCATTTCACTCGTGATGAAAATGTAAATATTGTTCACACATACATACGGCCTATAGTCTCCATGAATGGTGTATTTCATTTTTTACCTCTAAAATTAATATATTACACTAAATATATATATAATGAATATATATTATATTTATACCATGGTTAAATTATTTTTATTATGGTAAAATGATAGAATTAATAGGTATAAGAACAAAATAGAAAAACATGCATGAAAAAAAAGCGTTTATTACCCAAAAAATTACTTTAGCATGGAATTATTAATAAATTGATAATAAAATGTCATAAGTAAATAATATATGGTATCATATATATTTTTTTGTGTTTGCGTGGTTATTTAATTTATTTATAGTAAACATATATATATTATATAGGAGTTTTAAAATAGTATGAAGGAAATCGAGACTTATATTAAGGGACTTTCATCTCACTTTTTACTTTCGCGAGACACATTCCATATTCACTAACTATTTATATTATGTGGTGTTTATAAAACCCATGAATGTATATTATGATGATTATATATAAAATTATTATTATTTAAATATCCATTTTATTACCTCTCTTTTGTGTGGTTTATGGTTGTTGACGCTCCTTTCGTCACAGAATCTAAAGATCGGAAAAGGGGAATATATGAGCTCAAAGTGATTCAACCTTTGAAGAAAACATCAAAAATCGACAAAGGCATGAACAAAGGATCAAAAGCAAGTTCACCGCGCAAGTTATATCACTGTCGCGCAAGTCCACTTGCGTGACGCCCTTGGTCGTGCAAGTGACTTGCGCGGCCTAAGTGATAACCGCCCGGTAACCGCCCGGGGTCTTCTCCTACCTATAAATAGACCCTGTGGGCCCCCCATTCGAGAGGATCTTTTTCCAGAAACTCGGATTGAAGCTCCCGACTCCCAAGTCTCTTCTCAAAGCTTCCGGAACACTTCTAAGGTAATTTCTTACCTAGAATGGAAGATCTAAAGAGAGGGAGGAAGGATTAAGTGTTGAAACTCATCAACACTTGCGCGCCTAAGTGTCCAGCCCTTAAGGGAAGTGGTCCCACTTGCGCGCCGCCTTATTCCTTCGATAGAACTTGCGCGTCCCTTTTTTGGAAGAACCTCAAGAGAATTCTAAAGGCTTTAATAAAGAGTCTCTCAAGTATTTCAATGCTGGTTGACCATCACGCAAGTACATCACATGTCGCGCAGGTATACCTGCACGACCAATACTTGCGCGCCGCCGCAGTACCTGCGCGCCTTCCAAGACTTGCGCGCCCCTTCCTTTTTGGGTGCCTTTCTTGCCCATTTCACCCCTCTTAAGCCATTACACCTTTCCTTTTCAAGATTCAGTCTTCAAGACACTCTTCAAAGCCATTTATGGCATGATTTCTTGATTTGACTTCCTTATCTGAAAGGAATTCGGTGGAATATCTCTCAAAACCTAGTGATTTAAATATCCTTATGTCACTAAATATGGAGAGTTCATTCATTCAACCTCATCCTTTAAGATGAGAGAATCCTTAACCTGGGTCTCCTTTTCAGGAATAATCCCCAATCATAAGTCCTCTAATTTGGGCATCCTTCTTAGGAGTAAGCCCCAATCTCTAATTTGGGCATCCTTTTCAGGAGTAAGCCCCAAACCTTAATCCTTAACCTGGGTCTCCTTTTCAGGAATAAGTCCCAGTTATAATTTTGGGCTTCCTTTTCAGGAATAAGTCCCAGTCATAATCTTGGGCATCCTCTTTAGGAGTAAGCCCCAAGTCCCTTAAATGTTTGGGCATCCTTCTTAGGAGTAATCCCCAAGTCCCTTAATTTGGGCATCCTTCTTAGGAGTAAGCCCCAATCTCAAATATGGGCATCCTCTTCAGGAGTAAGCCCCAAACCTTAATCCTTAACCTGGGCTTCCTTTTTAGGAATAAGTCCCAGTCATAAATCTTGGGCTTCCTTTTCAGGAGTAAGCCCCAAGTCCCTTAAATTCTCTTTAACCAGTCCTAATTTACGTTTGATCTGGGATTCCTTCTCAAGAGTAAAACCTAGTTATCAATCCTCTCCTAATTTGGGATTCCTTTTCAGGAATAAGTCCCAAGTTAGAGTATTCAAATCTCCATGAAGCACATATACCTTTATGGACCCTGTTCCTGGATTTTCTCCCTAAAGTAAATCCTTTGGGCAGTCATACATACATAAGCCCCAAACCATTTCTTATGATTGTATCCTTCATAGCACAATTGTCTAAATTTTTACCAATACCTCTTGTTTCTCACACCGAGCATGACTCACGTGAGCTTAGAGTATAAAAGTCATTGTGACATCCTGCTTTGAGCCATCAATCATAAACATCATACCCTTATTCGAACTATGTGGGTTCTGATTCCTTTTTCAAAACAAAGGATACGTAGGTAGCCCATCTATGGGTTCGATCCCAACTTTGAAATAATTCATGTCCTTCTGAATGGCAATAAACTTCAAGTTCCCCACTGAGTGGCTTTAAAACCAGCCTGGTCATCATAATGACCAAGAGACTTTTATATGAATGTTTTTAAGGTTACCATTGATCAAGAATCTCTAAATAGATATAGATGATTCTCTATTGATGAATAACCTCGAATACATATAAAAGATTCTCTAAAATTTCTTACATATTTAATCATTTATTGTCAAAACTAAAGGAAAAGATCATTTTATACTTGGTAATGTAATAAGGATTCACAAACATAACTTAAATCTATAAAGAGAGTCCCGGAATAGACAATAATTCCCCTCAAAAAGGTGTGATGAGTCCGACCTCCCATCCTCTCGACCAATGCAAATTCCTAAGCCTCGTCAGTTCACAAGCTAATGAGCACCCACCTTTGGAAAGTAGGTCCAAATGGATATGGAATCATTGGATGTTTCCGGTTCTATGAACAAACCCGCTAGAAACTGATCGGAATGTTTGAATCTCCCAAACAGGAGGTCATCCCCGAATTCCGAGGGAAACAAAAAATGGTGAACCCGACGTGAATCCTTAACCAAGTTAAAATGATGTTTTACCTATTTGTTAAGCCCCTATTTAAAACTCAACAAGAGGGATAACAAAAACAATCATTGACATGTGTGCTCATCCAAAGGATGAAGTGGCTGAATTTTATCTTGATTACGTCTGTTATATCAAACAGGCACTCTTTTCCAAGATCATCTATATTTCCATAGTGGCTGCTCTCAAATTCTCATCTGTGAATACAACTGCTGCAAATACCACTGCTGCTATTCCTACTGGATCGCCATCCGCTCTGAGGATGACATCACCTACTCAGCGTCTTCAACGCTGGGTATCAAATGCACTGGTTAAGGAGTACCGTCAACACGGTACCATCCCAACTCTGGAGGCTGCCCGACAGGCCCTCCAAGTAAACAACTCACACAGGTCGTCCAGACAACGATGACCAGTGATCAAGAGGCAGGCGGTGCTGACTACCGTCTCCAACCGTTTCGGGTCGTTATCCCCGGAACGCAATTTCCATTCGCTCCCTTACTCTGAGGAAGTGAATGAGCAGGTCCCTCGGGGCCTTAATTCAAAAATACAGGAGTCCTTCCCAAGGTCTCCCATCAACAATCGCTGCCAGACTCGTGCGGCAGTGAGCCCTCAACATGATGAGGGTACCGACTCCAGGCATTCAGCTCAGGTTCCTCGAACCCGAGCAGGAAAGACGAACTTCCAGAGACGGAATCCGGTTAACAATGGGCAGGTTTTCATCCCTGCCATCTCCGGAGAAGTCCACCAACCTAACTTGGTGGAAAACAGCGAGCAGGTACACACACCTGTCCGTTTTAATTCCGCTCTCCAGTAGACTCATATAGCAGCATAACGCCAATCCCGCATGGCAATTCCGGCGGAGTACTATAGGCAGGAACATACAACTACTTATATATCACCAGTTAGTCAGCAGGCTCGTCTGACTACATATGATGGATCTCATCAACCACCTTTGGCGAAGTGTAATCAGCAGGCACATACACCTGCTAGTACTAATCAAGCCTACCAACAGTATCTCTTGGTAGCGTACGGAGAAGTCAGTCGGAAAGCTCCGACGACAAACAGGAGGCAGACTCAACTCTCTGCCTCCACACTTGAGTACTTTCAGGATTCACTGACAAGAAAAGGAGGACAGGAGCAGGCACATACACCTACTCCAAACCCGGAATGGACGTATATTCCCGTTCTGGCGGCTGAAGTCACCAAGCATATTTTGTCAATGGTGAAAGAGCAGAAGCAAATTCCTGCTCATATTCTGGATGCTTTTCAGGATATCATAACAACTTCAGCATCATCTCAGGGAAAGACACATAAATCTATCCCTAGCAGTGGAGTGACACATCAACGATTCACTCCGGAACAGACACACACATCTGTTCCAGTCCAAGAGGGTTATGGGTCATACTCCCCCATATCATACGGACAACCAAGTCAGGCACATACACCTGATTTGAGTGGAGATCGTCAGCCTAACCTGACCATCTTTCCTGATCAGGCACATAAACCTACTCCGAGTAACCACTTTCGTCAACAAGTGGTTTTCAAAGTGAGTAAGAAGGAATCTAAGAAAAAGATCCGTCCAGCATAGTCAGGAGATCAAAGGCCAATCTGTAACAAGGCCTTGCTCGATGCTGGAGTTCTTGAAGCCCTCAGACATTTATCTGTTGGAATTCAAGATTCTACTCCCTCATTTCCCAATAACAGGAACATTAATTCCAAAAGTCTTCAACAGACACTTCCTCATGAAGGCTTGCTTCATGAAAATTCAGTCAATCTTGAAGTTTCTTCTTCAGATGAGAGCCACAGGAACCCTCTGTGTGGTCAGAAGACCAAGAATCAAGAGATCTCATCTTTTGTTGTAACCCATTATGGTGGTCCTCCCCATGATGATGAATTTCGCTGCGAAAGTCCTCCTCGCAGTAGTGATTCACATTGCCTGGAAAATACTCCAGTGGACAATGTAGTGCCGAGAAAGCCCTCTTATCTTGAGGCACTTGCAAATGCGAAAATAGTCATGTCTGATGATTTATCGCTAGCAAGTGAAATACTTTCTCAATCAGAAGATATCCCAGGGTGTAGGTCATTCTCCTAACCACCCCTAAGTCATGCATCTTCTAGTTTGATCAATGATCTCTCTACCAATCTTGTTGAATCCGATGAAGCAACAAGGAAACACCAACTCTGGTCAAAACAGGTAGAAGAATCTTCATTTAATGATAAAGAGGAAATGCTGAACATGAGGAAAAAACTGGCGAAAAGTGAAGTACCAGTCATGTTTTGGTCTTTGGCTGACTCCCAGTATGATATTCCAAAGATGTTGACGGAAGATGGAGTCCATGATATTCGTCTCAACATATGGAAAACTCTTTGTCAATTGAAGAAGAAATTATTATCTTATGATGAATATAAAAATCATCTTAAGATAATAGAAGGGCTACAATGTCAGATTGATTTGGCATCTCTATCAGTCTCTCGGTATCCGAAGGCTGAAAAGCAACAGAGAACCCTTCAACGTTCATGCCTTGGCGCACTAAGAAAATTGCGTCAATTAATTGCCAATGCTCCATCTGGTGTTCATATCAGAGGATGGGGTGTTCACGGAGCACTACATTTCACAGTGCTTTCCAGTCAGCAAAGCCCGCCGAAAATGGTCTCATGCAATGTTATTGCCCATGGCCGGCCACAGTCAATGGGCTTTGTTCATAATCAAAAGGTTGCTCAAGAACATGCTTCAACTAGTTCCTCTCAAAATAAAGCATATAGAGAACAATTTGTTGAATTGCTCCTACATCAAGCAGGCGAGAATATTGCACAAGCCTCTCGTCTGGAGCAAACAAATCATCAAATGACAGAAGTCTCGGAAATCATCCAACGGTCTGTTGAACCAGGTGATAAAAGTGGATACAGGTTAATGCATCCAGCTAATTTCCGAACTAAGATTCGCAAGATCAAGAGAGCTTTTAAGAAAGTCTCATACATAGCATGTCAAGAGCCACCCCAGCTTATCAGACTGGGGACTCCTTTAACCCAACCCTCAGAGTCAACAAATGGGATTCGAGGAGTTGAGCGGAATCAGCAGGAACATCCCCAGTTCACGAGATTGGGGACTCTTTCAAATCATCATTCCCCTTCTCAGAGAATGTCGGTCTTTTCTCGATTGGGGAAGAAGCCCCAAGAGGAACGAAGAGCCAAATTATCAGGAGATTCCCTCCAAGTTATAGTTCATCAAGAAGTTCCTAAAATATTAAATCAACAAAAGGCAATGTCTCATCAAAGACATGAAAGAAGAAAATATCACAGAAATGTTGATATAAGGGATGCGATGCATTATACATCAATCAATGTCATCAATGCCATTGTTGCTAATCCACCAGAGGAGACTCAATCAGGGGACTCAGATGAAGAGAGTCCTGCTCAAGAAAATGTACGCGCCGATACAAATGAAGAAGGTGTGCGTACACGAAGTCAAAGGATTACTCAGAACCTAGGTAATCCACTTCCTTCTCTCCAAAAAGTATCCAAAAAAGGGAGGGGAAAGAATCAGGTTACATATCCTTCCTCTGTAGAAGGTCAATCACTCTCGTTAGAGAAAAGGTTTGCCCAACAAGAGGAAGAAATGAAAGAATTAAGAAGGTTGAATGTAGAACTACTTCAGAGTAGTCTTCTTCTTAAGAATGTTGAAGTCTGACAGCCGAAGGAATTTGTTGCAGTTACTGAGATGGATCAAGAATATCCTCCTTTATCAGTACACCCTCAGAGGTATAATCCCGTGGGTCAAGTGTAACAATAGTTGGCAGTGCTACCATCAGTTGCAGCACCAACCACCACATTTGTCCAAGCTCCATTCATTGCACCTACTCAAGACCAAATTCAACCTGATGTTTCTCAAAAGTTAATAACTACTATTGAGTCATTAACAGCTCGGTTAGAAACTATGGAAGGGAAACGAGCTCAAGTTCAACCAGAAAAGAAAGTTTACCCTGAATGGGTAGATTCAATTTCTCCTCCATCTAGTTTTGGAAACCCTGTTTTCCCTACTTTCAATGGATCAGGTGACCCTGAACAACACTTGACGCATTACGTGTCTTTTTGTGATCCTATAATGGGAACTCCAGAGCATCAAGAAGCAGTGAAACTTAGATGCTTCGTGCGAACCTTGCAAGGACCAGCTTTTGTCTGGTATACAAGCTTGCAATCACGGTCAATCATCGGATGGGAGGATCTTCGTCAAAAATTCCTTCTTCAGTTCAGCTCAATTTTGCCAAAAATGACAGTTTTCGATCTTACAAACTGCAAGCAAAGGGAGAATGAAAGAGTCTCTGATTTCATTGCTCGCTGGAAGGGATTAACGTATTCCCTGAGTTTAGCACTCCCTCAGGAAGATCTGTTGCCAATCTGTGTGGCAAATTTGCATGACGAATTACACACGCCATTGATCCCTGTGAAATACACAGAAGGGTTTCGAGACCTTACTTCAATCGCTCAGCAGATTGAAGATTCCCTTATACAGGTTAAGGTTAAATCTTGTGTAATTCCATTAGCTCTAGGAAGGAGAATGGGTAAAGCTGAAACTGCTACAGTTATGCTTAAACAAGCACCTGTACCTATTTCTACTTCAAAACCTTCATCTTCTCGAAGGGCTCCACCTCCTGAACGCCAACAACAAAGGTCGTTTCGTCCAAATGATCAAAGAGATCAACGGTGAAAACAATTTGAGGATTTGAAGAGTAAAACATACTCTTTCTAAAGTGACCAAGTTCCTGGTTACTTCATTTCAGCTCTGGAAAATAATTTGGTTCAATTACCAGTGCCCAAGAGGCCAAACAAGGAAGGAGATGAAGACCGTACCAATTATTGTCCCTTTCATCAAATGTTAGGGCATCCCATCCAGGAGTGTTTTGTCTTCAAAGACCTCCTGCAAAAGATGGTCGACTTGGGACAAGTCAAGTTGAAAGGTTCTTCAACTCAGGTAGCATGTGTTACTGCTACAATTCTAGAGGAGGAAGGTGAATGGCAAGAAGTTAAAAGAAGAAATGCACAGAAATATGATGATTGGATGGTCAGAAAGACAATCAATCGGACTCATGCCATTTTGCGAACACAATTAAAGAAACCAATTGTGTCTTCTGCCATGAATATTGCGGTAAAACCCTCTTCGTTAGAGGGAAAATCCTCAAAGAAACGGTTTGATTCAAAGAAGGAAAAAGAATCAGAAGAATATGAGTATGTGTCAAAGCCTAAATTGTCTTTGACTCTGGCAGACTTTATGCCATCTACTTCAAAACAACGGGCACCGCCCCATCAAACGGCACAACCTAAACATGCTATTCAGGCAGATTCTTTATTAGACGAAGAGTTAATCTTCGGTTCTATTAATATGATTCAATTAACAGATCTGTATTCCAGTCGTAATTTCAATTTTGATGAGCCTGAATTCCATATATCAAATAAGGGAATCCTAAGAAGTTCCTGAGGTTCAGGATACAGGGGAAGACGTGGATCTTTCCAAAGCCACTACTCCAATTCTACCCCTGCTAGTACTGTGTATGCAGCAGAAACTTGTGGTAGAGCCCTTCAGTGAGCTCAAAAAGAGCAAGCAAGTTCTTCTGCCAATAGTCAACTCAGTCTTGGCACAGTTATTTTGGATGACCGATTGAAAATTCCATCTTCTTTATCTCAGCATGTAAATGGATCTAATCGGTCTAATCTTCCAAAACCAAGGATGTTGCCAACTTCTATCCCAATACAAGATGCATCAGCTTCCAAAGCATCTGCTTCCAAGGTACCTGCTAAACCACATATTCCTGTTGGGAAACGCAGACCTCTAGATCAAAAGTATGATATATTGAAACACTTGGCCCAAGTACCAGCCAAGTTATCAATTTTTGATGCTTTGAATCTGTCAAAAGATCTTCGGGAAGCACTCATCGAAGCTTTGTCAAGTCCTCGGGAATTTGAAGCTGAAATTGCTGCAGCTGAAGTCTATCACATAGAGAATAATCCTGCAGAATGCCATGCAGTGATATCTTTTACTGATAAAGATGAAGATGATGTTGTGCATGGGCACATAAAACCTCTGTACTTATCTGGAAAAGTCAACGGTGTAGATATCCGAAGAGCTTTCATTGAAAATGGTTCAGGAGTCAACCTCATGCCCATCCGTACACTTCGTCGATTGGGCCTCACAGAATCTGATTTATCTCCTTCTACCATGATGTTACAAGGATATGATAAAAATGAACAAGAACCACTGGGTGAAGTTACACTCAGAACTCAGTTTGGAGATCTTGTATCCAATTCGGATTTCATGATTGTTGATCAAGACTCAGCTTTCAACGTCTTGCTTGGAAGACCCTGGCTACATCAGCATACAGCTATTCCTTCATCATACCATCAATGTCTCAAATACTGTTTCAATGGTCAAGTTGGAACATTGTATGGTGATAAGACCCCGTTCAAGACATGTGAGTCTCAATACATTGAGGCAGAATTTTATCACATGAAGGGAAGAGAAAAATATACAATGAAGGAAATTACCAAAGTTAATGCTCCATATGGTTTGGAGAAAATTCCAATAAATCCATTTACACATGTGAGTACAGATTATGTGTTACCTATTAGTCAAATTGACAAAATAGGCCCAAATCAAAATACTCTTATGGAAATATCCATAATGTCAATTATGGAAATTGATCCAGACAACATGGGAGAAATTGGTAACCTACCAAATAGTGATGAAAGCACAAGTGGTGACGTCTTCATTTCATCTACTGAAATCCAACAGGTCTATACTTCGCCAATCAGGCCAAAAGAAGTTATAGCAACATCGGAGGTGAATAATGATGTCAATTCTCAATCCATCATCTCTTCTTTATTTCCCAAAGAAGGCCCTTTATCATCAATAGGGTCGGAAATGGAAGCTTCTTCTTCAAAATGTGAAAATTTTTACATCTCTTCTGATCATGAAAATTTCGTTTTGTCATCTACTATGCAAGTAGAAACGGAAGAAATAGCACATGATGAAGAGGAAGTGAAAGATCTTAGAGATGCTCCTCCAGCATTTGAAGAGGGTATCTCTACCACTGTGGATGAACTCAGAGAAATAAATCTGGGTACAGAGAAAGATCAATGCCCCACTTTAATTAGTACGGCCATGACCCTTGAAGAGAAAGAGATGTATATTTCTTTTCTAAAGCAAAATAAAGATATTTTCACTTGGAACTATACAGAAATTCCTGGGCTTGATCCTGATATTGCTACTCATCATTTGGGTTTACCAAAAGAACATCGAGGATTTAAGCAAGCCGCGAGAAGAACACACCCAACTTATGCTTCCAATATTGAAGCTGAAGTGGATAAGATGATCAAAGCTAACTTCATCAGAGAAGTTCAGTATCCCAAGTGGTTGGCTAATATTGTCCCTGTAAAGAAGAAGAATAGAAAAATTAGGGTTTTCATCGATTTCAGAGATCTTAATTGGTATTGTCCTAAAGATGATTTCCCAGTTCCGATTACAGAACTCTTAATTGATGTGATGGCTGGCTATGAAGTACTTTCCTTCATGGATGGATATTCCGGATATAATCATATCCGAATGGCCCCAGAAGATGAGGAATCTACAGCCTTCAGAGCCCCTCAAGGTGTGTTTTGTTACCGGGTGATGCCCTTTGGTTTAAAGAATGCAGGTGCAACATATCAACGCGCCATGCATCGTATCTTCAATCCTTTTTTAGGGAAGTTTGTTGAATGCTATGTAGACAATTTGATGGTTAAATCCAAACAACGTTCTAATCACTTGGCTGATTTGGAAATCATATTCCACAAGCTTCGACAACATAATTTGAATATGAACCCCTTAAAATGTGCTTTTGGGGTAACCTCAGGAAAATTCATCGGCTTTGTTGTATGCCATCGTGGTATTGAAGTCAATCCTGAGAAGACCAAATCAATCCTTGGTATGTCACCTCCTCATAATTTGAAATAATTAAGAGGACTTCAAGGACACTTATCCTATATTCGACGTTTTATCGCCAATTTGACAGGAAAAAGTTTACCCTTTTCCAAATTATTGAAAAAAGGAGTCACTTACCAGTGGACTGAAGAATGTCAAGAAGCATTTGATGTTCTCAAGAAATACCTCTTGAGTCCACCAGTACTCATGCCACCTGTTGAAGGTAGACCACTTATCCTCTATGTGACAGCTCTAGAGCGATCATTAGGTGCCTTTCTCGCTCAAAAGAATGATGATGGGAATGAAAATAGCATCTACTATCTCAGTAGAACTATGCTTGAAGCAGAAACCCGGTATTCAAGTATTGAGAAGTGCTGCCTAGCATTAATCATCGCAGTTCAGAAACTGAGACACTACCAGCAACATCACGAGTTCCAATTGGTATCTCGCAATAATCCACTCAAATTCATCCTTAGTCGTCCAATTCTTACAGGACGTCTAGCAAGGTGGGCAGTTATTTTGCAGCAGTTCGACATTCAGTATGTGTCTCAAAATGCAATAAAGGGCCAAGCTCTGGCTGATTTCCTGGCTGAAAATCCTTCAGTGAAAGACACGTCTTCAGATATTGAACTCCCTAATGATGAAATTTTCTCTATTCAATAGAGTCCTCAAACATGGGAAATGTATTTTGATGGTGCTTCCAGAAGTCCAATAGGGAAGAAAATGGAAAGTCTTAAATTCAACAATGTTGGTTTAGGAATTGTACTCATTTCTCCAGATAAGGCATTATTACATTATTCCTTTTTATTGTGGGAAGGTGGTACCAATAATGAAGCCGAATACCAAGCTCTTATCACAGGCTTGGAGTTAGCGCTTCAAGCACAAGTGAATCACTTAAAGGTGAAAGGTGATTCAGACTTGGTAATCAAACAAGTCAATGGGGATTATGCCATCAGAAAAGAAGAGTTAATACCTTTGTATGATTATGTCAGAAAGTTAATGGCGGAATTCCCTTCAGAACCGACATTTTCTTATGTCCCAAGATCACAAAATGCTCAACCTAATGCACTGGATAATATAGCCACAGCTCTAGCAGATCCAAATCAGGATGAGACAACCATCAGTATTGCCCACCGTCGTGCAATTTCACCTTATGTTCAAGCCAGAACAGAGGAAATTAATGAAATTAGTACCATTCCTGAACCGTATGGTCATACTACAGGATGGATGTCACCTATCAGGGAATTCCTTCAAAATGGAACACTTCCACCTGATAGAGCTGAGAAAGAACAAATCCGGCGACATGTGGTCAATTTTACTCTTTATGATAGCCCAAACCACCTGGAGAAAATTCTCTACAAATGTGGTTTTGATGGAGTTCTCTTCAGATGCATTGATGGTGAAGAGACAATGGCTGTCATGAAAGAAGTGCATGCAGGAGTCTGTGGTGCCCACCAGTCTGGACATAGATTGTCTGATCAAATTCGAAGGCTTGGATACTTTTGGCCTTCAATGATACAAGATTGTGTTGATTTCACAAAGAAGTGTAATTCATGTCAAGTACATGCCAACTTCATTCATCAACCTTCAGAGTTGCTTCATACAGCTAAATACTCATGGCCATTTTCCACATGGGGAATGGATGTGGTGGGACCTTACCCTTCAGCTACGGCCAAGCAGTTTAAGTACATTCTTACTGCTACTGATTTCTTTTCCAAATGGGCAGAGGTATTACCTCTCAAAGAAGTCAGTTCTAAATTCATTGTTAGCTTCATCAAGTCTAACATCATTACTAGATTTGGTGTCCCTCATACCATATTGACGGACAACGGCACCAACTTCTGTTCTTCTGAGCTGAAGAAATTGTATCAAGAATACAACATTAAATCCAACCATTCATCTCGGTATCATGCGGCAGCCAATGGCCAAATAGAATCCTTTAACAAGACTCTTTCAAATATACTGCAAAAGATGGTGGATAAAAATAAGAGGTCATGGCCTGATAAACTCTTTCATGCTTTATGGGCTTATCGGACTACCACCCGCAATGCAACACGGTAAACTCCATATTCGTTGGTATATGGAACAGAAGCAGTCTTGCCAATTGAAGTTCAATTTCCCTCACTCAGAGTAGCCACTTGTGATCAGTTATCTACAGATGAGCAATCCCAAAAGCGATTGAATGAGTTGGAACGGTTAGATGAGAAAAGATTGTGCACTTTTCACCACTTGGAAATCTATCAGAATCGAATAGCACGAGCTTTTAATAAAAAAGTTCGTCTTCTCTCATTCATTCAGGGAGAATTGGTATTAGTTCTCAGAACTCCAATGATACCAGGAAAGAAATCTCCCAAGCTTGAACCAAAATGGGAATGACCTTATTCAATACATAGGGTCTACTCCAATGGAGCTTATTCATTAATCTCGATGGATGTAGAACTCATTACTACTCCAACTAATGCCAGATTTTTGAAGAAATATTTTGTATAAAATACAAAGTATTAACCTTAAATGTCCCTGCAACATGACACTAAACTGTGTAGCACCAGTTAGTCATTGCTATATGACGTTAAACTATACACCAATAGTCTAAGCATATGACCCTAAACTATTTGCACATACGTCCAACATGACGTTAAACTGTGTCACCTTAAATGTCCCCGCAACATGACACTAAACTGTGCGGAACCAGTTCGTCCTTGCTATATGACGTTAAACTATACAGCAACGGTCTAAGCATATGGCCCTAAACTATTTTCACATACGTCCAACATGACGTTAAACTGTGTCACCTTATGTCCCCGCAACATGACACTAAACTATGCGGCACCAGTTCGTCCTTTCTATATGATGTTAAACTATACAGCAACGGTCTAAGCATATGACCCTAAACTATCTGCACATACGTCCAACATGACGTTAAACTGTGTCACCTTAAATGTCCCTGCAACATGACACTAAACTGTGCGGCACCAGTTCGTCCTTGCTATATGACGTTAAACTATACAGCAACGGTCTAAGCATATGACCCTAAACTATTTGCACATACGTCTAACATGACGTTAAAATGTGTCACCTTATTTCCCTGCAACATGACACTAAACTATGCAGCACCAGTTCGTCCTTGTTATATGACGTTAAATTATACAGAAATGGTCCTGTATGACCTTAAACTGCAACTTCGTCCCACACGACGTTAAACTGTGAAAAAGTTCCCTAAATGGTCCAGTATGACCTTAAACTGCATCATCAACGGTCCATGCATATGACCCTAAACTATTTGCAAGTCCCTTACGTCCAGCAAGACGTTAAAATGTGACGTCCTAACTAAATGACACTAAACTGTATAAAAGTACCTTACGTCCGGAAAGATGTTAAACTACAAAATCATCAAAGGTCCTTTATGGCCTTAAAACAACACCACCGTCCAGCAAGACATTAAACTGCACCATCCACGGTCCATGCATATGACCTTAAACTATTCGCACTTTCATCCAACATGATTTTAAACTGTGAAAAAAATCCCCAATGCATCCAACATGATGTAAATGGTGTGTTATTTTTGTCCTTACTGCATGACATTAAACTACGCAGTCCCCCTTTCATCCAACATGACGTTAAACTTTATTGTCCTCATCGTCCTAACTACATGACGCTAAACTGTACAGAAAATTCATGATACTTCCTACATGACATTAAACTGTATTTTGTCCCTGCTACATGACACTAAACTGCGCAGCACCAATAGTCCTAACTGTAAGACTTTAAACTGCATAGTCCCTTTATATGTCCTACATGACATTAAACTACGCATCGTTAAGGTTGTTGTTACCTCTTGTTTCTCACACCGAGTATGACTCACGTGAGCTTAGAGAAAACCTCAACTGTAACACTCTCTATGGGCCTCTAACCATGTATAAGTCCCAACAACATTTTTTTATTAGATCATTGTCCCCAAGAACAACTTGATCATTAATTCATTCTTTAATTGAACTACACGGACTTTGATCCTTTCCCTTCAGGCTGGGTATGTAGGCAACCTCCCAGGGTTCAAGCCCAAAAACAATCTCTTCACACTGGTTCACCACCATCTCATCTGATGTTGATTCGTGAAACCGCCCCTAGAATCAATATCTTTACATTGATTCACTTTCGTCCTTGTTATATGACGTTAAACTATGCAACACTTTTGTCCGGTACGACAATAAACTATAATACTCTTTGATTTCCTCATTTGAGAGAGAACTATTATTGACATTGATTTTTCAATCATGTTTTCATTTCAAAAGACTACGTGCATACATGGTAATACCTAAACTTTTTGTCTCAGGTTAAACCATCATTGCACTAAAGTCCCCTTTCACCCTTCACATGTACGAACCAAATTTGTACAAAGGGTAGTTCTAGAACTATGTGGGCTTGATTCCCATCCTTATGGGATACGTAGGAACGTTCAAGTATCCCTCGAATCCAACCCCAAGTCTTTTGGGCCTAACCCCAAATTTCACTTTCATTCCCTTGGCTGAAAAGTCCTCATGAAAACACACACTGTGTATTCATTATTATGGTCCGAATTCTATGACCCTAAACTAAGATCTCTCATACTTTCGTCATGCACGACGTTAAACTGCATTTCAAGAACTACGTATGGCTTGATTCTCATTCTTATGAGATACGTAGTGAAGTCCAAAATTTCAATTCAGGACCCAGCCACAACATGATTATGGTTATCATTGACCTATGTATCTCTATATACATTGGACAATACACATCTTTATGTGTTATAATCCTAACCTTAAATATTTTCAGATCTTCAAAACCCTTTTCATGACTTTTAGTCACAAAAATGTCAAAACTTCTGAGAATTCTTTTTCCTGACTATGCAGTACGTGCCCATAGGTGGCCTTGCATAAACAGTCCACATAACAGACTTGTTAGCCGAAGGATACTATTTATTTGACTATACAGCCAATGCCATTAGGTGGCCCTGCATAATTCAACCCCCTAACGGGTTTGTTAAATAATGGTAACTTCATTCTTGGGAAGAATGCCTCTTTTATCCTTATTTGTCTTAAACGACAGTATGTAGGGATCCGCAAAAAAATAGTCATCCTTAACATATTTGTCCCATATCCTTTTTCATGATCTGAAAGTATTCAAGTCTATGGTTTATTCTTCTTCCCTACGTTTGGGTTAGACCTTCGTAGGAGTAATATTCATCCAGTTCTTTGATAATATTGTCTGGAAATATCTTCTTCATATTTAAGTACCTCTTTCCATACAGAAAACTCTATACTTTAGAAAATTTGAATCTCCATAAACTTTCACTGGATTTTAGCACTAGGAAAGTAAATTTCTGAGAGTTCTTTTGCCTGACTATGCAGCACGTGCCCATAGGTGGCCTTGCATAAACAGTCCACATAACAGACTTGTCATCCTAAAGATGCTATTTATTTGACCATGCAGCCAATGCCCTTAGGTGGCCCTGCATATTTCAACCCCCTAACGTGTTTTTGTCAAATAATAGTAACTTTATTCTTGTAAACTACTTCTTCTAATGCCTTTTAGCTCTTTTTCATATCATTCCTCAGATTCAAAAATTCTAAAGTCATAGATTACATATTTTCCCTCATACTTGAGTATGGTAATATGTTTTCAGATAAATTGTCAAGGAATTGAATCAATTTTTAATCCATTTTGGTCAAAGCTATTTCGACCTTAAACATTAGCCCCTTTATGTCCGGCATGCATGACTTTAAATTGCCCACAAAAGACAAAGGAACTCTGAATAAAAGTCAAGTTCCAGCTCACTAAACATACATTTTGTATGATTTAGGTAATATTGATCAATTAAAAGGTTCAAAGTTTGTAGGGTTATTTGTAATAATCCTAGTAAAGATCAAACTATGCTTACTAAGCCCATTGGCTTAAGTAAATTTGAAGCAGGTAGTTAAAGAATGCAGGTACAAATGATTGAAGATGAAAGTGTTTTTCATTGATACACAAGAGTTAGAAGGACATCCACAGACTGGAGTCTCTTCTCTTTTTCAAGAATTACAGAAGGCTTTGAACATAACTCTTCATTTGATTTATGGCATCCTGAGATTTATCAGCAGTTACTTGAAGCTCATACACTTGACCAGCTTCACTATTTTCAGCTTGATGAAGTGCCTTCTTAGCATCTGCGATGGCTTTCATGCCATTCATATGAGTTTCATCCAATGATTTATTAAGTTGATCAAGTTCCCCAATAACCGCATCTAACTGTTACTGGAGTTGCACTTGTTGGACAACTTTTTCTTTAATTTTATGCTTCAGCTCCTTCATCTTGGCAGCATAATCAGCTTCAGCTTGGGATACCGCAGCCTCAAATTCGCCTATGTTGACTGACAGTTTCATTCTGATCAAATCTTCACGACTTTTTTGAGCCTGTTCCCTCCTGAAAATGATCTGTTTCACCGTGGCGTGGATCTTTTCATATCCAAAACTACCAAGTCCTAGTATAACAAATTGGGATGACAATCGAGGAATTTTCGATGATATCTCTTCTAAGGGCACCCCATATATGATGTTCCATATGTTGTTCCATGCCTTACGTCGTGAAAAGATGAATGCTTTAAGCATCTCTGGATCTGATTCAACATCATCGTCAGAGGGGGGTATGTAATCTGGAATTAGTGAACTTAAAGAAGTGCCCTGTCCTGCTTTTTCCCCCCTGATCTGTGCTTCTTCACTTTCAATTCCTGTTGGGGCAGAGGCTGAGGCCTCACCTCCAGATATAGTCATTGCAGTTGATGGTCCTGCATGATTAATTGAAAGATTTAGTCAGCTTCAAAGGATAACAAAAGAATAGATTGTCTTGCGAATAAAGTACAATCACAAATATTGTTATCCCTTACCCAAGGATGGTTCAGCAACCTGAGAAGACTTCTCCCCATCTTTCCTGATCTCAACAGGATTTTAAAGATGGGTCTCGGGAGGGTTTATTGGGTTTATCTCTACTTGAGCTAATGTTTCTACAATGGTAGGGTTGACATCAATGTACACACCCTCTTCAGGCATTGGCAGTTCAGCAGCTTCTACAGAAGAAACTGCATATTGTTTTCAGTCATGGTTAGAAGTGTAAATTTTAAAAAAAATTGGGTGAAGGGTAGAACTCACGCCCAAGGTCTTCTAAATCACATGACAACTTAGCATGATCATAAAATTCTTCGAAATTCATTCCTTGATTCACCATTTCATCCAATGATATTTCAGAATCCTGGTTAGTCTCACCAGTGGGAGCATTTGATACATCTTCTTGCCGACTTATGTCCTGCAACCCCTGACCCTGGACAGCATCTTCAGCAGTAGGAGGGATACTGGGAATGGATGCTAGCTCTTCTACAGGAGCAACCAAGTCATCTTGGGTCTGTGATTGTTCTACATCACCCTCCAAGGCCTTTGAAGGAGGATCAGTCCCTTCCCTTAATGGAAAGTATTTTTAATTTTTTTTAAGTGTTTTTAAGGCGTAAATGGTATTTTTCTCATGAAATTTTAAAATGTTTTTTAAATAATTCATTATGTTTTTTCAAGTTTATTTTAAATTAAATGGATTAACAAAATATTTTATAAATTATTTGTTTTAAAAAGTGATTTTTAAATAAATTTTTTTCCCACAATAAATGTTTTATGTGATTTTCAAAATAATTTTCCTAATAAGATGAAATCCTTTAATGCTACTTATTGATTATTGGGGATATGATCCAAGGATACCATTATTATTCTATCTCTATATGGTTTATTTTTATGTTGAAATTATGATTATGAAACCTAATTATCTTCCATGGGTAATAAAATTATAAAATGATTACGAAACCCACTACTTTTCCATGGGTTATGCTTTGAGAAAATGATGATGTTATTATGAAACCTATTTATTTTCTACATAATATGCTTTGATGAAATGTCTATGAAACCTATTTCTTTTCATGAGTATTGATATGTTGAATTTTTTATTATCTTTTGAAATGGATATATTTGTTGGTGCCAAAATATTGCACGAAAGGAAGGAACGAAAAGGAAGGTTGGCGCGCTGCCTCGCGAAGCACCGTCGCGAAGAACCAACGCGAAGGACCGATGCGAAGGGCCTTGATCATCGCGGCCTCGCGAAGCTCCAGAGGCGGTAATCCTCCGCGAACACATTTGACGTTCGTGAACCACCGCGAAGCTCCAGAGGCAGTAATCCTCCGCGAACGCATTTGACGTTCGCGAGCCGCCGCGAATCTCCAGAGGCGGTACCCTCCGCAGACGCCGTTGACGTTCGCGTGCGCGCCGCGAAGCACCGGACGCGGTGCGCGAGTTCTGATTCGCGGCGCCCCTTTCCTATAAATACTGGACTGCCCCTGAGTCCTGAAGACGGACAATCCGACCTTTCGGCTTCTCCTCTCCCGAATCGCGAAGCACTCTTTGCCCTAGGAATCATGAGCTCCATGAGGTAATTCTACTTCGCGAGACGCCTCTGCATTGTCTTGTTTTGAGCCCCTCTTCCGAGAGGGATGCCCTTCGTGAAGGTCAAGGGAATTCGCGAAGGAAGGGGATTCCCAAGGGAACCCGGGCAGCCGCGGAGCGTTTATGCTTCGCGAAACACCCAACCCATGCTAGTGATCCCTATGTTAAGGCAGGATCGCTACACATCGCGAAGCACACTGCTTCGCAGGACCCTGCTTCGTGAGGCACCCCTTCTTCACGAGGCAGTGCTCCACAAACACTGTTCCACTTCGCGAAGCACCTTCCACTCACACCTATGCCCCATGCTAAGGCCAAGGCACTCCACTTCGCGAATCACACTCCTTTGCTTAGCAATTCCTCTTCCCGTGCGACCCTCCAGGTTTGCACGATGTGATTTCAAAGTCCCATGGACAATACCACCTGTAGCGTTGCTTCGCCTAATTCTTCTTCGCATAGGAACGCTAACGGCTATTGCTTCTTCACATAGCCATGCTAACATGGACCCCTTGATGGTTCGTTCCACAACCCCCCTTAACCATGGCCTTACTGGTACCTTCCCTTCGCCAAGGACCAGAGGGTACCGGTTATGTAAGTCCTAGGGGTGTGGAGTGAACCCACCTCGTCCGAGCTGCAGGACGTTAAACTGCCAAGCACCATGTCCTCAACACATGACGTTAAACTGTGACCCGACCTCGTGCCCCTCACAAAGGGTCCCCCCATCTCAAACATTTTTTACACCACTCGTCTCCACGGGAATGGAATCACCCATCCACAAGGGATGATATCCTCCTTATTGGAGTGGCGTATGTTCATGGGAGAAGGGCGACCCTAGTTCCCCAACAGATGCCTGCACCCCTACATCTCCGTACTTCCCCACTACCAAGGTCAGTGGAGGGCGTGATAGGGAACGAGGCACCTCCCATCATTGGACCAAGGTCCATCTTTCCCGCGCTTTGTCGCACCATGGGCCTCCATCCTGAAGTAAGTCCCAGCACCATGGGCCACCTAACGCGTAAGCCCCTCTTCGCTTCTCACGGACACACCCTTTGCGACGTGATCGTCAGGTCCTTGAAACCTCTTGTTTCTCACATCGAGCATGAATCACGTGGGCTTAGAGTGAGCACCGACCCTGACCTCCACCCATAGCGAACTACGAGGACTTTGATCCATGTCAAGGCATGGTACGTAGGAAGCCTCCATGAGGTTCAAGCCACATTGCTCGGTCGTTCATTCACGTCGAGTTTCTCCCCGTCCCGCATGACGTTAAACTGCATGCCCTCGTCCATCATGATGTTAAACTGTATGCCCCAACCTTTGTCCTGCATGACATTAAACTGCACACCCATTCCATCCTAAACTACGAGGTCTTTGATCCATGTCAAGGCATGGTACGTAGGAAGCCTTCCAGTGGTTCAAGCCCACCACTCATTGGACCAAGGTCCACTTTCACGTCATTTCGCTGACAAAGCCCCATTTGAACTACAAGGTCTTTGATCCATGTCAAGGCGTGGTACGTAGGAAGCCTCCACGAGGTTCAAGCCCACCCATCATCCAATTCAAGTCGAGTTCTACCTACGTCCAGCACGACGTTAAACTTAATTCCCCAATCCAAACTACGAGGACTTTGATCCGTGTCAAGGCATGGTATGTAGGAAGCCTCCCTGAGGTTCAAGACGAATAATCATTGGCCCAAACCGTCTCCTTGTCGGTGTTCCAAGCCCCCCATTTTCAACCCTAACTACGAGGACTTTGATCTGTGTCAAGGCATGGTACGTAGGAATCCTCCCAGATGTTCAAGCCCATCTCCCATGGGACCAAGGTCCCTCATTTATGTTGGTTCTCCGACACCCACCGCCCGTCGTTTATTCACGTCAGGGTTCACTACCGTCCCGCATGACGTTAAACTGTATTCCATAAATCCTTTGAACTACGGGGTCCTTGATCCATGTCAAGGCATGGTACGTAGGAAGCCTTCCAGAGGCTCAAGCCCACCACTCTTCGGACCAAGGTCCACCCTCACGTCGGCATGCTGACGATGCCCATCGGGCCAAGGTCCACCTTCACGTTGGTTCGCTGACGACATTCATCGGGCCAAGGTCCACCTTCACGTCGGTTTACCGGCACCGTCCCGAACTACGCGGACTTTGATTCCCTACCACGGGGATACGTAGGAGGTCTCTTCAAGGATCAAGTCCAACTTCACCATCGCCCATGTGATGGTCCCATTTCATCCCCCCTCTACTTCATTCATCCACCTACAGCCCATCCTGATTCTCGCCCGGGCCGTCATATCCCGGTGAGACCATGTCGGTACGCTCTTCTTCACAGCCGCCCATGGGCTGGCCCCGTTATCGACATCCCTTCAAGGAGAATCCCTCAATCCAATCTATCCTAGCTAATGCTCTGGTTGGGTTGATCCATCTCCGCTAGACGTTAAACTCGCGGCATACCCTGTGTCAAACACGGGAAGCTAAGGAAAACCTCAGATATCTGTCTATGGCATATAATCCCCCGCGTTCGATGTGGGATGCCTCGGGCTTCCACGCCCTCGAGAATCCTTGTGACCAGGGATAACAGACAGACATGCCAGGTTCCCCAGCATCCAGACACGCTACTGATGCCTCAACGTGACTACTCCCCCGACTGAAGGTTGTTGCCCTGACCGGACCCTTTGGAATGTCCCGACAGAAGCAGTGTAATTAACCAGCGTCCATGGAAACATGGAACTGGGAAGAGTTTCACGAACTACGTATTAAATCTATGAGGGAGACCCGGACTAGGTGACGAGCTCTTAGGAGGAATCCACAGAAGGAAGAACTGACATCCCATCATCCCGTTTCGATCAAGGAGAAGACGTCCCTGAATAAGGAGAGAATGTCGCCCGCCTTTGGAAAGAGGGAATGCGGGGCAACAAAGTGTTGTGTGTCCTCCTCCACGGACGGACGGGTGCGCGCCCCGGCCTAAGCGTCGAAAACAGAAATGCTGAACCCGACGTGAAATTCTTCTACTCAATATGAAGATTAGTATCATTCAAGACACCAGTATATTGACGTGTCACCGGATCCAGATATCCAGTGCCTAGTCCCGCCAAGAAAATAGCGGGCCTGTCGTGAAACTCACTGGAAGTCGGGGCAGTAGAACGTGGGGCACTCCGTTCTGAAGCGTGTTGGCGTGGATCCTTCTTACAGACGTGGAGAATGTAAGGACGTTGGGGCACTGGCTGTCAATCCTTTTCCTCTCAGTACTGATGAGTTGATCCCTTCGTTTCTCAGGAACCAGGTTACTGTTACAGAGACGCGATCACCGTCCGCTCCTCACCCATGCAGGGGCAGGGGCAACACCGCCACGGCCACCCCACGTAGCACCGCTACCGCCACGACAGCCGCCACATCGCGGAATACGGGGCGCCCACGTCCCCTTTCCCCATCAGAGGTCATCCAGCGAAGGGTGATCAGCAACCTCGTGTGCAGGTACAAGGAAGAAGGGGTCATCCCAACTTGGGATATGGCCCGCCTGGACCAGGAGGCCTCCAGGCCCCGCCGTCAACGCCGCCCTAACAGGCCGCGCAGGGAGCCCCTGCTCCCCACCCCAACGTTCAACCGTTTCGGGAACCTGTCTCCGGAACGCCTTGACGAATCCTCGCCTTACGCTGAAGAGGTGGGCGCCGTCCGGCTCAGCCCGCTCAGGGTCCTGACCCAAGGGCTCCAGGCGAGAGCTCCCGCCCGGCCACTTCAGCGCCACCGTCCGGCCCCGCGGGAAGAGCAGGCAGGCTACGTCCCTGCACCACCTGCACCACCTGCACCAGCTCGCCTGACCCGACGTCAGCGCCGGGCCCGGGCTGAGGATGCTCGCCCAGGCGCATCAACGTCGACAGCTACGGTGGCCCGAGCCATCGCCGACGTGCATCGTGAAGCCCCTTCATACACTGAGCAGGGTCACTCCTTCACCCAACCAGGATCGAGACCCCAACCGCCCCACGGGCAGGATGGGTTGACTCTCCAGGTTGCGGGCCTGGGTGATGATCGCCGCGAACTGACCCGCGGTGATGTCACCTCGTACGGAGGACCTCCCCGTGCCACTACTTCACAGGGAGTGGGCCTTCCCCGCCCCGAAGTTCGTCATGGAGGTATGCCTCGCTCTACCCCCATCCCGAAGGAAGACCTGCCCCGCGGCAGTGATGTTCAGCGCGGAAACCTTTCCCGCGCCCACTATACAGGGTATGGAGTCCATCCTCCTGCCCCCGACCACCGATCTGAAGGAATCGTCCATTTGATCCTTCTCTAATGTGGGGGCCCTCCCTACGTCCTCTCTGCAACCAGAGAAGGTCCTCCTCGCCCCAGCAACTCGAGGAGTGAAGGTCAGCCTCGCTCCACTCGCATCGACCATGGAGGTCCTCCCCATGCTCCTTCCAATTCCAATAGAGGCTCCGCCTACATGGGTGGTGTTCATGGAATTCCTCCCCATGTACCCTTCGACATTTGCCCTGGCGCCCCTCGCACCTCGGCTATCTCGAGTGGGGTCCCTCTCCACCACGGCGCCACCGCCACCCC
The DNA here is from genome assembly GCA_963277665.1 of Viscum album. Classification (NCBI taxonomy): domain Eukaryota; kingdom Viridiplantae; phylum Streptophyta; class Magnoliopsida; order Santalales; family Viscaceae; genus Viscum; species Viscum album. The sequence goes on along the minus strand of OY728148.1, from coordinate 2,040,844,216 downwards.
GAGACTGCTTGGTAGGGATCAACCCTATCCTGAAGAGCCACCCCGGGGCAGGAGAGCGGGCCGTCGCCGCCACAAGAAGAATCCTGGGAAGGTCCAGGTGGAGATCAAACCGGCCTGCTTCTCCGACTCTGAAGCAGAATGCGACTCCACGATGGAACCTTCTCCCCGCTCCTCCATATCAAGGATTGGGGCAGGAACCAGAGGCGTTAGCCTCATTCTCCCAGAATATGAGGTCCACCAGATTCCTATCTCTCTCCGCAGGTACATCCAGGAGGAAGAAATCTTGGGAATTCCGCAGGTCTCGACCGCGCAATCACCGCCTTTGTCACCAGAAGTGCCCTCTACCTCTACCAGAGATCACAGAGAGTTATTTTGGGGGCCAACGACGATAGAGCGACGACACGACCTGTCGCTGGTAGCCGCGACTCCTGTTCAGGAAGCTGTGGTTATCATCCCGTCGTATCGTGACATCGTGGCCAGGTCACCTCACTCTTCGGAGGATGGCCCGGAATTCGGCGGCCAGTCACCTCGCTCACCGAATTCTCCACCGCCGAGCTTACTATCCCAGAGGTCCACCTTGGTACCACTACCGGTCCCTCAGCCGCCCCCGGTTGATGAGTGGGGAAATACAGGGCCAGACCCTGAGTCCGATCCCAGGAGCTTCTGGAGTATTCTCGCAGCGGATTACTTCCCGGAAAAGTTCTGGCCGACGGCGGTGCTGAATTTTCGCGTACCAGAGTCTCTTACCCCTGAAGAAGTGGGGTGCTTTTGTCGAACCTTATGGGTGACACACTTCCGTCTTCGTTACGAACGGGTGGTGTACCCCAGAAGTCGAGAGCACTTCGAAGAAATCGGAGAGCAGTGCCGCCTGGTCGATGCGGCCGCACTCCTTGTGGCCCAACACCCTGAGTCGCCAGGCTGCCAGAGCGACCTTCAACGAAAATGCGTTCAGAGTTTTAAATCACTCTGTAGAATCGTCAATGAAGCCACCCCCCATGTGCAAGCCCGTGGTTGGGGACACTATGCTGCTCTCCTCTTCGACCCTATCCGACGGCAGCCCGATTCATTATGTGACATCGAGGACATGCCTTCGAGAGGGGTTGCGGTCCACATGGATGACGTCGTGGACAAGGAAGATGAGCTTGAATTCCTTGATGGATACTTACCCCCCGAGGGCGTACCGCCACTGCTGGACCCATCAGGGAGAGTTACCCGTCAGTAGAGAAACCTGTTAGGCCTCCCTGTACCCACCGAGTCACTGGTACTCGGTCGAAACACCGGCAAGGGTAAAGAGCACGTCGGAACAGTCAAGCACTCCGACCCGTCCGCCTCTGTGCAGAAAACGGACGAAGATCCCGAGAAGGCCACGTTACGCCAGCTGCTTGCTGAGCAGAAGAGGCTGGTTGACGAACTCTTGGCTGAGCGCGCCGCAGAGCGGCGACCCGACTACGGTAATCCCAGGCCGGGGCAGCAGGGGCAGGAACAATTTCCCCCCGGTGAGATGCCTCCGGGAAACCCTGATCAGGCTACTGCCGCAGACATGGCAGAAGTCGGAACGTATGGCAAGAGGGCGCGATACGTCTCGCCAAATCCCCCCGAGCGATGGGGCAATCTGAAGAATCCAGTCTGGGTTCCCCCAGTCGCCCTGCGGGTTGTCCAGCTAGTTGACCCACGAGCGGCCGAAGCCGTCTACCGTGTTGAAGAACCTGGCAATGCACTTGTGGTTAGGGATCCCCGTCAAGACAGGGACCCCCACCCGGATGATCTTATCACGGCGCTCGCAGCCCGCCTCAAAGCGTTGGAAACGCGGCAGGTGGCGGTCCCACTGGATGGAAAGCCTTATCCCACATGGGTGGATGATATGCCCGCACCTCCGGGTTTTGGGAACCCCACTTTCTCGCCTTTTAATGGGACAGGGGACCCGCCGCAGCACTTGGATCATTTTTCTTCCAAGTGTGGCCCCATGCTGGGGACTCCGGCTCAGCAAGAAGCCGCCAAGCTCCGATGTTTCGTACAGACATTGGAAGGTCCGGCATTCATCTGGTACAGCCAACTCCCTATCGGATCGATGACCAGTTGGGAGGATCTTCTCCGGCAGTTCTTATACCAGTTCAGCTCCACCACGCGGAAGACCAGTATTGCAGACCTCTTCAAGTGCAAGAAAAGGCCTGATGAGCGGGTTGCAGATTTCATCGCCCGGTGGAAGGGACTTACGTATTCCCTCGATATGCCACTGACTCAGGAGCAACTACTGACGATGTTTGTGGGGAACGTCAAGACAGAGTTGGTACCCACCCTGATTACCCAGAACTACCCTGGAGGCTTCATAGATTTCTCAGATAAGGCTCAACACCTTGAGGAAGCCCTGCAACAGGCCAGTCAGGCACGTTTGTTGCCCCCTCTGATCCTGGCCAGGAGGACCGCCAGGGCCGAACCCACCGCGGTGGCCCAAATAGAAGCCCCGAGGCAGCTGGAGTTACTGCCGGTGGAATCACCCCTGCAACCCCACAGAGGTCCTTCACCTCAAGCACAGGCTCCTGCCCAGCAGCGACCGCCTCAGAATCGATAGGTTCCCCTGCGCAATGCGCCACCGCCACCTAGGCGAGACAATCAGACTCCACCTCCTCGGAAGGCCCCTCCGGCCCCTCGTCAGGGCCAGGCCCCCAGGGCCCCCTACCTGGAAAGAAGGTACTAGACTTATTCTTTCAACGAAAATCAGGTCCCTGGATACTTCCGAAGTGCTCTAGAGCAATGGATTGTGCGTCTGCCTGAGCGTAGAAGGCCGACAGAGGCGAATCTAACCGATCACCCCAACTACTGCCCTTATCATCGGATCCTGGGGCACACCCTCAAGCAATGCTATGTGTTTAAAGACTGGCTTCAAGACCAGTTCAACAACAACATAGTCAAGTTGGGCCCAGTACCAGCACAAGTGGCAGGTGTCTTTGCAGGATCAGAGATCGGCAGCGACAGCGAAGGCGAGTGGCAGCAGGTCCCCAGCCGCGGATCCCAGAAATACGACGACTGGATGGATCGAAAAACCGTCGACCATGCCCATGGTATCATCCGGGCGCTCCTAAAGCAGTCGGAACCTTCAGAATAAGTAGTTGGTGCCTCCGCATCGTCTTCACAGTCGGCCTCTTCCCAAAAGGGAAAGCAGCGGCGACGTAAGAAGAAGCAACGCGCACCGCCAGTGTCGTCGTCATCCCGCACTCTTGGCGACTTTATGCCCCCTAAAATGGGGATTCCTCCTAGAATCTGCCCAGTGGTGGATGACTCCTCGAGCAACAGCCAAGGGTACGCTTCGGTTAACACCGTGGAGTTGGTAAATCCCTATATGACCCCCGATGAGGGAGAACGCCAGGCAGACCTCCCCAACATTTCCAGCCGACGTCAACGTCAGCGGAATCGCAAACGTGCCGGTCATCGAGGTACATTAGCAGGCACTTTTGTCCAAGCTGTGCATGCTACTAAGACCAGGCAGTAGGCTCAGCGTAGATCTCAGCACGTGCAACCCCATCTGACGCCCTCGGCTCTACCTCCGCCACCGTTCGTACTACTGGATCGGGGGGAGATGCCTCGTTCGTATCACAGTCAGTCTTGCCCGGCTACAGGCTAGCCTCCGCTGTCTAATATTAGTTCAACGACTACTCTCCAGGCTTTTACTAGTAGGCAGCAAGATGTACCCAGTACTAGTCGATCGCCGGTTCAACCAGCAGGAACCGCTATGCCTCCAAACGTCGACCGACCTCCTGTAGGTAGAGGGTTGCGTTTAGCATGAAAGTATGATGTCCTAAAGCACCTGGCCGGCATTCCGGCGAGGCTTTCTATCCTCGAGTCCCTTCGCCTGTCATCCGAAATGTGTGAGGCACTTGCCGAGGCCCTAAGGAGCCCCCTCCAGTTTGAGACGGAGGTAGCAGCTGTAGAAGCCTTCCATACTGAGATGATTGAAAACGTTGAATGTCAGGCGGTTATCTCGTTCTACGGTGAAGATGAGGATCCTCCTATACAGGGGCACATTCGCCCGTTGTACATCACTGGCCACTTCAATGGCGTGGAAGTCCGCCGCTGCCTCGTTGACACGGGTTCCGGAATCAATCTAATTCTGAGCCGGACGTTGCGAAAGCTGGGTTTGTCTGAAGGTGATTTGACTCCCTCTGACCTCAGGATCCAGGGGTACGACAGGACAGAGCAATCCCCAGTCGGCAAGATCCTCCTGAAGACTCAGTTCGGTGGCTTAATTGCCAGCACTGAGTTCATGGTTGTCTCTCAGGACATCGCCTACAACGCATTGATGGGTAGTCCATGGCTCCATCTGCATGCAACGGTCCCTTCGTCGTATCACCAGTGCCTCAAATACTCACTCAACGGTCGAGTAGGCGTTCTCCAAGGAGACGCGTCCCCTTTCGCTTCTTGTGAGGCCCGCTATCTGGATGCGGGTTATTACAAAAGTAAGGATAAGAAAATCCTAGTAAGCGAGGATGAACCCGCCCCGGTCACAAGTGATCCCTGGGCAAGCATGGATGACACCTACATCCTTCCGATCCACCGGTTGGAGGCCATGACCCCCGACATGGGGCAATGTTTTGTTGTTTCGGGTACGCAAGGAAGGCATGTTCTCGTGTCCAAGCGACGGAGGAAAATCACCCCGTACTCCTACATCAACCAGGCTCAGGTCATCCCGGAATCTCCTACCCCTGTACGGTACCGGAGTGTCAAGCTTATGACAACGGCGGTACGTCATACGTGTCTCTTCCACCGGGCTGGAATTAACCGACTCAGGCCGACACGTCACCACTGCTTTGATATCATCAAACGTGGCCCTTTAGGCCGAAGTCCAGATGGGATAGGGTCGACTACCTTCATTGATATGGTCTCGATGGCAAGCGAGTCTCCCGATGTGATGACCGATGCTGCCCAAGCCAGCACCAGCTTCCCCACGGGTTTTGATAGCCCAGAAGTATCTTCCATCGTGGGAAGTTCCCCCACGGGTGGGGAGGAAGACCTGGAGGATGTTCCCCCCACCTTTGAAGAAGGCGTCTCTACCACGGTTGATGAACTGGTACAGGTGAACCTTGGCAGCGAGGCAGATCCGAAACCCACATTGATCAGTGCAGCCATGTCCCCCGAGGAGCGGCAGCAGTACGTAGACTTCCTCAAACAACACCGTGACGTGTTTACCTGGAGTTACAACGAGATTCCAGGGCTAGATCCCCAGGTAGTCGTTCACCGTTTGGGCCTCCTGGCAAAACATCGTGGGTTTAAGCAGCCTCCCAGGAAGATGCACTCTTCTCATGGTGCAATGGTTGAAGCCGAAGTTGACAAGCTTATCAAAGCCAACTTCATTAAGGTAGTCCAGTACCCCAAGTGTCTTGCCAACATTATGCCAGTCAGGAAGAAGAATGGGCAGATCAGGGTTTACATCGACTTCCGCGATCTTAATCGCCACTGCCCAAAGGATGAATTCCCACTCCCGGTGACGGAGTTGTTTATTGACGCCACGGACGGGTTCCAAGCCCTCTCTTTTATGGATGGGTATTCCTGGTATAACCAGATCTGGATGGCCCCCGAAGACGAGGATTCCACTGCCTTCAGAGCTCCCCAAGGTACCTTTTGCTACCAGGTTATGCCATTCGGGTTAAAAAATGTAGGTGCCACTTATCAGAGGGCCATTCATCGCATATTCAAGACGATTCTCGGGACATTGGTGGAATGCTACATGGATGACCTCATAGTCAAATCATGTCAGCACCAGGACCATCTCAAAGACCTTGAGAAAGTGTTTGGTTTCCTCCGTTCCCGTCACCTGAAGATGAACCCATTGAAGTGTGCCTTCGGGGTCACCTCAGGGAAGTTTCTAGGCTTTTTTGTCAGATACCGAGGTATCGAGATCGACCCGGAGAAGATCAAGTCCATCAGCCAAATGCCTCCCCCGAGCAACATTCGGGAGCTTCGAGGCCTTCAAGGCCACTTAGCCTATATACGCCGATTCATTGCGAATCTGGCCGGCAAGTGTAAACCCTTTTCCCGGCTCATGAAGAAGGGCGCAGCCTACGAATGGGATGAGGAGTGTCGGACCGTCTTCGAGGAAATCAAGCAGTATCTGCTCCAACCTTCGGTCTTAATGCCACCCATCTTCGGAAAGCCGCTGGTCCTTTATGTGACCGCCCTGGAGAGATCCCTTGGTGCGCTGCTCGCCCAGAAGAATAACGAGGGTATTGAGAAAAGTCTCTACTATCTCAGCTGCATGCTTCTTGATACGGAGGTTAGATACTCCCCTATCGAAAAGAGATGCCTTGCGCTCGTCTTCGCCGTGTAGAAGTTGTGACATTACCTGCAGCACCACGAGGTGCAATTGGTCTCCCGGGTAGACCCACTGAAGTACATCCTGAACTGCCCTATGTTGACTGGCCGACTAGCACGATGGGCAGTGATCCTCCAGCAGTTTGATATCAGGTTTGTACCTCAGAAGGCCATTAAGGGACAGGCATTGGCAGACTTTTTAGCTGCCCATCCAACCTCCGCGGATCAATCCCTGGACCTGGATTTCCATGATGAGACGATCCTCTCAGTCGATCATGTTGTCCCGTGTTGGAAAATACATTTCGACGGTGCCTCCCGGAGCCCCACCGGTAGGAGTCTCAACGATCCCAAGCTCAACAGATTGGGCCTGGGTATTGTCTTCATTACCCCGGTGCAAGCCGTCCTGCCATACTCATTCCTGTTGTCAGAAGGCTGTACGAACAACGAGGCAGAGTACCAAGCCCTCATCACCGGCCTCGAGTTGGCCCTTGAGATCCATGTGCCCTATCTACATGTGAAGGGAGATTCCAAGCTGGTAATCAAATAGGTTAATGGCGACTACGTCGTCAGGAAGCCGGATCTCGTACCGTTGCTGGAGTACACCCTTCGCCTAATGGCCCAGTTCTCTTCTCGACCAGAGGTTACCCATGTCCCACGGTCGCAGAACGACCAAGAAGACGCCCTGGCTGGCTTATCCGCGTTGCTCGCAGAACCCGAGCAAGATGATTTGATCATACATGTGGCCCACCGGAGAGTCATTGCCTTCATCACCCAAGAGGACCATGATGGCCTGCGGGTAAGTCATCTCACCGCCGGACCCTCCATGTCAGGAGTCCCGGGTTCATCAGACGCAGTGGTTGAAACCACCCCCGACTGGAGAGCAACTTTTGTCGAGTATCTCCAAAATGGTCGCCTCCCGGACGACCGGGCCGAGCGCGAGCAAATTCGACGCCGCGTGCCGCAATTTACCCTCCAGAGCGGCCCCAGTCTTGAACAAATCATTTATAAGCGGCGTTTCGATGGTGTCCTCCTTTGTTGCATCCAAGGAGGGGAGATACCTCAAGTTATGCAAGAGGTCTACGCCGGTTCTTGTGGCGCCCATCAAGCAGGGTCGAAGCTGTCCCATCAAATCCGGAGACTGGGGTACTTTTGGCCCTCTATGATCCATGATTGTATTGGATACGCCAGGAGATGCCACGTGTGCCAAGTACACGCCAACTTCTTGCATCGGCCACCGGAGCCCATCCACCCCACCAAGTACTCTTGGCCATTTGCAGTATGGGGACTTGATGTAGTGGGACCGTATCCACCGGCAACAGCCCTCCAGTGTAGGTTCATCCTGACTGCTACAGATTTCTTCTCCAAGTGGGCAGAGGCAGTTCCGCTCAAAGAGATCAAGGCCCATTCCATTGTTGACTTTGTGAGCTCCAACATTATCCACCGGTTTGGGGTACCTCACGTCGTCCTCACCGATAACGGCACAAACTTCTGAGCAGCTAAATTGAAGAAATTGTACGCCAAGTACGACATCCGGTTGAACCATACCTCCCATTTCCACACGCAAGCGAATGGACAGATCGAGGCGTTCAACAAGACCCTCTCTAACATTCTGCAGAAGATGGTTGGTCAGAACAAGAAAAGTTGGCCGGACAAGATCCCCAATGACCTCTGGGCTTACCGGACGACGACTCGCAACTCTACCCAGGTGACCAAATATTCCCTGGTGTATGGAGCTGAGGTCGTCCTACCCATTGAGATCCAGCTGTCGTCGTTATGCACTGCAGTTTATGACCACTAGACATCAGATGAGGTAGCCGAGATCCGTCTAGCCTAATTAGAAGCACTGGATGAGAACCGGCTTCATGTCCTACACAATCTAGAAAGGCATCAGGATAAGATAGCGAGGGCCTTCGACAAGAAGGTTCGTCTCCACTCTTTTCTACAGGGCGACCTGGTACTGGCCCTTCGAGCGCCAATGATTCCCGGTAGGAAACCGCCCAAATTAGAACCCAAATGGGAAGGGCCTTATATCATCCATAAGGTTTACCCCAATGGAGCATACTCCTTGGTGACCATAGATGGAGAGCGTATAACCCCTCCCACCAATGTGAAATTCCTCAAACGATACTTTGCCTAGGGCAAAAGGGTCCTGCACGACCCTAAACTGTGAAATGGTCCCGCACGACCTTAAACTGCATCTTCGTCCTGCATGACGATAAACTGTGAAACGGTCCCGCATGACCTTAAACTGCACATTATGGTCCAACATGACCCTAAAACTAAAAGATGGTCCCGCACGACCTTAAAATGCATCTTCGTCCTACAAGACGATAAACTGTGAAACGGTCCCGCATGACCTTAAACTGCACATTATGGTCCAACATGACCCTAAAACTGCAAGATGGTCCTTCACGACCCTAAACTGCGAAATGGTCCCGCACAACCTTAAACTGCATCTTTGTCCTTACTGTAAGATGTTAAACTGCAAGCCAGTCAGGCCTTCCTGACCGAGGCTCAGCCTCAGGCCCCTTGGCCTCCTCCGTCCCCTGGCCCCCGTCCTTACTGCAAGACGTTAAACTGCAAGCTAGTCAGGCCTTCCTGACCGAGGCTCAGCCTCAGGCCCCTTGGCCTACTCGGGCCCCCGGCCCCCGTCTTCACTACGAGACGTCAAACAGCAAGCTGGTCAGGTCTTCCTGACCGCGGTCCGGCCCCAGGCCCCCCGGTTTTCCCCGATCTACCCTCTTGCGGGATTGTACGGTATAGTGTAGGACTACGTCCTCATTCACATCGGATTACTCGTCGTACTGTACGTATCCCCAAATGAGATGCTTCTCATCGTCCCGCATGACGTTAAACTGCATTTCTAGAACTACGTGTGGCTTGATTCTCATCTTCATGGGATACGTAGGAATGCTTGGACGCCTCGTCTTGAGCCCAGCCCCAAGCTTTTCTCTTCCACTATTCCCCCTGGGAATAGTTTCCTTGGAGGATCTTTGGTAGCAGGGAGTAGGCTTTCTTGTCCCCTCTCATGCAACCCCGCTCGCACAAGGATTGTAAGGGTCGCACTATGTGCCCACTCCCGTTCTTCTATCCTCCCACGTCCTCACCGCATGACGCTAAACTGCATGGCCTTCGAGAACTACGAATCTCTTGATTGTCATCCTCATGAGATACGTAGGAATGCCCGGAAATTTCGTCCATTGGCCCAGCCCAAAAAATCCAAAATCTTCCCCTCGGGTCAAGACATGGCGGGGTGCACACTTTTTCCCCAACTCATATCGAGCAAGCCTCGACCCGGCTTCACATCCCCCCTGAAGATGTTTTCCTCTTTCATGGATGGATACAGTTATGCTTCTCCCACTCTTTGACTGGGATTCCATCATTTTTGTACACCCAGAGGGATCCCCAAGAACGGACTGGATGCTACGCCCAAGGGCTCTCCTACCGATACGGGCCAATGCCCCTGAGGGTTTTCAGGCAACAAGCTGATACAAGTCCCGCGTTGCGAATTTGGTCAGCGGTCGATGCTCATTTGTTGCTCCCGTAACGGGTTACCATAGGAACGCTGTGTTTCGAACATGGTCAATAGTGTCCTGGATCTTCGGGTCCACCCCGAGATGTCCCAGACATCGAGTGTAGTGATTCATTCTACCCCATCCCGAGGTGACAAACTTCCCCCCGGGTGGTGCTAGCGATCGGGCCCACGACCCCGATCTCTCATAGGGGTGTACGGTGTGGTGTGGGACTACGTCCTCATTCACGTCGGGATCATGTACCATGTCGTACGCCTCCCCTTACGAGGCCCGGACTCAGGCCCCTTGGCCTCCTCGAGTCCCTGACCCCTGTCCTCATGCAAGACGTTAAATTGCAGACCCGTCAGGCCTTCCTGACTGATGCCTGACCTTAGGCCCCCTGGCCTTCTCAGGCCCCTCCGCCCAACCTTTTACCAGGGGTGTACGGTGTGGTGTAGGACTATGTCCTCATTCACGTCGGGATCATGTACCATGTCGCACGCCTCCTATTACGAGGCCCAGCCTCAGGCCCCTTGGCCTCCTCGGGTCCCCGACCCTCGTCCTTATTGCAAGACGTTAAACTACAAGCAGGTCAGGCCTTCCTGACCAATGCCCAACCATCGGGCCCCTTGGCCTTTCCGGGCCACAGCCCAGGTCCTCTCTTATAGGAGTGTACGGTGTGCGGTGGGACTATGTCCTCATTCACGTCGGCTTCTTCGCCATACCGTACACCTCCCTTTTTTAGGGGTATATTACTCCCCTCCTCGTCCCGTATGAAGTTAAACTACATTTGGAGAACTATGTGTGGCTTGATTCCCATCCTCATGGGATACGTAGGACCACCTGAATGTCCAAGATTCGGGTCCAGCCCCATCTCTCGGGAATCCTCATCCCATCTTGGCCCCTTGGCCTATCCTTCCTCTATGAGAGGATTATATGGTGTGGTGTGGGACTATGTCCTCATTCACGTCAGTCCCGTAATGACCACGCCATGTACCTCCCCCTACTGAGTTGTTTCACCAATCCCTTTTCGGCAGTTCACCAATGTGCCTAAGAGTACTCTGGTTTATTACCTGGAACGCCAAGCTTTACTCGGACACGTCCTCACCCGCTTTCCAGGCTTTGTGTATCCCTGCATCAGGGCTTTCAGCATCTTTCACGCCCAGAGGGACCCCCAAGAACGGCCTGGATACTACGCCCAAGGTCTCTCCTACCGTTACGGGCCAACGCCCCTGGGGGTTTCGGACAGCGAATCGATAAAATCCCGTGTTGCGAATATGGTCAGCGGTTGATACTCGTTTGTTGTTCCCACCTCAGGCTAACGCGATATGGACGCTGTGTTTCCACCATGGTTAACATTTTTACTCTATCTCCACGCCAACCCATTAAGACCAAAATGTCGGGTACACGATTCACACCCTTCAACACTTCATCATGTCCAAGTAGAGTCTCGGAACTCTTGGTACTTTTCCTCCGTGCACGTCTGCACGTTGGGGGAACAAGCTGCATCAAAGGTGTCCTTCGGAACTCTCTGCCGACTCCCCTTTGATGGACGCCCCAAGTATTGCGATGAGGATACCCCCCTTGTTTCCCACACCGAGTTTAACTCACGTGGGCTTAGGGATTGGGTTGACATCTATGCTTACTCGGGGAGTTGTCACCCTCCCATGGTCCGAACTCTAAGACCATAAACTAAGATTCTCATCTGGAACTACGTTCAGCTTGATTCCTATCTTGATAGGATACGTAGGAATTCCCAGACCCCTTGTCTTTGGGTCCATCTTGAGTTCAGCAAGTTCACCTCTCTGGTCCTGCCTTCAGGACCCCGACCACGGGACCGCGTGGCGTAGTGTAGGACTACGTCCTCATTCACGTCGGGTTTGCAATATCTGCACCACGCGCACCCCGTTCTGAGAGTTTGCCCTCCTATTCCTTGTCTCGCATGACATTAAAAGGCACCCTTCAGATTTATGTGTGGATTGATTCCCATCCTCATGGGATACGTAGGACCACCTGAGTGTCTAGGATTCGGGTCCAGCCCCACCTCTTGGTGATCTCCTGATCTCCCGATCACCTAGGCCACTTGGTCTATCCCTCTCCAGGAGGGGGATATGTAGGTATGATACAAGGTTTTGGGCACCATGCCCCCTTTTCCCGGGAACCCTCCATCTCTTGGTTACCCTCAAGTTGAGTCTCTTGACCCCTTGTAGTGGTTCACCCATGTGTTAAGAGTACTCTGGTCTAGGACCAAGAGTGTCAGATTCAACTTGATCAAGTTCCTTCCACTTTTCAAGCTTCGTGTTCCCCTCCGTTCGGACTTCCATCACCTTTCACACCCAGAGGGACCCCCAAGAACGGCCTGGATACAATGCCCAAGGGCTATCCTACCGTTACGGGCCAACGCCCCCGAGGGTTTTGGACAACAAATCGATAAAATCCCGTGTTGCGAATACGGTCAGCGGTCGATGCTCATTTGTTTGTCCCCATTTCAGGCTAACGCGACAGGATGATGTGTTGCGAACATGGTCAGTAGTAATCCTCTGTCGTCATGCCATCCCCTTCAGTCCTCGAATGTTGGTTGCATTATTCACATCATTTTCCACCCCATCATGTCCAGGTAGAATCTCGACACTTTTGGCGTTATCCCTCAGTGCACCTTTGCATGTCGGGGGGACAAAGCTGCAATATGGCGTCCTTCGGGGCTCCCATGGTCCAAGCTCTAAGACCATAAACTAAGATCCATTCAGAACTACGTGTGGTTTGATTCCCATCCTCATGGGATACATAGGACCGCCCGAACGCCCTGTCTTCGGGTACAGCCCATTTAGGGAGCCAGTCTCTCCCCCAGTTTCACCTCTTACCTCTATATAGGACCCTCGGCCTAAGGTTTCCCTCTCCGAATGGCGTACAATTTGATGTGGGATCATGTCTCCGTCAATTTTGTTTTATAACACTGCGCACATTTCCCTCCTAGCATCGTCTCTGCTACGTCTGCGCTGCATGACGATAAAATGCATGCTTGGTCCTATCATATGACCCTAAACTGTGACATTATCGTCCTGGCCGCATGATGAAAAACGGCACTGCATTGTGGTGACCTTGTTGTAGAGGACATCACGTTGGGTATTGGTCACGTGCCATGCCATTTGTCAACGCCCATCACGGCTTGATTCTTGTGGTGACATCACGACCTACTATTCTAGGCCTGTCGCTTCACAAAAAAAACCATTCACCTTAAAGAACAAACAAGATTCATCAAATTCCGCTTCTTTTAGTGCAAGGGCCACGCCCGCACTCCCCTTTTCCCCTGGCACTGGTATCTTACCATGTCACCTTCTAGAACTATGTATGGATTGATTCTCATCCTTATGAGATATGTAAGAGCGCCCGGGTACTTCCCCGCGGGCCCAGCCTAACCCTTGTGTTCGGTCCCTCGACTCGAGCATTTCCTCAGAGAACGCATGGTAAGTAGGGCTTAGGTCCTCCTTCACGTTGGGTCTTGATGTCATGTGTCCCCTGCTCCCTTTACCCATTTATGGTCTAAGGTCCATCCAGAACTATGTGAGGCTTGACTCTCATCCTTATGAGATACGTAGGAGCGCCCGGGCACTTCCCCGCGGGCCCAACCTCACTTTCGCTTTCGGTCCCTTGACCAAAAACCTCTCCTAAGGGGGTCGGGAGGCGTGATATGGGAATACGTCCTCATTCGCGTCAGGTTGGTCAGCGCACCGCACACACCCCCTATTTCCGTTCGCGCCAGGTGTTTGAGTTACTCCACCATGTGCCTCTTATGTCTATTCCCATCCATGGTTCGAATTATATGACCCTAAACTAAGATCTCCCCAAGGGAAAGGAATCTGCTCCCTCTCTCTGATACGTTTCATTGTCGTATTCAGATGTGTTTCGACAAAGAACCCGAAGTGTGGGACTTTCATACGGACATTCCCTTCATCCCACGACCAAGCTTAGTGAGCTCGCTATTTGGATCCTCATCCTCTTCCACATCCTAAAGGACCCCCGGACGACATGGATACTAGGATTAAGGGCTCTCCATGAATGCTGGACCTAAGGGTCCTTCAATCGTTTCGGGCCAACGTCCCTACGGATATTTGACAACATTTTTGACATAGTCCCGTGTTTCGAACATGGTCAACGGTCGACCCTCATTTGTCTGTCCCCATTCTAGGCTAACGCGACAGGATGCTGTGTTGCGAATACGGTCAGCAGTTATCATCCTTCGTCACGCCGCCATCATCGTGATCTGAATCTCGAGCACCATGATTCACACGTTTCCACTTCCCCATGATCAAGTGGAATTCCATCATACTCGACTCTTTCTCTTCGCGCATCTAGGTGCGCTAAATGATCGTGTTAGTGTCACGGGACCGGTATTCACCGAGCGTCCATTTTCCCTAACCTGCCCCTTTCTGTGTCAGGAAATTCCTATCACTACTGCTTGTTTCCCACACCGAGTACGACTCACATGGACTTAGTAGTTTTGGCGGGATGTGTACCAACACGGTCAGGCTGCTTCTCGTCCTGCATGACGTTAAAATGTGCTTCCAGAACTACGTATGGCTTGATTCCCATCCTCATGGGGTACGTAGGAACGCCCGGCCACTCTGCTTCAGGCCCAGCCCAATCCTCACTCTTGGTCCCTCGACCTGAAGAGTTTCCTCAGGGGGTATGTGGTATGATTCAGACTCCCAAGTTCTCATTCACGTCGGTTTCATAGCTACCGCGCCACACACTTCCTTCCCTTTTATTCCACGTCCTATCGTATGACGTTAAACTACAGGAGTCTATGTGTCCTCAATGCGTGACACTAAGCTGCGGTTCTACCCTGAACAAGTTCAGGATTCCCCAAGATCCCATTGGGAAGTGACAGATCCCCTCTCCAGAGAGGCCCTGTCTGAAAGAAGGAATGATCCGTGATCAAACTGATGCGCCCATCTGGCGTACTCCCACCACGGTGGTGTAACTACCTAAGTGTTGGATTCTGTTCGGACAGACCACCACTCCATATTCCAAGATTTGTGTGCCCCTTATTCGGACCCTCGTCCCCTTTCATGTCTGAAGGAACCCCCTAACGGCCTGGTCTCATGCCGCATCGGCTCACCTACCGTCCTGGGCCAACGTTCCGGAAGACGGGTCATGTTTGGAAGGACCCCCTAACAGTATGGATTTTTGACCTATGGTCTGCCAACTGTCCTGGGCCAACATCCCGAAGGATTGATCAACAACATTTGTGACATGGTCCCGTGTTTGGAACATGGTCAACGGTCGACCCTCATTTGTTTTCCCCATTACAGGCTAACGCAGTAGGGATACCACTTCTCCTCCAAGGTTAATGGTTGTCCCTTATTGTCACGCCATCCCCACAGCATTCCAAATCTTGGGTATCATGATTCACGCTTCCCATCTTCATCTGTTTGGACCGATTTCAGCTCCCCTGGCGTTGCCCTGTTCGTGTATAAGAGCACGCTGAGGGAACGGTAATTCGGCCATCCTGAAAGTTCCTTCTCCGATCAAGCCTCTCCCGTCTCTCAGAAATCCGGACTGGTAATCTGAATCCTGGACATCGGGCTCGACCCACGTGGGATTGGGGAATTTTCGCCGAACGTCCCGCAAACATTGTAGGGATGTAACAAGGAAATTCAACAGTGGAAATCGTGCGCGCTACGGCATTCAAAACAAAGAAAAAAATTTAAAGCACGAAAGTACCAATAAAAGGTTTATGGGTTTGTTACAATACTCGGGGGTCGACTCCCCCCATGGACAGGTTGACCCCGTCAAAAGAGCGTTGCAGCTCCGCCACCCGTTGGCTTGCGACATCCAAGGCTTGCTGCGGCTGAATCAGCTCCTGCTCCTCCTCAGCATCGGCGGGGCTCAGTTCATCAGTCCTAGCCCTGGCCCTCTCTACGCCAGCTTGAACAACAGCCATCTCTCCAGAGGTCTGCCTCATATGCTCCTCTGCCTCTACCAGCTGGGCCTTCAACCGTGAGACCAGATCAGATTGTGCATCAAGAGAGGCTGAAAGCTCGTCTGCTCGGGTCTGCATCTGTTGAACCTCACCTTCAGCCTCCTGGAGCTTCTTGATACTGGTCGCCTTCCTCCGCTGCCATCCCACGCTGAGCCCACGATCATACTCCTAGATCTTCTCAGCCATAAGATCTCAGATGAGTGCGTGGGGACGTTGGGCATCCACTCCCCCAGCGCACAGTTTTCACAACCGCGAGCGGAGCCTATCCATTTTGGCCAGCCATTGTGCTTGGGGGGTGTCCTTGATAAAGCGCGTGATCAGATTCCACGACCGGCGGCGGACTATGCTGCTGTCTTCCTCGACGGAGGTCGTTTCGTCCCAGTCTGCGTGGTTGGCAGGCTTGTACGCGGGATACACCCGTAGGAAATCCTCGGCAGGATCAACTTCTGGTGTTGAATCCAGTATGACACCTAGCGCCAAAGTAGGCGTGACAAGACTGTGACTGACCGGTTGATCCTCCTCCTCGGAGTCCACCTCAATGATTTCGGGAACGACCCTGCTGGTGGTCCCGCCAGTGATGATGTGCGTCGCAGCTTGAGGAGATGGCGGGACTATCGCCACCATAACCGGCATGCCCCTAGGAGGGACGCCACCAGACATCCCGACCAGTCTTGCCGCAGCGGCCCACGCCAGTCGAAGAACTGCACGATAGAGAGGGACATAAACGTTAGTTGGCGGGCATGGTCTACATATGACAATGAGGAGACCGGTAGAAAAGACTCACGGAGATCGACCTCATGGCGCTGCTCTTGAGCCGGTACTAACGGGACCTCGAGACGAGGCCCCCCGTATACTGTTGGAAGGTCTGGAGATTCTGGAGGAGCCACCTCGGGTGCTCTGGTTGCACCAGACGCGGAACTGGACGCAGCCATAGGCGCAGGTTCTGAAGGTCCCGCGTCATCACCCGCCAAGGAGCGAGAACGAGGCCTACGAACAAGTTCCTCCTGCATGGCTCAAAAATTGGTGAGAAGTCCATAGTGACCCAAGAACGGATCGTAGGGAAAGAAGTTCGGAATGCTACCTCGAGAGCCTCCGCGAAATCGTCGGATTCTGAGCCTCAGTCTCCAACCTCGCCCTCCTCCAATGGACTCCCTCCTCCAGCCTCATCCTCCCGAGAGGAGTCCTCTGATTCTTCCGACAAGGGGAAGCACTCCCTCAGATCGGCAGCCGATAACTGTGGTGGGACCATCTGATTCAACAGTACCCTCACCCGGTCTGTCATTGGGCGAGGGACACCACTGGAGTGAACGTAATCCTCCAGCTCGTCCAGGTACTGTGCTGCCTCCGCCGGAGACGCCATGAATCCAGCCCGAACTGGGCCTATGCCCGGTAATTCCATCCCGAGGCGATTCAGGTGGGCCCATATCTCGGGTGGGCTGAGGAATTTCCGGTTGACATCCCAAATGTCCCAAGCTTCCGGGAAGACATCATCCTCTGCCATGTCAATATAACGCAGGCGCTTCCCCGGAGCCTGAGTGGATATTCTACGAAATCCCCTCGGTGGTCGCCCCTCCGGATGACCCTGCTCTTCCGGAATCACCGGATCCACCGCTGCTGCCATATCCTCGGCCAGTGCGGGTCTCGCCGCCATGGTAGCCCCGCTACCGCGAGAGGCCCTAGCTGCCCTCCGACCCCAACCTCGAGATAGAGGAGGCCCACCGTCACCGACCCGGATAGTTGGTTGCTTCAGCATCTCCCCTGGGTAAGCAGCCTCCCAACTGATGGCATACTCCTTCACCAATCCGAAAGCGGCAGTGGATGGAGGCAATGAAATCCGCATCTTTCCATCTTCCCGTGTGAACATGAGCCACAACTGCCTCATCACACACGGGTGCTCCTCGTGACGCACCTCCCAATAGACCTGCGGGGTCAGCTGCTGGAGGCACCGGAACTACCTCGCAAACCGATGCGGGGTGTACGGTTCACAGAGTGGCTCATGATCTATTCGTGCCACCAAAACACCACCTCGGAAGGCCAGGAGGTAAGCCCGATGTTCTTCCGTTCCCCGTCCGTCATCAGTAAGCATCCCCGTCGGCAATGGGAAGGGGTGTAAGTTGAACTCATCCGCCCTCCACACTCGATTCAGCACCATCGGAACGGCCAGTTTGAATGGGAAGCTCCCGACCGCATTCAGGATGGAGGGGCGGAAGTTCGATCCCGGCGGCGAAATGGGGTTTGGATACTCGTAAATCCCCCTGATATGCACTGCGATCCATCCATACAGGAGGTGGAAGGGCCCGCATATCCTTGGCGTCTTCTTGCCCTCTCTAATATGTCGCAGCATTCTGTACAGTTTGGTGAGCATCGGAATCCCCAGATTGATCTGCTGCCCCATGGACAACATCAACACCATGATAAACGAGCTGGGTCATACCCCCATGCTTGTATCTCTCAACGGTAGGATCCAACCACAGATGAGAGCCGCGATGAACGCCGCCCGCCTGACTATCGGCTGTTGTTCAGTGCTGACACTGAAACCCCAAGTCTTCCATTGGCTATCCTCCAGGACCCGCCAATACGAGTGCCCCTTACCCCGTTGGGCCACCCTTGGACAAGTTCGAGGCCTCGGAGGGAACTCTCGATTCTCTGGGAAATTCAGGAATCATTTGAACCATCTTCTAAAATGGACGTCCCTCACTGCCTCCTTGTCCTCTCCGGGGACAAGTGCCATCAGCGCCGACGCCAGTCACGGCATTTGCTCCATATCCCCCCACGCGCTGACAACGGGGAGGAATTCGTCATACATGGCCCCCAAGATCGGAACCCCAGAAATCTGGTGGACATCCCACAGGCTGATGCCCACCTCCCCGTGATGTAGGTGAAAAGTGTTGGTCCTAGATGACCATCTGCTCAGCAGCTCCGGGATCAGTTGCTTCGGTTGGTAAATATGGAATTGGGAGGCCCATGCCGCCTCATACAACCCCACTCTCCTCAACTCGGCCCCAAACTCCTCGCATGAGGCGCCTACCCAGTAGGCCCAGGCCCAGTCATCAGTAAAGTTGCCGCCCTGGCACAGGTCCCACTCATCGGACCATCCCTTCTTCGAATCCTGCAAATCCACCTTCAACATGGTATGGTAGAGGGGAGGGGAAGTCTCCGGCTGCAGTGGCTTCCCGTCAATGTCGTTCACATGGTTGTAGAGACAGTCAGCGGTAACGGGTGGGAAGTTCTCTTGTGCCTGACCATCGGTAGCCCTGAACCATTGGTGCTGGCATGGTATGCTC
This sequence comes from Viscum album, assembly GCA_963277665.1. Classification (NCBI taxonomy): domain Eukaryota; kingdom Viridiplantae; phylum Streptophyta; class Magnoliopsida; order Santalales; family Viscaceae; genus Viscum; species Viscum album. Next base: position 2,040,825,134 of record OY728148.1, on the reverse strand, counting down.
CTGAACCAGCAAGCCGGTTCGTCCCTACTCGCCTCAGGGATAAAAACGTCATCCCTCGGCCCGAAGTCGTACAATGGCAGTTTCTTGCACTGTGGATAATCCTTATGACCCTCTGATAGCAGATCTGTCAAAGAAGTGTGGTCCGAATGGCTTCGGACCATCTCCACAAGGACCGGACGGTTGGCCATCTCATCCCGACGGGCAGCATCCGCAAGCACCCCCAATACAGCCTCTTGATGGGCCATTTTAACTATGGCCCTCAGAAAAGAATTTTTTCAGCTGAATCGCGAAGCTCGACCGCGAAGCTGAATCGTGAAGCCTGATCGCGAAGATCGGTCACGAGACCAAGCCGCGAAGTCTGTCCAAGGCCGAAAAACAGAGGCTCGCTTAGCACGGACGCGGAGTCGAAGACCCGCGGTTCTCCGCGAAGCTCGATTCGCGGAGGGCTGTCGTGGAGTACGCGGAGCTTCGCGAAGTCGAGAGCACAAAAAGACAAGGAAGGCACGTGAAGACAAAAGAGGTCGAACCCCCTATTTATAGGCGGTGACCCCGGAGCATCGCGGCGCGCCTCACCCGCGCGGAGCATCGCGGCGCGCCCAGATCGGTGGCCCCGGTGAGCACCGCGGGGCCCCTTCGCGTAGCCGCATCGCGAACCACTGACAATTTTTGGCGATTTTCCCTCAGACTTCGACCCTTCTCCCTCCGCGGCTCCAAGTCTGAGGGGGGCATTTGTTGGCGCCAAAATATTGCACGAAAGGAAGGAACTAAAAGGAAGGCTGGCGCGCTGCCTCGCGAAGCACCGTCGGGAAGAACCGACACGAAGGACCGACGCGAAGGGCCTTGATCATCGCGGCCTCGCAAAGCTCCAGAGGCGGTAATCCTCCGCGAACGCATTTGACGTTCGCGAACCGCCGCGAAGCTCCAGAGGCGGTAATCCTCCGCGAATGCATTTGACGTTCGCGAGCCACCGTGAAGCTCCAGAGGCGGTACCCTCCGTGGACGCCGTTGACGTTCGCGAGCGCGCCGCGAAGCACCAGACGCGGCGCGTGAGTTCTTCTTCGCGGCGCCCCTTTCCTATAAATACTGGACTCCCCCTGAGTCCCGACGACGGACAATCCGACCTTTTGGATTCTCCTCTCCCGAATTGTGAAGCACTCTTTGCCCCGGGAATCATGAGCTCCACGAGGTAATTCTACTTCGCGAGACGCCTCTGCATTGTCTCGTTTTAAGCCCCTCTTCCGAGAGGGATGCCCTTCGCAAAGCTCAAGGGAATTCGCGAAGGAAGAGGATTCACAAGGGAACCCGATCAGCCGTGGAGTGTTTATGCTTCGCGAAACACCCAACCCATGCTAGTGATCCCTATGCTAAGGCAGGATCGCTACACATCACGAAGCACACTACTTCGCAGGACCCTGCTTCACGAGGCACCCCTTCTTCGTGAGGCAGTGCTCCGCGAACACTGTTCCACTTCATGAAGCACCTTCCACTCACACCTATGCCCCATGCTAAGGCCAAGGCACTCCACTTCGTGAAGCACACTCCTTTGCTTAGCAATTCCTCTTCTCGTGCGACCCTCCAGGTTTGCACGATGTGATTTCAAAGTCCCATGGACAATACCACCTGTAGCATTGCTTCGCCTAATGCTTCTTCGCATAGGCACACTAACGGCTATTGCTTCTTCGCATAGTCACGCTAACGTGGACCCCTTGATGGTTCGTTCCACAACCCCCCTTAACCATGGCCTTACTGGTACCTTCCCTTCCCCAAGGACCAGAGGGTACCGGTTATGTAAGTCCTAGGGGTGTGGAGTTAACACACCTCGTTCGAGCTGCAGGACGTTAAACTACCAAGCACCACGTCCTCAACACATGACGTTAAACTGTGACCCGACCTTGTGCCCCTCACGAAGGGTCCCCCCAGCTTGAACATTTTTTACACCACTCGTCTCCACGGGAATGGAATCACCCATCCACAAGGGATGATATCCTCCTTATTGGAGTGGCGTATGTTCATGGGAGAAGGGTGACCCTAGTTCCCCAACGGATGGCTGCACCCCTGCATCTCCGTACTTCCCCACTACCAAGGTCAGTGGAGGGCGTGATAGGGAACGAGGCACCTCCCATCATTGGACCAAGGTCCATCTTTCCCGCGCTTTGTCGCACCATGGGCCTCCATCCTGGAGTAAGTCCCAGCACCATGGGCCGCCTAACGCGTAAGCCCCTCTTTGCTTCTCACGGACGCACCCTTTGCGACGTGATCATCAGGTCCTTGCAACCTCTTGTTTCTCACACCGAGCATGACTCACGTGGGCTTAGAGTGAGCACCGACCCTGACCTCCACCCATAGCGAACTATGAGGAATTTGATCCATGTCAAGGCATGGTACATAGGAAGCCTCCATGAGGTTCAAGCCACATTGCTTGGTCATTCATTCACGTCGAGTTTCGCCCCGTCCCGCATGACGTTAAACTGCATGCCCTCGTCCAGCATGATGTTAAATTGTATGCCCCAACCTTTTTCCTGCATGACATTAAACTGCACACCCATTCCAACCTGAACTACGAGGTCTTTGATCCATGTCAAGGCATGGTACGTAGGAAACCTTCCAGAGGTTCAAGCCCACCACTCATTGGACCAAGGTCCACTTTCATGTCGGTTCGCCGACAAATCCCCATTTGAACTACGAGGTCTTAGATCCTTGTCAAGGCATGGTACGTAGGAAGCCTCCATGAGGTTCAAGCCCACCCATCATCCAATTCAAGTCAAGTTCTACCTACGTCCAGCACGACGTTAAACTGCATTCCCCAATCCGAACTATGAGGAATTTGATCTGTGTCAAGGCATGGTACATAGGAAGCCTCCCTGAGGTTCAAGCCCAACAATCATTGGCCCAAACCGTCTCCTTGTCGGTGTGCCAAGCCCCCCATTTTCAACCCGAACTATGAGGACTTTGATCTGTGTCAAGGCATGGTACGTAGGAATCCTCCCAGAGGTTCAATCCCATCTCCCATAAGACCAAGGTCCCTCATTTACGTCGGTTCGCTGACACCCACTGCCCGTCGTTTATTCACGTCAGGGTTCACTACCGTCCCGCATGACGTTAAACTGTATTCCATCAATCCTTTGAACTACGGGGTCTTTGATCCATGTCAAGGCATGGTACGTAGGAAGCCTTCCAGAGGCTCAAGCCCACCACTCATCGGACCAAGGTCCACCCTCACGTCGGCATGCTGACGATGCCCATCGGGCCAAGGTCCACCTTCACGTTGGTTCGCTGACGACATTCATCGGGCCAAGGTCCACCTTCACGTCGGTTTATTGGCACCGTCCCGAACTACGCGGACTTTGATTCCCTACCACGGGGATACGTAGGAGGTCTCTTCAAGGCTCAAGCCCAACTTCACCATCGCCCCTGCGATGGTCCCATTTCATCCCCCCTCTACTTCATTCATCCACCTACAGCCCATCATGATTCTCTCCCGGGCCGTCATATCCCGGTGAGACCATGTCGGTACGCTCTTCTTCACAGCCGCCCATGGGCTGTCCCCGGTATCGACATCCCTTCAAGGAGAATCCCTCAATCCGATCTATCCTAGCTAATGCACTGGTTGGGTTGATCCGTCTCCGCTAGACGTTAAACTCGCGGCATACCCTGTGTCAAACACTGGAAGCTGAGGAAAACCTCATATATGTGTTTATGGCATATAATCCCCCGCGTTCGATGTGGGATGCCTCGGGCTTCCATGCCCTCGAGAAGCATTGTGACCAGGGATAATAGACAGACATGCCAGGTTCCCCAGCATCCAGACACGCTACTGATACCTCAACGTGACTACTCCCCCGACTGAAGGTTGCTGCCCTAACCGGACCCTTTGGAATGTCCCAACAGAAGCAGTGTAATTAACCAGCGTCCATGGAAACATGGCACTAGGAAGAGTTTCACGAACTACGTATTAAATCTATGAGGGAGACCCGGACTAGGTGACGAGCTCTGAGGAGGAATCCACAGAAGGAAGAACCGACATCCCATCATCCCGTTTCGATCAAGGAGAAGACGTACCTGAATAAGGAGCGAATGCTGCCCGCCTTTGGAAAGCGGGAATGCGGGGCAACAAAGCGTCGCGTGTCCTCCTCCACGGACGGACGGGCGCGCACCCCGGCGAAAGCATCGGAAACAATATTTTATTTCCATTATCTGATAATGGTTAATTTATAACCAAGGACGGTGGTTATGTTATAACCAAATATGGTTGGGACCTATATCCACTTGCAATGTATTGGGTAAAGAATAATATCTCATGAGATAAATAGGACTAGAATGGGGAGTGAACCTAGTTCAGTAAGGGAATCTATCCACTATGATAGTCTTGGGTGTGACCCTTGACTACTACGATGGTTTGGGGAGTGAACCCATTCCACTATGATTGTTTTTGAAATGATACTTGTCTACTAAGGAAATGATTTTCTTTGATTATGTGTATACCAAAATTCCATGCCTTATGTAAATGTTATACTCTCATGGAAAATATTCTTATATTTCCATATGATTCATGTATTATGAAATGTCAATAGTTATGTCATGATGTCAGTTTTGGATAATTTATATGTAGGGTATGGTTTTCATATGTTATTATCACGTTTTGATACTTTTATGCTCATGTTATGTTTATGTATTTTCCCTTATTTACCCATACCAAACATCTGATCTTAACCTTTCATATGTTTCATTTCCATATATTATGAGGAAATGTTTTAAGTTTGGTATGTCTATGAAGTTTACTAAATGGAAAGATATTTTTTGAAAACATTGAATATGATTCACTTACTAAGAAGATTATATACCAAGACTCAAAAGGTATTAATCCATTACAATCCTTAGGTGTGTCTTTTATAATGTAATGAATAATATTCTAAAATATATAATACTTATTTATGAAATTTTTGGGTTTCTAAAATAATCTTATATATATTCATGTGAAATTTTAAGAAATATTTATTGATAGTTTGGAATATATTGACCTCTCACTAAAATTTGTCTAAACTATTGAATTATTTAAATTTCTTCAATAAATGATTAGTTTGGGCCAATAAATAGAGGAACTGAACCATGATATTTTTACATAATTGAAAAAACATTGTTTCCAAAAAATATAAGTTGTTTTCAGAAATTTTTTATTTATGAATTTTTTTAGTAATAAAAACATAAAAGATTGTCTATAATGATTGAAAAAATGTGGGTATTCATATTAGATTAAAATGGTACTCAAAATTATTAATCCAACTCTAAATCTAGTTAAAAAAATATAGATAAATATTATAGGAACCCTATAAAAATGAATCACATGAATTTGATGATAATATATTATTTTATAGTCCAACTATGAAATTGTTATCGAAATTGAATTATTTAAAAAATGATCTCATATTGAATTCAATATCAAATTATGAACATTTTGATGAAAATGTGAATATTTTATAAACAAATCAGTGTAAGAATCTATTTAAAAATATTGAATAAATTTGAATTATCATGATTCTATGAAAGGATTTTAGGAAACAACCATAATTCTTAAGATCAAAGGCCTATAAATACCTCTAACTCTAAATTTTAAGGTATAGATATTCATACCCTGATATTTTAGGTTTGGATATCTCAACTAATATAACATTGGATTTAACACAACTTTTTATTCCTAGAAACAACCACCATAGATTCCAAAAGATACCATTTTATTAAATTTATCTCACATATGTCCTTAAAAGTATTTTCATGAGTTTGGTATGTTCCCGTGAAACTCTCTATAAGGAATAACACACTTCCTGAAAGTCTATAATCATCATAAAACTTAGGATCTCATGAAACTCCAATATTGAATGAAAACTATACAAAAATAATCCATTTTAATCCCTCATTTCACCAAACATGATTTCATGAATGTCAAGGTATTCTAGGACCCATAAATATTTTATCTAAACTTATTTATGTAATATCTAAATCCATGACTGATATTATTGATTGCTAACCATATTCTATTTGCATCATAAATGAGATGGGAAGTATCCATACCCATTTTTTATAAGAAGATGATTTGGAATCCTAATAGGTTTAATCCCCAAAACCAAAATTCACCTAACATGTTAATTGGGTTATGTGCAGCTGGGAAGTACCCACAAAAATGTCATACACATCCTTGAAACTCCATATAGTACTCATTCCTCCTAGTAGGTGTAGTTCCTGAAATTCCATGCCTCCCCCAATGTCATCAACCCAGTTTTTTCCTCAAGAAAGTGAATGCACAAGAATAAAATATCATTCTTGCACTCATGTAGTACCAATGACTCCTAATATCTGTATATCCCAGGTGATGTCATCATTTTTTGGTTCTATACCCAGTAAATTCAATGATCTATTCTTAAAATAGAGAGGCCTTCATTTATAAGTCCCACTCAATACATTATTGTTTCTATTTTCATGGTAACATCACCCTTACTGTATGATATTAAAATACATGGAATCTTCTATTCTCATAACCTTAAACAATATAACTCAATCTATATGGTATCTGGTTCTTATTCCAGTAGGTTGTGTAGGATTCCTTATGGGAATTCAATCTGGACACAATCACTATTTTATCTCCCCCTAAAGAGGATGTATCAATTAAACTTGTTATTTTATTATATTACACTGAACATCTCACCAAACCCCTAAAAATTCTCAAAATTCTGTCAAACTATGGAAATTTCCAATGGATACTAACTTTTCTATAACTTTATGTGATGATCGTAACTGGACCACCCCCACTGGACTTTTGAATTATGATTTCTCCTATGTGACAAGAATAAGAGGACCACCACCCCTGAACCATAAATTATGATTTCCCTAATGTGATAGTGATATTTTACCATTCCTTATATGATGAGAATAAGACACCCTGTGTGAATAGTTGAGGATGTGATACCACATTGATGTATCAGAAACACATCCTACCCTACGTGATGAGCATAAGGTATCTCATGTGATGTGAAAAAGACCCTTTATTTGATGATACTAGGATAAATCATCTGATGAGAATAGGATTCCTAATGTGAAAGGAATGGGATTTAATAGATAACAATCCAATTTAACTTCTATGATAAGATCATTTTCTTCTATAATTCCCCATGTGACAAACATAGAGTCCCCTTTTGATGATCATGGGAACCTTAGGAGACAAGACGGTATTTTTTTATGTGATGAGCATAACATGACTTGTGTTATGAGTATAGTATTCCTTATATGATGATATTAAGATGACTTGTATGGTGATAATAGGATTCCATCACATTTTGACTACAGGATGATAAAGAAACATTCAATTCCAAGCATTCCTGACAAACTCATCTACTTCGACTACAAGGTGTTAACACTATCATGGATATAAGTGATGTAATTAACTCATGTATATATATATAGATTTAGGAGTATTATTCATTAGAATTTTATTATGTCTATGAGGGATTCAAGTATTTCTAAAAAAACTCCTTGGAGGGAAGTGTTTATATTATATCGTCATTTTCCAATCAAGGTTTCATCATAATCACCGAGAGTGGTTATAGGAAACCTTCCTTTGGAAAGAGGTAACTTTGGACTTAGATTGTAACTATCTAAGAATTTTTTTTTAATATTTTTCCTAGTGGAATGAATCATAAAATATAATAGTGACCCGACATGCATCCCTTCTCATTTGGATTTGAGTAAATGAGTAACATCGGCCATGTTGGGCATCACTATCCTTGGGAATTTACATATGATTAAATTCACTTTTTTTAATAGAAGTTAATCCTAAAAAATATATATGAATGGTTCCCCAACCACCACTAATAGATGTGGGTGTTAGATAACCACCCATAATACTATTAGAACCTTGAGGATACCATATATAGAAATCACACATATGTACATCCAAGTGACGACATCTACATCTCATATGGACACTACCCATCATTGCCCCTTCCCCAATAGAAATATTTCAGTGGAGGTTCATCGATTACATGGTCCTAAAATATGATGAGGAATACATCAACACAACTTTGTGCATGGCTAGGGTGGATCATGATTCCATTACACTATACAATCACACCTCACAATAGAGATCTCGTATGGAGCAGGTACCTCCAACTATCACTGGAAAATACTTTTGGAATCATTTTTCAAGGAATACAAACACTAATTTCCAATATGTTAAGAAAAAATGTGAAATCCAAGAGACACCATATTAAGATTCCACTAGTGAGTTTCCAAGGGTATATATTTCCAATCTATGTCATTAACAATATAGGGCCACCCATACAGTAGTCGTACATATTGATCTAATCCTTATTCTAGAAACCTCGACCCATAATTCATAGAACCCATGTCAAGGGTAAATTTATAATGATTAATGATTATATGATTTTCCTTAACTCCCATTACCTATGTAGTTGGTGTTTTATCTCCTTATATCTTGACAATAGTGTAAGGGAATATTTTTTTCAAAATTAGAATTAACACCCAAACCATTAAACATTCTTGTTGGGTCTAATATCCTAATATATATATCTATAAAAAATCATCATAGAGGTCCTCTAGATATTGAAAAAATAAACTACCATAATGTTCCACCATATAGAGATGAGTATAATAGTCATCATGAAGACCCTTATAACTACACAAACAAGAATAATAGTTTAGAGGGTCATTGGGATTTAGACTCGCTCACACTCAAGGAACCTCTTCACCAACACTGAAGAAAAAACTGGCAGAACTAACACTAGGTAAACCCTATTATTTCATAATATGGGAAAAATAATGATTCAAAATAGATATCCATTCCTCCATTGCCACAACCTCTTGAGGTTGGTATCCAATGATTGATAATTTTCATTCTATAATCTAAGGTTCTTACCATCTTGATGGATCTATACATGTACCTTTTTATACAAGATGTTCATTATTATTTTATAGGACCTCCCATGGATCCTTACCTATAACTATCATCATACCTTATATTTACCTCTATATTAGAGGCATGGGGAATCAAGTTATGGCATATAATTCTTGGATGAGGAGGAATATCTAGTTAAACCTTGATAAGCTAACAATATTCCCAAAAATAAGGACCTAGTATCATAATTATATATACAAATAAATATGGGGCATGAGGAAACTCAATAGGATACCTTATAATCTCATGATGGGGTATTTTAGACAACACTCCAACTTGGGGATCTATAATAGAGGGGATTTTCATATCTCCCTCCCCTGAAATTCTTCCATGTTAGTACAAATGTTTGAAGTGAGCATGAACACCATAGTCCTTTTCAAATAGAACATGGGGATGATATGATCGAGTGGAAATCTTGGCCATTAAACAAATTTTGGTTATTTTTTTTCCAAAAATGAATTTTTCATGTCTCCATCTAGGAACTAATCCATGAAAACCATGTCACCTTACCATGACATATCTTATGGGTGATGTTAAACCACCTTAAAGGATGTCATATGACTTGCCTTAGGAGATCTAAGAACTATCAATACCTCAAAAAACAGTTCAAAAAGTTTGAAATAATAATGATCCAAATATATTATCATTATATATCTAGTGGATATCCTCGGGAAATATGGAACATGAGTACTAATAGTGACATAGTGTTATTTTGAAATGTTTAATAGGGATATTCCTATGTTCAAGTAAGATTATAGCGGTATTATAAAACCCTAAAGATCATCCCTCTAGGATTACAACAGCATGAAAACATTTTAGGTCTATTTAATTATGTTTTTAACTATTCATCATCACCCATTATTATGGTAAATTTCGTTAATGATAATTATAACAATGATAAAGAATGTGATTCCAGTGATGTGTCTAGCATATTATATTTGCACTCATCAATTTTACAATGATAGGTGAATCATTTGATTTTCCACACTCATAAGTAGATGAAATACATTGGTATATGTAATCTACCTGATATACTACACCTAAGAACCCATTGATACCTCAATGGAGTAAAATTTGTTTTTGATCCTATTGACGATCCTTAACCCATTAGTAAAACCATCATGTATGATATAATTGATACTTTTCTCTAGGAAAATGATATATCTAATGATATTATCACCAAGATTCTCTAAGGATAATGTATCAATCTTGAGGATTTTGAAGGAGAAATTTTCATCCCTCCCAGCTAACCTCGACATCCATTAACACATGGTCAATTGACCGAGGATGACTCAAGAGTATATACCATTCTAATACATAGTCTAGTTCTCCCTATGGTACCTTCTATAGTGGATAAATTTAATTTCCCACTATTTTACCATGATTAATCCACTAAATATGTCATCTAAACATCCCAGGGAAGACTCATAACAATGCCTTTCATATTGAGTTGATCAATTCCCTCACAAATAACATAGAAGTTTTTGAGATAAAAAATGACATTGAACATCTTGAAATGAATCCATACCCGAAATGGGTGGGAAATTTTCTCCCACCACAAGATTTTTCAAATATGAGTTTTTCGCCCTTTTTTGGAATGAGTGACCTAATTTATCACCAAGAAATGTTTTCTCCTCGGTGCATCCTAATGATGGGAACCTAGATTCGTAGAAGGATACCAAAATATATTTCCATGTAAAGACATTGGAAGGACCCATTTTCATCTGGTATAGTAGTCTAGCACCACGATCTGTCATCAACTAAGAGAACCTTCATTGATAATTTCTCTACCAGTTTAACTCCTCCCTATAATGGAAGGGTACCATCATCCTAGCCAATTTCAAACCACAAGATAATGAATGCATTGTTGAGATCATTTTCTAAGAGAATTGTTGGATTTACTCCATCAACATACAATATCCCTAGAAATAATCATTGTAAATTTTCATGAATAACACCCAATATGAGTTTTTGCTAACCCTCATCTCATTGAAGTACCCCCAACATATTCTGAGAGTTATTTGATAGGTACCATAACCTAGAGTATGAATTTTAGTGGACTAAAAAAATGTCTCTCTCATTACCTCTTGATCCAAAATGATGTCCTAGAGGAAAAGAAACAATTTTTATGCAGGTCTTGTACCCTTAGACATGATGGATCCAGGTTACCCCCACAAAATAATCCCTATAAGTCTTAGACTCACATAGAGAATATCGATCGGTTACCCCATATAATACAATATTTGAGGACCTTAACTAACATTAAGAACATTTATTACTCCTTCATGGATGAGGATATTCCTGTATTTTTCGTATGTAGCATGGAGAAGAACATTTTTCAATCATTAAAACATCATAAATCCATAATAGGTCAAGTTTAAGATCCATACCAAATACTAATCCTACCACTAGTTCCATTGAAACAATATCAAGGAATGTTTTTTATTAAAGTAAAACATTTTGGGCATGGTAGATCATATAAAATTGGATTTGGTGATACTCAGACACATTTCACCTATATTTTTGCTTCACTCAAGGATGACATGGAAATGGTTATTGGAAGTAAGTTTTGGATTTAAGGTCACATAATTTTGATGATTATCTAGAATAAAATTTAATCACATAAGCCCATGGGATCATATTTTTAGAATTGAATTAGCTAGTACCTTACCTGAATAATTCAAACTATCCAGATAAGACCTTAACATTATGGACTTTTAATACTAAAAGTAAACTTAATCAGCATCACAAGGATGATTAGGAGACTCCACTGTAGAAAAATATTATGCACACCATCACGGAATTCATCCCCCCTCCTACATTTTGAGTAATCCCCAATATAAATTAGACTCTTTAAAATCACACTAATGGGAATTGGGTGTATACATCTGTCAACATAATCATATTGGTGGATTAATATTCATCGGATAAAAGTGAATCACACCCATTAATACCTCTCAATTACTCTCAACAATGTTTTTATGGAAAATGATAATTACCCTCTAGCAAGAACATTTCCTAGGGAGATATTCTAGGAAATGTTTTCAAATCTACTAAGATAATAATGATGGAATTTGTTTAGAAAAACAAGAACAAACATCTATGTGATCATTATACAGTGTATCTTCATGACCCATTCTTTTGATTAATGACCTCACTAACCTTCAATCATCTTACCAACAACTAAAATTGCTAGATTCCAAACATTTTCATACAATATAGTCTGTAGGTACTTCCATGCTTCTAGTTAGGGAGAAACCCATTATAAGAAAGAGTATGCCCCTACCATAAAAGTGTTATGTGATCAAGAATCTCACTTTCATCTCATCCAAGATCCCAATCCATGATGAAATTTTCTGATTGAAGTATATTTTTATGGCCTCCATCAAGGCCTTTAAGATCCATATGGTGTTTCAGTCTGAAGTGGGTAATGTTGAATCCTACCTTGTATAGAAATGTAAGCATGGGGACTACCATGTCATCATCTCCTTCTATAGTAATATGGGGATACCATCATAAAGGGAATTATATTACACCTATAACTATCATAAAATATTAGTTTAATTTATATTTTTTGATTCATGGTGGATACTAGATCAAGTATAATCTCATCTTAAGTAAAATGATATATAAGATGGGATACATAGAAACAAATCTAACCCCCTATAAGTTGAATGTTTAGGGATATAACAAGAGTGATTAGAAACAACTTGAAAAAATAAACTGATGACCCAGTATGAACATTTGATATCAAATACCAAATTCTTGGTTGTCTTACCAGAGACTACCTTAAAAACTTTTTTGGGAAGGCTATAGATCTAGTTAAAAAATACCTTATTCATACCACCAATACCTCATACAATATCTCAATAGTTTTATGGGGTACTCTATGGTTATTCCACTCCATTAAACTCCTATAAAACTCTCTAACTATATGTTAGTTATTACAAAAATGGATATAAAGCTACCCAAGGTCAAAGAAAATGAGTGTGTAAATGTCCTTAATGACTTGGGAACCACCTTAATAGATTTATGGGATTCCTTGATTACAATTTTTAATTTTTTATATTCCATATGTAATCCAAAACTCAAGACCTTGTGGTCTATTACATTAGGACAAAAAATAATTTCACTCTGATCACCTTCTACTCCTATAAGGATAGGTTTTATTGTAACCTAGAAAACCCTCTCACATTAAATGCTAGTAGATTCACCCGATTCCTATCAATTATTATCATACCCATTTGTATAAAATAGTGGGATTGTCCCATTATAATCCCACTAAATCATAATTATTCAACATGGTAGGAAGACCATGGAAGAGATGACCATATGGGATAGGATTCACTACCTCTGTCAGTACATTCTCTGCAGAAGTAGAAGGATATAAATTTACATAAAACATTCCACCATAATATACAAATATGATTCCATGTCATTGTTTTCAGTACCTTAGGGTTCATATCCCCCTCTATTCCCCATGTTTCTAATGAATATAATTTGGATAAATCCACTCCTCCTATTAAAGAAGGAGTTTCCAACACCATTGATGAGCTGATACAGGTCAATCTTGGGACCGAGGACCCCATGGTAACATTGATTATTCCCTTCATGTCTCTCAATGAAAAGGAGAATTATGTTTTGTTACTGTAATAGAATCATAATTAATTCACATGGAAATAAAAGGAGATGTAGATCATTGTCTCCAGTTCATTATTACATAGCTTGGCCTTCATATTGGTCATCGTGGATACAAGTAGGAACCTAAGAGAATGAATCCCTCCCGCGGTGGTAGGATCAAGGAAAATATTGAAAATATTATCAAATAAAATGTCATTAGTGTGATCCAATGCCTCAAGTGGTCTAATTTCATTATACGGTTTGGAAGATAATTAAGCAATTCAGAGCATGTATCAACTTCTAAGACCTCGTCCTCTAATTCCTAAATAATGAATTCCTTGTCCTCATCATATTGTTTTGAATTGGTACAACCACCAAAATACATGACCTCTCCTTCATGGATTAATATTTTGGATACAATAAAATGAAAATTTCCATATAGGATGAATATGTTACATCACCCAGGGAACCCCATGGAATATATTGATATCAAGTGATCCCATTTAGCTTAAATAAAACCGTATAAACCTACCAATAATACATGAATCAAATCATAATGCCTCTCAAAATGATGGAGATGTTTTATGTTGATGACATGGTGGTAAAATCCTACCAATTCTATTACCATTTCAATAAATATAAAGAATTTTTTTGGCATTATCAACACTCCCCATCACCTCTAGAAAATTACACATATTTTTTGTCTAATACAGAGGCAATGGGATTGGAATAGACAAGATATTGGATATAACTAAAATTCACCTTCCCTATAATATGTGATAACTATTAGGTTTTCAAGATAATATAGCCTATATTTTTTAGCTTATCTCAAACCTAGAAGAAAATGTAATTACATCTCTATGATGATGATGAAATGTATCACTTACCAGTGGGATGAAGTGTGTCAAATTGACTTTGAAGACATTATGTAGAATTTTTTGTTCCTCCCACCCCAATTTTTATGTAACCTATCCATGGAATACCTTTGGTCAAATATATAACTGCACTCAAAATATACCTCGATACCCTCCTAGTTCATAATAAAAATGAGGATAAGGATAAATGTTGATATTAACTTAGTTGTACATTGCTAGATATTGATACCATACATTCTTCCATCGAGAAAAAATAACATTACTAGTTCATTAAGTTCTAGAAATTTCTCCATTATAGGAAACAACATAACTTCTAGTTAATATATAGTATTGAACCATTTATGTAAATTCTCAATCATCCCATGATGACTAAACAAATTCTATATTGTGTAGTGATACTTTTATAGTTCAACCAATGGTTTAACACCCTAATGGACATAAAGGGGAATATGATGGTATAATTCCTTTATGTACACCTATTCACATATATTTTGAATGTAATATTGAGATTACTAATAATAACACTCACTCAATTAATAAAAAAACCATACTAGGATATGAACATTTATAGTGACTCCTAAATTTTGACTGTGAGGAAGATGAAAACCCCTAAATCCAATAGGGTTGGCCTTAGAGTTTTATTAAAACCTCCATAAAATTACCTTATATTGTAATATTTCCTCCTATCAAAACGATTCCACAATAATGAGGCTAAATACCAAGCCTAGAAAATTGATCTTGAGATCACACTTGAGATCCTGGTTCTCTAATTGGATGTGATAAGAAAAATTAATCTAGTCATCAAGCATATCATTAGTGATACACTATAAAGAAGAAAGAGAACATTTACTTTTCTGATCATACCCATCAATTGATGGTTAGTTTTCCCACTGATCTTACAAGTTCTCATGTACCATAACCTCAAAATGATTTGGTAGAATATATGGAAAACATGGTGATGTATCTTACTAAATAGACCAAATTAAAATGTTCACTCTCCTATAAAATTGTATGTTGATTCCTATGATACTTAAATTGATGAATGCTAAGTGAAAAATAATCTCAACACTTGTCTTCCTCAAACAAGACACTAAAATTCCCCTATGGTATAGGGATAAACTAATTTGATATCTCCCTTAATAGAGTTATTCAACCATGAAACTCTACTATCAAGCTAGGATAATCATGAATTAATCCACAAGAGATTTTTTAATTCCTTACTCAATGTTGGTCCCAAATTAGAGTAAGTCCTCAATAGATGTATCTTTGATAGAATCCTTCTCAGTTTCATAAATGAAATGTGAATTACATAGTTCATGAAAGAGATTCATTCTACTGTATCTGGGGATTATCAAACAGGGTTAAGTTTGTCTTATTAGATTTAATGATTGGGATACTTATGGTCCACTATAGTTTGTGGATGTGTGTAATTAACCATGAAGATCCATGATTTCCAACTTTATGAAACATTCTATATCAACCACCAGAGCTTCTCTACACAAGAAAATTATCTCATACCTTCACCATATGGGGTATTGACATCATGGGTATTTACCCAATAGTAGAAAAAAGGTAGTTCATATGCATCCATAAAATAATTTATTTCATCTAAAATTGGGATATATTAGTTAAAATGAATGAGTTAAAGGCAAATAATGTGATCAACTATTTGATATCCTGCATCATTCATAGGTTGGGACACCTCACACTATTCTCATGGAAAATGGTATCAACTTCTGATCCACCAATCTGAACAATCTATATTCCAAGCATAGAGTTAGGACCAACTATACTTTCCACTATCAATCATAGGAAAATGGATAGATCAAGGCATTTAGGAATTTCCTCTATATAATTATATAGAAGATGGTGGATCAAGACAACAAGAGTTATCCTAGAAATATCACTAATGCGTTTAGGGTATATCAGATGACTACTCAGACATCCACCCATGTGATTATTTATACCCTAGTGTATATAATACAACTAGTGAATCCCACCGAGTCACAGCTACCAAAACTCTAGATAACTATCTATTATTATTTTATTTCAAAATAAATTTATATAGGTCTATCTATTAGAGATGGAATCCCTCAATGAAAACAAGAACCAATAATTGTATAATCCTGAGGTTAACAAAAACTAAGTGGTTCAAGTATTTAATAAGAAGGCCTACCTCATCTCATTTTTTCATGGTGATTTGGTTTTATAATTGATAGAACTCCTGTTGCCTGGGAGAAAACCACTAATGGGGAATCTAAAATGAGAATGTCCCTTTATAATTTGAAATTTTAATTTTAATTATATATATTAATTGATCATCATATATAGGGAGCGTATCACATCTCCCATGAACACAAGTTTCCTAAATATGTATTTCACATAACATTACATTAGGCACGAGGTTCTTCATCATATGAATTCAAACTATAAGTATCCCTTGGTCCATGATTCATAAACTCAAAGGGAATCACACTAGGCCTTTTCACAAGGCCCTGAAATTCATGACATTAATGTCCCATCTGTAGGAATGTAAACTGTATCACATACATTCCTTATCAAATGAAAAAATATTGAAGGGAAATAATCATTACTTTATGACTCTAAACTGCATGGAATACTATTCCCAGTTTCATGACATTAAAATGTGTATCATGGTTACTTGATAAATAAATTTAAAATATATAGCTATTGTCTCACTATATTATGATTAAACTATAGAACTATGTTGGAGACTTCACCGAGAAGTTTCCCACTTTCCCATCAGTGTAAGTCTACAACCATGTCACATGCATAAACTATAAGTGTATTGATTCTCGCCTCACCAGATATGTAGTGATGAATGAGTCTTCAAACCCAGACCTAAATGTATGTCTCACATTACTTCCCATTCACTTTCTAATTGTGTCCCTTTAATGGTATTCCTTTTCCTATTTAACATTGATAAAATTATATCTATTTGAAGAGATGGTCTAATCATCATGACATTAAACTATGTTCTCACATTTTGGAGTTTCTCTATATTGGAATGGAGCTTCCAATTCACATTGTATCTATATTTACCCCCATATTCAGACATAGAATACCACATGTTACTCCTCCTTTTTATTTTTTTGACATAAACATTTATCATCCATAAACTAAGTTGTATGACCTAAAAAAATTCAGGTCTGAGCAATATGTACATAAATAATAAAGAATCAGTGACCGACCCATTTTCCCCAAATTAATGAACAAACATTTCCCTTATTTCTGATGGGTTTGAAACACTATAAACCCATATTCACACCATTGATATTCCCAATGCATGATGGTGTGTCCATAGGGAGCTCAAATCCCCTATGAGAATATGATTCCTTATCATCACCATGCATTGTTTCTAGCATCTAAATTTCCCTATCATTGTTATTTTATAAATGGAATCCTTTATAGTTATGGAATAACAACCCTTTTCCCACCTACCATTTGGGTTACATTCCCTAGAAGAACAAATATCTTAATTTTTTTATAGACTCCCCTATGGTGAGGGAATAATTCCCCAAGGATCACCTCATATCCATGGTATATTCCATTGATGAATCATTCTTAGTTTTTCCAAACAAGCTCCCCAAAAGTGATGGTAAAACACTTCAATGTCTTGCCTCCCATACAAGGTATATGTCTCAGAGTATACATACCTGATTATATGTTAGAAAAACCTGCTTATTAAACGTGTAAAATGGTCATCCTCATCCTTTCAATCATGTTAATCCTAAATTCATACTCCTCAAAAACATTTACACATATTCAACTTATCTATACTAATGGGAAGTTTTTAACACCATCAGTGTTACCCTTTCATACATATATGCATATTAGAAGGGTAAATTGGTCTTTTAGATCACACACAGACAATCCCTCATAATTATAGGTTTTCTTGGTGGTTGTTGAAGCATTCTGATCATATCCCTTCAATTCCCACTGTTTTTTTCATTAAACATGAAAAATATTCCATTGAACCTTTTTTCTCACACCGATCATGACACATGTATGATTATAAGATTTTTTTATCATTTCACTAAAATTATTGAGTAAAATCATGAAAACCATTTCATCATAACTACATGATGTTAAATTGTACTATAAAGTTCTATCTTCCAGACCTTAAACTATAAATAATTGTGTTCTCTCCATATGATGTTATGTTGTGTGATAAATTACATTACCTCATAATGTTAAAATTATTAGAATTATCCTAATAGGATGACATAAAATTGAGTGATATAATATCATTTTCCTACAAATTTCCCTATCCTTTAAAATTTATTCATCTTCTTTATCACTCCTAGAAATAAATGTGGCTTGATTACCACCTTATAGAATATGTAGTATTGCATGGATTCATTATCCTAAGCAATGTGGAAATATTTAACCTCTATGTTTTCCTAGTGTTAAATTTTATCCTTTGACATGAGTTTTTCCCCTATAAATTTCATAACTCTAGGATGATAACACATTCATAATCCAATGAATGAGCTAGAACTCCATGGGATATTTGGCATGGTGTCATCTCATTGGTGAGACTTCAATCCAATAACATCGGGTTCCATCCTTTTTTTCTCCCACTCATATTCGCATTCCATTTCCCCTATTCCATTGAATGTGAGCTCAATCCATATAGATGATTCCCTAAGAACCATTCATGGAATTATTCCCACTTCATGATATACATATATTTATGTATGGGTATCCTATTTTAGGTGAATACACAGCTTTTCTATCCTTACCTAGTTATGTTGTGGTAATTTCGTTATACCTCCATTCATGTAAGGTATTCATCCTTATTTAAAACAATAGAACCCATGTGCTTATCCAATATTATAATATATATGATATAGGTTTGTATAGATGAAAAAAATACTTAATATATATTTCTAGCTTGATTTACATTCCATTATATATGTAGTGACTCTTGAGTCTTACATATTTGTCCTAACTGCAAATACCCCATATCCATACATATTATAATGATGTTTGATTACACTTTATCAAGTTACATTCTCCTGATAAAAAGATGATGCTACTCTCCAGGAGAATGATCTGAGTTTGATAACCCTAAAATAGGAACCATAGTATGATCATCATTACTATAAATTGTACGAATTGACCATTGTTGTAGTCTATATTGGTGTACCAGCTCTCAATCCACATTGATGTTTTTACTCGACCTTATCACCATGAAGTCTACATCAATAAACCTTGTCTTAGTTTTATGACTTTAAACTACACAATAATTCATACTCATTGCATTCCATTAATATATATGACCTTTTCCTAGGACACATGAACATAAAAGTCACATCAAATGGATCATGCATCAGGAACTTATAAAATGTGTTCCCTTATTCATGATGTGGTCTATACTATCATCAGGTGCTATGGAACTCCATTCATGTTGGGTTATCTTTACATTGGAAATATATTTTATCTATCCCCATAAGGTATAATATGTATAACCTTAAAATAAAGTTCCTTATGATATTATTTATGAAAAATTAAACTATGAATCATTCATCCAATAGTTCAATCATCATGACATGAAATTTTTTGTATCTTCCCCTTGAGGTCATAAGATTATTACTATGATACAATTAATATCAATTATACCTCTCCCTAATTTCCATATATATTACCTCTTCCACATGGTCTTAGTTAAATGATCTTCAATTGGTAAAACCCAATGTTTTGATCAATATGAGAATTAAATATGTAGTTTCAAGATTTATAATGGTTCCCCAATTCAAAATTTAATTACATTATCCCCCCCACCATGGGTTTGGTATTTTAATTTTAGCCTATATGCCTATATGTCACTCCATAATCATTGTTATTCCATGTGGATATGAACAATGTAAGACTGCACAACCCTCATAGTGTTTAAACTCTACATTATCATCTTCTGTCCTTTTTCACACCCATTTCCCCCTTCCCCGAGTTAAAATCCTCTTAAAAATTTTATTTCTAGAAGGAATCCATTATGGTGATGGAAGAACATCCCAAAGGCCCACCTCCCATATTGAATTAACATCCTATAATATTCATTGAAATAATGATTTATAAATCAAGTATTTCAAAAATTAGTCAGTGATCAATCTGCAACTTGTTTCCACCCATTCAAATTGTAGAATAGTGGAACCTAAATTTCAAACTTGGTGAGTAGTCCTTTCCAACCCAGTTGTCACCCACCTCATGATTTGAAATCTAGAGGTCACAATTTTCCATGCCCCAACCCTTATATGTTCAATAAAACTTTTTACACCCTTAGTGTTACCCACTCATGTATTATCAAATGTTGGAAAATGGATCAGTCTCTTGAATCATAATAAATTAGGTCCCCCATCTTCATGTGAAAACATGGTGTTTGATAATACATTTGTACCCCAAAACCAAAAATCTATTTCTGAAGCTCTCATGTGACATGATTGATCTCCCATCACCCCTTATTTATCACATTTTTCATGATTCATATGATCATAAGAGTGATTGTTATGTTGTTTTTTAAACATAATTTACATACCTCGAGATCAAAATTTAGGAACCCCAAATTCATCTAAATAGTATGATGTTAATTAAAAATCCCTGATAACCATATCTACATTGCTCTAAACCGTAAAACCCACTCATGTCCTTACTATATGATGTTTAATAATGTGTTCAATGTCCCCAATTCATCATATAAAACAATATGGAATATTCCTAATTAGGTGAATTAAAATTGATTAATATTTAGCCCTACATTAAAATGGTGCCCATTTCTGGTGGGGTTGGTCTCTTACCACTCATTGTCTTTAGTGTTGTTCACCTACCATAGAAACCCCGAAAATGAGTATATATTGACTATTATATTATGGGATAAATAGTGACACCTATATTCCTTATCCTGGGATCAGTTATAGGGATAATTTATATACCCCACACTACCCTCAATGAAGAGACTTATTATTGCAACCCATACTTTTCATACATGGATAATACATTTAAATAGAAGAATATTCATTACATAACATAATGAATCATGCTAAAATCTTATAGTATTGGTTTATTTAGAAACATGGAAACATAGACCACTGGTTCATTATAGTTATACATCATCTTCCACTTATACCTTCAAAACTATCACCCATATTATATATATAATAAATGAAACCTTTATTCATAAACTTGGAACAAAAATATAAATGAGGGTGAGATCAGGTTCTCATCTAGGGTAAACAAGGGAGATATCAATGATCATATAATAATGATCATATAATTTAAAGTAATAAAATTACATTATCAGAACCCCTACCCTGAGACCACACACTGAAGTAAAAACACTGCAGATATAGAAGTATAGAAAGAGAACAGCAGACAGAGAAAATCAAATCAACTTCTGAAGTTAGAGAGGGTCCTTCCCTTCCTATTCAAATCATAGACTACATACATTTTCTTCATTTTCTTCCTCCTATCATGCTCTTTTTAGGTCACAGAATCACGAATCACGTTCTCTAAGAAAATTTTCAACACCCCGCGAGTCTCCTCATAGATCAATCCAATTATCCTCTTCACTACACCCATCCTCGTGAGACATCGGATAGCAGGCTTGGTAATGCCCTGGATATTATTATGTAGGAACTTCCTGTGGCACTTTTCTCCACCCTTTCCCAGTCCCTTTCCTCCCTTACCACGACCTGACATTTTAAAACTCAACTGCGGAAAAAAAATGATAATCTATGGTTCCGAGGATTGTGTGAACTTTCATACAAGAATAACATGATAAAAAGGTATGATAACATGAGATCAACATTTGAAAACCATACCCATCATATCATATATCATAATATCGATTCATGAAAAAAAATCATGACATTTCATAATACATGAATCATAGAGGATTCAAAGAACATTGTAAGATCTTTTGTTATCCTATGAGGTAAAGATCCATTTTTTCCTGTTAAAATCTTGGTAAAGTTCTCTTTCTTGGATTAGACTCTAAAGTCAGACATTTTTGCTGGATAGGGTTGTTTTGGTAATGAATATATTAGGGGGATAGAGGTCGATTTTTGGAAAAATACATGATGTGTATTTGGAATACATGGAAATTATCAAATACATGATGTGTATTGATTTGTCCATAACCTTTCACAACATGTTTTGGATTTTCCCTTGAGGGGGGAAACCCAAACATTGTATAGTGTGTAAATCTTACCGATAGTGTAATCAAACTATGTTAATT
Source organism: Viscum album (assembly GCA_963277665.1). Lineage (NCBI taxonomy): Eukaryota > Viridiplantae > Streptophyta > Magnoliopsida > Santalales > Viscaceae > Viscum > Viscum album. The sequence continues at coordinate 2,040,802,423 of OY728148.1, read as the reverse complement.
TTTAAAAATAAGAGGGAGGGGATAATTTTTTTACAAAAGATCCATCATCTTCCTTAACTCATAGGAGGACCATGGGAGGAGCTCTACCCCAATACTAACCTAGGATTTGTTGTGGATTAATTATACGGACTTTGATTTGAGATTCAACCATCTTGTTGGATATCCACCAGTGAGTTATTCATTGCACTTGTGCCTTTAATTTTTTTCCTCCTTTTGATGGAGTTATTCTAGTGAAATATTTTATGCCCTATTTTCAAGGTATTCATCAATTATTCCATTTTCATCGGATCTAGGTCTAATTAGGAGCTAATACTAGATTATTGTTATATCATAGAGATAATTTAGGTATTCCATTCCATTTCCTAGAATATATAGTTGTTTTATATCTAGTTTCTATTGTTCCACATGATGGATATTCCTGGAATTATTACAAAATTTAATAAATGGGTTGCATAAATTGTTGGAACCTTGATAAGATACTAACTTAGCACCATGATATGGTTGGAGGATGACAAAATCATCCCAGAACAGTTGTGAGGAGTGTTTATTTATCCACCCTATGATTTACCACCCATTGGGTGTGTGTTTTTGTGTTTTATATTTCCATCATAGTGGTAGAAATAATGAATTAAATGATATTTTTTGGGAGGGATTATGCCTCATTTCCTTGTGTTTATAAGTTATTAAAATTTTTAAATGGGTTAAATGGAAAATGTTTAATGATTTGGTTAAATTCATGGTTTTTATATGATTGTGAAATTTTTTATGAATTATTAATGAATGAATAAATGATTTATATGCATTGTAAATTTCAACTCCATGTATTCTGATTATATTGGATACCAAGGACATTGTTACTCCATGGATATATCTTTCTTGGACCTCCTTGTACATGCTTTGTGGACATGCTCCTTGGGCTCCACACAAGTAATTATATAGTTTTCTATATAGATCATTCATATACTTAAGGGGACACTCATGTCCCTTATACGTTGGATCTATTCCTTTTATGCTAGAAACCAGAATCCTAATAATAGGCTGCAGGGTTTGTTTACTATGCTTTATAGATATCCCTAGTATGGATTTTTTATAACATTTTTTAGACTAAACAGTATTACTCATGTTTTATCATGATTTATAGTTATCATGTGTTTGATTATTAGTTCATAGTGATCCTTGTTGTCTATAAAGTATCACACTTATTTATTCTTTTATGCAGCTATTATATATTTCAATATTCTTCATATTACATAAATAGAATGGATTTCGTATATAAATAATTTATGGTGGACTATTGAGTCTTATCTCGCACCATGTTAGGGCCACAGTTAGGTTCCTCGATAGACTTCATGGATACAAGTTGGGAATGGGTAAACAAACCTCGTTATGATGATTGATTGATTGTGAAAAAGCATAATGAGATAATAGGATCGATCTATGCTCTTGATACTATCTAGAGATATTTATTTTTGTTTTCTTCTATTATTTTGACAATTTTATTATACCAGATGTCTGTTTCCATGTATCTCCTACCATTTTTTTATAGAGACATGACATGTTCATCATATTGTAAATGAAACTGCTTTTGGTTTTGATAATTAATATTGTCATATGGATGTTATCTTCAATCATGATTTATATTATGAATACTATTATTTATTATTTGTGATACCACTATATTAGTCTAATCGTGAGGTTATTATCTCCCCACTATACCATTACAGGACCTTTCTACTGGTCAAGAGACTATAGTGTACGGGGAGGTGTGCTTGAGGCTATGTGACCAACTAGCTTCAGGAACTATTTGGTTTCTTCCAGATTAGAACATTATAAAGTTTTATTTGAGGATTTTTATTTACATTCCTTACTATTTTTATACAATAGAAATGTCATTATAAAAAAATTGGAATGTGGTAATGAGCCATTCCTGTGTGTAGCTAACCCATGTATAGGATAAATCCAAATTTTCTGGATGTGATATGTTGTTATAGATTTTTCTAATTACAGTTGACTTGATGTTATCTTTGGGTGATGAACTTAATGTTTTATGTTCCTTTTTATTATAGATTTTTTCCTTATCCCAATATGGAAAGGAATATTGGATCATGCATCATTTTATTCACCTTATAAGATTCACATACCATGTATATTCCATGCAATATAGGATTCATTACTTGACTTCATGATATTATTATGTTTTCATTGTGTGATATAATTGTTATTTGACTAAAATTTTCTTACATGATATTGGGAAACATAATTGTAAATTAATGTTCCTTCTGTAACCTGAAATTTTTTTCTTGTGTAGACTACAAAAAACGCATTAAGAAGTCAATTATTTCATGTTGAGTCATGGTCCATTGGTCTCATGGGATGGATTTTGTTATAGTTGTGATTAAATTGAAACCACACTTCAATTTATATGGTGTATGGTCTCTTATAACTTGGATATGGTGATATATAGAAGTAAACCATTTAAAGTGAATTGTTATATAAATGATAATGAAGTTAAATGATTTTAAATTATGAAGTGGAAAGGTTGTCGTTAAATGAAGTTTCCAACTGAATCCTAAATGGGTTTTCCTCTATAAATTATAATTGATAGTTCATATACCAGGACACCTGCTGTGAAATAGAGATCTTGAACTAGTCCTAACCATAGTAGTGGGTAGTATGGAGTGTCTTTGGGGTTATTTATGATCATTTATATTACCAAGAATTTGATTTAGGAGTAGGTATAGGGGTGTTTCTTGATTATATGAAGTCTTGTACCTATCCTCTATTTATATTTTTGATATATTTGTTAATAAGTATTTTCTGAGGCTTTTGTTTGGAATTTTAGAGATATGAAACCATGAAAACATCTAGTCATGTTCCATGAGGTAGGTGAAGACCATGCTCTAGAGGTGGTGGGAAATAGAATTCCAGTAGAACCTATAGTATTTCTAAAAGTGTCACCTCAAATTGTTCCTGATTTGGGTGTTGGTTCCTATTTCTAGAAGAGTTTCTAGGTCTTTATGTAGACCGTTTAGGTAGCACCACAACCTAACTTGACTAAGGTAGAGTTGATGTGTGTGTTCTAGCACCATCATCAACTATATTTCTTGAGGGATGGTGGTCAAAAATCTATTGATCTATGGCTTCAGACTATTTTATCAATTTTTTAGCATATGAAGACTCCTCCATAGCAGAGAGTCAATCATGCAACATATATGCTTTAGGGAACCACTATGAACTGATGGGATTCTCTAAACTAGGATGATAGGATTTAGGATATGGCTTTGAGGGATTTAAAATACATCTTTTATGACTTATTCTTTCCTGATACTCTGAGAGATAAAGGATCCAGTGAGTTTATACATCTGGAGTAGGATAGGATGACTGTTATGAAATATTTAGCTAGCTTCATAGAGCTTCATCATTTTGTGACAGTTTATCTTGAATATGATCCCTCTATGGAGAGACTCTTTGAGGAAGGTCTCAAGGATGTTTCCATAACATGTGAACATGTTTTGGTTGACTACTATAATAGATTTTGTGAATCAAGTACTGATTACCAAACATAACATGAGGGATGTAGGGGTCCCAGAGTAGGCTAGTGCGGATTATCAATTGAGTGGTTTAGTTTCACCTATTAGGAAGTGAAATTTTTTAGACTTCTCGTGAGGGGAATATCTTCCATGGTGTGAGTGATTGTAGTTGTGTTCTCTTTCATCATTATGGAATGTTGGACACATGAGGAACCAATGTGATAGAGACCTAGTTGAGTGTCGAGCATGTGGTAGGATCTTCCATATATAGAGATTTTGTTGGACCATTCCTCTAGTGGTCAGTGAGATGGGGTATGCTCTGAATCTAGGCTCATGAGAGGGATTCATAGATCTATGTCAGGATGGGGTCTATGGTACTACTATTCATTCAAGTGGAGGAAATAGTCATGGATGAGGGATCCAAACACTATTTTCACCTCAACAACATACTAGGAATACTCAGGGTAGTCATATTATTTCATAGGGCCATGGTTTAGGATAGATATATTCAATTAAACCTATACCTAATGAGAAGATCACTGAGACATCTATAGTGAGAGTTAAACTTTCAAAAGATTTTCTCTTGTATCTTCCCATCTTGATATAGTTTTTTCATATTCATTGATATATGTACCTATTGTGGATATCCTTGGGTTTGATGTGATGTTTTATTATGGAATTATGATACTTGATAGTCTATTTGGGATATGATCTGATGTTGTATTCCAATGTAGTGAGTATCCCCTTAAGGATTATGGGTGTCACCTTTTTTGGGGTCTTTTATTCTGGAGATGAAATGATTTGATTTCATACTCAGAATGGATTGGTTGGTTACTTACCATTCCCATTTCTATTGCAATCGCTAGATAGAATCTTTCACATCAATAGAGGGAAGTAGTTATATACACAGGGGTGATTGGGATGTCCAAGATGGTAGAGCCAGACCATAGAATCTTGGGTTGGGTAGGATGATAGCCCATATTATAGGTTTATATTTGGATGATCAAGGAATATGGAAAGATGAGTTACCTTCTATAGTAGATAATTTTAGGGATGTCTTCCTGGATGAAATTTCTTGTTTACATCCTAAGATAGAGGTAGATTTATGTATTGGGATGGTTCTAATAGCTTCACCAGTATCCATCCCTCTATATAGGATATCCAATACTGAGCTTCCAGAGCTCAAGATATAACTAGAGGACGTAGAATCAAAGGGGTTTAGATGAAGCAGTATTTATCTATGGGGTTCATAGGACAATTTCACCAAGAAGGTAGAAAAAAACCTTAGGATATGTGTGGATTACTATAAGTTTAACCTCTTGAAAGTTATTAATCAGCATCATTTACCCCATATAGATGATCACTTTGATCAAATTCGAGAATAATGGATTTTATATAAAATTAATTTGAGGTCAGGTTATCACCAGGTTTGTGTCATGCCAATAGATATACCTCGTACAAATTTTCATAGCATGAATGTATTTTATGATTATTTTTTATGTCGTTTTGTCTCAAAAATGAACATTATTTTTCATGGATTTGATGAATTGGGTTTTAAACCCGTATCTAGATTCACTTATGGTGGAATTTTTGGATGAAATATTAGTGTATTATCAGACTTGATATGATCATGAAAAACATATTAAAATTGTTATGAATACAATTAGAGATCATAAGTTTTATGAAAATATTGAAAAATGTTAGTTCTTGATAGATAAAGGTCACTTCATAGGTCACATAATCTTTTAGATAGTAGTATCTATGGACCCATAGAACGTGAGTGTTGTGGTTTCTTGGAATCATCATAATAATTTCATTGATATCTATTGTTTCTTTGGATTGGATGGTTATTATAGAGTTTCATAAAGTACTTATCATGATTAGAAACACCTCTTATGGGATTCACTAAGAAGGGTGTGAATATCTCATGGTCAGATGTATGTGATCCATCCTTTTAGAACCTTAAGGGATGGTTGACTTCAATGTTGATACTGATTCTTCTAGAGCCTAAAAAAATCTAGACGGTTTATTGTGATGCATAAAGTATAGATATGGGAGTTTTCTAGATGTAGGGGAATAGATTCGAAGCATACGGGTCTCGAAAGTTGAGACCTCATGAGTAGAATTACCCAATGTAAAATCTTCAATCGGCAGTAATTATTAAAACCTTCAATTTTTTGAGCCATTATTTATTGGTAGATAATTTTTTGTGTTTACCAAACACAAAAACCTCATGTACATATTTACACATAAAGACTTGAACCTTTGAAAATAAAGGTGGTTGAGTATCTCCAGTTGTTTGATTTTGAGCTAGCCTATATGTTTGGTAAAGTCAATGCAGTATCAGACACTCTAATATAGAAGACTCGGACACAAGTAGTTTAGAAGGCTAGTTGTGAATGTAAATTAATGGAATTTATATCTAAGATGAACTTATAGGTGCAGAATAGTCATGAATAGAGTATTCCATCATCCATGGTAGTGACTTCCACTCTTCTAGATAGGGTAAGAATGAGGCAGTTGTCAGATTCTCATAAATTTTTCCTATAGGAGAGTGTGGTAGCTGAGGTACCACAGCCTTGTTGGACCATTGGAGAGGATGATATTATAAACATACATGGTGGTGTTTGGGTTTCAAGATACATTTGAGAGGATTTGATGTGGGAATTTCACTCTTAAGATGGGAAGTACATCCTGACATCACCAAGATTTATCGTAACTTACACCATTAATATTTTTTTCCAAGATGATAATATAAATAATAGGCATTGTTATGAGGTGTTCCACTTTTCATTAGGTGAATGCATAAAACAAAATATCATTAAGGATTTTACAGTAGTTACCCAACCCTTATTAGATATGGTATTATGTTGTGATGGATTTATGACTAGGTTGTAGAAGTCTCCATGAGGTAGTGATGCCTTCTATGTTGTTGTGGGTAGTCTCAAAAACGTCACCCATTTCCTTCCGATCAGGTATCCATTCCCATTTGATGATCATGGGAGATGTTATATCCATGAGATTATACATCATCATGAGGTTCCTCATATAATTGTATCAGATAGGGACACCAAGTTTACATATTTATTTTGGAAAATTTTACCAAGGGCATTGGCTACATAAAAGATTTTGAGCATGGAAACCACCATCAGGTCGATGACAAATCATAGTACAGTATAAAATTTCTAGAGGAAATTATTATATCATACTTCATCGATTTTGGGAGCTCTTTGAAGAGGTATATTACCTGAGTTTAATTATCCTAAAATAATAGCTATCATAGATATATATGTATGGAAACTCATGAGGTTTTCTATAGTAGGCCAATCTGATCACCTCAGTTCTAGTTAGAGACTAGAGATGTAGCACTTCTTAGATATTATCTCTTACAGGAGACTTCATAATAGGTCCAGTTTATCAGAAAGAGTATGGATATTGCACATTCTATAAAAAATCATAATTTCATCGACATTGATGACCTCTAGAGTTCATGGTTGGGGATAAGGTATTTTTCATATATCAATGAGGCTAGGGAATAGATAGATTTAGAGACAGGGTAAGTTTTCTCCATGATATACCAGTCATTTCTAGATTTTAGAGAGAATTGGGTTTGTAGACTATCATTTGCAGTTACCTCATGGTTATTGATCCATGAACTTCATCTTCTATGTATCATAGCTATGTCGCTATCACTCAAACCTATGCCACAATTATAAGCTGTATGTGGTTGAGTTATAGGTAGATGCGTCATTTGAGGAACATCCTATCATTATTTTTTATTATATCATGATTTTTTATTAGATCATGATTTTTTCAAGTTCATTATATCCCTCTATTATGAGTGATATTGTAAAACAACCATTTATAGGGCATTATGTGAATAGGGAGGTTGATGTATAAGATCATTAGATGGAACTCTTTTCAGAAGCCACATGACCCTTAGAATAGAAACTTGGGGGTTTTTATCATAATATAAGGATATCTTAATATCTCAGGTTTTCCATTAATTTATGGATATTGTTTCTAGTTAGCCTCTTGTTTAAGATCACTTTTTTGATTTAAACCATAATTATAGTCTTTTGGGTAGGTATGGTTTGTTTTAGGAATAAAAAAGTAGGGGGAAGAAGGTTGTTTTCATTCCAAATACACATTATGTATTTGTAATACATGGAGTGTATCAAATAATCCATGTGTATCGGTCTTTCCATAACCTTTAATGATGTGTAATGGTTTTTTTATATAGGGATAAAACTCAAACATTACACATCATGTAATGCTTAAAATCCATGTAATGTCACTGGGATTTTCTTTTCAAATAATGTGTAATGTATCGCACTCATAGTAGGACCACCATAGGATCTCTTACTAAATGAAAACTTCATATTTAAAATAGTTTCATCATCCAACCTTTGATTTGAGATCTGATCATATCGTTGGATAGCCATTGGTGAGTTTTTCATTACTATTTCTCCTTTCATTGTTTCTACCCCTCTCTATATAGTTATTATAGTGTAAGATTATATTATATATTTTTAAGGTATTAGTATATTCATCCATTTTCTTCTGATTTGGTTCATTTAAGGATTTGATTCTAGATTAGTGTTCTACCATAGACATAAGGTAGGTGGTCTATACCTTTTCCCACAAATTTTATTTTTACATCAAGCTGTCATTGTTCCACACATTGTACCTTTCGGGTTTTTTATTTCTATTTATTAAATTCCTTTATTAATTTTTTTTATCCTTGATAGGTTTCACATTCATTTCTATGATATGGTTATAGGTTGGAAACCTCAACCTAGACCACCTATGGGGTGTATTTATGTATCTTCCCATGGGTTACCACCCTTTTGGGTGTGTGTGTGAGCTTGCCATCATAGTGGGATCCATCAAGAATTAAAAGTTACATTATGAGAGGGATACTTCCTCCTTTCCATGTGTTTACATGTTATTAAAATGGTTAAATGGGTTTAAATTAAAATGTGGAATGAGTTGGATGAACTCATTGTTTGTAAATGATTATGAAATGGGTTGTGAATGATAAATGATTTGGATGCCTTAGATGTTTCTATTTTATAGATCCGGATTATATTAGATGCCAATGACATTTCTAATCCTTTGATCCAGCTTCATTGGACCACCTTGGACATGCTCCATGGACATGCTCCTTGGGTTCTACCCAAGTTGTTACTGAATTTAATATGGAGATGATTCAAGGACTTGATGGGATGTCTTCATTATTTATAACCTAGATCCAGCCCATGTAGGCAAGAAAATGGATTACTTGGCATAGGCCATGATGGATGTTTTAAAATACTTTACAGATATATCTAGTTTGGGTGTTTGATTGTAGTTTCAATAATAGAAACCATTACTCTTCTATAACACCCTGATATTTTGGTGAATTATTAATTTAAATTAATTTAATCTTCTTGATAGTTTTCTTTTCACGCAACACCGAATATAGTTTTTTTATATAAAATAATTCTGTTTAGATTGCATTATATTCAACACCAAGTTAATCATATACAATATGCAACATAAATTTTATCTTTCACTGCATGAAACACTCACTTAGCTTTCATTACACACAACACTAAATTTCTATGAAACATTTTATTACTATTATTATTTCAGAAATATAGTTATAACATAACTTTCATAAATTATAATATGAATGGTAATAACTAATTTTTAAATATTATTTATTATGGTTAATTATAGTTTTAATAAGACATACACTTTTTACTAAAGTATTTATATGTTTGAATATACTATTTTCATAAAAGAACTGCTTTTTATATCCTTTTGTAAAGAATAATAAAATTAATTTTAGGAAATTTTAGAAATTTAATTTGATAAAATAAAATTAATTTTTGAATTTATAATGTAAAAATTGGATTAGGGTTAATTTTTTGGATTTTTCATAGAAATTTCATTTTTGGATGAATAGTAAAAAAAACAACTGAATTTTAATTCAGAACTACTTTTTCATATAATTTATTTATATAGTTAAATTATATTTTAAGTTGTTTTAAAAGTAAAAATAGATCAATTATACATATATTAATCCAATTTAGGTTACTTTAATTATTTTTATATTGAATTTAGATATAAAATTATAATGAACATTTGAACATTCTCACTTTTAAAAACCCTCTTTTTCACCACACCTGTGGGATTAGCATTAAACTTAACTTTGTAAATTCTATGAATTGAATTTTTTAAAATGAACCTACAGGGTTTTAATCAGTATAATATTTATATTCAAATAATATAAACGTATTTTTTTACCAAAAATAATAGTGAATGTGATTAAAATTAATTACAACAATTAAGGTAAAATTAATCATAACATGGGGATAAACCTTAAACTTAAGGGACAAAATGACCAAGAGACTTCTACAACACCCATTTTATGGAAATATTTCAGCAATAAAACTTCCATTATTGAGTTTTTTTTATTTTTTAGTACTTTTTTAGGTAAAAATGTGGGTACACCTAACTTGTTCTCAAAAATGAAAAGTATGTCCCCTCCCTCCCTTATAAAAGTCCATCACCTCTCCCTATTATTAAAAATTATAAAACCACTTAGTTTAATCCAATATATGCTCAATTAAATTCAAAAAATCCCTCCCTTCCTCCTTGAATCCTCCCTTTGGGTAGAAATCCAACCATTGAAGCCCTTTGATGCCAACCAAAAGGATTTACCCAAAGAAGAGGGGAAATCATTTGTCAAACTCCTTTCCTTTATTTTCTGTCTCCACTGTCAAATTTATTCATATTAAATGAATAAATAATAGCCTGCATATCCTCAATATACTGATATTTTCTTATGATAAGGTTTATACCTACACTTATAGACACTGTTATCTAATGGGTAACAAACTTATCATTCTTGTGTACGGTGACTAACACCTCACAAAATGATGTTTTTCATATTTCCTTTAACACCTCTCATGGTTGATTATTATTATGGAAACTATAATTTTATATGATATATAATATATATATATTATTTATTTATTATTATTTAATTATTATATAACACATACCTTCATGCTATAAATTTTGTGTAAATATGATAATTTCGTTTGGGGGAGTGTGGACTAAGGCCTCCTCAAAGCATTGTGATTTGTTCACACACTACATGGAGTATATTAAGGATGGGTTTAGTAAAATTATATTATATATATTACATAATAATTATACTTTAATGATAATATATACATTTATATATATTTCAATTACTTTCATTCATTAAATATTACAAAGAAAAACAGAAACAACGTTCATACATACGTATGGCCTACCGTCTCCATGAACGGTGTATTCCATTTAAAATTTATATATTATATAGATTTTTATAAATACATATATACTAAATATAAATGAGTCTTATATAATTTTTTACATTCTTAAAATAATGATATAAGTATGATGACCAAAAATATAACAAATTAAGACACATGAGAAAAACAAAGTGGATATTACCCGAAACGAAACCTTAACTTGGAATTGTTAATAAGAGGGTAATATAAATTCATAATAAGAACATAGATGGTATTATATATAAAATTATGTTTCTTTAAAATATGTATAATAAACTTAGATTTATTATACATGAGGTTTGTATAAGTATGAAGAGATTCAAGACATAAGGTAAGGGAATTTTATCTCACTTTTTAATTCCATGAGATACATGACATATTCACCACTAGCATATTTTTTGTAGTGTATATACTACCTTATGATATTATATATCATTAATTTAATTTATTTAATGATATTAAAATCTTTAAATTGATGTTATTCTTTCATGGGGATCAGGATTCTAAAGTTACTAAAGTAGTAAGGGTTTTTTTGTCTCACTTTTATTTTCTGTGGGAAAAAAAGACATGTTCACCTAAAAATTATTATATGTGGTGTTTATAATGAACATAAATGTATTATATTATTATTATAATTAAATTTTTTTTTATTTAAATATCCATTTTATAATCTTTATTTCATGGAGTTTATATTTCAAAAGTTACCAAATTGGTAATGTAATTTTGTCTCAATTTTTCTTCTTTGAGACACATGCCATGTTATGAACCTATATTTTTCTATGAGGTGTATATACTTCCATTGAAATGTTAAATCACGAATCTAATTCTTTTTATTATATTTTAATCTTCATTTAATTTCATGTTCTTACATGGGGAGTATAATTCAATGTTACCAAGTGGTAAGAGTTTATTGAAACAATCTCATTGTTTGTCGATTTTTTTTATGATTATGATTCCATAGATGAAATATTATGATTCATATTTCATTATAACTCATGAATTTTATTCTCCTATATATATTAATGATATATTCATGTATTACTCTTTGATACATAATATTATTAAGAATGTTTTTTTAAGAAAGTCTGACTTTACCCCTCTCTTCAGTCAGAAATCTATATTCTTTCAAAACCTTTTATTCGAAAAAGTTTTTAATTTTTTTCAATAATTATATATAAGTTTTCAAAGTGTTCTCAAAAAAATGGTTTTAAAAAAAATTAATAATTCTTTAAAAAAATTCAATGTTTTTTCAAATAAATAGTTTTCAAAAAGTTTTTCATCATTCTTTATAATATTTTAAATTTTTTTCAAGGAAAAATGATTTTAAAATTATTTGAAAATTATTCTATAAAATTTTAAGGAAAAAATTTTTTAAAATGTTTTCAATATTATACTATATGTTTTCAATGAAAAAAAAATTAAATTTTTTTAAGATTATTTTAAATCTTTTCAATTAAAATTGTTTTCAAAATGTTTTGAAGATTCTTTTATAAGTTTTCAAGGAAAACAGCTTTCAAGAATGTTTTGAAGCATCTTTTATATGTTTTGAAAGATAAAAGTATTCAAAAAAATCAATATTAGTTTATAAATATTCAAGGGGAAAGGTTTTCAAAATGATTTCAAGACTTATTTATTTGTTTTCAATTCAATTTAAAATAAATGTTTTTTCTAAATTTTTTATGTTTTAAAAGTCCTTTTCAAAGAAGAAGGGATATTTTATTCAAGAAAATTTTGTAAAAGATATTTCATAATTATTTTCCATCAAAGATGATAACCATTGGTGTTAATAATTAATTTATGGGTAAATTATTGAATTTTTTCATTCATATTCAATCTCTAAATGGTTTATGTTTTGATGGCCTAATGTTTATGAAACTAATTCCTCTTCCATGGGTCTTATGCTTTTGAAATACGCTTCTTTTAATAGGTTATTATTTGATGAAATTATTATGAAACCTATATGTTTTCATAGGTTAAGATATGATTACATGTTTATGACACCTATTTCATTTCATGGGTTATGATAGAATGTTTATGAAACCCTTCTCTTTTTATGGGTCATGATATGATGAATTGTTTATTATCTTATGGCACATGTATGAATGATTTTATTATGAGATGGGTGGGACATACATATACCTTCAATTCATTGGGTAATTATTTATATATTTTTATATAATGATAGGAATCAAGTCGATTGGATTGACCCACTATGGGAATATGGGGAAACATGATACCTTACATATAAAGGACTATGACTGTGAATGGTGGTTTGTTCTGCCCAGTAGTTGTAGTCACCATAAAGATAGAAGATGGGGAAACCCGATCCACTATGGTAATATGGGTAAACCCAATCTATTACAAGGAAAGGATTGTGACTAGGGAGGATGGTGTGTTCTACCTAGTAGGTTTAGTCCTCATGAAGTGCACTGATAAGTTCTATAAATTCATCCTGACTTATTGGGAATGATATTACATATCTATGTATATTCCAAAATCTCATTTGATACTCCCATGTTATTATTTCATGTATTATGTTATTTATTTCATTAAGATTCATGAATTATGAATTTAAAATCATTATTCAATGTTTATGATATGTAGGGTATGGTATTCTAATTTTATGATCATGTTCTCATACACTTATGCTCTTGTTTATGCTTACATATCTCCATTGTTTACCCTTACTAAGCATCTGAGCTCACCTATTTTATGTTTCCTTCCCTAGGTTATGAATATATATTTTAGGTATGATATGTCTAATAGGGGTTCCATTATTGGATAACCTAGTGGGATATAATATATCTTACTCATAAACCAGCATTTACATTTCCATATTTCTGAAGAATCTGAACTAACACGGTGTTTGGGAATATGTTTTTTTAATGTATTATGTATTCTACAAATATTATGTAATGACTATGTATGTTTATCCTGGGTCTTTATAGTTGGTATTAGAATGAATGTTTATTCAACCTTTAGAAACTAGGATGATAAAACTTTAGTGAGATCCCTATGGGTATTTCTAAGGATATGTCTAGGGATGTATCTAAGGATAGGTTTAAGGATGATGAAAAGTATAGGAACATTTCATGGAATTTTGGTGATTGTTAAAGAGAGTTGTTTACTATAATTACATCCCCATATAGATACATAAAATATATTTGGATCTGGAATAGATGTACCTAGGGGTATCAACTCAGAAAAGGTGTGTTGGACCTGACTCAAGTGTAACCCGATACATGACAATGGACCTTACTGCACACCTATTTTTCCACTCCCTGTGGATATGATTTGGTAATTCAAAAACTCTCTATGAACCATAAACAATTATTTAAATAAAAATAAATTTAAATAACCTAGGATAAACCTATGATGTCATATATTAAATAAGTAGGTTTCCTTATTTAAACATACTATAGGTAAATTTTCATGATTATGTGGTTTTCTGCTATGGGAGTGTTTATAACCATATTATTTCCAGTTTTAATAAATAGTAGGAACTGGAATGAACTGGGTTAACACTGAATGTTTCATATTTCTAAAGTATGGTCATGATAAAAATAAATTTTATAGGTGGAAATATCATGAAGAGAATCAAGAAGGTCCACAGGTATTAGTTATACTATTGAATACAAAGTGGTTGCAAGTGGCATGTGAAAGGAACGTGATGTTCTTCTAGTATTATCTACATTAAACATAAGAAGAATAATAAGATTTAGGTTGAGGAACCTTTAGACATGCTTCATATTTAATATTATAGAAAAGGGTATTAAGGTATATGATGATGAATCCTGAGTAATTGTTTAAGAATAAACTTGGATAATTGATGTGTATATGTTTTAAAATTCAAAGATTATGACATATGAATCATGAAATATATAATTGTTTTCAATATAAGTTTTTATTAAGTATTTTAAAGGATGTGTTGAATGGTTCTGGGGAGGTATAAAAGTGATATCATGGAAAGGTGATATTTTGATTTAGGGAAGGTAACCCTTAATTTATTCTTGATGTTGAGATAATGTTGTTTGGATAAAGATGTGTTGGATGGTATTGATTACCACAGAAATGATAAAGGATTTTTTGACAAAGTAGTCTATGTTATCATTGAATAAGTTTATAACTTGTTTAATTTATGGAATATATCTAGTAATCTATAGAATATAGAAGCATGCATGTTCTCTAAAATTATTCATTATAATTCAGGTAATTACTATGTTTCAAGAGAATATATGATGAGGGTATTCATTTGTTTGGAATGTGAAAACCAAGATCTACTTTGTGATATATGGGGGATCAATGTTAAGCTTGTTTCAAGAATTTATTTCTAATTTTATGGATTTTCATCATCAGGAAGGGTTATAAGGTTATCCATTTATGTAATTTTTATGTTAAACATCATATGATGTATTTATGTATTGAGATTGTATTGAAAACCTCAATTAAAATAATATTAAGATACTAACCTTATTTCAAGTATTTCCATAATTTTTATTTTATAAATTATATTAACTTAGTTTTAGAAAAGGAAATTCTATATATTGGATGCCAACCCATAATGTCTGACAAGTCCACGGGTCTTCAACCCATGATCGAAGTAATATATGGGTTTTACACCTACCACTGGACAATGTGATGTCCTGGTTAATGTGTAATTATTTTTTATGAATAAATATTAATGATGAACCAGTAGTGTTACTTTTTAGGTTTAGAGATTAATGTGTTAACCATATTGACATTTGATAATTTTTAGAGATAAATCAAAATACTTTTCAACCTTTTATGGGCCTTAAGATCTGTTAAAAGTGTATTTTAGTTCTTCAGATATAAAAGTTAATATTTATATATCCATTTCCTAAAGTAATGAATGAATTATAAATTTATCGAATAAAAAAATGTTTAAATTTTATTTATAGAAATATATCAAGAATGTATATTTATTTATATTCATTATCAGTAAAATAATTACTAAAAATTAGTGAAATGACCAAAAAAATGTAGTCCTAATAAATTAATTTTTTTTAACTGATAGAATTTTAAATCATTAAATATTTAAGAATCATAGGCCCTCAAAATTCGATAAATCATTAACTTTTTTGTTATTTATGACCTCAGTCACTCCCTATAAATATTTATGTTTTTCCTCAAAGTCCATATCTTCACTCCCCATATATTTTCTCCTATGTGGAAACATATTTATATGTTACTTTGGGTAACCTTCATGTTTCCAACATTATTTTTTAAGGAATTTTTAGTATTCATTTTTACAATGTGGGTATCTATGAAAGGAAAATTTAAGTATTAAACCATTAATAACCAAGGTGAATTTTGAGGGCAGAATTCATTTTAAGGGTGGTAGAATGTAAAATCCTGATATTTTGATGAATTTTTTTTCAACCAATTTTAATATTTTTGATATATATTTTTCACATGAAATTGAATGTAGTTTTTATATAAAATAAAAAATATTGGATTACTTTGTACACAAAACCAAGTTTATCATACTTTACATGCAGCATAAATTTTATCTTGCACTACATAAAACACTGATTTGGCTTGTATTACATGCAACACTACACTTCTATGAAACAACATATTATTACTATAATTATTTTTTCACAACCCAAACCATGTCAAGGATCGAGCTGCAACTACCCCAATTCTGCCTCAATAGGCCAGGGGTTGGAAACCAGCACCGAAGGTATCACTAAACTTAGGTAGGTCTTTACCTAATGTACCTATATGCACACACCCAAAAACACCTCAATGAAATAGTGTATAGATATAAAATGATCAAAATAAAATGAATGCAAAAATATATCCCAACCCAGAGTAAAACAAAAGTAATAAAGTAAAAAAAGGGAAAGATAATCACCAAGCAAAAGAAAACTATAAAAGCATCTGACCTATATCAGGTCCTATGTAAACTCCATCGAAATTCTAGTGGTATTACAATTCAAAAAACATGTGTGTTCTAGGATCATGAATGGGTGAGTATAAAATTACTCAATAGGTGCCCCAAAAACCCAAAATAAAAGGGATCAACTGAAAGGTGATAGTCCACTTGACCAAGCTAGAGGGAACCCCATCGAGAGAGAAACTCTATCTTGAATCATTCTCAGTTATACATTAATAGTCAGCTAAGTCAAAAGATACCCAAAGGAAAGTGTAAGAAAAACCCTATCCCATAGCACAACCCAGTAAATAGTAAACTCATACAAGCACAGGGGTCTTAAAATGGTGAGTAGATAAACTAAACATCAATCCTTCACCACCATTAGCATGAGAGTGGTCTAATCTATCCACAAGAAGCTAAACATGTAAATCATGTGGCATACCCCTTTCATCTTTTCCTCCCATGGAAGGAGAGTAACCAAAAGTAAGGTGTGGGCACAGAAGTGGTTTGTATACTCAGTCCTTAAGGGGTGTCAACCTAGAATGTGACAACACCATAAGGGATCCTATACATAACCCATATATACTCATCTTCGACTCGAATTCTCATGAGGTTCCAACCTCATACCTAGCGATATGATTATATTTGAGGCTCTAAAGGTAACACAGAATAGGAGAACACACTCCATGATCTTAGCCATCCCAAAGGGAACCTGTCTGAGAGATACACTTCATCAGGTACAACTCTACAATTATTAATGGTACATCCGATATAACATGCTCCATTGGGAACAAGCGATATGGTCAAACTCTAGTGCCTTGCACCATAGGTTATTCCATCACTAACTTGCACCTTGTGCAAGGGTAAAGAAACCAAGTGGAGAGGCCCACTCCTCACCAATGCCTTGTAGTTGAGGGAGAAATTATCTAAAACATGAACTATATGAATATTCTCTGTGAGAGGGAACGGAGGGACCCATACCTTTCCACTACCCTATAGTCGAGGGATAATTAGCTCCTAGCTAACCCTCTGAACCTCTATCACTTCTGTTTAGAGGGGCCTGCACCTCGTTCCATAGAGGGATCATAAAATCCTAACTAGGTACGATGCATATCAAGTGGAGGGGCCCACTCCTCAGAACAATTTTCAATATACGAGGGAGCTCCAACTCCATTAGATGACCTGCTCCCTATTGCAACTCGGAGATGGTAGAGTACCACTCTGTAGGTGAGGACCCGTGCCCTAGGATGATAGGGGAGTACCACTTAGAGAATGGAGTACCCACACCCTAATACGACAAGGTAGTATAGACTCCATATATTAAGGACCCATACCCTAACTTGGTAGGAGAGTTTCACTATGTGGCTAGTGGGCCCACGCATTGGTATGATGAGGGAGTATCGACTCTTTGAGCTCATTAACTAAGGGGTGCCCACACCCCGATACAACATGGGTTCACCAACCCCATGCTAGAGGACCCACTCCCTAGTACGATAGGGGAGTACTGAATCTTATAGAACAAAACATATGGCGGACCCAAACCCTGGAATGACAAGGGAGTTCTGACTCCTATAGGACCCACACCCTAACATGATAGGGGAGTTCCCACTCTACCTATACGTCACATACGGAGGACCCGCGCCCTGGCACATTTGGGGAGTACTGACTCCATGGATAGAGGACCCTCCACCTAGTTCAATGGGGGGTTTCATAATCTATCTAGACAAAAATTATGGAGGGAATATTCCCTAGTACGTAAGGGGAGCATTGTTCGACTTTACAAACGATACAGGGAACCTGCACCCTAAACCATTAGGGGAGTAACAATAGTTATGTAAGTCCATTGACGATTCCCATAATCCAACATGTCTACCCTGAACAAAAAATTCTAAGGAACTCAATCACCACACCTTGATACTATCCAATTTTGGTGGCACTAACTTTCCCACACTGTTTTAGGTCGTGTCACAAGGATGTTTATTGTTTGGGAAATTTTTCATATTACTCATGAGTCCAAGGTTGTGCAACACCATGTCTCATCCCAAAGAACTAAAAAAAGGTAAAATAACTCATTAAAATTATGTGGGGAGTCTTGTCTCTACAAAATAAAAGATGTAAGGGAAACCCATGCCCTGATTCCATAGGGGAGTACTAGTCCCGATTTCTATCTTCAAGAACCACACTAATATCTAACATCGGCCAAGTACTGCTAAGAAGATTATCATACTCAACATACTTTGTGAAGTAACACTATCATGGGTAGGGGACCCATGACCTATTCCAATAGGGTAGCACCACCTTACAGGTCTGAAGGGTCTAGGGGGCCCACATCCTAAAGTCGAAGGGAAGGGTATCGACTCTGATGTCAACCCAGTGATCCACCATTACCACTACCCAATATTTTCACTATTACACAAACATATTGATCAGAACATACCACCTCATATATCATAGGCTAAAACAAAGGTCATCATCATGTTCTACATTAAAAGACACTCAAGATAGGCTACTCATAATCCTGAATCTGAGTCATGGATAAGGAGTTACGAAAGGAGGAAGATCTCAAGGAGATCCCCTAGGAGTACACAACATATACCGAGGCACACACAGTATGTGAGCCTGCCCAAGCACCTATTCATGTATCTAGTCTACATGGCTTTCCAACCCATGCAGGGGTAGATGAAGTGTATAAGGATTAAATGGTGTGTACCTCTGAAATCATCCCATGGATGTGTATTTTAACCTGTTTCTTTGTACTGAACCTCGTGTTCGTGTACTTGGGTCATGTGTTAGTACACAACCATGTGTTTCCACACGACTTTCTAATCTATTTCCTATAGACATGTGGATTTGGGTACTACATGACATGTAACCCTGGCATATGGTGTGTAGCCTCCAAATATCATATTCCCCAAATAAAAAGGTCTACACAAAATGTGTCACTAGACTACACACTATGTAGTCAGTACTTCTAGTTAAGAATCACTTGCAAAAACTCCTGATGCACCCCGGTTTAAACCAAATCCCATAAATCTACCTAGCAGTGATAAAAAAAATTCAATTGGGATCTAGAACCTTAAAAAAGAAAAAATAATGCGATCGGGACTAAAAATCAAACCACCTACCTTGATGGAGAAATATTGAAGCTTTGAATGAAGAATGGTGCTCGAATCATGTTTCTCTTTGATCTGATGATGATCTGTTTCAAAAAATTGAATTGACGCACTTCATTTCCATGATTCAACATTGATTTCAATTAGTTTACAAAGGGTAGAAAAGGATGAGTAGAAATCATATTTGGTCATGCACCAAAAATTGAAAGGGGGGAGGGTATTAGGGTAGGTTAAATTAATTAATTAAATTTTTTAATTAATTATTCCACCATAAACCAACATGCCAACTCACCTCTGACCAAACTGTTTCCAAATCTTTCATCGGGGCATGTGCATCTATCTATGGAGGACGCGCAGCTATTTCCCCGCATTCCCGCTTTCCAAGGGTGGGCGGCATCTGTTCCTTGTTTAGGGACTTTTGCTCCTTGATCGAAATCGGGATGATGGGATGTCAGTTCTTCCTTCCGTGGATTCCTCCTCGGAACTTGTCACCTAGTCTGGGTCTCCCTCATAGATTTAATATGTTTCTCGTGAAACTCTTACCAGTGCCATGTTTCCATGGATTCTTGTTAATTACACTACTTCTATTAGGACATTCCAAAGGGTCCGGTCAGGGCAGCAACCTTCAGTTGGGGGAGTAGTCACATCGAAGCATCAGTAGCGTGTCTGAATGCTGGGGAACTGGCGTGTCTATCTTTTTTCCCTTGTCAAAGGGCTTCTCGAGGGCGTGGAAGCCTGAGTCATCCCACATCGAGCGCGGGGAATTACATGCCATAGGCATATATCTAAGGTTTTCCTCAGCTTCCTATGTTTGACACAGGGTATGCCGCAGGTTTAATGTTCATCGGAGACAGTTACGCCATGGGCGTGCCATCCGAGGTTTTCCTCAGGTATCTCATGTTTATCACGAGGTAGGTCGCAAGTTTAACAACCAGCGGAGATGGATCGGCCTGATCAAAACACTATCTAGAGTGGATCAGATTGATGAATTTCCATTGAAGGGATGCCGATATCAGGGCCAACCCGTGGGTGGCTTCCTGAATGTTTTGAAGAGGAGCGGAATGGCATGATCTCGTCGGGATATGGCGGTCCGGGTGAGAATCAGGGTGGATGATGGATGGATAAATGAAGCATAGGGGGACTGATATGGGACTATCGCAAGGGAGATAGTGAGATTGGGCTTGAGCCTCGAAGAGACCTCCTACATATCCCCATGGTAGGGAATCAAAGTCTGCGTAGTTCGGGATGATGCTGGTGATCCAATGTGAAGGTGGACCTTGTCCCGATGGGAATTGTCAGCGAACCGAAGTTAAGGTAAGCCCAGGGGTCAACTGGTGGTGGGCTTGAACCTCGTGGAGGCTTCCTAAGTACCATGCCTTGACATGGATCAAAGTCCCCGTAGTTCAGATGGAATGTGGAATACAGTTTAACGTCATGCGGGATGGGGGTGAACTGACATGAGCGAGGTCGGAATGACCGAGTGATGGGCTTGAACCTTATGGAGTCTTCCTACATACCATACCTTGACATGGATCAAAGTCCATGTAGTTCATAATGGTGTGTCGGCGAACCGACGCGAGTGAGGACCTTGGTCCGGATGGTGCGGGGCTTACACACTAAGCTGCCCAGGTGCTGGTTACCTGACGTGAAAAAGTTCGGAGTGACCAATAGGTGGTGGGCTTGAACATCTGGGAGGCTTCCTATGTACCATGCCCTGACATGGATCAAAGACCTCTTAGTTCAAAGGGGCTTCGTCGGTGAACCGACGTGAAGGTGAACCTGGGGGTCCACTGGTGGTGGGTTTGAACCTCGTGAGGCTTCCTACATACCATGCCTTGACATGGATCAAAGTCCTCGTAGTTCAGGAATGGCAGTGGGTGTTGGTGAATCGACGTGAAGAAGGTACCTTGGTCTGATGGGGGATGGGCTTGAACCTTAGGGAGGCTTCCTACGTACCATGCCTTGACACGGATCAAAGTCCTCGTAGTTCGGGTTGGTCACAACGGCTTGCTGTCGGACTGGAATTGCAGTTTAACGTCATGCTGGACAAGGGTGGAACCTGACGTGAAGAAATGATGGGTGGTGGGCTTGAACCTAATGGAGGCTTCCTACGTACCATGCCTTTACAAGGATCAAAGACCTCATAGTTCAAATGGATGTGTAGTTTAACGTCATGCCGGACGGCACACAGTTTAACGTCATGATGGAAGGGGGCATACAATTTAACGTCATGCTGGATGGCACACAGTTTAATGTCATACTGGATGGGGGAATACAGTTTAACGTCATGCTGGACGAGGTGTTGTCATGGCCAATTCTTACTCTAAGCCCACGTGAGTCGTGCTCGGTGTGAGAAACAAGAGGCAGCAGAGACCTGGCGATCATGTCGTGAAGGGTGCTTCCATGAGAAACAAAGAGGGGCTTACGCGTTTGGTGGCCCATGGTGCTGGTACTTATTCCGAAATGGAGGCCTGAAGTGCGACAAAGCGCGGCGGGAGAGGGATTTGGGACCAAATATGGAAGGTTCCTCGTTCCCTATCATGCCCTCCACTAGCCTTGGCAGTGGGGAAGTACGGAGGTGCATGGGTGCTACCTTCCACAAGAGAGGCTTGGGGCTTATGTCAGGGTGGTTTTCCTTCTCCCGTGGACACACGATACTCCGAGAAGGAGGATATCATCCCATGTGAGGGTGATTCCATTCCCATGGAGACGAGTGGCGTAAAGAATGTCCGAGCTGGGGCGGACCCTATGTGTGAGGCACGAGGTCGGATCATAGTTTAACATCATGTGTTGAGGACGAGGTTCTTGGAAGTTTAACGTCCTGCAGCTTGGACGAGGTGGGTTTACTCCACACCCCTAGGACTTACATAACCGGTACCCTCTATTCCTTGGTGGAGGGAAGGTACTGGTAAGGCTATGGTAAAGGGGGGTCACAGAGCAAACCATCGAGGGGTCCACGTTAGAGTGGCTATGCGAAGAAGCAATAGCCGTTAGCGTGCCTATGCGAAGAAGCATTAGGCGAAGCAACGCTACGGGTGGTGTTGTCCATGGGATTTTGAAATCACATCGTGAAAACCTCAAGGGTCGCACGGGAAGAGGAATTGTCAAGAAAAGGAGTATACTTCACGAAGTGGAGTGCCTCAGCCTTAGCATGGGGCAGGGGTGTGAATTGGAGGTGCTTCGCGAAGTGGAATAGTATTCGCGGAGCACTGCCTCGCGAAGCAGAGGGACCTCACGAAGAAAGGTGCCGGGAAGCAGTGTTATTCGCGATGTACAGCGACCCCGCCTTGGCATGTGGATCACTAGTACATGATGAGTGTTTCGCAAAGCATAAACGCTTCGCGGCTGCCCGGGTTCCCTTGGGAATCCCCTTCCTTCGCGAAGGGCATCCCTCTCGGAAGAGGGGATCAAGATGAGACAGGGCGAAGGCATCTCGCGAAGTATAAGTACCTCGCAGAGCTCATGTGTCACGACCCGCCCTCGGGGTCCGAGCCGTGACTACCCCAAGCCCGCCTTCCATAGGCCAGGGGCTGGCGACTAGCACCAAGGCGTAAATCCCGGTAAAAAGGGAAGGCGTTGCCTTTGAAAAGAAAACACACACCACAGAGTAAACAAGCGGAAAGTAATCACTAAGCAAGCAGAGAACAACTGAAAGTGCGGAAAAGTAAATGGGCCAGAATACAAACCCAAACTGAAAGTAAAGTACAACTCAAAAAGGGAAAAACAGCAACTGTAAAGTAAAGGCCGCTACTCCGAGCTGTCCACCGGAAATCCCACCTGAAGGGTGGGTACAGATAGCTCCTCTGCTCCACGGGTCCCGCCGTCCGCTCCGTGCACGTTCCGCCCAGTGGTCTACCTCCGGGTACCGTCCCGCTCTACAAGCCTCAGCTAAGTCAACGCTGTCCGTCGTCTGCAACCAACACAACGTAGTGCGGGCGAAGCCCGTGCAGGGGTGAGTATAAGCTACTCAGTAGGGACCCCGAGACCCCTGAAGGTCTCTCAAATCCACAAAGGATAAACCACAAAGAAAAGTGCAATCACGAAGTAACAACCGACACTGCTTAGGTATATGCCCATACATATACCTAAGTCATCAATTCAGATACGCTCCAACCTCCGAGCCCAAGTACAACTCAGTCCACGCAGGAAAGTATACGTAATCCACAAAGGGAAGCAAAATATAATCCACACAGGATTGCACAACACAATCCACACAGGAAAACAACAGGATTCAGCTCACACAGGTATACTTCTTCAAGGACGATAAAGATGATCACTGATCCATCTAAGTCGTCGGACCCACGAAGGATCGATAGGTAACTAACCCCCGCAGAAGACCCACACAGGATCGGGCTCACACAGAACCTGTAGGCGCTGGCTCACACAGAACCGCTGAGCGCAAGGACCCACACAGGATCGGGCTCACACAGAACCTGTAGCACTGATCCACGTAGGATCGCTGAGTGCTGTAGTCGTCGTCGTCGAATCCACACAGGATCTCTGTACTGTCGTCGTCAAATCCACACAGGATCTCTGTACTGTCGTCGTCAAATCCACACAGGATCTCTGTACTGTCGTCGTCAAATCCACACAGGATCTCTGTACTGTCGTCGTCAAAGTCACAGTAGCAGTCGTAGCAGTAGAACAGTCGCAGCCAGCACTAGGGTTCCCGCACTCAGCAAGCTCGTACGGAGGATCCGCTCCACGAGCCGAGAGGCTGATACATCAACTGTCACGAAGACCGAAGTTGATGTATCCAAAAGTTCCGTATCGTCAACAGGAACTCAACGCAACAGACGGCGCGTCGATCGGACGCCCGGTCTGAGAGTTATAGGCATTTTCGTCTCCGGGGCCCGGTTGGTTTTTAAGGCAAAACCAACCCGACCGTACTCCACCTGCGTCCGAACCTCGGGCAGAGTATTCCAAAAGATCCGTCTCACTAAGAGGAACACTACGCGACTGACGGCACGTCAATCGGACGTCCGTAGCTCAAGATATGAGCGTTTCCGCTCCGAAGGCCCGGTTGGTTTCGTGAACGAACCAACCCGGCCGAACTCAAAGTAACCCGAAACCTTGAGTGCGATATACCGAAACGACCGTTTCGATCCAAGGATCGCGTTGCCGCAGATGGTTCGTCATTCGGAGGTCCGAGGCTCAAGTTATGAGCCAAGAACCGAATCTGGTCCGAAACGGGGGGTCCGGGTCCGGGCCGATCCGGCCCGACCCCCCCCCCCTCTGGACGGCGCGGCGGCCGGCGGCGGCGGACGGCGGCGGCGGACGGCGGCGGCGGGCGGCGGCGGCGGCGGGCCGCGTGGCGGCGGCGGGCCGCGTGGCGGCGGCGGGCCGCGTGGCGGCGGCGGCGGGCCGCGGGGCGGTTGCGCAAGCGGGGGATCAAACCCCCGGCTTTTTGGATGGCGGCGCGGCTTTGCCGCGCCGTTTTTGAAAATTGGCCCCCCTCCTGGGGGCCCGCTTTGCTTCAAGTGGCGCGGCCTTTGTGCCGTGCCTGGGTAACAAAAACCGCCCCACGTGGGGCCGGTTTTGGAGGGACAAACCGGGGGGCTGCTGCCCCCCTTTCAAGGAACCGCCCCCCCTCTTAAAGAGGGGGGTTTTATGTGCTGGCCGGGGGAATTATTTCCCCCGGTTTTAAGACGTCCGGCCGGCCAGCTGGCCGGCCGGTTTTCTCCAACGGGACCGGATATTCCGGTCCCCTCCTCGGCTTCCGACGCCGGCGGCCCGGCCGCCGGTCTCCTCTTCCGCCGCGGCCCGGAACCGGCCGCGGGCTCCTCGTCCCGCCGCGGCCCGGAACCGGCCGCGGTCTTCTCGTCCCGCCGCGGCCCGGAACCGGCCGCGGCGTTCGTCATCCGGCGCGGTGCGTCGGCACCCTCCCCTTCGCCGTGCTTCGATTCTTTTCAACGCGGCGCGACGGCGTCACGTTCTTGAAGATTCTCCTCGGCGTAGCGCGACGGCGTTGCGTAAATTAAACGCACGGTAAACCGCGTGGTGCGACGGCACCACGCCACTTTGCTTCCATCGCAAGAATTAAACAAGAACGTTGGAGGGGGGTTCGGCCGTGTTCGTGCGGTCCGGCCCCCCTCGCGTTAATAATAAAAACGCAACTTAAAGAAAATCCAAAAGCCCCACGTTTAGTCATGCTAAATCCATGATTCAAGAATGGAATAAAATAATCAATAAATAACATCCCCTACCTCGGGTTTAAGATTCAAAGGTTCGGCTACGCTCCGCGGAAGACGGCGTCGCGGAAGTCGGGCGTCGCGGTCGTCGTTCGTCAAATCCGTTGACGAAGAGTTACGTCCGATGCGACACGTTGTTGGCGGATCTTCGTTTGCCGACGAAGAAGGCCCGAGGAGGATGCGGCGTTCCCTCTTGTTGACACCGAGGACGAAGAAGAGAGGCGTCGTTCTTCGTCGGAGTTCGAGCGTTCTTCGTCAAGATGAACGTTCTTCGTCAAGATGAAGAAGATGGAGGAGGAGCTCTCAAAAGAAATCCACACAAGTTGGCTAACAAAATAAAATAAGGTCTCTCCTTATTTTATTTACCAAGCCTAGGAATTCAAAACTTCAAAATTCAAACATAACACTTAATTAATTAACATGTCATGTGTAATTAATTTGATGTTAAGTTTACAAACAATTAAGAGGGAGAGAGGGGAGTTTAAGGGGGAAGTTGATAGGTTTAGGTTCGTGTGGGTCCCACCACACTTAATCCTCTCAAAGTAGGTTAAGTGGGTGTGGGTCCCACCCCCAACTCCTTTTGAGAGGAGTTAACCTACAAAAGTGAAATAAAAAGAATCCACATTTTTTTATTCAACTTTTTATAATTCTCCCAAAAACTAACTTTCGTCCCGCAACAAACGCAACTCCCGAAAGGGTCTCTTTAAGCGAATATCGGCGCTGCGAGTTCATCGGTGCCCTCGGATTTCAATTCCGAGCACCGGATCAAAAGTTAGGAATTCCCACTCGTTCGTTCACTGAACGTACCCGAGCCAAACTTCGGAAATTAATTCCGGGCACTCCGGGCCTCGGAATCAGGTGCCGTCTGAAACCGCGCTCTTGTAAAATTCTAAAGAAAATTAAGAAAAAATTTTCCTTGAATTTTACGGGTCTTTACATTACTCCCACCTCAGGGCTTTACGTCCCCGTAAAGCTACATCAAAAACTAGGGAAACCAAAAGAGAGTACTGAGCACGCATCTGAGCCTCCCGCTCCCATGTGCTCTCCTGGAGATTCCCGTGCCGCCATCTGTTGCGCACAAGAGGAATCGATCGCCCATGTAGGACCCGCTCCTGAAAGACATGGACCTCCTCTGACGTGGCCCGGACCATCTCCGGTCCCACCAGAGCTGCAAGATTTCTCTTTTGCCGAAAAGAGAAATCTGGTCTCATCCCCTGGATGAACCACATTCTTTGCCTAAAACAGTCAATCCTAACATGGATGATACTAATCCATACTAAGGATGATGTCGTAAGGCCTCGACGCTACTACTAAGAGATTCAACCGTTACTCTCGCCTCCAAGGGTTGAGTCACACTGTCGGCATCAGTGTGTGGCAACTGGGTCTCCTCCAGTAGATGTCTCACAAGTGAGGGTCAAGTCAACAGCCAAAACTGGAACCTCTTAGTAACATTACGATAGAGGACAGGAACGAAAACATCACAAGGTATGCGTCTTTTATTATTGCAGCTCGTAATACAAGACCCTACACAAAAGCAACAAGGAACCAGAAGTACAAAGGATGTAACCACTAGTTCTGCTCCTGTCCATCGGCTCCCAGAGCTCCATGATCGAAGGCCTCGGCTGCCTGAAGCTGAGCTCTCCCCTGCGGTCGGGGTGGACCTCCTGGTGGTGGTGGTGGTAGAGCCTCAAAGCGTCGGCCACCACCAGCTGCTCGTCCAGCTCCTCTGCCTCGTCCGCCTCCTCCCTGCGGACCGCCACGGTCGAACCTCTGCCTCTGCCTAGGTGGTTCCTCAACCGTCTGCTGCTCCTCCGCATGGCGGGTCGGGCAGTCACGAGCCATGTGGCCTCGCCCGCCGCATGCATAGCACTGTCTTCCACTCGAAAGACTGGCTCCGCGTTGTGTGCCCTGCACTGCTGAGCCAGTGCCCTGAGGTCTGGTCTGTCTGGACCCCTGAGTCATTCGTCGACTGCCAGCTGCAGATGACTCTGCCACGTGCCGCCCTGCGGTGGGTCGCTGTGCTGGTGTAGACTCAGCAAGGAAGCTCTCGATCAGAAGAGCCCGCTCCAGTACTCCTGTCTGAGTCGGTATGCTGAGGGAGATCAGCGATGCCCTGATCTCGTGTCTCAAACCCTGCTCGAAGGTCCGGGCCCGGAAGAATGGATCTCGTACCATGTCGGTCGAGTAGCGCGAGAGATCGGTAAATCTCGCCGAGTACTGGGCGACCGTCATGCTGCCCTGCCGCAGCTGTAGAAGTTCCTGGATACGCACCGCACGAAGGGTGGCTGGGACAAACTCCGAGCGGAAGATGCTCTCAAAGTCCGTCCAAAGAAGAGATGCCTCATCGTGTACCTGGAGCATCAAGATCCACCATCGTCCTGCTGCTGCGTGTAGTAGGCTCGCAGCGAGGATCACCATGAGGTCTGCTGGTGTCCTCACTAGCCTAAACACTCGAACCACTGCCTCCAGCCAGTCCTCTGCTGCCTGGGGATCCGTCTCCCCGCGAAACTTGGGCGGTCGCTGGCGCTGAAACTCATGCAGTGCGCTGAGGCGACGTGCATCGTCAGCGGCTGCTGCTGGAAGCATCGGGGGATCGGCGGGTAAAGCTACTGCCGGTGCCACTGCTGACAAAGGGCCCTGCACCGAAGCCTCGTCGCTCGGTGGGCTGTCGTCTCGCTCGACTCTCGGAACCCTAACTGGCTGCCGTCGTGGGGCCATCCTGAAAAGGAAACAGGTGCGCCACGTTCAGAACAGTATACCTGGTGAGCTGGCACAAGTAATCACAAGGAAAACCTGAGACTTTCATAAAGCAGATCAGTATACCCGGTGAGCTGACACAAGTAATCACAAAGAAAACTTGAAACACACACGCAATCAATGTTTTCGTGCATTAAGTCGGAAATCAGAAGTCAGGGTCCTGGTGTACGGATACGTCGGCCGCCGCACCAACACTGGACTCCCTGGACTGATAACCACACTCAATACGCTAAACATTATTGCTTCACATAGAAAAGATCAGAGTTCGCGGTAGAACCGAACTCCTTTGATACCAATTTGTCACGACCCGCCCTCGGGGTCCGAGCCGTGACTACCCCAAGCCCGCCTTCCATAGGCCAGGGGCTGGCGACTAGCACCAAGGCGTAAATCCCGGTAAAAAGGGAAGGCGTTGCCTTTGAAAAGAAAACACACACCACAGAGTAAACAAGCGGAAAGTAATCACTAAGCAAGCAGAGAACAACTGAAAGTGCGGAAAAGTAAATGGGCCAGAATACAAACCCAAACTGAAAGTAAAGTACAACTCAAAAAGGGAAAAACAGCAACTGTAAAGTAAAGGCCGCTACTCCGAGCTGTCCACCGGAAATCCCACCTGAAGGGTGGGTACAGATAGCTCCTCTGCTCCACGGGTCCCGCCGTCCGCTCCGTGCACGTTCCGCCCAGTGGTCTACCTCCGGGTACCGTCCCGCTCTACAAGCCTCAGCTAAGTCAACGCTGTCCGTCGTCTGCAACCAACACAACGTAGTGCGGGCGAAGCCCGTGCAGGGGTGAGTATAAGCTACTCAGTAGGGACCCCGAGACCCCTGAAGGTCTCTCAAATCCACAAAGGATAAACCACAAAGAAAAGTGCAATCACGAAGTAACAACCGACACTGCTTAGGTATATGCCCATACATATACCTAAGTCATCAATTCAGATACGCTCCAACCTCCGAGCCCAAGTACAACTCAGTCCACGCAGGAAAGTATACGTAATCCACAAAGGGAAGCAAAATATAATCCACACAGGATTGCACAACACAATCCACACAGGAAAACAACAGGATTCAGCTCACACAGGTATACTTCTTCAAGGACGATAAAGATGATCACTGATCCATCTAAGTCGTCGGACCCACGAAGGATCGATAGGTAACTAACCCCCGCAGAAGACCCACACAGGATCGGGCTCACACAGAACCTGTAGGCGCTGGCTCACACAGAACCGCTGAGCGCAAGGACCCACACAGGATCGGGCTCACACAGAACCTGTAGCACTGATCCACGTAGGATCGCTGAGTGCTGTAGTCGTCGTCGTCGAATCCACACAGGATCTCTGTACTGTCGTCGTCAAATCCACACAGGATCTCTGTACTGTCGTCGTCAAATCCACACAGGATCTCTGTACTGTCGTCGTCAAATCCACACAGGATCTCGGTACTGTCGTCGTCAAAGTCACAGTAGCAGTCGTAGCAGTAGAACAGTCGCAGCCAGCACTAGGGTTCCCGCACTCAGCAAGCTCGTACGGAGGATCCGCTCCATGAGCCGAGAGGCTGATACATCAACTGTCATGAAGACCGAAGTTGATGTATCCAAAAGTTCCGTATCGTCAACAGGAACTCAACGCAACAGACGGCGCGTCGATCGGACGCCCGGTCTGAGAGTTATAGGCATTTTCGTCTCCGGGGCCCGGTTGGTTTTTAAGGCAAAACCAACCCGACCGTACTCCACCTGCGTCCGAACCTCGGGCGGAGTATTCCAAAAGATCCGTCTCACTAAGAGGAACACTACGCGACTGACGGCACGTCAATCGGACGTCCGTAGCTCAAGATATGAGCGTTTCCGCTCCGAAGGCCCGGTTGGTTTCGTGAACGAACCAACCCGGCCGAACTCAAAGTAACCCGAAACCTTGAGTGCGATATACCGAAACGACCGTTTCGATCCAAGGATCGCGTTGCCGCAGACGGTTCGTCATTCGGAGGTCCGAGGCTCAAGTTATGAGCCAAGAACCGAATCTGGTCCGAAACGGGGGGTCCGGGTCCGGGCCGATCCGGCCCGACCCCCCCCCCCCCCCCTCTGGACGGCGCGGCGGCCGGCGGCGGCGGACGGCGGCGGCGGACGGCGGCGGCGGGCGGCGGCGGCGGCCGGCCGCGTGGCGGCGGCGGCGGGCCGCGTGGCGGCGGCGGCGGGCCGCGGGGCGGTTGCGCAGGCGGGGGATCAAACCCCCGGCTTTTTGGATGGCGGCGCGGCTTTGCCGCGCCGTTTTTGAAAATTGGCCCCCCTCCTGGGGGCCCGCTTTGCTTCAAGTGGCGCGGCCTTTGTGCCGCGCCTGGGTAACAAAAACCGCCCCACGTGGGGCCGGTTTTGGAGGGACAAACCGGGGGGCTGCTGCCCCCCTTTCAAGGAACCGCCCCCCCTCTTAAAGAGGGGGGTTTTATGTGCTGGCCGGGGGAATTATTTCCCCCGGTTTTAAGACGTCCGGCCGGCCAGCTGGCCGGCCGGTTTTCTCCAACGGGACCGGATATTCCGGTCCCCTCCTCGGCTTCCGACGCCGGCGGCCCGGCCGCCGGTCTCCTCTTCCGCCGCGGCCCGGAACCGGCCGCGGGCTCCTCGTCCCGCCGCGGCCCGGAACCGGCCGCGGTCTTCTCGTCCCGCCGCGGCCCGGAACCGGCCGCGGCGTTCGTCATCCGGCGCGGTGCGTCGGCACCCGCCCCTTCGCCGTGCTTCGATTCTTTTCAACGCGGCGCGACGGCGTCACGTTCTTGAAGATTCTCCTCGGCGTAGCGCGACGGCGTTGCGTAAATTAAACGCACGGTAAACCGCGTGGTGCGACGGCACCACGCCACTTTGCTTCCATCGCAAGAATTAAACAAGAACGTTGGAGGGGGGTTCGGCCGTGTTCGTGCGGTCCGGCCCCCCTCGCGTTAATAATAAAAACGCAACTTAAAGAAAATTCAAAAGCCCCACGTTTAGTCATGCTAAATCCATGATTCAAGAATGGAATAAAATAATCAATAAATAACATCCCCTACCTCGGGTTTAAGATTCAAAGGTTCGGCTACGCTCCGCGGAAGACGGCGTCGCGGAAGTCGGGCGTCGCGGTCGTCGTTCGTCAAATCCGTTGACGAAGAGTTACGTCCGATGCGACACGTTGTTGGCGGATCTTCGTTTGCCGACGAAGAAGGCCCGAGGAGGATGCGGCGTTCCCTCTTGTTGACACCGAGGACGAAGAAGAGAGGCGTCGTTCTTCGTCGGAGTTCGAGCGTTCTTCGTCAAGATGAACGTTCTTCGTCAAGATGAAGAAGATGGAGGAGGAGCTCTCAAAAGAAATCCACACAAGTTGGCTAACAAAATAAAATAAGGTCTCTCCTTATTTTATTTACCAAGCCTAGGAATTCAAAACTTCAAAATTCAAACATAACACTTAATTAATTAACATGTCATGTGTAATTAATTTGATGTTAAGTTTACAAACAATTAAGAGGGAGAGAGGGGAGTTTAAGGGGGAAGTTGATAGGTTTAGGTTCGTGTGGGTCCCACCACACTTAATCCTCTCAAAGTAGGTTAAGTGGGTGTGGGTCCCACCCCCAACTCCTTTTGAGAGGAGTTAACCTACAAAAGTGAAATAAAAAGAATCCACATTTTTTTATTCAACTTTTTATAATTCTCCCAAAAACTAACTTTCGTCCCGCAACAAACGCAACTCCCGAAAGGGTCTCTTTAAGCGAATATCGGCGCTGCGAGTTCATCGGTGCCCTCGGATTTCAATTCCGAGCACCGGATCAAAAGTTAGGAATTCCCACTCGTTCGTTCACTGAACGTACCCGAGCCAAACTTCGGAAATTAATTCCGGGCACTCCGGGCCTCGGAATCAGGTGCCGTCTGAAACCGCGCTCTTGTAAAATTCTAAAGAAAATTAAGAAAAAATTTTCCTTGAATTTTACGGGTCTTTACATCATGATTCCCGGGGGTGAAGGGTGCTTCGTGATTCGGGAGCTGAGAAGATGAAAGGTCGGATCGTCCTTCCCCTGGGCTCAGGGGGGACCCAGTATTTATAGGCAAGGGGCGCCGTGATGTAGAAATCTCGCGGCGCGTAGGGGCGGCAGGTGCTTCGCGGCGGGCTCGCGAACGTCAGGGCGTTCGCGGAGCGGTACCGCCTCACGGTCTGTGCGTCGGGCTCGCAAACGTTAGGGCGTTCACGGAGCGTTACCACCTCCCGTGCTTCGCGGCAGGCTCGCGAACGTCAGGGCGTTCGCAGAGCGGTACCGCCTCCTATGCTTCACGGCGAGATCGCGAACGTTAGGGCTTTCGTGGAGCGTTACCTCCTCCTGTGCTTCGCGGCAGGCTCGCGAATTTCAGGGTGTTTGCGGAGCGTTACCGCCTCCTATGCTTCGCGGCGTCTGCAATGCTCGGGGGGTGCTTCGCATCGGAGATTCGCGAGGCAGCATGCGGGGCTTCTTTTATGTCCCTTCTTTTCGTGCAACATTTTTCTGCCAACAAATTCCCCCCCTCATACTTGGAGCCGCGGAGGGACGAAGGGTCGAAGTCTGAGGGAAAATCTCCAAAATGATCGGCGGTTCGTGATGCGGCATCACGAAGGGGCCCGCAGGGCTCCCGGTGGCCACGCGGTCCGGACGTGCCGCGATGATCCGCACGGGTGGGATGCACCGCGAAGCTCCAGGGTCTCCGCCTATAAATAGGGGGGATGACCTCTCTTTTGTCCTCTTGCGACTTTTTTCCTCTTGCGCTCTCGACTTCGCGAAGCTCTGCGTCCACTCTCCTCGAATCGAGATTCGTGGCGGATCACGAGTCTCCGACTCCGTGACCGCACCAAGCGAACTTCTGTTTGCCGGCCTAGGCCAAACTCCGCAGTTTGGTTTTGCGCCTGAGCTTCATGAGGAATCTTCACGATCCAGCTGGAAAAAATCCTTTTATGAGTTCCGAAACCGAAATGGCCCATCGAGAGGTTGTATTGGGGGTCCTTGCAGACGCTGCCCGGAGGGATGAGATGGCCAACTGTCTGGGCCTAGGGGAGATGGTCCTAAGCCACTCGGATCATACTTCTTTGACAGAACTGCTATCAGAGGGTCAAAAGAACTATCTGTAGTGCAAGAAGCTGCCCTTGTATGGATTCGGGCTGAGGGATGATGTCTTCATCCCTAAGGCAAGTAGGGACGAACCGGCTTGTTGGTTCAGGAGCATGCCATGCCAGCGCCAGTGGTTCAGGGCGGCCGATGGTCATGCGCGGGAGGACTTCACACCTGTTACCGCCTATTGTCTCTACAACCATGTGAACAATATTGACGGGAATCCACTGCAACTGGATACGTCCCCTCCTTTGTACCGTACCATGCTGAAGACAGCTTTGCAGGATTCGAAGAAGGGGTGGTCCGATGAGTGGGACCTGCGCCAGGGTGGAAACTTCACCAATGACTGGGCATGGGCCTACTGGGTAGGCGCCTCATGTGAGGAGTTTGGGGTCGAGCTGAGGATAGTGGGTTTTTATGAGGCGGCATGGGCCTCCCAATTCCACATTTACCAATCGAAACAGTTGATGTCGGAGCTGTTGAGCAGATGGTCGTCTAGGACCAATACTTTTCACCTGCACCATGGGGAGGTGGGCATCATCCTGTGGGATGTCCACCAGATTTCGGGGGTTCCAATCTTGGGGGGAATGTATGATGAGTTCCTCCCCTTCATGAGTGCGTGGGAGGATACGGAGCAGATGCCGTGACTGGCGTCGGCGCTGATGGAACTTGTCCCTAGAGAGGACAAGGAAGCAATGAGGGATGTCCACTTTAAGAAGTGGTTCGAGCGGTTCCTAAACTTCCCAGAGAATCGAGAGTTTCCTCCGAGGCCTCGAACTTGTCCGAAGGCGGGTCAACGGGGCAAGGAGCACTCGTACTGGCGGGTCTTGGAGGACAGCCAATGGAAGACTTGGGGTTTCAGTGTCAGCACTGAACGGCAGCCGATAGTCAGGCTGGCGGCATTCATCACGGCCCTTATCTGCAGTTGGATCCTACCAATGAGGGATACCAGCATGGGGGTGCGTCCCAGCTCGTTTATCATGGCGTCGGTGCTGGCCATGGGGCAATGGGTCAACCTGGGGATTCCAATGCTCGCCAAGATGTACAGGATGTTGCGGCACGTTAGCGAGGTCAAGAAGCCGCCAAGGATATGCGGGCCCTTCCACCTTCTGTATGGGTGGATTGCGGCGCACATCAGGGAGATTTACGAGTATCCAAACCCTATCTCACCATCGGGATAAAACTTCCGCCCCTCCATTCTGAATGCGGTCGGGAGCTTCCCATTCAAACTAACTGTGCCGATGGTGCTGAACCGGGTGTGGAGGGCGGATGAGTTTAACTTCCACCCATTTCCATTGCCGACGGGGATACTCACTGACGACGGGCAGGGAACGAAAGAGCACTAGGCTTATCTCCTGGACTTTCGAGGTGGAGTTTTGGTGGCACGAGTGGATCGTGAGCCGCTCTGTGAATCGTACACCCCGAATCGGTTTGCGAGGCAGTTCTGGTGCCTCCAGCAGATGACCCTGCAGGTTTACTAGGAGGTGCATCACGAGTATAAGCCATGTGTGATGAGGCATCTGTGGCTCATGTTCACACGGGAAGAAGGGAAGATGCGAATTGCATTGCCTCCATCCACCGCCACTTTCGGATTGGTGAGGGAGTATGTCATTAGCTGGGAGGCTGCTTATCCGGGGGAGATGTTGAGGCAACCAACTATTCAGGTTGGTGATGGTGGGCCTCCTCTATCCCGAGGTCAGGGTCAGAGGGTAATAAGGGCCTCTCTCGGTGGCGGGGCCGCCGTGGCGGCGAGACCCACACCGGCCGAGGGTGTGGCAGCAGCGGAGGATCCGGTGATTCTGGAAGAGCAGGTCCATCCAGAGGGGCGGCCACCGAGGGGATTTCATAGGATATCCACTCAGGCTCCGGGGAAGTGGTTGCGTCATATCGACATGGAAGAGGATGCAGTCTTCCCGGAGGCCTGGGACATTTGGGATGTCAACCGGAAATTCCTCAGTCCACCTGAGATGTGGGTGCACTTGAATTGCCTTGGGATGGAGTTATCAGGAATAGGCCCAGTCCGGAATGGTTTCACGGCGTCTCCGGCAGAGGCGGAGCAATACTTGGGTGAGCTAGAGGACTACATTCACTCCAGTGGTGTCCCGCGCCCAATGACAGACCGGGTGAGGGTACTGCTGGATCGGACGGTCCCCCCACAGCTGTCAGCTGCCGATCTGAGGGAGCGCTTCCCCCTACCGGGAGAATCAGAGGACTCATCTCGGGAGGATGAGGCTGACGGAGGGAGCCCGTTAGAGGAGGGAAAAGTCGGAGACCAAGACTCAGATTCCGATGATTTCACAGAGGCTCTCGAGGTAGCATTCTGAACTTCTTTCCTTACGGTCTGTTCTTGGGACATCATGGATTTCTCACTGATGTTTGAACCATGCAGGAGAACTTGTACGTAGGCCTCGCTCTCGCCACTTAGCGGGTGATGATGCAGGACCTTTAGAACCCGCGCATACGGTTGCGTCCAGTTCTGCGTCTGGTGGGGCCAGAGCACCCGAGGTGGCTTCTCAGGAATCTCTAGACCTTCCAACAGTATACGGAGGGCCATGCCTCGGGGTCCCGTCAGCATCGACTCAAGAACAGCACCAGGAGATCGATCTCCGTAAGTTTCATCTACTAGATTCATTGTTGTCATATGTAGATTGTGCCAACTAATGCTTGTATCCCTCTCTGTCATACAGTTATTCGACTGGCATGGGATTCTGCGGCAAGGATGGTCGGGATGTCTGGCGGCATCCCTCCTAGGGGCATGCCGGTGATGGTGTAGATAGTCCCCCCATCTCCCCGAGCTAAAATACACACTATCACCAGCGGGTCCACCAGCAGGGTCGTGCCTAATGTTATTGAGGTGGAGTCTGATGATGAGGATCAATCGGCCGACCCAAGTCCCGTCACACCTGCTCCGGCGCCAGATGTCGTGCCGGATTCAACACCAGATGCAGATCCTGCCGAGGACTTCATGCGGGCGTATCCTGCGTACGAGCCTGCCAATCGCGCAGACTAGGACGAAACGGCCTTTGACGAGGAAGACAGCAGCATAGTCTGCTGCCGATCGTGGAAGCTAATCACGCGCTTCATCAAGGACACCCCCCCCAAATGATATGGATGAACAAAATGGACAGGCTTCGATCGTGGCTGCGCGAACCATGCACTGGGGGAGTGGATTCCCAACGTCCTCATGCACTCATCCGAGATCTCATGGACGAGCAGATCTGGGAGTATGATCACGGGCTCAGCATGGGCTGGCAGCGGAGGAAGGAGACCAACATCAAGAAGCTCCAGGAGGCTGAGAGCGAGGTCCAACAGGCACAGACCCGGGCGGATGAGCACTCAGCCTCTCTTAATGCACAATCTGAGATGATCTCACGGTTGAAGGCCCAGCTGGCAGAGTCAGAAGAGCATATGAGGCGGGCTTCTGAAAAGATGGTTTCCATTCAGGCTGGCGTAGAGAGGGCCAGATCCAAGGCTGAAGAACTGCGCCCCGCCGCTGCTGAGGAGGAGCGGGAGCTGAGTCGGTGGCAGCAAGTCTTGGATTCCACAAGCCAAAGGGTGGCGGATCTGCAACGTTCTTTTGACGGGGTCAACCCATCCATGGGGGGAGTCGACCCCTGGGTATTGTACCAAATTACAAACTTTTTAATGGTACTTTCGCGCTTCAATTTTTTTCTTCTTTTGAATACCGTAGCATGCACGATTTCCACTGTTTGCATCGGTTCATTACATCCCTGCAATGTTGTAGGGACATCCGGCGACAATTCCCCAAGCTCACGTGGGTCAAGCCCGATGTGAGAAATAGGAGATAGTTGCCTCATCGTCCCACCAGACATGGGAATGGAAAAAAAGCTTCGGGAATCCGGGGTTTGGATAACCTGTCCGGATTTCTAGAAGGTGGGAGAGTCCTGACCGGAGAAGGAGGTTCTTAGAATAGCCGAATTACCGTTTTTTTAGCGTTCTCTTATGCACGAACGATTCAATGCCAAGGGCGCTAAAATCGGTCCGAACAGATGGAAATGGAAAGTGCGGATCACGATGCCCAAGATTCAGAACATTGTGGGGATGGTGTGACAATAAAGGAAAATCGTTAACCATGGTGGAGAAATGATATCCTTACCGCGTTAGCCTGAAACGGGGACAACAAATGAGGGTCTACCATTGACCATGTTCGAAACACGGGACCAGGTCACAAATGTTGTCGGTCAATCCTTCAGGACGTTGGCCCAGGACAGTTGGCGGACCCTAGGTCAAGCATCCATACTGTTAGGGGGTCATTTCAGACATGACCAGTCTTCCGGAACGTTGGACCAAGACGGTAGGTGAGCCGATGCGGCATGGGACCAGGCCGTTAGGGGGTCCCTTCAGTCATGAAAGGGGACGAGGGTCCGAATAAGGGGTACGCAAAGCATGGAATATGGAGCGATGGTTTGTCCGAACAGAACACAACACTCAGGTAGTTACACCACCGTGGTGGGAGTATGCCAGATGGGTGCATTGGTTTGGTTATGGATCCTTCCTTCTTTGGGACAGGGCCTCTCTAGCGAGGGGTCCAGCCAGGGGGATGGAAAGGGGAAGGATAGGATTAATGATTCCTATGGGATGGACCCTAGTCAAAATATCAGGGTGTCTCTATGTATACCATGAGGATGGGAATCAAGCCATACGTAGTTCTGGAAGCGTAGTTTAACGTCATGCGGGACGATGAGAAGCCTGGTTGCGTCGGTACATATCCCACCAAAACTACTAAGCCCATGTGAGTCATAATCGATGTGGAAAACAAGAAGTAATGTAGAACTTTCCCGACACAAGAAGGAGCATGTTAGGGCGATGGGATTCCCAATGAATATCGGCCCAATAATACTGACACGCCCATATGGCGCACTTAGATGCGCGAAGATATAGAGCCGAATATGTTGGAATTCCACTTGAACATGAGGAAGTGGAAATGTGTGAATCGTGACACTCGAGATTTGGATCACAATGACGGCAGCGTGACGATAGAGGATAACTATTAACCATGACGGAAATGCAGCATTCATATCGCGTTATCCTAGAGTGGGGAAAGACAAATGAGGGTTGACCGTTGACCATGTTCGAAACATGGGACCATGTCGCAAATGTTGTCAGAGATCCTTAGGGACGTTGGCCTGAGACGAAAGGGGATCCCTTAGGCCCAACTTCCATGGAGAGCCCTTAAGCCTAGTATCCATGTCATCTGAGGGTACTTTTGGATGTGGAAGAGGATGAGGATCCAAATAGCGAGCACACAAATCTTAGTCATGGGACGAGGGGAATGTCCCTATGAAAATCCCACACTTCGGGCTCTTTTTCAAAACACATCTGAATACGACAACGAGACGTATTAGATAGAGGGAGCAGAGTCCTTTCCCATAGGGAGATCTTAGTCTAGGGTCGTAGAATTATA
Organism: Viscum album; assembly: GCA_963277665.1. NCBI lineage: Eukaryota > Viridiplantae > Streptophyta > Magnoliopsida > Santalales > Viscaceae > Viscum > Viscum album. Next base: position 2,040,763,093 of record OY728148.1, on the reverse strand, counting down.
ACCATAAGTCGGTAAGGGGAGTAGGGGACACATGGCAAGGCAGTTACAAAACCTGACGTGAATGAGGACCTAAGCCCTAGTTACCATGTGTTCTCTGGGGAAATGCTTGAGTCAAGGGACTGAACATGAAGGTTAGGTTGGGCCTGTGGGGAAGTGCCCGGGCACTCCTACGTATCTCATGAGGATGAAAATCAAGCCATACGTAGTTCTGAAAGGTGGCACGGTAAGTTACCAGTGCCAGGGGAAAAGGGAAGTGCGGGCATGGCCCTTTCACCAAAAGAAGCAGAATTTGATAAATCTTTTTTGTCCTTTAAGGTGAGTGGTTTTTTTTTGTGAAACGACAGGCCTAGGGTAGCAGGCCCTGGTGTCGCCATAAGAATCAATCTGTGATAGGAGTTGACAAATGGCATGGCATGTGACCAATACCCAACGTGATTTCCTCTACAACGAGGTCATCACAACACAATGCTATTTTTCGTCGTGCGTCCAGGACGATAATGTCACAGTTTAGGGTTGTGTGACAGGACCAAGCATGCATTTTAACGTCATGCAGTGCAGACGTAGCAGAGACGATGCTAGGCGGGGAATGTGTATGGTGTCGCTCGGCATAACCGACGCGAATGGGGACATAATCCCACCTTATACCATATGCAGTCCTGAGAGAGGAACCTCAGGCCGAGGGGCCCACATAGAGGTGAAAGGTAACGGGGGAGAGACGAGCTCCCAGATGAACTGGACCCAAAAACAAGATTTTCGGGCGGTCCTAAGTATCCCATGAGGATGGGAGTTCTGACTGAGTGTAGTTTTGAGGAGATCTTAGTTTATGGTCTTAGAGCTCGGACCATGGGTGGGTGACAACTTTCCAGGTAAGCACAGACATCGGCCCGATCCCTAAGCCCATGTGAGTTAAAATCGGTGTGGGAAACAAGGGGAGAAGATCCTTAGCGCAATACCCGAAGCATCCCATTAGGGGGAGTCGGTGAAGAGCCCCGAAGGACACCTTTGACACAGCTTTGTTCCTCCAACGCGCAGACGTGCACGGAGGAATAGTACCAAGAGTTCCGAAACTCTACTTGGACATGATGAGACTGGAAAAGGATGTGAATCATGTAACCGACATTTTTCTCTTAATGGGGTTGGCATGGTGATAGAGGATAACCGTTAACCGTGGCGGAAAAAACATTTTCCATATCGTGTTAGCCTGAGGTGGGAACAAAAAACGAGCATCGACCGCTGACCATATTTGCAACGCAGAATTTTTATCGATTTGTTGTCTGAAACCCTCGGGGGAATTGGACCATAACGGTAGGAGAGCCCTTGGGCGTAGTATCCAGGCCGTTCTTGGGGGTCCCTCTGGGTTTGAAAGATGATGGAAGCCCTAATGAAGGGATGCACAAAGCCTGGAAAGCGGGTGCATACGTGTCCGAGTAAAGTCTGGCATTCCAGGTAATAAACTGGAGTACCCTTAGGCACATCGATGAACCGTCAGAAAGGGTCGACGAAACAGCTCGAGAATGAGAGGCACATGGCGTGGTTATTACAAGACCGACGTGAATGAGGACATAATCCTGTACCACACCATATAATCCCCTCGTGGAGGAAGGGTAGACCAAGGCGCCAAGGTGGGATGAAGATTCCTGAGAGATGGGGCTGGACCCAAAGCCTAGACATTCAGGTGATCCTACATATCCCATGAGGATGGGAATCAAGCCACACGTAGTTCTCTGGATGTAGTTTAACGTCGTGCAGGACAAGGAGGGGAGTAATATACCCCCAAGAAAGGGAGGTGTACAGTACGGTGAATAAACTGACGTGAATGAGGACATAATCCCACACCACACCATACACTCCCATAAGAGAGGACCTGAGCCAGGGGGGCGAAAAGGCCAAGGGGCCTGATTGTTAGGCATTATACAGGAAGGCCTGACCTACTTGTAGTTTAACGTCTTTCAGTAAGGACGAGGGTCGTGGGCCCAGAGAGGCTGAGGGGCCTGAAGCTAAGCCTCGGTCAGGAAGGTCTGTCCAATTTGCAGTTTAACGTCTTTCAATGAGGACAGGGAAAGAGGTAACTATATCTCATCCGGGGAGGTGTACGGCGTGGTGAGTAACCCAGCACGAAAGAGGACGTAATCCTACACCATGCCGTATGTCTTGACCCAAGGGGAAGATTTTGGCTTTTGGGTTGGGCCAACAGACGAAATGTCTGGGAGTTCCTACGTATCCCATTAGGATGGGAATCAAGCCATACGTAGTTCTTGAAGGCCATGCAGTTTAATGTCATGTGGTGAGAACGTGGGAGGATAGAAGAATGGGAGTGGGCACATGACATGACCATTATAATCCTCGTATGAGTGGGGATAAGGAAGCCTACTCCACATCATGTGAGGACCCTCCGAGGAAACTATACAGAAGAGTTCGGGGCTTGGCTCAAGACGAGACGTCTGAGCATTCCTACGTATCCCATTAGGATGGGAATCAAGACATACATAGTTCTAGAAGCGCAGTTTAATGTCATACAGGATGAGGGACACATCTCATCTGGGGATATGTACGATATGGCGAGTAATCCGACGTGAATGAGGATGTAGTCCCACACCACACCGTACAATCCCGCAAGAGAGTGAGTCGGGGAAAACCAAGGGACCTGAGGCCGAGCCGTGGTCAGTGAGACCTGAACGGCTTGAAATTTAACATCCTATAGTAAGGACAGGGAGATATCTTAGTTTAAGGTCATAGAGCTCGGACCATTTTGTAGTTTATCATCTTGCAGGATGAGGATGCAGTTTAAGGTCGTGCAGGACCATCTTGCCCTAGGCAAAGTACTACTTGAGGAACTTGGCGTTGGTGGGAGGAGTTATGCACTCACCATTCGTGGTCGCCAAGGAGTATGCTTCATTGGGGTAAACCTTGTGGATGACGTAGGGTCCTTCCCATTTGGGCTCTAGCTTGGGTGGTTTCCTACCAGGTATCATTGGCGCTCGAAGGGCTAAAACCAGATCACCCTGCAGAAAAGAGCGAAGGCGAACCTTCTTGTTGAAGGCCATTGCTATCTTATTATGATGCCTTTCCAGATTGTGCAGGGCATGCATCCTGTTCTCATCCAGTGCTTCCAATTCATCTAGATGGATTTTGGCCACCTCATCTGGTGCTTTCTGGTCATAGACTGCAGTGTCTAACGATGGCAGATGGATCTCAATGGGTAGGACGGCCTTAGCCCCATACACCAGGGAATATGGGGTCACCTAAGTGGAATTGTGAGTCGTCATTCGATAAGCCCAGAGGTTGTTGGGGAGCTTGTCCTGCCAACTTTTCTTGTTCTGACCAACCATTTTCTGTAGAATGTTAGAGAGGGTCTTGTTGAACACCTCGATCTGTCCGTTTTCCTGTGCATGATAGCGGGAGGTATGGTTCGAACGGATATTGTACTTAGCATACAATTTTTTTAGCTCAGCTACTTGTAATTTGGTGTCGTTATCGGTGAGGATGGAGTGAGGGACCCCAAACTGGTGGATGATATTGGAGCTCCCAAAGTCAACAATGGAACGGGCCTTGACCTCTTTGAGTGGAACTGCCTCTGCCCACTTGGAGAAGAAATCTGTAGCAGTTAGGATGAACCTACACTAGCGATCTGTTGCTGGTGGATATGGTCCCACTACATCAAGTCCCCACACCGCAAATGGCCAAGAGTACCTGGTGGAGTGGAGGGGTTCCGGCGGCCGATGCAGGAAGTTGGCTTGAACTTGGAACACATGGAATCTCTTGGAAAACTCGATACAATCATGGATCATAGAGGGCCAGAGGTACCCCAACCTCCGGATTTGATGGGATAGCTTTGACCCAGCTTGATGGTCACCACAGGAACTGGCGTGAACCTCCTGCATAAGCTTATAAATCTCAAATATTTGAATACAACGGAGGATAACGCCATCGAAGCTCTGCTTATAGAGGATCTACTCAAGACTGGGACCAATCTGGAGGTTAAATTGCAGCGTGTGGCGTCGGATTCGCTCACGCTCGGCCCGGTCGTCCGGGAGGCAACCATTTTGGAGATACTCGACAAAGGGTGCCCTCCAGTCGGGAGTGGCTTCAACCACTGTGTCTGACGAACCCGGGACCCCTGACGCAGAGGGTCCGGCGGTGAGATGACTTACCCGCAGGACGTCATTGTCCTCTTGGGTGACGGGGGCAATGAATCTCCGGTGTGCCACATGTATGATCAAATCATCTTTCTCAGGTTCCGCGAGCGGTGCAGCTAAGCCGTCCAAAGCGTCATCTCGACCGTTCTGTGACCGAGGGACATGGGTGACCTCTGGCCGAGAGGAGAACTGGTCCATTAAGCAGAGGGTGCACTCCAGCAATGGCATAAGCTCCGGCTTCCTGACTACATAATCGCCAATCGGAATCTCCTTTCACATGTAGAGGGGGCACGTCGATCTCAAGGGCCAACTTGAAGCCGGTGATGAGATCCTGGTACTCTGCCTCATTGTTGGTACAGCCTTCTGACAACAAGAACGAGTATGGTAGGACGTCTTGCATCATGGTGATGAAGATGATACCCAGGCCCACTCTGTTGATCTTAGGATCATTGAGCCTCCTACCGGTGGGGCTCCGGGAGGCACCGTCGAAGTGCATTTTCTAACATGAGACGGCACGATCGATGGAGAGTATCATCTCATCAGGAAAATCCAGGTCCAGGGATTGATCCGCGGAGGTTGGATGGATAGCTAAAAAGTTTTCCAATGCTTGTCCCTTAATGGCCTTCTGAGGTACGAACCTGATATCAAACTACTGGAGGATCACTGCCCACCATGCTAGTCGGCCATTCAACATGGGGCGGTTTAGGATGTACTTTAGTGGGTCTACCTGAGAGACTAATTATACCTCATGGTGCTGTAGGTAATGTCTCAACTTTTGTACGGAAAAAACGAGCGCAAAGAAGCCCTTTTCGATAGGGGAGTATCTAATCTCCGTATTGAGAAGCATGCGGCTGAGATAGTAGAAACTGTTCTTTGTACCCTCGTTATTTTTCTGGGCGAGAAGTGCACTGATGGATCATTCCAGGGTAGTCACGTAAAGGACTAGCGGCTTTCTGGAGATGGGTGGCATCAAAACCGGAGTTTGGAGCAGGTAATGCTTGATTTCCTCGAAGGCGGTCCGACACTCCTCATCCCATTCATAGGTGTCACCCTTCTTCATGAGCTGGGAAAAGGGCTTACACTTTCCGGTCAGATTCGCGATGAACCGGCGTATATAGGCAAAGTGTCCTTGGAGACCTCGAAGTTCCCAAATATTGCTCAAGGGAGGCATTTGGCTGATTGCCTTGATCTTCTCTGGGTCGATCTCAATGCCCTGGTATCTAACAACAAAGCCAAGAAACTTCCCAAAGGTGACCCCAAAGGCACACTTTAACGGGTTCATCTTCAGGTGTCGGGAACGGAGGATACCGAACACTTTCTCAAGGTCTTTGAGATGGTCCTGGCATTGGCACAATTTGACCACTAGGTCATCCACGTAGTATTCCACCAGCATCCCAAGAATCGGCCTGAATATGCGATTCATGGCCCTCTGATAAGTGGCACCTGCATTTTTCAGGCCGAAGGGCATAACCTGGTAACAAAAGGTACCTTGGGGATCCCTGAAGGCAGTGGACTCCTCGTCCTTGGGGGCCATCCGGATCTGGTTGTACTTGGAATAACCATCCATTAAAGAGAGATCTTGGAACCCGGCCATGGAATAAATAAATAACTCAGTCACCGGGAGGGGAAATTCATCCTTTGGGCAGTGGCGATTGAGGTCGCAAAAGTCGATGCAGACCCTAATCTTCCCATTATTCTTCCTGACTGGCACAATGTTGTCAAGCCACTTGGGGTACTGGACTTCCTTGATGAAGTTGGATTTGATAAGCTTGTCACCTTCGGCCTCAACCACAGCACCGTGAGAAGGGTGCATCTTTCTGGGAGGCTGCTTAAACCCGTGATGGTTTGACGGGAGGCCCAGGCAGTGAATGGCTACCTGGGGATCTAGTCCTGGAATCTCGTTGTAACTCCAGGCAAACACATCACGGTGTTGCTTGAGAAAGTCTGCGTACCTCTGCTACTCCTCGGGGGACATGGCTGCACTGATCAATGTGGGTCTCGTATCTGCCTCACTACCAAGGTTAACCTGTACCAGTTCATCAACCGTGGTAGAGACGCCTTCCTCAAAGGTCGGGGGAGCATCCTCTAAATCTTCCTCTCCACCCGTGGAGGGGTTTCCAACAAAGGGGGCTTCTTCTGGGCTATCAAACTCTGACAGGCAGCTGGTACCGTTTGGGCCACAGTGGTCATCATATTAGGATACCCACTCGCCACTAAGACCATAGCAATGAAGGCAGTCGATTCTATCCCATCTGGCCTTCGGCCTAAGGGGCCACGTTTGATGACATCAAAGTAGTAGTGACGCATCGGCCTGAGTCGGTTGATTACAGCCTGGTGGAAGAGACACGTATGATGTACTGTCATTGTCATAATCTTGACATTCCGGTACCGCACAGGGGTAGGGGGCTCCGGGATCACCTGAGCCTGGTTGGTGTAGGAGTACGAGGTGATTTTCCATCGTCGCTTGGACAGGGGAACACGCCTTCCTTGCGTACCCGAAACAACAAAACATTGCCCCATTTCTGGGGTCGTAGCCTCCAATCGATGGATCAGGAAGATGTAGGCGTCATCCAGGACTGCCCATGGATCACTTGCGATCGGGGCACGTTCATCCTCACTTACTAGGATTTGATTATCCTTGCTCTTGTAATAATCGGCATCCAGATAGCGGGCTTCACAAGAGGCGAAAGGAGATGCATCTCCTTAGAGCATGCCTACTCGACCATTGAGGGAGTATTTGAGGCATTGGTGATAAGACGAAGGGACCGCTGCGTGCAGATGGAGCCATGGCCTACCCATCAATGCGCTATAGGAGGTGTCCTGAGAGACAACTATGAACTCGGTGCTGGAAATTAGGTCGTCGAACTGGGTCTTTAGGCGGATCTTGCCGACTGGGGATTTCTTGATCCTGTCGTATCCCTGGATTCTGAGGTCGGAGGGCGTCAAATCATCTTCAGATAGACCCAGGTTTCGCAGTGTTCAAATCGGGATTAGGTTGATCCCGGAACCCGTGTCAACGAGGCAACGGCGGACTTCCATGCCATTAAAGTGGCCAGTGATGTACAATGGTCGAATATGACCCTGTATGGGAGGGTCTTCATCTTCACCGGAGAACGAGATAACTGCCTTGCATTCGGCGTTCTCAATTGCCTCAGCGTTGAAGGCTTCTGCAGCTGCTACCTCCGTTTCAAATGGAAGGGGGCTCCTTAGGGCCTCAGTAAGTGCTTCGCGCATTTCAGACGATAATAGAAGGGCCTCAAGGATAGAAATCCTTTCTAGAATGTTGTCCAGGTGCTTCAAGACATCATACTTTTGTTCCAAGCGCAAGCCTCTGCTTACAGGAGGTCGTTCTGCAGTTGGAGGCATAGCGGGTCCTGCCGATTGAACCGGCAGTTGGCTAGTGCTGGGCACATCCCACTGCCTACTAGTTGAATCCTGGAGAGTATTCGCCGAATTAGGATCAGACAGCGGAGATTGGCCTGTAGCCGGGCAAGACTAACTGTGATACAGACAAGGAAGCTCTACCTGATCTAGTAGCACAAACGGCAGTGGAGGTAGAACTGAGGGCATCAGATGAGGTTGCACATGCTGAGCTCTGCGCTGAGCCTGATGTCTGGTCTTAGTAGCATGCACGGCCTGACTGAAAGTGCCCAATGACGTGCCTTGACGACCTGCGTGGTTGTGGTTCCGCTGACGTTGATTTCGGCTGGAAATGTTGGGAAGGCTCGCCTAGAGTTCCCCCTTGTCGGGAGTCATATAGGGTTTTACCAGCTCCACAGTGTTAACTGAAGCGTCCCCTGGCTGTCGCTCGACGAGTCATCCACCACCGGGTGGATTCTAGGAGGAATCCCCATTTTAGGGGGCATAAAGTCGCCAAGAGTGCGGGATGACGATGACAGTGGTGGAGTGCGTTGCTTCTTCTTGCGTCGTCGTTGCTTCCGCTTTTGGGAAGAGGTCGGCTATGAAGACGATGTAGAGGTACTGGCTACTTCTCCCAAAGGCTCCGGATGATTCAGGTGTGCCCGAATGATACCATGGTCACGGGCGACGGTTTTTCGAGCCATCTAGTCATCGTAATTTTGGGACCCACGGCTGGGAACCTGCTGCCACTCGCCTTCGTTGTCGCTACCGATCTCTGACCCTACAAAGACACCTACTACTTGTGTTGGTGTCGGGCCCAACCTGACTATGTTTTTGTCGACCTGGTATTGAAGCCAGTCTTTAAACACATAGCATTTCTTGATGGTGTTCCCTAGAATCCAATTATAAGGACAGTAGTTGGGGTGATCGGTGAGATTTTCCTCTGCCGACCTTCTGCACTTAGGTAGGCGCACAATCCCTTGCTCTAGAGCACTTCGGAAGTATCCAGGGACCTGATTTTCGTTGAACTAATAGGTCTGGTGCCTTCTTTCCGGATAGGGGGCCCTGAGGGCGTGGCCCTGACGAGGGGATGGAGGGGCCTGCCGAGGAGGCGGCGCCTGATTGTCTCTCCTAGGTGGTGGTGGCGCATTGTACGGGGGAACCTGTCAATTCTGAGGTGGTCGCTGCTGGGCAGGATCCTACGCTTGAGGTGTAGGACCTCTGCGGGGTTGTGGGGCCGGTGCTGCTGGTAGTAATTCCAGCTGCCTGGGGGCTTCTATTTGGGCCACCGCGGCAGGTTCGGCTCTGGAAGCCCTCCTGGCTGGGATCACAGGGGGCAGCAAGCGTGCCTGACTAGCCTGTTGCAGAGCCTCCTCGAGGCGCTGAGCCTTATCTGAGAAATCTCGGAACCCTCCAGGGTAGTTCTGGGTGATCAGGGAAGGAACCATCTCTGTTTTAACGTTCCCTACACACATCGTCAGTAATTTCTCTTGAGTCAGTGGCATGTCGAGGGAGTATGTAAGTCCCTTCCACCGGGCGATGAAGTCCGCGACTCACTCATCAGGCCTTTCCTTGCACTTGAAGAGGTCTGTGATGCTAGTCTTTCGCATGGTGGAGCTGAACTGGTATAGGAACTTCCGGCGGAGATCCTCCCAACCGTTCACTGATCCGATAGGGAGCTGGTTGTACCAGACGAATGCGGGGACCTCCAATGTCTGCACAAAACATCGGAGCTTGACGGCTTCTTGCTGGGTCGGAGTCCCTAGCATGGGGCCACACCTGGAAGAAAAGTGGGCCAAGTTCTGTGGCGGGTCCCATGTCCCATTGAAGGGAGATAAAGTGGTGTTCCCAAAACCCAGGGGTGCGGGCATTTCATCCACCCACGCAGGATATGGCTTGCCATCCGGTGGGACTGTCACCTGCCGCGTTTCCAACGCTTCAAGGTGGGCAATGAGCACCTCTATAAGGTCATCTGGGTGGGGGTTCCTGTCTTGACGGGGATCCCTAATCACAAGTGTGTTTCCAGGTTCCTCGACATGGTAGATGGCTTCAGAAGCTCGTGGAACGATTAGTGGAACGGCCTGCGGGGCGGCTAGGGGAACCCGGGCTGGATTCCTCATATTGCCCCATCGTTCAGGAGGGTTTGGAAAGACGTATCGCGCCCTCTTGTCGTGAGTTCCAGCTTCTACCCTGTCTGTGGAAGTAGCATGATCAGGGTTGCCCGGAGGCATCTCACCGGGGAAAAATTGTTCCTTCCCCTGGTGCCCCGGCTTGGGATTACCATAGTCAGGTCACCGCTCTACAGCGCGCTTGGCCAGGAGTTCGTCAACCAGCCTCTTCTGCTCAGCAAGCGGCTGGCGTAACGCGGCCTTCTCGGGATCTTCGTCCATCTTCTGTACAGAGGCGGACGGGTCGGAGTGCTTGAAAGTTTTGACGTACTCCTTACCCTTACCGACATTTCTACTGAGTACCAGCGACTCGATGGGTACAGGGAGGCCTAGAAGGTTCCTCTTCTGATGGGTAACCCTCCCTGATGGGTCCAGCAGTGGCGGTACGCCCTCATGGGGTAAGTCTCTATCGAGAAATTCAAGCTCGTCTTCCTTGTCCACTACATCAGCCATGTGGACTGTGACCCATCTCGAGGGCATGTCCTCAATGTCTCATAATGAATCGGGCTTCCGTCAGATATGGATGAAGAGGAGAGCGGCATAGTGTCCCTAGACATGGACTTGCACATGGAGGGTAGCTTCCCTGATGACTCTGCGGAGTACTTTGAAACTCTGAACTCATTTCTGTTAAAGGGTGCTCTGATGGCCTGGTGACTCAGGGTGCTGGGCCACAGGGAGTGCGGCCAAATCAATCAGGCGGCATTGCTCACCGATTTCTTCAAAGTGCTCTCGACTCTTGGGGTACATCACCTACTCGTAACGAAGGCGAAAGTGTGTCGCCCATAGGGATCGGCGGAAGCACCCCACTTCCTCTGGGGTAAGGGACTCTGGTGCGCAAAAGTTCGGCGCTGCCGTCAACTAGAACTTCTCTGGGAAGTGATCCGCTGTGAGGATGCTCCAGAAGATCATGGGTTCGGACTCGGGTTCTGGCCTTGTATTTCCCCACTTGTCAACCGGAGGCGGCTGAGGGACCGGTAGCAGTACCAAGGCGGACCGATGGGATAGTAAACTTGGCGGCGGAGAATACGGCGAACGAGCTGACTGGCCACCGAATTCCGGGCCATCCTCTGAAGAGTGAGGTGACCTAACCATGATATCACGATACGATGGGCTGATAGCCATAGCTTCTAGTGCCAGAATTGTGGTTTCCTGTGATAGGTCATTTCATTGCCCTACCGCCGTTGGTCCCCAAAATAGCTCTCTGTGATCTCTGGTAGAGGTAGAGGGTGCTTCTGGTGATGACGGTGGTGATTGCGCGGTCAGGACCTGCGGAATTTCTACAATTTCTTCCTCTTGGATGTACCTGCGGAGGGAGGTGGGAATCCGGTGGACCTCGCATTCTAGGAGGATGAGGCTGACGCGCCTGGTTCCTTCCCCAGTCCTTGACACGGAGGAGCGGGGAGAAGGCTCCATCGTTGAGTCGCATTCCGATTTAGAATCTGAGAAACGGGCAGGTTTGATCTCCACCCAGGCCTTCCCAGGACTCTTCTTTTGGCGGCGGAGACCCGCTCTCCTGCCCCTAGATGGCTTTTCGGGACAAGGTTGATCCTCAACATGTGGTCTCGGGGTGGCATTGACGCCATGGCGGAGAGGGTTCCCGTTTGAGATAACCGGGGTGCGAGGGGAACCAGGGAAAATGTCAAAGGGTACATGGGGAGGACCTCCATGGACAGCACCCACGTGGGAGGAACCTCTTTTGGAACCGGCAGGAGCATGGGGAGGACCTCCATGGTCGGTGCGGGCGGAGCGAGGCTGACCTTCACTCCTCGAGTTGCCGGGGCGAGGAGGACCTTCGCCAGTTGCAGAGAGGACGTAGGGAGGACCCCCACGTTGGAGAGGGACCGGATGGGTAGTGCCTTCACATCGACAGTCGGGGGTAGGAGAAGGGACTCCATACCCTATATGGTGGGCACGGGAGAGGTTTCCGCACCGCGCGCAACTGCGGCGGGGCAGGTCTTCCTTCGAGATGGGGGTAGCACGAGGCATACCTCCGGGACGAGCTTCGGGGTGGGGAAAGACCATTCTCTATGGAATAGTGGTACAGGGAGGCCCTCCGTATGGGGTGACATTACCGCGAATTGGTTCAGGGCGATCACCACTCAGGCCTGCAACCCCAAGGGCCAACCCGACCTACCCATGGGGCGGTTGGAGCCTCGGTCCTGGTCGGGTGAAGGAGTGCCCCTGCTCAGTGTGTGCAGGGACTCCATGATGCACGTCGGCGGTGGCTCGAGCCACAGTAGTTGTTGACATTGATGCCCCTTGACGAGCGTCCTCAGCTCGGGCCCGACGTTGACGCCGGGTTAGACAAGCTGGCGCAGGTGGTGCAGGGGCATAGCCTACCTGCTCTTCTGGCGAAGCCGGTCGGCGGTGCTGACACATCTGGATAGAAGCCCTTGCCTGGAGCCCCTGGATTGGGACTCTAAGCGAGCCGAGCCGGACATCACCCACCTCATCAGCGTAAGGCGAGCAGTCGTCGAGGCGTTCCGGGGACAGGCTCCCAAAACGATTGAACGTTGGGGTGGGGAATAGGGGATCCCTGCGCGACCTTTGAGGGCGGCATTGATGGTGGGGCATGGATTCCTCCAGGTCCAGGTGGGCCATATCCCGAGTTGGGATGACCCCTTCCTCCTCGTACCTGCGTACAAGGTTGTTGATCACCCTTCGCTTGATGATCTCTGATAGGGAGAGGGGACGTGGGAGCCCCGTATTCACGGATTTAGAGGTCGCCGTGGTGGCAGCGGAGCCACGCGGGGCAGCTGTGCCGGTATTTCCCCTGCCCCTGCGTAGGCGAGCGGGCGGTGATCGTGTCTCCATAGCAGCAACCTAGTTCCTGGGAAACTGAGAGATCAACTCATCAGCACTGTAAGGAAAAGGATTGACAACCAGTGCCCCAGCATCATTCCATTCTCCACATCGGTAAGAGGGATCCATGCCAACACGTTGCAGAACAGAATGCCCCACGTTCTACTACCCCAACTTCCGATGAGTTTCACGCAAGGCCCACTATTTTCTTGGCAGGACCCGGTGCCGGATATCTGGATCTGGTGACATGTTAAACTACTGGTGTCTCGAACGCTACTAATATTCACATTGAGGAGAAGAATTTTACGTCGGGTTCACCATTTCTATTTCCGACGCTTTCGTCGGGGTGCGCTCATCCGTTTGTGGAGAATGCACAGCTGTTTACCCGCATTCCCGCTTTCCAAGGGTAGGCGGCATCCGTTCCTTGTTCAGGGACTTTTTCTCCTTGATCGAAACCGGGATGATGGGATGTCGGTTCTTCATTTCGTGGATTCCTCCTCGGAACTCATCACCTAGTCCGGGTCTCCCTCGTAGATTTAATACGTTGCTTGTGAAACTCTTCCCAGTTCCATGTTTCCATGGACGCCAGTTAATTACACTGCTTCTGTCATGACATTCCAAAGGGTCCGGTTAGGGCAGCAACCTTCAGTTGGGGGAGTAGTCACGTCGAGGCATCAGTAGCGTGTCTGAATACTGGGGAACTGGCGTGTCTATATTTTGTCCCTTTTCATAGGTCTTCTTGATGGCGTGGAATCCAGAGGCATCCCACATCGAGTGTGGGGAATTATATGCCATAGGTATATATCGGAGGTTTTCCTCAGCTTCCTATGTTTGACACAGGGTATGCCGCAGGTTTAACGTCCAGCGGATACGGTTACGCCAAGGGCGTGCCGTCCGAGGTTTTCCTCAGGCATCTCATGTTTATCACGAGGTAGGTTGCGAGTTTAACGTCCCACAGAGACGGATCAGACTGATCAAAACACTAGCTGGAGTGGATTAGATTGATGAATTTCCCTTGAAGGGATGCCGATATCGGGGCCAACCCGTGGGCAGCTTCCTGAATGTTGTGAAGAGGAGCGTAATGGAATGATATCTCTGGGATATGGCGGTCCAGGTGAGAATCAGGGTGGATGATGGATGGATGGATGAAGCGGAGGGGGACTGAGATGGGACTATCACAAGGGCGACAGTGATATTGGGCTTGAGCCTCGAAGATACCTCCTACATATCCCCGTGGTAGGGAATCAAAGTCCGCGTAGTTCGGGATGATGCCGGCGAGCCGACGTGAAGGTGGACCTTGGCCCGATGGGCATTTTCAGCGAACTGACATGAAGGTGAGCCCGAGGGTCCACTGGTGGTGGGATTGAACCTCGTGGAGGCTTCCTACATACCATGCCTTGACATGGATCAAAGTACCCGTACTTCAGATGGAATGTGGAATACAGTTTAACGTCATGCGGGACGGGGGTGAACCGACGTGAGCGAGGTCGGAACGACCGGGTGATGGGGTTGAACCTTATGGAGGATTCCTACATACCATGTCTTGACATGGATCAAAGTACATGTAGTTCATAATGGTGTTTCGGCGAACCGACGCGAGTGAGGACCTTGGTCCGGATGGTGCGGGGCTTACACACTAGGCTGCCCAGGTGTTGGTTACCTGACATGAAGAAGGTCGGAGTGACCAACAGGTGGTGGGCTTGAACCTATGGGAGGATTCCTACATACCATTCCTTAACATGGATCAAAGACCTCATAGTTCAAAGGGGCTTCGTCGGCGAACCGACGTGAAGGTGAACCCGGGGGTCCACTGGTGGTGGGTTTGAACCTCGTGAGGCTTCCTACGTACCATGCCTTGACATGGATCAAAGTCCTCGTAGTTCGAGAATGGCGGTGGGTGTCGGCGAACCGACATGAAGAAGGGACCTTGGTCCGATGGGGGATGGGATTGAACCTCAGAGAGGCTTCCTACATACCGTGCCTTGACACGGATCAAAGTCCTCATAGTTCGGGTTGGTCAAAACGGCTTGCCGCCAGACTGGAATTTCAGTTTAACGTCATGTTGGACGAGGGTGGAACCTGATGTGAAGAAATGAAGGGTGGTGGGCTTGAACCTCATAGAGGCTTCCTACGTACCATGCCTTGACATGGATCAAAGACCTTTTAGTTCAAATGGATGTGTAGTTTAACGTCATGTCGGACGGCACACAGTTTAACGTCATGCTGGACGGGGGCATACAGTTTAACGTCATGCTGGATGGCACACAGTTTAACGTCATGCTGGACAGGGGCATACAGTTTAACGTCATGCTGGACGGGGTGTTTTCATGGCCAATGCTTACTCTAAGCCCACGTGAGTCGTGCTCGGTGTGAGAAACAAGAGGCAGCAGAGACCTGACGATCACATCGCGAAGGGTGCGTCCATGAGAAACAAAGAGGGGATTACACATTGGGCGGCCCATGGTGCTGGGACTTATTCTAGAATGGAGGCCCGAAGTGCGACAAAGCGCAGCGGGAGAGGGATTTGGGACCAAAGATGGAAGGTTCCTCGTTCTCTATCATGCCCTCCACTGGCCTTGGCAGTGGGGAAGTATGGAGGTGCATGGGTGCTACCTTCCGCAAGATAGGCTTGGGGCTTATGCCAGGGTGGTTGCCCTTCTCCCATGGACACACGCTACTCTGAGAAGGAGGATATCTTCCCATGTGAGGGTGATTCCATTCCCGTGGAGACGAGTGGCATAAAGAATGTCCGAGCTGGGGCGCACCCTGCGTGCGAGGCACGAGGTCGGATCACAGTTTAACGTCATGTGTTGAGGACGAGGTTCTTGGCAGTTTAACATTCTGCAACTCGGATGAGGTGGGTTTACTCCACACCCCTAGGACTTACATAACTGGTACCCTCTGTTCCTTGGGGGAGGGAAGGTACTGGAAAGGCCATGGTAAAGGGGGGTCGCGGAGCGAACCATCGAGGGGTCCACGTTAGTGTGTCTATGCGAAGAAGCAATAGCCGTTAGTGTGCCTATGCGAAGAAGCATTAGGCGAAGCAACACTATGTGTGGTGTTGTACATGGTATTTTGAAATCACATCGTGAAAACCTGTAGGGTCCCACGGGAAGAGGAAGTTTCAAGGAAAAGAGTACGCTTCGAGAAGTGGAGTGCCTCGGCCTTAGCATGGGGCAGGGGTGTGAATGGGAGGTGCTTCGCGAAGCACTGCCTCGCGAAGTATAGGGGCCTTGTGAAGAAAGGTGCTGGGAAGCAGTGTGCTTCGCGATGTACAGCGACCCCGCCTTGGCATATGGATCACTAGTACAGGATGGGTGTTTCGCAAAGCATAAATGCTTCGCAGCTGCCCGAGTTCCCTTGGGAATCCCCTTCCTTCGTGAATGCCCTTAGGCTTTGCGAAGGGCATCCCTCTTGGAAGAGGGGCTCAAGACAAGACAGGGCGAAGGCATCTCGCGAAGTAGAAGTACCTCACAGAGCTCATGATTCCAGGGGGCGAATGGTACTTCGCGATTCGGGAGCTGAGAAGCTGAAAGGTCAGATCGTTCGTCCCCTGGGCTCAGGGGGAACCCAGTATTTATAAGCAAGGGGCGCCGCGAAGTAGAACTCTCACGGCGTGAAGGGTCGGCAGGTGCTTCGCGGCGGCCTCATGAATGTTAGGGAGTTTGCGGAATGGTACCGCCTCACAGTATTCACGGCGGCCTCGTGAATGTCAGGGTGTTCGCGGAGCGTTATCGCCTCCTGTGATTCGCAGTGGGCTCGTGAACGTCAGGGTGTTCACAGAGCGTTACCGCCTCCTGTGCTTCGCGGCAGGCTCACGAACGTCAGGGCGTTCGCAGAGCGTTACCGCCACCTGTGCTTCGCGGTGGGCTCGCGAACGTTAGGTCATTCGCGGAGCGTTACTGCCTCCTATGATTCGCGACGGCCGTGATGCTCGGGGAGTGCTTCGCGTCGGAGCTTCGCGAGGCAGCTTGCGGGGCTTCTTTTCCGCCCCTTCTTTTCGTGTAATATTTTGGCACCAACACAAACCTACCAGTGCAAACAAATTTAAGTTGTGCCTAGGTTAAACACAACATTTTAGAATAAGCCACAGTCTTATAAATCTGATCTAAGACTCCATTTTGGAGTTATTCATCTTTTCAAGTGAAACTATGCACATGCATGATAAAATTTATTTTATATTATTTTAAAAATCACTGTATTGAGGCTCTCCGGGTCCCTGATTCTCAAGACAACCTAGCACCTATCTTAGTAAATTATATTAGAAATACTCCAAAGTCTTAAATTTTAAAACCCATGTCTCTACATAACTACCACATTTAATTATTTTCATCCTCTAAGAGAGAGAAAATCTAGGTATAGGGGAAAAGAAATTGATCTCTACTACTAGGACTCCAATTCTAGCGAGCTTACCAAGGGTTTCTTTGCTTCTTACAAGAATGAAATAATGGGAAAAACAAAGTAAAAAAACACTATTATGTCTATATTATACTAGGAAAAAATCATGCAACAAAAAATCACATGTATCCTCAGCTAAAATAGGTGGGAAAGCGCCAAGCACCACATCCCATCTGCATTCATGGGGTCTAGTGGTGCACCACTTCCCTAACCTTTCACATATACTGAAGAAACTCAGAATTTCACTTCCACCCCTGTATGGACAATTCAATATCCTCCTCAATCATGTTACATTCAAGGTGATTTTGAACACATGAGGGTACCAACAAACAAGACAGGATGTTAGACTCATCCAACCTTGAGAATCTAGATCCAAAAAGAACGTGGAATACCTCGTGTGTTTGTGCCCCTCTTGCAAGAAGAGTAGCCCAAACCAGAAACACTACCACACCCACTAGTGGAATCCATGTTGAGTACTTATGGTAGGAAAACAATCCATATTTCGGAAACATCATAGGGTCTAAATCTTCTTTTATGGAATGATTCTAAGTCTCTCTACTATTCAACCTCGCCTTGAACACATAAGTCAGAGAGACTCATCCATCGTACCTCGATACTATCCTCTTTTGGTAGCACTAAATATCTTACATGGTTTTAGTCGTGTAATAGAAATGCATATTGGTGGGGAATGGACCTCTCATTCTCTTGAATTTGAAGTTACATCGAACAATACCAATACAAGGTTCTACCGACACCCTGTGTTACCCTGGTTTAAACTTTGAGAAAGAAGTGGAAAGAATAGTTTACCCACCAATGAATCTAATAATTTCTACTAAAGAAATTATAAAGGAACCATGGTGTACCTATATTCATCCTTGGAGATTATGGGTTGAAGTCCACTACGTATTTTAGTTTTCCTCGCCCACATCCCCCATCTCCCTAAGCCTACTGTGGACCACCTGGGGGTGGTGGTGGAAACACTTCAAACTGCCTGAAACCTATTACTATTATCCTAGAAACTCTACCTTTCCCACCACCTTGTATAAATCCCTGATCCAAGAACTACCTCTACTAAGGAAGTCTATCGATTGGATCCCTCTCAGTAGCATGACGGTTCAGACAATATCTAACAAGATGTCCCCATCCATCGCAAGCATAACACTACCTCTCATTTGGTTGACCTAATCCTCGGTGATGCTCCTACTCTACAGGCCCATATGCTTGAGTCTGGGCATGGGTATGCCTCCTATGTCGCGATCCTTTAACTTTTCATTTAGCAGTTGTTGCAGATGCCTCAACCTCGTGACTACCACCTTGGGCCACGTCCATTTGTTCCTATGACAAGAATCTCTCTACTACCATATATCTCTCCAGTACTCCATCATATGTGGGAATGCACAGAAGAATCATAAACTCCATGATCACTGAGTGTTATCCCTACTTGAAGGTCCATGCTCTAAATAAATAATCCCAAACCATATCCAAGGATAAATGGGATAGGTCTGTAAACCTCACCAAAAACTCTTCCACAGTCATATCACCCTGTCAAAGTTACATAATCTTCTGTATACACACTAATCTAAATGTGGTTGGGTATAACTCTTCCCTAAAGAGTCACTCGAACTCTACCCACGTGAGGATAGTCAATATAATTCATTGTAGGGATATATTTATACCACCCATGGAGGTTATTTAGATGGAAGGAGGAGTAAAACATGTTATATATTTACCTATAGAGTAATTATATTAATATGGGTATCACAGTTTCTGAAAGTTGTGGCATTAACCACCATAGAGTTAGAAGAATTTTCTTTAACAAAAGATATAAAGAAGATGGTTTGTCTAAAGAACTTCTTAGATGAGCAGGGTAGAAAGAGATAAGAAAAAGTATTCCACTTTTATAGTAAGATTTCTATACATCATGCAAAGAACCCAATATTTCATCCCTGGATGAAGCATATTAAGTTTAAGTATAATTTTATAAGAGGATTCATATAGGATGGATTTATAACACTGTAGATGACTCTTGGAACCAAAAAAACGGCATACATGTTGAAAAATATGATGATAATACAAAAGTTGAGGCATTTTTGTGCCTCTGTTGGTATCCAATGATGAATGGAGGATGAGAGTCAGAATATGGGAGAACCTTTTGGGAGAACAAAAGGAAAAATAGTTGGTATTTCATGAACTGTTTCTTAAAATTGAAGTTGTTAATAGAAAGCATGAACCGATGAGTGAAGAAGATGTGGAGCTCAGATTAAGTAAGTTATCTAATTCAGTTGCATTAAAGTAGATTAGTTTAGAGGATCAATATTCAATTTAGAGATTTTTGGATTTTTGTAGCTCGATCCATTTGGATGATGTTCGGCCGAATGATAGCAGCCAATACTGGACACCAGGTCACAAATGTCATGGTTCAATATCCACAGTGTGCTCATTGGGGGTTCTAGGGGGAGACGTGCCCTTTCTCTAGGTGTTTAAGGGTATAAGTTACCCATCCCAAATTTTAGGGAACTATAGAAACTCTGGCCACATTTAGCAGAGCTAACCATCCAACATTGATAGGGAACTATAGTAGTGCAGACATTGGGTAAGCTTGGACATTAGAGGAAATGGTATTGTAGCTCGGTAGACTTCTTTCCATTAACCTCTATTGAATCTTGGAAATGGGTGGCCAAAACTCTATAGGAGTGTGGACCTATAGACACCATTCACCTTAGCCTAGTGGACTTACTGTATGGTTGGTCGAACTATGTATCATCTTCTTTTTTCGCATATTTTAGGCTAGGGTTTCTTTTTTGTTAAGTTCTGATATTTCTATTTGTATTTGTGATCTCAAATCATATTGAAATTATACTTCTTCATGTATTTAGGGATTCATCTAGAATCACATAAATTTTTGTCCTTTGATATATTCATCTCATTATTTTCTTGATGTTTTATTCTCTATTTTCTTTATCTATAAACATGTTTTCTCACTGTAACTCCTAGAATTACCTCAATATATGGTATCAAAGGTTGTGTTACAATTTATTAAATTGAACGATGGATATAAAATAATTCATGGTGAATATTGATATCTTTGATGGATAAGACTTTAGATAATGGAGGATTTATATTGAAGAGTATATTTTCAAGAAGAAAATTCATTTTCATCATATGGGTTTAAAGTCGACAAACATGGAGCATAAGAAGTGGGAGCTTCTGGATCACCAAGTTCTGGGGGGTTTCACCTTATGGTGGAAAAAATATGGTGTTAAAAATCATAGAGTATAAGATGATGTTTGGGATAATGAATGATACTATGAATATATACAAGAAGCATTGAACATTAAACAAAGTGTACCTAATGTGATGATTGTTAAATCTGAAAATGATTGAAGTGGGGATTTGTAACGACCCATAGTTTTTCAATGGAAAATTTCCTTCTTATATCTATGTCATAAAAAACACAAAATAATGAACTACTAAGTGATAAGTGACCTTTAAACATAATTTTGTCACCCCAATGTTTGGAATTTTAAAAATCTAACATTCACGGTTGTGTTCAAGATAGTTTTTGGAGTCCAATGAAATAAAAATATTTTTTTGTGAATAGTAACCTACCCTTATGAATAGTAACCTAACCTTATGAATAGTAACCTGCCCTTATGAATAGTAATATGACCCTTATGAATAGTAAATATGAGTAACATTACCTATGAATAATAAAATAAAATTTAGACAGCATAGAAAGTGATAATTTGACCTTAGTAAACTTTTTTGGTATTTTATAAGTCATAAATAATTAATTATAATTAATTAATTAATTTAAAATAATACTTATTTTCCTGAAATATATTCATAAATTATTGAATCAATAGTTTTTAGATAATTTTATAATACCCTAAGTAATTTTTGAAAGAATTGCAAAATCAGTTTTAATCTTAAAAACTGTTTTTTTAAGTAAATTATGATTTTATTTAAATATTAAATTAATAATACTTCGAAAATTATTTTTGAAAAATGGACTTCATTTTTGGATTCTACACGTCGAAAAATTGTTGGGGTAAATTTTTGGGATTTTTCTAAGGTACTTGAATTTTTTATGAATAGTGGAATCTGATAATTCACAATAAAAGCTAAATAATGTATTAATTGAGTCATTGATGATGTTCTGCTGATGTAAGCACACTTGGTTCGGGATTACATTATAAAATTACTATTATTGGTCATCCAAGACTCACTATTCCTTGTCTTTGGTGGAATTAATAAACTAATCAATTTTATATTAAGGAAACCCCTCTCCCCTCCACTATAAAAGTCACCCTTCACTCCCTCTTTTCCTCACACCTCTCAAGCTCCAAGCCTTCTCTAAATTCTACCCAAACACCTTCCCTAGCTCATCCCCCACGTTCAAAAGCTGCTGGTCTTATCAAAATACCAATCCTAACTTCTTTAAGGAGGTTCTCAAGAGAAGGATTCTAAAGGTAATTTCTCTCTCTCTTCTCCTTTAATTTCCTTTATAGTTCAAGTTCCTTTCTTGATCTCTCTCTACTTATCTTCATCCAAATTATTCTGTAAATACATTATTATATATATAATGTAATCTTATGATTCTAATGGTATATTATATCACCCCACACCCTTTCCCTCTTCCTTTTATTTTATTAAAGAGAACGTTGTTCATGTGGTGATAATTTATCACCTTCAAAAACAACATGCTCTCTTCTTCCATTTCTACCTTCAATCTGGTCATGAAACCATTTTTATGGTTGAACCAGAATCTTTTATATGTATTATGTTCTATTTTAAGTTCTGGAAATAACCTATGGCCTTATTACTAAGATAAATGTTAAAACAAGATCGTTGTGATCCAAAAACCGCTCAAATTAACCCAAATAACCATCATTAAATTTTTATCTAATGATTCGTCAACTTGGATCTAATATAACTCATTATAAAATCATTCCAGCTTCTGTAATATCATTAATAACATGTAATATCAGTTATGTATGTTTACCCATGATCTACCCAAGCATCAATTTAAGAATACAAGTGGACCGCTCAAGAAAACCATAAAAACGAACATCCCCGATCAATGTTTTTAAACTCTATAAGTCATCCAAAGGAACATAATATGAAATAATGAAACCAGAATGAACCCTATTAATGTATAAAAGGTTCTTTAATTTCTAATTAATGAATATAATGTCATTATATAGGACATTAAAGAGAAGGACGCATTCAAGTACAAGGTAAGGGGAAATCTCGAACCCAATTTTCTTCCTTCAGGTTCTCCCTCTTTCACTCCATTTTTGATATGGTTACTCCTCAAAGGTCTTTTGTTCATCTTTTACTTTACTTTTCTGGGATATAAATGTTTGTAACTGTTTTTTATGTCCATAAAAATGTTTTCCAAAAGAACTCTTCTTTCAAGATCTCACCTTTTACCTCTCATTCAAGGTTGATGGTTCTTATATCAAGTATGTTGTTCCCTCTTTATTTTGGGAACCCAAAGCTTATGAATGTGTTATTATGAGATGAAACCCATTCCTTTACATGGGTTATTTATGTACATGTTTGATATGTGTTCTATGTGGCAAGCATGATAATGATAATGTTATGATGTGACGGGTGCGCCCGGAATTATATAGCGCAATATGAATGTATTAATGTGACGGGTGCGCCCGGAATTATATAGCGCTCCAATGCATTGGGTAAAGTGATGAATATCATGAGTAAATGTGAAATGATGCGTGAACATGATGCTAGCTTTGTTCACAAGTATGTGTGGTAGTTAACCACTAAGACATGATGTTTCATTTTTATGCTTTGCCACATTTCAAGTTTATTGTTTATGCTCCTCTCATGTTCAAAATCTTCTTCCTATGTCATGATTATGCTCACCCCATGATATATTGTTCTTATCTATCCTCTTACTGGGATTTTAGCTCACCCCTTTTGATGTATATCCTTAGGTGGCTACATGTACTAAGGAGAGGACAAGTGCTACTAAGAAGCCATAGAAGAAGAGATTAAATGAATTTTTTATGCTTGATGTTGTATTTGTTATGTATTGTCCTAGTTTTTCCAAGACACTAAACCTCTGGATCCTCCATGTGTAATAATATTATGTTGTTTATCTTTGAAATGATGTAATAGTAATGCAAGAAAAAGTTCGGGTCGCTATAGTTGGTATCAAAGGGAAGGTTTAGTTAATTTGGGAATTAGGATTAGTGAACCCAAAAGAAAACCTCTAGCATGAGACTAAGTACAAATATGCACACAAGGATATTTACCTAGGGATCACATATGATATGTTTTTGGTATAATTGTTTAAAAGAATAAGTTATTCATGACTTGTTTACTTATGTTTTGTTCTAACCTTTTCTATTTTAGAAAATGGTGGGAACCAGGAGAAATCAGGCCAACAACTCTTGCGAAGGCCAATGCAACGATTGCCCGAACGACATCCCCAATGATTTTGGAGGTGGAGTTCAAAACTTCATGGCGATGATTACCCAATTATCCCGGGTTATGAATAATAACCATAATAATGGGGAACGTCCTCCTTCACCAAAGAGGGATCAGCTAGCTATCGAATGTTTTATGTGGCAACGACCACCGACGTTTTGTGGATCTTCTGATCCACTAGTTGCGGAATAGTGGGTCAACTCTATGGAGAAGATCTTTTCTGTTCTTCACTGTTCCGAGACAGAGAAGGCGACTCTAGCCGTTTATCGTCTAGATGGAGAAGCTGATCAATGGTGGGCTTTGATTATGAACACCAAGCCAAGGGATGAAATTGAAGAGATGGAATGGGAAGACTTTAAGATAATGTTTCTTAATAAGTACTTCCCACGAAATCTTCGCACGAAGATGGAGAGAGAATTCATAGAGCTCAAGCAAAAAGAAGGAGAATCTGTCACAACCTATGAATCAAATTTCACAAGGATCGCAAGGTATGCTTCGGGTTTTGTTATCAACAATGATATCAAAATTGATAGATTCTTTAGTGGATTAAAACCACATCTTCGTAAAGATCTTGCAATTCGAGACTTTGGGAGTTATGAAGAAGTTGTTCGGTATGCTCTCAAAGTGGAGATGGAGTTTGGTGAATGGTCCCATGGCTATGGTGATAAGAAAAGAAAGATGGAGTTTCAAGCTGGTGGATCTAGTGATAAAGATGGGAAGAAAACACAACGACCCACTTTCCAAAAATGTGGGAAGTTGCACAATGGGAACTGCCTCAAAGGTACGGGGAAATGCTTCAAGTGTGGGAAATAAGGACACCTAGCTCACAAGTGTCGAAGAGACATGAAAAGGAAGGATAATGTAGCCGATGAAAGGAGAGAACCACTCGTGGTTCAATGATACAACTGTAAGGATCTAGGGAACTATTCAAACCAGTGCACTAAACCTCGAGCTTTCGAGGGTAATCAGCGCCAACAACCACCAAAGCCAAAGGAACAAGGGAAGGCTTATGCCATCACTACTGCGGAGGTGGAACATGATAATGAAGTCGTACAAGGTACACTTCCTATTCACTCAAGAATGGAAAAAGTCTTATTTGATTCTGGTTCTATGCATTCCTTTATATCTTGCAAGTTTGCTAGAACTATAGAATCGAAGCCCCGAAACCTTGAAGTAGAGATATCTGTAAAAACACCAAGTGGTGCAATCATTGCAACCCAAGTGTTTGATTCTTCTCCTGTTGACGTATGTGGGAAGATTCTTCCGGCAAATCTCGTAATACTTCCCTTGGTGGAATTCGACGCTATAATGGGAATGGATTGGCTCTCGTTATATAGAGCACATATCAACTGTCGGGAAAAGGAAATATATTTTCATATTCCGAACCATCCCATGCTCCTCTACAAATGCAAGGAAGATCATGAATCTCCTTTGAGAAATCCTTCAATGGTGTGGGTGATGATCCCCTATGAAGAAGCATACCTCGCCCAAATGATTAAGTCGAAGGAAAGTTCCAACCTTGAGGAAATGCCCATCGTAAGGGAATACGGCGATGTATTTCCTGAAGAGTTACCCGGAATTCCCCCGGATCGTGAGGTAGAGTTCTCAATTGAACTCATACCTGGAGCTACTCCTATCTCGAAGTGCCCCTATAGGATGGATCCTATCGAACTGGAGGAGTTAAAGAAGCAGCTGCAAGAGCATCTGGACAAAGGGTTCATACGCCCTAGTGCATCACCTTGGGGTGCGCCAGTGCTCTTTGTGAAGAAGAAGGATGGAACCATGCGGCTGTGTATCGATTATCGGGAACTCAACAAGATCACCATAAAGAACAAGTATCCTCTCCCAAGGATTGATGACTTGTTCGACCAGTTAAGAGGAGCTCAATACTTCTCAAAGGTGGATCTTCGTTCTGGATATCATCAAGTAAAGGTGAAGAAGGAAGATATTCAGAAGACTGCCTTCCGTACAAGGTATGGGCACTATGAGTTTTTGGTGATGCCCTTCGGACTTACTAATGCCCCTGAAATCTTCATGGATTTGATGAATAGAGTCTTTAGACATTACCTCGACAAATTTGTGGTGGTGTTTATTGATGATATTCTCATTTACTCCAAGAGTAAGGAGGAACATGAAGAACATCTAAGACATGTGTTGGCGACATTGAGAACGGAGAATTTGTACGCCAAGTTCAGCAAGTGTGACTTTTGGATGAATCAAGTCATGTTCTTGGGACATGTGATCACAAGCGAGGGAATTTCTATGGACCCTTCAAAGAAAAAGGCGATTGAAGAATGGCCCAGGCCCTTTAGTGTCACAAAAATCTGTAGTTTTCTTGGATTAGCTGGGTACTACCGACGTTTTGTGAGAAACTTCTCACGATTGTCAAGCCCGCTAACTAAGTTAACAAGGAAAGGGGTAAAGTATGTATGGACGGAAGAATGTGAGGGAAGCTTCAAGGAGTTAAAGAGAAGGCTGATCACTTCACATGTACTCACACTACCGAAAAGTGGAGAAAGTTTTGTGATATACAGTGATTCTTCAAAGAAAGGCTTGGGTTGTGTACTCATGCAAAATGATAATGTGATAGTCTACGCCTCACGACAGTTGAAGATCCATGAGCAGAACTACCCAACGCATGATCTAGAGCTGGCAGCTATGATTTTTGCCTTGAAAATCTAGCGGCACTACCTTTATGGTGAGAAGTGTGACATATACACTGACCACAAGAGCCTAAAGTATATATTCACACAAAAGGAGCTCAACATGCGTCAAAGGAGATGGTTAGAGCTAATCAAGGATTACGATTGCTCTATTCACTATCATCCTGGAAAGGCGAACAAGGTAGCTGATGCTTTAAGAAGGAAAGAACCTGCTACTCTATCCATGTTGAGGATTGAGAAAGACCATATCTTCTTGGATATGCAAAGGATGGATTTGGGAATTGTGAGGGCAGGGGATACATCCTACCTTGCCCAAATGATTGTGCAACCATCCATCCAACAGAAGATTAAGGAAGCACAAAGGGATGATGTGGAGATAAAAAAGAGGGTGAATGCAGTAAAGGAAGGGAAGCTGCAAGAGTTCCATATCGACGATGATGGTGTGATTCGGTTTGGAACGCGGCTTTGTGTGCCTTCATCACCCGGAATAAAGAAGGAGCTATTGGATAATGCACATAGCTCAACTTTCTCTATTCATCCTGGAAGTACCAAGATGTATCATGATCTCCGAGAACACTTCTGGTGGGATAACAAGAAGAAGGAGATTGCGGAATATATATCAAGGTGCTTGGTGTGTCAGCAAGTTAAAGCTGAGAGGAAAAAGTCCAAAGGAATGATGCAGCCATTGCCTATACCCATGTGGAAATGGGAAAATGTCACTATGGACTTTGTCATGGGTCTCCTGAAAACGTCAAGAGGAAATAATGCGATATGGGTTGTGGTTGATCGACTCACTAAGACTGCACATTTTATCGCTATTCGGGAAGACCTCTCAGTTGAACAGCTTGCAAGGATATATGTGAAGGAAGTAGTGAGACTGCATGGTGTTCCACTCTTGATTGTCTCTGACCGTGATCCAAGGTTCACTTCTAAATTCTGGAGGAGCCTTTAACAGGCTTTGAGTACGGAATTAAATTTCAGCACGGCCTATCACCCCCAAACTGATGGCCAGTCTGAAAGGACTATTCAGACACTTGAAGATATGCTAAGATCCTGCTCTCTTGAATTCAAAGGTGGTTGGGATCATCATCTACCATTGGTTGAGTTCTCATACAACAATAGCTTACACTCGAGTATTCAGATGGCTCCGTATGAAGCTCTTTATGGGAAGCGATGTAGAACTCCAACCTGTTGGGATGAAGTTGGAGAACGAAAACTACTTGGTCTCGATCTTGTTCAAGAGATGAAAGAGAAGGTTCAAGTCATCCAGAAACATATCAAAGCTGCTCAAAGTCGGAAAAAGAGCTATGCTGACAACCGTCGAAGGGACTTGGAGTTCGACGTTGGAGATAAAGTCTTCCTTCGAATATCTCCATGGAAGAGAGTCATGCGATTCGGGAAGAAAGGGAAGCTAAGCCCAAGGTACATTGGCCCCTTTGAGATCCTTGATCGTATAGGAGTCGTGGCCTATCTTCTGGCACTTCCACCGAATATGGCTCAAGTTCATGATGTGTTTCGCGTATCACTACTGAGGAAGTACATTTCAGACCCCTCACATGTACTAAACTCAGAGGTGGTATAGCTGGAAGATGATCTCTCCTATGAGGAGCAGCCGGTAAAAATTCTGGACCGAAGTGATAAGGTTCTACGCAACAAGACAACTCGCCTTGTCAAAGTGTTGTGGAGGAACCAAAAGTTTGAGGAAGCAACTTGGGAACCGGAAGAGGCAATGAAGGAGAAGTACCCTCAGCTGTTTGTGTAAAGTGAAATTTCGGGGGCGAAATTTCTTAAGGGGGGAAGAATGTAACGACCCAGAGTTTTTCAATGGAAAATTTCCTTCTTATATCTATGTCATAAAAAACACAAAATAATGAACTACTAAGTGATAAGTGACCTTTAAACATAATTTTTTCACCCCAATGTTTGGAATTTTAAAAATCCAACATTCATGGTTCTGTTCAAGATAGTTTTTGGAGTCCAATGAAACAAAAATAATTTTTGGTGAATAGTAACCTACCCTTATGAATAGTAACCTACCCTTATGAATAGTAACCTGCCCTTATGAATAGTAATATGACCCTTATGAATAGTAAATATGAGTAACATTACCTATGAATAATAAAATAAAATTTAGACAGCATAGAAAGTGATAATTTGACCTTAGTAAACTTTTTTGGTATTTTATAAGTCATAAATAATTAATTATAATTAATTAATTAATTTAAAAGAATACTTATTTTCCTGAAATATATTCATAAATTATTGAATAAATAGTTTTTAGATAATTTTATAAGACCCTAAGTAATTTTTGAAAGAATTGCAAAATCTGTTTTAATCTTAAAAACTGTTTTTTTAAGTAAATTATGATTTTATTTAAATATTAAATTAATAATACTTAGAAATTTATTTTTGAAAAATGGAATTCATTTTTGGATTCTACACGTCAAAAAATTGTTGGGGTAAATTTTTGGGATTTTTCTGAGGTACTTGAATTTTTTATGAATAGTGGAATCCGATAATTCACAATAAAAGCTAAATAATGTATTAATTGAGTCATTGCTGATGTTCTGCTGATGTAAGACCACTTGGTTCGAGATTACATTATAAAATTACTATTATTGGTCATCCAATACTCACTATTCCTTGTCTTTGGTGGAATTAATAAACTAATCAATTTTATATTAAGGAAACTCCTCTCCCCTCCACTATAAAAGCCACCCTTCACTCCCTCTTTTCCTCACACCTCTCAAGCTCCAAGACTTCTCTAAATTCTGCCCAAACACCTTCCCTAGCTCATCTCCCACGTTCAAAAGCTTCTGGTTTTATCAAAAGACCAATCCTAACTTCCTTAAGGAGGTTCACAAGAGAAGGATTCTAAAGGTAATTTCTCTCTCTCTTCTCCTTTAATTTCCTTTCAAGTTCATGTTCCTTTCTTGATATCTCCCTACTTATCTTCATCCAAATTATTCTGTAAATCCATTATTATATATATACTGCAATATTATGATTCTAATGGTATATTATATCACCCCACACCCTTTCCCTCTTCCTTTTATTTTATTAAAGAGAACGTTGTTCATGTGGTGATAATTTATCACCTTCAAAAACAACATGCTCTCTTCTTCCATTTCTACCTTCAATCTGGTCATGAAACCATTTTTATGGTTGAACCAGAATCTTTTATATGTATTATGTTCTATTTTAAGTTCTGAAAATAACCTATGGCCTTATTACTAAGATAAATGTTAAAACAAGATCGTTGTGATCCAAAAACCGCTCAAATTAACCCAAATAACCATCATTAAATTTTTATCTAATGATTCGTCCACTTGGATCTAATATAACTCATTATAAAATCATTCCAGATTCTGTAATATCATTAATAACATGTAATATCAGTTCTGGATGTTTACCCATGATCTACCCAATCATCAATTTAAGAATACAAGTGGACCGCTCAAGAAAACCAAAAAAACAAACATCCCCGATCAATGTTTTTAAACTCTATAAGTCATCCAAAGGAACATAATATGAAATAATGAAACCATAATGAACCCTATTAATGTATAAAAGGTTATGGAATTTCTAATTAATGAATATAATGTCATTATACAGGACATTAAAGATAAGGAGGCATTCAAGTACAAGGTAAGGGGAAATCTCGAACCCAATTTTCTTCCTTCAGGTTCTCCCTCTTTCACTCCATTTTTGATATGGTTACTCCTCAAAGGTATTTTTTTCATCTTTTCCTTTACTTTTCTGGGATATACATGTTTGTAACTGGTTTTTATGTCCATCAAAATGTTTTCCAAAAGAACTTTTCTTTCAAGATCTCACCTTTTACCTCTCATTCAAGGTTGATGGTTCTTATATCAAGTATGTTGTTCCCTCTTTATTTTGGGAACCCAATGCTTATGAATGTGTTATTATGAGATGAAACCCATTCCTTTCCATGGGTTATTTATGTACATGTTTGATATGTGTTCTATGTGGCAAGCATGATAATGATAATGTTATGATGTGATGGGTGCACCCGGAATTATATAGCGCAATATGAATGTTTAAATGTGATGGGTGTGCCCGGAATTATATAGCGCTCCAATGCATTGGGTAAAGTGATTAATCTCATGAGTAAATGTGAAATGATGCATGAACATGATTCTATCTTTGTTCACAAGTATGTGTGGTAGTTAACCACTAAGACATGATGTTTCATTTTTATGCTTTGCCACATTTCAAGTTTATTGTTTATGCTCCTCTCATGTTCAAGATCTTCTTCCTATGTTAGGATTATGCTCACCCCATGATATATTGTTCTTATCTATCCTCTTACTGGGCTTTTATCTCACCCCTTTTTATGTATATCCTCAGGTGGCTACATGTACTAAGGATAGGACAAGTGCTACTAAGAAGCCATAGAAGAAGAGATTAAATTAATTTTTTATGCTTGATGTTGTATTTGTTATGTATTGTCCTAGTTTTCCCAAGACACTAAACCTCTGGATCCTCCATGTGTAATACTATTATGTTGTTTATCTTTGAAATGATGTAATATTAATGCAAGAAAAAGGTTGGGTCGCTATAGGATTATTGCAGATCACATCAATGAGTTAGACACAAACATAAGTCAGTTAACATCAGTGTATATTTCACATGATGATAAGGTATGTTCACTATTTTTACTATCCTAATTACCTAATAGTTGGGAAGAGACTATAACAATAGTGAGTAGTTCTTCTAGGAATACAAAGCTAGTTTTGAAGGATGTGTGGGACCTGGTCCTCAGTGAGCATATTAGAAGAATATAATCAGGAAGAATCTATGGTTCTGATTTGAGCGTAAGAAAAATAGGAAGATATATTCAATGAGACAATCATAAAATATGATCAAATTTAAGAGGAAATAGTAGAGACAAGTCAAAGGGGGTGGTTCCAACCTTCTAGATTTTTCGGAATAAAGGACTCGTCAAGAAAGAGTTCATATAAAATGGATGGAAACTAAAACCAATGGAGAAAACACCGTGGATGAAGGAAATGATTATGTATTTCTTCTGAACATATATATCCCTATGGATTTATATGTTTTATAATCAGGTGAATCTTTCCATTCCAATTCATAGAAGGGTTTCTTAAACAATTTTTTTTCTGAAATTTTTGGCAAGGTACAACATGAAGATGATGAAACCTTGTTGATTATGGGGAAAGGAGATTCACAAATCAAGACCAACTATGGGATTTTACTATTTCTGGAAAATTTGAGGCATATACCTATGTTAAGAAGAAATATTTTTTACATTAAATAGGTTTATTATGTATTTTTTAGTACCATGTTCAATGTTAGTGCATGGAATATCGCCAAAAGAGCTATTTTTATAGCTATGGGTTGAAATAATGGTACCCTATATAACATGAAAAAGAACATGTCTACAAATGGTTCATTGATAAATGCTATAGAAGATTCAAAAAAATGGAACTACATGAAAGAACACGTGAGTGATAATGGGAAGAAGGTTCAAAAAACAAAAGTATTCCTACCTGATCATGTGATGGAAAAACTAGTTGAGTATAATCCTTGTGTGGAATTCAGGAGATCAAAAAGGGTAAGAATGCCTATGCATAGGTATTCATCATCCTTGAATTATTTTTTATTCAATTGTTATGGATAACTATAATTTTTTAAAGAATAAATGCAGTTAAAGGAGTCGATAAAGTTTTAGTTGTCTATGAAGAAGGAGATTTACTCATTGGTTGATAACAACACTTTGGAGTTGACACCTCTACCACAAGGAAAGAAAGAATTGTAGATAAAGTGAGTATACTGGGTTAAGTAAGGACATGATGGAAAGAAGAGATAAAAATAAAGGTTAGTGGTGAAATGTTTTCAATATAATAATGGAGTGGATTTCACTAAAATATTATCACTAGTAGTGAAGATTACCCTCATTCGGGTGGTTCTCAGCACTGTGGAATCAGAAGACATGCATATTGAGTAGATTGATGTCAATGATTCTTTCCTTCATGGATATCCAGAGGAGGGAATATATATTCAAAACCCATAGGGATATGTTGATTCTAGGAAGGAAGTCCTGGTTTGAAAACTCTAGAAGATCTTACATGGTTTGAAGTAGGAAACCATGCAATATAATTAAAAGTTTGATTCATTTATGACTAAAAATGAATAAAAGACATGGGAAATGGTTCAATGTTTCTACACCAAGTCTTTTGGTGATTAACACATTATATAGCTTTTATATGTGGATTAAATACTCATTAAAGGATCAAGTATGCAAAGGATTGATAACTTGAAAGGGCAGTTGAATGAGGAGTTTGATATGAAGGAATTTGGGGAAGCTAGAAAGATTATGGGGATAAAGATCAAGAGAGACCTCATAGATGGAACAATTATATTATCATAGGATGAATACATTGGAATGTTTCTGATAATATTCAGTATACTAGAAGAAAATCCATCATTTATTCCCTTGGAAGGCCATTTTAAATTTTCAACAGAGAACTCACCGATGATAGAAGAAGATGTTGAGTATATGGAAAAGGTTCCATATACATCATCTATTGGAAGCCTAATTTATTCCATGGTATGTACTCGATATAAAATTTATCATGTGGTGGGATATGTGAGTAGGTAGTCAGTAACATTGGAAATAAACATTGGAAATATGTGAAGTAGATAATGAGGTATTTAAAAGGAAGAAATGAAGTATCTCTATACTATGTAAAATGGAATCCATTGCTGGTATATGTGTATGTCGGCCAAGGAGGAGTAAAATGGGATATGTATCTGCCTATGGATAAATTTCATTAAGTTAGATATCATAGTTTTATAAGGTGGTGGAATTATCCACCATAGCATAAGGATACATTAAGGTAATAGATTTTGGAAAGGAGATGGTTTGGATGAAGAACTTTTTGGATGATCTGGGTATAAAGTGATGGGGAAATGTATTTCACTATGATAGTTAGAGTGATATAAATATTTAAAATAAGAAAATATGTCATTCCTAGATGAATAAAATTTAGTTGAAGTATAATTTTATAATATGATTGATATAGGATGGGTTTCTAACACTACAGATGATTTGTGGAACCAAAAATAAGGCTGACATATTGATAAAATAGTTGGTAATATTGAAGTTGAGGCATTTCTGTTCCTCTATTGGTCACCACTGATTAATGTTGGATGATAGGTATAATATGGGAGAAGTCATTGGGACCAAAAAGGGAAAACAACTGGTATTTCATGAATTTCATTTAGAAATTTAAACTGTGAATGGAAAGGACGCACCGATGAGTGAGAAGAGGATGATATTGGATTAAGTAAGTTTCCTAAGTTAGTTGAATTGAAGAATTTCATTTTATAAGATCAGTATCCAAGTGGGATATTGTTTTATTGGTGTATCTCAGTCTATTTAAATGATGTTGGGTTCAATTATTTCACCCCATACTGGACATGAGGTAGGAACTCTCATGGTTTGAACTCTGCAATGATATCATTGTGGGTCATAGGGGAAATGCATCCTTGATCTAGGGGTTCAGGGGATGAATCTCCCCAATCCAAATTTTTTGGAACTATAGAAACTCTAACCGCTTTTAGTATAGTTGACCTACTAACACCGATAGAACACTATAGCAGTTCATACATTAGAGTATTTTCTATATTAGATCATAATTTGGAGGCAATGGTACTATTTCTCTGCATACTTCTTTCCACCAGACACTGTATCATTTTAGACTTGGTTGGATGAAAAACTAGTAGTGTGGACCTCTAGTCAACATTCACTATTTCATAGTGGAATTTCTATGTGGTTAGTGGAACAATGCATCATCTTATTTTTTATCTCTTTTCGGTCTAGGGTTTTTGTGTTGTGAAAATATGATATTTATATATATATTTGTGCTTCTGATTCATAGTAAAATTCTACCTATCTTTGGATGTTAGGAATATTCCCGAACTATGTAAATCATCATGTCATCTGAGATGTTCTTCCCATTATTATTTTTATTCTATCTTTTCTTCATATGAAGATTTGTGTTTCCACTATGAAAGTCTACATTTCTTTAAAAACTATTTTCAAAGGTGTAGTTTCAATTTATCTAATTGAATGATGGATATGGATGAAGGAAAGATGCAAATTGACCGCTTTGATGAAACTGACTTTGGCTATTGGAGGATGTATATTGAAGACTACTCTAACCATAAGAACATTCAATTTCTTATTTTGGGGTTAAATCCAATAAACAAGGAGTATATGGAGTGGTATCTTCTGGATCAATAGGTTTTGGTAGATGTGTTACTTACATTGGAATAAAATGTAGCATTTAATATTATAGAGGAGAATACGATGGTTGGGATAATGAAATCCCTCGTGAAAATGTATGAGAAGACTTCAGAATCATACAAAGTGTACATGGTTTGATGGTTGTTCAATATAAAAATTATTGAGGGGGTAATTATTTTTTATCAAATAAATCAATTCAACACCATCATATGTCAGTTTACATCAGTGGATATTTCTCTTAATGACGAGGTTTGTGCACTGGTTTTACTATCTTCATTACCTAATAGTTGGAAATTGATTGTATGAGTCATGAGGAATTTTTCAGCGAATACCAATCTTGTTCTAAAGGATCTACGGGACTTGATCCTCAGTGAGGATATTAGAAGAATAGAATTGGGAAGATTATATGGTTCTTATTTGAATGTATAAAGAAGAGGAAGATATATTTAGTGAGATAATATTAAAGGATGATCAAATTCAAGAGGAAATAGAATATAAAAGGCAAAGGTTGATGGTCCTACCTACTGGATTTTTGGGAAGAAAGGACATGCTATGAAAGAGTGTAGTGAAAAATAGAAATCACGTGAAATAAATAGAGAAAACATAGTAGATAAATTAACTAATTTTTTGTTGTTTCTTATCATGGATAACCCTATGGAGTGTTTGATTTTAGACCTAGGGGAATATTTCGATTCCACTTCAAAGAAGGTTTTCCAGAATAATTTTATTTTTGTGAATTTTGTCAAGGTATATCTTCCTGATGATGAACACGTATAGATTGTGGGGAATGGATATGTACAGATCAAGACCAAGAGTGGGAGTTTTCTGGTTCTGTGAAACATGATTTATATCCATAGTTTAAGAATAAATCTTTTTTATATTGGACATCTTGATGATGTAGGTTTTAGTATCACATTCACTAGTGTTTCTTGGAAAAACACTAAAGGAGATATGGTCATAGCTTAGGGAGAAAATAACAGTACCCTGTACAAAATTATAGAAACATGCATAGAAATGGTTGCATGAATAAATGTTTTTGAAGATTCAAAATTGTGGGTCTATATGCTAGAACATATGAGTGATAATGGCATTAAGGTTATGGAAATAAAATTATTTCAACCAGAGATAAATTCATTGGATGTTATACTATGTAAATATTATATCTTTACAAAGAAAAATAATGTTTCTTTTGCAAAAGGAGACTAAACATTGAAGGTCTAGAATCTTGACCAGGTTCACACTAATGTTTGGGGGCCTACAATAGTACATTCCCTTGGAGGGCCCCAATATTATGTGACATTTATCAATGAATTAGTAAGGAATTTATATTTTTACTTTCTAAAAATAATATTTTATTTATTTAAGATGTTTCATAAGTAGAATACCATGTGAGAGAAAGAGTTAGTAAAAAATATGAAATGCTTGATATCTGAAAATGGTGGAGAGTATGGTAGTAATGATTTTAGGGAATTCATTTCAAATAATGGTATTCGGTGGGAGAATACTATTCCAAGAACACCACAACAATATAGAGTAGATGAAAGGATTAATAGGGCACTAAATGAACTTTCCAAGAGTATGAGGATACACTCAAGTTTAACCAAGACTTTCTAGGATAATACAGTGAACATAGAATCATTTCTCATTAGTAGGTGTCTGTATGTTCCAATGGGAGAATGTCTACCCAAATATCATTGGTCTAGTAAAGAGGTAAGACTCTCATATTTATGAGTATTTGGATATTTTGTATATGTAAATATTTATGCTGATGAAAGGTAAAATCTTAATGATAAGTCCAAACCTTGTTTCTTTAATGGCTATGGTGACGAGGAGTTCAGTTACCGCTTTTGGGATGATCTCAACAAGATGATCATCAGGGGACAAAACAAGGTATTTAATAAAGCTATCATGTACAAGGACTATAATTTAGTTTAAATTGATATTGTGAATAATGAATCAGAGTGGCATGATAAATTGGATCTTGAATGTCTTCCTAATCATGTGATACCAAAATCAGTGGATCCTACTTCTCAAGTGGATTTGAGGATTTCAACAAGCGTAAAAATTCTTATTCATAAGTATTCACCATCCTTATAGTATTTTTTATTGAAGGATAGTGTATAACCATAATTTTTTGATGAAGCAATGCAGTAGAAGGAGTTGAGAAAGTGGGTTTTGGCTATGAAGGAGGGGATTTCCTCATTGCATGATAACAACACTAAGGAGTTGACACCACTGCCACATGAAAGAAATATTTTCAAAACAAGTGGATATGATGGGTTAAGGAAGAACATGATGAAAAGAGGTGGTTTTTAGTAGTTGAATTTATTTTTAAATACTTTAACATTTTTATTTGTTTTGATAAATTACACTAAATATTTTTTTTAAATTCTCATTTTATTAAATTATTTCATGAAATTATCATTTTTATTACAACTTTTTAATTTTCAAGTTTATTATATTCTCAAATATTATTAATTACATGTTCTAAAATTAATAATTTATTTATTTTTATAATATTATTTTTTAAATATTATAATTTTTTTAAGTATTAATTTTTAATTACATAAGGTCATATTTTTTATAATGTAAATGAAAAAATAATAGCCTTCCTTATGAGCTAATGTGGCTAGCTCTCAACCACATAGGGGACTGTTGACGCTCCTTTCGTCACGGAATCTAAAGTTCGGAAAAGGGAATATCTGAGCTCAAAGTGATTAATCCTTTGAAGAAACATCAAAAAATCGACAAAGGGATAAAAAAGGAGAACATTGTTCATGGATCGCGCAAGTTCCCTCTTGGTCGCGCAAGTACACTTGCGCGCCGCCTCAATACTTGCGCGACTCCTCATGTTCGTGCAAGGGACTTGCGCGACATATGTGGTAACCGCCTGGTAACCGCCTAGTAACCGCCCGGGGTCTTCTTTTGCCTATAAATAGACCCTGTGGGCCCCCCATTCTTGAGGATCTTTTTCCAGAAACACGGATTGAAGCTCCCGACGCCCAAGTCTCTTCTCAAAGCTTCCGGAACACTTCTAAGGTAATTTCTTACCTAGAACGGAAGATCTAAAGAGAAAAAGGAAGGCCTAAGTGTTGAAACTTATCAAACACTTGCGCGCCGACTTAATTCCTCCAATATAACTTGCGCGTCCCTCTTCTGGAAGAACCTCAAGAAAATAGTAAAGGGTTTAATAAAGAGTCGCTCAAGTATTTCAACTCTGGTTGAAAATCGCGCAAGTACCCCTAATGTCGCGCAAGTATACTTGCGCGACCAATACTTGCGCGCCGCCGCAGGACTTGCGCGCCTTTCAGGACTTGCGCGCCCCTATCTTTTTGGGTGCCCATCTTGCCCATTTTTACCCCTCTTAAGCCATTTCACCCTTCCTATTCAAGATTCAGTCTTCAAGATACTCTTCAAAGCCATTTATGGCATGATTTCTTGATTTGACATCCTTATCTGAAAGGAATTCTGTGAAATATCTCTCAAAACCTAGTGATTTAAACATCTTTATATCACCAAAGATTAAGAGTTCATTCATTTCAACCTCATCCTTTAAGATGAGAGAATCCTAACCTGGGTCTCCTTTTCAGGAATAAATCCCCAGTTATAAAAACCTAACTTGGGCATCTTTCTTAAGAATAAGCCCCAATCAAGTCCTTTAATCTTGGGCATCCTCCTCAGGAGTAGGCCCCAAACCTTAATCCCTAACCTGGGTCTCCTTTTCAGGAATAAGACTCAGTCATAAATCTTGGGCATCCTTCTTAGGAGTAAGCCCCAAGTCTCTTAAAATTTCTCTTAACCAGTCATAAATTACCTTTGATTTGGGTTTCCTTTTCAGGAATAAAACCCAATCATAAGTCCCCTCCTAACTTGGGCATCCTCCTTAGGAGTAATCCCCAAGATTAGAGTATTCAAATCTCCATGAAGCACATATAACTTTGTGGACCCTGTTCTTGGATTTTCTCCCTAAAAGTAAATCCTAAACTTTCGTCTATCTGGGCAGTCATCTATACATAAGCCCCAAAACAAATTCTTATGATTGCATCTTTTATGGCACAATTGTCTGAATTTTACCAATACCTCTTGTTTCTCACACCGAGCATGACTCACGTGGGCTTAGAGTGTAAAAGTAATTATGACATTCATCTTTGAGCCATCAATCATAAAACATCATATCCCATCCCTCGAACTACGTGGGTTCTGATTCCTTTTTTCAAAACAAAGGATACGTAGGTAGCCCATTTATGGGTTCGATCCCAACATTGAAATAATCTCTGTCCTTCTGAATGAAGATAAACTTCAAGTGCCCCACTGAGTGGCTTTAAAACCAGCCTGGTCATCAAAATGACCAAGAGACTTTTATATAAATGTTTTGAAGGATACCATTGACCAAGAATCTCTAAACAAATATAGATGATTCTATATTGATGAAGAACCTCGAATACATATAAAAGATTCTCTAAATTTCTTGCATATTTAATCATTGATTGTTAAAACTAAAGGAAAGCTCATTTTATACTTGGTAATGTAATAAGGATTCACGAACTTAACTTAAATCTATAAAGAGAGTCCCGGAGTAGAAAATAATTCCCCTCAAAAAGGTGTGATGAGTCCGACCTCCCATCCTCTCGACCAATGCAAATTCCTAAGCCTCATTAGCCCACAAGCTAATGAGCGCCTGCCTTTGGAAAGTAGGTCCAAACGGATGTGGAATCATTGGATGTTTCCGGTTCTACGAACAAACCCGTTAGAAACCGATCGGAATGTTTGAATCTCCCGTCCAGGAGGTCATCCCCGGATTCCGCGCGAAACAAAAATGGTGAACCCGACGTGAATCCTTAACCAAGTTAAAGTGATGTTCTTCTTATCTGTTAGGCCCTTTGGGCCAACAAGGAAATCATTGACATATGATCATCCAAAAGATGCAGTAGCCGGATTCATCTTGATTATGTCTGTTACATGGAACAGGAACTCTTTTTTCAAGATCTTCTACAAAAAATGGCTTTCCTTAAATTCACCCCTGTGAATACTACTGCTGGGAACACCTCTACTGTGAGGTCTGCTGCCGTGAAAACCAATACTGCTACTCCTGCTGGAACGTCATCCGCTCTGAGGATGACATCACCAACTCAGCGTCTTCAACGCTGTGTTTCTAATGCACTGGTTAAGGAGTACCGTCGCAACGGTACTATCCCAACTCTGGAGGCCGCTCGTCAAGCCCTCCAAATTAACAATTCTACCTGGTCGTCCAGACAACGGCGACCAGCAATCAAGAAGCAGACGGTGCTGACTACCGTCTCCAACCGTTTCGGGTCGTTATCCCCGGAACGCAATTTCCATTCACTCCCTTACTCCGAGGAAGTGAATGAGCAGGTCCCGCAGGACCTTAATTCAAAAATACAGGAGTCCTTCTCAAGGGCTCCCATCAACAATCGCCGCCAGACTCGTGCGGTAGTGCGCCCTCAACATGATGAGGGTACCGACTCCAGGCGTTCAGCTCAGGTTCCTCGAACCCGAGCAGGCAAGATGAATCGCCAGAGACGGAATCCGGTTAACAATAGGCAGGTTGTCATCCCTGCCATCTCCGGAGAAGTCCACCAACCTAACTTGGTGGCAAACAACGAGCAGGCATACACACCTTCCCGTTTTAATCCCACTGTCCAGCAGACTCGTCTGGCAGCATCAAGCCGATCCCGCCAGGCAATTCCGGCGGAGTACCATAGGCAGGAGCATACACCTGCTTATACATCAGCAGTTAGTCAGCAGGATCGTCTGACTACATATGGTGGATCTCGTCAACCGCGTTTGGCGAAGTGTAATCAGCAGGCACATACACCTGCTAATACTAATCAAGCCTACCAACAGTCTCGTTTGGTAGCGCACGGAGAAGTCAGTCGGAAAGCCCCGACGACAAACAGGAGACAGACTAAACTCTCTGCCTCCACACTTGAGTACTGTCAGGATTCACTGACAGGAAAAGGAGGACAGGAGCAGGCACATACACCTACTCCAAGCCCGGAATGGACGTATATCCCTGTTCCGGCGGCTGAAGTCACCAAACAGATTTTGTCAATGGTGAAAGAGCAGAAGCAAATTCCTGCTCATATTCTGGATGCTTGCCAGGATATCATAACAGCTTCAGTATCATCTCAGGGACAGACACATAAATCTATCCCTAGCAGTGGAGTGACACATCAACAATTCACTCCGGAACAGACACACACATCTGTTCCAGTCCAAGAGGGTTGTGGGGCCTACTCCCCCATATCATATGGACAACCAAGTCAGGCACATACACCTGATTTGAGCGATGATCGTCAGCCTAACCTGACCATCTTTCCTGATCAGGCACATACACCTGCTCAGAGCAATCACTTTCGTCATCAAGTGATTTCTAAAGCGAGTAAGAAGGCATCTAAGAAAAAGATCCGCCCAGCACAGTCAGGAGATCAAAGGCCAATCTGCAACAAGGCCTTGCTCGATGCTGGAGTTCTTGAAGCCCTCAGACATTTATCTGTCGGAATTCAAGATTCTACTCCCTCAGTTCCCAATAACAGGAACATTAATCCCGAAGGTCTTCAACAGACACTTCCTCATGAAGACTTGCTTCATGAAAATTCGGTCAATCTTGAAGTTTCTTCTTCAGATGAGAATCACAGGAACCCTCTGTGTGGTCAGAAGACCAAGGAGCAAGAGATCTCATCTTTTGCTGTAACCCATCATGAAGGTCCTCCTCATGGTGATGAACTTCGCTGCGAAAGTCCTCTCCGCAGTAGTGATTCACATTGTCTCGAAAATTATTCAGAAGGCAATGTAGTGACGAGAAAGGCCTCCTATCTCGAGGCACTTGCAAACGTAAAACCAGTCATGTCTGAAGTTTTACTATCGGCAGGTGAAACTCTTTCTCCATCAGAAGATAGCTTGGGGTTCAGGTTATTCTCCGAACCTTCCCTGGGTCATTCATCTTCCAGCATAAATAGTGATTCCTCTACCAATCTTGTTGAATCCGATGAAGCAACAAGGAAACACCAACTCTGGTCCAAACAGGTAGAAGAATCTTCATTTAATGATAAAGAGGAAATGCTGAACATGAGGAAAAAACTGGCAAAAGGTGAAGTACCAGTCATGTTTTGGCCTTTGGCTGATTCACAGTATGACATTCCAAAGATGTTGACGGATGATGGAATCCATGATATTCGTCTTAACATATGGAAAACTCTTTGTCAATTAAAGAAGAAGGTATTATCTTACGATGAATATGAAAATAATCTTAAGATAATAGAAGGGTTACAACGCCAGATTGATTTGGCATCTCTATCAGTCTCTCGGTATCCGAAGGCTGAAAAGCAACAGAGAACCCTTCAACGTTCATGCCTTGGCGCACTAAGAAGATTGCGTCAGTTAATTTCCAATGCTCCATCTAATGTTCATATGAGAGGATGGGGTATTCACGGAGCACTACATTTCACAGTGCTTTCCGGTCAGCAAAGCCCGACGAAAATGGTCTCATGCAATGTTATTGCCCATGGCCGGCCACAGTCAATGGGCTTTGTTCATAATCAAAATCTTGCTCGAGATCAAGCTTCAACTAGTTCCTCTCAAAATCAAGTATATAGAGAACAGGTTGTTGAATTGCTCCTACATCAAGCAGGCGAGAATATTGCGCAAGCCTCTCGTCTGGAGCAAACACGTCATCAAATGACAGAAGTTTCGGAAATCATCCAACGGTCTGTTGAACCAGGTGATAAAAGTGGATACAGGTTAATGCATCCAGCTAATTTCCGAACTAAGATTCTCAAGATCAAGAGATATTTTAAAAAGATCTCAGACATAGCATGTCAAGAGACACCCCAGCTTGCCAGACTGGGGACTTCTCTAACCCAACCCTCAGAATCAACGAATGGGATTCGAGGAGTTGAGCGGAAGAAACAGGAACACCCCCAGTCCACCGGACTGGGGACTTTTTCAAATCTTCAATCCCTCCCTCAGAGAAAGTCAGTATTCTCTCGATTAGGGAATAAGCCTCAAGAGGAACGAAGAGCCAAGATGTCAGGAGATTCTCTCCAAGTGACGGTTCTCCAAGAAATTCCTGAGGGATCAAGTCAACGGAATGCCATGCCTTATCATGGACATAAAAGGAGACAATATCACAGAAATGTTGATAGAAAGGATTCCATGAAATATGCATCCATTAATGTCATCAATGTCGTTGCTGCTGATTCACCAGATGAGGCTCAATCAGAGGGATCAGATGAAGAGGTTCCTGCTCAAGAAGTTGCGCACACAGACCTAAATGAAGAAGGTGTGCGCACACGTAATCAAAGGCTTACCCAAAATCTGGGTATTCCTTCAAGTAACCCACTTCCCCCTCTCCGAAAAGGATCCAATAAGGGGAAAGGAAAGAATCAGGTTACTTATCACCCTTCCTCTGAAGGAGGTCAATCGCTCTCATTAGAGCAAAGGTTTGCACAACAGGAGGAAGAAATGAAAGAATTAAGAAGGTTGAATGCAGAACTACTTCAGAGTAGTCTTCTTCTTAAGAATGCTGAAGTCCGACAGCCGAAGGAATTTGTTGTAACTACTGAGATGGATCAGGAATATCCTCCTTTATCAGTACACCCACAGAGGTCTAATCCTACGGGTCAAACGCAACAACGGTTGGCAGCACTACCATTAGTTGCAGCACCAACCTCCACGGCTGTCCAAGCTCCATTCATTGAACCTACCCAAAACCAAGTTCAACCTGACGTTTCTCAAAAGTTAATAACTACTATTGAGTCATTAACAGCTCGGTTAGAAACTATGGAAGGGAAACGGGTGCAAGTTCAACCTGAAAAGAAAGTTTACCCTGAATGGGTAGATTCAATTTCTCCTCCATCCAGTTTTGGAAACCCTATTTTCCCTACTTTCAATGGATCAGGTGACCCTGAACAACATTTGACGCATTACGTGTCTTGTTGTGATCCTATGATGGGAACTCCAGAGCAACAAGAAGCAGTGAAACTCAGATGCTTCGTGCGAACCTTGCAAGGACCAGCTTTTGTCTGGTATACAAGCTTGAAATCCCGGTCAGTCATCGGATGGGAGGATCTTCGTCAAAAATTCCTTCTTCAGTTCAGCTCAACTTTGCCAAAAACGA
The DNA here is from genome assembly GCA_963277665.1 of Viscum album. Lineage (NCBI taxonomy): Eukaryota > Viridiplantae > Streptophyta > Magnoliopsida > Santalales > Viscaceae > Viscum > Viscum album. Next base: position 2,040,719,672 of record OY728148.1, on the reverse strand, counting down.
CAGTTTTCGATCTTACAAACTGCAAGCAAAGGGAGAATGAAAGAGTCTCTGATTTCATTGCTCGTTGGAAGGGATTAACGTATTCCTTGAGTTTATCACTCCCTCAGGAGGAATTGTTGGCAATCTGTGTGGCAAATTTGCGTGACGAATTACGCACGCCATTAATCCCTGTGAAATACACAGGAGGGTTTCGAGACCTTACTTCAATCGCTCAACAGATTGAAGATTCCCTTATGCAGGCTAAGGTTAAATCTCGTGTAATTCCATCAGCTCCAGGAAGAAGAATGGGTAAAGCAGAAACTGCTACAGTTATGCTTAAACAGGCACCTGTACCTATTTCTACTTCAAAACCTTCATCTTCTCGAAGGGCTCCACCTCCTGAACGCCAACAACAAAGGCTGTTTCGTCCAAATGATCAAAAAGATCAACGACGAAAACAATTTGAGGATATGAAGAGTAAAACATACTCTTTCCGAAGTGAGCAAGTTCCTGGTTACTTCATTTCAGCTCTGGAAAATAATTTGGTTCAATTACCAGTGCTGAAGAGACCAAACAAGGAAGGAGATGAAGACCGTCCCAATTATTGTCCCTTTCATCAAATGTTGGGACATCCCATCCAGGAGTGTTTTGTCTTTAAAGACCTCATACAAAATATGGTTGACTTGGGACAAGTCAAATTGAAGGGTTCTTCAGCTCATGTAGCGTGTATTACCGCTACAGATCCAGAGGAAGGAGGCGAGTGGCAGGAAGTCAAAAGCAAAACTGCGAAAAAATATGATGATTGGATGGTCAGAAAGACAATCAATCGGACCCATTCCATTTTGCGAACACAATTGAAGAAGCCAATTGTGTCTCCTACAAAAGCTGCAGTAAAGCCTCCATCAAAGGACAAATCCTCAAAAGGGAAGCCCAATTCAAAGAAGAAAGAGGAATCAGGAGAAGATGAGTATGTATCAAAGCCTAAATTGTCTTTGACTCTGGCAGATTTCATGCCATCTACTTCAAAGCCACGGGCACCGTCCCACCAAACGGCACAGCCTAAACAGGCTAACTTGGCAGAGTCTTTATCAGACGAAGAATTGATCTTTGGTTCTGTTAATATGATTCAATTAACAGATTCATATTCCAGTCTTGATGAGCCTGAATTCCCTGTATCAAATAAAGTAACCCGAGGAAGTTCTAGAGGTTCAGGATATAGGGGAAGACGTGGATCTTTCCGAAGCCACTACTCTAATTCTACCCCTGCTAGCACTGTATATGCAGCAGAAACTCGTGGTAGATCCCTTCAGCGAGCTCAAAATGAACAAGCAAGTTCTTCTGCCAATGGCCAACTCAGCTTCGGCACAGTTATTTTGGAAGACCGATTAAATGTTCCATCTTCTTTATCTCAGCAAGTAAATGGATCTAATCAGTCTAATTTTACAAAACCAAAGATGTTGCCAACTTCAATACAAGAGGCATCAGCTTCCAAAGCATCTGCTTCCAAGGTACCTGCTAAACCGCATATTCCTATTGGGAAACGCAGGCCTCTAGATCAAAAGTATGATATATTGAAACACTTGGCCCAAGTACCAGCCAAATTATCAATTTTGGATGCTTTGAATCTATCAAAAGATCTTCGGGAAGCACTCATCGAATCTTTGTCAAGTCCTCAGGAGTTTGAAGCTGAAATTGCTGCAGCTGAAATTTATCACATAGAGAATAATCCTGCAGAATGCCATGCAGTGATATCTTTTACTGATAAAGATGAAGATGATGTTGTGCATAGGCACATAAAACCTTTGTACCTATCTGGCAAAGTCAATGGTATAGATGTTCGAAGAGCTTTTATTGACAATGGTTCAGGAGTCAACCTCATGCCCATTCGCACACTTCGTCGATTGGGCCTCACGGAATCTGATTTATCTCCTTCTACCATGATGTTGCAAGGATATGATAAAAATGAACAAGAACCACTGGGAGAAGTTACGCTCAGAACTCAGTTTGGAGATCTTGTTTCCAATTCAGATTTCATGATTGTTGATCAAGACTCAGCTTTCAATATCTTGCTTGGAAGACCCTGGTTACATCAGCATGCAGCTATTCCGTCATCATACCATCAATGTCTCAAATACTGTTTCGATGGTCAAGTTGGAACATTGTATGGTGATAAGGCCCCATTCAAAACATGTGAGTCTCAATACATTGAGGCGGAATTTTATCACATGAAGGGAAGAGAAAAATCTACAATGAAGGAAATTACCAAAGTTAATGCTCCATATGGTTTGGAAAAAATTCCAATAAATCCATTTTCACATGTGAGTACAGATTATGTGTTACCTATCAGTCAAATTGACAAAATAGGCCCAAATCAAAATAATCTTATGGAAAGATCCATAATGTCAATTACGGCAATCGAGCCAGACAACATGGGAGAAATTGGTAACTTACCAAGTAGTGATGAAAGCATAAGTGGTGACGTTTTCATTTCGTCTGCTGAAATCCAACAAGTCTATACTTCGCTAATCAGGCCAGAAGAAGTTATAGCAACACCAGAGGTGAATGTTGATGTCGATTCTCAATCCATCATCTCCTCTTTATTTCCCAAAGAAGACCCTTTTTCATCAATAGGGTCGGAAATGGAAGCTTCTTCTTCAAAATGTGAAAATTTTGACATCTCTTATGATCATGAGAATTTCGTTTTTTCATCTACTTTGCAAGTAGAAACGGAAGATATAACACATGATGAAGAGGAAGAGGAAGATCTTAGAGATGCTCCTCCAGCATTTGAAGAGGGTATCTCTACCACTGTGGATGAACTCAGAGAAGTAAATCTGGGTACAGAGAAAGATCCACGCCCCACTTTAATTAGTGCGGCCATGACCCTTGAAGAACAAGAGATGTATATTTCTTTTCTAAAGCAAAATAAAGATATTTTTGCTTGGAATTATACAGAGATGCCTGACCTTGATCCTGATGTTGCCACCCATCATTTGGGTTTGCCAAAAGAACATCGAGGATTCAAGCAAGCCGCGAGAAGAACACACCCAACCTATGCTTCCAAAATCGAGGCTGAAGTGGATAAGCTTATCAAAGCTAACTTCGTTAGAGAAGTTCAATATCCCAAGTGGTTGGCTAATATTGTCCCAGTAAAGAAAAAGAACGGACAAATTAGGGTTTGCATCGATTTCAGAGATCTTAATCGGTATTGTCCCAAAGATGATTTTCCAGTTCCGATTACAGAACTCTTAATTGATGCGACGGCTGGCTATGAAGTACTTTCTTTCATGGATGGATATTCTGGATATAATCAGATCCGAATGGCCCCAGAAGATGAGGAATATACAGCCTTCAGAGCTCCTCAAGGTGTGTTTTGTTACCGGGTGATGCCCTTTGGTTTAAAGAATGCAGGTGCAACATATCAACGCGCCATGCATCGTATCTTCAAACCTTTTCTAGGGAAATTTGTTGAATGCTATGTAGATGATTTGGTGGTTAAATCCAAACAACGTTTTGATCACTTGGATGATTTGGAAATCATATTCCACAAGCTTCGACAACATAATTTGAAGATGAACCCCTTAAAATGTGCTTTTGGGGTAACCTCAGGAAAATTCCTCGGATTTGTTGTACGCCATCGTGGTATTGAAGTCGATCCTGAGAAGACCAAATCAATCCTTGGTATGTCACCTCCTCAGAATTTGAAAGAATTAAGAGGACTTCAAGGACACTTAGCCTATATTCGGCGTTTCATCGCCAATTTGGCAGGAAAAAGTTTACCTTTTACCAAATTATTGAAGAAAGGAGTCACTTACCAGTGGACTAAAGAATGTCAAGAAGCATTTGATGTTCTCAAGAAATACCTCTTAAGTCCACCAGTACTCATGCCACCTGTTGAGGGTAGACCTCTTATCCTCTATGTGACAGCTTTAGAGCGATCATTGGGTGCCTTTCTCGCTCAAAAGAATGATGCTGGGAATGAAAATAGTCTCTACTATCTCAGTAGAACTATGCTTGAAGCAGAAACCCGGTATTCGAGTATTGAAAAGTGCTGCCTAACATTAATCTTTGCAGTTCAGAAACTGAGACACTACCTGCAACATCACGAGGTCCAATTGGTATCTCGTAATAATCCACTCAAATTCATCCTTAGTCGTCCAATGCTTACAGGACGTCTGGCAAGGTGGGCGGTTATTCTACAGCAGTTCGACATTCAGTATGTATCTCAAAAGGCAATTAAGGGCCAAGCTCTGGCTGATTTCCTGGCTGAACACCCTTCAGTGGAAGACACGTATTCAGATATCGAACTCCCTGATGAGGAAGTTTTTTCTATTCAAGAGAATCCTCAAACATGGGAAATGTATTTTGATGGTGCTTCTAGAAGTCCAACAGGGAAGAAAATGGAAAATCCTAAATTCAACAAAGTTGGTTTAGGAATTGTGCTCATTTCTCCAGATAAGGCAGTGTTACCTTATTCCTTTTTGTTGTGGGAAGGTGGTACCAATAATGAAGCTGAATACCAAGCTCTCATTGCAGGCTTGGAGTTAGCGCTTCAAGCACAAGTGAATCACTTAAAGGTGAAAGGTGATTCAGACCTGGTAATCAAACAAGTCAATGGGGATTATGCCATCAGAAAAGAAGAATTAATCCCTTTGTATGATTACGTCAGAGAGTTAATGTCGGAATTCCCTTCAGAACCGACATTTTCTTATGTCCCAAGATCACAAAATGCTCAAGCTGATGCACTGGCTAATATAGCCACAGCTTTAGCAGATAAATCGGGACGAGACAACCATCGGTATTGCCCACCGTCGTGCAATTTCACCTTATGTTCAAGTCAGAACAGAGGAAATTAATGAAATTAGTCCCATTCCTGAACCATATGGTCATACTACAGGATGGATGTCACCTATCAGGGAATACCTTCAAAATGGAACACTTCCACCTGATAGAGCCGAGAGAGAACAAATTCGGCGACGTGTGGTCAATTTTACTCTTTATGATGGTCCAAACCACCTCGAGAAAATTCTCTACAAACGTGGTTTTGATGGAGTTCTCTTCAGATGTATTGATGGTGAAGAGACAATGGCTGTCATAAAAGAAGTGCATGCAGGAGTCTGTGGTGCCCACCAGTCTGGACATAGATTGTCTGATCAAATTCGAAGACTTGGATACTTCTGGCCTTCAATGATACAAGATTGTGTTAATTTCACAAAGAAGTGTCATTCATGCCAAGTATATGCCAATTTCATTCATCAACCTCCAGAGTTGCTTCATACAGCTAAATACTCATGGCCATTTTCCACATGGGGAATGGATGTGGTAGGACCTTACCCTTCAGCTACGGCCAAGCAGTTTAAGTACATTCTTACTGCTACTGATTTCTTTTCCAAATGGGCAGAGGCAGTACCTCTCAAAGAAGTCAGTTCTAAATGCATTGTTAGCTTCATCAAGTCTAACATCATTACTAGATTTGGTGTCCCTCATACCATATTGACAGACAACGGCACCAACTTCTGTTCTTCTGAGGTAAAGAGATTGTATCAAGAATACAACATTAAGTCCAACCATTCATCTCGATATCATGCAGCGGCTAATGGCCAGATAGAGGCCTTCAACAAGACTCTTTCAAATATACTGCAAAAGATGGTGGATAAAGATAAGAGTTCATGGCCTGATAAACTCTATCATGCTTTATGGGCTTATCGGACTACCACTCGCAATGCAACGCGGTCTACTCCATATTCATTGGTATATGGAACAGAAGCAGTCTTGCCAATTGAAGTTCAATTGCCCTCACTCAGAATAGCCATTTGTGATCAGTTATCAACAGATGAGAAATCCCAAAAGCGGTTGAATGAATTGGAACAGTTAGATGAGAAAAGATTGTGCACTTTGCACCACTTGGAAATCTATCAGAATCGAATAGCACGATCTTTTAACAAAAAAGTTCGTCTTCGTTCATTCATTCAGGGAGAATTGGTATTGGTTCTCAGAACACCAATGATACCAGGAAAGAAGCCTCCCAAGCTTGAACCAAAATGGGAAGGACCTTATTCAGTACATAAGGTCTACTCCAATGGAGCGTATTCTCTGATTTCAATGGATGGAGAACACATCACGACTCCAACTAATGCCAGATTTCTGAAGAAGTATTTTGTATAAACACAAAATATTGTTCCCAGAGCCAAGACTTACAATTGGTTCATACAGAAAAGGTCCGGTATGACCTTAAACTACACCATGGTCCAGTATGACCTTAAACTACAACTTCGTCCAACATGACATTAAACTGTGTCACATATTCTGTCCGAGATGACATTAAACTATAATACGTCCAGCATGACGATAAACTGTACGGTCCATGCATATGACCTTAAACTATTCTCACTTATGTCCCTGCAACATGACACTAAACTGTGCAGCACCAATAGTCCTAACTACAAGACTTTAAACTGCATAGTCCCTGATTTTGTCTTACATGACAATAAACTGTATAGAAGTTCCTATATTTTGTCCGAGATGACATTAAACTATATTGTGTCCTAGCAACATGACATTAAACTGTGTGGCACTTTCATCGTCCAACATGACGTTAAACTGTGTCAGTTCCCTTATCGTCCAACATGACGTTAAAATGTCACATTGGTTATTAATATGTCCTACATGACACTAAACTGTATATGTCCGAGATGACATTAAACTATATTTTGTCCTAGCAACATGACATTAAAACTGTGTGGCGCTTTCATCGTCCAGCATGACATTAAACTGTAAAAAATCCCCAGAACTGATATCCTCATATTGGTTCACCTTAGTCCTAGCTACATGACTTTAAACTGTACAGCACCAGTTCGTCCTTGCTATATGACGTTAAACTATACAACAATGGTCCCGTATGACTTTAAACTGCATCATTCCTGGTCCATGTATACGACCATAAACTATTTGCAAATATGTCCAGCAAGACGTTAAACTGTGACGTCCTAACTACATGACGCTAAACTGTATAAAAGTCCCTCACGTCCGGAAAGACGTTAAACTATATAATCATCAAAAGTCCAGCATGACATTAAAACTGCACAATCCCCCTTTCGTCCAATATGACGTTAAACTGTATTGTCCCCATCGTCCTAACTACATGACGCTAAACTGTACAGAAAGTCCTTGATATGTCCTACATGACATTAAACTGTGCATCGTTAAGGTTGTTATTACCTCTTGTTTCTCACACAGAGTATGACTCACGTGAGCTTAGAGCGAACATCAACCATAACACTCCTTTTGGTCCACTAACCATGTGTAAGTCCCAACAACATTTTTTAGATCATTGTCCACAAGAACAACTTGATCATTAATTCATTCTTTAATTGAACTACACAGACTTTGATCCTTGCCCTCCAGGCTGGGTATGTAGGCAACCTCCCAAAGTTTCAAGCCCAAAAACAATCTCTTCACATTGGTTCAACACCATCTCATATGATGATGATTTGTGAAACCACCCCTGGAATCAATATCTTTACATTGATTCACTTTCGTCCTTGTTATATGACGTTAAACTATACAACACTTTTGTCCGGTACGACAATAAACTACAATATTCTTTGATTTCCTCATTTGAGAAGGAACCATTATTAACATTGATTCTTTTTTCAATCATGGTTTTCATTTTTTCAAAAGACTACGTACATACATGGTAATGCCTAAACTTTTTATCTTAGGTTAAAACCATCATTGCACTAAAGTCCCCTTTTCACCCTTCACATGTACGAACCAAATTTGTACAAAGGGTAGATCTAGAACTACGTGGACTTGATTCCCATCCTTATGGGATACGTAGGAACATTCGAGTGTCCCTCGAATCCAGTCCCAAGTCTTTTGGGCCTAACCCCAAATTTCACTTTCAGTCCCTTGGCTGAAAAGTCTTCATGAAAACACACACTGTGTATTCATTATTATGGTCCGAATTCTATGACCCTAAACTAAGATCACTCATACTTTCGTCCTGCACGACGTTAAACTGCATTTCAAGAACTATGTATGGCTTGATTCTCATTCTTATGAGATACGTAGTGAAGTCCAAGTTTCAATTCAGGACCCAGCCACAACATGATTATGGTTTTCATTGACCTATGTATCTCTATATACATTGGAAAATACCCATCTTTATGTATTATAATCCTAACCTTAAATATTTTCAGATCTTCATAACCCTTTTCATGACTTATAGTCACAAAAATGTCAAACTTCTGAGAATTCTTTTTCCTGACTATGCAGCACGTGCCCATAGGTGGCCTTGCATAAACAGTCCACATAACAGATTTGTCAGCCAAGAGATGCTATTTATTTGACCATGCAGCCAATGCCCATAGGTGGCCCTGCATGTTTTCAACCCCCTAACGGGTTTGTTAAATAATAGTAACTTCATTCTTGGGAAGAATGCCTCTTTTGTCCTTATTTTTCTTAAACGACAGTATGTAGGGATCTGCAAAAATAGCCATCCTTAACGTATTTGTCCCATATCTTTTTTTCATGATCTAAAAGTATTCAAGTCTATGGTTTATTCTTCTTCCCTACGTTTGGGTCAGACCTTCGTAGGAGTGATATTCATCCAGTTCTTTGATATTCTTGTTTGGAAATATCTTCTCCATATTCAAGTACCTCTTTCCATACAACAAACTCTATGCTTTAGAAAATTTGAATCTCCATAAACTTTCACTAGCTTTTAGCACTAGGAAAGTAAAATTTCTGGGAGTTCTTTTGCCTGACTATGCAGCACGTGCCCATAGGTGGCCTTGCATAAACAGTCCACATAACAGACTTGTCAGCCAAAAGATGCTATTTTATTTGACTATGCAGCCAATGCCCATAGGTGGCCCTGCATATTTCAACCCCCTAACGGGTTTTGTTAAATAATAGTAACTTCATTCTTGGAAACTACTTCTTCTAATGCCTTTTAGCTCTTTTTCATGTCATTCCTCAGATTCAAATATTCTTAAGCCATAGTTTACATTTTTTCCCTCATACTTGAGTATGGTAATATGTTTTCAGATAAATTGTCAAGGAATTGAATCCATTTTTTTTAATTTCCGGTCAAAGCTATTTCGACCTTAAACATTAGCCCCTTTATGTCCGGCTTGCATGACTTTAAACTGCCCACACAAAAGACAAAGGAATTCTGAATAAAAGTCAAGTTCCAGCTCACTAAATATACATTTTTTGTATGATTTAGGTAATATTGAGCAGTTAAAAGGTTCAAAGTTTGTAGGGTTATTTGTAATAATCCTAGTAAAAATCAAACTATGCTTACTAAGCCCATTGGCTTAAGTAAATTTGAAGCAGGTAATGGAAGAATGCAAGTACAAATGATTGAAGGCAAAAGTGTTTTTCATTGATACACAAGAGTTAGAAGGACATCCACAGACTGGAATCTCTTCTCTTTTTCAAGAATTACAGAAGATTGTCAACATAAGTCTTCATTTGATGTATAGCATCCTGAGCCTTATCAACAGTTACTTGAAGCTCGTGCACTTGACCAGCTTCACTCTTCTCAGCTTGCTGAAGTGCCTTCTTAGCATCTGCAATGGCTTTCATGCCATTCATATGAGTTTCATCCAATGATTTATTAAGCTGATCAAGTTCCCCAGTAACAACATCTAACTGTTGCTGGAGCTGCACCTGCTGGACGACCTTTTCTTTGATTTTTTGCTTCAGATCCTTCATCTTGACAGCATAATCAGCTTCAGACTGGGATATCGCAGCCTCAAATTCGCCTATGTTGACTGAAAATTTCACTCTGGTCAAATCTTCGTGACTTGTCTGCATTTGCTCCCTCCTGAAAATAATCTGTTTCACCGCAGCATGGATCTTTTCATACCCAAAACCACCAAGTCCCATTATAACAAATTGGGATGACAATCGGGAAATTTTTGATGGTAGCTCTTCTAAAGGCACCCCCGATATGATGTTCCATATGTTGTTCCATGCCTTACGTCGTGAAAAGCTGAACGCTTTGAGCATCTCTGGATCTGATTCAACATCTTCGTCAGAAGGGGGTATGTAATCTGGAATTAACATGCTTAAGGAAGTGCCTCGTCCTGCTCTTTCCCCTCTGACTTGGGCTTCTTCACTTTCAATTCCCGTTGGGGCAGAGGCTGAAGCCTCATCTCCGGATCTAGCCATTACAGTTGATGGCCCTACATGATCAATTGAAAGATTTTAGTTGAATCTTAAAGGATAACAAAAGAATGGATTGTCTTGCAAATAAAGTACAATCACAAATATTGTTATCCCTTACCCAATGGTGGTTCAGCAACATGAGAAGACTTCTCCCCATCTTTCCCGGTTTCAACAGGATTTTCAAGATGGGTCTCAGGAGAGTTTATTGGATTTAGCTCTACTTGAGCTAATGTTTCTGCAATGATAGGGTTGACATCAATGTCCACACCCTCTTCGGGCATTGGCAGTTCAGCAGCTTCTACGGAAGAAAATGCATATTATTTTACATCATGATTAGAAATATGTTTTGTTTTTAAAAGAAAAATTTGGGCGAAGGGTAACACTCACGCCCAAGGTCTTCTAAATCACATGACAATCTAGCATGATCATAAAATTCTTCAAAAGTCATTCCTTGATTCATCATTTCATCTAATGATACTTCAGAATCTTGGTTAGTCTCACCAGTGGGAGCATTTGCTACGTCTTCTTGCTGAATTATGTCCTGCAACCCCTGACCCTGGACAACATCTTCAGTAGTGGGAGGGATACTGGGAATGGATGGTAGCTCTTCTCTAGGAGAAACCAAGTTAGCTTGAGTCTGTGGTTGTTCTACAGCACCCTCCACGACCTTTGAAGAAGGATCAGTCCCTTCCCTCAAGGGGGAAATTGAAGAAGCCCCTGCAATCCTCAGAAATATGAGTAACCATATGATTATGGGTATAAACTCATGATTGTTCGAAGGACTTACCACTGCTAATGAAACGTTTAGCTAAGGATTTCCTCCTTCGTTGCCTTGGCTTCTTTTGTTTTTTTGGAGTTTCAGTTGTCTCCTTTATTGGCACTTGGATTGGCGAATGAAAGGCTATGTCCAGTGCCTCATTCATGGCCTGCTGGCCTGGAGATATCTCGCCTGGTTCGCGAGGAGAATCAGCAGCAGCCCCAACAGCAGTACCACCAGGGCTATATTGTGGCGAAGGAACCCCGGTCCCTTTCTTTGCAAGCTGCAAGATGAAGAAAATAACTTCCTTAAGTAACAAAGCTTCAACTGAAATCAAGTTGCAAAGAAAATAAGGAAAGAAAACTTACATCTTCAGGAGCCACGTACTCTTGCCACTCCTCATCTCCAGAACCACCAGCCCCCTTAGTGGTGCCACGATCAATCATTTCCTTCACCCGCCTGGTGATAGGAACCGAATTATCAGTGGCATATATGAGCATTTCCAGCTCTCTGATATAAGCTCGCACTTCATTGGGGTTATCTCCGTATTGAAGGTTATTTGAAGCTAGAAGATATCCTATCCCAGGAAGTTGTAGGCCCTCACACAAATCCAGCCAGGCGGTCTCAGTATCACAGTATAAGCTCTGCCATAGCTGAACAGCCTCTGGTCTTAGATATAAAGGCTGTGAGGAAGGTCCTACAATTTTTGATTTTAATTTCTTCCCGATTCCTGCAACTACAGATAGAGAATAAGAAAGTGAGACTTATTACTTTATAAAGTAGCAGTGATTGAAGTTATTACAATCAAATAACTCACCAGGAGCTGATGGAGTGGGTCTTTTAACTCTGGCCGGAGGATTATATCGGGCACGAAACCGCTTTGCTGCCGGTTGTGCCTCATCATCCCCATCATGATAATCCGAGGAATCAGTTCTATAGGAGGAGTCTGTTGAACCTATTTCAGGAGGAGAATCATCACCTTCATGAGGAAGAGTTTCTTTCTCTACATTCCTCTTCCTCTTTCCCACTTGATATACAGGATGATTCAATATCCCTTTGGGGTATGATGTTATCCAGTGTTCGGCATAAAATGTAGTCAGATAATGTGCCGCTTTTTCAACTGGTAGATCAAATACCGCCCCAGTCTTCTCTCTTGATGTCAGCAACCATAGTTGTCGAGCAACCATCGGATGTTGCTCTAACCTGACATGTACTGGAGGGGATACAACAATCTGTTGCAAACATTTGAATTGGCGTGCAAATCTATATGGAGCATAGGCCTCGCATATGATTTCTCCATCAATCCTGGCTACTAACACGCCATCCCTGCAAGCTAGCATGTATGCCCTCAAATCCAAAGGGGCTTTCCCATCATCAACAAACCACCCACATGGCGGACTTCCATAAGGAAAGAAGTTGAATTCCTTATACATGCTTAGTCTTACTTTTATGTCATAACCATTGACATCTAATGGAGCAATTCCAGAGAATGCTTGCACTGACGGTCTGAAAGAGCTTCCAGGAATTTGTAATCCATTCTGTACATTGTAAGTCCTGAATTGAGTGGCGATCCATCCCCACAAAACCTGGAATGGTCCCACTATTCTTAAAGGAGATTTACCCTGTAAGACGTGAAGTAAACTCCTGTGGATCTTTGCTAAAATGGGGGTAGCTAACCCAACCATTTTTCCCTCAGCCAACTTGGCCGCAATGACGAAGGTCCCTGGCCTAACGCCTCCCTTCGAATCCCTGACCAGCAAGAGATAGATACTGAGCCACATTGCCAAGAAACCCGCCAGACGAGTTTTCTTTGGAATTCTTTGATTCACTTCATAGCCCCATTTTTCAAACTCTCCTGCTTCTAGAGTTGGCCAGAATGTGCCAGGAGCTCCTCTCTTCTCAGGTTTTGGACAAGTGGTAGGACGTCTGGGCCGGGTATCCTTGGATTTCTTTTTCTTGGATCCTTTTTCCTTTGGCTCCATCCCTTTATTCTCAGTAAGAAACACATTCATCCATTCTTCCGGATGGATATCTTTTCTGAAATGAGTTAATGAGGTCTCTGAACTCTTGAGCTTGTGAAAGATTTTGAATAATTCTCGAGCCAAAGCAAGAGTCTTCTCTGGATCATTCCAAGTCACCTTGGGAGGAATGAATTCATCATACATATCGCCCAAGATTGGAGCTCCTGAAATCTTGTGGACATCCCACAAACTGATACCTACTTCTCCATGAGTCAAGTGGAAAGAATTAGTCGCTGGACTCCAATGGCTGAGTATCTCTGGCACGAAGATATCATGTCTGTAAATATATGTTTGCCCAACCCAAACAGCCTCATATATTGCAGCTCTCTTCAGATCCTCAATAAACTCTGCGCAAGTCTGTCGCACCCAGTATACCCACATCCAAGTTGGTTTCACACCTCCCCCAGGACGGAAATCCCAACTTTTCTTCCAGCCTTTGGATTGATCCATCTGAGCATTTCGGAAGATTGAAGGATGACAATGTGGTTGAAGCTCAGGTGTATGTTTTTTCAGATCTGGTGTGCAAGGGCTATGATGCATCACATAAGCCTTCTCCACTGTTCCAGCAGTTTGAAATGTTCCTCCGCCTGAGATATTTGCTGAAGCAAAATTGGTATAATTCTGAAACCAAGAAAATGGAAGATAATTCTGTACTTCTGGAATAATGACTTCTTGCAGATGACCATGACCATACAAAGGTAGGTAAGTGCAGTGAGGAAAGTCGTGATGATATTTATTCAGATACTTAGCCAAATCTGGAAGAGTGCTGTTTTTGAAAGTATAGTAATCAGGGCCAATGATATTCATCATATCATCTATCCTCTTGCTAGCCAGTTCATCAATTAATCCAGGTCTAAGAGCCATTGAATCTGCACAGGAGTTGAATAAATTAAACTCTTAAATGGGTTTTATTTTTCATAAAATTTGTGAAAGAATTTTAAAAAAATGGCTAAGGCATTAAGGCGCGCAAGTATGGAGATGTCGCGCAAGTGGTACATGTGCCGCGCAAGTTTTGGTCGCGCAAGTATTACCGCGCAAGCCCTATTACCTTGAGAGTAGCGCGGCAGCGAAGAAACAGCGAAAACAAGAGACTTGCGCGGCGAGGAAGACTTGCGCGGCGAGAGCTCGAGAAATCCGGAACTTCAGATGCCATCTACGGCCGGAAGCCGTGTATTTATAGGCCAGGGGGCCTATCTGCGTGCCGCATCCAGAGTGCTCAATGCCTGCGCGACGAAGACTTGCGCGCCTACTTCTGTGCATTGAAGACTTGCGTGCCGCCCTTTTCTTTTAGAGGGATTCGATTTCCTCAGAGTCAAATCCTCATTTTCTCTCCGGATCCAACTCTGAGGGGGGACTTTTGTTGACGCTCCTTTCGTCACGGAATATAAAGTTCGGAAAAGGGAATATCTGAGCTCAAAGTGATTAATCCTTTGAAGAAACATCAAAAAATCGACAAAGGGATAAAAAAGGAGAACATTGCTCATGGATCGCGCAAGTTCCCTCTTGGTCGCGCAAGTACACTTGCGCGCCGCCTCAATACTTGCGCGACTCCTCATGTTCGTGCAAGGGACTTGCGTGACATATGTGGTAACCGCCTGGTAACCGCCTAGTAACCGCCCGGGGTCTTCTTTTGCCTATAAATAGACCCTGTGGGCCCCCCATTCTTGAGGATCTTTTTCCAGAAACACGGATTGAAGCTCCCAACGCCCAAGTCTCTTCTCAAAGCTTCCGGAACACTTCTAAGGTAATTTCTTACCTAGAACGGAAGATCTAAAGAGAAAAAGGAAGGCCTAAGTGTTGAAACTTATCAAACACTTGCGCGCCGACTTAATTCCTCCAATATAACTTGCGCGTCCCTCTTCTGGAAGAACCTCAAGAGAATGGTAAAGGGTTTAATAAAGAGTCGCTCAAGTATTTCAACTCTGGTTGAAAATCGCGCAAGTACCCCTAATGTCGCGCAAGTATACTTGCGCGACCAATACTTGCGCGCCGCCGCAGGACTTGCGCGCCTTTCAGGACTTGCGCGCCCCTATCTTTTTGGGTGCCCATCTTGCCCATTTTTACCCCTCTTAAGCCATTTCACCCTTCCTATTCAAGATTCAGTCTTCAAGATACTCTTCAAAGCCATTTATGGCATGATTTCTTGATTTGACATCCTTATCTGAAAGGAATTCTGTGAAATATCTCTCAAAACCTAGTGATTTAAACATCTTTATATCACCAAAGATTGAGAGTTCATTCATTTCAACCTCATCCTTTAAGATGAGAGAATCCTAACCTGGGTCTCCTTTTCAGGAATAAATCCCCAGTTATAAAAACCTAACTTGGGCATATTTCTTAAGAATAAGCCCCAATCAAGTCCTTTAATCTTGGGCATCCTCCTCGGGAGTAGGCCCCAAACCTTAATCCCTAACCTGGGTCTCCTTTTCAGGAATAAGACTCAGTCATAAATCTTGGGCATCCTTCTTAGGAGTAAGCCCCAAGTCTCTTAAAATTTCTCTTAACCAGTCATAAATTACCTTTGATTTGGGTTTCCTTTTCAGGAATAAAACCCAATCATAAGTCCCCTCCTAACTTGGGCATCCTCCTTAGGAGTAAGCCCCAAGATTAGAGTATTCAAATCTCCATGAAGCACATATAACTTTGTGGACCCTGTTCTTGGATTTTCTCCCTAAAAGTAAATCATAAACTTTCGTCTATCTGGGAAGTCATCTATACATAAGCCCCAAAACAAATTCTTATGATTGCATCTTTTATGGCACAATTGTCTGAATTTTACCAATACCTCTTGTTTCTCACACCGAGCATGACTCACGTGAGCTTAGAGTGTAAAAGTAATTATGACATTCATCTTTGAGCCATCAATCATAAAACATCATATCCCATCCCTCGAACTACGTGGGTTCTGATTCCTTTTTTCAAAACAAAGGATACGTAGGTAGCCCATTTATGGGTTCGATCCCAACATTGAAATAATCTCTGTCCTTCTGAATGACGATAAACTTCAAGTGCCCCACTGAGTGGCTTTAAAACCAGCCTGGTCATCAAAATGACCAAGAGACTTTTATATAAATGTTTTGAAGGATACCATTGACCAAGAATCTCTAAACAAATATAGATGATTCTATATTGATGAAGAACCTCGAATACATATAAAAGATTCTCTAAATTTCTTACATATTTAATCATTGATTGTTAAAACTAAAGGAAAGCTCATTTTATACTTGGTAATGTAATAAGGATTCACGAACTTAACTTAAATCTATAAAGAGAGTCCCGGAGTAGACAATAATTCCCCTCAAAAAGGTGTGATGAGTCCGACCTCCCATCCTCTGGACCAATGCAAATTCCTAAGCCTCATTAGCCCACAAGCTAATGAGCGCCTGCCTTTGGAAAGTAGGTCCAAACGGATGTGGAATCATTGGATGTTTCCGGTTCTACGAACAAACCCGTTAGAAACCGATCGGAACGTTTGAATCTCCCGTCCAGGAGGTCATCCCCGGATTCCGCGCGAAACAGGGACCCATTGGATCAACCCTATAGGAAAACCCACAAGAAGCCTGGTGTATATGGTTTTTGTAGTGAAAGAGGATCGCATATAGGCTTGTGTATAAGTTCCATGGATCATGCCCAAAGAGATAATAGTTTAGGCTAGGTCACCCATCATGTGTGCATATTGTGTTTTATTTTGAATAGAGGATCAGTGCACTATGTTTGTTATACCACTTGGCTTTCATGTATCAAAACTGATGTGGGACACTCATATGAGTGTTATTATTCATCTAAGTTAAAAACTTGGATATAATCTTATCCATAAGATTTTTTATCTTCAAGCTGCTAGATCCTTTCTAAACTCCTGCAACCTCTTTTTAAATCCTAAGCATCTTCTTTTCTCTATTTTGAAATCTTATTCCTCGGCCAACCACTGACTTCTAGTTCACCAACATATCTATACAAGTAAATCTATTTATTTCTAGTTAAATATTGTTTTCTTCTATTTTGTGATCATATTTTACTCATGTTATTTTTTTGACATTTCTTCAATCCAATGGTTTTATCTCATTTGGTTTCAACATTTCTTTATGCTTATTATTTCAAGTTTTAAAATAGAAAGCAATTCATATTCTTCCTCAGGATGTTTGACTAGTTATGTTTCCTTATCATATTGGTTTCTCATGATTCACCATTGTATAATAACAACAGTGGGTGAGTCAAGTCACCATTAGGACATACCAATGGTGGTTGAGTTGACACACTGTTGAAAAATACCAACGACGTATAAGTCAAGTCACCGTTGGAAGAACCCAATGGTGGGTCACATTTCTCACCATTGGACATTGATGATGGGTTATGTTACTCACCATTGGAAATCAATTATGGGTTATATGTTCCCCTTGGTTTCTTAATCCTTTCTATTTGAAGTCTTGACAGAAGCTTCATCAAGTTCCCAAAGGAGATCTTCTTCATTATTCATTTTGGTGAAATAATTTTATCTTTTCTTTTTTGTGTTTGTTTTATCTTTTCTCTACAGAGACTTGGTAAAAACTTCTTCAAGATCTAAAATTATCTCTTCGTTCCTCTCTTTTTCTATAATAGTTTTCTATTTATATTATTTTATGTTTTTAATTTATCAATAGTTTTCTTTCTATTTTAAATTTATATTTTATCATATCTTTATCATTCTGTATATCATAATCTTATTCGAGTGCTTTATTTTTTAGGTATCACCTTCATTTCTCTAGTAGTAGCTTTATAGTAGCATTTTTTTTATTGCTACAGTTGGCTCTTTCAGTTTTAAATTTTCTATATTATTTAATTTTTCATGTATATTATCTATCTCATTATCATTTTATTGTTTGGAAATTATTTTGGTGAGCCATCATTGGAAAGTTACAATGGTAGGTCATGAGTCACCACTGGACATCTCTAATGGTGATTCATGAGTCACCGTTGGACATCCAATACTATCATTTTTTTTAATTCTCCTAAAGTCCTTTATTTCTAAGTTGTAAGGAATTGGTTTTATTTTGGTTAGTTCAGTTAATTTTTTTTAAACTATAATACCAAATTATGATATATTAATACACCATTGGACATTTCCAATGGTATTTAATAAGACACCACTCTATTTTTTCAATGGTGATTCATGATCCACCTCTCTCTATTTTCAGTTGTGAGTCATGAGCCACCACACTCTACTTTCAATGGTAGGTCATCCACTGTTAGTTAAAAAAATATTTTAAATTTTTTATTTCATATTTCAATTAATGTTGTTCTAAATAAATTATTTTTTTAAATGTATTATTATTTTGTGATGAAATAATTTTTGTATAGTAGGTAAAAAAACTATAACATTATTTTTATGAACATTTATTCATGCAGTTTGAAGTTCATTCCATGCTATATTTTACTGTATTTTTTTATGTATAATCTAAATGATTTTATAATTATTTCAATTTTTTGATAATAATGAATTTTTTTAAAAATTATTTACCTAATATTTTTATTTTTTTTATATTAATAAGTAATGAAGAAATATAAATACTGATTGTAATACTATTTTATTCAGTGAGGCTTTAACAATCATATTATTTCTATTAATTTTCACTACGAACTTTCTTATGTATATTGAATATATATACACTCCTCATAAATCTTCATTTTAAAGATCTAATATATTTTTTCAAGGAATAAAAACATATACCTATGTAGATAATTCATTGAGATAATGTGTGATACATATTCGACAATCTGATCCTCAAAAAATTGTCATGAACTTCTGTGACTTCTGAACTCTTGTTGTGATCACTAAAGGACTTAATATTCAAGATTTTTTCCTTCCATGTGATCAAATATCATCAGGCTTAAACTTCTTCAACATTATTATATTATTCTAATTTTCATGTATTTTTTATTTTATAATATATTCCTTTATGTTTGTATTTTCCACATGTCTGGTTTATGTTTTTTCCATAAAAATAAGGTTTTCCCTTTGGTTATTCCACCTATTAAACGGAATTTAGGGTTGTGACTCCCAATCAATAGTCAAGTAAAATATAATAAGTTGGTCTCCTTTATTAAAGACTAGGTTGTTCATTTAAGTTGTTTAAAATTAAGGGTATTTAATATGGTTCTCACACCTTTTAAAGTGAATTTCTTGGTAGGTACTAGTCTCCTCGAGGAGTAGACGAGGTTGAGGATTGGACTTGGATCATGGTGATCTGAACCACTATAAATCTTTTGTTCATTCATTTTTATTTCTGTTGTAACTCAACTGACGACCATTTCACTCACTACAGTTTAATATTTTAAAAAATATGATTGTTTTTATAATTATTTTTTAAAATGACTATTCAACCCCCTCTAGTCATATTTTCCATCTATAAAGATTCGTAAATTTTTATCAGAGATAGGTAAATAGATCTGTGGTTCCAATATCCAACAATTATTATCATACCCAAGTCTTAGATAGATTAGTATTTTTTTGTTTTTTTATGATACCAAACAATTGGTATTAGAGGTGGGGATATGATAAGTTAGAATCTTTATTTGTTTTATTCTTTAATAAAATTATATTTTTTTTATAATTTTTTTAACTATGTGTTAACTTGATATCCTAGACTTAATAGTCTAAGGAAAAAAAGAGAATTTTTCATTTATGATGGTGTGTTTTAATGCCAATGATGGATGGATTCCACAAAAACCCTCATTCTTTAATGGGATTGACTATGAATAATGGAAAGATAGAATGGATTACTACTTTAAACAACCTAGTTTGGATCACTAGAATATCATGTAAAATCCATATATTCTGCCTAAAACTGATTTAGATAAAATGTTAGGTAATGAATTGGTAAAATATGTTTTGAACTATAAAGTTAAAAATATTGTGTATTGTTCCATTAGTTAAAGTTTATATAGCCATGTTTCATCCTATAAGACAACCCATGTAATATGGAGGATACTGCAAGTGGCTCATTATGGTAATAACAAGCTGAAGAGAACCAACCTAGGAATAGTTGGTGGATAATACCAATACATCAAGATGGGAGAAGAAGAATCTATAAATCAGATGTTCCATCAACTAAATTGTATAACTAATGGTATGAGTTCCCTTGGAGAATTATTTAACAAAAAATTCAATTGGAAATAGTACTAAGATATATTCCAAAAGGATGACATGAAAATATGGTGGCCATCGATGAAAGTATATATTTTAAGTATTATACTTTAGATGAACTAGTTGGATATATATTGCAGTATGAGTTAGAGATGAAAAATATTTTTGATGAGGATTCTACAAAGAGAAAAGGTACTAGAAATAAATATAGTGTAATTTATACTTTTAATTCCTCTAATCCAGAGTTCCAGGAAAATGACAAGGATATTTCTCACTTTAGTAAGAAAGATGAAAATTTTATGACAAGAAATGGTGGTAAGAGACAATTTGGATAGAATAATGAAAAATATTACAAGAAAGGTAATTCAATTATGAATAATGATTTTTCAGATTTAACATGTTTTGAGTGAAGGAATAAATATCACATCAGGCCTGATTTCTCAAAAACTCAAACATTCAAATAAGTAAAAATACGAAAGGATAAATGAAAAACAATCTCTATTTAGATGATGGGGTTGCTCAAATAGTTCTGACTCAAGTAGTGACTTTGGAAGTGAAAAGGAAACAAGTAGGCTTTCCCTGATGGGTATTACATGTGAGGTAAATGATTCTCTCTTCACACATTTAATAACTCCTTCTGATATTGATCATAATTCATTATATGAAAATAAAAAAGTTACTAACTTTTATTCTAATTGTGATTCTGGTCCTAATAATTCTTGAGGTAAACAAATACTTAAAGACAATGAAGAATTGGGGAATGGTAGTTTCAAAATGATTGAAAATATAGAGAATTTAAGTGTAAAATTAATAGGTTTTACAAATAAAATGATAAAATGAAAATTTAATGTGAAAATTTGAATATAATAATTTCATAGAATGAATAAAATAAAAGTAATTTTGATTCTATGGTTCTGAAACTGAAAAACGAAAATGAAAGACTTAAGTAATTTCTGGAAGTAAATGATAAAGATCAGGATAGAAGATTTAGTTTAGTTATGGATAATTTAACTAAAGTAAAAAATGAATGTAATAAACTAAATAAAGAAAATAAAAGTTTAAGAAACATGGTATATGGATCTAATGAAATGGTTTATACAAATTTAGAAACTATTCAAAAATATAACATGGTTTTGAAAAATGAAGTTTCTAATCTTAAAGAGGATTTATCTATTATTGAAAAAGGTAAAGAACAACATGATAAAATGATGTTGATAGTAAAAAAAATAGTAGCAATAATGGTTTGGTTTATAACAATTTTATACCAAACTTAAATAATAATACTTTTATTAGAAGTTCAAAATGATTCATTTCTATTATAATTTTTTTTAAATCTAGAATGAAAGGAAATTATACCAATGAATTCTCAATGAGATTCACTCAATCTAATGGTCATAATATAATTTTTTTACCAAATAATTTGTATTCAAATTCACTTAGAAGCAAATGTTATAAATCTATACAGGTGGAAAAAATACATCTTTGTGAATTCTTCATAAATTATGACAACCTGGGTACCAAAAGTAAATTTTTTTTTAAAGGTAATGCCTCGGTCAAAGACCCATGCACAATTTATTAAAAACAAACAAGGAACTAAAAAATTCTGAAGTAGGGGATTTTATTACAATATCTTTCATAGAGAGGAAGAAGATCAACAGGTAGGTCATCGCTCCACGTAACAATATGTTTTATTCCTTTATTGGCTTGACCATTAGCCACCATGTTCACATCACGATAAGCATGAGTGACAATGTATCTAAACTCCCTAAGTTAATCAAGGTAGTTTATCCATCAAGTTGTAAGCATCCAGGCAAGGTGGAACACCCCATTTCAAATATCTTGGACAATGGTGGTTGAGTCACTTTCAATCCAGATGTCATTCTAACCCTTGATTTTAACAAAGTCAACAGCCTGGATCACAGCCATCATTTCTGATTCAAGAGAGGAGGTGTTATCGCAGATTCCAAATAAACAGCCATGACAATGACCCAGAAAATCTCTGAAAATAGCACCAAAGCCCGAAGGACCTATATTTCCTTTAGAAGCTCCATCCAAATTGATCTTGATCCATCCAGGAAGCGGGGTTTTCCAGAAGACCTCAATTGAGTGTCTCGTATTTCTATAGAGGCCTTCAATTCTAAGTCGTTGGAGGATCACAAAGTCTCTAAATGAGTTTTCACAATGAGATTTTTGAAGCGATGCGGCATCCCCAATGGCGATGAGAATTCTCGTCCGGCCTGCATTAAGATTGAGTGAGTGGTTATTGTGAATAATATCATTTCTATTATACTAGATGATGTGGAGGAGCTTAGAAATGGTGGAAAGGAATATATTATTAATTTTCTGTGAGGTATTAATCTTCACAAAACATTTTAGTTGGGAGTAAATAGAGTCAGAGTGAATCCATCTACAGTCAAACAGGTCAGTAATAAAATTCCAAAGAGAAGAAGTTGTAGCACAAGATAAAAATAGGTGGTTAGAATATTCTCTATGCTGATAAAAGAGTTGACATTTAGATCAAAGTTGAATACCAAAATACTGAAGTAAAACCTCAGTAGGAATACGATTATGAGCAATATGCTAGATAAGGTTTAGTCTATAGGGTTTAATACAAGATTTGTCGAAGTGTTTCAACTAACCAAAAATAGGATCAGAGTTAGTGAAATTATGATTGTAAAAACTTTTGGAATCTAAAATACCATTGTGATCAGGTTACCAAGTGAGAAAATCATATTTGTTAGAGAAGAGGTGGCTATCAACCACCTACATAATGGAATCTGGGAGGTTAAGGTTATGAGAGTGCATAACCTCCTAAATAGTGCAGTTGATGTTATCCGGAGGGGAGTTAGAATGCAACAAGGAAATGAGGGGGGTTCCAGACCATTTTTCAATCCAAAATTTCATGGAAGAGTTCATACTGACCATCCATCTATAATTATTTATAATGTTGGTAAATGAGTTTTTGATGGAGGGTCAGATCGATGATTTAACATATCTCAAGTTTCCTTTTTTTAGTTTCTCTAGAAATTTATTTCTTAGAAAATCAATGGATTCAGAATTACGATTGATCAATCTTCAAGTGGGTCTGGATTGAAGAGCCTGATTAAAGAGCTTGAGATTTTTGATGCCTAGACCACCATTTTCTAGTAGTTTGTAGCAAGTAGAACAAGTGATGGTAACAAGTTTTCTTTCAAGAATACTGCCAGACCAAACAAAGTTTTTGATATATCCATTAATTCTATTAATAATATTAATCAGACATTTTTAGATCATTAGTGAGTAAACCAGTTTAGATATGATGGTAGACTTAACCAGGAAAATCTTACCAACCATGGAGAGGGATTTTCCTTTCTAGGAAGAAAGTTGTTTGATGACCTAGTGAACAACAGAAGTGAAATACACAGATTTAGGTCTTCCCCAGAATGAGGGAACACCAAAATAGGTAAATGGGAAGACTCCTTCTTTGATACACATGTTTTCAATGATGATATATTTTATATTATAAGGGAAACATTTTATAAAGAATATAAATGATTTGTTCCAACTAATGGATTGCCCAAAAACCTCCTCATAGTGGGATAAGGCGTTTTTAAGATAAAAATATTTCTTTTTCCCCCATTTAGATATATTATTATGTCATCAAAATATAAAATATGGGTCAACACATTTAGGTTATGAGCTGCTTGAATAGGCTTGAGTTTATTTTATTCAACAAGTTGGGTAAGCAGTCTGCTAATATAATCTTCCATGATGGAAAAAAGAATAGAAGATAAGGTATCACCCTAACGGACTCCTTTGGTACACTTAAATCACCCATTACGAGATCCATTGACAAGGATGGAGAGGTAAGCCGATTTAAAAAGAGATTTTATCCTACTTATAAAGACATATTTGAAATTGAAGCTCTGGATAACCTTGAAAATAAAATTCCAGTCTATAGTGTCAAAGGATTTCCTAATGTCGAGCTTAATGGCCACATTCCCTCATCTTAAGACTTTGTTAGAGAATTGGTGCATTATGAGGCAAGGAAAATGCAATACTTAATGGAATTACCCTTTATAAATCCAAATTGGTTCCAAGATATGATTTTTTTACATAGAGGAGAAAGCCTTTTGGCTAAGAGTTTAGTAAAGATTTTGTAAAGAGAGTTGATGAGAGAAATAGGATGGAAGAGATGGATTTTCGAATCATTTTCCACTTTGGGGATAAGAGTAAGAAATTGAGCATTAAGACCATGAGGAAGGCCACTATTAGAGAAAAAATATTTGACAAGCTTACAAACATCTGTTTGAATAACTTCCCAGTGCTTTTGGAAAAAACCATTATTGAAGCCATCGGGACCGGGGGTACTATCAGGATTTAGACTAAAAACAGTGGCCATGATTTCATGGTCGAGAGGTATTCCCAAGAGAATGTGATTGTCTTCCTTAGTAACCATAGTTGTAATTGCCTCAGGAAGAAGATCCTTGTTTATGCTCGGACCATTGAAAATATTGTCAAAATAAGAGACCACATGGTTATCTATGGCCGCTTAAGTTTCGTAGAGGGTGTCATTATCTTTGAGAAAAGATAGAGGTCTATAGACTTTTCTAATTATTTGAAGAGCATTATAGAACTTCGAGTTTCTATCTCCATTAGTGAGCCATTTCATTTTAAAAATTTGCTTGTGTATGTTGTCTTTAAGCATCATAAGGGAATTTAGTTTCCAAGATATGCTTATTTCATTCTAGGGATCTAAGGAGAAATTTTAATTTGTTGTAGTGTTTTGAATTTTATTTAGCTCAGCATCAAGGGTGGATATGTATTTGTCAATTTGTTTAGATTTATCCCCGTACCAACCCTTGAGACACTGTTTGAGATGTTCAAGTTTAGTAGTACAAGCAAAAGCGTCAGATTGGTGATTCATGGATTCCCAACAATTATTTATGAGAAGAGATAATTCTGCGTCCAGAGACCAAGAATTGTTAAATTTGGAAGGAATGTTGGGTTTAGTTCTTTTGGAGAGGATATTCACAAGAATTGGGTGATGATCCGAACTTAATTTGGGTAAGGTGATGCTAGAGATAGTGTCTCAGGCATCCAAAGCTGGGACATTTGCGAAGGCCCTATCAAGTTTTCTAGCAATAGTACTATTGTGATGTCTTTTGTACCAAGTGAATTTAGCACCTGTAAGGTTGATTTCAATCAGATTACAATCTTCTAACATAGCCATAAATTCTCTTTAATAAATGTGAGAGTGATATGGTCTAATTTTTTCACTGGGGGTGAGAATAGAATTAAAATCACCAAGAACCAACCATGGATCATGAATTGTGGTAGCTAAAATAGAGAGGTCATGCCAAATAGTTCTATGATCTTGGTATCTATTCTTGGTGTAAACTATAGTGTAAAATATATGGGAACCATCTAGGTTAAAATAAAAAGTGAACGATTGGTCATAGAAATTATAAGCATTGAAATTCTACAAAGAGTTATGGTAAAAACCCAAAGTGAATCAACAGTACTACCATTATTGCAGCCACCAAGAAAATTATAACCAAAAGTAGAAAAATGCATAAATTTTATAGAAAAACAAATTTTGGGTTTAGCGATAGAAAAAATCTTTGGTTTATGAGTCGAAACAATTATTTTAAGCACAGAAATAGTTTCAGGGTTTGCTAAGACTTGACAGTTCCAAAAAATGACATCCATTTAGAACCTAGATTTAGATCGGGAGCTCCTCTTTTTCTTTTTCTAACCACCTGAAACTTTTTTCCTTTTTGATCTCCTAAGAGTAGAAGAATAGGCTGGGGTGGTCTTCAGTTCCTGGATACTCATCAATGAAACATCAATAATGTTAGAAGTGCCAAAAATATTAGTAGCCAAAGAATTATTAGAAGGTTTATAATTCATAGGCGTGGTCACTTTTGACTCAGTGAAGGAGCCCAATATCTGGGGAACAGTAGGTGATACAGGAAGTTGATCACCTATTGCCCTAGAATATTCAATGGTCATGGTCACAATTTTTTGGTTATCTGAATTTTCTTTCAGTGGAGGGATAAAATTGGGGGTGAGCAAGTCAGGGGTCGAGTTAGTGAACACTACCTTGTTATGTTCAGAATCTGAAATGGGAGAGTTAACAGGAATTATGCCTTCATTTAGTGGGACAAAAACGTGCAAACTTTCGAAGTACAGAATTCTGTCTATAAAAGGAGGCCCTCACCTCCTTCCCAAATCATCCCATTCTCCATCCATTCCTTCAAGACACCAAGAAGGATATATCCACTGAGGGAGGTCGGGCGCAACTCTTCCACCTTTCTTTTTAATTTCTTTATTTTCTTTTTTTGTTTTAGTTTTCAATTATAATTTAGATTTCAAATAAATCAATGCATTTTTTTATTTCTGTGTCCACCCATCCACCATGTTTTCTTATTCATCTTTTCTCATTCTTTTATTCTTTTATTCTTCTAATATTATCCACTGTGACCTCTTACCCTAAAAAATGAGGGGTTAACCCAGGATTTGGCATGGTGGAGGTATGTGGAAATTTCATTTATTCTGTACTTAAATTATTATGTTTTATTAAGTTTGTGATGATAAAGAGTGATGTGCACGGGTGTAGTGATCGTCCACCATGACACTGATCTCAAAATCATTTCTATTCTTTTATTAAATCTTTTCCCTCCCTTCTACTAGATACAAGCTCTTCATATGATGGATTTGAGCCATTAAGTGGTTTAAATGGCATACGATGGAGCCAAGTCTTGGAAGATATTACACTCTCGATCAAGGTGTGACATAAACCTTGATTGTAGGAGGAGGTCAAGTTAATATTGCTAAATTCATTAAAGATTTCACACCAATAAATAAAATAATAGTAATTCATGAATGAGATCTCATAATTGAATTATCAAACTTAATTTAAATACCAACAAGGAGAATTATGGAACCCACAAACCAACCCATAAAGTCCAAGTTCTTTCTCAATTAATTTAATTTTGTCATTTCATGTTAGTTTTATATTTTATTTAAATTAAATTGCATTCTATTCCTAGATTAAATAAAAACAACAAACAAAATAAGTAGTTTAGTTAAATTAGATTAAGTGAGTGAACGACTAAAAAATCTCCTCAAGAGAGACAACCCTGTTTAGCCTCTATGTTTCACTAGGAAAATTAAATTTATTTTTCCATGCCCTATAAAAGGCGTGCGTCACTTTTACACTCATCCAAATATCTTATGTTCTTTATAATTTAGTTTTTAAAAATTCTTAGTTGAAATATTTTTTTAAAATAATTAATTTTTTTAAATAGTAAATTTATTATAAAATTGATTTAATTTTATCATGGTCAATTTAGTCTTAGTTCATAAATTAAGATAAATTTATTTTACAAAATATTTTATTTGAACATTTGTTTTAATTTTTCATTTATTTAAATTGCTGAAAACAATTTTGATAGTGAAATTTGTTTTGTTGATTTTTTTATAATATAATACTTTTATTCTTAAACTCAGTGGGAGTATATTTTTAATACCCTTAATGAAAATAAACTTTTCATTTATTTTGGAATCATTTGTTTTATCTAACTATTCCTGAAAATTAGTATTATTTTTTCATTGAATATAAAAATATTTTTTTAATATGCTAGTGTTTGAACATTACATAAAAGAAGTTTATCAATTTTGTGTAATTATTCTATTTTGATAAATATTTTTCACTCTGATCAAATGGTAATTAATTCATACTATATTAAATTTCATTGTTAAATTAACACTATATTAATTCTACTTTATTTAAATATTGTATATATCCGTTCACTCTCATGATAATAAACCAATTTGTTTGTTTTAAAGAAGTTTTTATTGTTTAAAAAATGAGAGTATGTTTTATATTTTTTTATTTTTGATAAATTTGAAAAAGGTGGAGATTTTTGTTGAAAATTTAATAAATGTTTTGTTTTATAATTTAAAAAAAGGGAGAGTTTGTTAGCATGTGAAATTGTTTTTTAATAATTTAGTTATTTTATTTGTTTCAATAAATTACACTCAATCAAAATTTTATTAAATTCTCATTTGATTACTTTTTTTATGAAATTATCTTATTTATTATAACTTTTTAATTTCTAAAATTTATTTTTATTCTCAAGTGTTTTTAATTAGATGTTCTAAATATAATTAGGTATTTTTTTATAAAATTATTTGTTAAATCTTACAATGTTTCTATGTATTTTTTTTAATTACTTAAGGTCACATTTTTAATAATGTTAAATAAAAAATATTAGCCTTCCCTGAGAGCCCAAGAGGCTAGCTCTCAACCACATGGGGGGCCCATTGGGTCAACCCCGTGGGAAATCCCACATGTAGGCTAGTGTAACTAGTTTTCATATTTCAATCAGATCATGTATGGACCCATATATAATTCCCATGGATTGTTCCTAAAGAGCATATGGTTTGGGCTAGGTCACCCGCCATGTGTATGTGTTGTTTTTTTTTAGAATAGAGGATAAAAACTAAATATTTGTTATATCACTCATCCTCTATTTATCCAAAACGATGTGGGATGCTCATACGAACATTACTGTTAATCTGAGTTAAAAACTCAGACACACTCTCGGCCATATCATTTGTTCGGTTCAAGCTATTCGATCATTTTTTTAAATACTTCACCCACTTATGAAATCTTATGCATCCTCATTTCTCCATTCTTATATCTTATTCCTTGTCCGACTGGTGACTTCTAGTTCACCAACATCTCTACACCAGTGCATGTCATATTTTCAAGTTCAACTATATTTTCTTTTGTTTTTTGATATACTTGAACTCGTTTTAGTAGTTCGACATTTCTTCAATAATATGGTTTTATCTTTTTTGGTTTCAATATATATTTAAGATTATTCATTCAAGTTTTAAACATTAATATCTTCATCATATTCCTTGAGATGCTTGAATGGTTATTTGGTCTTTATTTATTGGTTTTTTAACATGTCACCATTGGAAAATACCAACGATGGGTGAGTCAAGTCTCCATTGGAAAATTCCAATGGTGGGTGAGTTGAGTCACCATTGGAAAATACCAACGGTGGGTGAGTCGAGTCACCATTGGAAGAACACAATAGTGGTTCTTGTTACTCACCATTGGACATCAACGGTGGTTCATGTTACTCATCATTGGACTTTAATGGTGGGTTATCTTTTCCCCTTGGTTATTTCATCCCTTCTATTTAATATCTTGATAGAAGATCTATCAAGATCCCAAACAAGATCTTCTTCCTTATTCATTTTCGTGACATAGTTTTATCATTTCCATTTGAGGTTGTTTTATATTTTCTATACAGATACTTGGAAAATCCATATTTAAGTTGAAACATGAGTTCTTTATTCCTCTCGTCTTATTTAATATATTTTTATTTGTATTAATTTGTTTTCTTATTTAATAATTGATTTTCTTTCTATTTGAAATTTATTTATTTATTTTATAATTTGTTTAACATTTTGTACATCATAATCTTCTAAGAGTGATTTATTTTTCAAGTATCACCTTCAATGTGTTGGCAGTAGCTTCATAGTATCAATTTTTTTCTTCCACAATAGGTCCTTTCAATTTTAATTTTTTTTTCTTATATAAATTTTCAGGAATATTATCTATCTTATTATCATTTTTTTGTAAATTTTTCAATAATCTACTATTTAATACTTCCAATGGTTGGTTATGAGTCACCGCTTGACATATCCAACGGTGATCCATGATTCAACATTGTAAATCCAATGGTATAAAAAAATTAGTTACTTCCCCTAAATAATTTTATTGCTAAGTAACATGGAATTGGTTTAATTTTGGTTGGTTCTATTTATTTTTCTTGAAATTGAAATAGTATCTTATACCCTATTATGACACTGTTGGAAATTTTCAATGGTAGTTCATAATCCACCACTCACTATTTTCAATAGTAAGTCACGATCCACCACTCTCTGTTTTCAACAGTGAGTCATGATCAAACTCTCACTAATTAGTGTCATCCTAATATTGGATATGTACACTCTCCTCATATATATCTTTTTTAAAGATCCGGGATTTTTTTCAAGGAATAATAAAATATACCTATGATGATCAATCATTGAGAGAATATGTTATACATCTGTGATATTTTGTTGTGCTCAAAACTATTCACAGACTTCTAAGACTTATACACTCTTTCTGTGATCATATAAGGACTTCATATTAAACATTTTTTCATTCCAAGTGGTAACAATCATCGAGCTTAAACTTCATCGAAAATTCAATATTCTACTGATTTTACTGTATTTGTTTTATTCATGTAATATGTTTCATTATATTTATAATTTTTTCATGTACGGTTTATGTTTTTCTCATAGAAAGAGATTATTTATTTTCTATGATTATTCGACGTCCTAAAAGGATGTCAGGGTTTTGACTCTCGATCAAATTTCAAGTAAAACAGACTAGGTTTGTATCCAATATCGAATACTAGGTTATACTGTCATGTTGTTTAGAAGGAAGGGTATGTAACAAGGTTATCACACCTTTAGAAGTTTTTTTATTAGTGGGTACCAGTATCCTCAAGGAGTAGAAGAGGTTGAGAAGTGGACTAGGATCTATGGGATTCAAACCACTATAAATTTTATGCTCCTTCATTTTTATTTCTGCTTCAAATCAACTCAAGAACACTGCACTCACTATGGTATAATATCTTATAAACTCTGATTGTTTTTTTAATTTTTTAAAATATATATATTCACTACCCTCTAGTAATATTTTTCATCTATAATAATCCTTCATATGTAAAAATAAAGGATGGTGGTGAATAGTTTTTAATAGAATAAAGGAGTGTATTTGACTGAAATTTTCCCACTTATAGTGAAGATTACCACCATCTGGGTGGTTCTCAGTATTGTGGAATCATAAGACATAAATCCTGATCTACTTGATGTCAAGACTTATTTCATGCATGGATATCTGGAGGAGTATTTAAATATGTAGTAGCTAGAGGGATACATTTAGTTTAGGAAGGAATTCATGGTGTGAAAACTCCAAAATAGATTATATGGACTAAAAAAGTCACCCAAGAAGATGAATAAAAATATTGAATCATTTAGGAATAAAAATGGTTTAGAATGTATCAATATTGTTACACCAAGTATTTTGGAGATAAATACATTTTATTTATTCTATATGCTGATGACATGCTCACTACAGGATCATGTATATAGTGGATTGATGAGATGAAAGGGTGGTTGGATGAGGAGTTTGAGATGAAATATTGTAGGAACAATGGATAGATTTTGGTGATGAATATTAAGAGTGACCACGTAGCTAGAACTGTGATGTTATCATAGGTTGAATACATTGGAATGGTTCTAAGAAGATTCATTATACTAGAAGAAAATCCAATCACTATTCTCATGGTAGGCCATTTCGAATAGTCAAATGTGTAATCACCAAAGAGGGAAGAATAGTTTAAGTATATGGAAATGGTTCCACACACATCGTTTATTGGAATCCTGATGTATGTCATGGTTTGTACTCTTCCTAACATTAGTTATGTGGTGGGACTTGTGAGCAGGTACATGGATAACCCTAGAAAGAAACATTGGTAAGCTATGAAGGGGATATTGAGGTATCTTAAAGGAATAAATTATGTGTATCTATGCTCTGGTAGAGAAAATTCATTGCAGGGATATGTGGATGTCGCCCATAAAGGTGACATTTATAATAGGAATAGTACCATAGGTTATATATATACATGTAGAGGAACTAAAATAATCATGATATCACAGTTTCAGAATGCAGTGGCATTATCCACCATAAAGTAAAAATACATTTCTATAACAGAATATAGAAATGAGATAGTTTGGATGAAGAAATTATTTGATGATATGGGTAAAAAGTGAGAGGAAAATGTATTTCACTGTGATATCCAGAGTGTTATACATCTTATAATGAACCCAATATTTCATGCTCAGATAAATCATATTTAGTTGAAGTAGTGTATTATTAGATGCATTATACATGATGGTTTTTTGACACTACATAATATTCATGGAACCAACAATCGAAAAAAAAAATTTCACAAAGAGGATGGTAATGAAGAATTTGAGGTACAATTGTGCCTTTTTGGTCTCTACTAATGAATGGAGGGTGAGAGGAAAAATATGGGAGAACAAAAGGTAAAAAATATTGCATTTCAAAAATTTCCTACTTGAAATTGAAGGTGTGAATGGAAAGTATGCAATGATGAGGAAAGAAGATGAGGATCTCATATTAAGTATATTTTCTAAGCCAGTTGCATCAATGTAGACCAGTTTAGAGGGATGGGATGCAAGTGGGAGATTATGGGATTATTTTAACCTGGTCCATTTGGATGGGTTTGGGTAGTATGATAGTGTCCCATATAAGAAACTAGGTTGTAACTATCATAGTTTGAGATCAGTAGTGAGCTCATTGGGGATTGTAGGGGAAACATGCGCCTACTCTGGGGATCGAAGGTCCCCATCCCAAATTTTTGGGAACTTTAGAAACTCTAACCACCTATAGAAGATCTAACAAAACGACACCAATAGGGAGAAATATCATTGTGAAATTTGTAATTTTTAATGTATCATCTCATATTTTGGAGGCTATGATACTGTAGCTTCACTAGATACTTTCCATAAGACACTATAGTATCTTGGACTTGGGTGGGAAAAACATAGTGGTAGTGTGGACTTTTAGAAACTAATCACTTTATCATAGTGGACTTACTATTTGGTTGTTTGAATTTTCCATCATCTATTTTTTAGCTCATTTTTAGATAAGGTTTCTATATTGTGAAAATCTAATATTTCCCTCTGTATTTGTGCTCCTAAATCATGGTGAAATTCTACCTCTACATGGGTGTATGGATTATTACCAAACCACTTAAATCATTATGTCATATGAGATCTTCTTCTCATTCTTTTCTCATTGTTTTATTTTGTCCTTTCTTTATCTGGAAACCTATTATATTGATGTGAATCCTAAAATTTCTATAATAATTTATAGAAACTATAAACTGTGAAGTATACCCCTTTCCCTACTCATAATTTGTTTTGTCTTAATTATTTACATATTTTATAAGAGGTATAACAATATTTCATCTTTCCAATGAAAAAGAAAAATTAGAGATGAATTTTTTTCATTGATAAAGATTTAATCCTTCTATGTTGATAATTGGTTACTTAACCTTATTCATAGTATAAACATGGTCTCCTGAGGATTAAATAAACAAACCATGTAGATCCTACTTAAGAGTTTTATAGATTATTTTTTCCTTAATAGATAGTGACACAATATAACCTTGAGTAGAAAGATATAGATCCTCTAGTCCTTAATTTCCTATAGTTGTACTTAAATTATCTCTTCTCCCTTATATGCCTTCCCCACCCTCCATTGAACTTTTTATGGAGACCCTTAATTCTAAGGTCAACCTTCTGGGGTAAAATGGGCATAATATAATCTATCAACTAATTTCCCTTGAAACCACCTTGGATAGATAATGGATGGATCACAGAGCATGATGATGACACTTTCTATCCAAATGTATGAGAAATAATCATTAGGGGATAACAATCCATGCATTCCCAAGCCATAGTGGTGCCTGATCGAGTTGATGCCTTTGAATGGTTCAAATTATTATCTTATTTCCACCTTAGATAGCAATATCAAACACTTTGAAAATTGTGAAAATATGAATTTGATGAATGTGGAAAACCTATATCTAAATATTCCCAATCGGGATGAAAACCATTATTAGCTCAGCATTTGTTAGAATCCAACAAGTGACCCTGAAGATGAAAAAATTAGGAGTACTTGATCATTTATTCATATTGAATTTTATACCATAAGTGATTATTATTGAATAATAATCAAATACACATGAAATTGTAGCATCAATGTCCATGTAAAAAAATTAGATGAAATGAGGGATCCTTCAAGTAAAAAAATAAATCTTCAACCCATAGAAAAAACTAGTATTATTACTTATACCGTTGATAATCACAAGGTTATGAAAATAGAGGGGAAGCCCTCGCATATAAAGACACAATGCAGCAAAGAAGATATTTATACCCTTGGATAAGGAAGGTATCCACCAGAAGTGGATGAAATACATAATTTCATAATGGTGTGACCCACTTGACCAAGATCGAGTGGAGTAACATCATGGAGAATACAAACACAAAAATGGAAATTATAGAGGTTCCCCACCATCGAATGAAATTTTAAACACCAAGATAAATACAAATAATGTTTAAATATATCCACCAATGGTTGATCATTTCCAAACATGTCAAAAAGTGTTTGAAAGTGATGATTTACCACATCCTATAACTCTAATTGTAAAATAATAAAATAAGGGGCACCTTGGATGTTAGGAAATTCCTTTGGAGGAAGAAAATTCGTAGGGGAAATCAGCCTCCCTAACTTCATGAGAAACGTTCACTTGTGTAGATCCAACCATAAGTTTTGTTGACACCAATGTGTCTTCAAAAACAATATACAAGTCGTTAGGCCACTCGCGAAACTCTAAAATTCCATTGAGTGGTCAAGATGAGTTCATCCATTTAGGACTGAATTTACAAAATAAATACATCATGTGAGAAAACCAATGTGTAAATTCTAATTATAAATACTTTATGACTCTAATCAAAATTTTATTTAACTAATATCAATACATTCTCAATCTTGGTAATCATTGGTTTGGAATATAAGAGTCTCGATAAAAAAAGATAAATTGATTGCACACTCCACATTATGTTGTGTAAAGATTGTGTAAATCCTCAACTTGGTATCATGAAACATTAATAGAGCTCTTGTAATGAATTTACTAAAGATTCCAACTAATTAATTGATATTAAGAATGTATCCAAACTTTAATGTGTTTTTTATTTTAGTGTATATTGTGTGTGGGAATAGTCTTATCCTATCCTTAATCATGTTTTTGAATTTTGAATGATAAGAGGAATGTATTCTATTGTGAGGTGTTTTTTCTTATAGTGTATTGAAGATATTAATTTGGGGAATGGGCTTTTCCAATCATCAAATCCTTTTTTAAATATTTAATTTTTTATTTCCCACATATCTTTTATATTAGTAACCGTATAAATAAAGGATCTAGCCTCATTTAAGGGATATATATTTAGATATATATGGTTTCTGCCTTATTTCATAATGAGTTTCACTCATTTATCTCACCAGTCTACCTAGGGTCTTCTAAACTCCTTCTTGTTCATGTAACCTTCAAAAAATTCATTCCCACTCCCCACTCCACATGTATCCCCTCCTCCATCATCAAATTAGACTTCATCATTGACTATGTCTTGCATCATTGTGAATGTCTATTCTTCATTAAATGTTTGTGGATGTGCGTGCCTTCATGCTGATCACTAACTAGGCACCATACTAATCTGGATCCTCTTTCCTCCATATAATTCCTTTGGGTTCCCATTGCATGGTCCATACTACAGATTCTTACCTTCAACAACCCTACATTCGTGATATCATGGATTTTTTCAACACTCTGATTTTCATCTTCGACACACTACTTGATGTATCATAATTGTGTAGAATCAAAACATTGGTTTTGACATTGATAACCATAAAAACACATTATCATCAATACTTTGTCTTGTATCATTCTTTTATTACTTAATATGGGTAGTTTTTATAAATCCTATTATTTATTAATTTTATACACTATGACATCATCAACATTCACCATTTAAAACATGATGAAAATTTCCATCTGATTGGTGAATTATGGTCTCAAATGTGCTAATTTAATTATATTGTAGAAGATGATTATCGTTGTGATCAAAATTATGGGGCACTATAATCATCATCCTTCATATTCCAAGAATACCACTTTTAGGAAATAGCAAAAATATTATAATAATATTTTCTCCATATTTTTTAATTGAATAGATTTACTAGTTATAAATTTTGAAATGAATGATAATACATGAAATTAATTTGTGGGTTTCATACTAATTTTGTTCTCTAAGACTAATAATATTTCTTGTCTTTAATATTTTTTTTAGTAGATATTCACACTACATCTGGTTTCACACCTCATTCCACCAGATTAATATGAATAGAAGCTTATCATTGATGAGATGAATGATTTATGGTTTATTCCTAAAAATAATGAAGATTCCTTGATCATAGTTATTTATGGTTCATAATGAAAAATGGTGATAAGTGTCCATGGAAAAATTGTGCACAATGTTGTACCTAGAAATTTCATTTATGATGAAAATATTATATATAATAAAATAAATTAGGAATATGAAAAATTAATTAAAAATAAAAAACACATTATAAAATATAAATAATATATAAAAAACATAAAATCTAGTAAAATTAAAAATATAAAAACCTCAATAAAAATGAAAATAAAATATGGAACTATCTATATAAGAAAAATTCACAGGCGGTGGGATATCGGGTGGTTCATAGTCATTGGCTCCAACTAATTTAATCAACTTGCATCATTTACACTAATTATAAATATTTAAGGTGTGGATTAGGACAATATGAATGCAGGATAGGGAGAGGTGTGCCAATCTAGGGTTGGTCCATCATCACTGAGGGGTGTCATGTTGGGTCAAGTAGGGTTCAGAAAATGGGAAGGGTGGGGGGTTGGAGAGGCATGTTATAGTACATTATATTACTATCATTGATGAATATATGGTTCATAAAAATGGAATACCATTCTAATTTTCCATTAACATGGACCTAATGAGGTGGAAAACACCACGGAACATGCCTTAGATTCATGGATCATGTCAGGGAACATTATTAATAACTATGTTCTGGATAGTTTCTCATGCTCTAATTTATTCCAACCATCATTCACCGTGGGTTTACACATACCTTTATAATTATTCCATAATGGTTTCTTGTAGATCGACTTATATAGGTGGATTACCTAGATTACATGGATGATTCAAATATAGGAAACACTACACTCAATGTCCTAATAATTATCACACCATTGATGTTTATTGGTAGTTATATAGTAATGACCCTCTATTATTAGACCATTGAAATTATTTATAGATTAATCGACTTGATTTATAGGTACAACATGTCATCCACCATATAGTTTATATTTCTGATGAGGAATATCTACTTCAATTGTAATAATTTTCATTGTTGTAAATGGATATAATATTCAAATTGAAGGTTATAGGATATGTTTGGTTGTATCTACATTAACACAATTTCCTTAGACTTGAGTAATCCTATAATTATAGATGCAATATATTTTTCATTATGATCATCATTACATTTGAGATATTTCAGATTATGAAATACCACTCCATCATTTACTTATAAACATGATTTATAGTATCTTTTTGGTTTCCTATATTGATAATATCATTATTATAGGCAGAAATTAAATAGTAATCAATCATCTCAGGTCCTATCTTCCACAATGTTTTTAGACCAATGACTTGTGTCTCATGAAATATTTTCTTGAAAATAAAGTATCACACTACCATAAAATATAGTTTTTACAATAACAATATGTATGTGGTATCTTACATGAGACCAGATTGGCTTATATGGATACAATTGACACTCTTGAGTCTTAAAAAAAGTTTTTTCATGATTTTAGTAACCATTATCTTTTTTAGATAAATAAATTCATTATTACGAAACTTAATCACCACATGATAAATCATTCTAATATTGCATGAACTGTGAGCAAATTTATTAAATTTATAGAACATTTAATGAAAACATAGTGGAAATTTATTTTTATCATCAGAAAATTCATTAAACATGAACATTATTATAGTCTTATGTATTCTAATAATGAAAAAATAAATATTGAAAAATTTTATAATTATGATGATGCGGGTTTCCTATATTTTTGAAAGTATTTTTATGGGTTTTTGTTATTTCATGGCGGTAATATAATATCCTGATGCAATAAAAAGAAAATCATTATCTTCTGATCTAGTGTTAATCTATATTATCATGCCATTTCCACATTCATAACTCGAATTATCTGATTTTTCCAACTCTTTCATGATGTTGGTTCCCTAGAACCAACATTATATTATGTAATTTTGATTACCAATCCATGTATACATTTAGATATATATACGATGAATATTCTTTTCACATAATATTTATACTTCTTCTTTTCTTTTTTGATAACATCCTTTGAATATTTATCACATTGGGATAGTTCTTTCTATGATGATAATCTAGATATTCTATGATAATATTCTTAATGATATTTCATATGGTATCGACACATCATTATAATAGAACATAGGTGGTTTTTAACTATCAGGTGTTAGATTCTTATAATCATTTTTACTTTTTATGTAGTTAACACATGGTGATCTCCATATCATAATTTCATAAGGAAAACCTGTCCATAAGAATTTGACATATCATGAGTGTTATTGGATATTCCTTTATTTAATAATGTGTATTATTACTTAGACATGAGGTCATTATTAGTATATATCATGAAGGTCTCACTTTGATACATGATAAAAAATGTACTTTATTTTCTTTTAGTGAAATATAAAGTTTTGGATACGTCATGAGTGGTATGATGATTGATTGGATGATCAAGAGAGAATTTTTCCCTTCTAAGTTATGGAGGAAGATATATTGGTACCTTTGACTAATATGAAAGTGACTTAGTCAAATACATGTCCAAGGTAGTAGTAGGAAAGTTATTATCACAAATTTAAGAAATATATATCATTCTTTAAGGGATTATGGCATATGTATGTGCCCCTCTTGATTAGATATCGATTGAAAAAAGTATTATATTATGTAGTAGCATTCATAGGAGGTTATTATTGCTACAAAATCTTTTTTTATCTTTGGGGGACATGATGTGTTACTAGATACCACTCTTGGTCTATAGGTTAGACCTGCTACCATCAATTAAGGGTCCTAGAGGGTTACACACTAAGTGGATCTGAATGCTTATTAGATTATGATTAATATGATAATATGAATAGACATAGTAAAAGTTTATGGATCAATGTCTATTCAACTTTTTTTTCATAATTGAATCCTATGTTAGTATTGATTTGCGGAAATATTAATTATCATTATTAAATATGTGCATGTTATTTGAGTTAAATAATCATAGAAATTTTATTTATGGGAGATAATGGGAATAGTCAATGAGACAACTCTTTATGATTAATTAATGGTTTTATTATTAATCTTATGGGAATTTTAATTATTATATTTCTAAAATAAAATTATTTATTTATTTGGTAATATATTCAATAATAGTCCATGATGTACTTTTATTTTTTATTAAATAAATTGTTTATAATGTCTATGGGTTAATTATAGACTGGGTAAAAAGGTCGGGGACCATTTTTTGGTTCCTATTTTCTTAAAACATATATCAAATTCACTATTATGTCATGAATTATGGTCATGTTAATTATATTACTCTATTCTGTGACTAGTGATAACACTGACCAATTATCTCAATATTCTTGAGAGGAAGAACATAAATTCATGTGTTCGATTGACATGGGATGATAGAAAGAATCTAGATCCATCATGCTATCACCCAACACATTGATACCAATATCCTGAGATTTTTGGATTCAAATGTAGATATTTCTAGAGGGATTTATGCTCTGTTCATGTGGAAATTATGAAAAACAACTAAGAGAGAGAATCCATTGATTTGAGATATTTGATTTCATCTTACAGTGATGATCATGAAATTTCCAATAACTTTCAATCTTGTAACTGATCCTATCATAGTGTGTGCACTATGAGAATGGATGAACGTGACCTCTTACTCTATAGAAACATCCATCGTTGTTTCCACCATAATAGATATTTCTAGAGGAAAAATAATTATGATAACACTACTAGAATATTGTATTACGAACACACCCCTACTGATATGATTATCTGTGTTCATGTAAATAAGGAACATATATCCAGGATCAATATTTTAAAATTGATGTAGTTTTCCCCACCCATTTTCGAGTAATAATTATTTAGTGTACCAATATTTTATGTCCACGGTCAGCATCAGGTTGTGTCTATAGCCCACAAACCCTACATCTATGGCCAAGATTGACATCAATTTGATGTATTTTCACCAAAAAAACAAACACTATTGAAACTATCTCATTTTACCATGGATTTAGAGTTGGTACCTAGGGGATATGACCATGAATTAATGGTGTTTGTGGCCTTAGAGTGGCTATGGAAACTGTTTACCATGGACATAGTAGTTAATAATTATATTTAAATACAGACACACACACATATATATATATACATAAAACCATTTCAGTATAGTGTTAAGGTAGTCTTAATTCCATGTGGGATATGCAAGATAAAAACACATTGCAATTTTTTTTTTAAAACTAACCTATCACCATGGTCAAGAAACTATGGCAATAGGTTCCACATTTTCTTACCTTTATAATCATGAATATGACTATGGTAGAAGTATATGGTGATAGATGTGGGGGATATTAAAATATAAATAGCCTGTATGGTTGGGATAAACATGTTCATAGGATATGGATGTGGTTAGGTAGCCTATATCCATGGTCAGTGATCGTGGATATGAATGTGGTTACATTTTATAGTATTTTATATAAATTCGACATAAGCAGTGTAACTGATTGAACACCTAAATCTAATGACTATATACTGGGATGTAATTATGGACCAAAAACCCTAAAATAATACTCAAATCCTAATTATGTTTGGCTCAAAAAATCCTAGGTTATTTTGGGTTGTTCCTTAGAATGGGATTTGGTCGAGCTGGGTCTATGATGCTATATTTTTTCCTAAGATGACTTGAAATATTGGATCAAAATACACATAAGTAAAGCTTATTCATTTAGGTTTCTATATTTAAAAAATGAAATTATGAGGGGTGTGGTTATGGGTAATGAATAGGATCCTTATAAATTGGGTTTTGGTTCCTCATTCCCCTAGTTACCTATTTTATCTATTAGTATCACCTTCCTCCTTCCTAGGGTTCATTGTGCTCTCTTTGTTGGTTATGAAACTCATACACTTAATTCAGAATCATATTTTCATAATTAACTCAGTTTGTTTCTCTTTGTCTCATTTATCTTCTTTTCAAACCTTATTCTAGGGAATCATCCATTTCTTTCTTCGCTTTGATTTGGTTATATCATTTATTGTTGTTGAGATCCTTTCACAAATTAGTGATTAAATTTATGATATACCTGCCAAGACTGAACCCCTTCTTCAACATTTCATGGTGTTTTATGATGCGTTTATGGTTGATTTTTTTATTTCACTTCATTATACTCTTTTTTTAGTGGTTTTTTGTTTTTTAGTTCATTTAGGTTTTTATTTTATCTAGTGATCACATTCATTGGGTTTTCATTATCTAGTCTTTTGATCTATCCCAACATAAATGACCCCATTCTTGGTTAGAAATTATGGTAAGTAGGGATTATTAGAATGTGATGGTGGAAGAAATCCTGGGGGCATATAAGGATGTGGAAAATAATTAATAGGACCAACAAACCCGACCTAGAAAAAGAATCAGTTAGCCTAAGGATTGGCCAGGGCTGATCTTTTACACTGTTCGGGCCAACCCAGATGGACCTAGACTTGTCAATGTGGTTAGTCCAAGAATTTTTTGGGTTTTTATCAATTATATTTTACTATTAATATAAACCAATAATCTGTGAAACATAGTGGGATTGATGGAAATTTTTTCCACTATAGTAGAAAACTTTAGATTAATCCCATATAAAAGAGAGTATCAGATGAATTTTTAATGATAGATCTATGTTGCATCAGAAGTTTGGTTAATGAGCTATAATTAATGGATATTGTCCTAAATTGTCTTCCATAATAATTTATATTTCTTATAATATGATATAATAAAACATCATTCATTATTAAGATAATAGATCTTTTTAAGATGATATAGCGTGAGAAAAACTACTAGTCTTGAAGAATATGAGAAACCAGGATTTACAATACTTGAGAAACCTAATTTTTTTAAAATATATATATATATTAAAATACAATACCCCATGTACTATAACCATAAATATAGCAGTATAAGAAGTAACAAACAAAAAATAAAAACTCAATACAAACCTTACTACAAAACCATTTTTCGAGATAATACACATATAATAAACTTTTAGATATACGTATAAAAATTAATCAGGCTTATAAAATTGTATACAAATAATCCTCTATAGTGTTTTAAGTCATCTAGAAAATATGATGAAACATTATAAAAAATATTCAAAATAATAAATGTTATAAATTTAACAATGCAACATAGTGGCTTAAAATATAAGAGTTGTAATAGAAAAAATATTGCATAAATATATGGGTGTTCCAGTTGTGATATTCTTAAAACCCAATAATAAAATAAATAAAGACATTTAAAATTCCTCTTTGATGATAAAATTTTGGTTATGAAATTACACTTTGAAAATAAGTGACATAATATCTATGTGTAATATAAAACAAGTATTAACTAATATAAAAAATATCAATCTATAATGGACCATAATTAATTTCATTTAGATTATTTATTGAAATTTGATCCAAGTTAAACACTATGAAAGACTTGTTATATTTTCATAAGTTAATTTAAAACCATATGTAACCTGAAAAAAATTAATATTAATGAACTGATAAAATATAATAAAACATACAAATTCAAAAAATCTTGAAAATTTTATTGAACTTCACCCAGTAAATGTCATAACCAATATATTGTGGAAAAAATATTAATAGCATCCAATTTCCACTAAATTATAAAAATTTCACCATAAATGGAATTATAATGAATAGTAGTTGATAATTTTATAAGTCTTATGACTAGTCAATTAATATAAGAAATCAACACTTAATATTTGTATTTTAAAATATTTTAGATAAATATTTATCTTTAACATGATTTATTAGGTATTTCAAAGCAATTAAAATGTATTCTGGATCCAAAAAACCATAAATGAAAGTAATATTGTTTTTATTAAAAATGTGGTAATATATCTTATTAGATTATTAATAAATTAAATCACAATAAGTTATATTAACTTAATAAAAAAATATTTAAATTTAAATTTACATACATGGAAAACAACTATAATATGGTTATTGAGAGCTCGTCACCAATAACAATATCCAATATGTCTTTTTTTAATATTCTTAACATGTAGTCCCTCATATGTATATCAGTACTCATCGGGAACTCATACAAAATCTCTAATATGAATGAATTCACCATTAATTCTGTTATCCCATGATAAACCTGAGATGTCTCTAAATATACTATTTCTTGAAACTATTATTTCTTTTATAATGATTATTTATATTTTAGATACTCTTATTTAAGGTAAATTTAAGAAAACATTACAAGTTATTTGATATCAGAAGTAAATAAAAATTGAAAAAACAACACATACCTCATATTCCAAATGAAAAACAGGGATAGAAATAAAGAGTAAAAAAGACTCATACTCCATCCAACTATGGCCACCTTTTTAGTAGGAAATGAAACTAGAGCAGTTGGATCAATAATATCATATACCAATACTCTTTTTGGATCTAAATGAATAATTTAATGATGTACATAATACAAAAATTATGCACAATTCCATGTGATATAATATGTAATTGTAGATCCCTTGTATGAAACTCACAATACATAGTTGGGTCTGAATGAGGAGGTGAGGGTCTCAATATGTAGGCTACATAGGCAGGGTCTCTCTTGATATTTATTCAAACATTGATTGTATAAAAAATTTAATTTTCTCATCCATTGACTAATTCATCTATTAAATTTTATCCTTTAAGGAATATATTTCTTCCTTATATTATGCCGCCCATGATTACATACTTGGATATCCAAAACAATTATGATAATAACACCCACCTCATATAATCTTATGTGGGCTGAGGGTTCTTGCTTACCTAAAACAACTGACAGAATGCCCATACTACCCTAAGAAATAAGGTTCCCTGATGTCACTTATAGTATAAGGGAATCCTAAAATGATAAATTAAAATTTAATATCAGTGATATTAATTTCAAAAATACTAATATTTAAAAATAATAAAAATTAATTTAATAAAATATTATCAGATACCTATTTTGATAGATTAGTAAGAAACTTCTACTTTTTTCTCCCGTTTCCATTTTTCATGGTGTGTGGAAAGATTCAGGAATGACCTAAACCTCTCTAAATCCATTACTATATTTTACTCTTAATTCTACAAACTTTTTAGTGGTCATTTTATTCTCCAATAAAGGATATCTTGCACATGACAATTTAAGAGGGTATATATT
This sequence comes from Viscum album, assembly GCA_963277665.1. NCBI lineage: Eukaryota > Viridiplantae > Streptophyta > Magnoliopsida > Santalales > Viscaceae > Viscum > Viscum album. The sequence goes on along the minus strand of OY728148.1, from coordinate 2,040,675,275 downwards.
ATATAACTAGTTATCTAGGTGGGATCTTGTGAATGATTTATACATAATAATTCATGATTCAGTCATGAATTAATATATATAATTCATTATTAAATGGAAAAATAATTTTAAAATTTGATTTTATAAATAAAAATTATCATACCATAAATAATTATTATTATCAGTTGGTGAAAAAAAATTCTTCCATGTCTCTATGTCTAAAAACCAATATTTAATGTATGGATTTACATACTATTTCTTCCCAAAAATTATAAACTGATGTTAACATTTATTTACAATCACTCTATTTAATTTCCATAAAATAAATCCACCTCTTCATAATAACATTAATATAAGGAAAGATGAATTTCATCGGTAATTGAATAGACCAAATGTTTGTTATATAAAATATATAATATTTTCAAAATTAAAAAAAATCTGTTGATTTATTTTACCATTATGAACTCCCATAATATATATTTCATCATCTAATAAATGATCCTCTAGTCAGGGTATAATTTTCTAATCCTAAAACAAATTTTCATGGATATGAAACTTATAAACTACTTCAAATTTGGACATTGTGCGTTATTATTATAATCAAATGTAATTGCAAAACTCCAATCCTTTTCTATAATTAAATTCGATGATAAAAAAATAAAAATTATATTAGAAGTTTAATAACAATGTATATTCAAGGTAGTATTAATAAATTATATCCTCATTAGAGAAGAATTTACGATAAAATTAAAGATCCATCAGGGGAGTGCATAATAATAAAATATCTCAATTGATTTTATTTACAGTGGTTCAAATATTATATATATCATATGAATAACATTTTATCTAGTTAATTATATATTAAATTTTACTATATCTATATAAAAGTAGTTAATAATTGATGAATTCATTTTTTGGAACTTAGATTGGGATATTTTAAATCAAATTTTATTCACTTTATATGTTCAGGAAGAAACATGATGATAATTCCTTCTTTAAATACAAGTTTTCAGATATAAATTTTGTAGAATAAATTTTTCACCATATAATGGGAGGAAGCCTTTTTTGTATGAAAATAATTGTTTATAAAATTAATTTGTAAAATTAATTTTTATTTACTTTCTGACTTATTCATTTATTCTTTTATAATAGGAATCAATGAGACAAAATTAATTACAATGAGGTATGTGTTATTTTTTCATTTTTTACATTATTTTATTTTAAAATTACATAAAATGTTTTTTTACATTTACCTTAAGTAGAATTATCTAAAATCTAAATAGTCATTTTAAAATAAACAAAAGTCTTAGGATCTAGCATCTTTAGATACTTATAAGTTATATCAAGGGGTAAATGAATTTTCACTGAATTGTTTATATTGAATAATTTTTATGAGTTTTTGATGAGTGATAATATATTTTTGGAGGGAATATATGTTAAAAATATTTATAGAATATATCATGGGTGTTGTTATTGGGGATAAGCTCTACATACCTATGTTTCTATTCTATTCACTATGAGTAAATTTAAATTTTTATTTTTATTTTATTATGTAAATTTAACTTATAGTGATTTAATGTATTACTTATACAATTCAATATATTCATACTATTTCAATTCAAAATGAGAATACTTCTATTTATGATTTTAAGGATCAAGAATGCATTTCAAAGGTTGTGTAGTACATGAGGAATGCTTCTAGGTTTATATATATATATATATATAAAGGATTGTAAAATATACATATTAAGTGTTGGTTTCTTCTATTCATTGACTAGCAAGAATACTTATATAATTATGAACTAATATTAATTATAATTTCATTCATGATGAAATTTTTATATTTTAGTGGACATTGGTTGTTATGTGTATCTCATCCATATGAATTCATAGCATATTGGTTATTCTTTTTAAAGGTTGTTGTTCATGAAATTTTTCGATATTTTTTGAATTATTAATTTTTATTTAGTTCTATTTGATATTTATTATTAAATTTATCATGTTACATTTTTTTATAATTAATATATTATATTACAAACATCCACGGAAGGGGACTACAAAGATTCAAAGAAACATGAAACACACATGTAGGAAGCTAGAGAGACTTGAACCTGATAACTCCCTAAAACCATATTAGAGAGGTACAAATTCAAAAATTCATGAGAGTTGTTGAACATGGTTCACTTATCAATAAATAATTGAAATTAAATTAATTATGTTCCAATGATGTTAGATAACTTTTATCTTCATTAATACAAGTTTTATCATACACATAGGTATGATGTTTGTTATTTTAAAAGTCTTATTTCTTAACCATGGTGTTATCATCAAATAAAAAATATAAAATGTTGTTATTATGTATTATGATGGATTTTTAAGATTATCATGATCATAAATACCACACATTATTAAAATTTTAGTTTCATTATAACTCATATATTTTAAACTAATTTTTTGTATCATTAATTTTATAAAATTAAATTTCATTGTATATTTTTATTATGTTTAATCATATTAATTAGATTAATTAAAACACCTTTAAGTAATATTGAAAGAATATTTTATTAGCATGAATAATTTTTAGATATGTAACAAAAAAATTATATGTATCATCTTGGTAAATTATGTTATTGTAAGGTTTTACTTGAGTTTTTATCTACTAATTTATTTATTCCTATACCACCAGATTTCTTGTTAGAGGCCCTGTGATATTTTATATTCTTTGAAATCTAATTTTTAAGCTCTTCTCATTCCATAACCCCTACTTTTAGAAATTTTTCTTTTAGATATATGTCTCTAGAATTGAATTTTATAGATAACTTTATTACTTCTTAATTTCTTTCTATCTATTTTTGAATTTCCATGTTACCCAAAATTTCTACAATTTTAGTACTTATAGTACCTCCATTCATATAATTATAGACATGATTTATTGATTATTTACTTTTAACATAATATTCCACCATGTTTTGGTCCTTCCAAAACACCTTCTCATTGTAGATAGCATTTTTGACTTCTAATGAAATTGTATTTATCATTGTTCTGAAGATGAAATATAATTTTTTCACTACCATACACAACAAAGAAACATGATTGATACTTTTCTTCAAGAATTTCCCTATATTTGGTATTATCATGGACATATAAGAAACTTGGAAAACCCATTAGATGTGATATATCAATAGTATTTTTGGACCGCCTTTATTCAAGAATATCTAGCTCCATGGGTGTGGAAAGATATCTGTTAATAAGATAAGTGGAACAATTTTTGGCTCTATCATAATATTCATTTGAGGATCATTCATCTAACCTCATGCTCTAAGAGTTTTCATTCAATTTTTAGTTTATTTTTTTACTACACCATTTTTTTCAACATATAGAGTAAAATATTTGTGAACATGATTTATTTTCTTTAGTAAAACCTCTAGAATTACATGATAACATAATCTACATAATTATTAGACCTTAGTTACTTAAAATTAATTTTATCCACTTTATGCACCATGAAACCTATTGAAAAAACACTCCTATAACCCCTAGATTTTTGCTTAATAGAGTATTCCCATACCTTTTATTTTTTACATTTGATAAAGGTAACATAGTACAATGACAGTCCATGTGAATATATTGGAGAAGACCCCAAAATACCTATATGTATAAGCTCTAACTTCAAATATTGTGGTACATATCTTTTAGAACAAATGAAACCTTTATATACTTTACAAAAATAAAACTATCACATGTTCTCAAATCCATGTGATGAATCATTATTATACCTTTATCTATTAAGGATTTCATGTTCCTCTAACTCATATACCCAATATGAAAATTCGACAACTCTAAATTTCAAGAATTTATTATTTTATCCAATTTTTCTCCATATAATCTTCTTGTTGGATAAAAATTACCATATTTAACACCTATGACTACCACCATGGATCCCTAATTATTATTCTTCACTCCATATTAAAAATATGTATAAAATCCTCATTCTTCTATATACCCAATGAACATTTTGTTATTCTATAAACTAGGTAGGTGTGGAACTTCTTATGGCTCTAACAAACTTCTTTTTTATATGATGAAATTCACATATCCTTTCACTATAATCTCATGGGATACATTATCCATAAAAATAAATGTGATGAATCTTTTAGAAACATAATTAGAAATGATACCCTTCTTATATGTAAAATGAAACATAGCTCTTTAATCAAAAATCAATGATTCTAATGGTGTGTTTTTTATGTGAAGGAAACTACTTTCACCCACAACTTGAGTATTTATATATCAACTATAATCCAACCTTCTAAAATTAATCCTATGATCCCTAAAATAATTTTTCAGATAAACATTCCCAAAATTACATTATACAGGCTTAGGTCTAGTATATTTACTTTCACTTTTATCAATATTATCTTTTTGTTTTTTATAAATCTTCCCATGTTAAAAAAATTATTATACCTATTTCATTGAACATATTTTTGGTACATGATTGGAATTCACTCTTCTTGATTTCCTCATTCAAAATAAGGCCACAAACAACTTTATACAAAATATTATACATTCCACTATAATTTTTTACAATAGTAAACATTATATCCTAATATTCCATGGGTAATGGTAGTAGAAAACAATTCTACACTCTAGAAAATAAATGATCAAAACATTCCCCTTAAATTATGAAAATTTTATTTATTATCAACAAGGGGTGATAAAAGAACTACTTTGAGAAAATAAGACTATTGAACACATATTAGAAATTATTCATATAAAATATGTTAAGTGTATTGAAAACAAATATAAAGGGGGATATTAAAGAAACTAATGTATTGTGACTCTATTTTTTTAATAATCTTGTTAGTATGTATTTCTTGATGGTCGAAGATCCCAAATAATTTTAATATTATTCCCTATGTATTGGGAATTTTTTTTCTACATGGAGAGCTATTATAAATTGATTAAAGGAGAATTTTTATATATTTTATTATTGTATAAATAGTTTTTAAAGGATTTAGGAAAAGTGTAGTTAAATAAGGATGCACTTCCTACAACATGTTTTTGAAAATGTTCTTGAAGCTGGCTATTGAAATCGATTGATTGAGCTATGAATAAGGGGGGAAATTGATGAATGAAATACTAGAGAACCCATCCACATGTGAGACTTTATTATGGGTTTTGTAATACATATATAATATCACTTGGATGAGGAATTTAGTTCCATCATATTTCATAGGGGTCATCAAAATATTTCACATGATTCATTTTTCTTAATGTGTAAGATTCATTATAGAGTAGGGACGGATAATTTAACAAAGTCATGAAGTTCCCATAAGGTTTATTACTATTTTTTATAGTAAAATTCAAAAAAGGGAGGAGACCCATTTAGAATTGTAATGGTCATTGAGACCCAATATTAAAGTCAAATTTTTAATTCATAGGAGTTATCACATTGGTTTGTATGAATAATATGTGAGTAAAACCAAATATTTTAAAATTTTTCAAAAATAAATAAGAGTAAATCTCTATATATTATTTTAATTTAGCTATGTGTCAGATGAGTAAGAGTTAATTTGATGATTTTGTCAAACTAAATCTGGGAGAACACTGTGAATTTTAAATTATCCTGAAATCCAAGATAGTCATTTATAAAATTTTATAAGAGTCAATTAACTATTTTTTAAGATTCATTTAACTCCTTCATAAGATTCATGCACACTAGAGACTCTAAAAATTTATCAAAGGGAAGAGATCACCATGTATTTATAAGATTCATTCAATATTATGAAACATATCTTAAAGTTGAAAATATGAAAAGGCGTGGAATAAAATTAAATAGTAAGATCAATTTACATATATGATAACATTGTTTTCTGAAATGTATAAATTTATATAAATACATATCTGAAATAAACCATATGATGTTAAATACATTCTTCAGTGAATTAAATCTCATAATGTCTATAAAGGATTATTATTCAAGTTGAGTTGAGTGAATAATAAATCCATTAATTATTCTAATAAAGGAGAATTTCAAGACTGATGTTTTTTTCATGTGATAATGAATGATACCATTGATTAAATGGACCTATATTTTATATAGAAGATTATATTTTGATATTCCAATATATCACATGGATTTTATAGAGGATTGTATCATACAAGAACCATTTGGAAGATAATTCAGAAGAAGACCGCACTACCCCAAATCAAGGAAGATTTGAATATGAATTATATAAATAAACTTCATAGGTGTATGAAAAATATATTTTAGTGATTTTTTTAGTAATATATATATATATAGTTGAATAATTAAAAGGAATAAATCTAATAGAGTGTACTCAATATTTTATACCAAAATGAATATTTTTATGCATTAAAAAATGAAGGTGGCTTGTGAATCTAGGATGAATAACCTATGCATCAAGGAAGAATGAAGAAGATTAAGAACTATAATACCCTAATATCATATAATATTAATTAGAAGTGAAAATGGACACTATTACAACTTCTATATCGAGGTTCCTGAAGAGTGAGAATAAGGATAGTGTGCATACAACCTTACAAATTTTATAATGGATGTATATTTACTTGAGTATGGAGGTGAAATATAATGATGATGTGCATGATGTACCTAAAGGTAGAAATATATGAAGATATATTCATTGATGAGGATCTTACTTTTTTATTAATTGAAATTAATATTATTCTTGAAGATATTATTCTAGAAGTTCATGATAGAATTTTTGAATTGGTGGGAGCCAATATAAATAATAATATCTTGAGATTTTAATTCATATTGGGATATAGAATAGGATTTTATGGAGATATCCTTTTGGATTGGGATGATATCAGTCCTATTATATTCTATTTTGTAATATATTATATTCATATATCTCATATTCAAACCCAAAACAAATCAAGGAATTGGTACCAACATTAGGAACAAACCTTTTAAAAATATGTGTGTTTTGTGTGTTCTTAATTTTTTTCTAACATGTGTTGAGAATATGTTGATGAAAATCATAAGAAATTCCTTATAGTATACTAAATGATAAAAATTCAAATATTGATAGTGTATAATTCAATATGATCAAAATAATTCAGTAACACAAGAATATTTGATTCACCCCTATCAGGTGACTGCACCCACCACTAGGAACTTTAGCATCCCATGATTATTAGGGGTGATGATAGTAGAAACAAATCCCAAACTAGATATAAAAAAATTATTCCTACTAATTCGTACTAGATATTTATAATGATAAATTCAATGAAATGGTCTATCATTGGCCTTACTCATGATATTCTCATTCTGAATAACTTCTTCATCATAAACTCTACGTTCGTTACTTTTGGATTCTCAAATATATCAGTAACAACTATCATGAACACCAAATTGGTATTTAACTCCCAGATGTTATAGAAAAAATCCAAGAAAATGGCATATTTATCATTCCAAATTACATCCTATCAGGAATTAACATTTTCACTTTATCCATTTCATTCAGTTTGAATCCTTTCAATGGAAGCTCTAAGTCATTCTAAAAGAAATAATCCTCTTTCTACATCTATAAAAATTTTAAGTCCATATATAACTTACCCATAATTCATATTTCTAGTTACTTGAGTAATTTCATGGAATTATTGAATAGTGGTAGTTCACAAGAACTCATGATCGATGTAATAACTAAAATGTAGTTTTAACTAAAACGCAGTAGTCTACACTATTCATTAAAAAATGAAGTTTCTTAGAAAAATCCCAAAAATTTACCGTAGAATAATTTCAAAGTTATGAATTAAAAAAATAAGTTTATTTTATCAAATTAAATTTATAAAAGTGTCTAAAATTAATTTTATTATTTTTCACTGATGGATATGAAAAGTATTTCATTTGAGAAAATAGTATTTTTTAAAACATATAAAGGCTTTAATAAAAATAATATTTTTCATTATTAATATATTTTATTTATATAAAACCATTATAAAAATATTTTATAAGTAGTTATTACAATTAATATTACTAATTTTTAACAGATATGTTATAAATAACTCATTTAAATAATTATAAAAATAAAATGATGTTTCGTAGAAACTCGGTATTGTGTGTAACATAGGCCAAGTAAATGTTCAGTGTGAAAGGAATGTTTGAATTAGTTCATTACAATACATAAATGAAAATTTAACTTATATCGGTAAAATAGATTTGTGACCATAATAATATTTCCTTTTACATTCAATCGGTTTTTATATTCATTTATAATTAATTAGTAACCTATAAATTTATATTATATTGTATAAACCATATATTTTCATAAATTAGTTAATACTATTCATAAACTCTAATTTAACGTCAAGGTTTTATCTTATTATATTAAATAATAATATATTAATAATATATTATTGTTCAGTAAACTTCGTTCTTGCATGTTATGCAAGTCATCGAGGAAAGTCATTATTGCATATAATGCAAGATAACCTTGGTGTTCTATGTAGAGTAGGCCAAAGTTTATATTGTGTTTAATGAATGATAAACTTGGTGTTACGTATAAAAAAATCCAAACATAGTGTTTTAATATAAAATTAACTATCTTTAGTGTTTCATGAAATAAAAATATCGAAAAGGTTAAATTAATTCGAAAAAATCAAAAAATGTTGGGGTGTTACATGGTATATGGAATCCATTTCAGAATTCATATCTTCTTTCCATTTAGTCTCTTTTATGCCACTTACTTCTTCCTTGTAGTTTACAAGATCATGATTATCAAATAATAATGATTCACCATCCTCTATCACTAGAAATAAATATTGTTTTGGATCTCTAATCTCTCTCATACTTCATTTCATTACTTGTGTTTCTAGAACATGTTATTCCATAGGGGTTGATGGAATATGTTCCTATTCTAACTATTATGTATCTTAATCTGATACTTCATCAAAATATATCTCTCTCTTACTATATATTTTAGATATATGATCCATATCAAGTAATGTGGGATGTCTATCAAGCACAATCTAGGGGTTATGTAGGTAATACCCCCTTGTTTCCTTAGGGTGTCCTATAAAGATAAACTTAATTCCTTTATGTGGAAGTTTTTTTTAGAAATTGCCTTAAAAAATGATTTATAATCCCCTACACTCATACATGCAACAACATGATTTTATTTTCATACTAAAGTTCATATGGAATACCATTTTCCACTTTAGTTGGAACTTGATTTAGAATGTGTAATGATTTTTGTAATGCATATCCCCAAAAGAATAATAAAATAATCAAATGAATCATCATTGATCTCACCATGTCTAATAGTGAGTGGTTACTCATTTCACATAAACCATTCCATTATTGTGTATCATGAGGAGTGAGTTGGGATAGAATCCTAGACTCTCATAATTAATCAATGAAGTCTTGATTATGATATTCTCTGCCAAGGTCTTAGTAGAGTTTCTTAATATTATTATTAAGATGGTTCTCAACTGCATTCTTATATTCCTTCAATTTTTCAAAGTAATACAACTTATACCACATTAAGTAGACATATATCTATCTACTAAATACATTAGTAAAAGTTATGAAGTATGAGTACCCACCCCAGGATTCAATGGAAAATGGTCCACACACATTGGTGTGAAGAAACTAAAGAAGCTCAGTGGCCATTTCACCTTTTCCACTAAATGGGGATTTGGTAATTTTTCCTTGTAAACTTGTGTGGCATACACCAAGTGGTTTTAGATCAAATGAATTCAAATATCCATCTTGGTGTAATCTAGTCAACACTTTTCATTTGCATGACCTAGTTGGTGATTCCATTTTTGGGTGTGGTATGAGTCATGTGAAATACTTTCATTATCAATTTTCATTACTTATTTTATGTAATCAAACACATAAATACTATTTTTTAAATATTTATTACCATAAAAATTATTTATTTGTAAATAAAGCAACATTTATTCCAAAATTTAAAAATAAATCCATATTTATCACATATGGATACATAAATAATATGTTTGGTAACTAATAACACATAATAGAAATCATTTAGAACCAAGATCATTCCAGACAGCAATGTGAGGTGGTAATCTCCAATATCCACAATATAAAGTTTGTCTCTATTAGATTCTCATAGATCCACCTCACCATGAGAAAGTTTTGAAATCTACTTGGTTCTTATATTTGAATAAATATGTGATCACCAAATTTTGTATCCAATAGTCAATTTATAGGAACAAATAAATTTTACTTGATAATAAATGCATCTGAAGCTTCCCTTTTATTCTTTTTCTCGGTGTATTTTTTCTTCTAGTGAATCGTCTCACCACAAGGAAAATAAACAGTGCATTATTCCCTTGATTTTCCCTTGATCCTCCTCTTCTTGTAAGGGTGATTTGAAGAAGATTTAGATTTGAAGCGAGACATGGATCTCTTCACACAAACTTTCCTTTCGTTAACCATAAGGATAGAAGAATTTTTACACATCATATCCTTATAAACTTAGTGAAATAGAGTGATAAGATATGGGAGAGACTTATTTATGTTGTTCATATTGAAATTTATAACAAAATTGGAGAATATATGAGGTATTGATGAAACAATAAGATCAATGGGTAGTTATTTGGCCATCTTAAACCCTATAACCTATAGATACTCAATGAAACCTTTTATTTTGACTATGTGAGACCCAGATAGTGCACCTTCCCTAAGTTTTCTCATGAAGAGTGCCTTCGATATCTCAATTTTTTCTTATCTTTCTCTCTCCTGATAATGATCATGGAGATACTAGAGCATACTCTAGGCATCCATGTTTTTATGTGACTTATAAGTTCACTATACATGGATGAAAACTTCAAACAATAAACATCTAGAACATCATTCAAGGGTCTTTTATACATAGAAAACTCATAATCACATGCCTCCTTAATAAGAATATTTGGGATTGAAGATTCTAGCATGTAAGACTTCAGTTCATGGAGTAAGACTACCCATAGGCATTTGAACCATTCCTAAATGTTACTACCAATTAGGAGATGGTTTTTCTTCATAATTTATCATAGTAATAATGTGGTTGACTAACTCTTCATTATTTTGCAGTTGAGGTTCATGCACCGAAAGAACACTCCCCTTCAGCTCATCACAGTCCACCCCATCATAGAGGTTGATGATCTCGATACGGGTATCTCATTCACACACCAGATTAATGGAAGAGACCTCATTATAGACATTTATTTTACTCATTGATTTATTTATTTTCTATTAACGTAAAGTATTTGAAACACAAATATTTTCTATCATCAATATTATTGTATCTTTATTATATTTATGAAATTCTTTTTTTTCAACTATTTTTTATATGTTCGATTATGTTTTAAATTTTATTTACATTTTACTTGTAGTTTAAATTTTTTAATCTTTAAAAGTTAATAACTTGTAGAAAACTAATTAAATTTTAAGTAGGTGACTTTAAAATCATATAAAATATAAGACATATCACCAATAGTTCAGGGATATTGGATTCCTAACATAGAAAATGCTCCCAGAATAGACATGTCCTAGAGAACAACTTGGGTTCTGGTATTCTCTAATCCATAAGGAACCACTGTTATCCAAACAGAATAATATGGAGCAGATATCTACATTCCAACTGTCTATTTACCTTTCAATTTGAAAAAACGACTGGCCCATGGATGAGATCTGTGATCCCACAGGATTGGGAAACTTCCCCTAATAAGGGCAACAAAAAGGACCCCTCCATAACCCTAATCTAACATTTTATCTTCATCACTGCTGATAATCACTCCTCATGTGTGTTCTCTTAGTGGTGGCCTCACCCAAATTATCTTCTCCTCAGGCTCTCACACCCTTCTGGTCTCTCCTGATGCCCAAACACTCTCCTATTTCAGCCTCTCCCACTTGCCCCTACCCACACTGCCCTCTCCTCCCTCCCTCCATAAACCCTATCCTTCATTTTCACATCACCACTCACTTGTGCCCCCACAATGCAACCAACACCCCCTCTCCGATGATTCGCCTTCTACGGCCAGATCACCTCCTCCCCCCACTCTCTCCAACCACATTAGCCTCATCTCCCTTAGTATTACATTCCTATTATCACCTCTATTTCCACCTTTATTTTTTTGACATCTACAAAATGTAACTTGTCTCACTGAAGGTCGAATGCTACCCCCGTCTCACCTCCCCCTCTACCTAGTCGGTCGATGTCCTCACCTCGACTCTACTCCCTTATGATCAACTGACCTACTTCTTTCATATCCCCCAAAAACACCTAAAATGCTACACCTTCCCCTCTCCCTCATACCAAATCTGGTCAGCATGGGTTTTTTTAATATCATTATTATATTTTTAGAAAATATTTTGAATTACCGACTTGATATTTGATCACACATAATTAATTTCATAATTATGTTTCATTTTTTATTTTAATTGATCTTCACACAATACTGGTTTATTATTTTATCAAACTTTCAATTAATAAATTATGATATACAATCTATTTAATCTTTCACTTCATCCTCATAGTTTTCATTTTATGTTTATTTTTGTTTTTTAGTTCACTTATTTTTTAAATTGAAAATGTATATGTAATAATAGAGATAATTATTTAAAAATATTAGATTAGATTTAATTTTAAATAATAATTATTGTTTGAATTTTTTAAAAAATAATTATAAAATGTATTAGATTATATAAATCTAAAAATATTTTTTAGGAATTTAATATACAATTGACATACAGTTGAAAAATAACAGAAAATTAGAATTCATTTGGGTTTAGAAAATATATATTCCTTCCATTTTTTTTAAAATGTTAGAAAATATGTTAGTTTATCTATTTCTTACATTTTTATAACTAAAAAAATAAAATCAAAAATCAAAAACAACAAAGGCCTTAAGATTTAGAGTTTTAATGTTAATTTTTTTACTTTTAAGATAACTTTGTTTAATTTTTTTGATTTAATTGATAAAAATTTGAATTTATATTTTTCTAATTTTATCTGATAATTTTTTTATTAATTTATATTTTTTAATTTGTTTTTCTAGAGAAATATTCAACATAATAGTTAAATATTAGTTAGAAATAAATAAATTAAACCATAATTAGGTTAGTAAAGTAATGAAGCTTGTTTCAGTATGCCATGGTAGTTTTCTTTTTAATTTTTTATTTTTATTTTTTAAGTTATTTTAGTTTTATTATTTATTTACAAATTATATTTTTATTCATTCAGATCTTCAATTTTTCATATGCCCTCATGTTTGGGGCTCTTAAAAAAATGTATTTCGACTTTATTTTTTTCTATTATACATATTATTATTATATTAAAGGGAAAAAAATTTATAATTAGTCTTCAGAAACATCATTGTATTGGTCGATCATGGTTTCAAATATCATCAAGTGGTGGGAATTCCCACCAATTATATCCAAAGATGAAGGATCACCCTGGGCAAAGTGCATCACATAATAATTCACTTGTGTTGAGGCTTGTTGAGGTTTTCCCTTCATACCAATCTTCCTAGAATCAATAGGACCAGGATACCTGGTGGAAATAGAAGAAAAATATTGTGAGGGGATGACCTGATGGTTCTGGATGCAGTGGAATCACCTTTTGAACCTATAGGAAAGTCAAATTTTTTCGGATTCAATGAATCATTCACAATTTACATGACGAGAATTCCATAACCTATGAAATTTTTTCTGAAAAATATTAAAAAATAATTTTTCTAAAACTGAGATATAGGATCTTTCATGATATTTTAAAATTAATTGAAAAAATAAAAAAAAATATTACCTTGGTCTTGAGATATTTGTTTTTTTGTGATGTTGATTGTTATAACTTGATTGGTGTATTTTTGTTGTACAGTGATGGCCTAATGAAGATCCCCTCTAGTGGTGATTCTCATGTGGTCCTTTGATCTCCAAACAACACCAATGAACCTCCATGTACTATCATTACTAATCAACCATCTTGCATTGTTCTCCTTGATCGCTTCATGTTCCTTCGGGCTTGATATAATTTTCTCTTATTCTTCTCAGTCTTGAAAGGAATATAAAATGAGGGAGATATTGACAGATAATTATTATGCACAATAATGATGTGAGGACAATTCATGAACCCATTAGTTTTATATTATCAAAATAATATTATTATGAAGCACTAGAAGTTCAACTCCATTTATTTGAAAAAAATACCAGCAGTATGCATCATTAACATATATACATACATCCTGGCGGCTCTGCATATGTTTCCCATGATAATGGCCTATTAACCACGGGGTGGCAGGCAGTTCCCATCTGTATCGATAACACCCTTATAGTGCTTCATATTATTTTTCAAAGGTTTGAAAGTTCAATAAAGTTATTTATGATCAAATGGTATGGAATAAGGTGTGTCGAGAATAATGGGGAATGCTTTTATAGTGGTTATTTTCAATTGGATTTTATATTATTGTGCATAGAAAGTGATGTGTGGATTGATTGGTTTTAGTTTCATTAAGGCCAAATGTTCTTAATAGACTCAATGGTTTAGAATTATTGTGATTAGTGGAGAGTTATCCTTATTATAGGTGGTCTATTGGTGGAGAGGAGTACATGATTAGTCCTACTTTATTTAGGGTAGACATTTTTGGCTTTATTTATGATCTATATTTTTTAGGATGAAATATGTGGTGGGAGAGTTATGTTACCCACTTTATAATTACAATTTGAAGTGTAGACTTGTGACTAGTTTTTTAAGGATGAAAAAAATAAAAGGTTTGAAGTTGTCACACATATCCTTATGGTTAGAAGTTGAAGTATTATCATGCAACAAGTTTTTTTAGGAAAAAACATAAAATTGTGGTAGAGTTTCAATATCCAAATTTTGGGATAAATTGATAAAAATTTTATGTGTCTGGGTTGGTTGGTTATGGTTAGGGGTGAGTAAAAAATTTAGTTATACCAAATTAATTGGCTGGGAAAAAATTGAATAATTCATTTTTGTTTTTTAACAATTCAGTTAATTCAGATTTTATATTGGTTATGTTAATTAAGTCGGTCGGTTTTTAGTTTTGAATCAGAAAACAAAATTATCCAAATTAACTGACTATATTTGTTAAAAGGATATATTTTTTAAAAAAAAAATTATTAATTAAATAAAATATAATGAATTTTATAAATTAAATAATCATTTCAAATGTTGTTTTAGGTTTTTTTAAAAATTTATGTTATCATGAAAAAATTTAGATACTATAAATAATTCACTTGTTAGATTTTTAATTTAAAAAATTAATTTAGTTATTTCAGTTTGAACAACTTATTTAATAAATAATTTGTTGTTTTTATTTTTTTATAATAAATTTGGTTTGATATAGTTATTTTAAAATGTTAGTTGATTATTTTGGTTTTTGAAAAAAAACAAAAAAAAATTGCCGACCAATTGTACACCCCTAGTTTGGAAATAGTGATTATAGGTTGATTGAATATTATTTAACCTTATAATATATTTTGAAATGTGGGGGAGTGCTAAGAGGTGTTTGTTAGTGAATTTGGGTGGAGGTGCATGATCAGTGAAAAACCTTCCAAATAATACATTTCAATAAATGTGGGATAGTTTGGAATACATGGGTGATACATGATTTATAATAAATCATGAATTGACCATGAATTTGTTAAAATGTTCCCTGAAAGATTAGATTTTAATTTGAAAACTTCTAAACACATCGCATTTTGTTCCTTGTGCATAGGATAATCAAGGAAATCCACTTCTTAGGAAATTTTAGTGCTTTATATTCATAAAAATATACTTATCCTTCCATCACAATGTATTATATTTTCTATTAAAATTTAAGTCATCTTTCTTATCCTACTCTTTGCATCTTATTACTTTTCTCTCACTATGGTGTCTGAATCTAGGGATTTAAATTTGGGATTTCACTATAATGAAACCCTTTTGATTGGTGGGGATTTTTTTTATAGAGGATAAGGGAGTTTTTTATCATTTTATTTCATTTCATTAGTGTTTTATTTCATGTTGGATTGGTGTATGTGAATATTTATTTTTCTTTGATTGGGTATTTTGGGGGTTTATGTTTGGTA
The DNA here is from genome assembly GCA_963277665.1 of Viscum album. Lineage (NCBI taxonomy): Eukaryota > Viridiplantae > Streptophyta > Magnoliopsida > Santalales > Viscaceae > Viscum > Viscum album. The sequence goes on along the minus strand of OY728148.1, from coordinate 2,040,659,209 downwards.
TTAAAATTAGGGATTTTTCATTGGATAAAAACATATAGTGTTAATTATTGTCGGGGTGTATGACTCCACTTTATTTTTATTTATGTGTAAAATTTTGGTTGTTTTGATAAGCATAGGAAATTATTATGGGTGATTATTAAAATTGTAGATGTTCGTTTAGAATTGTGATTATTTTGGGAAAGAGGAATAAGATTTATATGAAAATGGTTTGAGGTGTATAGATTCATCAAGTAGGGATTGGTCCTGTGGGGATGTGTATATAGTGTCTTGTTAGCTTGGAAAGTGGTCATGATTAAGGATTGGGTTTTTCAAGTAATGGGATTAGCTTGGTAGTGTGTTGGGGGGAAGTATGATGTGTCTGGGAAACCGTCAAGGGATTCGGTGTAGAATTTGGTTTATTTATTAAGTTTCATTTGTATTATTATGGTCTATTATTGTTACTTGTTAGATATTATGTATCATATTTATATTTTATCATGGGTGGGTATCATGCATTATATATGGAAACTTGTGAAAACACCCATGATTTATACATACATGGAACCCATTTTGGGTTATAAGGGGATGTCTTACTAAGTTTTTATACTCATCCAATGCATGTGAATCTTGTTACACATGAAAATGATATTAAATTTGAATTTCATGTTATTATTTGAGATGTTGGGATGATGTGGGTTATGTGTTAATCACTTACTAGTGGTGATTAGGTATGGAATCGGTGGTGGTCATTCTTCATTTATTTTATGGTTGGGGTTTGGTTTTATTTTATTATTGTGAGTTAATTTTCCATTTTTTCATGTTATATATGAATTTACATTCATGGGCCAGTTGATAATTGTTTTTAAAGTTATGTGAGTTGGGTGTGGGTAGTAAGGGTAAGTTTTCCCATAATGGTAGTGTTTATTAAGACTTCTATAGCTAATCTCAACCTTTAGAATTCAGGGGACTCATCAAGGTCCAAGTAACATTTTGGATCAGTATAGAGGTCAAGTTTGAGTAGTCATATCAGTTTGGGGTGTTATTATACACCATGTATATCTTACTAGTCTTACTATCACTATAAGGACTCAGCCTTAAACATTACATAATATTGAATTAAATAAATTCACTTTGAGGATCTTTTCAGGTTTAGAGTTTTAGAGAATTAGGACATAACTTTTACATCTCAAAAGATTACAAGTTAGACAATTCTACACAGTTTACATTTTTTTCATAAAATAAAAACTCTTGAAAAAAAATAGTCATGTCTAGTTCCATGTTTTAGACAGCATGAATTTTCCTTGATCCCATTCTTGACCTTATTCATCTTTAAGTCCTGTGAAAACATTTCAAAACTTGGGATGAGCATAAAAAGCTCAGTCAGGGTTATAAAACAAAGAATGAAAACATTTGTTCATAAATAAATAAAAAACATAAAATCCTTTACTTACCTCGTGAAATCATAATATTTATGAAAAACACATAGAAATCATAAATCATAAATGTAACTTGTGGCATCCATACCATACTTACATTGTAGCTATCACAGCTACATAGGGAGTTACTTTGGAATACCCATCACAGTATATTCCCTAAATCTCTTATAAGAAACATTCACGTTTACCTCCGTCATGTTACCCAATTCATTGGAGAGCTATCTCGGGCTCACCCGCCCTAGGTTTATCACAAAACCACCCATATATGTAAATAATGCCCAAGAACCATAACATGATCATAACACATAACATAAGCATAAAGGAAAGATAACATTCCCACATTGCAATAACAAAATATCATTTCAATATATTGAAATAATAAATCCATTCTAAAAATCATTTTCAATACCAAAAATACGTAAAAAGATTATATGGTATTTTTTTTAAAAAAAAATGTACGGCTTGTTAAGGAGGCCAAAGATCAAATAATACTCATGGCGGCGAAAAGGTCATTGTCACCGCTTACATTAAAAGAATCATTAATTTTTGTTGTTTAGTAAAACGATTCATAGAGAAATGATTCCTTTTGAATAAAAGTAAAAGTAAAAGGGTTTTATAGACCATATAAAAGAAAGTTGTGTATAAAATAAACTATGCCTCAATGAAAGGAGATTGAGATGAAGTCTCTTACCCCGTGTCTGACTTGACTCGATCGTTATTTAATCTCCTGAATAATAAACTAAAGTTAATTTATACTTGATTAAGAATATTTTTCAAGTTTATTATTCCTTTTATATCACTTATTACCATGTTATAATCATTATTCAATCATTTAAGTTAATAATAGTCGTTTTGTCGATATTTGGTACTTGAGTCAAAAATAAACACCTTATATTTACAAGTTGTCCATGTGGTCAATAGTCCATTATATCCATAATGGTATTCATGATTTAGATATCATATATATCATATATATACAGTATATACATGTATTTATAATAGTACATAACATTTGGAGGTAAGAAATGAAATGCACCGTTCATGGAGACGGTAAGTCGTACGTACGCATGAACGCTACTTTCATTTCTATTTATTATTTTAATGGAATTAAAACATAATTATACATAGTTATATTATAATTCCAGTATAATATCATATATAATATCATTAACTTCATCCTTTATACGTACCACATATGGTATGAACGAGTCAAATCACTTTGAGGGGGCGGTAGTCCACACTTCCTCTAATGAGATTATTGTGTTTACCCATAATGGAAACCATAAAGGTATGATATAAATGTAAAATACAGAAGCATAAAGAGAAAATAAAAATAATATCTATCATATATTAATATAGTTCCATCATAATGGCCATCATGAGAGGCAGTAGGAGATAATTGAACAATCATCGTTTCGTGAGGCGTTTGTTTGCCATGCACAGAAACATTATGTTATTCACCCATTAGATGGAGGTGTGTGTAATTTTATTTAGAATCCTTCTCATAAAAACATCCTAGTATATTTAGGATACTGTTTTTGTTACAAAATAAAGGAATAAAAAGAGTTTAGGGGTTTGGGAAGTAAAATAAAAGAAAACAATTTAAGAGAAATTGTTACCTTTGATTTGGGTAACTTCCTTTGGTTTGAACCAAAAGGACTTCTTGAAGTGACTTCTGCCTAAGGTAAGGATTATAGGAGGAGGATAGGGATGTATGGAGGTTAATTGGTTAGATTTTAGATGATCCAGAAGGCTTTATAGGTGTGAGTAATTGGTTAGAAGTGGTCTTCTTTTATAAGGGGGGGGGAGGGTCTCTTTAGGAAAGTGTGAAAAGATTATTTTATTATATAATGCTATTAGGTTTATAATGGTACAAAAATAATTATAGTAGAATATAATATGACTAATGGTAGAAATAAAATCATCCAATAATAATTGGACAGGTTTTGGATGATATTTTAATCATTATAATCGTATTTATATAAATCATTTATTAAAGAGGTAAATATTGCATCATTATTATGTCATAAATAATTTAAATTATTTGTTGTATAAAAATTATAAAAAAAATACCATGATATAGGAAATATTTTTATATTTACAATGAATATTTATAGTCTAAAATATAATTTATATAACCCCTTATAAAAATTAATTTACTAAAAGATATTTTCTTTTGTCATTTTTGCCTTTACTTTAAGTTAATTAATCTAAATTGTCATTATCACTCCCAAGTAGATCAATGGGGTCACAAAATCGACCCAAAGATGACCATGGTCGTAAATGACTCAAAAAATAATGTTTGGATAAGTGTTAAGGTAATTTTGAATTATTATAATATTCTTTTAACCTTGAATTACCCTATTTACCTTTAACCGCGGTAAATAAAAGTCAAAAGTTTCTATTCACCAAAAAATATTTTCATCTTATTGAACCAAATTTTTCTTCTTGATAACAACCATGTATGTTGGATTTTATAAATTCAATTCACAGTAGTGGTAAAATTTCATTTAAATGAAAAATTCAGTTTTTTTAACTACTACTTAGTGGTTTCACTATTCATCAAAAATTGAAGTTTTTCAGAAAGATACCAAAAATTCACCCTAAGATAAATTCGATATTCCGAATTAAAAAATTATTTCTACTTTACCAAATTCAAATAATATAATTTTCATTAATTAATTTTATAATTAATTCCCATTGTCAAAACAAATAGTGTGTTTTTAAGAAACAATAACTATCAAAAGATTGACACTTGTTTATGTCCAATTTCAAAGTGAAATTAATTCCAATGACCAACATTGGATTAAATGGTAAAAATATATTTTAATTTAACTTTAAAACCAATTAAAAAGATAATATAACCATATAAATAAATTAGATTAAAAGGAACTTTTGAATTAAAATACAATATTTGTCATTATTCATTAAAAAATGAAGTTTATCAGAAAAATACCAAAAAATTACCCAAAGTAAAATTTTATGTCCCCATTCTAAAGAAGGATTTTATTTGTTCAATTAGAATGTATTAAAGTAGCCAAAACTATATTTAAAGAGGGTTCTCCATTAAAAGGCGGTAAATCGACCTTTTAATGTAAATTATGCTTAAAATTAGATTCATTCACATTTTAAGCCTCTAAATTTTATTGGATAAATGTAAATACATTTAAAAACATGTATAGTCATATTGTAGTTAGTTCTATTCATTACCGCTAGTACAATGGCTATGCATTAACTACCATTTTAAATAATAATATTATATTATTAGCGTGCAATGTAAGATTTCAAAGAAACTCGTTGTTGTGTATCGGGTACGCTATCAAACATAGAAATCCATTTTAAGTAAAATTAATATTTAATTTAAAAATATTAATAAATATGAAATATTTATTATTCTTTATTTACCTAGGATGTTACAAGCACTATGGTTATCATCATTATAATCCTCCTTTTAGTACTAAAAAATCACCTCACACTGTATATTGAACAAAAAAATCTATGCCATGCCACATTAAATCATCCATTGGTGTGAATAATCATGTGAAGTGATGCACAAAATGGTTAAATAATCCTAATGATCCTAAAATATCTGGACCATAAAAAAATCTTAGTTATTTCCCAAAAATATCATCCCCGTCATCTTCTAGATATCTTAGTATTTATCACTACATTACCTAAGAATCTCACCTCAAATACTTAAATTGACACCTTATATAATTTAGCCTAAATATGATATTCTCATGGTGTTTCCAATAAAATCTCATAATACTCCTCTTATTCCTCTTATAAGTTCAAGCACACCAATATGCCATCGATGAAATCTGTGAAAAATAAGTTAAGAAAATGGTAAAAAAATATGATTTATCAATTCCATAAAATATATTATCATATTAATCGACCCAAGAAACATTACACATTATCACAGTGCATGTACCAGCCACAAAATTTCACCTTATAATTTTCCTTATTTTTGAACCCTAAACTGGTGGGAAACTAATCATAAATTGATCCTCAACAATCATTTAACACCTATGAGTTTATCCCTTAAATCAAAAATACTTGAAAATAAATTATTCTCTTTAATCATTACTAATTCAATTTTTTATAATTCATGCAAAGAACGACATGTTAATGGATTTCTTGGTAACTGATACAAGGTCACCCCATCATAATAAGGTACTTAGTTGTATAAATACTATGTCTGAAAGACCCACCAAATGGGTCTCAAATTTCCATAGCTCTACCAAATCAATATGGTAAGGGATATCAACATCATATTTTCTCTATGTTATAGCTCAATAAAAAACTTAATTTCTTTAACTAAAGGTAACCGAGAAAACCAATCATCATAAAATAAATGAATATTTTGAAATTTAATCCATGATCATAGATAAATCAGGTCTCTTCACTTCCACAGTTTCTTCCAACATCAAATCATAATCTATAAAGCAATGGTTATATATTTTTTCCTTATCACAGGTCCCATGAATTATTCTTGAAAGTCCCAAAAATTTATTGGAAAGACCCAAGATAAATAAAATTCACCTACTGAATTTAGTAGTCAAAAAAATTTCAACATTTGATCAACCATTCCGTCCTAAGAAATTTTTTGAAAACTAGCATGTCAAGGATGATAAAAATCTATAAAAATACCCATAATTCACAACCCTGAGGATTCATATCAAACACCAACTCATCAGTTACCTCTAATCCCATTATAGAGTGTTTATCCTTATTGACTTATTGATAACCTTCTTACTCGATCTATATTGAAAAACCAAACAAGAAGAAATATGGAAATGTAACAAACCCATTTTAAAAAGTATTAATTAAAGGGTATGTTTCACTAGAAGAATACATTGAATAGTTTACATCTTTCAAATCATCCCTTTATTGATTCTACTTCATTACTAAGAAAAACATTGGCCTCTGTTTCAATTTCATTACTAGAACAGACCTTGAACATACTAGTGCAACCCCTAGCCCTGGTGGGGTACCCCCTATTGTGGTGGGTCTCTAGCACTAAAGTAAGTCCCTTGTCCCATCCTAATAAGAGGGAAATTTAAGATCTAATGTGGTTTACTCAATATACTTTGAGATAATTATACCTAACTAGATCCCATGCTTATACCCTTATTGGGTGGGTTCTGATAGAACCAATTCAGATTACCCCATTTATTATACCAATGACATTTCATCTTCTCTAAGGGGCACAAATTTTTTGGGGGCCTATATTCCTACATTGGTAACACATCACATAGGTCTTTTGTATAAATAATGGGATATCATTCCCATAATTTCTCTCCCAGACCTTCCACTTCCCTAGAAAGACTCCATAAGCCATCACTTTTTTATAATAAATTTTTTATTTCCCATATTCTCAAAGGAGGAAAACTCACTAACTCCAAAATTCTTCTAAATATCAAATTCATCTACAATCATATTCTTAGATATACTGAAATCATTAGACAAAAAAATAAACACCATTTTCAAGTGTATTTATGGTCATTGACCCATTTCAAATCATCGATCCTTTTTTGAATCATCACTTTCCATAGTCAATGAAAAGAAAACTAGATCATTAAAATTAAATTTATAATCCATAACTAAAATATCACATTACTGAAACTCAATAAATTATTGATATTTTCCCACCATCATTGTCTCTAAGTAAAACTACTAGTTGAACTTATTTTAGAATTTATTCTAGGTCAAATTCACATACTTCTTGGCCTAAATCATCATATCCCACCACCTGTGAGTTTCACCTTAAATCATTAAATTAACTAAACCAAATTATACATAATAGTGTTTTAAATGAATAAAATATATTAGGAATTATCAAATCATTCATTTGTTAGATGTGGTCTTGAATCATCCCCAAAAAATCAGTGTTTTTGTCGATGAAAATCATGGGATGGGTCCACCACCAATTATTGATGCATAATGCATGATACTCAATAATGAATATATCAATAATTTATTATGTGATTTTGTGTGATGAATGATACTCAATAACCTCACTCATCCAAGGTTTGAGATATAAAGTCAAAATAAAATCGGAATAAAAATAATAATAGTAAGCTCTAAACTAAATATTCATTAGGATGTTTTTATAGTAAGTTTTTTATTTGTTGTCAATGTGTATTTTATAATGTTTTTGTATATAATTTTATGAATAGATATTGAAAAGTTAAGAAATTTTTTGTTATAAATTTCTTGAGGAGGTTAAAGGAGTTTATTTAACCATGTTAGGAAACTTACCTAAATTTAGACGATGTTGTGGCAATCTTCAAGTTCCTAACATCATGAAGATTCTGATGAACCAAGATGAAGTTATAAGCTTTTATAAAAATAGATATAAGTAAAAAAAATTAACCATATGGACCAGGTCTTAAGTTATCAGATATATATATTTTTAAGAAGTTGAAGTTTGAGCTACAAAGTTTAAGTACAATAATGTCACCATATGGACAATGCTCAATGCTACCAAATGGACTAGGGATAATGTCACTGGATGAAGATACCCGAAAAATAATAATAAAAAGATTGATGTGATGAGTTTGAACACACTTGTAAAATGTTTAAGAAGACCGAAGGGATAATATGTACAGTGATTTTAGAAGATTTATGTTTTAGTGGTAGTATAAAGTTAAAGATACAATACCAAACAGAGTAGGGTTATTGTAACCAAAAAAAGAGAGAGAGGTCAAATTTCAAGTCAACATAACTCAATGAAGAATTATTTTGTGATTAAAATATTTATAAGTTGTAAAATTGATATCATATAGTCAATGGTTAAAGTGCACTAAATTGAGGCGGATGAGTTGATTGAATAGACGGTGTGTACAAATTTTATTTTTTTGTATGAATTCATAAGTTTGAGTCCATAAAACCAATAACCATCAGACTGAGTATAGATAAGAGATCATAAAAATCCTAAAAACTATGATCATATGAACAAGTGTAATGAATTTCATTGGATAGAGAAGTAAAATGATCAATGGGTCACTAAAATGAGTTTATCAAATTCACGTGTTTGGTTAAAGTTCCATCGGATGGACATAAATTGGAAAAACGATGTGATGTCATTGTATGGATGACTTCATTAAAATATACCATAGGAGATGCTAGATACACTAGACATAGAAATTCTATTTCATTGGTCAAAACTTGAATGATAAGAGAACTAATGGAATTTATGCTAAGTTCATCAGACTAAGTTAATCGGTCGATGTAGAATGGACATAAGGGATTCAAAAAAAAGCAGAGTCAGATAGAGAATATCTTTGAAAATGAACTAGAAAAATATGTGTCAGATGAAGTTCTTAAGATATTTACAAATATTTTTAAATCCATTTTACATTGATGATGATATGTTTTTCACTCAACATTTTATTATCTAGAAAGGTTAAAAATGTTTGAAAATGTTTCTTAATGTTGATTTTAAGGAAGTTTGAAGAAGTTCCTTAACATCATTAGTAAGTTTAAGGAAATGTTTTTGGCACTAAGTTTTCATGAAACTTCAAGAAAATTCTAGAAGGATTTAGAATCATCCAATGAAATTGATTTGAGCGGGTATTTTTAAATTTAAGTTTTCATTGAGTGGGAAAATAAATTTTAGTTACCACCTTTATCCTATGAGTGTGCCTATAAAAATGGAGTGTAAGTATAGTATGGGTGTAAGAAAGAAACATTGTTCACCCATATGAAAGATCTAATGCACTAAAGTTTTTCGAGAAGTATGAGTTTCCAACTGAGTTAGTTGAAGAAGAGAGGATACCAGTCAAATTCATCAGATAGAGGATTTAATCTGAGAAACTAAACAAAGATACAAATTATAAATATTGGATATAGTCATCAATTAGAGATACTGGATAGAGGTTGTGTCAAACATATATTCTAAATATTGAAAGGTGGGGTGTTTTTTTCTTGGAAAGAACACGGATTAGAGGCGTAGTTAGTAAGGTGCATTGGATGAAGTATATCAAATGAATATAGAATTCATATGGATATTTTTTGGATGAACTTTTAGTGATTAGTGTTGAAAATTTACTTATCTTGTTGTGGATCAGTTTCATAAAAAAAACTTTTATAACTGGTGGAAATTAGTATAATCTTTCCTATTGAGAGATAGAAGGAGTCTTATGGTAGTTGACTCAAGTGTAATTTTTCTTATTGGGAGATAGAAAGATTATAACAAGAGTTGGCTCATTTTATTCACTTTTTTATTATATTTAAATTCCATGGAAAAATGTGAGTAACCATGGAAATGATATAGTTTCCCACACTAAGGGGAAACCATGTAAATATTGTGTGCCTCTATTTACTTTCCTATATTTTTATGCTTGTAAGATTATTATATAATTTTTATAAGGATAAAAACTCTGACAATTTGTAGTGGTTAATTTTAATAGAATTTAAATTGTAATATTTCACCACTAATTCACCCCCCCCCCTAAATGGTTCTCACAATTCTAAGGATATTCAAGTGTTATTAGAGGGGATTTACCCTGTTTGATCCTTGTCATGGATAATCTCAACTCAGTTAACAATAGATGTATTCCTACCTTCGATGGAAAAAATTATCATGGTTAGAAAAACATGATGATACTCTATTTTATGTCTCTTGACTTGAAGTAAATTGATGCATCTACAGTTGATTTTCCACCCATTGAAAAATATTCTCCTAAAACATTCACTAAAAAAAGATAGAAATGTTATTCTAATGTCTATGTTAGAAATTTTTTTATGAAGGTGATGGGTCTCAAGATTGCTAATAAAACTTGGGACAAACTTGAAAGTATCTTTGATGGAATTATCAAAGTAAAAGGAAGAAAATATACAAATATGGCATAGGAAGTTTGAAGATATCAGAATATAAGTTGATGTAACTATTGATGAGTAATTAGTGAAGTCATTTTGGGAATCATAGGATTTGAAGATGGCATATAAGATTATACCATTGTTAAGAATCTTATGAGAATATTTCTAGATAGCTTTGACTCAAAAAATTCTACCTTATAAGATAAATATGATTTATCTCTTAATGAATTTCATAAACTTATTATTTATTATGAGAATAGTAAATATTTAGTATTCAAAAATAATATTAAGGAAATAGATTTTCAAGAAATGAAGAAGAATCTTCATTAGTTGTAACATCAGTTTTTGGAACTCAATGAATCTGAAGATAAGGATTTTTATGTTGAATAAAATGAGAGAATAAAGAATCTTATCTCCAAAAACTATCAGAGTGGTAGAGGAAAATATAGAGGTAAAATCCCACTTAAATTTTTCAAGTGTGGAGAAATTTTTTAGTTTTTTATGAAATTTCCTAAGAAGAAATTTGGATAATATGAATATGATTCTAAAGAAATACCTCAGTGGAATAAGTGGAGAAAAATTTCCAAGGAAGAAAATAAATCCACTGAAAGTAAGAAAAGATTCACTGTAAAGAATATAAGAATTATTTTGAGTAATAAATTTGAATAAAACTCAAATGAAAATAGTTCTTCAGAAGATTACACTCCAAAGAAGTTCATAGCTTTATTTAAAAATATTAAGAGAAAGTAAGATTACTCAAATAGTGAAGAAGCAGAAGGTGAATAAACATATAGATAATATCAGATAAGATCAAAGATCATTCCATGTCTTGATAAAAACAAAAAAAATCAAGAAAGAAATCATATTTTTTAATAAATAAAGTTGGGAAAGGAATATAGGAAAGGAATAATTCCTTAAAAATAAAAATACAGACAATGAGGGGATTAAAACCTAAAGTTAAAAGTTTCATAAAAAGGAAACATAGTGGAATATCTTAGAAAGAAGCTCATGGATAAGGAAGATGAGGTTTTAAAAACCCAATAAAGACTCATTGAGGTGGAAATTAACTTAAAGAAGATGAATAAAAAATTTAATAAGGCTTTAGAGATAAATTCTGAAAGATCTCAAGCTGTTGAGAAAATTCATTCCAAGAATCAGGTAAAATATATAACCACTAAATGTAAAAGTTTATTTGATTTTACTAAACACGCGGGTGTTAGAAACAATGTTGGGAAAACACTTATTGAGAAAAAATTTGGGAAACACATTACATCAACATTATTTGGAAATAAGATCAATGAATAGGGTTCCACACACCTAAAGAAATCATGTGATGAAAATTATGTTGAACCTCAACAAACTTTCTACAGGAAAATGTCTTACTTATATATAAAATCAAGATTAAATGGATATTGTTGGTGTTTTTATACATTTGGTAACAAGGCATATAATTTTTTTCACAACATGTCTCTCCTTGGGAATATGCATTAACTAAGGGGGGGTAATGGTGAAATAAAAGAGAGTAATTTTCTTAAGTTTCAAAAAGAAAGAAAAGAAAAATTATCATATGCTAGAAAGTTTCAAATGAAAAATCGATTTGATTGTCTATAAGAAGTTTGTGGAAGATGGGACCAACTAGTTCACTATGATAAATAATGTATAACAACACTTCTAAGACATTTTTCCTATGCTAGAAAAGAAAAGGAATCTGGAGAAAAGAAAATTAAGGAAAGATATTTTGTTGAGACTACTCTAAAATCTAAAAAAAGAAACAAACATTAGATTATTGATATTGTTTATTCCTCACATATAATAGGTGATATAGAAATATTAAATTATTTTTAAGAAAATTAAGGAGAATGACTTACTTTTGGAAATTACAATTCCTTAAAAATCAAAGGAATAGGAACAGATGATATTGAACCTCGGAAAATAAAATCAAAGAAGGTTTTTTTTATGAACTTAAGAACAACTTTTTAAGAGTTAGTCAAATTTTTAATGATGGTAATGAATTTATATTCAAAAAATATTATTATATCATCAAAATGTTTAAATATGTATAAGTTGTTATTAATAGAGAAAGAATCAACAGCAACCTATTCTAGATTGGATATTTTTGTAACATGTGTTACTTAAGTGTTAAGGATAAAAATAAGTTGTGGAATATAAGACTTGGGAATATTTGATAGAAAAGTATGAACCAAATTTCCAAAGTATGTTTCATAATAAACTTTCTACTACTGAAAATGAAATAAGATGTTGTTTGTAAAACATGTCAGAAAAGGAAGATGGTTAGTGGAAGACATAAGAAAGTTTAAATCCAATCCATAAAACCACTTAATCTCATTCACTATGATTTGTTTGGGTCTATGATATTTCAATAAAAAAAGTTGATTTTTACTTTTTTACATTAATTTATTATTTCACTTGGATGACCAATATAATGTTTATGAAAGATAAATCATATGTTCTAGAGATGTTTAGATGTTTTATAATGGAAGTTGAAAGAGATCTGGGTGTTTATATATTGAAGTTGATAACTAAAAATAGAAATGAGTATAAAATAATTTCTTTCAAATCCTATCAGGAGAAACATGGAATTAAACACCAATACAGTGCTCTATACACTTCTCAAAAAAATGGAGTGGCGGAATTAAAAAAACAGAAGTTTGGTGGAAATGGGAAGAAGTATTCTTGTTGAATATAAACTTTCTAAAATTTTCTCGAGAGAAATTATAAGTACAATTTTTCATTTAAAAACATATATTTTATGAATCCAGAAACAAAAATGACTCCTTATGCTATTTGGTATAAGAAAATCCAATGGTGAAATACTTTAAACATTTTTGGAGTCTTTTCTAAATAAAGATAAAAAATCTGAATCTTGTAAGGTTTGATGAGAAGGTTGAAAAATGAAATTTCATAGGTTAATCACTAAATAGAATAAGTTAAAAATTTTGGAATAAATTAATTCATAATTTTGTTGATTCCTATGATGTGAAATTTATTGAAAATCCAACATCCTTAACAAATATTATTGAAGATGTTACAGAAGATAGATTGATGAAATCCAATGAAGCTAATAAAAGGGAAGTTTAATGGGAAATAAAAAAAGTACAAAATTATTTATATGAGTATTGTAATGTAAAAACTTATATAGGAAGAAAATATATAAAATTCTATACTTTATAAAAATAAGTTGAATTGGACAACATCATTGGAAATTAGAAAGCTCCAGTTCAAGCTAGAAAAACTGGGGATATTATTCCACGACCAGCAGGAAATAATTTTACAGGAATAAAGTGGTTGTTTAGAAAAAAAATTAATGTGGATAAATATCAATAAACAAATCACTTATTGTATTAAAGGATTACTCATAGGTGTAATGTGTTTATTTTGAATAAACTTTTTCCCCTATTGTGAGACATGAAACTATAAAAAAAGTTTGGCAGTTTATATACATCGTTATAAAAAATTATATCATATGGATGTTAAGTTGTATTTATTAAATTGATAAATTTATGAAGAAGTTTATATTGAGAAACCTAGTGGGATATTACTTTATAAATATTTAACCATAGTGTGTAAGCTACAGAAATCTTTACATGGGATAAAATGGGCTCCTCATACATGGTACTCTAAATTAGACAGTTTCTTGAAGCAGTTGAACTTTTATAAATGAAAAATTGATATCAACCTATATGTTAAGGATATGATCATAGGAAACCTTATTATCATTTTTTACAATTATAGTATAATTTATGTAGGTGACTGGGATAAAACTTATGAAGAATTTACTGAATAAATAAAGAAAAAATTTAAAATGTCAATTCTATGAGAGTTAACTTTTTTTTAGTCCTAAAAGTTCAAAAAAAGGAAAGATATATCTTTATATAATAGGAAAAATATGTCAAGGGTTTTTTATAAAAGTTTTTCATGGTAGAATCAAAAATAATTTTCAACATCTATCTTTTTTGGTGTGAAGTTGAGTAAAGATGAAGATGGAAAAAGTTTGAATCAGAAAGAATTCTGGAACTTGATAGGAGGATTTTTCTATCTTACAGCTTCAAGGATAGACATTTTATATGTTTTTATATTGTATGAAAAATATCATAGTGATACAAAGGAATCACATATTTTGGAAGTAAAAAATAATACTCGAGTATATTAAAGGAACATCATCTTATGGCATGTTGTAACACTCTGAGATTTTAAAATATGAATATCATATTTGATAGCATGTATGACATGAAAACCCAATAATAAAAGAGAATATAACATCCCAATATTTTATGATATATTTATTTTTTAAAATAAATTCAACCTCTTCCATATCTTGCAAAGCACGCAACATCAGGTTTGAACAAAACATGATACTTTATTAAAATATTATTATTTAAACATTACCATTGTAAACTAGCCATTAAATTGGTGGGTATGAATAGTACTAACTAAATTATAAAAATTATATAGTTTACAAATTTAAAAAGTAAATAAAATGGATATCTATTAATTAGATATAAAATTAGAACAATTTGAAAGAATAATAAATGTTTTCTAAAAGACGGTATTTTTCTATAAGGCAGTTTAGTCTCCCTTTACGCACATGATTTATAATTAAATTTTACCATTTTTAGAAAATTTATTTGAAAAATAAATTTCATTTTTTAAATTGTCATACAAAAATTATATTAGGGTGATTTTTTTATTTTTCTAAAAAGTTTCATTTTTTTATGAATAGTGAAAATTGCTGAATTTTAATTGAAAACTACATTTTCGTTTAAATTACTTATAATGATAAATTGTATTTTGAATTTTTTTTAAAGTCACATTATATCAATTAATCAAATTTATTTCATTGGAATCATTTTCATATTTAATTTTTATATAAAAACATTGTAAAGTTTTGAACATTTTCTCTTTGAAAACTCGCTTTCTCATCATGTCTCTGAGATTAATTTTAAATTAAATTTTCCAATTATGTGAATTTAATTTTGGAAAAATGGATTAAATATTTTTAATAAGACTCATTTATATTATATAATAAGTTCATATGTTTTTTTACTATAATTATTCGTGAAAATAATTAATAACTAATTACCCTAATTAAGGTTAAAACAGGGTTTTGTGCATTACATGTGCTTGTGTTAAAATTAATTTTCTACACACATGATTTTAATTTAATAAATTAGATTTCAAATTTATAATAATTATTTATAAATTATATAATAAGTCTCATTTTATTTTAGTCTTAAAAGTATAAATTACCTAGGTTAAAAAAACTAGTTACTGTGGTGAAAATTAAAATGGTAAAAGTGAGTAAAACTTAAAGGTTAAGGAATGACAAGTTTAAAACATGTTTTTTTGTGGTAGAGGTGTTTATATACCATATAATATCTCCCATATATTATTTATCAATTTTTTGATCCATGTTAGGTGAGATTGATCTCCCATTATTGAATACTTTTGGGTATTTACAAAAATGTCACTCCTCCTCGATTATAAAAGTACTTTCACTCCCATCACTTCTTCACACATACCAAGCCATTTATTGAGTAATAATTACCCAAATCACTTAAAAAATTCTATACACTCATTCTATATTCCATATTTTTTGTGTAAATCAAACATAGGAATTATTTTGGTGCAAACCTATAGAGGTTACATGAAGAAGAAGTAACGTTCTTTAACGAGCGTTTTTATTTTATTTCTTTATCCACCTACTTAAATTATTATTAAACCATGATTATATAATAAAATAATTATCTTAAAAATACTTATATGTTTTTAAGTTAATTTCATTACCTACAACCATCCCTACTTCTATCAAATGGGTTATGAAATCATCACTCGTGTGTACAACAAACTATCACCTCATGAACTGATGTCATTCTTTTTCCATTACCACCTATCACGGTTGGGTGTGATGATGGATATAAAGTATATATATGATATTTATAAAATAATTATACCTATTTATTAATTATATCATATATATATTTTTACTTTCCATTTCATAGGTGATACGATAACATCCCTCGTGTGTACGGCAGACTAACGCCTCGTAGAGTGATATGATTTATTTTTCACTAACGCTTTATATGGAAGTTAATAAGGATAAATTTAATGAATATATATGATATAAATGAAATTATTATTATATTAATGAAATATTTATTATTATTAAAATATAATATATCATTTTATTTTTTACACTAAAAATATGAAAACATCGTTCATGGATGTGTGGATTATCACCTTCACGAAGCGATGTGACTCTATTTTCATCACCACACCACATAGAAGATATATCTATAAGTATATTTAAAGAAATAATATGTTATACATGATATTATTATAATTATATAAATATAAAATATTACTTAACTCTTTTCCATAATGATAATTGAAAAATGGAAACGTTACTCATGTGTACGTATGGCCTATCGTCTCCATGTTCATAACGTACTTCATTTCTCAAAACCATATTTCATTATTGGTATTAAAATTATAATTGATGTATAATTATTATAATTATTATATTATTATATATATATATATTATGTAACTATATAATATGTGCAAGAACCAAATCTTTTATGGCAAAACACACATGAGAAAACAAGACAATTAACACACAAAACAATGAAAATAACAAAATATTATTAACGAACGAGTGATAAGATGTTATAAAAGAATCATATATGATATTATAAATATTAATATAGTTATTTTTTAATATAATAACATCTTTAAATCCATTATATATGAGTTTAAATAATTTTCAACTAAAAGGATGTGTGAGGTAAGGGTTTCTCATCTCACTTTTACTTCCATAATACATATGCCATATTCGCCACTTATTTCTTTTGTGTGGTGTATATAATGTCATTTTTTATGTTATATCATGAATTAATTTATATTCATGGTTTTTAATGTTTCATTTAAAGTTATTTCTTTCATGGGGATTATGATACAAAAGTTACCAAAGTGGTAAGGGTTTATTTCACAATCTCATCATTATTCGGGATTATTTTTGTTAAGTATCACTTTGGGGAATTATTTTATATTTATATATTAAAATTAATATATTTTATTCTAATATGTTTATTCATGAACTTTTTCAATTAATAGTACCATTTTTTTACTCTTTTGAACTTAAAATGATTGAGAAAATGTTTTTAAGAAAATCAGACTTAAATTCTCTTCAGTTGGAAATCTGTTTTCATCAAAACCCATGTTTTCGAAAAAATATTTTGGAAAATTTTTTTAACCTTCTCAAAATGATTTATTAAATAAATTTTTACCCATTTTTACTTTTAAAAAATATTTAAATTAATCTTTATGTTGTTTTCAAAACAATGTTCATTTAGATTTTATCAAAAAAGTGAAATGAATATTTTTTTTAATGTGTATGGAATGAAAAAAATTTCTAGCCATCATGAACACTAAAATGTTTTAAAGATTAATTTATAAGTTTCAAATGTTGTTTTCAAATAAAATTGTTTTCAAAATATTTTGTTAACTTTTAGTTTTAAAAGGTTATTTTCAAAATGAAACGGATATTTTCCTCAAGAATGTTTTTAAAGATATTTTTATAGTATTTCTATTCATTAATGACATAAACCCTTTAATGTACTTAGGATTAATTGGGGATATTTTGTATTGATATCATCCTTATTATTTATTTGTATGATTTATGATCAGTTTATTTGAGTATGTACAATTTTATTACCATTCACTATTTTACTCTGAATGGTTTATGATTATGTTTATTGATTGGGGTAAGTATTAAAATTTCATATGTTAGTTTCTCAATATGAATATTTATTTATATTATGTTTCACCCCTTTCATATAAGGAATTAATTGGTTTTTTTAAGTGACGGGAGGTACCTACTATATTCCCTCGATGCATCGGTAGTTTTCATGAGATAAACTAGATATTGTTTTGGTCGAGTCCTTGCCCATTTATATAGATGTCTTATAATAAGCCTCAATGATTTTAGATGTCTTGGAATAAGACTCGATGGTATTATATGTCTTGGAAAAATTCTTGATGCTATGTTTTATATGTTCATCATTATGCATTCCATCATTATGAATTCAGTTATTGATATTCCAAGTGATTATTTGATTGGTTAGAATATTCTTGGTTAAGTTTCAAGGTTATTTGATTATTTATATGAAATTATTTGATCATCATTTATTCCTTCCATATTATTCTCAAGTTAATGATTAAATGGCATGAGTTTTAGTTATTTACCTTTACATATTGATTATATATCATTTCTTTATAGCTTCCACTATATGTTTTCCCTTATTGAGCATCTGAGATCACCCATTGCTTATTTTTTATTTTCCCTAGGATATGAGGATGTATTTTGTGATTGATATGTAAGGATATGATAAGGGGAATAATTTCATTATCAAATAAAAATATTTGGTTATTATATGTTTTAAAATGTAATATGAATTTAAAATATGTATCTATTTTACCGAGACTAATAAACTGTTCAGTCCTTCAAGATGGGATTCCTTGCATCTTATACCAATGAATAAAGTAGATACCAGCTTCAGGAAACTGGGGTTCGGGTGGTGTAGTTGGTATCAAAGGAAGTTTATTATAAACCTATAGAAATATATTTAAGAAAAAATAGATTTTGGAATATAACCCTATGATATAATTTGATGATAAGTATAGAATAACATCCTGAAGTTTTGGTAAGGAAGTGATTATGTGGTTTTCCTAGCAATATATCTCGATCTAGATACTACAAGTGGATTTGGTTATGGAATAGATGTTACTAGGGGTATAACTTCAAAAAGGGCACATTGGGATTGACCTGATCATCATATTGTGCACAACAATGGTCCTTACTATGTACTTGGTTTGACACTCTCAGGAGATATGCTTAGGATAATTAATATTTTCATTACAAATCATTATAAAGGATTTGAAAATAGGGATATCCCTAATGAAACCATGTTTATGATTATGATATTATTTATGAATAAATTTTTAAATTTATGTTAATAATTTTACTAGTTTTGGGGTTATACATTTTGTTTCATAATTATATTATCCAATCTAGTGTATGACATCATTTAGAAATGGCATGTCACAAACTGGACTAGATAACCTGGTACCCTAACACCCAATCCTGCACTAACATAGCCCAAAGGGCATTCCCAATCCCCATGGGTTGGGAAATAGCACCTGGAATCATACAAGATAAAATATGTAATGGTTTTTTGCCAAAAAATAGTGGAATATAAAGATACATATCAGTATAATCAAAGAAAAATCCTGATAGAGACTATACCAAAAGTCAAGCAGGTAAAAACAAAACAAGCAGTACATCATCAAAGTTCCAGAAATAGAAAAGATAAACAACCCAATGTCCAAAAGGAAACACCAATCCAAGATCCAAGGAATAAATAACAACTTCCACCTCCAATAGGTTCTTTACCTTTACTCGTAACTAACAGGAGAAAATCTAAAAATATCAAAATAAAAAGGTAGAGTGTGAGCTAAAAATACCAGTAGGGTATCACCAAGTGTTCCATAATAATATTTCATAATAAAAAAACCAAATAATGCTTTCAATTTTTAAAAAAATAGGTATGGAAGTATATTTTCATATTTAAAACAAATCATGATTTTCATGTCAAATGATATAAAACATTTCAAACATGGCTTAAATAAACACTTTATATAAAATAGTTTATATAAATAATTAGGCATGATAAAAAGTAGTTTCACAAATAATGGAATATATATATAATCAAAACAATCACAAAAAGAAACACGGTCATCTACCAATAGGTATGATAGTTTATAGTTATGATATCCTCACACACTTTTATCTATGATCATGGAAATATGCAACATGTCCCTCAGGCTTAGGATAAATAGGACCCATCAACATCCCACTATGGATAAGATCTATCAAAATAGGTTTTTTTAGAGTTGTAAAGCTTCAATCCATTGCTAGGTCATTAGCATCCTAGCTTGTTTGTCCCAAATAACTTACTAACTACCCAGACTCTCATGTTATCAATCTATAAATCAATAATAGGAAAATAATTTCAAAATAGTTACAAATGAAATTTACCCATTTACAGTTTCAATATTCCATTTTCATTTCAAAACCATACATAGGTTTTAATTTCATAAATTTATGCCTTTTCAAATAAAAGAAACCATAGTTTTTCATCATTTTAATTTAATCAATTTTCCAACAAAGGAAATCTATTCAAATCATTTCACAATTTCCATCAATTTCAACTTATTCCCCAAATTCCAACTCTATTGGAATTGGATATTTTTTTCCAAAATCAAAACCATAACAATTAAATTTTCAATTTTCATCAATTGGGTTTTCATAACTTAGTTGAAATCAATTTCAATCAATAATAAAATCAAGGTTTAATCAATTGTATATATTAAATGGAACCACCTACATTTTTCATGGTAACACTACACTCGTAATGGAACCCACCAACAATAATGAGGGCCCATGAGATCTAGGAACTCATCCAAAAAAACAAGATTCAACAAAATAAAGTTTATATCCATAAATCCAAAGATAATCTATAAAACTTAAAGGAGGTAAAGAGAAAGAGATGTATAAATAGGGAGACCACTTACCCAAAGAGACACACTGCAACTACAATAACGATCAATCACTGAAAAAAATGATCAGAAAGGGTAGGATGGATCCAAAATGACATGGTGATGGATATAGGTTGAGATAAAGGAAACTTGAAGGAAAGGGAATAAAATTTTCAAGCCGAACCACCTATTTAAAACTGACACTTGGGAATTTACACAACATGTAACCCAAATTCACATTTTGTAATTATTGAGTCCCACATACACTGAAAAACCCATCACTTTTTATTAAAATTATAGTTTTTAATTTATAAATGACATGTAAAATGTACACAACATTTATCCTTTCACGATGTCTACCAGTTTCATGACATATTTTGGGCGATGATTACACATTGTGTAACCACATTACACAGCATTTAAATCCCCAGTAGATTGAAAAACCCATAGGTTTTATGCTAAAAATTCAAAAAATCTCTTAATTCATTATTATAAGTATCCTCCCAATTCCTTCTCGAGCCTACCCCAACAAAAAAAAAGGAAAACCACAACAAATATTAAAATGTAACTATTATAAAGGTAAAGGGATGTTACATTGTTCCTAGCAGAAGGAATGTGAACTGTATCAGTGCACATGATCTAAAGAGTAAGAATGATCATTTATTTGATGAGATTAAGAAAATATTTCAAAGGGAACTAATCTCACAAACCTTCTCATCATATGAGGACATAGTATCATGTGATAAAAATATAGTGACGGAATTATCTAAGTATTATGGATTTGAAGGGAATCAAGTGAAGAAGGGGATGATAGAGAAAAAAATAGATATGGGGAAGAAGGTAAAGAAGAGTTTTACCATATCTAATAATTGTGAAAAGAAACACCTTGGTACTTTCTTGAAGGGAATGAGAGTTTTCTATAAGTGTGGATAGAAATGCCACCATGCTCGTGATTTTAATGTTAGTAAAAAGGTTTCCAATGTTTAATGCTTCAAATATAAGGAGATGGAACATTATGAAAATGAATTCCCCAAAGTATCAAATAAATATTCCTCAAAAGTATATAATAGGTCATGGTTAAGTTTATTCTATTACCATATATGAAGTGGAATGATTAATATTCTTGTGTTTAGATTCAATAATTATGTCATTTGAGTTTTTTATCAATGATATATAGGTTATAATAATTATTAAATGTATAAGGATTTTATTACAGTACTTTTTCATAAAGGATTTAATAGAATATGTTGAATGAAACCAATGACCAAGAAAATGATTTAGTGGAAAGTTTAACTTCTTCGAAAACATGTGATTGAGGGAAAGATAACCCTTAATATGTTCCTGATGTTGAGATAATGATGTTGGAATAAATAGATGATTTATATGGATAATGAAAATTGTATAGTAATGACTACCATGGAACTTATTAATGATTTACTGAACAAGTTTTTTACACTATCATTGATGGAGTTAACAATATTTTTGGATTTAAGGTGTGTATCTAATAATATGTGTTTTATTAAATGAATAAGGAATCATGCATGTTTTCAATAAGGTTTTATGGTAATTCATGTTATAACCATGATTTAATATAATACATTATCAAGGTATTCACATGGTTGGTATATGATGCTTAAGATACACTTCATGTTGTTTGGGGGATTAATGATAAGTTTATTTTGTAAATTCATTGACCTTATTTCTAAATTTTTTTTATCTTAATCTTTTTTAAGGTTCATAAGGTTAACCATTTATGAAATGGTTTATGTTGAACTTTAGATGGAGTTTTAGATATTAACGTATTACTTCACTGTATGAATATTTATGCATATTGGATAACCTGTACTAACATTTTGTTATGATAATAACTATAGATCTAAGTAAGGACTTGTCATTCTATTGTGGATATTAAGATCAGTTAAAAAATGAATTTTAGTGTCTTGGGAAAAAAATTATTTTTTGGATGTTCATTTATTCAAGTAAGTGGTGAATTGGAAATGATTGAATCATATCCAAAATATGAAATTATTCCTATGAAATATAAATTTATCAATTGTGTTTTCATATATTCTCGGTATATATGGTAAAGGAATTTTTCAAATCTAGGAAAAGTATATTGGAAAAAACATTATCCTAATACCTCCATTTATGTTGAACCAATGGCCTTTTGAATCATCACAGATATATGATTTTGAGGTCCTTAAATTTCTATTTATCATTAAATTTCTAGTTATCAATGACCTATATCACTCACTATAAT
This sequence comes from Viscum album, assembly GCA_963277665.1. Classification (NCBI taxonomy): domain Eukaryota; kingdom Viridiplantae; phylum Streptophyta; class Magnoliopsida; order Santalales; family Viscaceae; genus Viscum; species Viscum album. Next base: position 2,040,636,091 of record OY728148.1, on the reverse strand, counting down.
TATTTATTCTTTTCTTTTATGTTCATATATATATCTTCCATCAATGTTATCCTACTTAGAAATATGGTTATGTGTCATTCTATCTGACCATTGTATTTCCCTTCTCTCTTATCAAAATTATGTTTTATTAACCATTCTCATGATTTGGGATTTCAAGAAGGGTATTTTCAAATGAAAAACCCTTTATTACCGAGATCAAGATTAAATTCTAAGGATGTAATTTATTTAAGGGGGTATAATGTCACACCCTAAGATTTTAAAATATGAATATCATATTTGATAGCATGTGTGACACACACCACCAAGAATAAGATGGAATATAATATCAAAATAATTTATAATATATTTAGTTTTTAAAATAAATTTGATCTATTCAATAGCTTTCAATGCACACAACACTGGGTTTGAACAAAATGTGATAGTTTATTAAAATATTATTATTTAAACATTACCATTATAAATTAGATGTTGAATTTGTGGGTATGAATAGTACTAACTAAATTATTAAAATTATGTGGTTTAAACATGTATAAAATAAATAAAATTTATATCTATTGATCAAAGATAAAATTAGAACCATTTGAAATAAAAATAAATGTTTTCTGAAAAATAATATTTTTTATAAGACTATTTAGTCACGCTTTGTGTATATAATTTATAATTAACTTTAACCAATTTTAGAAATTTTATTTGAAAAAATATATATTTTTGAAATCATCATATCAAAATTTTATTAGGGTAAATTTTGGGATTTTTCTGAAAAGTTTCATTTTTTGATAAATAGTGAAAAATACAAAATTTTAATTGAAAATTTTCTTTTCATTTAAATTATTTATATTGATAAATTATATTTTAAATTAGTTTTAAAGTCGCATTAGTTAAATTATATATCAATTAATCCAATTTAGTTCATTATAATCACTTTCACATTGAATTTTTATATAGGAACATTGTAAACTTTTGAACATTTTCTATTTGAAACCCCATTTTCTTGTCGAGTCTGCGGGATTAATTTTCAATTAAATTTTTTCACTTATGTGATTTGAATTTTGAAAAATGTATTAGATATTTGGAATCATATTAATTTTTATTATCTAATAATATCAACAAATATTTGACCATAATGATTAGTAAAAACAGTTAAAAACTAATTACCCTGATTAAGGTTAAAATGGGGTTTTACGTATTACATGTGCTTGTATTAAAATTAATTTTCCTCAAACATGGAATTTTTATTTAATAAATTGAATTTAATATTTAGAATTATTATGTATAAATTATCTAATAAGGGTCATTTTATTTTATTCTTAAAGGATAAATTACATAGGTTAAAAAACTAGTTACCATAGTGAAAATTAAAATGGTAAAAGTGAGTAAAACTTGAAGGTTAAGGAATAAAATGTTTTAAAAATGTGTTTTTTTTGTGGTATAGGTTTTTCTAGACCGTTTAATCTATATACTACGTTATTTATGAATTTTGGATCCACATGAGGTGAGATTGACCTCCCATTATTGAATACTTTTGGGTATTTACAAAAATGTCACTCCTCCTCGATTATAAAAAGTCATTCGCTCCCCTCACTTATTAACACCTACCAAACCATTTGGATTAGACAATACCTACCCAAATCACTTTCCAAATTCCATCCAATCATCCTAGAATCCTTATTATGGTCATAAATCCAACCTAGGATGTAATGTCTCAGATTTTCCAATTATTATTTTTAAATATTATATGGAATTATTTTTAGACCAGGATTTGCGACGGCGTGTGATTCTGAAGCCCAAGGTGCCTGGAATAAATGTTTCAAATAAATTAAAATTTTAAATAGTGTGAGTGAGTAGTTTTCTTTAAAAATTGTAAGAATATTTAAAGGAGTTCCCATATCAGAAATCTAATGGCACTGTTGCATTTAGAGAAATGATTTTACCTTAGGTGGGGTCTAATATAAACCGGCGCGGGTCGACTGTAGAAGTTAGTTTTTGGACATTTAAGGAAATAAAATAAATTAAAATATTTTATTTTATTTACTTTGCATCAATATAGTAATGGGAGATTTTAAATAATATTTTAAGCAAAATCTCCAAGGTTATCTGTATAACATTAAAATTATATGGAGGCATGGAGAGGAGACCCCTTGGAGAAACCTATCGACAACGAATGGAGAAAAATTGACCATTCATAAAATGCAGCACCAACAGAGTTACAAGATCTCATCGACGATGGAAGCACAATCCCTCTTCATCAGCGATCTATCATAACCCAAGGTAGGGGTTGTTGTTTTGATTTCATTTGTCCCTATTCTTGGATTAAACAATGAATGCGGATCAACCCACGAACAGGTTGACCTGTGAATCGTTCGTTCGTGCGGGAGGGTCTTTTATCAAGTTCATTTTGGGTAATTGATCCATGTTTTATTTGATTTATATTTGATTTTATATATTTTATCCTTCTAATGGGAGAGTATTAACAGCATGATGAATGAAGGTGGAGGTTCGTTCCTCAATTCGTTATTTGGATTTCTTCTCCCCTTTTTGACCCCTCATTCTTTGTGTTCTTTGTGGGGTTATGAACAATGGATCATTGTGCGTCCTTATCACAACACAATGATCCAAGATTATATATATGAAATTTTAACGACCCAATGGAGGTGCGATAATGATGGAAGTATAAGAATCGACATGGTTCGAAGGAAATCATTCTTTGACTGTTCTTCGCATGGATAATTGAAACACGTTTTTTGGAGCCAATCAAACATCTGAAACTTACTGAATCAGAATTTCCATGGTGGGGTGACCTAGAATCATGAGTTTCATTGTGATCAGACAGCCATATTGATAGATCAAAGATCACCAGAGGCACATGGAGGAAGAATCTTAATTTTGGAAAATTGTGAAGAACACAACGTATTCTCCGAAGAACACGGCGTGTGGGTCCGGCTCTGCGGCGGCTAGGGTTTTGGGTAATAAGAAGTGATGACACTACATGTGATAGTTTTCACATGGAATATGGGTCTTTATGTAGGACTAGGCTTGTATCTCAGGCAATACACAGACACAGGGTGGATTACACAGCATGTACTCCACCACACGGTCAGACCATGCCGGATATGCGGGCTACCCCATGTACCGGTACACAGGTTGGAAGACACGGGTTGACACTGTGTACTGGAACATGGCCAAGGTACATGTTTGGTCCTTAGTTTAAGGGCCACGGCGTGTAAGTCCTTCTACATTCTGTGTAATCCTCTTTCTACACTACATGTTCTTCTGACATGGGTTGTTGTACATGGGAAGTACCTGAAGTCAATACACACGGCGTGTGACTCTTCTACACATCGTGTACTCTCTTATAAACAGCTTGATATCCTTGTCCATTGTTCCTTGGAAAAGTTCCATTTGGTTTAGTTCCCCCTTTTCTCATTCCCCTGAAGGTCCGGTATTGTTTCCATCCTTAGGAGTATTATCCCTTTAGCAGGACTTTCTGGATAGAGTTAGAATCCCTCCAAGAGTCCTAGAGTGAGATCCTCTACCCATTATTGTCCCTAGGTAGAGTTAGGTATCGATGTGACCAATCCTACAGGACACTAATCCTCTACTTATAAGGTGAATCTAGATGATTTGTGGTATATTCCAAGGCCCTGGCAGTGATCCCCATCCATGTATTGTGATCTTTCCCCACTCAAAAGTGAGTTCTCCTAAAATGAGTTCATTTTTTCTCTCTTCAGATATATTAGTGCTTCTATCTCTCTCGTGACACTTCCAAAAAAACATACTTCTCATACGGACATCACCAGAGCTATCAAACTCGTGGAGTGAGTTATACCAGATGAGTGCTTAGTGGAATATTTGAATTGAATCCCTAGCATGGCTATGCGGTCGTTGTGATTTACCTCTAGACTACGGGTCTAGGTTTTGATTATATCTGGACATGTTTCTCTTATTATATGTTTTATAGACATATACTGTGTCGATCTGACTTTACCTTTACTTTTTGTATTTCTTTGTGGTTTCTAGGTTCCTCTACTAATTATTGTTATACTCACCCCTACACGGGCTTTGCTTACACATGTCGTGTCTTGTACAGACGAGTGGCCTTTTGACAAATTCCAAGGCAGACCAGGACCGGACCAAGCTTTGTGAGATTGCTTATAGGATGAGGTGTTTCTATAGCTATGATCAGCAGTCTCGGTTCCTATTTCTTACTTACAGGTTGGACTTTGTAGTTTTCAGACTCTTTCTTTTGGTGGGATTGTATTCTGGCCCAGTTTACTTTCTGCACTTTACTTTCCATTGTACTCTGTTGGTTGAGTTTAGTTTTATCCATGCATTTTGTTCCTTAGTGGTTTTTACATTTCATCATTAGTGGGATTGGAGATGTTTTTGTGTGTGCAGGTACTTAGGTAATGCCTCCCATGTTAGTGATATGCATACTCGGTGCTAGTCACCATCCCCTGGCCTATTGGAGGCGGGCTTATGGAGTCACGACATGGGCCCCACTAAGATGGGTCATGAAAGAGTGGTATCAGAGATGGTCGGTTCTACATTAGGATCAAGAGTTTGTGAGATTGGTTTGGGGAAATAGTGTTAAGTGTTTCGAGATCGTATTTCAGTCCATGGACTCTAGTGTTGGTGTGGGAAGCCGATGTAACCATACACCAGGACTCTAATAACTTGATTTTCGACTCAGTACATGAGAACACTAGTTATAGGGAAACAAAATAATGGTACATGAATCATATAGGAATGGGTTGTGTTTTTCATGTCCTTTAGTGTGAGTTTTCCAAATAAACTCTTTGATCTTGGTACATCTTGTTTCCTTGAAGGATGTCTCTGTGACGCATACCCACTAGGATTCAGTAGCTCGTTCACGAGGATGACCCCCTCAGTGATGAGGCTTCGATTCAGGAACTGGTTCCCCATGCATTACCTCTAGGTGGTGCACCTTCTATACCACCACCAGTATAGCAGCATGTGGTACCTGCAGTACCAGTAGACGAGGAGTGCAGGGTGAGAATGCTCCATGAATTTCAGATACAGAGACCCCTTAGGTTCTAAGGTGAGTCTGACCCTCAGGAGGCTGAGGAATGGATTGAGGTAGTGACCAGAGTTCTCTGTCTAGTGAGGACACCAGCAGAACAGATAGTGATCCTTGGAGCAATCCTCCTTCAGGGTTCGGTGGGAAAATGGTGGAGTTTGACCATGATGACTCACGACGAGGAGACTCTTTCGTGGAAAGAGTTAGAGATACTCTTTAGGGAGGATTTATCTCTGGTTATGCAAAGATCAGTGTGTATCCAAGAGCTTCTTCAGCTCTAGAAGGGTAGTTTAACAGTGACCGACTATTCATCGAGGTTCACTATCCTCACCAGGTACTCGATGGATATGGTAAGGGAATAGTACTTCAGATCACGGACCATCGAGTGAGGTCTAAGATGGGACATCTGAGCTAGTGTAGTGCCTCTAGGAATTTTGACTTATGTTGGAGTGCTCAAGAGATCTTTGGTCGTCGATATCTTCTTGGCTGAGCAGAGACAGCCAGTGGTAGTCAGGAGCAGGTATATAGGTGCAGAGACCTCGCCAGTAGGGATCCGACATCAGGAATAGGGATCGGGATGTGGGAGACATCACAAGAGGACCCAATATAGGGGATCTACGATCCAGGGCTCTCAGGATGGATCCAGTTAGCCTAGGGAGATGTGATTCTACTTATGAAATGGTAGGGTACATCTTGATAGAGATTTACCAACCCATCAAATTGTTGATAGTTAGGTGGTGGATGGACCAATGAGGAAGAGGCATAGAGTGGAGTAGGAAGACCCTCCAGGTAGCGGACATGGAACAGGAGTAGGGAGAGCTGCAGAAGGTGGAAAATTCTTTGACCTACTTCCACTACCACCCCCAAGAGGTTTGCACCGGGCTTAGGGAGATAGGGGATAGGGGTGGGGGATCTACATATGGACAATTCATATGACCCAGGGACTACATGTATGATCCGAATTACGATCTTTTTTTTTATACCTTAGTTTGGTACTTATAGACACATGTGTCAGTCATTCTTTCCTCACCACATGTCTTGTACAAAACCTTGATATTCCTATGGATTTATTGACTCAACCCTTAAACATGGAGACACCCGCAGGAGGAGACTCTATGATCATGCATCTTTTCCGATAGTGTGATCTTAACCTTAGATGTGAGAGTTTTGATTAGAACCTCTTGGTGGTAGCATCGAGGCCTTACGACATCATTATCATTATGGATTGTTTATCTTAGGTCCATGCCCAGATTGACTGCTTTAGGAGAAGAGTACGGTGTGTCCGCAGTGATGGAACGAGGTTTTCCTTTTTTTCGTGAAAAGGAAACCCAGGCAGCACAGAATGGACTCATGCATAGGAGGGTGAAGCCGATCACTCTTGATTTTGATATATTTACCCTCGAAGTAGTATATTTTGTGAGATTTCAGTTCCCAATAGTAGTGGTGGAGTACGAGAACATCTTTCCAGAAGATGTTCCAGGATTACCTCCCCATCAAGAGATCGACTTCTGCATCGAATTACACCCTAGTATGGCATTTATATCCTCACTAGCATATCGGGTGGCTCCCATAGAGATTTATAAGCTGAGGGTACAGTTGGAGGATTTGTAGAGAAATGTCTTCGTAAGACCCAGTGTTTCACCTTGGGTAGCCCCAGTTTTGTTTGCCAAGAAGGAGGATGGGAGTTTGAGGTTTTGTGTGGATTACTAGCGCCTAAATTGGGTAATAGTGAAGAACAAGAATCCACTGCTGAGGATCCACGACCTCTTAGATCAACTAATAGGGGAACAATGGTTCTTTAAGGTTGACCATCGATTGGGTTACTATAAGGCCTGAGCCTTAAACCTTACTTAATATTGAATTAAATGAATAATTCACGTCGAGGATCTTTTCAGGTTTATAGTTTTAGAGAATTAGAACATAACTATTACATCTCAAAAGATTACAAAGTAGTCACTTCTACTAAGTTTCCATAATAAAAAAACTCTTAAAAAGAAATGTGTCTAGTTCCATGTTTTATATAGGATGACATTCCCTTGATCTCATCCTTGACCTTATTCCACATTAAGTCCTGTGAAAACATTTCAAAAAAAACTTAGGGTGAGCATAAAAATCTTAGTAAGGAATACAGAAAGAGTGAAAACTGTTAGTTTTTCAAACATCAAATAAACCATATATACTCTATCAAAGTAATACATTCACCTTCATGAAGTAGTAAAAACTCTTCACTGAATAAAGTATCATTACTTACCTTTTTTTAACCAAAGGATTACCATAAAATCCATAAAAAGAACACATAACATATATAAAGGTAACTTGGGACATAAACATACTTAAGTGGAATAACCATACGGTCGACTTCCACACATATCACTTAATGGAATAGCCATACGGACAATTTCCATACATACTTAATGGAATAGCCATACGGCCGACTTCCATACCCAATGCATTGGAGGTTATAACGTAACCACCCGTCCTGGTATTCACGGCACCACCCATCATATGGTTTATAACATAACCACCCGTTAAAATGTCCAAGTACCAATATAAAATCATAAAACATAAAACCAATATAAAGGAATGATAACATTTCCACATTTCAATCACAATATATCATAAATATATTGACATAATAGAATCCTTTATCAAAATCATTTTCAATACCAAAATACATAAAAGAGTATATGGTATTTATTTAATTCTAAAAACATTACGGCTTGTTGAGGAAGCCAAAGACCAAATAATACTCGCGGCGGCGGAAAAGGTCGTTGTCACCGCGTACTTTAAAAAAAACATTCCCTTTTGTCGTTTAGTAAAACGCTTCATAGAAAAAGATTCCTTTTGTATAAAAGTAAAAGTCAAAGGGTTTTATACACCGTATAAAAGAAAGTTGTGTATAAAACGAAATATGCCTCAATGAAAGGAGATTGAGACGAAGTCCCTTACCTTGGGTCCGACTTGACTCGATCGTTCTTTAACGTCCTGAATAATAAACTTGAGTTAATTTATACTTGATTAAGAACCTTTTTAAAGTTCATTATTCCTTTTATATCACTTATTGCCATGTTATAAACATTATTTAACCATTTAAGTTAATAATGTTTGTTTTCTCAATATTGGGTTCTTAAGTCGAAAGTTGACTTCTTACAATTACATGTTGTTCGTGTGGTCAAAGGTTCTTTATATCCAGAATGAAATTCCTGATTTGGATATAATATGTATCATATATATCCAGCATATACATGTATTTATAATATTACATAATCATTTAGGGGTAAGAAATGAAATGCACCGTTCATGGAGATGGTAAGCCGTACGTACGCATGAACGCTACTTTCATTTCTTTGTCATATTAGTGGAATTAAAACTAAATGAGAGGTATGTATATTTTAATTCCAGAATTATATTCATCATTTAGATATATCATTAATTATATATATCCATTATATACATGTACTTTTAATAGTACATTACATTTGGGGATAAGAAATGAAATGCACCGTTCATGGAGACGGTAAGTCGTACGTACGCATGAACGCTACTTTCATTTCTATCTCATACTTTAATGGAAAGAAATAATAATGATATAGAGGTATATTATAATTCCAGTATAACATCATATATAATAACTTTAAATCCATCCTTTACACGTCCCACATATGGCATTAACGAATCACATCACTTTGAGGGGCGGTAGTCCGCACTTCCTTAAATGAAGATATCGTGTTTACCCATAATGGAAACCATAAAGGTATGCCGAAAATGAAAAATACAGAATCTTAAAGAAAAAAATAAACATATCATATATCATATATAAAAATAGTGACATCATAATGGCCACCTTTGAAGGTGTTAAATGAGTATTGAACAATCATCGTTTCGGGAGGCAGAATTTCGCCATCCACGGAAACCGTATGTTCTTTAACCATTTGATGTAGTTGTGTGAGAGTGTAGCTCAAATAAATCTTATAACAACATCCTATTATATTTAATATACTATTTTTGTTACAAAAGAAGTAAATAAAAAGAGTTTAGAGGGTTGGAGAAGCAAAATAAAACAAATGAACAAGAGAGAATGAATTACCTTTAAAAGTGTAACTCCTTTTGATTTGAGCCTAAAGGCTTCCTTTGAAAGGATTCTGCCCAAAGGGAATCCTCTAGGATGAGGAGAGGGATGTGGAGAGAGTAAATGGGCAGGGGTTGGCCGAGACAAAGGCTTGAGGAGTGTGTGAAATGAGGTAGAGGTGGGGGCCTTTTATAAGAGGAGAGGAGGGGCACTTTTGGAAAGTAGAGAATTATTACTTTATTTGAAAATGTGTTTCAGTTTTAAAAGGTCCCACATTGAAATAATTCGTGGATAAGGTGATAAGGTTTCGAAATCCACCCATCCAATAAGTTTTGGACATGTTTAGTTCATAGATTTTACATTATCTTTCCATTTTATTTAAATCATCAAATAATGATGTCATCGCTGCATCATTATTATGTCGTAAATAATTTAATTTATTTAATGTCTAAAAATTATAAAAAAAAATACCATGATGTAGGAAATATTTTTATATTTCCAATGACTATTTATAATAAAAAATATGATCTTTATAACCCCATGTAAAAATTGTTTTAGTAAAACATATCATGTTTGTGTCATTTTTACTTTTACATTAAATAAAAAGTTATTTATGTCATTTCCCAACCAAAGTGTCTCCATGGGGTCCCCAAGTTGACCCATGGCTTGTATTGGTCGGACATGACACAACCAATGAGGGTAGGACATGTGTAAAGTTCATTTCATATTATTAAAACATTATTTTTACCTTAAACTACACTAATTACCACTAATCGCGATTAAGAACTTAATAAGTTACTATTCACCAAAAAATTATTATAATCTCATTGAACCAAATTTTACTTCTTAATTACAACCATGTATGTCTGATTTTTTGAAATTCAAAACACAATGATGGCAAATTTTCATTTAAACGGAAAATCAGTCTTTATAAGTACCACTTAGTGGTTTCACTATTCATCAAAAAATGAAGTTTTTCAGAAAATTACCAAAAATTCACCCTAAGCTATATTTGATATTACGAATTCAAAAATGAAGTCTATTTTACAAAATTCAAAACATATAAGTCACATTAATTAATTTATTAATTAATTCCCACTGTTAGAGGAAATAGCGTGTTTTTATGAAACAATAAGTATCAAAAGATTGACACTAGTTTAAGTCCGATTTCAAAGTGAAATTAATTCCAACGACCACTATTGGATTTAATGGTAAAAATATATTCTAATTTCACTTCAAAACCAATTCAAAACATAATCTAATTATATAAATAAATTATATTAAAAAGCATTTTTGAATTAAAATGCAGTATTTTTCACTATTCATTAAAAAATGAACATTGTCCGAAAAATACCAAAAATCCACACAAAGTAAATTTTGATGTCCCAATCATAAAGAAGAGTTATATTTGGTCCAATAGAATTTATAAGATCGATCAAAACTATATTTAATGATGGTTCTCCGTCAAAAGGTGATAAGTGGACCTTTCGTGAAAATTAGGGTATAAATGCCTAAAATTGAACTCTTTCCGTATTTTAAGCCTTTATCTTCCTATTGGGTAAATGTAAAAACATTTAAAAACATATATAATCATATTTTAGTTATTTATATCCATTCCCTCCAGTACAACGGCTACTCGTTAACTAACATTTAAAATAATATTATTTTATTACTTGTGTGAAACGTAAGTTTTCAAAGAAACTCATCGTTGCGTACCGAGTATGCTATCGAACGTAGAAACCCCTTTTAATTAAAATTAATATTTAATTCGTAAATATTAATAAATATGAAAATTATTTATTCTTTATTTACCTGGGATGTTACATCCTTCCCCCCTTTTGGGAATTGCGTCCTCACAATTTTATTCACTTATCAAAATAAGTGGGGGTATTTATCCCTCATAGCATTTTCAGATTCCCATGTTGTCTCTTCAATCACATGGTTTTTCCACAAAACCTTTACCTGATGAATCACCTTATTCCGTAACACCTGCTCCCTGTGGTCAAGAATTTGGACCGGTTGTTCCTCATAAGATAGGTTCTCTTCCAGCTGAACTACCTCTGGACTCAAAACATGAGATGGATCTGGCATATACTTCCTCAACATTGAAACATGAAAAACATTGTGTACCTGAGATAAACTCGGAGGTAAAGCCACCCGGTATGCAACTGATCCAACTCTCTCCAGAATTTCATATGGTCCAATGAACCTTGGACTCATCTTTCCTTTCTTACCAAATCTCATCACACTTTTCCATGGTGAGACTTTGAGAAAAAAATGATCACCTACCTCGAAAGATAGATACTTCCTCCGGTTATCCGCATAACTCTTCTGCCTGCTCTGAGCTGTTCTCATGTGCTTCTAAATCAACTGAACTTTTTCTGCCATCTCTTCTACCAATTCTGGTCCCATCAACTTCCTTTCACCCACTTCATCCCAAAATGCTGGAGTTCGACACCGCTTCCCATATAATGCCTCAAATGGTGCCATCTGTATACTGGAATGAAAACTGTTATTATAAGAAAACTTAACCAAAGAAATATGTTGGTCCCAACTTCCCTGATAATCCATAGAACAAGCTCGTAGCATATCCTCCAATGTCTGGATTATTTGTTCTGACTGCCCATCTGATTGGGGATGAAAAGCTGTACTAAAATTTAATTCCATACCCAATGACTTCTGAAGGCCTTTCCAAAAGTTAGATGTGAACCTGGGATCACGATCAGATACAATGGAGAGAGGAACTCCATGTAACCTGACTATCTCTTTAAGATACAAACGGGAAAGTTGATCTAGAGAGAAAGTATCTCGTATAGAAAGGAAATGAGCAGATTTGGTCAAGCGATCAACAATAACCCAGATTTCATTATTACCTCAAGATGTCCTCAGTAATCCCACAACAAAGTCCATGGATATGTTTTCCCATTTCCACTCTGGCACTGGTAAAGGCTGAAGCATCCCTTTCGGTAACTGTCGCTCTGCTTTAACCTGTTGACATGTCAAACACTTCACAGTAAAATCAGCAATGTCTCTTTTCATTCCATCCCACCAGTAATACTCCCGCAGATCTCTGTACATCTTAGTACTGTTAGGATGAACTGAAAACGGGGAACTATGAGCCTCACATAACAACTCATTCTTCAACTTTGAATCACAAGGCACACATAACCTCTTCCCAAACCTCAAAACACAAATACAAACTTATCCAAGAACTCATGGAAAATTTTATTCATAAGGTCCATGAATATAGCAGGTGCATTGGTTAACCCAAAAGGCATAACTAAAAATTCATAATGGCCATATCTAGTATGGAACGCAGTCTTCGGAACGTCTGCTTCTTTTACTTTCAACTGGTGGTACCCCGACCTCAAGTCAGTCTTCGAAAAATACTGAGCTCCCTGGAGCTGATACCACTTCATTCGATGGCCCAACATCTGCTGAAGTTGTTGCAAAGGATTTCACCACCCCTTTCTGCTTGTATTCTGGCTGCATTCCCCCAGTTGAGTTCTTCGTTGGACACTCGTTTGCATAATGACCCATTTCATTACACTTAAAACATCTTACCATTGGCTTTTCATTTCCTGCTTGATCATCTTCCTTACAGTTACGAGCGATATGACCAGACTTACCACACCGAAAGCACTTACCAGACTTGGATAAACATTCTCCAGGATGCATTTTACCACACTTCTCACAGGATGGATATTTGGTTTTCTTACCTCCTTGCTTCTTTGATGAATTCTTCCCCTTTTCCTGCCAACTAGACCTCTTATTCTGTTGTTTTTCATAGAACACCTGATCATCGGCAAACTCCATTTTCACCTTCTCCGCACATCAAACAAGTTTTTCATAACTTTTGAACTCACGAGAAGCTAATGCCCTTCGATACTTTGGCTTTAACCCTAAGTAAAAACGGTTTATTTTACTATCAAGATCTCGTATGAAGTTTGGAGCATACCTTACCAATCGAGTGAACTTTTCTTCATAAGCAGCCACTGAATCATACTCCTGCCTCAATTCTAGGAACTGTTTTTCCATCCTAAGACGAACCACCTTAGGAAAATATTTCTCAAGAAACATACCTTTGAATTTGTCCCAGTGAAGATCCTCAATCTCATCGCTATCCCTTATATTTTTCACCATCGACCACCACTGATCAGCTTCACCTTCAAAATGGTAAACAGCAAGACTAACCTTTTGATGTTTTGAAAACCCCATGACATCAAAAATCTTCTCCAGAGCTTTAATCCACCCTTCAGCTTGCACAGGGTCAGATGATCCTCTGAATGATTGGGGATGTTGCCTCATGAAATGTTCCACCACTGACATGTTCCTCTGCGGTTGATCTGGCCGATCTCGTGCATGGATACCACCACCATTTATAGCCTGAGTCAACTGTTCCATCACTGCAACAAACTATTCAGTTCCGATTCCGACCATCTTAGGTTGCTGATTTGGAAGGTTGTCTTCCTCCTGATGTCGTCCCAACATAGCTGCTTTGTTTCCTCTGCAGAAAACCATTCTGAACACAGAAATATCTTAGGCGAAGCAACATGGTAATCCGTAAATGCTATATCATTTCAGTCATATTATAATTTAACACTTTTCTAACTCCTAAAGTTGTCTAAACCGACCTCTGATACCAACTATAAGGCCCCATCCTTAAACCTTACTTAATATTGAATTAAATGGATAATTCACGTCGAGGATCTTTTCAGGTTTAGAGTTTTAGAGAATTAGAACATAACTATTACATCTCAAAATATTACAAAGTAGTCACTTCTACTAAGTTTCCATAATAAAAAAAACTCTTAAAAAGAAACGTGTCTAGTTCCATGTTTTATATAGGATGACATTCCCTTGATCTCATCCTTGACCTTATTCCACATTAAGTCCTGTGAAAACATTTCAAAAAAAACTTAGGGTGAGCATAAAAATCTCAGTAAGGAATACAGAAAGAGTGAAAACTGTTAGTTTTTCAAACATCAAATAAACCATATATACTCTATCAAAGTAATACCTTCACCTTCATGAAGTAGTAAAAACTCTTCACTGAATAAAGTATCATTACTTACCTTTTTTTAACCAAAGGATTACCATAAAATCCATAAAAAGAACACATAACATATATAAAGGTAACTTGGGACATAAACATACTTAAGTGGAATAACCATACGGTCGACTTCCACACATATCACTTAATGGAATAGCCATACGGACAATTTCCATACATACTTAATGGAATAGCCATACGGCCGACTTCCATACCCAATGCATTGGAGGTTATAACGTAACCACCCGTCCTGGTATTCACGGCACCACCCGTCATATGGTTTATAACATAACCACCCGTTAAAATGTCCAAGTACCAATATAAAATCATAAAACATAAAACCAATATAAATGAATGATAACATTTCCACATTTCAATCACAATATATCATAAATATATTGACATAATAGAATCCTTTATCAAAATCATTTTCAATACCAAAATACATAAAAGAGTATATGGTATTTATTTTATTCTAAAAACATTACGGCTTGTTGAGGAAGCCAAAGACCAAATAATACTCGCGGCGGCGGAAAAGGTCGTTGTCACCGCGTACGTTAAAAAAACATTCCCTTTTTTCGTTTAGTAAAACGCTTCGTAGAAAAAGATTCCTTTTGTATAAAATTAAAAGTCAAAGGGGTTTATACACCGTATAAAAGAAATTTTTGTATAAAACGAAATATGCCTCAATGAAAGGAGATTGAGACGAAGTCCCTTACCTTGGGTCCGACTTGACTCGATCATTCTTTAACGTCCTGAATAATAAACTTGAGTTAATTTATACTTGATTAAGAACCTTTTTAAAGTTAATTATTCCTTTTATATCACTTATTTCCATGTTATAAACATTATGTAACCATTTAAGTTAATAATGTTTGTTTTCTCAATATTGGGTTCTTAAGTCGAAAGTTGACTTCTTACAATTACATGTTGTTCGTGTGGTCAAAGGTTCTTTATATCCAGAATGAAATTCCCGATTTGGATATAATATGTATCATATATATCCATCATATACATGTATTTATAATATTACATAATCATTTAGGGGTAAGAAATGAAATGCACCGTTCATGGAGACGGTAAGCCGTACGTACGCATGAACGCTACTTTCATTTCTTTGTCATATTAATGGAATTAAAACTAAATGAGAGGTATGTATATTTTAATTCCATAATTATATTCATCATTTATATATATAATTAATTATATATATCCATTATATACATGTACTTTTAATAGTACATTACATTTGGGGATAAGAAATGAAATGCACCGTTCATGGAGACGGTAAGCCGTACGTACGCATGAACGCTACTTTCATTTCTATCTCATAATTTAATGGAAAGAAATAATAATGATATAGAGGTATATTATAATTCCAGTATAACATCATATATAATAACTTTAAATCCATCCTTTACACGTCCCACATATGGCATTAACGAATCACATCACTTTGAGGGGGCGGTAGTCCGCACTTCCTTAAATGAAGATATCGTGTTTACCCATAATAGAAACCATAAAGGTATGCCGAAAATGAAAAATACAGAAGCTTAAAGAAAAAAATAAACATATCATATATCATATATAAAAATAGTGACATCATAATGGCCACCTTTGAAGGTGTTAAATGAGTATTGAACAATCATCGTTTCGGGAGGCAGAATTTCGCCATCCACGGAAACCGTATGTTCTTTAACCATTTGATGTAGTTGTGTGAGAGTGTAGCTCAAATAAATCTTATAACAACATACTAGTATATTGAAGATACTGGTGTTGTTACAAAATAAGTAAATAAAAAGAGTTTAGAGGGTTGGAGAAGCAAAATAAAACAAATGAACAAGAGAGAATGAATTACCTTTAAAAGTGTAACTCCTTTTGATTTGAGCCTAAAGGCTTCCTTTGAAAGGATTATGCCCAAAGGGAATCCTCTAGGATGAGGAGAGGGATGTGGAGAGAGTAAATGGGCAGGGGTTGGCCGAGCCAAAGGCTTGAGGAGTGTGTGAAATGAGGTAGAGGTGGGGGCCTTTTATAAGAGGAGAGGAGGGGCACTTTTGGAAAGTAAAGAATTATTACTTTATTTGAAAATGTGTTTCGGTTTTAAAAGGTCCCACATTGAAATAATTCGTGGATAAGGTGATAAGGTTTCTAAATCCAACCATCCAATAAGTTTTGGACATGTGTAGTTCATAGATTTTACATTATCTTTCCATTTTATTTAAATCATCAAATAATGATGTCATCGCTGCATCATTATTATGTCATAAATAATTTAATTTATTTAATGTCTAAAAATTATAAAAAAAATACTATGATGTAGGAAATATTTTTAGATTTCCAATTACTATTTATAATAAAAAATATGATCTTTATAACCCCATGTAAAAATTGTTTTAGTAAAACATATCATGTTTGTGTCATTTTTACTTTTACATTAAATAAAAAGTTATTTATGTCATTTCCCAACCAAAGTGTCTCCATGGGGTCCCCAAGTTGACTCATGGCTTGTCTTGGTCGGCCATGACACAACCAATGAGGGTAGGACATGTGTAAAGTTCATTTCATATTATTAAAACATTATTTTTACCTTAAACTACACTAATTACCACTAATCGCGATTAAGAACTTAATAAGTTACTATTCACCAAAAAATTATTATAATCTCATTGAACCACATTTTACTTCTTAATTACAACCATGTATGTCGGATTTTTGAAATTCAAAACACAATGATGGCAAAATTTCATTTAAACGGAAAATCAGTCTTTATAAGTACCACTTAGTGGTTTCACTATTCATCAAAAAATGAAGTTTTTCAGAAAATTACCAAAAATTCACCCTAAGCTATATTTGATATTACGAATTCAAAAATGAAGTCTATTTTAAAAAATTCAAAACATATAAGTCACATTAATTAATTTATTAATTAATTCCCGCTGTCAGAGGAAATAGCGTGTTTTTATGAAACAATAAGTATCAAAAGATTGACACTAGTTTAAGTCCGATTTCAAAGTGAAATTAATTCCAACGACCACTATTGGATTTAATGGTAAAAATATATTCTAATTTCACTTCAAAACCAATTCAAAACATAATCTAATTATATAAATAAATTAGATTAAAAAGCAGTTTTGAATTAAAATGCAGTATTTTTCACTATTCATTAAAAAATGAACATTGTCCGAAAAATACCAAAAATCCACACAAAGTAAATTTTGATGTCCCAATCATAAAGAAGAGTTATATTTGGTCCAATAGAATTTATAAGATCGATCAAAACTATATTTAATGATGGTTCTCCGTCAAAAGGTGATAAGTGGACCTTTCGTGAAAATTAGGGTATAAATGCCTAAAATTGAACTCTTTCCGTATTTTAAGCCTTTATCTTCTATTGGGTAAATGTAAAAACATTTAAAAACATATATAATCATATTTTAGTTATTTCTATCCATTCCCGCCAGTACAACGGCTACTCGTTAACTAACATTTAAAATAATATTATTTTATTACTTGTGTGAAACATAAGTTTTCAAAGAAACTCATCGTTGCGTACCGAGTACGCTATCGAACGTAGAAACACCTTTTAATTAAAATTAATATTTAATTCGTAAATATTAATAAATATGAAAATTATTTATTCTTTATTTACCTGGGATGTTACAGTTACCACCAATTACGAGTTCAATATGAGTATATATCGAAGATGGATTTCAGATGCCGCTACGGCCACTATGATTACTTGGTGATGCCTTTCGGTGTGACGAATTCCCCTATAGTGTTCATGGAACTTATGAACTGGATATTCCAGCCATAATTAGACCAGTTCATAGTGGTATTCATCGACAACATCCTTGTGTTCTCAACGTCAGAGGAGGAGCACGCAAGACACCTTCGGGTGGTTCTAGATATACTCCGAGAGCACTAACTTTATTGGAATATCTAAAAGTGCCAGTTCTAGATATAGGAGGTCCAATTTCTAGGACATGTTATCTCAGTATATGGAGTACCAGTGGACCCAGACAAGGTCGAGGTGGTGTTATCATGGGATCCACCCCGGAGTGTGACAGAGGTGCGGAGCTTCCTTGGGTTGGTAGGATACTACCGGAGATTTATCCTTGATTTGTCCTGGATATTAGCACCAATGACAGCCTTGACCTGGAAGGGGAAACCTTTAATATGGATGGAGAAGTGATAGCAGGATTTCTAACAGTTGTGGAATTTGTTTCAATTATTTACCTTTCCATATTGATTATTCCTCATTTATTTATATCTTCCACTTTACGCTTACCCTTATTGAGTATTTGAGCTAGAACCTTTGTTATGTTTTATTTTCCCCAAGATACGAGGAAGTATTTTAGGATTGATATGCGAGGACCCCCCCCCCACCCCCCTCTCCCCTTACCTATGCAGTGCATGACCCCCTGCTATTTGAGCTTCTGGTGGCCTCCCTTCCTCCCTCTGGAGACCTCCTCCCCCTCGCACAATCCCCCTCTGACTGCCTCCTCTCCGGCACCGCCTTCATCTCCAGCACGTGACCCAGCTGGTGCTGCCTTCCTCTCCAGTTTCGCCCACCTCTCTGATGCATGACCTCACTGACGCCACCTTCAGTAGGTATTCTCTTCAACTTTTGTTTTGGCCGAAACCCTAGGTGAGGGTTTGATTTTTTTTTCTTGATTCTTCCGATTTTAGGGTATGCAAGGGATAACTTGGGACCCATTGGTCTATGTTTCGGCAACTGTCTTTGAAGGCGAGGTATTTTAGGTTGATTTTATCCACTGCCATCATTTTGGGGTAAGCTTCTAAACCCATTGTTTATTTATCACCCTCTATTTTAGGATCTTATGGTGAATATGAGTCCTGAGGAATTGTTATAGGATATTATAATCAATTTCCAGGGGTGCGAATGCTTATTCCCTGGTATGGATATTTATAAATATATATATATGTCTTCTATGTGTGTGTTCCCTCATGAAACGGGGAACACATGAATCAGTTTAAGAATATATATATATATATATATGGAAGTGTGTGCATGTTAACGGGTTGCTGCTTGAGTTAGAAAGTTTTGGCTTTGCCATCCTTTGAGCTAGGTTTTCCCATGCACTTGCCCTTTTAATTTAAGAACCATTCGTTTCATGCTTTTTGAAACTTTTTTAATTTATAAATATTGATGTATGATCCTTGGTTTAATCATTTGGTGTGCAAAGTGGTCTTTTATGCCTTGATTTATGATAAATATAATTGTTGTGTTAGATAACGCACACCATGTGTTCGATTAAATGCCTAGTTGGATTTTGTGAGTAACTTGTGATATAAAGTGCTTGGTTTTAATTTTTAAACGTGTTAGTATTATATTAAATGATGTCTTGGATTCCTTTTATGGGATTCCCAAGTGATTTTGGGTTTTATCAAGGAATTAGTATCGGGTTTTAAGTTGTTTTGATATGCGTTGTTGATGAATGGAAGGTTTGGACCTTTTGTAAGAAATGGTTTGTTTTAAAAGAGTAATGGAAATGTTTTAAGGAAATGGTGTAAATGGTTTTGAAATGAAAAATTGTGTGTTTTCACCTCTTTTTGAAAGATGGATTGTATGTTTGATAAATGTTGGTTTTTTTGAAATGCTTAAAGGCCCATTTGGAAAATTTGTGAAATTGATAAAAGTATTTATTATGAAAACCTCCATTGGATGTTTCTCATGCCTTGTATATATATAATGGATGGGATTTCCTCACTGTGGAATCATCGTGATCCATTATCAGGGTTCCTCGATGGTAGATCTTCGTGTTCTATTTGTTCTAAGGCATGAGATTGGTCCTTAGGGTGGCTCGAGGTGAAGCTTGTTGTTGATTTATTATTATATACTATTGTGATTGGATGATCGGCTCAAATTGGTTGGCACACACCCATTATATAAATGATACATGGGAACCTGACATATTCAGAGAATTATCTAAGAAATATTTCCACACTAGTAGTTCAATACTAACTGGTGGCCCATAGTAGGTGGATATATTTAGGTTTATTATCATGGGATTCAGCCCCTCAGTCTATCCTGAGTTAGGGTGGTCGTACATTTGGGTGTTTTTATTACATCATGTGTGACATGCTACCAGGGTGGGGTCTCATGTATAGGTATGTTATTAATAGTTCTTGATCTCCTAGGTTCACCTATGTCGATTAGATCTTAGTTGATTATAGTGATGATTGAGATACGAGTATAAATATTTCCATTTCCCTTGTTGTTTAATCACTATTTTTCTCTCTTGTGTAGTGTTTTTCTTATAAATTGATGTGTTGGTTTTGAAAAGATTATGAAAAATTGTTTTCAAGAAAAGTGTTTCATCCTCTTTTGTGTAGGTTGAAAATATAGACATTATTCTCCCCTTGAAAATTCTAATGTCTCCCTAATAGAATGTACTTGGTTTTGGAAAAGAATAAGGGAAAGGTTTTTTAATTTTTTTGAGTAAATATGTAGAAAATAATACTTTGATATATTGTAGTTAAAACTTTAAAATTGATGTTTCTTTTATTTTAAAGGAAGTGCATTGGGAAATAGAATATCGGGTTAGCCTACTGAGTGTTAATACTCATGCCTATAGTTTCCTTTTGTTTTTTGTTTCTCCTGTAGGTTACAGATTAGGCTCAATCTCCTTGGGTGATGTTTGGTATGGATTGGATAGTGACCTTCAGGGTCACATGGAGGTGTCTTGGGTATCATGTTCAGTTTGGTTATTCTGGTTTTGTTTTGTTGTTCAGTTTTTTGTACATTTAATTGAAATGTAAATGATGTAAATCTTTGAAAATCATTTTTAGTTTGGTTTTTTCTTTTAATTATTCAATTGCCTTATTTATTTTATTGGGCTCACATTGTCTCTAGTGATTCCCTTGGTGCTTGTCGCTAGCCTAGGAGGATCAGAAACGCCTCTCAGGCCTTACCACGGATCGGTTCGGGTGACCGGTTTAGGGTTTACCTGGGTTGGTTTATGAAATTCATGGTATTTAATGATTCATTTAAATTTATTTCTTTCATGTGTCTTATGGTATAAAATTTACCAAAGTGGAAAGGGTTAATTTCATAATTTCATCATTATTCAGGATTGTTTTTGTTAGGTCTCCTTTAGGTAATTATTTGATATTCCTATCAAGGAATCAATATATTTTCTTCTACTTTGATTATTTATGAGCTTTTTCAAGTAATAGTACCATTTTTTCACTCTTTGGTACTTAAAATTATTGATAATTTTTTTTTAATAAAACCTAACTTTATTTTTCTCTTTGGTAGGAAATCTGTTTTTTATCAAAACCCATGTTTTCTAAAAATATTTTCAAATTTTCATTTGAAAATGTTTTTAAACTTTTCCAAATGATTTATTAAATAAATTTATACCCATTTTTACAATTTAAAAAATGTTTTGAAATAAATATTCATGTCATTTTCAAAATAATGCTCGTTTAGATTTTATCAAAAAAGTGAAAGGAATATTTCTTTTAACATGTATGATATAAATGGAATTTTAATCATTCATGAACACTCAAATGTTTTAAATTTTGAGAAAATAACATGAATTAGTCACCCAATTCATTCCCAATGGAATTTATTGAATAAAAATTTAAACAAAGGAAGCATGAGGTGTAATTAACTTACACCATCAAAAAATTACAGCAACAACTAATAAAGCATTGAAATTCAAATTGAAAAGAGAACCTCAAACCTGTATCATCCCCACATCATAGAAAATGAGGGCCATGAAAATCCTGCATATGGGAGAATAGTCTGTGCTACTTCATCATTGCATCTTCCTCCAACTCAGGTTGAAACTCTGCATGAGTTCAACTATGATAGAATTTCAACTCCGGATTTCTATCAGCATGCAATTCACAACTTCGGAAAAAATTCTTAAACTCCCTTCCAAATAGTCATGTAGAAGATATTTTTAACAGCATCTATGTATTCTTTCCAGACATCCAGAAATCCAGATCAGAGCTGAGGATGAGTCATACTACTCACTCAAAAACAGGTTCATCCCAATTATCTATAACACAACACCAACCCTTTAGAAAGTTCATGCACAGGACATACTACTTGAAGATGGATCACCACATAGATTTTCCATCAAAACATAAAAGTCAACTTCATTCTGTCAAGGTAAGCAGATCCTCAAAAGTCCAGCCAACTCAAATTTCAGATCAGGATGGTAGAGCAGAAATTCCATTCTTTATGTGCTTCTAGGACAGCTCCTCATCAAGGCAGAGCTGCAACCGAAGAACCAGTGCAATGATCAAGCAGCAAAGTATCAGAATCAAGAAGATCTACAAAAACAGATCTGGAACTGGACCACTTAAGTTGGAGCGTGAACAGGTTCCAGCCAGACAGAGTCGAGACAGAGAATCAGAAATTCATAGATTCCAGATAAAAAAATAGCAAGATCATCTCAAAAAAATTTCCAAAGATCAGACCAGATCAAGACAGTAATCGAATCCCATAAACAAGGTCTTCTAGCTTCCACCCGACCAATAAGATGAGTTAGGGAGTTTTTTGAAACTCCTTTATCATTATTTCATTGAATATATCCGACTTTATGGCTAAGTAAGTATCTTTGAAATCTCTCCTCTTCTAAAATATTGATATAGGATTTCATCTCGAAGCTTCTCTGTAGATTTAGGATCTTTACAACAAGGCACATTATGCGAATTGTCCCCTTTAGAATGTTGTTGGGACTCTACATGTTGAGTTGTGTCAATGGTAGAGACTTCCTGTCTTGAGATGTCCAATGAACGTGTGACTATGGTTCTTTCAAGTTGAGATTAGTCTTTGCGTTTCCTTATTTTTCTGGGGTTAGGGGTGATGAACCCATCAGCATCAACTATTGGTTTTTCCCCTTCCTGGCCATTGTTCGCAAATAATCTTCCTCAATATGAGTAGTTTTATCTTCTTCCTGATGAGTTGAATCACTATTTTCATATGGTTCACACCCTTCATTTTCATCATCCTGAGTATCATCTTGTATTTGCACTGCTGACACATCCTCAAGAGGTGGGGGTGGACTGTAATGGTTATTTGATTCCACAACCGGAGGTGGAACCTCCTTGGGGAAGGCCTGAGCCCCATCTTGCAATCTGCTAGGTGTAGATATTGAAGGAAGTGGTTGATTTGTCTTTCCTTTCTCAATCCAAATATTCTTTTTAGTTTCATGACAAGCGTCTTTGATTCCACATTCCTTTGAGGCATGTCCTAGTATAAGGAAACATTGGAAGTAAGAAGGTAAATTTTCATAAACAACATCCTGAAAAAAAATCGGTTTCACCATTCTAGATCCAGATTTGAGAAGGCAATTCCCTAGAAACATCAGTATTAATACAGATTCGTGCAACTGAAGGCCTTGAGAGATTCCTAGTGGTCGAGTCCATCTTTAATGGGGTTTTAATGAGATTGGAAATTGGGAAGAGGGCAGGTTGTTCGAACAAGTACAGGGGTAGGCCTAGGAGACCAACCCAGAGTGGAACAATTGGGGATTCCTTGAATGGGTCAAAATTCGGGGTCTATTTCAGTACTTTCATGGGGTATCCACCAAAAAACCAAGATTTTCTAGAGCAAAGTCTATAGTAGTCATCCTCAGTAGCAAATCAGAAGATAGTTATGTGCGAGCTAACCAGACTGATGCTGAAATCTAAAAACCCAATCCCTTCTAATGCTCTTCTAAGGAAACTCAGAGAAGGTCTACGAACAGGAAATTTACCAACCAAAACAAGGTGTAAATCCGAGGCAAGAGAACTCACCTCCAAATATGAAAAAGAAATCACAGGCTGCCCGTGGTGTCGAAAATACTTTGGAATAACTTCAAGATCCGGGACTGCGTTGTCTTTAAGGCCAGCAACAGGTACCTCCGATTATCTTCCGATGACAACATCAGCGAAAGAGCACAGCTGTGGGTTAGGGTTCACCAGCGAGGGTTTCGTCTGCGCATGGGTCATCCCCAATAACCTATCTCTCCTTTAATGAATTCCTTCACTTATTCACCTCCATCATCACTGCAGATTTACCAAGGACACTAAAGACCTGCCTCTGCCGCCGCGTGACTCCCCTTTCACCCTACTCAAATGTTTTAAATGTTACTTTATAAGTTTGAAGGGTTATTTAAAAAGAATTTTTTTTCAAAAATTTTTGTGAAATTTTAGTTTGAAAAGTTAATTTTAAAAATGAAAAGGATATTTTCCCCAAAAATGTTTTTAAATATATTTTATGGTATTTCTATTCATCAATGACATAAATACTTTAATGTACTTATGATCTACTAGGGATATGTTGTATTGATATCATCCTTATTATTTCTTTGGAATATTTATGATTAGTTTAATTGAGGATTTACAATTTTATTACCATTCACCATTTTACTCTGAATAGTTTATGATTATGTTTATTGATTAGGGTATGTATTAACATTTAGTATGTTAGTTTCTCAATATTAATGTTTATGTTGATTATGTTTCACTACTTTTATATAAGGAATGCATTGGACTTTTTAAGTGACGGTGGGGCCCACTATAGCCTCTTCGTGCATCAGTAAGTCGTATGAGATAAACTATATTTGGTTTTGGTCGAGGCCTTACCCATTTATATAGAGGTGTTGTTATAATCCTAAATTGTATTAGATGTATTAGAACAAGACTTTATGGTATTATATGTCTTGGCACAAGCCTTGACAACATGTTTTAGATGTCTATTATTATGAATTTCATCTTTATGAATTTGGTTATTGATATTCCATGTGATTATTCGATTAGTTGGAATATCCATGGTCAAGTTTCAAGATTATGTGATTACTTATATAACATTATTTGATATTATTTTATTCCTAAAATATTATGATCAAGTTAATGATTAAATGACATGTGTTTCATTTATTTACCTTGACATATTTATTATGCTTCATTTATTCAGAGATTCCACTTTACGCTTACCCTCTGAGTATTTGAGCTAACCCCTTTATTATGTTTTATTTTCCACAGGATATGAGTAAGTATTTTTTTATTGATATGTAGGGATATGATAAGGGGAATAATGACATTCTCAAAGAAAATTCTTCAAGTGATTTATGTTTTAAAATATAATGTGAATTTCATTTATATATCTAGTTTACCAAGACTATTGAACTATTCAATCCTTCAGGATGTGATTCCTTGTATCTTATACAAATGTAATAAAGTATACACTAGCTCTATGCTACTAGGATCGGGGTGCTATAGTTGGTATCAAATGAATTTTAGTAGAAACTTTGGGAACTAGATTTAGGAAAACATAGATTTGGTAACATAACCCTATGATAGACTTTGAGGATAATCATAGAAGAACATCCTAAAGTTTTGTTAAGGAAGAGATTATGCAGTTTCCCAAGAAATATATCTTTTCTAGGATATTACAAGTAGATGTGGTTCTGGTACAGATGTACCTTGGGGTATAACTCTAAAAAGGGCACATTGGGCTTGACCCAATCATCACCTGGTGCATGACAACGGGTCTTACTATGCACCTGGTTTGACACTACTAGGAATATGTATAGTATAATTTACATTTTCTCTACAACCCATTATAAAGGATTTGAAAATAGAGATATCCTTAAAGAAATCATGTTTATGATGATGACATTAACTACGCATACATTTTTCAATTTATGTTATGTATTTCACTAGTTTTGGGATTATATATTATGTTTCATAATTATATGATCTAATATAGTGTATACCATAATTTAGAAATGGTTCCTATTATAAGGAATGCAAATAGTATCAGTATACATAATGTAAAGAGTAAGAATGATTGTTTATTTTATGGGCTTAAGCTGATCTTTTGAAGGGAACTAGTTTCCAAAACATTATCATCATATGAGGACATAGTATCATGTTCTAACAAGATTGGGAAGGAATTATCTAAGTATTATGGATTCTAAGGGAGTCAATATAATAATGGGATGACATATACAAAATGGATAAGGTGAATAAGGGGAAGAAGGGTTTTCCCGTATGTGATAATTGTGGAAAGAAACACTCTAGTACTTTCTTGAAGGGAATGATAGTTTTCTACAAGTGTGGAGAGAAAGGATAGAATGATCATGATTTAAAGGGAAATAAAAAGGTTTACAATGTTCAATGATTCAATTTTAAGGATATGGGTCACTATGAAAATGAATTCCCCAAGTGTAAAAGAAATATACCTAAAAAGTGGTTAATTGATCATGGTCAAGATTATGTTATTACCACATACAAAGTGGAGTGATTAATGTTCTTGTTTTTGGATTCAAGAATTTTTTCATTGGAATATTTTATAAATGGTATCTTGGTTATAATAATTATGAAATGTATAAGGATTGTACTGCAGTATTTTTTCACAAAGGATTTGAGATCATATGATGAGTGGAACCGATGACCGAGAAAAATGATTCAGTGGAAATTTGAACTACTTGGAAAGCACATGATTGATGGAAAGATAACCCTTAATATGTTCTTGATGTTGAGATAATGATATTGAGATAAAGAGATTATTTATATCTATAAATTAAATTGGATAGTATCAAATGCCTTAGAACTGGTTAATTATTTGTTGACAAAGTGGTTTATGTTATCATTGATGGAGTTAACAATATTTTTTGGATTTAAGAAATATATCCAATAATATATGTTTTATTTAATAAATAAGGAAGAATGAATGTTTTCAATAAATTTTTATGGTAGTTCAGGTTATTACCATGATTCAAGAGAATACATGGTGAAGGAATTTACATGGTTGGTATGTGATAATTAAGATCCACTTCATGTTGTTTGGGGGATTAATGATAAGTTCATTTTGAAAATTTAGTGACCTTATTTATAATGTTTTGGATCTTAATCATTTGGAAGTTTCGTAAGGTTAACCATTTATGAAATGGTTTACTTTCAACTTTGGATGAGGTTTTAGAGATTAATGTACTACTTCACCATATGAAGATTTATACATATTGGATAACCTACAATAATGTAAGATCCTAACCTTTTCTGGAGATTTCTTGGGCTTGTTTAGAGGTGTTATTTTTTCTTGTTTTGAGTATAAATTGTTTGGGTTTTACCCTAGGGTGTGTTTGGGTGAATTTTGAAAAAAAAATCGAAGGAAAAAAGGATTATGCACGGTTGGCGTATGGTTAGAGCAAACTGTACACCCCAGCCTAGCAAACCGTTTAACCCTGGACAATGGGGGTTCACACAGCTGGTGCATGGTTTGTCAAACCGTGTATCCTAAAATGAGAAACTATGAATCCCCTTAGAAGAGGCACATGGTTAAGGGAAATAGTTGTCCCCCTCCCAGAAAACCATGTGCGTGGTTTTAATTAACCCAGAAATTAGATTTTAAATTCTCAAACCCCCTATTTTAACCCCTATTCAACCCCAACTCTCCCCAAAAATTTCTCTCTCATTTTTAGAGGCTCCTGGAAGAATTATTGAGGCTCCTGACCTCCATTCTTGGTGATTCGAAGCCCGGATTGTAGATATGCACCTCTCCTGGTAAGAGATTCCAATTCCAATTATTTTCTCATTATTCTTCCATTATTCTCTCATTACTTAAGAGAAGTTATACTCTATTTTATTAGATATAGATCCATATTTGGGGGATCTAGATCTAGGATTGTGGATCTAGATCTAGAATTAAGATATCTTGTTTCGTTTAATCGTGGATTTGGGTTTCTGGTCTAGACTATGCTCATTGTTGTGTTCTTGATTGATCCGCTTCAAATTGGAGATTTTCATTGGGCGATCATTCGTCAATGAATTGAGGTGGGTGGTCTATAATTCAAATCCAAAAGTCTTAATTGAAATTATATGTATATAATTATATAACTCTTATTAAATGTTTAGAAATTTCATTCTTGATCGAATTAATTAATTTGGTGAATTAATTAATTAAGGGAAATGTTCAAATTGGGGATATTGGGATTATAGATTGTAAATAAATAATTTTTGAATTAATTATGAGGGAATTGATATTATTAATTTAAGGATAACTAATTTTTGAGATTGATTATCAGAATATTGAATTGATTAAGATAAAACAATTAATTTATGAATTAATTGGGGTTGTTGAATTGTTCAAGTTGAAATAATTAATTGATGAATTAATTATGGGGTTATTGAATTGAGTGAATTGGAATAATTAACTGAGGAATTGATTATGGGGTTATTTAATTGAGTGAGTTGGAATAATTAATTGAGGAATTAATTATGGCGTTATGGAATTGAGTGAGTTGGAATAATTGATTGGGTTGGAATAATTAATTGATGAATTAATTATGGGGGTTCTTATAATTGTGGATTTGATTAATTTATTGATAAATTAATTAATGGAATTAATGTGATTATTTAATTGTTTAATTAAATAAAGGGATTAATTAATTGACGAATTAATTGACGAATTAATTAATGAGATTTATGTGATTATTTAATTATTGAATTAAATAAAGGTATTAATTAATTGATGAATCAATTAATGAGAGTTATGTGATTATTTAATTTTTGAATTGAATAAATGGATTAATTAATTGATGAATTAATTCGTGAGAGTTATGTGATTATTTAATTGTTGAATCAAAAAAATGGATTTTTTTAATTGATAAATTAATTGATGTGAGTTATTTGAATATTTAATTATTGAATTAAATAAAGGTAATAATTAATTTAGGAATCAATTAATGGTATTTGTGTGATTATTTAATTGTTGAATTAAATAAAGGGATTAATTAATTGAAAAATTAATTAATAGAAGTTATGTTATTATTTAGTTATTAAATTAAATAAAGGGATTAATTAATTGATGAATTAATTAATGAGGTGCAATGTGATTATTTAATTGATGAATTAAATAATATGATTTATGGGATTAATTAATTGGTGAATTAATTGAAGGAGTTGGATATGATTATTTAATTTTGGAATTAATTAATGGGATTGATGTGAACAATTAATTGGTGAATTAATTGATGGATGAAATGTTTATATTATTATTTTGGATAATTAATTATTGAATTAATTATGAGATATAAAGATTATTTATTTGGATAAATGGTATAATTAATTATGCGATATTTATTTTTTTGATTTGAGATAATTAATTATGAGATATTGAGTCTATTGATTTGAGATAATTAATTGTTCAATTAATTATGTGATGTTGAGATTATAGATCTTGAATAATTAATTGTTTAATTAATTATGAAGTATTGAGATTGTGAATGAGATAATTAATTGTGGAATTAATTTTGGGATTTTGAATTTATGGATATTGATTAATTAATTGATGAATTAATTAATGGGATTGACCTACTTAATTAATTGGGGAATTAATTAAGGATATTTATGTGACAAGTTAATTGTTGAATTAGTAATGAAATTTATGTAATTAGTTAATTGTTGAATTGACTAATGGAATTGAAGTGATTAATTAATTGTTGAATTAATTAATGAAGTTGAAATGTTCAGTTAATTGTTGAGTTAACTAATGGAATAGTTGTGTTTAACTAATTGTTGAATTAGTAATGAAATTGATGTTGAATTAATTATGTGTAAAATAATGGGAACATGGTCATTCTAATGTGAAAAGTATGAATAGAAACATGGTCATTCACTTGTGAGTAAAGGAATGGGAACATGGTCATTCAATTGAAAAGTATAAATGGCAACAGGGTCATTGTACTTGTGAGTAAAGGAATGGGAACATGATACTTCACTTGAGAAGTAATAATGGTAACATGTTCATCTTACTTTTGAATAAAATAATGGGAACATGATCATTCTTTTGTGTGATTTTTGAGTGGTAACATGGGAATTCAAGCATAAATTTAATAATGTTAACATGGGAAATCAAGTATGAACTAAAGAATGGTTACAAAGGCACTTTGAGATATGATTGTTGGAACCACTTTGTATATAAGGTTGTATTTGTTGTAAATAGTTTTTCAATGAAGATCAAAATAAAGGATATCAAGAAGTACTCCAATGAAATAGAGTAATGGACATTCAGACGATTGTTGTACTAATCATAAGTTCAAAGAACATGTGTCAAATGTGACACATTGTTTACAACAATGAAGAATGTGAGGTAAAATTCATCTGAGGATGATTAAAGAAGAATGGGGTTTTGATGAAGACCATGCAATACCTCATGATTGCATGAGAACCATTCAAGAGACTTCTTGAAGAATTGAATCATATTCTTTGCATGAAGTAGATAATGACGGCTGACGAAGAAGACAATGTGTAAGGGATTGGAATTCTGAGATGGCCATGCGGAGATTGAAATTATGAGATGGTCATGCACATCACATTGTCTCAGAAGATGATGAAGCTAAAGTTGTTCCTTCAAAGAATACATATCATGATAGTGGAGTTTGTGATGAAAGCAGAAGAGTTGCTGAAGGATTCAAATCACCGAGAAGAAGTGTTTTTGAGGTGATTATTCTTGTTGACAAAGCAAAAAAACGACATAAAAATTTGTTGACAAAGGAGATTCCATGGTGGCATGTCGAGTTCAAGGGTTGTGGTTAATGATCCATGTTTTATTAAAGAACATCGACAAAGTAATGGATGATCTGGAGGCGGTACAAAAATAGCAGATACAAGGTCGCGCCCTTTCCCAGTGTTTGCCAAATTTTTGAGCCTGAAAATCGACAAATGGAGAAAAGTGTTTTTGGAAAAGAGACTTCCACACCGTGTACTTGATGGAGAGGAAACTTTCGCTCCATATGATTTTCAAGATAATAACATAGAAAAATGGAAAAGGGAAGAGGGTCGCGCAAGTGTTGGGTTGGTCGTGCAAGTGACATGCGTGCCGTGAAGAGACTTGCGCGCCAGTGCCTAGAAGGATCGCAAACTTGCACGCCTATCGTTTTTCAAGAACACAACTTCAGAATATGGAAAAGGAAAGAAGTTAATGCAAGTATCGGTTGGGTCGCGCAAGTGAGTTGCGCAACAGAGGCTAGGGGTGATTAGCTACGCGCTGAGACTTGCGTGCTGAGGGGTGAATTGCGCGCCGCTGTGCAGGTTGACCAGTTTGCCTATAAATAGAGGACCACCCCTCCTCATTTCCTATGAGCTAAACCCTTAGATAAAATCAGAGCTCTCTTCGCGCAGGTGTAGGAGTCACGGAAGTGGTGAGTGGCCGCGCAAGTGGTTTGAAGAGACTTGCGCGCCATCTCTTAGAAGTTGTGCGCCGGTTGATGGTTGCGCACCCAAGGTGATTTGGGCGAGAAATGAAGTGAGTCGCGCAGGTTTGTATTTCAAGAAGGCAGTACCGCGTAGATGCTTTGGTGACACTTGCACACCAGTTTGGACTTGCGCGCCGTATTCGGACTTGCGCGCCATGTTGGGACTTGCGTGTCGGGCTTTGAGGAGACCGCCAGTTATTGTTTAAGCACACCCATCTTTCTGGAGCTGCATGAGAGCTGAAACATTGTCTGATACTTTCGGTGCAAAGTGAGATTAAAGAGGAAATATAAATGATAAATGCATGATCTCATGCATACATGGAGAACTGATTCTAAAAATTCCAAGTAAGCTGAGCTTAAATTATTGAGTAATCACATCAGTGGTTGTGATTCAGAAAAACTAAGACAAGAGGATCTAGTGTATTATTCATTGCACTAAAGAAGAAGGTTTGAACTGAAAAGAGCATCAACTCTGAACCCTGATGCAAGAAAAGTCTCATGCTGAA
The DNA here is from genome assembly GCA_963277665.1 of Viscum album. NCBI lineage: Eukaryota > Viridiplantae > Streptophyta > Magnoliopsida > Santalales > Viscaceae > Viscum > Viscum album. The sequence continues at coordinate 2,040,604,203 of OY728148.1, read as the reverse complement.
CAGGAGACAAATACTTCAATGCAAATCTATTGAAGATACCTTCACGTCTATAAACTGAGTGGGACTTCACCAATGGCAGTGAGCCAGGGGGAGTCAATGGGAGTGACCTGAGGGACGTAGTGAGCTATCCCTGAACCTTTGTAAAGGCAGTGATCCTAGGACAGAGTGACTGTTCCCAAACCATTGTAATCCACAACTAGTGAAGATTAATGGAATTTGGTACAACCGGAAACTTGTCGGTGTATGCTCCTTGGACGTATCCCTTAGTGGTGAACCAAGTAAAATTGATGTGTTATCTCTTTGCATGTGAATGTTTCATTGCTAATCATATCCATCATACAGGTTTAAGTAGTTCCTACCAACGTGGGAACAAGATCCACAACTTTATGAAGAAAGATTTGACACCCTGATTCACCCCTCCCCTCTCAGGGTGTCCCGGGGTCCTACAAGTGGTATCAGGGGAAGGTTAACGTATGTTGGATATTCTCCAGTAATTCTATTGAGAAGAGGATTTGAGTTACTTTCCTAAAGTCAACCATGAAGAGTAGTTTTGATGAAGATTCAGAGTAGAAATCAATATCCACTAAGACTTTGAAAAATAAGAAAAAGAAAGAGAAAAAGATGATGAAGAAGTCCCTCATGACCAAAGAAGATATTGTGTCTTGCTCTCCATGCCATTCCAATAATGAAGAAACATCAGGCTTGGAAATTATTGATCAGGTGGCTCAGAATTCCTCCAGAGGAAAGGATGACACCCCTAATTCAAGCTTTCAGGAAAAACTCAAAACATATCTGCATGATATTCCTGAAGAAAGGGTTGCTATTATTTGTAGCCTATTCCAATCTATGCAGGTTGAGATCACTCTATTAGAAAGGGAAGCTGACAATATGGAAAAGGGGTTGGAAATAAAAGTTCTGGAAAGTATGAATCTCACCAAACAGGTTAAAGTCTTTGAAGAAAAAGAGGAAGTCAATAAGACTCTAAAAGAAAAGATCCATGCACTTGAAGCTGAGCTAAAAAGGAGAAAATAAGTCAAGAGTTTGTATTTGGAAAAAACTTCCATGAAATTCATGGAACTTGACTCGTTGTTACAAAACAAATTTATGATTCATGAAGATGAGGTTGAAATATTGAAGAATACTTGTGAAGAGAAGATGATCATGATTGAAGATCAGAAGATCATCCTCAATATTGAGAGTCAAAAATTGGAAGCCCAGTTGACCAAGATTAAGAATACACATATTGATACTTCAAAAAAGAATGAAATGAGTGATGCTTGTACTCAATGTTTTTTGGAGGAATCTAAAGCTGAAATACCTCCAACATGTGACAAGAAGATTATGACAACTCTTGATTATCCACATCAAGAATCAGTTGCTGATGGTACTCAAAGCTCACTGGAAGATTCTATTGTCAAAAGACCTCCAACATGTGATAATAAGGTCATGAATTCACTCATTGATCTCCCACAAGAAACTGAGGAAGTGAATGTACCATTCAAACCATCTTGTACTCGGGTTTCTAAATGCGTTCCCAAAATTAGTGCAGGCTGGAAGAAAAATTCTAAACAAGTATGGATGAGGAAAGGTGAGAAGAAGAAACCTACCACCATGGATAGGGTGGATGGGAAGAGAAATGAGGAAGTTGGTTCCTCAAATAGAGCAAAAACGATTAAGAAGATGGCCCAACAACCTCATACAGAAGATACAAAGAAGAAAAGAGTTGTGGGTCAATGTTGGTGCTGAAACAAATTTGGGCATTGTGCACTAGATTGTTGGTACAATCCATTTAATGGAAAAGCACAAAGGAAGCCTGTATCAAAGGGAAGAAATCCAGAGAAGAAGAAGCAACATCTGCAGGTCCAGAAGCATCTGTTTATAGCAAACAGATTTGGAATGCTTGATAACATCTGTGATGTATGCAGCGGCAGTGGCCACAAGAATTGTGTATGCCTATGTCAACAGATATCCAGAGCTGATATGAACAGAATACCTCTGATGCCGTCTAAGTATTAAGCGGGTACCTTGGGAAAAAATCAGAAGAATAGTATGAACACACATTTCCCCATGAGGATCTCAAGAAGGGAAGCTGAGAAAACCCAGGATTTTAGATCCATGAAATTGAAGGTCCATTCATCCAAAAGAAAAATTGAGTGGGATGAAACTCAGATGAACCCATGTGGAAGATCCAAACTTGCTGCAACAGTTCCGAATGACATATTGGTCATCTGGCCAGAATATTTGAAAATAATGAGGAAACTTGAAGATGAGAAGGCCAAGGCTAGTGCTAAAGGAAAAGAAAAACTTTCACGTTATGAAGACAAAGTGCAGGAGAGATTGCAAACCAAGAGAAACACACGTTTCAAAGAAGTTCTGTTTGAGAGATGCAAGAAATATGGTCACATTGCAAAAGGATTCCTAACCCTAATACCAGAGCAAGAAGCATTCCTTAAAAGGAGTAATAATGTATCATTCGTGATGGCTGTTAAGCATAACGATTCCCCACACAAAGTAGAAGACAATGTGAAGAAATCCATGCCACATCAACAGATGTCAAAACATATGTTCAAATGTGCAGGCATAAAGACTAGGGTGAATAGAGGAACTTGGTTGAGAAAAGAACCTCAACCACGCAGCTCGTGTTGATGAAGCAAGGAGGAACCACCTTATTCCCTTAATCATTTGTGTATTGTATTTGTGCTAATAATGCAGGGAATTGAAGGTGAAGAATGCTCTCAGGGGGAGAACCTGAGAAGTAGTGAATGTTGTCAACTCTTGATAGCTAAGATAAAGATGTTCCCATCCTTGGAAGATTCTTCAATTTATATTCAACGATTAATATGTTGAAGGATAACTCTTGATGAAGATTATGAGGAGTGTTTCCCTTGAGGGGGATAAAAATGAAGAAGCTTCCAAAATCACTCTTTCAATCAATATCAACTCCAGCTAGACTCAAATGCAGTTACTCTATGAATTTCTTGAAGAACATGTCAATGGAGAAGGTATTACATTTCTCAATCTCTATCCCTTGGTCACTCAGATCAAAGATCATTCTACAAAGGGGTAGTAACTGAATTGATCAGTGACATAAGAAGAATGGATGTGCCCAAGGTCACTTATCCTGCCGATAGCACTTGAATGTTTTTGATCTGTTTGCTGATGTGAGTATAGGAGTATCAGTTTGATTATTCCCTATCGCATTTGATTTATTCTACCTGAAATAAAAGTGGTAAACCCTTAAAGACAAAATACATGATTTCTCATCTCATTTCGGTATCATGATCTGTGAATAATGGACATCCTTGTTGACTTAATCAAATCCTCTTATTTTCTACATCGAGCATTGCTCAAGTAGACTTATAGTGAAATGATTAATGAAACATTTATTAAGTATGTATTGATACCCTCCCTACCATGTGCTTTGTATTTCTTGTCAATAAGGGGGATAGAATGTGAAATGAACGTTTGAAAAGAAAATTTGTTTGAAGAGAAGGTTCTCATTTTGACATTGACAAAATCATTTCAGAAGATGTATAAGGTATTGGAAATAAAATACAAAGGGGGAGATTGTTGGAACCACTTTGTATATAAGGTTTTATTTGTTGTCAATAGTTGTCAATGAATATAAAAATGAAGGACATCAAAAAGTACTCCAATTAAATGGAGGAATGTACATTCAGACGATTGTTGTACTAATCATAAGTTCAAAGAACATGTGTCAAATGTGAAACATTGTTTACAATAATGAAGAATGTGAGGTAAAATTCATCTGAGGATGATTAAAGAAGAATGGGGTTTTGATGAAGACCATGCAATACCTCATGATTTCATGAGAACCATGCAAGAGACTTCTTGAAGAATTGAATCATATGCTTTGCATGAAGTAGATAATGATGGCTGAAGAATAAGACAATGTGCAAGGGATTGGAATTCTGAGATGGCCATGCGGAGATTGAAATTATGAGATGTCCATGCACATCACATTATCTCAGAAGATGATGAAGCTAAAGTTGTTCCTTCAAAGAATACATATCACGATAGTGGAGTTTGTGATGAAAGCAGAAGAGTTGCTGAAGGATTCAAATCACTAAGAAGAAGTGTTTTTGAGGTGATTGTTCTTGTTGACAAAGCAAACAAACGACATACAAATTTGTTGACAAAGGATATTCCATGGTGGCATGTCGATTTTAAGGGTTGTGGTTAATGATCCATGTTTTATTAAAGAACATCGACAAAGGAATGGATGATCTGGAGGCGGTACAAAAATAGCAGATACAAGGTCGCGCTGTTTCCCAGTGTTTGCCAAATTTTTGGGCCTGAAAATCGACAAATGGAGAAAAGTGTTTTTGGCAAAGAGACTTGCGCGCAGTGTACTTGATGGAGAGGAAACTTTCACGCCATATGATTTTCAAGATCAGAACATAGAAAAATATCAAAGGGAAGAGGGTCGCGCAAGTGTTGGGTTGGTCGCGCAAGTGACCTGCGCGCCGTGAAGAGACTTGCGCGCCAGTGCCTAGAAGGATCGCAAACTTGCGCGCCTATCATTTTTCAAGAACACAACTTCAAAATATGGCAAAGGAAAGAAGGTCATGCAAGTATTGGTTGGGTCGCGCAAGTGAGTTGCGTGACAGAGGATAGGGGTGATGAGTTGCGTGCCGAGACTTGCGCGCTGAGGGGTGACTTGCGCACCGCCGCACAGGTTGACCAGTTTGCCTATAAATAGAGGACCACCCCTCCTCATTTCCTACGAGCTCAACCCTTAGAGAAAATCAGAGCTCTCGTCGCGCATATGTAGGAGTCACGGAAGTGGTGAGTGGTCGCGCAAGTGGTTTGAAGAGACTTGTGCGCCAGCTTTAGAAGTTGTGCACTGGTTGATGGTTGTGCGCCCAAGGTGATTTGGGTGAGAAAGGAAGTGACTCGCGCAAGTTTGTAGTTCAAGAAGGTAGTGTCGCGCAGATGCTTTGGTGACACTTGCACGCCATTTTGGACTTGCGTGCTGAATACTTGTGCGCTATATTGGGACTTGTGCGTTGTGTTGGGACTTGTGCGTCGGGCTTTGAGGAGACTGTCGGTTATTGTTTAAGCACACCCATCTTTCTGGAGCTGCACGAGAGCTGAAACATTGCCTGATACTTTTGGTGAAAAGTGAGATTAAAGAGGAAATCTAAATGATAAATTCATGATCTCATGCATACATGGAGAACTGATTCGGACAAGTCCAAGTAAGCTGAGCTTCAATTATTGAGTAATCACATCAGTGGTTGTGATTCAGGCAAACGAAGACAAGAGTATCTAGTGTATTATTCATTGCACTAAAGAAGAAGGTTTGAACTAAAAAGAGCATTAACTCTGAACCCTAATGCAAGCAAAGTCTCATGCTAAACAGGAGACAAATACTTCAATGCAAATCTATTGAAGAGACCTTCACGTCTATAAACTGAGTGGGACTTCACCAACGGCAGTGAGCCAGGGGGAGTCAACGGGAGTGACCCGAGGGACGTAGTGAGCTATCCCTGAACCTTTATAAAGGCAGTGAGCTTGGGACAGAGTGACTATTCCCGAACCATTGTAATCCACAACTAGTGAAGATTAGTGGAATTTGGTACAACCGGAAACTTGTCGGTGTATGCTCCTTGGACGTAGCCCTTAGTGGTGAACCAAGTAAAATTGTTGTGTTATCTCTTTGAATGTGAATGTTTCATTGCTAATCATATCCATCGTACAGGTTTAAGTAGTTCCTACCAACGTGGGAACAATATCCACAACTTTATGAAGAAAAAGTTGACACCCTGATTCACCCCTCCCCTCTCAGGGTGTCCCGAGGTCCTACAATGACCTCACTTGAGAATACACCAGGCTCTAGCATGATCTAAAGTAGGTATTGAGATATGATATCACCTTTGAATACTTAGGGCTCTGATATGAGCCGAAGCAGGTAATAAGATATGATATTACCTAGGAACACTTTGGGTTTCGACATGAGCTGAAGCTAGTGTTGAGGTATGGGTGTCCTCAGGAACCTTGGAGATAATGTGGTTAAGTAAAGAATAAATGATAATGTGATAACTATTTACTTATGCATTGTACTTATTTATTTATACAACTATATACACTATTTGACTGGATATTGTTTTAGACACCATTGGTGGTGGCCTACTCATTTGTAATCACACCCTACTCGAGTTGCCTAATCGGTACCCAAATATATTACATGATTGCATGATAGGTTAAGGGAAAAGGCCTCATGTTGGATAATTGATTTGGGGATGGAGCGTGGATGATGGAACCGGACGTGGTTCGGGATCCGCTTGGTTATTGTCAGTGTATTTACTTTTGAGGTTGCATATTAACACTTCGCACGTACATTAGTATGAAATATTTATTGTTCATTTTTGACATTGAACTTCATGCTTTATTTATCATGAGATATTGGTATTTTTTTTGGTTATTCAGTTGATTATTGTTATTTATTTTCTTTGGTGTATTAATCTGATGAAAAAAATAGGGTATAGTCTCCTCGTGATCTATATTAGACCCTCACTTCTATTCGAAAGCCTCTGGCATATGAGGAGGCGCACCTGACGTCACGTGGTGAACCAGTTCGGGGCGTCGGGGTGGGACACCTGGGTTGGGATGTTACAACTAACCATTTTTTATAATAATAACTATAAATTTAAGGAATGAATTTTCATTATATTATGGATCTTACAGTCAGTTAAAAGTGAATTTTAGTGCCTCGTGAATTAAAAATTCATTTTTAGATGTTCATTTCTTCGATTAAGTGATGAATTGGAAATGATTGAAGCACAACCAAAGGATGAAATTGTGCCTTTGAAATAAAAATTTATCAAGTGATTATATTTTCATATATTATTAGTCTATATGGTAAATGAATTTCTCAATTCTAGCAAAAAGGATATTGAAAAAAATGTCATCCTAATACCTTCATTTATGTTGAACTGATGGTCTTTCAAATCGTCATAGATTTATGGTTTTGACATCCTTAAATTTCCATTGATAATTCAATTTTTGTGGTCAATGACCTCTACCACTCACTATAATTATTTACACTTTTCTTCCATGTCCATATCTTCACCTGCTAATAATGTTCTCCTACTTAGAAACCTGGTTATGTCTTACTCTATCTAACCTTTGTATTTCTCTTCTCTCTTATCAAGAGGATGTTTTATTAACCCTTATCATGATGTGGGATTTCAAGAAGGGTATTTTTAAATGAAAAGCCATTGATTACCAAGATCAAGATTAAATTGTGAGGATGAAATTTATTTAAGGGGATAGAATGTAACAACCTGATATTTTAATATATAAATATCATATTCAATAGTGTGTATGACACACAACACCAAGCATAAAAGTGAATATAACATCCAAATACTTTACAATATATTTATTTTTTCCTAAATAAATTCAATCACTTTGATAGCTTGCAATGCACACAACATCAGGTTTGAATGAAACACGATACTTTATTAAAATATTATTATTTAAACATTACCATTATAACTTTGCCGTTAAATTGGTGGGTATGAATAGTATAAACTAAATTATAAAAATTATATGGTTTATAAATGTATAAAATAAATAAAATTGATATCCAATGATTAGAGATAAAATTAGAACCATTTGAAAGAAAAAGAAATATTTTCTAAAAAATGGTAATAAATTATAAGGCAGTTTAGTCGCGCTTTACACACGTAATTTATAATTAAATTTTACCACTTATAGAAAATTTATTTTATAAAATAAAATTAATTTTTTAAATCATCATATCAAATTTATATTAGGGTGAATTTTTGATATTTTTTTGAAAAGGTTTATTTTTTGATGAATAGTGAAAAATACTGAATTTTAATTGAAAATTGTCTTTTCATTTAAATTATTTATAATGATAAAATATATTTTGAATTGGATTTAAAGTTTAATTAGTTCAAATATATATAAATTAATTCATTTTAGGTCATTGGAGTCATTTTCATATTGAATTTTGATATAAAAACTTTGTCAACTTTTGAACATTTTCTCTTTGAAAACCCACTTTCTCGTTGTGTCTACGGGATTAATTTTAAATTAAATTTTTTCCACTTTGTGAATTGAATTTAGAAAAATATATTCCATATTTTTAATCATAATAATTTATATTATCTAATAATTTCAATTGAGTTTTGACCAAATGATTAGTGAAAATGGTTAAAAACTAATTACCCCGATTAAGGTTAAAACAAGGTTTTGTGCATTACATGTGCGTGTGTTACAATTAATATTTCACACATAGGATTTTTTTTAATAAATTGTATTTAATATTTATATTTATTTGGTATAAATTATCTAATAAGTTTCATTTTATTTTAGTCTTAAAGGATAAATTACCTAGGTTAAAAAACTAGTTACCATAGTAAAATTAAAATGGTAAAGGTGAGTAAAACTTAAAGGTTAAGGAATGAAATTTTTAAAAAAATGTGTTTTTTTTTTGTTTTATAGGTTTTTATAGACCATATAATATCTACCCTACATTATTTATCAATTTTGGAGCCACATTATGTGAGAGTGGCCTCCCATTATTGAATACTTTTGGGTATTTACAAAAATGTCACTCCTTGATTATAAAAGAGCACTCACTCCCCTCACTTATTCACACCTATCAAGCCATTTTTATTGGCCAATAACTATCTAAATAACTTCCCAAATTCCGTCCCCTGATCCTAGAATCATTATTTTTTGTGGAAATCCAACCTAGGAAGGATTTTGGTTCAAATCTAAGGAGGTTACTCAAAGAAGAGGTAATATTCTTTAATGAGCATTTTTATTTTATTTCTTCCTCCACATCCTTCAATTATTATTAAAACGTTCTTATATAATAACATAAATATCTTAAATATACTTATATTTTTTTATGTTAAGTTCATGACCTACAACCATCTCTACTTTCATTGAATGGGTTACGAAATCATCACTCGTGTGTACTGCGGACTACCACCTCGTGAATCGATGTCATTCATTTTTCCATTACTGCATCTCATGGTTGGATATGATGATGGATATAAAGTATATATATGATATTTATAAAATAATTATACCTATGTATTCATTATATCATATGTACCTTTTTACTTTCCATTCTGTAGGGGATACGATAATGTCGCTCGTGTGTACGGCGGACTACCGCCTCACGAAGCGATGTGATTCATTTTTCACTAACGCTTTACATGAAAAGTAATAAGGATAAAGTTAATGAATATATGTGATATACATGAAATAATTATTATATTAAAAACATATTTATAATTCTGAAAATATAATATATCATTTTCTTTTTTACACTAAAAAGATATAACATCGTTCGTGTACATGTCGCTACCACCTTCACGAAGTGATGTGGATCTCTTTTCATCACCACACCATATGGATGATATATATATATAAATATATTTAAATAAATAATATTTTTTATATTATATTATGATCATTCTGAAAATATAAAGTATTACTTACCTCCTTTCCATAATGATCATTAAAAAATGGAAACTTTACTCATGCATACATACAGCCTACCATCTCCTTGATCGTAACATACTTTATTTCTCAAAATCATAGTTCATGATTGGTAGTAAAAGTATAATTTATGTATAAATATTATAATTATTTCATGATTATTATTATGGAGATGATATAACTATATAATATGTGTAAGAACTGGATATTTCATGGAAAAACGCATGAGAAAACAAGGCAATTAACACCCGAAACAACAAGAATAACAAAAGATTATTAATAAACAGGTGATAATATGTTATAAAAGGATCATATATGATATTATAAATATTAATATGGTTCAGGTATAAGTTAACAACATGTTTTAAGCCACTATACAGGAGGTTAAAGCACGTTCAACCAAAAGGAATCATCAGGTAAGGGTTTCTCGTCTCACTTTTACTTTCATGAGACATACACTATATTCACTGCTTATTTCTTTTGTGTGGTGCATATACCTCTCTTTTTTATGTTAAATCATGAATTAATTTATATTCATGGTATTTTATGTTTCATTTAAAGTTATTTCTTTCATGGGGATTATGATACAAAAGTTACCAAAGTGGTAAGGGTTTATTTCACAATCTTATCATTATTCAGGATTATTATTATTAAGTATCCCTTGGGGGGATTATTTGATATTTCTATCTTAAAATAAATATATTTTCTTATAATATGGTCATTAATCAACTTTTTCAAGTAATAGTACCATTTTTACACTCTTTGGTACTTAAAATGATTGATAAAATATTTTTAAGAAAATCTAACTTTATTTCCTTCTTCGATTGAAAATTTGTTCACATCAAAACCAGTGTTTTATAAAAATGTTTTTGAAAATGTTTTTAACATTTTTCAAATGATTTATTAAATAAATTTTTACCCATTTTTACTTTTTACAAAAATTTTGAAAGGAATCTTCTTGTCGTTTTCAAAACAATACTCGTTTGGATTTTATCGAAAAAGTGAAAGGAATATTTGTTTTAACGTGTACGACATGAATAAAATTTTCCAGCCATCATGACCACTCAAATGTTTTAAAGATAATTTTATAAGTTTCAAATGTTATTTTCAAAGAAACATGTTTTCAAAATGTTTTGTGAAATTTTAGTTTTAAAATCTTATTTTCAAAATGAAATGGATGTTTTCCTCAAGAATATTTTTAAAGATATTTTTATAGTATTTTTATTAATATATGGAATCAACCCTTTAATGTACCTATGATCCACTAGGGATATGTTGTATTGATATCATCATTATTATTTCTTTGCAAGATTTATGATCAATTTAATTGAGGATGTGCAATTTTATTATCATTCACCATTTTACTCTAAATGGTTTATAATTATGTTTATTGATTGGGGTAAGTATTAATATTTTGTATGTTAGTTTATCAATATGAATGTTTATGTTGATTATGTTTTACCCCTTTCATATAATGAATTCATTGGACTTTGTAAGTAATGGTTGGGGATTACTATAGCCCCCCGGTGCATCGGTAGATCTCATGAGACAAACTAGATATGGTTTTGGTCGAGGCCTTACCCATTTATATAGATGTCTTGACACAAGCCTTGATGGTATTAGATGTCTTGGAACAAGCCTCAATGATATTATATGTCTTGGAACAAGCTTCGACGGTATTTTTTAGTTACCCATTATTATGCATTTCGTCATTATGAATCCAGTTATTGATATTCCATATGATTATTCGATTAGTTAGAATATTCATGGTCAAGTTTCAATCTTATGTGATTATTTATATATCATTATTTGTTCATTTTTTATTTCTATAATATTATAATCATGTTAATGATTAAATGACATGTGTTTCATTTATTTACCTTTCTATATTGATTATGCTTTATTTATTCACAGATTCCATTGTACACTTACCCTTACTGAGCATCTGAGTTAACCCATTTCTTATATTTTATTTTCCCTAGAATACAAGGATGTATTTTGTGATTGATATGCAGGGATAAACTAAGGAGAATAATGGAATTCTCAAATAAAATTCTTTGTGTATTTTATGTTTTAAAATGTAATGTGAATTTCAAGTATGTATCTAGGTTACCAAGACTATTAAATTATTCGGTCCATCAGGATATGATTCCTTGTATCTTATGCCAATATAATAAAATATACACTGGCTATGAGCTATTGGGGTCAGGGTGCTACATCTGTTGTATAAAAGAAGTTGTGACATGAACTTTCTTAGATAAACTGATACTAATTGATCTGGAGATTTCAATGATGGAAAGTCAACATTCGGAGGATCTTTATTCTTTGGAGAATATTGTGTGAGATGACATAGTAAGAAACAAAGTTTCATTACTTTAAGTACAGTGGAAGTAGAATATGTTGTCTCTATCCATGCTTGTACACAAATGATATGGATGAAAGTTCAGCTGGAAGATTTGAGAGTGAATGTTAGAAAATCATTGAAGAATGTTTTTGATAATCAAAGTTTCATTGATCTTTCTAAAAATCTTGTACAACATTCAAGATCAAATCAAGTTGATATTAAGTTCCATTTCACAAAAGAGAAATTTTTTGGTGGAGATGTTATGCTTGAGTATATTTCAACAAAGTATCAAATTGTTGATGTTTTCACAAAATCTATGATGAAGTAAATATTTGAGGAATTGAGGCTATAACTACATGTTCAGCCTCTACTAAAAAGTTCTTAAGGAAGTCTCCCCCACCTCCCTTTGGATTATGTTTTCAAAGGAGGATAGTAAGTATAACTTTGTAAGAAGGTGTGCAGCACTTTCTTTTCTGAATCTAAAGCTATTGTTATCATAAAAACGGGGAGAGAAAAAAGATTGAGGGGTAGTTTATCTTATCATGTCCATAAAATTGATTGACACCAAGGGATGGAATTATTTCAAAAATATTACTTTATCCAGTGATGTAGTGTCAGGAAATTCTCTATGAGAAGTGTTGTGGTTTGATAAAAAGTTGAGAAAAGAGTTGTTTTTAAAAAAATGTCAAAAGTTATTGTGAATGCTTCCATAAAATCCGAAGGGGGGATTAAAGATCCTTCGGGGTGTTTTTGTAAAAGTTTTGTATTTTTTGTCAGCATATCTTGTTATGAATGCTTTTGTATATCAAGTTAAAAAGATTTGTTGAAAAGCCAAGAAATTTTTTGTTATAAAGTGCTTGAGGAGGTGAAGGAATTTTTTTTAACCATGTTAGGAAACTAAGTTGGACGATGTTGTGTCGATCTTCATGTTCCACTAGTGCAGAAATCGTTTTTTACGTCACCATTTTTTACGTCGGTTATATATAACCGACGTAACAATGTGGCGAGTAGATTTTTCACGTCGGTTATTTTAATAACCGACGTTACAAATCGCGCCTGTTGGGTTTTTACGTCGGTTATCAAATAAACGACGTAAAAAACCAATGTGCGGGGGGGTTTTTTACGTCGTTTATTTTGTAACCGACGTAAAAAACCCGATATCGATGCGTTTTTTAAGTCGGTTATCAAATAACCGACGTAAAAAACCAAAGCGTGGGAGCCTTTTTACGTCGGTTTTAAGATAACCGACGTAAAAAAGCTAAAAAATAGTTTATAACGTCGGTTATATAATAACCGACATTATAAAGCATTTAAAAAAATTAAAGCTCGTGTTCTGTCATTTACGATTTTTTTCGATTGACAGTCGCCGGCTCGTCTCTCTCTCGCGCGGTAAACCCTAATCGGCTCGTCGATCGCCTGCATTACACTCATTTTGGCTTCATTTTTTATCTTCTTCACTGCTCTTGGATCTATCATCTCAACTCGCGACATTCAAGTAATCCTTCCACGAATTTATTTCGTTCGTTTTTGTTTCGATTCTTGATGTGCTTTTCGTTCGTTTTTGAATCTCGTGGAATTTTTTTATTGCAAATGGTTATTATGTTCATTCAACTCGCAACATTCAACTCGCAAATGGTTATTAAAACATTGTGGATTAGGTTCAGCAAAATCTGAAAAATAATGGGTGGTACTGTAACGTTCCATTCTTCCAGCAACATTATTATTTCCTACTTAGCTGGAATGTGTCTTTCTGGATGAAGATTGGTAGTACTTATTTTCTTAAAATCATATTTTCAATATGATTGTCCAGAAAATTATTTTCATGAATGAAATTGGACCAGGTACAATCGGTAATACCTATCCTTAAAATTTCATTCAACATTCTTACATCATAATATTTTTTCAAAAAATTATGATTTTTAGAACTCCTAGATCAGAAAACCATCATCTGTTTTCATCTGCATTCATAAAAATATCAATTCATACCTATTACAATCAAATATTTCATTCTGGACTCATGGTGAGTCTGATAATACATTTCTTCTTTCAGTCATCTCCTAAAAATGATGGACCTTTTCATGCAAAGTGTATCTGATTTCTTGAATACGATGGTATGTCCGATTTTCAACAAAACCAAGTGAGGTGATTTCTTTTATTATTAATAATTCATAAAAAAATTATAATACCTAAATATTATTATCATCCTTTTCAGATTTTTCATTATAAAAAAGGTAAAGGGTACTTTCTTTTCATTCTCAAGTTAAATTATATTTTTTATAAAGGTCTTTTCTATCTAGGTAGAAATAATTTAATGATAATTAAATTGAATTAGGTATATTATCTTATCTTACCATCCAAACACATTTTTATGTATTAATAATTATTATGTTTTGTAAAAACAATTATGACCCCCATTTCATTTTTGTTAGTTAATTGATCTATGAAAGTGTTATAAATGATTTGATGATCACGATTCACCCATATATATGGTTAGTCATTATGTGACATTTGGGTCCATAATATCCTTCTAATGCATTCGACAATGCATTATATATCATAGATCAATATGGGATACAGATGGTTATACCATGTCCAATGTGTTATGTGATGTGCCTGGTAAGAAATATTATAATAAATTATAGGAAAGCTGATTAACATATCCCAATATGAGGTGAATGAAACTATGTTTTCCCTTGACATATGTTATGACTTATATGATTATGTTTGTGCCACACTCTTATGTTATTCCACATACCAATGTTGTGATCTTGTGAATAAGGTTTTTTAAATCATGTTCCCACTATCATATAAATCATGTCTTATGTTATGCTAAAATTGTTATACTTGGACTCAGGTTTTATGATCTATGATTATATAGAACTGTTTCACTTATCTTTTTGATCATGTGCTTTGTGTATGCTCTTATACCCCCATGGATATCTTTTTATGAGATTAGATATTATATTTATATATATCATGTTTACCCATAATGAGTATCATAAATCAAAACTTTTATTATTTTCATTCCCTAAGTTATAAAAATAAGTATTATGTAGGATGATTCAAAAATTTAATCTGTGAGATGAGTTGTTTTATGTGTGAAACCTAGGCCAAACACATGTGTATTTTTTTATTGGTATTACATATATATAGTTTGACATATACTTTTTTTTACATTACCATGATATTAACATTACTTTTTCTAAAGAAATATTAATGTCCTTAGATTATATATCGGATCAAAAGGATATAGTAATTCTAATATATAATCAGAATGATCAGATAATATGACAATATTATTAAACATAAAAAAAATGGTCTATATTCATATTTTTAACATGACACTTACGATGTATAGCTATTTGGTGTTGGGTACTTATGAAAACTACTACTACTTTCAAGATTTGTTTTATATTTTAAATTGTTTTACATTCAAATTATGATTTTTTTCATATAAACATGTTTTGTCTTATCTTAAAATATATATTTTTTGTTGATATTTGTTATAGGTAATAATGAGTTGAAGTTGGATTACGGCACATCGAATGAGCAATGAATTTGAGGAAGGTGTTGATGCCTTTTTGGAATTTGCAAAACGAAATGTTCCAAGTAGTGACATTTTTTTCTGTCCATGCCTGAAATGTTTGAATATGAAGAAGTTGAAAAGTAGAGAGATAAAAGATCATCTGATATGTCATGGTTTTAATCCGAGTTACAGCCCTTGGATTTGGAATGGTGAAACTGGACGGAATGTCACTGATGATGATGATTCGCAAGATGGTAACTCCGATGGAATTGAAGAAATGATTCGCGATATTGTAGCAGAACAAATTGAGATAGAACCGACAGTTGCACGTCTATATGGTGATGCTGAAAAACCATTATATCCCGGTTGTACAGATTTTACGGTTCTGTCGGCGGTGTTAAGATTGATTAACCTAAAGGCGAAGCATGGATGGAGTGACAGAAGTTTTACAGAGCTGCTACAATTGATGAAATACATTCTTCCAAAAGATAACGATCTTCCAGATTCACATTACAAAGCCAAGAAAATATTATGCCCGATGGGATTGGGATACAAGAAAATACATGCCTGTCCGAATGACTGCATTATATATAGGAAGGAATATGAATTTCTGTCAGAGTGTCCAAAATGTGGGACATCACGGTATAAGGTGAAAGAAAAATCACAGGGTGATGTAGAGATTACAAAGCTCCCTTCAAAGGTATTTTGGTATCTTCCTATAATTAATCATTTCAAACGTTTATTTTCTAATTCACATGATGCAAAAAGGTTAAGATGGCATGTTGAAGAGCGGGTATGTGATGGAAAAATACGTCATCCAGCTGATTGTCCACAATGGAAGAAAATTGATGCGCAGTATTCTACATTTGGAAATGAAATAAGAAATCTCAGACTAGGGTTGTGCACAGATGGAATGAATCCATACCGAACACTCAGTAGCACACATAGTTCATGGCCTGTTTTATTGGTAATTTACAACCTCTCTCCTGAAGTTTGTATGAAGCGCAAATATGTCATGTTGAGTACAATGATCTCTGGTCCAAAGAAACCCGGTAATGATATTGATGTTTACTTATCACCGTTGATTGATGATTTGAAACTGTTATGGGCTGATGGTATTAGGGTGTATGATTCTTATAAAATGGAATATTTTCAACTGCATGCAGTGCTTCTATTCACTATAAATGACTTCCCAGCGTATGGAAATTTGTCTGGATACAGTGTTAAAGGGCATAAAGCATGTCCAATTTGAGAACAACAGACGTCCTATTGTCAATTGCATCATGGGAGGAAAACAGTGTACATGGGTCATCGAAAGTTTTTGCCTATGGAACACCCTTATAGAAGACTAAAAAAGGCATTTAATGGCTCACAAGAATTTGATACTGCTCCAAAACCTTTATCCCATGATATGTATTTTGAGAGGGTGAAAAACCTTGACGTGACATTGGGAAAGACACAGAAATCTGGTAATGATAGACATATTTGGAAGAAAAGGTCAATATTTTTTGATCTACCATATTGGAGGTATCATGAAGTTAAACATAATATTGATGTCATGCACGTGGAGAAGAATATTTGGGATTCTTTGATTGGAACATTGTTAGATATTAAAGGAAAGACTAAAGATGGGTTGAATGCAAGATTAGACTTACTATCAATGGGAATACGTTTGGAGTTAGCTCCCACTCCTAAAGGAAGACGAACATTTCTTCCCCCGGCTTGTCATACATTATCGAAGAGGGAGAAAATTAGCTTCTGTCAGTGTCTTCATGATACCAAAGTGCCTCAAGGTTATTCTTCTAATGTAAAAAATTTTGTCTCATTGAAGGACTTGAAGTTGATAGGTATGAAATCACATGATTGTCACATCATGATGCAACAAATTCTACCAGTTGCATTGCGTGGAATATTGCCCATTCGTGTCAGAAAGACTATAATGAAGTTGTGTTATTTTTTCAATTCAATTTGTAACAAGGAGATTGATGTGAATGCTTTGAACATTTTGGAAAAGGATGCAATTTTAATACTTTGTCAATTGGAAATGTATTTTCCTCCAATTTTTTTTGATATAATGGTGCATTTAATGATTCATCTGGTTCGAGAAATAAAGCTTTGTGGACCTGTATATCTTCGTTGGATGTATCCTTTTGAAAGGTATATGAAAATATTAAAGGGGTATGTTAAAAATCTATATCGACCTGAAGCCTCCATTATTGAAAAGTATATTTATGAGGAGGTAGAAGAGTTTTGTACGAGCTACTTGGTTGCGGCACAACACATAGGTTTGCCTCCATCTCGCCATGAACGAGTTAATAATGAGGGAAAGGGGATTCGCGGCTTGAAAGTCAAATCATTGTCAGCTGAACAGATGAAGAAGTTAGAATCATACATCTTGAAGAACATAGATGATTCTCAACCATATATCACATTGCATATTAATGAGTTGAAACAATGTCATCCAAAGAAGAAAGAAATGTGGATTTTGAATGAGCACAACAAAACTTTTTTGTCATGGATTAAAAAGACTTTGCTTGGTAGATCAGATGTATCAGAGACATTAAAATGGATAGTGGGTGGTCCATGTTTAAATGTGATAACATGGTCTGGTTATGACATTAATGGTTATACATTTCATACAAAAGCTCAGGACAACAGAAGTGCAGTTCAGAATAGTGGTGTATTGGTGTTTGCAGAAGCAATGCATTTTTCGAGTGCTAAGGACAAAAACCCAATTTCTGCATCAAATGCATATTATGGAGTGATTGAAGACATATGGGAGGTTGATTACTTTAAAATTAAAGTTCCCGTTTTTAACTGTAAATGGTTTTACGGTAACAACAGTGTCAGACACGATGAATTTGGAATGACACTTGTTAATCTGAATAGATTGGAAGACACAGCTGATTCTTTTATAATGGCAACACATGCAAAACAAATTTTTTATGTAGTAGATCAATCAGATATGCAGTGGGCTGTTGTTTTACAACGGAAAAAACAATATGTTGGTGAGGATGAACTTGATGAATATGCTGATTTATGTGAGATCCCTACTTCAATGGAAATATTAACAGAACATAATGACGATCATGTTGAAGACATAGTTTGTGCCATAAGGAATGATCACGACAAAGGAATTTGGGAAAACAATCCATCTGTACATTCCTAAAATTACAGGTAACATATGTTTATTTCTTGTTTACATTTATTTTTTCCATAAATGTTAGATATTGTAAGTTTTTTATTTATTAAAACATGTTTTAAAATAAAATAAGTATATGTTATTGTTTGTTTTAAGTTTGTTTAGTTTACTTTATCATGTTTATTGTTGTACCCCTCTCTCTTGTATTTTAATGATCACAATCACTCTCATCGTGTTCTAACTTGTTTTCAAGTGTTTTGATGCTAGGAAAAAGGTTGCCCAGGAGTTGGCCCAAGAAGGCTGATAGTGGACTCTCTGAGTCCACCGGCCAACCGGTGGATTCCCACCGGCCAGCCGGTGGTCTCTGGCAGAAGCATTGCTTTCTGCCAGAGCCACCGGTCAGCCGGTGTTAGCGCACCGGCCAGACGGTATGGGCACCGGCCAACCGGTTCTTGCCCACCGGCCAGCCGGAGGACCCAGGCAGTAGGCTTGCCCACTGCCTGGTGACACCAGCCAACCGGTGGATGACCACCGGCCAACCGGTGGAACCCAGACAGAAAGCCTGCTCTGTCTGGACCACCGGCCAGCCGGGAGCTCAGCACTGGCCAGCCGGTGGACCACCATCCAGCTGGTGAGACACCACCGGCCCGCCGGTGTGCCCAGTAAAACTAGCCGTTGGGCTTTGATAATTGTTTTAAATTGTTAATTATTTTTTGAGAAGGCAATTCACCCCCCCTCTTTCCATCCTCTACGACCCAACAGTTTATAACCATTACATGAATTTTAAAATGCTTATTTTTGTTCACTGACAATTACTTTACCATGTTTACAATGTTTACCAGGTTTACCATTTTTACCATTTTTACCATCTTGACCATCTTGACCATCTTTGCCATCTTTACCATTGTTTAACATGCTTACCATATTACCAATGTTTACTATTATGTAACTTAGTACACTTTTCTATTTTCTGATTACAGTAGTATTAAAATATTTGAATTTGTATATTTGTTCACTGACAATTACTTTACCATGTTTACAATGTTTACCAGGTTTACCATTTTTTCCATTTTTTACCATCTTGACCATCTTGACCATCTTGACCATCTTTGCCATCTTTACCATTGTTTAACATGCTTACCATATTACCAATGTTTACTATTATGTAACCTAGTACACTTTTCTATTTTCTGATTACAGTAGTATTAAAATATTTGAATTTGTATATTTGTGAACTGACGTTTGTTTTTTTGATTTGAAGGATAATGACAGATCATTCAGATGATCAACCACATGATTCTGGGGAGGAGCATATTGCTGGTCATACCTCTGGGGATGAACATTCACATGCTCCTATTACGAAAAAGAGTTCAAAGGTTGGTAAACGTGGTTGCACACGTTTACCAAAATTATCACTTGCCCGTACGCAGGATCAGAGGATAGTAGTTGAGTTTGATGATGATGATATTCCTAGAGGTCCGAATGCCAAAGATTTTAAGAGTTTTGTTGCAACTCAGGCTAAGACCAAAGTAAGCATTCTGTATGATGATTGGAGAGGTGTGGATAAAGCGATTATCTCTCAGTTGTGGGAGACGATTTTGGTAAGATCTTTTGTCATTGTTTGACCATTCATTTAATGTTTCTGGTATATATAATATGTTTAACCTCTTCTTTATCAGATGACATTTGATATTCCTAACACTGGAGGAGTCAGGAAGAAATGCTTATCGTTGGCTGCCAGGAGATGGAGGGATTTCAAATCAACCCTCACATCTGATTTCATTTATGGTCATAGGAGTCATGACAATCCATGTCGTATATATCCTTTTATAGATGAAGACACATGGAGACAGTTTTTTGAAAGTAGAAAAAAAGAGTCATTTCTGGTAAGGGAAATGTAAACTTTTATATACTTTCTTATATAAATGATTTTATTAATGTTTTGTTAATGATTTCTTATTCTTAAATTACAGCAAACAAGGAAATCTCATCAGGAGATCCAATCTAAAAATGTATACCCTCATAGTTTATCTCGGGGAGGGTATACATTATTGGAAGAAAAAATGATAGCGGAAAAATTTCAACAACTAAGAGCTGAGTCTTCAAGCTCTGGAGAGGTGGCCCCTCCATCCCCTCCATCTAGACATGAAAAATGGAAGAGATCTCGGAAGGGAAAAAAAGGGAAATATCTTTCGGAAGAATCGAGAATCGTAGCTGAGAGGATTGTAAGATATCTATTTAATTTATTTAAGTTAACTTTTTTCTTCATATAAGTTTCAATCATTACAGAAATGTTCAATTAATTAATACAGGACTCTCTTGAGGAGCAAAGTTCAGAGGGGACATTTACAGCTACTGGGAGGGAAGATATTTTATTTGCAGCATTGGGAAGGCCCGAACATCCTGGTCGTGTAAGAGGATATCCGACAGGTGTATCGGTAAGAAAAGTGTTTCCACGTTCTTCAACTTCTAACATTGAGGGGGTTTATAAAAAAAATAGAATCCTTGGAGGCTGAAGTTCAAAATATTAATGCGACGATGGAAGACAAGATTAGAGATTCGGTGCAGTCTATGTTTGCAGAAATGCAAAGACAATTTCAGACTGCAGCTCCCACTCCTCCACCTCCCCCTGCAGACCCCATTATTTATCCTCCACCTCCGCCAGTAGCTCCCACTCCCCCACCTCAGCCTGTGGACCCCATTTTTTATCCTACGCCTCCGCCGCAGCTTCCTACATATTGCGGGTTGTATGTTGATGATTCTCAACATCATATAGTAGCATACGGGTTGGTATATTGTATAGGAGATACAGTTCATCATCAACAATTAGAGGTAGAGAATCAGAGGGTCACTGTACAGGATATTATAGATAGATCAACTAGGGTACCAATACCTACAGATGAGGTGGCGACAGTTGGACAGAGTATCGGCCATTTTTTAGTTTGGCCATCCAGACTTCTTCGACTCATTACCATAGAGGTATGAATGTTATATCTTTTATTTTATTTTTTTATTAAAGTTGTTTTATCATTTGAAAACTACTATAATTCTCAATTTTTTTTTTCACAGGAATACTTCAAAGGTAAAGAAATACTGTATAGACAACAACAAAGACAACAGGCTATGACATCAGATACAGATTCTAGTGGTCTTGACAGATTGTCAAGATATTCACATTTGTTGTTGGGTTTTTATGAGTTTCCAATGGAATCTCATGTTTGTGGACGTGAAATAAGTGTGGGGATTACAAAATCTGATATCATGGAGCTTGTTACTGGAGATAAGTTGGGCATCAACGTGGTGCAAATTTTTTCCATGTAAGTCTTAACACCTTTTCCCTGCATTATATTTATTAAAAATGTATACTTATATATGTTTTGTATTAGGTATCTTTATAAAATTTGTGAGAGGAATGAACTGACAGAAGTATATGGATTCATGGACCCGCAATTGATTTCCCCTGAAGCATGTGCATTGACTGAGGAACAAAGAATGGTTTATATTGCTGAAAGATTTGAAAAGAATATAATCCAACAATGTTGGATGATGCCTTTTTGTGAGAGGTATGAAACACATTTCTCTCAAATAGCTAATTATCTTTTAACATAAAAAACCACTAACATTAAATTTCCTTTTATCAGTAATCATTGGATGTTAGGGATTTTTTGCCCAAGGGAGAAAGCTCTTTATTGGATATGCTCTGTTCATGGTGATGTGCGGGCAAGTTTTAAGAATATATTGGAAAAGTAAGTTTCAATTTCTCAATAGTTTTATATATTATAATAAATTTTAAATTTACCCCATTCGTATTATTTTCTAACAGTGCATGGGCCTACTTTCGAAAAAACACAAAGAAAAGAAATGCAAAGATCAAATATGTAAAGGCGAAGGTAAATTTCCATTTATAATTTGTACTTTTTGATTTATTACATAAAAATAATATATTGAATTTACACTCATTCAAAATAGAATTGTCATGAACAACAAGGCCTCATCGAATGCGGATATTATATGTTAAGATTTGTGTATGAAATAATAACAACTGGGACAGTTGTGAATTTTGACCTGGTACAATTTCCTCTTAAACTTTGCCATCATATTTCAATTTTATTTATTCATTATACATGTTAACTATCTTCTTTTTCATTTGTAGCTTTTTGATGACCCTCAACCCTATACTGCTGAAGACATCAAACGCGTACAAGTGGAGTGGTCAAATTATTTTACAGGTTTGATTGAATTTTAGTTGTTTGTAATGTAAAATGTAATTTTGAATATTGTCGTTTTAATTGTCTATTTGGTAGTTGTTTAGGTTTGATTTAGTTTTTTTTTGAAGTTGACAGTGTAAGTTTTGAATGTTATATAAGTGAATGTTTAATTTTGCTCTACTTCTTGTTTTGGTCTACTTTTGATGGTTCTTCTGGTATGGATTTGGGTCTGTGGGGGAGGGGTTCCCAGGGTGTGGGGGTGTCTTTAGTGGGGTTGGGGGTGTCCAGCGGTCTGGGAGGGTTGTCCGGTGGGGTGGGGGGACAGTCTTGGGGGGTGGCAGGGATGTCCAGGGGTGTGGGAAGCCGGTCCAGGGGTGTGGGAGTGTTGTCCAGGGGTGGGGGGGTTGTCCAGGGGTGTGGTGGGGGCTGTCAAGTGGGGTGAGGGGGTGAGGAGGTGCTGTTCAGGCGGGTGGGGGGTTGTCGAGGGGTGTTTGGGGTGTCCGGGGGTTGGGGGGCAGTCCAGGAGTGTGGTGGGGGCTCCAATGGGGTGGGGGAGGGTTGTCCAAGGGGTATACATGAGGGTGGGAGCTCCAATGGGGTGGGGGAGGGCTGTCCAGGGGGTATACATGAGGGTGAGGGCTCCAACGGGGTGGGGGAGGGCTGTCCAGGGGGTATACATGAGGGTGAGGGCTCCAACGGGGTGGGGGAGGGCTGTCCATGGGGTATAAATGAGGGTGGATGCTGTCTAGTGGGTAAGTTTTATATGTTATCTATTTACATGCTTATTTTTGATGTACTTCTCTTTTTGTGGTATGATTTCTTGATTTATTTTCTGGTTGATTCTGGTGGAGAGAAGATCACTGCATTCTGTTTAAAAAAAATTGGGTTTATCACGTCGGTTATTTAATAACCGACGCGATAAAATGCCTGGAAAATAGTTTATCACGTCGGTTATTTAATAACCGACGTTATAAAAGGCCTGGAAAATAGTTTATCACGTCGGTTATTTAATAACCGACGTGATAAAAGGCCTGGAAAATGGTTTATCACGTCGGTTATTTAATAACCGACGTGATAAAAGGCCTGGAGAATGGTTTATCACGTCGGTTATTTAATAACCGACGTGATAAAGGGCCTGGAGAATGGTTTAGCACGTCGGTTATTGAATAACGGATGTGCTAAACGGCCTGGACAAGGGTTTATCACGTCGGTTATTGACTAACCGACGTGATAAACCCCCTCCCACCGGTTTATCACGTCGGTTATAGAATAACCGACGTGATAAACCCCCCTCCCCCGGTTTTTCACGTCGGTTTTATATGAACCGACGTGATAAACCACGCTCAGCCCGGTTTATCACGTCGGTTCTTATAGAACGGACGTGATAAACCCCCTCACCCCCTGTTTATCACGTCGGTTGTTTAAGAACGGACGTGATAAACCATTGTCCAGGCCGTTTATCACGTCGGTTCTTAGATAACTGACGTGATAAACCATTCTCCAGGCCTTTTATCACGTCGGTTCTAAAATAACCGACGTGATAAACCATTCTCCAGGCCCTTTATCACGTCGGTTCTAAAATAACCGACGTGATAAACATCGCGATTTTATGCTTTTTGACGTCGGTTTTTAAATAACCGACGTCAAAAACCTTATTTATAACGTCGCACGTATTAATGTCGACTAGAAACCGACGTAAAAAATTAAAAATAACCGACGTAAAAAACGTTTTCTGCACTAGTGTTCCTAACATCATGAAGATTCACATGATCCAAGAAAAAGATTCACACTTTCATACAAATAGAGAGAAGTACATATAGCAGTTGCATTGGACGGACCAAGGCTAAAGTTATTGGAGGGTGATCTATAAGAAGTTGAATTTCAAGTGACAAAGTTGAAGTGCAACAATGTCACTGGACGGACAATGCTCAATGTCACCGGACTGACTAGGGACAATGTCACCAGATAAAGAACAACAAGAAGTCTGAGGTACTGAGTTTTCACACAATTGTACAAAGTGTAAGAAGTCCAAAGGGGGAAAAAGTACAATAGTGTGAGAAGATTGATGTTCGAGCAGAAATTCAAAGTTGAAGCTGCAATACCAAAAGGAGCAGGGATGTTGTAACCATACAAAGGGAGAGATATCAAATTTCGAGTCAACATAACCTGATGAAGAAGTCTTTGTGAAAGAAATCTTTATAAGTTACAAAAATAGCATCGAAAAGTCAACAACTCGAGTACATCGGACACAGGCAGCTTAAGTGACCAAACAAATATAGTGTACAAAGTTGATGTTGTTGTATGAAGTTGTTGGTTCAAGTTTATCAGACAAAGAACCATCAGACTGGGTATGGAGAAGAGTTTTTATAGATCCTAACAAAGATCATCAGACGAACAAGTGCAAGAAAGTGCATCAAACAGAGAAGGAAAATGATCAATGAGTCTCCAAAATGAGTTTAGAAAATTAATGTGTTTGGTCAAAGTTCCATCGGATGGATGAACATCGAAAAAACAATGTGATGTCATCAGAAGGACAATTTTATCAAGATATACCGGAGTAGATGCTAGATGTACCAAACGGAGCAATGCCATTTCATCGGTCAGAACTTGAATGAGAAGAGCACCGGTGGAAGCTATGATGAGTTTATCGGATTGAGTTAATCGGTCGATGTAGAATGGACAGAAGGGAGTCAAACAAAGAAGAGCCGGATGGAGAAGCTCTTTGAAAAGGCACTGGACAAACATGTATCAGATGAAGTTTAAAAGCTTAAAAATCTTTGTAAATCCCGTTTACATTGACGATGGTATGTTGTTCAATCAACGTTTTCTTATCTAGAAAGGTTAAGAAAGTTTGAAGATGTTTCTTAACCTTGAGTTTAAGGAAGTTTGAAGAAGTTCCTTAATGTCGTTAGGAAGTTCAAAGAAATGTTCCTGGCACCAGGTTTTCATGAAACTTCAAGAATATTCTAGAAGGCTTGAGAAGCATCTAGTGAGATTGAGTTGAGTGGGAGTTTTGAAATTTGAGATTTCATTGGGCAAGAAAATGAATTTGAGTTCCTGTATTTTCTCCTACGAGCGCACCTATAAAAGGGGGTGCAAGTACAGTATGGGTATAAGAAAGAAACATTGTTCACCCGTACGAGAGAGCTAATAAGCTGAAGTTTCCCAAGCGGTGCAAGTTTCCAACCAAGATGGTTGAAGAAGAGAGGAAACTTATCAGAGTCGTCAAACATAGGCTTCAATCTGAGACCGGACAGAGATACATATCAGAGATATCAGACATAGTCATCAGTCAGAGATACCGGACAAAGGTTGTATCGGATAGAGATTCTGAATAGTGAGAGGTGCGGATGTTTTGTTCACTAGACAAAACACATATCAGAGGCACGGTTAATAAGGTGCACCGGATGTAGTATATAGGACGAAGATAGAAGGCACGCCGAACAGAGATACCAGAAGGGGTCATTGGGCAAAGATTTTTTCGGATGAACTTTCAGTGAGTTGTGTTGAAAAGTTTCTTATCTTGTTGTAGCTCAGTTTCACAAGAAAACTTTTGTAACTGACGGGAGTATATAATCTTTCCTATCGAGAGATGGAAAGATTCTAACATGAGTTGACTCAAATGTAATCTTTCCTATCGAAAGATAGGAGTCTGATGAGAGTTGGCTCATTGTATTCACTTTTTTATTATAGTGAATTTTCATGAACCGGCGGGAATCACCATGGCAAGGATGTAGTCAACCACACTAGGGATGAACCTTGTAAATCTTGTGTAACTTGCTTTACTTTCCAATATTTGCATGCTTGTGAGATTGTTATATAAAGTTGATAAAGATAAAAACTCAAACAAGTTGCATAGGTTACATTAAAGTTCAGCACTGATTCAATTCAACCCCCCATTGGAAACTTGAGTTTTCACTATGATTATGTTTTACATATCAAGTATCATAATTTATAGATTCATTCGTACCTTGAATTCAAATCTACAAAAACTCTAATACCATTTTTAAATGCATGCCTCAAGAATCAATAGCGTCTCTCAATCATGCTCCCCAATTGTCATATAGGTTTGATAATGGCATTTCGACCTATCAAGCATCATGGAATATGACAATCACCCATGGCATATCAAAATCATTCATTCAACTCTATAAAGCCTCAAAAGGTTACACAAAAGGTTGCATGAACATGGATTAACCAGATCTAAAGCCATGCATCATGTACAACTAGTCATGGTTCAACACACCTCCTCCAAGCCAATTACCAAAAAACAGCAGATGCACCAACTCGTAAAGCCCAGCCACCCTTCTTTCAAACTCGGGCACGGCAAGCCGCATTTCTTCACCAATGCCATCCAATTCCGAATTCAACAAACCTGCCGCAAAATCCCCAGCTGCCCACTTCACCAAAGCTTCCGACCACTTCATTTCCAACTCCTCCATCATCCTCTCAATCTCATTTCCAACTCCTCCATCATCCAATTCCGGTGATGCTCCCTGATTCGAGCTTCCACCACTTCTGACTGCTTCGTGAGCGGCTCACTGCTCAATTTAAGGGACAACACTCGGTGCTGCACGGGCCTCACGTCAAACCCATGGGTCTCCAGCTCCACAAGCCCAGCAAAGATGCTGTCCAGAGTGCTTTTCGGGTCATCGAACAGGAGATGGGAAGCTTTCTCAACCAGACTGACGAATGCCACCATGTTCCCGATGGCCAGGCCTTCCCGGATTTCTTCCTGGCAATCAAGGAGTGGCCGGAAATGGGGATTCTGGGGCAGGGCCTGGAATGCTTCCATGGCTTCAATGGTTTTCCAGAGCGGGGATCTCTTCATGACACACGAGCCGTGCTGCTGGGTATCAGCTGCTGCCTCACCGAGTGGCAGAGCCGCCTTTGGTGTCGTGTCACCTGTTTTTTTGGTCATGCTCATGTCCTGCGTAGCATCCCCATCTACTCACAAAATATAATAAAAACTGTTAATTATTTTTTCAATGAAAAAGACAACATGTAAACTAGAGGTGGCAATTTTGAACCCGACATGACACAACACGACACGAGTTGAATGGGTTTAGGTCGGTCATAAATGGGTTCAGGCTGTAACCGGGTTGAGTAATCTGACAAGAATAATATATCCGGGTAGGGTTCGGGTTGACCATTCCTGACCCTCTACCCGGCCCGCAATCAGCGCAGGCGGGCTCATGTAACCCACGGGATTTAAATCAAGGTCTGTAAGTCCATTTTTCAAGAAGTCCAGTCCACACCAAAAATGCAGGTTGACCCGATTAAATTTGCTTGCCTGTTTCTGCCCCATTGGTTTCACCAGCTTCTGCAGCCATCTCATCATCATGCCTCCTCTCACCTGTAAAACATCCGTCTTTTTAAACAGAAGGATTGAAATTAACCTTGTCTGTGATTTTAACTTGAAATGAACCTCCTTCAGAAAAATTTGTACATTTCACCAGTGGTGAGGCTTGGCCTCCCCTTGTCGTTTGGGTGAGTGGTTTATTATCATTCATTGTGGTGCCCTCCTGCATGAATGAGAGGTTTAATCATATTATGACGGTAAGGAAAAGGGACCAAAAATTAAAATATGAAAAACAGTTGATCACCCAAACATGTGGTTCATTTCAACCTTGTGATATTGACATCACAAAAGATATCAAACTTTTTCCTGAATGATAATATGCCTACTGTGGTTGCACTGATGATCTTTTTAGCCTTCTGGTCATATTGTAATGGTTATCTGTTGATTTTGTAAAATGTAAAAATGTGACCATCCTCTAAAATTAGAGTACTGTTGTTTCATAAGGTGGCAAAGGAATCTATTTGACAAAAATATGAGAAAGGGTGGGGTTCTGAGCTTTAGTTATACCATCTAATATAAGATTATGTAAAACAAAAAACAAAAAAACAAAGCAAATCCATTGGTAGCTTGTGTCCTAGAGGCAAAAAATTATAACAGCATTACTTATCCGTGAAATACCCCATGAAAACTTAGAGCAGGTCATATTTTCTTTGAAGTTTACCATGCTCCTGTGTCCCACTGGAGATTGGTTGTTTTCAACTTTGTCATTCTGTTGTGAGGTCCTTATCTCCTGACAGTTGAGTTGCATTTGTTTTTGGAAAATATTTTATGTTTTCATTTTCTAAAAATGAATTAGAAAACTTAGAGAATTATGTAAATCAAAAACATTTTTTAGAAAATGAAAATGAAAATGAAAGATTTTTGGAAATTAAAGAGAACTTGTTTTCATGTTTTAAATAAAACAAAGAATTCTCGACATGTAATTACCACGGTTTCATGTTTTCATTCCACTTTTCAAAACATTTCATAACATATATTCTAATACATATTTGGAAAATGAAAACAGAAAATGTTTTTCAAAACTAAACGCAGCCTTAATTCCTATTACTGCGAGATTCCTTTGAGCACTGCATCTGGCACAACTTTCACTTCCATCTCATTATCCACACAAAATAAAATTCATAATCAATTAATAAAAAAAAAAAGATGAAGGGTAAAAATGACAGTGAACTGCTCCTGGTGAAGGTGTTTGAAGAACAATTGATTTCACAGTCCTTTCTTTCTATGCAAGTGTGAATTTGCTTTGAAGCAATAAACTATAGTACCAGAATCTTGCACAGATTTGACAGCAATTTTCAGTGGTATTCCTCTCTTTCTATAAATGTTATTTTGCTCCGACTCCGGTCCAACAACAATTGAATGTTGAGCTCCTGCACAAATTAAAACAATACAACTGATCAGGAAAATCAATAGAAATGGATCTTTCATTTGGAAAGAAAAATAACATCAACCTTACTTTTCAGTGTAATGAAAAATAGACAATTAATGAACACTGCATACTAAAATAAAAGTTGGGTTTGAGCACTAAAAAACCAACCCGGTGATTTTAAGCCTAATAATTTCTTTTAGTTTAGGAAAATTTTAAAACCCAAATCAATTAATCTAGTATTAGGGTAAAGGTATTAAAATATAAATTAGTTGTTTAGGGTTCTCTTACATGTATTTCACAATTGTGTGTGTAATTGACAATGTGTGACAGCTAATTCAATACGCAGAACACAAGAAACAAAGAAGACGTCTTGCATATAAATAGATTTTCATTTCTACTCCTCGGTGTTTGTTACGAATATTAGATATTTTTAGATATTTTTAATATTTGTGTCTCATATCGGTATGAGTTATTTATTGTACTCTTTTTCTCATCTATAAATAAAGTATCATATCTCGTTGTGAGATACGGTTTCCATTCCAACTTGATATCAGAGCAGGTTTAGTGTGTCGCCCATCCCTACATGTCGTCCATCCCTGCACGTTTACCCCTCCTAGGCAACGGCCCCCTGCGCGACAGCCCCTTCCTCGACCGCCCTGTGAGCGTCCGCACCCCCAGTGCGATGGCCCTCCTTGTGCGACGCCTCCCTGCACGACCGGCCCTGTGCATGTCGCCCCTCCCTGTCCGACATCACCCTTCCGCGTCACCCCTCCTTGTGCGACAACCCCCCCACCCCACCCCATCGCCTGTCCAGGTGCGACCCCTCCAACCGACCACCCCTCCCTATGCGCCAACCCCCCAGCCCATCACTTCTCCTTATGTGACACCCCAAACTGCACAGCCTCACCCCATCGCCATCAATGATACTATTTCTTCTATGACCTAATTGATATCCAAATTTTCCGATTGTACATTTTCATCGCCTACTTTCTACCCGCCGCCATGTCCCCCTCTCGCAACAACCCACCTCTCGTCTACCATCAGCAATCAGCTTCACCACGGAGTTCCTCCTGCGTGCTCGAGCCGAAACCATGACTTTGTCTTGGCTTCCTCTGCCAAAATCGATCGTAGTAGGTAAAGGTTGTGCAATTTCAGCACCTATTGTCTACCAACTGTGCACCTTCAGCACCTCAACGTGCATCTTCAACACCCATCGACCCTCTGCCTTTGATCTTTTATCACCCAATGGCATCATCGAACGTCATTGTTGCTCATGGTGATCCTCCAGCGGTATGTCTATCCCAACGGTCCACCTCGGGGGTGTAAGGGTTGGTGTTCTCAGAACCAACTGTTTTGTACTTTGATTACATGAATGTTCACTTATTATATATTGTTCATTGTTCTGCATGACTATAATATAATAATGTCCTGGAATATTTGTTGCATTAATAAGGTCATAGCAGATCCCCGCTATGATGAGAACCTTGAAATGCTATAACAATATTCTTAAATAAAGTTCTGCGGTTGGATGACATACTATGATAGGACACATAGTATACAGACCGTCATGTGCGTGTACTCGTAAGAAGACGAGACTTTCTCTCATGGAGTTCGCACTTAGTAATCTCCAAGATGGGAGATTATGAGAACAGACCCGCCAGTAGTAATTCTGCATGTCTTGGTGTCATCGGATATTGCTATCTGCGAGCGTGTGTAATGGTTCTTAGACTGGAAGATTATCATTGACTCATGTCATGACTCGCGCACTTAGATTTACTGACGAGAACCGTCACGCAGACAGTTGGCGGAAAGTAGGGTACGTTGGGTGCGTCACGAGTGACATGTTGTTAATGGATAAGTCGATGAAGGATTTGTCCCTTCTATTTATGGAAGTTGATATCTCGGCCCTTTGATTGAAATAGAACTGTCGCATTAAATTCCATGGCCATGGTGTAAATGACGAGTTTATTTCAGGTAGTCAAAGAACGACGGATCAAGCATATAGGTTTATGACACTTCCATGAAACCTGCTTGATGAGATATTGAGACAAAGGGATTAAATTACACAGTAAGCGTTCGTATGAGGTGATACGTCAATGCGGCGTCAACTTCTTTCTCTTGGGTGCCTTGACCCGTTGCTAGACAGTAATCTTGGACTTTAGGCAACCCGCCTAATGCCAACGAGAAAAAGGCCTAGAGGGTCACACACTAAGTGTATCCAAGTATCTCAAGTTGAATAAAGATTATTCTCGTACGTGGTTTAATAATTATTCAAGGAAGCCTAAGTTGTTTTAAATGATGGAGGAAAAATAAAATAAAACAAGTACACGCCGTGTATTATTAAATGTACACGCCGTGTAGTTTTATTTTGGAAAGAAAATGAATAAATGAAAACAAGATATACACGCCGTGTACATTTAATGTACACGCCGTGTATTTATTATTACACGCCGTGTAGTTTTTCCAGTCGGGATTTTGAGGCTATAATATCGTTTTATTAAATGATATTTATTATAATCAGCGTGAGCGCATGTCAAGGAATTAATTATTCGACATGGAGGTTTTCAATAAGAGTTAATGAAATAAATGAAACACATAACGCGTTTACTTATTGTCATAACTCTACAACCTCAAACTCGATTATAAATATCCTCACAACCCCAACTTTTTTCCTACACAAGAGAATCGTTGTGCACAACATCTCTGGAGAATTCTTTCAAGGCCGAAAGAACCTCTTCCTCCAAGAACGCTCTCAAGACCGAGAGAGATCATCTTCCATCGGATCAAGACGATCTAAGGCGGACAACGCAAGCAAAGGCTTCTCCACGCTAGCACCCGGAGAATCCTTTGGCGACATCCAGAGATACGAGGTACACGTGTGGATCACCGCTAGAGGGAGTCTACACTTGGCTTCTGCGACGCAAAGACGGATCACATCGACAACGTGATCAAGAACATCAACGAAGAAAGAACACTCAAAAGGTAT
Organism: Viscum album; assembly: GCA_963277665.1. Classification (NCBI taxonomy): domain Eukaryota; kingdom Viridiplantae; phylum Streptophyta; class Magnoliopsida; order Santalales; family Viscaceae; genus Viscum; species Viscum album. The sequence continues at coordinate 2,040,571,756 of OY728148.1, read as the reverse complement.
TTCTTTATAATTAATTAAATTAATTATAATCAACCTGTAACGATCCTTGTTTGTGGTTCCGGGACAAACCATCTTCTTTGTCTTTTTCTGTGATTCGATCCGTGGAGACTGGCGTTTATCGTCGTATTGATCCCGGATTGATCATTGCTAATGATAAAAAGCCAAGTGGGCACATCCACCCACGCGCTTCCGCTGCGCCCGGAACCTTCAGGGGGTTCTTGACTCTAGTGCCTCAGAGCATCACTGGGGATGCAGGTATTCTTCAGTCCTAATGCACGACTTCAAATGGAGGTAATATTACTGTGGTCGAAGGTCAGACAGTGCAGATTACTGTTTATGGGAGTTGTACGATCATGTCTGGATTCACGCTATCTATTTTTGCATTTGTTCCCAAATGTCCCTTTAATTTACTATCTCTTAGTAAACTTACAGCTGATTTACAATGTTAGACCATCTTCTCACCTACTTCAGTTATCTTTCAGGAGCATTTGGCAACTCGGGTGCTTGGTAATGGATGCCTTCAGGGTGGTGTGTAGGTGCTTGTCTTGGCCCCAGCTCCCTCGTATGTCCTGCCACTTCTTCTCATGCCCTCCAACTTCACTATCACTTCGGCCATCCACCTGCCCCCCATTCTTCAGAAACTTTTTCCAGGGTTGAGTCCTCTTCTTCCTTTTAACTGCGAGTTTTATCATTACGCAAAGCATCATCGGGTCACCTATATTCCCTGAACAATCTCTTGTGCATCAACTCCTTTTCATTTGGTTCATTCTAATATCTGAGGACTCAGTCCTAGTCCATCTAAACTGGGCTATCGATATTTTGTTACTTTCATCAATAATTTTTCACAAATGACTTGGTTTTATTTGTTCAAAAATCGTTATGAAATTTTTATCATGTTTCGCTCATATTATCAAGAAATTGCCACCCAATTTTCTACTAAACTTCACCGTTTGCATTCTGACAATGGTCGTGAATATTTATCTAGACTGTTGCAATCTTTTCTAGATGATCATGGCATTATCCATCCAACGTTTTTTGTCCTGATACACCTCAATAAAACGGTGTTGAACGAAAGAACCGTCATTTGTTAGAAGTTGCTCGTGCACTTTTATTTCAGAAGAAAGTTCCAACCGTTTTTTGGGGAGATATCATTCTCACAGCCACTTATCTTATCAACCGACTTTCATCATTTGTTCTTCAGGGGAGACCATTCAATTCTTTGCTTCCAACATCACCTCATTCCCTGTCTCTATGCATTTTTGGTTGTGTGTGTTATGTTTGGGATATTCACCCATCGGTTGCCAAGTTTGATGTGCGCGCTCTCAAATACATCTTTCTTGGCTACTCCCGAACTCAGTGCAGATATCGCTGCTCTCTCCGGATTTGCGTCGTTATGTCGTATCGGTTGAGGTTTCCTTTGTCGAATCCTCAGTTTTTCCTATTCCCGATTTCCCACCACCATATGTCGTTCTTGATTCCGAAGTTATTTTACTATATTCTCTCGATACTCCACTACCCCCATCTCTTCCTAATGATGTTGTTGGATCACAATTTGGCTAGTATATACTCGCCGACCTAGCACACCTGCCACCCCGGGGCCTGATGTTACCACACCGAACGACTCACCTGATCCTGATCCTTCATCACCAGAGTTGCTTATTTGCCTATTGCACTTCATAAAGGTTCCCACTCATGTCAGTCTTATCAAGGCTTATTTGTGGCTACCTCTCGAGTTATTACGACACTAGCTGCTCACTCGACACCGCACTGTGGCTGAGGCAAAATCACATCCCAGCTGGTTAAAAGCAATGCAAGATGAACTTCAAGCCTTTGAAACCAACATACTTGGGATCTTGTCCATCTCCCTTTGGATAAACAGGTTGTTGGTTGCAAGTGGATCTATAATGTGCGAGTCAATGTCGATGGAACTTTTAATCATCTCGAAACCCGACTTGTTGCCAAGGGTTATGCGCAGACGTGGCATTGAGTACTTTGATATCTTTTCTCCAGTGGCCAATATGGCATCGGTCCGCTTCATTTATCTCTCTTATCGTCTCATATCACTGGTCTTTCCATATGTTAAAAATGTTTTTCTTCATGATTTTCTTGATGAAGTTTATATGGAGCAATCACTGGGGTTTGTTGCTCAAGGGGGGTTTTCTAAAGTTTTTCGCCTTCATCGATCATTGTATGGCCTCAAGCAGTCACCTCGTGCTTGGTACGGGCGTTTTTGCACCGTTGTGCTTAGCTTTGTTATGTGTCAAAGCATAAATGATTATTCTGTTTTCTATCATCAATCTACAGCAGACAACATTCTCTTGATAGTCTGTGGATGACATTGTCATTACTAGAAATGATAACGTTGGCATTGACCGACTCAAATCTTTCATCTGAATGATTTGCGTCCATTACGATATTTCTTGATAATTGTGGTCTCCAGAAATACCAAAGGAATTTCTCTATCTCTGAGAAAGTATGTTCTTGGAATTCTACAGGAGATTGGAATGACTCGGCTTGACTCGGTTGATTCACCCCTCGAACCTGGAGAAAAATCACTTCATACTGACAACAAGATGTTTTCTTCACCCAACGGATATAAACGACTTGTTGGGAAGCTTAACTATTTGACGATGACTCGACCCTATATTCCTCATGTGGTTACTAAAGTCAGTTAGTTTATGGAATTGCCAACAAAAAGCAGTCCCGATCAAATGTAGAGTCGAAGTATCGTGTCATCGCATATGTGACTGTAAAGATTATTTTGGCAGAATAAATTCTACAGGAGATTGGGTATACTGGAAAAAAATCAGCACATATCTGGTGTGACAATCAAATTGCTATCAAGATTGTCACAAATCTAGTCTTTCATGCGTAGACAAAGCATATTGAAGCTGATTGTCACTTCATTCGAGAAAACTTTGAGAAGAAGAAGATCATCTTCAACCATATTCACATCTCTGATCAACTTGCGGATGTTCTCACAAAAGGAGTGTCTAGACCACGTGTCCATTTTTTGTGTACCAAGCTGGACATAAAAAATATATATGTCCCGGCTTGAGGAGGGTGTTAAAGAGTATTAGATATTTTTAATATTCGTGCCCCACATCAGTATGGGTTATCTATTGTACTCTTTTTCTCATCTATAAATAAAGAATCCTACCTTGTTGTGAGGTACGGTTTCCATTCCAGCAGTATCTAATGTCTATTTTTATTTAAAACTTTATATAACACATTTTTAGCATTTTTTTCTTATTGCAGCGCGCTAATTCACTTAGACGTGCACCTTTCTAGTACCTCCTGCCTAAGGCGTTTTAGGACCACAGCACCTTAATGGTGACCTTACAACTTTAATTTTAGCCTCCGCAATCTACAACTAAAACTTCTAGCCCTAGGAATCATGTTCTCTATTTTTTTTCTTTTTTCTTTCATTTGGGAGGGGGAGTTAATATTACTATCGGACTCAATATATGTGTAACTAACCCATCACTCGCATAGCTAAGTCAAACTTTCATATATTTCTATCCTGCGTTGATAAATATAAATATAAATTGAGAAGCAATGCAAAGCTTGCAAGCATCGCATTCTGGTGGAGGGCATCACAGAATTCATGATCACGGAGTGCTGGCACATTCCCTACTTTTAACCTTAGACCGTACGAGAATAGAAACCACTGTTGGATTGATGTAATCTGATCCGGTTGGACCGAATGCTTGTGGTCCGTACTGCGCACCAGCCCGCAACTTTCGCGGGTCAAGCTCCGCGGTGAGCTCGTTGGGGGTTGCAGGGGGCAACGCGCGCCCCTGCTCCGGGGGTTCGAGGGCTGAAGGTCCCCGGCCCAATGTTTGAGCCACTGTAGAAATGCCAACACTGTAGCAGAGCTGACCGACAGACACTGGAGCGACGCGGACTTCCAGCAGTCATTCACTGTAGGTCCTTGGACTTCCAGCCGGCACCCACTGTAGCACTTTTGACTTGGGTTCTTGTTCTGTTTTTTTTTCTTTCCCTTTTACTCTTCTCTGAATTGTTGTTTTGTCATTGCGACTCCCGGCATTTCCGCATCAACCACGTGCCAGCATGAGAAGGCAACCTCTCATCATAAAAAAATCAATGCATCGATTTTGACACTTAACTTACCGAATCGGGGGTGTTGTCACCTTCAGTTCCTGAGCTCGCATTTTGGGTGACCCCGACAGGCAATGTAGCGGTGCGGATTTCGGGGTCAACTATAGCATCCCGTCTTTTTATAACATAACTTTCATTCCATTACACGGAACTGAGGATCTTTAAGGTTTAGTGTCTTGGAAACAAGGAACATAATACATGAAAACAACATAAAACATTCTTCTTAAACACTTGAAAGGCTTCTCCTTAAGTTCATCCTAGGTTCATTACTGCATCTCATAACCTGGGGACATACATCAAAAGAAATAGTGAGCAGAAGGCCCAGTAAGGGAAACAAGAGAAACATTTTACATGTGAACTTGAGATACTTCAATAAGGACATGAAAAGAACTTTAAGGCATGAGAAATGAATCATGAGATACATCATAATAAAAATAACATTTTTCATAACTTGAAGATGTGGCTACAACATTTAATATTGATAATCGTTTCGTTTCACCAAGGTCCATCCCCAAGGTGTCGTTAAAAATTACCAAGATTATTCACCAAGGCGTCGTTAAAAATGGTCATCTCTAGAGATTAAGTCTTTACCCAATGCATTGGAGCGCTATCTGGGCGCACCCTTGACATGTCTTTATTATCATGTGAGCCACACATATCATCATCAATCATTTCATAAACAACCCATATAGCATAAAAGAAATGGGTTTCATTTCGTAATCATAACGTTTTAAAAACTGCTTTAAAGACATGATCTTTATGTCACTTTAAACCCACGGAAAGGGAAAGCGGGTTTCATGTATGTAAATCCCAGAATTTAAAATAGAACATTTTGATATATATGTGAATACCCTTGTAGAAATAAGAGCTTTGAGTATTCACTTTATAACATAAAATAATTTTGAGAAAGAGAGAGGCATTTTGAGACGAAAATTCTGCAGCATAACGGCTGTGTTGCAAGGTTTTAAAAAACATTGAAAAGAGAGGGGACATGGGTCACCCACTCATAAATGATCCATAAAATAGTAGGGGGATAGAATATAAGGGATTTAAGAACATGGTAATGAAATTTGAAAGATATACCATATGAAATGAAAAACATGGATTTGAGACAAAAATAAGATTTCTCTTATGAAAATTCAGCAGCCTAACGGCGTCACTTAATCTTCAATAAAAAATGATTTGACAAGATCAAATAGGGTCTCTCATCATATGATCATAAGAGATCAGTATGATAGATATAGAGATCATACCCCAACATAATAAAAAGGAACTTGAAAGATTTGACATGAAAATCGAACTTGAAAAAATGAGAAGGGTGAAAGAATCACTTAAAAAATTCGGCACCCTAACGGCGTCACTTAAACCTTCATAAAACGAAATGATGAGAGTAAGAGGGGATCTCACATCATATAAACATGAAAAGGGCAGTAAGAGGAATATAAAAGAACATCCTCTCACATAAGAACATAGAGCATAAAAGGAATGACATAAAAGAGATTACATGAAAAGAAAGAGAGAGGTCGGATCCCTTACCTTAAAACGTAACTCTTAAAACTCAAAGGTTTGGACCTTGAGAGCTTGGGGGCACCTTGGGAGGACTCCTTGGGAGGTAAGGAGACCAGAACTTCGTTGGGGGAGAGTTGGGAGTGAAAACTAAAGGAGAAAAGGGTGGGTATTTATAGGGAAAGTGAGGGGACAAGGCATTAATGGCCAAAGGACACCTCACAAGTGCTTTTCTCAAAACCATGTGCTCTCCCTTGGCATTTACCATGGAGTTAGGCCACATGGGGCCCCCAAAACAATAATTCATCACCCTTGGCCGCCCAACCCTTAAAATATCTCATGACATCATCATGACACAGTTATGGTGTCATTAAACATACCGAAACCCTAAAACTGCATTTTTACTATTCATTGAAAAATTCATCTTTCTCAGAAAAATCCCAAAATTTCACCTTAACCAAATATCGATGCTCTAATTACATTTATGAACTCCATTTTATAAAAATAATTTTCTAAATAATTTTAATTTAATTTTTAAATAAAAACACTATTCATCGAGAATTCATTTTTTCCAAAAAAATCCCCAAAAATTACCATAACATAATATCGATGATCTGAGTTCAAAAATAAAGTCCTTTTTATAAAATTAATTTTCTAATTATTTTTAATTAAATTTTTAATTAAAAAACACTATTCATTAGAAAAAACTAATACTTGGCTAATAATTTATGAAACCGTTATTTACCCATTTTATCGAATCACATTACTTAATCTAGGTGTCTAAATTATATTAAAACTTTCTTTGAGTGAAATTACTAATCCATTTGGTCACATTACTAATCCTAAGCGTAAAATCACTATTCATAATTTACTATTCATCAAAAATTAAGTTGATCTTATTAGACTCCAAATTCCTTACTGAACACTTTTGTAGAAGACCATTTTTTGAAAATCATTAATTATTTAGGGTTTACATAAATATTTTAAAATATCCTTTTTCCAAAATTCATCAATAAAATACATCCTAAAATTATTCGGACATTTGAAATTTCACAAACATCACTAAAGGAAGAAATCTCAATTCATTCATCCCAAAGGATTACACAAAGAGGCTAGGGTCTCATCACATAACCCCTTATAACACCGGCATATGACCTAACTGTAAGGTGTGCTATGGTGAGAGAATCTGAAGGAGGCTCAGATAACATTGCCCTAGTAGTAATCTCTACTAACTTGAACTTCTCCCGCAGGCGTTTCCGTTCAAGCTTGACACGCTGGAGTTCGGCTTGGGCTTGGTCCAAAGCGAAGCCCACAGATGCTACCTCCTTCCCAAGCTCTGATAAGTGGGCTTCATAAGGTTCGAGTCTACTGGATGAAGCCATCGACTCCTCTTTCTGCATTAACCATTAACATCTTATTAAATCATTAAGAGTAAGTTAATATACTACTCAACAATATTGGGTCGTTACATCAACTTTACTGTAGCGCTTTTGACAAAGCCAGCCGTCGTTCACTGTAGCGACGCGGACCACTTTTGAAACAGTGATCGTCTTCTCCATTGTTTTATAGCCCATTTTCGGGCTAGGGTTTCTACTGAAAATCCTCTGTAATTTCGTGCTCCCGAATCATAGTGAAATTCTGTCTCTCCCGTGGACGTAGGGATTTTTCCCGAACCACGTAAATCGTTGTGTCCCTTGCTTTCTTTCTTTTCGTTTTTTCTCGTTTCTGTCGTTGTGTTTCCCGGCGATTCCGCAACAAGCGCGCCCCTGCTCCGGGAGTCCGGGGGTCGAAGGCCCTCAACCCAAATTATGGGGACTGTAGCAATGATGACTTGTTGTAGCAGGGCGGACCAGCAACAACGATAGGGCACTGTAGCAGTGCAGACTTATTGTAGCAGTATGCGACAGGACACTTTAGCATCTCGGACTTTGGAGATAGCGGTCCCAGTAGCTTTGCGGACTTCTTGTCACTGACACCGTAGAAACTTGCATTGTTATTAATGGCACACCCCATGGTGCACCATTGCGCCATGGCTAACGCCAGGTGGTGGTGCGTCGTGCCATGGCTTTGTCATGGCTCATCTAAGTTGGCTCACTACAGCGCGCACCATTGCGCTTTTTTTATTTTTTTATTTTTATTTTTTGCATTTTTTAACCTGCCAACTCGTACGCTCTGATTGAAAATATCTCTTTTGAGGTCAAACAGCGACCTTCCTTTCTGACGCTACGCAACACTCTACTCTTCCCATGAGCGCAGCGACCCAACCGGTGTCGGACCACATCAACTGCCACGACCCACCCGAGATCCCTCGACCGCCGCGACCCAGTCGAGCTCTCACGACCGCCGCGACTCAGATACGCGTTGTTGTCCAGCGCAAGCGCACCTTCTATGCGAACCAGTCACTTTTTTGTTTTTAATTCAATTTTATTTATGTTCGCCCCTTTTTTTTCTTCGAATTACTTCTATTGTTATTTTTACTGCCATTTTTTCTTCCTGTGATTTATTTCAAAATGTATAAGGCAAGGCAAGGAAAGACCCAGCTTGGTTTTTTGAGATATACGGTTTTTAATATATTTCAAGAATTGAGATATATGATTTTTTGAGATATATGGTTTTTAATATTTAATTGTTGGTGTCATTGTTGACTTCATCTTTTTTTTTATGTATGAAATATGAATTATTGACAAATCTTCTATATTTATGTATATATTATATAATTTATTATTTGTTATTGTTGATATATGTATACACCTCTTTTGTGATCCGCAAGTTAATATTGGCGCACGTCATGCGTCGTGTCGTGCACTTTTGCACCGGGGGTCCTTGTCGTCGTTGTGCATCATGCGCCATAAATAACTATGGCAGCTTTGACTTCAGTGGCTGTGACACTGTAGCATAACAAACATATTGTGCGGTAGGTGGAACAGTTGCATTGTCTCCTTTATGAGAGCTCATTCAAGCTAAGGTTTCTTCATGTGTGAAACTTTGAAAATCTCCCTATAATTATGCACCCGATCATAGTGATTTTTTTGCCTCTCTGAGGACGTATGGATTTTTCTCGAACCACATAAATCTTTGTGTCTTGCGATCTTCTTCTAGTTCTTTTGTTTTTCCCTTTTACTTTTCTGTGAACCGTTTGTCGTTCATTACTCCTGGTGTTTCTACAACTGCTATCAGAGCTTCGGTTCGAAAGATCAAGTTTCGGTTTTCTCGAATCAAACGTTGGCTATAGAAGAAGGCAAGGTGAAGATCGATCGCTTTGACGGAACTTATTTCAGTTACTGTAAGATGCAGATCAAGGATTATTTTTATCAGAAAAAGATGCACCTACCACTTATGGGTGTAAAACCAATGGATATGAACCAGATGGAGTGGGAGTTACTGGATCGACAGGTTCTTGGTGTTGTGCGTTTTACATTGGTAAAAAAAGAAGCGTTCACCATCAGAGAGAAGAAGACAGCAACTGGGTTGATGAAAGCTCTCGCAAATATGTACGAGAAGCCATTTGCATTGAACAAAATGTACCTGATGCGACGACTGTTCAATCTGAAAATGATTGAAGGGAGGATTGTTGCAAATCATATCAACGAATTCAACACCATCACAAGTCAGTTCACATCGGCGGAAATTGCGCTTGACGGCGATGTGTGTGCACTTACTATCTTCATTACCTAATAGTTGGGAAGTAATTGTAACAGCCATGAGCAGTTCTTCGGGGAATACAAAACTGGTTCTGAAAGATGTTTGAGACCTGATGCTCGGTGAAGATATTCGAAGAGAATCGGGCAAATTCTCTAGTTCTGCTCTAAACATGGAAGGAACAGGAAGATATGCGGATAATTGGAGAGAACAATCAAAATCAAGAGGAAAGAGTCGAGACAAGGCAAAGGGGTCTGATCCAACCTGTTGGATTTGTGGAGAGTGCAGAGAAAAACGGAAGGCACCTGAAACTAATACAGTAAGCACGACAGCTGAAGGAACTGATGGTGTGTTGTTACTGAGTGTGGATAACCCTATGGAGGCATGGATTTTAGACTTCGGAGCATCCTTCCATTCCACATGGGAGAAGGGTTTCCTTAACAATTGTGTTTTGGAAAATTTTGGCAAGGTACATCTTGTTGATGATGAGTCCTTGCAGATTATGGGGAAGGGAGATGCACGGATTAAAACCAACAGTAAGAGTTTGCTGGTTCTCGAGAATGTAAGGTCCCTGGACTAAGAAGAAGTTTTATTTTTATCAAGCAGCTTGATGATGCAGGTTTTAGCACAACGTTCACTGGTGGTGAATGGAAAATTACCAAGGGAGCTATGGTCATAGCTCTTGGAGCAAAGAATGGTACCCTGTACAACATGATAGAGACTTGCATGGACATGCTTGCATCAATAAATTCTATCGGGGATCACAACTGTGGCACTACAGGCTAGACCACATGAGTGAGAAGAGGATGAAGATGCTGGAAACCAAAAGAAATGCTAGCAAAGCTGAAGTCAGTGGAAGTTGGCTTATGTGAAGATTGTATCCTAAGAAAGCATAGGTGATGTGAGACGCACGGGGTGGCCCGATCTTCATAGCGTAGGTCGGCGGATGAAGAATGCGATTCGGGGCTAGGTGGCGGATGATGGGTATGGATAGCGGATGCAAGTAGTCAATCAACGCTATAAGGAGCGCAACCTACTACTTAGACAACACACTCAAGGGAGGGATGTGATAGTCAATCCACACAACAACGCACTTGGGTTGAGGCACGGAATTGGGGGCTTTGTGATCTTGAATCGCCAATCTAACTTGTAGATTCACAAGGCAAGAATGCACAAGAGCAAGGGGGAAAAACCCGGGTTAATCCTCACACAACGGAGAGAAACAAAGCATAAGCTCCCAATTAATTCTTGAATGAAAATACAATGTCATGGGATGGCTATTTATAGCCAAGGGGGTGATACAATGGTCAAGGGTCTAATACCCTAAAGTCATAAAGTCTAAACCTACCTTGTCCTCTTAAAAGTCAAAAAGATAAAGTCCAACAAAGAATTTTGGAAAAATAGCACACAACTTTCCAACATAGCCCACCGGATTTGACTTTGAGTGCATAGCCCACCGGATTTGACTTTGGTGTCCAAAGATGTCATTTCTAGAATCCTCCATGTGGGCAAGGCATCCAAATTCGTGCAACCATGTGAGCCAAGCTTTAAACATCAATTTTGGGCTTGAATAAGTGATATTATAGGCCCATTTTCTCCATCCATGCAAGGCAAGATCCATTGGACCTTTAATGAAGCAAGATGTGTGCACATTGTAGCATTGAGGCTCTTTAATCTCCCACGCGTCATCGGGCCTTGCAAATCCAACTCCTCCACTTGGGTAATCAGCCCAGTGCCTTCAACATGGTTCGCATCAACATGGTTTGCATCAACATGATTCACATCAATAAGGTATCCTTTGCAAAATGAGGCAGAACACTGAAGGCCGAGAAGCTGGACCTGGTACATATTGATGTTTGGAGGCCTGTACCGGTATATTCCTTTAAAGGGTCATTATATTATGTGACATTTATCGACGACTCAACTAGGAAGGTATGGGTTTACTTTCTAAAAAGAAAATCTGATGTATTTAAGGTGTTTCAGAAATGGAAGACCATGGTGAAAAATGAATCAGGAACATAGCTGAAATGCTTGAGGTCTGCTCCGGTAGCAGAGATGTTCACTGGGACAGATCTGAGGGAATAGTTGCTATCCCACGGTTTCAGAAACTCAAAATGAACCGTAGAATTCCCAATTATCCGTTTGAGTTGCGATGCATGGAAAACTGGGTGAAGCCGATAAGTAGCCGGCAAAGAGAGTCAATAAGTAGCGTTTCCCAAGCGGGCTAAAATTGGAAAAGGGCCATAAAAGCGGGCAGCTAACTTGGGATTAACTTATAAGATTTTGAAGTCTGAACATTGGGTCGGAGTTTGACAAAAACAAGTACTCCAACATCAAAAGAAACTTCTCTTCGATGTTTGTTGGCAGCCCGTACCATCAACTGCTAAGCACAGGAAAGATTGTGTCGGAGTTGGAGCAGTAGCTGATCACGTTCAGCAAGGTGTAGCCATGGTTTCTGCTGGCGAATCCCCTGCCAGAAAACGCTACAAAACAGGAGGCATATGGCCATTGGCAGCCTCAAAAGGGGACATTTTGGTGGGAGAATGTGTAGCCATATTATAACAATATTCGGCCCAAGGTATCCACTGGGCCCAAGAAAGGGGTCTCTCTAAAGCAAAACATCGCAACTAAGTTTCAAGACATTTATTAACAATTTCCGTTTGACCATCTGTTTGGATATAAAGAACTCATTTTTAAGGTGGTTCACTCCAAACTGGAATAGCTCTCTCCAAAAATTACTAACAAAAATAAGATCTCGATCGCTGAGAATGAAACGAGGAATGACATGCAAATGGACTACTTCTCTAAAAAACAATTCAACCACAATCTTAGCTGTATAAGGATGTCGCAGCAGCATAAAATGAGCACACTTGGTCAAACGATCCCCAACAACTAACATAACACAATACCCCATGTTGGGTCGGAGAGTGATGGCAAGAGGGGGGGTGAATTGCCTTTTAAAAAATAATTAACAATTTAAAAACAAAGTTAAAAGTGCAGCGGAAATAAACGAGGCAAGACACAAAACTTGATAACGGAGTTCGGCTTAAACCAAAGCCTACGTCTCCCCTCCCAACTCAACCGTTGAGAGATTTACTACCGCTTGCTTTTTAATGGTTTTAGCAAAAAACCCACTAGACTTTAAGGTAGTCTAGAACCTATTACAGCTTGCTTTTAATGGTTAAGCAAGAACTCACTAGCCTTCTTACAGGTGAAGGCTAGCTCACCTATGACTCAAGCCTTTTAAAGGGAAGGCTTGACTAACCTCTTCACACCTTGAAGGTGGTGTGAAAACCCAAACAAAGGGAAGATGAGAGAAAGAGGGGTTTGTAGGCACAAACCCAAATTGATGCTCAAAATAATAAAACAAGAAAAACCGTAATGTGGAGAAGTCTTGGGCGCCAATGGATTGATTGGAGTTGATGAAGAGCGCTCACAAGCTTCTATGGTGATGCACCTTGGATGTGGAAATGGGTTGGAGCAATTGAGGTTCCTTGAAGGAATCCGCCGGAGGGTTGCCAAATGATGAAAAATGTGTCTGTTGGCTTCCGTTGGCTTGGTTATAGTTCCGCTCTTGTTCCGGGGCTTCCTAGTCCTTTATTTATAGAGAGGGAACCCTCATATGGCCGTTCGGGGTCTTCGGAGCCGTTGGAAAAGTCTTCGGAGCCGTTGGGAGCAGGCTGGTCAAAGCCCAACGGCTAGTTTGACTGGCTCCACCGGCTGATCGGTGCTTGGCCACCGGTTGGCCGGTGCTTTGGAAAAAGGAGAGGCCTTCTGCCCAGGCACCACCGGCTGGCCGGTGAGGAGGCCACCGGTTGGCCGGTGGTGAGACAGTAGGTGTCCCTTCTGTCTGGGTTCCACCGGCTGGCCGGTGATGGGACACCGGTTGGCCGGTGGTCTGGACAGAGGGGATGCCTTCTGTCAAGATTCCACTGGCTGGCCGGTGGTCATCCACCGGTTGGCCGGTGGACTGAAATCAGTCCACTTTTGCATTCTGGCTTTCTTGGCCCAATTCCTTGGCAACCTGAAATCATGCCTATCATCCAAAAACACTTAAAACAAGATTAGATAAATAAGAGAGTGATTGTGATCATGAAAATTAAACCACGAGGGGTACGAGAGGTACAACAATCTCCCCCTATTTTGATGATCACAATCACCAAAACAAGCAATGTAAAAGACTGAAATGAAAGGCATTCTTTAAAGGATAAAGCAAAGCATGAGAGAAAGATTTGTCCCCCAATCAACCAAGAATTTCTCCCCCTTTGTGATTATCAAAATAGCACGGGGCATAAAACTTGATTGAGGGAAAGGTTGAAAAACAAGATAGAGTTTTTAAACCAATTGAAATTTTTGAGATTTGAATTGAAAGTTTTGAATTGAAAGTTTTGAATTGAAGGTTTTGAATTGAAGGTTTTGAATTGAAGGTTTTGAATTGAAAGTTTTGAATATAAAGCAAAAAGGCTTAAACGAGCGTAACTCCCCCTAAATAAAAACAACAAATCACCGGGGAGAGGATTTTAGAACCGAGACAAATTTTGGTCCGGAGAGACTCGCTAAAAGGGATTTTTCAATCCAAACTTGTCTAGTGGCGGGTCTTCTCCTATGAAATTCATCATTAAAGGAAATGGTTTTGGGCCTTCCATACCGGGCATTTTTGCAATCGCACTCATAAATTAAGTGCCCGGGTTTTTTACAATAGTTGCAAAATTTATATTGGGAGCTCCCCCTTACAAAAATAGTAGGAGCATGGGAAGAGGAAGCTTGCTTGGAATAGCCAAGCCCTTGGGTGGTTCTAGATACGCATTGGGAACCAAGGAGCTTCGAAAGGTTATGTTCACCTTCGGTGAACTTAGCTAGGGATTTCCTTAAATCCTTGATTGTTAATTCCATAGAATCAACATCGGGAAGGTTTTGGATCTTGAGGGACAACTCCTCCTTTTCTTTGAGAAGTTGTTCCTTTTCGGAAGAAAGTTTTTTGAAATTCTTTTTTAAAGCAATAAATTTGGAAGAAAGTTCGTGAAAACCTTCCTCCAATTGATCTCTTGCAAGTTGGAGATCCTCGTAAGATAAATGATTGAAAGAATTGGAAGAACAAGAGGAAGAGGAGTCGGAAGAGGTTACCTCATGAAATGTCATTAGACATTTTTTACCGTTGTCTTTTGAGGAGGAGGAGGATGATGAGCTATCACTCCAAGTGGCCTTGAATGCCTTTTTCTTTTCCTTTTGCTTGGCCCTTGTCTTGTGGAGTGGGCAATCGGGCTTATAATGGCCTTTCTTGCCGCACCCATAGCATATTACCTCGGGCTCGGATTTTTCGTTGAGTTCTTCCTTTCGAGCCTTGCGAGATTTCTTCTTTTTGTTCTTCTTCATGAATTTGTGAATCTTGCGGGCAAGGTTCTCGATTTCTGAATCGCCGCTTGAAGAGGAAGAATATGAGGAGGAGGAGCTTTCTTCTTTTTGAACTTTGAAGGCAATGTTCTTTGGAGTTTCGATGAGTTTGCCTTCCTTTTCAGCTTGCCTCCTCATGGTGATCTCGTAGGTCATGAGGGATCCGATGAGTTCTTCAACCGGCATTTTCTTGACATCTTTTGCTTCTTGAATTGCGGTCACCTTTGGTGCCCATGAGCTTGGTAGGATCCAAAGGATCTTCTTGACCATCATTTCTGCAGAAACATCATCTCCAAGAGATTTTCTTCCATTGCAAACGTCAGTAAAACGAGTAAACATTTCAGTAATATTTTCAGATGGATGCATGGTAAAAGACTCAAAATCTTGACGGTAAATATCCAATCGAGTATCCTTAACTTTGTTGGTCCCCTCATGGGTAACCTCCAAAAGTTTCCAGATTTCATGAGATGAAGTGCATGTGCAAACTCGATTGAATTCATTACGATCAAGGCCGCAATGAAGAGCGTTCATGGTTTTGCCATCAAGCTCGAAATTTTTAATATCGGCTTGAGTCCATTTGGATTCATCGGGAGAAGAGAGAGAGTAACCATGCATGACAATTCTATAAATAGGATAACCTATACTTCTAAGAAAAGTAGACATGCGGGTTTTCCAATAGGTATAGTCGGTTCCATCAAAAAATGGAGCACGACCCAATGAATAACCTTCGGGGGCGAAAGAAGATGAAGTCATCACAATGGATCTTGAATTTGAAACCGGTTAAGGTATTACACAAACACTACCCTTTGATACCAATTGTTGGGTCGGAGAGTGATGGCAAGAGGGGGGGTGAATTGCCTTTTAAAAAATAATTAACAATTTAAAAACAAAGTTAAAAGTGTAGCGGAAATAAACGAGGCAAGACACAAAACTTGATAACGGAGTTCGGCTTAAACCAAAGCCTACGTCTCCGCTCCCAACTCAACCGTTGAGAGATTTACTACCGCTTGCTTTTTAATGGTTTTAGCAAGAAACCCACTAGACTTTAAGGTAGTCTAGAACCTATTACAGCTTGCTTTTAATGGTTAAGCAAGAACCCACTAGCCTTCTTACAGGTGAAAGCTAGCTCACCTATGACTCAAGCCTTTTAAAGAGAAGGCTTGACTAACCTCTTCACACCTTGAAGGTGGTGTGAAAACCCAAACAAAGGGAAGATGAGAGAAAGAGGGGTTTGTAGGCACAAACCCAAATTGATGCTCAAAATAATAAAACAAGAAAAACCGTAATGTGGAGAAGTCTTGGGCGCCAATGGATTGATTGGAGTTGATGAAGAGCGCTCACAAGCTTCTATGGTGATGCTCCTTGGATGTGGAAATGGGTTGGAGCAATTGAGGTTCCTTGAAGGAATCCGCCGGAGGTTTGCCAAATGATGAAAAATGTGTCTGTTGGCTTCCGTTGGCTTGGTTATAGTTCCGCTCTTGTTCCGGGGCTTCCTAGTCCTTTATTTATAGAGGGGGAACCCTCATATGGCCGTTCGGGGTCTTCGGAGCCGTTGGAAAAGTCTTCGGAGCCGTTGGGAGCAGGCTGGTCAAAGCCCAACGGCTAGTTTGACTGGCTCCACCGGCTGACCGGTGCTTGGCCACCGGTTGGCCGGTGCTTTGGAAAAAGGAGAGGCCTTCTGCCCAGGCACCACCGGCTGGCCGGTGAGGAGGCCACCGGTTGGCCGGTGGTGAGACAGTAGGTGTCCCTTCTGTCTGGGTTCCACCGGCTGGCCGGTGATGGGACACCGGTTGGCCGGTGGTCTGGACAGAGGGGATGCCTTCTGTCAAGATTCCACCGGCTGGCCGGTGGTCATCCACCGGTTGGCCGGTGGACTAAAATCAGTTCACTTTTGCCTTCTGGCTTTCTTGGCCCAATTCCTTGGCAACCTGAAATCATGCCTATCATCCAAAAACACTTAAAACAAGATTAGATAAATAAGAGAGTGATTGTGATCATGAAAATTAAACCACGAGGGGTACGAGAGGTACAACAATCTCCCCCTATTTTGATGATCACAATCACCAAAACAAGCAATGTAAAAGACTGAAATGAAAGGCATGCTTTAAAGGATAAAGCAAAGCATGAGAGAAAGATTTGTCCCCCAATCAACCAAGAATTTCTCCCCCTTTGTGATTATCAAAATAGTACGGGGCATAAAACTTGATTGAGGGAAAGGTTGAAAAACAAGATAGAGTTTTTAAACCAATTGAAATTTTTGAGATTTGAATTGAAAGTTTTGAATTGAAGGTTTTGAATTGAAGGTTTTGAATTGAAGGTTTTGAATTGAAAGTTTTGAATATAAAGCAAAAAGGCTTAAACGATCCTAACTCCCCCTAAATAAAAACAACAAATCACCGGGGAGAGGATTTTAGAACCGAGACAAATTTTGGTCCGGAGAGACTCGCTAAAAGGGATTTTTCAATCCAAACTTGTCTAGTGGCGGGTCTTCTCCTATGAAATTCATCATTAAAGGAAATGGTTTTGGGCCTTCCATACCGGGCATTTTTGCAATCGCACTCATAAATTAAGTGCCCGGGTTTTTTACAATAGTTGCAAAATTTATATTGGGAGCTCCCCCTTACAAAAATAGTAGGAGCATGGGAAGAGGAAGCTTGCTTGGAATAGCCAAGCCCTTGGGTGGTTCTAGATACGCATTGGGAACCAAGGAGCTTCGAAAGGTTATGTTCACCTTCGGTGAACTTAGCTAGGGATTTCCTTAAATCCTTTATTGTTAATTCCATAGAATCAACATCGGGAAGGTTTTGGATCTTGAGGGACAACTCCTCCTTTTCTTTGAGAAGTTGTTCCTTTTCGGAAGAAAGTTTTTTGAAATTCTTTTTTAAAGCAATAAATTTGGAAAAAAGTTCGTGAAAACCTTCCTCCAATTGATCTCTTGCAAGTTGGAGATCCTCGTAAGATAAATGATTGAAAGAATTGGAAGAACAAGAGGAAGAGGAGTCGGAAGAGGTTACCTCATGAAATGCCATTAGACATTTTTTACCGTTGTCTTTTGAAAAGGAGGAGGATGAGGAGCTATCACTCCAAGTGGCCTTGAATGCCTTTTTCTTTTCCTTTTGCTTGGCCCTTGTCTTGTGGAGTGGGCAATCGGGCTTATAATGGCCTTTCTTGCCGCACCCAAGCATATTACCTCGGGCTCGGATTTTTCGTTGAGTTCTTCCTTTCGAGCCTTGCGAGATTTCTTCTTTTTGTTCTTCTTCATGAATTTGTGCATCTTGCGGGCAAGGTTCTCGATTTCTGAATCACCGCTTGAAGAGGAAGAATATGAGGAGGAGGAGCTTTCTTCTTTTTGAACTTTGAAGGCAATGTTCTTTGGAGTTTCGATGAGTTTGCCTTCCTTTTCAGCTTGCCTCCTCATGGTGATCTCGTAGGTCATGAGGGATCCGATGAGTTCTTCAACCGGCATTTTCTTGACATCTTTTGCTTCTTGAATTGCGGTCACCTTTGGTGCCCATGAGCTTGGTAGGATCCAAAGGATCTTCTTGACCATCATTTCTGCAGAAACATCATCTGCAAGAGATTTTCTTCCATTGCAAACGTCAGTAAAACGAGTAAACATTTCAGTAATATTTTCAGATGGATGCATGGTAAAAGACTCAAAATCTTGACGGTACATATCCAATCGAGTATCCTTAACTTTGTTGGTCCCCTCATGGGTAACCTCCAAAAGTTTCCAGATTTCATGAGATGAAGTGCATGTGGAAACTCGATTGAATTCATTACGATCAAGGCCGCAATAAAGAGCGTTCATGGCTTCGCCATCAAGCTCGAAATTTTTAATATCGGCTTGAGTCCATTTGGATTCATCGGGAGAAGAGAGAGAGTAACCATGCATGACAATTCTATAAATAGGATAACCTATACTTCTAAGAAAAGTAGACATGCGGGTTTTCCAATAGGTATAGTCGGTTCCATCAAAAAATGGAGCACGACCCAATGAATAACCTTCGGGGGCGAAAGAAGATGAAGCCATCACAATGGATCTTGAATTTGAAACCGGTTAAGGTATTACACAAACACTACCCTTTGATACCAATTGTTGGGTCGGAGAGTGATGGCAAGAGGGGGGGTGAATTGTCTTTTAAAAAATAATTAACAATTTAAAAACAAAGTTAAAAGTGCAGCGGAAATAAACGAGGCAAGACACAAAACTTGATAACGGAGTTCGTCTTAAACCAAAGCCTACGTCTCCGCTCCCAACTCAACCGTTGAGAGATTTACTACCGCTTGCTTTTTAATGGTTTTAGCAAGAAACCCACTAGACTTTAAGGTAGTCTAGAACCTATTACAGCTTGCTTTTAATGGTTAAGCAAGAACCCACTAGCCTTCTTACAGGTGAAGGCTAGCTCACCTATGACTCAAGCCTTTTAAAGGGAAGGCTTGACTAACCTCTTCACACCTTGAAGGTGGTGTGAAAACCCAAACAAAGGGAAGATGAGAGAAAGAGGGGTTTGTAGGCACAAACCCAAATTGATGCTCAAAATAATAAAACAAGAAAAACCGTAATGTGGAGAAGTCTTGGGCGCCAATGGATTGATTGGAGTTGATGAAGAGCGCTCACAAGCTTCTATGGTGATGCTCCTTGGATGTGGAAATGGGTTGGAGCAATTGAGGTTCCTTGAAGGAATCCGCCGGAGGGTTGCCAAATGATGAAAAATGTGTCTGTTGGCTTCCGTTGGCTTGGTTATAGTTCCGCTCTTGTTCCGGGGCTTCCTAGTCCTTTATTTATAGAGGGGGAACCCTCATATGGCCGTTCGGGGTCTTCGGAGCCGTTGGAAAAGTCTTCGGAGCCGTTGGGAGCAGGCTGGTCAAAGCCCAACGGCTAGTTTGACTGGCTCCACCGGCTGACCGGTGCTTGGCCACCGGTTGGCCGGTGCTTTGGAAAAAGGAGAGGCCTTCTGCCCAGGCACCACCGGCTGGCCGGTGAGGAGGCCACCGGTTGGCCGGTGGTGAGACAGTAGGTGTCCCTTCTGTCTGGGTTCCACCGGCTGGCCGGTGATGGGACACCGGTTGGCCGGTGTTCTGGACAGAGGGGATGCCTTCTGTCAAGATTCCACCGGCTGGCCGGTGGTCATCCACCGGTTGGCCGGTGGACTGAAATCAGTCCACTTTTGCCTTCTGGCTTTCTTGGCCCAATTCCTTGGCAACCTGAAATCATGTCTATCATCCAAAAACACTTAAAACAAGATTAGATAAATAAGAGAGTGATTGTGATCATGAAAATTAAACCACGAGGGGTACGAGAGGTACAACAATCTCCCCCTATTTTGATGATCACAATCACCAAAACAAGCAATGTAAAAGACTGAAATGAAAGGCATGCTTTAAAAGATAAAGCAAAGCATGAGAGAAAGATTTATCCCCCAATCAACCAAGAATTTCTCCCCCTTTGTGATTATCAAAATAGCACGGGGCATAAAACTTGATTGAGGGAAAGGTTGAAAAACAAGATAGAGTTTTTAAACCAATTGAAAGTTTTGAATTGAAAGTTTTGAATTGAAGGTTTTGAATTGAAGGTTTTGAATTGAAGGTTTTGAATTGAAAGTTTTGAATATAAAGCAAAAAGGCTTAAACGATCCTAACTCCCCCTAAATAAAAACAACAAATCACCGGGGAGAGGATTTTAGAACCGAGACAAATTTTGGTCCGGAGAGACTCGCTAAAAGGGATTTTTCAATCCAAACTTGTCTAGTGGCGGGTCTTCTCCTATGAAATTCATCATTAAAGGAAATGGTTTTGGGCCTTCCATACCGGGCATTTTTGCAATCGCACTCATAAATTAAGTGCCCGGGTTTTTTACAATAGTTGCAAAATTTATATTGGGAGCTCCCCCTTACAAAAATAGTAGGAGCATGGGAAGAGGAAGCTTGCTTGGAATAGCCAAGCCCTTGGGTGGTTCTAGATACGCATTGGGAACCAAGGAGCTTCGAAAGGTTATGTTCACCTTCGGTGAACTTAGCTAGGGATTTCCTTAAATCCTTGATTGTTAATTCCATAGAATCAACATCGGGAAGGTTTTGGATCTTGAGGGACAACTCCTCCTTTTCTTTGAGAAGTTGTTCCTTTTCGGAAGAAAGTTTTTTGAAATTCTTTTTTAAAGCAATAAATTTGGAAGAAAGTTCGTGAAAACCTTCCTCCAATTGATCTCTTGCAAGTTGGAGATCCTCGTAAGATAAATGATTGAAAGAATTGGAAGAACAAGAGGAAGAGGAGTCGGAAGAGGTTACCTCATGAAATGTCATTAGACATTTTTTACCGTTGTCTTTTGAGGAGGAGGAGGATGATGAGCTATCACTCCAAGTGGCCTTGAATGCCTTTTTCTTTTCCTTTTGCTTGGCCCTTGTCTTGTGGAGTGGGCAATCGGGCTTATAATGGCCTTTCTTGCCGCACCCATAGCATATTACCTCGGGCTCGGATTTTTCGTTGAGTTCTTCCTTTCGAGCCTTGCGAGATTTCTTCTTTTTGTTCTTCATGAATTTGTGCATCTTGCGGGCAAGGTTCTCGATTTCTGAATCGCCGCTTGAAGAGGAAGAATATGAGGAGGAGGAGCTTTCTTCTTTTTGAACTTTGAAGGCAATGTTCTTTGGAGTTTCGATGAGTTTGCCTTCCTTTTCAGCTTGCCTCCTCATGGTGATCTCCTAGGTCATGAGGGATCCGATGAGTTCTTCAACCGGCATTTTCTTGACATCTTTTGCTTCTTGAATTGCGGTCACCTTTGGTGCCCATGAGCTTGGTAGGATCCAAAGGATCTTCTTGACCATCATTTCTGCAGAAACATCATCTCCAAGAGATTTTCTTCCATTGCAAACGTCAGTAAAACGAGTAAACATTTCAGTAATATTTTCAGATGGATGCATGGTAAAAGACTCAAAATCTTGACGGTACATATCCAATCGAGTATCCTTAACTTTGTTGGTCCCCTCATGGGTAACCTCCAAAAGTTTCCAGATTTCATGAGATGAAGTGCATGTGGAAACTCGATTGAATTCATTACGATCAAGGCCGCAATGAAGAGCGTTCATGGCTTTGCCATCAAGCTCGAAATTTTTAATATCGGCTTGAGTCCATTTGGATTCATCGGGAGAAGAGAGAGAGTAACCATGCATGACAATTCTATAAATAGGATAACCTATACTTCTAAGAAAAGTAGACATGCGGGTTTTCCAATAGGTATAGTCGGTTCCATCAAAAAATGGAGCACGACCCAATGAATAACCTTCGGGGGCGAAAGAAGATGAAGCTATCACAATGGATCTTGAATTTGAAACCGGTTAAGGTATTACACAAACACTACCCTTTGATACCAATTGTTGGGTCGGAGAGTGATGGCAAGAGGGGGGGTGAATTGCCTTTTAAAAAATAATTAACAATTTAAAAACAAAGTTAAAAGTGCAGCGGAAATAAACGAGGCAAGACACAAAACTTGATAACGGAGTTCGGCTTAAACCAAAGCCTACGTCTCCGCTCCCAACTCAACCGTTGAGAGATTTACTACCGCTTGCTTTTTAATGGTTTTAGCAAAAAACCCACTAGACTTTAAGGTAGTCTAGAACCTATTACAGCTTGCTTTTAATGGTTAAGCAAGAACCCACTAGCCTTCTTACAGGTGAAGGCTAGCTCACCTATGACTCAAGCCTTTTAAAGGGAAGGCTTGACTAACCTCTTCACACCTTGAAGGTGGTGTGAAAACCCAAACAAAGGGAAGATGAGAGAAAGAGGGGTTTGTAGGCACAAACCCAAATTGATGCTCAAAATAATAAAACAAGAAAAACCGTAATGTGGAGAAGTCTTGGGCGCCAATGGATTGATTGGAGTTGATGAAGAGCGCTCACAAGCTTCTATGGTGATGCTCCTTGGATGTGGAAATGGGTTGGAGCAATTGAGGTTCCTTGAAGGAATCCGCCGGAGGGTTGCCAAATGATGAAAAATGTGTCTGTTGGCTTCCGTTGGCTTGGTTATAGTTCCGCTCTTGTTCCGGGGCTTCCTAGTCCTTTATTTATAGAGGGGGAACCCTCATATGGCCGTTCGGGGTCTTCGGATCCGTTGGAAAAGTCTTCGGAGCCGTTGGGAGCAGGCTGGTCAAAGCCCAACGGCTAGTTTGACTGGCTCCACCGGCTGACCGGTGCTTGGCCACCGGTTGGCCGGTGCTTTGGAAAAAGGAGAGGCCTTCTGCCCAGGCACCACCGGCTGGCCGGTGAGGAGGCCACCGGTTGGCCGGTGGTGAGACAGTAGGTGTCCCTTCTGTCTGGGTTCCACCGGCTGGCCGGTGATGGAACACCGGTTGGCCGGTGGTCTGGACAGAGGGGATGCCTTCTGTCAAGATTCCACCGGCTGGCCGGTGGTCATCCACCGGTTGGCCGGTGGACTGAAATCAGTCCACTTTTGCCTTCTGGCTTTCTTGGCCCAATTCCTTGGCAACCTGAAATCATGTCTATCATCCAAAAACACTTAAAACAAGATTAGATAAATAAGAGATTGATTGTGATCATGAAAATTAAACCACGAGAGGTACGAGAGGTACAACAATCTCCCCCTAGTTTGATGATCACAATCACCAAAACAAGCAATGTAAAAGACTGAAATGAAAGGCATGCTTTAAAGGATAAAGCAAAGCATGAGAGAAAGATTTGTCCCCCAATCAACCAAGAATTTCTCCCCCTTTGTGATTATCAAAATAGCACGGGGCATAAAACTTGATTGAGGGAAAGGTTGAAAAACAAGATAGAGTTTTTAAACCAATTGAAATTTTTGAGATTTGAATTGAAAGTTTTGAATTGAAGGTTTTGAATTGAAGGTTTTGAATTGAAGGTTTTGAATTGAAGGTTTTGAATTGAAAGTTTTGAATATAAAGCAAAAAGGCTTAAACGATCCTAACTCCCCCTAAATAAAAACAACAAATCACCGGGGAGAGGATTTTAGAACCGAGACAAATTTTGGTCCGGAGAGACTCGCTAAAAGGGATTTTTCAATCCAAACTTGTCTAGTGGCGGGTCTTCTCCTATGAAATTCATCATTAAAGGAAATGGTTTTGGGCCTTCCATACCGGGCATTTTTGCAATCGCACTCATAAATTAAGTGCCCGGGTTTTTTACAATAGTTGCAAAATTTATATTGGGAGCTCCCCCTTACAAAAATAGTAGGAGCATGGGAAGAGGAAGCTTGCTTGGAATAGCCAAGCCCTTGGGTGGTTCTAGATACGCATTGGGAACCAAGGAGCTTCGAAAGGTTATGTTCACCTTCGGTGAACTTAGCTAGGGATTTCCTTAAATCCTTTATTGTTAATTCCATAGAATCAACATCGGGAAGGTTTTGGATCTTGAGGGACAACTCCTCCTTTTCTTTGAGAAGTTGTTCCTTTTCGGAAGAAAGTTTTTTGAAATTCTTTTTTAAAGCAATAAATTTGGAAAAAAGTTCGTGAAAACCTTCCTCCAATTGATCTCTTGCAAGTTGGAGATCCTCGTAAGATAAATGATTGAAAGAATTGGAAGAACAAGAGGAAGAGGAGTCGGAAGAGGTTACCTCATGAAATGCCATTAGACATTTTTTACCGTTGTCTTTTGAAAAGGAGGAGGATGAGGAGCTATCACTCCAAGTGGCCTTGAATGCCTTTTTCTTTTCCTTTTGCTTGGCCCTTGTCTTGTGGAGTGGGCAATCGGGCTTATAATGGCCTTTCTTGCCGCACCCAAGCATATTACCTCGGGCTCGGATTTTTCGTTGAGTTCTTCCTTTCGAGCCTTGCGAGATTTCTTCTTTTTGTTCTTCTTCATGAATTTGTGCATCTTGCGGGCAAGGTTCTCGATTTCTGAATCACCGCTTGAAGAGGAAGAATATGAGGAGGAGGAGCTTTCTTCTTTTTGAACTTTGAAGGCAATGTTCTTTGGAGTTTCGATGAGTTTGCCTTCCTTTTCAGCTTGCCTCCTCATGGTGATCTCGTAGGTCATGAGGGATCCGATGAGTTCTTCAACCGGCATTTTCTTGACATCTTTTGCTTCTTGAATTGCGGTCACCTTTGGTGCCCATGAGCTTGGTAGGATCCAAAGGATCTTCTTGACCATCATTTCTGCAGAAACATCATCTGCAAGAGATTTTCTTCCATTGCAAACGTCAGTAAAACGAGTAAACATTTCAGTAATATTTTCAGATGGATGCATGGTAAAAGACTCAAAATCTTGACGGTACATATCCAATCGAGTATCCTTAACTTTGTTGGTCCCCTCATGGGTAACCTCCAAAAGTTTCCAGATTTCATGAGATGAAGTGCATGTGGAAACTCGATTGAATTCATTACGATCAAGGCCGCAATGAAGAGCGTTCATGGCTTTGCCATCAAGCTCGAAATTTTTAATATCGGCTTGAGTCCATTTGGATTCATCGGGAGAAGAGAGAGAGTAACCATGCATGACAATTCTATAAATAGGATAACCTATACTTCTAAGAAAAGTAGACATGCGGGTTTTCCAATAGGTATAGTCGGTTCCATCAAAAAATGGAGCACGACCCAATAAATAACCTTCGGGGGCGAAAGAAGATGAAGCCATCACAATGGATCTTGAATTTGAAACCGGTTAAGGTATTACACAAACACTACCCTTTGATACCAATTGTTGGGTCGGAGAGTGATGGCAAGAGGGGGGGTGAATTGCCTTTTAAAAAATAATTAACAATTTAAAAACAAAGTTAAAAGTGCAGCGGAAATAAACGAGGCAAGACACAAAACTTGATAACGGAGTTCGGCTTAAACCAAAGCCTACGTCTCCGCTCCCAACTCAACCGTTGAGAGATTTACTACCGCTTGCTTTTTAATGGTTTTAACAAGAAACCCACTAGACTTTAAGGTAGTCTAGAACCTATTACAGCTTGCTTTTAATGGTTAAGCAAGAACCCACTAGCCTTCTTACAGGTGAAGGTTAGCTCACCTATGACTCAAGCTTTTTAAAGGGAAGACTTGACTAACTTCTTCACACCTTGAAGGTGGTGTGAAAACCCAAACAAAGAAAAGATGAGAGAAAGAGGGGTTTGTAGGCACAAACCCAAATTGATGCTCAAAATAATAAAACAAGAAAAACCGTAATGTGGAGAAGTCTTGGGCGCCAATGGATTGATTGGAGTTGATGAAGAGCGCTCCCAAGCTTCTATGGTGATGCTCCTTGGATGTGGAAATGGGTTGGAGCAATTGAGGTTCCTTGAAGGAATCCGCCGGAGGTTTGCCAAATGATGAAAAATGTGTTCGTTGGCTTCCGTTGGCTTGGTTATAGTTCCGCTCTTGTTCCGGGGCTTCCTAGTCCTTTATTTATAGAGGGGGAACCCTCATATGGCCGTTCGGGGTCTTCGGAGCCGTTGGAAAAGTCTTCGGAGCCGTTGGGAGCAGGCTGGTCAAAGCCCAACGGCTAGTTTGACTGGCTCCACCGCCTGACCGGTGCTTGGCCACCGGTTGGCCGGTGCTTTGGAAAAAGGAGAGGCCTTCTGCCCAGGCACCACCGGCTGGCCGGTGAGGAGGCCACCGGTTGGCCGGTGGTGAGACAGTAGGTGTCCCTTCTGTCTGGGTTCCACCGGCTGGCCGGTGATGGGACACAGGTTGGCCGGTGGTCTGGACAGAGGGGATGCCTTCTGTCAAGATTCCACCGGCTGGCCGGTGGTCATCCACCGGTTGGCCGGTGGACTGAAATCAGTCCACTTTTGCCTTCTGGCTTTCTTGGCCCAATTCCTTGGCAACCTGAAATCATGCCTATCATCCAAAAACACTTAAAACAAGATTAGATAAATAAGAGAGTGATTGTGATCATGAAAATTAAACCACGAGGGGTACGAGAGGTACAACATTCTCCCCCTATTTTGATGATCACAATCACCAAAACAAGCAATGTAAAAGACTGAAATGAAAGGCATGTTTTAAAGGATAAAGCAAAGCATGAGAGAAAGATTTGTCCCCCAATCAACCAAGAATTTATCCCCCTTTGTGATTATCAAAATAGCACGGGGCATAAAACTTGATTGAGGGAAAGGTTGAAAAACAAGATAGAGTTTTTAAACCAATTGAAATTTTTGAGATTTGAATTGAAATTTTTCAATTGAAAGTTTTGAATTGAAGGTTTTGAATTGAAGGTTTTGAATTGAAAGTTTTGAATATAAAGCAAAAAGGCTTAAACGATCCTAACTCCCCCTAAATAAAAACAACAAATTACCGGGGACAGGATTTTATAACCGAGAAAAATTTTGGTCCGGAGAGACTCGCTAAAAGGGATTTTTCAATCCAAACTTGTCTAGTGGCGGGTCTTCTCCTATGAAATTCATCATTAAAGGAAATGGTTTTGGGCCTTCCATACCGGGCATTTTTGCAATCGCACTCATAAATTAAGTGCCCGGGTTTTTTACAATAGTTGCAAAATTTATATTGGAAGCTCCCCCTTACAAAAATAGTAGGAGCGTGGGAAGAGGAATCTTGCTTGGAATAGCCAAGCCCTTGGGTGGTTCTAGATACGCATTGGGAACCAAGGAGCTTCGAAAGGTTATGTTCACCTTCGGTGAACTTAGCTAGGGATTTCCTTAAATCCTTGATTGTTAATATCATAGAATCAACATCGGGAAGGTTTTGGATTTTGAGGGACAACTCCTCCTTTTCTTTGAAAAGTTGTTCCTTTTCGGAAGAAAGTTTTTTGAAATTCTTTTTTAAAGCAATAAATTTGGAAGAAAGTTCGTGAAAACCTTCCTCCAATTGATCTCTTGCAAGTTGGAGATCCTCGTAAGATAAATGATTGAAAGAATTGGAAGAACAAGAGGAAGAGGAGTCGGAAGAGGTTACCTCATGAAATGCCATTAGACATTTTTTACCGTTGTCTTTTGAGGAGGAGGAGGATGAGGAGCTATCACTCCAAGTGGCCTTGAATGCCTTTTTCTTTTCCTTTTGCTTGGCCCTTGTCTTGTGGAGTGGGCAATCGGGCTTATAATGGCCTTTCTTGCCGCACCCATAGCATATTACCTCGGGCTCGGATTTTTCGTTGAGTTCTTCCTTTCGAGCCTTGCGAGATTTCTTCTTTTTGTTCTTCTTCATGAATTTGTGCATCTTGCGGGCAAGGTTCTCGATTTCTGAATCGCCGCTTGAAGAGGAAGAATATGAGGAGGAGGAGCTTTCTTCTTTTTGAACTTTGAAGGCAATGTTCTTTGGAGTTTCGATGAGTTTGCCTTCCTTTTCAGCTTGCCTCCTCATGTTGATCTCGTAGGTCATGAGGGATCCGATGAGTTCTTCAACCGGCATTTTCTTGACATCTTTTGCTTCTTGAATTGCGGTCACCTTTGGTGCCCATGAGCTTGGTAGGATCCAAAGGATCTTCTTGACCATCATTTCTGCAGAAACATCATCTCCAAGAGATTTTCTTCCATTGCAAACGTCAGTAAAATGAGTAAACATTTCAGTAATATTTTCAGATGGATGCATGGTAAAAGACTCAAAATCTTGACGGTACATATCCAATCGAGTATCCTTAACTTTGTTGGTCCCCTCATGGGTAACCTCCAAAAGTTTCCAGATTTCATGAGATGAAGTGCATGTGGAAACTCGATTGAATTCATTACGATTAAGGCCGCAATGAAGAGCGTTCATGGCTTTGCCATCAAGCTCGAAATTTTTAATATCGGCTTGAGTCCATTTGGATTCATCGGGAGAAGAGAGAGAGTAACCATGCATGACAATTCTATAAATAGGATAACCTATACTTCTAAGAAAAGTAGACATGCGGGTTTTCCAATAGGTATAGTCGGTTCCATCAAAAAATGGAGCACGACCCAATGAATAACCTTCGGGGGCGAAAGAAGATGAAGCCATCACAATGGATCTTGAATTTGAAACCGGTTAAGGTATTACACAAACACTACCCTTTGATACCAATTGTTGGGTCGGAGAGTGATGGCAAGAGGGGGGGTGAATTGTCTTTTAAAAAATAATTAACAATTTAAAAACAAAGTTAAAAGTGCAGCGGAAATAAACGAGGCAAGACACAAAACTTGATAACGGAGTTCGGCTTAAACCAAAGCCTACGTCTCCGCTCCCAACTCAACCGTTGAGAGATTTACTACCGCTTGCTTTTTAATGGTTTTAGCAAGAAACCCACTAGACTTTAAGGTAGTCTAGAACCTATTACAGCTTGCTTTTAATGGTTAAGCAAGAACCCACTAGCCTTCTTACAGGTGAAGGCTAGCTCACCTATGACTCAAGCCTTTTAAAGGGAAGGCTTGACTAACCTCTTCACACCTTGAAGGTGGTGTGAAAACCCAAACAAAGGGAAGATGAGAGAAAGAGGGGTTTGTAGGCACAAACCCAAATTGATGCTCAAAATAATAAAACAAGAAAAACCGTAATGTGGAGAAGTCTTGGGCGCCAATGGATTGATTGGAGTTGATGAAGAGCGCTCACAAGCTTCTATGGTGATGCTCCTTGGATGTGGAAATGGGTTGGAGCAATTGAGGTTCCTTGAAGGAATCCGCCGGAGGGTTGCCAAATGATGAAAAATGTGTCTGTTGGCTTCCGTTGGCTTGGTTATAGTTCCGCTCTTGTTCCGGGGCTTCCTAATCCTTTATTTATAGAGGGGGAACCCTCATATGGCCGTTCGGGGTCTTCGGAGCCGTTGGAAAAGTCTTCGGAGCCGTTGGGAGCAGGCTGGTCAAAGCCCAACGGCTAGTTTGACTGGCTCCACCGGCTGACCGGTGCTTGGCCACCGGTTGGCCGGTGCTTTGGAAAAAGGAGAGGCCTTCTGCCCAGGCACCACCGGCTGGCCGGTGAGGAGGCCACCGGTTGGCCGGTGGTGAGACAGTAGGTGTCCCTTCTGTCTGGGTTCCACCGGCTGGCCGGTGATGGGACACCGGTTGGCCGGTGTTCTGGACAGAGGGGATGCCTTCTGTCAAGATTCCACCGGCTGGCCGGTGGTCATCCACCGGTTGGCCGGTGGACTGAAATCAGTCCACTTTTGCCTTCTGGCTTTCTTGGCCCAATTCCTTGGCAACCTGAAATCATGTCTATCATCCAAAAACACTTAAAACAAGATTAGATAAATAAGAGAGTGATTGTGATCATGAAAATTAAACCACGAGGGGTACGAGAGGTACAACAATCTCCCCCTATTTTGATGATCACAATCACCAAAACAAGCAATGTAAAAGACTGAAATGAAAGGCATGCTTTAAAGGATAAAGCAAAGCATGAGAGAAAGATTTATCCCCCAATCAACCAAGAATTTCTCCCCCTTTGTGATTATCAAAATAGCACGGGGCATAAAACTTGATTGAGGGAAAGGTTGAAAAACAAGATAGAGTTTTTAAACCAATTGAAAGTTTTCAATTGAAAGTTTTGAATTGAAGGTTTTGAATTGAAGGTTTTGAATTGAAGGTTTTGAATTGAAAGTTTTGAATATAAAGCAAAAAGGCTTAAACGATCCTAACTCCCCCTAAATAAAAACAACAAATCACCGGGGAGAGGATTTTAGAACCGAGACAAATTTTGGTCCGGAGAGACTCGCTAAAAGGAATTTTTCAATCCAAACTTGTCTAGTGGCGGGTCTTCTCCTATAAAATTCATCATTAAAGGAAATGGTTTTGGGCCTTCAATACCGGGCATTTTTGCAATCGCACTCATAAATTAAGTGCCCGGGTTTTTTACAATAGTTGCAAAATTTATATTGGGAGCTCCCCCTTACAAAAATAGTAGGAGCATGGGAAGAGGAAGCTTGCTTCGAATAGCCAAGCCCTTGGGTGGTTCTAGATACGCATTGGGAACCAAGGAGCTTCGAAAGGTTATGTTCACCTTCGGTGAACTTAGCTAGGGATTTCCTTAAATCCTTGATTGTTAATTCCATAGAATCAACATCGGGAAGGTTTTGGATCTTGAGGGACAACTCCTCCTTTTCTTTGAGAAGTTGTTCCTTTTCGGAAGAAAGTTTTTTGAAATTCTTTTTTAAAGCAATAAATTTGGAAGAAAGTTCGTGAAAACCTTCCTCCAATTGATCTCTTGCAAGTTGGAGATCCTCGTAAGATAAATGATTGAAAGAATTGGAAGAACAAGAGGAAGAGGAGTCGGAAGAGGTTACCTCATGAAATGCCATTAGACATTTTTTACCGTTGTCTTTTGAGGAGGAGGAGGATGAGGAGCTATCACTCCAAGTGGCCTTGAATGCCTTTTTCTTTTCCTTTTGCTTGGCCCTTGTCTTGTGGAGTGGGCAATCGGGCTTATAATGACCTTTCTTGCCGCACCCATAGCATATTACCTCGGGCTCGGATTTTTCGTTGAGTTCTTCCTTTCGAGTCTTGCGAGATTTCTTCTTTTTGTTCTTCTTCATGAATTTGTGCATCTTGCGGGCAAGGTTCTCGATTTCTGAATCGCCGCTTGAAGAGGAAGAATATGAGGAGGAGCTTTCTTCTTTTTGAACTTTGAAGGCAATGTTCTTTGGAGTTTCGATGAGTTTGTCTTCCTTTTCAGCTTGCCTCCTCATGTTGATCTCGTAGGTCATGAGGGATCCGATGAGTTCTTCAACCGGCATTTTCTTGACATCTTTTGCTTCTTGAATTGCGGTCACCTTTGGTGCCCATGAGCTTGGTAGGATCCAAAGGATCTTCTTGACCATCATTTCTGCAGAAACATCATCTCCAAGAGATTTTCTTCCATTGCAAACGTCAGTAAAACGAGTAAACATTTCAGTAATATTTTCAGATGGATGCATGGTAAAAGACTCAAAATCTTGACGGTACATATCCAATCGAGTATCCTTAACTTTGTTGGTCCCCTCATGGGTAACCTCCAAAAGTTTCCAGATTTAATGAGATGAAGTGCATGTGGAAACTCGATTGAATTCATTACGATCAAGGCCGCAATGAAGAGCGTTCATGGCTTTGCCATCAAGCTCGAAATTTTTAATATCGGCTTGAGTCCATTTGGATTCATCGGGAGAAGAGAGAGAGTAACCATGCATGACAATTCTATAAATAGGATAACCTATACTTCTAAGAAAAGTAGACATGCGGGTTTTCCAATAGGTATAGTCGGTTCCATCAAAAAATGGAGCACGACCCAATGAATAACCTTCGGGGGCGAAGGAAGATGAAGCCATCACAATGGATCTTGAATTTGAAACCGGTTAAGGTATTACACAAACACTACCCTTTGATACCAATTGTTGGGTCGGAGAGTGATGGCAAGAGGGGGGATGAATTGCCTTTTAAAAAATAATTAACAATTTAAAAACAAAGTTAAAAGTGCAGCGGAAATAAACGAGGCAAGACACAAAACTTGATAACGGAGTTCGGCTTAAACCAAAGCCTACGTCTCCGCTCCCAACTCAACCGTTGAGAGATTTACTACCGCTTGCTTTTTAATGGTTTTAGCAAGAAACCCACTAGACTTTAAGGTAGTCTAGAACCTATTACAGCTTGCTTTTAATGGTTAAGCAAGAACCCACTAGCCTTCTTACAGGTGAAGGCTAGCTCACCTATGACTCAAGCCTTTTAAAGGGAAGGCTTGACTAACCTCTTCACACCTTGAAGGTGGTGTGAAAACCCAAACAAAGGGAAGATGAGAGAAAGAGGGGTTTGTAGGCACAAACCCAAATTGATGCTCAAAATAATAAAACAAGAAAAACCGTAATGTGGAGAAGTCTTGGGCGCCAATGGATTGATTGGAGTTGATGAAGAGCGCTCCCAAGCTTCTATGGTGATGCTCCTTGGATGTGGAAATGGGTTGGAGCAATTGAGGTTCCTTGAAGGAATCCGCCGGAGGTTTGCCAAATGATGAAAAATGTGTCTGTTGGCTTCCGTTGGCTTGGTTATAGTTCCACTCTTGTTCCGGGGCTTCCTAGTCCTTTATTTATAGAGGGGGAACCCTCATATGGCCGTTCGGGGTCTTCGGAGCCGTTGGAAAAGTCTTCGGAGCCGTTGGGAGCAGGCTGGTCAAAGCCCAACGGCTAGTTTGACTGGCTCCACCGGCTGACCGGTGCTTGGCCACCGGTTGGCCGGTGCTTTGGAAAAAGGAGAGGCCTTCTGCCCAGGCACCACCGGCTGGCCGGTGAGGAGGCCACCGGTTGGACGGTGGTGAGACAGTAGGTGTCCCTTCTGTCTGGGTTCCACCGGCTGGCCGGTGATGGGACACCGGTTGGCCGGTGGTCTGGACAGAGGGGATGCCTTCTGTCAAGATTCCACCGGCTGGCCGGTGGTCATCCACCGGTTGGCCGGTGGACTGAAATCAGTCCACTTTTGCATTCTGGCTTTCTTGGCTCAATTCCTTGGCAACCTGAAATCATGTCTATCATCCAAAAACACTTAAAACAAGATTAGATAAATAAGAGAGTGATTCTGATCATGAAAATTAAACCACGAGGGGTACGAGAGGTACAACACCCCAGGGACTTGGGCAGGCCGGAGATAATGTCCATCGAAATCTCATCCCAAACTAAATCTGGAATCGGAAGTGGCTGATATAGCTTGATATTTATGGTGCTGACACTTATCACATTCATGGACAAACTGCTGAATCTGCTTTGTCATACCCCTCCAAAACAAACCATCGTCCATCCGTTTATAAGTTTTGTGGAACCCACCATGGCCACCAACAAGAGATGAGTGGTAATATTGCAGAAATTTAGGAATAGGGTTGGACTGGAAGGACAAAACTAACTGATCTCGGTAGTATAACAGCCCATGACGCAAGGAATATCCCTGCCGTGAAAAAGGCTTGAGTTCCAAAGCTGAAATTAAACTTCATAACATAGGATCTTGGTGGATTTCTGCTTTCACTGTGTCAACATCCGGCCAAAGTGGTTCTGAAATTGCCGAACCCAAAAAAATAGGCTCGCTGCAAGTGTCAAGGTCGCCTGTAACTCGTCGAGAAAGAGAGTCTGCTGCCTGGTTGTTGCGCCCAGGTTTATACAGCACTTCAAAATCAAGTCCCAACAACTTAGCTTGTCCGTCCTGCTAATTTGCGGTGTGATACCGTTGACTAAGAAGATGTTTAAGAGCTTTATGATCAGTATAAACAACAAAATGTCTGCCAACCAGATATTGCCGCCAATGGTTAACTGCTAAAACAAGTGGCATTACTTCTTTTTCATAAACAGATTTGGAAACATTGACTTCAGCCAAAGCCTTACTGAAATACGTCATTGGACGTCCTTCTTGCATTAGGACAGCACCAACCCCACATCCGGAAGCATCACACTCAATGACAAATGGCCGGAGAAAATCCCGTAAAGCTAATAAAGGTGTCGAAACCAAACACTCTTTGAGAGCGACAAAAGCTTGTTCTGCAGCAGGAGACCAATGAAAACTATTTTTCTTAGTCAATTCAGTAAGGGGTTTAGCTATTTTGTTGTACCCGCAACAAATTTTCTACGGTACCTAGTCAAATCCAAAAATCCTCGAACACCTTTCACAGTTTGATGTCGTGGCCAGCTAAGAACACACTCCACCTTCGTGGGGTCCATCGAAACTCCTTCAGAAGAGATTACATGACCCAAATATTCCATAGACGGTTGTGCAAAAAAGCATTTCTTCCTGTTTAAGCTGAGCTGATTGTGTAGCAGTACTTGGAAGATAGTTTGTAAGTGGCACATATGGTCTGCCCAAGTTTTACTATAAACAAGAATGTCAACAAAGAAAACCAAAACAATTTTCCGCAAAAAATCTTTGAACATTTTGTTCATTGTGGATTGGAAAGTGGTTGGTGCGTTCATCAATCCAAAGGGCATAACAAGGAATTCATAGTGCCCCTCGTGTGTTCGGAACGCAGTTTTGTGAACATCCCCTGTCTTAACTCAAATCTGATGAAATCTGGATTTTAAATCCAACTTAGAGAAAAAATTGGCACCATGTAACTCATCCAATAGTTCCTCTATGATTGGAAGAGGGAACCTGTCCAGAAGAGTGAGTTTATTAAGTGCTCAATAGTCGACACACATTCGCCAACTTCCATCCTTTTTCTTTACAAGTGTAACTCTCTTTTTTATTCTTTTTATTATTATGGGTATTTCCGAGTCCCACATCGGAATACTCCTTTGTGTATTTCTCTTTCTCAATCTATAAAAGAATGTCTCCGCCTCACCTTAAAGGTAAGGAGGTTTTCCCAATCTACATGGTATCAGAGGGAACCCGATTCCTGAGCCCTCCCTCTATTTTTTTTCCGGCTCTGCCCTAAGTGGCATCCTTCCCTCCTAGGTCGCACCGCCCCTCCCTCCTCGGTCTGCCCTCTGCGGCCCCTCTAGCGACGCTCTTGCCCGGCACCCTGCGCCGTCCGGCCCCCCAGCAACCCTCCTCTGCGCGCGGCACTTCCCGCGGCCCACCCGACGGCCCTCCTCCTCTGCGCGTGGCGCCTCCCGCAGCCCCCCCCCCCCCCGGCGGCCCTCCATCGCGACGGCCCTGCCTTCCCCGAGCGACAGCCCCGCCCTCCATCGCGACGCCTCCCTGTGCCGCTTCCCCGCGCGACGGCCCCGCCCTCCCAACGCGCTCGGCCGGCCTCGTCCCGTTGCTCCCTGGCGACTTCACCTGACGGTCCTCCACGCCGGCTTCCTTCCTGGCGGATCCCTCCCGTGATCCCGACATCCACGCCGGCCTCAGCAATTTTTTTTTTCCTTCCAGCCGCGGCTCCCTCCAGGTGAACCAGTCCAGGCGAACTGGTCCGGGCGAACCGGTCCAGGCAGCTCCCTCCAGGCGAACCGGCTCCCTCTAGGCGAACCGGCATCCTCCCGGCCTGCACACGGCTTGCACTGACTCCCAGCGCCCCTCCCGTTGTCCGCTGCATCTCGCGGCTCCACATGGCTTCACGGCACGCCCGACCCCCCGCTGATTCTGGCGCTGCCCACAACTGCGTCTTAGACCGCTACCCGACGCTTCCATGGCAGACTCTTCCCCTTGGCCTCAAATGATCACCGCTTCCACCCGCCTCGTCGATGACCGGTTGGACTCCACAAATTTCTCCATCTGGCGGAAGACTGTGGTGATGTCCCTGACCGGGATGGACCTTGATCATCACCTTGAGGATCCTCCCCCGGCTTCGACTGACCCCAAATACCGTTCATGGAAGCTTGCTGATAGCAAGATCTTCGCTCTGCTGGTCAATTCAATGGATCGATCGGATGTCACCCGCACGGCGAATACAGTCAAGGAACTCTGGGACTCCTTGAACATCATGTATTCCGAGACCAACAACCTGGCTCGGGTTTCCGATATCCTCCAGCGCCTGTCCCATATTCGACAGCAGGACCAGTCCTTCACCGCATATTTCATGGAATGGAAAGGGCTTCGTGATGAATTGCAGGAGTTGTGGCCCGTTCCCCAGACACCGGCAGAGGCTCAGACCCAGCGGGACCAACTCTGCGTCTTCACTCTTCTCAGCGGCCTCGCTCCAGAGTTTGCCACCACGGCAACCAAGCTGCTCGTAAGCCCTTCATCATTGGAGATCCCACAGGTTTATCATCGGCTGAGCAAGGCCCAGCGGGCTCTTCCCCCTCCCGCCCCAGTTATCGACCACTCCGCTCTCGTCGGTCATGGCGGTGGACGCTCCTCGGGCCCTCGTGGACATGGCCGTGTGGAAAGTCGTCCACGTCCTCTCTGTCAACATTGTGGCAAGCTTGGCCACCTGATCGACCGATGTTGGTTTCTGCATGGACGTCCATCTCAGCGCCCGAGGCAGGGACAGACAGCGGTCCAGGAGGCTTCCTCGGCAGTCGCCACTCTTCCACCATCTGTGGACCTGTCTATGGCCGACATCCGGCTAACTCATGATCCTCGGGACCCCGCAGGACCCGGGCCATCCTCGGCTTCTCTGGCCCATTCTGTTCGCTCCACTGCCTTTGTCGGTCATCGCTCCCCTGCATGGATGCTCGACTCAGGTGCCTTCAACCACCTCACCGGTGATGCTGGTATGTTGACCTCCTACTGTCCTTATACCGGTTCATCAGCCATCATCGTCGCTGGTGGCTCCACTATCCCCATTTCGGGGTCCGGCGCATGCTCCCTGACTCCATCGATTCACCTACCATCTGTGGCACATGTGCCCCGCAATCCGTTTAATCTTTTTCGAT
Organism: Viscum album; assembly: GCA_963277665.1. NCBI lineage: Eukaryota > Viridiplantae > Streptophyta > Magnoliopsida > Santalales > Viscaceae > Viscum > Viscum album. The sequence goes on along the minus strand of OY728148.1, from coordinate 2,040,534,989 downwards.
CAGTAAGCTGACACAAGATTATAATTGTGCTGCCATATTTACCTCCTCTGGTGTTGTACTTCAGGAGCGGACTACAAACCGGGAACTTGGTAGAGCCCAGCTTCGAAACAGGGTCTACATGTTCGATGGACCGCCACCCATCGCTTGCACGTCTACCTCTGCTCGAGCATTGGATCTTCATTCCCGGTTGGGCCACCAGCCTGCCACCACCATTCATCACCTTTTTCCAGACTTTAGTCGGCATAATTCTTTTCATTGTGAGTCATGTACATTTGCGAAATATCATCACACTACATACATTCCTCGAGTGAATACAAGGGCCTCAAACCCTTTTGATCTGATTCATTCAGACGTGCGGGGTCCTTGTACCATTTCGAGTCATTTGGGGTATAAATATTATATATCTTTCATTGATGACTTTTCACGAATGACTTGGCTTTACCTCCTTCGAGAACGCTCCAAAGTGTTTTCCACATTCCAAACCTTTTACAATGAAATTCAAAACCAATTTTCCATCTCTGTAAAATGTCTCCGCTCGGATAATGGGCATGAGTATCTCTCCACTCCCTTTCGGCAGTTTCTCCAGACAAAAGGCATCATTCATCAGACCTCATGTCCTGATACACCCCAACAGAATGGCCTGGTCGAGCGGAAACACAGACACATTCTGGAGACTACTTGTGCCCTCCTCTTCCACCGACAGGTGCCTCTGCATTTTTGGGGAGATTCAATTCTCACCGCCACCTACCTTATAAACCTTCTTCCTTCCTCTATCCTTCAGGAGGAGACTCCTTTTCGGGCTTTGTTCTCCTCTCTCTCTCTTCACTCCCTTCCCCTTCGAGTGTTTGGATGCCTCTGTTACGTTCGCGACACACGTCGTGGTCTCTCCAAACTCTCTCCCAAATCCCTCCGGTGCATTTTTCTTGGCTACTCCCGCACTCAGCGCGGATATCGCTGCTTCTCACCCGACCTACGGCGGTATGTCATCTCGGCCGACGTCGCATTTGTTGAGAGCTCTCCGTTCTCCCTTCCCTCTCCTCATCCTAACCCCGTCATCGATGATTGTCTTCCTCTCATCATCCACCCTCCACCGGTGTCAACCCCTGTTGACACCCATTTTGGTCAGGTCTACTCCCGTCGTCCATCAACTGTATCCCCCGTCCCGGCCAATGACACCGTCGTCCCCGCTTCGTCTCATGCTCCTGCCCCACCGCCTGAGGACTTGCCCATTGCCTTACGGAAAGGTACGCGCTCCTGCCAGAGTACTCCTCTATTTGTATCTTCATACAGGGGTCTGTCAGCTCTGGAGACAGTTTTTATTCCTCGCACAGTTGGTGAAGTCAAATCTCATCCCGGGTGGCTAGCAGCAATGCGGGATGAATTGTAGGCTCTGGAAGAAAACCATACTTGGGATCTTGTCACCCTTCCAGCAGGCAAACAGGCGGTCGGCAGCAAATGGATTTACACAGTCAGGCTGAATCCCGATGGCACTCTCCATCGCCTCAAAGCCCGCCTGGTGGCCAAGGGTTTCAAGCAGACTTACGGTATTGACTACTTTGATACCTTCTCACCAGTTGCCAAGATGGCCTCTGTTCGATTATTCATCTCTCTGGCCGCCCATCATCATTGGTCTCTTCATCAACTGGATGTCAAGAATGTCTTCCTACATGGCTTCCTTGAGGAAGAGGTGTATCTGCAGCAGCCCCCCGGATTTTGTGCCTCCGGCGCCGAGTCTCAAGTCTGCCAACTCCACCGCTCTCTTTACAGCCTCAAGCAGTCTCCCCGTGCTTGGTTCGGCCGCTTTAGCACGATCGTCACCGACTTTGGGCTCTCTCACAGCATGAAGGACCACGCTGTGTTCTACAGGACGACCTCCGCTGGCTGCATCCTATTAGTCGTTTATGTGGATGATATCATCATCACTGGCAGCGACTCTGCGGGTATCACACATCTCAAGGGGCATCTTCACCAGCACTTCCACACTAAGGATCTCGGTCCTCTCACGTACTTCTTAGGCATCGAGGTCTCCAATTCTTCGGAGACCATCTCCCTCTGCCAACGGAAGTATGCGTTGGATATTCTACAGGATGTTGGGCTGACACAGGCCACTGCTGTCGACACTCCTCTGGAGCCTGGGGAACGGTCTCTTTCTGCCTCCTTGGCACTGCATCCACATCCAGAGCGGTACCGTCGACTAGTGGGTAAACTCAATTATCTTACCCTGACTCGTCCCGACATTGCCTGTGTTGTTGGCAGAGTGAGTCAATTTATGGAGCATCCGACCACCTCACATTGGGATGATGTCATCTGCATCGCCAAATATATCAAGCGAGATCCTGCATTTGGTCTTCGCTACTCCCAGCATCCTCATCTGCATATTGAAGCCTTTTGTGATGCTGATTATCCTGGTTGTCTTGCTACTCGGAGATCTACTTCTGAGTTTGTCATATTCTTGACAGGCAACCTCATCTCTTGGCGCACCAAGAAACAGACTGTCGTCTCCCGATCCAGTACGGAGTCTGAGTATCGTGCCATGGCCACCGTCACTACGGAGATCCTTTGGCTTCGCCAACTCCTCCAGGAGCTTGGCTTTCCTCAGCAGACATCTGCTCACATCTGGTGTGACAATCAAGCAGCAACCAAGATTGCTTCGAATCCCGTCTTCCATGAACGCACGAAGCATATTGAGGTGGATTGCCACTTTCTTTGACACCACCTGAAACACAATCATGTCAGCTTTAGCCACATTCCAACGGCGGACCAGCTTGCTGACAAATTCACCAAAGGCCTCCCAGGGGCTCGCCTAACCTTGCTCAGTTCCAAGCTGGGCATCCACCGCATCTGCAGCCCAGCTTGAGGAGTGTGTCTGGTCATGTATGATGTCATTTTTTTGTGGGACTCGTTGTCCAAGTTGGGCATATCCAGCTTGAGGGGGAGTGTTAAACCCTCTTTTTTATTCTTTTTATTACTATGGCTATTTCTGAGTCCCACATCGGAATACTCCTTTGTGTATTCCTTTTTCTCAATCTATAAAAGAAGGTCTCTGCCTCACCTTGAAGGTAAGGGGGTTTTCCCAATCTACAACAAGTATAATGCAACTAGCAAAAGGACCGTTACTATGCTGGATTATTCCTTGTTCCATCATTGTAGTAATTTGTTGCTCTACCTCATCTTTAAGGTAATGAGCTAACTTGTATGGCCTAATACTCACCGGAATCACCCCTACCACAAGAGTAATAACATGGTCTGTTTCCCTGCTCGGTGGTAGGCCTTTAGGTTTTTCAAACATAAACTGAAATTTGTTCAAAATTTTCTCCAACTGATTATGGTCATCATTAGCACCATTTCTAACTACCCTTGCTAGAATCTGAAGTCAGGTCCGCCAATTCCACCCTTCTACAAACAAAGTCTTGGACTGAAAGAGGTTTTGACACCCATTTAAAATCCCCTTTCCAACAGAATTTCCCTGCAATTTGATCTCCTGCCCCTGCCAAAAAAACTTCATGGTTTTATGTCCCCAGTTTGTCAAAACACTACCCAAACTTCTCAGCCATTGCATCCCTAAAATCACATCCGGTCCTCCAGTGTCAAAAACAAAAGTATCAACTGTGATAACTGTTGGAGTTTGTGTCCCACATCAGACGTGAGTGTTTTGTTATCTTTATTATTGATTATAAAATAATTTCAAGGCCTCCCTTAGAAAGGCATCTTGGGTATTAGGGTCACCACTCTTATCATATTCTACATGGTATCATGGTATCAGAGCAAGTTATTCAACCCTAGCCCACCCTCCCCTCTATTTTTTTTCTCGGAGGACTCCTATGTATTCCCCCCGTCGGGGCGGAAGCTCCTAGCGGAATGAGTCACCCCACCCCCCCAACCCCTTCTTCGTCTTTGCATGCAGCCCTCCCAACGGGACGAGCCTTCCTTTGCCTGGACTCGTGCCCCGTCTCGTCGGCCGCTTCCTGTGCGGCTCCTCCGCCACTCCCGTGTGACTACCCCTCCCGTTGCGCCCCTGTAGCCGGCACTCCCGCACCTATCACTAGCAAGCTCCCGCACAGCTCCCCCAGCCCTGCACGTCGACAACTCCAGTACGACGGCCCCTTCGCGGGAGCTACACCATCGACGGCCTCCTCCGCGTCAACCTTCGTCCCGCGATGGCCCCTCCTGTTGTGTCCCTGTAGTCGGCTCTCCCGCGCCCTGTCGTCGGCCTCTTGTGTGTCGCACTCCATCCCGCGACGGCCCCCCACCCTTTGCGCTGCTCCTCCACAGTTTTCCCAACATCTAGTCGACTGGCCCCGCTAGCCCGCCTGCACAGCTCCTCCGTTGCGCCCTGTCGTCGGCCTCTCCTGCGCGACATCCTCCTCCTCCCGTCGCTCTCCCGTGAGAGGCAATCTCCAGCGGGCTCCCCTCCCTGCAACGGCTCCTCAGCGCACAATCGACGTCCCCCTTGCGCACAATCGCGCCCCTCCTTTCCCTGTGTGCCCTCTTGCGCAACGACCCTCCTGCGCAACTGCCCTCATCCCCGACACACCCCTTCTCTCCAACGCAAAGTTCTCCTGCACGCGATTTCCAGATCCAAGAGGTTGTTCGTGCTCATGTCGTTTGTTATTGCGCGATTTCTAGAATCGGCCCCGCCTGTGCGATTATCCCGGCATCCCGTTGGCCGACCCTGCTTGTGCGGCTTTCCTGGCGCTACATCGACCGACCCCACCTGTGCGGTTTTCCCGGCGCTCCATCGACCGACCTCGCCTGTGCGGCTTTCCCGACGCTCAATCGACCGGCCCCGCCTATGCAGCTTTCCCGGCGTCCCGTCGACCGGCTCCGCCTGTGCGGCTTTCCCGACACCCCGTCAACCGGCCCTGCTTGCGCGGTTCCTTTGTTGCGCCTCGACGACTTGCCGCGTCATTGATGTAATCCGGCTATTTCGACGACATCTTCCATCATCCATCATTTTCACCTCAAGGGGGAGGTGCGATCGCGAATGATTTATTTTTGTTTCGTCTTATTTTATCTGTTTACATAATCCTTCAGAGAAATCTCTCGAGCCGTTACCAAGTTCAATTCTGAAAGTGTTAGTCGGGCTAACCTCCACATTTGCTAACTTCGCAAGATGTCATAATATGAAATTATGGTTGGCTCCACTATCCACTAATATCAATACCGGAACACCAAAGAGATGTCCAGCGAGCATCATCGAATTTGTCCTGGCTTCACACATACTCCAGAATTCTACATATTCTCCTGCCATAACTATCAGTTGCCCAACCAGTTTTTCCCCCTCAGTTATCAAGCATTCATCTTGCTCCTTGCATTATCTATCTCTCCCAGTGGTTCCTCTGGTTCTTCAATTTCCCAAACCGACACCGGAAGATGTTTGTCGGAGCATTTATGCATTGGTCTGAATGGCTGTCCACAGCGGAAACATAGACCTTTCAACTTGCGGTATTCTCGTTCCTGTCAACTCAACGCCCTTACCCCATTCGAGCGTTCCTCTACATTCTTCTTTAATTCTTCGGTGATTTCGTACAAAAATAGGTAGATTCGTGGGCAAATTCGTCGTCACCACTCCTGAATTTCGCGACAAAGCAGGTACTTCAGAACGTGAACGAGTATTCCGAAGTACTCCCTCGCTGATTAGCTCTTTTTCAACCTTTCTTGCTGGGACCAACATCCGAACTTTATTTGCCGGCTCATGCGTGGAGATTCGGTTCTCTATCTCGGGACGCAACCCTCCTATAAACTTACTCATATACCATGGTTCTGGAAAGTCCGACAATCTCAAAGCAATATGCTCGAACTCCTCAATATATTCATCCACTGAACTGGTATGTCTCAAATTTTTAAGATATTTCAATGGATCTCCATCAGTATTTCTTCCATATTGATTCATAAGCGTCGGCTTGAACACCCTCCAGGACGAACCAGGAGTATCTCTGTGCCAGGAAAAAAACCAATATAATGTTGTACCTTCCATGCATATTTGTGCATAATGCAATTTCATATCCTCCAGAGTCCTGTTAACCAAAAAATAGGTATCTGCTTTGGTAATTCGTCCAAATGGATCGTCTCCATCAAACATTGGCAGTTCGACCCAACACATTGTGCATCCCATCTAACACAACAACCTCAGCAAAATAATTCTCCCCTGGACGCGCATCGAATTCCACAGTTTTCGACTCGGACTCCGAAATTTTTCAGCGCAGGTTTGCTTTGTTTCTCCACTTCTGATCCCCATTCCACAAACTTTTCTACACCTTTTAAGCGTTCCAAGGATTGTTCCTCCAAGTCACAAACTCTTAGTATAACACGTTCCTCTGTCTGTTGCGCCACATCCAAAGCCACTTGTTGGCTCTCATTCTGCATACGCATAATTTTCTCCATGTTTTCCTACATCGAAGTCATCACTTTATACATTCCATGGGTGATTCTAGCAATTACACTCGATTCTCCATTCTTGTTTGCATCAAAATCAGAACGCTGTTATCCTGCTCGTGCGAAAAGAAAATCGAACTCTCTGTCGTCCACTTCTAAACAATTCGGAAATGTCTATACGTGTACAACGTATGCAACTCGCGTGACTCGCTACTCCAAATGCAAGACGTCTCTGCCTTCGATTTTCCTCTCCAGCAAAAGCATCCCCAACTGAGTCGTCAAACTGTCACGCAAGTGTGTGTGTGTGGCTGGAAAGAGAAAGATCTAGCAGAAGTGTAGATGGCGAATTCCCCATACCTCAATGTAAGGAGGGGACATTCTTTTATAGATGAGTAAGATGAAATACATGATGGAGTATTCCGATTTGGGACTCGGAAATACCCAATATAATAAAGTTGGGTTTAACATTCTCCCTCAAGCTGGACATGCCCAGCTTGGACCAAGAGTCCCACAAAAGAAAGACGACAGCGAACAAGACCATACACACTCCCCCTCAAGCTGGGTTGCGGATGTTGTGGATACTCAGCTTGGTACTGAGAAATTCCAGACGAGCTCCCGGGAGGCCTTCTGTGAAGATGTCGGCAAACTGATCCGTCGTCGGAATTTGGCCGAAACTGATATGGTTCTGTTCGAGATGATGGCGAAGAAAGTGGTAGTCCACCTCGATATTCTTCGTTCGTTCATGGAAGACGGGATTCAAAGCAATCTTCGTGGCCGCCTGATTGTCACACCAGATATGAGCAGACGTCTGCGGTGGGAAGCCAAACTCATTGAGTAGATGACGAAGTCAAAGAATCTCAGTAGTGATCGTGATCATGGCACGGCATTCAGCCCCCACACTAGATCTAGAGACAATAGTCTGCTTCTTGGTGCGCCAAGAGATGAGGTTACCTGCCACGAAAACGGTAAACCCAAAAGTAGACTTGCGAGTAGCAAGGCAACCAGCATAGTCAGCAGCACAGAAGGCCTCAACATTTAGATGAGTGTGATGTGCGTACCGAAGACCACGGACAGGGTCTTTCTTGATGTATTTTGCAATGCGGAGGACAACATCCCACTGAGATTTGGTCGGATGCTCCATGAACAGACTCACTTTGCCAACAGCGCAGGCAATGTCCGGTTGTTTCATGGTGAGGTGATTGAGTTTGCCCACAAGACGACCGTAGCTCTCTGGGTGAGGAAAGGGAGTCGTGTCGTCATAGAGAGAACGGTCCCTAGGTTCAAGAGGAGTGTCCATGGCAGTTGCCTGACTCAAACCCGCATCCTGCAAGATATCCATGGCATATTTCTGTTGACAGAGAAAGATGGTGTCCGTAGAATGGGAGACCCCGATGCCAAGGAAGTAGGTGAGAGGACCAAGATCTTTGATGTGGAAGTGGTGGTCAAGATGCCCCTTGAGTTGGGCGATTCCAGTGGAGTCGCTCCTGGTGATGATGATATCATCAACATATACCACCAGCAGGATGCAGCCATTGGACGTCGTACAGTAGAAGACGGTGTGGTCATTCATATTGCGAGAGTCCAAAGGCGGTGACGACAGTGCTGAAGCGGCCAAACCAAGCACGAGGAAACTGCTTGAGACCATATAGAGAGCGACGAAGTCGACAGACATGATAGTCGGTTCCTGAAATACGAAATCTGGGAGGCTACTACAGATATACCTCTTCTTCAAAAAAGTCGTGGAGAAAGGCATTTTTGTCATCCAGTTGATGAAGCAGTCAGTGATGATGAGCGGTCAGAAAGATGGATAAGCGGACAAATGTCATCTTGGCAACCGGAGAGAAGGTTTCAAAATAGTCGATGTCATATGTCTGAACAAAGCTTTTCGCCACAAGTTGGGTTTTGAGGCGATGGAGAGTGTCATCGGCATTGAGACGGACCGTATAAATCCATTTGCAATCGACCGCCTGTTTGCCTTCTAAAAGGAGGACCAGATCCCAAGTATGATTGTCATCCAGAGCTTGCAGTTCATCCCGCATCGCTTGTAGCCACCCCGGGTGAGCTTTAGCATCGTCAACCGTGCGGGGAATTGATATCGTCTCCAGAGTGGAAAGACCCCTGTATGAGGATGTGAACAGAAGAGTATCCTGATAGGAACGAGTACCTTTTCAGAGTGCAATGGGCAAGTCATCGATGCTACAAACGATGGTGGTGTCTGGATGGGGGGAGGGAAGAGTGAAATGAAAGCTCTCAACAAACGACACATCGGCAGAGATGATATAGCGCCGTAAGTCTGGAGAGAAGCACCGATATTCGCGCTGAATGCGGGAATATCCGAGGAAAATGCAACGGAGGGATTTGGGAGAAAGTTTAGAGAGGTTGGGACGAGTGTCCCGAACATAACACAGACACCCAAACACACAGAGTGGAAGTGAATGAGGAAGGAGAGGAGAACAGTGTCCGAAAAAAAGTCTCCCCTTGAAGGATAGAAGAAGGGAGACAGTTTAGGAGGTAGGTAACAGTCATGATGGCATCGAACCAAAAAAGGAGTCACCTTCATGTGGAATAGGAGGGCACGAGCAATCTCCAGAATATGGTGATGTTTCCGCTCAACCACTCCATTCTCTTGAGGTGTATCAAGGCAGGTTGTCTGATGAATGATGTCTTTATCCTTAAGAAACTGCTGAAAGGAAGTGGATAAATATTCTCGTTTATTGTCAGAGCGAAGACATTTAAGGGAGGTGGAGAATTGAGTATTAATTTCATTATAAAAGGTTTGAAAAGTAGAAAATACTTCAGACCAATCATGAAGCAGGTAAAGTCATGTCATGCGGAAGTAGTCATCAATAAAGGTGATATAATAACTGTACTTGGACTGGCTAGGAACCCGACAAGAACCCCAGACATCGGAATGAACAAGATCAAAAGGATTCGCTGCACGTGGTTCCAGTCGAGGAACATACGTCGCACGGTGATGTTTGGCAAACTTGCAGAATTCACAATGGAATGATAGGTGAGAACTGAATTGGGGGCAAAGTTTATGTAGGATGGAAGTCGATGGATGACCAAAGCGAGAATATAGATCAAGGGCACGGGCTGAGGTGGATGAGCAAGCAAGAGATGGTGGGGTATCGAACATGTAAACCTCATTCCGAAGATAACCTCGACCAAGTTCCCGATTCGTCGTCTGCTCCTGAAAAACAACAGATGAGGTAAAATTAGCAATACAATTTAAGTCTGTAGTGAGTTTGCTGACGGAGATAAGATTAAATGGACTTTGAGAAACATGAGCGACCGATGTCAGGTGAATAGACGGGGTCAAGGGACATGTGCCAAATCCGAGGATGGGGATTGTTAAGCCATTAGAAACAGTAATTGTAGAGTCACCTGTGTACAGATGATAGGTAGTGAACATACCGAAGTCCCCTGTGAGATGTTCTAACGCACCAGAGTCAAGCATCCAAACTGTCTGACGATGAGAAACACAGGCGGTAGAGCTGTCAGTCTGAGCAATGGGGGTTGGAGAAGAGGACGGTGGCACAGTCGCCCGATAACATTGTATAAAGACAATCTCCTCCGTCACGAGCGTCATTGAGTAACGGGTACTGGATGAAGGGGGGCGCCTTGTGGGATTACCGAAGGTGGATCATGGGACAGCTGCTCAGGCGGGTGCACAAACGCACGGATGATGCGTGGGGCTGTCGTGCGGGAAGGCTGACGCTAGAGGTGAGGGGGCGGCCTTGCAGGAAAGTTGGCGACCGAATGTTGTGCTGGAGGGCCGCGGGCGGTTGAGCCAACCAGTGAAGAGTTGTTGGGACAGGAAGCACCGGGGAATGGCGGGTCGGGAGTCGCCAAGTAGGGCGGGGGTCGGGACGTTGTCGCAAGAGTGTCGGGGAGGGCAGGGCTGGGATGCATCGTCGGAGGCGGGTCGGGGAGCACCGAGGAGGCTGCTGGAGGGCGGGCCCGGACGATGCTGCAGGAGAGAGTGGCCGAGAAGAAAGGGTGTGTCGGGGGAGCAGCCGCAGGAGGTGCTGGTGAGAGGGGAGAAGCATCGCGAGAGGAGGATCGCGGGCGGCCAAGCGACGGCGTCGGGATCACGGAGGGCGTGGCCAAGCAAAACCGGGAAGCCGCGACGGGAGGCGCGACGGATGCGGCACCGCTGCGAGAGGCGGGGTTGGCCGTCGGGATCGGGAGGCGCAAAAGGTCGTTCGTGACGGGAGGGCGCCGCTGGGGGGTCGTTCGCGACGGGAGGAGGTCGCCTCTCAGGCGGGGGCCGGATCGGAGAGGAGCAGCGCGGGGCCGAACAGAACCGGGAGTACGAAGGGAGGGCAGGGCCAGTTGGAACCGGGAAGGGGGGAATAATTAGGGAGTACCCTCTGATACCATGTAGATGGCGAATTCCCTGTGCCTCAATGTGAAGTGGGGACATTCTTTTATAGATACGTAAGATGGAATACATGGTGGAGTATTCCAATGTAGGACTCGAAAATACCCAATATAATAAAACTGGGTTTAACAAGAAGAAACAAGAGAATTGGTTGATATTACCAGTAGAATGTGTTTACAGTTGTGTGAGATATACAATAAGAAACGTAGAGTCCTCCTAGTCATCCTCCTGCTGCCGGTGAAACTGGTACAAGAGTTTGTCCGCAGCTCCCACCTGGTTATGTTCCAACAGATACCGTCTCTACTTTATAACTGAATACCCCATAACAACCATGTACAGCTTTATACCCATCTAATAGACTAACCCGAGTTTTCCTTTCTACCCCACCGTTGGTATGTGTGTAGAATAGGAAGTCGTGGATTAACTAATGGGTCAACACTCGGGTGCGAGCCTAGGCTGGTAACACTTATGAAGCTCTTATCATCCACGCAATTATGAAAAAGAAAGAGATTGATGTGTAATATGTTAGATCAAGCAACGATATTTCTGATCTATTTATGAAAGCACTGCCAACTAGAGTTTTTCAGAAGCTTGACTGTGACATAGTGATGCACCAATTTAACAATTTGCAAAATTTAATTTCATGCAAGTGTGAGGGGAAGTCTGTGGATATACTCTTTTTCCCTTAGATGCACCAAAAATGGTGAGCAAATGGATGCCCTCCATTCCCCCACCAAAAGCATCCTCCCTCTCTTGATTAAGTGAAAAGATAACATTTATGTGGGATTCATTTTCGTGAGAATTAAAATCCCCATCACTCTTTCTTTCTCTCCCGTCACTCTCTCTCCCTCCTGCCATGGTTCTATGATTTTATTTTTAAGTTTCATGACATGTTAATATTATTTAATACATTGCACCGCACATTTTTCGAGCATACCAAACAAACTATTGAGTTTCTCAAAAACTAATTCACGAAAAATAATAGCATTATGAGAAACATTTCTATTCAATCAGTTTTACAATACCAAATCCTGAAAACTAATGTGAATAAAACATTGGAATCAACTTAAAAATTACGAGCAACACTTGTTGATGGTGAATAAACAGCGTGCACAAGCAATACAAAACAACGTAGCATTACACAGACTAACACTGAAACCAGTAAAGGATTTCAAAGATAGGACATGCTTTCAAGAAGAATTAACGGGAACTTACCTGGCCAACAAACCACTTGCCATTTGTCCACTCCATGTGACGCCTTAAGTCATGGTGACGGATTTCTATTGTCGTATCAATATCCTTGAAAAATACAGCATACCTCTTACGAGCAAGAAGTTTGGTAATCACTCCACAGCGCCAATAAAAAACAAAGAATGCATCCGCCTCATTTAACAGCACATAACTCTGGTTATCCAAGGCAGGAGGAAGAGGCGGTACATGGCTTATATCTGTTGTTCTTATTGGACCCTCATCCACTGTTCCATTCTCTGAGCTCTGACACTCCACCAAGATTAATTCATTTCCCTTTTTTTCAAGGATTTTTGCAGGGACCCAGGCATTATCAGCCATATCCTCAAATAGCCTTGCTTCTACTTCAAAAACAGTTCATCCATACTCTATCAAGAATTAGAAAAATGTGATGAATTTTATGCATTTCCAATAAAAATATCGCTAAGAAACATCAAAAGGCTATCAATCCAGAGTTTCTAGTTGTCGAGATGGAATGAATACAGTAAATTGCATTACATTGGTTCAACACCACCATTCACGTCTGGATCTACATCTCATTTACTCAATAAGGGTTAGCTTGACAACACTTATTGAAAATTGTTTACAGCACTAATCAATTGTGATAAGCAGTTGAAAAAAAGGTGGTGTTTGCACTGTTTCTGAAAAAACACTTAACACTTAAATTCCAAAAGAGAACCACTTAAATAAGTGGCAAAAAATAAGCAATCTGAAAACACTTACACAGAAGAACTTATCATATGGTAAGTGCTATAAGGGTCCATTGGACAGCACTTACTGAAAACTGCCTATAGCACCCATCACATATGATAACCAGTTCGAGAAAACAAAAAGTATTGTTTGCCCTGTTTCTGAAAAAAAAAACACTTATATTGTGGAAGAAAACCACTTGAATAAGTGGTAGGAAAATGCTCTTTCAATAAGCAATCTAGAAACATTTAATGCAAAAGCACCTATCATAGGTAATAAGTGCTATAAGGAATTTTCAATAAGTGCTGTCAAAGCACTTGCGCAATAGCACCTTTTTTTGTGCAAAAACGTATATATTAATCAGATGATTACATGAAGAGCTAATTTAAAAGTGATGTGAAATTGCACCAAAGGATCATTCTTTAAACATGCACATGTCAATAGATCAAACAAGAAATTTATGCTCTTGACTTCAAAGAAGAGTATCATACTGGAAAAAAAACACTATGGAGATAAGTACCTCTAAATAAAAAACTCCCATAAAAACGTTATCTGAAAAACTTATTAATCTGAATATCGCTACAATTTATGCAGGAGTTGCACCTCAGCCAGGTAAGGTTTATGTGGTAAGGTACAAGAAAACATGTATGCTACAGGTCATGGGGTTATTGTTCACAACAAATGAACAGACAACTGCTACTAATTCAGATGGCAATGGTTTTTTAAGGGATGATAATGCAAATGACATTAATTATAATAATAACAATAATAATATGAGCAACAGTGAATCAATAGTAAGTCCGCACATGATCATCTTCCAAAAACAAAAACTTAACGCGTATTAAAGCTGATACCATGCTAAAATATTTGACAGTATTAACAATATTTCTATTACTGAAACCAAAATTGTATATGAGGGAGCATAAAGTCTGTGCATAAGACAACACTGATTTTTATGGAAAAAGATAGCATACCCAAATTAAAATATAATTAAATAGAACAACCAAAGGGAATCTGAGAGCCAAATAGATGAATAAACGTAACGCCCTACAACACAACAAGAACATTATATGTGTCTTACAAGGTTATTTCCCAGGGAAAACAGACATGATAAAATAATATTTAATTGGTTTAAGAAATTTATCATTAGCTCCATTGAGAGTCACAAAATTAACATCAAAAACTACCAATGGATTGAAACAATAAATTAGGTATCAAGGAAGATGCAACACGTGATCCTTCTGTTAGTTTGGTGTAGCCCGATCCGTTCTGGATGTTGTTGGGTCAAATGCTTCCGGCCCATACTGCGCACCAGGCCGCAACTTTCGCGGGTCGAGCTCCGCGGTGAGCTCGTTGGGGGTTGAAGGAAGCAATGCGCCCCTGCTCTGGCGGATCGGGGGGCCGAAGGCCGTCGGTCTATTTTTTTTGTGGATTGTAGCAATGTTGACCACTGTAGCAGAGCTGACTGACCGACACCGGCAGGGCACTGTAGCGACACGGACTTCCAACCGCCTTTCACTGTAGCTCCTTGGACTTCCAACCGGCAGCCACATTTCACTGTTGCGAGCGGATTTTCTGACGGTTGGTGGAATAGTGTTTTGTCCTCCTTATTAGCCCATTTCGGGGTAGGGTTTTGAGAAGTGGGAAACTCTAAGAAACTTTGAGAAACTCTTTGTAATTGTGCTCCCGAATCATAGTGAATATTCTACCTCTCCGTGGACGTAGGGATTATTCTCGAACCACGTAAATCCATGTGTTCTCGTTTTGTTTCCCCCCACCCTTTTACTCTTGTTTGAATCGTTGTTTTGTCGTTGCAACTCCCGACATTTCCGCATCACCGTCAAATACCCATAAATTACAGCCGTTTACAGCTGTTAAAACAATTTATTATTCATTAATCGGTAGAACAAAAACCCATAAATGTCCCTCATTTCGTTCTGCAATGATCCAAAAATTTTGCATACATGTACTTTGTTATTTTTATGGTATTTTAAAACAAAAAAAGTGTGTTCATCTAACATATACATCTATATATATCATCATGTCCCTTTACAATGGTATCTGTAATTATACATCAAACACACGCATCCTGCGTACCGCCTCACTCATCATAGAATCCCAACCAGAAAGCATAGATCACAACCTTCATTTTCTAATTTTGTCTATTATCTCACAGTTCCAGCACAGAGCATCCTCAACAAGGCAGCACAACCAAGCTATTCAAGAACAGCCACTGCCAGATTCTATCCTGTGTATTTTTCACAAGACCAGTTGCAGACCCAAGCTTTCACATGCTTTGATTTAAGAAATATCAGGTTCCGCGTCATGAGGCTGAGGTAGATAATCCGATCTAGGTTGTATCGTGAGGTCAATGTAGAAGTCAAACATGAATTTTATATTATATGATTTTGTTTACAAAATTGCAAGATCATTTAATTGATTATGTGAGTCTGATAGGTATCTATGGGCTTAGTAAGTGTATTAGGCGAAGTTAAATTAAAAATAGAGGGTAAGAAATTTTATAAATTTCATGATGTAGACATATGAAGTGTTGTGTGATAAAATTACATAAACCAAGAAAAGGTTCATTCAAAACCTAAGATTAGGATGAAGAATCAATTGATATGAGATTGTCTAATTTAGCGCGTTTTTTAGCGCTGTTAATGCGCTTTTCTAGCGCTGATAAAAGCCATGTTTGTAGTAGTGGTATCCAGTGCCCTCTGAAAACTCGGCCAGAAACGAGATGTAAAACGGGCGTCCCTATCTGAAACGATAGAACAAGGGACCCCATGAAGACGTACGACCTCTCAGATATACAACATCCCGAGCTCGTCAACTCCGAAAGTCTCCTTGATCGGCAAAAAGTGAGCTACCTTTGTGAGTATTTCCACAACAACTCACACGACATCATTGCCTCGAGGTGACCTCGACAACCCAGTCACGAAGTCCATCGCGACATCATCTCATTTCCACTCCGGAATGGGTAACTGCTGTAACAATCCGACTAGCCTCTGATGCTCTGTCATCACCTGCTGACAGGTGGAACACCTCATAACAAAACCAGCTATCTCCCTCTTCATACCCGGCCACCAATACTGACGTCTCAAGTCGCGGTACATCTTGGTAACTCCAGGATGCACTGCCCAAGCTGAAGCATGAAACTCTCGCATCAGCTCCTCGCGTATATCCCCTGGAACCCACACTCGTCCATGGAAACGCAGTACCTCATCATCGCCTATCATCCAACCAGGAGGAGGGTCCTCACTTACCACCGACTCCCGTAGAACTAGGCCTTCTGAATCAGATAGTTGTCTCATCCTCACTCTATCCAGGAGGGTAGAAGTCACAGCTAAAGATGAAAGATAGGTTTGCCCCTGACTGTCGTGCACCTCCAAATGCATCTCAGAGAACAAAGTCATAAACCGTCACTCACCACTGGCCTCATGAACTGTTTGTATCTGAGTCTTCCTGCTCAGTGCATGAGCAACAGCGTTACCCTTACCAGGTGTATAGGCAAGCTCAAAATCGATGGACTGTAGGTATTCAACCCACCTCCGCTGCCTCAGATTCAAGTCACGCTGAGTAAAGATGTACTTGAGACTTTTGTGGTTGGTGAAAACCACAAAATGCTCTCCCAAGAGATAATGTCTCCAACAGCGTAACGCATGAACAACTGCAGCCAACTCGAGATCATGCGTCGGGTAATTCCTCTCATGTGGCCTCAACTGCCGAGACCCGTACGCAACAACTCGATCGCCCTGTATCAACACAGCTCTCAGCCCAATACCTGATGCATCACAGTAAACTGTATAGCTCTTCCCTTGCTCTGGGAGTATCAGGATTGGTGCTGATGTCAACCTTCCCTTCAGTTCCTGAAAGGCTGTCTCACAAGCTTCTGTCCAAACGAACTTCACACCCTTCTTAGTCAAACCCGTCAACAGCGCTGCTAAGCGGGAGAAGTCCTGGATGAAGCGTCTATAGTAACCAGTCAGCCCTAAGAAACTCTGTATCTCAAACACGTTCTTAAGCTGCTCCCAGGAAACTACTGCTCTCACCTTCTATGGGTCTACTGCAACTCCTGCCTCTGAGATGATATGACCCAGGAAGTGAATCTGGTCCATCCAAAAGTGGCACTTTGAGAGCTTAGCATATAGTCGATGCTCTCTCAGTGTACTCAGCACGATCTCAAGATGGGTGACATGGTCGTGTCGAGTGTGAGAGTACACCAAGATATCATCCACGAAGACTACCACAAAGAAATCCAGATAAGGATGAAACACACGATTCATCAGAGCCATGAAAACTGTTGGCGCGTTCGTGAGTCCAAACGACATCACCAAGTACTCATATAGATCATACCTACTCTTGAAGGCTGTGAGAGGTATATCAGATGATCTAACGCGTAACTGATGATATTCGGATCTCAAGTCAATCTTCGAGAATACTCGTGCTCCTCGAAGTTGATCAAAAAGATCATCAATCCTCAGCAAGGGATATCGGTTCTTAACCGTCAACTGGTTCAGCTTCCGATAATCCACACAAAGTTTAAGAGTATCGTCCGCCTTCTTCGCAAAAAGGACCGGAGAACCCCAAGGAGAAGTACTGGGTCGGATGAAACTCTTTGCCTGTAACTCCTCTAACTGTCTCTTGAGCTCCTGCAACTCTGGTGTAGCCATCCTATAAGGAGGAATGGACACCGGTGCTGCTCCTGGCACAAGCTCGATAGAGAAATCCACCTCTCGCTCCGGAGGTAGACCTGAAAAGTCGTCCGGGAAGACATCCCTAAAACGATCAACCACTGGAGGGAAATCTTTCTGACAAGTTCCCTGGTCATCCAGATATAAACTCGCAATCTGGGTTGTGACTCCACGTCGCTCACGATGCTCTGGTCCAGTTCGACTCGCCTGAACATCTCATTCACCCTTGTATAGAAACTCTCCGCCCTCTGGTGACGTGAAACGCACCCTGCGACGATAGCAGTCTACAAAGGCTTGAAAGGGAACCAACCAGTCCATCCCAAGAATGACATCATAAGCTGTCATCTCTAAGACATAGAGGTCCCATAGAAAGTGACACCCACCAACCTCAAGGGGGCACTCTTTGCACTGACGCACACATGTCGTTCTCATCCCCAACGGAGTGTTTAGCGTCATAACATCAGAAGAAGAAGAAACACAGAGCCCAAGGCTCTTCACAACGGGCACAGATATGAAACTATGTGTAGCACCCGTATCGAAAAGTACTGAAGATAAAACAGAAGCTACTAGAATAGTACCTCTGACGGTAGAAGGTCCGGGGTCCTGCTCCTGTTGAGTCTATTGCACTGCATATGTCTGCCCAGTGCCACAGCCCTGCGACACAGCCTGGCTACCATGAGTTGTCCCGCCCTGCTGCCTCTGAGATCCTGGTGTTTGGCTACCACGGCCACGACCACCATCTCTGCCTGCATGCCCTGACGTATTCCAGTTTCCCGACTGGTAAGAAGCTGTCGGTCCTGCTCCCGCACGCGGAGTCTGCACAGAACCCCTCTCACTAGCCACTGGTGGAAACGCCCTACAAAAGCGTTGCAGATGCCCCATCCTGCCGCAAGCTCGGCATTCCACTGGGTCACGTGGACACTATGGTCTCTTGTGCCCCTCTTTACCACACTGGTAGCACATGACCTGGCCACCTGAAGCATTCTCCTGGCTAGTACCGACACCGTGAGAGAAGTCCATCTGTCTCTTCCTCTTACCGGTAGAAATAGTACCAGAAACTGGTGTCGAACCGCCCTGGCCTGCACCACTAGCTTCCCGCAGGTTCCGCTCGGTAATCAGTGTCTGGTTCACAATAGCATGTACTGTAGGCAATCTGAAAACATTCATCAGTGCTCGGATGTCATATCAAAGACCATCCTCAAAGCGTCTAGCCCTCAACGTCTCATCACCCACCAGAACAGGTGCAAAACGCTAAAGCTCGGTGAAGCGAGCAGAATAATCCATCACCGACATAGCGTCCTGCTGCAGATTCATGAACTCTCGAGCTCGATCTGCCCACAGCGTCTCTGGGAACAAGAAGTCATAGAAGGCTGTCTGAAAATCTTCTCACGCCATGTCTCTGTGATGCTCTGTCTGAGTGGTAACATTTCACCACCTCTTGGCGGAATCACACAGCATATAAGTCGCGAGCTTGACCCTCCGCCCTGAAGGCGTCTCAAGATGCTCGAAAATAGTCTGCAATGAATTCAGCCAAGACTCTGCAGCCTGTGGTCCGTCATCCCCTGAAAACGTAGGCGGATGCTGCTGCTGGAAGATACGAGTCAACTCAGCCATAGATGCGGCAGCCGGCGGTGCTCCCTGAAAGGTCTGCATAAACCGCATGAAGCCTTCACCGAATTGTGCATCCGCGCCTGTGTCCGGTATAACGGTTGGCGCCGCATCTGGCTCTGCTAGAGGATCCACTGGTGGCTCATGGCCTACCATCTCTGAAGTATAATCGTTGTCGCTCTCTTGGCGAACAACGCGTGGTCGTCTCGGCGGCATGACTCTACAAGGTCAAACGCACACCTTAGATCAAGATTATCAAAGACCGAAACAAGGAGACGGAGAAAGAAAGTTTTCAAGATTTACAAAACTTGACTACACGGCGTGTATAAATACTACACGGCGTGTTCTCACAAGCCGTTCACGTGGGCGTGTACTCCAGCTTAAAATGGCCGTGTAGCACCCCAAACACACAGCGTGTCTTCTAAATAAACGGCGTGTACTTGAATCCTCATTCCCTGCCCGAGTCCTTCTACACGGCTAAGTCACACGGCTCTCTTTGAACAAGACTACACGGCGTGTATGTCATCTACACGGCGTGCATGGTTTAATTTTTCCAATTGCCTGTGTCGTTCGAGACACGGCCGACTACTCGGCTGACACCACACAGCGTGTTACACTCGCACACGGCGTGTACACCACCCCGTTTTCCCAGCCACACGGCTAAGTCCACACGGTCTCCCACCGGTAAGGACTACACGGCGTGTCCCACAGGTACACGGCGTGTTCAAGAAGAGGTAACACCGACCCGTGTTTATTAGCTATACGGCCGGGTCCCCAGGTCAGACTACACGACGTGTTCCACGGTGGACACGGCGTGTATGTCTTAAGGTTTCGTCATCCGTGTTGTTAGTTACACGGGTGGACTCCGGGTCAACACTACACGGCGTGTACATCCGGTACACAGCGTGTTTCCCCAAGCCAATCCCTACCCCGTGTCCCTGCCCACACGGTCTATGACACGGGAAGAGACTACACGGCGTGTACTGCGGGTACACGGCGTGTACTCAAAAAGTTTTCATTTCTTCCCGAACAGAAGAACACACGGCGTGTGTCCAAGGAACTACACGGCGTGTATCCTGGGTTTTCCGGACAGTAAGCCTCAGAAACTACTCTGAAACCCAGAAAATACTGAAAAACAACACCTAAGTGCCAAATTCTGACCCGTGAGAGCCTATACTCCCCGCGAATCAAAGTTTGGCATCTTATACATGTTATACACAAGTAAACAAGTCAATGATCCACCAAATTTCGGTCATTGAGGGCCCATACTCCCCAAAAACCAAAGTTTGGCGTCCATCCTATCAACAGGCTCACACAAAAATACCCTATCACATAGCAGGTAATTATCAAAGCAGCTATCACAACAGCATGATTTTCTAGCACAACGATTATCACAACAACATGCAATTTCTAATGCGCCTACATGGCATAGAACTGTGCATTACATGTAATTTCTAGCATGTGCCTAAATGATGCATGAGATGGCATACCCTCATCTCATCGGGCTACAACTAAATATAACCCATGGACAAAATATAAACAGCACAATCACAAGTGCGTCACCCAACGGTGAAAATCAAATCAACTATAAAATTTGCAAAATCAGAATAATTGCAAAAATACGAGGTAGACTGGCTTTTCCCTGTACACGGGTTAGCTACTCTCGGGCACAGCTTATTACCAACTACCATTTTCGTCCTATCCCTGACTAAGGCTCCAAATAGTAAGTCAAAGAAAAGAACCGTCTCTGATACCACTTTGTAACGTCGCGGTTCCGGAAGCCACTCAACGGGTACCCCGGACCCGGTTGGTTACATGACCTCAAGCGCATTTCCCCAAACGCCAGAGGCTGCCGACTAGCAACGAGGGCCCAGGTCTGATAGTGGGGAAATTATGCCCTCATTTGTCAAAGTGTAGCGCAACGGAAAAGATAAATAGCATACAACAGCGGAAGCAGTGAACAAAATATAACTGAATGGATAACCGAAGCAAAAGAGAACCAGCAGTCATATATATATATGGAAATGCAGCATGTCACTATTCTATGAAAACAGCCAGAACAGGATACACTGCAATACAATACAATACAGCTTAAAGTACAAGGTACAGCAAAACAAAACAAAACAGTGCAACAGGAACTCAGCAGCATCGCAAACCTAAGTTCAGTCTCATGCTCTCCTCCTCCTTTGCAACAATCATGTACCTGTATAGTGACCTTTGCCCTTATCCACACCTGCACCAATATAGTCTGTTTGGGCCGAAGACATGACTCAAACAGGGTGTGAGAAATAAATCCCAGTAGGCACCCACCAAAGGCCCATGCCCAACTATCAATGTAAATGTGCAACAGCAGTGTGCAGTAATAAATGCAATAAACTAAGCAGTACTCAAAAGTAACTAACTTTACCAGTTATATTGTCATTTTTAATATTCATTCAACCATTCAAAATAAGACATCACCACGGTGAATTTCCTAAGTAAACATTCAGTGTCCTCAGGCACGCAAACCCTTACCCTCAGGTAAAGAGAATCCAAACCCATAGGAATCTGCCCACAGGAATCTGCCCATAGGCATATCGAATAATGCCCACAGGCGTACGAGGTGTCGCCCACAGGCACAGAATCTACTGCCCACAGGCACGAAAGTAGTTGCCCTCAACAGAGCACTGCCCACAGGCAAATCACAACACCGCCCTCAGGCTAAACAAGTAACCGGGTCATGCCCAACATATAAACAAGCAATTTATATACAATTCCTCTCAAGGTAATTTAAGACATGCTAAAATTTACGATATACCCTCGGGTAACCTGGCCAAACGGCTAAACAGAGGAACACACCCCAGGGGTGGTCCTGGATCCAAGCAGCGATCCCAAACAGCAGTTTACAATTACATTTAATTACCTATACAGTTCTAGGTATTTAAAACAGCCAAGACCTCAGCCACACGACACCCCAAGATGGGTTCGTAGCACAATGGTACACAAAAACGCACAGCAGTTGGAATTTAAACACCAGACCACCTACCTCGATCGCCCCTGATCGGTATACGTGAACGACGCTCCTCGAATCGTACAAGAACGACGTAGATCTGAGGTGAACATAACCTCGTTCAAACTCAAATAACTTCTCTTAGAGGAAGAATTGGCAAGAACTACGCAAGGAGGAAGAAGAACTCACTCGTGCGGTTCCAAGGAGATTGACGGTGCAGAAAACGGGTTCCCGGTGTGCGGTCGGGAGGTCCTCCAAGCTCCGGCCGTCTCTCCCAAGCTCCTCCGACGTTCTAAGCATCCTCTGTGAACAGAGGAGGCTACTGCCCATTTTAAGCGAAAAAAACAAACTACACGGTGTGTACTATTGAGTACACGGCGTGTACTTTTCATTTTTTTAACTGTTCCTTCGGCGGCTTCTTTCCACCGCGGCACTGTTCATCTGTCGACATGAGTACACGGCGTGTATTCCTGATTTACACGGCGTGTACTGTCGCTCAGTTGGGGGCTGCTTCCACCGCCTTACTGTTCGTCTGCCGACTGACTACACGACGTGTAAATATAAACTACACGGCGTGTAGTCGGTTTTTACACCTTTCATCGCCAGCATGGTTACACACCCTGTGTACTCATCCTACACGGCCAAAGTACACGGCGTGTGGAAAAGTGCACGGAGTGTACCCACAAAATTTGTGATTTTTCCCCATTTTCCTTATTTTCTCAAAAACACTTAAGAAAAAGAGAAAAGAAGAAACTCGTACCTCAAGAATAAGAACCGGGTTCTTCCGGTATACCTCCTGTCGAGTATCGTGGGTCTGCCGCGTCACACAGAGGCGCTCCTCACTGTGGGTTTGCCGCGTCACACAGAGACGCTTCCCACTGGGCTAGTCGAAACACTCCGAGTCAAAAGGTCGGCAGTTGTCAGGTCTCAGCCAGCTTCTACGTCTTCGTACTCCGCTTGCTCGTCTCCGGGAGGATCCGTTCCACGAGCTACAGGTCGTTTTCCCAACTGTCATGAAGTCTCATGAAGAAGTATCTCAAAGCTCTGCCTCGTCAAAGGGATCTCAACGCATCAGACGGCGCGTCCGGGGAGCAGCCGCAGGAGGTGCTGGTGAGAGGGGAGAAGCATTGCGGGAGGAGGATCGCGGGCGGCCAAGCGACGGCATCGGGATCACGAAGGGCGTGGCCAAGCAAAACCGGGAAGCCGCGACGGAAGGCGCGACGGATGCGGGACCGCTGCGGGAGGCGGGGTTGGCCGTCGGGATCAGGAGGCGCAAAAGGTCGTTCGCGACGGGAGGGCGCCGCTGGGGGGGTCGTTCGCGACGGGAGGAGGTCGCCTCTCAGGCGGGGGCCGGATCGGAGAGGAGCAGCGCGGGGCCAAACAGAACCAGGAGTACGTAGGGAGGGCAGGGCCAGTTGGAACCGGGAGGGGGGAATAATTAGGGAGTACCCTCTGATACCATGTAGATGGCGAATTCCCTGTGCCTCAATGTGAAGTGGGGACATTCTTTTATAGATGCGTAAGATGAAATACATGGTGGAGTATTCCAATGTGGGACTCGGAAATACCCAATATAATAAAACTGGGTTTAACAAGAAGAAACAAGAGAATTGGTTGATATTACCACTATAATGTGTTTACAGTTGTGTGAGATATACAATAAGAAACGTAGAGTCCTCCTAGTCATCCTCCTGCTGCCGGTGAAAATGGTACAAGAGTCTGTCCGCAGCTCCCAC
Organism: Viscum album; assembly: GCA_963277665.1. Classification (NCBI taxonomy): domain Eukaryota; kingdom Viridiplantae; phylum Streptophyta; class Magnoliopsida; order Santalales; family Viscaceae; genus Viscum; species Viscum album. The sequence continues at coordinate 2,040,511,259 of OY728148.1, read as the reverse complement.
CTGGTTATGTTCCAACAGATACCGTCTCTACTTTATAACTGAATACCCCGTAACAACCATGTACAGCTTTATACCCATCTAATAGACTAACCCGAGTTTTCCTTTCTACCCCACCGTTGGTATGTGTGTAGAATAGGGAGTTGTGGATTAACTAATGGGTCAACACTCGGGTGCGAGCCTAGGCTAGTAACACTTATGAAGCTCTTATCATCCACGCAATTATGAAAAAGAAAGAGATTGATGTGTAATATGTTAGATCAAGCAACGATATTTCTGGTCTATTTATGAAAGCACCGCCAACTAGAGTTTTTCAGAAGCATGACTGTGACATAGTGATGCACCAATTTAACAATTTGCAAAATTTAATTTCATGCAAGTGTGAGGGGAAGTCTGTGGATATACTCTTTTTCCCTTAGATGCACCAAAAATGGTGAGCAAATGGATGCCCTCCATTCCCCCACCAAAAGCATCCTCCCTCTCTTGATTAAGTGAAAAGATAACATTTATGTGGGATTCATTTTCGTGAGAATTAAAATCCCCATCACTCTTTCTTTCTCTCCCTCCTGCCATGGTTCTATGATTTTATTTTTAAGTTTCATGACATGTTAATATTATTTAATACATTGCACCGCACATTTTCCGAGCATACCAAACAAACTATTGAGTTTCTCAAAAACTAATTCACGAAAAATAATAGCATTATGAGAAACATTTCTATTCAATCAGTTTTACAATACCAAATCCTGAAAACTAATGTGAATAAAACATTGGAATCAACTTAAAAATTACGAGCAACACTTGTTGGTGGTGAATAAACAGCGTGCACAAGCAATACAAAACAACGTAGCATTACACAGACTAACACTAAACCAGTAAAGGATTTCAAAGTTAGGACATGCTTTCAAGAAGAATTAACAGGAACTTACCTGGCCAACAAACCACTTGCCATCTCCATGTGACGCCTTAAGTGATGGTTAAGGATTTCTATTGTCGTATCAATATCCTTGAAAAATACAGAATACCTCTTACGAGCAAGAAGTTTGGTAATCACTCCACAGCGCCAATAAAAAACAAAGAAATCCGTCACCATCACTTGAGGCGTCACATGGAGTAGGGGGGACGGGCTCCCATCGTCGGACACTAGGGTTTTGTACTCTACCAAAGCTTCACGACGCCTCTTCTTCGATGACGGCTGCTTGATCACGGCGGCTTCGAAACGAGCACCGATTAAGCGTGAACTCACTTCGACCACGGTGCTTGGGCGGGAGTACATTCTATTTTCCTTACGAAGCTCCAAAACCTCCTTCCAGCCTGTTTTCAGTACTATTTTTCCCTCATTCTTTAGCCCTGTTCTCTTAGCTCGGCCGTGTTTATTGAAATTTGTATTTTTTTTTTCTTTTTTTCTTTTTTGTGACTCAGTTCAAATACAATAATACAATTGAGAAATAATAATATTAGTATCATTTAAGTCATCTAAACTGTTCAATGTTCGATTAGGCTCACAATAAATCTTGTTAGATTAAACGGATTATTTTGTTTAAATAAACTCTTAGATAACATGCACGAGACTTTTCTCATATGGAACATGGAGACTTGTTCTCCTTAGTCGTACGAATTATGTTAGAGTTGTCAAATTCAAATATAGCTTTTGTGTGTGACAATTACTCGGTAAGATAAATTAATCAATGCATCGATTTTGGTACTTTTTTAGTATCTTTTCAGAACATTCCATATTGTTTATAACATGCATTTGTCTTAAAAAGTAACGAATTTGTTTTATGTCTTCTTTTCCCCCCTTTGTGAATCCCTACTCATTTTTTTACTTTATAAAAATACCATATGCAAAGAAACATATCATTGTGTCAATTGCCGAAAAATAACAAATTTGATGAATTTGTATCATGTTTTTTTAGTTTATCCATCACGAGGTCACATGTGAAAAAAAATATTATTGTTGTATTAGTCCAGCAATTCATTGTTCTAATAATCACAAATCATGTTTATATTCATTCTAACTCATTTTGTGTTTTGTGAAACAAAAAGCATTATCACTGAATTTTGCTAAGTTTGGAAACGATCGCCCCATATAAGTGATCGAGCGTGAAGATTGTATGACAAAGGATACGAGTGACTGCAAGTCATGTAAAGTGACTGAACGTTGTCTCGAGCAACCGTGGTTGAGTTTTTCTCAAAGGACAAATCGACCACACGGACATCTGATCATTCACGGCAAAAATGACAAAGGACCCAAGTGACCGCAAAGTTAGTTGGATCAACCGCATGAGCAACCTATCGACCGCTAAGCAAATTCGGAGCAACCATGTAGAGATCTCACTGGGTATGGAATTAATCGTAAGCATTAAAAGATCAACCGCTACGAAGAACTTCTGTGTCCATTAGAGAATCCCACGACATCAGTACACTAACAGTGAAGGTGATCATCAGGAAGCTTATGATTTAAAAAGAAGAATTACAAGTGAACAAATAGGAAGAACCAAATAGGAAGTCAATAGCCTTCAAGACTTTTGACTTAGAGCTAAAAGATAAGATCGAGGTTGATAGTTTGAGTGATGAAGAATCACCTTCAAACGATGATGAGGAAATGACACACCTAGATTGATGGTTTAAGAAGTTTTTAAATATGAATAAGTTCTTAAAAAAGTCAAATTATAGATGAAAGTATGACAATAAGGGAAACTAGAGGAAAGAATGAAAAAAGAATGACTCCACAAATGAAATAACTTGTTATGAGTGTAAGAGGAAAGGACGCATCAAAGTAGACTGTCCCAAGCTAAAACATAAGAATAAGTATGAGGATAAATACAAACATTATAAAAAGGCTATGAATTCCCCCTAAAGTGCCTCTAAAGATAGCTCAAGTGACTCTGACTCTGACAGAAATAATAAAGCCAATATGTGTTTCATGACAAACACATATGAGGTATTAAATATTTTTCCTGTATCTCATGTTCATATTTCTAACCTTTATGTGAATGAAAATAATGATGAAAATATGTCTAGTGATGAACTATTTAAATATTTTAACATCTTGGAAGAAACATTTAATAAGCTTAAAGATAAATACAAAAGTTTAAAGAAGCAACATGCTTTATCTGCTCATTTCAAAACTGATTTTTCTATTGAAACGGATAAAAATGCACAACTATTAAGGGAAAATGACAAGCTCAAGTTTACCAATGAGAAATTAAATAATGATTTTGAGAGATTTACCAATGGTATAAAAACACTGACATATATTCTTGGTAAGAAAACTACTCTTAAATACACTATAGGAATTGGTTACCAACCTGGACGGAGGAAAATTTATAGGAATACATTTTTACCTAGTTATAATTTTGTCAGTTATATAAATAGTTCTAATTCTATTGGATCTAATAAAGTTTTTTATTTTGAAAATACCAAGGTCTACTAATGGAAAACTAGTTAAACAATTTTTGATTTCTAAAACTCTTATTACTAACATTTTTTGGACCTAGGAAAATAAGGGTACCAAAATCATTTCTTGTTTAACCTTTTGCTGCAGGAAACATGCCTGAAGAGTACCAGTAAACACTTATGGTATCTAGAAAATGGTTATTCTAGAAATATGATTGGGAACTACTTAATTTTAAAGAACCTAATAAAATCCAATAATAGACATGTCACCTTTGGTAATAATACAAAATGAAGAATAATTGGACTCAGTCACATCAGTAAGTTTTGATTTCTGGATTTTTATTTATATATGGATTAAAGTATAATCTGCTTAGCATCTCACAGTTATGTGATGATGGTTATCATGTTAAATTTGATAATAATGCCTATAAAGTTTATAATTCTAATCATTTTTTAGTTTTTATTTCCCTGCGAAATAATAATGCCATGTCGTTGATTTAAATTCTTTATTTTCTCAAAATATTTCTTTTTTAAGTGTATTTCACAAAGAATATTTGATTTCGAATAGGATACCAGGACATTAACATATACAATCACTTAGGAAGCTAACTAGGAAAGGTTTAGTCGAGGATATTCCTAAACTAGAATCCCCAAGAGACAAAGTATGTAATCCTGGTCAAAAGGAAAAGCAACACAAAATCTCTTTGAAACAAAAGAAATAAGTTTCAACTTATCAATCTTTAAAGATGGTTCACATGGATTTGTTTGGACCTTCTATAGTTTCTAGTCTAGTAGGAAAACATTGTGCTTATATTATAGTGAATGATTATTCAAGATATACATGAGTATTTTTCTTTGCTTTTAAAAGAGAAGTTCTTTCATATTTTTTTAAACATATTAAATCTGTAGAGAACCTTAGTGGACTTACCATTAAAATATTAAGAAGTGATCATGGTCGTGAGTTTGAAAATTGAGACTTTAAATATCTGAACTCACAACATGGATATGATCATAACTTTTATATTCATATGACCCCAAAACAGAATGGTGTAGTGGAAATAAGAAATAAAACCCTTCAAGAAACTGCCTAGACCATTCTTAATGAGTATGACCTTACAATTTATTTTTGGAAAGAAGCTGTAAATACCGCTTACTATATAATTAATAGAGTTCTTATTAGACCACTTTTAAAGAAAACCCCTTACAAATTAAGTAATGGTCAAAAACCAAAATTTAATTACTTTAGAGTTTTTGGTTGAAAAGTATTTATACTAAAAAAAAAGAGAATTTAGACAAATATGCATCCAAGAGTGATGGAGAAAAATTTCTTAGATACTATGTGTCCAATGAATCACACAGGGTATTCAATCAAAAGAATAAAATTGTGGAAGAATCTGTGCATATCAAATTTGATAAGACAAATCCACATGAGCCAAAGACCCCTTTATAAAACCTTGAAGATTGTCATGACTCGACCCACCGGGGCCCGTATGGCTGGAGGAAGGCCGAGCCACAACTACCCCAAGCCCACCTTCATAGGCTAGGGGCTAGCGACAAGTGCCAAAAGACATGAATAAAACGGGATACCTTTGCCTAAAGTACCTATATAAACGCACCCAATCATATCTATACACAAGTATAGAGGAATAATAATAAAATGCATTAACATTCAGGGTGAAAACCATGCATGTAATAATCTCTAAGGAATACAAAAGAGCGTGACAGAGTAAACTGAAATCTAAAGGGGAAAAAATATATGTCCAACTAGAAAAGATGTCCCAAAATGAAAATAACTGGAAAATTAATTGATGAAAGATCCCAACTCAATATCTACAAGCCCCGACCACCATACGCGGTCAAATAAATCCAGGTATACCTATGCTCATCTGAAATCACCATTGATCTATCTGTAGTCTGCATAAGACATGAAACATATGGTCAAAGTCCATGCAGGTGTGAGTATAAACATATCTAATAGGATACCCTAAAACTGAAGAGAGAGCGATAGAAGACATGATAAAAGTATTCATCTCAACCCAACAAAGACATGTCCATCGGTATACGAGACAATGACCATAACGAAATCCTATATATAAACAACAAGAAACCTGAACAAGAGAGAAAGGGTATCTCCATCTCCACAACCTAGATAAGAATAATTAGTCTTCCTGGAGCTCTAAAAAGGGACCATATCTGATGCTTAGCACCTCACATTTCTGTCTGAAGAAGCATCCATGTCAAGACACACCTCACCATTGTGTCACATACGCTACTACAAAAAACGAGCTTTATCAGCACTCAAAATAGGCTTTAACAGCACTATAAAGCTCAACGCTGATAAAGGGAACCCCCCCTTTATCAGCGCTAAAAATGCACTGATAAAGATAGCCTTTATCAGCGCTAAAAAGGAACTGATAAAGGCCTCCTTTATTAGTGCTAAAAAAGCACTGATAAATGCCCTGCCTGCTGTAACATAAAATTCTGTAACAGCACAACCAAACAATACCTGCAAAAAAATCAGCACATCAACAAGTATACCCATACAAAATTACCACATAATTCATACGGTAATTACAGGAAGTATACATATACAAAAATTATACCCATAAAACAAGTATACCCATACACCATTAACACATAATTCATAATTTAATTAAATACATAAATAATTCAATTCAGAATTAAAGGGGTTGGGGGGCTGTTCAGGGGTTTGGGGTGGCTGTCCAAGGGGGTAGGGGGTGTCCAGGAGGGTGGGGGTGTCCGGGGGGATGGGGGTGTCCAGGGGGTGGGGGGATGTCTAGGGGGGTTGTCTATGGTGGTGTCCAGGGGGGTGGAAATACAAGCCCAACAGTAAAATTCAGGTACAACTGAAAGCAAGTAAAGCAGCTACTGGGTCATCCTCTGGGATTCCTACCTGAAGGGTAGGTACAGATGGGCCCCTCAGCACTCCAAGTTCGTCTGTCCGCCCCGTGTACCGTCACTCTAAGTGGTCCACCTCCGGGTACTGTCCAGTCCTGCTACTTTCTACCACAGTCAGCGTTATCCGTCGTCCACAACCAACACAATGAGGTGCGGGCATAGACCGTGCATGGGGTGAGTATAACGATACTCAGTAGGGACCCTGAGACCCTCAAGGTCTCACAAAATCCAACAAGGATAAACCACAAAGTATGGATCAACAGATAACCATTACTTAGGTATATGCCCATACATATACCTAAGTTATCTAATAACCCATCTCAATCATGAGGTAAACACAAAAGTCATTGACTCAGCTCAAACCAGGATTTTATTCTAGGAGTGTTAACATGTAACACTCCCAGTCAAACTATCGAAACCTTGGCTGCTGGTGCACTCTTTCTCATTAGAGTACTGTGGGCCTGCCACGTCACACAGAGGCGCTTCCCACTATCCTGGACTACTGTGGTACTCCTCCTGTCGAGTACCGTGGGTCTGCTGCGTCACACAAAGGCGCTCCCCACTGTGGGTCTACCGCATCACACAGAGGCGCTCCCCCTCGTAGCCTGCTGAGATACACATCCTCTCGAGTACCGTGGGTCTGTCGCATCACACAGAGGCGCTCCCCACTGTGGGTCTGTCACGTCACACATAGGCGCTTCCCACTGGGCTAGTCAAAACACTCAGAGTTGAAAGGTTAGCAGTCGTTAGGTCTCAGCTAGCTTCTAGGTCTCCGTACTCCGGTTGCTCGTCTCCGGGAGGATCTGCTCCACGAGCTACAGGTCGTTTCCCCAACTGTCACGAAGTCCCATGAAGAAGTATCTCAAAGGACCGCCTCGTCAAAGGGATCTCAACGCATCAGACGGTGCGTCAATTAGTCGCTCGGTCTGTGAGTTATTGGCATTACCGTTTCAGGGGCCCAGTTGGGTTTTAGGTTCAAACCAACCCGACTATTCCCAAACTGTGTCCAAACCTCAAGTGGGATATTCCAAAAGTACCATCTCACTCTAAGATTTCCGTCGCCACTGGCGGTTCATCGATCAGACACCTGTAACCCCAGTTATGGGCGAAAAGGTGTATTCAGGTAAAACGGGTTCGGACTGGGGTCCGACCCAGCCCACGGGTCCGACCCGGTCCGCGGGTCCGGCTCGGCCCATGGGGGGGGGGGGGCCCGACCCGTGCGCGGCCCAACCCGATGGGGCGGCCCGACCCGTGCGCGGCCCAACCCGATGGGGCGACCTGGCCCGATGGCGGCCCAGCCCGGTGGTGGCCTAGCACGGTGGTGGCCCGGCCCATGGAGGCCCGTCCTGGTGGGGCGGCCCGGCCCGGTGGGGCGGCCCTACCCGATGGCGACCCAGCCCGAGGCAACCCGGTGACCCGCGGGGGGTCCGTCGAAGCCGCGTCCAGGGGGGTACCGTGCGCCCCCTGGATAACCCGAACGATTGAACCGTTCGGGTGTGGACCGAACCGGTGCCAGGTGGCGCCAGACCAGCTCACGCAGGAACCGACGGGGTCCTGATCCTCCCGGCTGGCTGAGTGGTTAGCCGCTCCGGCTCCTCTATCGCGTACCTCCCTAATCGTGCCCCTCCGCTGTGGCCCGCCCCGACTGCGGCCCGCTTCTCCTCTACGTGGCGCGGCGACGCCGCACTCTCCCGGTAAACCAGAAGCCTTGTGCCGCTAGTTTCCTCACGGTCGACCCGACGTCGGTTACGTTGCTCCACCACGGTCCACCCTTCTGGTGGTGTCGTTGCGCTACTGCCATCATCAACAAATGAGAGTAATCAAAGGGGGAGGGTCAGGCCATGTTCGTGTTGTCTAATCCCTCCTCGTTATGGTGATATCAATTGGAAATTCTCAAACCATAAATTGAACAACGAAGAACGGGAATAAATTCTACTCTAATCCCCTATCTCGTTTTTCGATAATCATTGATGAAGTCGCGGGAAGGCGGAGTCGATTCGTCGATGTCAGAAAAGGAAGTGGATAACTGTCGTTGGAGGATGTGCGTCCGGAGGTGACGAAGTCAAAGACGATGTTCTTCGCGATCGTATCCTTCTCTTTTGGCACGGTTGAAGATCGATGAAGGAGTTCGTCGATCTTAGATGGATGATGAAGAGGCATTCTTCACATTCTTCATTGAGAGGATGGAGTTCTCCAAGTTCTTCCAAGTCCTCTCTCAAAGTCCCACCCAAATGAAAGTTGCCAACCAAAATAAAATAATAGGTTTGTCTATTATTTAATCATTGGCATGAATTCAAAAGATTTCTAAAGGTGAAGTTTAATTAATTGGTGAAACTTAACCAAATAAATGAAGTGGGTTGGCTCAATTAAATGGTGGGGAAAGGTGAAGAGGCTCTCCACTTAATTGGGGGTTCCAAGGGGTTACAACCCCGGGTGGTCCCCACAATGGAATATCTTCCCAAGGGAGGTTATGTACGGGTGGGACCCACCACCATAACCTCCCATGGAAAGTTATGGTGTGGTGGCCCCCATCTCTAACCTCCACTTGGAGATTTTAATCGCCAAAATAAAAATAATCTACACTTGTTTTTATTTAACTTTATTCTTAAAAAAAACTCCAAAAAACTAACTCCCATTCTCGACCAACTACCGTCGAGGTGAAAGTCTTCTTAATCGAATACCGGTGTTGTGAGTTCAATGGTGCCCTCAGATTTCAATTCTGATCACCGGTTTAAAAGTTATAAAATCCCTCTTGTACATTTACTAAACGTACCCGAACAAAACTTCAGAAATTGATTCTGGGCACACTGGGCCTCGGAATCAAGCGCCGTAAATTTTTGCGGACTCGTAAAATTCTCATGTATTTAAGAAAAAAAATTCCACATAAATTCCGGGTCTTTACATGGGGGCTGTCCATGGGGGTGTCCAGGGGGGTGGGGTGGTGTCCAGGGGTGGTGGGGTGGTGTCCATTTTAAACAAAAGAGAGACACTTTGAGTGATATCAGCCACACCATGCCTTGGATTGAGGCGGACTTGACTTTTACACATCAAAAATGACCCATGGATCTTTCTACTAAAGTATAAACACAATCCGAATGCGTTTGGTTGGTTTTACGTATGTCAGTTGTTGTTTTCACTTAAAATTATGTCCATTTTAAACAAAAGAGAGACACTTTGAGTGATACCGGACACACCATACCTATGATTGAGGCGGGGTTGAATCGTACAAATCACACATGATCCATGAATCGTTCTCCTAAATTATCAACACAATATGAATGCGTTTGGTCGGTTTTCTATACGTAAGTTGTTGTTTTCACTTAAAATTCTGTCTATTTTAAACAAAAGAGAGACACTTTGAGTGATACCAGCCACACCATGCCTCGTATTGAGGAGGGGTTGACCAGTACACATAAAAAATGACCCATGTATTGCTATCCTAAAGTATCAACACAATCTGGATGCGTTTGGTTGGTTTTCCGTATGTCAGTTGTTGTTTTCACTTAAAATTCTGTCCATTTTAAACAAAAGAGAGACAATTTGAGTGATACCATCCACACCATGCCTCATATTGAGGCTAGGTTGAATTTTACACATCACACATGACCCATGGATCATTCTCCTAAAGTATCAACACAATCTGAATGCGTTTGGTCGGTTTTCCATATGTCAGTTGTTGTTTTCACTTAAAATTCTGTCCATTTTAAATAAAAGAGAGACACTTTGAGTGATACTTGCCACACCATGCCTCTGATTTAGGCAAGGTTGACTCTTACACGTCAAAAATTACCCATGAATCATTTTCCTAAAGTATCAACACAATCTGAATGAATTTGGTTGATTTTCCGTACGTTAGTTGTTGTTTTCACTTAAAATTCTGTCCATTTTAAACAAAAGAGAGACACTTTGAGTGATACCAACCACACTGTGCCTCATATTGAGGCGGGGTTGACTCTTACATGTCAAAAATGACTCATGGATCATTATACTAAATTATAAACACAATCCAAATGTTTTTGGTCAGTTTTCCGTATGTCAGTTGTTGTTTTCACTTAAAATTATGTCCATTTTAAACAAAAGAGAGACACTTTGAGTAATACCGGCCACACCATGATTCATATTGAGGCGGGGTTGACTCATACACATCACAAATGACCCATGTATAATTATCCAAAAGTATCAACACAATCCGAATGCATTTGGTTGGTTTTCCGTACGTCAGTTGTTGTTTTCACTTAAAAATCTGTCCATTTTAAATAAAAGAGAAACACTTTGAGTGATACCGGCCACACCATGCCTTAGATTGAGGTGGGGTTGACTAATACACATCACAAATTACCCATGGATAGTTCTCCTAAATTATAAACACAATTCTAATGCGTTTGGTTAGATATGAAGGTATTTTGGAGATTTTACTAGTTTTTCTTATCCAAATCCCAAAGAAAAGTGGTTCATCATTCTTGCATGTTGCTAGTGCATTTCATCTGTTAAAATGGAAAAATGAATCATTATATAAATTATGTTTTATTTAATAATAATTACAATTTTCTTATGAACATTTACATACAACAATGTTTCATATTTTGATCTCCTTAACCCCTCTCAAAAATGGCCGCCAATTGTACACGTCCCCAAGTCAGATCTTCATGCTATTTGTGTACAATCTTCCATCAGGTATGTGACCCACTCGTTTCTGAACAAATATATATCGTCTTGTAAATATGAGGATTTTTGATAGTCAGAGTAGTACTGCAAAATATATAAATAAATAATTAATAAATAATTTAAATGAAATAGTAGTGTTTTTTTGAAAATACCTCTTTAGGGATGCTAGTTTGTTGACAGAAAACGATCTCTCTCATAAATTTACAAACATAATAACTGTAATCATTATCATTTTTTTGTTTTGGACACCACAAAAACTTTTATCATTAGGAGAATAAGTAACTTGTTTTGATATGTGTTTGGATAGTGAAATTTTATTATATATACCCTAATATTTGTCCATACGTAGTACTTTATTGCCTCCTTATACTTATCCCCTATCCTCATTCATTTTTTTAGATGATATTGATACACTGACATATCATAAAATAATCCTCAGTAAAAGATAATATAAATTATATTAATTGATGTTTAGACCTAAAACGTAGGATGCAATGTCTTATAGATTCACAAACTCCGTCTTGTGTGGTTGGTTTGTTGGATATCCTTGCATTGAATCCAGAAAATAAATCTTTGGAGTATCCAAGTTCACCACAATTAGCAGCCAATGTTTCCTAAAAATACAAAAAAGAATATGTAATAAAATAAGTGAAAATATAATTGATATTCTTTAATCGTAGAGTTTTACCCCTGCATGGTTGGTATTAGGAAGAGTTTGTCATCTGTAATCTTGATTTCAAGTGTTTTCAGCAAGCCTTTCACTATTTCATCCCTTTTTGATGGCTCTAATTTTGTTAGTTGTGTTGATGTGGTATGAGGACTAACGAGTCTGAATTTTAGCTCATAGGAAAATTCCTTCAACTGTTTTTCATATATACGTCTGCCAATAATATAAAATGCATTTAGTCATAATTAACACATTATATCAGCTTTTAGAAAATCAATTCATGAAAACATACCTCATATATAAATTTACAACTGTGACGCCTAGTCAACCATATTCAAGGATCTCATTTACATTTTTAGCAGCAACGAAATCTTGAATTTCCTCTTCGTATATATTCTCTTCAAAAACCACTATATGACTACTACCACTTTTTAGCTTTGTATCCACACAAGTCTTCAATGCTAGTAAATGTGGATAGAGAACATGTGGTTTTATTGTGCTTTCAGTATCTCTTTGGAATCGGTTGGTCGATCCTTTAGATGCTTTTGAGCCCACATTTCTTGTCACCCCCTTCCCTTTCTCTGTCTATAATAACATCCATTGGTTCATAACTTTTTTCATTAATTATTAAAGGTTTAGCTTGAAAAAATGGAAATAAATACCTCTTTGTCCACATGTAATCTTACAAGCTGTGATAGCCATGCAATGAATGTCCCAATATCCTTTTTGACCGTATGAATATCATCGTCATCAAGTAGAATAGGTAGATCTTCATTTGGATCATGAGCTACAATAATCATCACTTTTGGAAGTGGTCTATTATGCAGCTTATACTCTGGGATGTTGACACCATAGCCCTCGCTACAAGGTGATAGGTGGGTGTTGACAGATATAAATCATAGTCATTATCACCCTGTATAAGATCAGTATAAGGAAAGTATTAGTGTTTGTCTGATTCACATTTCATGGTAACACTTATTAAAATATTGATTATCACGGCTAAGACAGATCTTTGAGGGGAATGGCTCGCCTCAAAGCTAGTGGGGGTGGGGCGGGATCTTCACGCGCTGGTTGTTCTTGAGTTGTGTCTTCTCCTTGATTCCCACCCATAAAAGTTTCTAGAAACTCTCCCTGTCATTGAAATCATTCTTCAAGAGTTGATAGTCTTTCACTCATTTGTTTCATTTCTTCATTTCTATCACCCGTTTGTTTTTTTTTTCTCAAAATATACTCGGGGTGTCACCCCAAACCCCACACCTCTGACACGACCATATTATTTTGGCCGCTTCAAAGCCGTCGATAATAGGTCTATATCCTCTATATAAGTAGCTGATTCCTGTGACTATCATATATAGAAAAATAAGTAATTATTATTATGTAATAGCAATTTAAAACAAAATTTTTTATTATATCATACTTACACATATTTCCCACACTTTTTGTGTGTTTTCATCTACTAGATTCCCTTCCTTATTCACACGTGCCTCCTTCCATAGCACATGACGTGGGATGGAAGTGTCTTTGTCTTTAGACTTATCAATCTACATATAAATATAGAAAGATAATTATGATGTTGTTTCTTAGAACCTAACAATATTACTGTAAATTTAAAATACGTACCATTTTCTTTTATAGTGAAGCATACCCCATCCTTGCTTTACTATAGGGGTATGTTGGTTTTGATGCACATTCCTTATTTTCAGTATTGAGTTGTTGTTTCATAAATGAAATATTGACAATCAAAGTGATGAATACACAAATCCTCAAACAAAGTATTATTATTCATAATGTACCTAAAACTTATCATCCCCATGAAAGCCAATAAATGCATCCCATGCTTCTTGGGATACCATGTGAGTGTAGACAAGGGGTGGGCGTAGGTTTATTTTACCTTTGGAATCTTTCAGGTGACATTTTGTTAAAATAGTGTGAAAACTTCGATGAATCCTTCCTGCAAGACTCATTACATAATTCTTGTGTGAATCATCTGCTATAAATGTACTCTGCAAGATATTGAGAAGAGTAAGACACTGTTTCATTATTTTATTTTCTAGTAAATTAAAGAGATAATATCATAATGTTACCGTAATTTCTTCCCAGATCACATCCTTCAGCCCGGACACAACATGGTTTCATGAATCTATGTCAATCGGCACACATTACCGAGTGACAGTTATAATGTAACTACTAAACATATCCTTGTTGGGATTCACATGTTAGCCTCATGCATTCCATCCAACATCAAATTTTATGCCTTTACTTTTCGCCTTAAGAACTTTGGCTAACACCGCCAAACTATGACGCACCTGTGTTTTCTGCGACGTCGATCCTTTATCCCCGACCATTTCATCGATATCAACACAATCTATATGTTCATCTGAAATGGTAGCAACAACATGTGTTGATGGTTGTTGGACCTCAACACTAAGAGCAACAACAGGTTCAGAAACTTGTTGTTGCTCTGCACTGTGAGCAGCAGCGGCAACAGCAACAACAACAACAGCTTGAGAGACTTGTTCAGCCTCAAGGTTAGGAGCACCAGAACATGCAGAAGTCATTGTATTCAAAAGTGGTTGAAAAATTAATTTAGATTACATAAATTCATTAATGATAAGATAATAACACAAGATAATAAGATCTATATTACAAAAAAATATAACATGTTTATTGAACTCTCTTTCTTTTTTTCAAAGGTTGAATGGATTTGACACCTCTATCGATTATCCAAATACCTTCATTGTGGTCTCCTATAACATACAAAACATCATCTACATTGGGACTACTGTGAAATGATTGCGACGTACCACTAAAAGGATCGTCCTCAACTGAATTTTCATCGGACCCTTCAGTAGTTTTGGACGATAACAGAATAATCGACCACTTTCGGTTTGCGGTATCTGTAACATAAAATACTTGTACTGCTTGTGATTCCATTATAAACTATTCGTCTTTGTACCCTTCTTTACTAAAATAAACTTTCACAAATCCCAATTCATCTATTTTAACACTACTATTGTTATCAGCCCATTTGCATTGAAAAATCGGCAATTGGAATGTCGTATAATCTAACTCCCATATTTGTTTTATAATGCCAAAGTATGAAATATTCACATAAATTAGATTTCTGTCCTTACTACCAGAAACATGCATCGCTTCAGCCAAAAGTGTAACTCCACTATTTTTCATGGTACTATATTAATCATGTTCATCTGTATAGAATGTATAACCATTAATTAGATAACCATTGTAAGATAATACATACACACTTGTTCTGATGGCTAGCCATCGAATTCATTCTGAAATTGAATTCATATTTTCAGCTAACTCCTTAAAAATATGATCCTGAAACCATCCTATAAACTGGTGATTATGTGTATTTAATATCCATTTTTCAGCCCTTGATGGATTCAACTGCCTAAGAATTTCTTTATGGGTTTCAATATATGGAGAAACCTCCCAACTGTTATGCAAAATATAAAGGTGGGCCTACTCCTGATCTGTAATATTGATTGTCACAACATCTCTTCCAGAAATTCCCTCACCCTCAATGCATCCAATGTTACAAGATTTTGGGAGACCAATGCTTTCCACATCAGATAAGTATTCGGTACAGAATTCAATGGATTCCTCAACAATATATCGCTCCACAATACAACCCTCTGGATGACTTCGATTTTTGACATACCATTTCAAAATATTCATATACCATTCAATGGGGTACATCAATTTATAGTGAACATGACCACAAAGTCAAATCTATCTCACCAAGTGAACCATAAAATGAACCATCATATCAAATAATGGTGGCGGGAAGAACATTTCTAATTCACATAATATGATGACAATTTCTCTTTCCATAGTTGGAAATTTCGCCGGGTCTAAAACTTTGCTGTATATAGCTTTGAAAAAGAAACAAAGTTTGGTTAATGTATGATGAACATTCTTGGAAAAAATGTAACGTAAAGCTGTAGGAATTAAATCTTGCATCAAAACATGACATTCATGTGATTTCAAACCTTTTAACTTCAAATCATTCATTGATACAATGTTCTTGATATTTGATGAATACCCCTCCAGAACCTTTACATCATTGAAAAAGTTGCAAAACTGATATCTCTCCTCCCTAGAAAGAGTGTAAGCAGCTGGAGGAAGAAACATTCGATTTTCACCCTTCACGAGAGCCAACTCTTCTCGTATTCCCATGTCAACCATTTCCAACCTTGCCTTAATTACATCCTTTGTTTTTACAGTGGCATTTAGCAATGTTTCTATAACACTGTCATATACATTTTTTCCACATGCATCACATCAAGAAAATGTTTGACGTACAAACAATTCCAGTATGGTAATTCAAAAAAAATTGATCTCTTTTTCCAACCGATTTTTGTAAGGTTTTTCGAAAATGGTTTATCAAAAACAGTGTTCATATATTTTAATTTCTCAAATAGCTGATCACCTATTAGTGGAGACATTGTTGCGCATTATTATTAACTTCCATTGAATGATGTCATCCAAGATCGGTACTTATGCCGATGAGGTAAAAATCTACGATGTCCTAGAAACACAATTTTTGATGAATGTTTCAACCTAATTGATTCTGTATTTTCTTCGCACATAGGAAACCCTTGAGTTCCTTTAATTCTATAGCATGAAAAATTTCCATAAGCAGGGAAATCATTTATCATCCCATAAAACATCACTCTCAACGTGAACTATTCACTTTTATAAGCATCATACAACATAAAACCTAAATCCCACAATAACTTCAAATCCTCGATCAAAAGAGCCAAATAGACATCGATATCGTTGCCTATTTTTTTGTCCTGATATAAGAATATATAACATGATAAATTTCCGTTTCATGCATAACCAGGGTGGAAAGTTATAATTTACCAACAAAACAGGCCATGTACTATGAGTGCTGGTTTGAAAATCAAAAGGATTCACTCCATCTGTAGATAACGCAAGACAAAGGTTTCTCAGCTCATTTCCAAATTCAGGATACTCATGATCAATTCTCTTCCATTGAGGAGAGTCGTCTGGGTGACGTAATTTCCTATCTTTATTTCTTTTCTCTTCATTCCACGACAATTATCTTGTAGTTTCTTCACTTCCATATAGATGCCTAAACCTTGGAATGATTGGAAAGTACCATAAAAATTTCGTAGGATTGGATTCATCTTTCTTGTATCGGGAAACACCACACTTTGGGCATTCTATAAGTGATTTGTTCTCCTTGAAAAACAATATACAGTCTTTCAGGCAGGCATGTATTCTTTCAGAAATCATACCTATCGAGCATAGCATTCGTTTAGATTTATATGTCCAGCTTGGGAGCTCATTATCTTCCGGGAGCATGTCATTCAAGAGATAAAGTAGTTATGTAAAACTAACATAACTCCATTTGTTGCCTGCTTTCAATTTATACAACTTCAGTACAGCTGACAATGCTGTATATTTAGTGCAACCAACATATAATGGCGTCTTTGCAAAACTCTTTAACTTCTCAAACAATTTTGGGCAATCACGGAGTTCATCTTCAATTGTCCTTGTCATTTCCTCAATACGATATTTATCATCATTGACATCTGTAATCACATCCTCCATACGGTCTTCTTCATTATCCATATTTGTAATCATTAATGATCCATAAAACATAGTTTTATCCCAGCCAGTAGCTACATTTTCTTTTTTTTTTCTATGTTTATTCCAACATTTATAACTCCGATATATTCCGCGACATATCAAATGTTATTCCAACTCCCTTGGAGTAATTATTCTAGAATAATAACAACGTAAACACAGACAAAGGATTTGAGAAGGATCCTTTGCGTGATCCTTTTCAAACTTGATGAACTCTTTCACTCCATTCTCATACTCTATTGTCAAATGATTAGCATCCATCCAATCTTTATTCATCTCCATCCTATTTGAATCTCAAATATTATTATTTATGATTCAAATACACAAAACAAGACTTCGAAATACAGTAGAATAGAACCACTTATAAAAATAGAGATTAATAGAGACTAACCATTTTCAATAAAGATTTGGAAATCAACAGAACCAGGATAGACACCCCATCAAAATCAATACACTTTCCAACTCCCTTACCAATAGTTCTAGAACCCACCACCCTTGCAGCAAAACATTAAACATCCTTTTAACCACCCCTACCAGCCACCCCATTCATAATAAAATAATCACATTAAACAACCCAAAACTAGTGACCAAACTCAAATAAAATGAAAACAAGAATATAATTTTGATGAGAAAAATAATATAGTAGATACATTTCTAAACACAAAGGGGTTCGCAGGGGCGAAAAATAACCTAGGTTTATCCAAAATTACTATGGAATATCATAGGTTTTGTTACCCAAATTAACATAAGAAATAGAAAATTGAGGTTAGTGAACATAAATTCTATCATGAACATCTAAAGGATATGCAATAACTCTCCCTCACCTTACCCAAACTTGTAACTAATATCCACAGACACGTCTTACATCCATTCTATAAAAAATCACATTCCCATACAAAGGGATAAACAACAATCCCTTAGTGTTAAAAAACTCACACATGAGGGAGAAGGACCACATCGACCATCCCTACCCAAAACTCAAACCTCCTCTCAAACCTCCTCTCACTAACTATTAATACCTTCCATAATATTAATACCTACAATAAATAAATTATTTCCCAAAAGCATGACCTTTAGATTAGAAAAATTCCCATCTATTTAGGTAAAATAGAAATATGATTCCTTTTTTTCTTATGAATCATTAAATTTGGAAAAACAGACTAACCAAATCAATAAAATTCATACCTTCACAGGAATTTGAAGGTAAAGAGAGATAAATAATTCCATTGAAAATAATTCAATTGAATCTTTTAGTATCAATTGAAAGAGGCTATTGGTTTATAAAGGGATTAGGTCAATAAATCAGTACATAATCATGCCTATACTCTCAAACCAAACTCACCACATCCCAAAATTTTATCAACTAAAACATGACC
This sequence comes from Viscum album, assembly GCA_963277665.1. NCBI lineage: Eukaryota > Viridiplantae > Streptophyta > Magnoliopsida > Santalales > Viscaceae > Viscum > Viscum album. The sequence continues at coordinate 2,040,492,593 of OY728148.1, read as the reverse complement.
ATCCGACTAAATAAAACTATACCTTACTGAAACCAAGAAACACCATGAATCATGGGGAACTCATACTAATGATGCCTCACTACATCACCGTTGAAATAAATCAACTATACAATTATGTTACACCTTGAGAAACTCAACCCTAGGGCATAATCCCCACCCTACATCTAGAAAATACCATCACTCCCTTGTTTCTCATTCCATTAGGACCACAACTCAAGGAACCATCTTTAGCCTTCTAAGAAACTCGAAGAAAACCACTCTTGAAAACTTCATCACAATCCCTTATCTACAACTAAAACCTAAAACATAAACTCGCAACCTTACTTAGAATCTCTAACCTCAAAGATGACTCAAAATTACAAGATTTCATTTATTCATCAACCTAGTGTTATAAAAACTAGACCATCTATACACAGATGTGAATCCCAAGGGAAATCACACTGTATCCAACTTGATTGAATTCCATGATATTCTGTATATACACATACTTCTATATATAGGGAATAAAACTCTTCCTAAAACCACTTTTGAATGAACATGATTTTCCTTACATCATTCTCAAACCACCCTTAAAAGTAATCCCACTACTAAGGAAACCCATAAATGAGCTAGAATATTTTCCAATTCAAAACCCTACTTAACTGCTTCTAGCCAATTCTTAACCTTAGGACCCAACACTTAGACAATAAACATAAACACCTCCTAATATTGAAATTTGACAACACTCTATCCCATGCCTCTTTCTACTTCCTGCACACTTTACCATGATAATGTTTTAACATGTATAAGCATCAAAATTAATAAATTTAATCCAAAAAATTAAATAACTTACCAACACAAAGGGATACTCTTCCACACTAAAAGAATCATATATACCCCACACTTATAAACTACAAAACCAATTCATAATCCATTAAAAAATATTATATTCCTATGAAATCATCACCAAAGATAAAATATGGGAAGCCAAGAATCAAACCTCATCGAAAGGAATCCCAAACACTTGAAGTAGGGTTTGCGGGGAGTAGGGTCCAATGGGGAGAAGGAGAAATAGGGTTTGTGGGGAGGAGGATCTATGGAAGGGGTTCAAGGGGGAGGATAAGGAGTAGGGTTCGTAGCGGAATAGGGCTAGCGACAGAGTAGGGCTAGTGGCGGAGGAGGTCCGGCAAAGAGAAGAGAGGCGAAGTAGGGATAACAGTGATGAAGGTCTGACAAAGAGAAGATCAGGTGGGGAAGGGAGTTGTCTCAAGGGTAAAGTCCCATGAGAGCTTTAGGGCACAATAAGCAGAGGGTACTGTGCACCCCATTTTATAAAATGGGACTATGGGTTTATCAGTGCTAAAATTTTAGTGCTAAAAAAGGGTGATATTTATTATCACTTTTCTAACGCTGATAAAGAATCCATTTATCAGTGCTACAAAAGCACTGATAAAGGCACCATTTATCAGTGATAGAAAAGCACTGATAAAAGGTGGCGCTTCCCTTTCCCGTTTTTGTAGTAGTGATAGTCAAGGAGCATGATATCTAAACAGAGGGACCATGCCCTGATACGATAGGAGGGTATCACTCCAATGGTAGAGGACCCATTCCCCGACTCTATAAGAGGGTTCCACTTTGATGGTTGAGGAATCATGCTCTACCCAGCAGGAGGGTGCCACTATGATAGTTGACAGAGGAACCATGCCTTGTCCTAACAAAAGGGTTCCACTCTAATGGTCGAGGACCCATTCCATGTCCAGCAGAAGGAGGCCACTCTAATAGTAGATATAGGTCCCATGCTCTGCCCAACGGGAGGCTACCACTCCAATGGTTGAGAACCCATGCACTTCCTAGCAGGAGTGTTCCACTCTGATAGGTAGAGGACCCATGCCCTGCTGTGTTAGTGGGGTACCACTCAGTTGGTAGAGAACCCGCACCCTAGTGCCATAGGGGGTTCCACTCAAACCAAAGTAAGAGGTATGGGGGACCTGTACCCTGATACAATAGGGGGTTACCAATCCCGAACTCTCTCAGATGATACCATATGATCACTACCACCATTGAGCACCACCTAAATAAGCATCACACTCTAAACAACTCTCATCATATCTCAGAATATACTACGAAGGCCACCACCACATTCTACACAGAAAAACACTCAAGATAAGATACTTGTGCTCCATAATCATAGTCTAAACAATAGAGATACGAGAGTAAGAAGATTCTAAAGAAATGAATGACATGTTAGGAGTCCACATGGTGTGTGACCTCACTCCTCTATCTGGTCATGTCCTTTCCTGAACACAGCTTACTGACCATGTAGTACTACACCGTGTAAGGGTATTACACGATGTGTCTCGACCAAAATTCTAATGAACACACAAGGCTTGTTGTCAGTCTAATGAGTTAAAACACAATTCCACTAATATGCCATAAAAAATGACCATGAATGGACAAACAAAACATACTGTTGTGTTCCTTGTGAAAAATTCTTGGGATAAGCTATTCACTTTCCCAAATCAGACACCCTATAAAAAAACGCATTTCACCGCATCACACTCAAACTACGCCTCATGGGCCCGAGCCATGATTCCAAATTAAATACTTGATATTGATCTCAAAACATCTACCTCAAAATCTGGTTTTTGATGCCTTAAACAATTCATCATTCCAACACCGTATGGAAAAGATACGTCATATACTAGATTCCATAACAATAATAATGATATATTATTATTATTGGGTGCTTCATGGACCCGAGCCACAATCCAAAAAAATATATCCAACATTGGTCTTGAAATGGCCATCTTAATGTCAGGGTCATGATGCCACTGATGGTTTATAAATTCGAAGTCACACAGAGAAGTTATGGTCGATTCAATGTTTTCCCAACAAAAAATTATAATAATAATATTTATTATTATTATTATTATATTTTTTTACCTCATAATGTAGATGATACGCTTCATCCTCCCTTGTCATGCACTCCAAGGTGGCTCCCTTCATTAACAATTAATACCTTTTATTTATTTCCTTTTATATTATCATTATTATATTTTATAATGATAAAAATAACATAACATAAAGGAGGGGGTTGTCACGGGTGTATGGGGGTTGGGGACGAGGTCACTGGGTCAAGCCCCGCACCTGGGTGCGTGGGTTGTAACCCACCTTTTTTAAAGGAGAATCCTCCCCTAAGCACATAACCCAGCTTTCCCCCTGGATTCTTCATTTCATTTCATTTTTTTTTATTTTAAAAAAATCATTATCATTAATAATATTAAATAAAAAAACTCTTAAAAGATTATCATTTATCTATCTCCACAATTATCTTCTTTCTCTCTCTCTCCATGATTATATTATATTATTATTATTTTCTGTCTCCCAAGATGGCCACAAATATATTATTATTATCATAATAATAATATTCATCACCCTTTGTATCATTATTAATAATATTAACGCCCACCGCGTTGTCCATGTCTGACCACCTCATTGGAGATCCATGTCTGACCACCGTCACATCTACGCCGAACAATATTTAGCACGAGACCCCACATGCGACCTCCATTTGGAACCAATCTCGTTACACCACACATCGTCATTATGCGTAAATCAGGGAAACATGTATCAATGATCTAATCCCAAACCACCTTCGATCAATCATCATTTTTTTCGCACCTTGATTGCTTCCTCGATTGTGAACCTGCACCCATGGTACCAATCTGTTCCATTCAAAAAACACCATCTCGCTTATTTTTCCCACAACCATCACTATTTCAGGGGTTCAATTACACTCGAACCCACCCCAAAAATGTCAAATTGTGACCATGGGATCCAACAATAAATAATGTGAAGAACAGTGGAGGAGATACACAAGAACAAAGGTGTAAACATCGATGACCAAACTTTCTTGTCCAAAAATAATATATCGAGAATATTTATGGTGAGAATATGACACAAACAAGAATAAAACGAATTAAATAAGTTTAATTCATCTACAAGGCTCATGTGAAGAACATACAATCACAGAATTAAAAGAGGATAATAATTTATGATTCAAATATTTAATCAAAAGGGATGAAAACCACAATTGATGAGTCCTACCTCGATTATGGATTGATCGTTGGTGAAGAATGCATCCCCTAGTGGTGAAGGTGGATATCCCACTACGTAAGTCATTCGTATCATGATTATCCTTATTCTGATCATCGTTCATTGTTTGATGTTTGTAACGACCCATATTATTATAAATAAAATTCCCCTTTTAATTTATTTAAATTTATTATTAAGTAATATGGTTATAGAATACACATGCACTTATTTGGTTTTATTATATCCTATCACATTTGACTGAGCATTAATAATCATTACCATTGATAATATAGTCTCTAAATGGTGATCATATGATTAGTATAAATATAGAGTTTTAACAAATCCAATTGACACAGACAAAGGAACTGATGGCCGTAACCAGTAGGATCGTACCCTATGAAGCCCATTTATTGTATCTTCTGAGAGAGATACCATTTATGGGATTTTCCCTTGACCAATCCCAAGATTACATCCAACAACTTAAGCATGAGCAAAATCGTTTATGGTAGAAGTTCAAGCTCATCGAGATCACGACCCAAACTATGTTCGCTGAACTGCCCCATGAACGTTCTACCATCGCGCACCTTACTCTTAGGATGTTTACTGGTATATTAAAGGGATATGTATCAATTCCATAGTAATACAAGTATGTACATTATTTTTTATAGACTAATGAATATATTTCCATCATATTATTGTTACTTTGTAAATTATTTTTATTTTGATACAATAAATAAAAAATTATATTTTTGGTTGCTATTAAAATTCAATTAATGAATTTATGAATTAATTTATTTTTGAAATAAATAATATTTTAATATTATTAAATAATTTTTATCATATATAAATGATCATATAATTTTTATAAAGCTAAATATAATTTTTATAAGGGTTCAAAAACTGTTATTGTAAAAAATACAACATTTCTTAATAAATGTTGATTTTATTTTAAAAGTGAAAATTTAAATATTTATAAAATTATTTAGATAAAATGGATATTATTTTTGGAATAATAATTTCAAAATTATCTAATGGTTATTTTTTCATAATTTTCTGAGATAGTCAAATTTTCAGGTAAAAATTAAATATTGTATAAATATACTTTGTGTTTTATGACATCATAATGACCCAAAAGTGATGAAATAATTACTATAAATGGGATCCATGAAAAAATAAATGTTTTAACTTTAAAATAATGTGATTTTAAGTTTATTTTATTTATTTTTTAAAGCCATTATGAATCCTCCAAAACCTATAATATATTTTAAGGTTTTAAAATCATTTCTTTAAGAGTGCGACTCACCTCCACATAAGAGAAGACATTATTTTAACAAGTTCGTCCCATGGTCTTATAAAATAATAAAAAACACTCCCATTTGGTAAAAACCATGGGCATAAACCATGGTACAATTTATGGTTTTTTATATTTTATTATGTAGAGTCCAAAACCTAAATAATAAAGAAATCCCTCTCTTTTCTTATATAAAACCACCCAAGTTCTCATTTATCTTCACTAAAAATCCTTTTTACATGTCCATAATCTTTCCTTCACTCACTAGATTCCTCCCAAGGTTCCTACAAGCTCTCAAGAATCTCCTCCCAAGCTTTTGGAGTCATACATTCAAGTAAGGGATCTCACCTTCCTCACATCCTTTCAATTCAAGCACATTCTTTGAAATTAGTCTTATTAATTTCAATTTGTTATGTTTTAATTCATTTATAATCATTAAATTACTATTAAATTTATTTTATATCAATGATAGATCATTTATACTCTCTCATTTTGACTCTTACCTAAGCTGTTACTATACCGAAATTTCGTAAGGGATCTTCCTCTCCTCTTTTTATTAAGCACTTATTTTTTGTAATATCTCTAAATTTCATTTTTCTTATGTTGGTATATGTTCTTACATATCTAAATTACTATAAATTTAATGGATAAATGAGGATATTCCCATTTCAGTCTCATTAATCCTTTCATCATCCTTTATGTACACCCATTACCATACTGAAATATAGTTATGATTCTTTTCTTTATTCATGTTTCTTCATTACCTTATGCCTTTTATTTCCAATTTCTAATGTTGGGATATGTTTTTCTGTGTATCTATTACTTCCCATTTTATGTATATGTGATTATATACCCCTTTATCTCTCATTAACTCATTTTTATGAATTTTTAAGTGATGTCGTTATGCTACTGAAATATCATCACAATTTTCCATGCCAAACCAATTGTGTAGTGAATACCATACTCATATCCTATCAAAGGCGTTCACATTTATGAACATATACCTTTTTATTGGGTAATTACATGTATTTATTACACACTCCTTTATTGTGGAATAAATTATGACGATGAATGAATCCATGTTGTATGATCTATGTGGCACACTTAAGCATGTAAATGAAATGAAAGTGACAGGTGAACCTGAAATTATATAGAACTCCAATGAATTTGGTAATGTTTAATATAATTATATGTCATTTTAAGACAAGTATTGAACCTAATTACTTTATGTTAATTTCTCGACCATGATATCTTAGTGGGTTTAACCTTAACCTATGTTTATGTTGCAGTGTTTTAATTTGTTTCCATATTTCCCATGTTATGATTATCATGATATATAAAGTCTTATTATTCATGTTCCTTTAATTCCTCATTGACATTACTATTGTCTAATTTGTATTATATTCTTCATATTTTTCCTTTTTTACCCCTTGATGGGCTTTACAACTCACCCATTTCTTATGTTTTTTCCCAGGTTATGCCATGCAGTTTTAAAAATCCATGGAATTTTTGAATCATGTTAAGGAAGTTTTCAATAATGTTGTTGTATCCGATGTTCAATATGTTATACTATATATCTAATTCCCAAATAAAATATACTTCTCAATCTTTTTGGTTGTATTAAGTGTAACTTTATGTAATAAATCATGTATTAATGTGAAATAAAGAGCGGGGTTTTCATAGTTGGTATCAGAGCGAAAGTTTAGTTATTTTTTGGATTAGGATTAGAAAAATACAGTGAAATCCTTAGTAATAAGACTAATTATAAGAAAACATCCCTAAATTTTGGTAAGTATAGAGTAAGTATTTTATCAAGAACACATCCCTATCTGGATACTACAAGTGGACATGGTTCTGGAACAGGTGCACCTAGGGGTTACAACTCTGATGAGGTGTCACAGGCCTGACTGGGGGTAACCTGGTACATGAAAATAGGCCTTACTAGCTCCTAGTTTGACACTCCTAAGGGATATTCTTTGGTAAATTCATAATCTCGTCATTAACCATTATTAAGGGAATAAAAAAAATTCCCATAAGAATATATGTTATGAAACAGATCATGGATAACATAGATTGAAGCCTATAAATTCATAAGTTAAGGAAATATATGTAATTTATAAGTTATCTATTTAATATAATTTTATTCCCCTTTGCATGTTTAATAGTTTAAAAATACCCACCCCTAATTTTCCTTTTATTCTTTCTAATGATCGGAAATAGGAGGAATCAGGTAAAAAATCAATGCGACGGGTAATATAATGACTTCCATAATGAGATTACTAATATGATGGGAGATGGAATCACAAACTTAGTCATGATACTCTCTTAGATGACTCAGGTTATGAATAAAAACCTTGATCAGGAGGAGTGCCCAAACCCCCCTAAGAGAGAACAATACGCAATCGAAAGATTCATAAGAAAAGGGACTCCTACATTCAATGGATCATCTAATCCATTAATCATGAAAAAATGGATCAAATCCATTGATAAGATATTCTTCATCCTTTAATTTTATTAGCAAGAGAAGGTTATACTAGTTGTTTATCGTATGGAGGTAGAAGTTGATCAGTGGTGGGATTGATCAAAAATATGAAGCCCTGGGAAGAGATCGAAGCGATGAAGTTGAAGGAATTCCAAAAAATGTTTTTTGATAAATATTTTACTCACACTCTATGATGGAAAGGGGTTTCCTCGCCCTTAATAAAAAATATGAAAAATCTATCGAGACATATGAGGCAAACTTCACAAGACTTGAATGATATGCCTCCAGCTTTATCATTACCCCCAAATGCATGGTTGATCGATTCTTTGGTGGGCTAAAACCTAGTCTATGAAAATACTTGGAGATCTGTGACTTTGATAACTATAAATAAATTATCCGATGTGCCCTCAAAGTTGAATTGAAGGTCATAGAATTTCAAGGGTTTCATGGGGATAAGAAGAAAAAAGTTGAGTTTAATTCTGGCAGTCCAATGGAGAAATCTAACGGTGCCAAGAAATTTCAACATCCCACATGTCAAAGGTGTGGGAAAAAGAACCTCAGAAATTACATAAGGGGAACAAAGAAATGATTTAGTTATGGGGAGGAAGGAATCCTACCTAAAAATTACCGATAGGATAATCCCACTAATGCGACAGAGGAAAGGAATGCTCTGGTCAACCCTTGGTACATTATCCATTACTTCAAATGAAAGCAATTGAGGCACTTTGTAAACCAATTCCCTAAGAAAAGAGTTTTCAGAGACAACCAACAACCTCCAAGATAGTTAGGGTGGGATTTTTCCATCACCACCATTGAAGTGGATCCCAATAACAAAGTGGTGATAGGTACACTAGTTATTAATTCAAGAATAGTGAACATACTTTTTTATTTTGGTTCTACACATTTCTTTATATCATAAAAGTTTAGTAGAACTATTCAAACACTGAAACAAAGCATGGTGGTAGATATGTTAGTGAAAATAGAAAATGTGGAAATTATTGCATCCCAAGTATATAACTCCTCCATTGTCACAATTTGTGGGATAAAATTTCCAACAAACCTTGTCATACTTCCTTTGGTGGAATTTGATGCAATTATGGGTATGGATTGACTTTCCCTATATAAATAAAATATTAATTACCATGAGAAGGAAATCATTATCTGTATCATGGATCAACCCCCGATTCTATATAAATTCAAGGAGATGGATGAATCTTATTTAGCACCAATATCTCAAGTATGGATAATTATTACCCTACAGGCAAGAGTATCTAGCCCAAATGATCGAGTCTAAAGAAAAAACATCCTATAAGACATGCCTATTGTGAGGGAATACATTGCTGCATTTCTCGGGGAACTGTTTGGTCTTCCTCCTAGATGAGAGGTTGAATTTTCAATCATGCTTATACTTAGGGAATTTCCAATATCCAAGAATCTATATAGAATGATTATTGTGGAACTTGATGAGCTGAAGAAACAACTACATGAGAATCCAGATAAAGGGTTTATTCTCCCAAGTTCTTCACCATGGGGTGCACCAGTCCTCTTCATCAAGAAGAAGGATGAGCCAATGCACCTTTTTATTGATTATCGTGAACTCAACAAGATCATGATAAAGAACAAGTATCCTCTTCCACATATTGTTGACTTGTTCTATCAACTATGTGGATCACAATAATTCTCCAAGGTGGCACTACAAGAAAATAAGGTTATACCAATGGTTCTAAACCATTGGTATAGGCTATACCAACGGTTTTTCAAACCGTTGGGTAGTAAGCCGTGAGGAAAGCCTTATACCAACAGTTTGATGTAAACCGTTGGTATATTGTTTTATTAAATTTCTCCCAATGTATACCAACGGTTTTTAACCATTGGTACTACATTTTTTGAGAATTATTATACCAACGGTTTTAAACTGTTGGTAATGTGATTTTCCAAAACACCTATACCAACAGTTCTCAACCGTTGGTATAGTGTTTTTCCAAAATTCCAGAACACCTATACCAACGGTTTAGAACCGTTGGTATAATGTTTTTCCAGAATTCTAGTACTCTTATACCAACGGTTTAAAACCGTTGGTATTGAGTTTTTCCAGAACTGCTGCACAGTAGCCCCCCTCCAGTAGCCCCTCCACTATACACCTGCATAAAAAATATCACAAAAACCACATAAAAACTTAAAACAGTATAAAAAACACCTAAAATAGCAAAAAAAAAAAAAACACATAAAACCATCAAACTCTTCCAACCATGTCATGTACTACAATTCCCTATTTCAATCTTCATATGACAACAATCATCCGGTAGTAATTCACCTCACCCCTGCACAAACCCCCAACCAGCACAGTCCCCCCACCTCCCCATCAAATTCTAATAGGTAGAATAGTATGAGAAATACCTATTAGAGTTGAATAAGAGTTTGAAATTGGCTCATATCCCTTTTTTTTTTCTGATCCTAGATTTGGGTATGTAATGATTTGTGATGAATTTTGCATTGAACTTGTATTGTTTATAATATATGGTGAAAATTTATTTTCTTAGGAGTCTCGTCACTTCTAACCCCATGAGTGAAACTACCCAACTCATGAAAAAGAGTTTGCTACTATCGTTGATGAGTGTAAATTTCAGTTGTATTCACTTAAAATGATGTTCTTTTCAAACAAAAGAGAGACTTTGAGCAATGCCGTCCACACCATGCCTTAGATTGAGGAGGGGTTGACTCGTACACGTCACATATGACCCATGAATCGTTTTCCTAAAGTTTCAACAGAATCCGAATGTGTTTGGTCAGTTTTCTGTATGCCAGTAGTTGTTTTCACTTAAAATCTTGTCCATTTCAAATAAAAGTGAGACAGTTTGAGTGGTACCGGACACACCGTGCCTTAGATTGAGGCGGGGTTGACTCGTAAACGTCACAAATGACCCATGGATACTTGTCCTAAAGTATCAACAGAATCCGAATGCGTTTGGTCCATTTTCCGTATGTCAATTGTTGTTTTGACTTAAACTGTTGTCCATTTCAAAGAAAAGTGAGACACTTTGAGTGGTGCCGGCCACACCATGCCTCGGATTGAGGCGGTGTTGACTCATACACATCACAAATGACCCATGGATCATTTTTCTAAAGTATCAACACAATCCGAATGCGTTTGGTCGGTTTTCCGTATGTCATTTATTTTACTTAAAAGCGCATCCATTTTAAACAAAAGAAAGAAACTTTGAGTGGTACCGGCCACACCAGCCCTCGGATTGAGGCAGGGTTGACTTGTACACATCACAAATGATCCATGGAAACTTTTCCTAAAGTATCAATAGAATTCGAATGTGTTTGGTCAGTTTTCCATATGCCGGTTGTTGTTTTCACTTAAAATCCTGTCCATTTCAAATAAAAGTGAGACAGTTTGAGTGGTACCGGCCACAACGTGCCTCATATTGAGGCAGGGTTAACTCGTACACGCCAAAAATGACCCATGGATACTTTTCCTAAAGTATAAATAGAATCTGAATGTGTTTGGTCTGTTTTCCGTATGTCAGTTGTTGTTTTGACTTAAACTGTTGTCCATTTCAAAGAAAAGTGAGACACTTTGAGTGGTGCCGGACACACCGCACCTCAGATTGAGACGGGGTTGACTCTTACACATCAAAAATGACCCATGGATCGTTTTCCTAAAGTATCAACACAATCTGAATGTGTTTGGTCAGTTTTCTGTATGTTGTTTATTTTACTTAAAAGCGCATCCATTTTAAACAAAAGAAAGACACTTTGAGTGGTACCGGCCACACCGACCCTCAGGTTGAGGCGGGGTTGACTCGTACACGTCAAAAATGACCCATGGAAACTTTTCCTAAAGTATCAACAGAATCTGAATTCATTTGGTCAGTTTTCCGTATGCCGGTTGTTGTTTTCACTTAAAATCCTGTCCATTTCAAATAAAAGTGAGACACTTTGAGTGATACCGGCCACACCATGCCTCAGATTGTGGTGGGGTTGACTCGTACACGTCATAAATGACCCATTTATACTTTTCCTAAAGTATAAACATAATCCGAATGCGTTTGTTCCATTTTCCGTATGTCAGTTGTTGTTTTGACTTAAACTGTTGTCCATTTCAAAGAAAAGTGAGACACTTTGAGTGGTGCCGGCCACACCATGCCTCAGATTGAGGCGGGGTTGACTCGTACACATCACAAATGACCCATGGATCATTTTACTAAAATATCAACACATTCCGAATGCGTTTGGTTGGTTTTCCGTATGTCGTTTATTTTACTTAAAAGCGCATCCATTTTAAACAAAAGAAAGACAATTTGAGTGGTATCGGCTACACCGGCCCTTGAATTGAGGCGGGGTTAACTCATACACGTCACAAATGACCCATGGAAACTTTTCCTAAAGTATCAACAGAATCCTAATGCGTTTGGTCGGTTTTCCGTATGCTGGTTGTTTTTTTCACTTAAAATCTTGTCTATTTCAAATAAAAGTGAGACACTTCGAGTGATACTAGCCACACCGTGCCTCATATTGTGGTGGGGTTGACTCGTACATGTCATATATTACCCATGTATATTTTTCCTAAAGTTTCAACAGAATTCGAATGCCTTTGGTCGGTTTTCCATATTTTCAGTTGCTGTATTCACTTAAAATGATGTCTTTTTGAAAAAAATTACAAATACATAATGGAGGAATAAAAGTTAATGATATTGAGGAAAAAAAGTTACATAATGAGTAACAGTCTATAAGGAATAAAATTTATAGAAAGACTGACTACGTGGGAACTAATGTTAGGAATTTTAGGAATGATAGTTACATAATGTGCAATATCAATTGTAATAAGATGTTATAGAACCCAAAAACGGATTTCTTTATCTAGTTTACGGAAATAAAAACAACCTAAGAACTTTTGAATCCCTATCTTGCTGCACTAGAACCATCAATTTAGCATAACATCTAAGCCTAAATTCATCGAAATTAATTTACATTATTCAGGATCAATTTCAGAGTACAACCTATCTCTGTCATCAATGACATAGTGATCATGCAAAAAGAATCAAATAAAATATCCAAGTAGGTACCATTTAGGGAGGGACATGATTTCCTTCATTCTTGGTAGCACTTCATAAGAACTGACTTTGAGAACTCTGACTGCATGGTCTGCATCAAAATATTATAAACCATTATTTTTTTTATCTTCTTATAGTAAGTGTTGAGTTTTATAAAACATTTGCAATAAGTGAGCCTAATTCCATTAGAAGGCTAGAAAATATGTATAGAAATGTAAATATATCTAATAATATGTTGAAGTTATTCATAAATGGAAAGGACCATTATTCATGATAAATAATATAATTATTGGCTATAGTACCTTGAGAACCAAATGCATCTGCAACGAAGACACCCTCCTTAAAGGTCTGTTTGAAGAGGACATCATGAATGATCAATATTATGCACCTTATAACAATATTAGTTTCCAACCAAGGAGAATTTTGTATACCATGTTTAATACTCACAAGTTGGACCAAATGAGATTCCACTTCAGCAATAACCATTTTGTGCTAACTTCATATCATAAATCTCAGCAGAAGAGATGTGTCCTTTTCTTTAAGAGAAAACCCATCACAAAAGGCACATTGAACTTCATAATAACCAAACTGTTGATTTACCTGAATAATTTTCCACCACGCATCTGCACAGCTAAGCAATAGTAGAAATCATAAATTATATTGGAACAGGGTTGCAAAATTTATTCTCAACAAATTGAAATAGTAATCCTGAAGTAACATACATTTAAAATAATAAAAGGAAACAAAATCAATGAAACATTCAACAACTCCCCCTCCCACCTCAGCCCCCCCCCCCCCCCCGCGCAGCCCCTTCCCCCAGCAGCCCATCCCCTGCCCCTCTCCTCCCCTCCCACCCTTCCCAACCTTTTCCCCCAGCAGCCCCCTCCCTCCTGCCATCACCCAGCCCCTCCCCTACCCTCCCCTCCCCTCCCCTTCCCCGCCCTCCCCTCCAACCTGCCCAGCCCCTGCCCCTCCCCTCCCCTCCCCCCTGCCCACCCTTTTCCTCCCCTCCTGCCCACCCTTTTCACCCAACAACCCCCTCCCCTCCCCTCCCCCCTCCCCTGCCCTGCCCTTCCCTCCCCCCTGCCCACCCTTTTCCTCCAGTAGCCCCCTGCCCCTCCCCTCCTACCCACCCTTTTAACCCAGTAGCCCCCTCCCCCCTCCCCCCCTCCCCTCCCCTCCCCTCCCCTCCCCCCTGCCCACCCTTTTACTCCCCTCCTTCCCACCCTTTTCACCCAGCAGCCCCCTCCCCTTCCCTCCCCTCCCCCTGCCCACCCTTTTCCTCCAGCAACCTCCTTCCCCTCCCCTCCTGCCCACCCTTTTAACCCAGTATCCCCCTCCCCTCCCCTCCCCCCTCCCCTTACCTCCCCTCCCCTCCCCTCCCCCTTGCCCACCCTTTTCCTCCAGCAGCCCCTTGCCCCTCCCCTCCTGCCCACCCTTTTCACCCAACAACCCCCTCCCCTCCCCTCACCCTCCCCAACCTCTTCCCCCAGCACCTGATCATTCATGAAATAAGTTTACATGCAGATATAGTAATATTTAAAAATAACAATACATACTATGTATGACTAATAGGGAAGCACTTTAATAAGAAATTCATAATTATGTATAAGAAATCTGTTAAAACAGTAAGTATGATAAATTTGGAAACACTTCAATAAGAATTCTAGAATTTAGTTGGCATCCACAAAATTCCCAGAAGATCCACCATTACTAAAATAGAAATCATCCCCTGAATAGAATGGAAATTCAAAAACAGCAAGATTCACTTCAAAAACACAAAAATAAGAACATAATCAATAATATTTCGAGTGATTGTTTTTGAACATTAGGATGACCATATTAACTTATCAAACCAGATATCATACATGGAATCATTTAGTTCATTCTAATTCTAGATATAAATCTATTCATGTTACTATCAGGCATAAAACTATCAGGCATAAATGACATAAAATGCACTTCTATGGGAAAATGACATAAACATGAAATACATGGCTAACTAAGAAAGCTAAGTAATAAAAAATAGAAAAATGGGTATCACAGTACCAAGGAATAATAAAGGTCTAGGTAGTAGAGGAAATATACAATAAGAATCAAGTGCAAAAAAGAGATCTGATAACAACATCCCTATGAAGCAGAGGAAAACCCCATAGTGGAAAACCAGGTTAAAAAATAAAGAGTTATACATAATTCAAAAATGTAATGGATCAATCTGCCCTTGATCACCATCACCATCACTACTGTCATCATCGGCCTCATCCTCACCGCCATCTCTGTCCTCGTCCTCGTCCTCGTCATCGTCCCCATGCTCATCGTCAGCCTTATCCTCATCCTTGGTCCCATCCTCGCCCTCAGCCCCATCCTCTCCCTCGACCCCATCCTCTCCCTTGTCCTCATCCTCATCCCCTCCCTCGTCCTCTTCAGCATCCTCGTCATCACCAGGAACGTCATCATCTCGACCGCCACTAGAGCTGCCGCCTGGTGCATTGGATAATGCACCCATCGATGACATAAATGTCTGACAAGCCACGCTAGGCTCTGGTGGAAGTGATGAAGATAAAGCTTTCATCAGTTTCATAAATTCTTTGTCCCTCATTTGAACTTGTACTTCCAACTCTGTGACCCTTTTATCAGACTGTATTGCATGCTTCTTGACCTGTTCCAACTCGGTGGTACTAGAATGGATACCTGGAGAGGACCAATACCTCTTTGGGACTATATTCTTACCAGGTCGGCAGCGTACTCGACCAGAGTGCTCCTCTCCCAAAACCTGATATAAATGATCGTGTGGCCCAAAATTGTCAGGCTCTTGGGCATAAAGAGCCTCTAATGCATCCTGTTAAAAATATCAATAGATTAATAAATTTTAAAATAGATATTAAACTTTGAAATAAACAAATTAAAACTTACAATCTTTTCTTGGGTTGATTCATTTACCGCAGTTCCATCTTTTTTTCTTCTACTGGAGCAAAACAATTTTTCTCGAGGGATACATCCTTCAATATTCAATTTTTGCTTCTGTAATGACATTGAAATAATATAAAGTGCAAGTATAATCATATATTCAATATTCAATAAATCACATAATTTAAGTAGGAAACAATAAAAAGGGAAAGTCCTAAAGAAAAATTATAAACAAATATATCGTACCAGCTGTCTCTCATGATCTGACATAGTTATGCGCCCCAAAGTGTGGAGGTATTGCTTTGAATCAATGTTTTTATTGTTTTTTTCCGAAGATTCCTAAATAATGTTTAATAATAAATAAGATTATATTAATTCAAAATATGAAAACTCTCATTTAAATACCTAAAATGAGATTAATACCTTAAATTTGGCAGTCACCCAATGGGTAATCATTTGACGATATTGCTCTATCGGGAAGTCATCCATGATAGGTAATGTCTCTAACTCCGTGCCCACTCTATCACATCAGCTAACATACAGGTCATGCTTATAAGCTCTCCAAAGCTCTCCCAACTCTTTTAAACATGCTGGTCGTGCACCTTCGCCATCAAGGAAGTTAAAACGAAGATGAAACCCAATAGATTAGTTCATATAAATACAAAAAATACTACATTAAATCCAATATATTTTTTACCCATATTTTTTCCCGTGCATTATCTTTGAGTTTGTGTGGTAGATGTCTCCAAGAGAGAGGGATGACCGGAATGATATCGGAGTATTTGGCTAGCATCGCCAAAAAACCCCGACATTCCTGTCCAGATTTCTCAATCATTTGTCCATCAACATTGTATTCAACCATCAACTATGTCTGGCGGTTCCATACCGCACGCAAACGAGTACGCCCCCTTCCCTGCCTCCTATCTGTAGATGAATCTGTTATTAAAGAAAAATAATATCAGTACAAGTTATAATAGAATAAATTTTGGTATAAAAATTTTATAGAGTTATATAAATATACCTATGGTAGTCAGATCAATGGGCGTCACTGGATGTGCAGAAGCTGAAGGAATATCCTGTATAGGTGGAGTGTCCCTCAGTGTACGTTCCTTATCCACATATTGTGTCGCATCAGGAGTCGAAGAAGGTGGAATATAATAGCTCGGAGATAATGCACCATAAGAAAAAGATGATGGCATAGACGTCTGGCCAACTGGTAGTGTAAACATCGGAGGTCTAAATATCCCATGTGTCCCTGAAGACGCGCTAGGATCAAAATGGGGTGAAGAAGATACGTCTGTGGCAGTGGATCATCTAACTCTCGCCCCACGAGCCCTCGTACCACCGACCTCAGTACCGGGACCACTAGATGATCATCCATCTTTGACACCACCCCCTCCTACCACCAACCTCTCTACTGGGAGCAATATCAGGCTCCTCGTCAGATATCTCTCATTTAGGGGTTCGATCCTAAAAAAAAGTTTAACACAAAAGTAAACACATAATATTATAATTTATTAAAATATTTATATTTGAAATAAAATACTCACAACAGGGATGAGTGGAGGAACACCCATCTGTATCATGCAACGATTATTATCTGTCATCTTTTTTCGTCGCCTCTCTTCAATAGGTGTCATTTCCTGCAATGAAAACAAATATGGAAGTAATTAGAAACATATAACTAATGTGTAACCCCAAAAAAATATATAGGAAAACCATTATAATAAAAAACACATAAAGTAAAAGAAGATTTATGGTGGTTTGAAGGTAAGTACTAGGATACACACTCTGAATGATGTAGGTGAGAACACGACTGTATGATTCTATATATTTCTCACCACAACTTCGGGTTCACAATCAACTATGACAATTGATCTATTGGCGTCATCATAAGTAATAAACAAATTGCTTCCAATTGCAGTAGTGATAATGTCAACTTCATCATCACCATCATCAAAAACATGTCTGGGATTTACTTCAATAATTACTCCGAATTTAGGATAACGATGATCTTTGACATAAAAAACATGTTTCACCATTAACGCCGATACATATGGTTCATCGGTGGAAAGAGTGCGAGTCATGTCAATAACTCAAAATACACAATCATCAATAAAGGTGCCTTGCCTCATCATTGAATCAAACCATTGACATTTCATCATCATGACTCGACCATGTGAGTAATAATCCAAAATTATTATTTTCTCCACGACTCCATAATAAGCAACATTTTCAGAACGAGGTCTAGTATCCGATGAACTAGCATAAAAGTCTGTTGTGGTAGTTAGCATAACACCATTATGTTGTGTTCTCATGTTTCTTGCTCGTTCAGTGATAATAAATTTGTATCTATTGATCACAAGTGATTTACAAGCACGAACCATGGTATTAGGACCAAAATCCAAAGCTCTTATTTCCTCAGAAACAGAGTCTGCAGGAAAACTCGATACCTGAAATATAAACAAATAGTAAACTTAATTAAATATTATTTTTATTTAGTTATTACAGAAATATTTTTACCTTCAATTTCAACCAAGCAGAAAACCCTTTGCTATGAAAAGTCTCTTTCCTTCTCAAAGATAAAGAACGATGCTTTCTATATATCAATTCTTTATGTTCCCTGTAGATAAAAATAATAATAGTTTAACAAATATTTAAAATTACAAGAGATAAGATAAAAGATACATGTACAATTTACTTACTTGATATACTCATCGAACAAATCACAATTGAACAACACTGTGCGATGTGCCATCTCTCGCTCTTCAAGGCTTAATGTCGTCAATGTATATGATCCTGGAATTCCTCCTGTCTGAGGAAGTGATGGAAAACTGGGTTCAATTTTCCCATACTTTTCTTCTTCATTTCTCATTGGTCTATTTATTCTCGTAGTAAGATCAGACAAATACATTGCGCAGAAATCCATACATTCTTGAGCCAAGTAACCGTTCATAATAGAACCTTCGGGATAATTCATGTTCCGAACATATGATTTCAATGTGAACATGTTTCTTTCAGTTGGATATATCCAACAGAAAGAAACGGGTCCTCCAAGAAGTATTTCGGTTGGAAGATGGACAGTCAAATGCAACATGCATGTAAAAAATTATGGAGGGAATATTTTTTCTAACTCACACAAAATTAATGGTGTCTCTGCCAACAGTTTTTGCAAGAAGGATTTGGACAACCTCTTAGCACAAAGATCTATAAACAAATAGCACAACCAAATAACTGAGACTCTAACATTATTGGACAAGAGATGACGGATTTCTATTGGAATCAACTCATGCAAAAGGACGTGATAATCACGAGTCTTCAAAGATTTCAGCTTCAACTCTTTTCTATTGACCCCGTTTTGATATATTTCTTGAATAGACATCAGGAACTTTAATAGTCTCTAGCACTTCCAGAAATTGATTTTTTTCATCAGGTGTCATCACATAAGAAGCACATGGAACTTGCCATTTATTTTCATTGATACAGACAGGATGCAATTCTGGTCTGATCCCCCAATCTACCAAGTCACGCCGAGATCGTAAATCATCTTTTGTCTTCCCCTTGACATTTAGAAGAATTGAAAGCAACATTTCACATATATTCTTTTCAATGCGCATTACGTCTAAGCAATGACGTAACAAGTTGGTTGACCAATACGACAACTCAAAGAATATACTCTTCTTCTTCTAATTGTAACAGGTATCATTGGAAACATTTTTCCTCTTTATAGATTTCATTACACCCTTCCCAAATGAATAACTGAAATCTTTCAATTCATTAAGCACATTAGTTCCAGACATACGCTGAGGTGGATCGTCATTATTTATGGTATTGTCAAATCTTCGACGATTGTTTCTATATGGATGGTTCATTGGCAAGAATCGTCGATGTCCCATAAAACTAAAACTACGACGATATTTCAGTCTTCTCGATCGAGTATTCTTCATACAAACAGGACATGCCAATTTTCCTTTTGTGCTCCATCCAGACATCATTGCATAAGTAGGAAAATAATTGATCATCCACATAAGCGCAGCACGCATCTGAAATATGTCTTTCGAACATGCATCGTATGTGGGCACACCCACATACCAAAGAAGTTTCAACTCTTTTATTAAGTGTTGCATGTATACATCTATATCATTGCTAGGATCAGAAGGGCCAGATATTAGTATACTCAAGAAAGTGTAAGGCTTTTTCATACACAACCAAGGGGAAGGTTATAAATGTGTATGAAAACCGGCCATGTGCTGTGCGAAGTAAGAATCTGCCCAAATGGATTAAAACCGTCACATGAAAGACCCAGTCTCAAATTACGCACGTCAGCTGCAAATTCAGGATATCAAGCATCAAATATCTACCATGAAAATCCATCTGCAGGGTAAACAAACTCTTCATTATTCTTTTTTCTCTCGGTGTCATGCCATCACATTTTTACGGATATTTCATCAGACATGAAAAGGTTCTGTAATCAGGGGATCAATGGAAAGTGCCAACATTACTTTTTTTGGCACACCGAGATGGTTTTCCATCATATTTTGGCTTCCATCGGGAGGTTCCACATTTGATACAATCATTTCTTTCAGCAGTTTCCTCCCAAAATAAGCTGCAATCATTCGGGCAAGCATGAATTTTTTTTTGAGAATCCAAGTTCATCAACTAACTTCCATGCCATATAGTGGTTTGAGGGAATATCTGCATCATCTGGAAGTAAGTCCTTCAAGAAGGTAAGAATGTAATCAATTGCAATATTTGAAATCCCATACATAGTTTTCCCATGAAACAATCAGATTAAACATTCCAACCTTTTCATTTTACCACATTGCCGATATACTGGAGTCATCGCATCATCATTCAATTTTTTTCACCCTATCAACATCATCATTTTAATTGGACGCATCATGTGTGCTTGTATTGAAATCTTATTGGCTGGACATCCTTTCATTCTCATGATGCCGAATAAATGGAAACCGATCATATATCAAACTCTCCAATTCAGTCCTATCATTTGGATCATCAACATTTTGAGATTCCATTTTCTCTCCATTGTGATACCACACATAATAGTTTGTTTGGAAACCATATTTGGTTATATGATAGTTAACTGCTTCACGACTCAACCAAGGTCTTCCAACACAATTAAAACATGGGTAGTGTATGCGACCACTATCTAAAGCCTTGTCAAATGCAAAATCTAGAAATCTGTTCAAATTATTTTGAAAATCGGTTGAAATCTGATAAGTTTCGTACATCCAACTTCTGTCCATTCTGTAAAAAAATTGCAATAAGTCATTTCAAAGAAATTCAATAATATTGAAGTTTAATCAAAAAAAATATTTAGGTAAATGACAATTGTTTACTTTATATAAAAGCATAACTGACACATTACTCTATATGAGAATCATATTAAGAAATACAACAAAATACAGTGTATATAAGAAAATAAGATACAGAATTTCTAATACCTATATTCAAGGATTGCCCAGTAAGATATTGGAAGTGGATCAAGGAATACATAATCCTTAAGGATATTGTTGGGAGTACATGAGTTTTATACTTTAACTTCTTCAGGGAGATCAGGATGAGGAGTAGGATGAGGATCAAGGAAGTGGCGGGACTGTCCAAGGGGGGTGTGGGGTGTCTAGGGGGGGGTGTCTAGGGGGGTGGTGGGGCCGTCTGGGGGGTCGGAGGTGTCCAGGGGGTCGGGGGGTTGTCTAGGGGGGTCGGGGTGTCCAGGTGGGCGGGTTGTCCGCGGGGGTGGTCAGGCTGTCCAATGGGGTAGGGGGGAGTCCCGGGGGGTGGGCGAGCTATCCAAGGAGGTGAGTGGGGTGTCCAGGGGGTGGGTGGGGCTGTCCGGGGTGAGGTACGGGGTGTACAGGGGGTGGGCGGGCTGCCCATGGGGGGTACGGGGTGTCCAGGGGGTGGGCGGGCTGCCCATGGGGGTGGCGAGGCTGTCCAGGGGGTCTAGAGTGTCCAGGGGGGGTGGGCGGGCTGTCCAGGGGGGTGGGCGGGCTGTCCACGGGGGGTGGTCGGGCTGTCCACGGGGGGTGGCAGCGCTGTCCAGTGGGGTCGAGGGTGTCAAGGGGGTGGGGTGGGGGCTTTCCAGGGGGGTGGGGGGATTTCCAGGGGGGGTCCGTGGGGATGGGGGTGTCCGGTGGGTGGTGGGCGGGTGTCCGGGGGTGGGGTGGGTGGGATTTCAACAAGGGTGGGGGGCTGTCCAGGGGGGCACGGGTTGTCCAAGGTGGTTGGTGGGTGTCCGGGGGTGGGGTGGGCGGGCTGTCAACAAGGGTAGTGATAGGTGTGGAAATTGTACACCTAGAGTTTGATGAGGAAATACTTATGAGGATGGATTGGAATCTTGGTAGGTTCTTAGAGTGGGATGGTCCCTCTGAGTATATAAAATGTATTATGAAATGTTTTAGGGAAATATAATTATCATACAGGGCACATGTATATAAGGTGATAAAATTATATTTTCATAGATGTAAGATGATATTTTATGGATTTTTTGGACTAAATGAATCTTAATTAGTTAATAGAGATGAAGAAGTTCTCTATAACAAATATTAGGAAAAATTGATCTGTTACAAGAAGTTTTTTTTTCTTTTGATGGATTAATATCCTTAAAAATACCATTAGTAGTGGGTCATATAAAGAATCATTCCCAAGATTGAGTTTAGGAGTATATATGGTTTTTATTATTTTTTTCCATGACTTTTGGGTTGATAAGCACTATAATTTCCTTCATAGATCTCATGAATATGATTTTCCATCCATATAATGTCCCTTTAATCATTATATTTATAGATGAAATGACAATATATTTTATGAAATTATTTTTTAATGATTGACGCTGTGACATATTAATGATTACAATTCAATAAAATTTGATTTATTAAAATAATTTTGTGTGTCAATATTGGATACAACAGACTAAGAGCTATTGAAATTAGAGAAGCACCAGGATTTTGGTATATCTCAATCTCAACATCATGTCAAGGGGGTATCATCACAACCACCTCATAAAAAACAAAAACAAAAACCCTAACAACCTTGGTATCCTCCAACATAATAACTTTAATCTATTCTATAAAAGTATAAACAATCACATAAACTAGGTGGTCCACATATCAACTTCCCACCTAAAATTCCCACTCAATAACAAAAACTACATTTTTTCTATCCCCATATGATTACACAACCCTCATTCATAATAATTTGATAAAAATATGTAAGGAATATAACTAGTTGATTCATTTGATGACATAGTATAGATATATTTATATGAAAAGAATACCCCCACAATAATCATGCAGCCCTGTCATCAGTCTAAACCCCTAGAACACATAAAAGAAGCTAGTATGGACATTTACTAAAATATTTAACACCATAATAATAAAAATACACTCTAAATATAGTTTGAGAGGATATAATGGTGTGTGTGAAAAAAATTATATTAAATCAATTTAAATGAATATGGAACAAATGAGGGTTTACAATACACTAAGAGTACCTCAAACAATCCAAAACCACTATAGCGCCACATATTCAACTTCATGAAATAAGACCTGGAAATCTTACCTACATCTTTACTGATGACCACCTAATTGGAACACTCTATTTATGGTTCTTGAACACAAGGAACAAACTATGTTTGGTCTCTACCAACTCAATCACCTCCTTGTAGATCATAATCTTGTTTCACCTTATACTAAAATGGTCTCACTGGAAGCTACTTCTAATTCTGGTCCTAAACCATTCATTCTCCACAAAACAATGATCAAAGAACCATTGGACACATCTTAATGACGATACAAGCTCATCACATATAGGTTAAATCAAAACAGAAACAAAAACATATACACATAAAAATAAAAACTAAAAACTGAAATATTAGATAAATTTCAATAAAAATAAGGTACCAGTTAAGAAAATACCAAATTTAGGATGGTTCTGATAAGATTTGGAAGGAGATTCAACACCTTGGATGGGATGGAGGAAAAGGAAGCCGAAGGAGCTCCAAGATTGCCAAACTGCTCCGGCCGAAGGAGCTCCAAGATCGCCTGCTCCCGTTTAGGGTTCTGTATCGTGAATGGGGGAGAGGATGGGCCACTGGTAATTTGGGGGAAAGTTTTACCAACAGTTTTTAAAAACCATTGGTATATACCTTCAGGCCAAACCTATACCAACGGTTCTTTAGAACTGTTGGTAAAATCTTCCCCGAACCACACCTATACCAACGGTTCCCATTAAACCGTTAATAAAACTCCCCTAAACTACATCTATACCAATGGTTCATTAGAACCGTTGGTAAAAGCTCCCACAAACACACCTATACCAACGATTCTAAGGAACCGTCGGTAAAAGCTTCCCTAAACCATCCTTTACCAACGGTTTCATGAAACCGTTGGTATGGAAGTGTGGGGAAAACCCCACATTCTAGTAGTGTGGATATACAATCGAGATATTACCAAGTTAGGGTAAATAAGGATGATTTCCCCAAGATTGCTTTTCATACAAGGTACGTGCACTATGAGTTCATAGTGATGCCTTTTGGGATCACTAATTCTCCAGAAATCATTATAGACTTGATGAATAGAGTCTTTATAGATTACCTCAAAAAATTTATGGTAGTATTTATAGATGATATTCTAAGGTACTTTAAAACCAAGGAGGATAATGACGAGAATCAGATCACGATGGTAAAGACCTTGAAAAAGTAGAAGCTTTATGAAAAGTATATAAAAAGTGAGTTCTAATTGAAGAAAGTATCATTCTTGGGGCATATCATCACAATAAATGAGATATATATAGACCCTTAAAATACAGAAACAATTGAGGTATGGTCAAGAACAACATATGTGACATATATACTTAGTTTCCTAGGTTTAGTTGAGTATTATCTCCGATTTGTGAGAAATTTCTCATGATTGTCAAACCCTTTTACCAAGCTAACTCGGATACCCTAGTACCCTGACACCCGAGATGACACTGACATATCCCAAAGGGAATTTCTAATCCCCATGGGTTGGAAACTAGAACCTAGAATAATACGGGATAATATATGAAATAATTTTTTTCCACAAAAATAATGGAAGATAAAGATACATATTAGTATGATTAAAGAAAAATCCCAAGGGAGATTGTACCATAAGTAGGACAGGTAAAAAAAACCCAAGCAATACATCATCAAAGTACTATAAACTGACAAGATAAACAACCCAACATCCTAAAGGACACACCACTCCAAGCTCCAAAGAATCAAGAACAACTGCCACCTCCAAGTGGTTCTTTCCCTTTACTTGGAACTAGCGTGAGAAAATGTAAAAATAAAAAAATGAAATGGTAGGGTGTGAGATAAAAATCCCAGTCAGGTCTCACCAATTTTTCTACAATAATACACCATAATAAAAAAACTGAATATTTATTTCAATTAAAAAAATAGGTATGGAGGTACATTTTCATATTTAAAACAAATCATGATTTTCATGTCAAATGATGGAAAACATTTCAAACATGGTTTAAATAAACACTTTATATAAAATATTTTATATAACTCATTAGGCATGAGAAAAAATAGTTTCAAAAACAATGGAATATATATAAAATCAAAATAATCACAAGTAACATGGTCATCTTCCAAGAGGTATGATAGTTTCTAGTTATGAGATCCCCACACACTTTTATCTGTGATCATGGAAATGTTCACACACGTCCCTCAGGCTCAGACTGAATAAGACCCATCAACATCCCACTGTGGATAAGATCTATTAAACTAGGTTTTTTTAGAGTTTTAAAGCTTCAATCCATTGTTAGGGAATTACCATCCTAGCATGTTTGTCCCAAATAACTTAATAACTACCCAGGCTCACATGTGCTCAATATATCAATCAATAATGGGGAAATCATTTCAAAATAGTTACAAATGAAATTTCCCCATTTCCAGTTTCAATATTCCATTTTCATTTCAAAACCATACACAGGTTTTCATTTCATAAATTCATTCATTTTCAAATAAAACCAACCATAGGTTTTCATCATTTTAATTTAATACATTTTCCAAAAAAATGAATCTATTCAAATCATTTCACAATTTCCATTAATTTCAACTTATGCCCCAAATTCCAACTCCATTAGAATTGGGTATTTTTTCCAAAATACAAACCATAGAAATTCAATTTCCAATTTTCATCAATTGGGGTTTCATAACTCAATTTAAATAAATTTCAAAAAATAATTAAATCAAGGTTTAATGAATTGTCCATATTAAATGAAACCACCTATGTTTTTCATGGTAACACAATGCCCACAATAGAACCCACCAATAAGAATAAGATCCTAGAAGATCTAGGAACTCAACCTAAAAACAAGATTTAACAACATGAAGTTTAGATACATAAATCCCAAGATGATCTATCAAACTCCAAGGAGGTAAAGAGAAAGAGATGGAGAAACAGGGAGACTGCTTACCCAAAGAGACACACTGCAACTGCAACAATGATCAAGCACTAAAAATGATCTGAAAGGGTTGGAGGGCTCCAAAATGACATGGGGATAACTCTAGGTTGAGAGAAAGTAAAATTTAAGGAAATGGAATACAATTTTCAACCAACCCACTTATTTAAAATAGACACTCGGGACTTTACACAACATCTAACCCAAATTCACACTGTGTAATTATCAAGTCCCACATACAGTGAAAAACCAGTCACTTTTTATTAAAAATTTGGTTTTTAATTTATATATGATGTGAAAAATTTACACAATGTGTACCCTTTCACGTCGTGTACCAGTTTCATGACATATGATGAGTGATAATTACATGTCGTGTAACCATATTACCCGATGTGTAAATCTCCAGTAGACTACAGAACCCATAAGTTTTATACTGAAAATTCCAAAAAATCACTGACTTTACAATTATAGGTATCATCCCAATTCCTTCTCATTCCTACCCCAACAAAAAAAGGAAAACCACAACAAAGCTTAAAACATACTAGTTAAAAAGTTAACGAGATGTTACATTGCGCTTAAAAGCAGGAATGAGATCTGTATCAGTGCATATAATCTAAAGAGTAAGAATGATTGTTTATTTGATGATATTAGGCTAGTATTTTAAAGGGAAATAGTTTCCCAAACATTATCATCATATGACATTACTGAAAAAATCACCTATACCCACAGTTTTGGAACCATGGGTATAGCCCCTAAAACCATGGGTATAGGCTATACCCACGGTTCCATAAAGTGTGGGCTACCGATGTGTCGATATAGAGCTATACCCACAGTTTTATAGAAACTGTGGGTATAGCCCTGGAGATTTCCATAATAGAAATGGTTTTATTTAAAATGTGGACATATATTTATACCCATAGTTTACAAAATCATGGGTATAGATTATCACACCAGACATAATATACCAACAATTATTGAACTGTGGGTATAAATCCTTGACCTATAAAAAAAATACAGCCTTCCCGCATTGGGTTGCTATAGTAACCAGAACTGGGTTTCTATAGTAACCTGAAATTTTGGTCAGGGGCCTTTGACCCTCATACCCCCAATGCAAGGGCGTGTTTCCCCCTGCAACCCCCAATGATATCACCGCAGAGCTCAACCCATGAAAGTTGCGCCTTGGTGTGCAATACGGTAGATGATGTAGGAACATATAGAGATGATGTTTGGAAGCATTATTTCTGAAATATTAACATTACATAGAGGATGATTTATTATAGAATTTATTTTCCCAAAGTTACAAGATGAGTTACTGATGCTAATCTAAAGTGAATCTAGAAGATGATAGATGAAGAAAGGTACACATTTGGAAGATACGTTGAAGTGAAGAAAGAATGAAGATACATTTTCAAAAGATGATTTATAGACAAAAGATATTGTTTATCCAAAAGATAAAGTACCGATCATCGGAAGTAGAAGCATCAATGGAATTTAAATGATAAAACCTTAAAAACGTTCATAAGACTTTACTAGAAGATAAAAGATCTTAAGAACATGTAATGGATTTTCATAGTGATACATAAGATTAAAAGTTTATTATGTAATATCTAGGAAAATAATATGTATGTGTTACAATCAAAGTGATACATTAGGTTTATTTGTTTGGAATAATTTGAAACAACCAAATTATGCAATACACCTAGAATAAGTGGGTGAAATCAACAAAAGGAATTATTTCCTCATAGAATATTTGGAATAAACTTATCACTAATATGAGAAAGAAGATAGAGAAAAATGATGCAATTGAAGAACTAAAACAATAATTGAAGGTAAGCATGAAAATTAATAAACAACATGAAGTCACCATGGTTGTCCTTAGAAAATAGCATGAAGAGTAGATAATGATAGTTCATGATGAAAATAATTCTCTCATTGATAATCTAGAAGAAATACTAAAGGTGAAGGAGTTGAGGGTCACTAAGCTGGAGGAAGAGCTCCATGTAGTGAGGGATAATCCTAAAACAACAAAAAAAAGCAAGAAGAGTTTTATTCTAGCTTCAAGAAGTATGCAGTACAAATCCATGGGTAATTTAAGAATCCCATATAGAAAGATGTTACCATAGTGACATTTCTATTCCATTTCAATCATACCACTATGAACCATAAATGGAAGAATGATGGATCATATCTTATATGGAGAAATAGGGATGAAAAAACTCAAAATATCATGCTTCAAAGAAAGAATTAATTACCGGTGAGATATACATTACAAAAGGGGTTAATTCCAATTCATGCAATGAGGTGGTTTATACAAGTGTTTCACATCAAAGAAAAACTTGGAAGAATAATTTAAGGGGTTGGTTCATAATGACCAACTGCATTTCATAGAATGAAGATATTAGAGATACCCCCTCTCCCTTACTCTATATTGTTTAAACTAATATGTGCATTGATTTAGGGGAGATTCAATCTAAGGGGGAGTTTCACTATGTGTGCATCAAAATAAGAATCATTTATGATTTGAGGAATAATTTAAGTGAAATAGGTGTTTTAAACCTATCACCTTGAAGGCCACAAGATGGAGTCTATCTAGTTGTATTGTTAAATCTATTATCTTGGGGATTTAATGCTGAAATCTGATTTTATTTGCTAGAATTTGTGTTTTCCATGCTGAAATCAGTCTATAAATATTGTAAGTGAAAGGATATTATGAAATCAGCGGCAAGGAAATTTTTTGAAACAATATTGTCTCATCCATCACCTTAGAGAAAACTATGATGAATCTATACAGACATTCTAGAATATGTCTGTGCATGCTAAAATATTATAAAATAGTGAATATCATGGCTTATTTGAAGTGATCCAGGTGTCAAAGTCAAGTACCTTGACCCCCCAATGGTTTTGAGACATGCTTGGAAGACTCCAAAAGTGAGTTCATGCCCTATCTGATGATGGAAAACCTTGGTGAAGTGATTGGACAACTTTATGAAAAAGTAGAATTTTTTAATATTTCATGTAAATTTATTTTTCACTAACATGATGGTATTATTTGAGTGTTTTTTCCAAGATGACCTTGAATATTCTTGAAGAATACAATATTATCAAGTGCCTTTCATGGTAAAATAATTCCACCATGTGGTGGCAGGAACTGAAGACATTAAGGGGGAGTTGAAAACTTTGCTCATACAGATTTTTTAGCCTTATTTGGAAGAAAGGAGATTCCTTGTGATATGGGTTTCAATAAAAATTGCTGTGGTATTATCGAAAATATATTAGAATCATGAAAATTAGTGTTTACATGTTGGATGTTTGAAGTTTAGTGGATACCAAAGCCAAATCTGTATATGCATTATGCAAATGAATGCAGTTTCAAAGCTAAAATTTCCCAACAAAATTTTAAAATTTGTCAAATTAAGAAAGAGATAATGAATACAGTTCTATGAATTAATCTATGAACCAATATTACTAAATATATCATATAAAAAAAATTAAAATCTGGATCTAATTAAAAATGCTGGAATCATTCTGAAGATGTTGGATTTATGAAGATTTGTGGATATCTTGATTGTTATAGAGTGAAGGAGGTGTCAAATTCAATCTTTAAGGTTGTCTTGGTTTCAACCATATTCCGGGATATCTTTCTATTGGTGTCTATAGGTTCATGCATTCAAGAGGGGTAATATATTTCTTAATCTGGTATTCATGAAGTGGTTTTAAATGTTACGATTTCTCTGGACATATTTAGTGCATGGAGTATATTGAGGAAGGAGGGGTTATAAAATAGACTTGATATTTCCCAAAGAGAGAAGGATCCTTTGTTTTTTATTAAAAAAGTAGGAGAGAAGAATGATGTTTTGGATTGGATTATTTGGGCATGCTTCGACATTGTCAACAAAATCCAAAGGGGGAGATTGTTGCAAACAAGGCTTGATTGGTTGGATTTGTGGAAAATATATGAGGTATGAATAAGGTATGTTTGATTGAAGAGGCATGGGATTTGTGGAGAATAATTTCATTAAGATCTATTTCATGAAGATGTGTTGAAAATATATATATGGATAGTTCATTCAATGTGTTAACATAAAGAAGTTTTGGAAGAGGACCGACAGTGAAGGTATGCATGGAAGAATTGTATAATGAAATAACATTCATGATTTGAAGATATTGATATGTGTTTGGATCATAGATGAAAGTTGATACAGGTTGGTAATTGTATGTGGATCATGTTCACTGGTTGAATTGAAGAGGTGGATGATATATTAAGGCTAGAATTGATCTTAATATTTGAAGTCTAGAACTGATTTAAAATACATTAATGATGGAGAAAATTTTAACTACTTTAGTAGGCTGAGGTTACACATAATTTCAATGGCCTGCATAAATATTATTGCAAAGGGAATCAAAATCTTCCATGAAGCTGTTATAGAATGAGAACTACGACTGTAGGTGTGGACAAGCAGGCTAACATGCAGTGTTCATAAGGTAAAACATGTAGCATGTGAATGAAACTCTTGCATGGTTTAGATGGTTTCATGAATAAAGTTTTTGGGTCTCATTCCAGTGATGACTTGAATGAAGATTTTTGGTAATATAGATTCTATAGTATTCAGAGTCTTAAATGAATAATACAGTGTTGAGATATTAGAGATTTCCTTTTAAGGATTGTTTTTAATGAAGACTCAATAAATCGCGTTCTTAAATGAATATTTTTAAATAAAGATTCAAATTCCAAGATTCTCAAGAGTTAGAAAGGATAGTTTGAATGTGATATTTTTATATTTCAGTAGATCACATATTTGAATACGGTGAAGGTTTTCATGCCTGTAAAACCAGAGTATAAAGAAGAATAAAAAAAAGAAACTATCTTTTATATATGTTATGTGGAACTCCCTTTGGTGTCTTGGATAAGGGATCAATCACCCTTCTCCTGGGCGTGATATGTTCAAAAGTTGAAAGTCTTACAAGGGGAATTTAGTTTTTTCCTGCACAGATTGACAAGTCAATCTAGAGATCCCAACTATTATAAGGCATTTACCATTCCTTTTCTAGATGAGTGAGATTCCCTAGAAAAACAAAATTGTGTGGGGTGGCTCTAAGAATGAATGAAATATTCATAGAAGAACTAGTGGGAAAATACACCCTACTCCTAACATTGTATCAGAGAATGAAGGTAGATTCAGAAAACCTCAGGTATTTGTTTTGGGGATATTGTTTTATTTAGGGTTGTGTGGCACTCTACTCAGTGTATGTGATAAGGGAATAACTACCTTACCCCTGGTTGTGATTTTCTATCAAGTCCTGAGTCCTACCATGAGGTCAATAAAGGTTTTACTGAGAATTTCAAACCAAAATATCTAGTGTATGATAGAGTATTTTTTGCACCAAGGTATTTCTATAGTTGCATTGGGATGAAGTCTAATCATTAAATACAACAATGTCTAGTAGCATGATCTGATATTACATTATCAAATTGGTTATGAATGTGAATTTAAATTTATTAGTCCCAACACATTATCATTTCACCACCTTTTATACCCATAACATTTCTAGAATCAATATATATTTCATAGTCTCCCATATCTACTCATTATAAATTACAATGTCCTCAATCCTTATTCATGGGAATTCACAATTAATTCCTTGACATTCTCAATCCCTACCTAATTATCCATGTTTCCTAGGCCTTCCCATGGTTCAAACATAGATTCTAATATAGGAATACTAGGATGGACTAAGGTGGATGGGCTATGCCCACGGGCGGGCACAATTGTCCGAGCATCAAGAAATCACCACTCGAGAACAATTTCTCCCACAAATAATTAATTAAAATAGTATTAGAAAATAAATAAAATTTCATCTTGACCCATCCATAAGTCAGACATCCACACCAAAGGAAAATAAAATAAATAGAAACAACATAGTACAAAGGTATAAAAAAAATTAAACACGCTAATTAATCTCTCCACTACCTCGATCTCCCTCCCCTACAAAGAAAACCGCGTAGCTGCCTCTAGTAACCTTCTAGCCCCCTTTGCAAAATATAACTACCCTAAATCCATAGAAATTAGTAAAATTCCAAAGTGTGAGATGCGATAAAGAAAATAAAATAAAAACTAAACTAGAGCATATCTATATCTTGTGACTATACAAGTCACTTCCCCAATATAAGAACCACAATTCCCCATGGGTCAAAACATGTTCTTGTAAGCAAGGAGGAAACATATTATATTGGAAGGAATTTTTAGAAGAAGAAAATTCACATCATACCACTACCATGAGATTATAGACATCCACCTGTAGAATAGTGTACATGTCTAGCGACATCAAGAAGAAATTCCCTGGAAGAAATAGAAAACATTTGATGAGTAAATAAGAAGAGGAATGCACTTCATCTAGCAACCAATTAGTGGATAAATCGTAAGAGAAAATAACCAATTTCATTGAATATGTGGAATTCCAACAAAACAATTTTAAGTACTGAATAAGATTTTTTGGAAGAAGAAAATACATAATACATGCTCATGTCTAAGTTAGAGGCCCAAATTGAATTGAATACCATGTTAAATAGTGAAGCTATAAATTTAACAAAATATTATGGGAAGAATATTGAACCAAATGAGGAATCTCTCAACATAGAGAGTAAAACCTTTGATGTACTCAAGAAATTCAAGATGAAGGTTACTGATCATGAAAATATCAATGAGGATCTTGGAAGAAAACTTATGTTGAAAGTAAAAAAAATGACCAAGATAGAATCAAAACTTCTTATAAGTGAATTAATGTGAAAAAGGGTGAAATAAAACTTCAAAAAACTTTTAAGTGAAGGATTAATTATCTACCAAATATAATATTTATAGCACATGAAGTCTGGTTAAGCCTATACTTCAAATTATTCAAAAACTATAATATTTTTTCCCAAAAAATGTCGGTCTTAATATAAAATCTAGAAATTTATGAGGTATAAAAAATGATGAGAAACCCTCTTCAACATGAAATGAAGAAATAAGAATACATGAAAATAAAACCTCCATGGATAATAAGCAATATCAAAGAATATTTAGATAGTAAAGCAATGAATCTAGAATGTAATGTTTTTGATAGAATTATAGATTTAATAGAATATTCAAATTCAGTGGATATTTCTGGGGATATGGTATTTTTGGACAAAAATATTACACACACTACTACAATATGTGATTACCTAAAATAAATCAAGAATCAAGGTGGATACATCCTAAAGTGAAAAATAATGAGTCATTAAAGAAGAAGGTTGTGAACTGAAGTACCACAAGTCTCCATCCTCAGAATTGATCATAAAGTGTAAGGGAAGATTTTGGAAGATGTGAGAGATTGAGGCATTGTATGGATAAATGTATTAAAAATTTCCCTGGATATTTTTCCTATAATTAAAAATGGAAATAAGTTCAGAAAAATAATCAATAAGAGAAGTCATTTATAAGGGAAGTGGCATCAAAGGTAATAAATAGAGGAAAAAATTGTATCATTGATAGTGAGTGTTATTATCACATGAATGGAGATACTAAAATCATGAAAGATATGAAGGATCATTAAGGAGGAGTAGTTATATTTTTAAATGATATAACCTTGTGGATCGAATGTATTGGAACTAATGATATTGAATCAAAAGGACACAAATTGAAAAATGTGTTATTTATGTATGGAATAAAACACAATTTACTTAGCATCAGAAAACTTTGGGATGAGGGAAATTATATCATTTTTATAGATGAACCCTTTCATCATTATAAAATCAATGGATGGAAAGTTAGTACTATAGGATAAATAACACATGGTTTTTTTTTTTCAAATTGGTGATCCATCTAATTAAATCTATGAGTGTAAAGGATAAGGATTATATATTACACATAATACTTGTTCATATTCACCAATAAAACATGAGAAATATTTATAAACAAGAACACGTGATAGATATTCCCAAACTACAAAGGTATAGAGAATCAATTTATGATACCTCACTAAAAGGGAATATGGTACATGGGACAAATTAGAAAGTGGATATTCAATCCACTAGACCAATATAACTTTTATATACTCAAATATGTGTAGTACAATAAGGCATAATTCAAAAAGGTTTGTCATTATTTTATTACATTTATTGATGATTATACTACTCCATATGGGGAATAAATAAAAGTCTATAAAAATGCTCAAATTCTTCAAAAGAAAATTTGAAAATAATCTCGGTGTTCAAATAAAAAGTTCAAGATAAGAAAATAGAAATGAATACACATGAAATTCCTTTTATATATGATTAATAAAGCATATAATGATGCATTAATATATCACACTATACACACCTTAACAAAATTGTGTGACTAAGATGAATAACAAAAGTATTGTGGACATGGGATGAACCATGGTAGCTAAAAACATGTTTTCATATTTCATTTAGACTGAAGAAATGTGAACTCCTGTGCACATTTAGAATAGATGTTTATTGAGACAAGGGAATCAAAAGACTATATATAATATATTTTTCTACAGAAATCCTACTATCAAATATTTCAAAATATTTGGATTCCCTTGTTACATGATGATTAAGAATATAAATGGGAAAGTTTAAATAAAGATTTAAAGAAGGGATGTTTATGGGATATTTTTCCAATGGAAATGGATAAAATAATGGAGAAAAAAAATCATAAAAATCCAGATCAATGTTTATATGTCAAAATAAATTAAAATTATCATAGAAAATTTGTGATTAATAATCCATAATATGAAATTTATGAAGATGTAATACTGAAAAATTATGAAAATAAAATTAAATAACAACCTGGAAATGAGAAATTTGTGGTCGATGTTGACTCATATGAGACCAATAATGAGGATGATTATGAAAATCATAGGTAGAGCCATCAAATTTAGATGAAAAATTTTGATATTAAGAATTTCACTGGCCAACATGATGCTCCTATCCAAACCTATAGAAGGTTCAGGTTAGAAAACCAAACTACTCTTATTTCAAAATTTGAACCTCAAACTCCTTCTAGGTAATTTAATCATAAAAAATGGATCGCTTCTATAAAATAGTATTTATACTATATTAAGAATAAATATAATTTAGATTTGTCTCTAAGTCTAAAATTTAGGTAAACAAAATACATACCCATGCTAGAATACATGGAGCCGGAGATAGGGAGGTGGAGAAGATGAGTTGGAGGTGAGAAGGTGAGGGAGCTACGACAGAGATAGAGGGGGAGGCAGATGCTGGGAGGCAGAGGCGGATGCTGGTAGGCAGAGGCAGGGAAGTAGAGGTGGACACAGAGGCAGGAAGGCGGAGGTAGGGAGGTAGGGGTTGGGAGGCAGAGGCTGGGAGGTCGAGGCAGAGGAGGAAGCCGAGAGGCTGAGGTGGAGGTGGAGGCTGGTAGGTCAAGACACAGGCAGGGGCCAAGAGGCAGAGGCTGGGAGGTCAATGCGGAGGCATAAGCTGGGAGGTTGAGGCGGAGGTTGAGAGATCGAGGTAGAGGTCGGGAGGTCGAGGTCGAGGTGGAGGTAGGGAGGAGTGAGGAGGTCGGGGTGGTTTAAGCTCATAGGAGGGGAGAATAGGTCTCATCTAAGTGGTAGGGGTAGGAGGATCCTAAGTGAGGCTGGATATGTAAGGGTATATACCCACAATTTCTTAAAAAACTCCGGGTATAGGTTTGATCAAATGCTCTATACCCACAGTTTCTTTAAATCATGGGTATAGATTCATTGTATTAGATCCCATTTCCAGTAGTGTGAGGACATAGTATCATGTGATAACAAGACAATGAAGGAATTATCTAAGTATTATGGCTTTGAAGGGAAGAAAGTGAAGAAGGGGATGGAAGAGAAAAAATAGATATGGGGAAGAAGGGAAATAAGGGGTTTCCCATATGTGATAATTGCAGAAAGAAATGCCTTTGTACTTTATTGAATGGAATGAGAGTTTTCTAAAAGTTTGGAGAGAAATATCACTATGCTCATGATTTCAAGGGTAGGAAAAGGGTTTCCAATGTTCAATGCTTCAACTATAAGGAGATGGATCACTATTCAAATTAATTCCCCAAGTGTCAAAGAAATATACCTCAAAAGTATCTAATATATCATTGTTAAGTTTATGTTATTACCATAGATTAAGTGGAATGATTAATATTCTTGTGTTTGGATTCAATAATTATGTCATTTAAGTATTTTATCAATGATATACAAGTTATAATAATTATGAAATGTATAAGTATTGTATTGTAGTAGTTTTTCATAAAGGATTTTAAAGCATATGTTGAAAGAAACTGATGAATAAGAAAAATGATTCATTGAAAAGATAAACTTCTTGGAAAACACATGATTTAGAGAAATACAACCCTTAATATGTCCTTGATGTTGAGATAATGATGTTGGAATAAATAGATTATTGATATGGATAAAGTAAATTGGATAGTACTGACTACCATGGAACTGATTAATGATTTATTGACAAAGTGGTTTATTCTATCATTTATGGTGTTAACAATATTTTTGGATTTTATATATGTATCTAATAATCTATGTTTTATTAAATGAATAAGGAAGCGTG
Organism: Viscum album; assembly: GCA_963277665.1. NCBI lineage: Eukaryota > Viridiplantae > Streptophyta > Magnoliopsida > Santalales > Viscaceae > Viscum > Viscum album. The sequence goes on along the minus strand of OY728148.1, from coordinate 2,040,455,745 downwards.
TATATTTTCAATAAGTTTTTATGGTAATTCAGGTTATTACCATGATTCAAGAGAATACATGATGAAGGTATTCACATGGTTGGTATGTGATGCTTAAAGGCCACTTCATGTTGTTTGGGGGATTAATGATAAGTTCATTTTGTAAATTCCGTGACCTTATTTATAAATTTTTTATATCTTAATCTTTTGTAAGGGTTATATGGTTAACCATTTATGAAATGGTTTAAGTTGAACTTTAGATGGAGTTTTAGAGATTAATGTATTACTTCACTATATGAAGATTTATGCATATTGGATAACCTTTACTAACATTTTGTTATGATAATAACTATAGATCAAAGGAATGGATTATCATTCCATTATGGATTTTACGATCTGTTAAAAAAATGAATTTTAGTGCCTCGGGCATAAAATTTTCATTTTTGGATCTTCATTTATTCAAGTAAGTGATGAATTGGAAATGATCGATGCATAGCCAAAAGATGAAATTATTCCTATTAAATATAAAGTTATCAAGTAAGTATGTTTTCATATATTATCAGTCTATATTGTAAAGGAATTCCTCAACTTTAGGAAAAATATATTGAAAAAATGTTATCCTAATACCTTAATTTACATTGAACTGATGAAATTTGAAATCATCACAGATATATGGTTTTTAGGTCCTTAACTTTCCATTTATCATCAACTTTTCAGTTATCAATGACCTTTATCAATCACTATAATTATTTACGCTTTTCTTTTATGTTCATATCTACACCTACCATCAATGTTCTCCTACTTAGAAATCTGGTTTTGTGTTATTCTATATGACCTTTATATTTACCTTATCTATTATCAAAATTATGTTTTATTAAATCTTATCATGATGTGGGATTTCAAGAAGGGTATTTTCAAATGACAAACCCTTCATTATTGAGATCAAGATTAAATTATGAGGAGGCAATTTATTTAAGGGGGTAGAATGTAACACCCCGAGATTTTAAAATATGAATATCATATTTTATAGTGTGTATGAAATGCACCACCAATCATATAAGAGAATATAAAATCCCAAGACTTTAAGATATATTTATTCTTTAAAATAAATTTAATCTCCTCGATAATTTTCAATGCACACAACACCGGGTTTGAACAAAACATAATACTTTATTAAAATATTATTATTTAAAAATTACCATTATAAATTAGATGTTAAATTGGTGGGTATAAATACTAATAACTAAATTATGAAAATTATATGGTTTATACATGTATAAAATAAATAAAATGGATATCTATTTATTGGAGATAAAATTAGAACCATTTGAAATAAAAAGAAATGTTTTCTGAAAAACTATATTTTTATATAAGACGGTTTAGTTGCACTTTGTGCACATAATTTATAATTAACTTTTAACAATTTTAGAAAAATTATTTGAAAAAAAAATATTTTTGAAACTATTATATCAAAATTCTGTTAGGGTGAATTTTTGGGATTTTTCTGAAAATTTTCACCTTTTGATAAATAGTGAAAATACTGAATTTTAATGGAAAATTGCCTTTTCATTTAAATTATTTACGATGATGAATTATATTTTTAATTGGTTTTAAAGTAAAATTAGTTAAATTATATATCAATTAATCCAATTTAGTTCATTTGAATCACTTTCACATTTAATTTTTATATAGAAACTTTGTAAACTTTTTTAACATTTTCTATTTGAAAACCCACTTTCTCGTCGGGTCCGCGAGATTAATTTTAAATTAATTTTTTCTACTTATGTGTGTTGAATTTGTAAAAATTTATTACATATTTTTAATCAGAGTAATTTATATTATCTAATAATATCAACAAATATTTTACCATAATGATTAGTGAAAATAGTTAAAAACTAATTACCCTGATTAAGGTTAAAATAGGGTTTTGTGCATTACATGTGCTTGTATTAAAATTAATTTTCCACACACATGGGATTTTTATTTAATAAATTGGATTTAATATTTATAATTAATATGTATAAATTATCTAATAAGGGTCATTTTATTTTAGTCTTAAAGGATAAATTACCTAGGTTAAAAAACTAGTTACTATGGTGAAAATTAAAATGATAAAAGTGATTAAAACTTAATGGTTAAGGAATAAAATGTTTAAAAAATGTTTTTTTTATGGTAGAGGTTTTTATATACCATTTCATTTCTATAATACATGATTTATCAATTTTTGATCCACATGAGGTGAGAGTAACCTCCAATTATTGAATACTTATCGATATTTACAAAAATATCACTCCTCCTCAATTATAAAAGGGAATTCACTCCCCTCACTTATTAACACCTCCCAAGTTATTTGGATCAGAAAATACCTACCCAAATAACTTCCCAACTTCCACCCTCTCATCCTATAATCCTTATTTTGGGTGGAAATCCAACCTAGGAATTATTTTGGTGCAAACCTAAGGAGGTTACCCAATGAAGGGGTAACATTATTTATTGATCATTTTTATTTTATTTATTCTTCCACCTACTTAAATAATTATTAAAACATGATCCTATAATAAAATAATTATCTTACATATATTTATATTTTTTATGGGCATGACCTACAACCATCCCCACTTCCATTAAATGGGTTACAAAATCATCACTCATGTGTACGACAAACTACTGCCTCACGAACTGATGTCATTTGTTTTTCCATTACCACATCTAATGGTTGAATACAATGATTATAAATGGGATAAATATATAATATTTAACTTTTTTACCTTCCATTATGTAGGGGATACAATAACATCTCTTGTGTGTACGATGTACTACCACCTCACGAAGCGACGTGATTCGTTTTTCACTAACCCTTTACATGGAAAGAAATAAAGTTAAAGTTAATAAATATATGTGATATAAATTATATAGTTATGATATTAATTACATATTTATCATTATGAAAATATATTATATAATTTTATTTTTTACACTAAAAAGATGATAACGTCATTTATGTGCCCGTGGACTACCGCCTTCACGAAGCGACATGACTCTATTTTCAACACCACACCACATAGATGATATATATAAGTATATTTAAATAAATAATATGTTATATAATATATTATGGTAATTCTGTAAATATAAAATATTACTTAACTCCTTTTCATAATGATCATTGAAAAATGGAAACGTTACTCATGCGTACGTACGACCTACCGTCTACATGATCATAACGTAATTCATCTCTCAAAACCATATTTAATGATTAGTAGTAAAAATATAATTGATGTATAAATATTATATTTATGTAATGATTATTATTCTGAAGATTATTAAACTATATAATATGCGCAATAACCGTTTTTTGGCAAAAATATTCATGAGAAAACAAGGCAATTAACACTCGAAACAATGAAAATAACGAAGGATTATTAATGAACATGTGAAAATATGTTATAAAAGGATCATATATGATATTATAAATATTAATATGTCTCCAATATAAGTTAATAATATGTTTCGAACAATTATACCATAGGTTAAATCACGTTCAACCAAAAGCAAGAGTTGGGTAAAGGTTTATCGTCTCACTTTTACTTCTATGAGACCTACGCCATATTCACCGATTATTTATTTTGTGTGGTTTATATAATGCCATTTTTATCTTATATCATGAATTGATTTATATTCATTTTCACACCCCAAACTTATTAATTACTTTATTTTATTATTTTATTGGCTTTGAATAATTTTTTCGAGGTTCAGGTTGAGTCCCAGTTTTAATTTTTGAGTTTTTATCCAAAGATGTGTGTTTTGGGTTTGGCGGCATCTGGCACATGAGCAGAGCATGGTTTGGAAACCATGTTTCTTCGCCTAGGAAATCGTGCAACCCGCCCATCCTCAAAAAATAATAATAATTTAAGTGAGTAATAAAGTGAGAGTTAAAATAAAATAAGAAAAAATAAAATAGATTTAAAAGTATTGTTTTAATAATAATAATAATGATAAAATTATTAATGAGAATATCATTATTATTATTAGTATGATTATAAAAAAATATTTTTATTAAAATTATCATCATCATTATTATTATGAAAATTATTGTTATCATTATTATTATTAAAAATGAAATGAATATTATAATTATTATTTTTATCATTATGTTATTATTATTATTATTATTATCACTCTCATCATCATCATCATCATCATCATCATTATGTCGGGTAGTATCTTTTTTAGGGTTTTCATTTTTTATCTTATCTTCCTTCCCTTTCTCCCCCTCCCCTTACCTATGCGGTGTGACCCCCCCCTCCCCTTACCTCTTCATCATGCAACCCCTTGCGTGACCCCCTACTGGATAGGATTCTGGCGGCCTCACTTCCTCCCTCTGGCAGCCTCCCTTCCTTCATCCTGTGGCCTCCTCTCCCTTGTGTGACCCCCTCTGGCCTCCTTCTCTCCGACACTGCACTTCTTTCCGACACACGACCCAGCTGAACCTCCTCTCAGGCGTCGCCTTTATCTCCGGCGCGCTAACCAGTCAGAACCGCCTTCCTCTTCAACACCACCCTCCTCTCCAACATGTGACCTCACCGACGCCTCCTCTGATAGGTATTCTCTTTGGTTTTTGGTTTTTCTGAAACCCTAGGTGAGGGTTTGATTCATTTTTTCTTGATTATTTCAGTTTTAGGGTATGTAAGGGGTATCTCGGGACTCATTGGTCCGTGTTTTGACAACCACCACTGAAGATGATGTGGTTGAGGTCAATTTTCTCTACTGCTATCCATTTGGGTTAAGCTTCTAAACCCGTTTTTGTGTTTTCATCCTCTATTTTAGGATCTTATGGTGTTTATGAGTCCTGGGGAATTGTTGTAGGATATTGTAATCAATTTCCAAGGGCGCACACACTTATTCCCATATATGGATATGTATAAATATACATATATATCTTTTGTGTGCGTGTTACCTCATGGTGAGGGGAACATGTGCATCAATTTAAGGATATATACATCTATATATATATGTGTGTGTGTGTGTGTGTGGAAGTGAATGCGTGCAAGAAGGTTGCTGCTTGAGTTATAAATCTTTGGCTTGACCATCCTTTGATGTAGGTTTTCCCATGAAATTTCCCTTTTTAATAGTAATGAAAAATGGGTGGGGCGGGCCAAGCCCATGCGGGTTTGAACCCACGCGGATTTGTCTTCAAAATCCCTCATATAATGCGAACAAAAAAAATCCAAGACCGCCCTACCCCGCATAAGCCCGCGGGTTGCCCGCGGGATGCCTGCATTAAAAAAAAAATACTATTTATAATCATTTAAATATTGTATTTTTTTTCTTTATTAATTTTAGTTGTTGTGAGAAGTATGGATTTACAATAGCTAGAGTTTTAAGAGATGTGATGGAACATTTTTCTATGGGTTAATGGTGTCATGTGCCAATACCGATGTGGTGGTGGTGAACTATTGCAATGCAAAGTAGGTGAGTGATCAATGAGGGGTGAAAAATGATGATATTGATTGTGTGGTGATGCAAATGACTAGACCTATGAATGAGCGACAACACTTCAAGAAATGATTAGTTTCAAAGGAGGCTATTAGGGTCTCATGAGGTCCTTTCATGTTTTCTTAATAAAAAAATAAAATTAAGTAATAACAAAATTAAATCGGTCCAAAAAAATATTATAATTATCATAACTCTTTTAGAATAGAAACCAAGTGTAGGAGAGATGAGTTCCATTTTTAGAGAGGTGGGATAACACACCATGTGAATATGGTTAATAATTACTATATAAATATTATAATATCATATTCAAATAATAAATATAGACCTATTTAAAATTCACATGTAAATGAATGGTGAATTAGTATGACCATTACGGTGAGAAATCATTGTCATGGTTTAATCATGTTAAAAAAAACTAAAATGCCAAAGAAGCATATCTTGTAAAAAAAATTAAATTAGGCCTGCGGGTCAGCCTGCACCCACACAGGCTCAACCCGCTTTGGCTCGTACCTGCGCAGGCTCAACTTGAATTGGACCGCACTCTTAGTGGTCAAAATTTTTCGGCCCGCCCAGCCCGCATCTGCCCCATACCCGCAAAGCCCGCGGGCCGCAGGCCTATTTTGCATCACTACTTTTTAATTTAAGAACTGTTAGTTTCATGAATTTATAACCTTTTTAATTTATAAATATTTATGTATGATCCTTGGTTTAATCATCTGGTGTGAAAAGTGGTATTTTATTCCCCAATTTATGATAAATAGAATTGTTGTGTTAGATAACGCACACTATGTGTTCGATTAAATGCTCGATTGTCTTTTGTGAGTAACTCGTGATATAAAGTGCTTGGTTTGAATTTTTAAACATGTTATTATTATATGAAATGATGTATTGGGTGAATTGTATGGGTTTTCCAATTTATTTTTGGTTTTATCAAGGAATGGGTATCGGGTTTTAAGGTGTTTTGATATGCATTGCTGATGAATGGAACGTTTGGAACTTTTGTAAGAAATGGTTTGTTTTCAAAGTGTAATGGAATTTTTTTAAAGAAAGGGTGTAAATGGTTTTGAAATGGAAAATGTCATTTTTACACCTCTTTTTGAAAGATGGATTGTATGTTTGATAAATATTGGTTTTGTGAAATGATTAAAGTCCCATTCGACAACTTTGTGAAATTGATGAAAGTATTTATTATGAAAACCTCCATTAGATGTTTCTCATGAATTGTCTATGTATAATGGATTGGATTTCCTAATTTTGGAATCATCATGATCCATTATCGGGGTTCATCAGTTGGAAATCTTTGTATTCTATTTGTTCTAAGACATGTGATTGGTCCTTGGGGTGGCTTGGGGTGATGCCTATTGTTGATTTATTATTATATATCTTGTGATTGGATGCTTGGATGGAATCAATTGTCTCACCACCATTATATAAATGATACATGGGAACCTGATATATTGAGATAATTATCCAATAAAGATTGTTTCACTGGTAGTTCACGTACTGACCAATGGCCCATATTAGGTGGATATATTTCGGTTTATTGCTATGGGATTGGGACCCTTGGTCTGTCCTGAGTTAGGGTGGCCGAGTGTTTGGGAGTTTTTATTTCATCGAGTGTTACATGCTACTGGGGATGGGGTATCATTTATAGGTTTTTTCTGGATAGTTCTTGATCTCCTGGGTTCACCTATGTCGATTAGCTCTTAGTTTATTGCAGTGACGATTAAGGTACGAGTATCCATATTTCCATTTCCCTTGTTGTATAATCACTATTTTTCTCTCTTGTGTAGTGTTTTTTTTAGAAAGTGATGTTTTAGTTTTTAAAAAATTATGATTTTTTTTCAAGAAAAGTGTTTCATCCTATTTTGTGTAGGTTGAAAATATAGACATTATTCTCCCCTTAAAAATGATAATGTCTCCCTAATGAAATGAACTTGGTTTTGGAAAATAATAATGGCAAGGAGTTTTACTTTATTTTGAGTAAATATGTAGAAAATCATACTTTTATATATTGTAGTTCAAACTTGAAAATTTATGTTTCTTTTATTTTAAAGGAAGTGCATTGGGAAATAGAATATCAGGCTAGCCTACTGAGTTTTAATACTCATTCCTAGAGTTTCATTTTGTTTTAGTTTCTACTGCAGGTTTCATCTTAGGCTCAATCACCTTGGGCGATGTTTGGTATGGATTGGAGAGTGACCCTCAGGGTCACATGGAGGTGTCTTGGGTATCAAGTTCAGTTTGGTTACTCTGTTTTTGTTTTTTTGGTCAGTTTTTTGTACTTTTAATTGAAATTAAATGATGTAAATATTTGAAAAGAATTTTTAGTTTGGTTTGTTCTTTTAATTATTCAGTTTCCTTATTTATTTTATTGGTAGAAACCATTCCCATTGTCTCTAATGATGCCCTTGTTGCTTGTCTCAAGCCCAGTAGGATTGGGAATGCCTCTCGGGCCTTTCCACGGATCATCTAGGGTGACTGATTCAGGGTTTACCAGTGTTGGTTCGTGAAAAAATGGCATCATAGGAGGTTGTCTCTTTAGTTTACCTTAATTTTTAGAGTTCCCATTGTTACTTGGGGATGTCAAGGTATAAGGATTAGGATTTTCGGGACTCGAGGGGTAGGTGCGGGAAGAGTGTCGTGAACTCTGGCTCATTCTGAACCTCAGGTTACCATGGGATGTCTGGGTTTATTGGTGTCCTTTGGTTCTTGTGGATTGTTTGGTGTTGGGAAATGAAAAGGGATTTGGTAAAGTGGCCTCTGTGAGCTCTCAGGGCCTGGCAAGACATGTGGATCTGGGGACATTGCCCCAGAATACTCTCTGTGATAGTGGTGTGACTAACGTATAGCCGCCAACCATATGTCTAAGTCACCCATCAATACTAGTTTACCGCTATGAAAGGAGTCTTTTATTCTTTTGGGTTATGGAAATCCTTTTGAAAACCTTATTTTGATATTGAGAAAAAATGGTAGTTTTAAAGGTAAAAGTGGTTTGATTTTAAAACGGTGGACAAATGCGTTTTTCAGGATTGTTTTGGATGAAGTTTTAGAAAAGTGGATTTTTTTATTAAACGATTATTATGTAAGAAGAGAATTTTTTTTAATGGGAATGAGTTTTTGTAATCCAAACTTGAGGTTTTTCAGAAACTTGTTTTTCGAAAAATGGAAATTTACCATTGAATGGATTTTGGAAATTTTTTTCGAAATGAGAAGAGTTGGGTTTTTAATTAAAATGGTTTTTAATAAAATGAGCTTTGTTGTGACAATGGATGTGTGGGTTGAATGTTTATTTTGAAAAGTAGAAAAGTTTTGTTTGACCTTTGGTGTTCCCATGAGTGACCACATGCATGGTTATGTGTGAAAAGTGGATGGGTGCCCGGTATGGCATGAGGATATGCATGTGTGAGACTCTATGGGATACCCTTAGTGAGTATGTAACTCATAGATTCTATTTTATTTCTAAATGTGTTTTAATTTAAAGTATATTGGTGTGTTTCCTTGTACTTTAAGAATTTTGGTTGTGAGGCATTTTGAACCTGAAGATTCTTTTTGGTCGATTAGTGTTTCGATTTTGAGTTCTTGTTGGTGGGATGGTTTTGGGAACATGGATGGTGGTTTCTTTCGAGGAGTTTTTCAGGGATTCTTTATGCCAGTTCCTTTTGTGTGATAGGTGATTTTTGTGTTGTGTTTGGGCCAATGGACCAGTTTGGTTTGGGTCCTTGGTCCTCCTTTTGGGCTAGTGTGTGCCCCCATGAAGAGTTAATGCACGATTGAAGTGTATAAACGAGTGATTCGCTGTGGGAAAACCCTTTAGTTGATCAAAGTAAGGATTCTTCTCTTGGGTTTTGGATTAGGTCATTTTCTCTTCTTTTTCAATTAAGTGAATGCTCTCAAAGTGGAAGTGCAGATACGAGAGGAGTTGAAGGAAATCATAGTTTCTTGGGTTGCTTGAATTGTTGAAGGTGAAATATAACATCTTTGAATCTGGAGGTCATATCCACTTGGACATGCAGTCTAAAGTTATTGGTGCTAGATGCTATCCTAGGAAGGATCTTTGGATCTTTCATTGATTTCTTTTAGCAAGATGTCATTCTAGGCCACTAGCGTAGCTATCCTGCTCGTGAGAGGCTGTTATAGTCGTTAGCGGGAATCATGTGCTATTTGGGACCTAGGTTAAGATCCCTCTCCTTATAATGATTCTTTGGGTTGCAGGAGTCATGTTTGGTGATGTCTTACAGTGTCGTGTCCTTGTTGTGGATCCTTTTTATAACTTCTATTTTGACATAAGCGTATCCTTCATTTGGGAATTCTGAACTTCTCATTTTGCTTGTGTTATTTCTTCCATGTTCCTTGTTTGAGGTGAAAGGGGTGATGTGTGTGCAACTTCTGAGTCCCTATTATGGTAAAGTGATATGTTGAGGTGGAATGAATCGTGGGGTGTGTTGAGTTCTATTGGTTCTATTTGGGAGGTGGTGTGGTTATTGTGGCGCTAGGAAGGAAGTTATGTTCAGGGGTCTCTGAAGCCTGGTTGGGAGGAAGGATATGCTTCAATCATCAAAGCTCCACCCATAGGTTCCGAAGTGAAGCCGATGCATAGTCAGGAGAACCCTAAAAATACGAAAGGCATGGATTTAAGTTATGTTCTCAACATGGGATATAGAGACGGTTTAAGCCTTCGGTGTAGTTATCCTATTTTGGTTATCCCCATTCAGTGTAAAGAGGTTGGAGGACCTTGTTTCCACGTTATGACCCATTTGGGTGTAAGTGTTCTTCCTTGATTATGAGGAGTTGTAGTTGCCTCGTCTTCTTAAAATCCTAGTGGTTGTGTCTCACCAGGTGTAGGCCTTTATTAAAGGGGCCTTGTATAGTCTATTTGTGTGAACCGAGTGTGGCATGGTTTGTGTTATTTTGGGGGTGTGAAGTTTTTGGTATGTGCCAATTTTGGTTTTGATGTTCCATCAGTTGGGCCCTTCCCTCCCCTCCCCTTATGGTGCGGGTTTTTGGCCTGTGCGGGAGAGTTCTCGTGTCCATTTAATCTCATTGTTTTTTATGGTGGGGAGACCCATTGCGTCTCTCGCTGAATTCAGTGTTTTCATGTTTCTTATAGTGGGGAGTCCATTCGGGCCTCCCTGTGTTGGTATCCTGATTTTATCTCAGGTTTTGTTTTGTTTCTAAAGGTGGGGAGTCTGTTCGGGCCTCCCCACATCAGTAACACAATTTCATTCCTAGTATCAGTTTGGTGGTGGGTGGTCTCATGCGGAACCACCTAATTCTAAGTTTTTCTTTGAGTAAATGTTGGGATGGGTGAATTCTCATAGGTTTTGTCAGAGTAAGGTTATAAAGGTATTTTTCATATGTGGTTTGAATTCGTTTGGTTGTTTTGGGTGAATGTTTGAGTTTCATTTTATAATGTTTAAGGTGTGTGTATTTTAAGGTTGGATTTAACATCATGAAATTCTATGCCTTTTTGGATCGATCAACTAGAGGTGGATAAGCTTTTGGGGGCGGGTGGCACTTATTAGGGAGTCAATTTCTGTCTCCTGAGTTTATCTTATTAGCCTTTCTCTCATTGGAGGTGTTTTTATGATCTCTTCATTTATTTCTCTTTGGGAATCTCTTTGAATTGTAAAGGAGTATCAGTTTATGTTTTGGGATTCGACCTTGTTATGGATATTCTGGGGCATAAAGTGTTATGGTGGGGAGAATTTTCACACCCGAGCTTCGTAATTACTTTATTTTTTTATTTTCTTGGATTTGAATAATTTTTCCGGGGTTTGGGTTGAGTCCTGGTTTTAATATTTGAGTTTTTATCCAGAGATTCATGTTTTGGGTTTAGCGGCATCTGGGGCACAAGCAGATCATAGTTTTGAAACTGCGTGGCTTTTCCCAGGCAACCGTGCAACCTAACCGTCTTAAAAAAAGTAATTTAAGTGATTAATAAAATAAGAGTTAAAATAAAATAAGAAAAAGTAAAATAGAATTAAAAGTATTTTTTTGATAATAATAATAATGATAATATTATTAATGGGAATATCATTCTTATTATTAGTAGTATTATTATAAAAAAATAATATTATTAAAATTATTATCATCATTATTATTATGAAAATTATTATTATCATTATTATTATTAAAAATGAAATGAAGATTATTATCATTATTTTTATAATTACGTTGTTGTTGTTGTTATTATTATTATTATGATGGTTAGTATCTTTTTTTATGGTTTTCTTTTTTTATCTTATCTTCCTTCCCTTTCTCCCCCCTCCCCTTAACAATGCGGTGTGACCCCCCTCTCCCCTTACCTATGTAGCGCATGACCCCCTGCTTTCCGGGCTTCCAGTGGTCTTCATTCCTCCCTTAGGTGGCCTCCCTTCCACCCTCCAGTGACCTCCTCTCCCTCACACAAACCCCCTCTGGCTGCCTCCTCTCCAGCGCCATACTTCTTTCCAGCGCGTGACCCAACTGAACCTCCTCTCCAGTACCACCTTTATCTCCAGCACACGGCCCAGCTAGCGCCACCTTCCTCTCTAGCGCCGCCCTCCTCTCTAGCGCACGACCTCACCAATGCCTCCTTCGACTGGTATTCTCTTTAGTTTTTTTTCGGCCGAAACCTTAGGTGAGGGTTTGATTTAGTTTTTCTTGATTCTTCTGATTTTAGGGTATGCAAGGAGTAACTCAGGACCCATTGGTCCATGTTTTGGAAACTGTTTCCAAAGGCGAGGCATTTTAGGTTGATTTTCTCCACTGCCGTCATTTTGGTGTAAGCTTCTAAACTCATTATTGGTTTCACACCCTCTATTTTATGATCTTATGGTGTTTATGAGTCTCAAGGAATTATTATAGGATGTTGAAATTTATTTCCAAGGGTGCGAATGCTTATTACTAGGTATGGATATGTATAAATATACATATCTTCTGTGTGCGTGTTCCCTCATGGGGGGGGGACACGTGCATCAGTTTAAGGATATATATATATATATACATATATACATATACATATATGGAAGTGTGTGCGTGCGAGCGGGCTGTTGATTGAGTTACAAAGCTTTGTTTGACCATCCTTTGAGGTAGGTTTTCCCATGTACTTGCCCTTTTTAATTTAAGAACCATTAGTTTCATGATTTTGAAACATTTTTTAATTTATAAATGTTGATGTATGATCCTTGGTTTAATCATTTGGTGTGAAAAGTGGTATTTTATGACTTGATTTATGATAAATAGAATTGTTGTGTTAGATAATTCACACCATGTGTTTGATTAAATGCCTGGTTGTATTTTGTGAGTAACTTGTGATATAAAGTGCTTGGTTTGTATTTGTAAACAAGTTAGTATTATATGAAATTATTTCCTGGGTGCCTTGTATGGTATTCCTAAGTGATTTTGGGTTTTATCAAGGAATGGGTATCAAGTTTTAAGGTATTTTAATATGCCTTACTGATGAATGGAACATTTGAACCTTTTTTAAGAAATTCTTTATTTCCAAATTGTAATGGAAATGTTTTAAGGAAACAATGTAAATGGTTTTGAAATGGAAAATGGTGTGTTTACACCTCTTTTTGAAAGAAAGATTTCATGTTTGATAAATGTTGGTTTTGTGAAATACTTAAAGGCCCATTTGGAAACTTTGTGAAATTGATAAGAGTATTTATTATGAAACCTACATTGGATGTTTCTCATGACTTGTCTATGCATAATGGATGGGATATCCTCACTATGGAATCATCATGATCCATTATCAGGGTTCCTCAGTGGAAACTCTTTGTGTTCTATTTTTCTAAGGCATGATATCGGTCCTTGGGGTGGCTTGGGTTGAAGCCTATTGTTGATTTATTATTATATATGATTGTGATTGGATTCTCGACAGGGATCGGTTAGCTCACCCCTGTTATATACATGAGACATGGGAACCTGGCATATTGAGATAATTATCTAAGAAATATTTCCACACTGGTAGTTTACGTACTGACTAGTGGCCCATAGTAGGTGGATATATTTGGGTTTATTTCTATGGGATTGATCCCATTAGTTTGTACTGAGTTAGGGTGGTCGGGTGTTTGGGCGTTTTGATTTCATCATATGTGGCATACTACCGGGGATGGTGTCTCATGCAGAGGTGTGTTTTGGATAGTTATTGATCTCTTGGGTTCACCTATGTCGATTAGCTCTTAGTTTCTTGTAGTGATAATTGAGATATGAGTATACATATTTCCATTGCCCTTATTGCGTAATCCCTATTGTGGTCTCTTGTGTAGTATTTTACTTGGAAAGTGATGTGATGGTTTTTAAAATATTATGAAAAATTGTTTTCAAGAAAATATTTTCATCCTCTTTTGTGTAGGTTGAAAATATAGACATTATTCTCCCCTTGAAAATTCTAATGTCTCCCTAATGAAATGAAATAATTTTTGGAAAAGAATAAGGGAAAGGGTTTGTACTTTGTTTGGAGTAAATATATAGAAAATCATACATTTATATATTGTAGTTAAAACTTGAAAATCGATGTTTCTTCTATTTTAAAGGAAGTTCATTGAGAAATAGAATATCGAGCTAGCCTACTGAGTTTTAATACTCATGCCTATAATTTAATTTTGTTTTTAGTTTCTTATGTAGGTTCTAGATTGGGCTCAATCACCTTGGACGATATTTGGTATGGATTGGAGAGTGACCCTTGAGGTCACATGGAGGTGTCTTAGGTATTAGGTTCAGTTTGGTTATTCTGGTTTTGTTTTTTTATTCAGTTTATTGTACCTTTAATTTAAATGTAAATAATGTAAAAATTTGATTTTTTTTAGTTTGGTTCGTTATTTTAATTATTCAGTTTCTTTATTTATTTTATTGGGATAAACTGTTCCCATTGCCTCTAATGATGCCCTTGGTGCTTGTTGCTAGCCCAGGAGGACCAGGAAAGCCTCTTGGGACTTTCCACAGATCGGCTCGGGTGATCGGTTCAAGGTTGACCCTGGCTGGTTCATGAAATTCATGGTATTTAATGATTCATTTAAATTTATTTCTTTTGTGGGGATTATGATATAAATTTTACCAAAGTGGTAAGGGTTCATTTCATAATCTCATCATTATTTAGGATTGTTTTTGTTAAGTCTCCCTTGGGAATTATTTTATATTTCTATCTAGAAATCAATATTTTTTTTCTACTTTTATTATTCATGAACTTTTTCAATTAATAGTACCATTTTACCACTATTTGATACTTAAAATTATTGAAAACGTGTTTTTAATAAAATTCAACTTTATTTGTCTTTTCGGTCAGAAATATATTTTTATCAAAACCCATGTTTTCTAAAAATATTTTCAATTTTTTAAAAAATATTTTTATCCTTTTCCAAATGTTTTATTAAATAAATTTATACCCATTTTAAATTTTATAAAATGTTTTGAAATAAATCTTCATGTTGTTTTCAAAACAATGCTCATTTAGATTTTATCAAAAAAGTGAAAGGAATATTTGTTTTAACAAGTACGACATGAATGGAATTTTCATTCTTCATGACCACTCAAATGTTTAAATATTCCTTTATAAGTTTCAAAGGTTATTTTCATAGATTTTTTTTCAACTTTTAGTTTGAAAAGTTAATTTTCAAAATGAAAAGGATATTTTACCCAAGAATGTTTTTAAAGATATTTTATAGTATTTCTATTCATCAATGAAATCAACACTTTAATGTGCTTATGATACATTGGGGATATGTTGTATTGATATCATCTATATTCTTTATTTGGAATATTTATGATCAGTTTAATTGAGGATGTACAATTTTATTACCATTCACCATTTTACTAGGAATGGTTTTTGATTATGTTTATTGATTGGGGTATGTATTAACATTTAGTATGTTAGTTTCTCAATATGAATGTTTATGTTAATTATGTTTCAACCCTTTTATAAAAGTAATGCATTGGACTTTTTAAGTGATGGTGGGGCCCACTATAGCTCCTCTGTGCATCGGTAGGTCGCATGAGAGAAACTAGATTTGGTTTTGGTCAAGGCCTTACCCATTTGTATAGATGTATTGGTATAATACTCAATGGTATTAGATATCTCAGAACAAGCCTTGATGGTATTAGATTTATTGGTACAAGCCTCTAAAATATGTTTTAGAAGTCCAACATTATACATTTCATCGTTATGAATTCAGTTATTGATATTCCATGTGATTATTTGATTAGTTGGAATATCCATGGTCAAGTTTCAAGCTTATGTGATAACATATATGACATTATTTAATCATCTTTTATTCCTAACATATTATGATCAAGTTAATGATTAAATGAAATGCATTTTAGTTATTTACCTTACCATATTGATTGTGCTTTATTTATTCATAGCTTCCACTTTACGTTTACCCTTACCGAGTATCTGAACTAATCTATTTCTTATGTTTTATTTTTCATAGGATAAGAGGAAATATTTTTTGATTGATATGTAGGGATACGCTAAGGGGAATAATGGAATTCTCAAAGAAAATTCTTTGTGTATTTTATGTTTTAAAAAATAATGTTAATTTCATGTATATATCTAGTTTACCAAGGATACTGAACTATTAGGTCCTTCGAGATGTTATTACTTGTATCTTATGAAAATGTAATAAAGTAGACACTGTCTCTAAGCTACTAGGTTCAGGGTGATTCGTTTGGTATCAAAGGAATTTTAGTAGAAACCTTGCAAACTAAATTTTGGAAAACATAGATTCGGTAACATAACCCTATGATAGAATTTGAGGATAATCATAGAAGAACATACTAAAGTTTTGGTAAGGAAGATATTATGCAGTTTCCCTAGAAATAGACCCCTATCAGGATATTACAAGTAGATGTGGTTCTGGTACAGATGTAACTTGGGGTGTAACTCTGAAAAGGGCACATTAGGCTTGACCGGATCATCACCTGGTGCATGGCAATGGGTCTTACTGCGCACTTGGTTTGACACTACCAGGGATATGAATAAGATAATTCATATTTTCTCTACAACCCATTATAAAGGATTTGAAAATAGAGATATCCTTAAAGAAACTATGTTTATCACGATGAGATTAACTATGCATACAGTTTTCAATTTATGTTATTTATTTTACTAGTTTTGGGATTATACATTGTGTTTCATAATGATATGATCTAATATAGTGTATGCAATCATTTAGAAATGGAACCTAGCAGAAGGAATGCTAACCACATCAGTATACATAATCTAAAGAGTAATAATGATTGTTTCTTTGATGGTCTTAATCCAATATTTCGAAGGGAACTAGTTTCCAAAACATTATTATCATATGAGGACATAATATCATGTTATAAAAAGATTTATAAGGAATTATCTAAGTATTATGGATTCTAATGGAGGAAAGATAAGAAGGGGATGACATACAAAAAATGGATAAGGTGAATAAGGGAAAGACGGGTTTTTCCATATGTGATAATTGTGTAAAGAAACACTCTGGTACTTTCTTGAAGGAAATGATAGTTTTATACAAGTGTGGAGAGAAATTAAATCATGTTCATGATTTAAAGGGAAATAAAAAGGTTTCAAATGTTCAATGATTCAATTTTAAGGATATGGGTCACTATGAAAACTAATTCCCCAAGCATAAAAGAAATATACCTCAAAAGTAGCTAATTGATCACGATCAAGATTATGTTATTACTATAGATGAAGTGGAATGATTAATTTTCTTGTGTTTGGATTCAATAATTATGTCATTTGAATATTTTATCAATTATATCTTAGTTATAAGGATTATGAAATGTATAAGGATTGTACTACATTACTTTTTCATAATGGATTTGAGAGCATATGATGAGTGGAACTGATGACCAAGAAAAATGATTTAGTTGAAAGTTGAACTACTTAGAAAACATATGATTGATGGAAATATAACCCTTAATATGTTATTGATGTTGAGACGATGATGTTGAGATAAAGAGATGATTTATACGGATAAATTAATTTGGATAGTACCAAATTCCTTGTAACCGATTAATGATTTGTTGAAAAAGTGGTTTATGTTATCATTGATGGAGTTAACAATATTTTTGTATTTAAGGAATATATCCAATAATATGTGTTTTATTTATGGAATATGGAATAATTCATGTTTTATATAAATTTTTATGGAAATTTAGGTTATTACCATGATTCAAGAGAATACATGATGAAGGGATTTACATGGCTGGTATGTGATGATTAAGATCCACTTCATGTTGTTTGGGGGATTAATGATTAGTTCATTTTGAAAATTTAGTGACCTTATTTCTAATGTTTTGGATCTTAATCATTTAGAAGTTTCACAAGGTTAACCATTTATGAAATGGTTTAATTTAAACTTTGGATGAGGTTTTAGATATTATTGTATTACTACACCATATGAAGATTTATGTATATTGGATAACCTATAATAATATAAGATCTCGACCTTTTTTGGAGATTTCTCAGGATTGTTTAGAGGTGTTATTTTTTATTTTTTTGAGTAAATTTTTTTTGGGTTATACCTTGGGGTGTGTTTGGGTGAATTTTGAGAAAAAATAAAGGAATAAAGATTGTGCACGATTGGTGAATGGTTAGAGAAAACCGTTCACCCTAGCCTAGAAAATAGTTTAACCCTAGATAGTGCGGGTTCACATGGCTAGTGAATGGTTTGTCAAACCATGTACCCTAAAAGGAAAAAAATTTCCAAGGAAGATAATAAATCCCTTGAAAGTAATAAAAACTTCACTAAAAAGAATAGAATAAGTAATTTGAGTAATAAATTTGAATACAAATCAACTGAAAATAGTTCTTTAGAAGATGAAACTCTATATAATTTTATAACTTTCTTTACAAATGTTGAGATAAAGTAAGATTCCTCAAATAGTGAAGAAGCGAAAGGTGAAGAAACCTATAGAGAATATCAGATAAGATCAAAGCTTATGGAATGTCTTGAGAAAAACAAAAAAACTCAAGAAAGAAATCATATTTTTGAAAAATTAAAGTTGGAAAATGAATATAGGAAAGGAATAATTACTTAAAAATTAATATTCATACAATGATGTGATTAAAACCTCAAGTTAAAAGTTGCATAAAAAGGAAACATGGTAGAATATCTTGACAATAAGCTCATGGAAAAGTAATATGAGGTTTGTAAAACCCAATAAAGACTCATTTATGTGGAAATTACCTTAAAGAATATGAATAAAAATTTTAATAAGGCTTTAGATATAAAGTATAAAAAATCTCAAGCTACTGAGAAAACTCATTCCTAGAATCATGTGAAATATACACCCACTAAATATAAAAGTTAATTTGATTTTACTAACCATGCAGGTGTTAGAAACAATTTTGGGAAAACTTGGATTGAGAAAAAAAAAAGTGATAAACACATCACATCAATATGATTTGGAAATAACCTCAAAGAATAGGGTTCCACACGCCTAGAGAAATCAGGTGATGAGAATTATGCAGAACCTCAACAAACTTTCTACAGAGAAATGTCCTACTTCTATAGAAGATCAAGTTTCAATGGATATTGTTGGTGTTTTGATATATATGGGTACAAGGAATATAATTTTTGGCACAACGTGTCTCTCCTTGTGAATAGACATGAACTAAGTGGGAGTAATGGTGAAATAAAAGAGATTAATTTTCTTAAGTTAAATAAAAAATAAAAAACATCAGATGCTAGAAAGTTTCCAATGAAAAATAAATTTTATTGTCTAGAAAAATTTTGTGGAAGATGTTACCAACTGGGTCACTATGCTAAATAATGTATTAAAAAACTTCTAACACATGTTTCCCATGCTAGAAAAGAAAAGTTATCTGAAAAGAATAAAATTGAGGAAAAATATTTTGTTGTTGAGACTACTCTAAAATCTAACAAAAGAAACAAAACTTCTATTCTTGTTAGTGTTTATTCCTAAAATATAATAGGTTATATATAAATATTAAAATATTTTGAATAAAATGAAGTATAATGAGTTATTTTTGGCAATTAAAATTCCTTAAAAATCAAAGGAATAGGAACAGATGAGATTGAACCTTAGAAACTACAATCAAAGAAGGGTTTTTTTGTTGATGAACTTAAGAATAGATTTTTGAGCATTAGTCAAATTTGTGATTATGTTAATAAAATTATCTTTAAAAAACATTCTTGTATCATCAAAATTTTGAAATATGTACCAGTTGTTACTAAGAGAGAAAGAATCAGCAACAACCTATTCTAGATTGGATATTTTTATAACACATGTTACTTAAGTGCTGAGGATAAAAATAAGTTGTGGAATGTTAGACTTGGGAATCTTGGATAGAAAATTATGAGCCAACTTTACAAATTATGTTTTGTAATATACTTTATACTACTGAAAATGAAATAAGATGTTGTTTTGTAAAACATGTAAAAAAGGGAAGATGGTTAGTGGAAGACATAAGGAAGTTAAAATCCAATACATCAGACCAATTAATCTCATTCACTCTGATATGTTTGGTTCTATGAGATATCAATCAATAAAATTTGATTTTTAATTTGTTAATTTAATTTATCATTTCACTTGGATGACCAATATAATTTTTATGAAAGATAAATCAGAGGTTGTAGAGATGTTTAGATGTTTTAGAAGGGAAGTTGAAAGAGATATGGGTGTTTATATACTGAAGTTGATAAATGAAAATAGAAAGGAGTATAAAATAATTTCTTTCAAATCCTATGAGTATAAACATGGAATTAAAAACCAATACTGTGCTCCATATACTTCTCAATAAAATGGAGTGGCAGAATAAAAAAAAGAGAAGTTTGGTGGAAATGGGAAGAAGTATTATTGCTGAATATAAACTTTCTAAAAATTTCTTGGGGGAAATTGTAAGTAAAATTTTTCATGTAAAAAATATATGTTTGTTGAATCCATAAGAAAAAATGACCCCTTATGAGATGTAGTATAAGAAAAATTCAATGGTGAAATACTTTAAACTTTTTGGGAGTGTTTTCTTAATAAAGATAAAAAATATGGATCTTGTAAGGTTTGATGAGAAGCTTGAAAATAGATTTTTCATTGGTTAATCACCATATGGAATAAGTTAAAAATGTTGGAATGGACAACTTCATAATTTTTTTATTCATATGATGTGAAAGTTATTGAAAATCCAACATCCTTAACAAAAATTATTGAAGATGTTGCAGAATATAGATTGATGACATCCAATGAAGATAATAAAAGGGAAGTTGAATGTGAAACAAAAGGTGTATAGGATTATTTAGAAGAGTATTGTAATGGAAAAATTGATACAAGAATAAAATCTTTAAAATTCTATACTTTACAAAAATAGGTTGAATTAGACAACATCATTGGAAATTAGAAAGCTTCAGTTCAAGCCAGAAACACTGGGGATCTTATTCCACGACCAGCAGGAAATAATGTTACAGGAATAAAGTGGGTGTTTAGAAAAAAACTCAATGAATATGGATAAATATCAAGAAACAAATCACTTCTTATTTTAAAGGGTTTCTCACGAATGGAAGGTGTTGATTTTGAAGAAACATTGTCCCCTATTGCGAGACATGAAACTATACAAAAAAGTTTGGCAGTTTCTGCACATCATTATTACAAATTCTATCATCTGGATGTTGAGTTGTATTTTTTAAATGGATAAATTATTGAATAATTTTATATTGAGAAACCTAGAAGGTTCTTAATTTATAAATATGGAACCATGGTGTGTAATCTAAAGAAAGCTTTACATGGGATGAAACAAGCTCCTCATGCATGGTACTCTAAACTTGATAGTTTCTTGAAGCAGTAGAAATTTTCTAAATGAAAAATTGATATTAACCTATATATTAAGGATATGAGCATAGGTAACCTTATTATCATTGTTTACATTGACAGTATAATTTACGCAGGTGACTAGGATAAAACTTGTGAAGAATTTACTGAACAAATAAATAAAAACTTTAAAATGCCAATTCTATGAGAGTTAACTTTATTTCTAGTCCTACAAGTTCAAAAAAAAGATATATCTTTATATAATAGGAAAAATATGTCAAGTTTTTGTTATAAAAGTTTTTCATGGTAGAATCAAAATAATTTTTGACACCTATATTTTTTGGTGTAAAGTTGAGTAAAGATGAAGCTGGAAAAAGTGTGAATCAGAAAGAATTCTGGAACTTGATAAGAAGCTTTCTCTATCTTAAAAATTCAAGGATAGACATTTTATATATTGTTAAATTGTATGAAAAATATCATAGTGACCCAAATGAATCACATATTTTGGAAGTAAAAAAGAATAATTAGGCATGTTAAAGGAACATCATCTTATGGCCTGTTGTAACACCCTGAGATTTTAAAATATGAATATCATATTTGATAGTATGTATGACACACAAAACCAAGAATAGAAGATAACTAGTACTCACCCGTGCTATTGCATGACATATTCGATTACTGATTTTTCTTTTAATAAGATATTAGTATTTATAACAGTTGATAAGAAACAATAATGTTGAATAATTTTTAATAATAAAGTAATGGTGTATGATAATGGAATAAAAGTACATAGAATAAGGAGACACTATTTAAATTGTTGACAATGATAAAAGATAGATTAAAAGTATATGAATTTAAAAATTTTGAGGATGGAAATTTGAATTCATTTTCAACTTCAGTCACAATAACAATAATGTGTGCACTGAAATAAAAAGTGAAAGATAAAAAAAAGAAAAGGGAGGGAGAAACTAAACCAATCAGATGTGAATAAAGCGTAGATTTTTTTCATCCATATCCTTACTCAAATGTTGCAAACCTTCCTTGTCAGTAACTGTTAATACACATTTCTTATAATTTATGGTTTATATTGCATCAGTCCCTTTACAAAAAGCTGTCCCAAATATAGTCTTTGACATGAACTGATTTGCATGGGGAGGATACTGATAATGGAGATAAAAAAAAGAATTAAAAAAAATAACACATGATTAAATTCTAAAAGTAATGACATCCTCTACACTGGTGTGTAATTAAATCCTGATAATGCTCAAAATTAACAAACTCCTTTTCTTCCTCTATTTTTTCAGGCACACAGAAGCTTCGAGAATCAGAATCTTGAATAAAATCAATAAGAGCAAGACCATCGAATCTGATTAGATTCAATGAAAATGTTACCAAAGTTTAACACACGTATCACTAAACATTAACCATAAACACAAAAAGCAAGAAAACCTCAAAATAAAGGAGCACACCTTTCAATCAAAATATTCAGCTTGTTGTTCCAAGGTATCTTGTAATGGAACAGAAAACATAAGAAGAATTGCACTGAAATAGAATCATTACTTTTAATAAAAAATTTAAATGAAAGTCATAATGAAAAATATGCAGAGTGTGAGTTTATCCTCTATAATCCCCCTAAAGAAATTATTTCATGATCACTAAAACATAACTCTCAACCATCAATGAAAGAAATAAAATATACGATGTAATAAATATTTTGTTCTATAATAAAAATATTGGTGTTTTGGGATTAACTGGAATTTGATGCAGGCTATAAAATTTAGATAAAAATATATCAAGATATAATGAGAACATAAGAAAAATAATAAAAGAGAAGGCAGAGGAGGAAAATGGAAAGGAGAAGTATGAATGGTGGAAAAAGAAAGAGTATGGATTCTAGAGTTGATATCAAAGAAAACCAGAAATGAGGAATTAATTCAAAAAAGATAGTTTTTTAATACCCAGAACACTAGATCCTATTATCTTGACACACTTACCCCATGCCAAAGATATATCCAACTCAACGATGAATAGCATGATCATAGATAACTCAATATGACTTGAAATATAAATATATATACAAAAAAAACACAACAAACCACAATAGAGATAAATGATATAGAATTCTTGATAGAGTTAATAAGTATATGAAATTACAGAGGAATAAGTATTTACCTGAATCAATTGAAATGCAGATTATGGAGAACTGAGTATTCACCTGAGATACTAAGAGTAATGATACAAAAATATTATCAAAGGTAACAAATATATGAAATTACAGAGGATGAAGTATTTACCTGAATCAATAGAAATAGAAATTATAGAGAACTGGGTATTCACCTGAGATGGTAGGAATAATATACACTGAAAAGTGAAACACATTATATATGGGAAAGATAGCAGGTTGGTTAAAATATAATGGTTTAAACATCAAAAATGAATTGAAGAAGGCATTCAAATCTCATGTGTTCTTCCAAGGAATATCAACTAAACCTGCAATATGGAAATCACTGCACATAAAATGATAAGCAAGATATTTATGTAAAAATAATTTAAATTCATTTAACGAATAAAGAAGGTGATACGATGATGTCTAGCGCGCTATTTGAGGAGTACTATAGAATTCAACTCATAAAAAAGATATTAGAATTGAAACCATAAAACTATGCATAAATTTATATTTTATGTTTGGAAAAATAAATGGAATCAAAATAATATGTTAATGTCACTTTGATCAAAATCAAAAACTAAGACCGCGATACCATATATAGTTCCAAAAAAAAACATTCTAGGAGGGAAAAACATGCATCAAATACTAAAAGAACACTGAAATACAAATCCAAAATGAGAGACAATGAACACAACAAATGGAAAAAATGAAATAAGGCCCGTCTTAAATTAACCTCTATTGGATGGCCTAGAACCACAACATGCATAATTTCCAGCTCTATATATACTCCTACGCTTCAACCTCTCTATTACAAACATCTGGGCACTGAAGAAACACCAAACCAGTCAAAATATTATCCCACGATGACACGCTATCTACCATACTGTAGCAAGGTAATTTATCCATGAACTTATTGGGACCCAATTCATACCATTTTGTAAGGATCAATTTGGAAGGACTTACCAAAATAACTCTGAAATCATGCATCCCAAAAAATGGGCACGCAATTGTGAAAGAAAAAATTACTACATGTGGATATACCCATGAAATTTGCTGGAAGCACCACTATAAAAAATGTGGAGGTTATAGTAGTAAAAATATAGAGGTTACCTTAGGCAGAGGGGGAAAAATTGCGAGTTGGGTTACAACAGTAATAATTGAGGGCTTATCGCTGGTAGAGGGGATAGAAATCGCGAGCCTGTGGGGGGTTTTGCGGTGGTAGAGGATAAAACAGTAAAATTATAGAGGTTATCGTAAGTACATGTGATAGAAATTGTGATCCAGAGGAAGTTTTATAGTGTGTTGAGGTTACATGCATAAGGAATGAGGGTTTACCGTGGGTAGAGGAGACGAAATAGGCATAGGTTGAGTAGTCGGAGGCATAGTAGTCAGAGGTGGAGGTGGAGGTCGAGGAGTTGGAGGGGGAGGAGTCGAAGGGGGAGGAGGCGGAGGCGGAGGAGCCAGAGGCAAAGGAGCCATTGGCAAAGGAGCCGAAGGCAAAGGAGATAAATGCAGAGGATCTATAGATAACTATAATTCATATAAAAATCATTTATATTCATTATCATGAGTTAAACTACATACAAAAATGGACCTTTAAAAGTTTAAAATCATGTTAGATATGCAATTATGATATGATTATAAAAACACTTGCTGCTTAAATTGAACAAAAAAGTACAACATCACCTATCATAGAAACCCATTAGTCCCACTTTCAACCAAAGGGACATCAGCATACAAGAAAAGGCGATTCACATGGAGCCTTGAATCTAAGTTATCAAGTCCATTTAAAACAATATTAAATTTCTTAAAAAGTCTGCAATAAATTCAGGATCCTTGACGTTGGCATGATAAGGCACATACTGACATGAAACCTAAATATCAAAACAACATCCCGAGAAACCTATTGGAATGATTAGTCAAATATATTTCCATAGGGAAAAATTCCTACATAAATAACATGGTAATCCCTACATTAGCTTTAGATTACCCGACTTGTTTTTGCTGAAATAACAACTGTCTATTTAAGTTACACACTCCTATTGTATCAATGTCATTCTGATAGAAAAAAAAATAGTTGTAGGATTAATAAATTATTACAGGAAGCATGGTTGCATCACTTTGATGACATAATAATCATATCTAAAGAAGTACTGTAAAAGCTTTAATAATTGTAGAATAACTTTTTCTGCTTCAAAAAAATATTTTTTGAGCAAAACAGATGAGTTACAGCTAGTTAAGAACACAGAAAAATAATAAATAAATAAAGCAGTAAAAAGAGCATCATTTCCTCATTCTAATCACGGGTTACAACATTTTCAAACCAAACATAACAGAATAGTATAGAAGGCCAAGAATTATCTAATGAAAAATTGGTAGAAAAATAGTAAACGAACTTGTCAAACCCTGAAACGTTATATAATACTTGAATCTGAAAACACAAACCAATTGTACTCAAGCACCTCAAAGGACCGTCACTGTGCATTCTAGGTTAATCATAGGATACACTTCTTTTTTATTCTACAGAAACATGTATTTTGAAAAATTATAATCACGATATGCACATCTTTAAATCTAGAGAGGATGAGAGTCTTGAGAAGCTCACAACCAATCCCACCCACTCCAACCATGAGCACTTTCGCACCCTAAAATCATAGTTAAAAAAATTTATAGAGAAGAATATAGGGGAAGTAGGGAGAAATAAGTGCGTAATTTTATATTTTATAACCTTAACTGTAGAGACGCGGGAGCCGAAGGCTGAGGAGGTTGAGGCAGAGTACCCGGATGGGGAGTAGGTGGAGGCGGACCAGCAGAGGGAGCTGAGCGGGAACCCTATAAGCATGAATGAAATTTGCAAGTGGGAGGAGGAGGGAGGGAGAGGAATGGTTTGATGTGGGGAACATGCGTGGAAGATAGGAAGGAAAAGAACATGGTTTTCTATAGGATGGACACGTGGATTGGAGGAGTACCTAGGATTAGTATAGCTAGTAGATGTTAAATTTTAAATAATATCATCACCACAACCAATGAATTCATCAAGTTGTGGATAATCGTAATTCAATGGATGAAAAAACAATAGTACATGGAAGATAAATCTCTAACCCTCCTGACCATCATTGATACCATTATCTCCTTATAATAAGTATACGTTGATAATTTGCATGTAGCTTAATAACATGGATGAAATGTTGAAAGGGAATTGGAAATTTATCCTTCTATCATCATTGTAGTTAAATATTATCTAGTAATAAAGATGCAATATTACCTCCCTGGAAATTAAATAACTATGCCATAAGAAGCAAATGTTTCAACAATTTATAAATCAGAAGGAATTAATATGAATATAAATATAAATCCAAACATTACCATGTTAACTGAACAGTTCATAGCCTTCACAGTTCTATCTGAGGATTTTACTCTAGAATTTAGTATATGAATAATGAAAAAAGTTTTATTGAATAGAAACAAAACCTGAGAATTTAGAGTAGTGGTGTTTTTATCAAAGAGAATAGTCTGATGGATGAAAAAATTAAAGCCCTCAGTCAGTCATCCTTTATCTGTGATGGCTGGAAAGATTGAAGGCTTGATGTATTTACATAACCCATCTATTCCATTAATATTCTTAGCATCATTGCTCATTGGAAACATAAAAAACAGTAGTGCATCCTAAAAGGAAAATGAATGTAAATAAATCAAAAGAAGAATATAAACAAAAGGATTGAATGCAAAATCTACTACATATTTTTTCTATCTCTTAAATGAATTTCAGTTCATATATGCCAATTTTTTATTCTTAACAATAAATATTGGGAATCTAGAAATGCATTTAGAAGAAAGGTCAATAGTCATAGAGAAGTAAAACTGCATGACCATGGTTATCCATAGTTTGAAAAATGAAAACTCACAATTAATATTTTACATTAAACATAATGCAATAAAATAAAAGGAGAATTAAAACACATTATCAAAATACATACCTTCATATCAAACAATTTATGTATGTGGCCATTTTCTATTTTACATCAACCTGAAGTGATATGCTCGTTAGAAGGAAGAATATATACGAAAGTGATATTAGTATTGAATGATGTATCATACAAGGATTTTTTTTGTTATATTTTAAAATGTAATAGTAAAAATCATAATACAAATTATTAAAATAAATAATGTAACATTACTCCAAAATAGAAGACATGGTTTAATAATTGTTGAAAACATCACAACATAAAGTGTGTAATAAATTATGTAGACTATCAATAACATTAACACTACTTAAAAGAGAAAAATGAAAACATGAATCACTATTGAAAATCAAGGTAGAACAAAGATTAAAAATTTTGTAATAAAATAACAAAGAGATGAGTCTTTAGTGAATAGTAATGTGAATCAAAGTTTAAAAACTGGTACCCTTTTTTCAAGAAATCAAACTCATTGAAGGAGCACAGTTACTGATTCCCACACCTACAAGCAAGCAATGTAAAAAATTCAGCAAGCTTGCATCATTGAAATAGTACACCATTAATACTAAAAGAAAATAAACAAAAATGTTATAGTAATGGTATGGATTTGTGATTGAGACGACAATTACTCCTTGGTGCTCATAATACAATATTCAAAAATCATTAATAGTTATACACAAAAAAATGATCTAGAACTGGAATGGATCCAGTGACACTGTCCTCAAAAAATAATGATAAATTTGTGTAAGAATAGTATATAATTCTTATAACTTGATATTAATATTAATACATTCGATTTTGAACTTTATTTTTTATTATATTTTTATTTAAAGTCGATTACGGTTGACCATATGAAGATATGATCATTGAATAATTAACTGATAAGTAATGAAATTCAAGCAACGAATGAAATAATATTTTTTTCAATTAATATGGAAAATATGGTAGTGTAGTTCCCAAAATATAGAGGAAATGTTAAATTTTACTAATAAGAAATAACTAAACATAAAAATGATAGAGAATGTTGAAAATTAAAATAAATCAAAACTAACCTTCAAGTGGTGGAACACTTTACCCATAATCACAGACTCTTTTAATAATGAAGCTTCCATAGAAAAATATGTAATTATGGTCACTATATATCAAATAAAAAATGAAATAGTGCAATAGTGGACCAAATTAATAATAAAAATAATTTTAGAACATTCCATTTTTCGAGAAGCATGAATTCAAATTTATATTCTTTGATCATTTACAATAAATGATCTGAAACAGTGCCTTAGTAATGCACACTAATATCAATAAATTTTCAAAGGACCAAACTAAAATATATGTAGTAGAGGGCAGGGATTAGAAGCTTGAAATACAAAGGAAGCATTCAGAATCATGTAACAACATAGCAGTTCAATTGCACACTGTAAACAACATTGAAATGAGAAAGAAACGTACCACCAGATGGGATTGAATTGCTGTGATGAGATTTTAGATGAAGACTGCTTCTGTCTTAACACCAAACGAAGTGAAGTTATTTGGATGCTTTGCTTGCTTGGGATACTATTGTTTCACAGATGGGCTGTCATGCTGATTCCAACATTTGCTGCATGCTTGGGACAACACTTGGAAGTCATAGAGATCAGGCCTTCATCAAGGAGTAATAGTACGGGTGGAAATGAGCTCCAAGCGCATGGGGGATGATGACTTCGGTCTCGCTCCACACAAGGAGAGGGTTTCATCATCAAATCCTGCTTTTGGATGATGGAATGGTGAACAACAGCAGGTGCTAATTGGTAATCTTCAGTTAGGGGTGTTTCGCTGATATGAGTACGATAGAATGTCTGTTTTCCCTTTAGTTTTCAGTTGGTGTAATCTCATTACACCTCTTGTGTACACCGTTACTCCTTTTTTCTTTAATTAAATTTTTAGGGATATGGGTTGGGTGACCAGCTCATGTCTCGGATTGTTTCAAAAAAAACCACCAGATAAAAATGCATGCAGTGTGTACTTGAGAATGCATTCATAAAAAATAGGAATACCTGAAATTGTATTCATTATGTATTTGGATATGCGATCATTAAAATGAATCAAGTATGCACCTGAAAATGAAAAAAATGTGTAGTAGTTATTACATAGAAAGGTAGTGGAACATTAAAGTGGGTAATCAAGTACATAAAATGAGATTTCAAATACAAAGCATAAGTAATTCAAAAAGAAAGCATTCAACTATAGTAAAGTTACTAAAACAAAATTACTATAAAAATTTTTACTGATACTACAATTTCAATTAAAATTAATAATGAATATAAAATTTCTAAAATCTACAAAAACTGCATTTAAAACAATGGAAGAAAAATAAAAGTAGGGCACAAAATTAGGGATAGAAAAGAGGAAGAACCATTGAACATAAAGGATGAATTAAATAAGGTTAAGAAAATTAGGATTTTAGTAATGGAAGTGAACCTAGACAGAAATCTATGATCAAATGCGATAGAATCGTGGATGGAAGAATGAAAAAAATCAGGTATTTTGTGATTTGGAGAGAACCTGTAGCGAATGATGAGTCGTTAATTTATATGGATGATGATAGTAGAACCTGTTCAGTTCCACTTCAATTAGAGGTTTATGATGGGGGAACGAAGGAGAGTGATGTTGAGCAGGTATTCAAGGAGGAGGTCGGAGGCGGAGGCGTAGACGAGGCGTGGGTGGAGGCGTAGCTAGGGAAGGGGGTCGACGAGGGTATCGACAAGGGAGGCGGTCTCAAGAGGGGCCGAGGAGGGCGTCAGGGAGGGAGGCAGTGTGGAGAGGTGAGTCGGGATGGTGAGAGACAGGTAGGGATAGGGAAATCGAGGCAGAGGCAGAGCAGAGCCGGAGCTGGAGTCGTGGAAAGAGTTGTGGAGGGAGAGGAAAATAGGGCACATGGACAACTGTATGAGGTAACAGAGGTGGGAGAGGAGTATGCAAGTAGGGGAGGGAGAGGAAGGTGATGACAGCGATGGGGATAGAGTATGGAGGAATCGGGTTTCATCTGTAACCATAGCTGATGGATAGGGAGAGGCTATGGGCGCTGGTGTGCAGCGGGAGAAGCACGAATTGGATCGTGAATTTGGAGGGAGGATTGTTTTTTTGGTGACGTGGGTGACTAGAGAAATGACACGTAATATAATAGGGATGTGGAAGAACATGAGTGTGACATGTGGAAGTTGAAAAAACCTAAGATTAGTATATATATAGATATAACATCCCAAGATTTTATGATATATTTATTTTTTAAAATAAATTCAATCTCTTCCATATCTTACAATGCATGCAACATCAGGTTTGAACGAAATGTGATACTTTATTAAAATATTATTATTTAAACATTACCATTGTAACCTAGTCGTTAAATTGGTGGGTATGAATAGTACTAACTAAATTATAAAAATTATATAGTTTACACATTTAAAAATTAAATAAAATGTATATCTATTAATTATATATAAAATTAAAACAATTTGAAAGAAGAAGAAATGTTTTCTAAAAAACGGTATTTTTCTATAAGGTGGTTTAGTAGCCCTTTGCGCACATGATTTATAATTAAATTTTACCATTTTTAGAAAATTTATTTGAAAAAATAAAATTGATTTTTTAAATTATCATAAAAAAATTATATTAGGGTGAATTTTTGGTATTTTTCTAAAAAGTTTCATTTTTTGATGAATAGTGAAAAATACTGAATTTTAATTGAAAACCACCTTTTCGTTTAAATTATTTATAATGATAAATTATATTTTGAATTGGTTTTAAAGTAATATTATATAAATTATATATCAATTAATCCAATTTATTTCATTTGAATCACTTTCATATTGAATTTTGATTTAAAAACTTTGTAAAGTTTTGAATATTTTCTCTTTGAAAACCCACTTTCTCATCACGTCTATGAGATTAATTTTAAATTAAATTTTCCAATTATATGAATTTAATTTTGGTAAAATGGATTCAATATTTTTAATAAGAATAATTTATATGATATAATAAGTTTAACTAGATTTTTACCATAATGATTAGTGAAAACAATTAATAACTAATTACCCCAATTATGGTTAAAACGGGGTTTTGTGCATTACATGTGCTTGTGCTAAAATTTATTTTCTACACACATAGGATTTTAATTTAGTATTTTTTTTTCATAATTATAATCATTAGTTATAAATTATATAAAAAGATAATTTTATTTTAGTCTTAAAGGATAAATTACCTAGGTTAAAAAAACTAGTTACCATGGTGAAAATTAAAATTGTAAAAGTGAGTAAAACTTAAAGGTTAAGGAATGGCATGTTTAAAACATGTGTTTTTTAGGTATAGGTGTTTATAGACCATATAATATCTCCCATATATTATTTATCAATTTTTGAGCCACGTGAGGTGAGAGTGACCTCCCATTATTGAATACTTTTGGGTATTTACAAAAATGCCACTCCTCAATTATAAAATAACTTTCACTCCCCTCACTTCTTCACACCTCCAAATCCATTTTTATTGAGAAATACCTACTCAAATAACTTCAAATATTCCATACCCTAATTATATATTCCATATTTTTTTTGGAAATCCAACGTAGGATGGATTTTTGGTGCAAACCTACAGAGGTTACATAAAGAAGAAGTAACGTTATTTAACAAACGTTTTTATTTTATTTCTTTCTCCACCTAATTAAATTATTATTAAAACATGATTATATAATAAAATCAGTATAGTACATATAATTATATGTTTTTATGTTAATTTAATTACCTAAAACCATCCCAACTTCCATCAAATGGGTTACGAAATCATCACTCGTGTGTACAACAAACTACCACCTCACAACCAATGTCATTATTTTTTCCATTACCACCTATCACAGTTGGGTGTGATGATGAATATAAAGTATACATATGATATTTATAATATAATTATACCTATAGATTCATTATATCATATATATATATTTTTTTAATTTCCAATTCTTAGGTGATACGATAACGTCCCTCATTTGTACAGCGAACGAACTCCTCACAGAGTGATCTGATTCATTTTTTAGTAACGTTTTACATGGAAGATAATAAGGATAAATTTAATGAATATATATATATATGATATAAATGAAATAATTATTATTTTAATGAAATATTTATCATTTTGAAAAGATAATATATCATTTTATTTTTTACACTAAAAATATAAAAACATCATTCGTAGACGTGTGGACTATCGCCTTCACAAAGTGATGTGACTCTATTTTCATCACCACAACACATGGATGATATATATAAGTATATTTAAATAAATAATATGTTATATATAATATTATGATAATTCTGTAAAGATAAAATATTACTTAACTCCTTTCCATAATGATCATTGAAAAATAGAAATGTTACTCGTGCGTACGTAGGGCCTACCGTCTCCATATTCGTAACGTACTTCATTTTTCAAAACCATATTTCATTATTAGTATTAAAATTATAATTGATGTATAAGTACTATAATTATTATATTATTATTATTCTATATATGATGTAACTATATAATATGTGCAAGAATCAGATCTTTTATAACAAAATACACATGAGAAAACAAGGCAATTAACACACGAAACAATGAAAACAATGAAAGATTATTAACGAAAGAGTGATTAGATGTTATAAAAGGATAATATATGATGTTATAAATTTGAATATGATTATGGTATAAGTTAATAACATGTTTAAAACCATTATACATGAGGTTAAATCATGTTCAACCAAAAGGATGTGTGAGGTAAGGGTTTCTCATCTCACTTTTACTTTTGTAATACATATGCCATATTCACCACTTATTTATTTTTTGTGGTGTATATAATGTAATTTTGTATTTTATATCATGAATTAATATATATTCATGGTATTTAATGTTTCATTTAAAGTTATTTCTTTCATGGGGCTTATGATACAAAAGTTACCAAAGTGGTAAGGGTTTATTTCACAATCTCATCACTATTTGGAATTATTTTTATTAAGTCTCACTAGGGGAAATTATTTGATATTTATATATTAAAATTAATATATTTTATTCTCATATGGTTATTCATGAAATTTTTGCAAGTAATAGTTCCATTTTCCCACTCTTTGGTACTTAAAATGACTGAGAAAATGTTCTTAAGAAAATCCAACTTTATTTCTCTCTTTGGTCGGAAATCTGTTTTCATCAAAACCCATGTTTTCTAAAAAAAATGTTTTAAAAAATGTTTTTAACATTTTCCAAATGATTTATTAAATATATTTGTACCCATTTTTTACTTTTAAAAAAATTAAAGGAATCTTTATGTTTTTTTAAAACAATGTCCATTTAGATTTTGTTGAAAAAGTAAAAGGAATATTTGTTTTAACATGTATGGGATAAACATAATTTAAAATGTCCAAGACCACTCAAATGTTTTAAAGATTACTTTATAAGTTTCAAAGGTTATTTTTAAATATTTTTTTTTCAAAATGTTTTGTTAACTTTTAGTTTTAAAAGGTAATTTTAAAAATAAAAAGGATATTTTCCTCAATAATGTTTTTAAGGATATTTTTATGGTATTTCTATTCATCAATGAAATAAACCCTTTAATGTAATTAGGATCCATTGGGGATATTTTTGTATTTATATCATCCTTATTATTTATTTTTATTATTTATGATCACTTTAATTGAGGATGTACAATTTTATTACCATTCACCATTTTACTCTGAATGGTTTATGATTATGTTTATTGATTGGGGTAAGTATTAAAATTTCATATGTTAGTTTCTAAATATGATTTTTTATATATATTATGTTTCAACCCTTTCATATAAGGAATTCATTGGACTTTTTAAGTGACGGGCGGGACCTACTATAGTCCCTCGGTACATCAGTAGTTCTCATGAGATAAACTATATATAGTTTTGGTTGAGGATTTTCCCATTTATATAGACACCTTAGCGCAATCCTCAATGATTTTAGTTGTCTTGGCATAAGACTTGATGGTATTAGATGTCTTGAAAAAATACATTATGGTATGTTTTAGATTTTTATCATTATTTATTCCATCATTATGAATTCATTTATTCATATTCCAAGTGATTATTCGATTGGTTAGAATATTTGTGGTTAAGTTTTAAGGTTATTTGATTATTTATATGAAATTATTTGATCATCATTTATTCCTGCCATATTATGCTCAAGTTAATGATTAAATGGAATGCGTTTTAGTTATATACCTTTACTTATTAAATATGCCTCATTTATTCATAGCTTCCACTATATGTTTACCCTTACTGAGCATCTGAGCTCACCCATTTATTATGTTTTTTTTCCAGGATACGAGGAAGTATTTTTTGATTGATATGTAGGGATATGATAAGGAGAATAATTCCATTATCAAAGAAAAATATTTAAGTATTTTATGTTTTAAAATGTAATATGAATTTCAAATATGTATCTAGTTTACCAAGACTACTAAACTATTCGGTCCTTCGGGATGGGATTCCTTGCATATTATGCCAATGAATAAAGTAGACACCAGCTTTGGGAAACTGGGGTCAGGGTGCTACAGTTGGTATCAAAGGAATTTTATTAGAAACCTAGAGAACTATATTTAAGAAAACATATATTTGGGAACATAACCCTATGATATAATTTGATGATAAGTATATAAGAACATCCTAAAGTTTTGGTAAGGAATAGATTATGTGGTTTTCCTAGCAATAGATCCTAGTCTGGATACTACAAGTGGACGTGGTTCTGAAATAGATGTTCCTAAGTGTATAACTTCGAAAAGGGCACATTGGTCTTGACCTGATCATCACCTGGTGCATGAAAATGGTACTTACTGTGTACTTGGTTTGAAACTCTCAGGGGATATGTGTAGTATAATTCACATTTTCATTAAAAACCATTATAAAGGATTTGAAAATAGGGATATACCCAAAGAAACCATGTTTATGATTATGAGATTATTTATGCATAAATTTTTAAATTTATGTTAAGTATTTCACTAGTTTTGGGATTATACATTATGTTTTGTAATAATATGATCTAATCTAGTATACGACATCATTTAGAAATGGCATGTCACAAACCGGACCAGATACTCTGGTACCCTAACACCTGAGCCGACACTGACATATCCCGAAGGGTGTTCCCAATCCCCATGGGTTGGAAACGAGCACTTGGAATCATACAAGATAAAATATGGAATGATTGTTTGTTCAAAAATAGTGCAAGATAAAGAAACATATCAGTAGGCTCAAAGAAAACTCCCAAGGGAGACTAAACCATAATTCAAACAGGTAAAAAAACCCAAGAAGTACACCATCAAAGTACCAAAAACTGATAAGAAAAACAACCAAACATCCCAAAGGACACACCAATCCAAGCTCCAAGGAATCAAGAACAACTTCCACCTCCAAAAGGTTATTTCCTTTTACCTGTAACTAGCAGGATAAAATCTAAAAATATCAAAATTAAAAGGTAGGGTGTGATCTAAAAATACTAGTAGAGTCTTTCCAAGTGTTCCATAATAATTTGTTATAATAAAAAAACCAAATCATGCTTTAAATTAAAAAAATAGGTATGGAAGTACATTTTCATATTTAAAACAAATCATGATTTTCATGTCAAATAATGGAAAACATTTCAAACATGGATTAAATAAACACTTTATATAAAATAGTTTATATAAATCATTAGGCATGAGAAAAATTAGTTTCACAAACAATGGAATATATATATAATAAAAAAAATCACAATAAGAAACATGGTTATCTATCAAGAGGTATTATAGTTTCTAGTTATGAGATCCTCACAAACTTTTATCCGTGATCATGGAAATGTGCACACACGTCTGTCAGGATCAGGCTAAATAGAGCCCATTAACATCTCACCTTGGAAAAGATATGTCGAACTATGTTTTTTAGAGTTTTAAAGTTTCAATCCATTGCTAGGTCATTACCATCCTAGCGTGTTTGTACCAAATAACTTACTAACTACCTAGACTCGCATGTTCTCAATCTATCAATCAATAATAGGCAAATCATTTCAAAATAGTTACAAAGGAAATTTCCCCATTTCGAGTTTCAATATTCCATTTTCATTTCAAAACCATACATAGGTTTTAATTTCATAAATTCATACTTTTTCAAATAAAACCAACCATAGTTTTTAAAAAATTTAATTTAAGAAGTTTTCCAACAAAATAAATATATTCAAATCATTTCACAATTTTCATCAATTTCAAATTATTCCTCAAATTCCAACTCCATTGGAATTGGGAATTTTTCCCCAAATCCAAACCATAGAAATTAAATTTTCAATTCGCATCAATTGGGTTTTCATAACTTATTTAAAATCAATTTCAATCAATAATTAAATCAAGGATTAATAAATTTTCCATCTTAAACAGAACCACCTATGTTTTTCATGATAACACAACGCCTACAACAGAACCCACCAACAAGAATGAGGGACAAGAAGATCTAGGAACTCAACCAAAAAAACAAGATTAAAAAACATGAAGTTTAGATCCATAAATACCAATATGATATATCAAACTCCAAGGAGGTAAATAGAAATATACGGAGAAACAAGGAGACTTCTTACCCATAGAGACACACTGTAACTGCAACAATGATCAATCACTGAACAAAATGATCTGAAAGGGTAGGAGGGATCCAAAATAACACAGAGACGACTTTAGGTTGAGAGAAAGGAATCTTGAAGGAAATGGAATAAAATTTTTAAGACGACCCACCTATTTAAAACTAACACTTGGGAACTTATACAACATGTAACCCAAATTAACATTATGTAATTATCGAGTCCCACATGCACTGAAAAACCCATCACTTTTTATTAAAAGGATGGTTTTTAATTTATAAATGAAGTTTAAAATGTAAAAAAAGTATATCCTTTCATGTTATGTAATAGTTTCATGAAATATGTTAGGTGAAAATTACACATTGTGTAACCACATTAAATGGCATGTAAATCCCCAGAAGACTACAGAACCCATAGGTTTTATGATGAAAATTCCAAAAAATATTTGACTCCACCATTATAACTCTCCTACCCACTCCTTCTTAGTCCTACCCCAACAACAAAAAAGGAAAACCACAAAAAATATTAAAACATACCTATTATAAAGGTGACAGGATGTTACATTGCACATAGCAGAAGGAATGGGAATCGTATCAGTGCACATAATCTAAAGAGTAAGAATGATCGTTTCTTTGATGAGATTAAACCAATATTTCAAAGGGAACTAATCTCACAAAAATTTTCATCATATGAGTACATAGTATCATGTGATAAAAATACATATAAGGAATTATCTAATTATTGTGGATTTGAATGGAAGTAAGTGAAGAAGGGGATGAGAGAGAAAAAAATAGATATGGGGAAGAAGGGAAAGAAGGGTTTTCTTATATGTGATAATTGTGGAAAGAAGCACCTTGGTAATTTCTTGAAGGGAATGGGATTTTTCTACAATTTGGAGAGAAAGTTCACCAAGCTCATGATTTCAAGGGTAGGAAAAAGGTTTCCAATATTCAATGATTCAACTATAAGGATATGGAGCATTATGCAAACGAATTCCTTAAAATGTCAAATAAATATACCTCAAAAGTATCTAATGGGTGGTTAAGTTTATGCTATTACCATAAAAAAGTGGAATGGTTAATATGCTTGTGTTTAGATTCAATAATTATGTAATTTGAGTATTTTATCAATGATATACAGGTTATAAGAATTATGAAATGTATAAGGATTGTATTGTAGTACTTTTTCATAAACGATTTGAGAGCATATGTTTTATAGAACCAATGAACAAGAAAAATGATTCAGTGGAAATTTGAAATTCTTGTGAAACATGTGATTGAGGGAAAGATAAACCTTAATATGTTCCTGATTTTGAGATAATGATGTTGGCATAAAGGGATGATTGATATGGATAAAGAAAATTGGATAGTATTGACTACCATAGAACTGATTAATGATTTACTGACAAAGTTATTTACACTATCATTGATGGAGTTAACAACATTTTTGGATTTAAGGTATGTATCTAATAATATGTGTTTTATTAAATGAATAAGTAAGAATTCATGTTTTCAATAAGGTTTTATGGTAATTTAGGTTATTACCATGATTCAAGAGAATACATGATCAAGGTATTCACATGGTTGGTATGTGACTCTTAATATCTAATTCATTTTGTTTGGGGGATTAATGATAAGTTCATTTTGTAAATTTATTGACCTTATTTCTAAAGTTTTTTATCTTAATCTTTTGTAAGGGTCATAAGGTTAATCATTTATGAAATTTTTTAAGTTGAAATTTAGATGGAGTTTTAGAGATTAATGTATTACTTCACTATATGAATATTTATGTATATTGGATAACTTCTACTAACATTTTGTTATGATAATAACTATAGATCTAAGTAAGGACTTATCATTCCATTATGGATCTTACGATATGTTAAAAAAATTAGTGCCTCGGGCATAAAAATTTCTTTTTTGGATTTTAATTTCAAGTAAGTGATTAATTTTAAATGATAGAATCATAGAAAAAATATGAAATTATTCTTATGAAATATAAAGTTATCAAGTATCTTTTTATATATTCTTAGTCTAGATTCTAAAGGAATTTCTTAACTCTTGGAAAATTATTTTGGAAAACAAATGTTATCCTAATACCTCCATTTATGTTGAACCAATGAAATTTTAAATCATCACAAATATATGATTTTGAGGTCCTTAAATTTCCATTTATCATTATGTTTCTGGTGATCAATGACCTCTATCACTCACTATAATTATTTACCCTTTTCTTTCATGTTCATATCTACGTCTGTCATCAATGTTCTCCTACTTAGAAATTTGGTTATGTGTTATTCCATCTGACCTTTGTATTTCCCTTATCTATTATAAAAAGTATGTTTTATTAAACCTTATCATGATTTGGGATTTCAAGAAGGGTATTTTCAAATTACAAACCCTTTATTACTGAGATTAAGATTAAATCACTAGTAGAAAAATGATTTTTAACGTCGCCAGTTTGACGTCGGTTTCTTATAAACCGACGTCAATAATTTTTACGGTGATTTTTTGGCGTCGGTTTTTTTAAAAACCGACGCCAAAAAGGAAAAAAAATTGTTTTGGCGTCGGTTCTTAAAAAACCCGACGCAAAAAACTAAAAAATATATATTTTGGCGTCAGTTTTTATGAAAACCGACGCCATAAATGTTTTAAATAAAATTCTTTGGCGTCGGTTTTTTAACAAACCGACGCTAAAAATTTAAAAAAAAACTACTTTTCGCGTCGGTTTTTTTACAAACCGACGCGAAAAGTTAAAATATATTTTTGGCGTCGGTTTTTATGAAAACCGACGCCAAAAATTTTAAAAAAAAAATTATATTGTTTTAGATAATTCTCTAATCTTTGATTTGACTGGTCTTGGAGCAAAAACGGAGTTACGGATTAAAAGTTATGGCCTTTGAAAGTTGAACTTCCTTAAGACTTCTTTTAGAGAAGGTCAACTTCCGACATCCATAACTTTTAATCCGTAACTCTGTTTTTTCTCCACGACCAGTCAAATCAAAGCTTAGAAAATTATCTAAAACAATGTAATTTTTTTTTGTCATTTTTGGCGTCGGTTTTCATAAAAACGGACGCCAAAAAAATTATTTTTTGTTTTTGGCGTCGGTTTTTAAAAAAACCGACGCCATAAATGAAAAAAAAATATTTTTCACGTCGGTTTTTATGAAAACCGACGCCAAAAATTTTAAAAAAAAAATTATATTGTTTTAGATAATTCTCTAATCTTTGATTTGACTGGTCGTGGAGCAAAAACGGAGTTACGGATTAAAAGTTATGGCCTTTGAAAGTTGAACTTCCTTAAGACTTCTTTTAGAGAAGGTCAACTTCTGACATCCATAACTTTTAATCCGTAACTCCGTTTTTGCTCCACGACCAGTCAAATCAAAGCTTAGAGAATTATCTAAAACAATGTAATTTTTGTTTGTCATTTTGGCGTCGGTTTTCATAAAAACCGACGCCAAAAAAA
Source organism: Viscum album (assembly GCA_963277665.1). NCBI lineage: Eukaryota > Viridiplantae > Streptophyta > Magnoliopsida > Santalales > Viscaceae > Viscum > Viscum album. The sequence goes on along the minus strand of OY728148.1, from coordinate 2,040,415,308 downwards.
TTATTTTTTGTTTTTGGCGTCGGTTTTTAAAAAAACCGACGCCATAAATGAAAAAAAAATATTTTTCGCGTCGGTTTTTATGAAAACCGACGCCAAAAATTTTAAAAAAAAAATTATATTGTTTTAGATAATTCTCTAATCTTTGATTTGACTGGTCGTGGAGCAAAAACGGAGTTACGGATTAAAAGTTATGGCCTTTGAAAGTTGAACTTCCTTAAGACTTCTTTTAGAGAAGGTCAACTTCCGACATCCATAACTTTTAATCCGTAACTCCGTTTTTGCTCCACGACCAGTCAAATCAAAGCTTAGAGAATTATCTAAAACAATGTAATTTTTGTTTTTCATTTTTGGCGTCGGTTTTCATAAAAACCGACGCCAAAAAAATTATTTTTTGTTTTTGGCGTCGGTTTTTAAAAAAACCGACGCCATAAATGAAAAAAAAATATTTTTCGCGTCGGTTTTTATGAAGACCGACGCCAAAAATTTAAAAAAAAAAATTATATTGTTTTAGATAATTCTCTAATCTTTGATTTGACTGGTCGTGGAGCAAAAACGGAGTTACGGATTAAAAGTTATGGCCTTTGAAAGTTGAACTTCCTTAAGACTTCTTTTAGAGAAGGTCAACTTCCGACATCCATAACTTTTAATCCGTAACTCCGTTTTTGCTCCACGACCAGTCAAATCAAAGCTTAGAGAATTATCTAAAACAATGTAATTTTTGTTTGTCATTTTGGCGTCGGTTTTCATAAAAACCGACGCCAAAAAAATTATTTTTTGTTTTTGGCGTCGGTTTTTAAAAAAACCGACGCCAAAAATTTTAAAAAAAAAATTATATTGTTTTAGATAATTCTCTAATCTTTGATTTGACTGGTCGTGGAGCAAAAACGGAGTTACGGATTAAAAGTTATGGCCTTTGAAAGTTGAACTTCCTTAAGACTTCTTTTAGAGAAGGTCAACTTCCGACATCCATAACTTTTAATCCGTAACTCCGTTTTTGCTCCACGACCAGTCAAATCAAAGCTTAGAGAATTATCTAAAACAATGTAATTTTTGTTTGTCATTTTGGCATCGGTTTTCATAAAAACCGACGCCAAAAAAAATATTTTTTGTTTTTGGCGTCGGTTTTTAAAAAAACCGACGCCATAAATGAAAAAAAAATATTTTTCGCGTCGGTTTTTATAAAAACCGACGCCAAAAATTTTAAAAAAAAAATTATATTGTTTTAGATAATTCTCTAATCTTTGATTTTACTGGTCGTGGAGCAAAAACGGAGTTACGGATTAAAAGTTATGGCCTTTGAAAGTTGAACTTCCTTAAGACTTCTTTTAGAGAAGGTCAACTTCCGACATCCATAACTTTTAATCCGTAACTCCGTTTTTGCTCCACGACCAGTCAAATCAAAGCTTAGAGAATTATCTAAAACAATGTAATTTTTGTTTGTCATTTTGGCGTCGGTTTTCATAAAAACCGACGCCAAAAAAATTATTTTTTGTTTTTGGCGTCGGTTTTTAAAAAAACCGACGCCATAAATGAAAAAAAAATATTTTTCGCGTCGGTTTTTATAAAAACCGACGCCAAAAATTTTAAAAAAAAAATTATATTGTTTTAGATAATTCTCTAATCTTTGATTTGACTGGTCGTGGAGCAAAAACGGAGTTACGGATTAAAAGTTATGGCCTTTGAAAGTTGAACTTCCTTAAGACTTCTTTTAGAGAAGGTCAACTTCCGACATCCATAACTTTTAATCCGTAACTCCGTTTTTGCTCCACGACCAGTCAAATCAAAGATTAGAGAATTATCTAAAACAATGTAATTTTTGTTTTTCATTTTTGGCGTCGGTTTTCATAAAAACCGACGCCAAAAATATAATTTAACTTTTCACGTCGGTTTTTTTAAAAACCGACGCCAAAAAAATTATTTTTTGTTTTTGGCGTCGGTTTTTAAAAAAACCGACGCGAAATGTAGTCTTTTTTTAAATTTTTAGCATTGGTTTATTAAAAAACTGACGCCAAAGATTTTTTTTTAAAACTTTTATGGGGTCGGTTTTCATAAACACCGACGCCAATTTTTTTTTTCATTTTTTGCGTCGGTTTTTTTATGAACCGACGCCAAAAAGGATATTGATTGACATTTTTTGCATCGATTTTCTAAAAAACTGACGCCAAAAGACCAATGTAAATACTATTTTGCGTCGGTTTCAAACAAAACCGACGCCAAAGAGTAACGCGGGATCAAAATTTCAATTTTTTTCACAACGCGCGTTTAACTTTTTAAAATCCCGCCAACATTTTCGTAAAACACAATTGAAAATATTTTCGTTTACTATATATATATCCAGTTTCTCCTTCTTTCATCATTTTCAACATCTTCGATTCAATCACGATTTCAATGCGACTTCAATCATTAATTGGTACATATTCTATTCATTCGTTTTCTTTATTATTATTATCCTTCATTTCTAAACAACTCGATTGGATTTCTTATAATGATGATTCATTCTCATTTCTAAATACAAGTTATATGATAATAAAAAACATATCATTTCGATGGAAGCCCCTAAAACCATTGAAATATGTTTGATGTATTATGATTATTTTATTACATTTGGTGTATATGATTTTAATTTATGTTTATCATGTTTTCTTTGAAACGAGTTGTATCAATCAAAACTTTGATAGGTTCAACTTGTAACGGCGATAACTTTTGAACCGTAACTCCGTTTTAGGTCCACAGCCTGTCAAATCGAAGCTTAGGAAATGATATAAAACCTAGAAAAAAAAAATTTGATTTTTGGCGTCGGTTTTTATAAAAACCGACGCGAAAAATATTTTTTTTTTCATTTATGGCGTCGGTTTTTTTAAATAACCGACGCCAAAACTACTTTTTAAAATTTTTCGCGTCGGTTTTTATGAAAACCGACGCAAAAAATTATATGAATTATTTTTTTGGCGTCGGTTTTTATAAAAACCGACGTGAAAAATATTTTTTTTTCATTTATGGCGTCGGTTTTTTTAAATAACCGACGCCAAAACTACTTTTTTAAATTTTTCGCGTCGGTTTTTATGAAAACCGACGCGAAAAATTATATGAATTATTTTTTTTGGCGTCGGTTTTTATAAAAACCGACGCGAAAAATAATTTTTTTTTCATTTATGGCGTCGGTTTTTTTAAATAACCGACGCCAAAACTACTTTTTAAAATTTTTCGCGTCGGTTTTTATGAAAACCGACGCGAAAAATTATATGAATTATTTTTTTTGGCATCGGTTTTTTACAAAACCGACGCCAAAAAATGAATGTTATTCATTTTTCGTGTCGGTTTACAAAAACCGATGTAAAAATTCATATTTTTAACGTCGGTGACTTCGACGTCGGTTAAAAACCGACGTCCAAAATAAAAAAAAACCGACGTTAAAAACCGTTTTTCTACTAGTGAATTGTGAGGATGCAATTTATTTAAGGGGGTAGAATGTAACACCCTAAGATTCTAAAATATGAATATCATATTTAATAGAGTATAAGACACAAAAAACCAAGAATATAAGGGAATATAACATCCCAATACTTTACAATATATTTATTTTTAAAAATAAATTCAATCTTTTCGATAGCTTTCAATGAACACAACACCGAGTTCGAACAAAATGAGATACTTTATTAAAATATTATTATTTAAACATTACCATTATAACTTAGATATTGAAATTGTGGGTATGAATAGTAATAAATAAATTATGAAAATTATATTGTTTACACATGTATAAAATAAATAAAATTTATATCTATGGATTAGAGATAAAACTAGAACCATTTGAAATAAAAAAGAAATGTTTTCTGAAAAATAATATTTTTCTATAAGACGGTTTAGTCACGCTTTGCGCATATAATTTATAATTAACTTTTAAAAATTTTAGAAAATTTATTTGAATTTTTTTTAAATCATCATATCAAAATTCTATTAGGGTAAATTTTTGGGATTTTTCTGAAAAGTTTCATTTTTTGATAAATAGTGAAAAATACTGAATTTTAATTGAAAAATGATTTTTCATTTAAATTATTTATATTGATAAATTATATTTTTAATTGGTTTTAAAGTAAAATTATTTAAATTATATATCAATTAATCCAATTTAGTTCATTTGAATCACTTTTACATTTAATTTTTATATAGAAACATTGTAAACTTTTGATCATTTTCAATTTCAAAACTCGCTTTCTAGTCGAGTCTGCGGGATTAATTTTAAATTAAAAATTTTCAATTATGTGAGTTAGATTTGAAAAAATTCATTAAATATTTGGAATCATATTAATTTATATTATCTAATAATATCAAAATATATTTGACCATAATCATTAGAAAAAATAGTTAAAAACTAATTACCCTGATTAAGGTTAAAATGGGGTTTTGCGCATTACATGTGCTTGTATTAAAATTAATTTTCCACACACATGATAGTTTTATTTAATAAATTGTATTTAATATTTATAATTAGTAGGTATAAATTATATAATAATGGTCATTTTATTTTAGGTTTAAAGGATAAATTACCTAGGTTAAAAAACTACTTACCATGATGAAAATTAAAATGGTAAAAGTGAGTAAAACTTAAAGGTTAAGAAATAAAATGTTTAAAAAATGTGTTTTTTTTGTACAGATTTTCATATACCCTTTCATATATATACTAAATTATTTATCAATTTTTGATCCACATTAGGTGATATTGATCTCCCATTATTGAATACTTTTGGGTATTTACAAAAATGTCACTCCTCCTTAATTATAAGAGGGAATTCACTCCCCTCACTTATTAACACCTACCAAGCCATTTGGATCAGAAAATACCCACCCAAATCACTTAAAAAATTAAATCCCATAATCTTAGAATCCTTATTTTGGGCATAAATTTGACCTAGGAAGTATTTTGGTGCAAACCTAAGGTGGTTACCCAAAGAAGAGGTAACGTTCTTTAATGATCGTTTTTATTTTATTTCTTCCTCCACCTCCTTAAATCAATATTAAACCATGATAATATAATAACATAAGTATCTTCCATATATTTATATCTTTTTATTTTAAGTTCATGACCTACAACCATCCCCACATCCATCAAACGGGTTATGAAATAATCACTCATGTATACGACGGACCACCACCTCACGAACTGATGTCATTCGTTTTTACATTACCACCTCTCATGGTTAAATATGATTATTATAATATAATTATAAATTTGGGGTAATTATATCATATATAACCTTTTTAATTTCTATTCTGTAGGGGATACAATAACATTGCTCGTGTGTATGGAAGACTACCGCCTCGCGAAGCGATGCGATTCATTTTTCACTAACGCTTTACATGGAAAGTAATAAGGATAAATTTAATGAATATATGTGATATAAATGATATAAATATGATATTAATTACATATTTATCATTCTAAAAATTTATTATATAATTTTATTTTTTACACTAAAAAGATGATAACATCGTTCGTGTGTGTGTGGACTACTGCTTTCACGAAGCAATGTGACTCTATTTTCAACACCACACCACATAAATGATATATATAAGTATATTTTAAAAAAATGATATTTTATATAATATATTATTATCATTATATAAATATAAAATATTACTTACCTCATTTTCATAATGATCATTGAAAAATGGAAACGTTACTCATACATACGTACGACCTACTGTCTACATGATCGTAACATACTTCATCTATCAAAACCATCTTTAATTATTGGTATTAAAAGTATAATTGATGTATAACTATTATATTTATATCATTATTATTATTATGGAGGTGATGTAACTATATAATATGCACAATAACCGTATCTTTCATGGAAAAACACACATGAGAAAATAAGGCAATTAACACCCAAAACAATGAAAATAACAAAGGATTTTCAACAATTGGGTGATAATATGTTATTAAAGGATCATATATGATATTATAAATATTAGTTTGTTTCTAATATAAGTTAATAATATTTTTAAAACCACTATATATGAGGTTAAATCACGTTCAACCAAAATCAAAGGTTGGGTAAAGGTTTCTCATCTCACATTTACTTCTGTAAGACATACGCCATATTCACCACTAATTTATTTTGTGTGGTGTATATATTGTCATTTTTTATCTTATATAGTGAATTAATTTATATTCATGGTATTTAATGTTTCATTTAATGTTATTTATTTAAATGTTATTATGATATAAAAGTTACCAAAGTTGTAAGAGTTTATTTCACAATCTCATCATTATTCGCGATTGTTTTTGTTAAGTCTCCCTTGGGGAATTATTTGATATTTCTATCTAGAAATAAATATATTTTATTATACTATGGTTATTAATAAAAATTTTCAATTAATATTACAATTTTACACTCTTTGGTGCTTAAAATTATTGAGAATTATTTTTTAATAAAATCTAACTTTATTTCTCTCTTCGATCGGAAATCTGTTTTTATCAAAACCCATGTTTTCTAAAAAAAAATCGAAAAAAATTTCAAAAATGTTTTTAAAATTTTCCAAATAATTTATTAAATAAATTTACACCCATTTTTACATTTTACAAAATGTTTTCAAAGGAATCTTCATGACATTTTCAAAACAATGCTCGTTCGGATTTTATTGAAAAATTGAAAGGAATCATTGTTTTAATGTGTACGGAATGAATGGAATTTTCATCCATCATGACCACTAAAATGTTTTAAATATTAATTTATAAGTTTACAAGGTTATTTTAAAAGATTTTTTTTCAAAACTTTTTGTTAACTTTTAGTTTTAAAATTTAATTTTCAAAATGAAAAGGATATTTTCCTCAAGAACGTTTTTAAATATATTTTTATAGTATTTATATACATCGATGACATAAACCATTTAATGTACTTATGATCCACTGGGGATATGTTGTATTTATATCATCCTTATTATTTTTTTGTAAGATTTATGATCAATTTAATTGAGGATGTACAATTTTATTACCATTCACCATTTTACTCTAAATGATTTATAATTATGTTTATTGATTGGGGTATGTATTAACATTTAGTATGTTAGTTTATCAATATTAATGTTTATATTGATTATATTTCACACCTTTTATATAAGTAATTCATTGGACTTTTTAAGTGATGGTGGGGCCTACTATAGCCCCTCCATGCATCGGTAGGTCTCATGAGACAAACTAGATATGGTTTTGGATGAGGCATTACCCATTTATATATATATGTCTTGGCATAAGCCTAAACGATATTATATTTCTTGGAACATGACTTTATGGTATTATATGTCTTGCCACAATCCTCGAAATTATGTTTTAGATGTCCAACATTATGTATTTCATAGTTATGAAATCAGTTATTGATATTCCATGTGATTATTCAATTAGTTTGAATATCCGTGGTCAAGTTTCAAGATTATGTGATTATTTATATGGAATTGTTTGATTATATTTTATTCTTAACATATTATGCTCAATTTAATGATTAAATGGCATGTGTTTCAGTTATTTACCTTTCCATATTGATTATGCCTCATTTATTCATATCTTCCACTTTACCCTTACCCTTACTGAGTATCTGAGCTAACCCCTTTATTATGTTTTATTTTCCATAGGATATGAGGAAGTATTTTGTGATTGATATGCAGGGACACGCTATGGGTAATAATTTCATTATCAAAGAAAATTCTTCATGTATTTTATGTTTTAAAATATTATGTGAATTTCATATATATATATATATATATTTTTTACCAAGAATATTGAACTATTCAGTCCTTCAGGATGTGATTCCTTATATCTTATGAAAATGTAATGTAGTAGACACTGGCTCCAAGCTATTGGGTTTGAGACGCTATAGTTGGTATCAAAGGAATTTTATTAAAAACCTCGGGAACTAGATTTATGAAAACATAGATTTGGTAACATAACCCAATGAAAGACTTTGTGGATAATCATAGAAGAGAATCCTAAAGTTTTGGTAAGGAAGAGATTATGTGGTTTCCCTATAAATAGATCCCTGTCAGGGTACTATAAGTAGACGTGGTTCTGATATAGATGTACGTTGGGGTATAACTCTGAAAAGGGTATATTGGGCTTGACCTGATCATCACCTGGTGAATGACAACGAGTCTTAATAAATACATGGTTTGATACTATCGAGAATATACATAGGATAATTCACATTTTCTCTACAACCCATTATAAAGGATTTGAAAATAGATATATCCTCAAAGAAACCATGTTTATGATCATGAGATTAACTACACATACATTTTTCAATTTATGTTATGTATTTCACTAGTTTTGGGATTATGCATTATGTTTCATAATGATATAATCTAATATAGTGCATGAAATCATTTAGAAATGGTTCCTAGAATAAGAAATGTGAACCTCATCAGTGTATATAATCTAAAGAGTAAGAATGATTGTTTCTTTGATGGGATTAAGCTAATCTTTTGAAGGGAACTAGTTTCCAAAAAAATCTCATCATATAAGGACACAGTATCATGTTCTAAGAATATAGAGAAGGATTTATCTAAGTATTATGTATTCTAATGGAGGTAAGAGAATAAGGGGATGACATAGAAAAAAATGGATAAGGGGAATAAGGGAAAGAAGGGTTTTCCCATATGTGATAATTGTGGAAAGAAACACCCTGGTACTTTCTTGAAGGGAATGATAGTTTTCTACAAGTGTGGAGAGAAATTACACCATGCTCATGATTGAAATGGAAATAAAAGGGTTTCAAAATGATTAAATTGTAAGGATATGGGTCACTATGAAAACTAATGCCCCAAGAGTTAAAGAAATATTCCTCAAAAGTAGATAATTAATCATGGTCAAGATTAAGCTATTACCATAGATGAAGTGGAATGATTAATGTTCTTGTGTTTGGATTTAAGAATTATGTTATTTGAGTATTTTATCAATGATATCTTGGTTATAATAATTATGAAATGTATAAGGATTGTACTATAGTACTTTTCCATAAAGGATTTGAGATCATTTGATGAGTGGAACTGATGACTGAGAAAAATGATTTAGTGGCAAGTTAAACTACTTGGAAAACACATGATTGGTGGAAATATAACCCTTAATATGTTCTTTATGTTGAGATAATGATTTTGAGATAAAGAGATGATTGATATGTATAAATTAAATTGGATAGTACCGAATTCCTTGGAACTGATAAATGATTTGTTGACAAAGTGGTTTATGTTATCATTGATGAAGTTAATAGTGTTTTTGGATTTAAGGAATATATCCAATAATTTGTGTTTTATTTATGGAATAAGGAAGCATGCATGTTTTCTATAATATTTTATGGTAATTTAGGTTATTACCATGATTTAAGAGAATACATGATGAAGGAATTTACATGGTTGGTATGTGATGATTAATATCCAGTTCATTTTTTTTGGGGGATTAATGATAAGTTCATTTTGAAAATTTAGTGACCTTATTTATAATGTTTTGGATCTTAATCATTTAGAAGTTTCATAAGGTTAACCACTTATAAAATGGTTTAATTTTAACTTTGGATGAGGTTTTAGAGATTAATGTATCAGTTCACCATATAAATATTTATGCATATTAGATAACCTGTAATAATGTAAGATTCCAACCATTTTTGGAGATTTGCCAGGATTTTTTAAAGGTGTTATTTTTTATTGTTTTGAGTATAACTTTTTTGGGTTATACCTCAGGTTTTTTTGGGTTAATTTTGAGAAAAATCGAAGGAAAAAGGATTGTTCATGGTTGGCGCATGGTTAGAGAAAACCGTGCACCCCAGCCTAGCAAACTGTTTAACCCAGGGCAGTGGGGGTTCGAATAGCTAGTTCACGGTTTGAAAAAACATGCATCCTAAAAGGAGAAACCATGCACCCCCTTTTAATAGGTGCATGGTTAAGGCACACAGTTAAGGGAAATTGTGTGCCATTTCCCAGAAAACCATGCATACGGTTCTAATTAACCCAGAAATTAGATTTTAAATTCTATAACCCCCTATTTTCACCCCTATTTAACCCCAACTCACCCCAAAACTTTTTATCTCATTTTTTGAGGCTCCTGGATGAATTACTAAGGCTCCCAACCTCTATTCTTGGTGATTTGAAAACCACATTGTAGATCTGCACCTCTACTGGTAAGAGATTTCAATCCCAATTGTTTTCCCGTTCTTCTTCCATTCTTATCTCATTCCTTAAGGGAAGTTATACTATATTTTATTAAATATAGATCCTTATTTAGGGGATCTGTATCTAGGATTTTGGATCTAGATCTATAATTAAGAGATATTGTTTTGTTTAATCGTGGATTTGGGTTTTGGATCTTGACTGTGTTCATCATCACATTATTGATTGATTCGCTTCAAATTGGAGATTTTCATTGGGTGATCGTTCGTCAAAGAATTAAGGTAGGTGGTATATAATTAAAATCCCAAAGTCTTAATTAAAATTATGTGTATGTAATTGAATAATTGTTATTAGATGTTTAACAATTGTGTTATTGATCTAATTAATTAATTGGTGAATTAATTAATTAAGGGAAATATTCAAATTAGGGATATTGGGATTATATATTATGGATAATTAATTGTTGAATTAATTATTAGGGAATTGATATTGTTAATTTGGGGATAATTAATTGTTGAGATTAATTATCAAAATATTTAATTGATTAAGATAGAATAATTAAGTGATGAATTAATTTGGGTTGTTGAATTGTTTAAGTTGGAATAATTAATTGATGAATTAATTATAGGGTGATTGCATCGATTTAATTGGAATAATTAATTGATTAATTGGTTATGGGGTTATTGAATTGAGTGAGTTGAAATAATTAATTAAGGAATTCATTATGGGGTTATGGAATTGAGTGAGTTGGAATAATTAATTGAGGGATTGATTATGGGGTTATTGAATTGAGTAAGTTTGAATAATTAATTGATGAATTAATTATGGGGATTTTTATGATTGTGGATTTTATTAGTTTATTGATAAATTAATTAATGTAAGTAATGTGATTATTTAATTGTTGAATTAAATAAAGATATTAATTAATTGATGAATTAATTAATGAGAGTTATGTGATTATTTAATTGTTGAATTAAATAAAGAGATTAATTAATTGATGGATTAATTAATGAGAGTTATGTGATTATTTAATTGTTGAATTAAATAAAGGGATTAATTAATTGATGAATAAATTAATGAGAGTTATGTGATTATTTAATTATTGATTCAAATAAATGTATTTATTAATTAATAAATTAATTAATGAGAGTTATGTGATTATTTAATTATTGAATTAAATAAAGGGAATAATTAATTGAGGAATCAATTAATGAGATTTATGTGATTATTTAATTATTGAATTAAATAAAGGGATTAATTAATTGACAAATTAATTAATGGGAGTTATGTGATTATTTAATTATTGAATTAAATAAAGGGATTAATTAATTGATGAGTTAATTAGTGAGGATCAATATGATTATTTTATTGACTAATTAAATAATAGGATTGATGAGATTAATTAATTAGTGAATTAATTGAAGGAGTTTGATATGATTAATTAATTGTGGAATTAATTAATGGGATTGATGTGAACAATTAATTGGAAAATTAATTGATGGTTGAAATGTTTGGATTATTATTTTGGATAATTAATTATTGAATTAAATATGAGATATAGAGATTATTGATTTGGATAAATGGTATAATTAATTATGAGATATTAATTCTGTTGATTTGAGATAATTAATTGATAAGTTAATTATGAGATATTGAGTATGTTAAATTGAGATAATTAATTGTTTAATTAATTATGTGATATTTAGATTATAGATCTTGAATAATTAATTGTTAAATTAATTATGTGACATTGTGATTATGAATTTAATAATTAATCATTGAATTAATTATGAAGTATTGAGATTGTGAATGAGATAATTAATTATGGGGTTTTGAATTTGTGGATATTGATTAATTAATTGATGAATTAATTAATGGAATTGACATAATTAATTAAGTGGAGAATTAATTAAGGGTATCTATGTGACAAACTAATTATTGAATTAGTAATGAAATTGGTGTAATTAGTTAATTGTTTAATTGACTAATGGAATTGAAGTGATTAATTAATTATTGAATTAATTAATGAAATTGAAATTTTCAATTAATTGTTGAGTTAACTAATGGAATAGTCATGCGTAACTAATCATTGAATTAGTAATGAAATTGATGTTGATAATTAATTGTTGAATTAATTATATTTAAAATAATGGGAACATGGTCATTCTAATGTGACAAGTATGAATGGAAACATGGTCATTCACTTGTGAGTAAAGGAATGAGAACATGGTCATTCAATTGAGAAGTATAGATGGTAACATGATCACTATACTTGTGAGTAAAGGAATGAGAACATGATCATTCAATTGAGAAGTAAGAATGGTAACATGGTCATATTACTTGTGAATAAAATAATGGGAACATGGTCATTCTTTTGTGTGATGCTTGAGTAGTAACATGGGAATTCAAGCATGAAATTAATAATGGTAACATGAGAAATCAAGTATGAACTAAAGAATGGTAAAAAATACACTCTAAGACATGACCACACTTGAGAATACTTCAAGCTCTAGTATGAGCCGAAGTAGGTATTGAGATATGATATCACCATTGAATACTTCCGGCTCTGGCATGATCCGAAGCAAGTATTAAGATATGATATTACCTAGGAACACTTTAGGCTTTGACATGGGCCAAATCTAGCATTGAGGTATGGGTGTCCTTGGGAACCCTGGAGTTAATGTGGTTAAGTAAAGAATAAATGATAATGCGATAACTGTTTACTTATGAATTGTTCTTATTTATTTATACAATTGCATATAATATTTGACTAGATATTGTTTTAGACACTGTTGGTAGTGACATACTGAATCGTACTCACACCCTACTTGGGCTACCTAATTGGTACTCGAATAGATTACATGATTGCATAACAGGTTAAGGGAAAATGCCCCGTGTTGGATAGCTGATTTGAGGATGTAGCATGGATTAGGGAACCATATATGGTTCAAGATCTACTTGGGTGTTGTTAGTGTCTTTACTTTTTGAGGTTGCATATTGATACTTAACACATAAATTAGTATGACATATTTATTATTCATTTTTGACATTTCACTTCATGATTTTTTATTATGAGATATTGGTATTGTTTTTGTTATTCAGTTGATTATTTTTATTTATTTTCACCAGTGTATTACTCTAATGAAAATAATAGGGCATCGTCTCTCCGTGATCAATATTAGACTCACGCTGCTAGTCGGTAGCCTTTGGAATTCGTGGAGGCACACCTGAGTTCATGTGGTGAACTAGCTCGGGGCCCCGGGGCGTGGCACCCGGTTCGTGATGTTAAAACTAACCATTTTCTTATAATAATAACTAGAAATTTAAGGAAGGACTTATCAATTTATTATGGATCTTACGATCAGTTAAAAGTAAATTTTAGTGCCTCATGCATTAAAAATTCATTTTTGGATATTTATTTCTTTGAGTAAGTAATGAATTAGAAATTATTGAAGCACAACCAAAGGATGAAATTGTGCCTGTGAAATAAAAATTTATCAAGTGATTATATTTCATATATTCCGAGTCTATATGGTAAAGGAATCTCTTAACTCTAGGAAAAGTATATTGAAAAAATGTTATCCTAATAACTTCATTTATATTGAACCAATGGTCTTTCAAATAATCATAGATTTATGGTTTTTACATCCTTAACTTTCCATTTATAATTCAATTTTTTGTGATCAATTAACCCTACCACTCACTATAATTATTTACACTTTTCTTTCATGTCCATATCTTTACCTTCCAACAATGTTCTCCTACTTAGAAACCTGGTTATGTGTTACTCTATCTGACCTTTGTATTTCACTTATCTATTATCAAGAGTATGTTTTATTAACCCTTATCATGATGTGTGATTTCAAGAAGTTCATTTTCAAATGAAAAACCCTTGATTACTAAGATCAAGATTAAATTGTGAGGAGGCAATTTATTTAAGGGGGTAGAATATAACAACCTGAGATTTTAAAATATGAATATCATATTCAATAGTGTGTATGACACCCAAAAAAAAGAATAAAAGGGAATATAACATCCCAAGACTTTATAATATATTTATTTTTTTCTAAATAAATTCAATAACTTTGATAATTTGCAATGCACGAAACATCTGGTTTGAACGAAACAAGATAGTTTATTAAAATATTATTATTTAAACATTATCATTATAATTTAGCCATTAAATTAGTGGGTATGAATAATAATAATTAAATTATGAAAATTATATGGTTTTTTAATATATAAAATAAATAAAATGGACATCCATTTATTAGAGATAAAATTAGAACCATTTGAAAAAAATAGAAATATTTTCTAAAAAGTGGTATTTTTCTATATGGCGGTTTAGTCGCGCTTTGCTCACATAATTTATAATTAAATCTTACCAATTATAGAAAATTTATTTTATAAAATAAAATTAATTTTTTAAATCAGAATATCAAATTTATATTAGGGTTAATGTTTTAAATTTTTTCTAAAAAGTTTCATTTTTTTTTATGAATAGTGAAAAATACTAAATTTTAATTGAAAATTGCCTTTTCATTTAAATTATTTATAATGATAAATTATATTTTTAATTGGTTTTAAAGTTTAATTAGTTCAAATATATATAAATTAATCATATTTAGGTCATTTAAATCATTTTCATATTGAATTTTGATATAAAAACTTTGTCAACTTTTGAACATTTTCTCTTTGAAAAACTGCTTTTTCATTACATCTTCAAGATTAATTTTAAATTAAATTTTACCAATTATATGAATTGAAATTTGAAAAATATATTCCATATTTTTAATCAGAATAATTTAAATTATCTAATAATTTTAAATTAGTTTTGACCAAATGATTAGTGAAAACAGTTAAAAGCTAATTACATTGATTACGATTAAACCAGGGTTTTTCACATTACATATGCTTGTGTTAAAATTATTTTTTCACACATAGGTTTTTTATTTAATAAATTGGATTTAATATTTATATTTATTTTTTATAAATTATATAATAAGGATCATTTTATTTTAGTATTAAAGGATAGATTACCTAGGTTAGAAAAACTAGTTACCGTGGTGAAAATTAAAATGGTAAAGGTGAGTAAAACTTAAAGGAAAAGGAATGAGATTTCTAAAAAATGTGTTTTTTTGTGTTAGAGGTGTTTTTAGACCATATAATATCTACCCTAAATTATTTATCAATCTTGGATACACATTAGGTGAGAGTGACCTCCCGTTATTGAATACTTTTGGGTATTTACAAAAATGTCACTCCTCCTCAATTATAAAAGGGAACTCACTCCCCTCACTTATTCATACCTCTCTAGACATTTGTATTGTCCAATAAATACCAAAATAACTTCCCAAATTACACACCCTAATCCTAGAATCCTTATTTTTTTGTGAAAATCCAACCTAGGGGATACGATAATGTCGCTCGTGTGTACGACGAACTATCGCCTCAGGAAGCGATGTGATTCATTTTTCACGAATGATTTACATGAAAAGTAATAATGATAAATTTAATGAATATATGTGATATAAATGAAATAATTGTGATATTAAAAACATATTTATAATTCTTAAAATATAATATATCATTTTCTTTTTTACACTAAAAAGATGATAACATCATTCATGTACATGTTGCTACCACCTTCACGAAGCAATGTGACTCTATTTTCATCACCACACCAAAAGGATGATATATATAATTGTATTTAAATAAATAATATGTTGTATATTAACACCCAAAATAATGAAAATAACGAAATATTATTAATGAACGGGTGATAAGATGTTATAAAAGGATCATATATGATATTATAAATATTAATACGGTTATGGTATAAGTTAATAACATGTTTGAAGCCACTATAATGGAGGTTAAAACATGTTCAACCAAAAGGAATCATCAAGTAAGGGTTTCTAGTCACACTATTACTTTCATGAGACATATGCCATATTCACCACTTATTTATTTTGTGTGGTGTATATACTACCCTTTTGTATGTTAAATCACAAATTCATTTATATTCAGGGTATTTAATATTTCATTTAAAGTTATTTCTTTCATGGGGCTTATGATACAAAAGTTACCAAAGTGGTAAGAGTTTATTTCACAATCTTATCATT
The DNA here is from genome assembly GCA_963277665.1 of Viscum album. Classification (NCBI taxonomy): domain Eukaryota; kingdom Viridiplantae; phylum Streptophyta; class Magnoliopsida; order Santalales; family Viscaceae; genus Viscum; species Viscum album. Next base: position 2,040,399,025 of record OY728148.1, on the reverse strand, counting down.
ATTGAGGATTATTTTTATTAAGTCTCCCTTAGGGGAATTATTTGATATTTCAATCTTAAAATCAATCTATTTTCTTATACTATGGTTATTCATACATTTTTTCAAGTAATAATACAATTTTTACACTCTTTGGTACTTAAAAGGATTGCGAATTGTTTTTAAGAAAAACCTAATTTATTTCTCTTTTTAGTCGAAAATTCGTTTTCATCAAAACCAGTGTTTTCTAAAAATGTTTTCGAATTTTTTTTAACCTTTTCAAAATGTTTTATTAAATAATTTTTTACCCATTTTTACTTTTTAATTTTTTTTTGAAAGGAATCTTCATGTCATTTTCAAAACAATACCTATTTGGATTTTATCAAAAAAGTGAAAGGAAACTTTGTTTTAACATGTATGAAATGAACAAAATTTCAAGCCGTCATGACCACTCAAATTTTTTAAAGATTCCTTTATAAGTTTTAAATGTTATTTTCAAAGAATTTTTTTTCAATTTTTTTTGGGAAATTTTAGTTTTAAAAGGTTATTTTCAAAATGAAAAGTATATTTTCCTCAAGAATGTTTTTAAATATATTTTTATGGTATTTTTATTCATCAATGGCATCAATCCTTTAATGTACTTATGATCCACTAGGGATATGTTGTATTTATATCATCCTTATTCATTCTTTGGAATATTTATGATCAGTTTAATTGAGGATATATAATTTTATTACCATTCACCATTTTACTCTAAGTGGTTTATAATTATGTTTATTGATTGGGGTAAGTATTAACATTTTGTATGTTAGTTTCTCAATATGAATGTTTATGTTGATTATTTTTCACCCCTTTCATATAAGGAATGCATTGGTCTTTGTAAGTGATATACGGGGCCTACTATAACCCCTCGATACATCGGTAGATCTCATGAGACAAACTAGATATGGTTTTGGCCGAGACCTTTCCCATTTATATAGATGTCTTGACACAATACTCGATGGTATTAGATGAATTGGCACAAGCTTCGATGGTATTAGATGTCTTGGAACAATCCTCGATGATATGTTTTAGATATCAAGTATTATGAATTTCATCATTATGAATTCATTGAAGATTATTTTTGATAATCAAAGTTTCATTGATCTTTCCAAAAATCATATACAACATTCTAGATCAAAGCACGATGATATTAAGTACCATTTCATAAAAGATATATTTTTTGGTGGAGATGTTATTCTTGAGTATATTTCAACAAAGTATAAAATTGTTGATGTTTTCACCAAATCCATGATGAAATAAATATTTGAGGAATTGAGGCTATAACTACATGTTCAGCCTCTACTAAAAAGTTTCTAAAGTTCTTAAGGAAGTATCCCCCACCTCCTTTTGGATTATGTATTAAAAGGATGATAGTAAGTATAAATTTTTAAGAAGATGTACAACACTTTATTTTCTGAATCTAAATCTATTGTTATCATAAAAATGGGGAGAGAAAAAAAATTGAGGGGAGTTTATGTTATCATGGCCACAAAAATTTATTGTCAGCAAGGGGATGGAATTCTTTCAAAAACATTGCTTTATCTAGTAGTGTAGTGTTAGGAAATCCTCTATGAGAAGTGTTGTGGTTTGATAAAAAGTTTAGAAAAGAGTTATTTTTAAAAAAATGTCAAAATTTATTGTGAATGCTGCCATCAAATCCAAATGGGGGGGGGGGATTAAAGATACTTTGATATGTTTTTGTAACAAGTTTTGTATTTTTTGTCAGTATATCTTGTTATGATTTTTTTTGTATATCAAGTTAGAAAGATTTGTTGAAAATTCAAGAAAGTTTTTTCTATAAAGTGCTTGAGGAGGTGAAGGAAGTTTCCTTAACCATGTCAGGAAACTAAGTTGAATGATGTTGTGTCGATCTTCATGTTCCTAACATCATGAAGATTCACATGATCCGAACCGAAGATTCACACTCTCATACAAAGAGAGAGAAGTACATACACCAATTTCATTAGACAGACCAAGGCTGAAGTTATCAGATAGTGATCTATGAGAAGTTGAATTTCAAGCTACAAAGTTGAAGTACAACAATGTCACTAGACGGACAATGCTCAATGTCACCAGACGAACTAGGGACAATGTCACCAGATGAATATATAGGATAAAAAACAACAAGAAGTATGAGGTACTGAGTTTTCTCACACTTGTACAAAGTGTGAGAAGTCCAAAGGGGGGGGGGAAGTAAATGGTGTGAGAAGATTGATGTTTGAGCAGTAATACAAAGTTGAAGCTGCAATACCAGAAGGGGCAGGGATGTTGTGACCACACAAAGGGGGAGAGATCAAATTTCGAGTCAATATAACTCTATAAAGAAGTATTTTGTGAAATAAATATTTATATGTTACAAAAATAACATCGAAAAGTCAAAGACTCGAGTACATAAAACATAGGTAGCTTAGGTGACCAAACTAATAGAGTGTACAATGTTGATGTTGTTGTATGAAGTCGTCATTTCAAGTCCATCAGACAAAGAACCATCAGCATGAGTATAGAGAAGAGTTTTTACAAACCCTAACAATGATCATTGGATGAAAAAGTGAAAGGAAGTGCATCAGACAGAGAAGGAAAATGATCAATGAGTCTCCAAAATGAGTTTAACAAATTCATGTGTTAGGTAAAAGTTCCATCGGATGGACGAACATCAAAAAATTAATGTAATTTCATCGGATGGACAATTTCATCAAGATATACCAGAGTTTATGCTAGATGAACCAGACAGAGCAATGCCATTTCATCAGCTAGAACTTGAATGAGAAAAGAACCGGTGGAAGCCATGATGAGTTTATCAAATTGAGTTAATCATTTGATGTAGAATAGACAGAAGGGAGTCAGACAAAGTAGATCCGGATGAAGAAGCTCTTTGAAAAGGCATTGAAAAAACATGTGTCGAATGAAGTTCTTAAGAGCTTACAAATCTTTGTAAAGCCCTTTTACATTGACGATGCTATGTTGTTCACTCAACGTTTTCTTATCTAGAAAGGTTAAGAAAGTTTGAAGATGTTTCTTAACGTTGAGTTTAAGGAAGTTTGAAGAGTTCCCTAACATCGTTAGGAAGTTCAAATAAATGTTCTTGACACCAAGTTTTCATGAAAATTCAAGAATATTCTATAAGGCTTGAGAAGCATCTGGTAAAATTGAGTTGAGTGGGAGTTTTGAAATTTGAGATTTCATTGGGTGGGAAAATGAATTTGAGTTTCTGTATTTTCTCCTACGAGCGCACTTATAAAAGGGGGGTGCAAGTATAGTATGGGTATAATAAATAAACATTTTCCACCCATACTAAAGAGATAATCCACTGAAGTTTCTCAAGAGGTGCAAGTTTCCAACCAAGATGGTTGAAGAAGAGAGGGAACTGATCAAAGTCACCAAATAGAGGCTTCAATATGAGACACCGGATAGAGATACAGATCAGAGATATCAGACACAATCATCAGTTAGAGATACTAGACAAAGGTTGTATCGAACATAGATTCTGAATAGTAAGAGGCGTAGGTGTTTTGTTCACTGGACATAACACATATCAGAGGCACAATTAGTAAGGTGCACCAGATTGAGTATACAGGATGAATACAGAAGTAACACCAGATAGAGATACCAAAAGGGGTCATCGGGCAAAGATTTTTTCGGATGAACTTTCAATGAGTTGTGTAGAAAAGTTTCTTAACTTTTTGTGGATCAGTTTCACAAGAAAACTTTTGTAACTTATGGGAGTTGGTATAATCTTTCTTATCGAGAGATATAAATATTCTAATGGGATTTGACTCAAGTGTAATATTTCCTATAGAAATATAGGAGTCTAATGGGAGTTGGCTCATTGTATTCACTTTTCTATTATAGTGAATTTTCATGGACCGACGGGAATCACCGTGGCAAGGATGTAGTCACCCACACTAGGGATGAACCTTGTAAATCTTGTGTAACTTTATTTACTTTCCAATATTTTCATGCTTGTGATATTGTTATATAAAGTTGATAAGGATAAAAACTCTAACAAGTTGTAGGGGTTAATTTCAAGAGAATTGAAATTTTAAAAGTTCACCAGTGATTCAATTCAACCCCCCTATCAGTGGAAACTTGAGTTTTCATTATGATTATGTTTTCTATACATATTTATAGCTCACATATCAAGTATCATAATTTATAGATTCATTCGTACCTTGAATTCAAATCTACAAAAACAACTAAAATACCATTTTTAAATGCATTCCACGATAATCAATAGCGTCTCTCAATCATGCTCCCTGATTTTTATATAGGTTGAAGATTAACATTAAGGGTTGTTGGATTGGTGTAGACCAATCCATTTGGGCTGAATACTTGTGGCCCGTACTGCGCACCAGCCCACAAATTTCATGGGTCGAGCTCCGCGGTGAGCTCGTTGGGGGATACAGGGGCAACACGCCCCTACTCCGGGGGTTTGGTGACCGAAGGCCCCTGACCCAATTTTTTCAGGCACGGTAACATCTCTAACACTGTAGCAGAGATGACCCGTCACAACCCACCTTCACCAAGATGAGAGAAGGAACAAAAGGTTTCCAGACCCTTCATTCTTCAAGTTGAAGGAGAGATACTGACCCCCGAGACCCGCCTTTAATAGGTCCCGGAGTGGCGATTAGCACCAATGGTATAGAATCACACACAAGATGGAAGACATTACCCTTTTTATTTAATAGGATCAGGAGATAAGATAGTAAATCCCAACAACACCAAAAGTGGAAGTACAGGTAAATCCAAAACAAACCATTCTCATATGCATGTTCCAAAAGTAAATGATACAAAAGTAAAAGAAAACCCCAAAAAGAAGTACCAAAATAAAGAAAAACAGCAACAACAACTATCCCAACGTCTGAACTAGTATGACCCTGCATGATCCCTAAAGTCCTCCTGGAAACCTGAAAACAGTTTTATATACATAGGGTGAGCATACAAGTATACTCAGTAGGGAAAACCCAAAGCTCTCATGCACAAGTGTGGAGGCATTTTAGTGCCTCGTGAAAAAAGAGATAACCAAAACACCTAACAAGGAAAATTACCCACCCAAGACTCACCAAGGCACTCACCCCAAATAAAACAATTTAAGAAATACAATACTAATAACACATAGATGTTTGGGTACCCCACGCCACTTCCCCACTAGTTATTGAAGACATCCTATGCATCGAACCTCCCACACCATTCTCACCACAGTCCCACTGCCACACCCCGCCCACACACACCTGGCCCACAACCACACATCCTGCCTGCAAACACCTGGTCCAGAACAACTAATGCCACTCCTGAAGACACCTAGGCCTCATCCCGAAAACTCTTGGGAAACAATCTGCCTGCACACACCTGGGCCAACCACCAAAACTACCCTGCCTGAAGAATCTTGGGCTATAATGGACCTCAGGCCATCACAGCCTGCCCGAAGAGTCTTGGGATATTCGGGAAAGGGAGCAGAAAAGGAGCTAATAACCAGCCACTCATAGGAGTGTTGGGAAAAACACCCTCCCCCATGAAATAGGGGTGTTCAACACTAAGTGATCAACTTGGGTGAGGTGCGAATAAGAAACATAAGAACTACAATTATATAATATATATAACAAGCACTCATCCCAACCTAGGAGTTCCAAAACCAACTTAAGCACAAACACCCTCATTACTATTCTTTCACAAGAAACACCGAACCCACGACCATGTCACCACTTATCCCAGAAAACAATTCCCCATTGAGCCCATTCTTGTTTTCATGTTCAAGTGATCCCATTTAAGTAAATTATGCACTACTGGGAAACTAACAGGCATAACCACAAGCCAGAGAAAGAGAAACATCCAAACAACAACTTAAGCATTCACACCCGGTTCTCTTGTAAAGTCACAACAACAAAGGGATCCATGAGATCCCTCAAAGTACTGGAACCAAACCAAGCATCGAGATATATCCCCACACAACTTATGATTCACAACCAACAATCGTGCCACAACAGAGGATCCCATCCCCATCTACATCACCCCATAAGCATCAAACAGAAAAACACACCTACTACCAAAACAGAGTAGGGAAACTTCTAGGTTCAATAACATCATTCATTAGGTTCTTCTTTCTATTGGTTAACCGGGGTGACCACACAAGGATTGATGTTCACTGGGCATCCATTTAACCAATCAAGTTTAGGTGATTCACCAATTTCCATGTTACAGTCATTTAATCATCATAGAAGACAAGGGTTCATTAGTGCGCAAGGAAAGACCACCAACGACCATGATTTTCAGTGAGCATAAGCCCATATAGTTCACAACATATAACAATTAAAAAAAAGTGAAGCAGAATTGTTAAACACACCCCATCATTATTTAACAGTCTGTTTATTATCTTTGTTAAGGTTTGATTTCATCCTTTCCCACAAAAATAGTAGCGTACCCACCCTGCATGATACACAGTAAGGAGAGACGAAGGAAAATCCCTACTTGGTTGATCAAGGATCGAAGTTCTTCTCCACATGCCAAGAACCGGGGATGTGTGACTTGCAGGGGAGGAACATCGGGGACTCCAAGGGTGAGTAGAAAGGCTCCAGCACAGGAGCACCACTTGCCTCGGGAAGGGGAACTCCAAACGCACAAAGAAGAAAAGGAGACTATCCAAGAGGAAGAAGAAAGAATTCCTAGCGTGATATAAAGATGAGATCCCGTTGTTACGGGATATGAGATTTTGAACGGCTATAAAGTCAGATTGTGGTTTCACCACGTGGTTGGGAAGTTACACATGATGTAATTAATCACCATTTAACAATTCTCCTCAGAGAGGGGGTCATAATGGCTATACGTTAAACAGTTTTCTTTAACCATAAGGAAGAGCGTAACAGGGGCGGATTTGAATGGTACAGGGAAGGCCGTGACACCGAGGAAAAACCACACGTTTTGGTAAGTTAAGGGTTTCCCAACTCTTAGGGGATTTTAGATATTATTTATGGGCTTTAAATGGAATTGAAAGGGGGGGGGGGAATTATATCATATTTACATCAAAAGATATGTTGCGGGAGCAGAAAAGTCGGGAACTAGAAAAGAACTAAGACCGCTCGGTGAGGACACGGTGTCACCCTCACGGTACCACCTCCACGGTGTCACCCTCACGGTGCCACCGCCACGGTGTCACCTTTACGGTGCCACCATAACTAGTGCCACCGTCATGGTGGCACCCTGACCGGTGCGCGACCATCACGGTGCCACTATTTCGGTGGAGCCATGTTTTGGAAAAGTAATGGACTAGGTGAGCCCCAAACATTATATCAGATACCTCTCAACCTATTCTTGCCCTCGAGAATCAAAATTAGACCTGAAGAAAAGAGGGGGTTCCGAACAACCACCTCGAAAGATACCTCTAAGGAGTGAACCTCATCGACATCTAGGAACACCTCTCCCTCAAGTAACCAGGAAACATTCGAGGGTCAAACTATCCAGTCGTATGGGTTAGGGAGTTTCTTCCCCTATTTCAAGATACTATCCGCTTTGGGTGGAACTGACTCGCTCGCACGAGTTTAATCGCATCCACCTTAATGCGTCTTGATTAGGGATCAGGTCCTCCCCACCCCACAGTCAGGACTCTTAGCACACATCCACAAAATAAGGAAAACTGCACGTTCCATAATTAACAAGGTAAAGCGTTCCATCATAAACAAGTATAAACAAAACAGAAAAAAAACTCAAAAAATCTCTGGGTACTGGGTGTGCATCTGCGTCTCCTGTTCCCAGGTACTTTCCTTGAGCCCGCCATGCCTCCACAACACATGAACCAAAGGAATGGTCCATCCATGGAGCACCTTCTCCTCACAATCCTTGATCCTCACTGGCCTTTCCACAAAAGTCACGTAATCCTCAATATCCATCTTTCCCCAGTTGAGGACATGTGAATCGTCGTGTAGATACCATCGGAGTTGAGACACATGGAAGACATTGTGTAGTCTCAGTAGCGGCGGTGGTAGCGCTAGCTGATAATCCACTTCACCAACCTGTCGCAACACTTCAAACGGTCCGACGAACCTGGGATAAAGCTTAATCCCCTTACTGAACCTCCATTGTCCATGCCGAGGGGAGATCTTCAGGAACACGTGGTCCCCAACCTCGAACTCCAAGGGTCTCCTCCTATTATCAGCATATGACTTTTTCCGGTCCTAGGCTGCCTTCATCCTCTCCCGTATAAGCTGAACCTTCTTTGTCGTGCTCTGTACCACCTCTAGGCCAAGAACACTTGCCTCCCTAACCTCGGTCCAACACACGGGTGGGCGACATGGTCTCCCGTACAAATCTTCGAATGAAGCCATTCAAATGGTAGAGTGATATCTATTATTGTAGGCAAACTCTACCAGAGGAAAGTGTCGCACCCATGATTCCCCATAGTCCAAAATAAATTCCTGTAGTATATCCTCCATTGTCTGGATAGTGCGCTCTGTCTGTCCATCTGTTTGGGGGTGGAAAGTAGTTCTAAGACGTAGCTAGGTGCCAAAAGCATGTTGCAATCCTCTCCAGACTCATGAGGTAAACCGTGCATCCCTATCCGAGACTATGGACCTCAGAACTCCATGCAACCACACCACCTTATCCACATACCTCTGTGCTAAGGCATCAACTGCACCCGACTCCTTGATCACCAAAAAGTGAGTCGATTTTGTCAACCGGTCCACCACTACCCAGATATCATCGCAACCTCCTTGAACCTTGGGTATCCCTGTGACGAAATCCATTGAGATGTCATCCCACTTTCACTCAGGGAAGTCTAAAGGTTGTAACAGACCGCCTGGAACATGATGTTCAGCCTTCACCTGTTGGCACACTAGGCACCTGGCCACGAACTCTGTCGCCGCCTGCTTTACCCCGAACCACCAAAACTGACTCATCAGACCCTGGTACATCTTGGAAACTCCCGAGTGTACTGCCAGGGGTGAGTTGTGGAACTCACCAAGAAATCTCTCATGCATAGTCTCCAGAAAAAACAACTTCCCTCTAAAAAGCATCTGATTATGACCATCCTCTGTCCACCCTTCCGAAGCATCGCCTTAGTTAACCTAGTCACGCATGACTTCACTTTCTGAGTCTCCCCATTGAGAATCCTCTACCTGCTGCAATAGAGAAGACTGCACTATCATCTGATACAGGCAACCTCTACCACCATCCATCCTCGCATCCAGGTGCAGGGCAGCCAACTCCTCCATCGCCTTCCAAGCATCTGCTGAATCTCGAACCGCATCCTTCTGCGACTTCCTTCTCAAGGCATCAACCACCACATTACCTTTTCCTGAGGTGTAGGAAATATCAAAGTCGTAGTCCTGAAGGAACTCCATCTGCCTTCGCTGCCGCAAATTCAAGTCCTGTTGGGTAAAGATATACTTCATGCTCTTGTGATCTGGGAATACCACGAAGCGCTCCCCGATGAGGTAATGCCGCCACAACTTTAGTGCGAACACGACCGCCATAAGCTCCAGATCATGGGTGGCATAATTATGCTCATGGGGAAATAACTGTCTAGACCCATATGAAATCACCCCTTGCTGTTGCATCAGCACACACCTGAGGCCTTGTCTTGAAGCATCACCGATCACCTCATATGCTACCCCTTCTTCTGGAAACCTCAGCATCGGGGCACTAAACAACTTCTCCTTTAGATAGATAAAGGATGCCTCGCACTGCCCATCCCATACAAAAGCCTGACCCTTCTTGGTTAAGGCTGTCAAAGGTGCTGCAACTCAGGAGAAGTTGGGCACGAACCTCCTGTAGTAACCTGCCAGACCTAGGAAACTACAAACTTCTGCCACATTATTGGGTGCTGCCCAAGAAACAACCGCCTAGAACTTTGATGGGTCCACCGCTATTCCCTGATCAGACACCACGTGCCCAAGGAAGTGCACTTCTCGCATCCAGAACTTGCACTTGGACAACTTCCCATAGAGTTGGTGTTGTCGGAGGACCTCTAAAACCGTTCTCAGGTGCTCAGCGTGATCTTCCTCTGACCTTGAGTAGGTCAGGATGTCATCAATAAACACGACTACGAACCGGTCTAGGTATTCCCAGAAAATGGAGTTCATGATCCCCTTGAACACAGTTGGAGTGTTCGTAATGCCGAACGACATGACCACAAACTCAAAGTGCCCATATCTTCACCTGAAGCCAGTCTTCGAGATGTCACCCTCCTTCACCCTCAGCTGGTGATATCCTGACCATAGGTCAATCTTGGAGAACCACCCTGCCCCTTTTAACTGGTCAAAAAGGTCATATATTCTCGGGAGAGGGTAACGGTTCTTGACCATTACCTGATTCAGTCTCCTGTAGTCTATGCACAGCCTCAAAACACCATCTGCCTTATTTGCAAACAAGACAGGAGCACCCCATAGTGATGCACTTGTTCGAACAAAACCCTTCTTCATCAGATCTTCAATCTAGATCCGCAACTCCCACAACTCATAATGTTCCATCCGGTAGGGATCCATCAAAATCGGACGGGCACCAGGTTTCAAGTCTATCCTGAACTCAACATCACGTCGAGGGGGTAGAGTCACTAACTCTTCAGGGAAGAAATCCATGAATTCATTGACGATCCCCGAGACTTACACTATCTCTGTATCCATTAACTCCACTGACAGTTCAGATAACAAGGAAAGGAGGGGCTCCACTCACCGGTTACCTTCCTGGTAACCCCGATCGCCGATGAAAGTCACACGTCGGCCTCCCAAGTCTGAAAACACGATCCTTCCTCGGAAGCATTCTATCACGACACATATAGAGAACAAACATTCAATGACTAGGATGATATCGTATGGATGTATCTAAAACAGTAGAAGATCCCTGATTGACTGATGTGGCCCTATCATCGGTCTACACCCTCTACAAACATAAAACAAGTCGGTCTGATCTCTTACCGGTGTAATCAACACCAGGGGCATTGGAAGTCTCTCAGTGCCTAGACCCATATCATGGGCCATACTGAGCGCAAAAAAGGAGTGTGAAGCTCCTGTATCGAACAAGGAATAGACAAGAGTACTAAACAAGCTGATCGTACCTTGAACGAATTCCAGCCCTGCTGGAGCTGCTGCCTCCGCGGCATGCAACTGCCCATGCCCAGCTCCTCTGCCTCTCGGCTGTCGGCCACCTCCCTGACCACGCCCTGGTAAAGGTCCTTGATGGGAACCCTGGGGTCAGCCTCTTACTGCCATGTCTGGTCTCGGAGGGGCAGGAGATTGTTGCCCCTGCTGTTGCTGGAAGGGCCTAGCTGGAAACAGCTGCTGCTGAGGTGGGCGTTGAACCTGCCCACCCCCAATGTACCGTACTCGGTCCGGGCACTGATTCCGAAGTGCCCATGGCTACCACGGATGAAGCATCTCGGTCCTGGGCTCGAAAGGAAAGGGCGAGGACCAGGAGATCAGAAATGGAACTGCTGGGGCCAGCTCCCTACTGGTCAAAACCTAGAGGGCCCTGATGCTGGTGGCCTGCTGCTGATGGCCTTCCCCTTTGATGAGACCAACTGGATTCCATCTCACGATACACCTCCCAGCGTGTGAATCCTCTCCACCACTTCATCCTTTTTCTGGACCTCCAAGTATGTCGTTAGGGTGAAGGAAGTAACAAAATACTAGAGGGAAGGTCGAAGTGCCTCCTCCAAACATCTCGCCCGAGACTCCTCATCCGGAAAGAGTTCGTGAGCAAAGCAAAGGAGATACTTAAACTTGATCCCTAACTATCTTACTGACATACTCCCCTACTGAAGGGAGAGTATTTCCTGCCTCTTCTCAGCCTTCATCGTGGAAGAGAGGAATTCCACCCGAAACTCCTTCTCGAAGTCAATCCACATAACCTCAGCCTCCCTATTCTCCCCAAGATAGAGTATCCACCACTGACACGCTACTCCCCGCATCTAGCTTACAGCTAGAGGAACCCAATATTCTGTCAGATCCCGGATCAAGCTAAAATCTATCACCAGCTCCTCTAGCCAGCTTTCTTTCTCCATGTCTGAGATGCTACCCTCGTACTTCCCGAGGGTCTGCCGCTGAAAGGCATGAAGCATCCTCTTCCACTGATCATCCTCCTCCTCTCGGTCAGTCCTCTGTCGATCGGCCAAGTCAACCTCTTGGGCCTCGATCTCCCGCACTACTCGTTGTCATCTCCTATGTGCCATAGCTGCAAGGTAAACAAAAAATACCTAAGCCTGAGTAGTGTAGAATATTGTTCTTAAATTTTCTTTGAGTTCTTATTCATTTTAAATCCCCAAAATACCCAAGAAACACAAGAACACAAGTTATTATGATGCATGAACCTTTCCTAGGGTCTCTACCCTGCAATCAGTGTAGCCTCACTTGGTCGTTCGGTAGGCCTAGAGTCCTTGCATCGGATCACGGGGGGCCCTAAAATCCTGTGTCCTAGACGGTCTTCTCTGGACTATTTCACACACCAAGATTGCCCAACACTGTTTCCCTACCATCCCATGCAATCATCACTGTGCCTAACTCCGAACTCCATCCTATCTCCAACCTCCTCCCTCTGATACCATTCTGTCACGACCTGCCTTCACCAAGATGAGAGAAGGGATAACAGGTTTCTAGAACCTTCCTTCTTTAAGTTGAAGGAGAGATAATGACCCCTGAGACCCGTCTTCATTAGGTCTTAGAGTGGTGACTAGCACCAAGGGTATAGAATCACACACAAGATGAAAGGCATTACCCTTTTTATTTAATAGGATAGGGAGATAAGATAGTAAATCCCAACAACACCAAAAGTGGAAGTATAGGTAAATCCAAAACAAACCATTCTCATATGCATGTTCCAAAAGTAAATGATACAAAAGTAAAAGAAAAACCCAAAAAAAAGTACCAAAAGAAAGAAAAACAACAATAACAATTGTCCCAACGTCTGAACTAGTACGACCCTGCACGATCCCTGAAGTCCTCCTGGAAACCTGAAAACAGTTTTATATACGTAGGGTGAGAATACAAGTATACTCAGTAGGGAAAACCCAAAGCTCTCGTGCACAAGTGGGGAGGCATTCTAATGCCCCGTGAGAAAAGAGATAACTGAAACACCTAGCAAGGAAAACTACCCACCCAAGCCTCACCAAGACACGTTCCCCAAATAACGCAAGTCAAGAAATACAATAGTAATAACACATCGATGTTTAGGTACCCAGCGCCACTTCCCCACTGGTTATTGAAGACATCCTACGCATCAAACCTCCCCCGCCATTCTCACCGCAATCCCACTGCCACACCCCACCCGCACACACCTGGGCCACAACCACACATCCCGCCCAAAAACACCTAGGCCACAACAACTACCAGTAACCACGCCTACAAACACCTAGGCGAGAACAACTACTTCCATGCCCGAAGACACCTGGGCCTCATCCGAAAAACTCTTGGGAAACAACCTGCCTGCACACACCTGGGCCAACCACCAAAACTACCCTGCCTGAAGAATCTTGGGCTATAATGGACCTCAGGCCATCACAACCTGCCCGAAGAGTCTTGGGATATTCATGAAAGGGAGCAGAACGGGAGCTAATAACCAGCCACTCATAGGAGTGATGGAAAAAACACCCTCCCCCATGAAATAGGGGTGTTCGGTACTAAGTGATCAACTTGGGTGGGGCGCGAATAAGAAACATAAGAACTATAATTATATAATATATATAACAAGAACTCATCCCAACCTAGGAGTTCCAAAACCAACTTAAGCAGAAACACCCTCGTTACTATTCATTCACAAGAAACACCGAACCCACGACCATGTCACCACTCATCCCGGAAAACAATTCCCCATTGATCCCATTCTTATTTTCATGTTCAAGTGATCCTATTTAAGTAAATTCTGCACTACTGGGCAACTAAAAAGCATAACCACAAGCCAGAGAAAGAGAAACAGCCAAACAGAAACTTAAGCATTCACACCCAGTTCTCTTGTAAAGTCACAACAACAAAGAGATCTGTGAGATCCCTCAATGTAATGGAACCAAACCAAGCCTCGAGATATAGCCCCACACAGCTTCAGATTCACAACCAACAATCGTGCCACAATAGAGGATCCCATCCCCATCTACATCACCCTGTTAGCATCAAGCAGAACAACACACCTACTACCAAAACAGAGTAGGGAAACTTCTAGGTTCAAGCAAATCATTCATTAGGTTCTTCTTTCTTTTGGTTAACTGGGGTGACCACACAAGGATTGATGTTCATTGGGAACCCATTTAACCAACCGAGTTTAGGTGATTCACCAATTTCTATGTTATAGTCATTTAATCCTCACAAAAAACAAGAGTTCCTTAGTGTGCAAGGAAATACCACCAACGACCATGATTTTCAGTGAGCATTAGCCCATACAGTTCACAACATATAAAAATTAAAAAAAAGTGCAGCAGAATTTTCAAGCGCACCCTATAATTCTTTAACAGTCTGTTTATTATCTTTTTTAAGGTTTTATTTCATCCTTTCCCACATAAATAGTAGCGTACCCACCCTGCATGATACAAAGTAAGGAGAGACGAAGTAAAATCCCTACTTGGTTGATCAAGGATTGAAGTTATTCTCCACGCGCCAAGAACTGGGGATGCGTGACTTGCAGGGGAGGAACGTCAGGGACTCCAAGGGTGAGTAGAAAGGCTCTAGCACAGGCGCACCACTTGCCTCGGGAAGGGGAACTGCAAATGCACAAAGAAGAAAGGGGGACTAGTGAATAGGAAGAAGAAATAATTCCTAGTGTGATATAAAGATGAGATCCCATTGTTACGAGATATGGAATTTTGAATGGCTATAAAGTCAGATAGTGGTTTCACCACGCGGTTTGGAAGTTACACACGATGGAATTAATCACTATTTAACAATTCTCCTTGTAGAGGGGGTCATAACGGCTATGCATTAAATAGTTTTCCTTAACCATAAGGAAGCGCGTAACAGGGTCGGATCTGGAAGGTATGGGGAAGGGCATGACATTGAGGAAAAACCACACGTTTTGGTAAGTTAAGGGTTTCCCAACTCTTAGGAGATTTTAGATATTATTTATGGGATTTAAATGGCCTTGAAAGGGGGGGTATTAAATCATATTTATGTCAAAATATATGTTGCGGGAGCGGAAAAGTCGGGAACTGGAAAAGAACGAAGACCGCTCGGTGAGGACATGGTGCCACCGTCACGGTGCCAACATCACAGTGTCACCCTTACGGTGCCACCGCCACCGGGTTGAGTAATTTGACAAGAATAATATATCCGGGTAGGGTTCAGGTTGACCATTCCTGACCCTCTACTCGGCCCGCAATCAGCGCAGGCGGGCTCATGTAACCCACAAGATTTAAATCAAGGTATGTAAGTCCATTTTTCAAGAAGTCCAGTCCACACAAAAAATGCAGGTTGACCCGATTAAATTTGCTTGCCTATTTCTGCCCCATTGGTTTCACCAGCTTCTGTAGCCATCTCATCATCATGCCTCCTCTCACCTATAAAACATCCTTCTTTTTAAACAGAAGGATTGAAATTAACCTTGTCTGTGATTTTAACTTGAAATGAACCTCCTTTAGAAAAATTTGTACATTTCAATAGTGGTGAGGCTTGGCCTCCCCTAGTCTTTGGATGAGTGGTTTATTATCATTCATTGTGGTGCCCTCCTGCATGAATGAGAGGTTTAATCATATTATGACGGTAAGGAAAAGGGACCAAAAATTAAAATATGAAAAACAGTTGATCACCAAACATGTGGTTCATTTCAACCTTGTGATATTGACATCACAAAAGATATCAAACTTTTTTCTGAATGATAATATGCCTACTGTGGTTGCACTGATGATCTATTTAGCCTTCTGGTCATATTGTAATGGTTATCTGTTGATTTCGTAAAATGTAAAAATGTGACCATCCTCTAAAATTAGAGTACTATTGTTTCATAAGGTGGAAAAGGAATCTATTTGACAAAAATATGAGAAAGGTTGGGGTTATGAGCTTTAGTTATACCATCTAATATAAGATTATGTAAAACAAAAAACAAAAAAAACAAAGAAAATCCATTGGTAGCTTGTGTCCCAGAGGAAAAAAATTATAACAACATTACTTATCCATGAAATTCCCCATGAAAACTTAGAGAAGGTCATATTTTCTTTAAAGTTTACCAAGCTCCTGTGTCCCACTAGAGATTGGTTGTTTTCAACTTCTTCATTCTGTTTTGAGGTCCTTATCTCCTGACAGTTGAGTTTCATTTGGTTTTGGAAAATATTTTATGTTTTCATTTTCTAAAAATGAATTAGAAAACATTGAGAATTATGTAAATAAAAAACAATTTTTAGAAAATGAAAATGAAAATGATAGATTTTTAGAAATTAAAGAGAACTTGTTTTCATGTTTTAAAGAAAACAAAGAACTCTGGACATGTAATTACCATGGTTTCATGTTTTCATTCCACTTTTCAAAACATTTCATAACATATATTCTAATAAATATTTGGAAAATGAAAACAGAAAATGTTTTTCAAAACTAAACGCAACCTTAATTCCTATTACTGCGAGATTCCTTTGAGCACTGCATCTGGCACAACTTTAACTTCCATCTCATTATCCACACAAAATAAAATTCATAATCAATTAAAAAAAAGATGAAGGGTAAAAAATGACAATGAACTGCTCCTCGTGAAGGTGTTTGAAGAACAATTGATTTCACAGTCCTTTCTTTTTATGCAAGTGTGAATTTTCTTTGAAGCAATAAACTATGGTACCAGAATCTTGCACAGATTTGACGGCAATTTTCAGTGGTATTCCTCTCTTTCTATAAATGTTATTTTTCTCTAACTCTGGTCCAACAACAATTGAATGTTTGAGCTCCTGCACAAATTAAAACAATACAACTGATCAGGAAAATCAATAGAAATGGATCTTTCTTTTGGAAATAAAAATAACATCAAATATACTTTTCAGTGTAATGAAAAATAGAAAATTAATGAACATACTTCATACTAAAATAAAAGTTGGGTTTGAGCACTAAAAAACCAACCCGGTGATTTTAAGCCTAATAATTTTTTTTAGTTTAGGAAAATTTTAAAACCCAAAACAATTAATCTAGTATTAGGGTAAAGGTATTAAAATATAAATTAGTTGTTTATGGTTATCTTATATGTATTTCACAGTTGTGTGTGTAATTGACAATGTGTGACAACTAATTTAATATGCATAACACAAGAAACAGAGAAGACGTCTTGCATATAAATAGATTTTCATTTCTACTCCTCGGTGTTTGTTACGAATATTAGATATTTTTAGATATTTTTAATATTTGTGTCCCATATCGGTAGGAGTTATCTATTTAACTCTTTTTCTCATCTATAAATAAAGTATCATATCTCGTTGTGAGATACAGTTTCCATTCCAACTTGATATCAGAGCGGGTTTAGCGCGTCGCCCATCCCTCAGCGTCGCCCATCCCTGCACGTTTTCCCCTCCTACGCAATAACCCCTTTCGCAACGGCCCCTTCCTTAACCTCCCTGTGAGCGTCTGCACCTCCAGTGTGATGTCCCTCCCTGCGCAATGCCTCCCTGCGCGACTGTCCTTGTGCACGTTGCCCCTCCCTGTCCGACATCACCCTTCTGTTGCGGAATCGTCGGGAGTCGGCCAGTCAGCTCTGCTATAGTGGTCAGTTGGACAGCTCTTCTACAGTGGTCCGAGTTTCTACAGTTCCCAAAAAATTGGGCGGGGGGTCTTTGGCCCCCGGAGCAGGGGCGCGTTGCCCCTGCAACCCCCAACGAGCTCACCGCGGAGCTCGACCCGTGATAGTTGCGGGCCACAAGCTTTCGGCCCAACCGGATCGGGCTACACCAACCCAACACCTTCCGTGTCACCCCTCCTTGATTGACAACCCCCAACCCCACCTCATTGCCTCTCTGGGTACAACCCCTCCAACCGACCACCCCTCCCTATGCGCCAACCCCCCAGCCCGTCCTTTCTCCTTATGTGACACACCAAACTACACAACCTCGCCCCATCACCATCAATGATACCATTTCTTCTATGATCTAATTGATATCCAAATGTTCCGACTATACATTTTCAGCACCTACTTTCTACCCTCCGCTACGTCCCCCTCTCGCAACAACCCACCTCTCGTCTACCATCAGCAATCGTCTTCACCATGGAGTTCCTCTTGTGCGCTCGCACCGAAACCATGACTTTGTTTTGGCTTCCTCCAAAACCGATCATAGTAAGTAAAGTTTGTGCATTTTTAGTACCTATTTTCTACCAATTTTGCACCTTCATCACCTCAACTTGCATCTTCAACACTCAGCGACCCTCTGCCTTTGGTCTTCTATCACCCTATGGCATC
This sequence comes from Viscum album, assembly GCA_963277665.1. Lineage (NCBI taxonomy): Eukaryota > Viridiplantae > Streptophyta > Magnoliopsida > Santalales > Viscaceae > Viscum > Viscum album. The sequence goes on along the minus strand of OY728148.1, from coordinate 2,040,380,683 downwards.
ATCGAACTCCATTGTTGCTCATGGTGATCCTCCAGCGGCATGTCTATCTCAATAGTCCACCTCATGGGTTCTTGACTCTAGTGCCTTGAGAATATCACTAGGGATGCAGGTATTCTTCAGTTCTAACACATGAATTCAAATGGAGGTAATATTACTATGGTCGATGGTTAGACAGTGCAGATTGCTGGTTATGGGAGTTGTACGATCATGTCTAGATTCACGCTATCTATTGTTGCCTTTGTTCCCAAATGTCCCTTTAATTTACTATCTATTAGTAAAATTACAGCTGATTTACAATGTTATACCATCTTCTCACCTACTTCATTTATCTTTCAGGAGCATTTGACAACTCGGGTGCTTGGTAATGGATGCCTTCAGGGTGGTGTGTAGGTGCTTGTCTCGGCCCCAACTCCCTCGCATGTCCTGTCACTTCTTCTCATGCCCTCCAGCTTCACTATCACTTCAATCATCCACCTGCCCCCCATTATTCAGAAACTTTTTCTAGGGTTGAGTCCTCTAATTCCTTTTAACTATGAGTTTTTTCATTACACAAAGCATCATCGGGTCACCTATATTCCCTGAACAATCCCCCGTGCATCAAATCCTTTTCATTTGGTTCATTCTAATATATGGGAACTCAGTCCTAGTCCATCTAAACTGAGCTATTTATATTTTGTCACTTTTATCAATAATTTTTCACAAATTACTAGGGTCTATTTGTTCAAAAATTGTTATGAAATTTTTATCATGTTTCGTTCCTATTATCAAGAAATTGTCACCCAATTTTCAACTAAACTTCACCGTTTGAATTCTGACAATGGGCATGAATATTTATATAGACTAATGCATCCTTTTCTAGATGATCATGACATTATCCATCAAATTTTTCTATCTTGATACACCTCAATAAAAAGGTGTTTTTGAATGAAATAACCGCCATTTGTTAGAAGTTTCTTGTGCACTTTTATTTCAGAAGAAAGTGTCAACCGTTTTTTGGGAGAGATGTCATTCTCACAGCCACTTATCTTATCAACCGAATTTCATCATTTGTTCTTTAGGGGAGACCATTCCATTCTTTCCTTCCAACATCACCTCATTCCTTGTCTCTATGAATTTTTGGTTGTGTGTGTTATGTTTGGGATATTCACCCATCGGTTTCCAAGTTTGATGTGGGTGCTCTCAAATACATCTTTCTTGGCTACTCCCGAACTCAGTGCAGATATCGCTGCTCTCTCCGGATTTGCGTCATTATGTCGTATCGGTTGATGTTTCCTTTGTCGAATCCTCAGTTTTTCATATTCCCAATTTCCCACCACCATATGTCGTTCTTGATTCCGAAGTTATTTTACTATATTCCCTCGATACTCCACTACCCCCATCTCTTCCTAATGATGTTGTTGGATCACAATTTGGATAGTATATACTCTCCGACCTAGCACACCTGCCACCCCAGGGCCTGATGTTACCACACTGAAAGACTCACCTGATCCTGATCCTTCATCACCAGAGTTGCTTATTTGCCTATTGCACTTCATAAAGGTTCCCACTCATGTCAGTCTTATCAAGGCTTATTTGTGGCTACATCTTGAGTTATTACGAAACTAGCTGCTCACTCGACACTGCACTGTGGCTAAGGCAAAATCACATCCCAGCAGGTTAAAAGCAATGCAAGATGATCTTTAAGACTTTGAAACCAACATACTTGGGATCTTGTCCATATCCCTTTGGATAAACAGGTTGTTGGTTTCAAGTGGATCTATACTATGCGAGTCAATGTCGATGGAACTTTTAATCATCTCAAAACCCGACTTGTTTCCAAGGGTTATGCGCAGAAATGGCATTGAGTACTTTGATATCTTTTCTCCAGTGGCCAATATGGCATCGGTCCGCTTCATTTATCACTCTTACTGTCTAATATCACTGGTATTTCCATCAACTAGATGTTAAAAATGTTTTTCTTCATGATTTTCTTGATGAAGTTTATATGGAACAACCACTGGGGTTTGTTGCTCAAGGGGGGGGGGGGTCTTCCAAAGTTTTTCGCCTTCATCGATCATTGTATGACCTCAAGCAGTCACCCCGTGCTTGGTTCAAGTGTTTTTGCACCGTTGTGATTAGATTTGGCATGTGTCAAAGCATAAATGATTCTTCTGTTTTCTATCATTAATCTACAGCAGACAATATTATCTTGATAGTCTATGTGGATGACATTGTCATTACTATAAATGATAATGTTGGAATTGATCGACTCAAATCCTTAATCGGAATTTTCAAATGAATAATTTGAACCCATTACGATATTTCTTGATGATTGTGGTCTCCAGAAATACCAAAGAAATTTTTCTATCTATGAGAAAGTATGTTCTTAGTCTTTTACAGCAGACTGGAATGACTCGAGCTGACTCGGTCAATTCACCCCTCGAACCTGGAGAAAATCAATTCATACTGACAATAATATGTTTTCTTCACCCAACGGATATAAACGACTTGTTGGGAAGATTAACTATTTGACGGTGACTCTACCCTATATTCCTCATGCGGTTAGTAAAGTCAGTTAGTTTATGGAATTGCCAACAAAAAGTGGTCTCGATCAAGTGTAGAGTCAGAGTATCGTGTCATGTTATATGTGACTTCAAAGATTATTGGGACACAATAAATTCTACAGGATATTGGGTATACTGGAAAAAAATCAACACATATCTGGTGTGACAATCAAACTGCTCTCAAGATTGTTACAAATCCAGTCTTTCATGCGTGGACAAAGCACATTGAAGTTGATTGTCACTTCATTCGAGAAAACTATGAGAATAAGAAGATCACCTTCAACCATATTCACATATCTGATCAACATACGAATGTTCTAAAAAAAAGAGTGTCTCGACCACGTGTCCATTTTTTGTGTACCAAGATGGACATGAAAAATATATATGTCCCAGATTGAGGGGGGTTTTAAAGAGTATTAGATATTTTTAATATCTGTGTCCCATATCAGTATGGATTTCCTATTGTACTCTTTTTCTCATCTATAAATAAAGTATCCTACCTTGTTGTGAGGTACAGTTTCGATTCCAACAGTATCTAATGACTATTTTTATTTAAAACTTTATATAAAACATTTTTAGCATTTTTTTTATTGCAGGACGCTAATTCACTCAGACGTTCACCTTTCTAGTACCTCCTGCCTAAGGCGTTTTAGGAGCACAACGCCTTAATGGTGATCTCTAAAATTTAATTTTAGCCTCCGCAATCTACAACTAAAACTTCTAGCCCCGGGAATCATGTTCTTTGTTTCTTTTTCTTTTTTCTTTAATTTGGGAGGGGGGAGTTAATATTACTATCGGACTCAATATATGTGTAACTAACCCATCACTCTCATAGCTAAGTCAAACTTTCATATATTTCTATCCCACGTTGATAAGTATATATACAAATTGAAAAGCAATGCAAAGCATGAAAGCATCACATTTTGGTGGAGGGAATCACAAAATTCATGATCACGGAGTGCTGGCACATTCCCTACTTTTAACCTTAGGCAATACAGGAATAGAAACCACTGTTGGGTTGGTGTAGTTTGATTCGGTTGGGTCGAATGCTTGTGGCCCATATTGCGCATTAGTCCGCAACTTTCATGGGTCAAGCTCTGTGATGATCTCGTTGGGGGTTGCGGGGGGCAACACGCCATTGCTTCAAGGGTCCAGGGGCCGAAGGCCCCCGAACCAATGTTTGGGGCACTGTAGAAATACTCACCACTTTTTCAGAGCTGACCGACAGACACTGTAACGACGTGGACTTCCAACCGCCATTCACTGTAGCTCCTTGGACTTCCAGCCGTCAGCCACTTTAGCACTTTTTACTTGGGTTCTTGTTCTATTTTCCCCCTTTTACTATTCTCCAAATCATTGTTTTTTCATTGTGACTCTCAGCGTTTCCGTATCAATCACGTGCCAGCAGGAGAAGACAACCTCTCATCATAAAAAAATAAATTCATTGCTTTCGAAAATTAACTTACCGAATTGGGGGTGTTGTCGCCTTCAGTTCCTGAGCTCCCATTTTGGGTGACCCCTACTCTTTTGCTGACATGTGGCCTATCATTCCCATCCCACTGTTTCCACCCTGATGTGCTCAAAATTTCCTTGAGACGGAATGAAAAATTTAACCAAAGTACCCAAACCTAACATAAATTCAAGAAGAAACAAGAAATCATTTATTGTTGAAAGAAACTAATATGTTTAGTGGATCACACGAGCATGGGTATTATCATCAAATAAGTAGAGGATGTTGGAATGGTATAGACCGATCTGTTTGGATGAAGTTCGGTTGAATGCTAGTGTCCCAAACTGTACACCATACCACAACTTTCATGGTTCGACCTCCGCAGTGAGGTTGTTGGGGGTTGCAGGGGGCAGCGCGCCCCTGCTCCGAGAGTCTGGGGGTCAAAGGCCCTCAACCCAAATTATGGGGAATTTTAGCAATGACGACTCGCTATAGCAGGGCGGACCAGGGACAACGACAAGACATTGTAGTAGTGCAAACTTATTGTAGTAGTATGCAACATGACACTTTAACATCTCATACTTTGGAGACAGTGGTCACAGTAGCTCTACGGAATTATTGTCACTAACACCATAGAAACTTGCATTATTATTAATGGCATGTGACATGGTGCACCATTGCGCCATGGCTAACTCTAGGTGGTGGTGCGCCGTGCTATGGCTTCATCATGGCTCATCTAAGTTGGCTCACTGCAGCGCGCGCCATGGAACGTAGTGGTGTAGCCTGCACCATTGCACTTTTCTAATTTTATTTTATTTTTTTCATTTGTTAACTTTCCAACTTGTATGCCCTAATTGAAAATATCTCTTTTGAGGTCAAAAAATGACCTTCCTTTCTGATGCTATGCAACACTCTACTCTTCCCATGAGCGCAGCGACCCAGCTGGTGTCAAACCACATCGACCGCTACGACCCAGCCGAGATCCCTCGACCGTCGTGACCCAGCCGAGCTCCCACGACCGCCACGACTCAGATACGCGATGTTGTCCAGCGCAAGCGCACCTTATATGCAAATCAATCACTTTTTTGTTTTTAATTCAATTTTATTTATGTTTCTCGCCCCTTTTTTTCTTCGAGTTACTTTTGTTGTTATTTATACTGCCATTTTTTCTTCCTGTGATTTATTTCAAAATGTATAAGGCAAGGCAAGGAAATACCAATCTTGATTTTTTGAGATATACAGTTTTTAATATATTTCAAGAATTGAGATATATGATTTTTTGAGATATATGGTTTTTAATATTTAATTTTTGGTGTCATTGTTGACTTCATTTGTTTTTTGATGTATGAAATATGAATTATTGAAAAATCTTTTATATTTATGTATATATTATATAATTTGTTATTTGTTATTGTTGATATATGTATACACCTCTTTTGTGATCTGCAAGTTAATATTGGTACATGTCATGCGCTGTGTCGTGAACTTTTGCACCGAGGGTCCTTGTCGCTATTGTGCATCATGCGCCGTAAATAACTATGGCACCTTTGACTTGAGTGGCTGCGACACTATAGCACAACAAACTTAATGTACGGTTGGTGGAACAGTTGCATTATCTCCTTTATGAGATCTCATTCAAGCTAAGGTTTCTTCATGTGTGAAACTTTGAAAATCTCCCTGTAATTATGCACCCGATCATAGTGAATATTTTTCCTCTGAGGACGTATGGATTTTTCCCAAACCACATAAATATTTGTGTCTTACGATCTTCTTCTCATTTTTTTTGTTTTTCCCTTTTAATCTTCTGTGAACCGTTTGTCATTTGTTACTCCCAGTGTTTCCACAACTTCTATCAGAGCGTCATTTGAAAGATCAAGTTTTGGTTTTCTCGAATCAAACGTTGGCTATGAAAGAAGGCAAGATGAATATTGATTGCTTCGACGAAACTGATTTTATTTACTGGAGGATGCATATTGAGGATTATTTTTATCAGAAAAAGATAGATCTACCACTTATGGGTGTAAAACCAACAGATATGGACCAGATGGAGTGGGAGCTACTGGATTGATAGTTTTTTGGTGTTGTGCTCTTTACTTTGGTAAAAAAAGAAACATTCAACATCAGAGATGAGAAGACAACAATTGGGTTGATTAAAGCTCTTGCAAATATGTACAAGAATCCATCTGCATCGACCAAAATGTACCTGGTGTGATGACTGATCAATCTGAAAATGATTGAAGGTAAGATTGTTGCAAATCACATCAATGAATTCAACACCATCACAAGTCAGTTCACATCGGTGAAAATTGCGCTTGACGGCGATGTGTGTGAACTTACTATCTTCATTACCTAATAGTTGGGAAGTAATTGTAACAGTCATGAGCAGTTCTTCGGGGAATACAAAGCTGGTTCTGAAAGATGTTTGAGATCTAATCCTCGGTGAAGATATTCAAAGAAGATAATCGGGAAAATTCTATATTTATACTCTAAACATTAAAGGAAGATGAAGATATGTGGATAATTGGAGAGAACAATCAAAATCAAGAGGAAAGAGTCGAGACAAGGCAAAGGGGTCTGATTCAACCTGCTGGATTTGTGGGTAGAAGGGACACATCAAGGAGTGGAGAGAAAAACAGAAGGCACCTGAAACCAATACAGTAAGCACGAAAGCTGAAGGAACTAATGGTGTGTTGTTACTGAGTGTGGATAACCCTATGGAGTCTTGGATTTTAGACTTAGGGTCATCCTTCCATTCCACGTGGAAGAAGGGTTTCTTTAACAATTTTGTTTCTGAAAATTTTGTCAAGGTACATCTTGTTGATGATGAGTCCTTGCAGATTATGGGGAAGGGATATGCAAGGATTAAAACCAATAGGGAGAGTTTGCTGGTTCTCGAGAATGTAAGGTCCCTAGATTAAGAAGAAGTTTTATTTCTATCAGGTAGCTTAATGATGCAGGTTTTAGCACCATGTTCACTGGTGGTGAATGGAAGATTACGAAGGGATCTATGTTCATAGCTATTGGAGAAAATAATGGTACCCTGTGCAACATGATAGAGACTTGCATGAACATTCTTGCATCAATAAAATCTATCGGGGATTCACAACTGTGGCACTACAGGATAGACTACATGAGTGAGAAGGAGATGAAGATGCTGGAAACAAAAGGAATGCTAGCAAAGTTGAAGTTAGTGGAAGTTGACTTATGTGAAGATTGTATCCTTAGAAAGTATAAGGTATCCTTTGCAAAGGGAGGCAGAACACTGAAAGCCGAGAAACTAGACCTGGGGCATATTGATGTTTGGGGGCCTGCACCGGTATATTCCTTTAGAGGGTCACTATATTATGTGACATTTATCGACGAATCAACTAGGAAGGTATGGGTTTACTTTTTAAAAAGAAAATTTGATGTATTTAAGGTGTTTTAAAAATGTAAGACCATGGTGAAAAATGAATCAGGAACAAATCTGAAATGCTTGAGGTCTGCTCCGGTAGCTAAGATATTCACTGGGACATATCTGGGGGAATAGTTGTTATCCCATGATTTCGGAATCTCAAAATGAACTATAGAATTACCAATTATCTGTTTGAGTTGCGATGTAAGGAAAACTGGGTGAAGCCGATAAGTAGCTTGAAAAGAGAGTCAAGAAGCAGTGTTTCCCAAGCGGGCTAAAATTGGAAGAGGTCCATAAAAGCAAACAGCTAACTTGGGATTACCTTATAAGATTTTGAAGTCTGAACATTGGGTCAAAGTTTGACAAAAAAAAGTCCTCCAACATCAAAATAAACCTCTCTTCGATGTTTTTTGACAGCCCGTACCATCAACTACTAAGTGTGGGAAAGATTGTGTCGGAGTTGGAGCATTAGTTGATCACGTTCAGTAAGGAGTGTAGCCACGGTTTCTACTGGAAAATCCCATCTCAGAAAAAACTGCACAATAGGAGGCATATGACCATTGGAAGCCTTAAAAGGGGACATTTTGGTGGAATAATGTGTAGCTATATTATAATAATATTTGGCCCAAGGTATCCACCGGGCCCAAGAAAGAGGCCTCTCTGAAGAAAAACATCGCAACTAAGTTTCAAGACATTTATTAACAATTTACGTTTGACCATCTATTTGTGTATAAAGAACTCATTTTTAAGGTGGTTCAGTCCAAAACAGAATAGCTCTATTTAAAAATTACTAACAAAAATAAGATCTCAATCGCTAAGAATGGAACAAAGAATGCCATCCAAACAGACTACTTCTCTAAAAAACAATTCAGCCACAATCTTAGCTGTATAAGGATGTCGCAGCAGTATAAAATGAGCATACTTGGTCAAAAAATCCCCAACAACTAACATAACACAATACCCTAGGGATTTGGGAAGGCCGGAGATAAAGTCTATCTAAATATCATCCCAAAGTGGTTCTGAAATTGTAGAACCCAAAAAAATAGGCTTGCTGCAAGTGTCAAGGTCACCCGTAACTCGTCGAGAAAGAGAGTCTGCTGCCTGGTTGTTGCGCCCAGGTTTGTACAACACTTCAAAATCAAGTCCCAACAACTTAGCTTGTCAGTCTTGCTAATTTGCGGTGTGATACTATTGACTAAGAAGATGTTTAAGAGATTTATGATCAGTATAAAAAACAAGATGTCTGCCGACCAGATATTTCCACCAATGGTTAACTGCTAAAACGAGTCGCATTACTTCTTTTTCATAAACAGATTTGGAAACATTGAATTCAGCGAAATCCTTACTGAAATACGTCATTAGACATCCTTCTTTCATTAGGACAACACCAACCCCACATCCGGAAGCATCACACTCAATGAAAAATGGCTAGAGAAATCCCGTAAAGCTAATAAAGGTGCCTAAACCAAACACTCTTTGAGAGCGACAAAAGATTGTTCAGCAACAGGAGACCAATGGAAACTATTTTTCTTAGTCAATGTAGTAAGGGGTTTAGCTATTTTTTCATACCCCGCAACAAAATTTCTATAGTACCTAGTCAAAATCAAAAAAATCCTCAAACACCTTTCACAGTTTGAGGTCGTGGCCAGCTAAGACCTACTCCACCTTCATGGGGTCCATCGAAACTCCTTCGGAAGAGATTACATGACCCAAATATTATACAGAAGGTTGTGCAAAAAATCATTTCTTCCTATTTATGCTGATCTTATTATGTAGAAGTACTTGGAAGATAGTTTGTGACACATATGGTCTGCCCAAGTTTTACTATAAAACAGAATGTCATCAAAGAAAACTAAAACAGTTTTCCGCAAAAAATCTTTGAACATTTTGTTCACTATGGATTGGAAATCGGTGGGTGAATTCATCAATACAAAGGGCATAACAAGGAATTAATAGTGCCCCTTGTGTGTTCGGAACGCATTTTTGTGAACATCTCCTGTCTTAACTCGAATCTGATGAAATCTGGATTTTAAATCCAACTTAGAGAAAAAATTGGCACCATGTAACTCATCCAATAGTTCCTCTATGATTGGAATAAGAAACCTGTCCAGAACTGTAGAGACTCGGTTTTTACCCTGTAAGACTTTGGAATATTTCTATACATATTTCCAGAGCTAGGAGCTAAGACGGCGTGCGATCCTGAGGCCCGGTGTGCCCGGAATAAATTTTATAAAAATATTAAGTGTTTTATACTATGAACATGAAAGGGATGTGTATTATCCTAAATGGTAGCTCGGATCTGAAATCCGAGGGCATGGTTGTGTCCGGAGTGTGCCGTTTACCCTAGTCAGGGTCTAAAAGTTGCGGGCGCGAGCCTGCTGTGAGAGATGTCACCCAGGGGAAAAATCGTCATTTTGAAAAACTGATTTAGTGATTTTTATCACTCGCATTCTTTTCAAATATCTTTCAAATGGAGTCTCGGAATGGAAATCCAAGACTTCCGTTGAGTTTGAAACGGGGTGTTTTCCTATGCGCGACATAAAATGAGAGGGCGCGGTGAATTCGGATTCCGCGCTAAGTGGTTTTTCTATAAATAGAAAAATGAGGAGTTAGAGTTAGGGTCTTCCCTCTCCCTCCCTCCCTCTCTCTCTCTCTCTCTCTCCTGTTCTTCGGCGTTCTTCGCCGTTTTTCAATGGATCGAGGAGCGATCTCCACCGGAGCTTTTTCAGATCGAAGCGGGGGGCGTCGTGGACGCATCGCCAATGACGCACGACCGATTCGAGGTAGGATTCTGGTTAAATTTCACACCTTTGTCAATTTCGGGAGATTTTGTCAATTTCATCGTTTAATTTTTATGATTCTAGAATTAGGATGATGGCCAAACGAACACGACCATCGTGCGAACCCTGTTCTTAATTCTCATTCTTGGGCGTTCTTCGTCCCAATTTTCATACATGCGTAAATTTTTTCGAATCGACGAGCGAGGGGAGGCGTTGTAAAGATCTGGCCTCGAGGATCCCAGAACCAGTGTCGGATAATTTTTCTGACCACCGAAGTGGTCGGGGGGACCGTCCCAAGCTTCGGCTTGGGCGAGGGGCAGTGGACGGAGGATGAACTCGGGCGTCCGTGGCGTTCGGTGGGTGAGGCGGATGATGGCGTCGACGAGTCTGGGAGGAGGCGAAGCCGCGGGCTCCGGAGGGCGTTGATCGAGTGGCCGACGCGAATGGGGTAGCTCCGGGAGGAGCTGAGGCGGCGACGAAGGCGGGTGGAGCTATCACGGCGGGGTGCCTCGCAGGATGACGGAGAGGCGGCGTGAACCAGGCGGTGCAGGTGGTGTCGACCAGGCAGTGCCGGTGCAGTGTAGCGAGGACCGATAGAGCCGGCTATGCCAGCGGCAGAACGGGGGAGCCCGGGAGGCCAGCCGGGGTAGCGCGGTGGTGCTGCGGAATGAGGAGGCACCAACGTACCGCAGGCCATCACAGTCGAAGGGGGAAATTGAGGCGGTGACCTTGGGTGTACGGAGGAGACAAAGACCCGCCAAAGGGGGACCCGCCGAAGTGCGACCTCGGGGGAACAGGACCCGCGTGCTGCGGGTCCTCCTTGACACGGTGTGCGAAGGGGGAGATCGGCCAGGAGGGCTGGTCCGTTCAAACGAACCGGGCCACGTGGCCTGGTAGAGGTGGAGCGGACCGTGGCCAGCGGGCCGCAGCGAGTTAGGCCGGACCCACGGCTGGGCCGCGGGCCGGCAGTTCGGACCAGGCCGGCCGGGGTGAACCGGCCCGGTTGGGCCCCCTTGTGTTCGGAGGGCTGTAATTTCTAAATGGCGCGTCCGTTTGACGCGCCGTCTGCGGATGCAGGTCCGTGTCAGTGAGATGGACTTTTTGGAAGTATGTTTCGGGGTTTTTGGGTTCTCCACCCAAAGACGGGTGACCCAGAATGCTTTAAATTAATAATATTAAATTATTATTAAAGTTTACAATGGACGTACTCGCGAGCCGGATGTCTGTTTGACACACCGTCAAAGGCGTTGTGGCCCTGGAGTTGAGACAGTCATTCCAAAGTTGGTTAGGAACCCTTGCAGTTTGGTTTTGTTGCTCGGAGGCACGAAACACTTAATGAGAATAATTAATTAATTAATTAATTAATTATTCTTGCGTCAGACCTAACTCCTGCTTGGGATGTCCGATTGACGCGCCGTCAGCGGCAGCGTGAGCCCAGTCCTCGTGCGGAATTTTTGAGATGCTTTCCGAAGCGTTCAAGTTGGAGACAAGGTGCAAGACCCACAAGGCCTAGTTCGCACATTTTACGGTGAAACGCCATTTTTTCACCCGGCATCCGTTTGGGGTGTTTGAGTACTCATTTATGAGTGTTTTTCGGAGGGGATTTCAAAAGCGCAATCCGGCCTCCTAAATTCGGGCCCAAGGTGTTGGCACCATGAGGCAGTTTTCGGACGTATGCTGCATTTTTACGACTTATGCTTCATAAGTTTGTTCAGGGAAAATGAATAGCCTATGCCTTGTAGTTATCTGTAAGGAACGCAATGGTATGATCTGCATGACGTGTTTCAGGGTCGAGGTGTGGGCCCCACAAGGCCTTGTTTGCATATAATGCGGGGAGTTGCAGCTTCCACATCCGGAGTCCGTTTTAGGCACTATCTGCGGCGTTGTGACCCTGGCATCGAGGTGTAGTTGACCATGGTGGTTTCAGGCGTTGAAGCTGGAGTTGAGGCGTGGTCCCCACAAGCCGTCTTTTAAGCTGTGTGCAGCGTACTGTGAATTTTTCATCAGGTGTCTGTTTGGGGCATATGAATAGTCGTTTTGGCATGTTTTTTCTGAGAGCATCACGATGACGTAGTTCGCCCGACCTCTTTCAGGTCTGAGGTGTGGGCCCCACGAGACGTCGTATGGGTATAAAGCGGTGTTGAATAACTTTTCCACTGGGAGCCCGTTTCCAGTGACTAAATAGTCTATCTCACGTGTTTTTCCATGAGGATTACATTGCTGTAATCTGTTTGGGAGAGCAAAGCCTCTTTCAAGATCTCATTAAATGTGGAAACATGAAAGGGCGTTGGTTGGAGTTTCCTTTGACGTACTCCGAACCTACTTACGGTCGCAGTGTTAGTGACACCCAGTGATGGCACAGACAGTGCGGAGTTATCAGACTAGTTTCGAGTTCACCCTCCAACGAGGCTGGGCAGTGGGTTACCCGTTGAACTCTTAGGGTTCACCCTCCAGCGAGGCTGGGCAGTGGGTTACCCGTTGAATTTAGGTTTTACCCTCCAGTAGGGCTGGGCAGTGTGTTACCTGAAGACCTATTGTGGTTTACCTTCCAGCGGGGCTGGGCAGTGAGTTACCTGATGACCTTTTGTGGTTTACCCTCTAGTGGGGCTGAGCAGTGGGTTACCTGATGACCTCTTGTGGTTTACCCTCCAGAGGAGCTGGGTAGTGGGTTACTCGATGACTTCTTTCAGACTTGGCCCTTCTATGAAGCTAGTTAGTGAATTTTCTTCATGATTACTAGAGCGGGACCTTTGGTGGTACGGTTTAGCAATGTGGTAGCTTTGGCGTGTGGGACTATTGGGCATCAATGATGGATATCCTTTTAACTGTTGGTGATTTCTCTTGGGCTGAGCTTGGAGATAGAGACCCCCTTACACACTCATTCGGGTTTCTTGTTGAGCATATATATACACCCTACTTTTTTCCCACTCCTTGGGTTTGGTTACTCTCCTTCTAAGAGGGGCGAAGATGCGCAGGGTATGCCACGTGCTTTCCGTGTCTAGCTCCTCTTGGATTGGACGAGTCTACTTCCTTCCTTTTGTTGGGTTAAGCTGCACTCTCTCTATTGTACTCTTTCACTATTCTTAATCTGTCTACTGCTCACCATTTTAGTATCTCCTTTGTTTCTCCCTCGAGCTTTTGGGGCATCCTACTGAGTATCTTTATACTCACCCCTGCTTGGTCTTTGCCCGCACTTGGTGTACCCTTGAAGACGACGAACAGGTCGATCGAGACTACGAAGGAGCGTAGAGGACACATGAGCTTGGTCTACATTAAATGGACGTATGAGGAATTCCGGGTGTGATACTCACTAGCAGTTTATACTTTCATTTTACCTGTTGCCGGGTTGTGGAACTTTTCTGGTTGGACGCGTGTTTTTCCCCTTTTACTGTTCAGTTTACTTGTCAGTAATTTTCATCACTTTACTTGTACTGGTTAGAGGTCGATGAATGTATGTTGGTTTCCCTTTTGTATCAGTGTTGTATCTTTCTTTCCTTTCTCTGCACTTTTTTATTGAGTTGGCTGCGTGTTTTTGTACAGTTTCTTAGGCAAAGGCCTCCCCTAGTTTGTTGTGCCTTCAGCGCTAGTCGCCAGCCCCTGGCCTATGGAGGTGGGCTTGGGGTAGTTGCGGATCGAGCTCCGGTACAGTTCGGGTCGTGACAATGTTGTATCAAAGGTGGTTCATTACTTGGGGCATTGTTCGGACGTCCCTAAAAAGGAATTGGTTGAGTTTTGGGGTAATAGTGTCAATGTGACTCGAGAGCAGCTCTCAGGCCAGGGAGTCCAATGATGGTGCGGCGGCCGACGTATCCATTCACCAGGACCCTGATAACCCGCTTGTCGACTCAGAACACTGAGACACTTGTTGTAGGGAATTTGGTTCGTGAATCATATAGGATTGAGTCTTTGACTGTCCTTCTTGAGTCATCTTCCCATCATTGTTGATATACATATGCTCATTTGACCGCGGTACTCCTTGATTGGATTCTGGATGTCTCCGTGATGATAGCCATCCAGGATACTAGCTTTGGTTCGTGACAACGATTCTGTGAGCTACAAGGCCTCAGTTCAAGATCCATCATATGATTACCCTTCCTCCAGGAGGACATGCAACAACACCTCCACCTGTGGAGTAGCAGATAGTACCGGCAGCGAGGGCTGATAACGAGTGCAGGCTGGACGCACTATGTGAGTTCCAGCATCAGAGAACGCTGAGGTTACATGGTGAGACATACCCTCAGATAGTAAAGGGTTGGCAAAAGTCGGTGGTTTTCCTCTTCAGGCTTGTTCGGACACTGACATGTTGATGGTAGCTTTGAAATCCAGTCTTTCAACCAAGCAGTTTGGCATTAGTAGTGCACAAAAGTTTGAGTGAGGTCTCTGTAGAGGAGATTAGTTCCAGTGTAGTGCCCTTGTGAATCCTCACCCATCTTAGGGTGCTGGAGCAGACACTGGTGATGGAGAAATTTCTATCAGAGGGACGTCAATTGGAAGGGCCTCGACGCCGGAGGTCTCCCCTTGATGAGACTCAGGCACATGGTCGGGGGGGGGGGGGCAGCATAGAGCACCGAGACATCCTAGGGAGGACTAATGCTATGGTTGTGATGTACGGGGTCATGTGGTGTGAGACTAATCGACCAAATGTGCTGAGTTTTCCAGATAGTTGGTAGATGCACCGCCATGACAGAGGCAGTGTCGTGATCAGAGGACCCCCAGGTGAGGACATGGTGGTCCCCAAGGAGGTGGTGTTGGCAGAAAAGCAGGAAGAACTGTGGTTGGTGGAAGATGTTTCGAGGTCCTTCCACCACCACTAGGTGGCCCATGTCAGGCTCAGGGAGCTAACAGATGGGGCTGCGGGCGACTGTGTGCTATGGATGTCTACAATCCTGCAACGCAAGAGATGATAAGAGGCACGCTCTGTGTATTTTTCTACTTTTATCAGTATAACTTATTAGACACTGCGTGAGGTACTCTTTTCGCCCAAATCCTTGTTTGAGGGGTTACTGAGGGTGACGCAGGGCATTGGTGTAACCCTACGTTGGTGTTGTCTGATTTAGCTTTGAATGCACGGGAAAGAGGGGTCATTCCCCCACTGATATGCGTTTTTGTGATGCGATCAAAACCGTGAGGGAGATTCAGTACCACCAAAAGAGTATAGTATTGAGGTGCAGTGGATGAGCCCCTCTGACATGTGCATTCATGATGGGGTTGTGCGGTGGAGTGTCAGAGCATGTTCTGGAATTTCTAGTGGGTCTTTTCTGATTGACCTCCCTTTGTTGAGGTGCCACTAGTGGGTTTGGTAGAGTGCCTATTTTGGGGATTACTCTCCTTCCGAGAGGGGCAAAGACACGTGGGGTATTCCATGTGCTTTCTGTGTCTAGCCTCTGGCGGTTGGATGAGTTTGTTTGCCTACCCTGTTCGTTGAAACCTTGTGTGATCAACGTTAATCTTGATACCGTTATCAAGTATAGGTCGAGGTGATGGACACCCCATAAATAGAACTACGTGTTTCATTATGTGGTGCTGGTAGTGGTAGTCTTTACCCTGAGAATGTGGAGACACTATCTTCTGGGAGAGCGGTTTGTGGTTTGCTCAGACCACCAGTTTCTCAGGTGCGTCCTCACCCAGAGAGACTTGAACCTGAGGTGACGGTGCTGGTTGAAATTTCTGCAGAACTATGACTTTTAGGTAGTCTATGTTCTGGAAGGTGGCAGTGTTGTAGTAGGTTCCCTTAGCAGGAATTATCAGGCTCGACTAGTGTGGTAAGTTTCAGAGCAGCTGGCATCCCTACAACTGACCTTGGTAGAGCAGGAGGGCACAACTTTTCAGCAGCAGATGGTGTTGACTCATTTTCTTTTTGATCATGTAATAGAGTATTGGTTGTGATGCACCAATTGTGAGAACTTGTGTGACCGGATATCCTTGGGTGTTTCACCAGATGGGTATTCTGAAGGAGGGAATCATGAGACTATGTTCTATGAACAAATCGTGACTTCGGTCGCGATGTGGAAAATAGAGGTTCGGCCGGGGAAGTCCCCCAAGTTTATTTGGGCCATTCGGGAATTGTGCAAGGGATTGAGAGGTTTCCTACCATCCTGCCCTACCCTCCCAACAGTAGGAGTGGCCGCACGATGTCTTCCACGTGTTGGATCTTATGAGGTGCATGCGTATTCGTATGCATGTCCTTGAGAGTAGAAAACCTTGTGAGTACGAACCATCCCTTTGGTTCACGTGTTGTGTTAGCATGGTGTTGTGCAAGTTTTTCTGGGGAGTGGCAGAGCTAGGTGTGAGCTCTGTATCTCGAGTTGTTTTTACTAGTTTTTCTTTTCGGGGACGAAAAGATTAAAGGAGGGAATGATGTAGAGACCCGGTTTCTACCCTGTAAGACTTTGGAATATTTCTATATATATTTCCAGAGTTAGGAGCTGAGACGGCGTGTGATCCCGAGGCTCGGTGTGCCCGGAATAAATTTTATAAAAATATTAAGTGTTTTATACTATGCACATGACGGGGTTGTATTTTCTCCTAAACGGTAGCTCAAATCGAAAATACGAGGGCACGGTTGCGTTCGGAGTGTTCCGTTTACCCTAGGCGAGGTGTAAAAGTTGCGGGCACAGGTCTGCTATGAGAGATGTCACCTAGGGGAAAAATCGTCATTTTAAAAAAACGGATTAGTGATTTTTATCACTGGAGTTCTTTTCAAATAACTTTCAAATGGAGTCTCGGAATGGAAATCTGAAACTTCCGTTGAGTTTGAAATGGGGCGTTTTGCCTGGGCGCGATATAAAATGAGATGGCGCGGTGAATTCAGATTCCGCGCTAAGTGGTTTTTATATAAATAGAAAAATGAGGAGTTGGAGTTAGGGTTCCTCCCTCCCCCCCTCTCTCTCTCATGTTCTTCGGCATTCTTCGCCATTCTTCGACGGATCGATGAGCGATCTCTGCCGGAGCTTTGGCGGATTGAAGTGGAGGGAGTTCGTGGACGCGTTGCCAACGACGCACGACCGATTCGAGGTAGGATTCTGGTTAAATTTCGCACCTTCATCAATTTTTGGAGTTTTTTTTCAATTTCATCGTTTAATTTTTATGACTCTATAATTAAGACGATGGCCAAACGAACACGACCATCGTCCGAACCCCGTTCTTAATTCTCGTTCTTCGGCGTTCTTTCTCCCAATTTTAGGACGCGCACAAATCTTGTCGGATCGACGAGAGAGGGGCAACATTGTAAAGATCCAGCCCTGAGGATCCTAGAACCGGCGTCGGATAATTTTTCCGACCACCGGAGTGTTCGGGGGGACTGACCGAAGCTTCGGCTCCGGCGAGGGGTGACGGCCGGAGGACGAACCCGGGTGGCCGCGACGTTCGGCGGGTGACGCAGACGGCGACGTCGGCGAGTCCTGGAGGAGGTGAAGTCACGGGATCCGAAGGGAGTCGGTCGAGTGGCTGGCGTGGATGGGGTAGCTCCGGGAGGAGCCAAGGCGGCGGTGATGTCGAGTGGAGCTGCCGCGGCGGTGCGCCTCGCAGGACGGCGGAGAGGCGGCCCGAACCAGGCAGCGCGGGCGGTGCCGAGCAGGCGGTGTCGGCACGGTGTAGTGGGGACCGGCGGAGCCGGTTGTGCTGGCGGCAGAACGGGGGAGCCCGAGAGGCTGGCCTGGGTAGCGCAGCGGTCCTGCGGAGTGCGGAGGCGTCGACATCCCGCGAGCCGTCGCGGTCGAAGGGGCAACCCGAGGCGGCGACCTTGGGTGTGCGGAGGATGCAAAGACCCGCCTAAGGAAGGTCTTATTTTCTTGATGCAGCAATAAGGGACCGGCCAGGTTGGCTGGTCGGTGGAGGCGGCGACCTTGGGAGAACAGGACCCGCGTGCTGCGGGTCCTCCTTAACGCGGCATGCGAAGGGGGTGACTGGCCAGGAGGGCCGGTCTGTTCAAACGAACTGGACCACATGGCCTGGTGGAGGTGGAGTGGGCTACAGCGAGTCAGGCCGGACCCACGGCTGGGCCGCGGGCTGGCGGTTCAGACCGGGCCGGCCGGGGTGAACCGGCCCGGTTGGGCCCCCTTGCGTTCGGGGGGCCGTAATTTCTAAACGGCGTATCCATTTGACGCACCATCTACGACTGTAGGACCGTGTCAGCGAGACAGAATTTTTGAAGTATGTTTCGGGGTTTTTGGGTTCTGCACCCGAAGACGGGTGACCCAGAATGCTTTAATTTAATAATATTAAATTATTATTAAAGTTTACAACGGACGTACTCGTGAGACGGATGTCTGTTTGACACGCCGTCAGAGGCGTTGTGGCCCTGGAGTTGAGACGGTCCTTCTAAAGTTGGTTTGGAACCCTTGCAGTTTGGTTTCGTTGCTCGGAGGCACGAAACACTTAATGCGATTAATTAATTAATTATTCTTGCGTCGGACCTAACTCCTGCTTGGGATGTCTGATTGACGTGCCATCAGTGGCAGCGTGACCCTAGTCCCCGTGCAGAATTTTTGAGATGCTTTCCAAAGCGTTCGGGTTGGAGACAAGGTGCGGGCCCCGTAGGGCCTAGTTCGCACGTTTTACGGTGAAACACCATTTTTTCACCTGACATCCATTTGGGGTGTTTGAGTACTTGTTTCTGAGTGTTTTTCCGAGGGGATTGCAACGACGCAATCCGCCCACCTAAATTTGGACCCGAGGCATGGGCCCTACGAGGTGTCTTTCGGATGTATGCTGTATTTTTACGACTTATGCTTCATAAGTTCGTTCAGGGTAAATGAATAGCCTACGCCTCTAGTTATCTGCAAGGAACACAATGATACGATCTGCATGACGTGTTTCGGGGTCGAGGTGTGGGCCCCACAGAGCCCCGATTGCATATAACGTGGGGAGTTACAGCTTCCGCTTCTAGAGTTCGTTTTAGGCATCGTCAGCAGAGTTGTGACCCTGGAATCGAGGCGTAGTTGACTAGGGTGGTTTCAGGCGTTGAAGCTGGAGTTGAGGCGTGATCCCCACGGGCCGTCTTTTAAGCTGTGTGCAGCGTACTGCGACTTTTTAATCTGGCATCCGTTTGGGGTGTATGAATAGTCGTTTTGTAATTTTTTTTCTGAGAGAATCACGATGCCACAGTTCGCCCGACCTCTTTCGGGTCTGAGGTGTGGGCCCCATGAGATGTCATAGGAGCATAAAGCGATGTTTAATAAATTTTCCCCCGGGAGCCCGTTTCCAGTGAGTAAATAGTCTATCTCGCGTGTTTTTCCACTAGGATTATAGCGGTGTTATCTCTTTGGAAGATCAGAGCCTCTTTAGAGATCTCATTAAATGTGGAAACATGAAAGGGCGTTGGTCGGAGGTTCCTTTGACGTACTCTGAACCTACGCACGGTCGCGGTGTTAGTGACACCCAGTGATGGCATGGGAAATACAGAGTTATCGGACCAGTTCCGAGTTCACCCTCCAGCGAGGCTGGGAAGTGGGTTACCCATTGACCTCTTAGGGTTCACCCTCCAGTGAGGCTGGGAAGTGGGTTACCCATTGACTTTAGGGTTTACCCTCCAGTGGGGTTGGGCAGTGGGTTACCTGACGACCTTTTGTGGTTTACCCTCCAGTGGGGCTGGGCAGTGGGTTACCTGACGACCTCTTGTGGTTTACCCTCTAATGGAGCTGGGCAGTGGGTTACCTGATGACTTATTTCAGACTCGACCCTTATATGTGGCTAGTCAATGACTTTTCTCCGTTATTACCGGAGCGGGACCCTTGGTGGTACGGTTTAGCGATGAGGCAGCATTGGCATGCAGGACTGTTGGGCATCTGTGATGGATATCCTTTGAACTGTTGGCAATTTCTCTTGGGATGAGCTTGGAGATAGAGATCCCCTTACACACTCGTTTGGGTTTCTTGTTGAGAATATATATACACCCTAATGTTGTTCTCACTCCATGGGTTCAGTTACTCTTCTTCTAGGAGGGACGAAGATGCGTGAGGTATGTAACGTGCTTTCCATGTCTAGCTCCTCTCGTATTGGACGAGTCTAATTCCTTCCTTTTGTTGGGTTGAACTGCACTCTCTCTATTGTACTCTTACACAGTTCTTGATCTATCTACTGATCACTGTTTTAGTATCTCCTTTGTTGCTCCCTCGAGCTTTTGAGGCATCCTACTAAGTATCTTTATACTCACCCCTTCTTGGGCTTTGCCCTCACTTGGTGTGCCCTTGCAGATGACGGACAGGTCGATCAAGACTACGTAGGAGCGTAGAGGACACATGAGCTTGGTCTGCGTTCAGTGGACGTAGGAGGAATTCTGGGTGTGAGACTCACCAGCGGTTTACTTTCTTTTTACCTGTTGCCGGGTTGTGGCACCTTTCTGGTTGGGCGCATGTTTTTCCCCTTTTACTGTTCAGTTTACTTGTCACTACATTTCAACACTTTACTTGTACTGGTTAGAGTTCGATGCATGTATGTTGGTTTCCCTTTTGTAGCAGTGTTGTATCCTGCTTTCCTTTCTCTGCACTTTTGCATTGAGTTGGCTGCGTGTGTGTACAGTTTCTTAGGTAAAGGCCTCCCCTAGTTTGTTGTGCCTTCAGCGGTAGTCGCCATCCCCTGGCCTATGGATGCGGGCTTGGGGTAGTTGTGGCTTGAGCTGCGGTACGGGTTGGGTCGTGACAGGAACAATGAGTTTATTAAGTGCTCGGTAGTCGAAAAACATTCGCCAACTTCCATCATTTTACTTTACAAGTATAATGGGACAAGAAAAAGGACCGTTACTATGCTAGATTATTCCTTGTTCCATCACTGTATTAATTTGTTGCTCTACCTCATCTTTAAGGTAATGAGCTAACTTTTATAGCCTAATACTCACTGAAATCGCGCCTACCACAAGAGTAATAACATGGTCTGTTTCCCTACTCGGTGGTAGGCCTTGAGGTTTTTCAAACATAAACTAAAATTTGTTCAAAATTTTCTCTAACTTATTATGGTAATCATTAGCACCATTTCTAACTACCCTTGCTGGAATATGAAGTTGGGTCTGCCAATTCCACCCTTCTACAAGCAAAGTCTTTGACTGAAAGAGGTTTTGACACCCATTTAAAATTCCCTTTCCAGCAGAATTTCCCTGCAATTTGATCTCCTACCCCTAACAAAAAAAACTTCATGGTTTTATGTCCCCAGTTTGTCAAAACACTACCCAAATTTCTCAGTCATTACATCCCTAAAATCACATCCGGTCCTCCAGTTTCAAAAACAAAAGCATAAACTGTGATAACTATTGGAGTTTGTGTCCCACATCGAGTGTGAGTGTTTTTTCATCTTTATTATTGATTATAAAATAATTTCAAGGCCTCCCTTAGGGAGGCATCTTGGGTATTGGGGTCACCACTCTTATCATATTCTACATGGTATCATCGCATGTTATTCAACCCAAGCCCACCCCCTCTATTTTTTTTCTCAGAGGAATCCTCTCTATTCCCCCCATCAGGGGCGGCGACTCCCAGTGGAATGAGTCACCCCCAACCCCTTCTTTGTCTTTGCGTGCAGCCCTCCCTACGGGATGAGCCCTCCTTTGCCTGTACTCGTGTCCGTCTCGTTGGCTACTTCCTGCGCGGCTCCTCCGCCACTCCCGTGTGACGGCCCCTCTCGCTACGCCCCTATAGCCGGCACTCCCTCTCCTGTCACCAGCAAGCTCTCGCACAGCTCCCCCAACCCTGAACGTTGACAACTCCCATACGACGACCCCTCCATGGGATCTCCACCATCGACGGCCTCCTCTGCATCGCCCTTCGTCCCGTGATTTCCCCTCCCGTTGTGCCCCTGTAGTCGGCCCTCACGTGCCCTGTCATTGGCCTCTTGCATGTCGTCCTCCATACTGTGACACCCCCCACCCTGTGCACTACTCCTCCGCATTTTTCCTGACGTCTAGTCGACCAGCCCCGCTAGCCCACCTGCACAGCTCCTCCATTCTGCCCCGTCGTCGGCCTATCCTGCGCGATTTCCTCCTCTTGTCAATATCCTGTGTGAGGCAATCTCCAACAGGCTCCCCTCCCGTGGGACGGCTCCTCAGCGCACAATCGACATCCCCCTTGCGCATAATTGCACCCCTCCTTTCCCGGTGCCCTCCTACGCAATGGCTTGTAGGTTCCGGGCACAACGGAAGCGTATTTATTGTGGGTTTTCCCAACTTTAATTTTAGCATTAACAATGATCAATCCGAGATCCATCATGATAATAAAATGCCGGATCTTCAGAATTGAATGAAGAACGAAAAAGAAAGAGGGAGTCTCGGAACCATAGAGATAGGATCATCATATATTGGTTATAATTAATTTAATTAATTGAAAAGAATTACCTTGATAGAATTATTTCTTCGTTGATGACTCTGATCACGATCTGATGTGATCTATCATTGCGTCATAGAATCCAAGTTTAGGATTCCTCTAGTGGTGATCCACACGTGCTCCATGTGTCTCTGGACGTCACTGAAGGGATTTCCGGGTGCTAGCACGGAAGAGACTTCACTTGCGATGTCCGCCTTCGATCGCCTTGATCCAATGGAGGAGGATATCTCTCGGTCTTGAGAGCGTTCTTGGAGGAAGGAGTTCTTTTGGCCTTGAGAGAACTTTCCAGAATTGTTGTGCACAATGATTCTCTCTACAAAAGTGTTGGGGTTGTGATGATATTTATAATTGGGTTTGAGGTCATAGAGTTATGACAATAAATAAACGCATTACGCGTTTTATTTATTTCATTAACTCTTATTGAAAACCCCCATGTCGAATGAGTAATTCCTTAACATGTGCCCATGCTGATTATAATAAATATCATTTAATAAAATGATATCATTTCCTCAAAATCCCAACTGGAAAAACTACACGGCATGTAATCATTAATACACATCGTGTACTCATTTTCCATGAAAACTACACGGCGTGTACATTCAATGTACATGGCGTGTTTATATTGTTTTCATTTTTCATTTCCTTTCCAAAATTAAAACTACACGGCATGTACATTTAATGTACACGACGTGTATTTCTAGTTTTCATTTTATTCTTCCTCCAACATTAAAATGATTTAGGCTTCCTTGAATAATTATTAAACCACATACATGAATAATATTTATTCTACTTGAGATACTTGGATACACTTAGTGTGTGACCCTCTAGGACTATTTCTCATTGGCATTAGGCGGGCTTGCCTAAATTCCATGATTACTGTCTAGCAACGGGTCAAGGCACCCAAGAGAAAGAAGTTGACACCACATTGATGTGTCACCTCATATAAACTCTTACCGTGTAATATAATATATTTGTCACGATATCTTGAATCAAGCGGGTTTCATGCTAGTGCCATCAACTCATGTTCTCGGTTATTATTTCTTTGACTTCCTGGAATTGAACTTGCCCATTCCTTACCATGGCCATGGATTTACTTAGGATATATCAATCCCATCAAAGGGCCTGAGATATCTACTTCCATTATGGAACATAAGGGAAAAATCCTTTCTTGCATTATCTATTAATGTAGTATTACTCGTGACACACCCAACGTATCTTACCTCACAGCGAATAGTGTGTCGTCATAGTTTTCATCAATACAACTAAGTGCACGAGTTGTAATAACCATTAATAATAATCTTAAAGTCTAAGGACCAATACACACGTTCGTAGATAGAAACATCCAATGACACTATGAAATGTGGATTTCCTAATGGAGGATCTTGTTCTCATAATATCCTCCTAGATATTACCAAGGGAACACACCATGAGAAGGTGCCTCAAAGTTTTATGAGTCATCACCCCTAATGGCCTGTATTATCTGTGTCCCTCAAATAATATCATCCAGACATAGAACATATATTCAAGAACAGTGTTATCGCACTTCCGGGTTCTCATCATAGCAGGGATCCGCTATGACCCTTTAATGCAACAGCTATCCTTAGGAAATTATCACATGCACTATCACGTAGAAGAAAAATCAAGACGTGATAAGGTATTTATTTAATGAATAAAGTACAAAGTAGTTGGTTCTAGGCCAAAAAATCCAACACGGCCCTTCTACGCAACCGCCCTCATCCCAAACACACCCCTTCTCTCATGCGCAAAGTTATCCTGCACGCAATTTCCAGATCCAAGAGGTTGTTCGTGCTCCTATCATTTGTTATTGCACGATTTCCAGAACCGACCCCACCTGTGCGGCTATCCCAGCATCCTGTTGACCGACCCCGCCAATCCGGCTTTCCCGACACTACATCGACTGACCCCAAATGTGTGACTTTCCCGGTGCTCCATCGACCGACCTTGCTTGTGCGGCTTTCCCGATTCTCAATCGACCAGCCCCGCCAATGCGGTTTTCCCGGCGTCTTGTCGATCGGCTCCGCCTGTGCAACTTTCCTGACACCCCGTCGACCGACCCTGCCTATGCGGTTCCTTTGTTGTGCCTCGACGACTTTCCACATCATTGATGTAATCCGGCTATTTCGGACCTCCTGCGTAACTGCCCTCATCCCCGAGCCACCCCTTCTCTCATGTGAAAAGTTCTCCTGCACGCGATTTCCAGATCCAAGAGGTTGTTCGTGCTTGTACCGTTTGTTATTGCGCGATTTCCAGAATCGGCCCCACCTATGCGGCTATCCCGGCATCTCGTTGAACGAACCTGCCTGTGCGACTTTCCCAGCACTACATCGACCGACCCTGCCTGTGTGGATTTCCCGACGCTCCATTGACCAACCTAGCCTGTGCAGCTTTCCCGATGCTCAATCGACCAGCCCTACCTATGCGGCTTTCCCAGCGTCCTGTCGATTGGCTCCGCCTGTGCGGCTTTCCTGACACCCCAACGACCGACCCTACCTGTGTAGTTCCTTTGTTGTGCCTCGAAGACTTTTGGCGTTATTGATGTAATCCGACTATTTTGACCCTCCTTCACAACTTCCCTCATCCCCGACACACCCCTTCTCTCATGAGAAAAGTTCTCCTGCACGCGATTTCTAGATCCAAGTGGTTGTCCATGCTCGTTCCATTTTTTATTGCACGATTTTCAGAATCGGCCCCACCTGTGTGGCTATCCCGACATCCCATTGACCGGCCCCGACTATGCGGCTTTCCCGACGCTACATCGACCGACCCCGTGCGGCTTTCCCGACGCTCCATTGAGCGACCTCACCTGTACGGCTTTCTCGACGCTCAATCGACCGACCCCACCTATACGGATTTCCCAGCATCCTATCAATTGGCTCTGCCTGTGCAGCTTTCCTGACACCCCATCGACCAGCCCTGCCTGTGTGGTTCCTTTGTTGCGCCTCGACGACTTGTCGCATCAATGACATAATCCAGCTATTTCGGTGACATATTCCATCATCTGTCATTTTCACCTCAAGGGGGAGGTGTGATCGTGGAAGATTTATTTTGTTTCATCTTGTTTTGTAATCAAGCTGGGTATGTCCAGCTTGAGGGGGAGTGTTTTCTTTATTTTTTCTTCGTTTTGGTCTGTTTTCTTTATGTGTCCAAGCAAGGTACATCTAGCTTGAGGGGGGTGTTGGAGTCTGTGTCCCACATCAGACGTGAGTGTTTTTTCATCTTTATTATTGATTATAAAATAATCTCAAAAAATCCCTTAGAGAGGCATATTGGGTATGGGGGTTACCACTCTTGTCATATTCTACAATATCAAAATTTTCTAAGCTGATATTTATCTATTTACATAATCATTGAGAGAAATCTCTCAAATCATTACCAAGTTCAATTCTGAAAGTATTAGTCGGGCTGACCTCCACATTTGCTAACTTCGCAAGATATATTGATATGAAATTATGGTTGGCTCCACTATCCACTAATAACAATACCAGAACACCAGAGAGGTGTCCAACGAGCATCATCAAATTTGTCCTGGCTTCGCTCATACTACAAAATTCTACACATTCTCCTATCATAACTATCAGCTGCCCAACCGGTTTTCCCCTTCAGTTATCAAGCATTAATCTTGCTCCTTGGCATTATCTATCTCTCCCAGTAGTTCCTCTGGTTCTTTAATTTCCCAAACCAACACCGAAAGATGTTTGTCGAAGCATTTATACATTGGTCTGAATGGCTGTCCACAGTGGAAACATAGACCTTTCAACTTGCGGTCTTCCCGTTCCTATCGACTCAACGCCGTTACCCCATTCAAGCATTCCTCCTCTACATTCTTCTTTAATTATTCCTTAGTGATTTCGTACAAAATTAGTTATATTCGTGGGAAAATTTGTCGTCACCACTCCTGAATTTTGCGACAAAGGAGGTACTTCAGAACGTGAACGAGTATTCCGAAGTACTCCCTCACTGATTAGCTCTTTTTCAACCTTTCTTGTCGGGACCAACATCCGAACTTTATTTGCTGGCTCATGCATGGAGATTCGGTTCTCTATCTTGGGCCGCAACCCTCTTATAAACTTACTCGTATACCATGATTCTAGAAAGTCCGAAAATCTCAAAGAAATCTGCTCGAACTCCTCAATATATTCATCCATTGAACTGGTCTTTCTCAAATTTTTAAGACATTTCAATGGATCTCCATCAATATTTCTTCCATATCGATTCATAAGCTCCATCTTGAACACGCTCCAGTAAAAACCAAGAGTATATCTGTGCCAGGAAAGAAACCAATATAATGTTGTACCTTCCATACATATTTGTGCATAATGCAATTTAATATCCTCCGGAGTCCTGTTAACCAAAAAATAGTGGTATCTGCTTTGGTAATTCGTCCAAATGGATCATATCCATAAAAAATTGGCAGTTCAATCCTACACATTGTGCATCCCATCTAACACAACAACCTCAACAGAATAATTATCCCCTAGACGCGTGTCGAACTCCACGGTTTTCGACTCAGCCTATGAAATTTTTCAGCACAGGTTTGCTTTGTTTCGCCACTTCTGATCCCCATTCCACTAACTTTTCTACACCTTTTAAATGTTTCAAGGTTTGTTCCTCCAAGTCTCAAAATCTTAGTATAACACATTCCTCTATCTGTTGCACCACATCCAAAGCCACTCATTGGATCTCATTCTGCATACACATAATTTTCACCATGTTTTCCTACATTGAAGTCATCACTTCCTTTATACTTTCCATGGGTGATTCTACCAATCCCACTCGATTATCCATTCTTGTTTGCATCAAAATCATAACACTACTTTCCTGCTCGTGCGAAGAGAAAATTGAACACTCTATTATCCACTTATAAACAATTCAGAAATGTCTATACATGTACAACGTATGAAACTCACGTGACTCGCTACTCCAAATGCAAGACGTCTCTGCCTCCGATTTTCTTCTCCAGTAAAAGCATCCCCAGCGGAGTCGCCAAACTGTCATGAAAGTGTGTGTGTGTGGCTGGAAAGAGAAAGACCTAGCAGAAGTGTAGATGGTGAATTCTACGTACCTCAATGTAAGGTGGGGACATTATTTTATAGATGAGTAAGATGGAATACATGGTGGAGTATTATGATGTGTGACTCGGAAATACCCAATATAATAAAACTGTGTTTAACACTCCCCTTCAAGATGGACATGCCCATATTGGACCAAGAGTCCCACAAAAGAAAGATGAAAGTAAACAAGACCATACAAACTCCCCCTCAAACTGGGCTGCGGATGCTGTGGATACTCAGCTTGGTACTGTGAAAGTCCAGATGAGCTCCCGGGAGGCCTTTTGTGAAGATGTCGGCAAGCTGATCCACCGTCGGAATGTGGCCAAAACTGATATGGTTTTGTTCAAGATGATGATGAAGAAAGTGTTAGTCCACCTCGATATGCTTTGTTCGTTCATGGAAGATGGGATTTGAAACAATATTCGTGGTCGTATGATTGTCATACCAGATATGAGCAAATGTCTACGGTGGGAAGCCAAGCTCATGGAGTAGATGACGAAGCCAAAAAATATCAATAGTGACCGTGGACATGGCACGGTATTCAGATCCTGCACTAGATCTAGAGACGACAGTCTGCTTCTTGTTGTGCCAAGAGATGAGGTTACCTGCCATGAAAACAGCAAACTCAGAAGTAGACTTGCGGGTAGGAAGGCAATTGGTATAGTCAGTATCACAGAATGGATTAACATTTAGATGAGCGTGATGTGAGTACAGAAGACCACACACAGGGTCTTTCTTGATGTATTTTATGATGCGGAGGACAACATACCACTGAGATTTGGTCGGATTCTCCTTGAACTGACTCACTTTTCCAATAGTGCAGGAAATGTCTGGTCATTTCATGGTAAGATAATTGAGTTTTCCCACAAGACAATGGTAGCTCTCTGGGTGAGGAAAGGGAGTCGTGTCTTCATAGAGAGAAAGATCCCTAGGCTCAAGAAGAGTGTCCAGGGTAGTAGTTTTACTCAAACCCGCATCCTGCAAGATATCCATGGCATATTTCCATTGGCAGAGAAAGATGGTGTCCGTAGAATGGGATACCTCGATACCAAGGAAGTAGGTGAGAGGACCAAGATCTTTAGTGTGGAAGTGGTGGTGAAGATGCCCCTTGAGTTAGTAGATTCCAGTGGAGTCTCTCCTAGTGATGATGATATCATCAACATATACCACCAGCAGGATGCAGCTGTTGGACATCGTCTGGTAGAAGATGGTGTGGTCCTTCATACTACGAGAATCCAAAGGTGGTGACGACGGTGCTGAAGAGGTCAAACCAAGAATGAGTAGACTGCTTGAGACCATATAGAGAGTGACAAAGTCGATATACATGAGAGTCAGCTCCTGAGGTACAAAATCCGAGAGGCTACTGCAGATATACCTCTTCTTCAAAAAATCCATAGAGAAAGGCATTCTTGACATCCAGTTGATGAAGCAGACAGTGATGATGAGCAGCCAGAGAGATGGATAATCGGACAGATGTCATCTTAGCAACTGGAGAGAAGGTATTAAAATAATCGATGTCATATGTCTGAGCAAATCCTTTTTCCACAAGTTGGGCTTTGAGGCGATGGAGAGTGTCATCGGCATTGAGACAGACCGTATAAATCCATTTGCATCCGACCACCTGTTTGCCTTATGGATCTAGAGATTGCAGTTCATCTCGCATCTCTTATAGCCACCCTAGGTGAGCTTTAGTGTGCGGGGAATTGATATCATCTCTAGAGAAGAAAGACCCATGTATGAGGATGTGAACAGAGTATCTTGATAGGAATGAGTACCTTTTCGGAGTGCAATGGGCAAGTCATCTGGAGTGGAAGCAAGAGCATCGGACAACTCTGGGACGATGGCGTCCTCGGCCTAGACGAGGGATACAGTCGATGGATGGTGGGAGTAGATAGTTCCAAACTGGTGACCATCAGAGTGGGGCACCAGAGATGGGTGGATGATTAGTGGAAGACAATCATCGTTGGTGGTGTTTGGATTGGGGGATAGAAGACTAAAAGGAGAGCTCTCAACAAAAGACACATCGACAGAGATGATATAGATCCGCAAGTTTGGAGAGAAGCACCGGTATCCGCGCTGAGTGTGGGAATATCTGAGGAAAATGCAACAGAGGGATTTGGGAGAAAGTTTATAGAGGTTGGGACGAGTGCCCCAAACATAACACAAACACCCAAACACATGGAGTGGAAGTGAGTGAGGAGGGAGAGGAGAAAAGAGTCCGAAAAGGAGTCTCCCCCTGAAGTATAGAAGAAGGGAGATAGTTTAGAAGGTAGGCAGCAGTCGGGATGACATCAGACCAAAAAAGGATTCACCTTCATGTGGAATAGGAGGGAATGAGTAGTCTCCAGAATATGGAGATGTTTCCACTCGACTACTCCATTGTGCTGAGGTGTATCATGGCAGTTTTCTGATGAATGATATCTTTATCCTTAAGAAACTGCTAAAAGGAAGTGGATAAATATTCTCACCCATTGTTGGAGTGGAGACATTTAAGGGATGTGGATAATTGAGCATGAATTTCATTATAAAAAGTCTGAAAAGTAGAAAATACTTCAGACCGATCATGAAGCAGGTAAAGGCATGTCATGCAGGAGTAGTCATCAATAAAGGTGATATAATAACTGTACCTGAACTGGATAGGAACCCGACAAGAACCCTAGACATTATAATGAACAAGATCAAAAGGATTCGCTGCACGTGGTTCCAGTCGAGGAACATACATCGCCCAGTGATGTTTGGAAAACTTGCAGGATTCACAATGGAAGGATAAGTGGGAACTGAAATGGGGGAAAAGTTTATGTAGGATGGAAGCCGGTGGATGAACAAGGAGAGAATGTAGGTCAAGGGAATAGGCTGAGGTGGATGAGAAAGCAAGAGATGGTGGAGTATCGAACATGTAAACCCCATCCCGAAGATAACCTCGACCAAGTTCCCGATTCTCCATCCTCTCCTGAAAAACAACAAACAAGGTAAAAGTAGCAACACAATTTAAGTTTGTAGTGAGTTTGCTGACAGAGATAAGATTAAATGGACTTTGAGGAACATGAACGACCGATGCTAGGTGAATAGATGAGGTCAAGATACATGTGTCAAATCCAGTGATGAGGATTGTTGAGCCGTTAGTAACAGTAATTGCAGAGGCACCTGTGTATGGATGATAGATAGTGAACATACTGGAGTCCCCTGTGAGATGTTCCGACGCACCAGAGTCAAGCATCCAAGTTTTCTGATAATAAGAAACACAAGACATAGAGCTTCCAGTTTGAGCAATGGGGGCTGGAGAAGAGGATGGTGGCACAGTCGCCCAATAAGATTGTATCAAGGCAATCTCATCCATCGAGAGCGTCGTTGAGTAACTGGTACTGTATGAAGGGGGGAACCTTGAAGTATAGCCGAAGGCAGATCATGGGACAGTTTCTCAGGCGGGCGCACAAACGCACGGATGATGTGTGGGGCTGCTGTGCGGGAAGGCAAACACTAGAGGTGAGGGGGCGGCCTTGTAGGAAAGTTGGCGATCAGATGTTGTGCCGGAGGGCCATGGGAAGTTGAGTCAACCAGTGAAGAGTTGCTGGGATGGGAAGCACCGGGGAATGGCGGGTCGGGAGTCGCCGAGTAGGGTGGGGGCTGAGACGTTTCCGCAAGATTGTTGAGGAGGGTAGGGCCAGAATGCATCGTCGGAGGAGGGTCGGGGAGTGCCGATGAGGCTGCTGGAGGGCAGGCCCGAACGATGATGCAGGAGAGAGTGGCCGGGAAGAAAGGGTGAATCAGGGTGGGTGGAGCTGCAGGAGGTTCTGATGAGGGGCGCCATCAGGTAGAAGCATCGTGGGAGGAGGATCGCGGTCTGCCAGGCGACGAAGTCGGGATCGCAGAGGGAGGGGCCGAGAAAAACCGGGAAGCCGCGACAGATTCGGGACCACCGCGGGTGGTGTGGTTGGTCTTAGAGATCGGGAGACTCAAAAGGCCATTAACGGTGGGAGGGCATCGTTGGGGGGGGGGGGCGTTCGCGACGGGAGGTCGCCTTTCAAGCGGAGGCCGAATCGGAGAGGAGCAGCGTGGGGCCAGACAGAACCAGGAGTCCGTAGGGAGGGGGAGGGTCGGTTGGAACTGAGGGAGGGTGAATAATTAGGGATTACCCTCCGATACCATGTAGATGGTGAATTCCCCGTACCTCAATGTGAGTTGGGGACATTATTTTATAGATGAGTAAGATGAAATACATGGTAGATTATTTCAATGTGGGACTCAGAAATACCCAATATAATAAAACTGGGTTTAAAAAGAAGAAATAAGAGAAGTGGTTAATATTAACAGTAGAATGTGTTTATGGCTATGTGAGATATACAACAAGAAGAGACGGAGATTCCTCCTCCTGGTCATCCTCAAACTGTCAGTGAAACTGGTACAAGAGTCTGTCCGCATCTCCCACCAGGTTATGTTCCAACAGATACCGTTCCTACTTTCTAAATGAATACCCAGTAACAACCATGTACTGTCTTTATACCCATATAACAGAATAACCAGAGTTTTCTTGTATACCCCACCATTTGTATGTGTGTGGAACAGGGATTCGTGGATTAACTAATGGGTCACCACCCGAGTGCGAGCCTAGGCTGGTAACACTTATGAAGCTCTTATCATTCGCGCAATTATGAAAAAGAAAGAGATTGATGTGTAATATGTTATATCAAGAAATGATATTTTTGATCTATTTATGAAAGCACTGCCAACTAGAGTTTTTTAGAAGCTTGAATATGACATAGCGATGCATCAATTTAACAATTTGAAAATATTAATCTTATGTAAGTGTGAGGGGAAGTCTGTGGATATACTCTTTTTCCATTAGATGCACCAAAAATGGTGAGCAAATGGATGCCCTCCATTCCCCCACCAAAAGCATCCTCCCTCTCTTGATTAAGTAAAAAGATAACATTTATGTGGGATTCATTTTCCTGAGAATTAAAATCCCGATCACTCTTTCTTTCTCTCACATCACTCTCTCTTCCTCCTTCCATAGTTCTATGATTTTATTTTTAAGTTTCATGACATGCTAATATTATTTAATACATTGCACCGCACATTTTCTTAGCATACCAAACAAACTATTGAGTTTCTCAAAAACTAATTGGAGAAAAATAATAGCATTATGAGAAACATTTATATTCAATCAGTTTTACAATACCAAATCCTGAAAACTAATGTGAATAAAACATTGGAATCGACTTAAAATTTTCGAGCAACACTTTTTGATGGTGAATAAACAACGTGCACGAGAAATACAAAACAACGTAGCATTACACAAACTAACACTGAAACCAGTAAAGGATTTAAAAGATAGAACATGCTTTCAAGAAGAATTAATAGGAACTTACCTGGCCAACAAACCACTTACCATTTGTCCACTCCATGTGATGCCTTAATTCATAGTGAAGGATTTCTATTGTCGTATCAATATCCTTGAAAAATACAGCATACCTCTTATGATCAAGAAGTTTGGTAATCACTCCACAGCGCCAATAAAAAACAAAGAATGCATCCGCCTCATTTAACAGCACACAACTCTGGTTATCCAAGGTAGGAGGAAGAGGCCGTACATGGCATATATCTGTTGTTCTTATTGGACCCTCATCCACTGTTCCATTCTCTGAGCTCTGACACTCCACCAAGATTAATTAATTTCCCTTTTTTTCAAGAATTTTTGTAGGGACCCAAGCATTATCAGCCATATCCTCAAATAGCCTTGCTTCTACTTCAAAAATAGTTCATCCATACTCTATCAAGAATTTGAAAAATGTGATTAATTTTATGCATTTCCAATAAAAATATCACTAAGAAACATCAAAAGTCTATCAATCCAGAGTTTCTAGTTGTCAAGATGGAATCGATATAGTAAATTGCATTGCATTGGTTCAACACCACCATTCACATTTGGATCTACATCTCATTTACTTCACTAAGGGTTAGCTTGACAACACTTATTGAAAATTGTTTACACCACTTATCAATTATGATAAACAGTTGAAAAAAAGGTGGTGTTCGCACTGTTTCTGAAAAAACACTTGCACTTAAATTCCAAAAGAGAACCACTTAAATAAGTGGAAAAAAATAAGCAATCTGAAAACACTTACACAAAAGAACTTATCATATGGTAAGTGCTATAAGGGTCCATTGGATAACACTTACTGAAAACTGCCTAGATCACCTATCACTTATGATAACCAGTTCGAGAAAAAATAATAATTGTTTTCCCTGTTTCTGAAAAACACACTTATATTGTGGAAGAAAACCACTTAAATTAGTGGTAGGAAAATGCTATTTCAATAAGAAATCTAGAAAAATTTAATGCAATAGCACCTATCATTGGTAATAAGTACTATTAAGGAATTTTCAATAAGTGCAGTCAAAGAACTTGTGCAATAACACTTTTTTTGTGTAAAAACGTATATATTAATAAGATGATTACATGAAGAGATAATTTAAAAGTGATGTGAAATTGCACCAAAGGATCATTCTTTAAACATGCACATGTCTAGCAATAGATCAAACAAGAAATTTATGCTCTTGACTTTAAAGAAGAGTATCATACTGAAAAAAACACTATGGAGATAAGTACCTCTAAATAAAAAACTCCCATAGAAACATTATTTGAAAAACTTATTAATATGGATATCGCTACAATTTATGCAGGATTTGCACCTCATCTAGGTAAGGTTTATGAGATTGTGGTAAGGTACAAGAAAACATGTATTCTACAGGTCATGGGGTTATTGTTCACAAAAAATGAACAGACAACTGCTACTAATTCAGATGGCAATGGTTTTTTAAGGTATGATAATGTAAATGACATTAATTATAATAATAACAATAATAATGTGAGAAATAGTGAACCAATAGTAAGTTCGCACATGATCATCTTCCAAAAACAAAAACTTAACACGTATTAAAGTTGATACCATGCTAAAAATATTTGACAGTATTAACAATATTTCTATTATTGAAACCAAAAATGTATATGAGGGAGCATAAATTCTGTGCATAAGACAACACCGATTTTTATGGAAAAAGATAGCATTCCCAAATTAAAATATAATTAAATATAGCAACCAAAGGGAATAGGAGATCCAAATATATGAATAAACGTAATGCCCTACAACACAAAAAGAACATTATATGTGTCTTATAAGGTTATTTCCTAGGGAAAACAAGCATGGTAAAATAATATTTAATTGGTTTAATAAATTTATCATTAGCTGCATTGAGAGTCACAAAATTAACATAAAAAACTATCGATGGATTGAAACAATAAATTAGGTATCAAGGAAGATGCCACATGTGATCCTTCTGTTAGTTTGGTGTAACCCGATCCATTCTATATGTTGTTGGGTCGAATTATTCCGGCTCATACTGCGCACCAGGCCACAACTTTTGCAGGTCAAGCTCTGTAGTGAGCTCGTTGGGGGATTATAGGGAGCAACGCGGCCCTGCTCTAGGGGATCGGGAGCCAAAGGCCGCCTGTCCAATTTTTTTTGTGGATTATAGCAATGATTACCATTGTACCAGAGATGACTAATCGACACCGGCAGGGCACTGTAATGACTCAAACTTCCAGCCGCATTTCAATATAGCTCCTTGGACTTTCAACCGGCAGCCACTATAGTACTTTTGACTTGGGTGGCCACCTTTCACTGTTGAGAGCGTACTTTTTGATGGTTGGTGGAATAGTTCTTTGTCCTCCTTATTATCCTATTTCGGGCTAGGGTTTTGAGAAGTGGGAAACTCTGAGAAACTCTTTGTAATTGTGCTCCCGAATAATAGTCAATAGTCTGCCTCTCCATGGATGTAGGGATTATTCCCGAACCATGTAAATCCATGTGTTCTCGTTCTGTTTTTCCCCTTTTACTCTTGTTTGAATCGTTGTTTTGTCATTGCAACTCCCGACATTTCTGAATCACCTTCAAATACCCATAAATTACAGCCGTTTACAGCCATTAAAACAATTTATTATTCATTAATCGGTAGAACAAAAACCCATAAATTTCCCTCATTTCATTCTGCAATGATTCAAAAATTTTGCATACATGTACTTTGTTATTTTTATGGTATTTTAAAACAAAAAAAGTGAGTTCATCTAACATATACATCTATATATATCATCATGTCCCTTTACAATGGTATCTGTAAATATACATCAAACACACACATCCTGCGTACTGCCTCACTCATCCTAGAATCCCTACTAGAAAGCATAGATCACAACCTTCATTTTCTATTTTTTTCTATTATCTCACAGTTCTAGCATAGAGCATCCTCAACAAAGCAGCACAACCAAGCTATTCAAGAATAGCCACTGCCAGATTATATCCTGTGTATTTTTCACAAGACCAGTTGCATACCTAAGCTTTCACATGTTTTGATTTAAGAAATATCAGGTTCCACGTCATGAGGCTGAGGTAGATAATCTGATATAGGTTGTATCGTGAGGTCAATGTAGAAGTCAAACATGAATTTTATATTACATGATTTTTTTTACAAAATTGCAAGATCATTTAATTGATTATGTGAGTTTGATAGGTATCTATGGGATTAGTAAGTATATTAAGAGAAGTTAAATTAAAAATAAATAAGAGAGGGTAAGAAATTTTATAAATTTCATGATGTAGACATATGAAGTGTTGTGTGATAAAATTACATAAACCTAGAAAAGGTTCATTCAAAACCTAAGATTAGGATGAAGTAATCAATTGATATGAGATTGTCTAATTTATCATGTGAGATTGATTAGGTGAGAATTTAAATTGAAGATCAATGAGGATGAGTAGGAAATTTTATAAATTTCTTTATGCAATCCAATCATGCGAGTATTGTGAAGCAAAATTATGTAATATGGAAGCATTTTTCATGGAAGTGTGGAGCCACATGATTGGGAAAATTCATTCCGGCCTGAGGTTTTTTAGAAAAATACCCTGATGTCCAGAGCATAAGTTTTATAAAAATGGAATGGATGACATGCCAATATAAAGGCATTGTGAATAAGGCATATGAATACTATTAATGTGAATTCCCCTTACCTCAAGGTGAGAAGGAGACATTATTTTATAGATGGATAAAAATGATTACAAGGTGAGAAGGATACATTCTTTTATAGATGGATAAAAAGGATTACAAGGTGGAGTAATCCGATGGGGGACACCGAAATACCCTTTATCTGGAAATAAAATTAACCGGGTTCAAAACTCCCCCTCAAGCTAATACAAGATAGCTTGGACCAAGAGGCCCACAAAAAAGAAAGAAGACACCAAACAAAACCCTACACACTCCCCCAGGTTGGTATTGAGAGCATCCAGTCGAGCTCCCAGGAGACCTTTGGTGAACATGTCAGCAAGCTGAAACTGACATGGTGCTGCTCGGGATGATGGCGAAAAAAGTGGCAGTACACCTCAATATGTTTTGTGCATTCATGGAAGATAGGATTAGAATCAATCTTCATGAATACCTGATTATCACACCAAATATAAGAAGACATCTGCTGCGGGAAGTCAATCTCATGGAGGAGATGATGAAGCCAAAGGATCTCAATAGTGACTGTGGTCATCACACGGTATTCAGACTCAGCACTAGATCTAGAAATGACATTCTGTTTCTTGTTATGCCATGAGATGAGGTTACCTGCCAAAATAACGGCAAACCCAAAAATGGCCTTTCGGGTAGCAAGGAAACCAGCATAGTCATCATCACAGAAGGCCTCGATATTCATATGATTGTGATGTGAATACCAAAGACCACATGCAAGGTCTTTATTTATGTATTTGGAAATGCGAAGGACAACATCCCACTAAGATTTTGTCAGATTCTCCATGAATTGGATAACTTTTTCAACAACGCAAGCAATGTTTGACGAGTCATGGTGAGATAATTGAGTTTTTCCACAAGATGAGGGTACCTCTAAAGGTGAGAATATGGTTTTGTGTTGTCATAGAGAGACCGTTCCCTAGACTCAAGATAAGTATCAACAACAGTGGCCCAAGTCAAACCCGCATCCTGCAAGATATCCAAGGCATATTTCCATTGACAAAGAAAGATGGTGTCCAGAGAACAGGAGACCTCAATGCCAAGGAAGTATGTCAAAGGATCGAGATATTTGGTTTGAAAGTGTTGTTGAAGATGCCCATTTAGTTGGGTGATGTCAGTTGAGTCTCTCCCAGTGATGATGATATCATCAACATACACAACCAACAGAAGACAATGTGGTCCTTCATACTATGAGATAGGCCAAATGTAGCGATGACGGTGTTGAATCGTCCAAACCAAGCACGGGGAGAATGGTTGAGGCCATATAGAGAGCGACGAAGTCGACAAACATGAGAGTCAGCTCCTGAGGCACGGAAGTCATAAGGTTGTTGCATATATACCGCTTCTTCAAGAAATACATGGAGGAGGGAATTTTTGACATCAAGTTGATGAAGAGGCCAATGATGATGAGTGGAAAGAGATATGGATAATAAGATAGCTGTCATCTTTGCAACCGGAGATAAATTATCAAAATAGTCGACACCATATGTCTGAGAAAATCCCTTTTCCACAAGTCTGTCTTTAAGTCTATGAAGAGTGACATCTGTATTGAGATGGAATGTATAAATCCATTTGATGTCGACCACCTATTTACCTGCCGGAAGGGGGACCAGATCCCAAATATGATTGTCGTCCAAAGCCTGTAGTTCATCCCGCATTTCTTGAAGCCACCCAGGGTGAGATTTGGTGTCACCAACCGTGCGGGGAATAGATATCGTCTCCAGAGCAGAAATACCTCTATATGAGGATGCGAAAAGAGGAGTATGCTAGCAAGAACGAGTACTTTTTCACAGTGCAATGGGAAAGTCATCTTTTTCAAAGTAGGAGCAGTGGACAAGGCTGGGATGATGGTGTCCTCAGCCTGGACGGGGGGGGGGGGGGCACATTCGATGGGAGACGTGAGTAGACAGTGTCAAACTGATGATCAATAGAGTGGGACACCAGAGGTAGAGGTGGGTGGATGATGAGAGGAAGATAATCATCGATGGTGGTGTCTGGATGCGAAGATGGAGAAGAAAAATGAGAGCTCTCAACAAAATATACATCGACAGAGATTATATACCACCTTAGGTTTGGAGAAAAACATCAGTATTCGTGCTGAGTATGGGAATATCCGAGGAATATCCAATGGAGGGATTTGAGATAAAACTTGCAGAGGTTGGGATGAGTGTCACAGACATAACACAGGCACCCAAACACACAGAGTGGGAGTGAGAGTGGGTGAGGAGGGAGAGAGGAGAGCAGAGCCCAAAATGGAGTCTCCCCCTGAAGGATATAAGAAGGAAGTAAATTGATGAGGTGTGTAGAAGTAAGGATGACATCCCCCCAAAAATGAAGAGGCAAATGCAAGTGTAATAGGAGGGCATGAGCAGTCTCCAGAATATGACGATGTTTACACTCAGTCACTCCATTCTGTTGAGGTGTATCAGGGAAAGATGTCTAATGAATGATGTCTTTATCCTTGATAAACTGCTAAGGAAATGGATAAATATTCTCATCCATTGTCAGAATAGATAAATTTAATGAATTTGGCGAACTGATTATGAATTTCCTGATAAAAGGTTTGAAAAGTAGAAAACACTTCAGACCGATCATGAAAAAGGTAAAGTCATATCATACTCAAGTAGTCATCAATAAAGCATATATAATAATTGTAACTTGACTGGCTAGGAACCCTACAAGGACCTAATATATTGGAATGAACAAGGTTGAAAGGATTCGCTACACATGTTTTCATTCTAGGAACATACGTCACCCGATAATGTTTAGCAAACTTGTAGGATTCCCAATAGAAGAAAGGTGTGGACCGAATTGGGGGGAAAATATTATGTAAGACGGAACCCGGTGGATGACCAAGGTGAAAATATAGGTCAAGGGCATGAGAATAGGTGGATAAGTAAGCAAGAGATAATGGGGTATCGAACATGTACACCTCATCCCAAATATGACCTCGACCAAGTCCCCGATTCGTCGACCGCTCCTAAAAAACAACACAAGAAGATGTAAAAGTATCAACAAAATTTTAGTTTTTGGTGAGTTTACTAATGTATATAAGATTAAATGGACTATGAGGAACATGAACCTAGGAGAATAAACAGGGTCAAGGGGCATGTGTAAAATCCCACAATGAGGATTGTTGATCCATTAACAATTGTAATTGCAGATCTACCATGTAATGACCCAGATTTCCCCAAGCCTTTCCTTTGTGAAATATAGTGTTTGTAGTGTTCTTGGGGGTCACCGTGTCTTGTCCTGGGAGTTTTCCAAAATCTCGGTTCCACAAAACGGTTTCACCGAAACAGTGGCACTGGTAACGGTCACATCGTTACGGTGCCATTGGTAACGGTCACATCGTCATGGTCACACCTTTATAGTGGCACCCTTATGATATCACCTTCATGGTGGCACCATCACGGTGCCACCATCACGGTGTATCACCCCTTTACCGAATTTCCAGTTCTCAAGTTTTCCCAGTTTCACCCCTCTAATGTCTTATTTTACGTAAACCCAGTTTGAAATCTTCCTTGGGAGTTTTTAAGGCCGTTACAAAGGTATTAATTATATCTTTAATATTCTAACATCTCGAGGGATTTGAAATACTCAAACTATGTGATCTTGACCACATTCACATGATAATGACTTTTGGAAACTGTTCTTCCTTTAAAATTGGATCTGGATCTTCAAAGTCGGTATCTTCCTTTCATAGTGTGTTTTCTATTTCCCCTTTGTGCATCTGGAGCCTTCCTCCCTAAATGAGTCGTGCGCCTGTTCTAGAGCCTCTCCTGCTCAGTTTTCTTGGAGTTTCCTGCTGCTCGCGTGATCCCTTGTTCTTGGCGCAAGGAGGAACTTGGATCCTTGGTCATCCAAGGTAGGGATTTATTCTTTCTCTCTTTAATTGTGCATCATGTGGGGTGTGTATACTAATTATTCCTTATAAGGAATGACTGAATACTTTTCTTAAAATGAGAAATAAATAAGAAGTGTTTTTTATCAAAAGATAATAGGGTGAATAAAATAACGGGCAGGGTGTGGCTTGATGATTAATGGCATGTTTCCTTTTATTATCCTTGTTTCTTATATGGTTGTTCTGGTTGTATTCCTTATGAAAATCATGGTTGTTGGGGGTCTTTGCCTGTGCACTGGTGACGTTCTGTTTTGTTAAGATGTTTGAATAAATGACTGTAACATGAGAATCTTCTTAATCACGTATACTTGGTTAAATAAATGTATTCCCTAGGATCAAAACTATTATGCAATCACCCCGGTTATATTAAAGTGGAATTAAAGAACCTCTGTCTGTTTAAATCTAAATACACTTGAATTGATAGATGTGGTTATGTGCTGTGTGTTCTGGTTTGGGTGTCGTGGGATTAGTATGTGGGGTGGTGCAGGAGGTGTGTTGGTATCCCAGTGTGAGAGAATGATTGATTGTGGAATGGATAAAATTGTAAGAAGCTGAACTGCCTATGTTTGTGATGTGGTCGCAGAGTGACGTTGGGCAGTGGGACTGCGGGGTGGTTATGAACTTGTGTTCAGTGGGACTGCATCTGGAAATTGTTTGGGCAGCGGGGCTGCGGGGTTGGGTTGTGAGAGAAGGATCATGCGGTATAACTTTGAAGAACTATAATTGGCAGTGGTTGAATAGGGACGTGCAGTGGGACTACAAATATAGTTTTGTTTGTTGTTTTGATATGGTTGTGGTTGGTAGTTGCCCAGTAGTGATGGAATAAATCAAAGTGAATCCCTTAATTAAAATAATGGCATGTGGTTAAATAAAAAGGGGTTGGGTTATGTTTTGGCAGTAGCTGTTGTGTGGTTGTACATATAAGGGTAGCACCAAAGTGGTACTCGTGGGCTCGTTTGTTTGGTTGTTTGAAAACCCATAGGTTGGGTTGAGTGTTGCTTATCTATATGTATAAATTGTAGTTCCTTGTGATTTCTATACGCACTCCACCCTTGTTGAGCACCATGTTCCGAACACCCCCATATCATGGGGGAGGGTTCCTTTCCCAACATCCTAGTGGGATGATGGATGGTTGGTTACTGACTTTCTTCCTCGCACCCTCTTTTGGTTTCTTACCACTCTAGCGTATCCGGGCAGGCTGTAATGGCTTGAGGCTTACCATAACCCAAGATCCTTCGGGCAAGGGTTTGTTGTGGATGAGAGGCCTAAGTGTTTGCGGGCCATGATTGTTTTTTAAAGTATATTTGGGATGAGGCTAAGGTATCTTCGGGCGAGGCACGTGGTTGTTGTGGCCCAAGTGTCTGCGAGCGGGATTGTGTGTGGTTGAGGCCCAGGTGTGTGCGGGCGGGTTGTGGTAGTGGAACTGCGTATGAGGAGAGTGGTAGCATCAAGACATTGGCCGTTAGGGATGACCAGTTAACCAGTGAGAAAGTGGTGTGGGGTACCCAAATATCGATGAGTTTATACTACTATTTACTTGACTTGTGATATTTGGTGAGTGTTACCTGGTGAGGATGGGCTGGTTAGTATTCCTTGATAGGTGCTTTGAGGTTCTACTGTTTTCTCATAGGGACATTAGTATGTTTCCCCTACTTTTGCATGGGTAGCTTTAGTTTCCCAACTGAGTATACTCGTATGCTCACCCTACATATATAAAACTGTTTTCAGGTTTCTGGGAGGACTTTGAGCACCGTGTTGGACTTTACTAGCTCAAACATCGGGATTAGTTGTTTTTGTTGCTTAGTATCTTTTCTTTTGGTACTTTACTTTGGAGGCTTTTTTGTACTTTGTATCAGCTTTACTTTTGAACATGCATGTGGGAATGGATTTTGGCTTTACTTTTAACTTTAGTATTTGGAGTTGCTTGGGATTTATCATCTTATCTCTCGATCTTTTTCTATAAAAAGGGTAATGATTTCCATATTATGTGAGATTCTATACCCTTGGTGCTAGTCGTCACTCCAGAGCCTATTGAAGGCAGGACTCAGGGGTCATTATCTCTCCTTCATCTTGAGGAAGGAAGGGTGTGGTACTTTGTTGTCCCTTCCCTCATTTTGAAAAAGGCGGGTCGTGACACACCAGTATACGGATGATAGGTAGTGAACATACCGAAATCACCAATGAGATGTTCAGATGCACCAAAGTCAAGCATCCAAGCTATAGGTCGATGAGAAACACACACGGTGGAGCCACCAGTTTGAGAAATGGTGGTGGGAGAAGAGGAAGGTGGAAAAGCAGCCCGATAAGATTGTATAAATGCAATCTCCTCCTTCGAGAGTTCGAATTTGTAACAGGTCCTGGATGATGTTGAGGATAAAGGCATGTTCGGGTCTGCAGAGTGCACCGGGGAAGGGGGACTGCCTTGCGGGAGATCTGGTGACGGAGCACAGGACAACTACTCAGACGGGTGCACAGACGCAAGGATGAAGTGTGGGGATGCCGTGCGGGAAGGCCAACAACTGAGGTGAGGGGGAGACCTTGCAGGAGAGTAGGTGACTGGAGGTGGTTCCTGAGGGATGCAGGCAAAAGAGCCAACAATCGAGGAGCAGGTGGGAACTTAGGGAGGCGGGCCGGTCGAGGGGATGCCGGAAAAGATGATGAGGCAGATATGGAGTTGTTAGAGGGTCGTCGTGTGGGAGACAAGCAGCTAGAGATGGGGCTGTCGCTAGAGGCATTGGCCGGGAGATAAGTGCAGGAGGCGCGCGCTAGGAAGTTTGCTCGTAGGGAGTCGGCGAGCAGGGAGGGTGTCAGTGTTGTCAGTTTCGTCATTGTGACGGCAGCCGGAAGGGATGGATATTGAAGGTCAGGCGACTGCTACCCAAGAGGGGAGGGGGTGGAATTCCCACACAAGAGGAAGCGGGGCTGAGAGCCCATAGTGGGAGGCGAGCCTGGACAGGGAGGCGGGGCGGGGAGAGTTCTGCCGGGTGGGAGTTGTGCGCTGCGAGGGCAACGGGTAGGGAAGGGGGTGCGACACCGAGAGTCGCCGAGAGAGGCGGGGTCGGGAAACCGCGAGGGAGGAGGGGGCCATGAGACCAAATCGGAGGCGGGGCAAGGAAAATACGAGGAGGGTGAGGGTCGAGAGACCGCGTCAGAGGCAGGGCCGAGAAACGACGATGAGGGTGGCGAGCTGGGAGATCGCATCAGAGGGAGGTCCGGGAAACGCCAAGGAGGTTGGGGGTCGAGAGACCGCATCAGAGGCGAGGCCAGGAAACGCCGAGGAAGGCAGGTCGGGATACACCAAAGGAGGTAGGGGTTGGGAGACCGTGAGGGAGTTAGGGGCGGGAGATGTGACGGAGGCGGGGCTGGGAGTCGCCAAATAGGGCGGGCTGGGGAGTCACACAGGGAGGCTGAGGGAGGAAAAATTATTGGG
The DNA here is from genome assembly GCA_963277665.1 of Viscum album. Taxonomy (NCBI): domain Eukaryota; kingdom Viridiplantae; phylum Streptophyta; class Magnoliopsida; order Santalales; family Viscaceae; genus Viscum; species Viscum album. Next base: position 2,040,336,736 of record OY728148.1, on the reverse strand, counting down.
ATTTTCCCTTCGATACCATGTTAATGTGAATTCCCCTTACCTTAAGATGAGGAGGATATATTCTTTTATAGATGTATAAAAAAGTAATACAAGGTGGAATAATCCTATGTGGGACTTGGAAATATCCTTTACCCAGAAATAGAATTAATCGGGTAAACAAATACCTATGTGATGCACATATTTTACAGGCACTAGAAAAATAGTTTAGACTCCAAGGTTAGCTGATGACACTAGAACATAACCCCACATATGTGTGCCAAAATGTAGGAAATAGGTAAGAATCAAAGGTTATTTGGTGACATTCAAACAAATCCATGTGTGTTTGCTTGATGTGACTGTGTCATGAGGCTGAGGTAGATAAACCAATCTAGGCTATAACATAAGGTTGAGCTAGAATACCAGTCTAGGTTCCAGTCATAAGGTCAAGGTGAGACTCAAAGATTGATTAATTACATTAAAACATATCCATATATGTTTACATAATGCGGCTGTATCATGAGGTTGAGGTAGATCAACTAATCCAGGA